>CM028325.1:5150100-10042600 GCA_016647705.1 Eucommia ulmoides | reverse complement strand
CTTTTTCTATTATGGAACATACTAATGCGGAGGATTCTTCTACACTCCCCGAAGGTAACCCTCCAACTTCTGCCCCTACTCTCTCTACTACTAAAAAACCACCATTGCCTAAAAATGGTAAGAAATGTGCTACTACTAGTAAGAAAGTTTTTGAGGTCTGCAGTCATTTTGAAAAATTTGTTGATGAGGATAGAAATAAAATGACGTCTTGTAATTATTGTGGGGAAGTGTATCATGCAAATACAAAAATTGATGGGAAAAGTAATTTAAAGACTCAAGTTCTCAATTGTAATGATTATCCGCATAGGGAGTTGCCTAAGGGACAAACCCTTTTAATTAGTCAACTTAAAAAGGATGGATAAGATAGTCTTGTATTAACTAGTTTTTCCGTGGATAAAGCTAGAAGAGGTCTTGCAAAAATGGTTATTTTAGATGAATTATTATTTAGATTTGTTAAAAAATGTGGTTTTAAAAAGTTTTGTTATGTTTTGTAACAAGAACTTAAAAATACTCCATGTCATACTACGGTTGCTACAGATGTTGTGAAGATATATCACAAGGAGAGAGAGAGAGAATTAGAAGAAAATTTTTGCAGGGTCGTAGAATACTCTTAACCATAGACACTTGGACTTCAATACATAATTTGAATTATATGTGTCTTGCGTGTCATTTTATTAATGACTATTGCATTTTGCATAAAAGAATATTAAGTTTTTGTCTTGTTGAAAGGGGAAACGATTGGGAAAAAATTGAATCATGTTTGCGTGAATGAAATATTAATAGTTATTCACTTTGCAGTTGATAATGCTAGTTCTAATAGCACTACTCTTATATTCTTGCAAAGAGTAACTAAAGACTGGAATAGTACAATGTTAGATCATGAATTCTTACACTTGCGTTGTTCTGCTCATATTTTGAATTTGATTGTATGTGATGGATTGAAAGAACTGCACGATTCAATAGTTAAGGTTCAAGAAGCGGTTAGATATGTTAAGTCCTCTCCAAATAGATTTCAAGCTTTTAAAAAATGTGTTGAACTACTTAAAATAGAATCGAAGAGTCTCTTGTGTATTTATATTCCAACTCTTTGGAATTCCACATATAAGATGCTTGAGAGTGTTGAAAAATTCAAAAAAACTTTTGTTAGATTGGAGGATGAGGATGGAAAATATCGTGATCACATTTTTTATAGAGATATTTGTGAGAATGGTGGAAGTCCACCAAATAGTCTAGGCTGGAAAAATGTTCGTTGTTTTGTGAAGTTTTTTAGGCTATTTTATTTGGATTCAAATCAATTTTCGGGTACTTTATTTGTTACTTCAAATACGTTTTTTTATGAGGTAGTTACAATTCATGGAAAAATAAATGAGTTAATTTAAAGTGAATATCATTTGTTATCAAAAAATGGCTTTTAATATGAAAGCAAAGTTTGATAAATATTAGGAGACTGGAGATAAGATAAATCTTCTTCTATATGTTACTATAGTTTTGGATCTGAGGAAAAAATTGTCTTATCTTCCATTTTGTTTCTTCGATATGTATGATGAAGTGTAAGCTAATGCGTTAATTGGGAAAGTAAAAGATGCTTCGAATCGGTTGTTTGATTGTTATGCTTCTTTTGAATCGTTAACTATTCAGAATGTTTCTGGTGGAAGTATTCGTGGCGTTAGTGGAATTTCAAAGAAGTTGGTTGATGTGGATGTGGATGATCCCCATAGATTAATCACTTCTCGTTTTAAAAAAATTTCAAAGGGGAGATAATCGTTGGGGGGTAAAAATGAGGTAGCGAAATATTTAGCCGAAAATCCCGAAGTACAAGTGATGAGAATTTTGACATCTTAAGTTGGTGAAAAAGTAGCAATAGTAGGTTTCGAGTTTTGTCTCGATTGGCAAGGGATGTGTTGGTTGTACTAGATTCTGCAGTTGCTTCGAAATCAACATTTAGTACTGGGAGGCGTGTGATTGATCCGTTTCGTAGCTCTTTATCTCCATTGACGGTAGAAGCCCTTATTTATTATCAAAATTAGCTTCAATCGTCTATGTCAATTTCACTTCGAAAGATAATGGGTGATATTGAGGAGATGCAACGAGATTTAGGCAATTTAAATTATATTGTTTTTTCATTTATTTTAATTAAATATTTCATAAGACTATAAGAGCAATATTATATTGATTTGTTCTTAGATTTTTGTAGAGGATTTCGATTTGGAGATATCAAATCCTTCGCAAGACTCATCTTCAACTCAAGTAATGTATTTAATTGTTTATTTTTTTAGGTAATTTCTAGAATTTTCATCTACAATGTGAATCAAGGAAAATTGGAAGACGCATCTGTAACGGCCCGGTTTCCTAGGGCCGCCACGCGGTTTCTCCCTTCGAAGAATTTACACTACAACCGAATGACCACATTGTTGGAGAAATTCGAAAATTTACGATGCGGCGACAATAATTATATTCAATTTATCGAATCAATTTTAATACAGTAAATATTTGATATAATTATTTTAAATTCAATTACAACTATAATTGAAATACAATTATAAATTAATTATAATTTATTAAAGTATTTCTAAATTCCAATTACATGACTCCAAATCCGAATATAATTAAAACTAAATCTGAATCACCAATAATTCATTATATAAAATCCAATATATTTTATAAACCAGACCAAATGATCAAAATGATCTTATAATTTGAGAAATACTTTATAATAAGAAATATATATGCATTAATATGAATATCATGGTGAAATTTGGAACCACATAATTCGATAATTGAATCCAGTGTTTCATGAATTTGGAAACTTCATTGTATAAAGTTTGACAAAAATCTTGCTTGGTCCCTTTAGTTTCCATTTGAACATATCGACATCATTTGGTTTGGTATGGTTTATTTATAATTTGATTACAAATAATCTAATTATAAAATATTTCTTATTATAAAATATTTTTCAAATTATAAGATCATTTTGATCATTTGGTTTGGTTTTGTAAAATATCTCGGATTTTATATATTGAATTATTGGTGATTCGGATTTAGTTTTAATTATATTCAGATTTGGAGTCATGCAATTGGAATTTGGAAATTCTTTAATAAATTATAATTGTATTTCAATTATAGTTGTAATTGAATTTAAAACAATTATCTCAAATACTTACTATGTTAAAATTGACTTGATAAATTGAATATAATTATTGTTGTCGCATCGTAAATTTTTGAATTTCTCCGACAATGTGGTCATTCGGTTATAGCGTAAATTCTCTAAATGGAAAAACCACGTGGCGGCCCAGAGAAATCAAGTCATTACAGCATCACCTCATCGGTTTTATTTGTATTAATTCTATTGAAATTGTAATTTTTTATTTTATAGTTTTTATTTGATTTAAAAGTTAAGACTGATTATTATTTTAGATGGCTTTGTATTGGTAATTTGGTAGTTACCTTTATATTGGTTTTGGAAAAAAAAAAATTAAGTTGTGATTTTTTATTTTATTTTTTTTTGAATGGTTTGTTGAAATGAGATATTGCTGAATTTTTTATTCATTTTTTTATTGGTTTTGTTTTGTTGAAATAGACAAATTGAGCTACACTAATAAAATATTTTTGTCCGACCCGAGTTCACCTGAGCCCAACCCAAGCTCAACCCGAAATAACACCCAAACCAGCACCCGCCCGACAACCGATGGACCCGAATAATTTTAGATTACATGCTCCCTTCAGTCAGCAGCGGGCTGCACTTTTTTCACCCGACAATCTTCGGGTCAGGTAGCAAGTCAACCAAATTTTTAGCCTACCTGACCTATGCATACCCCTATTTATATCCGGTAAAATACAATGAATAAGATGTCAATTTTCCATTTTCCTTATCTATTTTCCTTTGTGGTATCAGAGTAGCTTCTGTCTTAAACATATTTGTTTTTTCTTCATTCCTGTATTTTATCTTTAAAATATATACTCCTTCCTCTCCTAGATCAAATTTAACACAGGCAAATCTGGATGCTTCTCTTCTTCATCATGTTGTCCCTAAAACTTACCTTGGGTAATATTGTTATCCCTGGAACTAACCTGATTTCTCTGAATGTGTCTTCTCAAATTCCATTCAAGTTAGCAAAAGATAAAGCCAACTATTCCTCCTCGAAATCTCAAATGACCAACCCCTTATTTGGTTATGATTTGCTTGGATTTGTTGATTGTTCAAGCCCATGTCCACCACCAACAGACCAAACATACTATGTATGGCTCAAGAAAGATCATCTTGTGCTTCTTCTAGGCATTCAAGCCACAGTCAACAGTTCAATTGACCCTACTATGACTAGTTGCCTAACATCTGCAGATGTTTGGGACAAACTTTAAGCAAGCCATGCAAATCGATCCAACACAAAGATATTGAATATCCTCAACACATTGATGAAAACAACTAAGAAGAGTCGTAATGTATCTGAATATATAACGAATATCAAAATTGTTATTGATGACCTAGCCTTAATTGGTCATCCTATGAGTGATGAGGAGATCATATGCATACTCTAAATGGCCTTCAAGATGACTTTATAGAATTGACTAATGCTATTCATGTTCATGACTCAACTATTAGATTCAAACATCCCTATAACAAACTGCTAGATAAAGAGATGATTCAGAAACGAGGTGAAATCAAGAGACAGAGACAATATTCACTGCTCAATTCACTCAAAGAAACAATGGGAATAAAAATAAAGGTGGCTCCACTTACCACAAAACTTCTTCTCAACCAACCTAAAACATTAGGGATTTCCTAGTCAACAACAATTCAATTCCAACCAAGGCTAATCTCGTATTTTTCCTTATCAAGGTATTAGATACAATCTGGAACTGTTTCTCAACAATCTAATTCTTGAGGTCTTGTTGGCCCACAAATCTACCCAATAGGGAGGTAAATTGAGTAATTATAAAAATTTAAACAATTAAATCTTTAAACGCACAAGTTATCAATTTTCCTAATTAATTATTATCTTATATAACAACATAAAAGTATTTAACTAAGCGCAGACCCAAACAACAAAAATAGATAAACAGCACACAATGATTTATTCTGGTTCAGCAAGCTACTCTTACCTATGTCCAATCCCTTGAGCTCTACAGGGCTTTTGCAATCCACTAATTCCCTGATTATTTTCCCAGGTAGGAACCATACCTTTATAATCTTTTTTCACAGGTTTACGACTAACTTAATTCCTTTCACAAGCTTAGAATTAAACCTTTATACTTCTACACTTTTTCCTTTTCACAGACTCAGGAAGAACCTTATCTTTTTACTAGGCTAATGACTAACCTAATTTTATTACAGAAAGAACCAAAATCTAATCATTTTAACAGGCTAAAAATCAAACCTAATCATTTTCACATGCTAAAGATTAAACCCTAACTATTCTGATTAGACATTGTCCCAATATATCTATTCCAGTATTTCTCACAAATACAAAAAATAATTTTTCTTCTCACAAGAGTTTCTACCACCTCAAAAATATTGTACTCAATTAATGTACTGAATACTATGTGATAAAATATATGTGAGAAAACAAATTTGTTTTAACTCAATTTAAAGCACAGATAATATGTAATCAGATTCAGCAGACAAAAATTGCTTCTTAAGATATGCAATATTTTCAAATAGGAAAATGATTTTTCTTTAACTAATATTCCTAGTAATAAATTAGATAATCTTATAAAAGTATTTAAATTAACTTGAAAATATCTCACCGGGATATCTTGAAAATAGATTAGATAGCCCAGTAAAGAACAAAACCGATAATGAAAACTTTTGTGCACTTCAATCAAGAACTTGTTTAGAATAACTTATCTTAGAAATATCTCAGCAAAAATTACTCTCTTTTAAAGAAAAGACTGATTGTTCTTGATTACTTGAAGTTGAAAACGTAGGTCTCTATAAATATGTTTCTAACTAGGCCTACAACGACTAGTTTTCAAAATATAAGACTTAAAATTTCACTCTAAGCTCCCATATATCATATACTATCAAAGTAGGTAAATTTCATTTAAAAAATACTCCTAGAAAAGTTCGATTTGGTCCCCAAAAATATTTTAGATTCAAAACACTTCAAGATATGAAGTAGTTTTATTAATTCAATTCAAAGAATTGATTAATATATTGACCAAATTGATAGAATCATAATGATATATGATACATAATAGTAATATAGTCAAATCTCCAAAAATATCTTTTTTCAACGTTTAAAACCATAGGATTTAGGTAAAAGATCATGTAAAACAAAATAGTCAATATTGACTATTCTGTACCCGTTGGTCGACCGGACAACCGTCGGTTGAGTCACCCTTGCAACGGTCAACTTTTTGACCATTGCTTTAGTTTTCGTTGGTCAATCGACCTCCATGGTCGTTGACCGAATTGGTAAGTGATCTTTCCTTTAAACTTCAGTCAAGCCATTGTTTTCATTAGTCGACCAACCTATTTCATCGGCAAACCGAATCGGTCAGTGGGATTCCATTTTAACTCCCCAAGCTACTATCATTTCATCGGTTAACCAGAAACTTTATCATTTCATGTGTTAAAAATATTTTCTCACTTAAACAATTTATCAAAAATATTTTTATGGTTTTAACACATTATAAAAATTATTTAGGGTCTTGAATTTATCACTTTTGATAATGACACACATAAGATTACTCACTTTAAAGTGTTGTGCGTGATCCTATTTGGGTTGCATTAAGAGCATAAGAATAATGAATTGTTTTTACCTAAAAATCTTTAATATCTTCAATACTCTAAAAATATTCAATATCTTCAATTTGCATCCAACTTCAATTGATTCATAAAATCTTCAATGATTAACCTTTTTTTTATTTATTCTTTTTCTTATTTAAACATATAGAACTTCGAATCTGAAATCATTCAATAAAATCATTAGTTCCATAAAATATTAGCGTTCAATTGTCCATCAAAACATTAGGTTCAACTGGTCTAACTTTTAACTGGGACAACACAATTTTGTCTGTCAATTGTGTGACAGAATAGGCCAGACCGCTAAAGTTTCTCGCTCAAAATAGAAACCAACCCATTAACAATCTTGGTTGTAGGCCAACGTAATTACCAGTGACGTTGGCACCTCAAATAGCAATTGGGTACTTGACTCTAGTGCAACTCATACATTACCTATGATCTGTAAAATATCTCCATGTACTCAGACTATACAAGAATGATGGTATTATTGTTCGCAATGGCACTGGTATTTCTATCTCTTATGGTGGATCTTTTATGATTCATACACCTACTACCATATTTACTTTAAATAATATTATGTGTGCTCCTTCAATAAAAAAATAAAAACAAAAAATCTTATTTTTGTTTCTTAGTTTTGTAACCAAAATAACACCTCTATTGAATTTTTTTCTTGTCATTTTCTTATGAAGGACTTGAGTACAGGGGCATCCTTAGTAAGAGGTTAGAATAGGAATAATCTATATGAATGGCTGACATCAAATACACCATCATCATCCACTCATCTCACCATGACATCTATCTTGTGGCATCAACGATTCAGTTATCCCTCTCTTCCCATTCAACAAAATATTCTTGCCAGCCAACAAATCTCTTGCCCAAACACTTCCTCATGTAGGTTTCAAATGATTCTTGTACTTGTAACAAAAGCCACAAATTATCTTTTAAAGTTTCTGATGAAAATATATCAGCTGCACCAAGAAATCCGTTGCATGTTCCAGTTGGCCCAATAACAAGAGAAATGCTTAAAAGATTCAAAGAAGCACTTAATAGGCTTATTCAAGAGATTTAGGCCTAGTCTACAATGGTCAAGACCAAATTAGGCCAATCGGACAATCCAAGCCTACTCCTCCTCATCACGGCAAGCGAATAGGTTGAAAGCGTGAACTTAAGCGAGCCTAGGATGAGACCCACGAATTTTATTTTATTTATTTTATTATTTTAATTATTTTAATTCTTTTTAGGCTGATTTGTAAGGCTTGATTGCCAAGTAATCTTTTCATTTTCTAATGTAAGTCAAGTTAGAAAATTTCTTTATTCTTCATTTGGTATTAGATATTAGAGTTTTCTTTTCCCTTTAAGTAGGCTTGCAAATTTTCCAAGACAAATTAGGGCTTCTTTCTTATTCTCTTGACCGCCTATTTAAGGGGCTTTGTAGACCAGCTAATTACACACTATTTTAATTAGAGAAAATATACTTTAATAACTCAAATAATTAATTTTAATCCAAAATTAATTATTATCTTTATATCACAACAGAAATATAAAATCAATTAGGTGCACACCAAACAACAAAAACAAATAAAGTAAAGATTGCAGCACACCATAAATTTATATTGGTTCACTAAGCTATTCTTGACTAATCCAGTCCTCTGAGCCCTACGAAGAGTCATACACACTAAACTCAAGATTCCTTTAAAGGTAGGAACCAAACTCTCACAAAGATTCTTTTACAGGCTCTGAATCAACTTTTACAAAATTTCATTTTCACAAGCTAAGGAATAACCTCTACTTTTTACAACCTCAAGAATAACCTAATTCTTTTTAACACAAAGGCAAAAGGATCAAAACCTCACAAAACACTCCAAATATCCTTTTACCCGGTAAGGATTAAACCGTTATAAAATCCACACAAAATAATTCAATTCAGGAAGAATTACTACCTCAATCTCTTTACAGGAAGAGACTGAAACCTGCTACCCTTTGATTAAATACACCTAACAGTATTTAATCCACCACTCAACTTACCAATTTAAAAATTGACAAGTGATTTTTCTCACTTGGAGTTTCTACCACCTCAGATAAATTAAAATTCAATTAATATCCCAAAACTAGTGATATAAAAGAAATAAACTCAAAATCTAATTTTAAACAAAAATGGGTAGCACGTAATCAGATTAATTCAAGAAATTCTTTTAAAAAATATTTTTCAATAAAAATATCAGAAAACAATTTCTAAAGATCAAATTTCAAAAATTAATCAAGCAATACTATATGGAAAGTAATTTGGAAAGATCTCACCCGAAATCCACCGAAAAATTAATCAGAGCAATGTTACTTCAGATTCGGTAGCAGCAATGATTCTCAACAAATGATTCTCAAGAATGTCTCTTAGAAAATCTCTCACAAAAACTCAATATGATTTCTCTTAGAAAAACTCAATGTGATCTCTTGATTTCTCTTAATCTCTCTTAATGATATGAAAAACGCAGGTCTATATAAATGGGATTAAAATCAGCTCTCTAACGACTAGTTCCTATTTGTCATGACACTTAATTGCTCTTTTAGACCTCTTATATCATTAAGACTTCATTCTGGTTCAATTAATTTAATTATAGCTTTTAAATTTCTCAATTAAGTCCCCCAAATATTTCTCAATCACAATTAAATAGAATAGAAACAATTATAAGTACCAAATTGAGAAATATTCAAACTTAATGAATCAAATCAATAGGGATAACATAATATGTGTAGCATATATTAAATAAGATTAAATCCCTAAAATCTCTCATAAATCCTAACCAAAAAATGGCTAGTAACGACTACTTTCATATTAAAATCCAGAATTCCATAATATCCTGAAACAGACACACAAGTCGACCGACCAAGATCAGCAATTGACTGCTCGATTCAGGATATAGTCAAGCCAAAGATTCTGTGCCTATCGGTCGACCTATCTGTCGACTTAGAGATTTAGAGAGTTTCATTTCTTTTCACAGGTCGATCGCTCTGTCGACTTATAGATACAGAGAGTTCATTTTTAAATACAGATCGACTAATCTATCAACCGAGAAATACATATAGTTTTCCTTCTTTGTTTGGTCGACTTATCTGTCAACTTATGGATGCTGGATCACTTTTCTAAACTTGTTTTTAATTCATTCTTATTGACATTTTCTCCCATTTAACCAATTTCTTTTCTTGGTTAGCTCCACTAAATACTTAAATTCAATTTTAATTAATTATAAATATTTCTTTTTCAATTACACATAGGAGCAAATAATTTAGCTAATTAGGATCCTATTAAAAACACACATATTTATAAAAATTATTTAAAAATCTTTTTTGTATCGTGTGTAATCCTAATTGAGATATTAAGAGTTGAAATTTAAACCTGAGTTATTTTTCCTAAGTTCTTGAAATTCTTCAACCTCTTAATCCTTCATCATCTTTATCATCATATCGTCATTATTTGGAACTAATAAACTCAAACACTTAATGAAACCGCTAGTTCCACCAAAAATATCAACCTTTAATTGTCCATCAAAATCGTAAGATCAACAATCTCTCCCTTTTTTATGATGACAATTAACTTTGATGTTTTCTTCAAAACAATAATATAACCACACTCCCCCTGAATCCGAGGATGGGTTTTATAACTCATTTAAGCATAAGAATGAAGATATTTAAAAAAATAATCATCAAAGCACAAATATAAAAATAAACTCCCCTTTAAAATATTCAATAAAAATATTAACTAATTCTCCCCCTTTGTTATCTCAAAAAAAAATTAGGGAGAGGGGAACACACAATAATTCTACTCTAGGCAAACATCATTATGCTTAGCTATACCCAAACTGTGAATGATTTTCACAAACTGATCTTCCACTAGTAGTTTGCTAAAAACATCAGCAAGTTGGTCGACGGTATCAATATACTCAATAACAATATCCATTTTCTGAATGTGATCACGAATAAAGTGATGTCTAATCTCTCTGTACATAGTTTGTGAGTGCTGTGTAAAATTCTTACTTACACAAATAGCACTTTTATTATCACAAAAGATCGGGACCTCCTCCATATAAATTCCAAAGTCATTTAACTGTTGCTTAATATATAAAATTTGAGCACAACAATTACCAGCTTCTATATATTCAGCCTCAGTAGTGGATAAGGCTATTGAATTCTGTCTCTTGCTTGACCAAGAAACTAAAGCATGCCTTAATAAATGACATGACTAACTTATGTTTTTTCGCTCAACTTTGCAACCGGCAAAATCAGCTTTGGAGTAACTTACTGATTTAAAATCACTCCCCCTAGGATACCATAACCCTAGGTCAGTCGTCCCCTTTAAGTATCGAAAAATTCGCTTAACCGTAGTCAAGTGCTATTCTTTAGGACAAGACTAAAATCTAGCACAAAGACAAACACTATACATAATGTCAGGTCTACTAGCAGTTAAATACAACAGACTACCAATCATACCCCGATACATTTTTTCATTAACACTTTTGCCCATATCGTCTTTGTCTATCTTCGTAGCCGTTGCCATGGAAGTTTTATACTCTTTAGCGCCTTTCAAGCCATATTTCTTTAACAACTCATTGGCGTATTTAGCTTGGTTTATAAATATTCCTTCCTTGGTTTGCTTAATTTGCAATCCAAGACAGAAATTTAACTCTCCCATCATGCTCATTTCAAATTTCATCTACATTATCTTAGCAAACTCTTGGCAAAGATCCTCATTAGTAGATCCAAAAATAATATCATCAACATACACTTGCACTAATAGGATATCAGAGTCAGTTTGCTTCACAAACAAAGTTATATCACAAATACCCCTTCGAAATTCTTTTTCAATCAAATATCGGCTAAGTCTCTCATACCAAGATCTAGGAGCTTGTTTGAGCCCATATAAAATCTTGCGAAGTTTAAATACATGATCGGAAAATTTATCACTTTCAAATCCCAGGGGTTGTTCCACATAAACTTCTTCTGCTAGAAAACCATTCAGAAATGTACTCTTTACATCCATTTGATATAACTTAAAATTACGGGAACATGCAAAAGCAAATAGCATTCTAATTGTGTCTAGTCTAGAAACTAGAGCATAGGTTTCATCATAATCAATTCCTTCCTCTTGATTATAGCCATGTGCCACTAATCTTACTTTGTTTCTAATTACCATACCAGATTCATCCTTTTTATTTCTAAAAACCCATTTAGTAACAATAACTGGATGAAAATCCAGTCTCGGAACAAGACCGTATTCATCCTTTTTATTTCTAAAAACCTATTAAGTACCAATAACTGGATGAAAATCCGGTCTCGGAACAAGACACCATACTTTGTTCCGCTCAAATTGAACTAGCTCATCTTACATTGCGAAAATCCAAGATTCATCAGTTAACACCTCATCTATATTTTTAGGCTCAATTTGAGATAAGAAAGCAAGATTAATTATATCTCTAAGAGAAGAACGAGTGCTTACACCCCTTTTGAAATTACCGATTATTTCTTTTATCGAATGTCCCGGTACTGTCTTTATAACTCTTGGTAAAGTCGAATCATTTTTCTTAGGTTCCTCCTCTTGTTGGGACTCCTTAGGTACATTATCACCTTGATTTTGATTATTTGAAATACTTGCATCATCATCATCCAAAATCTTTCTCGACAAGAATGGATCAGCTTCTTCAAAAACAACATGCATAGTTTCTTTTACTACTAATGTACGTTTATTATAAACTCTATAAGCCTTACTGTTAGTAGCATATCCAAGGAAAAACCCATAATCAGATTTAGCATCAAATTTACCAAGATTATCCTTGTCATTCAAAATAAAACACTTACATCCAAATACTTTAAAATAGGAAATATTAGGATTCTTACCATTCCAGATTTCATATGGGATTTTGTTAAACCCTCTATGAATTGATACTTGGCTCACTGTGTGGCAAGCTGTACTTACTGCTTCGGCCCAGAAATAGGTTGGTAAGCGATTTTCATTAAGCATCGTTCTGGCCATCTCTTAAAGCGTCATGTTCTTCCTTTTCACTACACTATTTTGTTGCGGTGATCTTGGTGTAGAAAAGTTATGAGCATAACCATGCTCATCACAATAAATTAACACATCATTATTCTTAAACTCTCTTCCTCTGTCACTTCGAATATTAATAATGGAATATTACTTCTCATTTTGAACACGTTTACAAAATTTAGCAAGAACAGAAGCAATCTCACTTTTCTTAGCAAGAAAAAATACCCAGGTAAGTCTGGAATAATCATTAATTATAACAAATGCATAAAACTTACCACCAAAACTAGCAACTGAGTTAGACCCAAACAAATCAAGATGCAATAATTCAAGACATCTAGACGTGGACGTATGCATCGTTTTCTTAAATAATGATCTACCTGCTTTCCTAATTGACATGCGTCACATACTATATCTTTCACAAACTTCAAATCAGGTAGGCCTAGTACGAGATAAGTTAGAGATTAACTCCATACTAGCATGCCCAAGTCTTCTATGCCATAACCAACTATTTTCAAATAGAGCATTCCAACAAGATAAATTTTGAGAATTAAAATCATCAAATGAGCAAGTATAAACATTCTCAAAACGTGATACAACTAACAAGATACTACTATCACGACTATTCTTAATAATGCACCTATAGTTATCAAATATAACATTATAGCCCTTGTCAAATAGTTGATTAATACTAAACAAATTATGTTTAAGTCCATCAACAAGTAATACAAATTTAATAATAGTAGTACCATTACCGATAATTTTACCCTTTGTGTTGTCTCCAAAAGTCATATGACCTCCATCTTTAGGTGTCAAAGATGTAAATTTTCCTTTGTCTCCCGTCATGTGTCGAGAACAACCACTATCCAGGAATCATTTGTCCTTTCTTATTGAAGCTTTTAGAATAACCTACAAGGAGCACCTCAAATAGTTCCTAAGTGGTACCCAGCCTAAGTGGGTCCGATCTTGTTAGTCGGGATAATTTTAGTTCCTTTTGGAACCCAAACTTGTCTATAGTTAGATATTTTAGCAAAATATTTGCGAATAGTGTGCCCCACAACATTACATTTAAAACATCTAACAAGATCTTTGGTTTCAGAAAAGAATTTGTAAAAACGTTTTTGTTTAAGATTTTTCTGAAATCCAATACCGGCTTTATCAAAAACTCCACGTGAACTTTCCAAAAGCAATTTTCAAGTTATTTTCACTGCCAATGAATTTAAAAACAATTAATTACAAATCCATCAATTTGGATTTCAATTCATTTTTTTCAGATTCATAGTCCATTGATAGGTGTGAAAAAACTATCTATTTTTAAACTGAATTTGTTAGTTTTCAAGTGTTTTAGTTATATTTAATTGTGTTTTAATTTGTTTTAGTGTAAAATAGGTGAAGGGACATTAAAGGGTGTTAAACAAGTGAAAACAGTGGAGAAACGATGAACAAAAGTGAAAAATAGGGTTTCGGTGAATGAAGACCACCGCCTAGGCGGAAGTTCCACCGCCTAAGTGGAAAAGAGGCAGAATGTTGGAGTGCTGAAGAGATGAACCACCGCATAGGTGAGAAAACCACCGCCTAGGCGAGAAAAGATCAGAATGTTATGCCAGCAGCTACCACCTAGGCTAAGATCTGACAGAAACTTAACCTACTTAAGCCACCGCCTAGGTGGTGACACTATGCACAGAAATATCTGTTTTCAGATATTTTGAAGATATTTCCAAACCTTGCCTATAAAACCCTTTTCTCCACCAAACCTCAGGGATATAGACGTGAGAAGAGGCCCCGGTTAATGTTCTAGAGAGCTTCCTTCCACCTTAGTTAGGTTTAGGTAATTTAGGAAGTAGATTAGATTAGTTTAGGAGGTGTTATTGGCCATTCCTTGAAGAGCTAGAAGAGGAATTTCATCAACAGAGAAAAGGAAGCTCAGGAGGATTGTTCTTTGGCGGAAGTGGACTACTCCACTTTGAGATTTGGCTTTTCTTCCCTTGTTTCCATCATTGTATTTAATGTTTATTGTTGGTATTGATGATCTCCTCTTGATTTAATGTTGTATTGGCTAAGAACATGTTAATGTAATTTAGAGATTAGTTAGGGAAAGGTGTAGTTGTGTAAATACTCGTTTGGTTTAATATACGTTTCTTTAACGGTTGTTGCTTTTAAGTCCGATTGTATTTATCATTTGATGACGATCTTAGTATGATTGTTATGGTATTAGGGTTAGATTTTAGAATCTAGGGTTTGACACTAGGGAGAAGTAACCCTGGATTCGGACTAGGGTAAACACATCGTTACGACCTAACGACCCGGGAGGGCATTAGTTAGTGTGCAATCGATGACGTTGGGTCAAGACTCATGCGGCCTAGAGTCGTTAAGACATTGAGGGAGACCTATTCGTTGACATGAAATCGCGTATTCCCCCGTCTTACACTCAGAAGAGGTGGTGGACGAGTTTACGAACCGAGATTGTCGGATACCTAAACTCCGTTATTGTTAACTAAACGAAATCAAACATGTATTAAGTGAACGAAATCAATCCCTAATTAATCAACTTAGTTAGGATTAACCCACTAATTATAGTTTAGCTTAGTTTAATTTTAATTCATGTCTTTCGTCATCAGGATAACATGAAACTACGTCAATTGCGGTATTCAATTATTCACACTCTTCTCTGTGGGAACGATATCCGATCTTCAAGATCCACTATATTAAAACTTTGACCTCGTATACTTGCGAGAGTAAGTAACGGCGTGTTTTTTCCGCGCTACCATCCATCACTTGTTTGTTTAATGCATTAATTGTACTTTGAAGGGCATTTATTTTAGAACACCGATTTTTATAATCATGATAAAGTTTCATATCTTTTTGTTCCACACACCTGATTTATACAAAAAGTATAAAAAATATATTAAAACATATAAAAATAACTATAAACGTACTCAAAAACTAATAAATTCGGATTGGAAATACGTAGGTAATTTACACCTATCAAATACCCCCAAACTCAGAATTTTGCTAGTCCTCGAGCAAAACACGCACAAAATACAAGGAAGTATACAAACTAATTATGAAATTAAAAACTACAAACGAAAAACATTAAAAACAAAAATGTGTAAGTTTTTATTATCATCTACCGGCCGAAAGATTTTTCCCTCATCGGCCCCTAATCCTATCAAATTCAAGCATAAATCACACCATGTGGTGTTCTAGAATTTCAACGTTCAAAAATAGTAAGCGCAATTCTAGATCCTGTTTAAGTGTGTGTGATTAAACTCAATTATACTACTATCTATTGATTAGATGGGATTATCCCTAAATAAAGATCATGACTAAAACCTTTAAGGTATAGGAAATCCATACGCCTGACCTGGGATCTATTCTCCACTAACGTAGGCTCAGAGGTTCATGAATATCAGTAGGGCTTGGTTCGGTTTTGGAATAATGGCCAAGGGTATTTTGGAATAGAGAACAGGTTAACATCATTAACTTAACGTTACCCAAGGCACATCGCTTGGCATTCTCATACTCGAAACCCCATATTTTTTAGAAACATCCCTGAACAAATGTTTAAGAACGTTGTACTCACTTGTCATGTAAAAAAGAAACTTTTTTTTTTTTTAACACACCCCCAAACTCATTCGAATTTCTACAATTTTAAGAGTGTGCAAAAATGATTAAGTAACACACCCCAAAACGTATTCGAATTCTTATAACCTTAGGAATGTGCAAACAATATGAACGACAAACGACAAGCGAGTACTTGAATACTGAACTAAATTAGAATTTCGGCCTAAACCCAACCACTCACATCAAGTAGCAAAATGATAACTTGATTAACTCAAATTGTGCCTTCAGTTTAGTGATTTAGGTTTGGAAAAAGTTCAATCGGCTATGGTATTTGTTAAGTGTTCAGAATTGAAATGACTATTAGGCTTCAACAGGGTAACGAGGGATAATGATATTACATGGTAGGCTTCAAAAGGCTCAAACGATCAAATGACTGCCTAAATCATATCTCCTAAACAACCTCGCCTAGGATTTCGCCTCAAATTTCTCCCAAATCAGGTTCTAGAATCCCTATTGTCATGAAATTGATTGACGAATAATTCGTTTCAAATCAATAAGATAGTACTATATTGAGTTTACGTGCTCGTGCATTTAGAATCCACAATAACTTTTACTAAGACGATACATCAATCACACAGAACACAAATGAATGAGCTTTACGCTCGACCTCAAAACAATCAGGGGACAGAATCATCATCAGGCATAGGCCCAGATGACGTCAAAACTCAGCACAAAACAACAACTAAACTAAACAAACTAATACTAAACAAGCAGGCAAACGATAAAAACAGTAAAATTTAACTAAAAACATATACACATACTAAAACATACTACATATCATCACCAACTCAACACAGGTGATGTCCAAAATGAGCCGTCAGTGATCCCAATGATAGTATATAGCATGATATTGAAGACAGGGGTTTAGAACACATACTTGGGAGGCGAGAGGATCTCGCCTCCGACTCAAATTGACAGGGATGTATCTAACTTATTTGTGACCCTGGGTTGCCTCCCAAGAAGCGTTTGGTTTAATGTCCTCACACATACCCTCAAGACTGGCGAAATATTCAATGATCGAACCGCAAAAGCACCTGTCGATCTAACATCTTCAAGCATCCTGCTGGAAAATAAAAACAAAACTACCAACAAAAATTATATACAAAAATGCCTAAATTAAAATCAAGTTATTTACTCCCAATATCAACAATAATCACTTTGCCAATCCCCGACAACGGCGCTAAAAACTTGGTGGCCTCTAAATAAAGCGTTGTCACTTTCACCGCAAGCATACGGATCAAGTTTTAGTATAATGGATCTTTCGGTCGTGTATCGTATCCACAGGGATTGGTGTTGTTACTATTGAGTATCACGATTGTCATAACCTGACTTTATCTAGGCGACGAAAATGGAATTTAATTTAACACTAATACTAAACTAAAATACTAATTAGGTTAACTATACTATAAATACTAATTTGAGATTGTTTAGGGGAGTAGATTGCTTAGGGATTAACTTTATTTATTTAAATGCGTTTGATTTCATTTTAGTTAACATTAACGGCGTTCGGCATATCCGACAATCTCAGTTCGTAAACTCCCTCGCCACCTATTTCGAGTGTAAGACGGGGGAATACGTAACTTCATGTCAACGCCGAAGTCCCCCTCAACGTCTTAACGACTCTAGGTCACGTGAATCTTGCCCCAACGTCATCAATTGCACACTTTCTAATGCCCTCCCGGGTCATTAGATTGTCGTGTTGTGTTAACCCTAGTCCAAATCTGGGGTTACCTCTCCCGAGTGTCAAACCTCGTATTCTCAATATATCTAAACTAGCATATAATCATAGAAAACATGGAAACACAATCAACATATGAAGAACAACCAAGAACGAAAGACAAATTCAACCAAAACTACATTTTCATAAATAATACGTTAATCCCTATTACAATCCATGTTTAAATCATGGCCCTAATCGTTTATACAATGTAAAATGAGCTAAACATGCTTAACAACTACCAAAATGAAGAAAATAAAGAGAAGAAACGAGTGACTTAGCCTATATCCGAAGAATTGGTGCTAGAACCGTCGAACGATCATTTCCCTCTTCATCTTCCACCTCGGGTTGAGAGCACTCCCTCAAAAACCTCTCAAACTAACCCTAAAATATAGCCTAAAGCCTTAGGGGCTGAAGAGGGAAAAGAGAAGAGGAGAGAAGGGATTAAAAAATATCCAAAAGATCTCAAAATATCTAATAAATATCAAGGCTGTGCTGCAGGATTTTTGCCTAGGCGAAGTTAGGTCGGTTAACTTTCTACCGGAATTTCTCCTAGGCAAAGAAAAATTCACCTAGGCAAAGTTACTGTAGATTTACAATTTTGTTTTGGCTGTAAATTCTTCATCCGAACTCCGATTGAGGTGATTCAAAAACTTATGGAAAGCTAAGAAACATATATACAACTTCCATGTTTTGAGTATTTCTAAAATCGGATTGTATAATAGTCCAAAATAGCCTTAAAGTTACAGCACCTGTACCGGCTTTGCAGGTTTGGTGACCGCCTAGGCGAAGAAGTAGGCGGTGGACTTGGAAATGTTTCTACTGGGGTTTCCACCTAGGCGGAGGAATTTCCGTCCTAGGCGGTGGGCTGTCAATAGCCTTTTGTCATTCTTAGTATCTTCACTGCCTAGGCGGAGATCTGGACGCCTAGGCGGTGAGCTTCCTTCATATTTTTACCTCCTTGCTTGTTTATCCACCGTAATTTCAACTCGCCTTTGGTTTAATCTCATCGTTTTCACTCCAGTTTCCTATCTTTTTGCTCCACACACCTGATTTATACAAAAAATATAAAAAACATATTAAAACATATAAAAAAAACTATAAACGTACTCGAAAACTAACAAATTTGGATTGGAAATACGTAGGTAATTTATACCTATCACATCCAGTCCTCTGAACTCCACGGAGAGTTGCAGTCACTAAACTCGAGATTCCTTTAAAGATAGGAACCAAACCCTCATAAAGATTCTTTTATAGGCTCATAATCAACCTTTACAAAATTTTATTTTCACAGACTAAGGAATAACCTCTATTTTTTACAAGTTCAAGAATAACCTAATTGTTTTTAACACAAAGGCAAAAGAATCAAAATCTCACAAAACACTCCAAATATCCTTTTACCCGGTAAGGATTGAACCGTTATAAAATCCACACAAAACAATTCAATTCAGAAAGAATTACTACCTCAATCTCTTTATAGGAAGAGACTGAAACGAGCTACCATTTAATTAAATACACCTAACAGTATTTAATCCGCCACTCAACTTACCAATTTAAAAATTAACAAGTGATTTTTCTCACTCAGAGTTTCTACCACCCCAAATAAATTAAAACTCAATTAATATCCCAAAAATAGTGATAGAAAAGTGAGAAACTCAAAATCTAATTTTAAACAAAAATGGGTAGCACGTAATCAGATTAATTCAAGAAATTCTTTTAAAAAATATTTTTCAATAAAAAAATCAGAAAATAATTTCTAAAGATCAAATTCCAAAATTTAATCAGGCAATACTATATGGAAAGTAATTTGGAAAGATCTCACCCAGAATCCACCGAAAAAATAATTAGAGCAATGTTACTTCAGATTCGGTAGCAGCAATGATTCTCAGCAAATGATTCTCACGAATGTCTCTTAGAAAATCTCTCACAAAAACTCAATATGATTTCTCTAAGAAAAACTCAATGTGATCTCTTGATTTCTTTTAATCTCTCTTAATGATATGAAAAACGCAAGTCTATATAAATAAAATTAAAATCAGCTCTCTAACGGCTAGTTCTCATTTATCATGACACTTAATTGCTCTTTTAGACCCCTTATATCATTAAGACTTCATTCTAGTTCAATTCATTTAATTATAACTTTTAAATTTTTCAATTAAGTTCCTCAAATATTTCTCAATCACAATTAAATAGAATAGAAACAATTATAAGTACCAAATTGAGAAATATTCAAATTTAATGAACCAAATCAATTGGGATAACATAATATGTGTAGAATATATTAAATAAGATTAAATCCCTAAAATTTCTCATAAATCCTAACCAAAAAACAGCTAGTAATGGCAACTTTCAGATTAAAATCCGAAATTCCATAATATCCTGAAACAGACACACAAGTCGACCGATTAAAATCAATAGTCGACCACTCAATTCAGGATGTAGCCAAGGTAAAGGTTATGTGCCCATCTGTCGACTTAGAGATTCAAAGAGTTCCATTTCTCTTCATAGGTCGACCGCTCTGTCGACTTATAGATACATAGAGTTCATTAGATACAGAGAGTTTTCCTTCTTTGTTCGGTCGACTTACCTGTCGACTTATGGATGCTGGATCACTTTTCTAAACTCGTTTTTAATTCATTCTTATTGACATTTTCGCTCCTTTAACCAATTTCTTTTCTTGGTTAGCTCCACTAAATACTTAAATTCAATTTTAATTAATTATAAATATTTCTTTTTCAATTACACATAGGAGAAAATAATTTAGCTAATTAAGATCCTATTAAAAACACACATATTTATAAAAATCATTTAAAAATCTTTTTTTGTGTCGTGTGTGATCCTAATTGGGATATTAAGAGTTGAAATTTAAACCTGAGTTATTTATCCTAAGTTTTTCAAATTCTTCAACCTCTTAATCTTTCATCATCTTTGTCATCATATCTTCATTATTTAGAACTAATAAACTGAAGCACTTAATCAAACCGTTAGTTCTACCAAAAACATCAACCTTTAATTATCCATCAAAATTTTAGGATCAACATCTATCTTCTTATTTACGTGGATGACATAATTATTATGGGTAATAGTAATGTTGTTATTCTGAAGTTTATTTATATTCTCTCCTGTCGATCCTCCATCAAAGATTTGTGCTTCTTAATTTATTTTTTGGGTGTTCAAGCTACTCGCACATCTTCTGATCTTTATCTCTCACAGCAAAAATACATTACTAACCTTCTAGCCAAAACAAAGATGAGTGGGCTAAACTTGTTAGTAACCTAATGAATTCGACTAAGTCTCTCATGCTTCCTGATGGTTTCCCAGATCACAATTCCACAGAGTATCAACAAGTCCTTGTTTCCCTACAATAGTTGTCTCTTACTCATCCTTATGTATCTTTTGTAGTCAATAAACTATCTCAATTTATGGATCGGTCGTCTACTAAGCATTAGATATAGTCAAACGAATTCTTCATTGTCTTAAGGGTACACTACACTTTGGCATATTTCTTCAGTATCATTCTTTTTTGGCTCTCCATGCCTTTGCCGATGTTGATTATGCTCACAACAAAGACAATTATTCCTCTACATCGCCTATATAATCTTTCTCAGTCCTAATCTCATTAGCTGGAGCTCCAAGAAAATATCAATTTTTGCTCGTTCTACTATGGAAACTGAATATTGGGCCATAGCTTTAAATACTGCTGAATATACTAGTTATCTCACCTACTCTAAGAACCTAGTTTCTTTCCTCCCACTTTTCTAACCATCTACTGTGATCGTTGGAGTAACTTATGTCTATGATAATCTGATATTTCACTCCCGAATGAAGCATATTGTCATTTATTTTCACTTTGTACGGGATCAAATATTCAAAAAAAACATCTTCATGTTACTCATGTACATATTTCTTATCAGTTGGCAGACTCTCACCAAGCCTTAGCTCGAGCCCAGTTTTAATCTCATTGTTCCAAGCTCGAGATTATAACAAATGGATTACTCTTGTTGGGACATGATAGAACGTGATTTATTCCATAACATTCTCCACTAACTCCCATGATATTCTCCACTAACTCCAACTCCCACTGTTGGACTGCAACTGCTCCTCGGCTGAACTTCTCCAGCACATTACTTATTTGATTATAGTGTTTTGTTTAGTATAGAAGTGGGTAGTTTTATGTTTATGATATTCCTCATTGTAGTTATACTTATACCTGGTAAAATACAATAAATAAGATGGTCATTTTCTATTCTCTTTATCTATTATCCTTTATTTTGTGTCCTTCAAGTGTTCGACAAAAGAAACCATCTGAAGCTTGGGACGACAATAATGTAAACGAAGAACTTTATCGAAAAGAGTATAGAAGAAAAGTAAATAGCCGGCAACGGTGGCTGGAAGCCTGTAATATCACCCTTCTCAACATTTCTATGCTTCATTTATGTCCAAAAAAACACAGGATTTGGGTCTTCCAACATTGCCTACGGACCCAAATCCTATCTCTCTCTCTCTCTTCTCTTCTCTCTCTCTCTCTCTTTCTACAGATGCGAAACACGTAACAAATCGTTTCAATCGCATCAAGCACTTGGAGGGCATCGAGCAAGTCACAAGAAAATCAAACACAAAAAAATTTCTTGTTTCAACTTGAGCTTCTTCAATAGCGAAAGAATTAGAGGAGCTCAAAGGTCCAACAATGGCAGTTGTCCATGGAAAAAAAAAAAGATATAATAAAGAAAAAAAATTATGTTTTTATCCTTAAAATATGACACATGCATTTCACATGCTAAAATCCGTTCAACTTAATCCCAATATTTGACAAAAGAACTACATCAAAATTCAGTTTCAAAAAGGAGGACCACATTAAAAAAATAAATAAAAATTAGAGGGTCACATAAAAAATCATGCCACAAATAGGCGGACCAAATTTATAATTTGTTATTACTTTTAGAAAGTAATTTATTTATTTATTTTGGGTATAAAAGTAACGTGTACTACATTTTTGTAAGAAATCACTATTTTGATCTAAAAGTACAAGATTTAAGTTGATCTTTGAATTGCTAAACCCTTTTTTTTTTTTTGGTTGAAGTGTACTTCCACATTTTGTACCTCTAGTTTTAGCTCATGTTTCTATTCGTATTTTAACAATTTAATTTCGTCAATTTACGAAAACTGAGAATATTTTTCAGGAGTTTTTATGTATTATATCAAAAAAAATTCCTAATTAATTTTACTAAAAAATATTTTATTAGGTTGTACAACATGGGTTAGTTTGTTTACGAGTAAATGTGTGACAATTAAAATAGTTTATTTTGTCTCAAATTTCAATTTTATTTTAAAATTTAATTTATCCCTTAATTGATATATAAAATATAGAATTCCCCAAATGAACAATTGGATATTTTTAAAATATAAAATTAACCTCTATTATGTACTAATGATCTAATCACTCACAAATTATTTAAATTCATAAATTACATCACTAAATTATTCAATTTTACTTTAATTAATAAAATTTCTCAATTTAACAATTTGATATTTTCAAAATATTTGAAATTAACCCTTGATATACAAGTGACATAATCACTCTCAAATTAACAATTAAAATCATAATTTATTTTACCAGATTGTTCGATTATCCTTAATTGATAACAATACGATATGAATTTCCCAAATCAATAATTGGACATTTTCAAAATATTTGAAATTAACTTAATACGTAATAATGATCTAGTCACTCACAAATTAATATTTGAATTCGTAATTTATTTTAATGAATTGTTCAATTTTACTTAAACTGATAAAGATACAACATGAAATTTCCTTATTGAAAAATTGGATATTGTCAATATATTTGTAATTAACCCTAATATATACTAATAATTTAATGGCTCACAAATTCACTTTTAAATTCATAATTTCCATCACTAAATTGTTCAAAAATACTTAAAATAATAAAGATACAACATGGAATATTTCAGTTTTCCAATTGGATATTTTTAAACTATTGTAAATTAAATCCAAAGATATACTAATGATAATTCACTAGTAAATTGGCATTTAAATTCATAATTTAGTTCAATGAATTGTTTCATTTTACTTAAATTAGTAAAGATGCAACATGGAATTTCCCAATTTCCTAATTGGATATTTTCAAAATATTTGAGTTTGACCCCTACATATACTTCTCAAATATACAATTAAATTCATGATTTACTTCACTGGGTTGTTCAATTTTACTTAAAATAATACAAATACAACATGATTTATTTTTTTAATTTTCCAATTGGATATTTTCAAAATATTTCAAATTAATATACTAGTGATCTAAACTCGCAAATTAACAGTTAAATTCATTTTTTTACTTTAATGAATTGTTTAATTTTACTTAAATTAATAAAGATATAACATGGGATTTCCCAAATTGAAAATTTGGATATTTTTAAAATACTTAAAATTAACCCGTAATATATACTAATAATCTAATCACTCACAAATTAACATTTAATTTCATCGTTTACTTCATTGAATTGTTCAATTTTACTTAATTAATAAATACAAAACATGATTTTTGTTTTCAATTTTTAATCTAGTCACTCAGCAATTAACATTTAAATTCATAGTGTACTTCACTGAATTGTTGAATTTACTTAATTATTAAATACAAAACATACACCTTTTCAATTTTCTAGATATTTAAAAACAAATTAAAATTAATTCCTAATATTGATAAGGGAATAAATTATTTCTTATGAAAAATATTGTTGGAGGTTGAAACAACGATCTGAAAGCCTCGTGATTCCAATACGACTCAAGGTATACTATCAGTGTATAAAAACATCCCGTAGCAAACCCGCAAGGTAGATAAAACTCAAAGCTATACTAAGACCTCAAGAGGTGGGCACTCCACTCGATTGGCTATTAAGGGCAGTCTGTCTCCCAATGAGATGCCTCCTAAAATTAATAATCCAAATCGACATACAATATAACTAAATGGTCCAAGACCATAGGACTCCACGACCTATTGCGAATCGAGATCACTCCTCTCTTCCACAAAGAATTAGGGCACCCTTCTTGTCCAGAAAACTATCGTGACCCAACTAGAAGAATAACGTCCGTAGCTCAACCTAGCCAATATGGTGAGTCCATCTTTTTTAGAAACGTTGGAACTCCAGATAACTGAATTGGTTCCAGAGTCACCCAAAACATGGAAAAAAAACATACTTCATACCACTAAGTACGGGAGATTCCACTCCGATGATCTCAATAAATAATTCTTATAAAATCATAAGGCAATTTTGATAGGGGACGACTAATTTATTCTCACGACGGAGGAGTTTCGCCGGATCAACCCCCCGATGCTATGTTTTGTTTTGCAGGATTAGTAGAGAGCTCACAAACTCAACTCAATTGATCATCCTTGAAATTAATTTTAGCATCATCGTATACTAATGATCTGATCACTCATACATTAACATTTAAATTCATAATTTACTTTAGTGAATTGCTTCATTTTACTTAAATTAATAAAGGTACAACATGAAAATTCCTAATTTCCTAATTGGATATTTCTAAATTCTTAAAAATTATCCCCTAGTATATACTAATGAACTCACAAATTAATATTTAAATTCTAATTTACCATACTGAATTGTTTAATTTTACTTAAATTAATAAAGGTAAAATGGAATTTCTCAATTGAATAATTAGATATGTTTAAAATATTCTATTGTATTTTTGAATTATTTATTTTTTTTATTATTATTATTTTAAACTTTTAATTTTATTTTATTTTTTTATTTCGACCATTTTTGTCATAAATTTTGTTTCCCTAACTCAGTTAAAAAATAAAAAAAATAAAAAAGAATTTCAAACATAGAAAACAAAAGGAAAATTTATTATTATCCTTAATCGAAAATTTTGTGGGCTCCATGAATGAAAACATGTCGTAGCTTCTATATTGTTTCCTGTTTTTCTTTGCTTCAAATTTTTATTTTTATTTTTATTTTTTGTGTTTCATTTTAAATAATTTTATTTTTTCATTTTTTTATATTTGATTTCTTGGATTTATTTTTTTTGTTTTTAAATTTTTATCTTTATTACTTTTTTATTTTATTTTTAGTTCTTTTTTATCTTTTTCATCACCAATTTGAGTTAAAATATAAAAATAAAAAACAAAGCAAAAAAAAAAGTTGATGAAGAAAATTTCAGAAAGTCCTCAATAAGAACACGTATGTAAGGGGAAAAAACACGTGCAAAGCACATGGGTCTAAGCACAACTCATTGGTGCCTAAGGATTCTATATCGGACCAAGAATGAATACCCAAGCCATCTTCGGCTGTGACCACAAAGTTGAAGCAACCGAGAATTGAGCTTGGGTCTACTCATGATGGTTCATGTTAGGATAACCGAGCATATCCCAAACTACGACCTAGATTCGGTCTTTGATCCCTGCTCAATTATGTGATAAAGGCTATAATTTGATTTTTGATAATAATAAATGCATCATCAAATGAGATAAAGATAACAAAATTCTATTTGTTGCATCTTGTTTTCAAAACATCTACACATGCTCATTTGATGATATTGTTTCTCAAAACTTATCTCACTCAAATACTTTATCTGAAAATAGTTGGTTATATCATAGACGTTTAGGGCATGCAAGCGTGGAATTATTGCCTAATTTTGTCCAAGAATAATTTTGTTAGAGGCTTGCCTAAAATTAAGTATGTTAAGGACAAGATATATGATGCATGTCGACTAGGTAAACGTCTTCAATTTAAGAAACTTACATACATCTACAACTAAATGTCTAGAAATATTGCATCTTGACGTATTTTGACCAAATCCTATTGCTAGCTCAGGAGGTATATTCTATGCACTTGTTATTGTTGATGATTTTTCTCAATATACTTGGGTTCTCTTCATGACAAAGAAAAGTGATGTTACATCTGTATTTTACAAAAATTGCAAACTTGTTCAAGATGAGAAACAATCATGCATTATTAACATTCGTAGCAATAGAGATAAAGAATTTAAAAATGAAAAATTGTTATCTACTATGATGAACATGGGTATACTCATAATTTTTTTGATTTTAGAACTCCTCACCAAAATGGGGTTGTTGAATGAAAGAATAGGTCGCTTCAGAAAATGCTAGGACTATGCTTAATGAGAATAATTTACCTAAATACTTCTAAGATGAAGCTCTTAGTACTGCATGCCATATTTTAAATCGTGCACCCTATGAGATTTGGAATGGAAAAACCCTAATTATATCTTTTTTTGAAGTTTTCATTTGCAAATGATTTATATTAAATGATAAAGATAGTTTGGATAAATTTGATGGCAAATCTAATGAGGAAATTTTTCTTGGGTATGCTTTCGATAGTAAAAAGTAAGGAGTATATAATAAAAGGATTCATGTGGTTGAAGAGTCTATGGATGTTGTTTTTAGGAAGCTCATCTTTTTGCGTCTAGAAAAGAATTGAATGAAGATGATGTAGGATTTCCAATGAAATAGACAGATCAAAGAACTGAGCATGCCATTGAAACATATGATCCTCCTAAAGAACCTCAACTTTTCAAGGAATTCGTAACTCCAAAGTCAATAAAATGTGTTGTGGGATACCCACCCGACAAATTATTGGTAGCATTGAAAAAGTTGTAAGTACTCGATCTTCTTTTCGAAATGGTATTAATCTTGCTTTTCTTTCTCAAATTGAACCCAAAAATGTTAAAGACGTAATAACTGATGAATCATGGATCTTAGCTATGAAAGATAAATTGCTTCAATTTGAGAGAAATAATATTTGGACTTTAGGCCTATACCTGATTTGCATCCTGTAATTATACTCTAAATAGATTTATCATAATAAAAATGAAAAATTAGGTGTAGTAATTAGAAAGAAAGGTTAGTAGCACAAGGATATAATCAGGAAGAAGATATAGATTATGAGGAAACCTATGTACCAATAGCTAGACTAGAAACAATTAGAATTCGATTAGTCTTTCTATGCTCACAAAATTTTAAATTGTTTCAAATGGATGTCAAAAGTGCATTTCTAAATGGTTTTATTTCTAAAGAATTTTATATACCACCCGATTTCGTAAATGATAAACTACCCGATCATGTTTTCAAATTAAGAAAAGAAATTTATGGTCTTAAATAAGCTTCGTATGAAAGACTGAGTAGATATTTAATTGAAAATGGATTTAAACATATTTTAAGTGACAACATATTGTTGTTAAACAAACTTATACTGATATTTTCTTAGTGAAAATATACGTTGATGACATAATATTTAGTTCTACTAATGAGGATCTTTGCCACGAATTTACCAAGATAATGTGAGAAGAGTTTGAAATGAGTATGATGAGCGAATTGACATTCTCCCTTTGATTATAAACCAAACAAACAAAATATGGGATCTTCATCAACTAAACCAAATACGTGAAAGAACATCTAAAGAAATATGGCTTGGAAAATGCAATACTATATAAAATTCCCATGGCAATGACGACTAAGCTGGACAAAGATGATAAAGGTAAAATCGTCTATTAAAATACTTATCGAGGTATGAACAAAAGTGAAGGTGGGCAGCGAGTAGGTTGGGGCGGTTTGAGCCAAAACTGCAGACCAAACTAATACTACACAGGTAGGGCTACTTTCAACTATGGACAACCCAATCATGTGCAGATTGGGACGGATTCGAGTGTGCGGATTGACTATTTTGAACCGTAGGTTGTCCAATAGTATACGGGTTAAGCCTATTTGCGAGTTAGGCTAATAAGAACCGTGAGTTGCCCAAGTATTTTCGGATTGGTCCTTAAAATATAATATAATATTTCCAAACAAAATTGTTACATTACTAAAAGTTTCAGAAAAATTATTACAAGATTATACAGTAAAACAAAAATAAGAACAAAACTACGATATAATTTGTAAACCATCATAAAAAATTAATTATTAACATAAATAATCAAATCTAAACTTGCAAACTTAGTAAAAAATTAGGGATGGGCAGCGCGCGGGTTAGGGTGGTTTGGGCCAAAGCCGAAGATCAAAACAATACTATGCGTGTCACATCCCACCCCGGGCACCCGTCAGCCGAGGCCGGGCGTGACGTCGACATGATGCTACCTGACCAGTCAACCAAATACTTACAAAGATATATATATATTCAAAAGCACGCGCACACCTATGAATCGCTTTATTTTTTCAAAAATAATACCTTCCACGGTTTGCTTCTGACTGACCCACTCCCAAATGACACTACCTCCGGACCTTACCTAGAGCCAGTTGTTGACCAATTCCTAGCCGCGGTACCTGAAATAAATCTCAATTTTCAAAATATAATATTTTATAATCACATACCATATTGAAATCTAGTCCCACTGCCACCAATGTCATAAGCTAATATATCTAAAACCAACAGAAGTGTTAAATACCACATTTATTTATAATAATATAACCGCATACTATGTTGGAAATCTGATTCCACTACCACTAATGAAGTGAAGAAATATAATTAACCCTCGGATCGAATATTTTAAGTCAATCCCACCAAACGTTTTAAATTAACTATACCCAAGCATTTTAAATCCACTAATTGAAATATTTTAAACCAAACCAAACCAAATATTTTAATATATAATGAAATACACCGCACTTCCTCTCCTACTAGCCATAGGATCGTTTTTATCTCACGATCGGGAGTTACGATGGTACCGTTACCTGTACAACTGTGCCATCTAAAATGACTACCAGTGTCAGGGCCATTTATTATCCCCAATAGTAGGGATACCACCCGCAGGATTTGCACTCTTGATGGGTCAATCAAACCACCTATCGGACTAATCCTCCGGACAGGTCATAATAATCAACCACCTGCAGGATTACCCTCCTGACAGGTCATAATAATCAATCACCTGCAAGACTAACCTCCTGACAGGTCATCATAATCAACCACCTGTAGGACTATCCTCTTGTCAGGTCATAATGTAATCAACCACCTATAGGACTAATCCTCTTGACAGGTCATAATATCATCAACCACCTACAGGACATGCCCTCCTGACAAGTCATAACCATCAACCACCTGTAGGACTAACCCTCCTAACAGGTCATAACCATCCCGTAGGACATTCCCTCCTGACGGGATCAAAACTATGGCATAGTCAGACAAAAATCACTTTTCGCCTTTAGAATCTACTTGATTCAAAAATCATTTCTGACCTTTAAAACCAACTTGTTTCAAATTCACCGCAGAATCATCCATTTTAAATAACCACATTTATTTTAAATAAACTCATTTTCCACAATTTATATGAAAATAAAATTTATAAATTTATATAGAAGATAGTACACTCACCTCAATTTCCGCACTGCAACACTATCACCGTCCAAAACCTACAGGGACGCTGGCGCCTGTGAACCTAATAGCGATAGGGCCTAAATTAATATTTTATTTAAAATAACCTAACATGCAATGCAGGCCCTAAGTTTCACAATTCCCTATTCCCCAAATTCCATCATGAAAATTAATTATTCCATCCGTTTCACTACGTTAATATTTATTGTACCAATTTATTTAGACTAACGATTAATAAAATATTATTACGATTACGAGATTTACTATCATCATTGCAAAACTTTTAATATTAATAATTTAATTTAACAAAATTAACACCCGATTGAAATTTTACCTATTTCTGAATCGCTCACAGGCCGAGAAGTTGAATTTTGGATTTTAATTCTTATTTGATTTTTCCCTCTTGTTTTCTGTACCTAGACTCACTGTCGCAGCCATCACCTCACCGCCGCAGTGAACGCCCCAATTTTTTGATCAGCTTACTGGTTTTTCACCACCGCGGCGATGGTTCTCTTTCTACTTCGCGTTACTGGTTCAAACAAATAGCTTTCTCTCTCTCTCTCCTCACCAGTTCTGGCGATCTCCCTCACGATGAACTATATACACACCCACACAAACAGAAACACTCACACCAACTCAACATCCATACCCATGCACTTACCAGCTGATGACACCTCATCCACCGACGCCACACCCACCGGCCGATCAACACACACACCCCATTAGATCAAATACACACACACACACACCAACACATGCACACCCACACTGCCGACAACACACCACCGGACCAACGACCACTTCTGACGACGACACACACATACCCACATGAAATCGTCGATGACTGTCGAAGGGACAACCAAAGAGGCACCCCCACTGTGACCAGACTAAACACCCAAACTCCACCGGTGACAAACTGGACGACGGCACACACACACACACACACACACAAATGCAGTTGACGGCAAGAGAACACACACTCCAATCACTTCCACCGTCGGCAAGACAAGACACCCCACACACACCGCCACTATTGATAAACAGAGCACACATACACACACTATCACAGCCAGAGAACAATATCCCATACATAAACGTCGAACACACACCCCCTCACAGACTGGACGACGGCCACACCTCTAATCGAATGAACACTAACCACGCACCCTCACGTCGGCACCAAAATAGTGACAATCCCACACATACCTACTCCAACAGACTGCTCTCTCTCCTCTATTTCTCTTTTTTTTTCTCTGTTTCGATTTGGTTTCAGCCAATACACCTACATACTCACTCACCGCTGGGAACACATACACACACATACACGCTGGTCCCTAAACAAAATAGCCCATCACCGATCATCCAGCTATGATCACTCCCACGTACCCACAATGGGCGACGACGACACACTCACAGTCGGGCGATCACCACCTCGCCGATCGAGCATTCTCTCTTTCCTCTCTCTCTCTTCTATTATTGTGACGGGTGTATGGATATATATATATGTGTGTGTGTGTGTGTGTATGTATGTGTGTGTGTAAACTGCCACCTGCACACACACGCGTCATCTCCCTCTTGTTTTGTTCTTTGATTTCTAATGTATATATATATATGTAGAAAGATGATTCTGATCACTGCCTTACATATATATATATATATATATATATATATAGATATTATATTATTATTTTTTCTTAAATTACATAAACCCTCCCTTAACTATCATTAAGTTATTATTTATGCCCAATTCCAAATTAATTTTTTAAAATTTACGAATTAACCCCTAAAATATTTAAATTAAATAATAAATAACACATTCTACCCCGTTATTTCTAAATGTTATAAAATGCAACTAATGATTATGTGTATGCGGAAATTAGGGTCTTACAATGCGGGTTGAGATAGTTTGAATCATGGACCGCCCAATAATGTACAGGTAACTGTGGGCAGTTTACATTTCGGTGTGGGTATTGTGGTTTGGGCAGGTTGACCCAGCCCTGCTGCACATTCCTAATCAGAAGTCTACTTTATCTTACTGCTAGTAGGGAATATATCTTGTTTAGTATATGTTTGTGTGCGAGGTTTCAGTCATTTCCTAAAGAGTCACATTTAATTACTGGCTATTTTTTTGTTATTTAATAGGATCTAGTAATTTAGGACTGTAGTATCTTAGGGGTAGTAGTTTCTCTTTGATTAGCTACTTAAACGTTGATTTTATTGGTTGTTGAATAGAGTATAAAGCACTAGTGGGTCTTTCCACTTCTTAGGTCACACACTTGTTTCTTGGTCTAGCAAGAAATAGAATTCAATAGCTTTATCCAATGTTGAGTCTGAGTACATGGTAAGAGGCATCTGTTGTGCTCAAGTTCTTTGCAGTAAGCAACAACTGCATGATTTTAGATTTACATGGAAGATGTACCTATTTACTGAGACAACACAAGTTCTATTTGTCTTAGAAAAATCCATCACAACACTAGTGCACTAAACACATCGGGATTCATCACCATTGTATTTGGGATCACATTAAAATAGTGACATATCTTTAAAATATGTTGACACACATAATCAGTTGGCCGACATATTCATAAAATCTTTGGTAGAAGAGTAGTTTTTGAAAGTCATTCGAGGTTTGGTAATGGTTAGGCACAACGATATTTGTCTAGATTAGTAAGCATATCATTCATTGCAAAATGATCATCATGAGAATTGATTTACAAACTTGTATGTTTTTCACATTATTTGAAAAATTGCAAATAATGGGTTATATGCATTGATTTCAAAAATAATATTCTTTGAGCACTTAGAAATTATTATATTTACATTGCTTAAAGGTTTTCAAATTAATGGATTATTGATACTTTGATAGATTCTTTATGTGAATTTTATCATATCATGTAAATCCAACATTCTAAGTTTTTAAAAACCCTTACTTTTTTAGATGACAAAGGGAGAGAAAATCTGATGTTTTCAAAGTTTTCAATGTATTCAAATTAAATTTTTTCATCATGCATTCATGAAATATACTTGATATATTCGTTTTATTTTAGAAATGCATGCATATTTAATTGGTTCATGAAAAAATTCTCATTAATGTGTATAATTGGCTAAAAGACCCGTCTTCATATTTAGGGAGAACATGGTTTATTTATTTTTTAATGAGAAAACATTAAGTTAATTGTGATCAAAAAAAAAAATTTGTTAAGTCCTATTTGATGCACCCCAGATTCTAATAGCGAAAAAAGTAGAAATTCAGAAGAAGATGAAAACAAGTTTTCATTTCTCCTTTTCTAAGTTCTCCAAATCCGTTTCACTTTGAAATAATTTTTCAAGGGCTTTTCTACTCGTCGATTTTGAAAAACTTCTTGGGCCAGGATTTTCCATTGAAAATGGAGTCGTCACCTAGCATGGGGTTAAATAGTGTGTTAGGTCATTGGAATTTTTAGAAATTCATTTTTATTTTAAAATATCCTATGTTTTGACTTTTAAAGATCTTCGTACCAAAGATTTCTTAAAGTTTGGGAGTCGTTTATACTCGAAGAAGGTTTTATGCAACCCAAGACATCCGTCCGTACACAGTACCTTGGCCTACATGAATATTCAATGTTAAACAAACATCCAAGTAATTTTATTTTATTTGCTTTAATAAAATAATTCCTTTTTTTTTTTAGGTTTTTCCCTTTTTACGTATCTTTTATATGATGAAAGTAGTAAAGGTTTAACAATCTATCATGCAACTAAAATATTTTTTTGTATTTTTTATATAATGAAAGCACTAAACTACACTAATCTAGGCAGCAACAACCCAATGACAGTTTATAAGATGCAGAAATATAAACGGCCGAACCTTATAAAGGCTTCTTATAAATCCCTATTTGCATAGGGAATCAGGTCAACATGTAGTTCCAATATGCAAACTAAGACTAATTTATAAGATATGTGACTGAACCCTTATTAGGTTTGTTGGCCCAGTGGAATACCCAAGAGGGAGGGTGAATTGGGTAATTAAAAAATATCAGAGAAAAAAATAACACTTCAAAAATCAAACAATTAATTTTATCCTAAAATTAATTATTATCTTTATAGTAGTGGATAAGTGTAATAAGCTCTAAGTGCACACCCAAACAACACAAGATAAAAGAAATAAACAATGTAGTACACACCGATATATTCCGGTTCACCAAGCTACTCTTGGCTAATCCAATCCTCCAAACCCCACGGAGATTCGCACTCACTAAACTCAAGATTCCTCTACAGGTAGGAACCAAACCCTCACAATGATTCTTTTCACAGGTTCAGAATCAACCTTTACAAATTCCTTTTCACAGGCTTAAGAATAACCTCTACTTTTTACAGGCTCAAGAATAACCTAATTCTATTACAGGGAGAATCACAAACTAATTCTTTTTATACTTTAGGCACAAGAATCAAAACCTCACAAAAACACTCCAACTATCCTTTTCCCAGGTAAGGATGGAACCTTTACAAAATTCACTCAAAATCAATTCTATCTAGTAAGAATTACTACCTCAATCTCTTTACAAGAAGAGACTAAAAATCAGTTACCCTTTGATTAAATACCCCCAACAGTATTTAATCTGTTACACTACTCACTAATACAAATTGATAAGCAGATTATCTCACTCGGAGCTTCTACCACCCCAGATAAATTAAAACTCGATTAATATCCCAAATCTAGTGATAGAAAAGTGTGAGATTGAAAATCTGATTTTAAACAAAAGATGGGTAGCAAATAATTGAACACGTAATCAAATTCAATAAATTGTTTATAAAATATTTTCTTCAATAAAAATTAAAAACAATTTCTAAAGATCAATTTCCGAAAATTAAATAAGCAATGCACAATAGAAAGTAATTGGAAAGATCTCACCTGGAATTTACAAAAAAAAAAAAAGTAGAGCGATGTTACTTCAAATCCGGTAACAGCAAATATTAATAGCAATTGATTCTCAAGATCGCCTCTTAAAATAGCTCACACAATATCTCAGAATGATAACTCTTAGAACAGCTCAATATGATCTTAACTCTTTTTGTTCACTTCTCTAGATTTAGATTCACTGCTTGATGATATATGAAAAACGCAGGTCTATATATATAGGATATAAATCAGCTCTCTAACGACTAGTTCCCATGTATCATGACACTTAAATGTTATCTTAGACCCCGTATATCATTATGACTTCATTTTGGTTCAATTCACTTAATAAATGGCTTTTAAATCTTTCAATTAAGTCCCATAAATATTTCTCAATCACAATTAAATAGAATAAAAACAATTTTATGTACCAAATTGTGAAACATTAAAACTTAATGAACCAACTTGATAGGATTTAAATAATAGATGAAGCATATCTTAAATATTAATAAACCCCTTAAATATCTCTCAAATCCCAACCAAAAATGGTTATTTTTACATATGATTTTGGAATGCACAGAATCCTGAAACGGCGCCCTCAATCGACTGACCAATCGACTGATAGATTCAGGATCAAAGTTGAGCCATTCATCGGTCGACCTATCTGTCGACTTGGAGATTCAGAGAGTTTGATTTATCTTCACCGATCGACCTACCTGTCGACTTAGAGATACAGAGAGTTCAGTTTCTCTTCACCGATCGACCTGCCTATCGACTTAGAGATACAGAGAGTTCATGTTGCTTTGTCCGGTCGGCTGACCAGTCGACTTATATATGCTGGATCTCTTTTTTGAACTCGTTTTTAACTCATTCTCTTTTACGTTTTTGCCCCTTTAACCATTTTCTTTTCTAAATAAGTTCCACTAATTTCTTAAATTCCATTTTAGTCAATTATAAATATTTCTTTTTAAATACACATAGGAGAAAATAATTTCATCTTATCAAAACACACAAAAACAATAAAAACTTTTTGTGTCGTGTATGTGTTCCGAATTGGGATATTAAGAGTTGAAATTCACTTGAGTTGTTTTCCCTAATTTCTTCAAACTCTTAATTCTTAATTCTTCTTCATCTTTAACATCATTATGTAGCATCCATTTATAAATTTGTCATTGCATCTTCATCACAAGAACTTAATTAACTGAAACACTTGAACAAACTATTAGTTCCATCAAAACATCAACACTTAATTGTTCATCAAAATATTAGGATTAACAAGGTTGCTTACATACTTTGGCAAGTAACTAGAGATCATGTCATCACATAGTTCGTTTATTTAAGGTTAAAACTATATGGCTTTATTTATTAAAGATGACCAAACCCCTATTAGGTTGCCAACGTACTATGGCGAATAACCAAAGATCAGATCTAACGTAGTTTATTTATTTAAGGTTAACTAGTTTTAGTTAATTTTATTATTAATCAAAACATAAATCACAACATGATGTGTACAAAATCTCTTCAATTTTGTCAAGAGCACCTTAACCGAACTCTTTTGTTTCGGTTAGATTAGCGTTAGTATATAAGTTGTTAGTTGGAAAAAAAATCATATATATATGTGTGTGTATGTGTGTGTGTATGTGTGTGTGTGTGTGTCAGTCCTACTCATAACTAAGAAAAATAAGAACATTCTAAAAGAAGGTACACACTTATCCCTAAAGGAATAGAGGTCATCCCTTTATCCCAAATTTTTAGCCACAAGGATCTATTGGTATAGTGTGCGGGTGTGTGTGTGGGTGTGTGTGTATGTGTGTATATATATATATATATATATACATATTTAAGGTGTCAGTCCACTAGCCTGAAGACTTAGTGTCAGACTATGATCTTGATGTTTTGCATAAAGTAAATCAGTTTATTAACAGTTATATGTATAGATTAATAGTTATAAGAGTTCGGTATGAAGAGTTCATGAAAGAATCGCAGAGAATATGCACAATTCATGGTGTGATAAATATTTTGTTTGGATCCTCACATGTTTTTAACATGTTCTTGGATGATTTGGGTCCTCACATGTTTTTAACATGTTCTTAGATGTTCTTGATATTCTTGACATGATCTTGAACAGCTCTAATATGGTTTGGTTTATATGACATAAATTTAATGTTTTTTAGTTATTTATAGGTTACTTATGTTATATACATGAAAGTAAAGAATAATAACTGTATGATTCTACTATGTACAAGAAATATATATGAAATTTAAGACAAGATCAAAGGATTGGCAAGACACATACCTAGTTTGGTGGAGTGGTCTTTCCCTAAACAAGTACCTTCTTCTCCTTTGTTGATTTTCTTGATTAGAACTCGATCGGTTGCCATCAACTTCTTGGGTTCTTGCTCCGAGAACCTCAAGAACGCCCTCCGGGACCGCATTTCAGTAGAATAACGAGGTGTTATTGAATATAAATACTTAGAAAGTCTAGCATCTAAGAGTGTTGCTCAATCTCAAAGAGAGAAGCTAGGATTCCAAAACTTGAAAAATGAGAAACTAGTACCCTGTATTTATAGGCCAGGGGCCTGCACATTCATCCATGTGCAGGCCTTTCCAATCCCTTCCTTAAGGTCTATTTGGTCTAGGGTACATGTTCTCTTGTCTTGATTTTGAACACCTTTGGACGAATATTAAAGATTATGGAAGATTCTCAAATATTTGGTAATGATTACCAAATCTTTCCAAGATTCTTGTAATGAATGGAAATCATTAGTAATGATTGGAAATAATTTGCAATCATTACACAATATTTTATTTCATTGGTTCCCATGGGTGCATTTATGGCATAAAGTGATGCTTCCGGTTCGGTTTAGGGGCTAAGTACTAGTTAGTTTCACTATTTCGGTTTAATTGCCATAAATGTTTCCAAGGTGTATTGCATTTAGTCTTGATGAGTCATTTTGAATTTAATTCTTTATGATGACTCATGATTTTATGGGCTCTAATTCGGTTGGTTTTGGATCGAACTGACTCAGTTTGCCTTGTAACGGGTAGTTATATTTCAAGGGTTTTAGTTAACCCTAAGATATTTTGAGTTTGAATCTACCCCTTCCATGTCATCCAAATAAATAAATTCTTTATGGTATGTTCATTTAATTACAATTAAATTCTTTGGCTAGGTGGCAAACCGAATTGGTTTGGTTTTGATAACGGGTAGTCACATTTCAAGGCTTTCGGTTAATTCTAAGATATTTTTGTCAAAATATATTGATTCCTTGAATTTGGATTATCCATTTAATCCCAATAATTTAATTATTAATGGTATGGGAATTTAATGCATATTAAATGTCTTGCTTAGGTGGCGAACCGAATCGGTTTAGTTTCGATAACGATTTGTTACCTCCTAAGTAATTTGGTTTCTTCCCTGGATATTTTTGTGTAGATAATATATTAGGGATTATTGGTCATTTAAAATCTCATTCATGAGTAATTATTTGATAGGTTGGGCCCTTAATTCATTGGGCCTTGATGATTAATCAAAATGACTTCAGTTTTGGTCGATTTCAACCTGAGTCTTAATCCTTTGTTACACTGTGTAACTTGGACTTGTGATGGAATTTCTATGTATTTATTTAGGTATTTTGGACTTTTTTTTAATAATATTGATACTTTAAACAAATATTTTTGGTGTAGAATAGACGAAACCAATGATAGTAAATGTTTCAGGAGTCAAAGTATGTAACCGAAGTAATTTGGTGAAATTTCCTATAATTAAAGGATAAAAACTAATTTTTATTCATACTATAGGTGATTTGATTAAAATAAACCTTTAATAATGTCAATATTAGTCCCCCTTTAATTTTAGAAATTTCGAGATTCACCCGAAACTTTTACTTTACTGAATTTAGTCAAATTCAACATTTTTCTATATTTTCTTATGTTTTTTATGGTTTTTCTGTATTATCTAGTGTGATCCATAGTTAAATTCATTCCCTTTAAACCTAATTTAATATTATCTAAACTTGTACTTTCAATTCAACACTGATTGGGTGGGACAAAATGCGGTGTCTACAACTACCCATCTTTGTCTTGCGAGTTTACCCGTACTGACAAAGAAGGAGACACATGTATTTTGTTCTACTAGACATGATATTTAAAAGGCATAAATTTAAATTTTACTTTAAGCAGATTTTAGGAGTGTACCTGAACATTTGTTGTGTCTACCCTTTGGAAGCGGTATAGGATTTTCTCCAAGGAGACTAAATGACTGATCCTTTAGGATCTCAAAGCAGGATGAATGATTGGTCCTTGAGGATTTATGGCTAGATCTTCTCAATGGAGGATAAATGACCGGTCCTTGAGGCTTTACTGAATCTTCTCAACACAGGCTGAATGACCTATTCCTAAGTATATTTAAGGTGGCTAAATGACCATCCTTGAGTACTTACCACTAGATCCTCTCAAATGAGGATGAATAACCTATCCTTGAGGGTTATGTAATCCTCTCAAAGGAGGCTAAATTACCTATCCTTGAGGGATATCTGATAGGTGTAAATTACCTATCTATTTCAAATTCGAACGTTGTTAGATTTTGAGTATGTTTAGTATGTTTTAATATATTTTGATGTGTTTTTATTCTTTTTGTACTAAATCAGGTGTTTGAGGTAAAACGGGATGAAAACGGATCATAAATGATCAAATCGTATCGAGAACGGTCGGAGAATGGTGGAAAAATGAGCAAGGCGGAAAAATTCGAAAAGAAGCCCACCACCGCGGTATCAAGACCTCCGCCGCGGCGGTGAAGATGCAAAGAAAGACCCTATCTTGCTGAACATCCACCGTCGCAGCGCGAAATCCACCGCCACGGCGGTAAAACATCAGAGTGGTCTTCAATTCCAACGTCTTCCCCATCGCCTCGGTGAACAGTGAACCAACATACCCTTCGCCACGGCGGTGACCTCTATACAAATTAGATATTTTGTTTAGATATTTTCCCTATAAATACCCCTTCCTCTCCTCACCTCTGGAATTAGAGCTCCATAGGACTTAGTATATTTTAGAGAGAGATTTTGGGACTGCTCATTCAAATCCTAAGGAGAATATCACGTTGCCAAAAAGGAGGAGTGATCTCAAAATGTTTTTAGCGATAAATCTTCGGACTAGGCTAAGTTTCTCTTGTTTCTTCTTTTATTTCTTAACTTAGGATTGTTGTTTGAGTATGTTTAGCTTAGTTTTCATTGTATAACCGGCTATGGCCATAAGCTAAACGGGTTTTATCTAGGGATTAATGTAATTTATAAAAATATTGTTTTGTTGAGTTTGTGTTTCGTTTGCGGATGTTCTTTGTTATTTTGATTGTGTATGCTGTATTGTTTGTTTATCATTCTTAGAATAATGTTATGAGAATACGGGGTTTAACAAATCCCAGATTCGGGCTAGAATAAATTAACGTCATGATCCAATAACCCAGTCAGGGTTAGGATTGTGGACAATCAATGGCGTTGGGGAGAGACTCATGTGACCTAAGGTTATTAAGACGTTGAGGGGGATTTCTTCGTTGACTCGACGTCATGTACTCCCCCGTCTTACACTCGGGAGAGGTGGGGGGAGTTTTAGAACTGAGATTGTCGATAAGGTAAACACAACACGACGATCCAATGACATGGTCGAAAGTTGGATTGTGTGCAACTAATGACGTTGGGGAGAGACTCACATGGGCTAGGGTCGTTAATACGTTGAAGGGTATTTATTTGTTGACACGAAGTCACGTTATATCCCTCGTCTTACACTCGAGAGAAGTGGCGAAGGAGTTTACGAACTGAGATTGTCGAATAAGTCGAACACCGTTAATGTAAACTAAGACGAGACCAAACACGTTTTTGTAAACAAAAGTTAATCCCTAAGAAATACTTTCCCTAAACATCTTATAATAGTATTAGTATAGTTAATTTAATTAGATTAATTAACTTAGTATTATTATTATTAATTTTAAACACATTTATTTTCGCCTAGATAAAGTTAGGTCATGATAAACGCGGTATTCAATAATAGTCAAAACCAATCTCTATGGACACGATAACCCTAACTCTCCCGATCTATACTAAAACTTGACCTCGTATACTTACGAGTGAAAGTAGCAGCGTATTCACGCACTACCAAGTTTTTGGATCCGTTTCCAGGGATTGGTGGATTTGGTTATTATTGATATTGTGAGTAAATGACCAAATTTTACTTTAGCCATTTCTTTTGTGTATAATTTTTTTTTGTTTGCAATTTTTTCTTTTGTTTTTCCGCAAGGTGCTTGAAGATGGTAGATCAACAGGTACTCTTGTAGTTCTTTCAATGGGATTTCAAGCCATTTTACTGTGCTTGGGATCGATACAAGGATTTACTACTCCAGTTTCCAAACCATCATTTCTCAACGAAGAGTCAACTACTCAATTTCCTCGACGGGTTACAAGCCGCAACCAGAATATATATGGGAGGAAGAAATGGATCCCTCTCTCTCTATGACCTAACCGCGGACGAAACCATTTAGTCGTTTGAGGAAATGGAGACCTTTGATTTTCAGAGTTGGAATTATTCACCAAGTCACCAAAACTTGGGCGATTTTTCCAACACCACGGCACCATGGGTTGACAATTCGGATCATAACAAGGAGTTTTCCCCCAATCTGGAATAAACGCTTGCAACTATTATGGGAGAGACTTAGAGATTGTTGAGGGAGATGCATGACTGGATCAACAAGCATGATGATCGTCTTGATTATATCGAGACGGTCTGCGTCGATATCAATGAGACTGTAACGTCTTTGCAGACGCAAATCAGTCATCTTCTTTGCTTTGTTGAGTCTGAGACAGGAGTGGTGGCACTGAGAGGCCAACAAGTCGAATTCGATTGTGAAAGCCACCGAGAGTAAGGAGCTTCGGAGAGTTCAACTATGCTTATCCGAATGAGATGGGAACCCAAGCATAAATTGATGATTGTGATTCGTCACCATTGGAGATCCAGATAGTGATGCCACCATCGATCCCAAATGATCACATCTACGAGGATCTGATGTGGCTCACTTGTCCCTTGACACCATTAGCAACGTTCTTTCATGCCTACTAAGTACATGAGCCGGTGAGGCATGCCGTTGAAAGCTCGAGCTATACATTTTAAGATCTAGCCAGTCTTGAGGGCGTTGACAATCAAGACCCGTATGTGGTGTTGTACAACAATTACTACGGGCGGAATCCGCTCTTTGACGAGCACTTCGGCGGGTCGAGATGACGACCTTAAACCAAGCGTTTCTTGGGAGGCAATCCAAGGAAAAAAATAAATTAGATCCGTTATATCCGATTTGATTCGAAGGCGAGAGTCTCTCGCCTCCTAGGTACATGTTCTAAACCCTAGTCTTCATTATAATGCTATATCATGTCATTGGGATCGCTGACTAGGTTATTATAGGCATTTCCTATTTGAGTCGGGTGTGATATGTAGTATGTTTTCAGTATGTTTTAGTTAGTATGTTTTATTATTTCTATGCGTGCATGTCTATTTAGGATAGTTTTTGTGTTATGTGTTGAGTTTTGATGTCATCTGGGTCATTACCCGATAATGAGTCTGTCCCCTGGTTATTTATTGAGGTCGAGCGTAAAACTCATGCATGTATGTTCTGTGTGCTCAACATTACATTTTAGTAAAAGTTATTATAGATCCTACTTGCACGAGCACGAAAACTCATTATATAACCATCTAATTGATTTGAAAATGATTATCTGTCACCTAAATTCATGACATTAGGGTTTCTAAAACTTGATTTGGGGGAAATTCGAGGCAAAATCCTAGGCGAGGTAATTTGGAAGACATGATTTAGGCATTCATTTTTCTCGCTTGAGCCTTTTTAAGCCAACATTGTTAAATCATTACCCCTCGTTACCCTGTCGAAGCCTAAATGTCGTTTCAATTCTGAACAATTAACCAATAGCATAGCCAATTGAATTCCTTCCAGTCCTTTATCGCTAAACCAAAGGCACAATTTGAGTGAATCAAGTTAGCATTTATTGTGCTACTTGAAGTGAGCGGTTGGGATTAGGGTGAACTTCTAATTGGTTCAGTATTCGAGTACTCACTTGTCGTTTTTGTTCGTTCTTAACAGACCCCTTAAATTGTAACAATCGAACAAGTTTGAGGGTGTGTTTGTTGAAAAAAAAAATTGTACATACAATTTTTATTTTTCGTTTCTTTTTAAAAATTAACTACGTCGTTCTTAATGTATGTTCAAGGTTGTTTCCAATTTAACTATGGGGTTTCGAGTGTGAGAGTGCCAAGCAATGTGCCTTGGGTAATGTCAAGTTAATGACGTTAACCCGTTTTCTCTTTTAAAAATTACCCTTGGCCATTTGTCCTAAACCGAACCAAGACCTATTGATCTTTTTGAACTTCCGAACCTACATTAGTGGAGAATAGATCCCAAGTTAAGCCAATGGATTCCCTATACCTTCGGGGGTTTTTGTTTTTTGTCGTGCGCTTATATGGTAGATAATCCAATCCGATTAACGGACAATTATATATTTGAGTTTGAAACACGCACACACACTTTAGTAGGATCTATAATGGTGTTTACTATTATAAATGTTGAAATTCTAGAACACTACATGGTGTGTTTTTATGCCTAAACTCGATAGGATTAGGGGCCAATGAGGGATAGCTCATTTGGCCAGTAGATGATACTCAAAACTTGCACATATATGTTTTTCGTGTTTTTCATTTTTAGTACTTAGTTTTTATATTTTCTTTTATTGTGTGGGTGTTTTGCTCGAGGACTAGCAAAATTCCAAGTTTGGAAAATTTTGATAGGTGTAAATTACCTATCTATTTCCAATCTGAACGTTGTTCGCTTTCAAGTATGTTTAGTACGTTTTAATATATTTTGATGTATTTTTATTCTTTTTGTAATAAATCAGGTGTTTGAGGTGAAACGACATGAATTATGATCATAAACGATCAAATCGAATCGAGAACGGTTGGAGAACGGTGGAAAATAAGCAAGGTGGCAAAATTCTGAAAAAAGCCCACCGCCGCGGCGTCTAGACCTCTGCGCGGTGGTGAAGATGCAGAGAAAGACTCTATCTTGCTGAACATCCACCGCCGCGGCGGTGAAACATCAAGATAGTCCTCAATTCCAGCGCCTTCTCCATCGCCTCGGTGAATAGTGAATCGACATACCCCTTACCGCGGCGGTGACCTCTGCACAGATTAGATATTTTGTTTAGATATTTTCCCTATAAATACCCCTTCCTCTCCTCACCTCTGGAATTAGAGCTCCATAGGACTTAGTATATTTTAGAGAGAGATTTTGAGAGTGCTCATTCAAATCCTAAGAAGAAAATCACGTTGCCAAGAAGGGGGAGCGATCTCGAAACGTTTTTAGCGATAAATCTTCGGATTGGGCTAAGTTTCTCTTGTTCCTTCTTTTATTTCTTAACTTAGGATTGTTGTTGGAGTATGTTTAGCTTAGTTTTCATTGTATAACCGGCTATAGCCATGAGCTAAACGAGTTTTTGTCTAGGGATTAATGTAATTTATAAAAATGTTATTTTGTTGAGTTTGTGTTTCGTTTGCGGATATTCTTCGTTATTTTGATTGTGTATGTCGTATTGTTTGTTTATCATGCTTAGAATGATGTTATGAGAATACGGGATTTGACAAATCCTGGATTCGGACTAGAATAAACGAACGCCACGATCCAATAACCCAGTTAGGGTTAAGATTGTGGATAATCAATGATGTTGGGGTAAGACTCGCATGACCTAGGGTCGTTAAGACGTTGAGGGGGACTTCTTCGTTGACTCAAAGTCATGTATTCCCCCGTCTTACACTCGGGAGAGGTGGTGGGAGAGTTTTAGAACTGAGATTATTGATAGTGTAAACACAACACAACGATCTAATGACCCAGTCGGGAGTTGGATTGTGTGCAATTAATGACGTTGGGGCGAGACTCACGTGACCTAGGGTCATTAAGACATTGAGGGGGACTTCTTCGTTGACACGAAGTCACCTTATATCCCTCGTCTTACACTCAGGAGAGGTGGCGAGGGAATTTACGAACTGAGATTGTAGAATAAGTCGAATACCGTTAACGTAAACTAAGACGAGACCAAACACGTTTTTGTAAACAAAAGTTAATCCCAAGGCAATAATTTTCCTAAACATCTCATAATAGTATTAGTATAGTTAATTTAATTAGATTAATTAACTTAGTATTAGTATTATTAATTTTAAACACATTTACTTTCACTCAGATAAAGTTAGGTCATGATAAACGCGGTATTCAATAATAGTCAAAACCAATCCCTGTGGACACGATAACCCTAACTCTCTCAATCTATACTAAAACTTGACCTCGTATACTTGTGAGTGAAAGTAGCGGCGTATTCACACGCTACCAATATGAAATCCTCTCAAAGGAAACTAAATGACCTATCCTTGAAGGATGTTATGGACCTTCTTCAAAGGAGGCTAAATGACCAGACCTTAAAGCTATTTAGGGAGGCTAAATGGCTTGTCCCTGGGTACCTATAGGATATCTTTCAATAAGGTTGACCTTTATTTGAAGATCTACTCCATATTTTTCTTCAAAGAAGGTTGAATGACCAGTCCTTAAAGAATCTCACAGGTGGCTGAATGACCATCCTGGCGTATACTAGCGGAACTTCTTCAAATGAGATGACCGATCCTTAAAGAATCTCGAAGATGGCTAAATGACCTATCCTTGAGGATCTATTCTGCAGTATTAGGAGAATGAGGACTCATCGTCTTCTCTGTTGTTTCCTGGGAAAGCCAATGCCAGGAACATACGAATGGGTTCCTTGGTCACCGCTACATCATCCTTTAAGAGCACTATATTGCTTCCCAATGGGTAAGGAATCTTCTCTAAGAAGGGCCAAATGGCCAGTCCTTGAGGATTACCATGGTGTTTTATTTTAAATGGGTTGAATGACCTTTCATTGAAGATCTCTAAGGTGGTTGAATTACCATCCTTGAGTACGACCATGACTTTGGAGAATGACAACTCATTGACATCTCTGTAGCTTCCTAGGAAAGCAAATACTAGGAACATATGTATGGGTTCTTTGGTCACCACTACATCATCGTGGGAGCAGTACACTCCTTGAAAAAGGGTAAGAAATCTCCTCACAAGAGGCTGAATAACCTGTCCTTGAGGAGCTCAAAGTAGATTAAATGACCTAACTTTGAGTATCGATGGGATCTCTTCAATGGAGGCTAAATGACCATCCTTGAGGATCCTAAAGGAGGCTAAATGACCAATCTTAAAGGATCACCGTAGTTTTGATGACTGATTGCCATCTCTGATAACTTATTGCCACCTCTTGATGTCTTATTTCCATATCTAATGAAATATTATCATTCCCCTGATGACTTATTGTCATCCCTAATAACTTGTTGTCATCCGATGGCTTATTTCCATCTATAGTTATGACCATTGTAGACATCGCATTTTGTCTCGCCCAATCAGTGTCTAATCAACTATAAATTCAGATAAACTTTAAACTCATGTTTAAATGGTATGACTTTCTACCTGAGATCACACTAGGTAATATATAAAAACAACCAAAAACATGACAAAAAGGCAAAAAAAAAAATGTTGAATTTAACAAAATACAGCTAAGCAAAAGTTTCGGGTCAAAATCAAAATTCCCGTGATTTAAGGAGGTCTAAAATGACTTTATTAAGGTTTGATTTTCATCAAATCATCTTTATTATAGGTAAATCTTAGTCTTTACCCTTAAAGCATAGGATATTTCATACAATTAACTCAGTTACCCCACCCCTACTTTGAAACATTTATTTTCTGCTGAATCTTGTCAAATTTAACACCAAAAATATTTTTTCTCTCATGCATGCCACATCAAATACCACCAAGAAACAATCCAAGACACCTTAATCAAGACTTGGAAAGGTCATGACAAAGCTCAAAATCACAAGGTGATTTAAGGTTTGGGCTTGACTTGGATTTTCACCAAATCCAAGTAGTCTTGACAAACCACCCTATACCCAAGCAATCAAGGGGCCTAGTCATCATTTAAGGCCCACAAACGAAGCCTTACAATGACCAAGGATCCTTCCTAGAATTTTCCTACCCAAATGGCAAAGGAAGAGGACAAGACATTTAGGGCAACCAATCGTTATCAACACCAAACTTATTTGGTTTGCCACCTAAGCAAAGCGTTCAATAAGTAGCCTCCAAGAAAGGCATTGAACCCCCATCCCATCAAGAATTAAATGCTTGAAATGACATGTCGAGACCACATTCAATGTATCTAGATATTTTAAGAAACATATTTTAGAAACCAATCGAAAGCCTTAAATCGTGATGAACCGTTACCGAAACCAAACCGGTTGAGTAGCCTCCAAGCAAAGTATTTAATGTGCATCCCATCAAGAATTAAATGCTTGGGATGACATGGCATGGACAGGTTCAAAGGATCTATATATTTTCACAAAAATATCTAAGGGTAACTAGACAACTTGGAAACGAACTGACGGCTGTAAGGAAAATTCACCTGATTTCGTCCGAAATGAACCAAATGTGTGGCCTCCAAGTCATGACTTATCACTTTGCATTAAATTCAAAGTGACACCTATTGACTAGGTTCAATGCATCTTAGGAGCATTTATGACAACCAAATCGAAATAGTAGATCTAAATGATGAGTTAACAACATCTATTCAGTTTCATTTAGGACATTCATCTAGAAAGTTCATAGTTTTGAAAATGTTGAACTTTACCTCATCTTCGTTTACTCGCAATGTCAAATTGTTATTATGCACATCAATTAAGGTCTTTCCCGTTGCAAGAAAAGGCCTTCCAAGGATGATTGGAATCTCCCTATCCTCCTCCATTTCTAGCACGACAAAGTCCACTAGGAAGATGAACTTGTCCACCTTCACCAAGACATCCTCAATAATTCCTTTCGGATAGGTCAATGATCGGTCCGCCATTTGAAGGAAAATTGTGTTTGGCTTTGCATTACCAAGTTCCAGCTTCCAGTAGACGGAAGATGGCATTAGGTTGATACTAGCACCAAGATCACATAGTGCTTTGTCAAAATGAGATTTGCTAATAGTACACAGGATCGTGAAACTACCCAGATCCTTTAGCTTTTTAGGAAATTTCCTTTTGCAGTATAGCACTACATTCCTCCGTCATTTTTATTGTATCATATTCCTCCAACTTATTTTTATTCGTCATTATATATTTCAAGAACTTGCCATAGTTGGGCATTTGTTCTAACGCATCCGAAAAAGGTATGTTAATTTGTATTTTCTTGAAGATCTCAAGAAACTTTGCAAATTGATGGTCCAACTTCTTCTTTTGGAATCGTTGCGGATAAGGCAAAGGTGTATTTAGAATTGGTGGATTGTCCGAGAATGTAATTCTCCTCGAAATCACCCTTTGATCTCCTCTCTTCTCTTCCACTTTCTATTCTTTCTTCTTCTCATTTTTCTCCTCCATCTTGTCTTCATTCTTCTCCTCTTTTATCTCATCAACTTCTTCATCCACATGTCTCTTTGGTTCATTTTAGTCAACATCATGTCTTACGTACGGCACTTCTTCCATCGACTTACTTGCTTCAACCTCTTTTTCGCTTCTCAACGTAATAGCCTTGCATTCCCTCGGGTTAGTTTCCTTGTTGTTAGGAAACTTCCCCTTGGTCTACTCTTGGATCGCACTTGCAAGTTGCCCGATCTGAGTCTCCAATGATTTCACAGTAGCATTTGTGTTTGTACATGTGGTCTCAATTGAATCAAGCCTCGTCTCGTGCTTGTTAAGCCTGTTGTGCGTCTCACGCAGTATTGTTTGTGTTTACTTCATGAAAGATCCTATTATTTCTTCCATGTTCGGCTTTTGATTTTGAATAGAAGGTTGTTACATTAAGCGGTTTTGTTGCATAGGATAACCTTGAGCTTGTGTTCCATAACCAGGAGGTGGCCGCAACGTGTTCTGATTGTTTGCATATGAAAATATTTCATGGTTGCGAAGTCTCGGATGATAGTGAGTCAGAATATTGGTGGTGGGCCTGAAAGTATAAGCCCGATTGTTGACAAAATAACATTCTTCGAATTCACTATCCACTCTGGGTTGAGAACTGCTTGCAACGTTCTCCGCTTCACGACTGGACGGAGCATCTTTAGTAGAAAAGGTTTTGATACTTGGGCCGATAAGGTAGTAATATGATCGGCTTCTTGAATTGAAACTACTTTTTGTCCCGTGTTCCTCTCATTTGGCCATTGGTAATTATTGGTTGCCATTTTCTCCAGTAACGCATTTACTGCAGCAGGTGTTTTTTACAACAATAAACATCCTAAGGCGGCATCAACTATGGTTCTTGTTTGGCCATCCAACCCGTTGTAGAAGAGTTGGGTTTGAAACCAATCTTGATACCCGTGTTGGGGGCACCGACGCAATAGATCCTTAAACATTTTCCACACTTCAAATAGTGGCTCGAAGTCCCTCTGGCAAAATTGCACTATTTCACCTTTGAGTTAAGAAGTCTTCGAAGGCGAGAAAAACTTAGTAAGGAACCTTTGAGGAAGGTCCTCCCAAGTGTTGATACTCCCCGGTTGGATTGATTGTAACCAACCCCGTGCTCGATCACGAAGTGAGAACGAAAATAACCTCAACCGTATTACATCCTCAGCAACATCGTTGATTTTAACTGTATCACATATCTATAGAAATGTAGCTAGATGGACATTGGGGTCCTCGTGCAGATTCCGGCCATATTGGTTTTGTTGTACCATATTGATTAGGGCGGGTTTTAATTCGAAATTATTGGCCTGGATCAACTGCCTCCAAATTCCTGAGTAGTTATCGAACATAACTGGCCGATAGTATTCCCTAAGGACCCTTTGTGGAGATTCAGGTTCCGAAGGGTGTTGCAGTAGTGCCTGCGGTACCGGCGGTTGTTGAGGCATATTTGGCATATAGTCATCTCCACCGTCGGCCATAGTTTGAGCTTGCCTTCTTCTCTTGCTCCTTATCCTTCTCAAAGTATGCTCGATCTTGGGATCAAAAGTAAAGAATTCTAAACTTCTACTACGTCGCATGCACTGCTCGATCACAACAAATGAAGCAAATAAAAAATAATGAATTGAAAAACAAATAAAACAAAAGAATTGTCTGGATTAATATTCAACCACTTGGTCACAATATCAACCAAATCAAAACACCGTCTCCCCGATAACGGTGCCAAAAACTTGGACGCGCCTAATTTTTTCACGTCTTAATTTACTCGCAAGTGCACAAGGTCAAGTTTTAATATAGTGGATCTTTTGATCAGATATCATCCACAGGGAAACATGTTTGATTAATTGAATATCGTAATTTGTATAGTCTTATATTATCTTGATGGTTCAAGAAATGTTTGAGTTTGAATAATTTAAAACTAAGTTAAACTAAAAGCTATCCTAGGGATTGATTTCATTCACTTAATACATGTTTGACTTCATTTAATTAACAATAACGGTGTTATCCTATTCGACAATCTCGGTATCTCAAACTCGTTTATTACCTCTCCCAAATGTAAAATGAGCGATTATATGAGTTTGCGTTAACGCTGAAGTCCCCCTCTAGCATTTTATATAACACCTAGTCACATGAGTCTTGATCCAACCTCATAGATTGTACACTTGCTAACGCCCTCCCGGGTTGTTAGATCGGCGTGATGTGTTTAACCCTAATCTGAATCCGGGGTTACCTCTCCCGAGTGTCAAATCTCGTATTCTCAAAACCAACCCTAATATCTTAATAAGCATATCAAAATTGTAATAAAACGGTATACACAATTAGATTTAGACAAACAACCGTTAAAGTAACATATATTCAATCAAACATGTATTTACATGAGTTACATCAATCCCTAGATAATATTTATCTAGTCTACCATGATCTTAGCCATAAAATTATTAAAATAAGAAGGATTCATCATCATTTGATATGAAAAGTTAAGTTATAAAGATATAAATAAAGTAAGAACGATCAAATCTTAGAGTGGAGTGGTCCATTGTTGCCAAAGATCGGTCCTGAAATGATTCCTCTTCTCCAAATGTTGAATCTCCTCTTTGGGCTCTCAAGAAATGCTTAAGATCATGTATCTAATGTGTGGAATGTCCTTGACAAATGGGGGAAACAAGGGCTTAAATAGAAGGTTTCAAAATATCTAGAAAAATAGATATTTTCTGCACAAAGTGACCGCCGTGGCGGTGAGTTAAGTTGGTTAACTTCACTGCTGCAGTGGTGAATGATCGTTGCGGTAGTGAACCAAACCCTAAGCTCTCTGGACTTTCACCATCGTGGTGGTGAGACTGGCACAATTCTCCCTGCATCTCCACCTCCTCGGTGGTGGATTTGCTATCCTGAAACCTAGTTTCTTTCACCGTTTCTTCACCGTTTTCCCACTGTTTCACTAGTTTATCACTGGATTACGCCCCTATACCTGATTTACATAAAAACAAACAAAAATGCAATAAAATATTACTAAAACACTGGAATACTACCAAATTCGGTTTAGAAGTAAATAGGTATTCTCAACCTATCAGTGTCCCTAACTAGTAGTACTTATAGTATTTACCTGCATTCCATTAAATCATGTCAAAAATATATAAAAAGAACAAAAACTTTAAAAAGAATAATTATTCATGTTTAAGTGAATCAAAGAAAATTGCTTGGATAGTGTTTAACAGTGAATATCTATTTAGACTGAGGTACCGTCTTCGGAAGGGTGTCTTAGGGTGTCTAACACCTTCCCCGAGCATAACCGTCTCCTGAACTTAAAGAATATCTCTAGTACATAGACCTATGGAAGTTAACACACGGGTCATTTCAAAAGGAAAAATGAATTTTCAAAATCCTGGTGACCAAGCAAACCATTTAACCCTATATTAGGTGGCGACTCCATTTTTAACAAAAATCTCGGCCCAATAAGTTTTTCAAAACTGACACCTATAAAATCCCTTCAAAAAATATTTTAAAATGAACGAATTTGGATGACTTATAGAAGAAATGATGAAACTTATTTTCACCCTCTTCCCGATTTTCTACTTCTTCTGCTAATCGAAATCCAGAGTGCGTCAACTGGCGACTCCACTGGAGAATTTTAGAGAGTCAGGCCTAGTTGGAGTCTAAATTCATATTGACTTTTTAATAACATCCAAGCATTAAGTCTTTGATTTCACGCATAAACAATTCACTACCAAAAACATCACAATAATAATAACAAAACAATACAAAGCATATCATTTCATGTGTATATATCAGCATGCATACATATCTATTGTCTTTATTTACTACATTTACATTTATTGTCTTTACATTATCGCATTTAAATATTGTCTTTACATTTTTGCATTGACATTAATGTAGACTCTCTCTAACACACGAGTACTCACTTTTTATCGCATAATATCAATGGAAAACTCAAGACGTAACCCTCTTAGGCATAGAAAGGTTGGCAATAAAGGCTGACATAGGTGATTTCATCATGCTGATCTAAGCCCTGAAAACCCTTAAGTTAGAAATAGAGGTTAGTAGAAGTAAGGTCGAGAGTTGCATCCCCCAGGATCCAGCTACGAACATCTTCTCACTCGGACCACCAACCAAAGATAGATGTTCACCCAGGGAGGACGCCGGAGGTTTGGATAGTGGAAATCCAAAACTTGTTCTACTTAGGACACAATGTTGGAGAGAAACATTTAATTTTGCTATTGGTATATCATTACCCTGAAACCTTACAACATGAAGTACCTTGAGGACTAATAAAGAACGGAATAGTCAAAATAAGCATTTTCATTCCTCTTTGTCTAAAAGCCTACTCACAGTCTCTAATTGTATCTGAATAAATTGACAGTTGAACAAACCATGGAAAAGAGTAAAGAGAATCCTTATTATAACTATACAGGACTTTATTAGACTTAGAAACTTGATTTTGTTTAGATTTAGGTCTTGCTTCAATTTGAGGTCAACATTGACCAAGAATTGATAAGAGATTTCCATTAAAACCAAATAAAAGTGTCAAATCAAGTCTATAATTATAAACAAAGTACACTCCATCTGTGGAGTAGTCATGACAAAATTTGATATGGTCGTAAATTATAAAAATTGGAAACTAATGGAAATCTCATCTCAAACTAAGTCATAGTCGAACCACAAACGCCTGTGTAAGCAAATACTGACACGGCCATCGTCTAAGTAGAAAACATTGTGTCGCGTAAGAAAACACCCGTCTCCCGTTCCCCAGTTCACACTCGAGCACGAGCACGATAGCCTATCCTAATAGAGGATATAGAAGAACGGATGAGTGAACCTATCGAGGTAGTTCAGCTAAAAGAATATATGGTTGTGTTGAAACAATCCGTGGGTCAGATTTTTGAACTCCTGTAGCAACTTTACCACTCTCAACAGTTCCCTATAACCCCTGTTCAAACCCCGAACCCAATGGAACCAATAACCAACCATAAGCCCTCCAGTTTCCAAGGCCCTAACCCGATTATCAGAGAAATAATCCCTACTGAACCTCAGCCACAAGTGACTCCGACTATGACTGACCCAAACCCAAGTACCTTAGCTGAACCAAATATTATCCCAGTTATACCAGAAACCAACGAACAATTCAAAAGAGGGGTGAAAGAGTAGTTCGAGAAAACATCCCTACTGACAGAAAAACTACTACGAATGGAAATGGAACTCCAGGAAGTAAAGAAGAGAGAGTCTGAAGCCAATGCCCGATTACTCGAGTTGTCCTCTCTACCTCAAGCAAAGTTCCCCAACAACTTCGTCATGCCCAAATTCACGAAATACGATGGCTCAGGGTGCCCAGACTGGTACATATAGAGGTATAAAAATGAGATGGGAGCATATATCCACAACGAGGCATTGGCCATCCAACTCTTCTAACAATCGTTAGACGGACATGCCGCTCATTCGTACTTAACAATAGAACATTCAAAGGTGAAGACATTCCTTGACATAGTTAAGGTTTTCTAGCGAGCAGTATAGCTATAATTAGGAAGTATTACCGAATAAGATTTATCTCCGAACCTTGACTAGGAAGAGTAGGAAACGTTTACGAGAATATGTTGTCTGATGGAGAGATAGAGCCGCATAAGTAGTACCACCAATGAAGGAGGCCAAGATGGTCCAAATGTTTGTTCAAGCTTAACCTCACCCTTACTACGAGCCTTTACTGAATACTCTGAATGGATCATTATCCAACATGATCCTTCGTGGGGAGTATATAGAAAAAGGCGTTAGGACTGGCAGAATTTAGAAACTGACTGACCAAGAACATAAGAGAGCAGTACCTAAGAAAAATAACCTTGAGGTGGCAATGATAGCCCAGGATCAAATGAACCAACAGAACTTCTAACCTCAATACATACCCCAGAAACCTAATCCTCCTAAGTTTGAAAACCAAATCTTCCAAAAGCAACCACCACAATATGCACCTCCACCTTAATATGTACCACCACCTCAATACGCACCACTACCTCAAATCACACCACTACCTCAACTAGAACCACTACCTCAGTTTACGTCATCGCCTCAATTTGCTCATTTTCCAACTCCAGTATGCAACCCATATCCATATCAACCTCCTTATAAAGCCCTACCATAGCCTCCAAACCCATCCAACTACCAACAGAACTATTAACCCAATCAGCGGTACAGAGAACCAAGGCAATTCACCCCTCTCCCTGTAACCCTTTCTTGAATCTTCGAGGAACGTGTTAAAAACAAAATGCTTGAGCCTATATCACTAAACCGACCAAACATCAATAACCCAAACTAATTATGCGCTTATCATTCTGGAGTACAGGATCATCCTACTAACAATTTCTACCTTCTAAAAAATAAGATAGAGGATCTTATACAATCCAAAGTGATATGTTTCCCAAAAGAATGGGAGACATGCCAACCTAACTGTCAGCAAAATCCATTGCCAAGCATGATCACTCAGCTCCAATTATCAATATGGTCAGACAAGATTAGGAGACCAATTCGAACTACTATTCCAGAATATGGAAAACTGATCCTAAACGACCAGGAGTAGAAGGGGTAGAGGCCCAAAATTGCACTAAAGCCTACTAGAGAGACTTTCAGTTTCGCCTACGAATGATAGACCTATTTTTTCTACTGGTTAGGGAAGTGACTTCAACGAAGAAGACAATAAGGTTAAAGGACATATGGTAGATGAAAATATGGAATTAATAGGTGGAGAAGAAGGAACCTCTCAACGGCAAAAAGAACAAGACCAGATGCGGAGAGAGATTGATACGCTGAAAAAAAAAATATCACTGATATAGCCGTCATAGTCAAACAAGTCCTGAACATGTATTAGCCACCTAAGAAGGAACCTTAGAGAAACAAAATGTTGCTCCCACCCAAGAAAAGATTTAACCACAATTACCCAAGTTAGGATTATGAGGAGGAAGAATCTAACCAAGCCTCGGAAACCTTGTGGCAAAATAATCCCCCTATCAAGGAGAACTTTAGCCCTGGATCAAGCTATCTGAATTAGAACAATCCCTGGATTAACATGCTCGACTATGGCTTCATGAAGCTAAACCTCGACTAGACTAGGGACTTAGAAGTTTATCACTTAACGGTACAACCGCAAGCTTGTCAGAACCCAACAATTATCTGACCAGAAACCATACTAATCTTCGAAACACCAAAGCAAGAACCAGTGAAATATTTGAAGGAGGTGCCTTGAAACTACTCTACGACGATCAAAACCAATGTCGTAACAATAGAAGACCAAGTAGACGAGATCGGAGGTATTACTCGGAGTGAGAAAATATTTGTCACCCCAAACCTATTGAAAGTACCAGACAAAGACCCAAGGGTATCCCTAAGAAAACTGTCAATGAGAAGGAAGTACAATAATTCCTAAAGGCAATTACGAACACTGAATACTAGGTCGTCGAGCAATTGACCAAAGCACTAGCATAGATTTCAATCCTATCGTTACTAATTACCACTGAAGTACATCAAAATGCACTACCGAAAGTCCTCGATGGGGCCCACGTACCAAGTTCCATATCACGAGATCACTTCACTAATATAGTGGAGAATATCCTCAACGCCAATCTCATGACCTTTACTAACGACGAGATACCCTCTGAAGGAACTGAGCACATCGAACCTTTCAACATATCAGTGCAATATCGAGACTTCATCCTCTCCAGAGTTCTGGTAGACAACGGGTCCGCACTTAATATATACCCTTTGAGTACGTTGAAGAAGATAGGGGTAAACAAAGACTGAATCTGGAACACTACTATCATCATCAGAGCCTTTGACGGTGAAAAGAAAGAGTCCATGGGAGAAATTATAGTACCAATCGTTATAGGCCCCTTCACTTTTCAAGTAGACTTGCATGTCTTAGATATACCAGTTGCCTATAACTTGCTCCACGGAAGCCCCTAGATACACTCAACTAGGGTAGTTCCCTCATCCCTCTACCAAAAAATAAAATTCATCTTCGAGGATAGTTTTATCACTACCTATGCTGAGGAAGATCATGTCATCTATCAAACCCCCGTTGAACCTGTGATAGTAGCTGTGCATGCCAACCAAGCAGCTTCTTTCTAGGTATTCAACATTGCTAGTGCCTTATACGTTCGAGAAGGATGTTTACCACCAATACCCAGCCTGTCGGCTGCTACCATTCTATTAGCTACCCACATGAACATCATAAACTGCAACCCGAAGATAGACATCGATAAGGGCAAAGCAAGAATACAATACCTCATATCCAAGTTAACTTTTCGTTCGCCACTAGCATAGTCCAAGCTGATAAAGAATAGAAGAAAGATAAACCAGACTTCCTGATAATCCTCTACCGAACCAAGACTAACCTTCCAATACGGTGGTCAGATGAGTCAGTTTGCATGATCAACGAGGAGAGAGATAACGTCAGAGCAGCTGAGCCAACTAGCAGCCTCAGCAATTGGGAAGCTCGCCCAATCCCAATGTGACGAATAGCTCGGTAATCAACAAGCATCTGTAACATCTACTATATGACTAGCCACCAGATAGCAGAGATTATAATATCTTTAGGCTCCTTTTGACGTTTTGAATTTCTCTTTTTTTGTACTACAATACTAGACATACTAAGATAATAACATACTTAAATTAGACTATTGTGTTTACTGTACAGACGCCTAAATAAACTTGAATATAATTCATATAATAAGGAACTACCACTTCCCAACGAGTACGATTTAGAGAAGGAAACAAATTGGGAGTAATTCGAAATCAAGACAGAAGATTATCATATTCCCTAGAACACAGAAGCGATACGAAGAGCCTTAAAAAGATTCAAAAAATGACCTATCCCAAGTCAAGACGAGACCAAAACGGTGAACCTAGGAGATCCGAAATGTCCAAGGAAAATGAAGATTAGGAAGTCAATCACTAGCCGAGAAAAAGAAAATCTGATATTCCTGTTGAAGGAATATCAAGATGTTATCACGTGGTCTTATGATGACATGGTAGGACTATCAACTAATATTGTGACACACAAGCTTCCTGGCACAATGAAAACCCAAAAGGGCACTGAGGTGCAAAAATGTGGTAGCTAGCCTTAGTGAAAACTTGAAAGGGCGCAAAGGGCAAAATGGAAAACACAAGCAATAAAAAACAAAATAATAGGAGACGTCGGATTTCAACCAAAACTTTGCTTATCTGAGAATTTTGGATTCGTCTAAAGACTAAAATGCTACAAGTGGGCTGACTGCATCAAAGAAATTCGACTGATAATTCTGCCTACTTTATGATACAAAGGAAGACGGGTTGGAAGCTGCTAGAGATATGGAAGCCTCCGATAAGTAACAGAGCCTAAGTTTGTACTCCTCAGGGAAAGAGTACTTCTAAAAATGGATAATATATTTGATTATGCATACCATGTTTAGAAAACTCTAACTTCTTATTGTTTATATGCTATGTTCTTTCATGACTAACATTTCAGTGCAGATAAGTAGAAAAGACAAAACGACATAAGAGTAGAGCGACAGAAGCAAGACAAACTTAACAAATTACCCATAACCCAATTCTGCATAAGGACATCTGACGTCATCACCAAACCAACCATACACAACGCCTCAAATTCCCGCAATAGCTGTCAGCAAATAATACAACATCTCGGGATACTATCTTGTGATCCAAATTCATTAAGAAGCCACAGAACCGCAAAACACCGTGCACCATAAGAATCCGAGTTTTCAACCATGAGACAAGTGCAGTATACTTCAAAGACTACCTCTAGGAAGCATCTCTAACAAAAGAAGAAGACCATCGCCAGATGAAGATCTGCCAACTCCCGAAGAAACGAGCCAGAATATACCGTCCAAACGACAAGATCGAGGAACGGAGACGAGGTTTTGTTTTCTTCTAACAAAACTTTGATAAACAAAAATACAAGAAATGAACATGGTTCACCAAAATACCGGCATACAAAGATAAAACATTTGAAGCAAAGAGGATTAAACCAAAATGAGGAGATTCACCTTCCAATTCCGATAAACAGTAAGCCTTGACAATACAGGTAATCACTCTCATCAACTCTTGACTAGATACAATTCACAAAGTTGCACGACCAGGCGTTTGTGCCATCCGGCAAGCTCCCAAATTTGTCACCCCGACAAACGGCAAGACAGACCAATTTAGCTTCACAATCCTATAGCCAATCAGTCTCCTCCCCAACCCACTTGCTAGGACGTACTTCACACTGTCGATAATCACGAATCACACAATAGGAAGTGTTGGATTAGATTCCCCAACGAAACTTATCCAGTCGTCGCCCCAGTCTATGACTAGGGCACATTTCATCCTATTCATATTTTCCTGATAAAAATAGCATCCATTTCGTCTCACAACGAGAAACAAATGCCTCAATCATAACGAACTTGGCCAGGAACTACGCGTCAACCTGATTTTCCACAGTGTCCGGGATACGTAGAAAACCCTCACATGTTCGGTTGACAAATTCAAACTTATTAAACGGTCAGAACTACGTGTCAACCTAATTCTCAGCAATACCCGAGATACGTAGAAAACCCTCACGAGTTCGGTTGACAAAATTCAAACCCATCAAAAGTCGAAACTACATGTCAGTCTAATTCCCGGTAATACCCGGGATACGTAGGGAACCTTTACGGGTTCAGTTGACAAAATTTAAACCCATCAAAAATCGAAATTACGTGTCAGCCTGATCGGCAACACTCGGGATACATAGAAAACCCTCGCAGGTTCAGTTAATAAGTCCAAACTCATCAAACACTCAGGAACTACATGTCATCCTGATTCCCGGCTATATCCGAGATACGTAGGAACCCTCACGGGTTCATTTAATAAATTTTAAACTCATCAAAGCCTAGGAACTACGTGTCAGTCGATTCCCAACAACGTCCATAATACATAGGAAACCTTTCTAGGATCGATTGAAAAAAATACAGCCATGTGCGATGAACTACATGCCGACCTGATTCTTAGCTATCTAAGATACATAGGCAACCTTTACAAGGTTCGATCGCACCCTTTAAGCTACAGGCTATTCATGCACATTGAACTTAGTGTCAATCAGATTCCCTATACAAAATAAGAATACCCAATAGCATTTCGACCAAATTCCTTGGATGATCACAAAGGAACGAAAGAAACCCAAGTAGGTTCGGTCGAAATAAAATATAAATAAGAGATAAGTATCATCTTTATGGCACCCTCTTAGCCTAGACCAGGGCACATCTCTAAGACTAGTCCTTTGACTCTTTTGAGAAAGACATATGTATTCTCCTTGTTTACCAAAAAATAGACGATGCTCAAACCAGGAAACTACGTCCAATCTAACTCTTGACAAAATCCGAGACAGTACAAAGCCTTTTCAGGTCACCATTGACAAAAATCCCACATCAATTGAGATTGAATCACGTTATTAACACTGAAAATCCCCCTCGAGTCACATGAACAATAGAATCCCCACAGAGCTTCTCAAAGATGAATCCCTCAATCAATTGGGATTGAACCACACCGAATATGGAAATAACCCACCAATTCGAATCTAACCATACTAGACTTAACCAGCTAAGAAAGATTTAGGTGTCGATCTGAGTCTTAATATGCACCAGGATATGAGAAACCTTTATAGGTTGGGTTGTCACCTTAAACAAAATTCCTACATCCCCAGCAGACTACGCCTTGATTTGTCCTTGGTAGACTACCAAAGGTACATAGGAGACCCAATGTCGATTCAATCGAAACCAGAGAGATGTCAATAATCACAACATTCTCTCAGCCCTGTTTCATGGTGCGTCACTCTCCCTTGACTTCCTTGAGAAACCGATTTACAATCCTTTTGTTAAACAGACAACAAAGGATACTTGTGCTCGAACTACACGTTGACCTGATCCTTGGTAGATTACTAAGGTACATAGGAAGTCCTTGCGGGTACAGTTGACAATTTTAGATAGCACAGCAAGGGCCGAACTACATTTTGACTAGATTCCTAACCTAGGAACTCAGTGTATGTAGGTAACCCAGGTTGGTTTCGATCATTCGATGATTACCATCCAGAACCAGTAATACCAATAATACATTAACAACCCAATGGGGGTTTTCAGACTAAAACAAACACTGCAAATTGCACGCTCAGTCCAGGATACAGAGGTAACCCGTGTAGGCTCTACCGCATCCTTGGAACACTCAAGAAACAGTCCCAGACCCTAACTAAAACTGGGGCATATTATATCCAATTTCTTTGTTTAGAATCTGTGACGGGACTCGCCCCAACTATAGTTGGGGCACATTATATTTGGTTTCTCTGTTGAGACTCTATGATAAGAGTCTCCTCAGCTAGAGCTGGGGCACATTATATCCAGTTAGCGCTGGGGCACATTATATTAAATCTTCTCTCTGTAGAGTTTCTTGATGTAAGACTCACATCAATCCCAATCATAATCAATGCAAAAAATTCAAAAATTTAAAAAAAAAAAAAAAAAAAAAAAAAAAAAAAAAAACTATAATCCCAAGGCATGAACAAGCATCGTCAAGCCCCAGTCTACGACTGGGGCATATTTTACCCGAGGTTAAATTTCCCCCAAGGAAGTTTTCTAGTCCTTGTCAGGCAATCCCAAGTGAGATGTAGCCAAGAAACTCCACTATGGTGTTGAGTTTCTCGAGGGTCTTTACCCGTTGTGAATTCTCTCAGTCATTTTCAATCTTGTATTGATATGATGACCCAGTAATCAGTTTCCCTAGCCAAGAACCTGTTCCACCCAAATATTGATCCACATCACGAGTCTAGACTACATTTGACCTGATTCTCAGTTAAGTCTGAGATATATAAACGCCCTCATGGGGTTTCGGTCAAGCCACCACACAGATCAACGTCGACCTCAGTCTCACACTAACTAGATACCCTGAAATTGGCTTCTCTAATCAGGAACCATTCCACCCAATCTTGATTTACTTTATATTATAGAACTACATGTAACATGATTCTCATTAATTTGAGATATGTAGGAGAACCCTTTGGGTACAATCACAACCAAGAGTCGGTTAACCCAAGCGTCATCTTTTTCACAACCAAGATTCAATTGATCGAGTGTCATTTTTCCCACACCCTATAGGATAGACCGCATTCTATCCTTAGGTATATATATAGCATCCCTAGAGGATCAGACATTCACATCGTCCTTTAAGAAGTAGGATCAGACATTCACGTTGTTCTTTAGGAAGTAGAATCGGACATCCACGTCATCCTAGTATCATAGCATCCCTAGAGGATCATACATTCATGTCATCCTTTAGGAAGTAGGATCAGACATTCACATCTACCTAGTATCAAAGCATCCCTAGAGGATCAGATAGTCACGTCGTCCTTTAAGAAGTAGAATTAGACATTCACATCGCCCTAACATCAATAGCATACCTATAGGATCAGACATTCACATTGTCCTTTAGAAAGCAGGATCAGACATTCAAATCGTCCTAACATCAATAGCATCCCTATAGGATCAGATATTCATGTCGTCCTAACATCAATAGCATCTCTATAGGATCATACATTCACATCGTTCTTTAGGAAGTAGGATCAGACATTCATGTCGTCTAAACATCAATATCATCCTAATAGGATCAGACATTCACGTCGTCCTTTAGGAAGTAGGATTAGACATTCACGTCGTCCTAACATCAATAAGGACCCTATAGGATTAGACATTCACATCATCCTTTAGGAAGTAGGATCAAACATTCACGTCATCCTAGTATCAACCAAATCCTCTAGGATTAGACATTCACATCGTCCTCCCAAAAGTAATCTAAGGTTGATCAATCGTCATCCTTTGAAGTACACATTGGTAGAAGTGATCAATCGTCATCCTCATGGAATCCTACAGGATCAGGTATGTCTCCATACTTTAGGATAAATTTAAATATTTGTCTTTAAATTCCATGTCTAGATGAAAAAAAATGTTTGTGTCTCCTTCTTTGTCATTACAAGTAAATTCGCATGATAAAGAGTGGCAGTTGTAGACACTGCATTTTGTCCCGCCCAATCAGCGTCAAATCAAGTATAAATTCAGATAAACATTAAACTCAGGTTTAAAGGGAATAAATTTCTACCAAAGATCACACTAGGAAATATACAAAAACAACCAAAAACATGACAAAAATGCAAAAAATATTGAATTTGACAAAATATAGCTAAACAAAAGTTTTGGGTCAAAATCGAAATTCTTGTGATTTATGGAGGTCAAAAATTACTATACTAAGGTTTTATTTTTATCAAATCATCTTTAGTATAGGTATATCTTAGTCTATACCCTTAAAACATAGGACATTTCAAACAATTAACTCAGTTACCCCACCTCGACTTTGAAACGTTTACTTTTCACTAAATCGTGTCAAATTTAACACCAAAAACATTTCTTTCTCTTATGCACACCACATCAAACACCACCAAGAAACAATCCAAGACACCTTAATCAAGGCTTAGAAAGGTCGTAACAAAGCCCAAAATCACAAGGTGAATTAAGGTTTGAGCTTGACTTGGATTTTCACTAAATCCAAGTAGTCTTAAAAAACCACCCTAGGCCCAAGCAATCAAGGGGTCAAGCCATCATTTAAGGCCCACAAACCAAGCCTTATAATGACTAAGGAGACTTCCTATAAGTTTCCTACACAAATGGCAAAGGAAGAAGACAAGACACTTAGGGAAACCAACCGTAATTGAAATCAAATCGATTTGGTTTGCCACCTAAGTAAGGCATTCAATGACTAGCCTACAAGCAAGGAATTAAACGCCCATCCCATCAAGTATTAAGTGCTTGGGATGACATTTCAAGACCACATTCAAGGTATTTAGATATTTTAATCAAACTATCTTAGAAACAAAACTAAAGCCTTGAATCGTGATGACCCGTTAATGAAACCAAACCGGATAAGTAGCCTCCAAGCAAAGTATTTAATGCACATCAAATCAAGAATTAAATTCTTGGGATGACATAGCATGGCTAGGTTCAAATGAAATATATATTTTCACAAAAATATCTAAGGGTAACTAGGCAACTTGGAAACTAACCGACGGTTACAAGAAAACTTCACCTGATTTCATTCAAAATGAACCGAATGTGTGGCCTCCAAGTCATTACTCATTACTTCACATTAAATGCAAAGTGACACCTAAGGACTAGGTTCAATGCATCTTGGGAGCATTGATGACAACCAAACTGAAATAGTAGATCTAACCGACGTTTAGCCCTTAAACCGAACCAGATCCATCCCATCAAATCATAAATACACCCATGTGCAAGGAATGCTATTGGTGGAGAGGTAATGATTGGAACTCACTGGTAATGATTTCCAATGATTACCAAATCTTTGAGAATCTAGCCTTCTCTCCCAAATTCGTTCCAAGCCAAATCCAACCAAGACAAGATGGAAAGTACCCTAGGCCAAACACCCCCCAAGGAAGAGGCTGGTATTGCATGCATACTACCCAATGTGCAGGTCCCTAGCCTATAAATAGGGCTGCCTTCTTCTCATTTTTTTAAGACTTGAAGGCCTAGCTTCTCTCTCTAAACTCGAGCACATCTCTCAGGTCCTAGGCCCCAAGTAGATTTCTCAAAAAACACATTGTAATTCTGCCGAAATCGATCAACACCATGCCAAAGAGGAAACGATGAAGGCTACTTAGGGGCAACTACATCCCCTAAGTAGGTTGTTGTTCTTGGGTTCTTGGCTAGGAACTCAAAGAACCGCGACCACATATCAACCACTGTCCAACCACCGACCAAGGAGAAAGAGGTAAATACTTAGGGAACACCACATCCCCTAAGTAGGTATGTTTCTACCAAACTCCCAATGATTCTTGGTTTATTTTGTGCATATTGTCTTGTATATAGTAGGATCTTGTATATAATACACTTAATTTCATGTTCTTAACACATAAAACCCATAAAAGATCAAACAAACCCTAAGAAAAACCTAACAAGCTTTTGATTTTGTCAAGAACATCAAGCAAACACCTAGCCTTAACCGTAACAAACCAAATTAGGGTTAAACGTTTGAGTTTCTTGAAAAAATCAAAGGTTTGTTTTAAGGTTATGATTCAGGTTTGCTTGACCAAAACTAATTGATAATCAACCGAAACTTAACTAAACTAACTCAAATTTAACAAAAACCATTCTAGTTTTTCAAACCTTAACAAGACTGAACTACATATGACTTGATCATTGGTAACCACCCAAAGTATGTAGGCAGCCCATAAGGTGTTCGGTCACACCTCTAATAATGAATCCAGGTTTTAGCGAGGCAATAATGAACTACGTCTGACTTGATCTTTGGTAACAACCCAAAGTACATAGGTAACCCCTAAGGGTTCAGTCACACCTCTAATAAAAAAACCATGTTCTTTCCCAAACCAAAACAAACTACGTGATAATCTGATTATCATTTGAGATACGTAGGCCACCCACATGCGGGTTTGGTCACATATCCAAACAATTTAGTCTTAGTTTGCATTTCATGTAGTATAGCTTCCATATTTACATATATGTGTATACACTATTATTGGGTGTCGTTGACTAGTAGTAGCTATAGTATTTACCTGCATTCCATTAAATCATGTCAAAAATACATAAAAAGAAAGAAAACTTTAAAATAAGGAATTATTACTGTTTATGTAAATCAAAGGAAATTGCTTGGATAGTGTTTAACATAAAATATCTATTTAGACTAAGGTACCATCTTCGAACGGGTGTCTTGGGGTGTATAACACCTTCCCCAAGCATAATCAACTCTCAAACTTAAAATATATCTCTGGTACGTAGTCCTATGGAAGTCAAAACATGGGTCGTTTCAAAAAAATAAATTTCCAAAATCCCAGTAATCTAGCACACCATTTAACCCCTTGCTAGGTAGCTACTCCGTTTTTAACAAAAATCTTAACCCAATAAATTTTTCAAAACCGATGTCTAGAAAATCCCTTGAAAAACCATTTTCAAAAATGAACGGATTTGGATAACTTAAAAAAGAAGAGATGAAACTTGTTTTCACCCTCTTCCTGATTCTCTACTTCTTACAAACCCACTCGAGCTTCTTATGTACCTTGGTCATCTACCAAGGACAAGTTGAAGCGAAGTCCACTGGGGATAAAGGGATTTCATTTAAAGTAACGGCCGAACCTATAAGGTTTCATGCATCCTGGTATTTACCATGACTCAAGTTAACACCTAGTTCATCCTTGATTGGGGGACTGATTTTTTTAAAGTTGACGTGATTTTAATGCTGGTTAATGGAGGATTTTCATTTAAGTTGACTTAGTTCAAATCCTGATTGATGAAGGATTTTTATTTAATGGTGAATGTACCCGTATGTGGGTTGCCTACATATCTTGGTATTTACCAAGAATCAGGTCGAAATATAGTTCACCATCTTTAGGTTGTCAAATGAACCCACAAGGGTTTCCTACATATCCCGGACTTTACCGGGATTCAAGTTGACATGTAGTTTATGGTCTGATGAAATGTTTTTTATTTTAAGTTATCGACCGAACCCACAAGTGTTTCCTACATATCCTGGACTTTGCCAAGAATCAGATTGAAATGTTATTCACCTCTTTAGGTTGTCAACCGAACCTACAAAGGTTTCCTACGTATCTCAAACTTTACCAAGAATCAGGTCGACGTGTAGTTCCTCCCCAATGTTTAATGAATTTAATTGAGTTCATTATGATTTAGGCATTTTATTTCACGTCGTGAGATGAAATGAACATTGTTTCCATCAAGAGAACATGACTACGATTAAATGTGGACCAATCTCTGACTGGGGCAGTGATTGGATAAGTTTCGTTAGGGAATCTAATCCGACACTTCCTATCAAACGATTCACAAATTCAGACAGTGTAAAATATGCCCCAGCCTAGGGAGGAGACTGTTTAGCTACTGGATTGAGAAGCTAAATTAGTTCGTTACGATATTTTTCGAAGCTGATAAAAAATAAATTTCGGACTTTCTTGATTTAAATCCCCGAATACACTTGCTGACATGTTTATTATTAACAAACAAGTGCTTTTTAAGAATTAATCTCTATGGTTTTTCCCATTGGTGTAATCATATGGTCCATGCAAATTATTTATTTATTCTAGACATGAATTGATAAAAGGAATAACCTGTAGCGCCAAGGCTTACAGATTCTTTGTTGGAACTTGGGATGGTGAACCTCCTCATTTCCATCTAATCCTTTTTGCTTCACATATTTTTCTTTAAATGTCAGCATATAGGAAACATATGTCAATTTCCTATATTTTTTACAGTCAAAGTATTGTCAGAGGAAAAACGAACCCCCGTCTTTGTTCCTTGCTCTTGTTGCCTGAATGGTGTATGCTAGCCTCTTTCTTCGGAAGTTGGCAAATTTTTGTCCATCGATGGTCTTCTTCTCTTGTCAAAAGTTCCATCCTTAAGGTAATTCTTAAAGTGTACCACACTTGTCTCGAAACCGAAAACCAAGCATTCTATGGTATACTATGGTTTTTCTGGTTCTACAGCCTTTTAATGAATTTGGATCACGGGATAGTATTTAATATGGATTTTGATGTATTGTTGATTTATTAGGGGTATTATGGGAATTTGAGGTGTTGTGTATAGTTGGTTTGGTTATGACTGTAGGGATACTAAACTTGTCTCGAAATTGACTATCGTTTATTAGAATCATGAGTTATCATGAAGGTATGATGATATGGTAAAACCTTTGACCCTTTATGCTAGGATAGTATGTTAGAATTGATGACTGCTTAGGTAGGATGGCAGTGTAGAATCTCATATCACTTAATGTAGGACAGTATGTTGGAATCTCCATCCAGGATGGTATGTAGATTCTTCAACCACTTAAGGTAGGATAATAGGTATTCTTCTCTGACCACTTAAGGTTGGATAGTATGTACCTCACCGTCCCGTCTGAGGTATGTATGAATTGTCTAATTTTTCGACCAACTATGATTGGATAAGGTATGAATTCTTCGACCACTTAAGGTTGGACAGTGTTTCCCTCGTCTTTCTCTTTTTCTTAAGCTGTTTATTTTCTTCGACTATCTAACCTAAGATGTTAGTCATAAAAGGAACATAGCTGGTGGCCGCAATTACGCATCGCCACTTTCACCGCAAGTGTGCAGGTCAAGTTTTAGTAAAGATGGGGAGAGTAGGGGTATCGTGTCTACAGGGATTGGTTGTGATTATTATCGATTTTCGCGATTATCATAACCTAATTTTATCTAGGCGAAAATAAATTGAATAAAATTAAATACTAATTTAATTAAACTAACTAAATTAACTATACTAATATTATATTGAGATAGTTTTTGAGGGAATAGATTGTCTAGGGATTAACTTCGTTTACAAATACGTGTTCGATCTCGTTTTAGTTCACGTTAACGGCATTCGACTTATCTGACAATCTTAGTAAGTAAACTCCCCCGCCACCTCTCCCAAGTGTAAGATAAGGGAATACACGACTTCGTGTCAATGAAGAAGTCTCCCTCAATATCTTAATGACACTAGGTCATGTGAGTCTCGTCCCAATGTCATTGATTGCACACAATCCAACTCTCTCCCGGGTTATTGGATCGTCACGTTGTGTTTACCCTATCGACAATCTCAGTTCGAAAACTCCCCTGCCACCTCTCCTGAGTGTAAGATGAGGGAATACGTGACTTCGTGTCAACGAAAAAGTCCCCCTCAACATCTTAACGACCCTAGGTCACGTGAGTCTTGCCCCAACATCAACGATTACCCACAATCCAACTCCCTCCATGGTTATTGGATCGTCACATTATGTTTACCCTAGTCCGAATCCGGGGTTACCTCTTCTGAGCGTCAAACCCCGAATTCTCGATATATCTATCTATGCATAACAAACAAACAATACGGAAAACACAATCAAAATAATGAAGAACAACCGCTAACGAAACATAAACTCAATCAAACAACATATTCATAAATATAGTGTTAATCCCAAAACAACCTATGCTTAGCCAACGGCCATAACCATATATACAATGTAAAATGGACTAAACATTCCCAACAACTACCAAAATAAAGAAAACAAAGAAAATAAATGAAAGAACTTAGCCGATAGCCGAAGATTTGGCGCTAAAACCATAGAACTATCGCTTCCTTCTTCATCTTCTTTCTCAGGTTTAGAGCTCTCCCTCAAAAATCTCTCAAACTCACCCTAAATATATTTTAAAGGCCTTAGGGGGTGATTAAATCGAAAGAGAGGAGGAGAGGAGGGTATTTATAGGGCTCAAAATATCATAAAATATCTAATAATGTGTGCAGATTCATCGCCACGGCGAGGGGTAAGTCGGTTCAGTAATCGTCGTAGCGGTGGAGAAGGCGGTGGATTCAATGACCATCCTGCAGTTTCACCACCGCGATGGTGGGATTCTTTTTAGAAAATTTCCTCTGTGCTTGTATTTCCACCGTTCTTCAATCGTTCTTTGTCTGATCTGATCATTTACGCTTCGTTTTCCTACCTTTTCACCCTACACACCTGTTTTAATACAAAAAGAATAAAAACATATTAAAACGTACTAAACGTACTCAAAAACTAACAATGTTCGGTTTGGAAATAGATAGGTAATTTACACTTATCAATAGCACATAGACAATCGGAAGTGGTAATTTACTACGCAAGTTTGCTAGACTCTTAGGAGTTTTCAACCTTCATTTCTGATGAATTCTGAATTACTAGTTGATTTTTCCTAATTTCTTAGCCTAATTTTGGAATTGTTGTCTTTAGACGAACCTAAGAACTTTCTTAGGTAATGAAAAAGCAACCAAAATTGAATGCCTCCCTTTCTCTTTATTTTGATATTTATTTTTTTATCATTTTTACCCCCTAGTACCCTTTAATAGGGAGTAACATTGTGAACTTAGACCCCTACCGCTTGGTAGAGAGCATATAATGGACTTTATTAGTTCCAATCTATGTATAACGATAGAAATTGTGAGAACGCACTCTAGCCAATGGTTGGGGGTTCCTACAGTTGGATGCCCAAACCTAAATAGGTTTCCTACGTACCTTAGTGAGTTACCAAGGATCAAGTCAAGCGTAGTTCTTGCTTAGGCATCCTCTATTGTTTGGCAAACAAGGAGAGCAAATATAGCTTTTCTCAGGAGAGTCAAAGGACTATTCTAGATAGGGGCCTAGTATAGGGCTAAGAGAGTGTCGTAAATATGCTACCTATCTTTATTTTTATTTTGATCAAACCCACTTAGGTTTCCTACATATCTTGGCAAGTTGCCAAGAATTAGGTCACACGTAGTTTCGAGCCGAGATGATTCTAAGAATTATTCTTATCGCATGTAAAGATAGTTTCATTAATTGGCAGTAATCTTGTTCTAGCCTAATGGATAGAGTCTCGTGCCTAAACATTAGCTAGTTAAGATTTTATCTTTATCTTGATTGGTAGTTTGTTTAAGTCTTTGAATTACACTATTTCGATTAGGACTACTGAAGGCTTCGTACTTTTGAATGATTCTAGGACTTACTCAATTCTATGAAGACCGTGTTAGATCCTCGCAAGGTCAATCTTCTAAAGACACTTTATTACATATCGATGTTTCGAAAGAATGGGCATAATCCATTATCAATACACAACTTATGTGAGGTTGACTCCTTGTCTAACTTCTTATTTGGTTGAACCCATTATTAGAGATAGACAACGATACAGTGAATAATGAGGTAACTTAACCAGATTACATGTCTAACAATTGTTTGCTAGCCTACTAGAGCTCCCAAATAAGGTGTATGGGTGTAAGTTTCATATTGGTGATAATCTACAGATGCAAAAATAATATGCAAAATACCCTAAGTGAAATGTGATACATAGTGCTTGTATAGTACTTTGATACTGACTTATGTATTGTATGATTTTATGATGCCCAAACCTTTTATCTAGAATGTTTCCTAGGGAATGCATTATCTATCTAGAAATGCAGTTGTTTCCTAGAATGTTTGCACTAGGCACTTTTTGCTATTAGCCATCCCCCCTGGTTATTTCCATGTCGTTTCTAATACGAAAAGCTGATTGGTGCTTCTGAGATGATTCCATCTCATTTGCTCCTTCTTGCGTTGTAACTGGAATTCTGATCAGGATTTCTTCTTCAAACAATCTCTAGGTTTTCGTTACAAGATGGAAAGGTTTGGATAGGAATAATGGAGGGTTATTTCATATCTCACTTGGTTGAGAACGGGATTTCCTAGAATGGGAACATCTAGTTCGGAAGTGGGATATTTTGTTAATCTAGCTCAGGCATTGAATGATTTTTGGATGAGTTTTGGGAGAGGGTTCGTATGAATGGATTATTTAGCAAGGCTTCTTATCCTCTTTTTCCATACTTTCCCAAGTTCGTTTCTCATGTTTTAAGCATTATACCTATACGTGCCATGTATATTTCCCTTTTCATGTTTATGTGAAATTATTTTGACTAAAGTATACTTAGATAATCATATTCAAACATTCAATCATCTCAATGATTGTAGCGATTTTTGCATTAGATTAATCTAAATTATGATAAAGATAAACTCAAAAGTAATTTAGACCAAATATTTGTAGTTATTAGTTAACGAGGTTGTCTAGTTCAATTCCATCAGGTTTTGATATTGATATTTTCTAAGATTGTTATCGAGATTTCCTAGGCCCTTTATGCTACCGAAGTTTCTTCGATGGCTCTACTTCACTTCTTCTGTCTTGAACTGAGGGTAAACGAAATGGGTCTTCTCGACATAACTCAGAGGAAAGAGAAAAAAAGTGATGGATATACATGTGTTAGTTAATGATGACTAACAAATGTTATTTTATCCTGGTGGTGTTGAGAGAATTTTCTTTTATCGTGTGCGTGTGTGTGTGTGTGTGTATTCTCTTGACTCTAGAAAGTAGGGAGTCATACTTTCTATATAATTCATGTAGCGAACTTTGGGTAGTGATCCCGGTCCAGTTGGCCCAAGTCACTAGGTGTTAAGACACCCCTATGACTTAATACTCGGATTGTATAGAGAGCGTAATTCACCTGACTACTTTCGTGTGACCAATTAGTGTTTAAAAACTTTTTGAGACCAGTCTTTATTTATTCTTCCCTTTCTATTTATTTATTATTCCCTTAGAAAGTAAGGAGTCATACTTTCTATATAATCCATGTAGCGAGCTTTGGATAGTGATCCAGGTCCAGTTGTCCCAAGTCACTAGGTGTTAAGACACCCCTATGACTTAATACTCGGATTGTATAGAGAGCGTGTAATTCACCCGACTGCTTTCGTGTGACCATTTAAGTATTTAAAAACTTTTTGAGACCAGTCTTTATTTATTATTCCCTTTCTCTTAACACATACATTCAGGACTTTACATTTTAGAGAATTAGAATAATATGAGTCAACCTCGAGGTCTTTGTTGATTTCGCCCTTATCCTAGCTACTTTCCCCTTTATTAGATATTATCTTGATGAAGGCTTATTGTCTTCTTCCATTCTTGATTGTCTTCCATTTTACAAAGTTCTTCATACTTTCATTTTTAAGTTGGTTTCCACCTACTTCTGAACTGGTAATGTCTAGATAAAATCTTATTTTATATTAGTCGATCCTTCTTTGTCCAACTGACTAATCTTTCAAGAACTTTTCTCTGGTGAGGTTAGGTTCTAAGATTTTTATGTATCATTCTTCACATCATAAATCTTCTATATATTTCTTCATTCTGGTTGAGAAGGTATTATATACTTCTTCATGGTTACTCAGATGCTCCAGGGTTGAAACATGTGTAATGATTCTACAACAAGGTTCCTAAGTTTTCTTCCTAACTTTCTCAGATTTTAATGTCAATATCTCACCATCGTTTGGTTGAAACAATACATTTTTTTAACATTTTCTCCTTAAACATGGATCATTTCTCCTAGGACATATCTATTTTCTTCCTCAAAACATGGATCCTTTCTCCTAAGACCTAATGACAGGATCGGTTATTTTATTCCTCCAAAGGTGGATTATTACTCCTAGGACTCAATGAAGGGTTTAAGACCCCTTTGAGTTCATAGTGTCTCTCTGAGAGTGACTTTATTTTGACAATTTGACTGGTGAGCATTAACTAGCTTCCTATCATAAAAGCTTTTGACCTACTTAAGGCATTTTGGAACCTAAACCAAATGTCTTTCTAATGGTGCATAATTCCTACTGTGTAGTCTTTATGGGAAAGGACGCTATGCTTAGGATATAACATGTATCTCCTAGGGAAATGTGACCCGGGGTATGTTTACTATTGGATCGCATAGTCTTGATTTGACTGTGTGATGACATTGTCTTCTACCTTGGAAAGCTAAGCGTATTTTTGCATGATCAAAGTAGATTCTTTCACGTTGTCTTAGCGGACGCACTTTAGACAATATTATTTAGAAAAGTCTATTTTTTATGTATATTCGAGGTGGAATTTTTGTTTATTTAAAGGAAAAGGTAATTTACGATTTTATTAAAGTAAGTTTTATGTGGATTATTACGGATGAAATGGGCATTTACAATTTGATGTTTGTATTCAATGGTTTATTGTATTAAGTGAAATAAGGATTTTTGTTCTTTTCTGCAGCTTACTTTGTATTCCGATTTTTGAAATCGTTTTTCGACCTTGAGCAAGCTAATGTGAACCTCACCAAGGATTAGTGAGACCCGAAACCAATTTAGGGTTTCTTCGCAAAGGGTCGAATCTAAATTCAGATTTGAAAACAAAGAACACAAGAAAAAAATAGAAAGTTGATAGATTACCTTAACCCGGCGTTTATGAATGAAACGTGAACCAAAGGTATAAGAGAATCCTTGACCCAATGATTACAAGAGAATCACGAACCAAAGAGGTTGAATGCCACAAGAAAACTTGATAAGTTCAAAAAATTTCTTTGAAGAACTCAAGAGAAAACTCTCCCAAAATATATTAATCAATATCAGAAGTGTGAAATTCGTAGGTCTACAAAGCCCCTTAAATAGGCGGCCAAGAGAATATGAAAGAAACCCTAGTACACTTGGAAATTCGTGGGTCTACATGGAGGGAAAAGGAAACCCTAAAATCTAATTGCTAAATAAGAATAAGGAAACTTTCTAATTTGCCTTACATTCCTAGTTAGAAAATGAAAAGATTTACTTAGCAATTAAGCCTTACAAATCAGCCTAAAAATAATTAAAAGACTTTAAAACAATAAAATAAAATTTGTGGGTCACATTCTTGGCCCGTTCAAGATCACACTTTAAGCTCATTCGCTTACCTTGATGAGGTGGACTAGACCTTGATTATCCAATGGGCCTAATTTAGGCTTCACCATTGTAATTTCAGCCCCAATCTCTCAAATAAGTCCATTAAGTGCTTCTTTGAATCTTTTTGCCCTTGCCCTTGTTATTGGGCCAACTGGAACATGCAACGGATCTCTTGGTGTAACTGATATATTTTCATCATTCCCTCTCTCTTGAAAAGAATTTGTCCTCAAATCTTCACCTACACCAAACGGAGACAGGTCAGTCACATTAAAAGTAGCACTTACATTAAACTCACCTGGAAGGTCTAATTTGTAGGCGTTGTCATTGATTCGTTCCATCACTTGAAAAGGGCCATCCCCCCTTGGAAGTAGCTTAGAACGCCTTTGTTGGGGAAACCGCTCCTTCCTCATATGCAACCAAACCCAATCTCTAGGTTCAAATACAACCTTCTTGCGACCCTTATTAGTTTGGTCGGCATATTACTTAATTCTCCTCTCAATATTTTATCGGGTGATAGGTGTGATCTACCTATCTATTTCCAAACCGAACTAAGTTAGTTTTCAAGCATTTTTATAGTAATTTATTACGTTTTAATTAGTTTTTGTTATTTTTGTATAAATCAAGTGGGGCGAAAAGGTAGGAAAACGGAGCATAAACTATCAGATGGAAGAACGATGGAAAAATAAAGCACGGAGGCAATAATTAAAACAGCAGCCCACCGCCTAGGCATCCAGACCACCGCCTAGGTGGTGAAAATGCAGAGAGGGCCTAAATCTGCTGGAAGCTCACCGCCTAGGCGGTGAAACTGCAGGATGGTCACCAAATCCACCATTGTCATCACCGTTGCTGCGATCACTGAACCAACATACCCACCGCCTAGGTGATGACCTCTGCACCAAATTAGATATTTTTTGAGATATTTTCTTTATTTAATCCCCTCTACTCTCCTCTCCTTTAACACTCTCTGGCTATTAGAGCCCTTAGGGCTTAGTTTAAGAATAGAGAGAGAGTATGGGGAGTGCTCAAACAATTCCGAAGAAGAAGATTACCACGCAGAGAAGGGGAAGCGATCGGTGAATGATTTTAGCGGCTAATCTTCGAACTACAGCTAACTTCATCCGTTTTTCCTTTTATTTCTTATCTTCAATAGTTGTTTAAGCATGTTTAGCTCGATTTTAATCGTATAAACGGTTATGACCATGAGTTAAACTTGGATTATATATGGGATTAATATTATTTATGAAAATGTTATTTATTTGAGTTTTTGTTTCTTTAATGATTGTTCTTCGCTATTTTGATTGTGTTTGCCGTATTATTTGTTTATTATTGTTAATCCTAAGATTTTGATGAACAATTAAGTATTGATGTTTTAGTGAAACTAATATTTTGATTGAGTGTTTCAATTTTAAAGTTCCAGTGATGAAGATGACAAATTAAATGGATGTTAAATGATGATGTTGAAGATATTGAAGAATTAAGAGTTCGAAGAAATTAGGAAAAACAACTCAGGTGAATCTTAACTCTTAATATCCCAATTAGGAACACATACATGGCACAAAATGTATGTTATTATTTATGTGCGTTTTGATTAAATAAAATTATTTGCTCATATGTGATTTGAAAAGAAATATTTTTTATTAACTAAAATGAAATATAAGAATATTAGTGGAGTTTATTTAGAAGAGAAAATGGTTAAAGGGGCGAAAACGTAAAATAAAATAAGTTAAAAACATGTTCAGAAGAGATATCCAGAAGACATCAGTCGATTGATGAGTCAACCAGACCAAGGAGAAAATTAAGGTAAAAAATCAAACATTGGTGGAATCAAAGGATGTAAAATCAGAAATTAGTAATCCACTTAAGTTACACACACCACTTGCTCCCAAAGATGATCCAAGTATGTCAAAAAATTTAAAGTTTAAATTTATTAATTTTGTTAGGGAGACTGAGCCTGTTCATTTTGAAATTTAGATGTTAGCAATATGTGTGTGTGTTTAAGTGTATGAGGAATATTTTTTAAAATATATGTGGATCAAAAATAAGAGGTAAGAATTTAGCTAAGAGGATCAAATTAAGTTTAAATGCACCAAAATCGAACAAAACAGAATTGAGCAGTCGACTCATGAGTCGACCGGCGGTTTCAGGTTGGAATACCGAGAGTCACTTTGAGTTCATCAGTCGACTGGACGGTTGACCGATTATGTCGGGATATAAAAATCCTGACTTCCTTATTTCATTTCATCCGAACCCTAAAACCTCTTTTCTCTAAAACCCTTCCTCTCACAAGTTCGTCCAAGCCTGAATCTCACAAAATCAACCTGTTTCGGCTTGGATTTGAAGAATTTTTGGTTGAATCAACAAGACTAAGGCTCGGATCTGTGTGTTAGAGAGTGTTCTCTCGCGAAACAGGTTGGTCATCTCCCATTCTAGGGTTTCGGTTGTTTTTGTTGTTTGGCCTTAATTTGTTTGGCTATTTTTGGATTGGTTGGTTGATTGGCCTTGGTTTATTGAGATATTCTAGTTGGTTGCTTTAGATTGTGTAAAAAATGCCTAGAATCAAGAATCGTGCAAATAAGCCTAAGTTTGACAATGTTTTCTTTCGAAGTGAAGTGGATGAGAAAAAATACAATGATGAATTTGTTAATCTTAGGGTGTTAGGATGCAAACCCATTGATTTTGTTGCGTTAAAAGAGAAAAACATTGATATCGAAGCATATTTTAGGAATTTGGGATGGGTTGAATTTGTCAATCAAAAGGATGAGTGGATGTCGGTGTGGGTACGGATATTTTACAGTAATATGACCTACAATATTCATCAAATTAAATCGTTTGTTAAAGAAAAAGTGATTCATTTTGATACGGTATTATTAAGTCACATTTTGAAAATACCTAGAAGAGATGTATTTCCATACAATAGCCCTCACTGGCTTTCAATAAATTTTAATAGAAGGGCAACTATTGAAAATTTTGATTTAGAGGGAGACAAAGTAGGTTCGTTGTCCATTGAGCATTGATTTCTTCACTTGGTGCTAACCTATTCGGTTGTGCCTAGAGGGGAAAGTCATGCTAATGTGAATGACTTTGATTTATACTTGATGAAAGAGATTGTGGAAAAGAGAAAGTTGGACTTAGCCCATATCATGATGGAGCATATGAAGCATCATGTTCAGAAACCCTCGGGAATACTACCTTATGCGGATGCACTCCAGCGGATATTTAATTACTTTGGAATAATGATTGATCCTGATGAGCAGATGTTTTTAATAACCACACCAGGATGGATCAATGTTCAAAATACTTCATTGATAGGGTATGAGTTCAGAGGAAATAGATGGGTGAGGAAGAGGACTCAAAAAGGGCAGAGAGTACAGGCTGCAGATGAGGAAGAAGAAAATGAAGGAAAGATGAGCATGGATCAGAAGATGGACTTTCTTTATGATCAGATAAATGATTTGAGAATACATGCGGATTTGATGGATGAGATGATGACTGGGCTAGAAAATAATGTGGTCCAGATGAATATGAACATAGAAGATAGGTTCGGAAAAATCACGGGAAATCTGGAACAGATGTTTCAATATATGCAATCATCTCATCATGGCTACCAGCAGCAATATAGTGCTCAGCCACATTTTGTCGAACATCCTATGTATGGGGGCACAGCAATCCTTTGGAGGACCTACTGCAGCCGGACCATCAGGAGCAGGACCATCAGGAGCTGGGCCATCTGGAGTAGTTCCGTCAACGCCATTTCATCAACAGATGACTCTAGGACCAATCATTCAGCCAAGTGTTCCGTATCCGCAACAGCCAGCCACTAGTCCAATGGGACTTTACTATCACTTCTCTGGACAAAGCCCTCATTAGATTTTATTCTTGTGTTGTTATTCAGACAAGATCCACAGCTACTTTTTTGGTCTGTAATAGTTAATCTAGGTTATTTGGATTATCTTGACTGCTAGTGTTTAGATTTTGATGAATTACCTAGATTTGATCTAATTGGTTAGATTTTTTGTCTCTAATGATAATCCACATCGTATTTGTTGAAAATAGTTTTATATACTTGATGTGTTAAATTGATCTTATTTTCTTTAAAGATTAAGTTAATTTGATATTTATAAGTGTTAATGTTTTGTGCTTAAAAGGTAATTTATTCAAATGAGTTTTATTTCTTAAAGTTGATTCAATAAGCTTGTATAATATGATTGCCTAGAGTGAATTACATGTGTGTTACCCCCTCCCTAAATTTTATTTTTGAAAATGACAAAGGGGGAGAAAGTAGTGATGTTTTATTAAGGGGGAGTATGTTTAAATTTGTGCATTATTATTATTGAGTATCTTTAATTTATGCTTTATTGATAATATTTTCATTCTTATGCTTATATGAGTTAAAAGAACCCGTCCTCAGATTCAGGGGGAGTGTGGTTATATTTTTATTTTAAAGAAAATATCAAAGTTAATTGTCATCATCAAAAATCGGGAGATTGTTGATCCTAAGATTTTGATAAACAACTAAGTATTGATGTTTTGGTAGAACTAATGTTTTGATTGAGTGTTTCAATTTTAAAGTTCCAGTGATGAAGATGACAAATTAAATAGATGCTAAATGATGATGTTGAAGATATTGAAGAATTAACAGTTTGAAGAAATTAGGAAAAACAACTCAAGTGAATCTTAACTCTTAATATCCCAATTAGGAACACACACATAGCACAAAATATATTTTATTATTTATGTGTGTTTTGTTTAAATGAAATTATTTGCTCCTATGTGATTTGAAAAGAAATATTTTTGATTGACTAAAATGGAATATAAGAATATTAGTGGAGTTTATTTTGAAGAGAAAATGGTTAAAGGGGCGAAAACGTAAAAGAAAATAAGTTAAAAACGTGTTGAGAAGAGAGATCCAGAAGACATCAGTCGGCTGATGAGTCGACCGGACCAAGCTGCTGAAAGATCCTGTATCTCTAAATCGACCAACAGGTCGACCAGCCAAGAGGAGCTGAACTCTCTGAATTTACAAGTCGACCAATAGGTCGACCGGTAAAGGAAAAACGAACTCTCTACATCTACAAGTCGACCGACAGGTCGACTGGTCGGTCGACCAGATACGGCGTTTCAGGATATTGTTTTATCCGAGATTATATCCAAAAGTAGCCATTTTTTGTTGGGATTTGAGAGAGATTTCAGGGATATTTTCTATATTTAAGATATGGTTCACATATTAATTAAATCCTATTAATATAGTTCATTGAATATTAATGTTTCTCAATTTGGTACTTAAAATTGATTCTATTCTTATTAATTGAGATTGAGAAATATTTGGAGAGTTTAATTGAAAGATTTGAAAGCTGTTTTTAAGTGAATTAAACCTAAATGAAGTCATTATGATATAAGGGGTATATAAGTGCTATTAATTGTCATGACACATATAAACTAGTTGTTAGAAGACTGATTTCATACTCCTATATATTGACCTGCGAATTTCTTATACAAAAGAATCAATATTGAGAGAGCAAAGAAGAAAATATCATTTGTGAGCTTTTATAAGAGTTATCATATTAAGATATTGTGAGCTTTTCTGAGAGACAATCTTGAAAACCAATTGCTATTAATCTTTGCTACTACTGGATTTGAAGTTACATTGTTCTAATCATTCTTTCTGTGAATTCCGGGTGAGATCTTTCCAATTATATTCTTTCATTGCATTATCTGATTATTGTTTAGAAATTGATCTTATAAATTGTTTCTAATTTTTTTGAAGAAAATATTTTACAAACAATTTCTTGAATCTGATTACATGCTCAAATTTGCTACCCATATCTTGTTAAAATCATATTTTTCTATCTCACGTTTTTCTATCACTAGTTGGGATATTAATTGAGTTATTATGTATCTGGGGTGGTAGAAGCACCGAGTGAGATTTCATGTTTATCATTTTGTATTGGTCAGTAGTGTGACGGGTTAAATACTGTTGGATATTTAATTAAGGGTAGCTGGGTTTCAGTCTCTTCTTGTAAAAAGATTGGGGTGGTGATTCTTCCTGGAAAGAATTGCGATTTGAGTGATTAGTAAAGATTCCATCCTTACCTAGGAAAATAATAGTTGGAGTGTTTTGTGAGGTTTTGATTCTTGAGCCTTAGTGTTAAAAAAGGAATTAGGTTATTCTTTAGCCTGTAAAAAGTAGAGGTTCTTCCTTAACCTAGGAAAAAGATATTGTAAAGGTTGATTCTGAGCCTGTAAAAGAATCGGTGTCAGAGTTTGGTTCCTACCTTTAAAGGGATCTTGGATTTAGTGGGTGTGACCTCCGTAGAGCTCAAGGGACTAAATTAGCCAAGAGTAGCTTGGTGAACCAGTATAAATCTTTGGTGTGCTACTATATTTAATTTGTTATTTTTGCTATTTGGGTGTGCACTTAGTTGATTATATTATTCCGATATGATATAAAGATAATAATTAATTTAGGATTAAAATTGATTATTTGATTTATTGAATTTTATTTTGATAATTTTTTAATTACCCAATTCACCCCCCTCTCTCTTGGGTATTCTACTGGGCCAACAATTATGCTTAGATAGATATATCGAGAATACGGGGTTTGACAACCCCGGATTCGGACTAGGGTAAACAACGCGACGATCCAATAACCCGATAGGGAGTTGGATTGTGGGCAATTAATGACATAAGGGCAAGAATCACGTGACCTAGGGTCATTAAGACATTAAGGGAGATTTCTTCGTTGACACGAAATCGCGTATTCCCTCATCTTACATTCGGGAGAGGTGGCGGGAAAGTTTACGAATTGAGATTGTCGATAGGGTAAACACAACGCGATGATCCAATAACTCAGGAGGGAGTTGGATTGTGTCCAATCAATGACGTTGGGGCGAGACTCACGTGACCTAGGGTCGTTAAGACGTTAAGGGGGACTTCTTCGTTAACAAGAAGTCGCGTATTTCCTCGTCTTACACTCGGGAGAGGTGGCGGGGGAGTTTACGAACTGAGATTGTCGAATAGGTCGAACGCCATTATTATAAACTAAACGAAATCAAACGCGTTTAAGTAAATAAAGTTAATCCCTAGATAATCCATCCCCTAACCATCTCGTATTAGTATAATTAGTATAGATTAAATTAGGTTATATTAGTATTAGTATTAATTAATTTAAAATCATTCTTTTTAACCTAGATAAAATTAGGTCATGACAAACACGATAATCGATAGCAATGACAACCAATCCCTATGGATATGATACCCGATCTTCAAGATCCATTATACTAAAACTTTGACCTCGTACAATTGCGAGTAGTCAATACGCAAGCGTATAACAAACGCTCGTCATACAAGTTTTTGGCGTCTTTGTCGGGAATTAGTTGTTTGTCATATGCAGTTTTCGGTAATCTCCACCAAGTTTTTGGCGCCGTTGTCGAGGATTGTGTTTGTCGAATTCAGTTTTCGAAAATCGCCACCAAGTTTTTGGCGTCATTGCCGAGGATTGTGTTTTTTCGTTATTATCGATATAGTGAGTAAATGACCCGATTTTACTTTAGGCATTTCTTTTGTATATAATTTTTGTTTTGTAGTTTTGTTTTTATTTCTTATGCAAGGTACTTGCCGATGTCAGATCGATAGGTATTGTTGCATTCCTTTCAACGGGATTCCGAGCTGTTTATAGTGCTAGTGCCACGCACATAAGCCGGTGAGGCGTGTCGTTGAAAGATCGAGCCAAACAAAGCAAAATCTCGCCAAGCTTGAGGGGTGTTCTGAATATGTCGGGTCGAGGATATTAAACCACGCGCTTCTTGGGAGGCAACCCAAGGTCAAAAATAAATTAAATCCGTCATAGCCGAATTTATTCGGAGGCGAGATTCTCTCGCCTCCCAAGAACATGTTTTAAACCCCCTTTGTCAGAATGCTTTAATTCCATAAGTTGAGGTTGATGATTGGGCCGCTGATAACACTGTCTGTTTTAAGTTCGGTAGTGATGTGTAATATATTAGTATGTTTTATTGTTTTATTGTATTGCATGTTTGTTTAGTGTAGAATGTTTTAGTGTTGTTGTTATGTGCATGCTGAGTTTTGCGTTCATCTGAGTCGTTACCCGAGGATGATATTACCCCCTAGTTGCTTTCGAGGTCAAGGGTAATATCCATCATGTGTGTACTGTGTGCTTGACAATGCATTTTTGTGAAAATTATTGTAGATCCTAATTTGCACGAGCATATAGACTCAATGTATTTATATTTAATTGATTTGAGGTCGATTATCGATTAGCCAAACTCATGACAATTTAAGGATTCTAGAACCTGATTGAGGGGAAGCTTGAGGCGAAATCCTAGGCGAGGTAGTTCGAAAGATATGATTTAGGCATTCGTTTTGTCGCTTGAGCCTTTTTAAGCCTACCTTGTTATATCATTATCCCTCGTTATCCTATTGAAGCCTAAAAACTTTTTCAATTCTGAACACTTAACTAATACCCTGGCCAATTGATCTTTTTCCAAACCTTTATCGCTCAACCGAAGGCAAAAATTTGAGTGAATCAAGCTAGCAGTTGCAAATACTACTTGATGTGAGTGGTTGGGTTTAGGGCGAACTTCGGATTGTTTTGGTATTCGAGTACTCACTTGTCGTTTTTCTTTCGTTTCAACCACACCCGTGAAATCACACTAATTAAATAATTTTGGGGGTATGGTTCATGAAAAAAAAAATTACGTTTCTTTTGACAAGTGATTACGTTAGTCTGAAATGTGTGTTTAGAATTGTTTCCAATTTATCTATAGGGATTCGAGAGTGAATGTGCCAAGCGTTGAGCCTTGGGTAACGTTAAATTAACAACGTTAACCCGTTTTCTATTCCAAAATACCCTTGGCCAAATAATCCATAACCGAACCAAGTCCTTCTGATCTTTATGAATTTCTAAGCCTACATTAGTGGAGAGTGGACCCCAATCAGGCATATGGAAATCCTACTCCTATACGGTCTAAGTCATGAGTTTCGTTGGTGGATAATCCAATCCGGTCGTTGTATAGCTATATTATTGAGTCTCGCACTAACACGTTTACAGGATCTAGAATGGAGTTCACCATCATTGAATGTCGAAATTCTAGAACACCACATGATGTGTTTTATCACCTAAACTCGATATGACTGGCAGTTGTTGAGGGAAAATGACTTGGTCGTTAGAAGAATTCAAAACTAGCATATCGTTATGTTTAGATTATTTTTAGGTTATTTGCTATTTTATTTCGTTGTGTTTTTCATTTTTGTGGAATGTTTTGCCCGAGAACTAGCAAAATTCCAAGTTTGGGGGTATTTGATAGGTGTGATCTACCTATCTATTTCCAAACCGAACTAAGTTAGTTTTTGAGCGTTTTTATAGTAATTTATTACTTTTTAATTAGTTTTTGTTCTTTTTGTATAAATCACGTGTGTGGGGTGAAAAGGTTCGAAAACGGAGCGTAAACGATCAGATCGAACCAAAAACGATCGAAGAACGATGAAAAACAAAGCACGGAGGCAATAATTAAAAGAGCAACCCTCCGCCTAGGTGTCCAGACCACCGCCTAGGTGGTGAAAATGCAGAGAGGGCCTAAATTTGTTGGAAGCTCACCCCCTAGGCGGTGATATTCAGCGGTGATATTCACCGCCTAGGTAGTGAAACTGTAGGATGGTCACCAAATCCACCGTTGTCTTTACCACTGCGGAGATCACTAAACCGACATACCCACTGCCTAGGCGGTGACCTCTGCACCAGATTAGATATTTTTTGAGATATTTTCTTTATTTAATCCCCTCTACTCTCTTCTCCTTTAACACTCTTCGGCCATGAGAGCCCTTAGGGATTAGTTTAGAATAGAAAAAGAGTATGGGGAATGCTCAAACAATTCCGAAGGAGAAGATTACCACGCAGAAAAGGAGAAGCGATCGGTGAACGGTTTTAGTAGCTAATCTTCGAACTACGGCTAAGTTAATCCGTTTTCCTTTTATTTATTATCTTCAATAGTTGTTTGGGCATGTTTAGCTCGATTTTAATTGTATAAACAGTTATGACCACGAGTTAAACTTGGATTATATATGGGATTAATATTATTTATGAAAATGTTATTTGTTTGAGTTTTTGTTTCTTTAATAATTGTTCTTCGCTATTTTGATTATGTTTGCCATATTATTTGTTTATTATGCTTAGATAGATATATCAAGAATATGGGGTTCGACAACCCCGAATTCGGACTAGGGTAAACAACGCTACGATCCAATAACCCGATAGGGAACTGGATTGTGGGTAATCGATGACGTTAGGGCAAGACTCAGGTGACCTAAGGTCGTTAAGATGTTGAGGGGGACTTCTTCATTAACACGAAGTTGCGTATTCCCTCGTCTTACACTCGAGAGAGGTGGCGGGGGAGTTTACGAAGTGAGATTGTCGATAGGGTAAACACAACACGACGATCCAATAACCCGGGAGGGAGTTGGTTTGTGTGCAATCAATGACATTGGGGTGAGACTCACGTGACCTAGGGTCGTTAAGACGTTGAGGTGGACTTCTTCGTTGACACGAAGTCACGTATTCCCTCGTCTTACACTCGGGAGAGGTGGCAGGGGAGTTTACGAACTGAGATTGTCGAATAGATCGAACACTATTATTGTTAACTAAACGAAATCAAACGCGTTTAAGTAAATAAAGTTAATCCCTAGATAATCCATCCCCTAACCATCTCGGATTAGTATAATTAGTATACATTAAATTAGGTTATATTAGTATTAGTATTAATTAATTTAAAATCATTCTTTTTAGCCTAGATAAAGTTAGGTCATGACAATTACGGTACTTGATAATAACGACAATCAATCCATGTGGATACGATACCCGATCTTAAAGATCACATTATACTAAAACTTTGACCTCATACACTTGCAAGTAGTCAATACGCGAGCGTGTAACAAACGTTTGTCGTACATCGGACCTTCTTATGGATCTGCTTAACAAAATTAGCCTTCTTCTTTCCATCTAAGTTGACACGCTCATGCATAGGTAAAGAAGTTAAATCCAAAGGAGTTAATGGATTAAAACCATACACAATTTCAAATGGTAAAAACTTAGTTGTAGAATGCACACTCCTATTATATGCAAACTCTACATACGACAAACAATCTTCCCATGTTTTCAAATTCTTTTGTATTATACCATGCAATAAAGTAGATAAAGTCCTATTAACTACTTCGGTTTGACCATCAGTTTGTGGGTGACAAGTAGTAGAAAATAAAAGTTTAGTTTGGAGCTTACCCCACAAAGTCTTCCAAAAATAGCTTAAGAACTTAGCATCTCTATTCGAAACAATAGTCTTAGGCATGTCATGCAACCTAACTATTTCCTTGAAGAACAAATCAGCAACATGTGATGAATCATCGATTTTATGACATGGAATAAAATGAGTCATCTTAGAAAACCTATCTACAACCACATATATAGAATCTCGACCTCTTTTTTACCTAGGCAAACCTAACACAAAATCCATAAAAATATCAATCCAGGGTTCACTAAGTATAGGCAAATGAGTATACAAACCATGAGGCTTAACCTTAGACTTAGCTTGCCTACAAACAATACACTTCTCACAAATTCTCTCTACTTCACGTTTCATATGAGGCCAGAAGAAGTGTTCATGCAAAACATCTAAAGTCTTAGATATGCCAAAATGCTCCCATTAAACCACCTTCATGAGCTTCTTTAACAAGCAAATCACGCAATGAACATTTAGGCACACATAATTTATTTTCCCTGAACAAAAACCCATTATGCCTAAAGAACTTACCAAATGCAATTTTCTCACATGCATTGAATACATTACCAAAATCAGAATCATCAACATACAAATCCTTATTGTACTCAAAACCAAGAAATTTGTCATCTAAGGTAGAAGTAAGGCGTACCTTCGAGATAATGCATCTGCCACAACATTTTCCTTACCTTGATTGTACTTGATCACATAAGGAAACATTTCGATAAACTCCACCCACTTGGCATGTCGCTTGTTTAACTTTTGTTGACCCTTCAAATGCTTCAAAGATTCATGATCTGTGTGAATCACAAATACTTTTGGCCAAAGATAGTGTTGCCAAGTCTCCAATACCCTAATCAACACATACATCTCTTTGTCATATATAGGGTAATTCAAGGCTGAGCCACTTAGTTTTTCACTAAAGTAGGCAAGCGGAAGCCCTTGCTGCATTAGAACAACTCCACTACCTATTCCTGAAGCATCACATTCAATCTCAAAAGTTTTTGTGAAGTTAGGTAAAGCAAGCAAAGGTGCATTAGTAAATTTTTCCTTAATCAAATTAAATGCCTTTTCTTGCTCATCACTCCACTTAAAACTCACATTCTTTTTGACAACTTCAGTTAAAGGTGCAGGTAGGCTACTAAAATCTTTCACAAACCTCCGATAGAAGCTAGCCGACCCATGGAAACTTCTCACTTGTCCCAGACTTGTAGGTTTCGGCCAATCCTTGATTGCCTTAACCTTTTCTTCATCCACCTCAATTCCCTTAGCACTAACAACAAAACAAAGAAATAAAAGCTTATCCATGCAAAAGGTACACTTTTTGAGGTTAGCAAACAACTCTTCTTTTCTCAAAACATCTAAAACAAATTTTAAATGTTTAACATGCTCATCTATGTTTTTGCTATAAATCAGAATGTCATCAAAGTATACGACCACACATTTCCCAATAAAAATACGCAAAACATGGTTCATTAATCTCATGAACGTACTAGGTGCATTGGTTAACCCAAAAGGCATAGCCAACCACTCATATAAACCATCTTTTGTTTTGAATGCAGTTTTTCACTCATCACCTTCCCTCATCCTAATCTAAGGATATCCATTTTTAAGATCAATTTTAGTAAACACACAAGAACCATGCAATTCATCAAGCATATCATCTAATCTAGGAATAGGATGTCGATTCTTTACCATGATATTGTTGATGGCGCGACAATCCACACACATTCTCCACGTACCATCTTTCTTAGGTACAAGCAATACGGGAACCGCACAAGGACTCATACTTTCACGTACATACCCTTTCTCCATAAGCTCACTAACCTGCCTTTGAAGCTCTTTTGTTTCCTCAAGATTGCTTCTATATGAGAGTCTATTTGGAATGGATGCTCCAGGTACGAAATCAATTTGATGCTCAATTCCCCTTATTGGTGGTAAACCATTTGGCACCTCTTCGGGAAACACATCATCAAAATCCTGTAAAAGAGAAACAACAACACTAAGAAGATAAGAGTTAAGATCGTTAGTGGTAAAACAAACCTCTTTGTACAAAAGTACAATCAAAAGTTGGTTTGAAAACAAAACTTTTTTTATCTCACTCTCTCTCGCATAAAAACTCACTTGTTTTCTCTTTTCTTTTCTCTCGCATTCTGAATTTTTTTCTCTTTCACTCTCTTTTTTTCTCTCACTCTTATTTTTCTTGTCACTCTCTCTTTTTAACCTCACTTGATCATCATACACTTGCCTCGGCAATAATGGTACAAGAGTAATTGGCTTTTTATTAAGTACAAAGGAGTATATATTGGTATAACCATCATGAGTTACTTGCCGATCAAATTGCCATGGTCTTCCCAAAAGAATATGCCCCGCATGCATTGGCACCACATCACACAAGATCTCATCTTTGTACCTTCCAATCGAGAATGATATGAGCACCTGTTTATTCACTTTAATTTCTTCACAATCATTCAACCATTGTAACTTGTATGGTCTAGGATGCTTTAAAGTTAGCAATTTCAATTTCTCTACCAAACTAGTGCTAGCAACATTTGTACAACTCTCCCCATCAATAATCATGCTACATACCTTATCATTGATATGGCATCTAGTATAAAAGATGTTCTCTCGTTGTATCGTCTCATCTTCTTTTACTTGTGCACTAAGAGCTCTTCTTGCAACCAGGAGCTCTCCATCAACCGGGTATTCAACATCATGTGTATTCTCCAAAGGTGGCATCGAATCATCATCCATCTCATCTTCGGTCTCAATACCTCCATCATCCCTCATAATCATCACTCTCTTATTCGAACATTGAGATGCAATATGACCTATTCCCAAACACTTAAAGCATTTAATTTCTCTATTTCTAGAAGGTTGGGAATCGATTTTACCTTGGTTCGATGTACCTCCAGCTTTGTGAATTTTGGGAGGTTCGACCTTGAGCTGAAAATTAGGCTTATCTTCCCTCTTGCTCCAATTCAGTTTCCAAGAAGAAGAAGAACCCGATTGTTGCCCAACTCGTGTAGAACCCTTTTGATTCAATTGTTGCTCCACTTTGATGGTCATGTGCACCATGTCACTCAACTCAACATAATGTTGCAACTCCATCACATTTGCAATGTCACGATTTAGCCCGATTAGAAACCTAGTCATAGTTGCTTCTCGATCTTCTTCCACATTGGCTCGAATCATGGCTACTTTCATCTATTTATAGTAGTCTTCCACACACTTAGAACCTTGTGTAAGACTTTGCAATTTCTGATACAAGTCCTTATAGTAGTGACTAGGGACAAATCGTCTCCTCATGATGACCTTCATTTTTGTCAACGTCTCAATAGGCCTCTCATGGTTTCTCCTCCTATTTATCACAAGTTGATCCCACCATATTATAGGATAGTCAATAAACTCAATTACAGCAAGTTTTACCTATTTCTCCTCAGAGTAGTTGTGGCACTCAAAGATCAACTCTACCTTCATCTCCCACTCCAAGTATACTTCAGGGTCATTTTTTTCTTGGAATGACGGTATCTTCACCTTGATGCTTTCTAAGTTATTATCAAGATGCTCCCCATATCTATCTCCTTTATTGCCATATCCACGCCCAAATCTGCCCAAGCTCGCATTAGAGGCGCGATCGTCTTCATCTAGGTCATTCCCATAATCATCTTCATATTCGAACCAAGACTGATTCCTCTCTCTTCGTTGCACACTAGGAACTCTTGATGGCTGCCCTTTTTGTGCACTAGACTCAACTTTGTCTAGTCGCTCATGCACTTCATCAAACCAAAAGTTTAACCGTTGAAGCTTTTGCTCCAAGGCCTTGTAAAAAACTTTTACATCCATGACGTCCATCATTTCCAGCGCTTCATCAAACGAGCCTTTGTTTGTTTCTCGGGACATGTTTAGTGACATGCAAAACAAAGTTAGCAACCCTCACAAACACTCATTTACGTGTTTACACTCAAACTATGTCACTCCACTCGTGTATCACTCAAATTCGGCTTTTACCCTCTTATGAGCTCACACTCTCCTGCCTTTTTTCACTCTTTAGTTTACTCTTTTAGTTCTTTATTGAACTAAACCAATCTCAATCAGAAATTTCCTTGTAGCAATCCAAACTCAACAAATTGATTCACTAAGAATGAGATTTTAGGAACGAAAACAAAGCAAACAAGAAGAGCACAAACAAAAGTTTATGGCATAGAATAAGAAGAAATAATTCTTAATTTTTTAATTTTTTTTTTGGGAGGAGGGGGGGTTGCTGAATTTTCATTTTATTTTTTTGTTTCTGTTTCTGTTTCTCTTTTTATTTTTTTTCCTTTTTGTTTCTGTTTTTTTTTTAAAATATAGTAACTTTAAATTGAGATTTGAAGATGCACACTAAGAAAAAAAACGAAAATTGACCAGATTTGATTATATATTTCGGCCAAGAAAATTTTAACGTAGGAATGAACTGATTACAATGAAGGAAAGAAAAAAAATATAAAAATGATAGATGAAACCAAATTTAGACCTTACTCTGATACCAAAATTATACGAACCTCACCAAGAATTAATGAGACCTGAAACCAATTTAGGGTTTCTTCGCAAAGGATCGAATCTAAATTCAGATTTGAAAACGAAGAACACAAGAAAAAAATAGAAAGTTGATAGATTATCTTGACCCGGCGTTTATGAATGAAACGCGAACCAAAGGTATAAGAGAATCCTTGACCCAATGATTACAAGAGAATCACAAACCAAAGAGATTGAACGCCACAAGAAAACTTGATAAGTTCAAAAACGTTCTTTGAAGAACTCAAGAGAAAACTCTTCCAAAATATATTAATCAATATCAAAAGTGTGAAATTCGTAGGTCTACAAAGCCCCTCAAATAGGCGGCCAAGATAATAAGAAAGAAACCCTAATACACTTGGAAATTTGTGGGTCTACAAGGGAGGAAAAAGGAAATCCTAAAATCTAATTGCTAAATAAAAATAAGAAAGCTTCCTAATTTGCCTTACATTCCTAGTTGAAAAATGAAAAGATTTACTTGGTAATCAAGCCTTACAAATCAACCTAAAAATAATTAAAAGACTTTAAAATAATAAAATAAAATTTGTGGGTCTCATTCTTGGCCCGTTTAGGATCACACTTTAAGCCCATTCGCTTGCCTTGATGAGGTGGACTGGGCCTTGATTGTCCGATGGGCTTACTTTAGGCCTAACCATTGTAGTTTCGACCCCAATCTCTCGAATAAACCCATTAAGTGTTTCTTTGAATCTTTTTACCCTTGCTCTTGTTATTGGACTAACTGGAACATGCAACGGATCTCTTGGTGCAACTGATATATTCTCATCACAAGGGCAAAGGTCGACATGTAGTTCCAACATGCAAACTAAGACTAATTTATTTGATATATGACCAAATCCTTATTAGGTTGCCTACGTACTTTGACGAGTAACCAAAAATCAGGTTATCACGTAGTTCGTTTATTTAAGGTTAAAACTATATGGTTTTATTTATTAAATGTGACCGAACCCTTATTAGGTTGTCTACGTACTTCGGCGAGTAACCAAAGATCAAGTCTGACAAAATTCATTTTTTTAAGGTTAACTAGCTTTAGTTAATTTTATTATTAATCAAGACATAAATCACAACATGATGTGTACATAGTCTCTTTGATTTTGTCAATAGCACTTTAACCGAACTCTTTTGTTTTGGTTAGATTAGTGTTAGTATGTGAGTTGTTAGTTAGAAAACCAGTCCTACTCGTAACTAAGAAAAACGGGAACATTCCTGAAGAAGGTGTATACTTATCTCTGAAGGAATAGAGGTTCTCCCTTTATCTCCAATTTTTAGCCACAAAGGTCTATTGGTGTGACATATATATATATATATATATATATATATATATATATAAGGTGTCAGTCCACTAGCCTAAAGATTTAGTGTCAGGTTGTGATCTTGACATTTAGCATAAAGTAAATCAGTTTATTAATAGTTATATGGTTAGATTAACAGTTATAAGTGTTTGGTATGAAGCGAAGCGTTCATGAAAGACTCGCAGAGACTATGCACAACTCATATTGTGATAGATGTTTTATTTGGATCCTCACATGTTCTTAACATGTTCTCGGATGATTTGGGTCCTCACATGTTCTTAACATGTTATTGGACGTTTTTTATGTTCTTGACATGATCTTGAACGATTCTAATATGATTTGGTTTATATGACATAAATTAAACATTTTTTAGTTATTTATAAGTTACTTATGTTATATACATGAAATTAAAGCATGATAACTACATGATTCTACTATGTACAAGCAATATATATGAAATTTAAGACAAGATCAAAGGATTATCAAAACACATACCTAGTTTAGGGGAGTGATCTTTTCCTAGACAATTACCTTCTTCTCCTTCTTGATCTTTTTGGTTTGAACTCGATCAGTTGCCATCAACTTCTTGAGTTCTTGCTCCCAGAACCTCAAGAACACCCTTTGGGATTGAATTTCAGCAGAATAACAAGGTGTTATTGAATAGAAATGCTTGGAAAGTCTAGCACACTAAGTGTGTTGCTCGAGCTTAGAGAGAGAAGCTAGGGTTCCAAGACTTGAAAAATGAGAAACCAGCACCCTGTAATTATAGGCCAGGGGCCACGCATTCATCCATGCGTAGGCCATTCTAATCCCTTACTTAGGGTTTGTTTGGTCTAAGGGACATGTCCTCTTGTCTTGATTTTGAACACCTTTGGACAAATATTAAAGATTGTGGAAGATTCTTTAAGATTTGGTAATTATTACCAAATCTTTCCAAGATTCTTGTAATGAATGGCAATCATTAGTAATGATTGGAAATCATTTGCACTCATTACACAATATTTGATTTCATAGGTTACACATGGATGTATTTATGTCATGAAGTGACACTTTCAGTTCAGTTTAGGGGCTAAGTGTCGATTAGTTTCACTATTTCAGTTTAGTTACCATAAATGTTTCCAAGGTGCATTGCATTTAGTCTTGATGATTCATTTTGCATTTAATGCTTGATGATGACTCATGATTTTATGAGCTCTAATTCGGTTGGTTTTGGATCGAACCGACTCAGTTTGCCTTATAACAGGTAGTTACATTTCAAGGGTTTTAGTTGACCCTAAGATGTTTTCAGCAAAATATCTTGATACTTTGAATCTACCCCTTCCATGTCATCCCAAGAAATAAATTATTGATGGTATGTGCATTTAATGACCATTAAATGCTTTGGATAGGTGAAAAATCGGATTGGTTTAGTTTTATAACGGGTAGTCACATTTCAAGGCTTTCGATTAACTCTAAAATATTTTGATCAAAATATCTTGATTTCTTGATTGTGTCCTATCCATGTCATCCCAAGAATTTAATACTTGATGGGATGGGAATTTAATGCATATTAAATGCCTTGCTTAGGTGGCAAACCGAATCAGTTTAGTTTTGGTAACGGTTTGTTACCTCCTAAGTGATTTAGTTTCTTCTCTAGATATTTTGTGTAGAGAATATCATAGGGATTTTAGGTCATTTAAATTCTCATTCATGAGTCAATATTTGATGGTTTGGGCCCCTAATTCATTGGGCCTTAATGATTAATCAAGATGACTTCAGTTTTGGTCGATTTCAACATGAGTCTTAATCCGTTGTTACATTGTGTAACTTGGACTTGTTATGGAATTTTCATGCCTTGATTTAGGTCTTTTGGACTTGTTTTAATTATATTAATACTTTAAATAATAATTTAACCAAATTTTTTTGGTGTTAAATAAACAAAACCGGTGATAGTAGATGTTTCAGGGGTCAAAGTAGGTAACCGAGGTAATTTGATGAAATTTCCTATAATTAAAGAGTAGTAACTAATATTTATTCATATTAGAGGTGATTTAATGAAAATCAACATTTAATATTGTCATATTAGTCCCCCTTTAATTTTAGGAATTTCGCAATTGACTAGAAACTTTTACTTTACCAAATTTAGTCAAATTCAACAGTTTTCTATATTTTCTTATGTTTTTTATGGTTTTATGTATTATATAGTGTGATCCAAAGTATAAATTAATTCCCTTTAAACATATATTTAAAATTTATCTGAACTTGTACTTTCAACTCAACACTGATTGAGCGGATAAAATGCGGTGTCTACACTATTTTGATGATTTTGATGAGCTGATTAACTTGAATGTTCGTCTAAACCAATATAATGTTTGAGATGTGATGATAGGATAATAAGGATATTAGCCAAATTTACAATAGACCAAGAAATGATATGATAAATTTGAGTATTGAAAGAGAAATGAATAATCAAGGGAAAGCAAGATAAGTGGCATGATGAAAAATCTTTTCATGACAATTATTTTTTGTATTCCTAAGATAAAACAAGACTTGTACTAGCTAAATTCGTGTCAACCTAATTAGGATCACGCATTGCACTTCAATATATGTTAATTGCTTTATTTGTATGTAATTAAGTTGTTAAAATGCTTGCCCTATTGATTAAATAAGATTAGATCACTTGTATGAGTTAGGGTTATAAAATTTCAAATCAGTCAACTCATTCACCAATTCAGTTAATTAGCCGTAACAGAATTTCGAAATTTGAAAAATTGGGTTCAATGAGTCAACTTCATAAATGATTCAATCAACTAGTTAATGTAGGAACCAAAAAAATAAAAACAGAGATTAAAACAGTTGACTAATCTGGTAATCTAGTCGACTAGTTAGTATAGGTTCCCAAAATTTTTTGTAAAGAATGATGAATCAATCGACTGATGGAATTAGGTTCCTAGGAATTTTGAACAAATAGTTGATTTAATCAATTGCTTTCTCAAAACAGTCTGTTGCTACACATGTTTTAATGATGTTAATATATGTATTTTGATGATATCACAATATGTGTTGTGATGATATCAATATTAGTAATATAATGATATCACATTAATAATATTAGACACAAATTATATGTTCCAATGTGTTTTGATTGAATCATATCTTGAGTGTACTAACCAATATAATATTAAGTACAGGTATTAAGACTCAATTATTCATTGCGTGTACTAACCACTACGAAATTTTAAGTGTAAAATGCAAGTATAATCTCGATATCAAGAGCACAAGACTTAGGTAAGATTAAGTCTATAAGATTAAGTCTATAGAATGTTACTCTTGAAGAGATTATATATTTTGGCTCATTAGGATGCGCGCGCACACCAAGAGTGCATACATTCATGATATTATGATTTGAATATATTCATTATTTGATTATATCGTGATACATGTGATTGAATTGTCCAACACATGATTATTTGTCAAATTCATATCTTGATCACAATATACTTAATATAAGAAAACTTATTTTCAATGTGATCAAAAGATACATTGCATGCATTACTTGATACAACATGCTAAAAATAGTTATTATACAATAACAACATGATATATTTGATCTAATATGCTCAACTTTTATTTATATCATGATATGATGTGTTCAAGACACACTTTACATGCATTATATGTTCAATATATGCTTACAATGATAATATGATCAATATATACAGACATTTGTGATATCTCGATTCTAACATGTCCAATATGCTTATATATCACAGTACGTGTCATCGATTTGATCAATATATGCATATATGAGAAATTCATATTTTGATCACAAATATGCTTAAATTGCTTAAACTTGATTTCTATGTGATCATAAGGTACATTGCATGATTTTATTATGAAAACACTTCATATAATGTTTTGAACATGTCCATATCATTATTATATCATGATCCATGTAATACGATTGCTCATACCTTACACAATTGGAAATTTCACAACTTAATCATAACTATGCAAAAATTGAGAAAATGAGTTTTCAATATGATCACAAAGTACATTGTGTTTTTTCAATCATTAAAACACTTCAAATATCATTGCTACATGTTTTAAAAGTGTTTAGGATGATAAAAGGTCATGAACCAAAATCAAAAAACAAAAACGGATGAAAAATAGAATTGCTGGAAACATTGTAGCACAAATAGTCGACTACTTGTGCCAAATGTAATCGACTACTTCCGAGCTCAATGTTTTCTCTCACCTACTCTATTTTCGGTTTGACGATTTGGCAACGTTTACTTGTTCTAATTATTGTAAGATAATTTCTAATATATATATAACAAAAAATAATCGTAAAATATAGAATTACCCAATAACAAAATGTAAGAATAATACAGCTTTACCTCTATAACACCTGAAATTCAGTTACAAAAAAATATTCCAATGAGAACTCAATGAAAGAACAACATATAAACATAGATTTGAAACCTTGATGATGAAGTATAACATATAAACATCTAGAAATTGAACCACTTGCATTGAGGCCTAAACTTTTGCCCCGAAAGAGTACCTAGCAGTTATGCAATGGCATATGAGGTCAAGAATTTGATTAACCAGATACCTATGATTAAATTTTTCTTTTTAAAAAAATGAAAATGAGAACTCTTCATCAATTCCACTATAAATTGATTCCATTTTTTCTACTCCTACAAGATGTGTCGACTGTCGACGAATAACACATTTTTTATTACAACAACAACAACAATTAAGCCTTTATCCCAATTAAGTAAGGTCTACTACATGAATCCGTTTATGCCATAATGAACGATGCAGTGTTATCCCTCAGTCAGGTTCAATGTCATCAAATCAGTTCTCATAGTCTCGTCCCAAGTCTTCGTAGGCCTAACTCTCCCTCTAATAGCCCTCCGCAATTGAACTAAATCGCATTTTCTCACTGATATTTCTATGAGTTTTCTATGCGTATGTCCAAACCACCATAAACAATGTTATCTCATATTCTCTTCGATGGGTTCTATTCATAAATTATCTCTAATAGTTTCATTCTTAATTTTATTCATTTTCGTCTTCTCATTCATCTACTATAACATCTTCATTTCTATTACAATAATTTTCTAGACAATCTTTATTTTTACTGCCCAACATTCTGAACCATACAGAAGTGTCGGTCTTATTACAGTTTCGTATAATTTTCTTTTGAGTTTTAATGGTATCCTACAATCACATATCACCCCAACTACACTTCTCCTACCTTGACTCTATGAGTACTACCCTCCTCAATTTCGCCATTACTCTGAATCATTGAACCTAAATATCTAAAATGATTCACCTTTGTAACCTCCTCATCTCCAATTTTGACTGCACCATCATCTCTTCGGGCATTACTAAAATTGCAAAGCATATAATCCGTCTTACTTCTGCTAACTTTTAAGCCTTTAGACTGTAAGACTTCTCTCTATCTTTCTAATTTAGTATTAAGACTCGTTCTATGTTCATTAAAAATAAATAACACCATCACATCTATCTTTAAAAATAAGTACACACACAGTAGGAAAGAAGTCAGAAATATACTTGCCCTGATGTCGCTCCCATTGCCATCGAAGGTGTACATGACCAAGAAAACATATAGAGTACATTTCTACAAGGAAAAAAAAGAAGGATTTCTCTCCAAGAGTACAGATACTAATCACAATCTTATTACCAAAGTCAGTAGCGACGACCACCAGAATTCGACAGGAGAACGCGAGTGGGTTTCTTTCCTTTCTTGCCCGTCTCAATCACCTTAGATGCATCCTGGGTGGCTTCTATGGGTCTTGCTCTTGATATGACATTGGCAAACGATGGCGTACCTATGGTACTGGATCCTACAGAATAAAGAACGAAACTGTCAAAATCCAATTAGAGAGATCGGTATTTCGAAGAAAAAAAAATGAACATTTTCCGTGTATGTTCCGGTGACATATTTGAAGGAATTGGATTTTGAATTAGAGTTTATAAATATCCTTGAAGAATAGAATATTGACTTCAAAAAAGATGAAATGAAATTATTTCTCCAAATACCTCTTCACGCTCCACTTGGATGAATAAATTTAAAATTAAGGAATTCAAGTTTTTTTTTTATTACAAGTAAAATATTACTTGTCATAGTTTAGTATCAAGTGGGAGTTTTAATCCACCTCCCCAAGAATGGTTTCGAATCTTCCATATCAAAGCAGGAAAAAATGACGTGTACTTATGTACGTAAGGGACTACTGGCAAGATAAAAATCACCTGGTACATCAATTTTAGATGGAGGATGAGCTTCATTGACTTTTAAAGCTGGAGAATCATGCGCCGCAGCAAAGCCGAGCCTTGTCACGTTTGAAAACAGCTTCCTTTCCCCAACATTTGGCGGGCATGATGATGTCACATTAGAACTTCCCAAAGCTTTCAATGGGGAATACAAAAATGAAAACAGAAACAATCAATATCTGAACCTAAAGCACCATCATTGAAGATACTGCAACGGTACAATCTTCCCCACACAAAAAAGTACAATTTGGTTATGCACTTAAAGAATGGAAGTGCCATTCAACTGGGGAGTCTCGTGGATGACCTTTCACACCTTACCTCAGAATCAACAGAACATAGTGCGAAGACATTCTACATTCCTGAGAATCATTTTTCCACTTTAAAGGAGATACAAACAAGACAGGATGGTCTGCTTGAATTTATTTTTGCTCGGTACAGGCGTTGAGCTCCAAGTAGAAGACACGTCTAATCTTCAAAATTACAGAGGAGACACCAACAATTTATATTTTTCTAACATTTATTATTTATTCCACAAAGTAAAAACAGTATTCCATGTACACCATACATATCATACAGTTATTTGATGTTGAAGTAATTTTGCAACAAAAAAATCTATTGTATACATCTATAACCAATTAAAAGAGTCATAAACATCCTATACTTCATCTGGTGCTCTAGTATCTGACATGTATGGATACTATGGGAATTTTAGAGACTACTTAATGCAAAATGAACCATGAAACGATGTAGGATATGTTGCTCGAGTAAAGCATAAAAACTTCATAATGCATCACCAGTATCACTATGGCGTAAATGGATTCATGTAGCCGACCCTACATAAGTGGGACAAAGGCTTAGTTTTTGTTGTTGTAATGCATCACCAAATACAAATTAATGTGTCCATGCCTATTGGAAAAAGTCGAGATTCAGTGGCTTAAAAATAACACACGGATTCTTCCATGCACATTTCAACATCATCTCTAGCATACCAAAATCCAGATAGAGCACAATATTACCTTCAAAATCATCAATGGAGAAATTAGGAAGATCGTCATTAAGGGACTGCGAATAATCATACATAACGGGAACAAAATGTGCTGTAGAAGATTCTGCCTTCATTTTCTCTTCCCTTTCCTGAATATAACAGCTGCAAATGTTATATAAATGTTTCCTTAAAATAAATAAGAACTCGTGTGGAGAACGGAAAGGAAAACACAAACTATAAGGATACATATCAAACAGCAGTAAAACACTCATGATCAACCAGAAAATAACGGCAACGGTAAAATTTACATGATTCGAAATAATCTTCAAAATTACATACTCGAAAATGAGGGAAGGGTTAGGGCAGGGCGGGGCAGGATAATCCCATAGCAGGGGCACAAAGTTGAAGTACAAACATAGAATCCCTTTTTATAATAAAATTAAAAATTAAAAAAAAATAAAAATAAACTTTAAACAAGACAAGAATCACAAATGATAATACCTTCTTGGTAAGCCACTTCCTCTGCCTTTCCCGATTCTTAATTTCATCCATAAATGGGCTAAGGGCATCAGGAGGCAAAAGATCACTGAGATCAATTTCACAGAACTGCGGGGCAGACACAAGATATCAAATGGCATCTATACTGCACAAAAAAGAGAACAAAATCTATATTTCAGGGTGTACCTATTTTACCTGAAATGTTGTCGTTAAAGAAAAATGGCTTAAGAAACGATAGCGTCTTCTTATTGCCTCATTTTGAGTAACTGCCTCCAATTGTAATATCTTTCCACTGATTCTGCAATTCAAAAGTACTAATGAGCAAATGATGACACTGAAGAATGGTACAAGAAAATCTTATGATTCCACGAGGTGACAAATAGCCAGTTCCAGTTCAGTTGGCAAAATGGAAATTTGACTTCTACTCTTTCTTCTAAAAATAACCATTTCATCCAAATTTACGACAATGGAAAAAGAAATACACCTAGAGTTAAAAAAAAAAAAAAAAAAAAAAGTGGAGGTGGGTCATCACAACCTTCAGCAAATCCTAAAAGAAAAGGGAAAAACTAACAAAGCATCACAATGATGGAACACCCAAAGACATTTTGCAAGCAATGTCTGACTCGATCTACTCGCCTATAGACAGTGATTTGAGGCACATGTGGGCAAAGTCCTCAAAGACATAGAGACTCATAGTTGTCAAAGGCACAACTAGGGGCGCGTAGGCTCCAAACTCACAATTGCCGTTCTCTTGACCCTAGTGAAGCCTTAGGCATCAACAAGGTGGGCGCAGTGTGCCTATGTGCAAACCACAAAGTGGAAAAAAAACGCGTCTTATTGAAGTTTCTCAATTAAGTTTCCTTTACACTTGTTACACCATTTAATGAGTTTAAGTGTTTTACAATAGAGTTAGTGTGTTAGATTAAACAAAAATATCCAAGTTACAAAAAAATAATAGGTTATTTCTCTCTCAATACAAAAAATTGAAGCTCAACCTTTAAATTACGCTAACACGATTATTTGATCAAATGAATCTTTCTTTTGGCACTTAGACCATGTCTTTTAGAAATTTCGGATGATTTTGCTTTTTAGACTTTCCGGTAACTGAAATATTACATGATTTTGATATTGAATTTGCTCAGTTTTTATATGGTTTATTAGATATATCTTTTAATATGACTAATTACAAGAATGGATTTATTGCAACTTACACTGTATAATTAAATTAAAAATAGTAATATGACTGTATTGCTATAAATGATACTGGAGTAAGTTTTTCATACATATTATTGTACAACTAGAGAATGCACTGCCTTAATGCACTACATTATTTACAATTTAGTTAATTTTAGTCAATAAAATTATTAATTAATCGTAATTTCTTATTCGATTTATCAGTAAATTTTATTCAATTTCAGTTTAAATTTGGCTACTTCATGGCAGAAAGGGTAATTATACAAATTAAAGTGAAGCTTCTCGGAGCAATATGTTGAAATCGAAATACTAAGGTCCAAAGTCAAACTATAGGTGAAAAATATTATTCAATCTATGTGAGGGTGGGAAGTGTTTGGGCAAAGATGTTTCCCCTCAAATATTTTCATAAACAACCTCAACCATCATTTTTTTGTCAAATCAATCTCAATTATTAATTAAAAAAAAAAAAAAGACATTTTCAATTAATGTTGTGTTTTATTACACACATGCACCCAACTTCAATCAAACGTGAACCTATCCTAGTGTCTAGGCTCCAGGGGTACCTTAGCACCTTGGTGCACCTTGTGGTTTGGAGAATTATATATAGGCGTACACTAAGAGCACATAAAAAAATATTGAGGCACGTGTGGAAGGCAAAGTCCTCTAAGGCATAGGCTTTTTATTCCAGGATTGACTGAAGGTGGAAAATACCACCTACCACGTTTTAATCACCTTGGCTTATGCTATAAAAAAAAATGTGTCAGACTCATATGCCAACTTCAAAAAGCAAGGGTTGTCTTAGAACCAAACTATATTTGAATGTATCATATAGATAGCATCCAAGGAGCTGAATATACTAAATGCTTATAAAATTTTATGCTTATGCGCCATATTTCAACTGAAAAATTGCAGGTTTAGAATGTAGATAGGCCGTAGGCTAACATTTCATAGCTACATGATTGAACTTTGACAATTACGGCTTGTTATTCATGATTAATATTACAATATATGTAACACCTTTTTGGTGTCGTATTTGCCGTAGTATTGTTGGATGGGTTGTTCTTTCAAACTAGTACAGTTCTCGATCATATTACATAGAGTCCCATCTTCCCTCTGTTAGTGAACCTAGCAATAGAATGAATAAAAAAATTATGCTTGTGCGCCAGAATTCAACTCAAAAATTGCAGGTTTAGAATGTAGATAGGCCGATTGGCTAACATGTCTTAGTTACATGATTTAATTGTGACAATTACAACTTGTAGCACTAATCTTCCAACTTCAGAAAAAGATGTCAGATGGGAGGTTTCTCTTGGAACTTCACGCCTTTCTTACACCAATATCTTTAAAGAACAAATGAAGTCTTCGAAAGAGGTGACTGATCATGAGGACAATTCGAAATCATCTGTTGCACTCAATCACAGAGATAATACTTGATTATGTTTGTTTAGCTAATGCCCTAGCTTCTAACAGAAACTTGGCCCTCTCCTCTTTTATACTTGTCCATTTACATAGAACCTGTTTTGATCTTCATTTTGCTAGAATTTCCTTTCTCATTAATCCTCTATGGCTCCTTCAATTTTGGCTTTACGCCTATTTCCCAAAAATGTGTCCATTCAATCTTTCTGCTAGCACCTCTAGCAACTATTATTTTCCTAGTGAAAGATTAGTACATGGCATGTTTTCTATTCGTTTGTTTGATCGAATCTTTCAGATTTTTCTATACACTTCCTCAAGTAAGGGAACCTGTTTTGTTTGCTCCCTTTCATGCAAACAACCTTCCTCCAGGTACTAAACTCTCAAGATGTTGTCACCTCTACTGCATAGCAACTTAGTGCTTCATCATAATACTACCCAAGAGATCAAGTTTGATTATCAACTTAATGTTTTGTCGGATTCCCAGATATCAACCAATAAGTTTTTGCTCCCTTGAGAGTCTAAAAGTGATGATTAAGGTCTACATCCATCTCAAATTGCCAGACTTGGCTTCTGCCAACCCATTCCTCTTCCATACTACAGTTCCATCAACCGTTATCTCATTAAAAGGGAGAATACTCTCCTAGCCTATGAGATGAGGTGCAATAATTTCTATTATTCTTGCCGCCAACGGGTTTGTAATGCCACTTCATACTTCAGTGATTGGTGGAATACATATGTTCTTGGATGGAGAGGTTAAGACCTCATAGTTCTACTCTACCATCTCCTTCGAAGCCCATTACCGAGGCAGAATACCAATCTAGAAGCACCAGGAGTTCTTCATCTCCTCCTAAGCCTACTAAAGGCTCGAGGCTGATCAATCACTCAAGAATTTTATCACTTCTGCCAATGGGTTTAGGGTTTAGGGTTCTTCATCTCCTCCTAAGCCTACTAAAGGCTTGAGGCTGATCAATCACTCAAGAATTTTATTGCTTCTACCCATGGGTTTAGGGATGAGGCGCTTCCAGAATTTTATAGCTTCCAATATTTTATGAGATGAGGCGCCGTAAACTTTCTTAATCTTGCCATCAATGGGTTTGTAATACTACTATAAACTTTGATAATTGGTAGGATACATGTACTTGGATGGAGAGGTTAAGGCCTCATAGTTCTGCCCTACCATTTCCTTTGAAGCCCATTACAGTGGCAAAATCTCCGTCTAGATGTACCAGGAGTTCATCTCCTTCAAATCCTACTAAACACACTGTAAAAAGATCAAAACTCTATATCTTTCAACTATGAAAAAGCTTCAATTTATACAATGATTATTTGTAGTTGCCCCTAGATTATAGTTTGTAACTGATCCTAAAATATAGGTTGAATGATGTGAAGTAATTACTAAATTAATTTCAATAATAAAGATAGGTTTAATACTCCCCCACAAACTCAGCTAGTTTGGGGAGACGAGGTTGGATCGTATCAGATGAAAACGTGTCTTGTAAAGCCCTTTGGTGAATATATCTGCGAGTTAATCAGTAGAAAGGACAAATTGAACTCGGTGTATACCAGTAAAAATACGTTCCCGTATAAATTGATAATCTAGTTCAATGCGCTTAGTACGAGCATGGAACACAGGATTTGAAGTCATGTACGTAGTACTGAGATTATCACAAAGTAAGGTGATGGGCATGGATGTGAGAAATTACAACTCTTAGAACAGATGAAGTACTCATGTGGATTCAGCACAAAGATGAGCAAGGGTTCGGCACTCAGCTTCGGCGCTTGATCGAGAGACAGTGCATTGATTCTTGGCGGTTCAAGAAATCAGATTGGAGCCCAAGAAGACACAGAAGCCAGTGGGAGAGCGGTGAGAGTCAGGGCAACATGCCCAATCAGCATCGAAATAATCCTTGAGGATCAAGGGGGTAGCACTGTGCTGAAAAGGCCAAAGTTCAGAGTCCTTTATAGATACCGACGGATTCATTTGGCGGCTATAAGATGGCGTGTCCGAGATTGGCTCATAAAATTAACAATATGATGAACAGTATAGGCAATGTCTGGTCAGATGAAAGTGAGATAATGCAAGAAACCAACCAATTGACGATACTCAGTGGCATCTGACAAGACATCCCCGCTATGAGATGACAACTAAATCTTAGCACATACGGTGGTGTTGCAAGGTTTGCAGTCTGTCATCAAGACGTGTACAAGAAGATCGACAGTATAATTGAGCTAAGAGAAACGTAAGCCTACAGAAGAGAGAGTTGCTTCAAGGCCTAGAAGGTAACATAGGAAACCAAGGTCACTAAGCTCAAACTCCTTGCCAAGAGTGGTGATAAATGATGAAACTAGAACAGTTGATTGCCAGTGAGTATAATATCATTGACATATAATAGAAAAAGCATCACTGTAGAATTAGAGCAATAGATAAACAGTGACTCGAGGTTGATCAATCACTACAGAATTTACTCTCTTTCGTATCTCCTCAGAGAAGGAAGAGGTTGCTGCAATTAAGCGCCCACAAGTGGCAACCAAAAGTTTTGTTTCCCAAGGGTAGTCTTTGAATGTTCATTCGAATGAAGATCCATCCGACAGCCCTCTCTTCTTAAGAGTGACAATGTGTTCGGATGATAGTACTACGGTCCTATACTGTTGAAATATAAGTTGGATCATCAATACACAACTTCTCAACTACCTTCATTAATGCGCCATCTTCTCAACTGTTATCTCCTCAACTACTTTCATTTATTATTCCATAGCTCATGTATATATATATATGTGTGTGATTGTTCAATATGAAATGAAAAAGAAAAATATTTTCTCTTCGATATATTTTCTTCTATTCCTATATCCTTTATATACCAAGGAAAGTCAAGTCACCCATCCCCTAGCCTGCTGCTAAAAGCCTGTTTTGGTAGGAGAAACAGAGAGGCACTGGTCCTAAATACAGAATTGGACAATGAAGTGGGCAGAATGAATCGACTTATGAATCTCCCGGCAGTAAATGAATACCCAGATGTATTCCCAAAAGAATTGTCAAGGTTACCACCAGATAGGGAGATAGAGTTCCGTATTGACCTCTACCTAGGTACTACACCAATTTCAATTACTCCTTATTGAATTGCCTCAGCAGAGCTAGCAAAATTATGGAAACAGTTGGAGGAACTAGCTGAGAAAGGGTTTATCAGAAAAAGTACTTCACCGTGGGGAGCTCCTGTTTTATTTGCAAGGAAACATGGCGGGACATTAAGACTCTGTCTTGACTATCGACAACTTAACAAAGTTATGGTGAAGAACAAATGCCCTTAACCTAGAATCGATGAGTTGTTTGATCAACTAGGAGGATCCCAATTCTTTTCCAAGATTGACTTGAGATCAAGATATCATCAGTTGAAAATCTGGGAGGAAGACATTCCTAAGACAACTTTCCAAATGCGGTACGGACACGTTGAGTTCCTAGTCATACCTTTTGGACTGACGAATGCTCCGGCCGCTTTTATGGACTTGATGAACAGGATCTTCTGACCTTACCTAGATCAGTTCATCGTGGTGTTTATTGATAACATTTTGATTTACTCTAAGACACAAAAAAAGTATGAGGCTCGCCTACGGATTGCTTTGCAAACACTCTGTGACCACCAACTTTATGCAATGTTTGAAAAGTATGACTTCTGGTTAACAGAAGTGAAGTTTCTTGGGCATATTATTTCTCACCAAGGAATTTCAGTAGATCCATCTAAGATTGAAGCCATCTTGGACTCGCCGAGACCTAGGAATGTGATGGAGGTTCGAAGTTTCCTAGGATTAGCTGGATACTATCGGCGTTTTGTGGAAAACTTTTCCTGAATCGCCTTGCCTATGACCCGACTCACCAAGAAAGACGTTAAATTTGAATGGAGTGATGAATGCGAAGCAGCATTTCAAGAACTAAAGGACAGATTGACAAGTGCTCTAGTATTAATCATTCCCAACCCAAATGAACCATATGAAGTTTATGTTAATGCTTCGGGGAGAGGGCTAAGATGTATTCTGATGCAACTTGGAAGAGTTGTCGCTTATGCCTCCAGACAGCTCAAACCTCATGAACAAAATTATCTGACCCATGATTTAGAACTAGTAGCGGTGATCTTTGCCATGAAGATTTGGAGATGTTATCTTTACGGCACAACATTCCAGATTTTCTCAAATCATAAAAGTCTCGAATATTTGTTCACACAAAAAGACTTGAATTTAAGGCAAAGAAGATGGATGGAATATATGGAGGATTACGATTTCACCTTGCAATATCATCCTAGGAAGGCCAATGTGGTAGCAGGTGCTTTAAGTCGCAAGAATCAAGGCATTATGGCGAGTTTGGCCTTGGTAGATTGGAAGAGAACGGTAGTAATTGGACATTACAATCTTCTCTACACCAAGAATTATAACCAAGTCTTCATCTACAACGCCATTGCTACCCCATCACTCCTGTAGATCATTAAGGAGAATCAGTACCAAGACAATACACTTTGTAAAATATGGAGAAGAATCCAGAATGGCGAATATTTTGAGGGATGGGAGATTTATCGAGATGGATCTCTCAATTTCAGAAAGAGAGTAGTTGTTCCAGATAATCAACAGCTAAAGCAAGCCACACTGGATGAAGCACACAATACCCGTTTCGCCATACATCCAGGCAATGACAAGATGTATCAAGATATAAAGAGACAATATTGGTCGAGTGGCATGAAGAATGATGTAGCTCAATATGTCGCTTGATGTTTAACCTGTCAGCAAGTTAAAGCTGAACATCAACGACCAAAGGGAGCTCTACAGCCACTATCCATCCCTTAGTGGAAGTGGGACCACGTCACTATGGATCTTGTGACCGGATTCCCACGAACTCCTAAAGGATTTGATGCTACATGGGTGATGGTAGATCGGTTGACAAAAGTAGCTCACTTCATACCGGTCAAAACAAGCTATTCCTTTAAGGGGCTAAGCATGTTTTACATAGACCGGATTGTGAAATTACACGGGGTTCCTCTATCAATCATTTCTGATTGAGATTCTCGATTCACAGCCAAGTTTTGGAAGAGCTTCCAAAAAGCCCTTGGCACACAGCTCCAGTTCAGCACCGCATTTCATCCTCAGACTAACGGGCAATCTAAGAAAGTAATTCAGATCTTGAAGGATATGTTCCGAGCATGCATCTTGGACTTCAAGGGTAGCTAGAGCGAGCATTTGCCGTTGGTGGAGTTCGCCTACAATAACAATTACCATACTGGTATTGGCATGGCACCATACGAGACACTTTATGGACGACCATGCCGGTCTCCTAGTTGTTGGGCAAAGGCAGAGGAGCAGATTACCATCAGTCCAAATCTGATTGAGGAAACCACAGAAAATATCAAGCTCAACCGAGAACAACCCAAGATAACTCAAGATCGGCAAAAGAGCTACGCTGATAAGAGAAAGACACCTTTGGAGTTCCAAATAAGCGATCTCGTATTTTTGCGGGGAAAGCCTCGTAAGGGAATTTCTCGATTTGGTGTGAAAGGGAAATTGGCTCTGAGGTATATCGGACCCTTTGAAATTACGGAAAGAATTGGAGAAGTCGCCCACCGTCTAGCCTTGATTCAGGAGTTGTCGCATGTGCATAACATATTCCATGTATCTCTGCCACGAAAGTACGAGCCGGACCCTTCTCACGTGATACAGTGGCAGGATATTCTGATCTAGGGAGATGTTTCGTATAAGGAAATGCCTTAGCAAATTCTGGGTTGGAAGGTGAAGTCCTTGCGGAAACATGAGATATCTCTTGTGAAGGTGTTATGGCATCATCACGGGCAAGAAGAGGCAACTTGGGAGCTAGAATCAGATATGCACGAGAAGTACCCGTATTTGTTCGACAATTAAGGTATGTCTTGAATTTCAAGGATGAAATTCTTTAAGGGGGGTAAAATTGTAACATTCTCAAATTTTAGAAATTAGAATTATAAAATTGTGAGAGCAATTAAATAAAAATTTTGGTGCAATTAAAATTTTCTAGTGAAAATCACAAAATTTAGGTGTCAAATTAATAGAATTAACTTAAAATTAAATTACCTAATGGTCCACTATAGTTTGGGCACATGATTTTTGGTCCAAAGTGTACATTTGGACCACTTAAGACTATATTAAAATACCAGAAATAAAAAATGTGTTTTAAAGCTTGAGATGTCTATTTTCATAGAAAAATATAAAAAAAATAGAAAAATGTTTTTAACAGTGGTAAAACGAGTGGGAAACCTGACTGCTCAAAGTAAATTGCTCTCACAACGCATAATACCCCCCCCCCCCAGGAAATAATAGGATATTAAAAGTACCCACATAAAGTAATGGTGTTAATAAGAGGATGTTTACTTTGCTTCCAGCAGCTGGGTGAGCTGAAGTAGGGTGATTCGAGACTGCTAGGTGACCACCCGCATCTCAAGATAGGGAATTATATTCATTCTCTTATGTGTATTTAGCATGCATTATATGTATGTATTCTTATGTGCTTATTTGTGAAAAGTGTTTTCAAATGAAATTGGATTTAGGATAAAAAAAAAAAAAAAAATTGAATTTTAGGCAAATTTGAAAATATAAAAGAAATATATACTTGTGTGTTAAATATATCTGGTTGGATGGTATTGCGATGATATCATGCGACCGAGGAGATTGGGTCACCGTAGAGCTGACCTTGGGGGCAAATCCCTAAACCCGCGCGAGAGATACCCCATGTTATGTGAGTATATCACTAGATGGGTATAGATTCCCAGTGATACGATTCAGTCACCCAATATCGCAGTAATACATTTGTTGTGTATGTGTTTTAATTGCTCTACTTGAATTTTATAAGTGCATTTTTTATTACGATGTTTGTGCATTATATATTGTTTTATTTATAAAGTTCTAGCCAGGATATTATTTTATTATAATCACATATGTTCTATAAAAATTAGAAAAAGGTAAGAAAATAGATGGATTTCCCTATTGAGCACGTTGAGCTCATCCCCCCCCCCCCCCCCTCCCTTTTTTTTCCTCCCATCCTCGAGTAGTGCACAGGATAGTGAGCAAGAGTGAACTCCGGTCTGAAAGTACGCTATATCAAGTTTCTAGCTTTGGTGTATTTGTATTGTTTTGGTACTTTTTGTCGCTATGGACCTTTTTATTTTAAGCATGGCATGTAACAATAGGCCATGTAAGGCCCAAACATTTGGACTGTTGGTTCGTTTGTAACCTTTATTAACTATGTGTCTATTGATGCTGCTAAGGGCTCTATAGATGATATAGAGGCCCAATCCAATAATTTAGTTAGCTATTATAAAAAAAAATTCACCACGGTATTATCAAATGTTTAATTAATTAGTAACATCTGCTAGGCATACTTGGTAACTGTAAAACAAATCGATGCTATAAAGGAACACACCTAGTAAAATTAGATAAGTAAATAAAATTAAGCATCAAGGAATAAGAAAAATCACAATAGGGTTATCGGTCGACTACTTAAGTTGGCCGTCCCAGGGCCTGTTTCACGACCTCAGGGTTTGGGGTGTGACACTTCTACTGCTTGGGTTTCATGTCTTCCTACTCTATCAAATCTTATTCGAATTTGGTCCCTTCCAGTGATGAGGCCAAAACAAGTATTATTGTTCCATCAGATTCTAACATTGACATGGAGGAAAAGATAGTGGTTCCCACTATTGAGCCCTTGACTTCGAATATTGGTGTCCTGGTTTTCCTTTATTATCAGGCCTTAATTAATAAGCCATTTTCTGATATTCCAAAAGCTTATTAACTTTTACTTCTACTTTCCTACCGGGAATGCTAATGTTATTTCATCTGAAACTGTAGAAAGCCTCCCATCCGTGGATAAAATCATTGAAGTCACTTTGAATCTGCCAGAAGAGGTTGCATCTGCTTCTGTTCTATTGACGGAGCTGCTCCAGTGATTCCAGTGACAGATACAACGGCCTCCAACTTATTACCAGAGGTAAATCCTCTGCAGAACCAATAGCCCTTAAATTAAGTGATCTCTTTACCTCAAATTGTACATGTATTTGGATTCACAACTTAATAGTTCTGAAGTATAGGAGCAAAATCAAGAAATGATTCCTTCTGCTTCAAACCCTCTGGTTTCAACTTTAGAAAAGAATGTTCAACAAATTCCTACTGTGGCAGAGGCTCAAGAGATTGATCATGTTAGCTTGACAATCCATTCCCTTCATCTGAGACCAACGTCTTACAAAACGAAGGAGCAAATCCAACAATAGATAGCCTCTGCTTCAAACCCTCTGGTTTTTAACTTTGGGAAAAAATGCTCAACAAATTCCTACCTTGGTTGGAATGTTACCTCGAACATTCCAATCCCTTCATTTGAGCCAACGTGTTACAGGCTTCTGTCGAGGTGATTTTGAAGTTTCCACAAGTTAAATACAATTCTATTCATGATCACACTCCGGCAAAAAACCTGATCATATCTTATTTGCAGGTTAAACCTTAAGAGTAATTCCAGAGCAAACCCTTCTAATTTGTCAGATCTTAGAATCACGGAACATGCCCCTTCCGCTTCTGAACCTTCATCGTCTTCAAAAGGGAAAGGCATTCTAATCACGCCTTTAGATGAAGATGAAAAGGAACATACCAACCTTGAACATTTTGAGTGAGCAGAACCTATAGCAGAAGAATTTCAAGAATCTAGGACTTTCATTTTAAGTACAAGGTCAGCAAGGGTTCTTTCCCCGGTCATTCTAACACTGGATTTCGAAGACAAGTCTTTTTCATTCTCCTTTGGTTGCTCTTTGCAACCTTGGACATGACTTCGTTCAGGTCCATAATATGTGGCTCGAACCTTGGATTTGGCTTCAATACTTAAGTCTCACCAATTGTTTCGATGTGGTTGAGCAAGGCATTGTGGCTTCCAATACAAGACGTTGCATCATCACCTTATGCTTCATTTGCATCCTTCGAAGCTGAGTCGTTGAGGGTGTTTGCATGCCAATTATTTGGCTGAGGTTTGACCATTCATGGTCATGCCTTTGTTTTTTTAAGGTATTTTTATGGTAGCTTCCTTGTGATAAAGGCCTCCTTCCTTCTTTATCGGCTTCATACCCTTCATTCTCATGTCCCAGAGATTGGCAGCTATAAAAAACCTTTTCTTTGTGGCCTTCGAGGCACACATTCTCTTGTCCAGTTCAAGTTGCTCAACCCCCAGGCCCAGATTTCCAGTATCCATACGTCCAACAAGAACTCTTTTGAAGTGGGCTAGCCAAACTGATGTAGCTTCAATTCAGAATTTTTCTTCGAGCCATTGCGTGACTTTTCTTTGAGTTGACACAATCCTTCTGAAAGTAATTATGCAGCGAAAGAACTGAACTACTTTATTCTCCATTTGCTTCTTCTGACACTGAATTTTGTTGAATTCCTGGCCATATTTATCATGTCCATAAAGATGTGCATCTCCATGCGGAAGACATAGTTTCAACGGCAAAGCTAGATCCACCAGCTTCAGAGTTCAGACCAGTTATGTCCAGACTATTCTCTATCTCTTGCATTCTGGTTTCAATCTACAAATTTCCACTGCTCTAATAGCCATGTTATATCGTTTCAAGTTTGAGGTAATCTTTCCTTTTCCTTTCCTCAAAAGAAATTGTAGCAAAATTCATCCTTACAACAGCTTCTGAGGGCATCCAGTCTCCCACCTTCATTTGGCAAGAAGCAGTGGAGTTGTTCTCAATATTAACCTCTTAGACAGGAAATGGATCCTTTTCAATCTTCATTTCATTTCAGGTAACTTGATCTTCCCTCTCTTTATCTAGTCCAGCAAGACAATTCAAAAATATAATAACATTCTTAGTCAATGGCTCCATGCATTGCCATTTACAATATGATTGACTTGAATTTCGCTTGGATTAGTCAGGGTAGGATTCTTATTAAGCCTAATAAATTGGCCGTTTAAGAGAGAATGAAAAGCTTTATTGGCTTTTTTAATATCAAACAAACACTTCCGAGTATTAGAAGCAGCATTTTCCTCAACTGTTGTTCTGCTATGATTTCTTTTTGAACTAAAGCATCAAGTGCAAAAGATTCTCTTGATACAATCTATGTTGCATCTATTTCTAGGTTCCTTAGTAGGTTAGAAAGGATTCATTGTTTCGTCCATGTTCTTCTCTTAGCAAGGCTTTGTATCCAGTCACCTTCGAAATAATCTCAAGTCCCTAAACTCCACATATCATATATTTCTTTCTAAATTTTAATTCTAAACCCTTTTATGCGAATTAACAAATTCAGTCTTAGGCAAACCAATTCTACATTGATTCTTTGCCCTCTTAAATCTGGCTGCGAATGGAGTCACAGTTTCATCACTCCTCTTCTTCAAACTAGTCAAGTCAGCCATCAAAACTTCAAGCTCAGTCTGAAAAAAATGAAAGTGAAACACCTCTTCTATTTTTTACCACAACTTGAATCTAATCTCAAATTAATGTACAAAGGCTGCTCCAGTAAGCAAGTCTGGAAATAACACAAGTTTCAGGTCATCATTGTTCGTGGCTTCCTCACTATCCTGTAAAATGACCAATGTGTTCGATAGTCAATTGATTCCCATTTCCATTAAACAGTGAGAAATCTGAAATTTTAAAACCTCTAAGAAATTCAGAAGTCCTATCAACCTAGTCTGGTAAAGCTTTCCACATGCTGCAGCCCCCGAGTGACTGGTCTAAAAATTTCATTTGTTTCCCAACATTTTGGTCCCTATTTATAGCCATCTGTGACAGCGGCGGCAGGAGTTGTGGATTACACAATGGTAGTGGCCAAAATGGAAGATTCACATATGGCAGCTGACCATAACTTCCTATTGGCACGAATTAGGAATTCTCATGTTTTAGCTAACAACAAAATGCCTAGGAATCAAGTGCTTGATAGAAAAATCTATATTATGGATTATATTTATATCCACAACTAGCTTCGTTCAAATGACCCCTCAAGTTATTGGTTGTGTATGCAATGCACAAGTTAGCATTCCCAAGTCAAGAAAAAATGGATCTTGTGCTATCAAATGTATCTTCTCAGATTTGTTAAACACAAAAAATGCAAGTGTTGGAATTCAAACTCGTAACTAGTTTGTAAGTGTTGATGGTACCTTCTTTAAATGCATAAATGTTTGTTTTCCTTCACATGGTACTTTGGAGTTTGAACAATGCTTTTTTCATACATGTATATTCAATACCTTTGCCAGTTGTTTATAATCACCTCTTAGTAAGAAGTCATATGCTAGACCATTATATGTCTTTAGTCAAAGGTCAATAGTTAATGTATCGATCAAACCAATATTGTAAAAGGCATTTATGGGGCTCAACCTGGGGCTCGCCCAGAGGCGGGGTGGTCCTAAACTGCCCTGGGGCGATGAGGGGGGCAATTTTCCAACTGAACATGCGCCCAAATGCCGTGGGTGACACCCAACTTCGTCCAAGGCAAAGTTCAACAAGGCTTACACCATGTGTTTCTATCACCAAAAAAATCAAGACAGACGAAACTTAATTTTGATTATATGTATTTCGTGTTCACTTACATCACGCTTAGTCGATTTGAATCGTGATTGATCTTTATAAGTTTTGCTAGAACTTCTATCAGAGATTTTTTGTATCTGCGAGATTTGTAGCTTGGACTTAAGTATAATTAGTCCGAGTGAGAATATTTGAGTATAAGGGTAGTTTACTCAAACTGGGAGTAAGCGTTTGATTCTCACCTGGGAGGACAATCAAGATTTGGTGGATTGAATTCTCCTCATAGGATTTGACGTAGGCAAGAATACCTTGTCGACCTACTTTAAAATTCAACGTATCATTATCTCTATTTGGTTGTGTGTTTGTGCTTGCATTAAGAAGTTTCACTGAAAACTACAACACAATCACATAAAAAATTAAAAATGTCACGAACACTTAGATTATTTGTAAACTACCCAATTCAGGCCTCCCCCCTCTTGGATAATACTTTGGGCCAACAATCATTGATAAAACCATTTAACGATTTAAATGATCAATTATTGGAAAAAGGATATAATCAAACTTCGGAATTGACCACTTTGAGATGTTCCCACCAAGGTTCTAAGTTTCAACCGTTATGTACCATAACGGCCAATACGTAACGGTTTATCGGCCTGTCGTTACAGTTATGGGCCGATAAACAGTTCTCGGGCCGATTCACAGCAAAATCTACCCGTTACGAGGTCTAACCCCGTTACGATACAGATTGTAAAATGGCTGATTGCAGATTCCAGCTTTGTTCCCCCAGCTGTTCCCAGCTTTGTTCAGCAACTGCAGGCTCTCCAGCTTTATTCCCACCTTTGTTCAACTGTAGGCCTTTATTCCCCCAGTTGTTCTTTCCCCATTTCTTCCCCATTTGGCCATTTCAGCCCTATTCCTTAACTTCTTCCCTATTTCAGCTACTGTCCCTTCTTCATTTCTCCCATTTCAGCCCTACTTTGGCCACATCCAAGCCAAATTCAAACCTTCTAAGCCAATTTTTGCCATATCCAAACTAAATCCAAGCAGATTTCTTCATTTTCAGCAAGATCTATAAGGATTTCTTCATCAACAAATTCAGATTTCTCCGTTAAACGGCCATGTCTAAGTGTTTTGCTTAGATCTTTCATTGTTTTATGTATATATATTTTTTATATTTTAAAAAATTTCACATATTTTGTTTAATTTCAGCCCTAGAAACAATTTGTTTTAACAGATATTTTTGTTTTGGAAACTAAATTGTGTATATTGTCTTATTCTTTTAAAATTGTTCAGTATGACGATTTTTTGTCTTTTTTTATATCTTTATTGAGTTGTATATGTAGGTAAATGTCATAATATCCATTAGAATGTGTTTATTAAGGGTTAAGTGAGTAAAACAATTATTATTATTGAGTTTTTGAGAATATTCTGGTGATTTTAAAAAATTCACGACTGTTACAGTTGATTCCCGTTACGGACAGATCGATACTCCTGATACCGTTACACCGCAACCGTTACCGTTACGTAACCCGATACCGCGATTTAAAACCTTGGTTCCCACCAGTAGCCCATCTTAATTCTGTTTGAGATATGCCCATCTTAATTCTGTTCAAGATATTAGCAGCGGTAATGGCTGCCCTCCTTATGAAACTTAATGTTAAAAATACAACCTATGCTAGCCCTTTTGTACACCTGTCAACTCAACATGTCCAAGGCAAAGTCCATAATGCCCCACCCTGATAAATTTGGCAACCCATACAGTCAACTCCACACAAGGACCATATAAGTCACTACTTAGGGGTAGCCGACAGCCCTAAGGAATTTAACATCGAGATGGTGACCCAGAGACGGAACCTCATAGCTCAAAAGCACTTACCACGTGATCTATCCATTAACCCCTTAGGATTTCACAACAAGCCGTGTACATGGAGCATCCACTAGGTATATGGCATAGGGGGGAGTTAGATGGATGTAATCTGAAAGATGTTAGTCATGGTAGAAAATTTGGCCATGTAGTTGTTGCAGATGGAATGAAGTGACTTATGTCATATCATTTGCTTATTCTCATAATGGAAAAAGTGGTTTTATTATTCTCGTTGTATTTGACGATATAGCAATTATTGGTCAAATCAAGTTGGTATTAATAATCTCAAGTCTCATCTTTGTAAAAAATTTCATACTAAGGATATCGAGCATCTAAAAATGTTTTTTGGGCATAGAAGCTGCACAGTCTAAGGGAACTGCTCTTTTCTGAGGAAGAGAGAGAGTCTTATCACTTATGGGAGTGAACTAATGGGAACCAAGTCACGTGATACCCTAAAGGACCCTAATGCAAAATTCAATAAAGATACAAAAGATGGGTGATGATCCCGGAAAGTACAAAAGACTAGTTGATAAGATTATTCCTGAGGGTTCTTGTGTTGTTTGAGTCATCCGTCAACTCATGCAAGAAGGTCTCATTGTGAAATATCTCAAAGGATATCATGGCAAGAGTTTACTATTTAGAACTTCTATCTTTATATTGTTATGCAGATTGGGATGCAGACACATGGATAAGTGGTCAGTTTTTGGTTTTTTGTACTTCCGTTGGTGCAAACCTAGCTAGCAACATGAAAGAGTAAGAACCACAATGTTGTGCTAGATCAAGTAAGGAGGCAAATACAGAGATATGGCGCTTACAATTTGTGAAATGGTGTTCCTCAATCTCCATTACAAGAAATTGGATTTATAAACACATGCTCATGAAGAAGGTTTGCAACAACCAAGTTGCAATGCATAGTGCCATCAATCAGGTTTGTCATGAGAAGACTATGAATTTATAAGTGAATTGTCATTTCACTAGAATGCAGTAATGAAGAAACATTTCACTACCAAGTAAGTAAAGTCCAAAGATCATTTAGGTGGTATATTTACCAAGTCTTTAAGCAAGGGAAAGTTTTCAGCCTAATGTAACAAGCTGGGCATGATTGGCGTCTGCTCCAGCTTGGGGGGAGTGTTTGATATGAAGTTCAGCACATGAAAAGGAAGTAATACGAAACCATGCATCATTATTTTTCAGTTCCACCATCACAAGATAGATAGCTAACCAATTTTGTGTGCTTTCATAAGCATAGACTCAGAATATAATACATATTTTACAGCTTTGCAAAAACATAAGCAGGTATAATTAAAACCGAAAACCCTAGCTTTTCTTGATTTGACCCAAGAGGATATGAACTTAAGTAAAAACCGGTTTATCTCACTCTGAATTATTAGTTTTGTTCCACGTAACTTGATTACCAACAAGATCAAAGTGATAGAAAATGCGTCACAACAAAAATGACAAAACATTTCTTATTTTATGCATATAATTATTAGTATTCAGTTCTTCTTCCACTTCTACAAGATGGATATAAAAGCAATCATGTCTAATTTTATTAGCATAGTATCAAAAAATAATACATATAATGTTCATAACTTGCACAGACATAATCAGGTATAATTAAAAATACAGAAGTATAAAACCAAGAAAATCTCATTCTCTTTTTCTTGATTTAACCCAAAAAATTGGAAGTTCGGTAAATTCCAGTCAATGCCACATCTAATGACTATTTTGTTCTTCTATATACGAATACTTATACTTTGTAATAAAGGAACAGTTGGCTTTCTTTCTTACTCTTTCAAAAAAAAAAAAACACTCAAATAGGTAAGATAGAAAGTCTTAGTTCTGCTCAAACCTGTGAGGTAGCCTATCAGAGTTACCATAGTAATTTAAAAAACATTTCATGTTTAATGGATGGAGGATCAGATGTTGGCCATCAACCGCCTGAAATAGGCAAAAGAAACACAAAAAGATAAATAGCTCTAACAGAATCTACCACCAATTAAATGAAATATATAACAATTTTGCTTATTGAAAATAATAATAATAATAATAATAATAATAACAGTAATAAAAAAAAACTGTTCATCACTTAAATAAGAGCTTTGACTAGATCAAGAAATTTCTACTTGGTTAAGCAGTTCAATAAATGAGAAGCCCCATGGGTAATTCATGCAGCTAGGATTAGAAGATGGTTGTCAATGGACCAAGGGTCGAAGGTATACCAGCCAATGTAAATCCATGTCCTAGGCACTTCTGTTTCTCTTTACACCAAATCCACTTCAGGTACGACTACTCACATCAGGCATTTTTAGTAATGAAAGCATCTTATTTTATATAGATGATTAACAAGATGTGTTCCTTAGGCACGTAAGTCATTTAGTAATTAGGCACCATAAACTACTGGGCAAATTGCACTCTGATCCCCTATACTTTGGTGTCTGTGCAATATTGCACCCTAGACTTTCATATAAGCACATAACCTGCTCAAACTTCAAACCAATCTGCACAGTCACATTTTTCTGTCAATTTTAACGAAAAATACTGTGCACGAACTTAGAATCGAGTGTTAATAATAAATGAACTAGAAAATCATTAAAATAACCTTTTATTTATTTTTAATTGCTTTTCTCTAGTAACTTAATAAGAAAGAAAAACAAAATAAAAACGAAATCTACCAAGAAATAAAGAAAATAAAAAAAGCACAACATTTTCTTGGGAGAAGACATGAAGAGCACAGAGGCTCACCACCGTCCGCGATTGTTCACCACCATTGCAACTCCCACATCATTGCTGCTGACCGCCGCAAAACAGAGCCGCCATCAGAGTAGCTCATCCAAAGAGTTTCCCATATCTGGGTTCATCTCTCTCTCTCTCCATCCTCTTCTTGTTTTCTCTGATTTTGCGAATTAGATTTCCTTTCTCAAGAGAAACATGGTTTAACATTTTTGAATAAGATCCGATTATTTTGATTGTTTCTGATGAGATTTGATTCCTTAGGACAAAGGGTGTTAGGTCCCTCGTTTTTGTGTTGGCATAATTCAGTGACTCATCAAGTTGTATTTCTGACTCTAATTTTAAAAGTGTTAGTGTCTTTACCGTCAAAGAATCAAGCTGAAGTTTGTCGCTTCCTTCAAAAGAAGATCTTCAGACACAACAGCCTATTCTGACAAGGTAAACTTCATCGTTGCACAAACTAAGCACCACTTGTACAACCCAGCATGTTTTCTAAAGCATAAATCAACTTAAAATTGGGTTCTAGAAAAACAAAATGGGCACAGCGTGCATCCGGACCTACATTATACGCGCCCAGATGGTTCTCTGTCAGAAGGACAAGCATCCACACGATCTGACCAACAGTCCAAACAATCTGTCCGCTGCATGTGATTGTTCAGACAGCTATAATTAGCATCTGAACAGTTGTTGCATCGTCTCCAATATATTTAAGGGACTCTCTCCTTAATTCCTGCCTTTCAAGGATTTCGCCAGATATGGAATACTAGGGTTTCAGATTCCTTGCCTATTTAATACCAAGTCTCGTGTGATTTCAAAGAGTTTGTTTTCAAAAGAACTAAGCCATCTTCGCTCTCTTACCTTGATTCATACTTTATAATTTTGCTTCAAAGTATAATTGAATGAGAAGTCTGAAATCACCACCCACCGGCCAGATGATCATATTCGAAGGTCGCCCTAAATCACCTTTCTGCAGAAAGAGATCAGACGATTGCAGGATATGTGAAACACAAGTAGCTGATAAAGTTCCCATTTGAGGAGTTTAGGAAACGTCACCGACATAACTTGGGCGAGGAGTTCAAAAAGATTTGAGAAAGCAAGCAGCTAGCTGGACGAAGAAAGCCATGCACGTGAGACTTCTAGAGAAGCGTTGCAACGTAAGTCGACAAGTCAGTAGTTGTCGCAGACTTGCAGTTGTACTACCTTTTCCTTTATTAGTAGATTGCTCGTGTCGCGAAACAGAACTATTGTTTTTACCTTTTGGGGTTTTCCACATAAGTGTCACACGTTTACACTTCCACACTCATATGTATTTGTGTGCGACTTTGTTTTCATCTTGCTATTATAGTTTAAGATCTAGAGGGATAAAATTTTAACTGCCTATTCACCCACCCCACCCCACCCCAACTCTAGGCTATTTTATGATAACCGACGGTTTTTCAAAGAGGACTGATTATTAAAGATGATCTGATATTTCTTCTTCTTGTGTTCTTAGATTCTTTTTAAGTTTTTTGAATGAGATCTGATTGTTTAAGAGAGAGGGTATATTTTTCCGAATTGGATTTGGTTTGTTTCGAATTAGATCTCATTATCAATAGACAAGGGGTTTGATTTTTTGAATATGATCTTTTTGCTTTAAAGTGGATTATTGGCATGGAGGTCATAGTGGAGGTGGATTTGACCGGGAGAGATGAGGGAGGGGTTGGAGAGATGAATGTATTGGTAACGGGGAGGATAAAGGAAGAAGAATGAAGAACAATTGTTGTTGTTCTTCTTTTATGTATTTTTCTTTTTTAGTTTAATTTTGACCTTGTTGTCTTCTCTTTTCTTTTTTTCAATTTCGCTCTTTTTTTAGTGTTAACTTCTAAAAGTTCTTTATGTTTTGTTATCGTTGTTATAAAAAAAATCTTTTAAATGAGGTTTAAGTGGCATAGTTGTAAAATATTGACACAGTAAAGGGTAAATTCCTCATTTTAGATATTCTCCATAACATAGACTCAATGTGAAGATCATTTTTAAAGTTTGAGTGGCCTATGTGCTCATTATGAAAGTCTATAGGAAAAAATCGCACCTTCCCCAAAAAGGGTCAAAGAGCAATATGCACTGAACTATTTGAATTAACAGCGTTAATAACTAAAAGGTGAAGGCTCCCACTGACGTACAAAAAGCAAACGATGTTTTGAAACTACAGAAACAGCTACCATGTCACCATGACATGACTAAGTCTGCTACCCCAATATAGGAATCCTACATCCATAAAATTCTGTCTGACACGTGTGAATACATCAAATGAATGGTGCACCTCAGGTAAGCATATGAAATCAATCACCTGGTAGAAACTGTATGAATCCTTCTGCTCCCTAATTCTATTGGATTGTAGATGCACGCTCATTCTATCTTCACTGGGGGAAGATAAAGCACCATCTTGTTCTTCAAACGATTCAATGACAAAAGAAGTTCCATCCAGACCATCTTGCATGTCGTTCTCCAACAGCATTGATTTAGCACTGAGAGGCGAAGGTAATGTTCTGCAAATAAACTGACTTGTTCCCTCATCACCACTAGTAGCATTTACAAGTGGTGTATGTTCATGGGAACCAGAAGAGTCACAAGTACACCCTTTACTAGCATTGCCGGCCTGGCGATCATTCCAAAACTTCTTTCTCTGCTGCAACTGTTCCATTGCAGCACAAACATATGGAAGTTTCACTAGGTCATCAACAAGCCCTGAATCTGCTCTGGCTAACCAACTATCTAGATCCAACATTGCCTCTCTAACTGACAGATCAACATCTGATGTAAAAGTGAACTTTGAAAAGGAATCATACATATTCTCATCGGCATCTGTACGTTGTTTATTTTTCAGAGATAAAGTGAATGAATCTTTTTGACGGCTTAGAAGCATAAAATCTATGGTATCACCAACCAAGTGCTGCTTAACATTCTCAATGTAGACAGTGCACAAGTCCTTGGAAGAAATCATCATAAAGCATAAGGGACACTTCTTCCAGCATTCCCCTTTATGATCATCTTCACCGATAAAGAAGTAGCGCAAAATGCATGGAAAGCAAAAGATATGACCGCATGAGGTTATCTGTGGACAAAGGGGATCCTCCAAACATATCGGACAATGTACAGGGTAGGCAGAGGAATATTTCACCAATACGATATCCTCCCACTGAAGCATTTTATCAGGATGCATAGTCTCTGGCGCATAATCTCCAGAATCCAATAAAACAAATTTATAATTTGCTTGAAGGAATAAATCTTTGTTATAAGGCTTTCTCTTGGGTTGCCTTCTAGGAGGAGGAGTCCTAGCATATGAATGGGAGACAGAACTGTAATGAAAGTTCAGCAAATGATTACCACTAACCCCCTGATGTTTTCTTCCAGCTGAGTGTTTTGCAGTTCCATAACAATTAGCTGGCATAGAAGTACTCTGAAGATGTGGAGAAACTATAGTATCAGACAGATTCCCTTTGTATTCGGCAGACCCTTTTCCTGTTTGGTATGCAGCCTCACGCTGGGAATTTCTACCTCCGTTTTGTTGAATTAAACTGCTCTCACCATTATGCTCCCCCAATTTCATCACCTGAGTGATTTCAAATAGAGAAAGTAAGCAAGCAAATGATGCGTGGAAATGAGAATCTTGTCATCTTAAAATTAACATCCTAGAAAACAAGTTGACATGGTCCGTATTTTTGAACACGAAGATTGTTAAATAATTCATTCCTTGGTAACTGAAAGAAGAGAAAAAGGCAGCAGTACCTCTTTGGAAGATCCATCAGAATCTTCTCCACCAGCCGCCAATGATCCTGCTAACCAAAAGTAAAAAAGAAAATCATTTTTACACCTATGCCCGTAGTGAAAGAAAACGCAGTGCAACGTATGCAACATATCCCAAACACATGCAAGCGCAGCAAATAAAAAGAGAGTTTTAAACTTGCAGTTCCAAATCAAAAGCGTATTCAATCATATCAGTCCAAAATTTAAGTCAAGTAACTGAAGCCTAATACATATGAGCCAACCAGATATAGTCTTACTATTTAAACTTAATTGTCAAGAAAGTTAAGTGCAAGGTTTTACACAAATTTCAAGTTTCCCATTGACAACGGCGAAAAAATCAAACTTAATAATATAGCGCGATATAATTATACACAGAAAGAAATATCATGCGCAGGCACAAGGCATCAAAGAATCACCAGGAAGATAGCCAGATGACTGAGGATTTGAGATTTGTAGCGACTTGAGGATTTGAGCCTGGTCAGAGAGGGCAATATGAGATTGAAAGAGTTGTGATTGCTGTTCCAGCTCTGAGGAAGAGACGATGCCATGCTTGGAATTAGGGCTTTGAGAAGGAGACGACGATGATGACTTTACAACGAGATTCCGGGAAGGCAAGATGGACATGAAAATTCACAGGGAGGCAAATTGGTTCTTCGGGGGTTCTGATGCTATTAGCTTCTAGCAGTATTTCTGTTCGTGCGAAATTTTTATATACCGCACGGAACAGCCGTGTGGTATTCAGTCACCGTCCCGCAGCCAACTCAGAATTCCGCAATGCTCCCACTAATGTCTTTTATTTATGTTAAGCCCTGAGGCTTATTGGTATTTCCGAGAAATTAGACCGGGTTCAACTAGAAATCAAAATCGTAGTTAAACACATAACAAAGTCAACATCGAATCGTAAAATTAATTTTTTAGAAGTTGATTTTTAAATTAATTCGTTTAATTTTATATAAAATCAAAAAAAAAACGTAAATCTATTAAAAAAAATTTATACATTTATTAATTTTCTCTAACAAAACAAGTTCGTAAAATTATAAACAAAATATTACTAAAATATAAAATAAAATCAAAATTCACCCACAAAATCAATAATTGTTACAATAAACATCACAAACATAATTCCATACATAAAGTTCATATGTAATAAAAAATAAATATACAACACAGAAAAATAATCTAATATATATACGCTAGAGGTAAAAGTATAAATAAATAAATAAAAAGGGCAATATATATAAAAAGAATAGATAAATAAAAAAGTAATGTTGTGTTTGGGTAATGGATTTGGGAGAGGAATTTCATTTGGGGAAAGGATTTAAATCTAGTTTTAACAAATACTTTGTTTAGATAGTTATAAAAAGGAATTTGGCAAATCCTTTTATCTTAAAAAAAAAGTGAAAAGAGGGATTTGGAAATACTTTTGGGAGAGGTGTAATTTGCCAAATCCTCTCAATAGAGAATTTCACAAATCTCACAACCATTTCTTCGCGACCAGCCCTTCTCTTCTCGCGACCATTTCTTCGTTGCCTCTCCTTCTCGCGACGACCGACACCGACTACGACGCCCCTCCTTCTCGACAACGACTATCCTTCAAACAGGTTCATTTTGATTTCGTTTCCATCTTCTTCGTCGTCCATTTCCTTCATCGTCGCAATCGGAATCGCAATCGCATCGTTTTTCATTGTCAATTCCTATTTTTTATTTCGTTTTAGGGTTCACTTGATTTCGATTCGTCGCCGTTCGTCGTCACAATTGCAATCATTGTAACGCTTCCAATTCATCGTTGTTCCTCCAAATCCGAGACACCATTGATGCTTCTACTTCCAAATCTGAGATGCCATTATCGTTCGATTGATTTGGTTGGGGCAAATTAGGATTTTTGAGATGGGAAATTGAGGGATGGTTTTGCAGTGAAGAGGATGAGGGAAAAAGGTTTTTTTGGGACAATTCTATTTACAAATATTTTATCTATCTAAACAAGAGAATTATAAATCACACGATCAAACACTTCATTTCAAATAGTATATATAAAAAGAATAGATCTAAAAAAATGGTTACGTAATTCAGTTTTGCGGTTACTATCTCAAACATAAACAAAAATCGATTTGGTTTGTAAATTCAAAATAAAAAATGTAACTGAAACATTTGACAGGTTTCAAAATCAAACCATTCGATTCGACTTGGTTCGGTTACCCGCCGGTTCGAGTTCAATTGCCACCCTTAATTAATGTTTTTATTTTTTTTGTTTCTACTAGTAATAAAATAGAATGAGAATTTTTTTTTCGCTCTGGAGTATTCTGATAACAAAATCGCGTTTGATGACGATAATTTTTTTAAATTTTTTTTTATAATTTCTCATAACCAAAAAAAATGTTGTTAAGCTTGGATCGTTTTCTCTTTATATATATATATATATATATATATATATATATATATGTGTGTGTGTGTGTGTGTGTGTGTGTGTGTGTGATTGAGAGAGTAAACGAGAAAAAAAGATGAAAATGTGCGGTGATGGTTGTGGATTATTGTGGTGGTGGTTCGTCGTGGTGGTCATCGGTGTGGGTGGTGATGTCCAATCAATATTTACCCTTATGAAATAAATAGGAAATAGTTTTGTGGGAGTGAATAGGAAGTAAGATTTTTTTGTTTCTCAAAATTTATTGAATTTTGGAATTACTCTCCAAATTTTGAGAATATTTGGGAATGAAACATGTTACCAAATATGTTTTTGTACATTAATTCCAAAATTCTAGGAGCAAGAACAGAAATCAAGGAGAAAACACACTAAACAAACCGGACCTATATCTACCCCTCTCTTAAGCCAACTACTTTGGTTTTTTCATTGCATTTTAGCCCCTCTACGTGGAAATAAATGTAGAACCCAACCCATAGACTTTGTACAACAAAACCAACAAAATCTGTCGTAGGGAATTTTCACAGGCACCCCTTGTATTTGAAATGATAATCACGGTAATCCTCTATCTTTTGCCAAATATCAAAGACACCCCATGCCGAAAAAAACAGTGCTCAATTGTCTATTTAGTATTTACCCTTATCTTTTAATAATAATAAAATAAATGTAAAATAAGTGCAATTACCTTTTACCCTTTTATGATTTCTTTTTTTTTTTTTTTCCCATTTTCTTATTTTTTTTATTTTCTATTCTCACTCTTTCTCTCTCTCTCTCTCTCTTCCTCCCTCTCTATTCAGCTCTCCCCAATCCACTACAACAATTCACGGTCACTACCTCATCGCTCCTGCCACTATTGCTACCGCCACTACCATCACTTCCAGCACTCGGCGTCGTCGTCACCCCCATTACCTTCGATTTATCTCTCTCTATCTCTCATTTCCTCTATCTCTATCAGTGTTACACACACACACACACATATATTATAGAAAAAGAAATATGGAAGATGAGAGATATAAAGACAATGAAATCAAAAGGAGGGTTGATGTTGGCGGTGGATCTCGAAGTTGTTGGTAGATGTGGCGATGATGGTTGAGGATGGTGGATTAGAAGGAACTGGATATTAAAATCTAGATATTTAAGCAATGGAATATAAAAAATTTAAATCCATTTAAAGTCGGATCAGTTTGTATTAGCATAAAACAAAATAAATAATATAAAGATTGAATATAATTTAAATTTTATACCTTTTCTGGTACGTCCACCTCGAAATCAGTCGATCCCAAGGCGGGATTTGAGAAGTCTCTTCAAAGAGCAGGTAGATCTTCTCCCGAATCTACCACGAGCTAAATTCTCTCAGGAGCAACACAAGTGTGTTACCTCTAACAATATCCACACGAGAAACTTTGTAAGGATAATCTCTTTGGAATACCTAAGAATATATTTCTTGTTGATTCTAAGATTTTGATGAACAATTAAATGTTGATATTTTTTGTAGAACTAATGTGTTTATTGAGTGTTTCAGTTTAAAGAGGTCCAGACAATATCATGAAGTAATTGTAAAAGATGCAGAGATGATAACATCATGAAGAAATTGTGAAGGATATAGATATGGATACTAAGAGATTGAAAATTCTGAAGAATCTAGGTGAAAACAACTCTAATTTATTTTTTACTCTTAATGTATCTTGATTAGGATCACACAGGATACAAAAATGATTTTATAATTATGTGTGTTTTTATAGAATCTTAATTAGTTAAATTATTTGCTCCTATATATAATTGAAAAGGAAATAAAGATAATTGATTAAAATTGAATTTAAGAAGTTAGTGGAGCTAATCGAGAAAAGAAATCATTTAACGGGCGAAAACATCAAAGAAAATGATTTAAAATAAAATTAAGGAAGGAGCTCTACATGGTCCAGTCGACAGATAAGTCGACTTATGAAAATTAGACATAGTCCTTGAATCGTTCGGTCGACAGGTAGGTCGACCTGTGGCCAAAGAATGAACTCTCTGAATTTCTAGGTCGACAGATAGGTCGACTTGAGAAACTCTCTAACTCGTCCGGTTGACAGATGATGGATGGGCAGTCGACCGATGGGCGAAGGAATTTTTGGCTTGGCTAGTATTTTGAATCGAGTAAGCGACTTATGGGCGTTAGTCGGTCGATTGATGAGTCTGTTTCAAGTTTAGAGGATTTCAAAGATTCTGATCAAACAATAGCAATTACTAGCCGTTTATGGTTGAGATATGAGAGAAATTTTAGGGATATGATAGTATTAAAGATATATCATTGATATTTTATCATCCCTATAGATATGGTTTATATATTTTGGTTATTTCTCAAATTGGTTCATATAATTCTTTCTATCCTATCAATTTGAGTTTGAGAAATATTTGAGGGACTAATTTGAATGTTTTGAAAATTATAATTAAGTCAAATATACCTAAAATAAAAGATAATGATATATGAGATCTATAGGTTCTTTTTAGATATTTATCATTTAAAAACTAGCCGTTGGAGGGCTTGTTTCAATTCCCTATATATAAACTTGCGGATTTCACATAATAAAAAATCATATCAAGAATTATCCAATTCATAAGATTTTATAAGAGTAATCATTCTAATATTATTTTGAGAGATCAAATTGTGAGATTAATTATTGAGGAGTTCTTGAGTTAAAGCGTTGATTGTGTAAGCGTCACCAAATTGAGCTGTCTAGCGTTCCAATTTATAATTTTTCGGTGTTATCCGGTGAGATATTTCCAAGCTATTAATCTTTACTGCATATTTATTTTTCTATATTTGCTTGATTGATAAGATAATGATAAAATCATTTTCTTAACTTTAAATCGCATAAAAAATATTGTAAAACGATTTTTGGTGAAAATCTGATTACATACTTATTTTTGTGCTATTCATATTTATTATAATCAGATCTTTATATTTTCTTGGTAAAAGTGTTCCAAGCATATTCTTAATTGAGTCTATTGTTATCATTACTTGTTTGGTTAATTAATTGTGTGAAAAATTATTTTTGAACTTTAAAAGCATAAAAATTATTTTAAAATAATTTGTGAGATAATATGATTACGTGCTCAATTTTGTGTTACCCACATTATTTTTATAATTAGATTTTTGTTTTCTCACTTAATTCTATCACTAGTAATTGGACATTAATTGAGTTTAAATTAATTTGAGGTGGTAGAAACTCCGAGTGGGAAAAACTTATCAATTTCTTGTAATTGGTTAGTTGTGTGCGGATTAAATACTATTATGAGTATCTAATCAGGGGTAGCTGGGTTTTAATCTCTTCCGATAAAGAGATTGAGGTGTTAATTCTTCCTTGATTGAATTTGTGAGTGATTTTGTAAAGGTTCCATCCTTACTTGGGAAAATGATAGTTGGAGTGTTTCTATGAGGTTTTGATTCTTTAACCTAAGGTATAAAAAGAATTAGGTTATTTTTTAGCCTGTAAAAAGTATAGGTTATTTTTGAGTCTGTAAAAAGTAGAGATTATTCCTGAGCCTGGGAAAAGAAATTTGTAAAGGTTGATTCTGAGCCTGTAAAAAGAATCATTGTAAGAGTTTGGTTCCTACCTTTAAAAGAATCTTGAATTTAGTGGGTGCGACTCTCCGTGGGGCTAGGAGGACTAGATTAGCCAAGAGTAGTTTGGTGAACTAGTATAAATTTCTGGTGTGCTACTATTTTTACATTATTTATTTTTGTTGATTTGTATGCACCTAGTTGATAATATATTTTTGCTGCTATATAAAGAGATAATAATTAATTTAGGATAAAATTAATTATTTGATTTTTGAAGTATTTTTTCTGTTAATTTTTAATACAACCCAATTTACCCCCCTCTTGGATAGCTCACTAGGCCAACATTTCTAATTAGGAAGATCTACAATTTTGATTATAGTAGGTAATAGGAATCAAAACAATCAAACATAGAGGGGAGGGGCCATATTTTGTCACCTGTGGGTGGCCATATAGTGGTCTCCTTTATACAAACACCATCCAGGGTTCAAAACCCTCGACCTCTTTTTTCTTTAATTGCACTTTGGTCCCCAAATTTCTAAACATATCAACCTTACTATTCATTCCTTTTAAAAGGAATATCCAAACTTATGTTTCCCATTATGGGTGACTCATTATATTCATATCAAAAGTTTTGAGGTAGAATATGTAACAGTCTGGTTTTCCAAAGCCGCCACTAGATTTCTTTTATAGAGAATTCTACCCCAAATATTTCACCATTAATAAATAAATTAGTATTACTAATTATTTCGCTCTGATACCACTCTGTAACGACCTAATTTTTCAAGGCCGCCACGCGGTTTCTCCCCTTGGAGAATTAAAAACAAACACCGTGCGACCACTAAATTTATTATTGGTAAATCCGAGAAATTTTACATACAATGGCGATAATTACAAATATGGAATTTATGGATTTAATTTTACAAACTCCAAATTCGTTTTTGTATTATTAAAATGGTAAGTGTCATATGATTTATAATACAAATGGTAAGTGTCACATGATTTATTATTAAAAAATAATGGTAAGTGTTTTCCTGTTTTATTTTCCCGAGTTTTGCTCGGTATATTAATTTGATATTAATAAATTGTGTTATCCCAGTAGAATACCCAAGAGGGGGGTGAATTAGGTAATTAAAAATAATCAGAATAAAAATCAATAAATCAAATAATTAATTTTATGCCTAAATTAATTATTATCTTTATAACACAGAGGAATTAATCAATCAACTAGGTGCACACAAAAACAACAAAAATAGATAAATTAAGAAAGTAGCACACCAGATATTCATACTGGTTCACCAAACTACTCTTGGCTAATCCAGTTCCCCGAGCTCCACAGAGGTCGCACCCACTAAAACTAAGATTCCTTTAAAGGTAGGAACCAAACCCACACATTGATTCTTTTACAGGCTCAAAATCAACCTTTACAATTTCTTTTTCAAAGGCTAAGGAATAACCTCTTCTTTTTACAGGTTAAAGAATAACCTAATTATTTTTTACACTTAGATTCAAGAATCAAAATCTCACCAAAACACTCCAAATATCCTTTTACCTGGTAAGGATTGAACCGTTATAAAATCACTCACAAACACGCAATTCTTATCCAGGAAGAATCACTACCTTAATCTCTTTACAAGAAGAGACTGAAACCCAACTACCCTTGATTAAATATCTCCAATGATATTTAACCCGTCACAACTCACCAATACAAAAATTGATAAGTAAATCTCACTCGGAGCTTCTACCACCCCAGATATATATATAAACTCAATTAATATCCCAGCTAGTGATAGAATTATGTGAGATGCAAAAATCTAATTTTAACAATATATGGGTAGCAAATTGGAGTACGTAATCAGATTCAAGAAATTGTTTGAAAGAATATTTTCTTTAAAAATTAAAAACAATTTCTAAGATCAATTTCTAAAATACAATAATAAATAAGTAATAATCAATATGGAAAGATCTCACCCGAAATCAACATAATTAATGATGAAAACAATGAAGCTTCAATTCCAGTATCAGCATAAATTGATCGCAGTTGATTATCAGAATCACTCTTAGAACAACTCACAGTATCGTTGAATGATAACTCTTATAAACGCTCTCTTAAAAAGATATAGATTGATTTTATCTCTTAGAATGATTAGAATATTGATTAGCTCTCTTAGAAAATCCGCAGGTCTATATAAGGGAACATGTAATCAGCCTCCTAACGACTAGTTTACAAGTGTCATGACAATAAAATACTCTTATAAACCCAACATGAGGACTTTATTTAGGTTCAATTTCATTTAATAACAACTTTTAAAACTCTCAATTAAATCCCTAAAGTATTTCTCAATCAAAACAAATAAGTATAGAATCCATTTTAAATACCAAATTGAGAAACTTTAATAATTAATAAATCATATTAAAAGGATTTAATTAGTATATGAACCATATCTCAAATGTTAAGAATATCCCCGAAATCTCTCTCAAATCTTAACCAAAAACAGCTACTTTTGGATTTAAAGTCGGATCAACCAATATCCAAAAACTGCACGTTCAGTCGACTGCCTAGTTGACTGAAGGATATTAGAAGTAATCCATGCACTTTATCGGTCGACTCCTTAGTCGACTCGCAGATTTAAAGAGTTTGCTAAGCTTCCATTGGTCGACCGCTCTATCAACTCGCAGATTCAGAGAGTTTGCCAAGCTTCTATCGGTCGACCTCTCAATCGACTCGCAGATTCAGAGAGTTCATCTTCTTTCTCCGGTCGACTTCTCAGTCGACTTCCCCCTCCTGAATCTCTTCTCTAATCTCGTTTTTAACTTTCTTTTACAATTTTGCCCATTTATCCATATTTATATTCAAATGAACTCCACTAATACTCTTATATTCTATTTTAGTCATTCAAAAATATTTCTTTTTGATTTACATAGAAGCAAATAAATATACTCAACCAAAACAGACATAAAAGATAAAATTCATTTTGCGTCATGTGTGTGTTCCTAAATGGGATATTAAAAATTTATATTTACCTGAGTTGTTTTTCCTAATATCTTCAAACTTTTAATACTTCTTTATCATCTTGATATCTTCATTTAGCATCCATTTACTTTAACATCTTCATTATTGGAATTTTAAATCACTGAAACACTTAATTAAATATTAGTTCCACAAAAATATCAATACTTAATTGTTCATCAAAATCTTGGGATCAACAAATTGATATATATATAAGCATGCAACAGTGGTGATTTCTTACAAATATTACCAAAAAAATAATTATCATTATCGATTTATCGAATCAATTTTACATCGGTAAATAATAAATACAACTATTACAATTAGAATCAAAATTCAAATAAAATTCTTTGCGCAGTTTCATTCTCACCGACCTTACAATCAAAATTATGGGGGTGTGAGCCAATACTCAGTTGAATTTCAACTCCTCTAATACGTGTATCTAATTATTTTATGGAAATGAATAATAATAATTCGACAACAATAATAACATAAATCGCACAATATAGAAATTAAATACATATATTAAAAGAGTTAGAAATTCTACCTGAAATTCAAAAGCCGAAATTGCCACAGTATAAATGTTATTTTTCTTTTTTTGGAGCTTTCCCTTTTTTTCTTCTCGCCCCCAAGAGTCACAACACACACACACACATATATGTGTGTATGTGTGTGTGATATCCATAGCAAAGCTAATAATCAACCTTCTTTATTTTTATTATTATTATTATTTTAATAATACATGTCCACATGTAGTATTCATATTTTATATATATATAAACATAAACACATGTGGTGGGGTTTCATTTCCTTCTTTGAGAAGGAAATGATCCCACTCATATTTATTTGTTTTTTTATTTAATTAATTAATTTATTTAATTATTTACACAAATATCTCCTCTTAAAATAAAAAAATATTAATTATACCCCCAAACTCTTAAAAGTATATTTTAAATAACACAATTGTCTTAAACTTTTAAAAGTTAAATTAAAATTAATTTGTAATTCTCAAAATTATTAAATATTATTTATACCATAAATTTACAAAACAGTCCCAAAAATATTAACCTTGTAAAATAATATTTTAAAAAATATAAATTTTCGGGGTATTACAATCTACCTCCCTTAAATAAATTTCGTCTCTAAAATTTTGTTTTTAGAAATAGCTCAAAATCGCAGGGTCTTATTAATTATATTCTAAAATCTTATGTTTCTAAATCCTTCCGTTGTACACTCTAATTATAATAAACAAACTAATAATAAATCCCAATTTAATTTTTTATAAGCTCGCAAAAATATCACCACAGGCTTCCAATAGAAGTAAACAACCAATTTTGATTAGTAGATGACAAAAATCATTTAATCCTCTAATTTACATAGCATAAATTTCTACCAAAACATTACACCTAATGATACCAAATTGTTCCATCATATGAATATGTATCAAAACGAGTTCAATACTCACATGCATATATGAAAATATTACGACTAGATATGAAACTTATACAGACAACCTCACATCAAAATCAAGATAATGCTGAACTACATATATTCGGATTATATGAATAACACCAAAAGTATTCCAATTGTCAAGTATTCTAGTACTCATGATAATCGTACCACACTTTGACCCTACCTAATATTATTAGTTGGCCAATATCTATCTAAATTATTTTACCGGTGTACTGTCTTCATAATACAAAAACAATTTATCAATCAAGCACTTTTATCAAAATCTACTTTTCAACAAAATATAACCACTTACGGGACACTATCAAAATCCCAAAAAAATATCATTAAAATAGAATATTTGAATTTAAGTTAATTGGTCAACTCATTTGTATATAATAAAATACCATACTTCATTGTCAGTTATAGGATCGTTTACCTCACGATCGAAAGTTATAACGGTATCGTAATCTGTCCATCTGTGCAATCTAAGGTTGCAATAAGTGCTAGGATCATTTAATAACTCCAATGGTAGTAGCCAACATATGGAATAAACCACCATATCATGATGATAATCATCATCGTCAATAACAACAACAACAGATATCAACCACCCTACAAGACTTGCCTTCTTGTCAGGTCACAACATAACATCCTACATAACATGCCCTCCTATAAGGACCAACCATATCTCGCAGGACATGCCCTCCTAATGAGACGACTATGACATAGTCGGATAATAAAATCACTTTCCGCATTTAAAAATTTACTTGATCCGTATCGCGTTATAAAATAATCCATTTTAATAAACATTTTCTTTTCACATTTTAGTACGAAAATATAATTTGACAAATTACATAGAAGACAATACACTCACCTTATCAGTGTACAGTCTTCATAATATAAAAATAATTTATAGATCAAGTATATTTATCAAACACTACCTCTCAAAATATAATATAAATATAACCGCACATTGAGCCGAAATAAAATTTCACAACTATTATCGCAATAAAATAAATGTATTTGAATTAACCAATCAAGTTATTTTGGATATATATAATAAAATACCACACACATATGTTCTTACTAACCATAGGATCGTTTCACCTCACGATCGAAAGTTACGACGGTACCGTAACCTGTACAACTGTGCAATCTAAGGTTGATATCAGTGCTAGGGCCATTCAATATCTCCAATGGTATGAGCAACACATGGTATAAACTATCATATCAATAACATAATCAACTACTTGTAGGACTTGCCCTCCTATCAGGTCTCAACAACATATTCATAATCCATTCCAAATTCGACTTCTCTTGTCAATTCAACCACAATTTTTTTTTTTTATAATCAATTCTATATTCAACTTCACCATATTATATCGTCAATTCCATATTCAACTCCACCATATTGACAATCAACACCTTATTCAACTCCACCATATGAATAGCCAACAACAACAACAATAATAATGACAACAATAACATGCAGGACTTGCACTCCTGACAAATCTCAACACAACATATCAACATACGTCCTACAGGACATGTCCTCCTGTAAGGACCAGCCATATCTTGCAGGACATGCCCTCCTGACGAGACCACTATGACATAGCAAGATAATAAAAATCATTTTCTACCTTTTAAAATTTTACTTGATCCATTAATCATTGTAAAAACTGTTCATTTTTTATCAACACTTTTTTTTTTTATAATTTAATACAAAAATAGAATTTAATAATTTATATAGAAGACAGTAAACACATTTAAATTGATATTTTCAATTCAACGACAAATCCTATGATTCACGACTAACAACACACTCACCAAGTCTTATTTAACTTACTATTGGTAAGTTGCATTAATCAAACGTCACCTAAGATGTTAATATATTCAAATTGAAATTGTAGAGACCAAAGTGAGAATTTGGTCAAACTTCGAAATACAAAGTGTCAAACTACCGAAACCTTGCACATATGCATGCAAACCCCAATCCTTAACGACCAAAGTGAAATAATAGAATTATACAAGAATTATTTGAGTATTATTTTATTTATTTATTTTTGAATTACAACTTTCCATATCATTTTTTTTAATTAACGACTTATACGAAAATTATTATTCTTAAGCATTACTTCACTTATTATAAGTAATGGATACCATAACTCAAGCCTAGGGTAATCGCAAATCTGCTCCGATACCATTTTGTCTCAGATTTATAAAATAAAATATTGGTAATTCAGTTTTAGTATTCTCCAAAGGGAGAAACCGCAGGAGGCCCTGGGAAACTGGGTCGTTACAGAATAATTAATTAATTAATCAACAAAAATTAAAACAATTCTAATTTTTCCCCTATAGAGAAATAATTTATCCACAGTAATGGAGAGAAAATCAGGCATGACTTAATCGTCAGCCACGTGTCCTAAGCACGTGCCAGGCAAGAGAACTCTTCATACCGAACAAGCCACCTATAACATCAACCCGACTAGGGAAACATTGACCTCGGCATGGACTCTGCACCCCAATTGGGGCTATGACCTTGACCTATTGTGCTGGGAATGCCAATCGAGAGTGATCGAGATGCCCTTCATCGATAAATAAAAACATCCTTACTTTTCCTAAGTAATGAAACCATACCTCTTAACGTCGTGATCATTGCCACGTTAATGGGGATTGGCTCTACGACCTCAGGGCACAACACGTTTACTGCCATAATCTGGGAGACAGTTACAACGATTGTCGCTCATTTTGGAAAAGTCCATTACTGCTTAATAATGGATATTTCATCCCATATCCTACTATATATGTCGTGATACTGACGACTGACCAAGATTATGGGAAGACTTGTTGATCAAGTCCCCATACGCCTATAAAGGGCTACAAGTGGGTTCTGATTAGGTATACACATTTTTTTCCTAGCTAACACACCAAACTTCACTTAGAACACTAGTCTTATTCTCACGACAGAGGTACAATACCAACAGGCCTACCCGCGATGCATTGTGTTGCAGGAAGCTAAGCTGAGAGAGTAAAACCAAGCTTGGAGACATTCAATACTCCGGATCTTAGAGCAAGCCATCCGGTGAACCATTTTTGGGCTTCATCACACAATATCTCCTCTATATATGAATCATGTCTACCCACATAACACAACCATATCCAGTTGATAGGAATTTTACCAAGAAGACCCCATCCGTTATGATTTTTTTACTATACAATCTTTCTATCTAGTTCTCCCGAAAGAACCAACAAGATATGGATAAAGTTAAAAACCCTAGTCTAATCATATTTTTATTGATTGATAATATAATCCCTTGTAACATCAATTGGAATCTCATCCCAATCGTCATATTGTTATGTTGAGAGTCTTGGTTGAATTATATTAGATCTAATCACATAGGACACATCTCTCTTTGCTAAGAGTGATGGATTCTATCTTGTATATTAGAATAGTTAAATGTACGTTTTACTATACACAATAAATACCTTTGAAGTTTCGTGGTTAGAAAACAACACTCAGTATTATTAAATGATAGGTATGCATATTTGTGATACATAGTACCATGAGTATGAAAATTACAAGTACAATCACAACTCAAATATCCTATTTTAACATTGAGCAAAGCTACCATGTGAGATATCTAGGATGATCACGTTCAATGTGGTTGTTTTAGTATCTCATACTAATGGTTTGTGGTTGAGAATCACCATTCTCATAAGAGAAAATACCTCACAAGGTCGTGTAGCATGTTAAAGACCCATTTTAATAATCTAATACCTACTAGAAATATTCAGGATACAAGTTACTAAAATGTCTATGATCTACACCTTTATATCTCATTAAATAACTAAGATATTTTCAATGTTGTATCTATGATCTACAAAAAATATTGATATATGATGATGCCTGGAAGTAGATCACCGGACACGTCGGTTCTTGAGACCAAGGATGGTGGTTGGTGGTGAAGGTCAACTCTCTTTCTCTCAGTTTGGATCCTACAAAATAATTTACTGTGGGTGGGCCTACCAGCGTTGCACCTTCGGTATGAGAATCAGTAGAGGTTTTTTAGAAGAAAGGTAGTGTAATGTGGCTAAGAACATACGATATTGTATATCACGGAACCCATCATATTCACTTTTAAACAAAGTCCAAGAAGTTTTCTTTGATTTTTGTTAACAAAATAATTCCATTTTTTTAAACGTTTTTTCCTTTTTTATGCATTTTTTAGATGATGTAATGAAAGCAAATAAATACTACAACTAAACTAGCAGCGATAACCCAATAACGGTATATAAGAAACATAAATATTTTTTTTATTTTCCTAATGAACGAACCTTATACAGGTTGCCTATATATACCTGTTTTCATAGGGATTCAGGTCGACATGTAGTTCCAACATGCGAGATATATGAAATAAAAATATTTTTGTATTTTTGAACGATTGAACCTTATAAAGGTTGCCTATATGTCTTTGTGTTCACAGGGAATCAAGTCGACTTGTAGTTCAAACATGTAACCTAAGACTAAATTATTTATATAGGTAACCAAACCCATGCGTGGGTTGCCTATGTATCTCAGATTAATAAGAATCAGGTCATCGCGTAGTTCGTTTATGCAAAATGAAATGATTTTATCATTAAAAGTGACCGAACCCATACATGGGTTGCCTACGTACTTTAGCAAATAACCAAAAATTAGGTCATCGTGTAGTCCATTTTAAGTTTGGTTTCATGAGTTCTTCATGTTCTTGATTGCTCTTGGATGTTTTTGATATAGCTACTTGATATACATGCTATTTACAAGAAATATAAGTCTAATAACTACATGAACATGCTATATACAAGTAATAAAACCATATTTAAGACAATATTAAAGAAGGTTTAGGAAGACATACCTAACTTAGGGGAAGTAGTCTTCTCTAAGTGATTACCTTCTTCTCATTCCCTTAGATATTTTGTAGGTAATTTCTAGGAGGATTCCTTTAGGAATTTAATGCTCATTTTTATGAGTAATTATTTCTTGGTTAGGCCCTTGGTTGCATGGGCTTTGATTGTTAGTCAAGATGACTTTGGTTTGGTCGATTTCGAACCGAGTCTTAAATCCTTAGTTACGTTGTGTAACTTGGACTTGTCATGACATTTCCATGCCTTGATTTAGGACATTATAACTTTAAACAATAATTCAAATAAATATTTGTGGTGTCAATTAGACGAGACCGGTGATAGTAAATATTTCAGGGGTCAAAGTAGGTAACCGAGGTAATTTGGTGAAATTTCCTATAATCAAAAGCCAATAACTAATTTTTATTTATATTGGAGGTGATTTAATGAAAATAAACCTTTAACAATGTCATCTTAGCCCCCCATTTAATTTTAACATTTTGAGGTTGACCCGAAATTTTTAATTTACCGAATTTAGTCAAATTCAACAGTTTTTTATGTTTTCATGTGTGTTTGCTATTTTTTTATATTATACAGTATGATCCAAAGTAGAAATTTATTCCTTTTAAACCTAAGTTTAAGTTTTATATGAACTTATACTTTCGATTCAACATTGATTGGGCAGAACAAAATGTGGTGTTTATAGGAACGACCCTTAAAAGGAGATAGGGCCCACCCAGTGCTTAGGATGTGGCAATATCTAAGTAAGTTTTCACCCTTACTCTTCTCTTATCTTGGGTTTCCTACCCTTATCAACTTCTTTCTTCTTCTGTAGGGCCTCTTGTCCACCTAACACTTAGCGAAACAGATGAAGCTTTGATTGCTCTTCTGCGAGGGCTTTCAGGAGCAGAATAGGATTTTGCCTTTCTCCAGGCTGTGTCATTCAACCTCGTATTCACGGTCCCTACTAAGGCTATTAGTCATCCAATGTCGGATTCGTCGTTGGGATCCGAACCGTTTCTTTTGGACACGTCGTCCGAGAAAGGAGGTTAGATTTCTTATGCGTTTTATTTTCTGAATTTGCTTTCTATTTTATATTTTGGCAGTAGTTGACAATTTTTTGGTGCAAAATTGGCGGATGTCAAGCCAGAGGTCTTGTTCGATGTTAGTGCTGGCGTAAGTCTTTCATCTCTATTAGCAAATTCACCGGTGGCTGGCCAAGGAGCGGCAACGGTGGTAGTCCCATTAACAGCTTCCTCAGAGGTGACTGTTAGCTCAGACTTCGACTCTGTTAACAGGAGGCGTAATCCTACCGTTGGTGTTGTGATTTGCGATGAACTAGCGATGAAGAGGGCTCGGGGATCTCTTCTGGAAACTTTCGGGAAGGTCAAAGAGAAGATTGGCAAGCCTTCTAGATGAAGGCCACCATATTGTGATCCCACGGTGCGGTCCCCTAGAACCAAGGGGTCAATGGCTGGTGAGGAGACTCTTATTTTCCTGGAAGATAGAACGACGTGGGCTTGAGTTGTACTTCTTCCAGGAAGCGTTGAGGTGGCTTTCACAGAGTTGGGTACCAATCTGATGCTGACCTTGTTATATTCGAACATCATGGTAAGGATACTTTTGTTTTTCCTCTAATTCTAATGATGTTTTGGCTCTGCTCGAGGAGTATAGGAAAATCATATCCTAGCTCGTTGTTAAGGCAGTAGAAGTTAAACATACAACTTTTAAGGCTCTATAGGATGTGGAGGGATTGAGACGGAAGATTATTGTTGCTCAGCAAAGATCTACTGAAGTTGTGGAGAGGATTGTATCCCTTAAGCAGTGGCTCCGGTGGTCCCTTGAGCCTGAGCCAGTGGTAAGACGCCGTGATGAAGGATACGTATGAGGACATATTATTCTAGGAAAAAAGAGAAGAGAGACATGTTCGGAGATGAAACTTTTAACTTAAGAGACGCCTCGAACTTAAAAAATTTGTATTTTCACTTCTTCTAAACCAAAGGGGCATGCCCCCTATCATGTACAAGACTTCCTCAATAAAGTAGTATTTTTGTGACTTTCTTTACTTGTTCGCTCCTTTTTTACTCCGTTTTATTTCCGATGAGAAGCCTTTAGCCGGGTGGATCCAGGCCCTACCTTGTATCAGTTCTGGCACCAGTTTCGTATGTTTTACAGGAAAAACTGGTCAAAGTATATTCTGGACACAGTCTTCGTGAAACTTATCCACATGTAGGCTTTATGGAGATTTACTAATATTCTCATCCGTCAACATTTAATGTAGTGTGCTCGACTGTCGTCATAAATGACACGCATCTCTTGGCGTTTCGTCTAGGACACCTATTTAAAGAGCGTTTGGTTGTCTTACTTCTTCATCCCTGAATCATTCCTCCAACTTCTTATATTTCTATGCGATGAGCCTTCTTAGAGGCTCTGAAGTTGATTATGGCAACGAGTTTTAGATGATGGAGGTCTTTTTTCAGAAGTTGTTTAATGGCCTTGATGCTCATGTTATCCGAAAGAGTTCAAAGGTCTTTCCACCCTCATCTACAATAGCTGCCCTGGTAATCTAAGGTGTCTGGAGTCCAAAAAGGCGTGACCCGCCAAGCCACAGCTGGAGGTGGTCCAACGATTAAGTGCAACGGCAAAAACGAAAGAAGAAGCCCGTCATTTTTCCAGTGTAATGTCCAGCCGTTCGCTTGTGGATGAATTTGAATCTTTCATCTCTAAGGGATAGAAAGCTTGCGGGGAATGTCTTCCGGTTGTGATTAACCATCGAAGAGTATGAAAACTTTCTCTACAGCGTCCTATGGCGACCGAGAAAAGATGTGTTACTGTCAATCCCTCCCAAAGACGTTTGACTCTTTAGTGGCTGGTGCCCAGGATTCCCGCATGGTGAGCTCTAGGGACGAGTCTTCTCCGAGTCTACCTGCTTTGGGATTGGAAAACCTTACTTTCCCCTGATGCAGGTTAATCAATCTTGATTGAATAGCTTGTTGTCATGCTTTAGGAGTTTTGAGGTGTAAATATGTTGTCTCTTTTTACGAACTCATGATTTCTAGTATTTTGTCAGAAATCTCCATATTTTCTTCGTTGACTGAGGGGCAACCTCCATTCCCTAGGTGAGAAGAAGAGTGGATCTTCATGGGACTTGCTCCAGCCCTTCTTTGAGGAAAATGACTCTCTCCATGGAACTTGTTTGAGCGAAGAGGATTCTTGCTCTAGATATTGTTTCTTTTAGTTAAGTTTCTAACCTTGTGTTCCATAGATTCTTCGGCATTATCTTCTTTCTTCTAGATTTCCTATAGGCATGTTCTGTACAGTGTTGGATGATTTGTGTAGAGATATATTTGAGAGAACTTGTATAAAAAGATTACTCTTATGAATAAAATATCTCGATTCTTTTTTTGCGTGTCTGCATACTTTGTTTGTTGTATGTATTCTGGTAGCGTAAAGCTTTTTAGCTGTTGTCGCAAATAGTCGAATCTAAGCCATGAAATGCAAGAAATGTTGCAAGATTGCAGGAGATAGTTGTAAAAGATAGTAGCCTAGCGGTGATTAGCCTTGTAGTAGTCTGGCTTTGATGAGCCTTGATGTGATAAATGATCCAGTGGTGGACCTAAGTTTGTAAGGCATGTAATCCGCTCCTCACCAGCCCCCTACTCAGGTCGAAATGGGTTATCGGGTTGGCCCGAGTATTCGTTTTCATTCATGTTCCATCTTGTTGTTGCATCCGGAGTTATCAAAAAATCGGGTGGTTGTCGGTGGCCTCCGCTCCTCTAAGACCTCTCTTGTCAAGAAGGCTCGAATTATCGGAGGGATCATCCAGTGCTTCCGACGATAACGTTCTCTAGCTCCACACCTCCACCTCTTAAAGGTGTGCGTGGGTTATCGAATGTGGCTGAATGTAAAGAGGGGTATTATGCGTGGCGTGAGGAATCGGATCTCGACTAGAGGCCGTTGCTGTTTGATGAGTTTTCGAATTCAGGCTTGTTGAGGACCAATTGTCAAGTTGAGAGTTCTGGTAGTGGAATATTACGTTGCTACTTTCACCGCAAGTGTATGGGTCAAGTTTTATAGAATAGTGAATGATAAGGGTTGTCGTATCCACATAGATTGGATTAAATTGTCGTTAAGTACCGCGATTTTTATAACCGAATTTTATTTAGGCGATTAAATTTAGATTTTTGTTTTTAATATAAACTAAATTAAATTAAACTAATTAAACTATAATACTAAGTATACTATATGGAAATAGATTATCTAGGGATAACTTTGTTTACTTATACGTGTTTGATCCAATCTAGTTTACATTAACGGTATTTAAACTATCCGACAATCTAGGTATCAAAAACTCACTCACTACCTCTCCTGAGTGTAAAATGAATGAATATGTGATTTCGCGTCAATGCCAAAATCCCCCTCTAGCGTCTATACGACACTTGGTCACACGAGTCTCGCCCCAACCTTACGGATTGCACACTTTCTAATACCCTCCCGGGTTATTAGATTGTCGCGTTGTGTTTAAATCCTAGTCCGAATTTGGGGTTACCTCTCCCGAGTGTCAAATCCCGATTTCTCAAACCAACCAATATATTATAACAAGCATATAATAAAAGTAATAAAATGGTAAACACAATCGAATAAAAATAAACAATCGTTAGCGAAACACGATTTACTCAAACAACGTTTCCATAAACTATATCAATCCCTAGACAATAGATATTTAGCTAGTCATGATCTTAATCGAATATTCATTCAAATAAGAGATTAACATCATCATTCAATATACAAAACTTAAGAACAAAGAGAGAAACAAAGAACGAAAAGCAAATATGTGAAGTGAAGTGTTCCACTTCTGCAAAAACTGCTCCGAAATTGTTTCCTCTTCCTCGATTGATGATCTCCTCTTTGGTTCTTAACCTTGAGCTCTCAAAATATCCCAAAAACACTCCCAAAATGTTCTCCAAAAAGTGGGATTAAAAAGGGAACAAAAAAATATCTAGAAAAATATCCTAAAAATACTTTACAACTAGGGGTTCACCGCTACAGCAGTGGGTATATTGGCAGGCTCACCGCTGCAGTGGTGGAAAGTCAGTGGGCTTATGCCCTTTTACCACTGCAGCGGTGAGATCCACTGCTGCAGGGTGGATAAGCAAAATGTTTTCTACATTTTGATCGCTACAACGATAGTTTTTACCGCTGCAGCGGTGAGGCTGTAGTGCTCTTTTAGCATGTTTGGCCTTCTTGCCTGTTTTCCCACCGTTTCTCCTACCAATTTGCTCGTTTTCGCTCCTAAACCCTACTTTAAACAAAAACAAATAAAAATAAATAAAAACGAATTAAAACATTATAAGCTAAAAAACTACCAAATTCAGTTTGGAAATAGATAGATAACTTTCGCCCATCACCACCCTATCGAGCTAGTCCTGCCATTTATCGGCGGTGACTCATTTTCCACTCAAAGCATGATAAATCGAATCTCAACCAAACTACTGAAGGCCTGATGAGTTTCCAAATTTAGGCTTGTTTAGGGCTAGTGGTCGAGTCAGGAACTAAAGCCATTATATTGAGCTAGTCTAGCCATTGGTCGGCGACGACTCTCTTCCCATGCGAAGTGCAAGAAATTAAATCTCGACCCGCCTCTTAAGGGTCTGATGAGTTTCTGAACTTAGGCTTGTTTAGGGCATGTTGTCAAGTTGGGAGCTAAGGCCACTCTATCGAGCTAGTCCTACCATTGGTCGGCGGCGACTCACTTCTCACGTGGAGCACGAGAAATTGGATCTCCACCAGAGGCCATAACCGTCTGGCGATCCAGTATATTGATGGAACATAGCCATCTTGAACCAAATTCAGGCTTTTAAGGGTTTGTTGTCTAGTTAGAGGCCTAGGCCTCCCTATCGAGCTAGTCCCACCATTGGTTGATAGCAACTCCATTCCCACGCGGAGCATGAGGGATCACCGAATTAGGAACTACGATCGTCTTATCTACTTAGTCCATTGCGCATCTCGACATGTGTATATACTTACAAATATTTTAAGTAAAACATATATTAAGAAAAACATTAATTGCACATACTATTGAAAATATTGCTTTAGGTGCTCTACATTTCATAGATTCTTCAACCATCTTCATTTCATCGTTTCAAGTATGTAGGTGCTTGGGCCGATGACTTTATTGATGCGATAGGGTCCTTTCTATTTCGGTCCTAGCATTCCCTTTGCTCGATCTCACGTGGTAACAATAACTTTTAGTAGCACAAAATTACCTTTCTTGAATGAGCATGCTCTTATGTGCTTATCAGGGTATCGGGCCATCAACCGTTTATAATTAGTTTGCCAAATATGGGTATCATCCCATTTTTCCTCCAGCTAATCCAGGCTAAGATCTAGTTCGCACTTGTTTCATCGGGATTGTGGTGTGCTACTCTGTAGGTTGGTAGGCCCAACTCGATTTAAATTACTACTTTTGATCTGAATGTCATTGTGAACGGCGTTTTGCTAGTTGAGACTTTCGATGTGGTGTGGGAGGCCCACAACACTGAGGGGAGATCTTCCACCCATTTGGCTTTGGACTTTTCCAGTCAAGTTTTCAATGTATGGAGGATAATTCAATTTATTACCTTGACTTGTCCGTTGGATTATGGGTGGCCTGGAGTTGACATGTGGTGTTAGATTCCCAAGTTGGTATAGAGGTCTTCGAACAGGGTGCAGTCGAATTGTAAGCCGTGGTCACTTACGATGGCCTGTGGGACCCCGAATCAGCATACGTTGTGATTCCAAGTGAAATCCTTAACCTTGGAATCAGTGATCTTTGCTATGGCTTCGGCTTTAACCTACTTGGTAAAGTAGTTGATGGCAACGACGATGAACATTTTCTGAGTTGCGGCGATAGGAAAAGGCCCGAGGATGTCAACTCCCTACTCGTCAAATGGCTATGGTCCAGACATTGGAAGCTGACCCATGGTTAGGGTGTTGATAGCTAGCCCGAATTTTGGGTACTTGTCACATTTCTTTACCAATTTCTTATCATCAGCGTTCAACGTTAGCCAGAAGTAGCCTGATCAGAGCGTATTCCTGGCGCAGACAGCGTAGTAATGGCCCCATGAAGGATGTACAAGATGCCTTACAATAAGTTGTACTGGGACGCTCAGTAGCGAACTTTCCTGGCCTCGCTCTTCTGCTCCAGAAAGATTCTACTGTGGAGGTAGTTGTAGATGAGATCCAACCAGCTGGGCTGGTGCATCATCATCTGCACTTCTTCCACAAGCTCGTCGTAGCTGGGCTGCGGGATGATCTCAACCATGATATTCTAGTGTCTTGAGGAGTAAAAGGCAGAAGCTAAGCTTAGCCAATTAATTGATGTGCTTGTTCTCTTCCCACAAGATCTACTTTATGGTGACTTTCTTAAACCTCTAAACACGAGCGTGCCTCTGCTTAGGTATAGAACCATTTTAGATTCTTTGGTGGCATACTCCAATGTGATCTAATTAGCTATCAGGAGGGAGTCGAAGAAGATTTCAGCTTTAACGGTCTTTAGGGAGGATATCATCGTTTCGTATTCGGCCTCATTGTTTGTGGCTTTGAAGGTGAGCCTTAGGGCATAATCTAGGATGTCTTATTCGGGAGTTTAGATTAAAACTCTAACCTCCCTAGCCATTGTAGTTTGACGATCCATCCACGCGTACGGTCCAACATTTGGTTAAACGCTGGTCCGAGTCTTCCGTGCTATCCGATCTTCCCAGGATTGGTTCATTTGGGAAAATGAACTTTGAGATAAAGTCGGTTAGCATCTGTCCTTTGATGGCCGTTCGTGATCGATACTCGATGTGGAATTATCCTAACTCGATTGACCATTTTAACAATTGCCCGGACCTCTTTGGTCGGTGCAGGACAACCCTCAAGGGCTAGTTGGTGAGCACTACCATGGGATGAGCTTGAAAGTAGTGTTGGAGCTTCTGAATGGATATTATCAGTACATACGCAATCAGTTCGAGGAAAGGGTGGCAAGATTCAGCTCCGTTCAAAACATGGTTGATATGGTACATGGGCTTCTGGACCCCTATTCCACAATTACCAAGGTTAAGCTCACAACGGTTGCTAAAGCAGCCAAGTAAATGATTATTTCCTGCCCAAGCTTTGGTATTGTGAGTATTGGAGGTTTGGAAATGTACTTCTTGAGTGCTTGGAAGACGACTTTGCATTCATCAGTCCACTTCATCCTCTTGTTACCACGTAAAAGTTTTGAAGAAAGGCAAATACTTGTCAGAGCTTTACGAGAAGAACCTGTTTAGGGAAGCTACTCATCCTGTCAGTTCCCATACTTTCTTTATGGTTCTTGAGGATGCCATGTCTAGGATTTCCTTGACTTGTTTTGGGTTAGCCTCAATTTCCCTTTGGGTCACAAGGAGACATAGTAACTTGCTAGCCCTGACTTCGAAGACGAACTTGCTAGGGTTCAGCTTTATCCAGTACATCCTGAGTACATTAAAGCACTCTGAAAAGTCGACGAGGTGGTCCTTAGCCTTCCAGCTCTTGACGAGCATGTCGTCGATGTAAATTTCTATAGTTCTTCCAAGCAGTTCAACGAACATTTTATTCACCAACCTCTGGTAGGTGGCCCCAATACTCTTCAGATTGAAAAGTATAACCATGTAACAGTTGAGCCCCTTCTTGGGGATGAATGTTGTCTTCCCCTTGTCAGGCGAGTACATGCTGATCTGGTTTTATCTAGAGAATGCATCGAGAAAGCTAAGCGACTTGTAGCGTCCACGATCACGTCAATCTTCGGGAGAGGAAAACAGTCTTTGGGGCATGCTTTATTTAGGTCGGTGAAATCTACACACGAGCGCCACTTTCCCATATTCATCTCTACCTAGACTACATTGGCCAGCCAGAGGGAAAAGATGATTTCCTGAATGGTGTTGGCATCTAGGAGCTTTTTTGTTTTCTCCTAAATCACTGCTTGCCACTTTGGTCCGAACTTCCGCATCTTCTGTCGGATAGACGGGTAGGTAGGGTCTGTGTGTAGTCAGTGCATGGAGATGTTCGAATCTATCCCAAGTAGATCCACATGCGACCAAGCGAACACGTCATGGTTGGGTCTCAAGAGCACAAGCAAATGATCCCTTATGCCCCTAGCTAGGGCTCTTCCAATCTGGGTCGTTCGGTCTAGCTTCGTCAAATAGATTTGAATGTCCTCTAGTTCTTCGTTAGGATAGGGGTGCAGTCGACTTGGCTGCTCAACTCGGGGGTCTAGGATGTCCCCTATTTTGGGGCGCTCAATGATATCCCCAGGCAAGGAGTCTTCGTCAACCCCCTACGTTTTTATTACTATTTGGCGATCAGTACTTCAGAGAAATTTATCTTGGCCGTGAAGTATTCTCTGGCCACCTTCAGACTTCCACGCACCTCTCCTGCATCGTTTTTTGTGTAGAGCTTCAGTATGAGGTTGTATATTGAGGTGACGTCTCTCAAGGCATTAAGGCACAGTCTTTCGATGATGGCATTGTAGGCTAACGCACAGTCCACTACCATAAACCATGCATCGATGGTCGCGTATCTCGGTTACATGCCCATTGTGATCTAGAGTGTGATTCAACCAAGGGGTTTTATGGTTTCGCCTCCAAATCCGACCAGTGGGGTCATTATCAGCTTCAACTGCTCTCGGTCAATTCTCATCCTATCGAAGGCAACCAAGTAGAGAATTTCTAATGAGTTGTCGCTGTCGACTAGCACACGCCTCACATTATAGTTGGCGATCTGTAAGTTGACTACTAGGTTATCGTCGTGGGGGGGCACTCCACGGAAATCTTCATTGGTGAAGGTAATTGCCTCATCTGGTATGGCCGGCTCTTGGAGACTTTGAACACATATTCTTCGACTAGACATTTTCCACGCTGGGCAAGGGCCTTTTGCTTGGCTTGTGAGGTTTCTCCAGAAGCAAACCTACTATGGATGGTATGGATGTTACCTTGGACCTTTGGTCTTCCTATTTCCTCATTGCGGTATTGCTCGCCCTGACCTCCTTCAACAGTGCACTTCTGGAGGTAGTCTCTGCGAATCAGTTGCTCGATTTCGTTTTTCAACTCAATGTAATTGTCATTGTGGTGACTGGCGCTTCGATGGAGGTCGCACCACTTATCTGCTTAATAATTCTTCCATCGAGGCTTAATGCGCTGAGGCCATTCGAGCACTGCTTGTCATCGATCTGCTCAAGATGGTAGCTATCAGGGCATAGACGGGTGTGTAGTTGGGATAGCGCTAAAGGGACCTATTTTTCCTCTATCCCTAGTTATTTGAGTTTTTTTCCACCTCGCCCTTTTCTTCTTTGTCCGGGAATTGTTCTGCCTAGGTTTGAGACCACCAGGCTTGTCAACTTTACTCTTTTCTCTAGCGCCCCCTCTTTTTGGGCTTGAGCATTGCATACGTCCTTCATAGCGATAAACTCGGTGGAGAGGGCAAAAGTAATGACCTAGGTTTTTTAACGGTTGCAGACCATCTCGTGCAGGAATAGGCTTAATCGCAACCCGGATATGAGGGCGGTGATAGCCACTCCGTTATTTGGTTCCTCAAATTGGTCCAACTCTTGGCGGAACCTTTCGATCAATGTGTCTATTCTCTCACCTTTCTTTTGTTGGATCAACATAAGGTAAGGTTGGTCCTTCGCCCGCCTCTTGCTGCTAATAAACATTTGGTCAAGTCTAAACAATTCAAAAGAGTTAAAGCTACTTGGCTTCAGTTTTTTGTACCACTTACGAGCAGTTCCGGCAAAAGTGACTTGGAAATCCTAGCACTTGGTCGAGTCTGATGCTCCTCTAAGATCCATGTGTGTGTGGTAGGCATCGAGGTGATCTATAAGGTCAAAATCTCCCTAATAGGTCCCGATCTAGGACGACCTTTTGAAGTTTGGCGGTAGGGTCTCCCATAGCATGTAGGAAGTGAACAGGGAAGCATTCCACTTCACTATATCATAGATGCTTAGATCATTTCTCCCAATTTATCCCAACTTCTCATGTATAGCTCTGACTTGCTCGTGCAAATTGTCGTTGGTTCGATGGCCTAGGTCACATCGATGGGGCCTCGAACGGGTTATCGAGGAGGCTTCCAAAGAATACAATGGGGTTTGCCTAGATGCCTTGTGGGTTTTGCCTGCAGTATGGTTGGGCCGTGTATCTTCTATTAAGGTAGAGCCTTCCGTGTTTTTGTCACCCGGTTCTTTTGAGGACACTTGGGGGTCTGGTTTGACCTCGGGGGTTTAGTGCCATATCTATGATTCCTAGCTTGCTGGTCCGACTGCTCCCACTCTGTGCAGATCCTATCCAACTCCTCTCGTATATCTTGTTGCCTGGGGCAATGATTATCTTCCTAGTTTTGTTTGCGTCGAGCTCGTCGTCCTTGGCCGGCTGCTGGTTGTGTTTTGCCAATGAACGATGGTGTTACCTGCTGTGTGAGTGGGGGCGGAGGGGCCAAATAAGGGTACATCTGTTGGACGTGACTCTATAAATCCTAAGCAATGTTTCGGGTTACTCTCATGATCTCTCCAAAGAGTATTGATGATTCTCTAGGATAAACATTTTCGGGGGCGACTGTTTGAGTTGGTTGCCTTGAATTGTCATTGTCGTTTGTCATGAGTCCCAATCTTAGAGCGACCATCCAATTAAGAGCGTAAGAACAACGGTAAGTCGCTCCCACAGACAGCGCCAATTTGATAATGCCTAGAAATAGATCACCAGACACGTCAGCTCCTGAGACTAGGGATGGTGGTTGGCGGCGAAGGTTAAATTGTGTTCTCTCGGTTTGGTTCCTGCAAAATAATGCACTGCGGGTGGGCATGTTAGCATTGCACTTTCGGTGTGAGAATTTGTAGAGGTTAATTTTTTACAAGAAATCTAGTGTAATATGGCTAAGAACATACCATATTGTATATCACATAACCCGTTATACCTATAACTCTTAGGGTTCTAACCTTTATATAGGAAGTGGAGGAAGACTCATTTGGCAAGATTTCCTTAATTCTCAGAGTACCAATATGGAAAGTAGCGTGGATCTCGACCTCATTTCCAATAAGATGGTAGGATGGTTGATAGAGTTTCTATTCTTTGTTTCAAGGCTCGACGAAGGGAGGGCGATGCGGCGGGGGAGGATTATTATGGTAATGACAATTTCTTTCAAGGGAGAGATGACTTTGACCGCCTTTGGAAGCTAGAGCATGATAGCGCTTATGCCCTAGGAGAATTAACCCGCTGGGATGTGAAAATCCGGTTGGGTGTGGTAACCTGGAATGAGTGTACCGAGGGGCCCATCTAACTGGTCGGTTTAGAGATTTCGGACCGGTGGCTTGTTTGAGGGCACGTAGCGCCCTGGTATCTTTTAGTTGAATTCCTCCTCATCGATATAAATAAATAATTATATAAGAAACACCTTTTATTAATACTTAAGATCATAATTTACAGGAAAACAAAGTATAGTAATACAAGATTAACTATAAGAGTTACATCCAACAATCTCTCACTAGCACTATAACCAATTGGTACAATATCTAATAACCATTTTTAACTAGATATCGATCTGACTGCTGCAAAGTTATTGCCTTAGTGAGTGGATCTGTTACATTATCTACTGTGTTTACTCTCCAAATGTCGATATCATTTATTTTGATAATTGTTCGAATTAAATGGAAGCATCGCTCTATGTGTTTGGATTTAAGATGAGATATGGTTTCCTTTAATTGAGCTTTATACTATTGTTGTCACAATACAAAGTTATCGGTAACTTACTGGTTGAAACCACTCCTAGTTCAATCGCAAACTCTTAATCTGGATATCTTCCTTAGTTGCATCGGATGCAATAATGTACTCTGCCTTAATGGTGGAATCTAGAATTGTACATTTCTTACAACTTTTCTAACTAATGGCCCAACCATTTGGGATAAATGCATATCTCGAACTTGACTTCTGATCATCTATATCATATTAAAAAAAAAGTCACCATCAAAGTGCTAAAGGTTTTGGTCACTGGTTTGTGCTCGTTACTGTGCTATTGTAATCATTTTTCAATGAATTCTGGTGAGATATTTTCAAGCTAATTATTTTATCTTCTTAGATTATTTGCTTAATTAATTAGATTATTTATTTTGCGAAAAATCATTTGCAAATCTAATTTTGGAAAAATCTTTCAAAACGCATTTTATTTAAGAAATTTGATTATTTGTTATTTGTGCGTTAAATTTTTTAAATTAGATTTATGCCTCACATAGAATCTATCACTTAGTATTTCGGGACATTAATTGAGTATAATTGTATTAAGGTGACAGAAACTCCTCGTGGAAAGAAACTTTGAAATCTTTTGTATTTACGAGTTTGAGTGGATTAGACACGTTTGGACCGGTGTCTAATCTAGGTAGCAAGGTTTTGATCTTTTGCCAGAAAAAAGATTGGAATTTAATCTTTAGTCTGAGAAAAGGATTAGGGTTTGATCTTTAGCCTGTGAAAAATATTAGGTTAAGCTTAAAAGATTATGTTTTGTTCTTCCTGTAATAGAATTAGAGTGTTCTTCCTAAGCCTATGAAAATGATAAGTGTAAGAATGATAGATTGATTATGAGCCTGTAAAAAGAATCAAGGTTGTAAAGGTTGATTCTGAGCCTGTGAAAATAATTAGGATTGTAAGGGTCTGGTTCCTACCTGGGAAATGAATAAAAGGATTAGTGGATTATGAAATCCCTGTGAAGCTCGGGGGACTAGATGAAAGTAAGAGTACCTTACCAAACTAAGATAAATTCTTGTGTGTTGCATTATTACTTTTCTGTTTGTTTGGGTATGCACTTAGATAAACATATTTCCACTACTTAAAAAAATAATAATAAATTAGAAAAATTGATATCTTAGATTTGAATTTATTTTTAAAAATTTTATAACTACCCAATTCACCACCCTCTTGGGTAGATCTTTGGGCCAACACTTATGATTTTTGGATTTTATTCAATGCTTAATCGTTTATTTCCTCATAATGGTCCACAATTATATGTAAAACTTAAAATATTTAATTGATATAATTTGGTGGGATTTTTTTTTCTTTTTAAATTAAAAATTTAATGAGTTTATATTTTTAGAAAGTTGATGTTTTAAATTAGGAAGGTGTATTTTATTGAGAAATATTTTGTCAAATGAGTTTTATCAGAGAACAAAAAGATTTTTTGAATTAATATTTCCATGAATATTCTTTCCAAATTAAAATGAGTAATAATTTTTGAGAATATTTTTGAGTCGTAAATAGACTCCTTCCATCTTTGTCCCCACTTTTTGAGAAGACAAAGAGGGAGAAGTTGTACGATATTTTAGTATTTGTTCTCCTAAGCATTGCAATTATATAGGGGGAAAAATTGCTAAGGAGAATAATGTATTGTGCTATTTTGAAAATATTTTTGACAAATGGTTGTGTTTCTCATTAACGATACTTAACCGAGTTAAAAAAAAAAATCGTCCTCAGATTTAGGGAATGCGTGGTTACATTATTTTTTAGAAAACGTCAAAGTTAATTGTCATCATAAAAAATGGAGAGATTGTTGAACCTATTTTTTTATGAATAATCAAACGTTGGTGTTTATGAAACTAATATTTTTATTGAATGGTTTCAGATTAAAAGTTTCATAGGTTGAAATGAGAATAAGAATGGGTCAAAAAATATTAATCATTGAAGAAATCATGAAGCAATTATTGAAAGGAATTCAAGACGGGTGTAAGATGAAGATAAAGAAGATTTCACAGCATTGAAGATGTTGAAGACAATTAGGTGAAAATAACTCATTATCTTTATGCTTTTAATGCAATCTGAATTAGGATTACACACGACATTTTAAAATGAATAAATCTTACTTGCGTTATAGTAAGAAGTGATAAGTTTAAGGTCCTAAAATGGTTTTTATAAAGTTCTAAATCATAAAAATGTTTTTGGTAAAGAGTTTAATTGAAAAAATGATTTTAACACATAAAATTATGAGTTTTCTGGTCAATTCGGTCAACCGACAAAATGGGTCGATCGACTAATGAAAACAGTAGCTTAAGGAAGTTAAATGGGTGACAAAGTAGCCAATTCTGTCAACCGACGATTAGGGTCAGTCGATTAACGAATCCAGTAGCTAAAATTAAGAATCAAGGGAAACTCACTAGAAGATTTGGTCAACCAGTCGTGAAGTCGGCCTACCAACCGAAGGCAGTACAGCAGTAAAAAAGTAAACCGTTGCATAGGAACCGATCGACCTAGGGCAGCGAAATAGTTTGTTGACTATTTTTTTTCTTTTCAATTCTCCTTGTTTTTAATGATTTTCAAATAGGTTTTTAAGTTGGCGTTTAGCTAGTGTTCCCATTTTTCCCATCCCACTTGGGATGGAAACAGAATCACATTTGCAAACGACATAATTCAATTTTCTTCTGGGAACATAATTTTTTTTATAACAAATTATTCTGAAATGATTTCTTCAACAATTGTTCTTTTTTTTTATCATTTTTTTTAAATGTATGATAATAAAAATAAAATTACACCAGTAAAAAAATAAACATTAATTAAAAATAGATATATAAAAATATCGATATATTAAATATAAACACACTACATATTTTCACATAGATGTCCAATTTGAAGAAAAATATATATTCTCACTATACACTAAAAATTATTACCACATTTATATTTGTGCATGTTTTCAAAACTAAAAGTATAAAACAATCAATATACAATAAACAAATAAATAACATAAATAATTTATTTCTCAAATTATATAACTCTATTAAAAACTATCAAATAACTCTACACGACATCGTTAAAATCTTATCCTAAGATATCAATATACTTGATTACAATCAACTCTCAAACATTAATTCAACATAAACAAAATTTAATTAAAATTCATAGATAACCCTACACAACTCAAAATATACACCTTACAAGGAACAATGAATGCCAAACATGGGTTAGCTTATCAGTTTCACAAGGGACATCCTTCTTGGTCAAGTGGTTTGTGTCATTGTAGGTGAGAATAGCATGAACCTTCTTAGTGAGGAATGATGTAGATAAGGGACATCCTTCTTGGTCAAGCTTTGTTCAAGCACATCAAGATAAACTGATAGCCCAAATAGATTAGAAATGCAGAAAAATTTAGAAATGCAAGAAATTTAACAACAAATGGACTTAGAACTAGACCAAAACATTCTTCGCTTAAATGTAATGTAGACAAGCTTGAGACTATTTAGATGTAAAACAAGATCTAAAAACGTTTAAAATAGATGTTAAAGCAAACAATCCTTACTTAGATAGCAAACAAGATGTGCTAGATTTTACTTCCGTTGTTGTTCGGTCCATTCTAGATCCTTAGCACATGGTAAACATTCATAAATCAGTTTGCAAGTATTTCCTGCAAAATTGTAGAACAGCTAAAAATTGGTTTATTTGACTAAACATATAAATGTAGTATAGACAAAAAGGTACATATATCTCATGATGTTTCATATTTGAATATAAGCATGGTTTAATCTTTAATATAATCAACCTCCAATATGTCAAAAATGTTAAATCCAATTTCAACAAATGTACCAAATCACAATGTAGCAGCAAGGAACTAAAATGCATAATGAAACAAACCATTATTGAACTTATTTTTTGTTGAAAAGAAAGGTAATTTGTTGAACATAATAAAAAAGATTAATAATTTGAAATTGAAATAGAACTTGCTTATAAACAAAGAAGAAATGAGACACATATTCTAGAATCAGTGGGTAAAGAACCAAGAATCAAGAACTAAAATAGAAGCATAATTGAAAATTCATAATTGCATATACATAAGGTTCAAAGCTGGATCATATCAAGTTTACACCATATGTTGAGTGCTTAAATTATATTTTTGAACGAAATCAGTAGATCTGAAGAAATCAACCCAAAATTTTGAGAAATTGAGATTAGCGAGATCAACCCAAAATCAAGAATTCAACCCTAATTCTGAGAAATCGAACCCAAAATCACGAAATCGAACCCTTACTTCAATTTTTGAAAGCGAACCCTAAATCTATTTCGTAAACGGAATTGATTTCGTCAATAAAATGAAATTGATTTTGTGAACCCAAATGATGAAGGCTAAAAGACGAGAGAGAGAGAGAGAGCTTACTCAAATGAGTGGCGATGATAACTAGGACGATGACGATGAGGAAGACAAAGACGATAGAGGCGAGGATGACCAAGATGATAGCTACGAGGATGATAAAGACAAAGATAAAGATGATGATGGTGGCGAGGACGAGGAAGAACAAAGAAGAGAGAAGTTGATGGCTATGAACTAATGGACGATTTTGAAAATGAGTAGGATGAGGATGGATCAGGGTTCTCATTAACAATTAACAAAATACCAAGCGTATCCTTTAAGTGGAATGAGAATGGGATGGGATGAAAAAAAATTATTTTTCACTTTCTTAGGGATTTGAAGAATCAATCCCAAAATTTTGAGATGAGATGGGAACGAAAATGAGTTTACCAAAAGCGTTCCCAAAAACCAATCCCAAAAATATGGGTGTTGAATTTAAGGTTTTGATGAACAATTAAGTATTAATGTTTTTGGTAGAACTAATGATATTATCAAGTGTTTCAGATTTAGAGTTCCATACATTTGATTAAGAAGAAGATTTGATGAAGAAAACATAAAGGGTGCACAATGGACATGACGAAGATGTGAAGAGTTTTGAAGACGTTGAAGAAAAATAGGTGAAAACAACTCTTTACTTATACTCTTAATGGAACCCAAATTAAGATCACACATAACACTGAAAATGAGCTATTTCTATGTGTGTCATGATAAGAAGTGATAAGTTTATGATCATAAAGTAATATATTGTATGTGCTCCTTATATAAAGTGATTTTGATAATTGACCTAATTGAAAAATGTGTTTAAAGTATAAAAAATTGTGTTTTCGGGTCAATTCAGTTAACCAAGAAAAACAATCGGTTAACTGAATAAAACAATGAGTTTTAGAGTTAAAACGAAGTCCTACTGATCTAGTCGGTCGACTGAGAAAAGTAATCGGTCAACCGTTTGAAATAGTAGTTGAAATGGGTAAAGAAGTAAACACACTGATCCAATAGGTCAACCGAATGAAGAGAGGTAGGTCAACTGTTTGCGTAAGTAGATGAAATGGTGGAAATTAAAAATACATTGATCCAATCGGCCAATCGATTGGGTACGGTTGGTCAATCGACTAATGTTGTGCCAACGGCTAAATTGGATGCCTGGCACAGTCAGTCAATTGAATGGGGCGGGTCAGTCAACCAACTGCTTTAGTTACAGAATTGCCTGATTTAGTCTCTTGGGAAAAAACTATCCGTTTTTTATGATTTAAATAGAGGGATATGGGGAATGTGAATGTATTTCAAGTTTAAAGAACTTATTTTTTAATCCCTATTGATATGGTCCATATATTTTGAGAATCTCTTAATTTAATTTATTTAATACTTCCTATTTCTATGGTTTTAAATTGAGAATAGTTTTATGGATTTAAATGAGAGATTTGAGAGATATTTTTAAGTGGAATATACCTGAAATGAAATGTTGTGATATATGGGGTCTTAGAAGCCTGAAAATATTTTTTAAATGATTTCTGCATGATTATCTAATTACGTGCTAAATTTGTGCTAACCATTTTATTTATTAATCATATTTGAATTATCTCACATTGTATCTATCACATAGTAATTATTTGACATATTAATAGAATATATTTGTATTAAGGTGGTAGAAGCTCTTTGTGGGAAGAAACTCATATTTTTTATGAGTTTGAGTAAATTAGACACGTTTGGGATGGTGTCTAGTCAAGGTAGTTAGATTTTGATCTTTTTCCTGTGAAAAATATTAATGATCTTTGTCCTGATAAAAATGTTAGATTATTCATGTCCATTGAAAATGAATTAGGTTTTGATTCATCCTACAATTGAATTATTTTTGAGTGATTTGTAAAGGTTCATCATTCCCTGTGAAAAAGGATAAGTGAGAGAGTGTTAGGTTTATCTTTAGTCAGGTAAAAAGATAGGGTTCATTTTTGGCCTGTGAAAAGAGTAAGCTGTAAAGGTTAATTCTGTACCTATAAAAGAATCGTGAGTTATAAGGGTTTGGTTCCTACTTGGTAAGTGAATCAAAAGGTTTAGTGGATTGCGAATCTCCGTAGAGCTCGGGGGACAGGACATAGGCAAGATTAGATTGGCTGAACCAGAATAAATTTTTGTGTGTTGCATTGATTTATCATTCATATTGTGTTTGGGTATGCACTTAGTATTAAACACATATCCGCTACGCATTAAGATAATAATTGATTTAGAAAAATTAATTATTTGTGTTTAAGTGTTAAATTGTTAAATTTTTGTAAGTACTCAATTTACCCCCTCTTGGGTAGCTCTTTAGGCCAACATTGGGGATGAGAAGGGATGGGGACGCTAACTAAACTGGCCCTAAGGGATATGGGTATTTTACTTTTATATATCATATATTCTTTATTTCCTATTTATTTAATCCATACATTAAAATATTCTTTTAATTGAATTTGTAAAACTACTTCATATCTTTAAGAGTTTTGAATTAAAAAAGTTTTGAGAATCAAATCGAGTTTTTCTAAAAGTATTTTTAAATGAAACATAATTATTTTATTAATATATGATATATGGGATATTAAAGGGTAATTTAATGTCTTGTAATTTGAAAACTAGCATTTGGAGGTCTTGTTAAATATCAATATATATAGACCTGCATTTTTCAAATTAAAAAATCAAGAATATTCAGCTTTTGGCTATTATAAGAGAGATTTTTCACGCTGAAATTTATAAGAGATTTTTATTGAAAAGAGTTCTTGATTGATGCGCAAAAAAGTTTTGGTCACTAGTTTGTTTTCTTCACTAAGTTATCGTAATCGTTTTCAAGAAATCCCGATAAGATCTTTCCAAGTTAATTTGTTTTCTGAGATTATTTGTTTAATTACTTGGATTAAGTGTTTTAGAAAAATCAATTTCAAATCTAATATTGTGAAATTTTTTTAAAACGGTTTTTATTTGTGAAATCTGATTATTTACTATTTGTGCATTAAATTGATTACTTGAGTATAATTGTATGGAGGTGATAAAAGCTCCTATGGGAAGAAACTTGTGAATTTTTTGTATTTGCGAGTTTGAGTGGATAAGACATATTTGGATCATGTCTAATCTGGGTAGTTAGAGTCTAATCTTTAACTTGGAAAAAAGATTAGGGTTTTATCTTTAACTTGAGAAAAAGGATTAGGATTTGATCTTTAGTCTTCAAAAAAGATTTGGTTAATCTTTAGCCTTTTAAAAGATTAAATTTTTATTATTCTTGTAATAGAATTAGAGTGGATAAGGTTCTTCCTAAGCCTGTGAAAATGATAAGTGTAATAGTGTGATGGAGTAAGAATATAAAGCTTGTTTTTGAGCCTACGAAAATAATCAAGATTATAAGGGTTTGGTTCCTACTTGGGAAAGGAATCAAAGAGTTAGTGGATTGCGAAATCCCCGTGGAGGAAAGGGGACTGGACGAAGGGTAAGAGTAGCTTATTGAACCAGGATAAATCTCTGTGTACTACATTGCTATATTTCTTATTGTTTGGTTGTGCACTTAGTTAAACATATTTTCACTGCTTAACAAGATAATAATCAATTAAGGAAATTGATATCTTGTGCTTGAATTTTTGTAACTATCAAATTCACCCCTCCTCTTGGGTAGATCTTTTAGCCAACAAATTGGATTGCTAAAATTAAATATTTTAATAATTTTTCTAAACGTTTAGTGCCAAAATGCAATTTCCATAGAAGTTTTTGAATAATTAGTCAATTTAATGGGCTACTTGTTAACAAATCCTTTATTTTGTGATTTATAAAAGCTATTGGAATGTTGAAAAAAGGGTACAAGTGAAAAAAAAAAGAAAAAAAAAACAGTGGTCAACCATAAAGGGAACTTCTTGACCACCTTTAGAAAGAATCATAAAGTGGTCGACCAACACATATAGTGAAAAACAACCTCAAGTTCCTTTTTTTAAGGAGGGGGGAGGGAAGCATTCAAAGTGGTCAATACAAGGAATGGTTGACCACCTCCTACTTTTAAAGGTAAAAATATTTCTTATTTTTCCAGATTTGACTCTATATACTTTCCTTGCCCAATTTTTTCTCTAATTTCCTTGACGTTGTCGAGAAGCCCCAACTCTCTCTTTTTCTCTTTGTCTCTCGCTTCCATATTTTAGAACCAAATGTTAGTCTAAAGAACTACCTGGGGGTAAGTTGGGTAGATTAAATAAATATAAGTAAATATTTAGTGACCTTTTGATCATTTATTGAGCTTAAAAGTGATTTTAAATTTCCTTGAAATTTATCTAAGGAATTATAGAATAATTTGTTTCAAATACGTTTTTAATGGATTTTTTTATGTTCTAAATTCGAGCAAGTTGTAAAACTCCTACAACTGAGGTAGGCGACCATTAGAGGAACTAGTGGACAGGTTTAGTGTGTTTTTAAGGTGTGATAGTCGACCAACACTTCAACTTGATGACCATTTTCTTTATTTTTCACAACTACGTGGTAGGCCAACGCCTATACCTGTGGACCAACTTTGTGTTTCTTGTTAGGTTATTAACACTATAGTGGTCAACCAACTACTTGACTTGTGGACTACCTAAAGTGTTATTTTTGGTAGGATTTTTTTTTATACGTTACTCATTGATTTATTCATTTCATGTATCAAACGGCTACCAAAAATTAGTCTAATATTTTAAATTATTTTTCACTATAAATAGGGGTTTCTATATTGTTTTATAAATGACTTTCATATAACCTACAAATGTCATATACACTACTATATCATCTTTATGAGCGGAAATCCTAGAATCACACAATACTCATTTATTGTGATTTTGAAGCTTAAATTGTATGGAGTTTATCTGCGCCTATGTATTAGTGCGTTCTTGATTATCTATATTGAACATGTTTAGAGGGCCCCAACACTTGTAATCATTGATTTTATTCAAATTGTGTAAATCTACAGTGTGGAAGAAACACTCTAGTGCGATTTAGTTTTTTAGAGAGTGAATCACATCGACTCGAATGAATTCTTGAGATAGGCTTCTCAAAAAAATTATAAGAATGGTTTATGTCTCACATGTAAGAGATCATAATTAGTGGATTGAACTCCCTGTGGAGCTTGGAGTTAGTAAATTTAGGAATTTAGTACCTCATGTCTAATTCATATATTCAACTATGATGTTGAGCAAAATTACCATGATGTAATATCAAGGATGACTACATTTAGGCCCTTACTAACCCTTTATAAGTTCATTAATGGTTGTTCAGGTGTCTCACACTAATGGTTATGAGATTCAATATTCTCAATAAAGAAAACACCCCACAACCTAGTCTAACCAACGAATTTAACAATCTTAAGCGACTAGGAACATTTAGGATAAAAGTTACCAAATATCAATGATCTCACACCTTTTAATCACCATTCAAAGTTAAACATCTTGATTATATATCTAGGGTATCTGACAACAATATATACAAAATGCCATTTTATTAATAACACTTGAGATTGTAAATTTATTGAAAAAACTACTAAAATGATGAAAGTGAATTGAAGATAAGGGTTATCTCTAATACTTGGAACCAAAAATGGTGTAGCTACATATCCAACTGACGTACCCCGGATTTCGATAGAGGAAGAAATAGATAATTGGGAAGAGGATAAAAACAAGTTTCATCTCTTCCTCTCTAAGTCATCCAAATTCGTTCATTTTAAAAATGGTTTTTCAATGTATTTTCTAGGTGTCGATTTTGAAAAAATTCTTAGGCCGAGATGTTTGTTCAAAATGGAGTTGCCACCTAGCATGGGGTTAAATGGTGTGCTAGGTCATCGAGATTTTGGAAATTCATTTTTTCTTTTTGAAATGACCTGTGTTTTGACTTTCGTTGGTCTATGTACCAAAAATATTCTTTAAGTTTGGGAGTCGGTTATGCTTAAGGAAGGTGTTAGACATCCCAAGACACCCGTCCGAAGATGGTACCTCAGTCTAAATAGATATTCACTGTTAAACACTATCCAAGCAATTTTCTTTGATTTACTTAAACAAAATAATTCCCCATTTTTTTTAAAGTTTTTGTTCTTTTTATGTATTTTGCATGATTTAATTGAAAACATGTAAACAATAAAACTACTACTAGTCAGCGACACCCAATAACAGTTTATATACAGACATATATGTAAATACGCAAGCTATACTAAATAAAATGCAAACTAAGACTAAGTTGTTTGGATATGCAACCGAACCCACATGTGGGTTGCCGACGTATCTTGAATGAGAATCAGATCATCACGTAGTTCGTTCTGGTTAGGGTAGAGGATATGGTTTATTATTAAAGATGTTACCGAACCCTTATGGGTTACCTACATACTTTGGGTGGTTACCAAAGATCAGGTCAAATGTAGTTCATTCTTATCTCGTTGAAAACTGGGTTCATTATTAGAGGTGTGACAGAACCCTTATGGGCTTCCTACTTTCTTTGGGTGGTTACCAAAAATTAGGTCAAACATAGTTCAGTCTTGTTACATTTGAAAAAACTGGGTTGGTTTAGTTTAAGGCTGAGTTAGTTTTAGTTAAAGATTAGTTTGTTTTGGTTGATTATCAGTTAGTTTTGGTTGTGAACAACCTGAATCACAACCTTAATTATGTTTATTAACAGTTTTTAGAGTTGTGAACAACCTAAATCAAAACCCTAATATATACATAACAACCCTTTGATTTTGTCAAGAACCTTAAACAAACTCCTTTGTTTTGGTTAGTTTTGTGTTAGTATGTTAGTGTGTGAGTTGTTAGTTAAAAGTGAAAGAAATACCATATATTTATGCCAAACCTTCTCGTAACTAAGGAACACGGGAATGTTTCAGAAGAAGAATCACATATATCCTCGAAGAAATAGAGGCTCTCCCTTTATCCTGAGTTCTTAGCCACAAGGGTCTGTCAGTGTAGTGTATATATATATATATATTGTGTGTCGTGTTTAGCTAAAAAAGGAAAAGAAATACTATGTTCTTGGGGGAATTGTATAGACTATACACAACTCATGGTGTGATAGAAGTTTTGTTTGAATCCTCACATATTCTTAACATGTTCTCGGATGATTTGATGTTTTTGAATGTTCTTGAGATGCTTGAAATGGTTTTTTGTATGATTTGAGCCTAGTTTGGTTGTCATAGTTAAAATTAGTTGTTTATTTGATGTTCTTGACAAAATCAAAAGCTTGTTCAGTTGTTTTAGTGTTTGTTTGGTTGTTTTATGGATTTTATGTGTTTTGTACATGAAAGTAAAATGTGTTATCCACATGATCCTACTATATACAAGCAATATATACAAGATTAACCAAAGATCATTGGGTGTTTTATAGGAACATACGTACTAAGGGGATGTAGTCTTCCCTAGTGTTTACCTCCTTCTCCTCTTTGATCTTCTTGGTCGGTGGTTGATTGCTAGTCGTCGATTCCTCGAGTTCTTAGCCAAGAACCCAAGAATACCCTACTTAGGGGATGTGGTCGTCCTTAAGTAGCTAACCTCATTTCCCTCTTTGCTCTTCTTGGCTCGGTGTTGATTGGTGATTGTCGATCCTTAGAGTTCTTGTTCTAAAAACTTAAAGAACACCTTCCGCGATTGGAGTTCAGTAGAATAATGACGTGTTATTTGAGAAATATGCTTGAGAGGCCTAGGACCCGAGAAAGTTGCTCGAGTTTAGAGAGAAAAGTTAGGCTTTCAAGACTTATAAGAATGAGAGGGGTGACCCTATATTTATAGACTTAGGGGCCTGCGCATTGGCCAATGCACATGCCAATCTAGGTTGTTCCCTAGGGGGTGTTTGGCCTAGGGCACTACTTGTCTTGCTTTGGTCTTGTTTGGATTGGAATGAATTTAGGATGGGATGTGCATTTAATGCATTTCTTGGAGGCCACACATCCGGTTTGGTTTCAATAATGGGTCATCACGATTCAAAGTTTTCGGTTGGTTCTAAGATATTTTGCTTAAAATATCCAGATACCTTGAATGTGGTCTTGACATGTCATCACAAGAATTTAATTCTTGATGGAATGTGCATTCAATGCTCATTGAATACCTTACTTAGGTGGCGAACCGAATTGGTTTAGTTTCGATAACAGTTGGTTGTACCCTAAGTGTATTGGTTCACTTCCTTAGCCACTTTGTAGGTAACTTCTAGGAAGGCTCATTAGTCATTATAAGACTTAATTTGTGGGCATTAAATGATGGCTAGGACCTTGATTTCTTGGGCCTAGAGTGGTTTGTCAAGACTACTTGAATTCGGTGAAAATTTAAGTCAAGCTGAATCCTTAAATCACCTTGTGATCTAGGGCCTTGTCATGACCTTTCCAAGACTTTAGTAAGGTGTCTTGGATTGTTTCTTGGTAGTATGTGATGTGGTATGCACGAAATAAATTAATATTTTTGATGTTAAACTAACAAGATTCAGTGAAAAATAAATGTTTCAAAGTCGGGGTGGGTAACTGAGTTAATTGTTTAAAATGTTCTATAATTTAAGGGTAGTGACTATGATTTTATCTATACCAAAGATGATTTTATGAAAATCAAATTTTAGTAAAGTTATTTTAGACCTCCTTAAATCATGGGAATTTCGAGTTTGACACGAAACTTTTACTTGGCTATATTTTGTCAAATTCAACATTTTTGCATTTTTGTCATGTTTTTTTTTTTGTATAGTATATAGTGTGATCTCATGTAGAAATTCATTTTCTTTAAATCCAAGTTTAAAATTTATCTGAACTTGTACTTGATTCGACACTAATTAGGCAGGATAAAATGTGGTGTCTACACAAACGATTGTTTAAGCGTGTGGGTTTGGATTCAGCTTTGCTATTGGTGCGTGTGTCCTATTCTTTTCATCCTTTTCCTCCCTTTGTTCCTACAGATTGTATTTTGTAAGTTTCTGGTCTATTTTGCGCTGTTTAGGATCATTTTGATTGCGATTTTTACCCTGTTTATCTAAAAAAGCTTAAACACTCCAACAAAAAAAAAAAAAAAGATTTTTGAAAACTTTTATTTCTCTACTTTCATTAATATTTTACTGATGGAGTCAACCTTTTCTTTTTGAAATTAAAGTTTCTCAATTTTTTGATATTTTCTCATTTTCCTAATTCTTCTGTTTAACCTGATAGTATTCTGATACCAATTGAAAGATCCAAAGTGTATATAATGTCGTTAGATTATTGATAACACAATAGAGAGAATCACATGGAGAGAAATACGATAGCGACCTCGCCTTGAGAGAAAAGGAAGCGACGTGATGAAAAGAAAGACGAAAACAACAGAATTAGAATTTAATATAATTATTAATCATTACCCGTATTTATAACATTGTTATGTGCAGTCAATATTAAATTACCTATTTATTGCGGAAGTGAATTGAATCACTTATGTAATTACCGATATATATATATATATATATATATATAGGATTTAAGTATTTTTAATCTAATCCGTTCTTTGTCTCATAGGACATTAGACGATTGAAAAACATCCATCATCTTATACTCGTCCTATCTTATATATCGCCTTATTATATATAATTATTAATCACTGTCCATATTAATAATTTATAAACTTATCATATGCAGAGAAAACTAAATTACCTATTTATAGCGAGAGTGAATTGAACAACTTGTGGAATTAACTATAATTATTAATCACTACCCATATTTATAGATTTGTTATATTCACTTAATATTGAATTACCTATTTATAACGACAGTGAATTGGACCACTCCGTAATGATCTATTTATTAATACATTTATATAAAAAAGAAAGAAAAAAGAAATAGGGTTTAGATTACTTTTAATCTCAGTTGTTCATTGTCTTGCAAGACATCGACAACTAGAAAACATCCAGTCATCTTATACTCGTCCTATCTTATTAAATAGTCTTATTATATAGATTATAATTATTAATCACTACCCATATTTATAATCTTCTCATGTGCAGTAAAAATTAAATTACTTATGTTGGCCTAGTGAGCTACCCAAGAGGGGAGAAAATTGGGTAGTAATAAAAAATTATCAGAATAATAACACTTCAAAAATCAAATAATTAATTTTATTAAAAAATTAATTATTATCTTTATAACAGCGGATAAGTGTAATAAGCTCTTGGTGCACACCCAAACAACAAAAGATAAAATAAAGAAAATAAATAATGCAGTACACACCGGTATATCCTGATTCACCAAGCTATTCTTGGCTAATCCAGTCCTCCGAGCCCCCACAGAGATTCACACCCACGAAACTCAAGATTCCTTTAAAGGTAGAAACCAAACCCTCGCAAAGATTCTTTTCACAGGCTCAGAATCAATCATTACAAATTCATTTTTCTAGGCTTAGGAATAACCTATGGTTTTTATAGGAAGAGACTGAAACCAGCTACCCTTAAATTAAATACTCCCAATAGTATTCAATTTGTCACTCAACTCACCAATTACAAATTGATAAGTGATTTTTCTCACTCGAAACTTCTACTACTCCAGATAAATTAGAACTTAATTAATATCCCAAAACTAGTGATAGAAAAGTGAGATATTCAAAATCTGATTTAAACAAAAATAGGGTAGCACGTAATTGAGCACGTTATCAGATTTCATCAAAAAATTGTTTCAAAAAATATTTTTCAATGAAAAATCATAAATCAATTTCAAAGATCAAATTCTAAATATAATTAAGCAATCAATCAGTAGAAAGTAATTTAAAAAGATCTCACCCAGAATCCACCGAAAGAATAATGATAGCAATGTCACTTCAGATCGGTAGCAGCAATAATCCACAACAAATAATTTTCAACAATAACTTTTAGAAAAGCTCTTACAATTCTCTCAATATGATTTCTCTTAGAAAAGCTCAGTATAATTCTCTTGATATCTCTTTTTAACATAAAAAACGCGAGTCTATATAAATGGGAACAAAATAAGTTCTCTAACGTCTAGTTCTCACTTGTTATGACATTTAATTGCTCTTATAGACCTTTTATATCATTAAGACTTTATCCTGGTTCAAATCATTTAACTACATATTTTAAACTTCTCAATTAAGTCCCCTAAATTGATAAAACTTAATGAACCAAATTTATAGGGATATAATATATGTTGCATATCTCAAATAACATTAAATCCCTAATATATCTTGTGAATCCTAACCATAAAATGGCTAATAACGGCTACTTTTAGAATAAAATTCGAAATTCCACAAAATCCTGAAACAGTGCCATAAGTCGACTTACCAATGACCACCGGTCGACCGCTTGATTCAGGATGTAGCTAAGCCAAAAATCCACAGTCCATCGATTGACCTATCTGTCGACCTAGAGATTCAGAGAGTTACATTTCTAGTCATAGGTTGACTGCTCTATCGATTTATCGATATAGAGAGTTCATATTTAAGCACAGGTCTACCTGTCGACCGAGAGATACAAAGACTTTTTCTTTTGTTCTTTGGTCGACTTACCTATCTACTTACTAATGCTAGAACACTTCTGTCAATTTGTTTTTAATCCACTTTCATTGACGTTTTCACCCATTTAATCGATTTCTTTTCTCGATTAGTTCCACTAAATACTTAAATTCAATTTTAATTAATTATTAATATTTATTTTTCAATTACACATAGGAGCAAATAATTCAACTAATTAGGATCATATAAAAAACACACATATTTATAAAAATCTTTTTGTGTCGTGCATGATTCTAATTGGGATATTAAGAGTTGAAATTTAACTTGAGTTGTTTTCCCTAGGTTCTTCAAATTCTTCAACCTCTTAATCCTTTATCATCTTTGTCATCATATCTTCATTATTTGGAACTAATAAACTGAAACACTTAATCAAACCATTATGTTGATCCTAAGATTTTGAAGAATAATTAAGTATTGATGTTTTGGTGGAACTAATGTATTCATTGAGTGTTTCAGTGATTTAAAGTTCCAAGTGATGAATATGACAAATTAAATGGATGCTAAATGATGAAATTGAAGATATTGAAGAATTAAGAGTTTGAAGAAATTAGAGAAAATAACCAGGTAAATTTCAACTCTTAATATCCCAATTAGGAACACACACATGGTACAAAATGTATTTTATTATTTATGTGTGTTTTTATTAAATGAAATTATTTGCTCCTATGTGATTTGAAAAGAAATAATTTTAAATGACTAAAATAGAATGTAAGAATATTAGTGGAGCTAATTTAGATGAGAAAATGGTTAAATAGGTGAAAATGTAAAAAAAAATAAGTTAAAAACGTGTTTATAGAAGAGATCCAGAATACATTAGTCTACTGATAAGTCGACCGGACCAAGTAGCTAAAAGATCTTGTATCTCTGAGTCGACTGATAGGTCGACCGGCCAAGAGGGTTGAACTCTCTGAATCTACAAGTCAACCGGTGAAGGAAAAACAAACTTTCTGAATCTATAGGTCGACAGGCAGGTCGACCGATGAACGCCTTGGTTATAACCTGAATCTACCTGTCGATTGGTCGGTTGACTGGATGCGCTGTTTCAGGATATTGTTTTATCTGAGATTATATCCAAAAGTAGCCGTTTTTGGTTGGGATTTGAGAGAGATTTCAGGAATATTATCTATATTTAAGATATGGTTCACATACTAATTAAATCCTATTGATTTGGTACATTAAATATTAATGTTTCTCAATTTGGTTCTTGAAATTGATTCTATTCTAATTTATTGAGATTGAGAAATATTTGAGGGGGTTTAATTGAAAGATTTGAAAGTTATTTTTAAGTGAAATTGAACCTAAATGAAGTCATTATGATATAAGGGGTCTACAAGTGCTATTAATTGTCATGACACATGTAAACTAGCCGTTATAAGGCTGATTTCATATTCCTATATATAGACATGCGAATTTTTATTTATGAATAATCATTCTAAGAGAGAGAATTCATATATTATCAAGAGAGATCAGAATATATCAATTGAGTGAGCTTTTCTAAGAGATATCTTATTGAGAATTGAGTGAGCTTTTATAAGAGAATCATTTGCTGATCATCGCTGCTACCGATTTGAAGTTACATTGCAATACTATTTTCTTTCGGTGGATTCCGGATGAGATCTTTCCAAATTGCTTATTATTTGTTTATTGATTTTATATTTGGAAATTGATCTTAGAAATTGTTTCTGATTTTTGAAGAAAATAGTTTTACAAACAATTTTTTGAATCTGATTTTGTGTTCCAATTTGCTACCCATATTCTCATTAAAATCAGATTTTTGTATCTCACGTTTTTCTATTATTAGTTGGGATATTAATTGAGTAATTATTTATCTGGGGTGGTAGAAGCTTCGAGTGAGATTTACTTCTTATTAATTTGTGTATTGGTGAGTTGTGACGTGTTAAATACCGTTGGGGGTTTTTAATCAAGGATAGGGGTTTCAGTCTCTTCCTGTAAAGAGATTGAGGTAGTGATTCTTCCTGGATAAGAATTGCATTATGAGTAATTTGTAAAGGTTCCATTCTTACCTGTGAAAAGGATAGTTGAAGTATTTTGTGAGGTTTTGATTCTTGAGCCTTAGTGTTAAAAAGAATTAGGTTATTCTTTAGCCTGTAAAAAGTAGAGGTTTTTCTTTAGCTTGAGAAAAAGGATATTGTAAAGGTTGATTCTAAGTTTGTAAAAGAATTAGGTGGCGTTTGGTAACTGTTTCTGTTTCAATTCCAGCAGTGGGATGAGAATGGGATGGGATGGGATGGGAATTTTGTTTTCTTTTTGGGAGTGGAATTGCGTTTGGTAACGATAATTTTTTTTTTGTTTTGGGAAGGGAATTGTGTTTGGTAACGATTTTATCCTAAAATCTTTTTTTTTTTTCTCTTTTCAGTTTTGGCCGGCCGGCGGCGGTGCTCCAGCGGCGGTGTTCCGGCGGCGCTGTCGCCGGCCGGCCGGCAACGGCAGGCGACGGTTCTCCGGCGTCGGAGACGGCGGTGCCCCCGCCGGCGATGACCGGACGGCGGTGGCGCCGTCGCCGGCGACTGCCGGAAGTGGCCGGAAAAATTCCGGCCGGACGGTGACCGCCGCCGCCGCCGGCGGCGACCGGCGGACGGTGGCGGCGACCGGCGGACGGTGGCGGCGGTGGCCGGCGGCGGCGGACGGTGGTCGGCCGGTAGGTGAATAGTGATCATGGGTTTTGGGAATGGAATGAGAATAATGAGAAACAACTTTTTTTTGTTTCTCATTTCTTAAGAAAAAAGTGGGCACAATTCTCAAATGGGAATGAAATGGAAACGGAAACAAAAATTACCAAACGCTATTCCCAAACAGAATTCCCAAAAATCTGGGAATGGAATGGGATGGAAATGGTTACCAAACGGGGCCTTAGTGTGCGGGTTTGGTTCCTACCTTCAAGGGGATCTTGGTTTTAGTGGGTGCGACCTCCGTGGAGCTCGGGGGACTGGATTAGCCAAAAGTGGCTTGGTGAACCAGTATAAATCTTTGGTGTGCTGCTATATTTATTTTGCTATTTTTGCTGTTTGGGTGTACACCTAGTTGATTAATTAATTCTGTTGTGTTATAAAGATAATAATTAATTTAGGCTTAAAATTAATTATTTAATTTATTCAAGTTTTATTCTGATAAGTTTTTTAATTACCCAATTCACCTCCTCTCTTGAGTATTCTATTGGGTCAACACGTTAGTTCCACAAAAAATATCAATATTTAATTGTTCATCAAAATCTTAGGATCAACAACTTATTTATAACGGGGGTAGAGTGTACAACTTGTCTAATTAACTATTTATTAATACACTCACGTGCGCGCGCACACATATATATAAATAGGATTTTGGTATCTTTTAATATCAACAATTCTTTATCTTATAAGATATCAAACGACTGAAAAAGAAATATAGTTTAAATATCTTTTAATGTCTTCATTTTCTTATCTTACAGGATATTGAATGGCTGAAAAATATCTAAATCTTTCACATACATCTTTTCTTCTTAAATATGTCAAGATCACGGAGAGACATCTCATTATAATTGTTCACTAATTATAATCAATTTATACACTCAATTTTATTTATAATTTAGATTTATTTATAATTTAGAGTATGATAAATACACCTTTTTCACATACCCAATTTTATGTCATCATGCGCCGTTAGTTTACTATTCTTTTAATGGAGTGTACACTAATGCATTATTGAATGATCTGGGGTGTGATTGTTTTTTTATTATACAGTAAAATTGTATCCGAGTCAATTACCATAACTAATTATCTTCCTTTGCGATGGCACATTCCGCTTGTTGTGTAAGAAAGGGGTAACTCCCTTTAATAATCGGATTGTACCTCTTGTTGCTACCCGACTAACCCACTTAGACGGGGGTGTAATTGGATTTAATGCCTACTGAAGCTATCTGGGTTGCCAAGATAAGAAGGATTTGGAAGAAAGCTAACTGGTGGTAGTGAGAGCATAGGGCAGGAGGTTAAATATATCTAGAGAGAGGAGGAGGGGGAGAGAGATTTATCTTCATGTTTGAGATGATAACCAACGTTTCGCAGGCATTTGATTTAAGCAAATCATCAAAACCCTTCCAGTTCTGTATAAACCTACACCGACCGTCTCCCTTGTTTACTGGGCATGTATTCAGAACGAACTTCCTCTTTAAAGGCAACGGTATGCTCGTTACAAAACCCAGAAAACTCAAATTAAGGGCTTGTGAAGCTTCCACTTCGAGCTCAGACTTAATCGTCCCCTCTAAGAGGGCCCAAGAAGACGCAACAGCTACTGAGCTTCTCGAGGCGAGTCTAAACTTAATTTTGAAATTTATACTTTTGAGCTTTGACTGATTTATGAGCTTTAGTTCACTCTTGGTTGCCGAAAAACTGAAAGAAAGAAAATTTGTGCCTTTGCGTGTTTTTGGAAGATAATGATTTTAAGGTTCAATTCAATAATTTTTTTTTTTTTTTTGTCATGTATTTTTGTCTTTCATGTTGAATTTATTCATTCAAGGATTTGCTCGATATAGTTTATGCTTGATTGAAAGCCTAGTATTGCATTTATCTGTACCCAATTTTCATATTTCTAAAGAAATCCCACTTAGTTGTTGATATAAGGTTCTTGAATTTCATCCTACTTATGTAGACTTCATCAAGGCAAACATAATGTAGTTTCTGTTCTACATTATGAAATTTAATAAAAGAAAAATTGGATTGTTGTGACAAAATTTGTATGCAATTGTAAGCTTATATGAGTATTACTTCAGCATTAGGGCTTGGACGTCTTGCAGACGCTCTATCTGCTTGTATTCTTCCTTAGTGTTTTGCGATAGGTATCATTTCTGGGGACCTTCCTGATTTTTTTTAACAGTCAATAAGATGTCAAAATGTTGGGATGCAAATTTTCATTTTTACGTGAATTCTTTCAGGTTGCTTTTGGGTAAGAGATTTAACAAATCCATGAAATTTGTAAATGATGGGATTTCAAAATTCTGGATTTTGAAATCCCATCATTTGGATAATTTTTTTAGATGAAGAATTTGATTGTGTAATTTCATAATTTATCTTGTTTGAATTGACAAGTATTTGTATGCAAATTTTTGAAATTTATTGAATTTTTAATAATAAAAATGTGAAAATATATCTCATAATATAATTTTTATTTAGTAATTTGATAATATAATTTTAATAATATAATTTTTAGGGAAACTTTTTGAGAGGTCCCAAGATTCTAAAAATAACTTTTTAAGGACCATTTCATATGTAAAAAAATCACTGTTACAAGACTTCATAAAGTAGTGTTTTTATGAGATGCGACTTTTGGGAGAATTTCCCTAATTTTTATACCTATTTTACAAATATAATTTTATTATATAATATATAGAGAGAATGGAGGATTTTGAAATTCATACAATTACAAAATAAAAAATGGGATTGAAGTGAAATGGATGAGGAATTGAAAAAGTAGTAAATTCCCCCTTGGAAGGATTTAAAAATAACGTGTTTTGAATTTGAAAATCCCTCTTCATAGTACCCAAACAAGGAATTTCCTAAACAAAATTTGTGAAAAACTACTATAATGTTTCAAATAACATTTTTCATCAAGTCTTCAAATCAATAGATGACTCTTAAATGCAAGTTTTAATTAGTTGATATTCATCTCTTAGTACAAATTCTAAATTCATCTTAAAATTTTCAATTGTAAATCCATTTGTTTCAAATCCTTCAATCCAAATGCAACCTTAGTTTTTCATCATAGAAAGGATTTAAAAATTATATCTTGGAAAATGGTCAGCAGAAACTGAAGGATGCAGAAAGAGAAAGGATAAACAAATTAGAAGAACTTGATAGAAAGGCAAGTGTTCAGCTAGAGCGACAGCTTGTCATGGCTTCAGATTGGAGCAGGGCATTACTGACTATGCGAGGAAAGTTGAAAGGAACGGAATGGGACCCTGAGACTTCACACAGGATTGACTACGGTGAATTTCAGAGGCTTCTTTATTCAAATAATATCCAATTCATGGAGTACTCAAATTATGGTCAGACAGTATCAGGTTGGTATCGGTCATCCATCGAAATGTCTTCGTGTTTTTTCTTTGATGATGGCAAGCTGTGTCTATGCATGTTATTTTGTTGAGGAATGTACTTAAAATAAAAGAATCATTTCCAACTTGGAGGTTTATGGTTTTGCATGCATTGGTCTTCATATAATTTATCAAGTAGCTGGTGGCTAGTCATTTTTTAATACTCCTTCCACCCCAAATCTATTGTCGCATTTGACTTTGCACAAAGATGTAGGTATTGTTTGAATATTTTCACTTTACTATATTACCCTTGGTGAGAATCGTGTTAAAGTGATAAAAACATTTTGAAATTTGACTGTGTGGTAGAGAAGAGAGTTATTTTGGGAAGAGTGGTAAAGTATATTTTTAAAAAAAGGAAAGTTGACAATCAATTGGGACATCCCAAAAAAGAAAGTAGGATAATTAATTTGGGAAGGAGGGAGTAGTTCTCGTCTATGAGAATGAATATATGTTGAATGATTGGATATCATGAATGTAATGACCTACTTTAGTAAAACATTTATAATGGAGAAAGTATGAAAAGGATTGTCGGTAAGCAAATTTTATTACCAAAGAGAAGCTAAAATGGGTTACGAAGAATAAAAAAGGCAGTACAAAAGAGAAAATCAGGAAAAACAAACTAAAAAGGCAAAACTAAAGGGTAAAAAAAATGGTTGAAAGCAACAACCAGGACAAATCGAATAAAAAAATACTGCCTAGTCCAGCAGCTATTTGCTGTTTAACACCTCACTTAATGCAGTCTTTCGTGGAAAAGCAATAAGCTTCCTTCAAAATGAATACTTCCTTTGAAATGAATAAAAAATCTTTGTCTGCAATGCATCTACATTCTCCTTTTGCTGTTTTAAAATTCTAGAATATATTTGCCACCAAAGTAGTTGATGGTAACCGAAGCTACAATATTAGCATTGAATTTCGTCTTCCAGTTCTCACTTGCCCATGCAGTGAAGGCCCTCACTTGTAATTCTGAGCTAGATCACCCCCGCACTTTTTCAAGAAGAATTTACACACTTGTTGAGTATAGGATAATTCAAAGAACAAGTGCTCATGTGTTTCAGCACAATATACACAAAGTGGGGAAGGGATTGGTGTAAAAGCAGCCAACCTGTGGTTTGGGCATTGGAGTCTCGAGTCCACACCAACGAAAGAATAGCTAAGTGCCTTGGGGGGTTATGAGGAAACCAAACAAGCTCATACCGACTTACAGTTTCACCATGGTTGCTACACTGTTCCAAAGCAGAATATGAACTAAATCCTTGGAAGGATTTTGCTTCCATATCACTTGATCTGCTCTGTTGGTATGCATACAGACTCCATCAAATATATATATACATCCAATCAATATATTTAGATGAAGAGGAAGGCCAGTTCCACTCATCATTCAGTCAGAAATCACAAATGCTAGATTGTAGTGGAATGGGCAAATCATAAGCAATTATTGGCCGCTACATTTCCGTTAAAGGTTTATCACCATGCAAATGATCTAAGAAGAGAAAATCATTCTCCCTGTTAGTCCGTTACCAACAGAGAATGAAACTAGGGCTTAATCATACTTCTTAAATTCAACAATTTCCTCCAATTCCAAGACCAAATTTGAGGAGGCTTGATTACTTAGATTAATCATTCTCACTCAAAATTATCAATTAAAGTTATTCAACTATTAAATTACTTAGGTTAATCATTATTATGTTTATAATTAATTAATTAATTAATTGTAAATTAGAATGGCATGAGTCTACAACAATAATTACAACGAATAGAATTCTTAGAACCTCTGTAAAGGTGATATAATGAATGAAAATATCTCTTTAGTAGAACGACCGAGATTTAGTCCACATCTTTAGAAATAGATATGACAATTCAAACCAAATTATTTTACTCGAGCAACCAAATTATTTAAGTTAATCATTTAAATTTTTAAATTACATATTTAATTTTTTATTAGAATGATATTAAAGCGTGCCTTTAGGCATGGGCTCTTTCTAGTAAATATGTATACCCGCTGGACTTGATGTTTAGGGTTTCATATATCCTCATACAAACAACTCAGAATATCTAATCCTCAAATCCATGGTGTATCACAGGTAATAACATAATTATTTCTTTTGCGATTCTCCATATACAGTGATTTTGCCATATTACAAAGATGGGAAAGTGGACAGATCAGGAGGAAATTCAAAGACGGATATTATTTTCCGACGCCATGTTGTTGACCGTATGCCAATTGATTGCTGGAATGATGCTTGGCGGAAGTTGCATCAACAGCTCGTGAATGTTGACGTCTTTAATGTGAATACTGTTCCTGCTGAAGTCTATTCAACTGTTGCAACAACAGTTGTGTGGTCCATGAGGCTTGCTCTTTCAATTGTATTATACATCTGGATAGACAGTAAGATGAGACCAATATATGCAAAGTTAATACCTTGTGATCTGGGACCCCCTCGCAAATTGAAAAGACGGCAACTTGAACGTGAGCAGGCTCTTGGATCATTAGGCAAAAGTCGGTAAGTGAGTAATTATTTTCTGGTGACTTTATAGCTGAAATATATCAGGATTTCATTTTTGTTGATGTATGACTAGTTATATGTTCCATCCTAATTTATTTATGTCTGGGCTTTTCTCTCTCACTTTTAATGAAGTAGTGAAATTATGATAAGTGCTATCGAATTACTCTTTTAATGACTTTCAAATCTAACGGGTAATGACATTCCCATGCAGCACTCCATATGGCGTTTGAATAATGTTTCTGATTTTTTGTTTTTACTCCCAATAAAATGGGATGAGAATTATGTTTCCGTTCTCGATAATTCTTGGAACAAAATCGCGTTTTGTAACAATAATATTCTTAAATGTTTTCATAATTTTTTAGAACAAAAAAAGAAAAGAAAAAACAACGCATTTGGTTGCAAATGAGATGAGCTACAGTGTTTGATTTGGGGAAGAAGATTTCAGGTTTTTATACCCTTTTCTTTTTCTTGAAAAAATATAGTATTAAGAAAATGTTTTTTTCTTTTCTACGTTCATCCCCCTTGCCTTTTTAAAGAAGGCCAACAACCCAATATGATGACCGCCATCCGCTGTCATGGCCACCTCCACGCCGCGCTACCTCCTACTTTGTCCTCATAACATCAAGAAGCACCATCAATGGAAGATCCTTCACATCCTTTGTGACCCGTAATCCCATCGACAACTTAGTCCCTCCAAACTTCTTAAGCCAAGTCATTGAAACTTTCCCGGACGAAACCCACTGGAAAAATAATAAGAAAATAAGAAAATCACCCCCTCCTTGTCTTTGCCAATTGGAGCAATAACAATAGAGTGGAGAGAAAGAAAAACTAATTTGTTAAATTTGTGAGGAAGATGAAATTGCAAATCTAAACCATCCCCTCCTCGATTTCAGATTTGAGATCAAGCCCCAACAAAAATTGCTGATTCTAGCTCAGAATTTTGGCTTCGGCTTGCGGGATTGTGGTGGGTAGAAAGAGCTTTGTGGTGAAGTTGGCGGCGGTCTTAAACGTGTTAATTGATGGCAGCGGGGCTATGATTCGGCAAAAATCATGTTCCGGCGGGCGTGGGGGTTGATGGAATTGGAGTGGGTTTGGGAGGTGGTTTGTTATAGGGTTGGGTGATGCTGTGCTTAGGACGGCATGTTGACGAGCGGACTGGAGGCAGCGGTAGAGCAGTTTCGGATCGTCGAGGCGCACAAAAGCGAGTATTGCTCGACGAACACCGGCAATGGATTCAACGGATTTGAGGTAGATTTCTATGGGTGGCTCGAGGTGGTCCATGTGAGGAGTCCAAACGGAAGAAGAGGATTAGGGAGACGGTGGAGAGAGAAGATGGTGATACAAAGAAAGAAAAAACATTCTTCTCATTGAGCCTAACAAAATTCGACAATGGGACCTTATTAAACAATTTATGTAATTCCAAGCATGTCGATGCTGGGAAATGCATTGGGAGTAGTTTTATGGTAATGAAATGAAATCAATTTTTTTTTTCTTTCTCAAATTCCCAAGAATCTTTGGATTTCTTCCAAAATTTTGGGAATATCTAGGAATAGAAACATGTTAACCAAACATGTTTCCATTCCCAAATTTTGAATTTTTTTGGGAATAGGAACAAGATTCTGGGAGCAGAAACAGTAAACGAATGGGGCCCTACACTACTTATCCGTAACATTATTTTATCCATCTCGTTTTTTCTTTTTAAATCTTTATTATTATTTATTACATAATGAGTTTGCTATACAATTTTGTTCGTGATAGAATTTGACTCTAGATTGACTTAATAATTATGTCCACTTTTGGATTTTCTTTGGATAGTTTCATAATTGTTATAATTTTTTAGTTGAGTAACGTAGTTGTTAAAGGCGTTCCTGGGTGCTAGGCACACACAGGTGCATCTCCAGTGCCTCGCCTAGGTTTAGGTGCGCGACTTGCCTAAAGCGCACGCTTAGGGAGCTTAGGCGCAAAGTGCAGGGCGCACCTTGCGTAAAAACCCATTTTCTAAATTAAACCCTTAGCTCATTTTCTAAATTAAACCCTTAGCAATTGAGCCCTAGTTCAGGTAAGTCCTTCGCTGCTTCTTTTTTTTCTTCATCTTCTTCTTCTTCATCTGTTCTGCGAACTTCTTCTTCTTCATCTGTTCTGCGAACTTCTTCTTCTTCTTTTGTTCTGCTGTTTCTTCTTATTTATCTTTTGGGCTAGAGTGCTTCGATGCTTCAATTTATTTGGAAATTTATCAGTTGTTTCTTCTTATTTATTTGCTTATGTAGGTATGTTTTATTTTCAATAATTGAAATTTAGTTTATAGTTTCACTTATTGAGTGTAGATTTACGATATAACAATACTATAACTATTCTCTATTTTTATTTTTTTATATTATGTGCCTAATTTCGCTCATGCTAGCGCCTCTCTTCGTGCCTAGGCTCTAGTGGACCTTTGCCACTTGGTGCGGCTAGAGCCTTTAATAACTATGCTGAGTAATATATGTATATATATAGCGAGAGGAACGCATGGCACCTTAAGCCAGGTAAGTGCCTCTAACTCCTCTAGAAAAACTAGGCGTGAGATGCGCCCTGAAGGGTAACAACCCATTGAACAATAAAAGGGCCTATACAAGGACAGTTTAACAAAAGGAATATATAAGGAAGAATCATAAAAAATGTGGTGATTTCTCTCTCTTCACGTGCACCAGTAGAGAGCTGAGGAATCATTCACCAAGTTTTTGACACTCTTCTTTGCCAACACACTTTTCTAGCAGAGGAGCAGATATTTGCAGTTTTGGGAATGCGCGGAGTGAACCGTACCAAAAAGGTCATAGCCCAAAGATAACTAGCAACATGGCAAAATAGTACAAGATGAGTGACTGGTTCTTCCTCTTGAGATAAAGATTGCGCCTATTGAGGAGAGATAAAGCCTTCCATTGGAGGTTATCTAGGCAAGAGTAGCTGGTCCGACTACTACGATAAGCCATCCACAAAAAAAGACGTAGTGTGGGCTTTTAATTAGATCTCCATGATTTTAGCACCTTATTATTGTAATCAATTATAGTTGTTTTAGGAATAAATTCAGGCAACAATTTAGGAACAATTACCATAATCGCTCATGTGTTTATTGTATAAATTGGAGGATTCTCATAGTAGAAAATATACATAATTTATTTACCTTACATGGTATCAGCCTAACTGATCATTCCTTCTTCCTCCAAGAACCCTAACTCGCGATCTCGCGGACTCTCTGTTGTAGCCTCCATCTCTGGCCTCTGCAAAATCTACAGGACTTCCATTGCAGACTTTTGAGAAACTATCTTTTCACCCGCCTCCCCATTCAATCATGTCTACTTATTCCACTAGTGGCTCCACCACCTCCAGTTCCACCTCTACTGCACTCCAAACCCTTCCATTCCCACTATCACCAACCTTATCAACTTACAAATGACAATTTTCTTCTGTGGTCTCACCAAATGGAAGCTTTTCTCTATGGCAAGAATCTTTTTGGGTTTGTTGATGGCTCCCAAACTTGCCCTACTGACTTATGTCATTGCTCTATCTGGCTTCGAGCTAACAAAACCCTTGTCAATGTCATTTTTGCCATACTATCTGATTCCATATTAGCTTCCGTAATTGGGTGCAAGTCCTCTGCTTTGGACTCTCATTGAGGATCATTTCTCTTAGGAATCTGTTGCCAACTCCTCCCTCTATAGGAAACGACTCACCACTCTTAAGCGTGGCACCACATCTGTATCTGAATATATTTAAGGGGCTAAATCTATTTCGGATGCCCTTGCTGCTATAGGCGAATCTGTCTCTAATCTGCGTGCTCCACTAAACTATGAGGCCAACACAGAACCATTTTTTCTAGTACACTCCCGCCTTCCTTGCATCTTGGGCTAATTCAGGTTCTGCTTCGTGGAATAATTCTCGCTATAAAGGATGCAAAAACACTAGTCGTCCATCCACCAACCGGTCTAATCCCTCGGGTATTCTTGGCCCTGCTTTTGCACCTACATCCATGTCTTAATGTTAGTTGTGCTTTAGGATTGGTCATTCTGCCTGCAACTGCTACCGACTCGCTTCATTTGTACAACCATCCATTCATCAATCACTGAACTCTGCCTTTGCGGGCCTCCGGATTGCTCCTCCTCAAGCACAACCTCAGGTGCATTAGAGTACATAAACTTCATAATGGTCTTTCTCTGGTATACTGATTTTGGTGCCTCTACTCACATGGCGGCCAACCCGACTCTCCTCCAACAGTGCACACCATATAGTGGCCTTGACTCTATTCAGTTTGACAATGGTGACTAACTACCAATAACCTATACTGGTAACATGACACTACCATTCGGCTTTTATTTTTTCTTCTTAATAATATCTCTATCGTTTCTTCGATGTGTAAAAATTTATTCTCCATCATTCAATTTTCACTAACAATCATGTTCTTTGTGCTTTTGATGCTTACCACTTCTGTATCTTTGATCTCACATCTGATTTTCTCCTCTATCTGAGCCTATGTAAGGATGGTCTCTACAAGTTTGCTTGCCTAGCCTACTTGCTTTATCTGCCTCAGTCAACTTGTCCATGCTTTTGCATAATTGCCTTGGTCGCCTATCTGCTAAAGGCATGTCTTACTTGGGTTCTAATAACTTGTATCTTCTCCCTTTAAATTTAAATTCTCTTTTTGCTCAGGTTGTGGTTTGGGTAAATCCACCTATCTCTCATTTCCCAGTTCTCATGAAATAAAAATTTATTTTCCTTTTAGCTTAGTTCACTTTGATGTATGATAATCTCCTGTGGTTTTTGTCTCTTGTTATAAATACTGTGTTGTTCACAATTGACCATACTCGCTTTACTTGGTTATACATAAGGAAACAAAAATCTAAAGTCCTCCATCATTTCAGAAACTGTCTAGCCTTTGTCCAACACTCAATTTGCCGCCCACGTCCAACAATTTCAAAGCGATGGTGGTGGGAAATATGATGGTGGTCCGTTCAAATCCCTTTGTTCTTTCTTAGTATTCATCGTCGTCTCTCTTGTCCTCACACACCTGAAAAAAATGGTCTTGCTGAACGTAATCAATTGCGGTCTCTATTGCTGTTCACCTAATCAATCGTCTCTCCTCTAAACTTCAGTGGTCCTCACCGTTCTCGCATCTTTATGGCCATACTCCTTCATAGTCTGAGCTACGTGTTTTTTGTTGTGCATTTTATCTACATTTAGGTGCTACTTCTGTCTGGATCGCAAGACTGGTAGAGTTTACATTTCTCGGCATGTTCCTTTTAATGAACAACACTTCCCTTTGACATCTAACACTAGCAGCACTCCACCAATCCCATCATCATGGGCCTTTGTTCTTTTACTACCACTAGCTCCTATGCTACCTTTACAATTTGCTCCACAAAATAGTTTTCCGTCTCCTATTCATCAATTGTTTCCATCTAGTCCTCAAAGACTCATCCTTCTGCTCCTGCCAGCCTTGAGACGCCTCTATCTCCAGTTCCTTCGCAACATTAAATGGTGACATGTCATCAGGATGGTACCCGTCGCTTTCTTGTTCATACAGATAGTACAATCTGTTACCTTTCCTACGGGCTTTCCTAGCTCAGCTTCCATCTCCCACTGATGAGCCTACCTGGTATACCTAGGTTGTTCGTGTATCTGAATGGCGTCAAGTCATGACTAGTGAGTTTAATGTCTTATTAAAGAATAACACTGAAATTTTTTCCCTCCTTCCACACCTCAATATGTTGTGTCTTGTAAGTGGGTCTTTAAACTCAAGTGCATAGCAGACGGTTCCAGTGAGCTGTTCAAAGCTTGTCTAGTTTCCAAGGGTTTCCATCAACAGGAAGGTGTTGACTTTGATGGGACATTTAGTCTTATAATCAAGCCTACTATTGTTCGTACTGTGCTTAGCCCTACTGTATCCGTTAGGTGGACGATATGTTAACTTGATCTCAAAATGCATTTCTTCACGACATTTTGAATGAAATTGTCTATATGACACAACTACCTGGTTTATAGATCTTGCTCGTCCTTATCATGTCTGTCATCTACCGAAGGCGCTATTTATGGCCTCAAACAAGTGCTGCGAGCTTGGTTCCAATGTCTCAGCATCTTTCTTTTACAATATGGTTTTGCTGAGTGTCGTGTTGATCACTCTTTGTTTATCAATCACTCTAACTTTGCGGTGATGCTTTTTCTTTTATATGTTGAAGACATTATTTTCACTGGCGATCAACCATCTCTAGTTTCATCATTCATCATTCATCAGCACTCTTGGCAAGGAGTTTGAGCTTAGTGACCTTGGTTCTCTATCTTATGTTCTAGGTCTTGAAGCAAATCTCTGCCTTGATAGTTTACACCTCTCTCATCTCAAGTGTACTGTCGATCTTCTAGAACACTTCTCTATGATAGACTGCAAATCCTGCAATATCTCAGTATGTGCTAAGAATCAGTTGTCATCTTATAGCAAGAATCTCTTATCTGATGTCACTAAATATCGCCAATTGGTTGGCTCACTGCATTTTTTCACTTCACCATACCAGATATTGCCTATGCGGTTCCACTATTATACCAAACAAAATGTTAAATCATTTTCCTCATATATGGAAAATTGTATCTGTGCTATTTGCTTTCCTTCCAAATTTTCGTGCCTTCTACCAAACAAACCTAAACATCCCAAGATCCCACTGCCCCTTATTTGTTTTCTCTCTTCCCACTGATCGACCAATCCCTTTTGTATTTGATTTTTGAAATTTGATAATACTTAGGGTTAGTGCCTATAGGCTCAGGATATTCTTGGTTTGATAATATACGAGTGAATCCTCTATATTTTTATTGCTTTTTTTTTTTTTTTTTTAATTCCACATTATAGGCAAAGAAATGTGAGGTCATAAGAGTGGTCAGTGTCATCCAAATGCTTATGCAACTAGATCTTGTCAGCTTTACCTAACAATGCTTTTCCTATGAAGTGTTTGGATTAACAGTTTTCCATTTTCCAATGTATCAGGGCGAGATTTATATCAGCAGAAGAAAGGACGGGTGTTACTTTTGAGGATTTTGCTGGCCAAGAATATATTAAAAGGGAATTACAAGAGATTGTTCGAATCTTGAAGAATGATGTAGAGTTCCAAAACAAAGGAATCTATTGCCCGAAAGGTGTGCTTCTTCATGGTCCTCCTGGAACTGGTAAAACACTTCTGGCAAAAGCTATAGCTGGTGAAGCAGGACTTCCTTTTTTTGCAACTAATGGTACCGATTTTGTTGAGGTGAATCCTAATTTCCTTGACACCTCCAATACACCCATTGGGAATGGGTATGATTAGAATTGCTTGATAATCTGATATTATAAAACCTTGCAGTTATAATGAATTGCTGACATTATTTAAAAAGACAGCTGCTAGGTAGACAAGCTTGGAAACATGAGTAGAAATATGGGTATTTTATCCAATACGATGAAAATATGGGGTATGGCACTATATTGTTATATTTTATATTAATATGTTACAAATACAGTATAACTTAGCAAAAGTATAAGTAGAATCATCATGCGGAAAATAAGTAGTATCATTTGTTGAAGGGTATTTGTGTAATTCCTAGTGTAAGGTTTATGTATTGTTCCCTTAGGATTTGTGTATTTTTTCTAGTAGGAGAGGTTGACTTTCTCATTCTAATCTATTCTTTTGTTATTTTAACATGGTATTAAGAGCAGGTACAGATTGGGAATTAAAATCATAAGTTCTGTTCTACCATTTCATTCCAGTTCATATATATTATTTTATTTTATCTTATATTTTTTTTCCTACTCTACCTACGCTGCCCAACACCCTAGATTTCCACCCTGCTGTCGCTGCCCTACCTACGTTGCCCAACACCCAAGTTCCTTCGTCCTCGCTGTCATCCGGCCACCCCAGTTGCCTTTCGCATGCTTTGTTTGTAGATGCATTGGCCTCCATACGCCGTCGACCAGCCAGCCTTGCATCGTCACCATCTAGCCAGCCTCGTGCCCCCGTCATATTCCAGTCAGCCTACATCGTCGCCGCCATTCAACTATATCTCAACCGCAACACTAAGTTATTGGGTGACCGAGGATGAATGTTTTTATTATTTATTACTTCACTTTATTATTATTTGGAAAAAAAAAAAAAAAAAAAAAAAAAAAAAAACGCACACACACACAATAAAAAACTTTGCCTTATTTAATGTCTTAAATTATTTGTTTTTCACTGTGTTCTATTAATTTATATGTATGTTTTTTGTTGGTTCGTTTCTATTGACCTTAATTGTTACTTGAGTTAGTAGTTGTATTGGTGTGTACTATCTCATTCGTTTAGTATAGCGCACTTATGACGACTATGTCGTCTCAACTGTTAACCACACGCAAATTGAACGGGACTAATTATTTACAGTGGTCCAAAGCTGTGTGCAGGTTGCTCTTGCTGGCCAAGGGAAACGTCGTCACTTCACCAAATCCGCTCCATCCATAGATGACAAGAAGTGCAAAGACTTGATTCAAACTGATGCCTAGATTCTTTCTATGATGTGGAACTCAATGGAGCCTCAGATTGCTCACATGTGTACTCTCACCTGGATACGGGTAAAGCAATCTGGGACTATTTTCATGTGTTATATCCAGTAACCTTACTTGGATGTATAATCTATTTGTCAAGTATTTTCAACTACATCACAAGCAACAAAATCTGTTACGGATTGCTACGTTTAATAGGCTTCATGAGGAGATAAATACAATTCTTCCAATGACTACTGATGTGAAAGAAATGCATACACAACGTGAGCAGATGATAATTATGAAGTTTTTAGTCGGCCTATGCCTGGAATTTGAGCCCAATCGATCTCAAATCCTTGCTAGTGCTTCCCTTCCCTCCATCACCGAAACCTATTCATGCTTCTTGAGCAACACCAATTGAGAAAATACTACGATCTTTGGTTTATCTTCATCATTAGAACAATTAGCCCTGGTTACATTGATCCCTCAGGGCGACCGTAGTGATCAGTCTCGTGGAGGCGGTTCTTAGGGTGGCGAGGTGGCGGCGGCCATGGTCGTGGTCCACATCGTCAGTGCTATTTTTGTGGCGAGGAAAATCATACCAGAGATACTTGTTGGGACCTAGGTTGTTGCTCTCCTAAATATGCTCATGCAGTAACCTTTGATCTGGCCAATCCCATTCCACTGTCCGATTCTTCAACTACCAAGGGAATTTTTGTTGGCGAGTCCGCTCAGTTCCTTTAGTTTAAGGCCTCCCACCAGGTATCTACCCCATTGCTTCTCTAGCTCAACGAGGTACTTCTATTGCATGTCTTTCTTTTTGCCATTTCCCATCTACACCTTGGGTTATTGACTATGCTGCCACTGATCACATGTGAGGTACCGCTTCTTTGTTTACACATATTTAGTCATCTCCTCATTGCCCCTTGTTACTGTTGTTGATGCTTCCACAACCGCTATTCGTGGCAGTGGCATCGAGGAACCCTCAATCTCCTTTCTTCATCCTCTGTCTTGAATATTCTCTCTCTTTTCTTTTAATTTGATGTCAGTGAATAGATTACTAAACTTCTTAATTGTTTTGTTTCCGTTTCCCCTGATTTTGTCATTATCCAGGATTTGAGGATGCGAAAGTTTATTGGCTCAAGGTGTGAGAAAAATTGCATTTTCTACTTTGACGATCATGACAAGAGTTCTGCTATCCCACCCACTGCCTGTCCTGACAACCTCAAGTTACTTGTCCCTAGTTTACGACATTTGTCTTCCTTAGATTATGAGTCTTGTCAGTTGGGAAAGTATCATCATTGTTCATTCAGATGTTTGAGATTCTTTTCGTGTTGCTTCTACATTGAGTTTTCATTGCTTTGTTATTTTTGTTGATGGTTTTCAAAAGTTACATGGCCCTATTTAATGAAAGTCCGTTCTGAATTCTTCTCCATTTTTCGTGGCTTATATGTTGAAGTTAAAACTCAATTTAATGTTTTAGTACATATACTTACAAATGATGATGCTCGGGAATATTTTTCTCAGCCATTTACTTCCTTTATGTCACACTAAGGCATATTGCATCACATATCGCAGCAAAATCAAGTAGTTGAAAGAATCAACATCTTCTGGAAAGGGCTTGTACTCTACTTTTTGAGATGAATGTTCTCAAACACTTCTGGGTGACGTGGTTCGTGCAATTTGCTTCTTGATCTATAGGATGTTGTTCAATACTCGATTCTTTTTTCCTGTTCCCCTTTGTTTTGTTTATCTCTCTGTATATTTGGATATGTCTGTTTTGTTCATCACTTGACTCTCGATAAGGATAAGTTAGATCCCGTGCTTTAAAATGTGTCTTCCTTGGTTATTCTTGCACCCGAAAGGGCTATTGTTGTTGTCCATTTTTACGTCGCTTATTTGTGTGTGCTAATGTTACATTCTTCGAGTCCTCCATTTACTTTTGTGCGTCATTTTCTCTGGACGATTTGGATGTTATTCTTCCTTGGCCGAGCCTCCCAGCCTCGACCACATCTCCCCTTGCTCCAGATCTGTCTTTCCCTAGTAGTTCTCTACCCTTCTTTGTAGGTATACTCTTGTTGCCTGAAGGTAGCTTCTGCCGTTATGCCCATGTACTAACCATTCTATTTCTAGCTTCATCTCGTATGCGCGCCTTTCTCCTTCATACTCTTCTTTTGTTACTTCTTTGTCCTCTGTTTCTTCCTGACTTTGTCTCAGAGTCTCTCTCACTCTCCTTGATTGGACGATTGCATTTGAGGAGGAAATTCTTTCCTTACATCAGAATGGTACTTGACACCTTTTCTCACTTCTGCCTGAAAAAAATGGTAGTTGGATATAATTGGGTGTACACAGTCAAAGTTTATCCAGGTGGCACTATTGATGACTCAGGGCTTGCTTAGTTGCTAAAGGTTATATTCAGGTATATGGTCTTGATTACTCTGTGACTTTTTCTCCCATTGCCAAGCTTACTCTGTTCGCTTGTTCATCTCTTACTGCCATCTTTCGTTGGCCGTTACTTTAGCTCGACATTAAAAATGCCTTCTTAAATGGCGATCTAACTGAGAAAGTATGCATAGAGCAACCTCTTGAGTTTGTTGCTCATGGGGAGTCCGGTCCGGTCTTCAATTTTGTTGTCTCTGTTATTTAATTCCATATTGATTAAGTATTTAATTTAGAATTCTAGTATCTTCCACCAACAATCTTATAAAGCATTTTCGTTAATCTGATGTTATGGAATTCAAATTAATTGCTTAATCTCTATCTTGCTTGTTCCAAAATGGTACCTTGTTGATTGTTTTCACTCTTCAGTATAAAAAAGCTACTTGTGAAACAGGTTAGATAGTGTTCTAGTAGACACGGGTCTCTTATCCACAAGAAAGAAAATCTTGAAATTGTATTGAAGATGAATAATTGAATGGAAGTTATTCGGTTTCGAGAGTCCAACAATAACTATTTATAGCTAATAAACATATAAACCTAACCCTATTAGCTGCGTTTTGGACAAAAAAATTAGATAACTACCAATACTATAACTTATAATCAAGACAAAGTATTCCAAATATATTTTCACCTGGTGCAATATCCTAATGGGGTTCTAGTTTGACTAAATAACTTACTAAAACTTTCTAAATAATCATCCACTAATCGTAATTTAATCAGGATCCTTGTCCTATCAGCCTCTCCCACTTAAAAAACTCATCCTCGAGTTTGACTTTTGACTTTTGATATTGAAGTTTTCCATTGAAACAAACTAAGCATTTTGATTTTTTTTTTCATTCCATTTCGAAAATTAATTTTCGCAAATTGCTCAACCCGAACATTAAGCCGAATTGAAATATCTACCATTGCATTAAGTAAATTTCAACCCCAATAAAATCAATATGAACTACGTCTTCCATATTAAATCGATCATAATTTTTTAGTTCTTGATATTTAGACATGTAGCCAATTAAAGATTTTTACGTGTCAACTAATCCTTCTGAATGAGTATGCTGTAAGATTTTGAATTTCATGTCTTCTTGCTGGTCAACTTAAACAACAAAGCCATCATATCGAAGTAAGATAATTGCAAACATAGGTTGCTTTCTATTAAAGGATATTTTTGTTTTTATTTTTTTTGTATTAGGGTCCCTCATTAATGAGGTGGTTGGCTAACCTCATTAATGAGGTGGTTGGTTGATGAACTCCTCCCCCCATAAATAGAGGGTTGAGTGGTAGTGGCAAAATACACTTATATACATCCTTCGCTGTAAATCTTTTATTTTTGCATGGTATTAAGAGCTTATTGATCTTTTAAATTTTCATTTGCTTCCTCTCATGATATTTGTTCAGTTTTTCTCTTTTGTTTCGGCGAGTTTTGGAATCGATTTTGGCACTTCTGTTTTATGCCTTCAATCGGCGAGTTCTGTTGCTGCCAGCATTGCTCCTGTCCGCCGCCGACACTGATCCGGCCTCACCACTGCCCTTTTTTTCAGGTGCCGCTGCTGTCCCGATCCAGCGCTGTCCTGTGTTTTTATTGCTCTCGTGGCTGTCCCGCGGCTTTACCGCTATCCCACAGTTGTCTTGCCGCTGCTTTCCCTCGGTTGTCACTGTTGTCAGGTGCTGTCTGATTACTCCGCCTGTTGATCACCCAGCATTACAATATTGACTGTTTATCATCCGGCTTTCCTATTGTCACTGTTGGTCGCCCGACATTGTAGTAGTCGCCGTCTGTCCCCCGGTGTTCCCGTAGTTGCCGTTAGTCTGCAGTAGCACCTTTGCAGCTCCTTATCTCATGACGGTGTTCATGCTCGCGGCCTCTTGTCCACGACTTTTTAAGCACACGGCCCCCCTTTGTCAGTTGTCACGCAGCGGTGTTTAAGCTCGTGGCCCCTTTGTCCCCCGACTTTTCAAACTTAATTTGGTATCTATTCTACCACCTTGAGTTTGGGGGGAATGTTGAAATATAAAAGTCAAGGTGCATTTAATTCCACCACATGGCACCGAATTCCAGGAACCGTTGTTGACATATAGATACTAGCATTTACCTATGTCTAAAGACACTATCATAAATTGAAATTATCAATTGAACCATAATCATAAATTGAAATTATAAATAACAATATATTTTATATAAAAAAGTAATGATAAGTATAAATATTTAGTTTATAATATATTATTGGAACATCATATATTTGCATTTCAAGTAGTAAGATTATAATTAAAATAGAAACGAAAATTACAAGTGAACACTCCAGATTTTAAAACATGTTTGGTACACAAAAATTAGACATGAAGCTAAACCAAAATAGAAACAAACTTCAGAACAAAGAAGTTTCTAAAAACTTGGAACTTATTTTGATTTATAATTAGTAATAATTACCCTAATTGAGCTAATATGCAAGAAAAATAAAAATAAAAATTTGAGCATTATAAAGGGTATGAACAACAACAACAACCACAACTAAGCCTTTGTCCCACTAATGTAGGGTCGGTTACATGAATCTGTTTACGCTATAGTGATAGATCAAGGATCATCTCCTCCGTCAGGTTTAATGTCATCAAATCAGCTTTAATAGTCTCGTCCCAAGTCTTCTCAGGTCTACCTTTCCCTAATAGTTTCATTCTTAATTTTATCAATTCTCGTCTTCCTACTTATCCACCACAGCATCCTAATTTTTGTCACCCCAATTTTCTGGACGTGTTTCATTTTTATTGCCCAACATTCTGAACCCTACAACAGAAGCGTCGGTCTTACAACAGTTTTGTAGAATTTTTCTTTGAGTTTCGACGGTATCCTACGATCACAAATCACCCCAACTGCACTTCTCCACTTTAACCAACCTGCCTTGACTCTATGCATAATATCCTCTTCTATTTCGCTATTGCTCTGAATCATTGAATTTAAATATCTAAAATGATCAACCTTTGGAACCTCTTCATATTCAATTTTGACCACACCAACATCTCTCCAGTCATCACTGAAATTGCAATGCATTTATTCTGTCTTGCTTCTGCTAACTTTCAAACCTTTAGACTCTAAGACTTTCTCTATCTTTATAACTTAGTATTAAGATCTATTCTACTTTCGTTAACTAGTACTATGTCATCCGCAAACATCATACTTCAAGGTACCCTATCTTGAATATGTTTTTGTGAGCTTATTCATTACTAGAACGAAGAGGTAAAGACTTAAAGATGATCCTTGATGTAAGCCTATATTAATAGGAAATGTACAAGTATCACCTTCTCCTGTTCGAACATTAGTGACTATACCTTTATATATATCTTTAATTACCTCGATGTACACATTGGATACTTGTTTCTTTTCTAGCACCCACCACAAACTTCTCTGGGTACTCGATCATAAGCCTTTTCCAGGTCCACAAATACCATATATTAATCTTTCTTCTCTTCTCTATATTTTTCCATTAATCTCCTGAGTAAATAGATAATTTTAGTGGTTGATCGGTTGGGTATTAATCCAAATTGGTTATCTTCTATGCTCGTTTCATGTCTTATCCTATATTCTGTCACTCTCTCCTAAAATTTCACAGTATGACTCATAAATTTTATGCCCCGATAGTTTGTGCAACTTTGAACATATCTTTTATTTTTATAGATGGGCACTAAGATACTCCTCCTCTAGTCGTTAGGTATTCTCTTAATTCTCAAAATGTCATTGAAAAGTCTAGTCAACCACTCTATCCCAATATCTCCCAAACTTTTCCACACCTCTATAGGGAATTCATCTGGTCCTACTGCTTTTCTGATTCTCGTCTTGCTTAGTGCTACTCTGACTTCCGAAGCCCTAATTCTTCTATGAAATGTATAAATCCTATCTAAAGATAAACTAGGCAAATCTAGTCTAGATTTCCCAGCGTTGTTCTCATTAAATAAATTATAAAAATAACTTCTCCATTGTTCCATAATCTCCTCATCCTAAGCCAGAACCTTTTCATTAGTGTCTTTGATGCATCTGACACTTCCAATATCTTTAGTCTTCCGTTCACGCCGCCTAACAAGTTTAAATATATCATTCTCTTCTCTTTTGTGTCTAACTTTTGATACAAATTATCATATGCCCTAAATTTTGATTCCTTAGGCCTTGTTTGGTTAGTGTTCCATCCCATCCCATCCCATCCCATCCTATTCTCAGATATTTGGGATTAATGTTTGAGAACGCGTTTGGTAAACCTATATTCATTCTATCCCATCCCAAAATGTTGTGATTTATTCCCATATTACTTAAGGAGTTAAGAAACAAAAAAAATTGTTTTCTTTCAATCCCAAAAAACTCATTCCGGGACACGCTCGGAATTTTTCGAAATGTTAAAGAGTTCAATGTTCAACTTTTGTTAAGCTCAACCGCATAAGTTTTTTTTTTTTTTTTTTCTTTTTTTCCTGCAAACCCCTGCGTCCAGCCCTCGTTGTTCCTTTTGTTCTTCGAAGCTCTTTGTCTCACCATCGTCGTCTTCTCGTATGCCATCGTCATTCGTTTTCTCTTGTCTCTCCATCGTTGTCTCATTGTTGCCCTCGTCTCGCCATCGCTATCGCATTCGCCGTTGAAGCCAGAGTTGGGTTAGGGTTTTGGGTAAATCGATTTCTTTGCTTCGTTCAGGCACCGAAGTTAATTTGTCGATTGATTTCGATTTCGTTCATTACCATCGATTTCGTTCGTCTTCTTTGTTCTTTGTTCATCACCATCGCTATCGCCTCTCTCTCTAGAAATTAGGGTTCGATTTCGTTGCTAGAATCGATTTCGATTTCGATTGGGGTTTAGGATTTCGATTTCGATTGGGGTTTAGGGTTCAATTACTTGACGATTTTTTGATTGTGGTTTAGGGTTCGTTATTGATTTCTCGATGATTTCTTGATGATTTTTCAGAATTAGTATTCTTGATTTATAGGATAATATTGTTACCAAATGCGATTCTGTTCCAAAACCAAAAACAAATTGTTGTCATCAAATGCGATTCTGCTCTACTACAATATTTTTGCCATTCTTTATAAGCTATTTTCTTGTCCCGAACAACCTTTTGGACCTCCCTATCCCACCACCAAATTGCCTTATATCGTGGTCCTCTTCTTCTAGAAACTCTTAAAACTTTTCTTATTATCTCTCTAATATAACTCTCCATAGCATTCCACATTTTGTTCACCTCCTCATGTTTCTTCTATAACTCATCATTGCTAATTTTATCCTTAAACAACTCATCTTTTCACATTTTTGATCTCTTCATGCCTACTTATCTTGGATTCCTGTTTCCACCTATGAAACTTCAAATTGGTTAGAATCAATCTATGTTGGGTAGCAATACTCTCTCTGTGTATGATTTTACGGTCCTTATATATTAGATGATCACTCGTTCTAGTAAGGACAAAATCTATTTGGTTATTCCTTCGTCCACTCTTAAATGTGATAAGGTGTTTATCCCTCTTCCTGAAATATGTATTTAGAAGAACTAAATCATATGCCATAACAAAATCTAAAATCATCTCATCCTTTATATTTTTCTCCCTAAATCCATAATCACCACGTACTTTCTCGAAAGTCTCCCTTTCCTTCCCTACATGTTCATTCAAGTCTCCCCTAATAAATATTTTTTCTTGGTTAGATGTACTTTGAACGACTTCGTCTATCTCTCAAAATTCTCGTCTAACTTCTTCCTGCAGTCCAACTTGGGGAGTGTACACACTAATAACGTTAATTACCTCCCCTTCAATCACCAATTTCATACCCATCATCCTATCTCTAATTCTCCTAATATCGACCATGCTATCCTTTAAATCCCTATCTACCATGATACCCACCCCATTCCTATGTTTGTCCTTCCCTGTATAACATAACTTATACCTTGTATTCTCAATCTCTTTAGACCTCTCTCCAACTCACTTAATTTCCTGCTAGCATAGAATATTAACCACCCTCCTACTCATCATGTCCACCAATTCTCGAGTCTTACTTGTCAGCGTTCCTATATTACAAGCTGCTAACCTAAGTCTATTATCATGGACTAACTTCTTTATCCGTACTCGTCCACCATAATGCGGCAACCCTTGCTCATTTGACACCGTATCCAGGCGAAAACACGGCGCATCGCTCCGGACGACGACCTAGCCTACCCTCGCTCATTGTTCACTACATGCGGGCAGTGGAAATGTCGTGCGTCGCTAGTAGGGGACGTCCCAATGTTTAATGTATTCGGATTCATGTCATAAAAGTTCTGACAAAATTTATGAAGGGTATGAACGAAAGAATAAAATTTAATATATAAAATAAAATAATAATAAATATATGATTATTACAAATAATTAAATAAGAGAAGAAATAATAAACATAGAACACATTGTGAACCGTAAAACTTCCATATTATTTGTAGCCTTTCAAAGAAACATGGGGTAAAAGTGCTACATATCTCTTATTTGGCTTCTATCTGTTAATTAGTCTTTACATTTTTGTTTTCTACTTTAAACATACTAAAATAGTTAGAAAATATTAAAATAAAACCATATAAAATGCATAAAAATTACTCATGTCGAAATGAACATTAAAAAATCATGCATCCCTTAGCACCTGGAGTAAATAAGAATGCTATATGCCATCTATAATTACTTGACTACCAAGTTAAATGAATTATACGCACGAAATATATAAGACTAAAAAAAGTGAAGCTAATTTATGATAGAATTTCATCCTACTAAACATAGTATAACAAAATTAGAAGCAACAAAAACAAAAATAGAAAACAAAATGTAAAAAATTTCAATTAAAAATCAATAATGACCGACATTCTCAACGGGGATAGGAATATAGGAGAAAATAGTGAGTAAGGTGTTGCATTTCGAGAAGGGATTTGAAAATTTTTATTAGCAAAATTTCTTCAAACAATTTACAAATCTCTTCTTGAATTGAAATAGATTCTTCAAATACCCCAACTAAACGGTCCATTAGAGATTTCATAAAATATTTCAATAAAGAAACAAAATATAGAAATAGAAATAGAAACAAAACAGAAACATGAATCTGAAATGCTAAAGAAAAAATTGAGACCGAAATGTTCAATCTGAAATATTGAATGTTCTATCCTTATACAGAAATACAACGTAAAATAAAAATATAATTAACAAAATTGAACAAAGTAACCAATTTCGTAGAACAGAAAGTGTACTTTCACACACCCCCTTTATCCTAATTCAAAATCTTTGTTCTACTAATAAATTAAAGGAAACAAATAAAAAAAACACAAACATGAATCCAATTTTAAGGGATGGGAGAAAAACAACCTGATCAAAAGCCATATTAAATTGGATCCCCTGTACATGGAAAGTTGGAAACCAATTGCCTAAACATAGAAACTATATGAAGACCTATTGGTAAATAATTAGGAAGACAAAATTGAAGACCTAATTAATCACCAATTGAAGATCTGGACACAGATATGCAGTATCATTCTATTCTTGTTGGTTCTTTATTTCTACAATTGGTTTGATGAACTGTAGCCAATCCTCCTCTGGTGGATCTTTCCTTACGTTTTTTCCCACTGAGCATTGCGTGTTTCTCTAAGTGACTCCTTTATATTTTTCATTGCAATTCTCATATGGTGGATTATTTTTTCCGTTTTGCCCCACTGAGCACTGCATGTTTCCTTAAATGACGCCTTTATATTTTTCGTTATATTCTTTTCTCATTGATATTTTGATCTGAATTAGGCTTTATTTGAAATATCAATACCTGGCTTAGTTCATTTGGCAGAAAAAAATGAAAAAAATAAAAAATAAAAAAATCTTGCTAAGTCCTTTATGTTCCAGATGTTTGCTGGTGTGGCTGCCTCTCGTGTGAAAGACCTTTTTGCTAATGCCAGATCATTTGCACCATCAATTATGTTTATCGATGAGATAGATGCTATTGGTAGCAAACGTGGTGGCCCTGATGTTGGTGGGGTATGATAATTTACTTCATCTTTAATCTTTTTGTATACTTATGTCCACCTTGAATGTTACGGATAACTTCCTTAATTTTTTTTTACGTCTTTGAATCTTACTCACACAGATAGTTTGATGGGACTTGTGTTGCACTCGATTCAATTGGCTCTAATCAACTATTTCACTTAAGAAACTATAGCACTAATTGTTGAGGCATGTTTTTGGCTGGCGTGCAGCTCTTTTTTCCCCTTTATGCAAATAAATGTTTTTCTGACTTCAAATTACTAATTTGAGCAAGATACAAGAGTTTTTATTTGTATTTTTTTTTATTATGCATGGTCAGTCTTTTTTATTGGAATGTTCACATGAGGATCAGGAATGAGAGCCTGTGATTGTGCTTTTTATTTAAGGTTGCTTAGGTGCTGTTTGGTTCGCTACTCGGGTAGTGTTCTCGGTTTTCAAAAACTCAAAATACTACTATTTCTCTCTTAGCAACACAACTCAAGGACAGTTTTCATAAATAAATTTTCCATTACTCAATCTATCACATCACCTACTTTTTATATTATACTTTTATTTTTTTAGAAAATTAATTTTAACTTTTTTCTCTATACCATTATTATTTATTTTTCTACAAATACTCTCCCACACATTTAGATAACAAACATCATCATTTTCTCTCTTTTTCAATATCATACTTCAATCAATCACATCATTTTTTTTTTAATTTTTAAAACATTATTAATAAATATTCTTTTTTCAAAAAAAACCAAAATGTTTCACAATTTTTCGAAAACTGTTAACAAAACCAAACAGGCTCCTAACTCTTTACTGACATTGTTGGAACTAACCTTCATTTGATTGAGGTAAATGGGAGATCTAGTTTAATATCTATCAGGATATGCATGTTAATGGCTATGAATGAAGTGCTGCTAAATGCTAATCGAGAGAGAATTTGTTCTCTTTATTGAGTTAATTTGTACTAATCTTCTCTAGATTAATGATTGTGCAGCTTTCTCATTTAATCTTCTTGTCGAGATTAGCAAGCATGACAATTAAAACCAATTTTTGTGGACCCATCTTGAGCTTCCCTTTCTTTGAGATCAAAGAGATGAAGTTGCATTGAGTTCCTGGGTTCATCATGGGGAAAGTTTTTGCATTCCCTGTCAAATTGAAGGAAATGTCCTTGATATCTTAAAACTTCGGTCCTTCCCAAGCAAACGGAGTGGTAGCTAAGAATTGCAATGCGTATTTGTTTCCCTTAACTTTTTTACCAAACATTATCTTTAGGCAATTGCATGTGAGAAGATCCACTAACTTTGCGATTGACATTACTCCAGCTTCAACTTCATTTGACAGTGATTTTTCTGTAAGCTTCTGTGATGATGTTTGCTGCTGCTGGCAGCACAACATTATCCTTTATCTTTTATGTGAAACTAATGTGATGTCACCATTGTTATCAAACTATTCTAAAACCTTAAAGAATGGAGGATTGGAATGCTAGCACAAGACCTGCTGTACTTTCATCTGGAACTGCATGATTTAGTGATCATAATCTTTTAACCTAAATGAGAAGTTACTTTGTTGTTAGTGTCATTAATAACTTGCTTGTGAAAATAAAGTTATATTTATATTATAGAAGTATATCAACATACTTTCTATGTACCAAACACTGAAAACCTACCCTTAGCGAGCCTTATTTTATGAACGGTGCAAACTGCGTTCCTGTTCCTATTTTGTGTACAAAAATGCTCTGGGTTCCTAGTAATATCAATACACACTAATTTCTGGATTTTTTTATTTACCTTTACATTTCAGTAGCAATATCTTTTGGCATTAATGTTGGTACATATTCAGTATAAAAATCTGTTACATCTTTTTATCGGTGCTGATAATGTCAATCTTCTGTCTTCTGCATCTATTTGCTTGATAGGGTGGTGTTGAGAGGGAGCAAGGACTGCTTCAGATACTGACAGAGATGGATGGGTTTAAGGAGTCAACATCACAGGTATGCTATACAGTTTGCATTGAAGTTACAAGGTTTTGTCATAAAATGAGAGAGAGTAGTTCAACTTAAACTGGCAAGTTTGGTGTATCAGGTTCTAGTAATTGGGGCAACTAATAGATTGGATATTCTTGATCCTGCTCTTCTGAGAAAGGGCCGTTTTGACAAGATTATACGGGTTGGTTTGCCGATAAAGGATGGCAGATTGGCCATATTGAAGGTGTGCTGCTTTAATATGTTTTCTATTATTATGATTCCGATATCATAAATTAGTTTTATTTGATAGTTCTAGTGAAACATTGTAGGTGCATGCTAGGAATAAGCTTTTCCGCTCAGATGAGGAAAAGGAGACTTTACTAGAGGAAATTGCAGAGCTTACTGATGATTTTACTGGAGCAGAACTGCAAAATATACTGTATATACTCCCTATAGAACAAGTAGTTAGATTTTGCTTGACACCAAGAAAAACATGCTTATCTATGTAGTTTGGCAGGAATGAAGCTGGCATTTTGACTGCCAGAAAAGATCAAGACTACATAGGACGAGAAGAACTTCTTGAGGCCTTGAAGAGGGTTGGTACTGAAAACTGAGTAATACAATATATTTGATAGATCTTCTATACAGCATGACATCCTTAATGTAATTAACGTCACTACTGTTGACTGTTGCAGCAAAAGGGCACATTTGAAACAGGTCAAGAAGACATTACTGAAGTTCCTGAGGAATTAAAATTGAGGTTGGCGTATCGGGAAGCAGCTGTTGCTATTCTTGCATGCTACTTTCCTGATCCCTATCGTCCTTTCACCCAGGTTCATGAAATACGATGTTATCTTTCACTTCTCTTATTTAATTCCATCTTTTATCTTGATACTTATTTTTTTTTTGGCGGTGTTCTATGCAGACTGATATTCATTCCATCCGAAAACAGCCAAGTATGCGCTATATGAAGGCACATGGAAGAGCTTCCAAAAGGAAAGCTGATTATGTGAATGCTATAGTGCGTGCATGTGCCCGTAAGTTGCGAAAACTAATTGCAAATCTTCCTCAAAGCTGTTGCAATTAATTATTTCCTATGTCATTTTCTCTTTTAATATTTCTTCTGAATAGAATCCTTGCTTTTGCACGACTTTAGAAGTATTATTATGACTCGGTGTACATCTAGCAGTGCACATCAACTTTTGTTGTAGTGTAAGGTCCATGTTGAGTTGACTAAAAAATGGTTTAAATGTATGCATTTTGGTCAATTTATTCATCCTTTTTTTCCTGCTTATGTGTTTCTTATACCAATTTATGTGTGCATGCCCTGGTGTTTGTATATAAATTGGTAGAATCCCATATCGATTTTGTGAGCTCCCATGTTGAGTTCAGTTCCGGCCCTCGCAATCAGTCTCTTGATACTAGTAAAAAAATCTTCTCTGTGCAAGTCGAACTTACACACAAGGGTGGGTGTTATGATCCCATATTGGATTCATGAGACTTCACATAGTTCTCCCTGCCTGTCCTATAGTTTATGTGATGATCCGTGGGTGAGTTTATTGGTTTGTGACCAAGCTTTCATATTTCACTAAAAAAATCAAGAACGATACTAAATGTTTCCGCTTAAGAGAGATAATAAATGTTTCGATTGATTGAACAACCGAATTACCTAAAAATACTTAAACTGACACAAATCTTGAGTCTAAAACTTACCACGCAGAATAATATTCTGTGTTTGAATACTATTGTGGTCATTTTCTGTGATCACAATATTATCCACATACTTAGTAACATCTTCTTTGTATATAATGTCCATGAAATATGGAGTGATCGCCTCCACATATCTCTAAAGACGACCAAACACAGTGACAATATCACTGGATTTCCCAAATTAGGCTTAAGAAGATTGCTTGACATTGGCAATCTATTTTTTCCAATGGTACACCAAATTGACACCCCTAAGCAATAAACACAATAAACTCCAGAGGTTGCTTCCATTCAAGTTGCAAACAATAAAAACCACATAAGCCCAGATTTGCTTGGGAACAATCATCTCAAATAGCATAATATGAGTCACCTTAAGATGGTTTCGCTGCTTAAGCACAGTGAACCCCTTTTTTGTTTGGCGTGTGAGCAAAAGAGGCCTGATGGTAGATACCCGGTTGTGACATAATTAAAGTAAAACGGTAGAAAAATATTCATGAGCATTATCTCTCCAAATTATATGCACATGCACATTGAATTGAGTTTGATTTTAAATATAAAAGGCACGAAAAAGGTAGATGATAACTCAGAACGATCTTTCATCAAGTAAAGCCAAGTAACTCTTGAAAAATCATCCACAAATGTGACAGTATAATAAAATCCTAAGCTAGATACACAACGGGAGGAACCCAAACATTCTATAAAACCAGCATAGAAGCGCAATGATCTACTATTAACTTGGAAAGCAAATAAAATACTATGTACTTGCCAGTAAATATCCTCTTTTTTATTAGATTCGATAGCGTTGAATGTTATGATAGATTGAAGCCTTAGGCTTTAAGCATTTTCTGCCGCATAGATTTCTGGAGATGGTGAAACACCTCATTTCTGTTTTCCCTAATCTCTCTTAATCTTTTCTTTTTGTTGAGATTTTGCATCTATTGGTCTAGGACAATACGTTATTCATCAAATTGGTACCAGTGCCAAAATGCCACAACCCAAGTCATTTAGCCCTGAGAGAGATTGTTTTTTTGCTTTCTTTTCTTTTTTATTCTGGGATGAAGAGAGACAGATTTTTTATTAGTATTATTATTATTATTTTTAAAATTTAATTACATTAAGGTTATTTTTGAAATTTCTTGTGAATATAATGCTGACATTATTAGATTTTAAGCATTTGTTGAACGTCTATCAAGTATTGGGGGATTTTGATACAAAAAACCCAATCCTCTTGGGATATTAGTGCTATAATGAGAAACGTAGTGGGGTTATTGATATTAATATATTGTGTCAAAGTGGTAAATGAGATTTACCTTCTTTTATTTTTATTTATTTATTTCAAAAAAAAAAAAAAAAAAAACTTTTCATGTACTTCAGAGTTTCTAGTTTGTTCACAATTTTCTTTCTGTTTATTTTCTGCTTGTTTCGAATTCAAGATACATACTTGTTTATCTGTCAACTTTAAGTTGATTTGGAAGGTTATGACCCCAAATAACGTATCAGATGCATTGCTCCTGCATATGATCAGAATCAAATCTAAGGAACCACCATAATTCAAAAATTAAATATTTCTGGACTCATCCATGGAAAGCAGTATGCAATATATACTATTTTCCAATTTAAATTCATTTTCTGTTTTGGTGATTCTTCTTGTCTCTCTGATTGCTTCATTGTTTAGCCAGAGTAATTGAGGAGGAGATGTTTGGAGCTGACAATTTGTGCTGGATTTCTGCTACGGCTACATCAAAGGCTGCCAGGCTTTCTGAATTTCTGATTCTGCGGACAGGCATGACAGCACTTGGAAAGGCTGTCTATAGAGGTCATAGGGATCTTGTGCCAAATGTGAGTATATGGGATGGATGTACAACTAGATGTTCATTTATTTCAGTCATGCTCTTCATTATATTACCGAGATTAGATTCATGATATACGGGCATTATATTGTAGCTGGTAACCAAAATTGACGCACTCAGAGATGAGTACGTGCGCTTCGCTGTGGAAAAATGTGCTTCAATTCTTAGGGAACACCATTATGCTGTGGAGAAAATAGCAGGTCTGTTTATGCATGTTTGATTCACTTGATTCCGTTTCTTGTTTGAGATTGTCCAGTTTTGCTGTGTGACTAAATAAGTGATATACACAGAGAATGGATTATTGATTACTTGAAATATCTCCGAAAAATAGCAAAACATGAAAACCAAAATTTTAGGAACCAAATCAGATATTTGTTTTTGATTGACTTCTCAAAAACTAATTGTTGGAGTGGTTCCAATTCTACAAATTGGAGGAGTGAAGCAACACTTCAAATGTAAATGTAGAATTATTTTATTTCTTAAACTTTGTTAATGTGAAACCAAATAGAAAAAAGTTGATCTTAAAAAGACAAATTAATAGAACCCCTACATTCTTAAGAGTGGCTAAAGCACAATATAAAACTTGCTCTTAAAAGTGCCAGATAAGGTAGCAAAGTACCATTCTGAGTGCTAACTTTTGCCATCTTTGTTGGGGGTGCTATTAAATTTATTTATTTATTTATTTTTTATAAATAGTGTGAACTTGTAATGTTAATTGTTCATTCACTTGATAGTACAATCAGGGTTGGCAATTTGTGTAATCCTGTCGTGTTATCGTCTGATACAAGCACAACACAATAACTTATTTTGTCTAAAAATTGGAGCACGAAGATGGGACAATATATTATCGTGTTGACACTACAAAACACAATAATTAATCGTGACATACAATATGATGACACGACATGATAATTAACGTGTCGCATGAAACCCATTTAATCCATTACACATCAATTTTGTTCTTATTATTTTTATTTTGAAACAACTTTTTAAAAATATGTAATAAATTGATTAATTAATTTTTTCACTTATTGTGCCATCTATTCACAGGTAACCCTAAAAATGATTCAAAATGATCTTGTTATTTTGTGTCAATTATTGATCCGGTCCCGAAACTTGTTATTTTGTGTTAATGATCGACCCTGACCCAAAACTTGTTAAGGTTAAACCCATACGTGATAATTTTGTGCCGTTTTGTGTCTTGTTTTTGTGTCAATACCTTATTGCCAGCCCAAAGTACAATGGATGACTAAAAGTGGCCTCATATCGTCTGGCTGTATGTTTCATGGTTTGCAGATATTCTACTCGAGAATGGAGAGATTAAAGCTGATGAAATTTGGGACATATACAATAGTTCCCATAGAATACCTCAGGTAGTATCTAAAACATGGAATGTTTTGATTTTTCAATTACTGGCTGTCTTGGCATAAAAAATTGTGTACCCAATCATCAGTTTTGGTTGAGTACGTATTTCATTTTTTTTTTTGTAAATAACTCCATACTTTTCTTTTGGTCAAAAGATGCGATTCCTCGTTAGTGTTTACGGATGTGACATTGCTGATACTATTGCTTTTTAAGTCCAGTTCTGCTTTCTGTGTAGGGTAAAGTGGAAATTAAACCTTTGATGTTTTTCAATGTAGTTCAATGGTTTATATCTTTTTGTAAGACAATAGTTGTTGATTCTCGATGGAAACTTACTTTATAGTGATCCTCTTTCTTTTCAATCTAAAATAAAAAAAATTGAGTCCTTCATAGCTTGCTTTTACTACTGACACACCATTCATGCAAGTAACCAAAACACAAAAGAGAAAAGAGTAAAAAAGAAGAGAAAATTGATCCACTCCTGCTTCATTCCTATTCCACAGGTGGCATGTTCTACATCATTTGCTCCGTTTTGGTCAAATTGTCTTTCCTAACTTTCCGAAAAAAAGTGACTTAAAACTGCATAGGAGCGTCTAGTTATCCTAGCAAGTAGAGAATCGTTTCACCTGAACTGCAAAGTGGGGTTTTCTTTGAACCAATATGAGAGCTCTATATTTTACCCCCCGTTAAGCCAAACTAGATAATGCCTTACTTGTGCTGAGAGTATTGGTTGTGGGTACTAACAAGGTCCTCGATGTTCTTGCTCATTTCCTCTTCATGGAAACTTCTGCTAAGGTAAATTACAATTATGTGTTAAGCACACAATTATTGGTGAACTATTGTTTCTTTTTCTTGCAACTGAACCTAGGAAACTGTGTACTGCAGAAGAACTATTGCGTAATCAACTGAAAAGAGGGGATTCTCATGTGACTAGTAAGAATTGCCAGACATGGCCAAATTGTATGATTTGAACCTCAAATATTTTAAAATTGACGGATCAAAGAATAAAGCTCTTATAGAAATGGTTTTCACCTGTATTATGATGGATCTGTTGCCATGGTATATCTAATGCGTTACGTTTGGCGTGCTATTTTTTTTTACGTCATTGTATAACTGTTAACATTTTTTTCCTTTTGCTGCTTTTTATTCAGCCTGCTGTGAGTCCAATGGATGAGTATGGTGCCCTAATTTATGCTGGAAGATGGGGAATCCATGGTATTTCTCTTCCCGGAAGGGTGACTTTTGCACCTGGAAATGTGGGCTTTGCTAGTTTCGGTGCGCCCCGTCCAATGCAGGTCAGCACGGAATACACAGCTTATCATTGCATCCTGCTGAATTTTGTTTACATTATGTTTTGGTATGTGCAGACCCAAGTGATCAGCGATGAGACTTGGAAGCTAATAGATGGAATACGGGATAAAAGGGTTGAGAAAATAAGAGTTGAAGACACTAAAAACGAAGAAGACGAGCAGAAGCCACAACTTCTGATTGCCAGCCATTTCCTTTAATATCTATGATATGTTTTGAGGTTAGCTTCTACGCAGTTCTTTCTCATCCGGATGTCCTCCCTCACCCAACACACACACACACACACACACACAGAAACAAACCACCCCAAACATACCCACAGGAATGAAAGACATGAATAAAAGACAGAAGATTCAACTTATGGCATCATGGGCTCCCAGCATATGAGATTGCCTTTGTTTACTGGAATTTAAGGCTGAAACCGTTAGGTCCCGATACCGATTGTAATAATTTTACCAAGATGACCAAATTAATCAAAGCCCAATCAACCAAATAACAAAAGCATGACAATAAGTAAATTAATAATGGGACACACCAAATTACCATGGAGAGCCCTTTTAGAGGGGGGGAAAGCATGGGGCAAGTCCGATCCAATTTAGGCTGGCAATATGGGTATGAACACAAATACACGACACGAAATTTACACAATTAGTGTGTATGAGTTTGGCGTTAACATGTTTTGGGTCATTATCATGTTAGACATGATAAAACATTATAATAAACAAGTAATGTTTTGGGTTCACCAGCTAACCCGATAATTAACATGAAATTACACTATAATTTTGGATCGTGTTTTGGGTTATCCATTAACAGGTGACACAATAAGCAATACAAAATTAATTAATTCATTAGATATTTTAATAAATTATTCTAAAAATAATTAAAATAAATAATTAATAATTAAATTGATATGTGATAGGTTAAAGAGGTTTGGTGTGATAATTAATTATCGTATCGTGTTATTATATTGTGTAACACGACAAGGTATTGTCTTGGGTTTGTGATTCAGTTTTTTTTTTTTTGACACGATATGTTATCCTATACAATCTGTTAGCCGGTACAATCTGTTCTCTTCCATTACAGTGACTCAAAACTTGTTTTTGTTGATTACCAGTTGTCCAATATTGTTCTTGAAGCAGCCTCTTTCTTCCCCCAAAATTCTTAGTGCCCAATTTTGATATTGACAAAGAAAATGGGTCTTCATCAAACTGATCAATTGCATCCTCTTTTTTTTTTTTTTTTTGGTGATTCTGGTGACCCCGGTTTCAATTCTGTTTTTTTTTTTTTTTGTTGTTGGTGATTTTGGTGGCCTGGGTTTCAATTGCATCATCTGCTTCACCCGTCTCCCTACAAGCAGAGAAACTCATCTTCAGAAATTTTAGTTATTTTCATTCGTCAATTAGTAATCTAAAAGGGTTAAAGTGTGAAGAAAGAAAGGAAATGGATTGAAATCACTGTCTGCAAATATCTAACGATGCGTAAAATTTGGGGGATAATGTGCAGAACCTAATGAAGAAGGAGATGAGGAGCCAGGAAAAAAGAAAAAGAAAAAGAAAAAGAAAGAGGAACTGGGTCAACGCAACTGAATCGGGTCAATCCAATTATTTAAATGTTGTCAAGGGTATAATTGTCAAACAATTAATATTTTTGATAATCTTTGAATTTGTAAGATTTGATAGTTAACTTTTAATAGAAAATGTTATCTCTATGTTTTAGTTGGTACCATAAGGGAGCTTCCTACTTACGAAAATAACACTGGGAGTAAAGTGGTAAACTGCCATTTACCCATATATATTTTCAATTGAATTGATTTTTTTATTTTATTTTATTGGGGTTCTCTATTGAGGGTGAGTCTTGGGTACAATTGTAAGATTGTTTTATTATTTCCTAGAGGTTTAGGGTTTAGGGTTACGTACATATGACTTTCCCTAGATCCCGCAATGGCAGGAGCTTCCGTGGACTAAGTTGCCTTCTTTGGGGTTCTCTAATGAAAAAAATAGTTAATGGATTTTTCTATTGAAAGATTGGATCATGTGTTTGTGCTGTTAAGATGATTGAAACGTGCGAGAATGAATCATGTATTGATATTATAAGGAACATACATAGATTACAATGTTATACACAAGTATTTATATGGGAAATAGGGGTTAGGGTTTTGTCCTAATGGGCCACGTGGGCCAAATCCATTATTACATTAACATCCCCCTTTAAACTCAAGGTGGTAAGTGGGAGGTGAACTTTAGTTTGGAAATCAAAGAGTGAAAACGTCCAGGTGGATGAGCTTTAGTGAAAATGTCTGCAGTTTGATTGGCTGAACTGACAGATTGTAAACAAACTTTATTTTGGTGAATGTGATGGCGGATGAAGTGGCAATCAGTCTCAATGTGTTTTGTACGCTCGTGGAAGACGTCATTGTGAGCGATCTAAATAGCACTCCTATTGTCACAGTGTATGGTAGTGGCAGTAGGAGAGGAGATACTCATAATGGCTAGTAACCATCGAAGCTAGAGAAGTTCTTGAGTTGCATCTGCCATGACATGATATTCAGCTTTAGTGCTGGAGCGAGTAACCACAGTTTGTTTCTTACTACGCTAGGAAATGAGAGAGTTACCCAAGAAGAAATAGTAACTAGTGGTTGAACGTCTGTCGGTGGCGTCACCAGCCCAATCAACATCAGAATAAGCGTGTAAGATGGGAGCAGATTGAGTTGGGAAATGAAGTTCATGAAACATAGTACCCTTGACATATTGAAGGATGCGAAGAACAATCGAGTAATGAGTGGTTCGAGGAGCGGACAAGAACTGACTAACCTCGTGAGCAACATAGGCAATGTCGGAGCGAGTGACATTGAGGTATATAAGACTTCCAACCAATTGGCGATATAGAGTGACCTCCTGAAGAGGTGAACCATCGAGTGAAATAAGTCTGATGTTTGGCTTGAGAGGAGTAGTGGCAGTGGTGGAGTCAGTGATCCTAGCCTTCGAAAAAAGATCAGAGGCGTACTTAGCTTGAGAGAGAAAATATCTATCTGAACTGGATGAGACTTTGAGGCCAAGAAAATAGGTAAGTACGCCAAGATCTTTCATCTCGAATTGGCCACTGAGAAACTGTTTGAGTTCAGAAATGCCACATAAATTATCTCCAGTAATAACCTTATTATCCACGTACAGTAAAAGAAAGATAAAAATCGACAGCGTGGTGACTAAATAGAGCTGAATCATGATTACTAGATGTGAACCCAAACTGATGAATAGTAGTGCTAAATTTGGAAAACCAGACACGTAGAGTTTGTTTCAATCCATACAGAGCACGACGAAGATGACAAACTTTATTTCGAAGGTTAGCTAGGCCGGGAGGTGGATGCATATAGACTTCCTCAAGTAGGTCGCCATTGAGAAATGCATTTTTGACATCCATTTGAAAAAGAGTCCACTTCCAAATGGTAGCAACGACAATAAGTGTACGAATAGATATGAGTCTCGTCACTAGACCAAAGGTCTCTTCATAATCAATGCCACATTTCTGAGTGAAGCCCTTGGCAACAAGTCGGACTTTATATCGGTCAATAGAGCCATTAGAAAGTGTCTTGATCTTAAACACCCATTTGCACCCAATAGGAGTTTTTCCAAGAGGCAAATCCACGATAGTTTTGGTTGGGCTTGAAGTTTTTCGTCCATTGTTTTCTGCCAAAGAGGATTAGTACTAGCCTCCTTATAGGATTGAGGCTCATGCAGATGAAGTATAGTAGAAAAACAATGGAAATCATGGAGATGAGAGGCGCGATGAGTTACCCTGGTAGATCTGCGGGGGTGATCTGGAAGATGGCCCTCAGAGGAAGTCGATGCAGACTCATCAGATATAGAAATATTTTTAGGAACGACCGATTGAGTCGGAGGGGTGAGGTCAACTGGCGGTTTTGGAGCTGGATCTGGAGGGGTGAAATCAGTTGGTGGGTGTCATAGGTGGACTCGACAATACCTGAAACTGGGTCCTCAGGAAATAACTCAATAAATGGATCAGTAAAAAATCTGGAGTTAGGGATTATATACATGTCAAATGACCGTAAGGAAGAGAACATTTGATGTTCCCAATAAACGACATGATGAGAGATACGAAGAGTTTTGGAAATGGGATTCTAATACCGATACCCCTTATGTTCAATGCCATATCCAATGAAACGACATAAGTGAGCCCTTGGTTCCAATTTGTTATGTTCATGTGGTTTAAGAAGAACGAAACAAACGCAATCAAAGATTTTGAGTTCAGAGTAATTAATAGGCTTACTGAAAAGATGTTCAAATGGGGATTGATTTTGGATTGTGGCGGAAGGAACATGGTTGATTGTGTACATTGCTGTTAAGGCAACCTCACCCCAGACGCGCTCAGGACATGAAGAGAAAATGAGTAGAGCACGAACGGTGTAAAAAATGTGTCTATGTTTGCGTTCGGCTCGTTCATTTTGTTGGGAGGTTCCAGGACGAGCGGTGGGGGAAAAGTGTCATTTTTGTGAAGTAGGTTTAGAAAGGCACGGTCTTTGTATTCTATTGCATTATCTGAGCGAAATTTTTTGATATTCCGAGAGAATTGAGTTTGAACCATGGAAGAAAAATCAGAATATATTTAAAATAATTCAGATATGTTTTTCATAAGAAACAACCATGTATATTGAGAATAATCATCCACAAATATAACAAAATAGCGAGCATCACCCATTGTTGTATGAGGAGAAGACCCCTAAACATCAGAATGTACTAAATCAAAAGGTGTAAGGGAAATAGACTGACTCTCATTAAAATGTAAAATTGATTGTTTTGCAAGTTGACAATGAATACAATGGAAAGACTCATGCTGAAATGAACTTAACTGATTACTAGAAATGAGAAAACGAAGGCGACTGGATAAAGTGTGACCTAACCGAGAGTGTCACAATTCCACGGGTGAGAGTCTTGGGATGGATGCGGCTGATTGGTTTGGTGATGATGAGGATGAGACTTGGAGGTGAGTGAGCTCAAAGAGGCGTCCAACTTTACGGTTGGTCCCAAGGAGTTTTCCTGTCTGAGGGTCCTGTGTGCGACAACAAGTAGAAGAAAAATACAAATCAAGTCCAAGATCACATAATTGTCCAACAGATATAAGGTTGAGCGTAAGTTTAGGGACCAAATATGTATCAGTAAGAGATAAATGAGAACTGTCAACATGTCCAGTATGGCTGACCAACATATTTGATTCATTAGCAGTGTGAATAGTAGGTGCATGCTCATCACGGGTTTTAGAGGAAAAGATAGAGGAATTAGATGTGCAACAGGCAGAATCAAAATACCATCGAGATGTACCTGGTGTAGCTGACATGACTACATTTTTACCAGTTTTATTTAGAGCCTAGGTAAGCGCGGTGCAGAAATCACTCCAATCAGGTGGAGAGTTGGATGAAGTTAGTGTAGCATCAGTGGCTACAACAACAACATTCTTTGGCTTGAAATAGGACCGATTGCGAGAGTCTCGAGAGCGATATTGGTTCCCATTTGACTGATTGCCAGATGGAAGTTTAGGGCAGTCTGCAAGATAGTGGTCTGGTTCTCTACAGACCTTACACAGGCGAGAAGGACATTTGAGCAATTCATGCCTTTGTGAATAACAATACCTACAGTATATAAGAGCTTCTGGGATGAGTTTGGCTTCCCTCCTTATGTTGCAAGAGTAATTGGTGCTGCAGGAGCAACTGACGCTGCTAGGGAAACATCTGTATGTGAGCTTTGTAGTGTCGCAAGACGTGTTTCTTCACTGAGTAGATCAAAAATGACATTGTTTAGAGAAAAGCTAGCGTGCCTCGGTGGTGGATTGAAGCTCGTACAGACTCAAATTCTTCCCTCAAGCCTATCAGGAATTGCATAATGCGTGTCTTTGTTCGGTATTTGACATGAATGGTGACGTCTTTGGTGCATTCCCACGTTGGCTCAGTTATAACCAACTGATCCCACACAGTAGTCATCTGGCATAAGAAACTATTGACGGTTTGCCCAGGTTCCTGGCGCATACTATGGAGGGTGGAGAGAAGGCGATATCGATTTGAGATGTCGGCCTTAGTATAGCGGTCCTGAAAAAGATCCCAAACTTCTTTAGCTATCTGGATTGTACCAAATTGAAGTTTGATCTCTGGAATGACAGTAGCACGAAACCATATGAGAATTTGGTGATTTTTGCTATCCCATTCCTCTAGACGGTCAATATATTTGGCCTTATCTTCGTTGTCCATCTGCTCGGGTTCAGTGATATCTCCAGTCACGAGACGCCACAATCGTCGTCCACAGAGAAAACTAAACATCTCTTAGGCCTATACGACATAATTAGTTTTTTTCAGAATAGTAATAATAACTCGAGGTGCATCAGATTCAGCCATAGGAGCAAAAGAGGAGGTGAACCGGTGTAGAAAACACTTAAATAAAGAAGGAAGTATATTATGTGATTACCAAATTAGAAAACGGAGGTCGGAAACAGATTTAGAAAGCCAAAAAACCCTAGAAACCGATCCAAGTTTGCAGAAAATCGATCAACAAAGGCTTGAACCGGGACAAAGAAGGTACTGATGATGTGGCAGAGGTTGACGAGACAGCAAGACGCTGACGTGGCGGCAGCTAACGCTGATGTGACCTGGGTGTTGAGGTGGCGCTAACTGGGTGTTGACGTGGCGATCAGGTGACGATGACGTGTCGCTGAGATGGCACAGGTCAACGATGATGTGGCACTGATCAACGATGACGTGGTGCTGACTAGGTGCTGAGTTGGCGCTGACGTGGATTACTAACTGGGCTTTTAGGGCTGACGTGGCAGTTGGTGGGCAGAAGGCAAAGGAAGGTTACGGGTGGATCTGACGTGCCACCTATTTCTCGCGCGTGAGGGCGCGTGAACAGTAACTTGATGATGAGCCTTACGTTTTTCGAATCGTCTCGTCGAGACGTTTCCGATGGTATATTGTGAGATGAATTTGGAGCCCTGATTGAGGCGGTAGAGCTCAAAATTCGAGACGGCGAAGAGTGGTGGTACTGCTGGTTGTTGGAGGCGTATGAGAGCGCGTTTGGACTCTGGTGGCGGTGATTTTGGTGGCGTTATGTTTGTCTATGCAAGATAAAGTCAGTGGTATGATGTTTGTTGATACCGGAGAAGGGATGAAGCCTGCAGTAGCGACGAAAATCTCGGGAGAATATGGGCTATGGTTGCGGCGGAAGCGTTAGGGTTGTAAAATTTTTATTGAGAACAAATTCAGAAAAGACTTCCTCTTGATACCATGTTAAGATGATTGAAAAGTGGGAGAATGAATCTTGTATTGATATTATGAGAAACATACATAGATTACAATACTATACACAGATATTTATAAGGGAAGTAGGGGTTAGAATTTTTCTCTAATGGGCCACGTGGGCCCATTATTACATTAACATGTGCTATGAACATTTGGGGCTATAAAAGAACCTAGCTGAGTCGAGTATTAAGTGTTCAAGGTTTGTTTATTTTTTTACTATTCGAGTTTGAGTTGAGCTTGAAGCGTTATGTTCAAGGTTGATTCTTTTTTTTTTAATCGAATTGTTCGCGAGTTTATTTGAGTTTTATTTATTTATTTTTTATTTAAAAATTTATTTATTAATTAACTTTTAATGGTTAAGAACTATAAATAACAGATCTTTTAATAATATGTATTAGATTTATGTGATATATTGATTACTTGAGAGTTGTCAAACTACTTTATAAGTCAAAAGTTGGAACTTTCAAATATGGTATTGTCAAGATTATGTGAATTTGTTTGTCATTCCCTCGTAGTTAAATCATCCATGCAAACTTGGTGTTGAACATTTCTCGTCATTTCTTTGTACTCATATTATCAGTGTAAACTGGAGGTTCCACTTAAGGGTGAATATTAGATTTGTATCTTACATTAATCACTTGAGAGTTTTTAAATCATTATATAAATTAAAAGAGTTATTCCGCTTAACAATCATATAATTTTAAGGTTGAACTTGCTAGTATTACAACCGTTTCTTTAAAATTTATATACAAAATTTAAATATTTAATTTACTTACGAATCAAAATATAAGAATTATAAATAATCAATTAAATTTACAAATAATCAATTTATTATAATAATTAAATAGGTTAAAAGAGTATTAATAAAGTTGAAATTTAATTGATTAAGCTTTAGAACAATTAGATATGTAAGATTGTACTATAAAAGAAATTTAAGTCTATTTTACTATTTTATCATTTTAAAAATATAACAAAATATTTTAATTTTATATTATTCGAGTTGTTCACGAATATTAACGAGTATTTGTTTATTTAATCTATGAGTTTAATTAAAAATTTAAGTTTAATTTATTTATTAAATGAACAAACTTCGAAAGAAATATTATGAAGCCGAATTTGAATAGTTCACCGATGGTTTGATTCGAAACACTTGAAATTATACCTAGAAGGTTAAAAGAATAGGAAAGCAGAATGGTTCTACCAAGTGCCTTGAAAACAGAACTCTTTGTACAAGTACATTTCATTTGAAAATTTTCAATTTATCACGTGGACTAATAGATATTGTATGGGCAGGTACACGAGGAGATCTGCCCATAATTATATCAACGATCGTGGGCCGGGAAAGTTTTTTGATGGTAGAGTTCATGTTTAATGAAGAGATGAGATGTTCCATGGCTGGTGCGTGGTCATTTTCTTGACCCAATTTGATCCCATGCTTCCAACAATTCATAGAAGATCAACTCTGCTATGTCATCGAGGTGGCACATTTTTTTTTTTGTAAAAGAACATAATTGAATTTGATTATGTATCATTTTTTTTTTCTCGCGAGGAGGTCAAGGGGTCTATTACACCCCCTCTTGCTAATAATTGTTTACAAATATGAGACCCTACAAATGTGTACAACTACTATTCTTTTAATTATGGGGTTCACCCCCTCTTGCTAATAATTGTTTACAAATATGAGACCCTTAAAATGTGTACAACTACTATTCTTTTAATTATGGGGTTCTACTTTTATCTTTTCTTATTTTATTCCCTCTACTTTAAACTTAATTTTCTTGTAGAATTTATGTAATGAGGTGCGGCTTGTTTGGTTTGATAGAATAAAATTAGGGTGGAATGAAATAAATTTATCAATGAAATCACTATTTAATTATCTTCTTTGGTTGTTATTATATACTTAAAGAAATAAAATGAAATAGTATTATCAATTTTGAAATCAAATTCATTCTCATTGTATATATCTAATAATAATTTATGCAAAAAAAAATAAAAAAAATGACTATAAATATGAATAATATATTATGTGAAAAATATGCAAAATCTACTCACTAAAATTGTTTTAGTATTTATTTTTGTTTTCGCTTTGGGAACATAAATAAATGTCTTTCTCAAGCATTTATTTTTGTTCAGAAATAAAAATATATTTTTGGTTCTCAGATTTTAACTTTGATTTCTTATTTAGATTTTTTTTCTCAATTTTTTTTTTTCTAATTCCGAAAAATGAATAGTACTTTTGCTCCTAGAATTTTGTTTTTGTTGGCAATAGTGACGTTTTTTTTTTTCTCAAATTTATGTTTCTATTTTGGGAATTTGGACTAATTTTTTCGCTTTTAAGGTTTTATTTTTATTCGGAATATAAATTTGTATACAAGAAAATATGTTTTTGTTTAGGAAATAGTAAAGAAATCTGAAAACAAAAAACATGTTTCTATTAAAAAAAAAAAATCATCAAGAAAAATAATATATTTTTTACAAAATAAAAATATAAATTGAGAACAAAATACTTTGTTTCGGCCATTTAATGAATAATTTTTTTTCTTCAGTTTTTTTGTTTTTATTCAAATTAATATTGGACTAAGTTGATAAAATGAGGTGAGATATTTCATGTGGAATCAAAAATAAAAATAAAAATAAAAATTCTACCATGAATTGTGGAATCTAATTTTGTCCCATAAAATATGGAATTCAGTTCAATCCATTTTGATTCCGATGGAACATGAGATAACCTAACAAAAAGTCGAAAACGAAGAAGGAATTGCGATTTGTTCCACCTCTATTCCGTCCAACCAAACGCACCTTTAGACTTCGTTTGGTAACAATTTTTAGGTATTTTTTTAAATATGAAAAAGTTAATTTAACAAAAGGAATTTTTATTATTTAGTGCTTCAAAATAGCATAAACTATTAAAAAAAATCTCAAACTAGTCATCTAAGACGCTTAGTAAATAGTCTTTGTTAATCAATTAATCATGCTTCATCTTCAATTTATAAATTACGATTTATACCATTTCCCTCAATTGTTATTTTGTTAACTTCCTATGTCTTTTGAAAAGTATCCATCACTCTTTTTGAACATTTTTTTTTGAAAAAACATTTTCGACCGAACAACTCAGGGAGTTTGTCTCATAAACACAAGTCGACTTACCTGTTGACTGATCGTTTCTATAACACCTCTCTCAATTCAATTTTAATTCATTTTCTTCGATGTTTTTGTCCCTTTAACTGATTTCTTTTTTCGGTTAGCTCTACTAATTCTTAAATTCAATTTTAATCAATTATTATTATTTCTTTTTCAATTACACATAAGATTAAATAATTTAACTAATTAGGATTCTATAAAAACACACATAATTTTGAAAAATATTTTGTGTCGTGTGTGATCCTAACCGGGATACATTAAGAGTTGAAATTTAACCTGAGTTATTTTTCTTAGGTTCTTTAATTGCTTCGAACTCTTAATCTTCCATCATCTTTGTTATCATCTTTAGCATTGTCATAATATCTTCATTATCATTTTCATCATTGGAACTAATAAATTGAAACACTCAATAAAATCATTAGTTCCATAAAAAATATCAACATTTAATTGTTCATCAAAATTTTAGGATCAATAGTCGGATCTGCTCGGCGGTGGTGGTGGTGGTGGTCGGATCTGCTCGCCGGCACAAGATCCAGTACCATATGAGAGAACGAGAGAGAAAGAGAGAGAAAAATGTGGTAGTTGGGGTAAGAGGGGAAGAAGAAGAAGATCATTTTTTTATTTTATTTATTTATTTTAGAGTTAAAAAAAGTATATTTTTAAAATAGGAATGTTAGTGCAATGTAAAAAATAAATAAATCAATATTGTGAATGTTTCCAATGTACAATTAAAAAATAACTAAATAATAATATAATTTTAATGCATAATTAACGCTCTTCATTTTGATATACATATTGTATGTTTTTATTTTTTTAACAGATTTGTGAATGTACACACTATTGTCAAATTTCGGCAGTTTTGGTAGGGATTATATTTTCTTAAAATATTTGAAACCCACATTCGACTCCATTATTCTTTTCCCCATTGAGAATAATTTTCTTCCTTAGGTTTTAGATGAACTATCATTTCGTATGTGAATATTCATATTTGTGACTTTTCTTAACGACACAAATTAAATTGTTAATCTAAAAACATTTAAATGTTATACTCTATTTGAACCATGTAAGCATCACATTCCCTAATTATAACTTATTGCAATGTCATAGATGCACTATCATTTTTGAGTTATTTTTCAAGATTTGCATATGGAAATGAATGTATCCTTTAACTTTGAACATTCACGTTTTTTTTTTTTTTTTTTACTATTTTAAATATTTAATACAATAGTGAGAATGATTGCGTTGAATTACTGTGAATGTTCATATTAATAATTTGTTATTTGTCGTTAATTGAAATAAAAAATATTAAATTGCATATGACTGGCACATACTTGCACCGATATAAAATTAAAGAAAAGTTAACCTTAACATCCAAATTGAAATTTTGAAAATTAAGACATGATTGAAAAATTAAAATTCCCAAAACGAAATTAAAAAAAAACCTAGATTTAAGAATCAATTGTGAAATTAACCTCTTATTGTTTTGGAATACTAACAAATGTGATCCTTCGACGCTTCTTCCAGCACTTGCAAACTCTATCCTAAGTTTCATTTCGAACCTATGAATTTGAGTGTTTTTTTTTTTTTTTTTTTTCACTCTATCTTCAATTGTTCGTGATGAGGGTAAAAGTCACAATTAAATCGTACATTAAGATTCAGTTTTATTTATTCTCCTCTATTCAAGGGGAATATTCATTCTCCCTAAATCAAGGGGAATTAGTTATAGATTTTCTTATATATATGTGCAGGCTAATAACAATTCTAAGATATATCACTCAATTTATGATTAACTAATTCTCACGTCCAAGGGTATTTGGTCGATACTACACCGGTATCCCGAGTATTTTTTTTCCTAAGTTTTGTCGGTATTGATTAGTGAGTTAAGAGCTGAGAGCATCGTGGATTTTACAGCATTATCGCTTGGCATTGTCTGTGGTAACTCAAGCCAAAAAAAAAAAAAATCTGAATTTCCATTTTTCTCATTACATACGTCCAACCTCAAAGCCTTATCATCTATATTTCAATACTGTTGAATCTAAGGTTTTGATGAACAATTAAGTATTAATGTTTTTTGTGGAACTAATGATTTTATCAAGTGTTTCAGATTTACAAGTTCTATGTATGTGATTAAGAAGAAGACATCGTGATGAAATTATAAAGGGTGCAAGATAAAAGAAATGAAAATATAAAGAATTTTGAAGACCTTGAAAAAAAATAGGTGAAAATAACTTTCTACTTATATAATTTTAATGCAATTCAAATTAGGATCACACACAACACTTTAAATGAGTTAATTATGTGTATCATGGTAAGAAGTGATATGTTCAAGATCCTAAAATGAGATATTGTATGTGCTCCTTATGTGAAATTAAATTGATAATTGACCTAATTGGAAAACATGTTTTCAAGTATAAAAATTAGAATTTTCGAGTCAATTCACTCAATCAAGAAAAATAATCGATCAACTGAATCAAACAGTGAGTTTTGGAGTTAAAATGAGGTACTATTGATCTAATTGGTCGACCAAAGGGAATTAGTCGTTCAACCATTTGAAGTAGTAGCTAAATTGATGAAGGAAGTGAGCACATTGATCCAATCAGTCAACCGTTTGAAAGTGGTCGGTCAACCATTTGAGTCAGAAGGAGAAATGGCAGAAAAATGGATCACACTGATCCAATCGGTCAACCGATAGGATTCAGTCCAATGGTAATGTTTGGTTCTGGACTGGTTGGTCAACCGACCTTAGGACTCGGTCAACCAACTGAGTTAGTTGAGAATTAAGGAGATTTGGTCTCTTGGTAAAAAACTATCCATCTTTGATGATTCCAAGAGAGGGAGTTGGGGGATTTGAACTTAATTAATAAATTGACAACCTATTCTATCATCCCTATTGATTTGGTCTACATACTTAAAAATTCTATTAATTTAAATGGATTTATACTTCCTATCTCTATGGTTTTAAATTGAGAATAGTTTTATGGGTTTATTTGAGAGTATTAAAAGTTATTTTTAAGTGAAATACTTTTGAATTGAACGGTTATCATATATGGGGTCTAAGAGTGTCATGAAGAGTCATACATTTGAAAAACTAACCGTTGGAGGGCTTGATATTTATTTATCAATATGGACCTGCGCGATTTGTGATCAATATACATAAGAAACTATCAGTTTGAGCTATTTTAAGAGTGATATTTACACTGATATTTTTGTGAGAGATTTATTCTAAGTTCTTGATCTAAAATGCTTGCTGTTTGGCATGACTGACTTGTGTTTTATTGTTGTTCTGTCATTATCTTCAGTGTTTCCCGGTGAGATTTATCCAAGCTTTGGTATTTAATTTGAAGTTATATTTTTTATTTATTGCATGATATAGAATTGTTTAGAAAATCGTTTTAAACTTAAAAGCCTGAAAATATATTTTAAACAATTTTTGTTTGATTATCTGATTACGTGCTTAAATTGTGCTACCTACATTATTTATTAATAATATTTTATTTGCTTCACATTATATCTATCACGTAGTAATTATTCGAGTCATTAATTGAGGATATTCGTATTGAGGTGGTAGAACTTTCTTGTGGGAAGAAAATTACGTTTTTTTTTGTATTTGTGAGTTTGAGCGGATTAGACACGTTTAGGACGGTGTCTAGTCAGGGTAACTAGTTTTCGATCTTTTTCCTGTGAAAAAGATTAGGGTTTGATATTTATCCTGGTAAAAAGGTTAGATTATTCTTTTCCTTTGAAAATAATTATATTTTGATTTTTTTGATAATTAAATTATTTTTGAGTGAATTGTAAAGGTTCATCATTCCTTGTGAAAATGATAAGTAAAAGAGTGTTAGGTTAATCTTTGACTTGGTAAAAAAATAGGGTTCATCATTGGTTTGGGAAAATGGTAATTTGTAAAGGTTAATTTTGTGCTTGTAAAAGAATCGTTGTAAAGGTTTGATTCCTACCTAGTAAAGGGATCAAAGGGGTTTAGTAGATTGAAAATCTCCGTGGAGCTCGGGGGACTGGACGTAGGCAATACTAGCTTAACCGAACCATGATATATCGTTATGTGCTGCATTGTTTATTTTCTTATATAGTATTTGAGTGTGCACTTAGTATTAAACACATATCCGTTGCGTAACTAAGATAATAATTAATTTAGAAAAATTGATTATTTGATATTACGTGCTTAAAGAAATTAATTGTTTAAATTTTGTAAATACCCAATTCACCCTTCCTCTTGGGTAGCTCTTTTGGCCAAAAAATACGAAAGATTCAATGTCAAGATCCTAAACTCAGAGTTTATGTTGATCTCCAAAACCTCCAGCAACCCAATATTACACCCCATAAGTAAATCGAATAAAAAAGGCTATCCAAAATGAAGAAAATTGATAAAAACAGTGGTAAAGTGTTTTTTTATTTTCTCCAATTATGATTTTTTGGTGAAGAGATTGGATGTCGATGTTTGTGGCAGTGGTGGTGAAGGTGTATGAGAATCATCAACTTTGCCATGTCTGACAGAAAAGAAACAATAGGTTTGGCAGAACCAGAAATAACCTAATCTCTCTACTGATCTCCTCAAGGATTACCATGATGTCTCCACTTTTGATTTGTCGAAGAGTTGACAACTACTCATTCCCTTCATTTTTGAGAATCCCCACAATCTGATCAGTTAGCTAGTATCCGATCTCAAGTCCTGTTTGATCTATGAGCAAAAGCAGATAGCAATGGAGATTAGGCTTCCAGCGAAGAACACACAAAAAAATAATCGCTCAGGCATGATATTCACTATATTTTGTTAAGAAAAACAAGATCAGGATCGAGTTATCCTAGCTGGCTTTTATAGGTTTTATCTTACTCTTTTTCACATTTTTTTCTTTCTTTCTTTTCTTCTAATTTTTTTTTTCTTTGGCTCAGGACAATCGGATTGAAAATGACTGGTTTTGTGACAATATTAGCACTCAACAATATTCATGTTGAAGTTTCTCTTTCCACGGAATGTACATTGGGTCATCTTTTCGAAAGTCTTAGTGAGAAACGCCACATCATTTTCTTGTTCACTGTCAAGATTTATGTCATACTGTCGTCATTTTCCTCAATCTTTTGAGCTTTCAATGCCAGAGATTTCTTTTTGTTATTTTCTGATTCATCCTCATATCCTCGAATATCTGTCTCATGGGTCATTGGGTTGCCAATAAGTTCATCGATAGTGTATACTATGAAATCCTTAGTTTCCTCGATTACGGTCACCTTTGACTCCCACGTTTTAGATAATGACCTCAGTATATTTCGTACTTTGTCTTTCATGGAATAAGGATTTTCGAGTTGACCAAGGGTGTTACAGATATAATTGAATCTTGTGTACATTTTCGAAATTGTTTCTGTATCACCCATTCTAAATAGCTCGAATTAATGAACCAAGGTGATGATTTTGGATTGTTTCATTTGATTTGTTCCTTCATGTGTGTTTTGTAATGTATCCCACATTTCTTTCACCGATCCACAACCTGAAACCCTGCTATATTCATTTTCACCTAAAGAATAAAATATAATTTTAATAGCTTGAGAATTAATAGACAATTTCTGTTTATTCGAGGGAGTCATTTGTTCATTATTCTTAACCACTCTATTCTCTTTAGGAATGTATGGACCATTTTCAATAGCCAACCATACATCATAGTTAGTGTCTTGAAGAAAGGCGACCATTTTGCCTTTCTAGAATGAATAGCTATCACCTGCGAACAAAAGGGGACGATGCATAGATTGTCCCTCACCTAGAGTGTTTACGTGGTGTGCCATGTAATATTTTTAGCTAGGATGTTAAGCCAAATAAGCTAAACTCTGGTAATAATTGTTGGCCCAAAGAGCTATCCAAGAAGCGGGAGTGGATTGGGTAGTTACAAAAATTTAAACAATTAAATATTCAAACACAAAATCTCAATTTTCCTAAATTGATTATTATCTTGATTAACAGTAAAAATGTGTTTAATCTAAATGCACACCCAAATAATAAGAAAAGAATAGATAATGTAACACACAAAGATTTATCTTGGTTCGACAAGTTAGTCTTACCTATTTCCAATCTCCCGAGCTCCATGGAGATTCACAATCCACTAAACCCCTGATTCCTTTCCCAGATAAGAATCAAACCCTTACAATCTTGATTCTTTTCACAAACTCAGAATCAACATTTACATTCTTGATTCTTCTACAGGCTAAGAATCAACCTTCCATTATTACACTTATCCTTCTCGCAGGCTTAGGAAAAACCTTTACAATCACATTTAATTCTATTGCAGTAAGAATTAAAACCTAATACTTTTAAGGGAAAAGATGATAGGTGTAAATTACCTATCTATTTACAAACCGAACATTGTTAGTTTTCAAGTACGTTTATTATGTTTTATTATGTTTTTATGGGTTTTTGTATAAATTAGGTGTTTTAGGTGAAAAGGTATGAAAACAGATCAATAACGATTAAATCGGATCAAGAACGGTGGAAGAACGGTGGGAAAACATGCACAGAGGTAATATTTTGAATAGTAGCCCATCGCCTAGGCGATGAAACTGCTGGAATCCCACCGCCTAGGCGGTGAAACTACAGAGAGGTCCTGAATCCATCGCCTCTTCTACCGCTACAGCAAAGATCAAACCGACATACCTATCGTCTAGGCGGTCACTCTGCACCAGATTTAGATATTTTTTGGGATATTTTTGTTCCCTATTTCTTCCCCATTTCTCTCATCAGGCCATTAGAGCCCCATTAGGCTTAGTATGTTTTAGAGAGAGATTTTGGGAGTGCTCATTCAAATCCTAAGGAGAAGATCACATTGTAAAGAAGGGAGAGTGATCTCGAAACGTTTTTAGCGACAAATCTTCGGACTAGGCTAAGTTACTCTCGTTCCTTTCTTTATTTCTTAACTTAGGATTGTTGTTTGAGCATGTTTAGCTCTATTTTCATTGTATAATTGGCAATGGCTATGAGCTAAATGGGTTTTTGTCTAGGGATTAATATATTTGTAAAAGTGTTGTTTTGTTTGGGTTTGTGTTTCGTTAATGTGTGTTTTATAATAATTTCGATTGTGTTTACCATGTTGTAATTATATTATGCTTGTTTAGATAAATAGAGAATACGAGGTTTGACACTTGGGAGAGGTAACCCCGGATTTGGATTAGGGTAAACACAACACGACAATCTAACGACCCGGGAGGGTGTTAGAAAGTGTGCAATTAATGATGTTGGGGCGAGACTCACTTGACCTAGTGTTGTTAAGACGTTGAGGGAGACTTCTTCGTTGACATGAAGTCATGTATTCACTCGTCTTACATTCGAGAGAGGTGGCGAGTGAGTTTACAAACCGAGATTGTCGGATACCCGAACACCATTAACGTGAACTAAAACAAGACCAAGCACATTTTTATAAACAAAGTTAATCCCTAGGCAATACTTTCCCTTAACCGTCTCATATTAGTATTAGTATAGTTAATTTAATTAGTTTAATTAACTTAGTAGTAGTATTTATTAATTAAATTACATTTGTTTTAGCCTAGATAAAGTTAGGTCAAGACAATTACGATACTCAATAATAATCACAACCAATCCCGATGAACACGATACCCTTACTCTTCCTACCTATACTAAAACTTGACCCGTATACTTGCGGTGAAAGTAGCGACGTATTTTCGCGCTACCAAGTTTTTGGCACCGTTGCTGGGGATTGGTGTACAACTTAGCGTTTGTTACGTGCTCGCGTATTGACTATTCGCAAGTGTACGAGGTCAAAATTTTAGTATAGTGTGATTGTGAAAGATCAAGTTATCGTATCCACAGGGATTGGTGTCGTTACTATCGGGTACCGCGTTTGTCATGACCTAACTTTATCTAGGCTAAAAATAAATGTATTTAATTAATTAAACTAATACTAATATAACCTAAATTAACTATACTAATATACTAATATGTTTTAGGAAAAATAATTGCCTAGGGATTAACTTGTTTACAAATACGTGTTCGATCTCGATTTACTCACGTTTACGGTGTTCGACCTATTTGACAATCTCGGTATCTAAAACTCCTCCGCCATCTCTCCCGAGTGTAAGACGGGGGATATAACACAATTTCGTGTCAACGAAGAAGTCTCCCTCAATGTCTTAACGACTCTACGTCATGTGAGTCTTGCCCCAACGTCATTGATTGCACACAATCCAACTCCTGACCGGGTCATTGGATCGTTGCGTCGTGTTTACCCTATCGACAATCTCGATTCTAAAACTCTACCGTCACCTCCCCCAAGTGTAAGACGGGGGAATACATGAGTTCGATTCAATGAAGAAGTCCCCCTCAATGTCTTAAGGACCCTAGGTCACGTGAGTTTTGCCCCAACGTCATCGATTGTCCACAATCCTAACCCCGATCGGATTATTGGATCGTGGCGTTTGTTTACCCTAATCTGAATCTGGGGTTTATCAAACCTTGTATTCTCTATTTATTTATCTAAGCATATAAACAAACAATACGATAAACATAATCAAACTAAGAAGAATAAACATAAACGCAACACCGAAATCTTCTGAATCACATATTTATAAATATATTCGTTAATCCCTATACAATCCATGTTAAACTAGCAGCTATAACCGCATTTACAATGAAAGAACGAGCTAAACATGCTTACATAATCCTAAGTTAAAGAAATAAAGAAGAAATCGAAGAACTTAGCCTTGTCCGAAGATTAGCCTCTAAGAACGCTCAACGATCACTTCGCCGTCTTCCTCCACTTCAGGATGTGAGCTCCACCTCTAAAACCTCTCAACCTACCCTTAGATATATTCTAAGGGGATCAAAATTCAAAGAGAGTAAGAGGAGAGTAGAGGAGTGGATGCTTATAGGCAAAATATCTAATAAATATCCCAAGTTGTGTAGAGGCCACCGCCTAGGCGGTGAGTAGGTTGGTTGGTTGATCGCCGCAGCGGTGAGGACAACGGTGGATTTGGAAAACATTTTTGTAGTTTCACCGCCTAGGCGGTGAGTGTCTAACAAGAATAGGTCATTCTCTGTATTTTCACCACCGCAGCGGAGGTCTGGACGCCGCGGTGGTGGGCTTCTTTCACAATATTGCCTCCGTGCTCATTTTTTCACCGTTCTTCGACCGTTTTTTGTTCGATCTCATCGTTTTGGCTCCAGTTTCCTATCTTTTTACCCCACACACCTGATTTATACAAAACGTATAAAAACTAATTAAAACATAATAAAAATAACTATAAAAATACTCTAAAACTAACAAAACCGGTTTGGAAATATGTAGGTAGATCACACATATCAATTGGTTTTTTTGATTATTATAGATATTGTGAGTAAATGAACTGATTTTACTTTAGGCATTTCTTTGTTTATAATTTTTGTTTTGTAGTTTTGTTTTTATTTCTCTTGCAGGGTACTTGGAGATGTTAGATTGACAAGTATTGATGCAATTCTTTCAACAAGATTCTGAATTATTTTACAGTGTTTGGGATTGATATAAGGAATTGCTACTTCGATTTCTGAACCATGGGTTCCCGAGGGAATGTCAACTCCTGAATTTCCTCGAAGGGTTACAAGTCGCAACCAGAAATTGGGTGGAAGGAGGAAATGCTAGCACGTCTTTTTATGACCTAACCACAGATGAAACAATTTGGTCGTTGGAGGAAATGGCAGCCTATGATTATCAGAGTTGGAATTATTCACCAAGTCACCAAATCTTGGGGGATAATTTCAATACCCTGGCCCCATGGATTGACATTCCGAATCACGACGATGAGTCTTCCCCCAATCTGGAAGAAATGCTCGCAACTGTTATGAGAAAACTCAGAGATTCTTGAAGAAGATGCATAATCGACTCAACGAGCAAGAGGATCATCTTGATTATATCGAGATGGTTTGTGCCGACATCGATGGGACCAAAACGTCTTTGCAGACACAAATCAGTCAACTTATCTGCTTTGTTGAGGCCGAGTTAAACACGGTGTCCTTGGGACGTACACAAGCCACATTCAGTGATAGCCACCACGAGGATGAGTCACATTCAGTGATAGCCACATTCAGGATAATTTCAATACCCTGGCCCCATGGATTGACATTCCGAATCACGACGATGAGTCTTCCCCCAATCTGGAAGAAATGCTCGCAACTGTTATGAGAAAACTCAGAGATTCTTGAGGAAGATGCATAATCGACTCAACGAGCAAGAGGATCATCTTGATTATATCGAGATGGTTTGTGCCGACATCGATGGGACCAAAACGTCTTTGCAGACACAAATCAGTCAACTTATCTGCTTTGTTGAGGCCGAGTTAAACACGGTGTCCTTGGGACGTACACAAGCCACATTCAGTGATAGCCACCACGAGGAACCGAATACGAGTGGGAAAATCTTGGGAGAATTCATTGATGAAGCTGAAGAAGAGAGAACCCAAATGTGGAGCGGCGACAAAAAATCACATATTAATCGTTGTGAATTTTCACCGTTTGAATTCCAGCTCGTGACGCCGCAGTCGATCCAAGATGAGCACATCTACAAAGATCTGATATGGCTCACTTGTCCCTTGCCACTGACGGTAACGTCCTTTCATGCCACCAAGTACATGAGCTGGTAAGGTATATCATTGAAAGATCGAGCCGAACAAAGAAACATCTCGCCAAGCTTGAGGGCGTTGATAACCATGACCCATATGTAGTGTTATTTGACACGTACTATGGGCGGAAGCCACTATTTGATAAGCACTTCGGCGTGTCGGGCTAACGACCATAAACCTAGCTCTTCTTGGGAGGTAACCCAAGGAAAAATAAATTAGATCCATCTCTGCCGATTTGATTCGGAGGCAATATTCTCTCACCTCTTAGGTACGTGTTTTAAACTTCCGTCTTCATTTTCATGCTATATTCTGTCTATTGGGATCGCTGATGGGTTATTTTGGACATCACCTGTTTTAAGTTGGTGATGATGTGTTAGTATGTTTCAATTATGGTTTATGTTTTACTGTTTTTACGTGTGCATATTTGTTTAGGGTAGTTTTTGTACAGGTGCTGAGTTTTGACTTCATCTGGGCCATTACCCGATGATGAGTCTGTCCCCTAGTTGTTTATTGAGGTCGAGCGTAAAGCTCATGCATGTATGTTCTGTGTGCTCAACGTTATGTTTTAGTAATAGTTATTATAGATCCTATTTGCATGAGCACACAAACTAATTATATAACTGTCTAATTGATTTGAAAACGATTATCTATCACCAAAATTCAAGACATTAGGGTTTCTAGAACTTAATTTGGTGAAATTCGAGGCGTAATCCTAGGCGAGGTAGTTCGGAAGACATGATTTAGGCATTCATTTTCTCGCTTGAGCCTTTTTAAGCTTACCTTGATATATTTTTATCCCTCGTTACCCTGTTGAAGCCTAAATGCCATTTCAATTCTAAACACTTAACCAATACCATGGCCAATTGAATTCCTTTTAGTCCTTTATCGCTAAACCAAATGCACAATTTGAGCGAATCAAGTTAGCATTCATTATGCTACTTGAAGTGAGCGGTTGGGATTAGGGTGAACTTTTAATTGGTTCAATATTCGAGTACTCACTTGTCATTTTTTGTTCGTTTTTCACACACCCCTTAAATTGTACAAAACAAATAAGTTTGGGGGTGTGTTTGTTGTTAAAAAAAAAAAACTATGTAAATATAGTTTATTTCCGTTTCTTTTTGGCAAGTGATTACGTCGGTCTTAATAAATTGTTCAGGGTTGTTTCAAAATTATCTATGGGGGTTCGAGTGTGAGTGTGCCAAGCGATGTGCCTTGGGTAGCGTTAAGTTAACAATGTTAACCCGTTTTCTTTTCCAATTTACCCTTGGCCATTATTCCTAAATCGAACCAAGACCTATTGATCTTTTTGAACCTCCGAGCCTACATTAGTGGAGAATAGAACCTGGGTCAGGCATATGGATTCCTTATACCTTAAAGGTTTAAGTCATGAACTTTATTGGGGGGATATTCCCATCTAATCAACGGATAGTTGTATATTTGAGTTTTAACACACACACTCTGACAGGATCTAGAATGACGCTTACTATTATTGAACATTGAAATTCTAGAACACCACATAGTGTGATTTATGCTTGAACTTGATAAGATTGGGGGCCGATGTGGGAAAATCGTTTGGCCGGTAGATGATAATCAAAACTTGCACATTTTTGTTTAAGTGTTTTTAGTTATTATTTGGTAATTAGTTGTTATATTTTCTTGTATTGTGTGGGTGTTTTGCTCTAAGACTAGCAAAATTATGAGTTTGGGGGTATTTGATAGGTGTAAATTTACCTATCTATTTTCAAACCGAACATTGTTAGTTTTCGAGTACGTTTATTACGTTTTAATATGTTTTTATGGGTTTTTGTATAAATCAGGTGTTTGAGGTGAAAAGGTATGAAAACGGATCAATAACGATGAAATCGGATCAAGAACGGTGGAAGAACGGTGGGAAAACATGCACAGAGACAATATTCTGAACAGCAGCCCATCGCATAGGCGGTGAAACTGCAGAGAGGTGCCTAAATCTGCTGGAATCCCACCGCCTAGGCAGTGAAACTGCAGAGAGGTCCTGAATCCATCGCCTCCTCCACCGCTACGATGAAGATAAAACCTACATACCCACCGTATAGGTGGTCACTCTGCACCAGATTTAGATATTTTTTAGGATATTTTTGTTCCCTATTTCTTCCCCATTTCTCTCCTACGGCCATTAGAGCCCCATTAGGCTCAGTATATTTTAGAGAGAGGTTTTGAGAGTGCTCATTCAAATCCTAAGGAGAAGATCACGTTGTAAAGAAGGGGGAGCGATCTCGAAACTTTTTTAGTGACAAATCTTTAGACTAGGCTAAGTGTCTCTCGTTCCTTTCTTTATTTCTTAACTTAGGATTGTTGTTTGAGCATGTTTAGCTCTATTTTCATTATATAACCAACTATGGCCATGAGCTAAACGGGTTTTTGTCTAGGGATTAATATATTTATAAAAGTGTTGTTTTGTTTGAGTTTGTGTTTTGTTAATGTGTGTTTTATAATAATTTCGATTGTGTTTGACGTGTTGTAATGATATTATGCTTGTTTAGATAATTAGAGAATATGGGGTTTGACACTCGGGAGAGGTAACCCCGGATTCGGACTAGGGTAAACACAACATGACAATCTAACGACCCAGGAGGGCGTTAGAAAGTGTGCAATCAATGATGTTGGGGTGAGACTCACGTGACCTAGTGTCGTTAAGATGTTGAGGGGGACTTCTTCATTGATGTGAAGTCATGTATTCACTCATCTTACATTCGGGAGAGGTGGCGAGTGAGTTTACGAACCGAGATTGTTGGATACCCGAACGCCATTAACGTGAACTAAAACAAGTCCAAGCCTGTTTTTATAAACAAAGTTAATCCCTAGGTAATACTTTCCCTTAACCCTCTCATATTAGTATTAGTATAGTTAATTTAATTAGTTTAATTAACTTAGTAGTAGTATTTGTTAATTAAATTACATTTGTTTTAGCCTAGATAAAGTTAGGCCAAGACAATTACGGTACTTGATAATAATCACAACTAATCCTTGTGAACACAATACCTTTACTCTCCCTACCTATATTGAAACTTGACCCGTATACTTGCAGTAAAAGTAGCGACGTATTTACGTGCTACCAAAAGACTAACATAATCTTTTTGTAGGCCAAAGATCAAACCCTAATATTTTTCTAAGGCTAAAGATTGAACCTAGCTACCTTGTTTAGACACCGACCCAAATGTGTCTAATCCGCTCAAATTCGCAAATACAAAAAATAACAAGTTTCTTCCCACAAGGAGCTTCTACCATCTCAATACAAATATACTCAATTAATCTCCCGAATATAACTATGTGATAGATACAATGTGAGGTAAACAAATCTAATTTAAAATAGTTAACACACAAGTAACACGTAATCAGATTTCTCAATTATAAATCATTTAATATTTTTTTTTTCAAGAATCAAGTTCAAAAATGATTTTTCTAAGACACCATAACCAAGAAATATATCAGTAGTAATCTAAGAAAGCAATAAAGAAAGCTTGGAAGGATCTCATCGGGATTCATCGAAAGTGATAACGATTTCGCTATAAAGAACACAAACTGGTGACACAAACAATGAGTGCCTTAGATCAAGAGCTTCGAATATGATCTCACTTATAAATATCAGCGATAAAATCTCTCTTAGAGTGATAGAAGGCTGGTGTTCTTGATGTGTTCAATCCCAATGCCGCAGGTCTCTATTAATAGACCTAAAACTAGACCTCTAACGACTAATTTTCAAATGTCATGACTCTAAATGACATCCCAAGACCGCATATATCATATATATTTAAATTGAAATCAATAGAAATAAGAAGTATTTAATCACTTTAATTAAAAGAATATTTAATTAAATGGGCCAATTAAATAAAAATCTCATAATTCATGATATATAACGAAATTATTTCAAATTCCTTTAAAAATCTCCCTTGGAATCATCAAAACCGAATTGGATTGATCAGGAAACAAATCAGTCAAACTGTTGACTGACCACGTTGGTCGACCGGCTCCTTGCCTTCTGTTGACTGACCTCTCATAACGGTCTTAAGTTGACCGTTGTTCTGGTCCGGTTGGTTGACCGATTAGACTAGAAGGTTCGTAATGCTTTCTATTTCGGCTGCTATTCTTGTCAGTCGACAGACTCATCTTGTCGGTTGACCGAATGGACCTATAGGTCCCCATTCCACTTCCAAAACACACTGTTTTGGTTAGTCGACTGACCTCTTTTTTCGGTTGACCGAATTGACCCGAAAAATCATCATTTTAAGTATTAAAACCAATTTTTAAATTAGGTACTCAACCAAAATCTTTTCACATACTTAGCACGATATAAAACATACTTTAGACCCCTAAATAATCACAACATACATAATATTAGTTCATTTTAAAGGGTCATGTGTGATCCTAATTCGGGTGAGTATATGAGTAAAGAGTTGTTTTCACCTTATTGTCTTTAATGTCTTCAATACTCTTAAAGTCTTCATCATCTCCATTTTTCACCCATTATATATTCTTTGACGATTCATCTTCTTAATCAAATTACATGGAACTGTAAATTTGAAATCACTTAGTAAAAATATTAGTCTCATAAAAACATCAATATTTAATTGTCCATCAAAACATTGGGTTCAACAATTTAATGACCTGGATTAAGTGTTTTAGAAAAATCGTTTTCAAATTTAATATTGTGAGAATCTTTTAAAGCAATTTTAATTTGTGAAATTCAATTATTCACTATTTGTGCTTTAAATTGATTAAATCAGATTTGTGTCTCACATAGATTCTATCACATAGTTTTCAGGACATTAATTGAACATAATTATTTTGAGGTGGTAGAACCTCCTTTGGGAAGAAACTTGTGAATTTTTTGAATTTGCGAGTTTAAGTGGATTGGACATATTTGGGACGATATCTAATCAGGGTAGTTAGGGTTTAATCTTTAGCTTGAGAAAAAATATTAGGGTTTGACCTTTAGGTTGCGAAAAAGATTAGGTTAATCTTTAGCCTTTTAAAAGATTAGGTTTTGATTATTACTGCAATAAAATTAGAGTGAAATAAGGTTCTTCCTAAGCCTGGAAAATGATAAGTGTAATAGTACAATAGTGTGAGAGTGTAAAGGTTGATTTTGAACCTGCGAAAAGAATTAGGATTGGAAGGGTTTGGTTCCTACTTGTAAGAGGAATCAAAGGATTAGTGGATTGCTGACGCACCCTGAATTTTGATAGTGGAGGAAGTAGAGATCAGGTTGAAGAGAAAACAAGTTTTATTCCTCTCTCTCAAAACCCTCCAAATTCGTTCATTTTGAAAATGGTTTTTCAAGGCATTTTCTAGGCTTCAATTTTGAAAAGCTTCTTGGGTGGGGATTTTTAGTTAAAAAATGGAGTCGCCACCTAACATGGATAAATGGGGTGTTAGACCACTAGGATTTTAGATTTTTTTTTTGTTTTGAAATGACCCGTGTTTTGACTCATAATGACCTTGTACTAGAGATTTCTTTAAGTGTGGGGGTCAGTTATGCTGGAAGATGGTTTTATGCACTCTAAGATACCCGTCCAAAGACGGTATCTTATATATATATATATATATATATATATATATATATATATATATATATATATTAAGTTTGTCCCTTTTTATGCATTTTATATGTAATATATAGTTGGTAAATGTTAACTATCTATTATGCAACTACAAATAAAGCAGATTGAATTTTTTTTTTTATATTTTTTCATGTAATGAAAGTAGTAAACTACTGATAGGTGTGATCCACCTACGTATTTCCAAACCGAATTAAGTTAGTTTTCAAGCGTTTAAATAGTATTTTATTACATTTTAATTAGTTTTATTACTTTTTGTATAAATCAGGTGTGTGGAGCAAAAAGATAGGAAACTGGAGTGAAAACGATAAGATCGAACCAAAAGCGATTGAAGAACGGTGGAAAAAACAAGCACGGAGGCAAATTTGTGAAACAGGCCCACCGCCTAGGCGGTGAAAAAGCTGAGGAAAGAGAAAATGTTACTGACGGACCACCGCCTAGGCGAAAATCCAGCAGAGAATCAAAGATAGGCTACTGACTGCCCACCGCCTAGGCGAAAATCCAGCAAAATGTTCTTCCACATCCATTACTGTCTTCATCGCCTAGGTGGTCACCAACCGACCTACCTCCGCCTAGGCGGAGGATTCCTTCGCCTAGGCGGAAACTCTCCGCACAACCTTGATATTTATTTAGATATTTTGAGATATTTTGCTTATAAATACCATTCTCTCTCCCCTCCTTGTGAACCCCCCCCGGCCATTTGGGCACCTTAAGATATATTTAGACTAGGGTTTAGGAGTTTTAGAGGTGGATCTGACATCCCGAAGTGGTGAAGACGACAAATCGATCGTTGAGCGTTTTTAGCGGTTTATCTTCGGACGAGGCTAAGTTCTTCAATTGTTTTTCCTTATTTATTTATTTTAGGATCATGTGAAAAATTTTAGCTCATTATTTCATTGTAAATGCGTCTATGGACATAGTTAAACATGGATTGTAGTAGGGATTAACACTATATTTATAAATACGTTGTTTAGATGATTTTGGTGTTTCGTTTGCGATTATTCTTCATAGTTTGATTGTATTTATCGTATTGTTTGTTTATCATGCTTAGTTAGATAAATGGAGAATATGGGGTTTTGACAAACCCCGGATTCAGATTTGGGTAATCTAAAGCCATGATTTTATAACCTAATCGGAGTTTGAATCGTGGACAATCGATGACGTTGGGGGCAAGACTCATGCTACCTAGAGTCATTAAGACATTGAGGGAGACTTTTTCGTTAACTAGAAGTTGTGTTATATCCCTCGTCTTAGAATCGGGAGAGGTGGCGAGGGAGTTTTAGAACAGAGATTGTCGATAGGGTAAATACAATGCAACGATCTAATAACCTAGGAGGGAGTTGGATTGTGTGCAATCAATGACGCTGGGCGAGACTCACGTGACCTAGGATCATTAAGACATTGAGGGGGACTTTTTCATTGACTCGAAGTCATGTATTCCCTCGTCTTACACTTGGGAGAGGTAGTGGAGGAGTTTACGTACTGAGGTTGTCAAATGGGTCAAATACCGTAAACGTGAGTAAATCGAAATCGAACATGTATTTGTAAACACGTTAATCCCTAGGCAATTCTTCACCCTAAAACATATTAGGATATTAATGTAGTTAATTTAGGTTATAGTATTAGTTTAATTAATTAAATACATTTGTTTTTCGCCTAGATAAAGTTAGGTCATGACAAACGTGATATTCGATAGTAACGACACCAATCCCTGTGGATACGATAACCCGATCTTTCACGATCACACTATACTAAAACTTTGACCTCGTGCACTTCCGAGTAGTCATATACTTCGAGGGTGTAAATCCTAGGCATACAACTACACTAATCTAGGCAATGACGACCCAATAGTAGTTTATAAGATATAGAAATATAAACGACTGAACCTTATAAAGGCTTCCTACATATCCCTATTTTCATAGGGAATTAGGTTGACATGTTGTTCCAACATGTAAGCTATATGAAATGAAAATATTTTTGTATTTTTTTAAATACCAAACCTTATAAAGATTGCCTACATATCCTGGTAAACACGGGGAATCAGGTCAACATGTAGTTCTAACATGAAAATTAGACTAAATTATTTAGATATGTGACTGAACTCGTATATGGGTTGCCTACGTATCTTAGATTAATGAGAACCAGGTCATCACATAGTTCATTTATGTAAGGTGATGATTGGTTCGTTTTAGTTGATTTTAGTTATTAAACAATACATGAATCACAACATGATATTTAATTGGTCTCTTTGATTTTGTTAAGAACACCTTACGCAAACTCATTTGTTTTGGTTAGATTAGTGTTAGTATGTGAGTTGTTAGTTGAAAAGAAAATAAATACCATATATATGTGTCAATCCTACTCGTAACTAAGAAAAATGGGAAGGTTTTTGAAGAAGGGTCACACATATCCTTGAAGGAATAAAGGTCCTTCTTTTATCCCAAATTTTTAGCCATAAGGGTCTATTGGTGTAGTGTGTGTGTGTGTGTTTATATATATATATATATATAAGGTGCTAGTCCACTAGCCTGAAGACTTGGTGCCAGGCTGTGATCTTGATGTTTAGTATAAATCAAATAAGTTATTAACAGTTATATGGTTGGATTAACAGTTAGTAAGATTTTAGTTTGAATCATTCATGAAAGAATCATAGAGATTATACACAACTCATGGTGTGATAGATGTTTTGTTGTGATCCTCACATGTTCTTAACATGTTCTCCGATGATTTGGGTCCTCACATGTTCTGAACATGTTCTCCACATGATCTTGTATGATTTCAACATGGTTTTATGATTATAACATAAATTAAACGTGTAGTTAATTATGGGTTATATGTGTTATGTACATGAAATTAAAGCATGGATACTACATGATTATGCTATATACAAGAAAAATATATAAACTTAAGACAAGATTAAAGGATTATCAAGAAACAAACCTAGTTTAGGGGAGTGAACTTTCCCTAAACAAATACCTTCTTCTCCTTCTTGATCTTCTCGGTTTGTACTCGATTGGTTGCCGATAACTTCTTGAGTTCTTGCTCCAAGAACATCAAGAATTCCCTCTGGGACCATATTTGAGTAAAATATAGAGGTATTATTGAAGATAAATGATTGGAAACCCTAGGACCCGAGAGCACTGACCAGGTTTAGAAAGAGAAAGTCTAGGTTCCAACCCCTCAAATTGTTAAAACAGACCCTTGTATATATAGGTCATGGATCTTACGCATTGGCCCACGTGTAGGACAATCTAGGCTTTTCCCTATGCTCTATTTGGCTTTGGGGTTATGTCCTCTTTTCTTGATCTTGAATTGCCTTAAACGAATTTGGAAGATTGTTTAGGATTCTCAAAGATTTGGTAATGATTACCAAATATTTGGAATATTCTAGCAATCATTGACAATCATTACCCAATATTTTATATCATTGGCTACACATGGGTACATTAATGGCATGAAGTTACGCTTCCGGTTTGATTTAGGGGCTAAGTACCAGTTAGTTCACTATTTTAGTTTGGTTACCATTAATATTTCCAAGGTGCATTGAACTTAGTCATGATGAGTCATTTTGTATTTAATGATTTATGATTTATGATTACTCATGATGTGATGGGTTTGTAATTGTTTGGATTTTAATCGAATCGGATTGGTTTGCCTTATAACAGATCGTTACATTTCAAGGGTTTTAGTTAACCCTTAGATATTTTGAACAAAATATATTGATACTTTGAATCCCCCCAATCATTGTCATTCTAAACATTATATTCTTTATGGTATGGTCATTTAATGATCATTAAATGCCTCGGTTAGGTAGCGAACCAGATTGGTTTGGTTTCGATAACGGGTAGTCACATTTCAAGGATTTCAGTTAACCCTAAGATATTTTGATCAAAATATATTGATTCCTCGAATGTGTCCTATCCATGTCATACCAAAAATTTAATTCTTGATGATATGGGCATTTAATTCTCATTAAATGCCTTGCTTAGGTGGCGAATCGAATCAGTTTAGTTACCTCCTAAGTGATTTAGTTTCTTTTCTAGATATTTTGTATATAATATCCTAGGGGTGTCTTGGTCATTTTAATTCTCATTTGTGAGTCATTAAATAATGGGTTGTGCCCTTTTTTCAATAGGCCCAGATGGTTTGTTAAGACAACTTTGGGTTTGGGTCAATTTCAAACCGAGTCCTAATCCTTAGTTACCTTGTGTAACTTTGATTTGTCATGACATTTCCATGATTTGACCACGGTATTTTGAATTGTTTACTGGTATTTTTTGAATGTAGCATCCATAATTAAAATAATATTTTTGATGTTAAACAGACGAAACTAGCGATAGTAAATGTTTTAGGGTCAAAATAGGTAACCGAGATAAATTGGTGAAATATCCTATAATTAAAGGGTATTAACTAATTTTTGTTCCTATTAAAGGTGATTTAATGAAAATCAACCTTTACTAATGTCATTTTAGACTCCCTTAAATTGTGGGACTTTCGAGGTTGACCCAAAACTTTTACTTAGCTGAATTTAGTCCAATTTAACAGTTTTTTTTGTGTTTTTCTTATGTTTTTGGTGTTTTTATGTATTATACAGTGTGAGACAAAGTATAAGTTCATTCCTTTTAAATCTAAGTTTAAAATTTATCTGAACTTATACTTGATTCGACATTGACTAGGCGGGACAAAATACGGTGTCTGCAATTACGAAAGCCCTGTGGAGCTCGGGGGACTGGACGTTGGTAAGAGTAGCTTGTCAAAATAGGATAAATCATTGTGTGATGCATTGTTATATTTCTTGTGTTGGGGTGTGCACTTAGTTAAACACATTTTTGCTGCTTAACAAGATAATAATCAATTAAAAAAATTGATAACTTGTGTTTGAATTAGTTGTTTAATTATTTTTCACTACCCAATTCATCTCCTCTCTTGGGTAGATCTTTGGGCCAACAGGAACATATGTAGTGAGTCCACATTAGGGTCTGGTTACCCTTTTAAATTTCTCATGCGTTCATAATATTTTAACATCGTTTGGGGGAGATGAGTTATTTCTATTTCTATTCTTTTAGATTATGTTCTAGTTTATTTTTGAAATTAGATTATTATAACTCAGATTATTCTTAGTAAATTTAATTTTGAACATGCAATTTCATTACTTGAATAATTAAGAAAATAAATATTTGCAAATAATTGAGCAAAAATGACATGCACTTCATCAAAAGTTTAAAGCCACCACATAACAAATCCCCTTGAACTTAGAAAGCTAATCCAAGCTCATAAATGGGCAAAAGAGGCCCCATATTTTATAGAATAACTCAATATTTGAGAAGGGGTTAAGGTACCAACGATCACTGTTTATCCTTAAATGTTACGTCCTACTCTAAAGACTACTCTTGAATATTATTGGTTTTATTTTCTCATTTATGCTTAGGAAAACTTAAAACACCCCTTTAAATAAAATCTTCGATTCCCATGCCAGAGATGGTAGCACTGGTCAGTATGATGGGTAGCCCCTCCAGAGTGGTATCTATAGAAAACGTGAAGGTTAAATCTTGGAGCTTGTGGGTTTTCCTGGTGAGGGAGTATTGGTGCAAGCAACTCTTTTTCCATGTAGTTGTTAAAGATCTGGGACAATGAAATAATAAGCGGGGTGAATCATTTTTGCTTTTGGGATGCTCGGATGAGCTCAATGATTTAAGGAGAAGGCATGCACGAACCAGGAATATAGGCTGTCGGTGGTTCCTGGTAATCCGGGTACGGATGTGATCCTGCCCGAGTTGGCAGGGATGTTTTGCTATATACTGCCTTCTGTTTCGGAGTTTAGTCAACAAGAGATACGTACAGATATTTTTTCCTTGGGAAAGCTGACTTCATAAACTTGCTTTCCACAGGCTTTTGTATTCTACCGGTCTTGATGCATTCCTTTATGTATTCTCCTATGAGAATCACGTTCAAGGAAGGTCAATTTAATGTGTTGAGTAAAGGTTCGTAGTACGGGTGCGCCTGAGCTTGCATGAACATCTGGACCATCTCTCTCTCTCTTATTTATGGGTGGCACTACCTGCACTGCCTTGTCTCTCTACCTGATGACAAATTCTCGAAAACTCTCGCCACTCTTCCTTGTCAATGTTTGAAGGGATATTTTTTCAAGAAAAATATCTCAGTTGTACCTGTACCAGTCACAGAATACCTTAACCATGTGAAGAAATATCTTCAACTTCTCTTACTCTATAGTCCAATACTATTGGGGGACAGATCTTTTTAAGGATTTATAGAATATTCGAAGGGTAGCACTTCGTATGGATACAGGAACCCCTCTTATTTTATACCTTTGAATATACCAGTCTGGGTACCCTGATCCATCGTATTTTGAGAAGTTCGTAATTTAAAGTTATCAGGGAACTTCACTTGTGGCACTGATAATGACTCAATATATCTGGCATCAATTCCTAGATCTCATCTTCTTACTTCTTTTAACGAGTTCTCCATTTGTTGCAACTTTTCTATTAGCAGGGACGTCTTTTCAGATTACTTCTTTACTTCTTTTTAATACATTCATTCATTTCAAGGACGATTAAATTTGGGGTGGCGGGTTTTGCCTATGTTGGAATTGGGCTCGAATTGACCATTGCTGGGGCTACTTGGGGTCTTGATGCCACATGCGATGTTTGAGGTATGGATTCCCCAACTGCCGGGATGGGGCCTTGATAGGTTGATAGCATGTGCAATGATGATGGCCTAACATAATCTGGTGTTTGTACCAGAGTTGCATAAGCTTGTTTTGTCCCTTTTTTAATGCGATCATCTCTTTTCTTTACTATGTTATTTTGGTAGGCCTCTGTGACCCTCCATCAATGTCTTCTATTTGAGCGGGACGGCGTGCCTGGGCATGGGTAGAGCGAGAATAGAGGACAAGAACTCCCTTTTGAGTAACAATTCCCTTGAATTATTGATCCTATTAGATTTTATGGTTAAGACTTAAATTCTAATTCATGAATTATAATAGATTATTACATGATCTACTTTTAGGATGTATGAATGTCATGTGATTGTATTATATTACATGAACTACTTCTAGGATGTAGGATTTGTGAATGTCATGTGATTGTATTTTATTACATGACGTGTAATTATTCGTGGATGTAATTTCGTCAAGAAAATGGAAATGTTTGAAGATACAGGACATGACAGACTTTGATGAAAAAGTCATGGATTGGCTTGGACTTAATTATGCACGATTAGGGATTCAAAATTTTCAAATTGTCTTCGATTTCAAAGTTTTAATCACATCAGATTATGGCACAACTATCCCCATACTTCGAAGTATGGATTCAATAGTATTTTCCCTAGACCTAAGTGAGAATCTCGTTTCATCTTTTTTATTATCAACTCAACTAAATGTCTAAAATTATTTTCAACTTATACAAGATGATATCTCTTAGCTTGATAAGGCACCACATAGGCAAGATAGGGACTTTCATTAACTTTCTCATGGCTTGTTCGCAGTTATTTTTTTTGAAAAATGCTTTTTTGATTTCGAACAAGCTCATAAAAAAGTGGGTGAAAACAAAAATCTCTGTATTGTCTATTCTGTTCTTTATTGGTCCGAGGTATAAGCATTTAAACTAATTATTTACAACTGAGATGTCTCTCTATTTTCTAATAGTGTTCTCAAAAGGTTTGGATAACAATCTATCCTATGATCACTATATGAGCATTACAAATTTTACTCGGTTTCTAGATTTTTAAACCTCCGACATCCCAAGGAAACATCTATTGCTGATTGCTGATCCAAGCGAGGTGAGTTTCGAAATTGGTCCTAGCGGATGAACCGCGTGGCCTCGCTCCTACTATCGACCTCTTTGTAATCCTACCGAGTTTTTCTTTGGGTTTTTTGGGATGTAACAATGCTTAGTGCACATGCCTTGGAGAGAGTTATAATTGGAATGCAACAAAGAATGTGATAAGTAAATGTAAGTAAAAAATATGAAAGTTCCAAAAGTAAAATATAGAAAATAAAATGGAAAGTAAATGCACTCACCCATCTTTACATGTACAAAGGAAACAAAATTGAATAGGGAAAATATCATTTTAACTGAAAATTGTACGAATTTTTTTTCCTGGACTTAGGTTTCATTCAAGATTTATTTAGATAATTATAGGCCTAACCCTCTAAAAATATCCCTAATGGAGTCGCCAATCGACGTACCTCGGAAAAAACACCTTTTTAAAAGAGAATCTCTAATTTGCTATTTTTGAAAATACTTTTTGATAAGCTTATTTTGGAAAAATATTTGTTTTGGGGATTTTTCTAGGCTCTAGCTTTGAAAAATAGTTCCTTGGACTGATTTTTGAAAGAAAATGAGTTGCCACCAAGAATTGAATTTAAATGGTGTGCTAGGTCATTGGAATTTGAAAAATATTTTTACCTTTTGAAATGAACCAAATTTGACTCAAAATGGTTATGTCTTAACCAAAGAATTCTTTAAAGTTTGGGGGGTTGATTTTACTCAGAAAAGGTGTTTGGCATTCCAAGACACCTTTTCGAAAATGGTACCTTTATCTAAATAATATTTGAATTAAAGAAAATCCAAGAGATTTTTAATTTGGTTCAAAATGATAATTCATTTATTCACTTTTTATAAAAAAATAAAAATAAATAAATAAAACAAAATAAAAAATGTTCCCATTTTAGATTGTCTATCGACTATGAATGGAGTTGACAAGTTTTGACCTATAGGGGTTTGGTTTTATTTTGTAGTTTTGGTTATTTTGGAAAAACTAAAATAAAAATGCACACTAGAAGACTTCCCTTGGCAGAAAGATAACCCAAAAAAGAAAAAAAGATTCTTTCTTTTTGGATCCTTGCTGAAGAAATCCAATTTTGTATTTTAAGAAAATAATGAAATATTTTGGAAATCCTTATTGAAGAAACTCCTTAGGTAAAATAAAACTAAGAATTTTGAGGATACTTGAAATCCTTAAGAAAGTAAAATAGATTTTTTGGAAAATCTCGCTGAAGAAATTCCTGGAATTAATGTAAGAGCAGTTTTGAGGATCCTTGAAATCCTTTGGAAAGTGAAACAACTTTTTTAGGAAAGACATGTTAAAGAAATTCCCGAAATTAAATTAAAAGATGGTTTGAGGAATCTTGAAATTCTCAGAAAAGTAAAATAAATTTTAGGAAAGTCTTACTGAAGAAAATCCCGAAATGAAATTAAAACGACAGTTAGAGGGTCCTTGAAACCATCGGGAAGATAAAACAAATTGGAAAAATCTTATTAAATCCTAAGATTAAAGTAAAACAACTTTTAGGATCCTTGAAATTGTCGGGATAGTAAAAGACAATTTGCAAAAATCTTAGAAATTTTCGAGATTAAAGTAAAATATCTTTGAGGATTCTTGAAATCCTCGGGAAAGTAAAAGATATTTTAGAAAAATCTTGTTTTGAAGGAATTCTCAGGGTTAAAGTAAAAATTTGTTTTGAGAAGTCATGTTACGCAGAGACCCTCAAAAAGTAAAGATAGTGTGATGAAAAAAGAAATGCAGTGTTATGCCAATTTAACCTTAACTAAAAAATTGCATCGGTGAAGTGCTTCCCTCAACTCGCCATTTAAAGTTTCTCACTCTTTGGGAAACCTCAAAATGGGGTATGGGTGACTCTCCCCTTTCAACCTTTAGCTAAGACAAACTTTTTTTAGTTTTATTTTCTTTATTAAATGAAGATAGTAAGTAAATATAACTGAAATAAAAAAGTGCAAAAAATTTAAAGTGCAGAAAGGCGTAAAACGGTAAAAGTAAATTGCTGAAAAGTAAATTACATAAATTTAAAGCGCAAAAAGGCGAATGGCAGAAAAATAAATAACATCAATTTAAAGCACAGAGAGGCGTAGAGTATTAAAGTAAATGACAAAAATGAAAAGCGCAGAAAGACATAGAATGATAAAGTAAATGACATAAATTAAATGCTAAAATATAATGCAAGAAAAATAAATTATTTTTTATGTGTTCTTTTGGGAACATCCTCTTAGGTTTGTGCATTTTTTTGGTCCATATTTCCAAGAGGTTAAATGAAAATAAAAATGTGTTTGGAGGGTAGTGAAGGGAAACTTACCTTAGTGGCTAGGAAGCCTTCTTTCCTTTTTCTCATTTTTTTTCCTTTTTTTTTTTCTACTTTTCTCTCTTTCTTCTTTCTTATGAGATTTGTATAGTAATGTACTCAAGAGAGTTTCTAGAGAGATAGAGAGTGTGTGTATGCATGTGGTGTTCATGAGAGGCAAGGGGGTTGCCCTTATATAGGAAGCCTGATCCGCGCGTCAGCAACCCTACTAATGGGTGACTACCCCTATTTTGTGTAGTTCACACATTAGCCTCCCAATTTTGGAATTGAGTGTTTGACTTAGGAAATACAACCACCTAAGTCCCACCATTAGTTGAAATTACTAGGGGCACTCCTAAATGACTATTTTTTACTCCCAAGAAGCTATCCAAGGCTCCATCTTATTCTCAGGAGGTGCACATGAAGTAAATTGGGTGCTTTGGGCACCTTTTATTAATAAAATACATTTTGTTTTTGGATTTTTCTTGAAATTAAATTGAAAAAAATTAAATCAACACATATTATATATGATTGAAATGTTCAATTTAAAAAATTAAATGAAATGGACTGCCTATTTGATGAAGTCAGCGGAAAACACAACTTTTGGGGCTGAAATGAAAATTGTGCCGAAATCCAAAATTTCTTCAAACTATTGTTGGAAACCAAACTTAACTATTTAATAAGTGATGTACCTTTAAGAACCACTTCCAATTTACTCAATTTGTCCCAAAATTAATTTTTATAAATTTTAATTTTGACCTTGAAAATTTTAAAATTTGCCAGAATTCATTTGGGATTCCAATATTTATTTTTATTTTGTTATAGTAAAATTTTATATAAAAAATTAAATGAAATCTAATATTGAAATTCATTCCGTCAGACGATGATTTAAAGTTTTGAGAATTTATAATTTAGACCTAAAACCTTAAATAAATTAAAATTGGTAGGACAAAATTTTAAATAGATAGTTAGTCAATAGTCCCCATTAGAGAGTCTAATTCATAATAAACCCAATTTTAATTTTAAATTGGGTGTAAATCTCTTAATTATATTTTACCTTGTGTTTTAGTCCCATAATCAATACTTCCTTATAGCTCTAATTAAATATTTTCAATTGAGGTTGCATCGTCAGTCTCTGACATCACGCTCCATCCCTACCCACCATCGGACCTTAGGCCTCTGGTCATTGAAATACAATTACCGTCCACCATAATTTTTTGGGATTTTCCTCCAAAGGTCCTATTTCTAAAGTAGACAACTTTTCAAGTCCCACCCTTTTTCAAGGATGATCAAGACTCCCATTTTAAGATTCTTTGGTTTAAAAAGTCTTGTGCTAAGTTGGCAAACATTTCTCCTTTCTTTTTTTTGCCCCTTGTTCATTTGAACCCAAATCTATTTTCTTAAAATGGGCCTAATTTTCTCTATCTTCTTTGTCGTCTCTCTCTCAGCCCTAGCAAAGATCACGCTGCCCTCGCCATATCTCGCCGCTACTGCTCACGCATAGCTCACTACCATCGTCCTCGCCTTAGCTCGTCGTCGCCACCTTCTCATTTGCTTGCCACCGCTATCCTCGCATAGCGAGCCGCCGTCTTCGCCTTAGGTCGCTGTCGTCACCATCACCATCTTCTGAGCCGTCTTCGCTCTATGGCCGCCATCTCTTCTTCGATTTGTCATCATATCCACTCTAATTCGTCATTACCACTTCGATTTGGCAGCTCCACCGCTATTGACAGCTCCACCACTACCTGAACAATTTTTAGGTTTTTTTTTCTTTTTTTCTTTGGTTTTGATTATTGACAGATCTGACTTAGATCTTTGTTAGGTATTAGAAGCTACTTTGTTTACCGATTTGTTCGAGATCGTCGCCGTGCTCTCTGATTTGCTCGGGATCGGTGTTGTGCCATGATTTTAGGTAATTGTTTTTTTTGGTTTGGTGTTTGGTTGCTGTTACTGTTGCATTTTAATTGAATTGGTGGATATCCAGCATGAAATTCAAGCTGCTAATTATATGTCCTGTGATTATACTACTTGTGTTTTGATTCAGCTAATAGGGATAAGTGGATATCCCCTGATTGATTCTTGTGGATATCTACTTACTGATTTTTGAGTGGACATCCACTGGCAAATTTGAAATGTGTTATTGTTTATCAAACCTAACTAATAAACTTAGTGGATATCCACTGATTATTTTTTAGTGGATATTTAGTTTTTTAGTGGATGTTCATTGCTTTGTGTAATTTTTTAAAGTGGAATTTAGAACTACTTTGGTTTAGCCAGATCTTAGTAGATCTAAGCAACGAAATGACAAAAGGCGTAGCGGTGACGAACAATTACAGGTATTTTTTTTTTTTTTTTTGCTTTGAATTTTGAGAGATGATTATGCATTGAAGAATGTTGGGTTGGGGAGGATATTTCGTTTTTTTGAAAATTCATGATTTCTTGGCTTCATTTAAACAATGTTGTGGGGGTTATACCTCAGTTTAGTAGATATGTTTTTCTTTATAAAGTTTCTGAATTTATTGTCCTTATTGTTTGATGAGAATTCATTTTCTGAATGTTTTCGCTTCAAGTGGATATCTACTTGATTTTTTTAGTAGATATCCATTTTTTGATTTTTTTACCATGCCTCTCTGTTCCCTGAGTTGCTGTGTTCCACTGTCGGTTAAGTGGATATCTACTTGATGGAATAATTATGCGTTTCAATTGTTTTGGTTGCTTGATACGTGAAGGAAGAGAAATGAAATTGAATTAGAATTTTGATATTATTTAGGATAGTCCAATTAGATTCAAATAAGTTCTAACGATTTCTTGATTTATTTGTCATTTTTATCCTTTGTGTGCAAATGTTTTGTGTTATTTTTTTAGTTCAGTGGATATGCACAGATTGTTTAAATGTTTGTGTTTATTTTTTATTTTAGTGGATATCCACTGATTGTTTTTAGTGGATATTTACTGATTGGTTTTTAGTGGATATCCATAATTTTAAGTCAAATTGTAAAAAAAAAATTGTACATATAGAATATTTTCTCGTTGCCGTCAATTTGAATTTTATTATTTAATTATATTATTTATATTTTTTTTAATTAGCTTTGGAGATTGAAACTCAGAAAAAGATATTGATGTGGCTGAAAAATTGATGCGTGAAAACTGATGAAGATGGAGGGAGCGCGACGGTGTGATGATTGGCGAAGATGACGGACGTCAATCGTCTTAATTTTTAGCGGATGTCAATCGTCTTAATTTTCGGCGGATGTCCACTTAATTATTTTTTGTGGATTTCCACTTAGGGGTTATAAGTGGATTTATGTAATTTTCTAGTGGAATGTAACCTAAAATTAATATTAAGTAGAATTGAAATTAAATTGAAATTAAATTAAGTGAAAAATAATGTTAGTGGATATCTACTAAATATAATTAAGCCGATATCCACTTAATGGATATCTAAGTAGATATCTACTTAATTGATTTTTAGAAAATGAATCTAATGGAATGTTTAATTTAAATAGAATTTAATATTTAATTTTTTATATTTTAAAATGTTCATAGAATATTTTAAAAAATAAACTAAATTTGAAATAAAATTAAGTGAAACATAATTAGGGTATTTATGATATTTTATAAAAAAAAAAAAAATTATTTTTAAGAAAAATAAATTTAATTGAAATTTTTTATTAAAAAATAAAAATTGAAGAAAATTTGAAAACAAGTAAAATTCTCTCTCTCTCTCTCTCTCTTTATATATATATATATATATATAAAATGGCTAAAATGGAATTTTTGTAAATTTTGTTACTATTGAGGGTAATTTAGGAAGACTAAATATGATGGTACTTTTGGAATGAGCCCAAAAAGCATGGGACCTAGAAAGTTGTTTTTGAACAAATGGGACTCCTCAAAAATTTTCCCTAATTTTTTTAGTTACATGTTATTATTTCTTTTGTGTATTTTTTATTATATTTTTTTTATTTTATTTTTAATTACATGTAGCTATTTCTTAATATTTTTTTTTATGTTTATTTATATTTTAATATATTTTTGAGTTATATTTTTAGTTAGATTCATGTAATTTTAAGAGTGATCGACAACTGGAAAAAATTAGTTGAATATAACTAAAAGAATGAACTAAAAAGTATATTAAAAATATGTTACTAAAACTTAGTTAAATGTAAGTAAAAAAAATCGATGACTGGTAGCTGTAGTTTAGGTAGAGTTGTGTTGCCGGGGGCAGTGGGATGACAGGTGGTGACGCAACCCTATTTAAAATATAAGTGTTTTCATGAACTCTAATGGATGTGACAAAAACTAAAGAAGTTATTTGATTAGAGAGTTTTTATTAATTTCGTGTTATCTCCCGTGAACTATCCCAATTTTAAAATTCTTTCAATTGATCATATAATTTGTACATGTTGACTTCCTTTAGTGGTAACGTAAGTTTTTCTGATGGACTAAATTTAAATGGTTTTGGAATGTTATATATATATATATAAAAGATGTACAATACATTTCTTATTTTGGATATGCCAATACATCTAAACCTCACACTACACATTTTGTTAGATTTGATTTCAACCATTAATTTGCAAAAACAAAAAATCGAGTTGTTTACACATTAAATAGGGTTTTAAAAAAAATTATGAAAACAAGGGTTTTTAACTTATTTACTAAAACCCGGGGTTACCAACCTTGGGTACAAAAGTATACAATCGTTTATTATTTTTTTTTAACCCCGGCTTCACAACCTCAGGTTCTCTCTCTCTATATATAAAGATTTAGGAGGTGAACTCACCAAGTTCACTGCCTAAATCATTATTTTATTATATATATATTGTTAATTACACTAACTATCTTTCTTAAAATAAATAAAATATTAATTATATCCCAAAATTATTAAAATTATATTTTAAATAACACAATAGTCTCAAATTTTTTAAAAGTCAATTAAAGATTAACATTTGATCTCAAAAAATTGTCAAATATTTGTTTATACCATAAATCATATATCAAATAATCCCAAAAATATCAATTATACCTTAAATTTTTATAATATACAAGATAACCCCCAAAAATATTAAACTTATATAAAATAATATTTTTAAAATATAAAATTTTGGGGTATTACAATGGGTTCACAACCCCTGGTTTGAGTTTAAAAAAATAAAATTAAAGCCTTGGTTATAGAATGACCTGCATAAGTTTTAATGTAATGTTTTTTGTCAACTTTGAGTTAATTAACAGTAGTATATTGGTATTTTATATAAATCAAATTTTTTGTGCATAAATTACGTTCAAGACACTTCATAATGCAATTTGAACACTAAAAATGGACAAATGAATGATTTTTAAAAAATCGCCAAAGTTGGCCAAATGAGCTGTTTCTATGACGGCGTAATTTTTTTGTATTGCTTTCGAAGAGGTTTGTTTTCTGTTTCTTATTCTTCCCTATCCAAATCCAATATCATTTATTGATTACTTTTTGAAAGTCCAAAAAGTGTCATTAGAGGTGAGTTGAAATCTAGGTCATGGTATATTCCAATCAACATCACTATTTGTTGTATTTTCTACTACACCATCGAGCCACAAGGAAAAGTCACAAGCTCCTTGACCATGCAAAAGTATAAAAAAATATTTTATCATCAAAGGATAAATAAAAATTTAAGAAAACAATTATTTTTATTTTCAAATAAAGCTAACTCCTAAATTGATCCCTTCCATATTCATATATAAGCAACATCCATTCACATTTACAAACACATTTTTCTTTAGAAATAGTGTCTTTTTTGCTTTTGTCATAGCCATGTTCTTCATTAGAAATGGTGTCTTTTTGCTTCTGCCCTGGCAATGTTCTTCTTTCACAACTGTCTACGACTTTCTATTTGAAAGGTGAGTGAAACTATCTTGTTATGTTAATTAATTTATGGTTTTTTAAATAGAGTTAGCTCCCAAATTGAAATGAATACTATTTATATTAGTCTACCTACCTAACTCTAAGCTTTGTACTAGCTACATGATTGAAAAAAAAAATGAAAAGCGTGGGCCATTTCTTTCCCGGAATCGATATTACGATGTTCATCAATTTTCATTTGATTAGTTTCTCTAAAAATCTTAGTTAAATTTCAAGTTTGGCAATGGCTCGAGTCGTGAAACTTGAGTCTAGTAGTGCTGGTAGTAATAATAGTAAGAGAAATCGATCTAGCTCGGAAAATGTTGAAGTGGCAGCCAGAACTAAAAACTCTTCCAGAAATGAAGGTGTTAACGAACGCAGAGTTCTTAAATCTCGATACTTGACTATGAAGAATTGCATCAGCGGTAATGCTCGCTTGTTATCTATGGATTGTTTACTTTATAATGCTTAGGAAAATTTTGGAGTTCATTTGCTAATTTAGCGATTACATATATTGATTGTTGCATATGGGAAAGAAGATATTTCCAAGTCTGATTTTGATAAGTTAAAGTCAATTATTCATGAAGTTGAAAACCTGCACCGATTAGGTATTTGTGACAAATTAAACTTGTTATGTGTGTGTGTGTGTGTGTATCATGATCTATGGCTTATTTTATCCACATATCTTGACACACACACACACACATATCTTGCTTAGATATTACAAATACACTTGTGATTTTAGTGAAGGCACAAAGTAACGATGGTGTGACGCATAGTCCTTGCTAGATATTAAAAACATTGGGTTCATTTCTATTACAAATAGGCCATCTTTTGTTAACTTAAAGTTGCCAAAAAAATGCATCGTTATCGAAACAACTCATCCATGCAACTTTGACGATTATTTAAAAATTATGCACTAGTCCATTTTTAATGTTCTAAGTTTTATTATGTAGTGTTATAAATATAGTTTGTATACACAAAAATTGGGTTTATTTCGTATACGGATAAACTACTGTTTGTTAACTCCAAATTGCCAAAACAATTACTCCGTCATCGAAATAGCTCATCTAGCCAACTTTGACGATTTTTTAAAAATCATTCACTTATCTGCTTTTAGTATTGTAAACTGTATTATGGAGTGTTTTGAACGTAATTTATGCAAAAAAACTTAAAGTTGCCGATATGGAGTGTTTATTTAAAATACCGATATACTATCGTTAATTAACTTAAAGTTGGCCAAAAATATTACGTCAAAACTTATTTAGGCCATTCTATAACCAAGGCTTTATTATTTTTTTAAACTCAAACCCGGGGTTGTGAATCCATTGTAATATCCCAAAAATTTATATTTTGAAAATATTATTTTATATAAGTTTAATATTTTTTGGGGTTGTCTTGTATATTATAAAAATTTAAGGTATAAAGGAATCATTGATATTTTTGGGATTATTTGATATATTATTTATGATATAAATAAATATTTGATAATCTTTGGGGGTCAAATGTTAATCTTCAATTGATTTTTTAAAATTTTGAGACTTATTTAAAATCTAATTTTAATAATTTTGGAATATATTTAATATTTTCTTTATTTTAAAAGGGATAGTTAGTGTATCTAGTATAGTACAAAATGACAGGAGAGGTTATATATATAGCACCAAGAATTGTGAACCCCGGGTTAAATAAAATAAAATAAAATAAAATAAACGATCGTATACCAGGGGTTGTGAACCCCAGGTATAATAAATAGAGCTTTTTTTTACCCGGGGTTGGTTACCCCAGGTTTTAATACCTGGGTTTCCCAACCCCGGGTAGCCTGGGTTTCATAAATAATTTATAAATCACTCGTTTTTAGATTTTTTTAAACCCTAATGTGTAAACAACTCACCAAAAATCACCTTAAAAAAGTAAAAAAATAAGAGGTGGATTTTACATACTCAACCCGACATTTTTTTTTTCATTTATTATTTTATCTCTTTTTTAATTATAATATATACCCCGTGAAGTTTATTCACGTGTCACTTTCTATATTCCTACTTTATTTGCATAAGTTCACTATATACATAAGTTGTGTTAATTTAACCCTTGATATTTTCAAATGACCCTTACGCAGTATATACATTCGAATTATAGATCAGGGTATATGCCATTAATCTCCCCTGTCATTTTGTACTATATCAGATACTTCTCCTGTTATTTTGCAAATACCAGAGACCTCTCCTGTCTTTTTCTCAAACACCACTTACCTCCCTTTGGACAAAATTGCCCTTAGGTTATTTTAAAAAAAATTCATTAGCACTCCTATATTTTTAAAATTATATTTTTTACTCTTAACTTTTTAAATAATTATATTTACCTCTCACCACCACCCAAACTCCCACCGCCACTGCCCAACTTTCACCACCCAACGCCACCTCCGCCGCCACCCACCACCACCTCCCACCTCCCACCTCCCACCTCCCACCGCCATCCAACGCCACCATCCTTTACTTTTTACACTAACATTTCCATTAACAAATAATACTTTTTTTTTAACTCTTTTTTAACAAAATGAAAAAAATAAAATAAAAAAAAAAAATCAAGAAGTGAAGAAGACCGGTACTTTTACCCCCAAATTTTGGATTGGTCTTAAATTGCACTTTAATGGGTGTAAAGAGTAACTAAAAAATATAGAGGATGTTAATGATTTTTTTTTTTTTTTTTAAATAAAAGAATAAAAATATATTTTTGTAAGGGCATTTATGTCTTTTTACATCAAAATATTGGTGGCGGCGAGTGGCTGTAGGAGGTGGCAGAGGGTGTCAGTGGGAGGTGGTGGGCGGCGGCGGTGGGAGGTGGTGGCGGGTGGTGGGTGGTGGCGACGGTAGGAGGTGGTGGTAGTTGTGGGTGCGGTGGTGATGAATATATATAAATTAAAGGGTTATATATGTATTTTAATTTTTTATTATTTAATTATTTTGTAAACAGTGAAGGGTAAAATTGGTATTATAATAAAATTTATTATTTTTTAATCAATAAGGGAGGTAAGTGGTGTTTGAGAAAAAGACAGGGAAGATCTTTGGTATTTGCAAATGACAGAAGATGTATTTGGTATAGTGCAAAATGACAGGGGAGATCAATGACATTACCCTCTTATAGATCACATAAACTTCTTAATAATGTAAATTTTTTTTTATCAGTTCATCCAAATATATATGTTGGAATATTAAATTGAGATTCTCGGTCTTTCAAATTTAGCACCTACTTATTTTTGCATAAATTTCAATTGAAGAAGTTGATATAATAAAGCATATTTATTAAGTTTATTTTTTGCTGAGTCTTTCAATTAAACACTTCAATTTCAAAATTACATGATTGAGTTGTTATATCGCAAATGCACGAAATTTAAAGCCAATTTAACAATTTAGTTTTCACAAATTTACCCCTATTGTTTCTAAATATGTCATAATTTACAAAGATGTTTCAATTTGTATTTTAATCGGTCATGTTAATGATGAATTGCGTAATCCTATTGCGAAATTATTATGGTGCACATCCAATAATGTTAAATTAAAGAAAAATTAATTTACAAATTAACTCACTATCCATCAAACAACCCCCAATTAGTATACATAATCCATTAAGTCCTACCATTGAATAAATTGACCTTCTAATCTTAGGCGCTACTTGTTTCTTTATAATTCCTAATCAAAAAACATGTATTCTAGTTAGTCTTCCAATTGAATAATTCCATTTATTTAATTAATTGTGTTTTTATACTATCAGAAAGTAATTCGTGTATTCCCAATCGTAGAAAATACAAGCACACATATTTAGCTCTAACTTTTCATTCAATTTTTATTTTTAGATATTTCATAAGCAATATTTCAATTGAATGTAATTGATCACAAAATCATTAAATTTAATCGCATTTGAAGAACTTACTCATTACAAATTGCCCCTTAATATTTCTAAATATGTTTTGATTTATTGAGATATTCAAATTTATATAATGTCAATTGATGAGTTACGTAATTGAATTGTGAAATTATAACAACGCACACCATGTAATGTAAAATTGAATATATTATTTATAAAAACCGAGTATGAAAGATAATATTGGTGGCAATTATTAAAATACTGGTACCACAAACAATTTATTTTTGCAACTAGCTTCAGGTAAACTTGCAAATTTATTCTTAAACTTGCAACCTTTTTTTTTTTTTTTTTTTAAATCTTGTAAAAGTAACTTATAATGTTTTTATCGAAAATTATAATTTTGTTTGCCAAACTTGTAAGTTTCCCAGTGACCTGCTACCTACTAGGGAAAAACTACCTACAAATTCCAAATTTGACTTTTCAAAAGTACTTGGGTGAGACTTGTATGGTTGAAATTGAGACACTTGGCACTTGATTGGATATGCATGGATACAATTGCATGAAATATTTCTTATTGATCCAAGATGTTTTGATGGACAAATTACCGTTGATATTTTGTAGGACTAATGATTTTGGTGAGTATTTCAGATAATAGTTCCATGTGAAAATAATGCAAGAAGATTTTTTAAGGATGATCAAGATGGTTGCAATGAGGATTGTTGGCTCAAAGATTTACCTAAGAAGGTAGGTGAATTGGGTAGTGATAAAATTTGAATCAATAAATTCAAACACAAGATATCAATTTTCGTAATTGGTTATTATCTTTGTTAAGCAGCGTAAGTATGTTTAACCAAGTGCATACCCAAACAATTACAAAAGTAACAATACAACACGTAAATATTTCTCCTGGTTTGGCAATCTACTCTTACCTACGTCTAGTCCTCCAAACTCCACTGGGATTTCACAATCCACAAACCCATTGATTCCTTTCCGAGGTATGAACCAAACCCTTATAATCCTGATTTTTTTCACAGGCTTAGAATTAACCTTTACAATACTGATTCTTTTCATAGGCTTAGAATCAATCAATCACACTCCCACAATATTACACTTTTCCTTTTCACAAGCTTAGGAAGAATCTTCTCTCACTCTAATTCTATTACATGAAACATCGAAACCTAATCTTTTAAAATGCTAAAAATTAACCTAATATTTTTCGTAGGCTAAAGATCAAGCCCTAATCATTTTCTCGCGCTAAAGATTAAACCCTAATTTTTTTAGGCTAAAGATCAAAATCTAACTACCCAAATTAAACACCGTCCCAAATATGTCTAATCCACTCAAATTTACAAATATGAAAAAAATTGTAAATTTCTTCCCACTAGGAGCTTCCACTACTTCAATACAATTATGCTCAATTAATGTCTTGGAATACTATGTGATAGATTATATTGTGAGGCCCAAATCTGATTTAAACAATTTAACGCATAAATAACAAATAAATAGATTTCTCAAACAAAAATCGTTTTAAAAGATTTTCACAATATTAGATTTGAAAATGATTTTTCTCAAAAAAATTAATTCAACTAATTAAGCAAATGATCTTAGAAAACACAATAATTAACTTGGAAAGATCTAACCGGAATTCGTTGAAAACGATTACGATAACTCAGCGACGAATACAAACCGGTGACCAAAGTTTTTAGCACTTCGATCAAGAACTCTTTTAATAATCTCTATTTTAAATTTCAACATAGAAAATCACTCTTACAATAGCCAAAATTTGAATGTCCTTTATTTCCTTTAATGGAATTCGTAGGTCACTATTAATAGACCTAGAACTAGACCTATAATGACTAGTTTTCAAATGAAAAGTCACTAAATGACACTAAAGACCCCATATATCATATACTAATAAAATAGGTATGTTTCATTTAAAAATATTATTCGAAAAGCTCGATTTGGTCCTGAAAATATTTTTGATTCAAAACACTTAAAAATAACAAGTAGTTTTACCAATTTAATTAATAGAATAATTAAATATATGAACAAAATAAATTAAAAATAAATAATATATGATATATATAAGTAAAACATTAAAAAAACTCATTTAAAATCATTACAAATGAGAAGATTTGGGTAAAAAATCGAGATAGTCAAAACTTTGACTATAGACCATCGGTTGACTGAGCCTACTATCGGTCAATTGCCTTCTTCAACGGTTAATATTGTGACTATTTACAAGCCTACAGTTGGTTGACTGACTACTCTGTTGGTTGACCGATTTGTCAAGTAGGCTTTCCTTATTTTTTCATTTTTGGCTACTGGAATAGTTACTCAACTGACCCTATCCGTCGGTTGGCCAGTAGGTCATCCATTTAGTTTCCTTAAGCTACTATTTTGGCTAATCGACCGACCCCTTTTGTCAGTTAACTGAATTGACCTGAAAACACATTATTTTAATTGTCAAAACTATTTTTTCAATTAGACCCTTAACCAAAAATATTTTTATGACTTACACTTTATGAAAACCATTTTAAGATCTTAAACTTATCACTTCTTACTATAACAAAAATTTGTTTATTCATTTTCAAGTTTCGTGCATGATCCTAATTCGGGTTGCATTAAGAACATAGGGTTGATGGGTTTTTTTCACCTAATTTTCTTCAATGTTTTCAATATTTTGAAAATCTTCATCGTCTTCATCTTGCACCCGTATTGAATTCCATGGATTCTTCAACGATTATTCTTTTCGACCTATTCTTTTTCTCATTTTAACCTATGGAAGTTAAATTTGAAACCACTCAATACAAATATTAGTTCCATAAAACATCAAAGTTTTAATTATCCATCAAAACATTAGGTTCAACAATCTCTCATTTTTTGATGATGACAATTAACTTGAATAATTTTTATAACTTGATCTTCAGCTAGTGGTTTAATAAAAATATCAGCAAGTTGGCTGGAAGTATAAAAAATTCAATAGTAACTTCTTGTTTCTGAATGTGATCACAAATAAAATGATGATGTATTTCTATTTTCTTGGTTCGTGAGTGCTGTGTTGAATTCTTAATCATATAACACTTTTATTATTACAATAGATAGGTACTTCCTCTATGCAAATTCCAAAATCATATAATTGTTGTGTAATATAGCATTTGTGCACAACAATTATCAGCTGCCGTATATTTTGCTTCAGTTGTAGATAAGGCAATATGATTTTGTTTCTTGCTAGACCAAGAAACTAAGGTATATCCCAAGAAGTGACATGAAGCGCTTGTGCTTTTACGCTCAATTTTGCATTCAGTGAAATCAACGTCGGAGTAATTAGTCAATGTAAAATCACTCCCCTTAGGACACCATAATCCTCGATCACTTGTTCCCTTTAAATATCGAAAGATTCGCGATTCTTTCGGACAAGATTGAAATATTGCGCACAAGCATCCACTAAACATAATATCAGGTCTACTAGTAGTAAGATACAACAAGTTACCAATCATACCTCCATATATTTTTTCATTGGTGTTTTTGCCATTATAATCTTTTTCTATTTTTGTAGTTGTTGTCATGGGAGTTATGTATTCTTTAGCATCATCAAAACCTTACTTTTTCAGTAACTCCTTGGTGTACTTGGCTTGATTAATAAAGATTCATTCTTTAGTTTGTTTGATTTATAAACCAAGAAAGAATGTTAATTCTTCCATTATACTTATTTCAAATTCGACCAACATAATCTTGGCAAACTCTTGGCAAAAATTTTCATTTGAAAATGATATCATCCACATATATTTGTACCAATAAGATGTTAGATTCAATTTTCTTAACAAATAACATTATATCACTTAGACCAAGTCTAAAATATTTTCAATCAAGTATCGACTAAATCTCTCATACCAAGCTCAAGGATCTTATTTAAGTCTGAGCAAATCTTTTCGTAGTTTAAAAACATGATCAAGTAATTTATCATTTTCAAAATTTTGTGGTTGTTCGACGTAAACTTCCTCAGTTTAAAAACTATTTAAGAAAATACTTTTGACATCCATTTAAAATAGTTTAAAATTGCGTGAACATGTAAAAACCAACAATATTCTAATTAGCTTCTAATCTAGCCACATGTGCATATGTCTTGTCATAATCAATTTCTTCTTCTTGATTATAATCCTGTGATACTAATCTTGTTTTTTTTCCTAATTATTATACCCGTTTTATCCATTTTATTACAATAAATTCATTTACTATGAATAACAGGATAAAAGTCAGGTCTAGGGACTAGAGGCCAACTTTATTTCTCTCAAATTAAAGTAATTCCTCTTGCATCGCAGAGATCCAAGATTTACCAGTTAAAACTTCGTTAACAGTTTTAGGTTCAATTTAAGATAAAAATGCAAAATTATACACCTTTCTAAAAATTACCAATAATTTCTTTTACAGAGTATCCCGGGATTGTCTTTATAGCTCGTGGTAAAGTCGTCCCTTCATTTTGTGGCTCCTTATTCTTAGGATTTGATGGTTCTTTTCTTGTTTCAACTCTTTAGTTATTTTGCTTAATCATATACCTGCATCATCATCATCATCCAAATCCTTTCTCGACACAACTGGATTAGATTTCTCAAATACGACATGCATAAGTTCTTCCACAACTAGTGAACACTTATTATATACTCTTTATGCTGTGCTATCCGAAGCATGCCCAATGAAGATACCATAATCTGATTTGACATCAAATTTTTCCAAGTTATATTTATCATTTAAAATAAAGCATTTACATCCAAAAACTTTAAAACAGATATATTTGCGATTTTTCCATTTCAAATCTCATAAGGGGTTTTGTTAAAACCTCTTCGATTGGATACTCTATTAATAGCATGATATGCAGTACTTACACTTTTGGCCCATAAATATTTAGGAAGATTATTTAAATTTAGCATAGTCCTAGCTATTTCTTGAAGCGTCCTGTTCTTTCTTTCCACAACACCATTTTGTTGTGGTGTTCTCGGTGTAGAAAAATTGGGAGAATATCCATATTCATCACAATAACTAATAATCTCATCATTTTTAAATTCTCTACCTCTATTACTACAAATATTAATTATACATGATTGTTTTTCATTTTACACTCGTTTACAAAACTTAGAGAATTTAGATGCCACCACATTTTTCTCATATAAGAAACATACCCATGTTAGTCTAGAGTAGTCATCAACAATCCCAAATGCATAAAAATTCCCTCCTAAACTAGTAGTGGTATTAGGACCAAATAAGTTTAGATGCAATAGTTCAAGACAGTTTGATATGGATGTTTGCAATTTTTTCTTAAATGATGATCTAGATTGCTTACCCAATTGACATGCATCTGACGCACCCCAAATTTTGAAAAGAGGAAGAAGATAATGAGAAGAAGATGAAAACAAGGTTTTGGTTTCTTTCATCTCGAAATCCTTAAAAAATTTGTTCTTTTTTAGAAAATAAGTTTGAGGGGTTTTTCTAGACGCCGGTTTTGGATCAAGATTTATTTAAAAAATAGAGTCGTCACCTATCATTGAGTTAAATGGTGTGCTAGGTCACCAGGATTTTTGAAAATTCATTTTTATTTTAAGAAAAAACCCAAGTTTTGACTCGAAAAATACTAGGTCTTTACCAAAGATTTCTTTAAAGTTCGGGGGATGGTTATGCTCGGGAAAGGTGTTAGGAACCCCAGGACACCCGTCCGAAAATGGTACATAAGTTTAAATAAATCTTAACATTTAAACAAATCCAAGTCATTTTTGGTTTTTGGTTAACACTCTAATTTTTGTTTTTTTATATTTTTTGGTCTTTTTATGTCAGGGAAACTTACACATTGAAAATAAATAAAAAATGTCCCCCTTTTCGATCATCTATCGATTTTGGAAGAATCGACAAGTTTAACCCTCGGGGGGGGGGGGGGGGGGGGGGAGTTTTATTTATTTATTTTTTAAGGGAAGAAAAAGAGTAAAACATTTTAACAACACATTTTCATAAGAATGTGGAAAACCATATTTTAAGTATAACAAAACAAGTAAAAGTTTCATAAAAACATTTTTTAATGATAGATTGTATAAAATATTTATTTATGAAAACATTTTACAAAGACAAAAGTTTAATTTTTTAGAGGAAAACACCAAGTATTTTCATATTGAAAACTCTTATGTAATAAACTCTTTTTTTTTTCTTTAATTTATTATTTATTTATTTATTTTTTATTTAAGAAAAATAAGAACAAGACATTACAAAAATGGTAAGTGATATGCACATTTGATTTTGTCAAGAACACTCCAACCGAACTTATTTGCTCATGCAAGTTTAATGTTAAGGTTTACTTTATTAGACCAAAATAAAATAAAATATATAATATAAGTGAGAGTCCTACTCGTAACTAAGAAGATAAAAACATTTTTGAATAAGGGGTACACTTATCCTCGAAAGAATAGTGGTCCTCTATTTATTCTGACTTTTAGCCACAAACGTCTAGACATAATAGTATATAAAGGGTGTCAGTCCATGATCTAGGCTTATATATATAAGGGTGCCAGTCCACAAGCCTAAGACGTAAGTCCAGGCTGTGATCTAGGCTAGCGCAGAAACTCATAAAGAAGGAAAAATAAATGTTAGTTATTAGTATTTAGTAGTCCATCATCAGTGGTTTATTTTAAATTCATTGGAGTTCGTTTTTATGTGTTCTTGACAAGGCCAAAGATGTTATGAATATACCATAGTATTCTTGTTGTTCTTGACACAAAACATGTTATTTATGCTATGTACATGATCTCAGGCTTTAAGAAAAACCAAAGTACACTATATACAAACAATATAAAGGTACTTAAACAAAAAAAATTGAATAGGAGTTTAAGAGAACTTACCTAACTTAGAGGAATAGTCTTCTCCTTCTTTAATATCTTATTCCTTTAGCTTGTTTGTTCTTGAACAACTTCTTGAACTCTTGTTAAAAGAGTGTCAAGAACACCTTTTAGGATCCATTTTGGAAGGATTTGTGTATGTTTAAGGGGTATAAAGCTTAAGGAATTCAAGAATCCGAGAAAAAAATTCGATCTTAGAGAGAGAAGGGATCTGGCCAAGGATGCTACCAAATGAAAACAGACTGCCTTTTATAGGAAACAACATGTATGCACATTCAACAATGCGCAAGCGTGGCCAACCTATTTCAAATGGCCATTTAAGGCCATGAAATGCCATTTATGGCTAGATCAATAGGAACATGCTCAAGATCTTCCCTAGATTGTGTAGGCAATCATGGAGATTTACTAATGATCAGCAATATCTTCCAAAATCTTGATCATTAATGCCCTATTAAATGCCCTCATTAATGTCATTTAATGCTTGATTGATGGGAATAAGTTCGGTTAGCTTTTGTAAGTACTAGTTACTCTTGGTAACTAGGTTTCATGATGGGATTTTTTGCTAGAAAATAGTTCCAAAATATCTCCTCTTAAATACCCATTTAATGCTTTTATTAAATGCAACATTTATTGGCATTAATAATGGCATACTAGTTTGGTTAGCTTTAGACTATTTTTAGGCACTAATTACTCTAGGCAACTAAGTTTCATGATGGGATTTTTGCCCTAGAATCTTGCCTAAATATTGCTTCTTAAATTCATCATCAAATACTTGAATTAAATGCAAACTTGCTAAGGGCACACCGGTGAAAGAATCCTATATTTTTTTTAAGCTTAAGAGGGTGTGTCTTTAGTAATCTTGGGCACTACTGTGGTTAATCAAGATTTTTTTGATTGATTTAGGAGCTTAGTAATTTAAAAAAGCAAATTCAATAAATATTTTTGATCGTCAATCAGACAAAATTGGTGAAATTAAAAGTTTCAGGGGTTAAAACAGAAAACAAATGTAATTGGTGAAATTTCCTTAAATTAAAAGGTAGTAACTAATTTTAACACACTAAAAGTAATATTCATGGAAAATATATTTTTAATAATGTCATTTTAGTCCCCATTAACTTTAATAATTTTGAAATTGACCCCAAATTTTTATTTATATCGAATTTTGATTGAATTAACGTTTTTATGTTTTCTTATGTTTTTTGGCTTTTGTAGTATCAAATATAATCTAAGGAAGAAATTCCTTCCCTCTAAACCTCAGTTTAAAGTTTATCCGAATTTTTAATTTAGACCCAATACTTTCAAAACATAAATGAGCGGGACAAAATGCAATGTCTGCAACATCACATACTTTATCTTTAACATATTTGAAAGTAGGTAATCCACGTACTAAACTTCTCTTAGACGAATTAAATATTAAATCCATACTTACATGCCCAAGACATCTATGCCATATAACCAACTATTTTTAAGTAAAACATTTAAACATGATAATTTTTGTGCCCAAAAATCTTTGAATGAACACATGTAAATATTTTCAACACGTGATGTTACAAGAAGAATACTACTATCATGATTATTCTTAATAATGAATTTATTATTATTAAATATAACATTATGCCCTTTATCACATATTTAACTTATAATAAGTAAATTATGTTTAAGATTATCTACTAATAACACATCCTTAATAGTAGTATACCCATTACCGATACTACTTATACCAATAATCTTGCCCTTGGCGTTGTTTCCAAAAGTCACATGACCTCCGTCTTTTGGTGTAAAAGATGTAAATTAAGATTTGTCATCCATTATGTGCTGAGAACAACCACTATCCAGGAATAATTTTTCTTTGCCTAATGATACTTTCAGAATAATCTGTAAGGAGTAGCTCAAATAGTTCCTAAGTGGTACCTAATCAAAGTGGGTCTGATCTTGTTAGTGACGCACTCTGGATTTTGATAGCGGAAGAAGTAGAGAATCAGGAAGAGGATGAAAACAAGTTTCATTCCTTTATCTCTAAGTCGTCCAAACCTATTCATTTTGAAAATAGTTTTTCAAGGGTTTTTCTAGGCGTCGGTTTTGAAAAATTTCTTGGGCTAGGATTTTATGTTTAAAATGGAGTCTCCACCTTGTATGGGGTTAAATGGTGTGCTAGATCACCGAGATTTTAGAAATTCATTTTTTCTTTTTAAATGGCCCGTGTTTTGACTTCCAAAGGTCTGTGTACCAAAGACGTTCTTTAAGTTCGGGAGTCGGTTATGCTTGGGAAATGTTTTACGCACCCCAAGATACCCATCCGTAAATGGTACCTTGTCTAAATAGATATTCACTATTAAACATATCCAAGTAGTTTTCTTTGATTATTTAATTTAGAATAATCCCCCATTTTTTTAAAAAGTTTTTCCTCTTTTTATAGTATTTTACATGATGTATGGATAAGCAAGTAAATACTACAACTAATACTAGTCAGCAACACCCAATAACATTTTATATAGACAGAAATATGAATATGCAAGCTATAAAAAATACAAACTAAGACTAAATTATGTGGATATACAACCGAACCCACACATGGGTTGCCTACTTTTCTCAGATTAATGAGAATTAGGTATTCACGTAGTTCATTTCTATTAGGTTAAAGGATATGGTTTATGTTATTAAAGGTATGACCAAACCCTTATGGGTTGCCTACATACTTTGGGTGGTTACCAAAGATCAGGTCAAACGTAGTTCATTGTAGTTAAGGTAAAATTGTTTTTTATTGTTTAAGGTGACCGAACCTGTATCATGGGCTGCCTACATACTTTGGGTGGTTACCAAAGATCAGGTCAAACGTAGTTCATTGTAGTTAAGGTAAAATTGTTTTTTATTGTTTAAGGTGACCGAACCTGTATCATGGGCTGCCTACATACTTTGGGTGGTTACCAAAGATCAGGTCAAATGTAGTTTATCCTTCTTAACTTGAAAACTGGAAGGCCGTGCTGGTTTAATTGAAAACTGGTCTGGTTTTAGTTAAAGACTGGTTTGGTTATTAGTTGGTTTTAGTTGTGAACAACCTGAATCACAACGTTAGTTAGATATTATTAATTATGCTTTAAGTTGTGAACAACCTGAATAACAGCATTAATTAGTTATTACTAATAGTTAGTAAAGAGTCGGTTTAAAGTTTTTAAGAGAATTGTAGATAGCATGCACAACTCATGGTGTGATTGTTGTGTTGTTTGAATCCTCACATGTTCCTAACATGTTCTAGAATTATTTGGACCCTCATATGTTCTTAACATGTTCTCGTACGTTGTTGAAATAATTTTGTATGATTTGAACATTCTTTAGTTATTATAGCAATAATTAAGTGCTTGTTTGGTTGTTTATGGGTTTTATGTGTTATGTACATGAAATTAAAGTGTATAAACTACATAATTATGCTATTTAGATGAAACATACACAATATTAAATGAAGAACAAATGGGTTTTTGAAGAAAACATACCTACTTTTAGCCCTCTATTTATAGCTCTAGGATGTCTGTGCATTAATTAATGGGCAGGCATATCCATCCTATTCCTTAGGTAGTGTTTAGCCTAGGGGACTTGGTCTCTTGATTTGATCTTGTTTTGTGTTGGACAAATTTTGGGTGGAAGGAAATATCTTCCAAAATTTGGTAATGATTGGAAATCATTTCCAATCATTACCTTTCTTCCAATCATATTTCTTTCACATTGGTGCATTAATGGCTTGGTGTGACACATCCAGTTCGGTTTAGGGGCTAAATACCGGTTAGTTTCACTATTTCAATTTAGTTTCCATCAATGCTTTCTAAATGAATTGAACCTAGTATTGATGTGACACCATTGAATTTAATGATCCATGATGAGTCATGACTTGGTGAGTACTCATTCGGTTGGTTTCGGATTGAATCGGGTTAACTTGCCCCGTAACCGACGGTTAGTTTTCAAGTTCCTTAGTTACCCTAAGATATTTTGGTGAAAATACCTTGATACTTTGAACCTAGCCCTTCCATGTCATACCAATCATTTATTTCTTGATGGTATGTGCATTTAATTCATTGGCTAGGTGCAAAACCAATTTGATTTGGTTTCGGTAACGAGTATTCATAATTCAAGGTTTTCGGTTATACCTAAGATATTTTGCTCAAAATATCTAGATCTCTTGAATGTGGCCTATCCATATTATCCAAAGCATTTAATTATTGATGGTATTAGAATTTAATACTCATTAAATGCCTAACTTAGGTGGCGAACCGAATTGTTTTAGTTTCGATAACGGTTAGTCACATCTTAAGTGTCTTGGTTCCCTTCCTAGATATTTTGTGGGTGACTTCTAGGAAAGTTCCTTGGTCATTTCAAGGCCTAGTTTTTGGGACTTTAATTATATCTAGGCCCTTAATTCAAATGGGTCTAGGGTGGTTTGTCAAGACAACTTGGATTTGGTGTAATTCCAAATCAAGATCAACTTCTTAATCACCTTGGTGAGTTAGGGCTTGTCATGACCTTTCCAAGCCTTGATTACGGTTTCTTAGATTTTTTCTAGGTGGTATTTTATGTAATATGCATAAATAAAATAAATGTTTTTGATGTTAAACTGACAAAATTCAGTGAAAGTAAATGTTTCATGGTCAGGGTAGGTAACTAAGGTAATTATATGAAATATCCTATAATTTAAGGGTAGTGACTAATTTTTATCTATATGAAATATGATTTAATGAATATAAAACTTTAATAAAGTTATTTTAGACCCTCTTAAATTATAGGATTTTCGAGGTTGACTCGAAACCTTTACTTAACTGCATTTTGTCGAATTCAACAGTTTTTACATTTTTCTCATGTTTTTAGGTATTTTTGTATATTATACAGTGTGATCTCAAGTAGAAATTCATTTTCTTTAAACCTAAGTTTAAATTTTATCTAAACTTGTACTCGAATCGACACTGTTTAGGCCGAACAAAATAAGGTGTCGATAACTGCCCTTTTTTGTTATGCGAGTTTACTCGTAATGATAAAGAAAAAGACATTGACATTTTGTTATGCTAGACATGAAATATAAAGACATGTGATCCTTGATTATTTGACGAGGATGGAGATTGATCACTTCTACCATTGTATACTTCAGAGAATAACGAACAATCAACCTTGGAAGATTACTAATTGAAGGATGGCGACACTTATAATTCCTGTCTATCCACATTTCTAGGGGATGGCGATACATCTAATCCTAGAGGGCCTGGTGAAGATGACACTCTGTACGAGCCTTCCCAATAGTTATACTATTATCGGATTACACTACTGGTTGTTATTACGCTACTGGTGGCTATTATAAACTTATACCTTATGATGGTGTCACAGTACCTGGCCCTAAGGTCTGTATGAGCCCTCCCGATATAATCCTAAAGGATGATGCGCGGTTTATCCTACAGGATGTGGACAAGATGACACTCGGTTAATCGACTCCTAGTTGTGACCGTACATAGTGATAGGATTATGACATGGTGATCTAAGGATAGCGAAGAGCACAATGACAGGTTCTTATGTTTTGGGAGTCTAACACAGTGTTCTAAATATAGCAAAGAACATTGTTGGCCCAATGATCTACCTAAGAGAGGGGTGAATTGGGTAGTTGTAAAAATTTAAGCAAATTATTTTCTTTAAACACTTAAAGATTCAAATAATTTATTTAATCCTAAATTAATTATTGTGTTTATAATGCATTGGATAATTGTATAATTTTAGGTACACACCCAAACAACAAAAAATAAAGAAAATCAATAATATAGTTCACCACAATATATCCTGATTCACCAAGCTACTCTTGGCTAATCCATTCCTCCGAACCCCACGGAGATTTGCACCCACTAAACCACTAGATCCCTTTAATAGGTAAGAACCAAACATTTACACAATGATTCTTTTACAAGCTTGAAATCAACCTTTACAATTTCTTTTTTCCCAGGCTTAGGAATAACTTTATCTTTTTTTCTAGACTCAAGACTAACCTAATCCTTTCACAGGCTAAGGATCAAACCTAATTATTTTATACCTTAGGTTAAGAATCAAGCCTCACAAAATACTCCAAGTATCATTTTCACTAGTAAAGATGGAACCGTTACAATCACTCCAATTTAATTCTAATTAGGAAGAATCATGCTTAGCTCTTTTCAAGGGAAAAGAGTAACCTAACCTTTTTGTACCTTACAAAAATATTAAACCTCAATCTCTTTACCGGAAGATAATAAAACCTAACTACCCTTGACTAGATACTCCCAACAGTATCTAATCCACACAAAACTCACCAATTACAAAAATCGATAAGTTTGTTTCCCACTCGGAGCTTTTACCACTTCAAATCAATTTAAACTCAATTAATGTCCCAATAATTACTAGTGATAGAATTAAGTAAGGAATTTAAAATCTGATTATAAAATAAGCGGGTAGCACAAAAATAACCACGTAATCAGATTATCACAAAAAATATTTTGAATTAATTTTATGCACTTTAAAGTTCAAAAACGATTTCACAATGATCTTACAACCAAGGAAACAATGATAATGTAAATTCATAATTAAAAACAAAATCTTGGAAAGATCTCACCAGTATAACACCGAAAGATTGAAAATTGAATCGCTTAGACAGTTCAAATTGGTGACGCCAAATCAATTAACGCTTTAACTCATGAACTTTTCTCACAATAGATATAAAAAATGACCGCTCAATAAAATATCAGAATAATAACTCTTAGAAAGCTCAGGAAGACTTAGTTCTTGATTGATTGGGATTGGCTATTCTCAAAATTCGTAGGTCTATATAAAGCAATTTGAAGCATGCCTTCCAACGGCTAGTTTGCAAATGATAGGCCTTTAAAAGGTACCTATGACCCCATAAATCATTACTGGTGTATTTGACCTAAATATGGCTTTTAAAATATTTAATTTAGTCCCTAAATTATTTTTCAATCTCAAATTATAAAGATAGAAAATATTAAATGAACTAAATTGAGAAACACTATAATTTAATGTACCATATCTATAAGGACATCCAAACAGGAGTAACATATCTTTAATATATCAAAATCCCTAAGATATCTCAATCAGGTAAGCAAATAACGTCTAGTTTTGATCAAATCCTGAAAATCCTCAAAATCTGAAACAGCCAAGTCGGTTGAACGACCTCTGCCCATCGGTCGACCAATGAATGCATGATGCTAGCCAAGCCAATCTTAAACGAAGGTCAGTTGATCAATCCCCCATGGGTCGGTTGACTGATCGATACAGGATGCAATCTTAGGCTATTTTTCGGCCTGGGTCGGTTGACCGATCGATTCAGAGAGTTTAGTTTTCGGCCATTGGTTGACCGATCTCCCTCGGTCGGTTGACCGATCAATTCAAATACTTCTCAATTCCCCAACCAATGCCCATTGGTTGATCGAACCTCCTTGGTCGGTTGACCGATACTTGCTGAACAACAACTATTCCTCAATTTATTTCAACTCCAATCTTCGACGTTTTTGATCCTTTAATCAATTTATTTTCTCGGTTAACTAAATTGACACTATTAATTAATTTTAAACACTAATCTTGCTTAGCTGATGTTTTATTTTTCAATTTTAAATTGGAACAAATAATTGAACTTAATTAGGACCCTAATATAAACACACATAAATATAAATTATTTTTGTGTCGTGTGTGATCCTAATCGGAATACATTAAGAGTAAAATAGGTTTGAGTTGTTTTCACCTAGATTCTTCAGAATCTTCAATCTCTTAATGTCCGTTTCTGCATCCTTTATAATTACTTCATGATATTATCGTCTCTGCATTCTTCATAATTACTTCATGATATTATCTGGAACTCTTAAACTGAAACACTTAATAAACTCATTAGTTCCACAAAAAATATCAACACTTAATTATCCATCAAAATCTTGGGATCAACAATCTTTTTATTTTTATTTTTTATGATGACAATTAACTTTGACGTTTTCTTCAAAACAAGAATATAACCAAGCTCCCCCTAAATTTGAGGATGGGTTTTTTAAGTCGTTAAGGCATAATCATGAAGATAATTCAAAAACTCATAAGATATTCAACGAAGCACAAAATATGATCAATTAAACAATTAAGATATTTAATAAGGCAACATGATCATATCAGTAAAGTTCTCCCCCCACATTAGTGGAATGCTTAAGCGAACTAATCTTAAACATTAACTAACTCGTTTTAAGCGCAATTATAGTTTTTCCCTTTATGTCTTCCCCTTTAATCAATTAATTCAATTCAATAAAGATATTTAATAAACATCAAATATATTCTCCCCCTATGTCATCTCAAAAAGTAGGGAAGGAGAACCAAAAACATCACTACTCTAGGCAAACATCATTATGCCTAGCCATACATAAACCTTGAGTGAATTTTATAAATTGATCTTCCGCTAGAGGTTTGATAAAAATATCGGCAAATTGATTGGAGGTATTAATATACTCAATAGTTACGTTCCTTTTTTGAATATGATCACGAATAAAATGATATCTAATCTCTATGTTCTTAGTTCGTGAGTACTGTGTAGGATTCTTACTCAAGCAAATAGCACTTTTATTATCACAATAAATCGGGAATTCCTCCATACATACTCCAAAATCATTCAACTGTTTCTTAATATATAGAATAAGCACAACAGTTACCAACTGCCATGTTTTTAGCCTCAGTAGTGAATAAGGCTATCGAATTTTGTTTCTTGCTAGACTAAGAAACCAAGACATGTCCTAGAAAATGACATGACCCACTTGTGCTTTTCCGCTTGACTTTGCAACCGGAAAAATTAGCGTAGGAGATACTTATTTAACTTGAAGTCACTCTCTCTAGGATACCATAATCCTAGGTCAGTCGTCCCTTTCAAATATCGGAAGATACATGTAATCGCAGTTAAATGCGACTCTTTAGGACAAGACTGAAATCTAGCACATAAACAAATGCTATACATAATGTCAGGTCTACTAGAAGTTAAAAACAACAAGCTACCAATCATACCTCGATACAATTTTTTATATTTACGTTTTTGTCCGTATCGTCTTTGTCTATCTTTGTAGCTGTTGTCATGGAAGTTTTGTACTCTTTAGCTCCATCCAATCCATATTTATTTCGCAACTCCTTGGTGTATTTAGCTTGGTTTATAAAGATCCCTTCTTTGGTTTGCTTTATTTGCAAGCCAAGGAAGAAATTCAACTCTCCCATTATGCTTATTCCTATATTATCTTGGCAAACTTTTGGAAAAGATCCTCATTAGTAGATTCAAAAATAAAATCATCAACGTATATTTGTACTAGTAGGATATCAAAATCAATTTGCTTAATAAATAGCGATATATCACTTAGACCCATTTTTCAATTTAAGCATGATATAATATTACCCCTCTTATAAAAAACTTCTTCCCATATTTCCAAGACAATTCATGCTTAGGAGAATAAACCTAAGGCAATCAAAATATTTCAACAATATAGCATGCAATTATATAATTTTAGTTAAGTTCACATGCCTTACTCATGATACCAAATAATGACTTCCTTTTAGATAGAATCAAGAACCATATAATCTTTAACACACTAGGACGTGAAGCCTATCTCAATGATAATTTATCAACATAAATCTAGTACATGCATAAACATGGATAAGTGCATATTTCTCTCATAAAATTTCAGCTCCATTTTAGAATAATAATCATTTACGGAACAAGAAATATTAGTTGTATGCCAGACACTTTAATGCCTATAATATATCCACATACAAAAGTATCAACTTGAAACATTAAGCACAGATTGTTATGTCATGTATATTCAAATAATATTATATAATTCATTTATCATTTAAATGACCGCAATATTTCTAAATCACATAACATGTTTTAAAATCAAACATATGATTACTACTTGATATAAGCACATAAAAAAAATATGTTAATACCCCTTAACTAAATGTGATTCCCAGAATCACCATGCAATATTTCTAAGATAGCAAATAAGCAAATCATTTAATATAAATCTTAGAAACCAGTATCAACTTACCTATTTAGCAAATCAGACACCTCCCTCTTTAACAAATTTAATAAATTTAAACTGCGATGGGTTAGGAGTACTTTTTATATTTTTCGGGACAACTTTACTTTTTACCTTATTTATACTGATGATTGATTTGGGTGCACAATTTTTCTTGGCCTGTTTGTATATTCTCTGCCTTTGATTATTGCCATTTGATTCATTGATGATTCCCTTCGCACATATCACTTGTGGCTTCCTGGTGATATCCCATCTTGCCTTTGGTACATCTTTTCTCTTTGCATATGTCTCTTATGGCTTCTTTGCAACTTCACTTCTTGGATTTGGAAAATCTTTTCGCTTTGCATGCGTCGCTAGTAGATCCTTGATGACTTTTTGTCTTGGCTTTGACTTATCCTCTTGTTTATTACTTCGGGTCCACTCCCGACATTATGTAACACTGCACAAGATATTTTAACAGCTTTCTTTGGTATCCATTTTATTTTGGATCCAATCTTGTTAGACATGAACTTAAGGGTTCTTAAACGGACATGATACTTTAAAATGCCTAACCCTATTGCAATAATAACATCTCAAATTCGATTTATCATAGAAAGCGCGAGATGTAAAGCATGAATAATTTCTAACAATAGCAACATAACTATCACTGGCTTGTGATGAAGGATGGGATGATGAAACATATCCACTTTGCCTAGAAAAATCATTTTAAAAAACTCTTGAAATAAACTTGAGGTCAGATTTTGATTTTTTAAAATTTTTCTTAATTAAATCGATTTTTAAATCAAGATCTGACCTTTGCCAAGAAATCATGTCAAAATTATTTTTTAAAACTATGTTTTCATTTTCAAGAAAATCCACTTTAGAGAGCAAATTATTGATTTAAAAAACAACGTCCGAAAACTCTTTTGTACCACAATAATCATCCAAATGCACTTTAAATTTTTGAACACTTTTTCCTCTATTTTTTAAAAGAGTCAATTTTTCTTTTTAAACTCAAGCTTTTTGTAGTAAAACATAGAGTGAAAAAAAGTAATGTTTCCATAACAATATGGACAATTTCATTATCATCATCTCTATTACTACCACTAATATCACAAGAATCATACATCACTTTATCATATAGAGATCTATCACCATCAAGAGAGGATTCACAAAAAACATAATCTATGGTATGTGCACATGACCGATTTAGCTAGGATATTAAGCCTAATGAGCTAAAACTAGTTCTGATACCAATTGTTGGCCTAGTGATCTACCCAAGAGGGAGGGTGAATTGGGTAGTTGTGAAAATTTAAGCAAATTATTTTCTTTAAACATTTAAAGATTCAAATAATTTATTTAATCCTTAATTAATTGTTATCTTTATAATGAAACGATTAAGTGTATAATTTTAGGTGCACACCCAAACAATAAGAAATAAAGAAAAATATCAATGTAGTACACCACGATATATCTTGGTTCACCAAGTTAGTCTTAACTAATCTAGTCTTCCGAGTCTCATGGAGATTCGCACCCACCAAACCAAGAGATTCCTTTAACAGGTTGGAACCAAACCTTTACACAATGATTCTTTTACAGGCTCAAAATTAACTTTTACAATTTCTTTTTCCCAGGCTCAGGAATAACCCTATTTTTTTTCCAGGCTCAAGACTAACCTAATCCTTTCACAGGCTACAGATCAAACCTAATTCTTTTATACCTTAGGCTAAGAATCAAACCTCACAAAATACTCCAAGTATTATTTTTACCAGTAAAGATGGAACCATTACAATCACTCCAATTTGATTCTAATTAGGAAGAATCATGCGTAGCTCTTTTCAAGGGAAAAAAGTAACCTAACATTTTTATACCTTAGGAAAAGATTAAACCCCAATATTTTTACTGAAAGAGATTGTACCTAGCAACCCCCGACTAGATACTCCCAACAGTATCTAATCCGCATAAAACTCACCAATTACAAAAATTGATAAGTTTCTTCTCACTCGGAGCTTCTACCAGCTTAAATCAATTTAAACTCAATTAATGTCCCAATAATTACTAGTGATAGAATTAAGTGAGGAATTTAAAATCTGATTATAAAATAAGCGGGAAGCACAAAAATAAACACGTAATCAGATTATCACAAAAATAGTTGTAAATTAATTTTACGCACTTTAAAGTTAAAAAACGATTTCACAACGATATTATAACCAAGAAAGCAATGATAATGTAAATTAATAATTAAAAACAAAAACTTGGAAAGATCTCACCAGTATAACATCGAAAGATTGAAAATTGAATCGCTTAGACAGCTCCGATCGGTGACGCCAAATCAATTCGCGCTTTAACTCAAGAACGTTTCTCACAATAGATCTCACAAATGATCGCTCAATAAAATATTAGAATAATAACTCTTAGAAAGCTCAGGAACACTTAGTTCTTGATTGATTGTGATTGCCTATTCTCAAAATACGTAGGTCTATATAAAGCAATTTGAAACATGTCTTCCAACAGCTAGTTTACAAATGATAGGCCTTTAAAAGGTACCTATAGACGCCATATATCATTACCTTTCATTCCTGGTATATTTGTCTTAAATATGGCTTTTAAAATATTCAATTTACTCCCTAAATTATTTCTCAATCTCAAATTGTAAAGATAAGAAATATTAAATGAACTAAATTGAGAAACACTTTAATTTAATGTACTATATCTATAAGGATATCCAAATAGGAGTAACATATCTTCAATATATCAAAATCCCTAAGATATATTAATCTGGTAAGCAAATAACGATTAGTTTTGATCAAATCCCGAAAATCCTCGAAATGTAAAACAGCCCAGTCAGTTGACTGACCTCTGCCCATTGGTCGACCAATGAATGCAGGATGCTAGCGAAGCCAATCTTAAATGAAGGTCGATTGATCAATCCCCTATGGGTTGGTTGACCGATCGATACAGGATGCAAACTCAGGCCATTTTTTGTCCCTGGTTGGTTAACTGATAGTCGATGGTTGGTTGACCGATCGATTCAAAGAGTTTGGATTTCGGCAATCGATTGAAAAATGTCCCTCGGTTAGTTGACCAATCGATTTAAAGACTTCTCAATTCCCCATCCAATGCCCATCGGTTGACTGAACCTTCTTGGTCGGTTGACCGATACTTGCTGAACAACAACTACTCCTCAATTTATTTCAGCTCGAATATTCTACGATGTCGACCTTTTAACCGATTTCTTTTCTCAATTAACTAATTTGACACTATTAATTAATTTTAAACACTAATCTTACTTAGGTTAAATTTTCTTTTTCAATTTCAGATTAGAGCAAATAATTGAACTTAATTAGGACCCTAATATAAACACACATAAATATAATTCATTTTTGTGTCATGTGTGATCCAAATCGGAATACATTAAGAGTAAAATAGATTTGAGTTGTTTTCACCTTGATTCTTCAGAATCTTCAATCTCTTAATGTCCGTTTCTGCATCCTTTGTAATTACTTCATGATATTATCATCTCTGCATCCTTCATAATTACTTCATGATATTATCTGGAACTCTTAAACTGAAACACTCAATAAACTCTTCAATTCTACCAAAAACATCAAAACTTAGTTGATCATCAAAATATTGGGATGAACAAATATCGTAATAGGTTCTTTGGTTTTTGACACAGTGTTCTAAAGGTAGCAAAAAACATAGTGAAAGGTTTCTAACACAATGATCCAGGGATAGCGAGGATCGTAGTTACGGGACTCTGACATAATAATCTAAGGATAGAGAAGAACACGGTGAATGGTTGTTGACACAATGATTCAGGGGTAGTGAGGATCGTTGTGGCAGGACTCTAACACAGTGTTCTGAGGATAGCGAAGAACACGGTGAAAGGATTTTGACACAATGATCTAAGGGTAGCGAGGATCATAATGACAAGACTCTAACACAATGTTTTAAGGATTGCAAAGAACACGGTGAAAGTTTTTTGACACAATGATCTAGGGGAAGCAAGGTTCGTACTGTCAGGACTCTGACACAATGTTCTAAGGATAGAAAACAACATGGTGAAAGGATTTTGACACAATGATCCATGGGTAGCGAGGATCGTATTGACGAGACTCTGACACAATATTCTAAGGATTGCGAAAAACACGGTGAAAGGATTTTTGGTTCTGACACAGTGTTCTAAGGATAGTGAAGAACACGATAAAAGTTTTTTTGGTTCTTACATGGTGTTCTAAGGATAACGAAGAACACCGTGAAAGGTTCTGACACAGTGTCCTAAAGATAGTGAAGAACACCGTGAAAGATTTTGACACAGTGTTCTAAAGATATCGAAGAACACTGTGAAAGGTTTTTGGTTTTGACACAGTGTTCTAAGGTTAGCGAAGAACATCGTGAAATGTTCTGACATAGTGTTTTAAATATAGAAAAGAACACCATGAAAGGTTTTTGGTTCTGACACAGTGTTCTAAGGATAGCAAAGAACACCGTGAAAGGTTCTAACATAGTGTTCTAAACATCATGAAGAACACCGTGAAAGGTTTTTTTTTTTGGTTAGGACGACATTATATTCAATCCCTCTCAACGATTATACTACTATATTATACCTTAGAATGGTGTTATACCTGGTTCTAAAGGTCTTGGTGAGGACGACGGTATTGTACAAGCCCTCCCAATGATATACTACGTTACTATATTCCTGAAAGATGACATGCTGTTTATCTTATAGGATATGGGGAGGATGGCACTCAGTCAATCGGCTCTTGGTTGTGACCATACCCAAAGGGTTTTCCTACGTATCTCAAATTAATGAGAATCGGGCCACATGTAATTCTAATATGTAAAGTAAATCAAGATTGGGTGGAATGGTTTTGGGTTAGAGAAACCAACTCCGGGGTTTCTAGTTAGTCTAAGACTGATGACACATTGATCTTCGTAAGCTGGCTTGACCGAACCCCATTAGGGCGCCTATATATCTCAGACTTAACAGAAAATTAGGTCAAATATAGTTTGGACTTGTGAAGTACATCAATATTTTGTGGAACAGGTTCTTGGTTAGAGAAACTGATTCCTAGGTCATCATATCAATACATAATTCAAAATGATTGAGAAAATTCACAACAGGCGAAGACCTTTGGGGAAACTTAATACCTAGTGGCGTTTTTTTGGCCAAATCCTACCTGGGACTGCCTGATGAGGACTAGAAAACTTCCTAGGAAAAGTTTAACCTCATATAAAATGTGCCGTAGTCGTAGACTGGGGCTTTGTGATGCTTGTTCAGTTTCTAGGATTATAGTTTTTAGTCGGTGATTGGTACGTGTCTTATATCAAGAAACTTTCTACGGAGAAGATCTGATATAATGTGCCCTAGATCTAGCTGGGAAAACTCCTATCACGGAATCTCAACGGAGAAACTAGATATAATGTGCCCCAGCTCTAGCTGGGGCGAGTCCCATCACATATTTTAAATGAATAAACCGGATATAATGTGCCCCAGCTCTAGTTGGTGCACGAGACAATCTTTTGAGGGTTCAAAGGATGCGACAGAGCCCACATGGGTTGCCTCTATATTCTGAACTAAGCACGTGATTATAATGTTTGTTTTAGTCTGGAAACCCCGTTGGGTTGTTTTTGTATTATTAGCACTACTCTTCTGGATGGTGATCACTGAATGACCGAAACCCACCTGGGCTACCTATATACACTGAGTTCCTAGGTTAGGAATCTAGTCAAAATGTAGTTTACCCTGGCTGTGCTATCTCAGATTGTCAATTGCACCCACAAGGGCTTCCTACATACCTTGGTAATCTACTAAGGATCAGGTCGCCACATAGTTCAACGAAAGGATTAGATTATCAAGGAAGTTAAGGGACTACTTAACAAAAGGATTAGCTTCTCAAGGAAGTTAAAGGACTTTTCAAGAGATGGGCCCTAATACAGGGCTAAGAGAATGTCATAATGTTGATATCTCTATGACTTCGATCGGACCCACTTAGGTCTCCTATGTACCTTGGTGATTTACTAAGGATAGTTCGAAGCGTAGTCTTCTAGGGATGGAGGAGTTTTTTTAAGGTGACGACTCCACCAATAAATGTTTCACGTATCCTGGTATTTACCAAGACTCTGTTCGACACCTAATTCTTCCTTGATGGATTGATTGAAGTTTAACATGGTTAAACGTGGATTGGTGGGCTATTGATATATTTGGTATGGTTTAATTCCCATTGATTAAGGGATTTATTATTAAACAACTCTGTGGGAATTTTATTATTTGTCATGATTTCAATCCCAATTGGTGTGGGATTTTGTTATTGGAGATCAAAGAAGGTTTTCAAAGTATCTTGGTAATCTACCAAGAATTAGGTCAGAATAGTAGTTCGGCGCCTATTGGTTTGTCAACCAAACCCACAAGTGTTTCCCACGTATCCCGGGCTTCGCTGGGAGTCAGATTAACACGTAGTTCCTGGTTAAGCATCCTCTATTGTTTGGTAAACAAGGAGAGTGCGTATGTATTTTCTCAGGATAGTCAAATGACTATTCCTAGAGAAACGACCTGGTCTAGGGCTAAGAGAGCATCGTAAAGATGATACCCCTCTCCTATTTTTATTTCAACAGAACCTACTTGGGCTTCTTACTAACGTTGGTGACGTACCAAGGATATTGTCGAAACATTACTAGGTATTCTTAGTTGTCAACCAAACCTTTGAAAGGTTTCCTAGGTATCCTTGTTTTCACAAGCAATCTGGTTGACACCTAGTTCAATGTGCATGAATGGATTTTATTTGAAAGGACATGACCGAACCCGTATATGGGTTTTCTACATATCTCAGATAATTGAGAATTAGTTTGGCAGGTAGTTCAACATACATGGTTGGGCTTAAGTTTGTCAGCTAAACCTGTAAGGGTTTTCTACGTATCCTAGGCTTCGTTAGGAATCAGGCTGACACAGAGTTCCTACATCATTTGGTCTAATGAAATTAATTAAGTTCATTATGATACAAGAATTTCATTTCACATCGTGAGATGAAATAAACACTATTTCCATTAGGAAAATATGGATAAGGATGAAATATGCCCCAATCATAGACTAGGGCAGCGACTGGATGAGTTACGCTGGGGAATCTAATCCGACACTTCCTATCATGTGATTCACGATTATTAATAGTGTAAAATATGCCCCATCCTGTAGGCTGGGGAGGTGACTGATTAGCTACAGGGTTATGAAACTAAATCGGTTTGTCTTGCTAGAATTTTTGTCTAAACCTTAACTAGGTAAAATCGATCATTAACTTTGATTGGTTAGTGTATTTAACTTTTTAAATTATGCTATTTCATTTTGGTCGATTGGAGGTTTTGTACGACTCTAGGACTTGCTCAATTCTAAGAAGGTCGTGCTAGATCCTAGTGAGGTCGACTTTCTAATGACACTTTATTACACATTGACACTTCATAGGAAAGAGTAAGGTCTACTATCATGACACAATTTATGTGAGGTCGATTCCTTGTCTAAACCTAATTTGGTTGAAAACCATTATCAGGGATGATCGATGGTACGGTGATATGGTGAGGTTACTTGGCCAGATTACTTGTCCGAGGATAGCCTCTTTGCTTACTAGATCTCCCAAATAAGGTTTATGGGTGCAAGTGTCATGTCGATGATGGCCTATTGATACTAAATGATATGCAGAATGTCACAAGCTCTAGTTTGAAGTATGGTGACTAATTTTTTGCATGCGTATGCAAGTTATGTATGCCTAAGGGAATCATGATGCATGGTGTTTGTGTTGTATTTTGATACTGACTTATGATTCTACGAAGCCCAAATCTTTTACCTAGAATGTTTTCCTAGGTAATGCATCGTCTATCTAGCAATGCCTGCTTTTCCTATAATGTTTTGTAGAATGTTTGCATGAGGTACCTTTTCTATTAGCCATCTCCCCTAGTTATTTCCATGTTGTTTCTAATACATAAAGCTGACCGGTGATTCTAAGAGGCTTCCTGCTCATTTGCTCTTTTTTGCATTGCAACTAAAATTCTGATCAGGATTTTTCTTCGAACAAACTCTAGGTTTTGGTTGCAGGATGGAAAGGTTCGGACATGAATAGTGGAGCGTTATTTTAGGTCTCGCTTGGTTGAGCTCGGAATATCCCAAAATGGGAACATCTGGCTTGGAACAGAGAATACTGTTGATTTGGCTCAAGTTTTGAATAACTTTTGGGAGAGGGTTCAAGTGAATGGATTATTTAATAAGGACTCTTCTCTATCTTTCCCATATTTTCCTAAGATCATTTCTAATGCTCTAAGCATTAACCTAAATGCACTATATGTATTTTCTTTCTACAATTATATGAGATTATTTTGACTAGATTATACTCAGGTAATCATATTTAAACATTCAATCATGTTAATGATTGCCGTAATTTTTGCATCGGATTAATCTAAATTAGGATGAAGATAAGTTCAATAGTAATTTATACCAATAGCCCTAGTTATTAGTTAACGAGGTTGTCTAGTTTCAATTCCATCAAGTTTTAATATTGATATTTTCTAAGATTGTTATCAAGATTACCTAGGCCCTATATGTTACCCGAGGCTTCATCGATGGCTCTGCTTCACTTCTTCTATCTTGGATTAAGGGCAGATGGAATGGGCCTTCCTGAGATAACTAAGAAGAGGAATAATAGAAGTGATGGATAAACAAGTATTGGTTAATGATGAGTAACAAATGTTATTCTGTCCTGGTAGTGTTAAGAGAATTTTCTGTTATTTTTCTTCACTCCAGCAAGTTGGGAGTCAAACTTTTTATATAATCTATATAGCAAGCTTTGGGTAGTGATCCTAGTCCAGTTAGCCCAAGTCACTAGGTATTGAGACACCCCTAAGACTTAATACTCGAATCATATAGAGAGCGTGATTCACCTAATGGATTTTTGTGACCACTCAGTGTTTAAAAACTTTCTGAGACCAATCTTTATTATTTCTTTTAACAATTACTTTCAGAATATTACTTTTTTAGAGAATTAGGGTAATTTGAGTCAGTCTCAAGGTTTTTGTTGGTTTTGCCCTTATCCCGACTACTTTCCACATTATCTGATATTATATTATCAGTGGCTTATCGTCTTCTTCTAGTCTTAAATGTTTTCAATTGTGCGAGGTTCCTCTTATTTTTTTTAAGTAGGTTTTTATGGTGTCTCTGAATTGGTTATGTCTAGATAAAGTCTTAGCTTATATTAGTCAATCTTTCTTTGTTCAGCTACCTGATCTTTCAAGAACTTTTCTCTAATGGGCTTAGGTTCTAAAACTTTATCTATCATTCTTTACATCGCAAATCTTCTAGATATTTCTTCCTTCGTTCCGATTGAGGAGGTCTTCTGTATTTTTTCAAGGTTACTTGGATAGTCCCAGGTTGGAGCATGTGTAGTGATTCCATAATAGGGATCTTAAGTTTTCTTTTTAACGTTCTTAGATTTTTTGTTAATATCTCACCATTATTTGGTTGAAACAAGACATTTCTTTTAACGTTTTTCCTTTGGATAATGGTCTAATTTAGTATTAAAATTATATTGTCATTATTTTTAGTTATTCATGGTATGTAAATTTTGACAAGAAAATTAATTTTTGATATTTAGAATATAAAGACCTGAGTTGACCTTAGATATAATAAGTTTGCATTTAGTGATTTCTTGTTTTAGTATATAGGCATATAGGATAATACTTGGTTTATTAGAAAGTACTTAAGAAACTAATGGAAGAGAAGATAAAAATGTTTCTTCCCCTATTCTTTAATGTTTAGAGTTTCTCCTGAGATACTTATGATCCCTATCTAGATGAGAACCTTAACACGGTTCTTGAGGTCCAGGCACTGATTAGTGTGGTGACCAGTCATTCCGAAGTGATACTGATAGAAAGTGTGACGATTAAAGCTCGAATCCTGAGGGTTTCCTAGGTTAGGGAGAATAGGTGCTAATAGCTTATTCTTGAAGTAGTAGCGGTAGATTTGAGAGAGTGAAATAGGGAACGAGGTGAACCGCCTTCTCTTTTTAGGTGCTTGGGTAGGCTTGAAAATTTGGTGAGGTAACTGAATTGAATTCTGTAATTGGCCGCATGTTTTAGGTGAGCAGCTTGGATATGGAGAAGAAATGAAAGATTGGTATTCTAGGTAGATTGGGGCTCTGATGACCTGTTCGATCTCAGTAGTATACTGGTTCATGTAGTTGATGAGTAGTTTACTTACCAACAAATCAAATACTTTTAGATTCAAATATTTGTGAGTTTTCAAGATTTTTTTTAGTTTAATGTATTTTTGTGTTATTTTGTAGGATTCAAAAATAATTGGTTAAAAAGGTGAAATTTTGGTAAAATGAGGTGAATTGGGTTGGAATGATTCGTCAGTAGTGCATGTGTAGTAACTGCAAGACCACTTTTGACTATAATACAATCCGATTTTGGAAACTCTCAAAACATGTAAGTTGTATATCTCTTTCTTATCTTTTCATAACCTTTTTAATCACCTCAATCAGAGTTTGGAAAGGAAAGTTATGGCAAGATTTCAGAAGCTACGCGCTATAGCGCAAGTTTTTGCGCTGCAACACGAAAGTTCTAATCCAAAATATCAGAAACTTCGTATTGCAATTGGAAACAAGTCCTGCTGCATCCCAAAAAACTTGGACAAGTACTATTTTGAGACCTATTTATATAATCTTATGCGAAAAACCTTAGTGGTGGCGAATTTGAGAGAGAAAACAACATTGGTGAGGCAATTTTGAGAGATATTTGGACAAGAAAACACCAATGGAAGCACATAAACTCTAGAGAGAGAGAGTTTGAATTGAATTATGTTAAATATTATTAAAGATTTGAAGCTCATCTCCACAAAAAAAAGTTTTTTCTTACTTTCTTTCACCCTAATCTTTATCGAGTTTTATATTTGTGATATTGTGTTGAACATGTTTGTATTTATGAATTTCTTGAAAATATTAGCATGGATTTCATTATGTTGAGTTAAAATTTTCTATCTAGGGGGTTTTGAATAGCTTGGTATGAACTATGACTTTAAGATTTGGTTAATCAGATTTCATGTTTCGATCATTTTTATTTATTTATGCGTATTTGCTAATTTATACGAAAAGTAAATTAGATATCATAGATGTGTAAGATTAAGCATTCGAGAGGTAATAATATTTCATATTGAGACCGGAGAATACGACCTTTATTATATTGAGTGCGAGAGGCGAATATAATTTGGGTAGCCATTTGATGGGTAAGACTTAAAGATTTGATAATTGGTTGAGTTGAATAGAGATATTAATTCGAATAATTATACAAATGATCTTACTTGGCATTCGAGAGGTGGAAGTGAAATTAATTTAGACACCCATGGTTAATGATTGGGCATGAATTTAATTAACAAACTTGAATTGGATTAGCATCGTTTAGCAAAGTGTTGTCAAACCCCCCTAGAATTATTATGCATAGGAAGTCCGTATTTTATTTTACTTTTGATTTTATATTTGTTTTAGTTTTATTTCTACATACCTTAAATTTAAACGCCTAAATAAAGTTAGGTTTTGATAATCGCGGTACTTAGAGACGATTTAAACCAATCCCTATAGATACTCTACTCTACTCACCCTATACTATTAAAACTTGACCCGTACACTTGCGCTGTAGCAAAATAATATGCTACTAGTAGTCTATTTGCTTTCCTCTCTTGGAAATTTCTCTTTGGACTGAGTCTTCCTTAGGTTCAAGTTTCTTTCCCCAATTGGGAAGGTCTTGACATGCAGCGGTAGCACAAATAAAGGCTTCCAGTTTAGCAAGGTTATAGGGAATTTTAGCAGCAATCTATTTTCCATGAGGGAGCCTCTCGATTCGTAATTCGTCCCAACGCCTTATCATGCTAAGGGTATCTCCAGGTGACGGTAATTGGTACTCTTCTTGGAATAATGAGGTTGAGTTCATCTAGCTCAGCCTTTGTATTAGGGAGAAAATGTCTTTTGGCATCATCGGGATCTTGGCGCCATTACCGGGGATTGGCGTTTTCAATTATTGTTAATATTGTAAGTAAGTAGCTTTATTTTAATTTAGACATTTATTTTCATTTTTAATTTTTGTTTTCAATTTCTTATATTGTGAGGTACTTGGAAATGGCTCATCAACAAGTTCTCCTGAGATTTTCTTAACGCGATTCTGAGCCATTCTATACAAGCTTGGGAAAGATACAAGGAGTTGCTTATTCAGTTCCCCAATCATGGTTTTCTGAAGGAGCATCAACTACTAAACTTCCTTGATGGGTTACAAGCAGCAACAAGAACTTGGGTGAAAGGAGAAAGTAGTACCACCTCTTTTTATGACCTAACTGCGGACGAAGCCTATTTGTTGTTGGAAGACATAGTTGATTTGACTATCGGAGTTGGAATTATTCAACAAGTAACCAAAGCTTGGGGGATAGTTATAGCATTTTGGCGCCATTGGTTGATATCCCACACCAACTTCTGGAGTCTTCTCGCACCTCGGAAGACACGTTCACTTCATTCATAATAGAAACTCAGAGTATCATGAGGGAAATAAGAGATACACAAGCCACATTCATATATGAAACCGACCATGAGGAACCGAGTACAAGTGGAAGGACATTAGAGGTGTCTTATAAAGATAGCTCAAAAGAGGACGAGACTCAAGAATTATTCGTTGATGACAAATCACAAGATGATTTGGGGTCCTCACCTTTTGGAATCCAATTGGTGTTGCCACCGCCGATCATTGAAAGCTACCATGAGAAATTGCGCATAAGTGGGATGAACTTGGGTTTATTCGATGATGATGATGATTCTAATGAGGAAGAGACCCAAGAGTTGATCGACGATAAAGAATTACAAGACAACACTTGTGATTATCAACCTTTTGAGATCCATGTTGTGATACCAACACCGAACAAAACAAATACATCTATGAGGATCTAATGTGGCTCACTTGTCCTCCACAACCTTTAGCAACATTTATTCATACCCCTGAAGCACATATGCCTGAGCGGAGTCAAGTTGAGAGTACGTGCCAATTATTTCTATATCTCACCAAGCTTGAGGGCGTTCAAAACCAAGACCCATTTATTGTGTTGTATGACACATACTATAGGTAGAAGCCACTCTTTGATGATCCCTTCTCTTCAATCAAGCCGAGGATGTTAAACTAAGTGCTTCTTGGGAGACAACCCAATTTTTCAAATATTTGAGCCTGAGGAAGAAATCCCCACATCGGTCACTTTGCCTGGAGCATCACCGCCGACCACATTAGGAGGCTAGATTTTCTCGTTACCCCGGTACGTGTTTTTATTCCCTTATGCTTAATTTGTATACATGTTTGACTTTGCGTTTGGGGGTGAGACACATGTTGGCTTATGTTTGTTGGGTTTAGGAAATACTTGTGTGTATGACTTTTCTTCATATAACTTGTGTTCTTTTGGCGATGTTTTCAGTTTTTATTTTTTATTTTTTTTATTTTAAGGTTTGTTTGAATAAATTATGAGTTTTGTTGAGATAAAACAACTTGATATCAATGATGATTATAGACACTTGATGTTCTCTTAGGTCTTTTGAAATGCATGTCATTCAAAATTCTGTGTGCTTGACTCGTGTTGATTGAAGTTCACTCTTAACTCTTTACATTTGAGCACCATGAATCATGATCACTTGGCCTTTTGAGTACTTGGAGAACATTTATGTTCTTTAGGTAGGATTTGACATCTCATGAACACTAGAACCCATTTGAGTGAAACTTGAGGTGAAACACTAGGTTATGTGTTGTTGGAGAGATGATTTAGGCATTTCGTTGGATCGTTTGGGCCTTTGAAGCTAACCCTTGAAAATTGTTTATCCTTCGTTACTCTCGTTGAGCCATATTTCCTAATTCTTTCATTATCCTCATATGTACATCCAACCTACAAAATCAATTGCCATTTCCTAAACCCATCACTAATTAGCATTTTTGCATGGGTCATTGATTGTAAGGATTAGCATGGGTTGTGTTCAGAAAATCATTGGTGGATTGAGTTTTATTTGGAAAAAAAAGAAAAAAAGAAAGAAAGACAATTGGATGATGAGTTGAGTCACTTCCTTGTATTTCCCTGTAACATTGAGGACGATGTTGATTTTGAGTTTGGGGGTGTGGTTCTTACCTATTTTGAAAAAAAAATGTGTTTTTATTTGTTTTGGTAAATAATACCTAGTGGGATCGATTGAAAGAAGACATTTGATGAAAGGGGGAGTCGGCAATTTTTTTTGTTGTTGGAAATCTTGCAAGATTCATGAGTTGTGATACATGTCTAGGGTGATTTGATTCTAAAAATGACATTGTCATCTACCTTCTACCCTAGCCATACATTATAACCCTTAAAGTCCTTTCGATCTCCAATGACATATGAACCTATGCATAACTAGGGGAGAGTGGCACGAAAAATAGGCTTATGGTTGTTCTTAACTTCCCACAATCTAGAGATCATTCATTGTTTCCTTAGCACATAAATTTATTCGAGGCTCGTTAGGATGGGTGAGAGTGATTGTGCACACACTTACATATCGAGAGTCTTGAGTGGGTTGAAATTGATGCTTGAAATTAAAATTCTAGATAATCTCAATGTGTGCATTTCTTTTGAGCTTAGAGCATTTTGTGACTTCAGAGATTGTTGCACGATTGTTGATTTGATATGAAACTCACAATTTTATCATTAGCGTCTTAGTACTTGATTTGTTTTGTCTTTTATTTTCTTTTCTTTTACTTGAGGACAAACAAATGTTTGAATTTGGGAATATTTGATGAGTAGTTTACTTACCAACAAATCAAGTACTTTTAGATTCAAATATTTGTGAGTTTTCAAGCATTTTTGTTAATTTAATATATTTTTGTGTTATTTTTTAGGATTCATAAATAATTGGGTGAAAATGTGAAAATTTGGTAAAATGAGGTGATTTGGGTTGGAATGATTTGTCAGTAGTGCACGTGCAGTAACTTTAAGATCGATTTTGACTACAACGAATTCGATTTTGGAAAACCTCAAGACATGTAAATTGTATCTCTTTCTTATCTTTCCATATCCTTTTGAATCACCTCAATTGGAGTTTGGACAAGAAAGTTATGGCCAAATTTTAGAAACTACGCGCTGCAATATCAAAGTTCTGCTCCAAAATATCAGAAACTTCGCATCGCAGCGGGAAAAGAGTCCCACTGCAACTCCAAAATGTGGACAAGACCTATTTTGAGCCCTATTTATACAATATTATGCCAAAAAAACCCTAGTAGTGGTGACTTTGGGAGAGAAAACGCCATTGGTGAGATGATTTTGAGAGATTTTTGGACAAGAGAACACCATTGGAAGCACATAAACGCTAGAGAAGGAGTTTGAATTGAATTCTATTGAAGATTATTTAAGATTTGAAGCTCATCTCCACAAAAAAGAGTTTTCTCTTCCTTTCTCTTACCCTAATCTTTATTGAGTTTTGTATTTGTGATATTGTGTTAAACATGTTTGTATTTATGAATTTCTTGAAAACATTAGCATGGATTCCATTATGTTGAATTAAAATTTTCTATCCAGGGTCATTTGAATAGCTTTGTATAAACTATGCTTGAGACTTTAAGATTTTTTTAATTTTCATGTTTCAATCATTTATATTTCTTTATGCATATTTACTAATTTATGCGAAAGGAAAATTAGATATCATAGATGTGTAAGATTAGGCATTCGAGAGGTAATAATCTTGCATATTGAAACTGGAGAAATACAACCCTTATTATATTGAGTGCGAGAGACTAATATAATTTGGGTAGCCTTTTCATGGGTGAGACTTAAAGAATGGATAATTAGTTGAGTTGAATAGAGATATTAATTCGAATAATTATACAAATTATCTTACTTGATATTTGAGAAGTGGAAGTGAGATTAATTTAGATACCCATGGTTAATGATTGGGCATGAATTTAATTAACAAGCTTGAATGGGATTAGCATCGTTTAGCACAATCAGTACTTTAAATCAAGAACACAATCTGTGACGCCAACACAATCAATGCTTTAAATTAAGAACGCAATAAATCTCTCAAATATATCTCAGTAGAATGATAACTCTAAGAAAAGCTTAGGAACTGAATAGTTCTTAATGTTTTATTTTTATCAAAATTCGTAGGTCTATATATAAGGCATTAGAACAAGCCATTGGTGGCCGCAATTTAAGCGTCGTCACTTTCACCGTAAGCGTACGGGTCACATTTTAGTATATGGACCTTTCGGTCGGGTCGTATCCACAGGGATTGGTTGAGATTACTATCGAGTACCGTGATTGTCATAACCTAACTTTATCTAGGTGCTAAAAATAGAATATAAAATTTAATACTAATACTACAATACTAATTCAACTATACTAATTACTAATACGAGATAGTTATGGGATGAATTATCTAGCGATTAACTTTATTTACTTAAACGCATTTGATTTCGTTTAGTTTGCAATAATGTTGTTCGATCTATTTGATAATCTCAGTATCTAAAACTCCTCCACCACTTCTCCCGAGTGTAAGACGGGGGAATACTCAACTTCGTGTCAACAAAGAAGTTCCTCTCAACATCTTAACGACCCTAGATTGCGTGAGTCTTGCCCCAACGTTATTGATTGCACACAAAATATCAGTTCGTAAACTCTCCCATCACCTCTCCTGAGTGTAAGACGAGGGAACACTTGACTTTGCGTCAACGCCAAAGTCCCCCTAAATGTCTTAACGACTCTAGGTCACGTAAGTCTTGCCCCAACGTTATTGATTTCATGCGTTGTGTTTACCCTAGTTCGAATCCGGGGTTACCTTTTTCGAGCGTCAAACCCCGTATTCTCGATATATCTGAACTAGCATATAATCATGAAAATACAATAAACACATTCAAACATTGAAGAACAATCATTAAAGAAATACAACTCAACCAAAATGACATTTTTATAAATAATATTCATCCCTAAGATAATCCACATTTAGCCTATGGACATAGCCATTTATACAATTGAACCTAAGCTAAACATACTCAAACAATTATCTAAGTTAATAAATAAAAGGAAAAACGGATGAACTTAGCCGATATCCGAAGATAAGCCGCTAAAACCGTCCACCGATCGATTCTTCTTCTCTGCGTGGTAATCTTCTCCTTCGGAATTGTTTGAGCACTCCCTATACTCTATTTAAGTTCTAAACTAAGCCCTAAGGGATCTAATGGAAGGAGAGAAGCCAGAGGAGATGAGAGGAAATGATATTTATAGGGAAAATATCTAAACAAAATATCTAAACTGTACAAAGGTCACTGCTGCGGTGGTGAGGTAAGTTGGTTAGATGGTCACCTAGGCGGTGGATTAAGGACCATCCTACAGTTTTACCACCGTGGCGGTGGTCTGGACCCCGGGACAGTGAGTTTATTTTCAGAATCTTGCCTCCTTGCTTGTTTTTCCATCGTTCTCTGACCATTTTTGGTCCGAATTAATTGTTTGCGCACTGATTTCCTACCTTTTCACCCCACACACCTATTTTAATACAAAAAGAATAAAAACATATTAAAACATATTAAAAACGTAATAAACGTACTAAAAAACTAACAATATCGGTTTGGAAATAGATAGGTAGATCACATCTATCAGCCCTCCAACAGCTAGTTTTCAAATGATAGGCTTCTAAAAGGCACCTATAGACCCCATATATCATTACCTTTCATTCCTGGTATATTTGACTTATATATATCTTTTAAAATATTCAATTAACTCCCGAAATTATTTCTCAATCTCAAATCAAATAGATAGGAAGTATTTAATGTACTTAATTGAGAAACACTAATATTTTATGTACCATATCTATAGGAGTATCCAAATAGGATTAAAATATAATCAATATATCTAAATACCTAAGATATTTCATTCAAGTAATCAAATAACGGCTAGTTGTAATCAAATCCCGAAAATCTTCGAAATCTGAAACAGCCTAGTCGCTTGACTGGACTCTGCCCATCGATCAACCGTTCGATATAGGATGCTAGCCAAGCTTTTATCAAACACTAGTTGGTTGATAGATCATCGATGGTCGATCGACCGATCAATTCATAGAGTTTTATATCTGCCTTCGGTTGACCGATCTCCCCTGGTCCACTTTACTGATCAATTCACAGACTCATTCTTTTTTAGCCTACGCTCATCGGTTGACTAATCCCTTATGGTCGGTTGACCGATACTTGCTGGAATAATTTTTCCTCTATTTGTTTCAACTCCAATCTTCAACGTTTTCGACCCTTTAACCGATTTCTTTTCTCGGTTAACTAAATTGACACTATTAATCAATTTTAAACACTAACATTGCTTAGATCAATTTTTTTTGGTCAATTTCACATTGGAGAAAATATTTTAACAATTATTAGGACCTTAATATAAACACTCATAAATATAAATCATTTAATTTGTGTCGTGTGTGATCCTAATCGGGATACATTAAGAGTAAAATTGATTTGAGTTGTTTTCACATAGATTCTTTAGAATCTTCAATCTCTTAATGTCCAACTCTACATTCTTCACAATTACTTCATGATATTATCTTGATTGAAACTCTTTAAACTAAAACACTAAATAAAAATATTAGTTCGACAAAAAACAACAACACTTAATTGTCCATCAAAATCCCGGGATCAATAATACCCCCCTTTTAATGATGATAATTAACTTTGATATTTTCTTCAAAATATGAATGTAACCGTTCTCCCCCTAAATTTGAGGATGGGTTTTTTTTTAACTCGTTAAAGCACAATCATGAAGAATAACTCAAAAAATCCGTCAGATATTCAACGAAGCACAAAATATGATCAAAATTATTCAATAAAGCAACATGATCATATCAACAATGTTATCTCCCCTATATCAGTGCAATGCTTAGGCAAACAAATATTAAACATTAGCTAACTAGTTTTAAGCACAAATACAAATCATTTAGTTAGAGGAAATAATTTAACAATTATTCGGACCTTAATATAAACACATAAATAAAAATCATTTAATTTGTGTCTTGTATGATATTAATCGGGATGCATTATGAGTAAACTTGATTTGAGTTGTTTTCACTTAGATTCTTCAGAATCTTCAATTACTTCATGATATTATCTTGATTAGAACCTTTTAAACTGAAACACTTAATAAAAAAATTAGTTCCACAAAAAATATCAACACTTAATTGTCCATCAAAATCCCGGGATTAACAATTGGTAGGGCGTAAAATACGCCGCTACTTATACTCGCAAGTATACGAGGTCTAAGTTTTAGTATAGTGTGATCGTTAAGATCGGGTTATCGTATCCACAGGGATTGGTGTCGTTACTATCGAATAGCGCGTTTATCGTGACCTAATTTTATCTAGGCGAAAACAAATGTATTTAATTAATTAAACTAATACTAATATAACCTAAATTAACTACACTAATATACTAATATGTTTTAGGGTGAAGAATCTCCTAGGGATTAACGTGTTTACAAATACGTGTTCGATTCCGATTTACTCACGTTTACGTTGTTCGACCTATTTGAGAACCTCGGTATGTAAACTCCACCGCCATCTCTTCCGAGTGTAAGATGGGAGAATACATGAATTCAAGTCAACGAAGAAGTCCCCCTCAATGTCTTAATGACCCTAGGTCACATGAGTCTCGCCCAGCGTCATTGATTGCACACAATCCAACTCTCTCCCGGGTTATTGGATTGTCGCGTTGTATTTACCCTATCGACAATCTCCGTTCTAAAATTCCCTCGCCACTTCCCCCGAGTGTAAGAGGAGGGATATAAAGCAACTTCGAGCCAACGAAGAAGTCCCCCTCAACATCTTAACGACCCTAGGTAGTGTGTGTCTTGCCCCACGTCATCGATTGTCCACGATTCAAACCCCGACCGGGTTATAGAATCGTGGCGTTCGTTTACCTTAATCCAAATCCGGGGTTTGTCAAAACCCCATATTATCCATTTATCAATCCAAGCATAATAAACAAACAATACGATAAATACAATCAAACTACGAAGAACATTCACAAACGAAATACCGAAATCATCCAAACAAAGTATTTATAAATATAATGTTAATCCCTACTACAATCCATATTTAACTTGAGGCCATAGCCACATATACAATAAAATAACGAGCTGAACATGCTCACATACTCCTAAGATAAAGAAATATGGAAAAACAATTGAAGAACTTAGCCTCGTCCGAAGATAAACCGCTAAGAACGCTCAACGATCAATTCGCAGTCTTCTCCACTTCGCGATGTGAACTCCACCTCTAAAACTCCTAAACCTAGGATTAAATATAGCCTAAGGTACTCAAAAAACCAAGAGGGCAAGAGAGTCACCAGCCAAGGGGAGGAGAGGGGGTATTTATAGCCAAAATATTTCTAAAATATCTAAAAATATCTCAAGACTGTGCAGGGAAAATTCGCCTAGGCGGTGGATTCTTCGCCTAGGCGGAGTTAGGTCGGTTTGGTCTGATCGCCTAGGCGGTGAAGTAGGTGGTGGATTGGGAGAACATTTTGTTGGATTTTTGCCTAGGCGAAGAAAACTTCGCCTAGGCGAGCGATTGTCAGTAGCCCATCTGCGTCTTCTGCTGGATTTCTGCCTAGGCGATAGAATCTTCACCTAGGTAGTCGTTCGTTAGTATCATTTTGCTCTTCTCAGTATCTTCACCGCCTAGGCGGTGGTCTGGACGCCTAGGCGGTGGGCCTGTTTCATCTTCTAGCCTCCGAGCTTGTTTATCCACCGTAACTTCAAACTGCTTTGGTTCGATCTTATCGTTTTCGCTCCAGATTCTTATCTTTTTGCCCTACACACCTGATTTATACAAAAAGAGATAAACTAATTAAAACATAATAAAAATAACTATAAACATACTCGAAAACTAACAAATTTGGATTGGAAATAGATAGGTTTTTCACACCTATCAACAATCTTTTCCTTTTTTATGGTGACAATTAACTTTGATATTTTCTTTAAAAAAAGAATGTAATCACGCTCCGCCTAAACCCGGGGACAAGTTTTTTAACTTGTTAAAGCACAATCATGAAGAATAATTCAAAAACACAAAAGATATTCAACGAAGTATAAAATATGATCAAAGATATTCAATAAAGTAGCATGATCATATCAACAATGTTCTCCCCCTATATCAGTGCAATGCTTAGGTGAACAAATATTAAACATTAACTAACTCGTTTTAAGCACAAACATGGTTTCCCCTTTATATCTTCCCATTTTTTCAATCAATTCAATTCATTAAAGATATTCAACAAACATCAACATATTCTCCCCCTTTGTCAGTTCAAAAAGTGGGGAAGGAGAACAAAAAATATCACTCTTAGCATGCGATCTCCCTCTATATAATTGTAAACAAGCTAACTCATTCTTAGGAGAATAAACCTTAGGCAATCAAAGTATTAAAAAATGTAGCATGATATCAATTAATATCTTTCTTATAGATAGAATCTAGGAACATGTAATCGTTAATGCACTAGGACAGGAAGCATATCTTAGTGATAACTTATGATCAATCAACATAAATCTAATGCATGCTTTAATCATGGATAAGTGCATATTTATCTTATAAAAATTTCAGCTCCCTTTTTAAACAATAATCATTAATAAAAACAAGAGACATTAGATGAAAGCTAGACACCTAATGATTATTAGGGTGTCCATGTACAACGGTATCATGTTATATATACAGAGATCATGTATATTAACAAATAACTCAATGATAAACAAGTCATGGATTTATACAAGATGTTTCTCATATTCTAAACATGACCTTTTAGAATATCTCATATAACATAGCATAAAAATATCACATAAAAATATGTGAGCTTTTCTAATTAACATGCAATAATTCTAAGACAACAAAAGAATATGTAAACCAACACAAGTCTTAAAAATTATTACCAGCTTATTTAAACTTAATTTCTTACACATGACATAGTCTCTAGAAATCACATGACTTTCGTCTTTAGGTATCAAAGACGCAAATATTTCTTTATTCTCTGTCATGTGTTGAGAACAACCACTTCTTAGGAACAATTCGTCCTTGCAAATAGATGTTTATTTGATAGCCTGTAAGAAGCACCTCAAAGAGTTTCTAGATGGTACCTAATCTAAATGGGTCTGATCTTGTTAGTTAGGACAATTTTAGTTCATTTCGGAACCCAAACTTGTCTGCAGTTAGATACTTTAGAAAAGCATTTACGAATAGTATGCCCTCCAGCATTACATTTAAAACATCTAACAAGATCTTGGCTTCAGAAAAGAATTTATGAAAGCGTTTTTGTTTAAAAGTTTTCTGAAACCCAATACCAGTTTTATCGAAGATACCTCGTGAACTTTCCAAAAGAATTTTAAAATTATTTTCACCGCTGGTGAATTTGAGAACTATTGAATGTAAATTAAACACCTTGGATTTCAATTCAACGTTTTCAGATTCATAATTCATCACTTGCTTGTTTAATGGGTTAATTGTACTTTGAAGGGCACTAATTTTGGAACCTGGTTTTTATAATCATGTGTTAGTTCTTAATAAATATCAAATAAATCATCCAAATCTAAAGGGCAAGAACTAGAACATTTAGGTTCCTCAACTCCAGTGGCCATCAAAGCAAGCATAGACTAATCATTATTGCTTGAGTTTTCTGAACTACTCGACTCCGAGTCATCCCAGGGTGACTTTTGTTGACTTCTTCTTACTCTTCTTCACCTTCTTAGTTTCTTATATTTTTCCTCGTCTTTCTTTGGTTCGGGGTATTCGGTTTGGAAGTAACCGGTCTTGTGACAGTTGTAACATTCCACGTTACTCATGTTGAAGTTCTTCTTACCATGGAATGTACATCGAGTCATCATTCTAAAATTATTCGTGAGAAGCGTCACATCTTTTTCTTGCTCAATGTCAAGACTCACATCATCACTGTCATTTTCTTCCTCATTTTTCTGAACCTTCAATGCCAAGGATTTCTTTTTGATGTTCCCTGTATCATCCTCATATCCTTGAATTGCCTTCTCATGCGTCATTAGGTTGCCAATAAGATAATCAATTTCTTACTTTGTAAGATCCTTTGCTTCCTCAATCGCAATCACTTTCGACTCCCACACTTTAGTTAAAGATCTCAAGATCTTTCGAACTTTATCCTCCTTTGAGTATGGATTTCCGAGTTGATTCAAATGGTTGTAGATAGTGTTGAATCGTGAGTACATCTCTTAAATAGATTCTGCTTCACCCATTCTGAATAATTCGAATTGTTGGATTAAGGCATTGATTTTTGCCTGCTTCACTTGACTAGTTCCTTTGTGGGTAACCTGCAATTTGTCCCACATTTATTTCGCCGATCCGCAACTTGAGACCCTGGAATATTCGTTAGCATCTAAAGAGCAAAACAAAATATTAATAGCCAGAGAATTAATAGAAATCTTCTGTTTATTAGAGGTGGTCTTCAGCTCTTTCTTCTTGGCATCCTCAATGCTTAGCCTCATGTCATAATTTGTGGCCTGAAGAAATGCAATCATTCTGTCATTTCAGAATGTATAATTTTCATCTACAAATAAAGGTGGTCAGTGCATAGACTGCCATTCACCTAGTGTGCCTATCAGGTGTGCCATGTGATCTTTGTTAGCTAGTGTATCGAGCAAAACCTGGCTCCAATACCAATTGTTGGCCCAATAATCTACCCAAGAGGGGGGTCAATTAGGTAGAATTTAATCAAATTCTTATCTTTCAACACTTATATAATCAAATAATTAATTTAATCCTAAATCAATTATTTGTCTTTATAACGCAGTGGATAAGTGTTATTTAATTCTAGGTGCACACCCAAACAACAAAATATATATAAAGTACTAATGGAGCACACAAGGATATATCCTAGTCTACCAAACTACTCTTGGCTAATCCAGTCCTTCGAGCCTCATGGAGATTCGCACCTACTAAACTCAAGATTCCTTTAACTGGTAGGAACCAAACCCTTATACCGTTTATTTTACAAGACTCAAAATCAACCTTTACAATTATCCTTTTCACAGGGTAAGGAAGAACCCTATCTTTTTACTAGGCTAAAGACTAACGTAATTCTATTAAGGAGGAATCACTACCTAATTATTTTCCTAGGCGCAGGAATAACCTTATCTTTTTATCAGGCTCAAGACTAACCTACTTTTTTCACAGGCTGATGATCAAATCTAATTATTTTATACCTTAGGCTAAGAATCAGACCTCACCAAAAACACTCCAAATATCATTTTCCCAGGTAAGGATGAAACCTTTACAAATCACTCCAAATAATTCTAATAAAAAAGAATCAAGCCTAATTCTTTTCAAGGAAAACAAAATAACCTAACCTTTTTTATACAATAAGTAAAGATTAAACCTCAACCTCTTTAGTGTAAGAGATCGAAACCCAAGCTACCCCTAACTAGATACTCCCAATAGTATCTAATCCACATAAACTCACCAATTACAAGAATTAAAAAGTTTCTTCCCACTCGGTTCTTCTACCACCTCAAATCAATTAAACTCAATTAATGTCCTAAAATTAGTAGTGATAGAATTTTCGTGAGGAATTCAAAATCTGATTATAAAAAATGCGAGTAGCAAAAAATTGAGTACATAATTAGATAATCACAAAAACCATTTTAATTTTTTTTTATGCTCTTTAAAGTTCAAAAACAATTTTATTAAGATCTTATCAATCAAACAAATATAGAAAAATAAATACATAATAAAGATTAATAGCTTGGAAAGATCTCACCAGGATAACACCTAAATATTATAGATTGAAATGCTAGACAATTCAAATCGGTGACACCAACACAATCAGTGCTTTAAATCAAGAACACAATAACTCTCTCAAATATATCTAAGTAGAATGATAACTCTTAGAAAAGCTTAGGAACATAATAGTTCTTAATGTTTTTTTTTTTTTTTTTTATCAAAATCTGTAGGTATATAAGGAATTAGAACAAGCCCTCCAACGGCTAATTTTCAAATGATAGGCCTCTAAAAGGAACCTATAGACCCCATATATAATTACCATTAATTCCGGGTATATTTGACTTAAATATGTTTTTTTTAAATATTCAATTAAGTCCCCAAATTAATTCTCAATCTCAAATCAAATAAATAGGAAGTATTAAATGTACTTAATTGAGAAACACAAATATTTTATGTACTATATATATAGGAATATCCAAATAGGAGTAATATATCATCAATATATCTAAATCCCTAAGATATTTCATTCAGGTAAGCAAATAATGGCTAGTTGTGGTTAAATCTATAAAATCCTCGAAATCTTAAACAACCCAGTCGATTGATCGGCCCCTGCTCATCGGTCGACTGATCGATATAGGATGCTAGCTAAGTCTTTCTCCAACACTGGTCGATTGACCTATCCCTCATGGATCGGTGGACTGATTAAGATAGGACCCAAGCTCAAGCCAAATTTCAGCCCTGGTCGGTAGACCGATCATTGATGGTTAGTCGACCAATCAATATAGTGAGTTTTATAACGGCCATCGGTTGACTGATCTCTCCTGGTCGAATTTACCGATCGATTTAGAGACTCATCTTTTTCTAGCCTACGCCCATAGGTTGATCGATCCCTTATGGTTGGTTGACCGATACTTACTGTAACAATTTCTGAAATAGCCTAGTCGGTTGAACGGCCTCTGCCCATCGGTCGACCTATTGATACATGATGTTAGCCATGCCTTTCTCAAACACTGGTCGGTTGACCGATCCTCCATGGATTAGTTGAACGATTGAGACAGGACCCAATCTTAAGCCAAATTTCAACCCTGGTTGGGAAACTGATCATTGATGGTCGGTCGACCGATCGACTTAGTGAGTTTTATATCGGCCATCAGTTTACTAATCTCCCCTAGTACAGTTTACCGATCGATTCAGAGACTTATCCTTTTCCAGCCTACGCCTGTTGGTTGATTGATCTCTTATGGTCGGTTGACCGATACTTACTGGAACAATTTTTTCTCAATTTATTTCGACTCCAATCTTCAACGTTTTCGACCCTTTAATCAATTTCTTTTCTCAGTTAATTAAATTAACACTATTAATCAATTTTAAACACTAATATTGCTTAGGTCAATTTTTTTTTTCAATTTTACATTGGAGCAAATAATTTAACAATTATTAGGACCTTAATATAAACACTCATAAATATAAATCATGTAATCTGTGTCATGTGTGATCCTAATCGGGATACATTAAGAGTAAAATTGATTTAAGTTGTTTTCACCTAGATTCTTCATAATCTTCAATCTCTTAATATCTGTCTCTGCATCATTCTCAATTATTTTATGATATTATCTTGATTGGAACTTTGTAAACTAAAACACTCAATAAAAACATTAATTCCACAAAAAATATCAGTACTTAATTGTCCATCAAAATCCTGGGATCAATAGTCGGGATCTTGGAGTCATTCTGAATACTTCCAATAGAGAGAGAGATCGGGTCCATCTTATAATCTTTGAGAATGAATCTCTGATGGCTTTTAGCAAAAGTTACCTAAAGCAGATTTTTTAAATTTATTAAGTGATTAACAACCTTGACCTCTACTTATGAACTTTTAAGGATGCAAACTATCCTACCTTTATGTGTAGTTATATTCTTGACTATACGTGAGTATGTCTACATAGAGGATAATGTTCGTGCTATATGTATGCAATCCTAGGAAGACGTAGCTCTAGTAGACAACCTTGGAGAATGCTTTGGACATACCTTGTCTTGGACATGGCTACGTAGAGCCAGGGTAACTTATAACTTTGGTTCATCCTCAAGTTTAAAATTCACAATCATCTTAGGGATATGGCACGATTAACCTTTTATCCTAAAGATATAGATTATTTTTCCAAGGATACAAATGTTATTTTCTTCCTCAAGATATGGACCATGGCTCCTAGGAATTAATGACAAAAATATCCTTTCTTTTTTCTTTTCAAAGTAGGGATAATTGCTTTTAAGACTTGATGACAGACACATCTTTCTTCCTTAGAAATGGATTACTGTTTCCCTAGGACCTAAAGGCAAAACTTTTTTTTTTTCTTTCTCAAAAAATGGATCAACATTCTTAGGGCTTGAGGAAGAGTCTAAGACACATTTGAGTTCATGATATCTATTGAGGATAAATTTGACAATCTGACCGGTGAACCTTAACTGGCTTCCTATTGAAAGAGGCTTTGACTTGCTTAGGGCGTTTTAAAGCTAAACTAAATGTCTTTCTTATGGTGCATAATTCCTACTATATAGGATTTATGAGAAAGGACACTATACTAAGGACATGACATGCATTTCCTAGGGTATTGTGACCCGAGATATGCTTACTATGTGTATCACACAGTTTTGATTCGACTGTGTGACGACACTTTCTTATATTTTGGTAGTTTAATATGATTTCGCACGATCGAAGTCGATTACTTCATGTTATCCTAGTGGGTCAAATCTTAGACAACTTTATTCAGCAAATGATATGATTATTTGTTTATTTGAGGTGGATCTTTTTGTAATTATTTAAAGGCAAAGGTAATTATAACTTTATTAAACTAAGTTTTAAGTGGAGTATTATGGATGAAATGGGCACTATTAATATTAGGTTTATGTTTGATGGTTTATTGGGTTAATTAAAATAAGGATTCTTGTTCTTTCCTGCAGCTTGCTCCATATTCAAAATTTGAAAACGTTTTTGATGCAAAGCAAGCTAGCAATGCGTGGGAAAGAACAAGAATTTTTATATTGATTATTATGCCCCTATTTGTCCTAGAAGGTTATTCTATATACCTAGTACAATAATAATATAAATAATTGTATAGAAATTAAAAATTACATTTCTCTGCAAGATAAGTGTCCTAAGTAGAACAGGGTTTTGGTTATCCTCTGTCCTAGGCTCACTATATGTGGTTTTGGCTTTTCTTCTAGCGCATCCTAAAAAAACTCGATCACCTTCAAACCTTCGGTGTCCTCCCCGGGAGAACATCCATCTTTGGTTGATGGTTTGAGCGAGAAGAGGTTCATTGTCAGATCTTGGGAGAAAAACCCATATGGACTTACTTCTATTAACTTCTCTTTCTAACTGAAGGGTTTTTAGGGCTTAGATCAGCATCATGACCTCACTGACTTCAGCCCCTACTACTGGCCTTTCTATCCCTAAGAGGGTTACGATTTGGGTTTTCCATCAATGATATGTAATGCAAAGTGAGTGCTCGTGCATTGGAGAGGGTATACAGTAATTTAAAGACAGTATTTAAATGCGGTATTTAAAGATAGTAATGTAAATGCAGTAAATAAAGACAATAAATATGCATGCGTGATGATATATACATATGAAATGAAATGCTTATTATTATTATTATTATTATTATTATTATTATTATTATTATTATTATTATTATTATTATTATTATTATTATTATTATTATTATTATTATTATTATTATTATTGGTAAGGAATTATTTATGCTTGAAATCAAAGACATAAGCCTTGGATGTTATTAAACATTGAATATGGATCTAGACTCTAACTAGGCCTGACTCTCTTATGAAGATCCCCAATGGAGACCCCAGATTTTTATAGCAGAAAAAGTAAAGAATCAGAAAGAGAATGAAAACAAGTTTCATCATTTCCTCTCTAAGTCATCCCAATCCGTTCATTTTGAAAATGGTTTTTCAAGGATTTTTCTAGGCGTAGGTTTTGAAAAACTTCTTGGGCCGGGATTTTATGTTTCAAATGGAGTCGCCACCTTGCATGGGGTTAAATGGTATGCTAGGTCATCAGGATTTTAGAAATTCATTTTTTCTTTTTTAATGGACCGTGTTTTGATTTTCAAAGGTCTATGTACCAGAGATGTTCTTTAAGTTCGGGAGTCGGTTATGTTGGGAGAAGGTTTTACCCACTCGAAGACATCTGTCCATAAACGATACCTTGGTCAAAATAGATATTCACTGTTAAACATATCCAAACAGTTTTCTTTGATTACTTAAACAAGAAAAATCCCATTTTTTAAAATGTTTTTCCTCTTTTTAAGGTATTTTACATGATGTAATGATAAGCAAGTAATTAATGCAACTAATGCTAGTCAACGACCCCCAATAATAGTTTATATAGACAGAAATATGAATATACAAGGTATATAAAATGTAAACTAAGACTAAATTATTTGGATATACGACCGAACCCATACATAGGTTGCCAACGTATCTTGGATTAATGAGAATAAGGTGTTCATGTAGTTCGTTTCTAATAGGTTAAATGATATGATTTATGTTATTAAGGGTATGACCAAACCCTTATGGGTTGCCTACGTATTTTGCGTTGTTACCAAAAATCAGATCGAATCCTTATTATGTTTAAAACTGGCAGGCTAGGTTGGTTTAATTGATAACTGGTCTGGTTTTAATTAAAGACTGGTTTGGTTATTAGTTGTAAACAACTTAAATCACGACGTTAGTTAGATATTATTAATTTTTTTTTAAGTTGTGAACAACTTGAATCAAAACATTAATTAGTTATTACTATCAATTAGTAAAGAGTCAGTTTAACATTTTAGAGAGAATAATGGAGAGTATGCACAACTCTTGGTGTGATTGTAGTTTTGTTTGATTCTTTACATGTTCTCAGATAATTTGGGTCCTCATATGTTCTTAACATGTTCTCAGATGTTCTTCATGTTCTTGAAATAGTTTTGTATTATTTGGACATAGTTTAGTTATTATAGAAATAATTAAGTGTTTGTTTGGTTGTTTATGGGTTTTATGTGTTATGTACATAAAATTAAGGTGTGTGAACTACATGGTTATTCTAAGTACAAGAAACATACACAATATTAAACAAAGAACAAAGGGTTTTTTGAAGAAAATATACCTACTTAGGGGATGTAGTCTTCCTTAAGTGATTACCTCCTTTTCCTCCTTGATGTTCTTGGTTGATCCTCAATCGGTGTCCGTTGATCTCTTGAGTTATTACTTCAAGAACCTCAATAATACCCTACTTAGGGGAATTGATATTCCGTAAGTAGTTATCTCCCTTTCCTTCTTGCTCCTCTCGGTTTGGTGTTGATCGATGACCGTCTTCCTTTTGAGTTCTTGCTCTAAGAACCTTAAGAACAACCTCTGAGATTAGATTTTAGTAGAATAACAACGTGTTATTCAATATAATTGCTTGAGAGGCTTAGGATCTAAGAGAGTTGCTTGAGTTTAGAGAGAGAAACTAGGCCTTCAAGACTTGAAATTTATGAAAACAGGTCCCCTATTTATAGGCCTGGGATGCCTACTTATTAATTAATGGGCTGACATATCCAACCTAATCTTTAGGTAGTGTTTGTCCTAGGGGACTTAGTCTCTTGATTTGATCTTGTTTTGTGTTGAACGAATTTTGGGTGGAATGAAATATCTTCAAAGATTTGGTAATGATTAGCAATCATTACCAATCAACACCTATCCTCCCATCAAATTTCTTGCACATGGGTGTATTAATGGCTCGATATGACACATCCAACTCGGTTTGTGGGCTAAGTACTAGTTAGTTTCACTAGTTTGGTTTAGTTGCCATTAATGCTTTCTGAATGCATTGAACCTATTCTTGATGTGTCACCATAGCATTTAATGCTCCATTATGAGTCATGACTTGGTGAGTACATATCCGGTTGGTTTCAGATTGAATCCGATTAGCTCGCCCTGTAACCGACGATTGGTTTTCAAGTTCCTTAGTTACCCGAAGATATTTATTGATGGGATGTGTATTTATTGCATTGTCTAGGTGGAAAATTAAGTTGATCTGGTTTCGGTAACGGGTAGTCACAATTCAATGTTTTCAGATATACCTAATATATTATGCTCAAAATATCTAGATCTCTTGAATGTGTCCTATCCATGTCATCCCAATAATTTAATACTTGATGGGATGGACATTTAATTCTCATTAAATTCCTAACTTAGGTGGCAAACCGAATCGATTTAGTTTCGATAACGGTTGGTCATATCCTAAGTGTCTTGGCTCCCTTCCTAGATATTTTATAGGTGACTTCTAGGATGGATCCTTGGAAATTTCAAGGCCTCTTTTGTGGGGATTTAATTATGTCTAGGACCTTAATTCAAATGGTCCTAGGGTGGTTTGTCAAGACAACTTGGATTTGGTGTAATTTCAAATCAAGCCCAGCTCATTCATTTCCTTGGTGATTTAGGGATTGTAATAACCTTTACAAACCTTTATTAAGGTCTCTTGGATTGTTGTTTTGTAGTATTTGATGTAATACACATAAATGAAATAAATATTTTTGGTGTTAAACTGACAAAATTCAGTGAAAGTAAATGTTTCATGGTCAGGGTAGGTAATCGTCATAATTGTTTGAAATATATTATAATTTAAGGGTAGTGGATAATTTTTATCTATACTAAATATGATTTAATGAAAATAAAACTTTAATAAAATCATTTTAGACCCCCTTAAATTATGGGATTTTCGAGGTTGACCTGAAACGTTTACTTAACTGCATTTTGTCGAATTCAATAGTTTTTGTGTTTTCTCATGTTTTTGGGTATTTTTGTATATTATAAAGTGTGATATATAGTAGAAATTCATTCACTTTAAACCTAAGTTTAAAGTTTATCTGAACTTGTTATCGATTCGATACTAACCGAGCGGGACAAAATGCGGTGTCTACAGTTAGCAGGAACAATTTTTGTTCCTTTAGGAACCCATACTTGTTTGTATTTAGATTGTATTTGAAAACACCTCTTTACAGTATGCTCCACAACATAACATCTAAAACATCTAATAAGACCTTTAGTTCCTCTTAAAGAATTTGTGAAATCTCTTTTGTTTAATATTTTTCTAAAAACTAATTCTAGCTTTATTAAAAAATTCCTCTTGAACTTCCCAAAGAATGTTCAAATTATTTTCACTACTTGTGAATTTTAGAACAATAGAACGTAAATCCAAAGTATTGGATTTCAATTCATTATTTCCAGATTTAAATTTAACCACTTGCATGTTGAATGTATTAATTGTATTTTGTAGATCATTGATTTGTGAACATTTGTTTTTATAATCATGCGTTTGCTCTTGATAGACATCAAATAATTCATCAAAGTTTAAAGGACAAGAACTAGAGCATTGTGTTACCTAATGTCCAATGGCCATTAGAGCAAGCATGAATGAATTATCGCAACTTGATTTTTCAGAGCTGCTTGATTCCAAATCATCCAAATGGCTTTCACAAACGTTTTCTTACTCTTTTTCACCTTTTTTTTTTTCTTTTATTCTCTTTATCCTTCTTTGGGTAGAGATAAACGAATTGAAAGTGTTCGGTTTTGTAACAGTTATAGCATTTAACATTATTCATATTGAAAATTTTCTTTGCTCGAAATGTTTATTAGGTTATCTTTCAAAAATTGTTAGTGAGAAGTGCCACATCTTTTTCTTGTTCACTATCAAGACTTGTATTATCACTTTCATCATTTTCTCATTCAGTGCCAAGGATTTAATGTTGATGCTTCTTGATCCATCTTTATATTCATGAATGGCTAACTCATGGGCCATTATGTTAGCAATGAGTTCATCGAGAGTGTATTTGGTGAGATCCTTAGTTTCTTCGATTGCAATCATTTTTGGTTCCTAGACTTTGGTCAACGATCTCAAACTCTTTCGAACTTTGTCCTACATGGAATATGGCTTTCCGAGTGCTCCAAGACTGTTACAAATATTTGTGAATTTAGTGTAAATTCCAAAATTGTTTCTGCCTCACCCATTCTGAACAATTCAAACTGATAGACCAAGGCATTGATTTTGGACTGTTTCACTTGATTAGTTCCCTCATGTGTGATTTGTAATGTATCCCACATCTCTATCACCAATTCACAACCTGAAACACTACTATACTCATTTGAATCTAAATAACAAAACAAAAGGTTTATAGCTTGAGTATTAATAGATAACTTTGGTTTATCAATCAAATCCAGTAGTTCTTTCTTTTTAACTACTCGATTTTCTTTAGGAACATACGTACCATCATTGATGACCAACCAACCCTTAGAGTTAGTGGGTTGTAGAAATGCAATTGTTGAATCCAAGGTTTTGATGAGTAATTAAGTATTGATATTTTTAGTAGAACTAATGATTTTATCGAGTGTTTTAGATTTATAGTTCCATGCATGTTATTAAGAAGAAGACCTCATGGAAAAATATAAAGGGTACAAGATGGAAGTAATGAAAATGGGAAGAGTTTAGAAGACCTTGAAGAAAAATAGGTGAAAATAACTCTCTACTTATATACTCTTAATGCAACCCGAATTAAGATCACGCATGACACTTTACATGAGTTAAGTATATGTGTGTCATGATAAGAAGTGATAAGTTCAAGATCCCAAAATGAGATATTGTATGTGCTCCTTATGTGAAATGAAATTGATAATTGACCTAATTGAAAAATATGTTTCAAAGTATAAAAAGTTGAATTTTCAGGTCAATTCGGTCAACTGAGAAAAGAAATCGGTCAATCAAATCAAACAGTGAGTTTTTGAGTTAAAATGAGTTGTTACTGATCTAGTTAGTTAACCGAATGAAATTGGTCAGTTAATCGTTTGAAACAGTAGCTAAATTAGCGAAGGAAGTGAGCATATGTATTGAATCGGTTAACCGAATGAAGAGGGTTGGTTAACCGTTTGAGTTAATAGGTAAATTAAAGGAAAAATGAATCACACTGATCTAATCGGTCAATCGATTGGACGTGATCTGTTAACTGATTGGCCTTAAGCTAACGGTTGAATTTGGAGCTGGATAAGTCATTCAACTGACTGAGTTAATTGAGATTTTGGGAGATTTGGTCTCTTGGTAAAAAACTATATGTTTTTTATGATTCCAAGAGAGGGATTTGGACACCGTCCCAAATATGTATAATCCACTCAAACTCGCAAATAAATTTTTTTTACAGGTTTCTTTACATAAGGAACTTCTACCATATCAATACAATCATGCTCAATTAATGTCCCGAAATACTATATGATAGATTCTATTATGAGGCACAAATCTAATTTAAATGATTTAACTCACATATAGAAAATAATCAGATTTAAAATAAAAACAGTTTTAAAAGATTTTCACAATATTAGATTTGAAAGCAATATTTCTCAAAAACAATTAATCCAAGTTGTTAGCCCAAAGAGCTACCCAAAAGGGCGGGTGATTTAGGTAGTTACAAAAATTTAACAATTTAAACACAAATAATTAATTTTCCTAAATCGATTCTTATATTTATACGCCGCGGATATGTGTTTAATACTAAGTGCACACCCAAATACAATATGAATAATAAATCAATGTAGCACATAAGAATTTATCCTGATTTAGTCAAGCTAATCTTGCCTACGTCTAGTCCACCAAGATCCATGGAACCACACAATCCACTAACCCTTTTATTCCTTTACCAAGTAAGAACCAAACCCTTACAACTTATGATTCTTTTGCAGGCACATAATAAACCTTTAAAATTTACCCTTTTCACATGTCAAGGATGAACCCTATTATTTTATCAGGCTAAAGATAAATCTAACACTCTCTCACTTATCCTTTTCACGGAGAAGGATAAACCTTTACTAATCACTCAAAAAATAATTCAATTGCAAAATGAATCAAAATCTAATCTTTTCAAGGAAAAAGAATAACCTAACTTTTTTACTAGAATAAAGATCAATCTCTAATCTTTTTTCACAAGAAAAAGATCAAAACGTTGTTATCCTGACTAGATATCATCCCAAACGTGTCTAATCCACTCAAACTCAAAAATACAAAAATAAAAATAAAAAATGAGTTTCTTCCCCTGAGGAGCTTCTACCACCTCAATACGAATGTACTTGATTAATATCTTGAATAATTACTACGTGATAGATACAATGTAAGGAAATTCAAATCGGATTAATAAATAAAGTGGGTAGCACAAATTTTTGTACATAATCAGATAAACAGGCAGAAATCGTTTAAAAATGATTTTCAGGCTTTTAAGTTCAAAAGGATTTTTTTAACAATCCTATACCAAGCAATCAATATAAATAAAACTGTAAAGCAAATTAATAAACCTTGGATAGATCTCACTGGGAAAATACTAAAAGTAATGACAATGTAGCAAGTAGAACTCAAATTGGTGTCGCCAAATAACAAGTGTTTAGATCAATTACTTATAACAAATCTCTCATAAACATTTCAGCATAAATTTCACTCTTATAAAATCTCAAACTAATGTTCTTGATATCTCATTCAATTCCCGCTGGTTTCTATTAATAGACCAATAACTAGCCTTTCAACGGCTAATCTTTTAAAGATATGCCATAAAATGACACTTTAAGACCCTATATATCATAACCTTTCATTTCAGGTATATTAAACTTAAAACTATTTTTCGAATCTCTCATTTAAGTCTATAAAGCTATTCTCAGTTTAAAACCATAGAAATAGGAAGTATTAAATCAATTAAATTAAGAGAATTTTAAAATATATGGACCATATCAATAGGGATTACTAAATAGGTTGTTTGAACTTGAAATTCATTTAAATCCCCCAAATTCCTCTCTTGGAATCATAAAATCGGATATTTTTTTTACCAAGACACCAAATCAGCCAAATTTGTAACTGAAGCATTCAGTTGACCGACTTGCCCTATTCGGTTGACTGACTATGCCAAGCTTCCAATTTAGCCGTTAGCACAACACCAGTCAGTTGACTGACCTTGCCCAGTCGGTTGACCGATTAGATCAGTGTGTTTTCAATTTCCACCATTTCATCTATTGACTCAAACAGTTGACAAACCTTTTTCATTCTGTAGACCGATTGAATCAGTGTGCTCATTTTCTTACCCGTTTTTGCTACTGTTTCAAATAGTTAACCGATTTCGTTTCTTGGTTGACTAACTGGATCAATAGGACTTTGTTTTAACTTTAAAACTCATTGTTTTATTTAGTTGACCGATTATTTTTCTCGGTTGATCGAATTAACCTGAAAACACAACTTTTTACACTTTAAAACACATTTTCCAATTAGGTCAATTATCAAAATCATTTCACATAAGGAGTACATATAATATCTCATTTTAGGATCTTAAACTTATCATTTCTTTTCATGACACACATATAATTAACTCATTTTAAGTGTCATGTGTGATCTTAATTTGGGTTGGATTAAGAGTATATAAGTAAATAATTGTTTTCACCTATTTTTCTTTAATGTCTTCAAAACTCTTCATAATTTCGTCAAGTCCATCTTACATTTTATGTTTTCTTCATCAAATTTTATTCTTAATCAAATGCATGAAACTCTAGATTTGAAATACTTAATAAAACCATTAGTTCCACAAAAAATATCAACACTTAATTATTTATCAAAATCTTAGATTCAACACAAGTAATTAAGTAAATAATCTAAGAAAGCAAAATAATTAACTTGGAAAGATCTTACCAGAATTCGTTGAAAACGATTACAATAACTTAGTGATGAATAAAAATCGATGACCAAAATTTTAAGCACTTCGATCAAGAACTCTTTCATTAATCTCTCTTTTAAATTTCAGTGTAGAAAATCTCTCGTGTAATAGTCAAAATCTGAATGTTCTTGATTACCTTTAATGGAATTCGTTGGTCATTATTAATAGACCTAGAGTTAGACCTATAACGGCTAGTTTTCAAAAGAAAAGTCATTAAATGGCACTCTTTGACCCCATATATCATATACTATCAAAATAGTTATGTTTCATTTAAAATACTCTTTGAAAAGCTTGATTTGCTTCTCAAAATTTTTTTCGATTCAAAACACTTAAGGATCGAAAGTAGTTTTACCAATTCAATTAAGAGAATAATTAAATATATGAAAAAAATAAATAGGAAATAAATAATATATATTATATATAAATAAAACATTCAAATCCCTTAAAAAACTCGTTTAAAATCGTTAAAAAAAGGAGTTTTGGTTAAAAAACCGAGATAGTAAAAACTTTGATTGTGGACCATTGGTTGACCGAGTCTACTGCCGGTCGACTGCATCTTCCAACGGTCAATATTGTGACTGTTTCCAAGCCTACGATCGGTTGACCGACCACTCAGTTGGTTGACTGATCCATCCTGTAGGCTTTTCTAATTTTTTCATTTTTGGCTATTAGAATGGTTAGTTGACTGACCCTAGCTGTAGGTTGACCAAATTAGTCAGTAGGTCACCCATTTAGTTTCCTTAAGCTATTGTTTTGGTTATTAGACCGATTCCTTTTTCCAGTTGATCAAATTGACCCAAAAACACATCATTTTATGTGTTAAAACAATTTTTCAATTAAACCCTTAACTAAAAACATTTTGTGACTTAACACTTTACAAAATCCATTTTAAGACCATAAACTTATCACTTCTTACTATAACGCAAATAAGTTTATTCATTTTCAAGTGTCGTGCGTGATCGTAATTCAAGTTGCATTAAGAACATGAAGGTAATAAGTTGTTTTCACTAAATTGACTTCAATGTCTTCCATACTCTAAAAATATTCATTGCATTGATCTTGCACCCGTCTCGACTTCCATTGATTCTTCAACTATTATTCTTTTCAACCCATTCTTTTTTTCATGTCATCGTATGGAACTTTGGTAGTGTGTATATAAGTCGCAACTTTTACCGTAAGTGTATGGGTCAAGTTTTAGTAGAATGGGAATAGTAAGGGTTGTCGTATCCATAGGGATTGGTTAAGATTATCGTTGAGTACCGTAATTATCATAACTTAACTTTATCTAGGCGACATAAATTATAGTTTTTATAATTAAATATACTAATACTAAGTTAATTAAACTAATTATAATATAATACTATATTGAGACGTTTAGGGGAATAGATTATCTAGAGATTAACTTCATTTTCAAAAACATGATTGGTTTCGTTTAGTTATCAATAACGGTATTCGAAATATCTGACAATCTTTGTATCATAAACTCATTCACTCCTTCTCCTGAGTGACAAGTTAATGAATATGTGACTTCGCGTTAATACTGAAGTCCCCCTCTAGCATTTTTTAGAACACGTAGTCACATGAGTCTTGCCCCAACGACATTGATTGCACACTTTCTAACTCTTTCCCTGGTTATTACATCGTCGCGTTGTGTTTAACCCTAGTCCGAATTCGGGGTTACCTCTCCCGAGTGTCAAATTCTGATTTCTCAATATATCTAAACAAGCATATAATGGAAATACAAGAACGGTAAACACAATCGAATAGCGAAGAACAATTGTTAAAGAAACACAAGTCAAACAAACAACCATTTCATTTAAATCATATTAATCCCTAGACAATCCATGTTTAGCTAACGGCCATAACTGTATATACAATGATAAACGAGCTAAACATACTTAAATAATAAACCGAAGTTAAGAAATAAAGAAAGAAACGAAGAGAACTAGCCATTATCCGAAGGTTTGATGCTAAAACCGTTATGAGATCGCTTCTCCTTATTCGCAATGTGTTCTTCTCCTTCGAATTTGGTTGAGCACTCCCCAAAAACCTCTCAAATATATCTAAACTCTATATGAGTTCTCATGGTTGAATTGGAGAGGAGGGAGGAAGATAAGGGAACCAAAATATATAAAAGTATCTAAAAAAACTACTTTACAGCTGCAGGGGTCACCGCTGCGGTGGTGGGTATGTCGGTAGTGTCACCGCTGCAGTGGAAGCAGCGAGTTTTTGTTGTTTCACCACCGCGGCGGTGGATCTCACTGCTGCGGCGGTGGATTTGCAGAGAGTCTAGGTCATTCTTTGTATTTTGACCATCGCGGTGGTGGGTTGCAGGTTCTGAAATTTAGCCTCTTTGCTCTTTTTCCATCGTTCTTCCACCACTCTTTATCTGATTTGATTGTTGATGATCTATTTTTATCCCTTTTCACCCCAAACACCTGATTTATAACCAAAAAAATAAAATAAAAATGTATTAAAACACTATAAAAATACTCGAAAACTAACAAGTTCGATTTGGAAATAGATAAGTAAATTACACCTATCAAGTACCCCCAAACTTAGAATTTTGCTAGTCCTCGAGCAAAACACCCACACAATACAAGAAACGATAACAACTAATTACGAAATTAAAAACTAAAAACGAAAAACACTAAAAACAATAATGTGCAAGTTTTGAATATCATCTATCGGCCAAACGATTTTTCCCTTATCGGTCTCCAATCCTATCTAGTTCAAGAATAAAACACACTATGTGGTGTTCTTGAATTTCAACATTCGATAATACTAAGCTTCATTCTAGATTTTGTCAAAGTGTGTGTGATAAAACTCAATTATTCAACTATCTATCGATCAAATTGGATTATCCACCAAATAAGCTCAATACTAAAACTAAAAAGGTATAGGGAATCCATAAGCTTGACTAGGTTTTATTCTCCACTAATGTAGGTTAAGCAATCCAAAAAGATCAGGAGGACTTGGTTCGATTTTGGAAAATGGCTAAGGGTATATCGGAAATAGAAAACAGGTTAACATCGTTAACTTGACGATACCCGAGGCACATGCTTGGCACTCTTACACTCGAACCTCCATAGATACGTTTGAAACAACCCTGAACAAATATTTATGAAATTCGTACTCACTTGTCAAAAGAAAAGGAAAATAAAATCGTATATACATGTTTTTTTTATCAACGAACCACACCCCAAAGTTATTCGATTATTACAATTTCACGGGTATGGTTAAAACGAAATAAAAAAATACAAGTGAGTACTCGAATACTGAACCAATTTAAAAGTTCACCCTAAACCCAACCGGTCACGTCAAGTAGCATACACGAATGCTAACTTGATTCACTCAAATTTGTGCCTTGGGTTCAGCGATATAGGTTTGGAAAGAATTCAATTGACCATCGTATTAGTTAAGTGTTTAGAATTGAAATGACTTTCTTGCTTCGATAGGATAACGAGGAATAAACATATAACAAGGTAAGTTTCAAAGGTTCAAGCGATCAAATGAACGCCTAAATCATATCTCCTGAACTACCTCGCCTAGGATTTCGTCTCGAATTTCCCCCAAATTCGCTTCTAAAATCCCTATTGTCATGAACTTGGGTGACGGATAATCATTTTCAAATCAATTAGATAGTTATACATTGAGTTTACATGCTCGTGCAAGTAGGATCTACAATAACCTTTACTAAAACGATAAGTTAAGCACATAGAACACACATGAATGAGTGTTACGCTCGACCTCAATAAACAACTAAGGGACAAATTCATCATCGAGTAATGGCCCAGATGAAGTACAAAACTCAGCACAAAACAACAACTAACCTAAACAAACTAATCCTAAACAAACATGCATACATAGAAAACAATAAAACATAACTAACAACAATAATACATAATAAACATACTACACATCACCCCGACTTAAAACGGGCAATGTCCACAACGACTGCACGCGCGGAGGATTCGCATCCTCGGTATATCTGACTACTCGCAAGTGTACGAGGTCAATGTTTTAGTATTGTGTGATTGTTAAGATCGGGTTATCGTATCCACAGGGATTGGTGTCGTTACTATCGAATACCGCATTTTTCGTGACCTAATTTTATCTAGGCTAAAAATAAATGTATTTAATTAATTAAACTAATACTAATATAACCTAAATTAACTAGATTAATATACTAATATGTTTTAGGGTAAATAATTGCCTAGGGATTAACGTGTTTACAAATACGTGTTCGATTTCGATTTACTCACGTTTACGGTGTTCAACCTATTTAACAATCTCGGTACTTAAACTCCACTGCCACCTCTCTCGAGTGTAAGATGGGGGAATACATGACTTTGAGTCAATAAATAAGTCTCCATCAACGTATTAACAACCCTAGGTCACGTGAGTCTCTCCCAACGTCAATGATTGCACACAATCCAACTCCCGACCGGGTCATTGGATTATGCATTGTATTTACCCTATCGACAATCTCCGTTCTAAAACTCCATCGCCACCTCTCCCGAGTATAAAATAAGGGATATAACGCTACTTTGTGTCAACAAAGAAGTCTCCCTCAACGTCTTAACGACCCTAGGTCACGTGAGTCTTGCCCCAACGTTATCGATTGTACACAATTCAAACCCCGACCGGGTTATAGAATCGTGGCGTTTGTTTACCAAAATTCGAATCCGGGGTTTGTTAAAACTCTGTATTCTCCATTTATCTAACTAAGCCTGATAAACAAAAAATACGATAAACACAATCAAACTAAGAAGAACGAACATAAACTCAACACCAAAATCATCCAAACAACGTATTTATAAATTATATCATTAATTCCTACTACAATCCATATTTAACTCGTGATCATAACTGTATAAATAAATAAGAACAAGCTAAACATGCTCACATAATCCTAAGTTGAAGAAATAAGGAAAAACAATTGAAGAATTTAGTCTCGTCCGAAGATAAACCGCTAAGAACACTCAACGATCGCTTTTCCGTCTTCTCTACTTTGGGATGTGAGCTCCACCTCTAAAACTCCTAAACCCTAGCCTAAATAAGGCCTAAGGTGCACAAATAACCGGGAGGGCCAAGAAGAGGGGAGAGGAGTGGGTATATATAAGCAAAATATCTCAAAATATCTAAACAAAATATCAAGGTTGTGCAGAGGGTCTCCGCCTAGGCGAAGGGTACGTTGGTTTGGTGACCTCCACGACGGTGAAGGCAACAGTGGATTAGGAAAAACATTCTGCTAGTTTTTCGCCTAGGCGGTGGAATTTCTGCCTAAGCGGTGGTCCGTTAGTAACATTTGTTCTTTCTCAGCATCTTCACCACCTAGGTGGTAGTCTGGACGCCTAGGCAGTGGGCCTCTTTCACAATTTTGCCTCCGACCTTGTTTTTCCACCGTTTTTGGTTTGATCTCATCGTTTTCGCTCCAGTTTCCTACCTTTTTGCCCCACACACTTGATTTAGATAAAAAATATAAAAAGTAATTAAAAAGTAATAAAATACTATATAAATGCACGAAAACTAATTTAATTCGGTTTGAAAATACGTAGGTAGATCACACCTGTCAACAACCCATCAATGATCTTAATGACAGCATAAAGCATTATAATGAAGATGGGGGTTTATAACATATGCCTTGGAGGCAAGAGAATCTCGCCTCCGAATCAAGTCGGCGGAGATGGATTTGACTTATTTTTGCCTTGGGTTGCCTCCCAAGAAGCTCTTGATTTAAGGTCGTTGGCTTGACACGGTGAAGGGCTTGTCAAAGAACGACTTTTGCCCGTAATACGTGTCAAACAACACCATGTATGGGTCTTGATTTAGTACGCCCTCAAGACTGGCAAGATTTCTCATTTTTTGGCTCAAACTTTCAACTCGATTCTTCTCCGAATTTTGTGCTTGGGGAGCTTGAATGTACTGAGCTAGAAATAGGATAGGATAGGTGAGCCACATCGGATCCTCGTAGATATGATCGTTATGGCTCGAGTGCGGCATCACCAACTGGAATTCAAATGTGAAAACTCACAACAATTAATATGTGAATCTCTATCGCCATTCCATACTTGGGTTCTCTTCCAATTAGCTTAATCATCTTCGATCTCACCCAAGTGCCTTCCGTTTGCTTCTGGTTCCTCACAGTGGCTTTCACATTCGCATGTCATTTGTTCGCCTCTTAGTGCCACCGTCTTTGACTCGACCTCAACATTACAGATAAGCTGACTGATTTGCGTCTGCTAAGACGTTACGGTCGTATCGATGTCGACGCAGACTGTCTCAATATAATCATGACGATCCTTGTGTTCATTGAGTCGATCGTGCGTTTCCTTCAAGAATACCTGAGTTTCCCCCATAACTGTGGTAAACACTTCTTTTAGGTTAGGGGAAGACTCTACATCTTGAACCGGAGTGTTAATCCATGGTGCCGTAGTAATGGAATAATCCCAAGTTTTGTTGACTTGGTGAATAATTCCAACTTTGATAATTGAAGTTCGCCAATTCCTCTAACGACCAAAGGGCTTCGTCCGCGGTTAGGTCGTAGAAAGAGGAGGTACCACTTTCTCCTTCCACCCATGTTCTGGTTGTGGCTTGTAACCCGTCGAGAAAATTCAGTAGTTGACACTCTCTCAGAAAACCATGATTTGGGAACCAGAGTAACAACTCCTTATAATGATTCCAAGCACAATAAAACGGCTCAGAATCTCGTTGAAAGAATTGCATAAGTACATGTTGATCTAACATCTCCAAGTACCCTGCATGGAAAATAAAAACAAAACTACAAACAAAAAATTATACTCAAAAGAAATGCCTAAATTAAAATCAGGTTATTTACTCACAATATTAACAACAATCTAAAACACAATCCCCGGCAACAACGCCAAAAACTTGGTAGCGCGTATATACATCGCTACTTTCACTGCAAGTGTACGGGTTAAGTTTTAGTAGAGTGAGAAGAGTAAGGGTTGTCGTATACACAAAGATTGATTGATATTATCGTTGAGTACCGTAATTATCATAACCTAACTTTATCTAGGCGACATAAATTGTAGTTTTTATAATTAAATATACTAATACTAAGTTAATTAAACTAATTATACTATAATACTATATTGAGACGTTTAGGGAAATATATTATCTAGGGATTAACTTCGTTTACAAAAATGTGTTTGGTTTCATTTAGTCATCAATAACGATATTCGACCTATCCGACAATCTCTGTATCATAAACTCATTCACTCCCTCTCCGGAGTGACAAGTGAATGAATATGTGACTTCGCGTTAATGTCGAAGTCTCCCTCTAGCATTTTTAGAACACATAGTCACATGAGTCTTGCCCCAACGTTATTGATTGCACACTTTCTAACTCTCTTCCGGGTTATTAGATCGTCGCGTTGTGTTTAACCCTAGTCCGAATTCGGGGTTACCTCTCCCGAGTGTTAAACCCCGATTTTTCAATATATCTAAACAAGCATATAATGGAAATACAAGAATGGTAAACACAATCGAATAGCAAAGAACAACCGTTAAAGAAACACAACTCAAACAAACAATGATTTCATTTAAATCACGTTAATCCCTAGACAATCCATGTTTAGCTAATGGACATAACCGTATATACAATGATAAACGAGCTAAACATGCTCAAACAATGAACTGAAGTTAAGAAATAAAGAATGAAACGAAGAAAACTAGCCATTATCTGAAAATTTGATGCTAAAACCGTTCTGAGATCGCTTCTTCTTCTTCACAACGTGTTCTTCTCCTTTAGATTTGGTTGAGCACTCCCCAAAAACCTCTCAAATCTATCTAAACTCTATATGAGTTCTCATGGAGGAAATTGGAGAGGAGGGATGAAGATAAAGGAACCAAAATATCTAAAAGTATCTAAAAAAACTACTTTACAGCTGCAGGGGTCACCGTTGCGGCGGTGGATATGTTGGCAGTGTCACCGTTGTGGCGGTGGCTGCAGCAGTGGAAGCAAAAAGTTTCTGTTGTTTCACCGCTATGGTGGATGATTTGCAGAGAGTTTAGGCCCTTCTTTGTATTTTGACCGCCGCGGCGGTGGGCTGTAGGTTTTGAAATTTAGTCTCTTTGCTCTTTTTCCACTGTTCTTCCACCGCTCTTAATACGATTTGATCATTTATGATCCGTTTTCATCATTTTTCACCCCAAACACCTGATTTTCAAACTTAAATCTGAAATCACTCAATAAAAATATTAGTTTTATAAAACATCAACGTTTAATTGTCCATCAAAATATTAGGCTCAACAACGATATTGAAGATTTTTCAAGCAAAGAGTATTTGTTGTATTGCTAGGTAAAAACAACTCACTTATCTTTTTACTTTTAATGCAACCCGATTAAGATCTTGCTCGACACTCAATATATATTTGAAATATTTTTTCTGTGCTAAAAATGACTTATTTAAGTGCCTAAATAATTTTTCAAAGTGCCTGATCTTTAAAATATTTGAAAAAGTCAAAATAGTGATTTTTTGGTCTAAATAGTTGACCGGAAGAAAGAGTGGTCGATCAGAAAATTTAGGATAGGGGTTTTGGAGTTTTAGGATTGTCGGTTGACCGGATGGTTGGATGACCACTCAGAGCCTAAAACGGTCGATTGTCTGGTTAACTGACTGGTTGCCAACGGCCAGAAAAAGAGTTGTTTGGATGCAATTGGTTGATCGGTCGGGTAAATTTTAGAATTTGACAAGATTTTAGAACAAGATCTTTTACCCAATTTAAATGGTTTTGAATATTAGGATATCTGATTTAATGGGATTTGGGTTGATTTTCTTGAATTTATCTTTCATTTTGATTATGTTATGATTTAGTCCTTGTATTAAATGATTTTGTGAGATTTACCGGAAAAACTACTTCCTAACTTTAAGAGTTTTAAATCAAAATCTTTTGGGATTAAATTAAACTTTTCAAAAGTATTATTCTAGCTAAAGTATGCTGATTTAAGAGGTTTTAGTATATGAGGTCTAAATGAGTAATTTTTGATAAGATCTTTTAAAAAATAGTCGTTATAGGATATATTTGAAAGCAATCATGTGAACTACATATGCCATTTTGAGGGGATTTTGGTCTTTTTACTTTTTTTTTTTTCCCCCCCCTTTACTTCTTCATTCTTCTTCTTCCTTGAAGATTCTTCGATTGTTGCCCCGCCATTTTACTGCCTATCAGATTTTAGGGTTCGTAGAACTAATTTGCAGATGCACATATATTAGGGTTTAGGGTTTAAGCTTTACGATTTTGCTCTTTGAAAATTTTATTGAAATGCAAAATTGTATGAATAAAATGAGGAAATGGTGTGAAATCTTGAAATATTAGTGCTCTTTGAAAATCAAATTGAAATGCAAATTATTTGACAAAAAAATTGAAAGATCTCCCATTCAATCAACCATTATCGCCTTTTTGATTCGCGGCCTTCCCAAATTCGAGTGCCCTCTACCCCGTGATGAGTTCCAGCAGAAGTATCTCATATCCGAAGATGTCCATCTTCTCCGATGACTTTTTGGTCGACAGATAGTTTGGCTCTATGTGTTCGACAGTGCCCCTCACCAGGGTGCCCCTTTTAAGCTCCGTGTATTTTGGTCTTATTTTATTTTACTACAAAAAAAAAACAAACTGAAATCCTCCTTAAAAATATGTGCAGTGCTCATGATTGTCTTTCCGTCCGTTTGGATGAAAAATTTATTAAAAGGATCTTAACTTAGAAGGTTTAAAGTGAAACGTAACAAAGATAATAGACCACATAAAAATATATCAATACTTAAAGGGTATAAAATAAAATTTATCCTTTCTTAAATTTGACAAGTGGCTAAGGATACAAAAATTACAAATGTAGGATCCATTATTTTGCATGAAACAAATGTCAGCAAATTGTTTTAGAAAGCAAAAATTCAAGATTTCCTTTCATTTCACATTGGGTTGTGGGTTCATGGTGTCTTTTAGCTACGAATCTACGACCCGTGACCTCGTTTGGAATATTGCTTACTTAGAAACAAGTCCTTGTGAGAAGCTACCTATCTTCCAAAAAAACCATCTGTTCAATTAAAGAGAAACCGACAAACACAACTCATTTTCTAGTGGTAACACAGGAATACAATTATTGTGCATAAAGTTCATAGCAAGAAACAAGTAAATACAATACAAGCTCATTTCAGATTTTCTGGTAACATCCATTTTGGAATTTCAACAGTACTTTTAAAATAAATAAATAAATATAAGGTGTGTCTGGGTCAACTTATACGCACGTTAACTAATCAGCTTTTCGAACCATCTTAAAGTCGTACTCCCCCAGATCGACCGGTGCATTTAAGATTAAATTCATGATTTAATTTCTTGAGTACTTCCCAGGAGAGTCGAATCCTGACTGACAAAAAGTGAACACCTCTTATTCGCAACCAATTTAACACCTTTTGGGTTTCAATAGTAGCTCTAGAGCAATGAAAGTTACAGGTGGAAATGTAACAACCTGGTTTTCTAGGGCCATAACTCGGTTTTTCCATTTTTATGGACAAGTGGAGACAAAAGACAACTCACTCCACCATCACGCTTCCACTGCATCACTATGATAATAATAATAATAATAATAATAATAATAATAATAATAATAGACGTGATCTTGACTTACTATTATCGAACTAATAATAAATATAAACTAACTGTAATGACATAAATTTTAAAATTTACATAACATTACAAAAGTTTGAACCACTAATTACCAACAACTGGCCCCACTACCTTAAAAGCAGTACCAACTTCTGATCCTATCTAACGCCAGTATTGGACCCGTCTCTATTTGGAGTACCTAAGACAAAATATTTTATCGGTGTACTATCTTCATAATATAAAAATAATTTATGGATTAAGTACATTTATCAGAATCTATTTTTCAAAACAGAATACAATTACATTAACATTTTTCGAAATAGAATATAACTGTACTGAACAGTAACGAAATTCACAGATATCATCATCATATAGCAACTGAATATAAATCAATCAATCAAATCAGTTTTATATAATAAAATACGAGAACCATACTTCCCTATTAGCTATAGGATCGTTTCATCTTAAGATCAAGAGTTATAACAGTACCGTAACCTGTATAACTGTGTGATCTAAGTTTTCCATCAGTGTCAGAGCCATCTAATATCTTCAATGGTAGAAGCCAATATATGGTATAAACCACCATATCATGATGATAATCATCATCGTCAACAACAACAACAACAACAACCATCATCTACATGACTCGCCCTCCTGTCCGGTCACAACACAACGTCCTACAAGATATGCCCTTTTATTAGAACTAATAACATCCTGTAAGACATGCCCTCTTGTCGGGACCACACTATGACAAAGTCGGATAATAATAAAAAGAATCACTTTTAACAATCAACTTTTTACTTGATCCATCTAAAGTTATAAAATAATCCATTTTGATAAATATTTTCTTTTTACACTTTAATATGACAAGGTTGGTCTCGCCTGTGAATTTAACAACGACATGGCCTAAACTAAGAATTTAACTAATAAATCTAATATGACATGCAATGTGTGACACTAAAATGTAATTTTTTCCCATCCCAAATTTTCTAAGTTATACGAAATTTATTAAAATTAACGTTTTATTTTCTCAGCCCAATATTAATTATACAACTGAAATATTATCATTACATTTATAAAATTTATCAATTAATAATTTAATTATAGAGAAAAATATTAACTGATTATGAACAAAATTACTAGGTAATGAAATACAAAAATTTATCATTCTAATCGAATTTATAATTTCTACTTTAAATTAAATACTTGACAATTTAAATATTTCTATTTATAAATATAAATTCACTATATTCCCTAAATCCACGTATTTATGTTTTTTGCATATAAATATATGTCCGTATAGATGGTCTCATAAATCAAACGTGATATATATTTTATTTTAACAATATATAAATACTATATGTACATTTATACTCATATACATACACATATATATTAAATTTAGGGTTAATCGCACTTTTCCCCTTGTGATTTGTACCTTTTGCACTTTGCTCCGTGTGGTTTGGACGTCAGCACTTTGCCCTCCTATAGTTTACACCTTGTTGCACTTTTCCCCCTCCCATTAACTTTCCCATTAGGTTTAACGGTCAATGTGAAAAAAATCAAAGAAAATATAATAAATATATTTTTCCCGTTGAATTAATTTTATGGGGATAATTTAAAAATACCTTTAAAAGTTTAAGGGTGCAAAATGTTATTTTGAGAAATTGGTAAAAATATTCAAAAAACAATTCCTAATAATATAAAAAAAATTGATTTAAAAATAAAATGAAAACATTCAGACTTAATTCCGAATGTTTTCTTCTAATATTTTTTTTTTTTTTTTTTTTTTTTTTTTTTTTTTTTTTTTTTTTTTTTTAGATTTTAAATCGTAATGAAATTTTGGACCCTTACGAGTTTTCAACCCTTGAGTCACTTTTTTTTTTTCACCCAATTCTGAAATTTTCCTCTCACTCTCTAAAGCCACTCTAGATCTAGAGAGTTTTCATCCAAAAACTTTTAGGCTCTCCATATTTGGGTTGGATTAAAGGATTTTGTGCACGGATCTAGCAATCTCAATACATTTTGAGTGGTTCTCCAACAAGTAAGATCAACTTTTTCTCTCTCTTAGGTTTTTGGTTGGTTCTTCCATCTAGGGTTATTTTTCACTTGATTTGGGTTTAAAGACTTCTTAGTGTAAATTTTATTGAAAAGAAAAATGGGTGTTAATCAAAGAGCAAAGAAACCATGCCTCCAAAAACCCGAGTTTAACACCATATATTTTTTGTCCAAAGAAGAGGAAGAAAAATATAATAATGAAACAGTGAATCAAAAAGTTGTATGTTCTAAACCCGTGGATTTTTCAAACATGAAGTAAAATAATATTAATATTGACTATGTTTTCAAAAGATTGGGTTGAAAAAATTTTCTTTCCCAAAAGAATCCATGGATTTCACATTGGGTAAAAATATTATATCACAGTTTGACTTTTATGTTAATGGGGTGAATATCAATTTCGATGTGGATGAGTTTGCACATATTTTGAAAATAAAAAAATGGGATGTTTTCCGTATAATAATACCCCTTCGCTTATCGATATTTTTAATTCAAGTAAAGTCCGTAGGAACTTTAATTTGGTTGGAAGTAATGCGGGGGCATGAATTTTTGAGAATCGTATTCTCCATTTTATAATCACCTACTCTATTGTTCCTAGGGGAGGTAGCCATGCTACGGTTACCGATCTTGATCTCTATTTGATGAATGCAATTTTAGAGGGTTAACACATTGATCTACCGCATCTTATGTTTGAGCACATGAAATATAAATTAAGTGTACCTTCAAGAGTATTACCTTATGGTGACACTCTTCAGAGGAGTTTTGTGCACTGTAGGATTCAAAAGGATGTGGAAGATGAGGCATATGTTATGCCCAGTCCAACATGGCTGGACACAACTAGCATAATTTTAATGGGTTATGTGTATGTTGGAAATAGATGGGTTAAGAAAAAAGGAGAAGAAAGAGAGAGAACAGTTGAGGAAGAAAGATAAGAGGAAGTGAGTTTGGGAAGCTTGGATCGAAAAATAGATCAGCTTTAGAGTCAGTTTAACAATTCTCAATAATACATTGAAGTGCTTGATTTGAGAATGACTCATATGTCTGACAAAATGAGAGGTCTTAGAATGTCAATGGAAGTTGGGTTTGGTAGAATTACAAACAACATGGATCGAATACTTACGATGATACAAAACCAGTAGTAGTTCGGGGGACAACAACAATATGGAGGGTAACAACAATTTGGACGGCAGTCGTCGTATGAAGGGTAATAGCCATTTGGAGGACAGGCAGGAGCATGAACATCCAGACCATCAACTTCATATTACCAACCGATGCCTACCAGCTCCAGTGGATAACCTGGAGGGTATTATCTGCAACCTCTTTCCACAAACTCACTTAGTCTGTATTACATTTTTATAGGTCAAGGTCCCTACCAGACCTTTCTCCCTCTCTTTTTGTGATGTATAATGGTATTTCAACAAGTCTTATTTCGTACCTTGGTCTGTAATCATTTATTTAGGACATTTGATGCTCGTTAGACCTATATAGGTTTGATAGATATTAGCCTATAATCATGGATTTCTATTTATGCTTAATTGTTTATTTCTCATATTGATCCACATGAATATTATATATGCTAACTTGAAAATCTTAAAATATGATTTTGTAAGAAAAAATATTTTTTGAACTTTTAATGAATTTAATTTTTAAAGATATTTTAACCTAAAAAGGTGTGTTTATTGAGAATTTTTGTCTTTTTAAATAAGGATATTTTTTCTAAGGTGAATAAAACATCTTTCATTTTCCTCTCCACGTTTTTAGATGACCAAAGGAGAGAAATTGTATGATATTTAAAAGTAGTTGTCCACCTAAGCATTCCAATCATAAAAGGGGAAGAATTTCTTGCAATTATTTAGGGGGAGAATTTTTTTTTGAAGCATTTTTTTAATGTTATATCGAAAATATTTTTGAAATATTTCGCTTTAATGGTGTTTAAATGAGTTTGAAAACACGTCCTCAGATTTAGGGGGAGCGTGGTTATATTATATTTTTGAGAAAATAGCAAAGTTAATTGTCATCATAAAAATGGGAGAGATTGTTGAACCTAATATTTTGACGGACAATTAAACATTGATGTTTCATGGAACTAATGTTTTTAGTGACTGGTTTTAGATTTAAGTTCCATATGTTATAATGAGGAAAAGAATTGATTGAAAAAGAAGAATCATTGAAGAATTTATAGTGGGTGCAAAATGAAATTTGAAAAATTTATAAAGGATACGAAATGAAGATTTAAAGAGTACTGAAGACATTGAAGACAATTATGTGAAAATAACTCTTTACTTTTGTACTCTTAAAGAAACCCGAATTATGATCACACATGATACTTTAAAATGAATAAATCTTATGTGTCGTGGTCAAAAGCTATAAATTTAATTTTAAGTGGTTTCTATAAAGTGTTTAAATTGTAAAAATATTTTTGGTTGAGGGCCTAAGTGAAAAAATAGTTTTAACACTTATAATGGTAAATTTTTGGGTCAATTCAGTCAACTGATGAAAGGGATCGGTTAACTAACCAAAATAGTGATTTAAGGAAGTAAAATGAACGACCGACTGATCAATTTGATCAACCTACAAGTAATGTCGGTCGACTAACGAATCCAATAGTTGAAAGTGCAAAAATGAGAAAACTATGAAGGCCTATGGGTCCGATCGGTCGACCGAGCGGACCAGTACAACCGTCAGATTTATGACCGTTGTACGACTTCGATTAACTGACAGTTTTGTAGGTGAAAATAATAAAAGAGTTCTTGATCAAAGACACTAAATGTTTTTGTCATCGGTTTGTGTTTTGCCATCGAGTTATCATCATTATTTTTGACGAATCCCGATGAGATTTTTCGAGCTATTGATTTTACTTTCATATATTAGTTTGATTAATTGTTTGGATAAATTATTTGAGAAAAAATGTTTTCAAATTATATTTTGTGAAAATCTTTTAAAACGATTTTTATTTGAGAAATTTGCATACGTGCTATTTGTGTGTTAAGTTATTTAAATCAGATTTGTTCCTCACAGTAAATCTATCATGTAGTAATTTTATGACATTAATTGAGTATAGTCATGTTGAGGTAGAAGAAACTCATTGTGTGAAGAATCTGGTAAATCTTTTGTATTTGCGAGTTTGAGCAGATTAGACATATTTGAATCGGTGTCTAATCAGGGTAACTAGGTTTTAATATTTAGCCTATGAAAAAGATTAGGGTTTAATCTTTAGCTTGAAAAAAGATTAGATTTGATATTTGGCCTGTGAAAAAAATTAGGTTAGTCTTTAGTCTTTGAAAAAAATTAGCTTTTAATTCTTCCTATAATAGAATTAGAATGATTGTAAAGGTTCTTCCTAAACTTGTGAAAAACATGAGTGCAATAACGTGAGAGACTGATAGGTTAATTCTGAGCATGTGAGAAGAATCAGAGTTGTAAAGGTTGATTCTAAAACTGTAAACAAAATCAGAGTTGTAAGGGTTTAATTCCTACCTAGGAAATGAATTAGGGTTTAGTGGATTGTGAATCTTCGTGGAGCTTGAGCGATTGGACATAGATAAAATTAGTTTGTCCAGCTTGGATAAATTCTTGTGTGCTACATTGATTATGTTTCTATTTATTTGGGTGTGCACTTAGCTAAATATATTTTCGTTGTGTAACAAGATAATAAAGAGTTTTAAAGACGCTGAAGAAAACTAGGAAAAAATAACTCTTTACTTATATACACTTAATACAACCCGAATTAGGATCACTCACGATACTTAAAATGACTTAATCATATGTGTGTCTTGATAAGAAGTGATAAGTTTAAAATCCTAAGAATTTTTATGTGCTCCTTATGTGAAATGATTTTGATAAATAACCTAAGTGAAAAATGTGTTTTAAAGTATAAAATGTTGTGTCTTCGGGTCAATTCGGTCAACCAAAAAAAGGGTCAGTTGACTTATCAAAACAATGTGTTTTGGGAGTAGAAATAGAGACATACTAATACCATTGGTCAAACAAAAAAAGAGTCGGTCAACCGATTGAAACAGTTGATGAAATGGTTAAAGAAATGTGGTCTCTGATCAATTTGGTCAACCGAAGGGTTTGGGTTGGTCAACCGAATAAAACAGTAGCTAATTTAAAAAGTTAGGGAAGGCAACTGACCATATCAGTCAACCGACTAAGAGGGTCGGTCAACCGATAGGTGTCAAGGCTAATAGCTAGAAGAGCCTTTGGAACTGAGCGGTCGATCGAAGCATCTAAGCGGTCAACTGACAGTTTCACTCTATAATTTGATAGATTTGATCTCTTAGTCAAAACCATTTGTTTTTTATGATTCCAAGAGAGGTTTTTGGGCAATTTGAGTCCAATTCAAATATACATGACTTAATATGTGATCCCTATTGATTTGGTCTATATATTTTGATGTTTTCTTAATTAAAATGATTTAATACTTCCTATTCTTATGCATTTCAAATTGGAAAAGTTTTAAGGAGATAAATGAGTGTTTCAAAGAGTAATTTTAAATGAAACATACCTATATTGATAGGGTATGTTATATGGGGTCTAAGAATGTCATTTTATGACATATCTTTTTAAAAACTAGCTGTTTGAGGGTTAGTTCTAGGTTTATTTAATTAGAACTACGGGATTGAGATTAAACAAATCAAGAACATCAATTTTGATCTTTTATAACAGTGATATTATTGCTAAGATTTCTATGAGAGATTATTTTTAAGTTCTTATTTTAAAGTGTTTGTTATTGGCGTCACCGGTGTGAGTTCTAATTGCGAAAATTTTCTTGTCTTTGGTGTTTCCTGGTGAGATCCTTCTAAGTCTAGTTATTTTCTTTCTAAGATATATTTCTATTGATTGCTTGGCTTAGGATTCTTTAGAAAATCATTTTGAACTTAGAAGTCTGAAAATCATTTAAACGATTTTTCGCTTGATTATCTTATTATGCGCTTAATTTGTGTTACCCACTTTATTAATTAAACATATTTTATTTACTTCACATTGTATCTATCACGTAATAATTATTCGGGCCATTAATTGAGTATAGTTTTATTGAGGTGATAGAAGCTTATTGAGGCAAGAAACTGTTGGTTTCCTAAAGTGGTCAACACCTCGTGTATGGTCCAATCAGGAATAGGTAGGCCCTACAACTGAGTTGGAGTTGTTGAGTTGGAGATGGAGTTGGAGATTCTTAAAATGAGTTAAAATAGTCAACCTGGAGGGCTGACTTGCTGAAGTCTAGAGTCTTGTTCCTCAGAGAGCTATACCTGCATAAGCTGGTCAACCTGGAGGGATGACTTCCTAAAGCCTAGAATCTTGCTCCTCAGGGAGCTGTACTAGCACAAGGCCTACCAAGACAATGTACATAAATGCGTTCAGCATATAAATGAGTACTGAGCATTAGTATTTTTAGGAATACCTCGGGCTTGCATAGTCCCTGGTATATATAGGAATTGAAGATGATCAAATTTACCAAATCAGGCCTAAACATGGTAAATTAGGCAAAACTATGTGTTTAGCCTATAATCCGGGGCATTTAGGAGATAATCACTGGGCTTGAGATTTCAGGCCCATTTAGAGAAGCCCAGAGGCCTTTTTCAGGCCTATGGAGGTGAGCTGGTGGAGGAGTCCGAAGATTCGTGGAGTTTTAGAGGAGAAACAGATTAAAATGGTGAGCCAATCAAGATAAACGGCTATATCCCTAAAGTTGGCCATCCAGAGGCACGACATAGAGTTCTGGGTGGTAGTGTTCCTTGAAGGTATATTGCTTCTTCTTAGTGCAAAAAATATTCTAGGAAAGGAGTCATGGTCAGCGTATACTCCTACGTGGCACTTTAGATTCCTAAATGTGGCCACGTCATGACGATAGTGGACATGTGACTGGGGCCTTGGTGCTGACTAGGTGATGCCCAAAAATACCCTCATCAATTACCCCTTAGCCTAGGGTAGCAAAAGAAGCAAGAAGATCAGGGATATCAACTTCTAGCTAGAACGGGAATCATAAAGGCTTCGAAACATGAGAAACATCCTTGGATAGTTCTTTCAAGCTTTCTGCTGACTAGAGGACAATATTTTTTTTTGGCAGACTTTGATTCCTCCCGCGCTGGCCTCCAGATCAGCGAAGTTCTTGGGAGGTGAGTTTGTCTTCTTGGTAGCACTTGATGAGTGATTTATTTACCAACAAATCAAGTATTTTCAGGTTCAAATATTTGTGTGTTTTCAAGTATTTTTATTAGTTTAATATGTTTTTGTGTTGTTTTGTAGGTTTATAAATAAATGGGAAACAAGATGCAAAATCGGTTTAGGTGCAGTAACTTTAAGTTCATTTTTTGACAATTATGCAATCTGATTTTGGAAATTCTCAAAAAATGGAAGTTGTAGATATATGTCTTAGATTTCTAAAGGTTTTTGAATCAGCTCAATCGAAGTTTGGACAAGAACGTTAGGGTAAAAATACAAATTAGGCACCAGACACTGTCCCTATATCGTTGTAGCAATCATTTGGTCGCTACAGCGGTGGTCCATCAGTGTGTTTTTGACCCCCTGATCACTGCAGCAATCTTCTACTCCATTGCAGTGACCCGACACCAGCTCGCAAGATATTTTCTAGATATTTTTTGGATATTTTGCACCTCTACTTGTATCCACTCATTCCCACAATACCTAGAACATTTTTGGGAGTTTTTTGAGAGCTCAAGATCATACCAAACAAGAGATTTCATCAATTGGAGAAGAGGAAATAAGATCGAAGCAGATTTTATGGACGTGGAACCATCCTTTCTTCAGATATCAGCTATTTTCCCTTGTTTCTCTTTTTATTTCTAAACTCTTGTTGATTGTTTGATCATGTATATATCATTTTTAGTTGAATATTTGGTTATGTCCATGAGCTAAATGTTTATTGTCTAGGGATTGATGTAGTTCACTATTATATATATTTTAGTAAATCGTTGTTTCATTATCTGTTGTTCATCCCTATTCGATTGTGTTTACAGTTCTTTTACTTCCATAGTATGTTTGTTATGATATTGTGGTTGATTTGAGAATACGGGGTTTGGCACTCGGGTGAAGTAACCTAGGAATCAGACTAGGGTTTAAACACATTACAAGTAATTCAAAATGATTAAAATATCTCCAACAAGTTTTTGGCGTTGTTTCCAAGGATTGACTTTTTGAATTGTTGTTAATATTGCAAATAAGTAACTTTGATTTTAATTTTGACATTTATTTAATTTTTAATTTTTGTTTTTAGTTTTGTTTGTCTTGCGAGGTACTTGAAGATATCTCATCAACAAGTTTTCTTGAGTTTTCCTTAATGGGATTCCAAGTCATTCTATTGTGCTTGGGAATGATATAATGAGTTGCTATTTTGGTTCCCTAATCATAGTTTCCCGAGGGTGTGTCAACTACTGAACTTCCTCGATGGGTTACAAGCCGCAACAAGAACTTGGGTGGAAGGAGGAAATGGTACCACGTCATTCGACCAACTAACCGTAGATGAAGCCTATTGGTTGTTGGAAGATATGGCGGAGTTTGATTTTCAAAGTTGGAATTATTCAACAAGTCACCAAATCTTGGGGGATATTTCCAACATTTCGGCGCTATGGATTGACACCTCGAACCAACCTGTGGGGTTTTCTCCCACCTGGGAAGAGATGTTCGTTGTATTTATGGGGGAGACTCAAGCTTTCTGGAGGGGAACTCATAACCGTCTCAATGAGCATGAGGATCGTATTGACAATATTGAGATGACCTGCATTGAAATTGATTCGATCATAATATCTCTTGAGATGCAAATCGGTCAGCTTATTTACTTTATTGAGGACGAGTTAGAAGTGGTGGCACTGAGAGACGCATAAACCACATCCATCCGTGAAAGCCACTATAAGGAACCAAATGCAAGTGGGAGGACTTTGGAAGTGCATTATGAATATGATTCGAAAGAGGACGAGACTCGAGAATTATTCGTTGATGACAAATCAGAAGATGATTTTGAGTCCTCGTTTTTTGAAATCCAATTGGTGTTGCTATCACCGATCCAATACGATCACATCTACGAGGATTCGATGTGGCTCACTTATCCTTTACCACCTTTAACTTCGTTCATTCAAGCTTCCCAAGCATATGAGTTGGAGAAGAATCAAGTTGATAGCACGTGCCAATTAATGCCACATTTCACCAAGCTTAAGGGCATTCTAAATCAAGATCTGTATGTATTGTTATATGACACATATTATGGGCAGAAGCTGTTCTTTGACGAGCCCTTCTCCGTGTCAAGTTGAGGACATTAAACTAAGCGCTTCTTGGGGAGGCAACCTAAGTTTTCAAATAAATCAATCCATCACCGCTGACCACACTCGGAGGTGAGATTGTCTCGCCTTCCAGGTACGTGTTCAAAACCTCATTCGTCACTATAACGCATGCCATTTGTTGAGTTCGAGGCTGAGTCACTGTGGATATTGCCCTTTCTAAGTTTGGGGGGGGATGTTTTGTATGTTTTCTTGTTTGATGTCTTTTTGTTAGTTATGTAGTTAAGTTTAAAAGTTGTTAAATGTTATGTAGTTTAAGTTAAATTGTTTTCATTCATGTTAGTTTAGTATAAGTATGTTTGTGTTTGTAGCTGTTGTTATTGTGTATTGAATTTTGTAGTTCTTTTAGTCCATTACCCGATGATGATATTATCCCCTAGTTGTTTATCTAGGTCAAGGGTAATGCCCATTCATGTGTGTTCTGTGGCTTGACATCTCGTTTTGGTAAAAGTCAATAGTCAAGTTCATGATAACTTAAGGGATTCTAGAACCTGATTGAGGGAAACTCGAGGAGAAATCCTAAGCGAGGTAGTTCAGGAGATATGATTTAGGCATTCATTTTGATCGCTTAAGCCGTTGAAGCCTTCCACGCAAAATGTTTTACCCCTCGTTACCCTGTCAAAACCTATTAGCCATTTCAATTTTGAACACGTAACAAATACCCTAGCCAATAATTTTTTTTTCCAAACATTGTCGCTAAACCTAAGGCACAAATTGAGTCGAAATCAAGTTAGCATTTGTTTATGCTACTTGACGTGAGCGGTTTGGTTTTGGGAGAACTTTTGATTGGTTTGGTATTTAAGTACTTATTTATCATTTTTCTATCGTAGTTCCACACCCATGAAATTCTACAAATCAAATAAGTTGGGGGGTGTGGTCATTTAAAAAAAAACAAACAAAAAAAACGTGTGTAAATATGGTTTGAATTTTGTTTGTTTAGACAAGTGAGTACTATGTTTTAAAAAGTATGTTCAGGGTTGTTTCGAATTTGTCTATGCGGGTAGAAGTGTGTTTGAGTGCCAAGCATAGTGCCTTGGGTATCGTTGATCTAAAGACACTATCCTATTTTATATTCTCAATATACCTTTGGCCAGTTGATAAAAACCGAACCAAGTCCTTTTGGTCTTTTAGAATTGCTTAGCCTACATTAGTGGAGAGTGTAACTCAATCTGGCTTATGAAAATCCTAAAGCTTTTCGGTTTTAATTCATGAACTTTGTTGGTGGATAATCTAATCTGGTCTTTGGACGGTTATGTAATAAGAGTTTTCTCACACACACTTGAACAAGATCTAAAATGGCCTTTTCCATTATTGAATGTTGAAATTCTAGAACACCACGTGGTGCATTTTATTCTTGAACTCAATATGATTGGGAACTGTTGAAGAAAAACGTTTTGGTCAATTAGCTGAAATTCAAATCTACGCGTTGTTGTTTTTAATTCGTTTGAGTTTTTCTTCGTTAGTATTTAAGTTCATTGATTTGTTGTAGTAGTTTGTTTTCTTGTGTGGGCGTTTTCGCTTGAGGACAAGCAAACGTTTGAGTTTGGGAGTATTTGATAAGTGGTTTATTTACCAACAAATCAAGTATTTTTAGGTTCAAATATTTGTGTGTTTTCAAACATTTTTGTTAGTTTAATATGTTTTTGTGTTGTTTTGTAGGTTTATAAATAAATGGGAAATAAGATGCGAAATTGATTCAAGTGCAGTAACTTTAAGTCCCTTTTTGACAATGAAGCAATCCGATTTTGGAAAATCTGAAAACATGTAAATTATATATATATATGTCTTAACTTTCCAAAGGTTTTTGAATCGCCGCAATCGGAGTTCAAACGAGAAAGTTACCATGAAAATACAAATCATGCGCTAGATAATGTCCCTGTATTGCTGCAACGATGATTTGGTTACTGCAGTGGTGGTCCGTCAGTTGTGTTTCTGACCCCCTAATCACTACAGCAATCTTCTGCTCTACTGCAGTGACCCGACACCAGCTGGCAAGATATTTTTTAGATATTTTGCACCTCTACTTATATCCACTTATTCCTACAATAGCTAGAACGTTTTTGGGAGTTTTTTGAGAGCTCGAGATCATACCAAGAAAGAGAGTTCATCAATTGGAGAAGAGAAAACAAGATCAGAGCGGATTTTATGGATGTGGAACCGTCCTTTCTTCAGATATCGGCTATTCTCCTTTGTTTCTCTCTTTATTTCTTAACTCTTGTTGGTTGTTTGATCATGTATATATCGTTTTTAGTTGAATATTTGGTTATAGTCATGAGCTAAACATTTATTGTCCAGGGATTTATGTAGTTCACTAATATACATGTTTGAGTAAATCGTTGTTTCATTATCAATTGTTCATCCCTATTCGATTGTATTTACCGTTCTCTTACTTTCATATGATACTTGTTATGATATTGTGGTTGGTTTGAGAATATGGGGTTTGACACTCAGGAGAGGTAACCTTGGATTCGGACTAGGGTTTAAACACATCGCGACGTTCTAATATTTCGGGAGATTATTTGAACGTGTGCAATCTGTGAGGTTGGGGCATGACTCATGTAATCGTTTAGACGCTAGATTGGGATATCGGTGTTGACACGATTGCATATTCATTCACTTTATACTCGGGAGAGGTAGTGAGTAAGTTTTAGACACTTAGATTGTCGAATTGATTGATAACAGGTAATTTAAACTAGACTAAATCAAACATGTATAAGTAAACAAAGTTAATCCCTAGATAATCTATTCTTATAGAATTTAGTCCTAGTATTGTAGTTTTATTTGCTATTATTTTAGTTTAGTTTAGTCATTTTTATAAAAAATCCTAAAATTGGATCGCCTAAAAAAGTTAGGTTACGACAATTGCAGTACTTAATGACGATTTAAACCAATCCCTGTGGATACGAAAACCCTACTTCTCACTACACTATTAAAATTTGATCTTGTGCACTTGCTAGTAATTCAAAGCAATTAAAATATCGCCAATAGCCTTCTTGATGGAAATAATTCTGAACGACACTTTACGAATCGTTAATATCTTCTGGGGGATCAATTTTGGAAAGGCCCACATATGCCTGGTAGAGATAGCATGTCTGGGCATCACTAAATGTTTTCAATTTTCAGGAGCTCAGGCTGCCAGGTCATCTTGGTGAAGAAATTATGGGTGGCACTTTTCGAACCATTAAGATCTTCTAGGGGACCAATTTGGGAATAGTCCTCATGTGACCGTGTGCCGGGCAAAGATAGTACGTCAGGGCGTCAAGCCGTCACGTCTTTTGGGAGAAGAAATTTTAGGCAACACTTTTTGAACCATTAAGATCTTCTGGGGGACCAATTTGGGAAAGTCCCCCATATGTCCGCATGCCAGTTAGAGATAGCACGTCAGTGCGTTAGCATGTTTTCTCAATTTTCTTGAGTTCAGGTCGTCACGTCTTTTGGGCGACTATCCTGACGGACAAAATTTTGAATGGCACTTCTCGAACCGTTACCAGAATTCTAACCAGGAGTACCAGCCTCCAAGTAAGCGGAGCTCCTAGTAGGCAGACACGTTTTTTTGGCGACACTCCTGATGGGAAGAATTCAGAATGGCACTTCTCGAACCGATAACATATTTTGGGGGACGAATTTGGGAAAGGCCTCAATATACTCGTATGCTAGGAAGAGATAGCACGTCAGGGCGTTACCATATTTTCTCAATTCTCTAGAGTTTAGGCCATCACGTCCTCCGAGTGGGTCTCCTTATGGGTAGATTTATAAATGCACTTCTCGAATTGTTAATGTTAAAGGGTATTTATGTATTTTCTGTATTACTTAGGGTTTCCTGTATGATTTAGGGTTTACTGTATGGTTTCCTAATTCTTACTATAAATAGTGGGAGAGGCTAACAAAATAGTTAATCTATCTCATTCTTTTACTACTTTTCTTTTAATTTATCATGGTATTGAGAGCAGGTTATGGGATATTAATCCCATAGATCTATTCAGCAATTTTTTCTTTCTCCCTTTCACTCTTTCAATTTTCCTCACGATCCGTACGGAAAGAAAAAAAAAGGGTTTCAGAAACCTAGTAGCCGTCGATCAAAAACCCGAACCATGCCTCCATCACTGCCTCCATGGAAGCCCTAGCTGTAGCAAAGCCTCATCGACACCTTCTTCTTCACAAAGCCCCATCGCCGCCGTCGAACCCCTAGTTGCTGTCGCAAAGCCTCGTCGATGCCTTCCCCATCGTCGACACCAAGATCTACGCCTCTATCACCTTCGCAGAACAGTTGTGACACTTTTCCCACTGTCACCATTAAGATTCGAGCCTCCACCAACCTCACAGTCCCCAATCGACGTTCGCCGACAGTCCTCTATTCAGATCCGATGGTAGCCCACAGCCGACCATTGCGCTCCCTCTTTCGCAGATGTTTGTGAGTCTACTGTTCTGCTTTAAGTGTTTTTCATTTAAATTCTGAACACACAATTTGTGGTATTGGTTTGTTTCCCTTGCCCAAGTTGTTATTTGTTAGTTGTTGTATTGGCGGGCACTAATGTCTATGGCTACCCTCTAATCGTTAACAACTCGTAAGTTAAATATGTCCAATTATTTAAATTCGTCTAAGGCTATGAAAATAGCCCTTATGGGACAAGGGAAACACTGTCATCTCACAGAATTTGCCCCGGTAGAAGATGATAAGAAGTATGAGGAATGGATTCAAGCTGATACGCTGATTGTAGCATCTTTGTAGAATTCGATAGAGCCTCAAGTAGCTGATCTCTGTACTCATTTAGATATGTGTAAATCAATATGGGAATATCTTCATATGTTGTATTCCAGTAATCTCACCAGGATGTATGATTTATCGGTCGAGTACTTCTAACTTCAGCAAGGCACACAATCCATTATATATTATTTTGCCACATTCAACAGCCTTTATGAGGAGTTAAATACCATTCTATTGATGTCTATCGATCTGAAAGAAATGCAAAAATAACATGAGCAGATAGCTATCATGAAGTTCTTAGCTAGATTGTGCTGAGAATTTGAACCGGTCCAATCTTAGATTTTTTCTAGTGCTACTCTCCCAACCATCACTGAAATGTATTCTCGCATCTCGTGTAGCACTACCAACGACAATATTTCTAGCTCGAATTTGTTTGAGACATCTGAGAATTCGGTGCTTGTTACGCTGATTTCTACATGAAATCGAGGTGATCAACTCAGTGGTGGTTGTGGTGGTTTCTCTCGTGGTTGCCATGGTAGTGGCCCTCGGGGTGGACGTAGTGACAACGATCATGGCTCACCTCGTCAGTGCTCTTTTTGTGGAAAGGAGAATCATACTAGAGAAACATGTTGGGATTTAGTTGGTCGTCCACCCAAATTCGCCAATATAATGACATCTGATCCAGATAATCCTACTATTTGTGATTCTCAGGCGGCCAGAGACATCTCTGATGAGAAATATGCTCAATTACTTTAGTATAAGGCATCCTAGCAAGCATCTCTTCCCATTGTTTCTTTAGCTCAACGTGGTTCTTCTCCTGCTTTTCTTAACATTCGCCCTTCCCCTCTCACACTCTAGGTAGTAGATTCTGCTTCCACTTATCACATATCAGGTGCATCTTCCTTATTTACACATTGGTGGTGCGTAATTAACGCACACCACTTTTACCGCAAGTGTACGGGTCAAGTTTTAGTATAGATAGGGAGAGTAAGGGTATCGTGTCCATAGGGAATGATTGAGATTATTATCGAGTACCGTGATTATCATAACCTAATTTTATCTAGGCGATAAAAAATAATTTATAATTAATTAATACTAATACTAAGTTAATTAATCTAATTATACTAATATTATATTGAGATGTTTAGGGAAAAGATTTCCTAGGGATTAACTTCATTTACTTAAATGTGTTTGATTTCATTTTAGTTTATGTTAACGACGTTCGACTTATCCGACAATCTAGGTTCGTAAACTCACTCGCCTCTTCTCTCAAGTGTAAGACGAGTGAATATGCGACTTCGTATCAATGAATAAGTCCCCCTCAACATCTTAACAATGCTAGTTCACATGAGTCTCGCCCCAACGTCATTGATTGTATAATTTCCAACTCCCTCCCGGGTTATTGGATCGTCGCGTTGTGTTTACCTTAGTCCGAATTCGGGGTTACCTCTCTCGAGTGTCAAACCCTGTATTCTATAATTATCTAAACAAGCATAATATCAAAGAATAACGGTAAACACAATCAAAATAGAGAAGAAGAAACATTAACGAAACATAAACTCAAGCAAACAATATTTTCGTAAATATTATTAATCCCTAGACAAAATTCGTTTAGTTCATGGCCATAAACATTTATACAATGAATAATAAGCTAAACATGCTCTACAACCTACCGAAGTTAAGAAAATAAAGAAGAAACGAAAGAAACTTAGCTATAGTCCGAAGATTTGCCGCTAAAAACGCTTCGAGATGGTTTCTCCTTCTTCGCAACATGTTCTTCTCATTCGAAATTGGTTGAACACTCCCCAAAAATCTCTCAAAATATTAGGAACCCTAAATGAGCTCTAATTACCAGAGGATAGGAGAGGAGAGGAGAGGTAAAGAAATAGGGAACAAAAAACATCCTATATCTGGAGCAGAGTGACCACCGCGGTAGTAGCTATGTCGGTTTGATGTTCGCAGCAACGGTGGAAGAAGTAGTGGGCGTAGGGACCTTTCTGTAGTTTTGCCACCACAGTGGTGGATATTCAACAACTTTAGGCCTTTATCTGCATATTCACCGCCGCGGTGGTGTGATGCTTTTCTGAATATTGCCTCCATACTTGTTTTCCCACCGTTCTTCCACCGTTCTTGGTCTGATTTGATTGTTTATGAATACTTTTCATGCCTTTTCACCCTACACACTTGATTTATAACAAAAAGAATATAAACTTATTAAAATGTACTAAACATACTCCAAAACTAACAAGTTCAGTTTGAAAATAGATAGGTAAATTACACCCATCACACATGTTCAGTCGTCTTCTTCGTTGTCTCCTGTCGTAGTTACTAATGTTTCCACTGTCCCTATTCGTGGCATTGGTACAGTAGAACTCTCACCCTTTTTATCTCTCTTCTCTGTCTGGTATATTCTTTCATTTTCATTTAATTTGATGTTAGTTAGTAAGCTTACCAAACATCTTAATTGTTATATCTCATTTTTTCCTAATTCTATCATTCTCCAGGATTTGAGGACTCAGAAGATGATTGGCACAGGGAATGAGGAAAATGGCATTTATTACCTTAATGATCATGACGAGAGTCTTGCTAATCCACCTACTGCCAGCCCTGCTGTTGCATCTGCTCACCAGATCTATTGTCATCTTGGTTATCCCTGCCTTGGTAGCCTCAATTTACTTGTTCCTAACTTAAGTCATTTGTATTCAATAGAGTGTGATCTTGTCAAGTAGGTAAACATCATCGTATTTCATTTGCTTCCCCAGCTCATGTTCGAGCATCGAGTCCTTTTAGTTTAGTTCATTCAGATGTTTAGGGTCCTTCTTGTCTTACTTCTACATTAGTTTTTTTATTATTTTGTCACATTTGTGGATGATTTTTCTAGAGTTACTTTATTTTATTTAATAAAATATCGTTCAAAATAATTCTCGATTTTTCGTGCTTTTTGTGCTGAAATTAAAACTCAATTTAATGAATTAGTGCGTATTCTTCGTAGTGATAATGCTCGATAATACTTTTCTCATCCATTTACTTTCTTTATGTCACACTCTTGTATCTTGCATCACTCTTCTTATCCTCACACACCATAGCAAAATGGAGTTTGTTGTTCTTAAGATTTTGATAGACAATTAAAGGTTGATGTTTTTGATGGAACTAACGATTTTATTGAGTATTTCAGTTTATTAGTTCTAATGATGAAAATGATCATGAAGATATTGTGGCAATGCTAAAGACAATGCCAACGATCATGGAAGATTAAGAGTTTGAAGAAATTGAAGAACCTAGGGAAAACAACTCAAGTTAAATTCTAACTCTTAATATCCCAATTAGGATTACACACGACACAAACTGATTTTTATAAATATATGTTTTTGATAGGATCCTAATAAGTTAAATTATTTTCTCCTACGTGTAATTAAAAAAGAAATATTGATAATTAATTAAAATTGAATTTAAAAATTAAGTGGAGCTAACTGAGAAAAGAAATCGGTTAAAGGGGCAAAAACATTGAAGAAAATGGATTAAAAATGAATTTGGAAGAGGTTCCCAGTATTGACAAGGCGATAGGTAAGTCAACCGCAGCATAGAAGGTGAAGATACTGTATCTCTCGGTCGACAGGTAGGTTGACTTGAGCTTAAATGGTGAATTCGCTGAATCGATCAGTCGACAAGAAGGTCGACCCGTGACGAGAAGTAAAACTCTCTGAATCTCTAGGTCGACAGATAAGTTGACCGATGGGAGAAGAATTTTTGTCTTGGCTACATCTTGAATCGATCGGTCGACAGGTGACCCTTGGTCAGTCGACTTATGGGATTGTTTCAGGATTTTGTGGAGTTCCGGATTTTATTCTAAAAGTAGCCATTACTAACCATTTTTTTGTTAGGATCTCCGAGATATCTTAGGAATCTGAAGTGCTTTTAGTTATTTAAATGATATCTAAGTATTCCTATAGATATGGTTAAAGTATTTTTTTATGTTTCTCAATTTGGTACGTATAATTCTTTCAATTCTATTTAATTGTGTTTGAAAAACAATTTGAGGGACTTAATTGAAAGTTTTAAAAGATATTTTTGAGTGAATTATATCATAAATGTAAAAGACATGATTCATGGGAACTAGGTGTTGGAGGGCTTGTTGTATTCCCTTTTTATACTTGTTGTAAAAGACCTATGTTTTTTTACATGAGAGAGACACATCTAGAAAATTATTCTGAGCCATTCAACTTTTGAGCTTTCTAAGAGTTATCATACTGAGTGAATTGTGAGATCTTTTTTTAGAGTTATTCTTGAGAAAAATTTACTGTGGATTATTACAACTACTGATATGAAGTGTCATTGCTATTATTATTCTTTCAGTGGATTCCTGGTGAGATTGTTCCAAGTTATTTATTTCTTTGCTATAATTATTATTTACTCGGAATTTGATCTTTGAAATTGTTTTTCGATTTTAATTGAAAAATATTTTTGAAATAATTTCTTGAAGAAATATGATTACGTACTCAATTACGTACTTCCCAATTTTTATTTAAAATTAGATTTTGAATCTCTCACTTTTCTATCACTACTTTTGGGATATTAATTGAGTTCTAATTTATCTGGAGTGGTAGAAGATCCGAGTGAGAAAAATTACTTATCAATTTATAATTGGTGAGTTGAGTGACGGATTGAATACAATTGGGAGTATTTAATCAAATAGTAGCTTGTTTCAGTATCTTCCTGTAAAGATATTGAGGTAGTAATTCTTCATTGATTGAATTAATTAGTGAGCAATTTTATAACGGCTCAATCCTTACCGGGTAAAAGGATATTTGGATTGTTTGTGAGGTTTTGATTCTTTAGCCTAAGGTACAAAAAGAATTAGGTTATTCTTGAGCCTATAAAAAGTCGAGGTTATTCTTGAACCTGGGAAAAGAAATTTGTAAAGGTTGATTTTGAGCCTGAGAAAAAATCATTGTAAGGGTTTGGTTCCTATCTTTAAAGGAATCTTGAGTTTAATGGGTGCGACACTCCGTGGAGCTCAAGGGACTAGATTAGCTAAGAGTAACTTGGTGAACTAGTATAAATTTCTGGTGTGCTGCTATTTTTTATTGTTTATTTTTGTTGTTTGGTGTGCACCTAGTTAATATTATATTTCCGCTGTGGTATAAAAATAATAATTAATTTATGATTAAAATTAATTATTTGGATTTTTGATGTATTTTCTCTGATAATTTTTTTATCTACCCAATTCACCCTCTCTTGGGTTACTCACTAGGCCAACAATTGGCATCAGAGCTAGTTTAACACGACACATTTAGCTAACAAAGATCACATGGCGTACATAATAGGCACACTAGCTGAGCGACAGTCTATGCACTAACCACCGTTGTTTGTAGATGAAAATTATTCATTTTGGAAAGACATAATGTTAGCCTTCCTTCAGACTAGAAATTACGATATGCAGCTAACAATCCAGGATGGTCCATTTGTTCCAATGGAAAATGGAGCCGAGAAGAAGAAGAAATAGCTAACTGCTTCTAATAAGCAGAAACTCTCTATAAATTCTCAGGCTATTAACATTCTATTTTACTTGTTAGATACTAATGAATGTTCTAGAGTTTCAGGTTGTAATTATGCAAAGGAGATGTGGGACATGCTACAAGTTACCCACGAAGGGATAAGTCAAGTGAAACAATCGAAAATCAATGCTCTTATGAGGAAATTTCAATTGTTCAGAATGGAAGAAACTGAATCGAATCAAAAGATTTATACTCGCTTCACAACATTTACAATCACTTGAGTCAACTTGGAAAACCATACTCCATGGAGGATAGAGTTCAAAAGGTCCTAAAATCTTTAACAAAAGTATGAGAGTCAAAGGTGATGGCAATTGAGGAAGCTAAGGATCTTAGCAAATACGAAATTGATGAGCTTATAGGTAACTTGATGACTCATGAAGCGGCGATTCAAGGATATGAGAATAACACCGAAAATAGCAAGAGAAAATCTTTGGTGCTAAAACCTCAGAAAATTGAAGAAGAGGATGGCAGTGATAATGAAAGTCTTGACAGTGAGCAAGAGAAAGATGTGGCGCTTTTCACAAAGAATTTTAGAAGATTGACTCGGCACACATTCTGTGGGAGAAAAAACCTCAACATAACTAAAGTGGAATGTTATCACTGACATAAGACCGGTTATTTTCAAAATGATTATCCCGAACTGAAGAAGGATAAAGAAAGGAAAAAAGAAGAAGAAAGAAAAGAAGAGAGGAAAGAAAAGTAAGAAGAAATCCATGAAGGCTACTTGGGATGATACTAAATCAAGTAGCTCCGAAAAATCACATAATGAAGATATATCCATGTTTGCATTGATGGCCACTGGTGGTGAGGTAACTAAATGTTCAAGTTTTTGTCCTTTAAATTTTGATGAATTATTTGATGTTTATCAAGAACTTTCTCACGATTATAAAACCAGATAAAACCAGTGTTCTAAAATAAATGCCCTTCAAAGTACAATTAATACATTAAACAAGCAAGTGATGGACTACGAATCTGAAAACAATGAATTGAAATCCAAGTTGACCGATTTGCATTCAATTGTTCTCAAATTCACCAGCGGTGAAAATAACTTGAAAATTCTTTTGGGAAGTTCACGTGGAATTTTTGATAAAGTCAGTATTGGATTTCAGAAAAATCTTAAACAAAAACATTTTCACAAATTCTTTTTTGAAACCAAAGATCTTGTTAGATGTTTTAAAGGTAATATTGTGGGACATACTATTCATAGATGTTTTGCTAAAATATCTAACTATAGATAAGTTTGAGTTACAAAAGGAACTAAAATTGTCCTGACTACCAAGATCGGACCCACTTAGACCGGGTACCACTTAGAAACTATTTGAGGTGCTCCTAGGTTATTCTAAAAGCTTCAATAAGCAACGAAAAATGATTCGTGGACAGTGGTTGTTCTCGACACATGACGGGAGATAAAGAAAAATTTATATCTTTAACACCTAATGATGGAGGTCATGTGACTTTTGGAGACAACACAAAGGGTAAAATTATTGATATAAGTAATATCGGTAATGGTACTGCTATTATTAAAGATGTGTTACCTGTTGTTGGACTTAAACATAATTTGCTTAGTATTAGTCAACTATGTGACAAGGGTTATAACGTTATATTTGATCATGATAAGTGCATTATTAAAAATAGTCATGATAGTAGTATCTTGTTAGTTGCATCATATTTTGAAAATGTTTATACTTGCTCATTTGATGATTTTAATTCTCAAAATTTATCTTTTTTGAATGCTTTGTCTGAAAATAGTTGGTTATGGCATATGAGACTTGGGCATGCTAGTATGGAGTGAATCTCTAATTTATCTAAGAAGAGTCTCGTACATGGCTTACCTGATTTGAAATTTGTGAAAAATAAAATATGTGATGCATGTCAATTAGGCAAGCAGGCTAGATCATCATTTAAGTAAAAGATGCACATGTCCACATCTAGATGTCTTGAATTGTTGCATCTTGATTTGTTTGGTCTAAACTCTATTGCTAGTCTTGGTGGTAAGTTTTATGCTTTCGTTATAGTTGATGATTATTCTAGACTTACTTGGGTATTTTTTCTTGCTAAGAAAAGTGAGATTACTTCTGTTCTTGCTAAATTTTGTAAATGTGTTCAAAATGAGAAGCAATGTTCCATTATTAACATTCGAAGTGACAGAGGAAGAGAGTTTGAGAATGATGATGTGGTAAGTTACAGTGATGAGCATGGTTATGCTCATAACTTTTCTACACCAAGATCACCACAACAAAATGGTGTAGTGGAAAGGAAGAACATGACGCTTCAAGAGATGTCCAGAACGATGCTTAATGAAAATTGCTTACCAACCTACATCTGGGCTGAAGTAGTAAGTACAGCTTGCCATGTGGTGAATCAGGTATCGATTTGTAGAAGGTTCAACAAAACCCCATATAAAATCTGGAATGGTAAGACTCCTAATATTTCCTATTTTAAAGTATTTGGATATAAGTGTTTTATTTTGAATGAAAAGGACAATCTTGGTAAATTTGATGCTAAATCTAATTATGGGATTTTACTTAGATATGCTACTAACAATAAATCTTATAGAGTTTATAATAAACGTACGTTAGTATTAGAAGAAACTATGCATTTTGTTTTTAAGGAAGCTGATCCATTCTTGTCGAGAAAGGTTTTGAATGATGATGATGCAGGTATTTCAAATAACTAAAACCAAGGTGATAATGTATCTAAGGAGTCCCAACAAGAGGAGGAACCTAAGGAAAATGATTTGACTTTACCACGAGCTATAAAGACAGTACCAGGACATTCGATAAAAGAAATTATCGGTAATTTCGAAAGAGGTGTAAGTACTTGTTCTTCTCTTAGGGATATAATTAATCTTGCTTTCTTATCTCAAATTGAGCCTAAGAATGTAGATGATTCGTTAACTGATGAATCTTGGATTTTCGCAATGCAAAATGAGTTAGTTCAATTTGAGCGGAACAAAGTATGGTGTCTTATTCCGAGACCAGATTTTCATCCAGTTATTGGTACTCAATGGGTTTTTAGAAATAAAAAGGATAAATCTGGCATGATAATTAGAAACAAAACAAGATGAGTAGCACATAGCTATAATCAAGTGAAATGAATTGATTATGATGAAACTTATGCTCCTTTTGCTAGACTAGAAGCAATTAGAATGCTACTCGCTTTTGCATGTTCACGTAATTTTAAGTTATATCAAATGGATGTTAAGAGTGCATTTCTAAATAGCTTTCTAGCAGAAGAAGTTTATGTGCAACAACCCCCAGGATTTGAAAGTGATAAATTTCCCGATCACGTATTTAAATTTCGCAAGGCTTTGTGTGGACTCAAACAAGCTCCTAGAGCTTGGTATGAGAGACTTAGCCGATATTTAATCAAAAATATTTTTCGAAGGGGTATTTGTGATATAACATTGTTTGTGAAGCAAACTGATGCTGATATCCTATTAGAACAAGTGTATGTTGACGATATTATTTTTGGATCTACTAATGTGGATCTTTGCCAAGAGTTTGCTAAGATAATGTAAGTCAAATTTGAAATGAGCATGATGGGAGAGTTGAATTTCTTTCTTGGATTACAAATTAAGCAAACCAGAGAAGGGATATTTATTAACCAAGTTAAATACACCAAGGAGTTGTTAAAGAAATATGGCTTGGATGGCGCTAAAGAGTACAAAACTCCCATGGCAATGGCTACGAAGATAGACAAATACGATATGGGAAAACGTGTTAATGAAAAATGTATCGAGTTATTATTGGTAGTCTATTGTATTTAACTGCTAGTAGACCTGACATTATGTATAGTGTTTGTCTTTGTGCTAGATTTCAGTCTCGTCCTAGAGAATCGCACTTGACTGCAGTTAAGTGAATTTTTTTATACTTAAAGGGGACGACTGACCTAGGATTATTGTATCCTAGGGGGAGTGATTTTAAATTGATAAGTTACTCCGACACTAATTTTGCCAGTTGCAAAGTCGATTAAAAAAGCACAAGTAGGTCATGTCATTTGTTAAGACATGCATTGGTTTCTTGGTCAAGCAAGAAATAGAATTCGATAGCCTTATCCACTACTGAGGCTGAGTATATGGCAACCGGTAACTGTTATGCTCAAATTTTATATATTAAGCAATAGTTAAATGACTTTGGAATTTACATGGAGGAGGTCCCGATTTATTGTGATAATAAAAGTGTTATTTGTCTAAGTAAGAATCCTATACAGGACTCACGAACTAAACACATAGAGATTAGACATCACTTTATTCATGATCACATTCAGAAAAAGGGACATTGTTATTGAGTATACTGATACCTCTGACTAGCTTATTGATATTTTTACCAAACCACTAGCGGAAGATCTGTTTGTGAAAATCATTCACGGTTTGGGTATGGCTAGGCGTAATGATGTTTGCCTAGAGTAGAGTTCTTTTGTTGTTCCCTCCTCCCTAATTTTTTTTGAGATGACAAAGGGGGAGAATTAGTTGATGTTTTAATAAATGTATTAAGGAGGAGCTTGAATTATCTTGTTGAATATATCAAGGGGGAGTTCATTATATTAAAATTTGTTCTTTGTTGAAAATCTTATGATTATCTTCATTACTTTGCTTTAATGAGTTAAAGAACCCGTCCTCGGATTTAGGGGGAGTGTGGTTACATTATTATTTTGAAGAAAATATCAAAGTTAATTGTCATCATAAAAAAGGGAGAGATTGTTGATTCTAAGATTTTGATGGACAATTAAAGGTTGATGTTTTTTATGGAAGTAACGATTTTATTGAGTGTTTCAATTTATCAGTTCTAGTGATGAAAATAATCATGAAGATATTGTGGCAATGCTAAAGATGATGACAACGGTGATGGAAGATTAAGAGTTTAAAGAAATTGAAGAGCCTAGGGAAAACAACTTATGTTAAATTATAACTCTTAATATCCCAATTAGAATCACATACGACACAAAATAATTTTTTTTTTATAAATATTTATGTCTTTTATAGGATCCTAATTAGTTTAATTATTTGCTCCTATGTATAATTGAAAAAGAAATATTGATAATTAATTAAAATTGAATTTAAGAATTCACTGGAGCTAACTGAGAAAAGAAATCGGTTAAAGGGGATTGAAGAAAATAGGTTAAAAACGAATTTGGAAGAGGTTCCCAGCATTGACAAGTCGACTGGAGCATAGAAGGTGAAGATGTTAAATCTCTCGGTTGACAGGTAGGTTGACCTAAGCTTAAATGGTGAACTCTCTGAATCAATCATTCGGCGGGGAGGTCGACCTGTGATGAGAAGTGAAACTCCCTAAATCTCCAGGTCGACCAATGGGAGAATTTTTTTTGTCTTGGCTACATCCTGAATCGATCGGTCAACAGGTGACCATTGGTCAGTCGATTTATGGGACTATTTCAGGATTTTGTGGAATTCCGAATTTTATTCTAAAAGTAGCCTTTACTAGCCCTTTTTTTTTGTTAGTTTATGCGATATATCTTAGGAATCTGTAGTGTTTTTAGTTATTTAAATGATATCTAAGTATTCCTATAGATATGATTCAAGTATTTTTTATGTTTCTTAATTTGGTACGTATAATTCTTTCAATCCTATTTAATTGTGTTTGAAGAAACATTTAAGGGACTTAATTGAAAGTTTTAAAAGATATGTTTGATTAAATTATATTAGAAATGAATTATTATGATATAGAGGATCTATTGGTGTAATTAAACATCATGTTTCATGGGAACTAGCCGTTGGAGGGCTTGTTTTATTCCCTTTAAAAAAGACCTGCATTTTTTTTACATGAGAGAGACATATTTAGAAAATTATTCTGACCCATTCAACTTTTGAGCTTTCTAAGAGTTATCATACTAAGTGAATTGTAAGATCTTTTCTGAGAGTTATTCTTGAGAGAAACATTTGTAGTGGATTATTGCTACTACTGATCTGAAGTGTCATTACTATCATTATTCTTTCGGTGGATTCCTGATAAGATTGTTCCAAGTAATTTGTTTATTTTCTATAATTATTATTTACTTGGAATTTGATCATTGAAATTGTTTTCCTATTTGTTGGCCTAGTGAGCTACCCAAGAGGGGGGGTGAATTGGGTAGTATTAAAAAATTAATCCAAATAATAACACTTCAAAAATCAAACAATTAATTTTATCCTAAAATTAATTATTATCTTTATAGCAACGGATAAGTGTAATAAACTCTAGGTGCACACTCAAACAACACAAGATAAAATAAAGGAAATAAATAATGTAGTACACACTGATATATCCTAATTCACCAAGCTAATCTTGTCTAATTCAGTCCTCCGAGCCCCCACGGAGATTCGCACCCAATAATCACTAAGATTCCTTCAAACAAGTAGGAACCAAATCTTTACACAATGATTCTTTTCACAGGCTCAGAATTAACCTTTATAAATTCCTTTTCCCAGGCTCAGGAATAACCTCTTCTTTTCCCAGGCACAAGAATAATCTCTACTTTTTACAGGCTCAAGAATAACCTAATTCTTTTTATACATTAGGCTAAAGAATCAAAACCTCATAAAAACACTTCAACTATCCTTTTCCCAAGTAGGGATGGAACCTTTACAGATCACTCACAATTAATTCTATAAAGGAAGAATTAACACATCAATCTCTTTATCAGAAGAGATTGAAATCCAACTACCCCTGATCAGATACTCCCAATAATTTCTAATCCATACACAACTCACCAATTACAAGATATTGATAAGTTCTTCCTACTTGGGGCTTCTACCACCTCAAATCCATTTAAAGTTAATTAATGTCCCAATCATTACTAGTGATAGAATTAAGTGAGGAATCAAAAATCTGATTATAAAAATAATACGGGTAGCACAAAATTGAGCACATAATCAGATTATCACACAAATTGTTTTAAATGTTTTTTATGCTTTTAAAGTTCAAAAATGATTTCATGAAGCTCTTGTCAACCAAGCAAATATAGAAAAATAAATATGCAGTAAAGATTAATAGCTTGGAAAGATCTCACCCGGATAATACCGAAGAATTATAGATTGGACTGCTAGACAGCTCAACTCGGTGACGCTTACATAATCAGCGATTTAAGTCAAGAACTTCTCAATAATTGATCTCACAATTTGATCTTTCAAAATAATATCAGAATGATTACTCTTATAAAAACTTATGAACTAAATAGTTATTGATGTCATCACTTTATTATGTGAAATCCATAAGTCTATATATAGAAAATTGAAACAAGCACTCCAACGGCTAGTTTTTAAATGATAAGTATCTAAAAAGAACCTATAGATCTCATATATCATTATCTTTCATTTTAGGTATATTTGACTTAATTATAGCTTTCAAAACATTCAAATAAGTCCCTTAAATATTTCTCAAACTCAAATCAATCGAATATAAAGAATTATATGAACCAATTTGAGAAATAACCAAAATATATGAACCATATCTACAGAGATAACAAAATATCAATGATATATCTTTAATACTATCATATTCCCAAAATTTCTCTCATATCTCAACAATAAACGGCTAGTAACGGCTACTATTTTATTAGAATCCTCGAAATCCTCTAAACCTAAAACAGACCATCAGTCGACCGACAAATACCCATAAGTCGACCGCTCAATTCAAGATACTAGCCAAGACAAAATTCCTACGCCGGTCAGTCGACCTATCTGTCGACCTAAAGATTCAGAGAGTTTAATTTCTGGTTACAGGTCGACCTCCATGTCGACTGATCAATTCAGAGAGTTCACTATTTATGCGCAGGTCGACTTATCAGTCGACTAATTAATGCTGGAACACTTCTCCTAATTTGATTTTAATTCATTTTCTTTGATGTTTTCACCCCTTTAACCGATTTCTTTTCTCGGTTAGCTCCACTAATTTCTTAAATTCAATTTTAATCAATTATCTTTATTTCTTTTTCAATTACACATAGGAGCAAATAATTTCACTAATTAGAATCCTATCAAAATACACATAAACATAAAATCATTTTCGTGTCGTATGTGATCCTAATCGGGATACGTTAAGAGTAAAAATATATTAGAGTTGTTTTCACCTAGATTCTTTTGAATCTTCAAATCTCTTAATATCCATCTCTATATCTTTCAATTTTTTTTCATGATAATATCTTCATTAGAACTAATAAACTGAAATAGTTAATCAAACCATTAGTTCCACAAAAAACATAAACATTTAATTGTTCATCAAAATCTTAGGATCAACACGATTTTTTACTGAAAAATATTTTTGAAATAATATTTTGAAGAAATTTGATTACGTGCTCAATTACGTGCTACCCAATTTTTGTTTAAAATTAGATTTTGAATATATTACTTTTCTATCACTAGTTTTGAGATATTAATTGAGTTCTCAGTTATCTGGGGTAGTAGAAGCTCCGAGTGAGAAAAATATCTTATCAATATGTAATTGGTGAGTTAAGTGACAGATTGAATACTATTGGGAGTATTTAATCAAAGGGTAGCTGGTTTCAGTCTCTTCCTATAAAGAGATTGAGGTAGTAATTCTTCATTGATTGAATTGATTAGTGAACAATTTTATAACGGTTCAATCCTTACCGGGTAAAATGATATTTGGAGTGTTTGTGAGGTTTTGATTCTTTAGCCTAATGTACAAAAAAAAATTAGGTTATTCTTGAACCTGTAAAAAGTAGAGGTTTTTCCTAAGTCTGGGAAAAAGAATTTGTAAATGTTGATTCTGAGCCTGCGAAAAGAATCATTGTAAGGGTTTAGTTCCTACCTTTAAAGGAATCTTGAATTTAGTGGGTGCGACACTGCGTGGAGCTCGCCAAGAGTAACTTGGTGAACCAGTATACATTTCTGGTTTGTTGCTGTTTTTTATTATTTATTTTTATTGTTTGGTGTGCACCTAGTTGATATTATATTTCCACTGTGATATAAAGATAAAAACTAATTTAGGATTAAAATTAATTATTTGAATTTTTGAAGTATTTTTTTCTGATAATTTTTTATGTACCCAAATCACCCCGCTCTTGGGTAGCTTACTAGGCCAATAGAGTTGCTGAGGGTAAGAATTGACATCTCCTAGAAAGGGCCTGTACTCTTCTTTTTGAGATGAACGATCCCAAACACTTCTGGGGCGATGCAGTTCTTACCACCTGCTTCCTAATCAACCGGATGTCGTCCTCTACCCTCAATGGAAAGGTTTCTTATTACATTCTTTTTCTTCTGTCACCCTTATTTAGTTTACCTCTTTGAATATTTGGGTTTGTTTGTTTTGTTCATCAGTTGACTCCCGGCTATGACAAGTTAGATCCCTGTGCTTTAAAATGTGTCTTACTAGGCTATTCTCGTACACAAAAGTGTTATCGATGTTATAGTCCATCATTACATTGCTCATTTATGGGTGCAGATGTTACATTCTTTGAGTCCACCCCTTACTTTTTTGCCCCTTACTCTCGAGATGATCTGGACGTTACACTTCCTTTGCCAAGTGAACCAAACCCTACACTATCTTCCTCTACTCTAGATCCTTTCCCATCTAGTCGTTCTTCAACCCCTTTGGAGGTATACTCTAGTCACCAGAAGGTAGCCTCCACTGTTGTGCCCATTGATTCTGTTCCCTCAGATTCTTTAGTAGTAGACCCACCCATATCTGACCTGGACATGCCCATTGTCATCTGGAAGGGTAAGCGTACCTGTACTAACCATCCTATTTCTAACTTTATCTCATATGCACACCTATCTCTTTCATACTTCTGTTTTGTTACTTCTCTGTCCTCTATTTCTATTACTAAGTCTGTTTCAGAGGCCCCCACTCACCTTGGTTGGGAAAAAGCAATGGAAGAAGAAATGTTTGTCTTACATCAGAATGGTACTTGTGATCTCGTCTCGCTTTCGCCTGACAAAACTATAGTTGGATGTAAATGGGTGTACACTGTTAAAGTTCATCTGGATATTACCATTGATCGACTCAAGGCTCTCTTAGTTGCTAAAGGCTGCACTCAAGTATATGGTCTTGATTACTATGAGACATTTTCTCCCGTTGCCAAGCTCGCTTTTGTTCGTTTGTTCATATATCTGGCTATCACTTTTCGTTGGCCATTACATTAGCTCAATATCAAGAATGCCTTCTTAAATGGTGATCTGACTGAGGAAGTATATATAGAGCAACCTCTTGGGTTTGTTGCTTAGGGGGACCCTGATTTGGTATGTCGTTTGAAGAAATCTATTTATGGCCTCAAGCAGCCTCCTAGAGCATGGTTTGGATGATTTAGTGAAGTGGTCATTGAATTTGGTCTTCGGCATTGTAGATTCGATCATTCTGTCTTCTAGAAGCATAGTAAAGTCGAGATAATATTGTTGATTGTGTATGTGGATGACATCGTGATTACCAGGGATGACCACAGTGGTATTCAAGAACTCAAAAAGTGTTTGCATAGTAAGTTCCAAACCAAAGATTTGGGGCACCTAAAGTATTTCTTGGGGATTGAAGTTGCCTGATCAAGTCAAGGCATTTACCTGTCTCAGAGAAAATATGTCCTTGACCTATTGAGCGAAATAGGAATGCTAGGAGAAAAATCGATTGACTTGCCTATAGATCCAAACACCAAATTATTACTAGATTAGGGTGTACCACTGACAGATTCAGTGCAATATAGACAGTTAGTTGGAAAGTTGAACTACCTGACAGTTACCAGGACAAATATCTCCTTTGCTGTTAGCGTTATCAGTTAGTTCTTGGATCGTCCAATGACTTGTCACTAGGATGTAGTGATTTGTATTCTTCGATATTTGAAAGGTGCTCCTGGTTGCAGTTTGGTATATCAAAATTTCGATCATACTCAAATAAAGGGCTACATAGATGCTAATTGGGCTGGATTACCCTAAGATAGAAAATCTACTACTTGGTATTATTTGTTCGTTGGTGGTAACCTTGTCTCTTGGAAGAGTAAAAAACATATAATAGTGGTGCGGTCAAGTGCATAATTGGAATACAGGGAAATGGCCCATACCACTTGTGAGTTAACTTGGTCGAAACATTTGTTAGAAGAACTTGGATTTGAACACACTTCACTGATGAACCTGGTATGTGATAATCAAGCAACACTTCACATTGCAACCAATCCAGTGTTCCATGAGAGAACAAAACACATTGAAATTGACTGTCACTTTATTTGAGAAAAATTGTTGTAGAAGTAAATTGAGACTAAACATGTAAATTCAGTTGATCAGTTAGCTGATATATTAACTAAACCATTGGGGGGTTCAAGGATAAAGTACATTTGTAACAAGCTTGGAGCATACAACATATATGCTCCAGCTTGAGGAGGAGTGTTAAAGGGTAATTATGTCTTTTCTGTATTACTTAGGGTTTCCCGTACGGTTTAGGGTTTACTGTATGGTTTCCTAATTCTTATTATAAATAGGGGGAGAGGCTAACACAATAGTTAAGCCATCTTATTCTATTCCTACTCTTCTTTTACTTTAACAGTTAACATATTCTGAGTGACCAATTTGGGAAATAGCCCCATGTGTCCGTGTGTCTGGCATAGATAGAACGTCAAGGCTTCAGCAAATTTTAACAATTTTCTGAACTTTAGGTCGTCGCATATTTTAGGCGAAGAAACTTTGGGCGACCCCCCATTGTCTGGCAGAATTGTGGACAACGTTTCTCAAATGTTAGCAAACAATCTTGAGTGAAGAGATTCTGGGTGAACCCCTGACGGACAGAATTTTGAATTACACTTTTCAAACTGTTAGCAAATAGTCTTGAGCGAAGAGATCCTGGGTGAACCCCTGAGGGAAAAATTCTGAATAACATTATCCAAACCATTAACAAATCTCGAGCATGGACTAACCTTCACTGAGGACCAAGAGACAGAAGTGAATTCCAGGAGGGTATACACGACGGATGAACATGGGAGCCAGGCAGGCACACTCGCCGGAGGTGCCAGGCGCATAAGGCAGTTGTCTCGTTAGCTAACGGGCTAGCACTGCTGGCCCAGCAGCGCTAGTTGACACCACTTTGTACCCTAGCTTTGACTCATTTTTTGATTTTTCACCCTTGAACTTTTGTCACTCTTTCATTTTGCATCCTTGAACTTTTGTCAATCTGCACCCCTGAAGACCATTATCTCACCTTGAAACTTGCCCATTATTCCACTTTGAAGCTTGACCATTATTTTAAGCTTGATCACTGAAGTTTTGGGGTATCACCTTTTCCCCCTTACACCTTTAAAGTTTTGGGGCACAAGGATTTTTACGCTTTGTACATTTGAAGTTTGCCTATTATTTTCATACACGGCATTTTCCTTTGTTACCCTTTTGACGGGTGAGGCCTGAGAAGAAAGAGCATTGAGCTCGTCATTTGGAGAAGGCCCCCTTTATACCCTGTCGGCTGGAGGTAATACGGCAGGGTGGTGGGTACATGATAAGATGATGGCGACATGAGGAGATGATGCGAAACTTTTGGACGACACTTTTTGGGAAGGCACTTTTGAAGGACGTTTTTCTGAATGGCGCCTTTTAGATCCTCCACCTTCTTCTCCTCACTTATCTTCACTGGGCTAGTAAATCAGCTATTTTTAGTGAGTGGACTTCTTGCCGAGTTGGATTGTCACCGAGCCACAATTTAGGAAAATGATAAGGTTGAGGCCAGTTTTTGTACCGACCTGTCTACTATTCGGACCGAGAACCTCAAACTCTGCACTAATTGACAGAATCTCAAGTCTCATATTGATATGCTCAAGGCTGAGTTCGCCACTTATAAGCATTACGTGATGAGCTTGGAGTAGAAATGGGGGGACACCATTAATCGGGCCAGGGAGAAGGGTAGATCAGAGGTGGTGAAACAGTGGAAAAAAGGACCTAGATATTTGGAGCTTCAAGAAAAGACAACTAATGAATTTTTAGAGGTAGGGAACCAAGCCACAATAAAGTCTATCCACCGCCTGTATCTTGATTTCCCCTCCGGCTCGGTAGAGATGGATTTCTGAGAGCTAGAGAACTATACCGAGGACGAATGCATCGGGCAGAGAAATGTTAGGGAGGACAGTACTAACTATAGCGTCCCTAATGAGGCTAAGATTGACACTCTTTCTCCTTACACGGACGCCTCTCAAGATGTGGACGGGGAGGACTGAGCTTTGGGCTATCGCTTCTGATAGCACGTAAATACGTCGCTACTTTTACCGCAAGTGTATGGGTCAAGTTTTAGTAAGATTGGGAAGAGTAGGGGTTGTCGTATCCACAGTGATTGGTGTAGATTATCGTTGAGTACCGTAATTGTTATAACCTAACTTTATTTAGGCAATAAAAATGTAGTTTTTATAATAAAATATACTAAACTAGGTTAATTAAACTAATTATACTAATATACTAGTATGACATTTATGGGAATTTTTTGCCTAGGGATTAACTTCGTCCACTTAAACGTGTTCATTTCAATCTAGTTTACATTAACGGCATTCATCCTATCCGACAATCTCGGTATCAAAATCTCATTTACTGCCTCTCCCGATTGTAAAGTGAATGAATATGTGACTTCGCATCAACGCCAAAGTCCCCCTCGAGCGTCTATACGACACTTGGTCACATGAGTCTTGCACCAACGTCATGGATTGCACACTTTCTAACCCTTTCCAAGGTTATTAGATCTTCGAGTTGTGTTTAAACCCTAGTCCAAATTCGGGGTTACCTCTCATGAGCGTCAAACCCTGTATTCTCAATATATCTAAACAAGCATATAAACGTGGAATAACGGCAACCACAATCAGATAAACATGAACAATCATTAATAAAACATCAATTTTATTTAAACAACATTTTCGTGAAGTATATCAGTCCCTAGATAATATATGTTTAGCTACACATGGCCGTATCCCTATATACAACTAGAAATGATCTAAACATAAACAAAACATTCATCCAAATCTAAGAGAGAAAGAGAGAAACAAGGAGACTAGCCGTTATCCGAAGATCCAATGCTAAAACGTACTCCGAGAACACTTCCTCCTTCGCGTTGTGATCTTCTATTAGTCGAATGGCCTTGGAGCTCCCAAAAAACATCTACCTTTCGTTTGGGGAGAAGAGGGACAATATTTATAGGATTCAAAATATCTCAAAATATCTAAAATAACCTAAAACATCTGCAGCATGACCGCTGCAGGGGTGAGATCACCGCTACAGTGGTGGATAGGTCGATAAGATTTTGGCAGGTGACCACTGTAGCGGTGGAGCTCTTTACATTTTGACCGTTGCAACGGTGGAGCTTCAGCAAACTATCTGTATTTTCACCGCTGCAGCGGTGGATGTAGGCTTTAAATATGACATTTTTGCCTTTTTTCTCCACCGTTCTTCTATTGCTTTGATCGTTTATGGATCGTTTTAGTCCCTTTTCACCCCGAATACCTAATTTAAGACAAAATAAAAAAACCGTATTAAAACATAATAAAATTCTATAAAAATACCTGAAAACTAACAAAACCGGCTTGGGAATAAATAGATAAATTACACCTATCAGCTTTCTCGGCACTTAGGATTTTGTAGACTCCTTTTCACTTATTTTTTTTGTTGACTTGTAATGGGCTGAGGACCCCCACATGTACATTTCCTTTTGAGTATATAAATGCAATTCATTTATTGTGTATTCTTGTTTTTCTATGCGTGAGCGTGTAAGCTTTTGAGTGGCAAAAAATGGTACTTTAGAGTCTATTTCTTCCTCCAGATATTTTTGTCATGTTTCTTTATACTCGATAACTACTTTAAAGTTCTAAAATTTTAAAAAAAAAATCTCATTCTTGCCCAGGACCATGGAACACTAGCCTCCCAGTCTGGGACACGAGTTGATTGTAAGGAAAATCGTGTTGCAGACTTAGGAAGAGGGTTTCTGGTAGCGGTTTTATTCATCGCTACAATACCACAAGTATACGGGTCAAGTTTTAATAGTATGGGAAGCATAAGGGTTATTGTATCCACAGGGATTGGTTTAAATTGTTGTTAAGTATCGTAATTATCATAACTTAACTTTATTTAGGCAATCAAATTTTTGGGTTTTTATAAAAATAAACTAAAATAAATATAAATATAAATACAAAAATAAAATAAAATATGGATTATCTATGCACAAATGTTCTAGGGGATTGATTTGATCTCATTATTCCCAGGTTATCCTATTAAGTAATTATTAGTTAATTTCGTTCTTTCAATAATCAAGGTCGCCGTGCAATTGCTCTCTCACTACCTCTCCAAAGCGTCAAGTGAGAAAATATATAAACACTTCAATACTGATATCCCTATCGAGTACTTAGGTGAAAACGTTGGTTAAACCCAACCTTATAGATTACGCAAGCTCTAAATATTTCCCGATCGATTAAAGCTTACGTTGTGTTTAACCCAAGTCCGAATCCGACATTACCTCTCCCGATTGTCAAATCTCAAGTTCTCAATTCAACCAAAATATCATGTGGAAGCATATATTGGGAGCATTATAAAGGCAAACACAATTGACTAGAAAACCTAGTTGGTAAATCTAGAACTTGATCACCTCCCGGTTTCACAAAATCCTAAATTCCCAACTAGATTACGTAGGTGTTGATTTCCTCCCGGATTCACAACAACCTAAGTTATACACTCTCAAATCCGGTTACGAATTCAACCTCTCCTGAGTATAAAATTCGCAACCCAAATTCGTATAATTCATTGGCCACATTAATCAAACACATTAAGCATAAGAGATGCATAAAATGGAATTAAAACTAACAATAAACAAAATAGTCTAAACATGGTTCAAAACAAGACTACATCAAGCCCTAGATTAAATTACGAACACAACATATATAGATTTAAAACTAATATTTTCAAGAAATCCATAGATGCAAACATGTTCAACACAATATCCACAAATACAAAAAGCAATCAAGATTAGGGAGAAAAGAAAGGTAGAAAAAATCTTATTACGGGTTTGAGCTCCAAATCTTCAATCCCAAGTGCCATCAATGGTGTTTTCTTCTTCAATCGCGTATCAAAACGCCATCACCCGGTGCTTTCTCGTCCAAAATCACCTCTAATGTTTATTTTCTCTTCCAAAATCGCCTCTCCATGGTTTGAGCTTAAGGTGGTATTTATAGGGGGTCAAAAATTAGAGTTTTTGAGTAAAAAGATGGCACAACGTGATGGGAGACCATTGCAAGGTGCGTTTTAGTGCCCTGCCGTGTGCTAAGAGTAGAAACACTGACACGAGTGTGTTGTAGCGCGCGTTGGACATCGCCTGCACCAGGTTGGTATTTTGGTCATATCTTTTTTTTTCCAGAAATCCGATTAAGGTGATTCAAAAGAATATGGAAATCTAATACATACATCTACAACTTCCATGTTTTGATTTTTTCCAAAATCAGAATTTATCATGGCCAAAATTGGTCTTAAAGTTACTGCACCTGTACACATTTTGCACTGTTTTTTCCATTTATTTGTAATCCTACAAAACACAGAAAAAACACATTAAACTAATAAAAATGCTTGAAAACACACAAATATTTAAACCTAAAAATACTTGTTTTGTTAATAAATAAACCACTCATTAGTTTCCTAAGGTACCTGGTCCTCTCGGTCCGCAGGGGCACAACGTGGCGGTTGGTCCCCTGTGGCCGGTCATTAAGGAGTTCTTTGTAGTCAGATTTATTTAAGAACCCTTTCATGTTATATCCTTTTAGGCCACACAGCAATTACTTCTCCATTAGAACTCTGGACTTATAGTCGACTAGTGGGGATAAGTAGTTAGATGCAAGCCCTCAGACCCGATCAATGTCTCTCCATTGGTAGATGACCTTGGTCTTTCCCAGGGTATAGACTACTGGCCTTCGGGGATTGTTTTGATGTTATTATCAGAGAAACGCGGTAATGGCTCTAGAGACTTAAGTTTTAGATAGGAGAAGCAAGTGTTTCGTATTCTCGGGATTGGCGATTTTGTTAGTATTGATATTGTGTGTAAATGACTTAATTTCACTTTATGCATTTATTTTGTATATAATTTTTGTTTGTAGTTTTATTTTTGTTTCCAACGCAGGGTACTTGGCAATGTTAGAACGACAGGTATTGATGCAACCCTTTCAATAGGATTCCAAGCCGTTTATTGTGCTTGGCTAAGCACATAAGTCGGTGAGGCATTTCGTTGAGAGATTGAGCCATCCAAAGCAAAACTTCGCCAATCTTGAGCGCATTCTAAAAATGTCGGGTCGAGGACATTAAACCACGCGCTTCTTGGGAGGCAACCCAAGCAATTCTTTTTGATCCATCCCATCCGACTTGATTCAGAGGCGAGATCCTCTCACCTCCCAGGTAAGTGTTCTAAACACCCTTCATCAGCGTGCTTTAATTTCATATATGTTGATAATGATGATTGGGTTCGCTGAGGACACTGTGCATTTTGAGTTCAGAAGTGATGTGTAGTATTTAGTATTGTTAGTTTATGTGTTATTATTTTTCCGTATTGCATGTGTGTTTAGGTTAGAATGTGTTTATGTTTTTATGTTGTTGTTTATATGTTGAGTTTTGTGTTCATCTGGGCCGTCACCTGATAATAATAATAATTACCCCTGGTTGTTTTTGAAGTCACGGGTAATACCCATGGATGTGTAATTCTTTGTGCTTGACTATGTTTTCTGGTAAAAATTATTGTAGATCCTAATTTGAACGGGCACATAGACTCAATGTATAGTTATTCAAGTGATTTGAGGACGATTATCGATTAACCAAATTCATTACACATTGAGGATTCTAGAATTTGATTGAGGGGAAGCTTGAGGCGAAATCCTAGGCAAGGTAGTTCAAGAGACGTGATTTAGGCATTATCTTTGTCGCTTGAGCCTTTTTAAGCCTACCTTGTTACATGTTTATCCCTCGTTACCCTGTCGAAGCCTAAATACAAATTCAATTCAGAACACATAAGCTAATACCCTAGCCAGTTGATCATTTTCCAAACCTATATCGCTGAAATTAAAGACACATTTGAGTGAATCAAGTTAGCCATTGCAAAGGCTTCTTGATGTGAGCGGTTGGGTTTAGGGCAAACTTCTTATTGGTTCGATATTCAAGTACTCACTTGTCGTTTTTCATTTGTATTTCACACACCCCTTTAATTGTAACAATTAAATAAGTTTGGGGGGGTGTTTGTTGAAAAGAAAAAAAAATAGAAAAAAAAAAAACAAATGTAAATACGGTTTTTATTTTTGTTTCTTTTGACAAGTGAGTACGTCGGTCTTAAATGCATATTCGGGATTATTTCCAATATTTCTATAGGGGTTCGAGAGTGAACGTGCCAAGCATTGAGCCTTGGGTAACGTTAACAATGTTAACCCGAATTCTATTCTGAAATACCCTTGGCCAAATTAACCTTAACTGAACCAAGCCCAAATGATCTTCATGAACTACTAAACCTACATTAGTGGAGAGTGGACCCCAATCCAGTTTATGGTAATCCTTAAGTCATGAATTTCGTTGGTGGATAATCCAATCCGATCGTTGTATAGTTATATTATTAAGTCTCGCACTAACACTTTTACATGATCTAGAATAGCGTTTACCATTATTGCATGTTGAAAATCTAGAACATTACATGCTGTGTGTCACCGCCTGAACTCGATACTACTGGCGGTTGTTGATGGAAAAATAAATAGGCTGTTAGAAGAATTTAAAACTCGCATGTTATTATGTTTAGATTGTTTTTAGGTTGTTTGTTATTTAATTTAGTTTGTTGTTTTTGTATTTTTTTCATTTTTAGTGTGTGTGTTTGGCTCGAGGACTAGCCAAATTCTGAGTTTGGGGGTATTGATAAGTGTGAAAAACCTATCTATTTCCAATCCGAATTTGTTAGTTTTCGAATATGTTCATATAGTATTTTATTATGTTTTAATTAGTTTTTATACTTTTTGTATAAATCAGGTGTGTGAGGAAAAAAGATAGGAAACTGAAACTAAAACGATAAGATCGAACCAAAGCGGTTCAAAGTTACGGTGGATAAACAAGCTCGGAGGCTAAAAGATGAAACAGGCCCACCGCTTAGGCGTCCAGACCACCACCTAAGCGGTGAAGATGCTGAGAAGAGCAAAATGTTACTGACGGATGACCGCCTAGGCGAAGATTCTATCGCTTAGGCGGAAATCCAGCAGAAGACAAGGAAGAGCTATTGACAGCCGCTCGCCTAGGCGGAAATTCGACCGCTCAGGCGAAAATCCAACAGAATGTTCTCCTAGTCCACCGCCTACTTCACCGCTTAGGCGATTAGATTGAACCGACCTAACTCCGCCTAGGCGCAATTTCTACCGCCTAGGCGGATTTGCCCTGCACAGTCTTGAGATATTTTTAGATATTTTTGAGATATTTTTGCTATAAATACCCCATCTCCTCCCCCTTGGCTGGTAACAATCTTGCCCCCTTGGATTTTTTAGCCCCTTAGGCTATATCTAAGGGTATATTTAGGAGTTTTAGGTGTGGAGCTCACATCCCGAAGTGGAGAAGACGGCGAATCAATCGTAGGGCGTTCTTAGCGGTTTATCTTCGGACGAGGCTAAGTTCTTCAATTGTTTTTCTTTATTTCTTTATCTTTGGAGTTTGTGAGCATGTTTAGATCGTTCTTTCATGTTTATATGGCTATGGCCATGATTTAAATATGGATTGTAGTAGGGATTAACATTATATCTATAAATACATTGTTTGGATTATTTCGGTGTTTCGTTTGTGATTGTTCTTCATAGTTTGATTGTATTTATTGTATTGTTTGTTTATTCTGCTTGGATTGATAAATGGAGAATACGGGGTTTTGACAAACCCCGGATTCGGATAAAGGTAAACAAACGCCACGATTCTATAACCCGGTCGAGGTTTGAATCGTGGACAATCGATGACGTGGGGCAAGACACACACTACCTAGGGTCGTTAAGGCCTTGAGGGGGACTTCTTCATTGACTCAAAGTTGCGTTATATCCCTCGTCTTACACTCGGAATAGGTGGCGAGGGAGTTTTAGAATGGAGATTGTCGATAGGGTAAATACAACGCGACGATCTAATAACCCGGGAGGGAGTTGGATTGTGTGCAATCAATGATGCTGGGTGAGACTCATGTGACCTAGGGTCGTTAAGACGTTGAGGGGGACTTCTACGTTGACTCGAAGTCATGTATTCTCCCGTCTTACACTCAGAAGAGGTGGCGGTAGAGTTTACGTACCGAGATTGTCAAATAGGTCGAACAACAAAAACGTAAGTAAATCGGAATCGAACACGTATTTGTGAACACATTAATCCCTAGGCGATTCTTCACCCTAAAACGTATTAGAATATTAGTGTAGTTAATTTAGGATATATTAGTATTAGTTTAATTAATTAAATACATTTGTTTTCGCCTAGATAAAGTTAGGTCACGACAAACGCGGTATTCTATAGTAATGACACCAATCCCTGTGGATACGATAACCCGATCTTAACAATCACACTATACTAAAACTTAGACCTCATATACTTGTGAGTGTAAGTATCAGTGTGTTATTTCCCGCGCTACCATTACACTTAACGCTGAGCGTCGGGATGAGGCTTGTGGAGAATCGTCCGCGACATTGAGCATTAAGATGCTCTTTTTATGAGATTTATCCACGACGTCGAGGGTTGGGATGTTGTTTTGGAGAATCATCCGTGACTTTGGAGGTTAGAATGCTATTGTGAAGAATCATCCGTGATGCCGAGGGTCGATATGTTGATTTGGAGATTCATCCACGACTTTGGGGTCGGAATGCCGTTGTTGAAGAATCATCCGCGACTCTGAGGGTCGGAATGTTGTTTTAGAAAATCACCCATAACCTTGGGTATCAGGACACCATTGATGGAGAATCATTTGTAACTCCGAGGGTCGAGATGTTATGTTGGAGAATCACCCGTGACCTCGGGGTTGGGACACCATTTTTAGAGAATCATCCGCGATGGCAAGGGTCAGAATGTTGATATGGAGAATCATTCGCAACTTTGAGGGTCGAGATGTTATCTTAGAGAATCATCTGTGACTCTGGGGGTCAAGATAGTGTTCTGGAGAATTATCCATGACTCTATGGGTCGGGATGATATTTTGGAGAATTATCTGCGACTCTGAGGTTCGAGACGCCATTTTGGAGAATCATCCGCAACTTTGAGGGTTGGGATTCTGCTCTAGAAAATCATTCACGATTTTGAGGGTTGGGATGTCGTTTACTAGAAAGAACACAAGGCATATTGTACAAGATATCTTCTTTATTTTGATAAGCAAAATAGCTACACTTTGTATAAACTGGAAGTTGTTTACAAAAGTGGATCTTCTCTACGGAAGTAGTGCTTCAGATGTTCAACATTCCACAGGTGTTTGAGTGGCACGCATTATTCTATTTCAATATCATAAGTTCCCAGACATGTGGTCTTAGTGACTTTATATGGCCCTTCCCAGGTAGGGTCCAGATTTCCTCTTGGATCTCCATTCGTGTCTCTTCCTAGAGGACGGTATTTTTTCCCCTCCCTAGAGTTGAGTCCACTATGGATGACATTGATCTCGTCGTCCACGCTCTAGTGATTGTCCTCAATCTCAACTATCCGGGGCTAGGGATGGTTGTAGTTTTCTTATCTTTTCTGGGCTCGAGGTTTTTTTTGGGGGTAATCCTTGTTGGGATGCTCTCAATCTTCTCTCTGGATATAGTTTCCGATATAGCCTCTCCGGGTAAAGGTTTTAATCTACTGCTAGAGTTGGAAGTAGATTTTCTATGGAAAGGCCTCAGTCTTGGTGGAACTCGCAGTACTTGGTCATCAACCTCCCGGTAGACTTCCCTTTCAGGGGTGACAGATGAAGAAAGAAATCACTCCCTGAGTTTTCTGCGAACGCGGCATCCATCGAGGCCATAATTGGAGTGAACCTTTGTCGGCGATGCCTTGGCAGAGAAAATGGTTTGTTATCCTCAGGTAGGGGTCCCAATCTTCTTTCAACTAGTAATATTTTTTAGCCTTGGGCTCAATTTGGATTGTCATTCTTCAGTTCCTTCTTCTTGTTTATTCATTTCCTCTCTCTTCTGGTTGCAACAATGAGGTCATTAGCATGAAATTTGGTCCCATGATCCTGAGATTGATCGAGAGTTGGGACAGGATTAAAGCAAAGATAACAGGACAACCTCTAGTGTCAGAGCCTGTCGATAAAGGTATTCAGTGCCATGCTTTCACGGAGCTCGTCGCACTCGTTGGCTTCTTGGTTGAGACGCTCAACGTAATCTCCCAAGGATTCACCCAACTCCTGATGGAGAGTAAGGACATGAGCCTTAATCTTTGGTCTCTGCCGGGAGTAGCTAAAACGAGCTAGAAACAACTACTGAAACTCCCAGAATATGGAGATAAATACTGGCCTCGGGCCTTGGATCCAAGACCTTACTGCCCCTGTAAGGATAACGGGAAAGACTTTGCATTGTAGGCCTACAGAAGCCACTTGCATGTCTATATGAGACTTGAACATAGACAGGTGGTCAATTGGATCCAATGTCCCATCGTATGGACTAATTTTTATTTTTTTTTTGGGGGGGGGGGGGGGGGGAGAGGAGGGGGTTGAGCAAAGCATCTCAGAACCACCTCTTGCAAAACCTCTTCCACAATGGAAGATCTCACCTCCATAATAATGCCTTGTCCTGCTTGACCTCTGTTCACCTCCTATAGACGGGATTCCATGTTAGCTCGACAATGTTCTAAGACTTTTCCTGCTCAATGCTCCTCTCGTACATGGTTGCTTGCAGCTTGGGCTATAGTGTGACATGAGCGATGTAAATAGGACTCGATTTCATGTTCGCATTGTCCCTTAGAATCAAACCTAGCTAGCTGATGAGTAGCTCGACCGTCGAACGATAATGACAGGTCCCTCATTGCATGTATGCATAGTATAGGAGGTAGGGATCTTGGCTCTTTCGAGGGGCCCTCTCCAGTCCTGTAGACTTGTGGTCGTAAGGCGGAGGGAGGTTACTAGGTGCGAGCCCATTTGGAAATTCCATACGAATATTTGGTCTTGGGGTCGCTCCTCGGGCCCTATAATCTAGAGAGTTGGTCCCTCCTAGACGGAAGGCAACGGTAGGCGTACTAGGAGGAGCTACACACATGACTTAAACTCTCTCATTTGGATCTTAAAGTAATCATCTAAGATTCCTCTACAACTCCTGAGGTCTATCCCACAGCCCTAGGTGATAGAGTAGATGGCCCTACCTGGTCTTGAAGGGGGTAGTTATCCCTGTTGGTGGGATCTTGAGGGTGTACCCTTGGCATTTTTAACATATTTTCTGATTCATTTTTTTTTTTGTGTCTGTCTGTCTGTCCGACCAGACCTTTTGATTATCCAGGCTCACTTAAGTAGAGAGAAATTATCAGGGGAAGAATATTTGCACGGTGCCCACAGACAGTGCCAAACTATTGGTGTCCCAAAGTGGTCAACACCTCGAGTATGGTCTAGTCAGGACCAGGTAGGTCCTACTTTTGAGTTAGAGTTGTTGAGTCAAATGTAGAGTTGGAGATTTTTTGAGTGAGTTGAAACAGTTAACTTGGAGGGTTGACTTGCTGAAGTCCAGAGTCCTGTTCCTTATAGAGTTGTACCTGCACAAGGCGATGAACCTGGAGGGCTAACTTGCTGAAGTCCAGAGTCCTTCTCCTCATAGAGCAATATCTGCACAAGGTCTGGCTGGGAGTTATCCCGACGAAGTCCCTTCGTGGTGAGAGTAAGAGCTCGGAGAGAAACAATACAAAAACACGTCAAGTTTATAAATGAGTATTGAGCATTAGCATTTTTAGGCGTACCTGGGGCTTGCATAGACCCTGGTATATATAGGCATTAGAGATGATTAGCTTTACCTAATCAGGCCTAAACATGGTTAATTAGGTGAAACCATGTGTAATCACCGGGCTTGGATTTTCAAGCCCATTTGAGGAAGCCCAGGGGCCTTTGTCAAGCCTATGGAAGTAAGTTGATGGAGGAGTTCAAATATCCGTAGAGTCTTGGAGAAGAAACGAACTGAAATTGGGAGCCAGTCGATATAAATGACTAAGTCCCTAAAGTTGGTCGTCCAGAGGCATGGCAAAGAGTTCTGGGTGACAGCGTCCCTGCGCGGCGCATTACTTTTTCCTGGATGCAAATGATATTCTAAGGAAAAAGCCCTGGTTTTCATATGTTCTTGTATAACACTTTGGATTCCTAAATGCAGTCACGTCGATGGTAGACACGTCGTTGGGGCCCTGATACTGACTTAGTGACGCCCAAATATACCCTTATCAGAAACTTATATTTTTTTGTATTTGTGAGTTTGAATGAATTAGACACGTTTGGGATGGTGTCTAGTCAGGGTAGCTAGATTTCGATCTTTTTCCTATAAAAAAAATTGAGTTTGATCTTTGTCTTGTAAAATAAGTTATTATTTTCCCTTGAAAAGAACTAGGTTTTGATTCGGTCTATAATTAAATTAAAAAGTGGATTGTAAAGGTTCATCTTAAACCTATGAAACGGATAAGTGAGAGAGTGTTAGGTTGATTCTTAGCCTATAAAAAGAATTAGGGTATTATAATGGTTGATTTTGACCTTGTGAAAAGAATCAAGAATTGTAAGGGTTTGGTTCTTTCCTGGTAAAGAAATCGAGGGGTTTAGTGAATTGTGAATCTCTATGGAGCTTGGGGGATTTGATGTAGGTAATAGTAGCTTGCCGAACCAGGATAAATTCTTATGTGCTGTATTGCTTATTTTAATATATTGTATTTGGGTATGCATTTAGTATTAAACACATTTTCTTTACGTAAGAAGATAATAATTGATTTAAGAGAAGTGATTATTTGTGTTTAAAAAATTTAATTGTTTAAATTTAGTAACTACCCAATTCACCCTTCTTGGGTAGCTCTTTAGGCCAACAATTACTAACTGGCCTATTAGGGTTTTTAGAATGAGACCCAGTATGCATATTTTTGTTACCTCTACTGGTTTTATGTTCCATATCATTATAAGTATAACAAACTTATTAATATTTTTTTGGCACCCCATTGGGAGACTTTATTATTCATGTTAAGTTTTCATAATTTTTTAACCAAAAACCAAGGGCCAAAGTCAGAGTTCGTTTCATCATCCATAGTGCCCCTCGGATATGCCACCTTAGGATCCTTAGTACTGACACTTATGGGGTTAACCAAATCAGATGCAACAGTAGTACAACTACCTTTATTACCATTGTCACAATGCATTGCTGAATTTTTTGCCAGACGTTTAGTCGCCGATAGGGATTCCTCTCATGAACTACTCCTAAAGGGCAAAAATCCAACCTATGGTTTACCCTTTCACAAGAGAACCACAAAGCATGGATGCTTTCATACTCAATTTTAAAAACTTTACCTTGTAATTCAATTTTGGAAATAATAGGTTTGCATAAATCAACTTCAATACAGATACGAGCAGATTTTCCCCTAATGGATAAAACCATATCTCCATCCATTTTAATGGGTTTACCACAAGATTTTCCAATAGAAAATAAAATAGGAGGATCATAAAACTCAATAGGGAGATTAGGTAACCTTACCCAGATGGAAGTTTTTGAGTCCTTAGTATTTTTTGGATGGAAGTTGGCCACCCACTTTCTAACCGTTAAATAGTGATCCAAGATAACCCAAGGGCTCTCAGTAAGGACACGATGCATATCTGAGATTCTATCAAATTTAACGAAGAAGAAAACACAACTTAGATTAATTAGTTCGAACTTACCTTGGGTCTTCCACAAAGATGTAACCCTAGGTTGGAGCATTTTGTAGCCAAGCGGCCTTCCCATCAACTTGATGATCAAAGAGTCCTGACATCTTTCCTTTCTCTTTGCAAGGATTTGTAGAGGGATAAAGATCATCGGTATAGTTGGGCCAACATCTTCCGTAGTTAAAGAAGACTTCCTTATATCTTTTTTTGTCTTCGTTTTGCCTCTATTCAAAGCTTATTTAAAGGACTTATGTTTAGGAAGGGATTATTGACCCACATGGGGGACATGCAAAGGCGTTTCAAGATTTTTCCTGGTAGGATCTAGAGAGGTTGAGATGAGAAAGGAGCTGGCATGGAGCCTTCCACTTCCATTTTTATCGCAGCAAAGAGGGTAGGAAAGAGATGAGACTCTTCATGTTTTACTTTTTTGGTACTACACGCAAGACCATCTTCTTCTTCCTTAGAGTGGCCTTTGGAAGAACTAAAATATGAAATACTCAATAAACACCTTTTTCAAGAGAAATATTATTACCAAATGAATACATGAAAAATCTTCAATGAAGATACTAAAATTTCCAAGACGGTGTAAGATAAAGGACTATTTATGATATGTAGTCATTACTCTTTACTAGAAAAAATAAAAATAAATGTCAGATGGCTTGTCAAATTCTCTGTTTATATTGAAAAAATATGTATACAATTACCTTTAGGAAAAAGCTCATCCTAATCACAAGGTTTTATCCCAATTCTCAAGATTAATTCAAACAAAAATTGAAATTACTACACCAAAGTATCTTTCACAAAATTGAAAGAAAGGGATTGCAAAATTACAAATCCATACCATAGATAAATTCTAGATCTTGTCGAAGTGACAACTAATCTCCCAAAATTACAACCTGATCTAAAATGAGGAGCATTTGGATAATGCCTGTCAGTGGTCCTTTAGTTTGTCATGGATAACGAAAGAGAAACCCTACTTCTTAGCATAGAATATAGGTAAGGCATGAATAGATGAAGAAAAATAAAAATACGAAGATTTGACAGAGTACCTGTGGTTGAGGAATGTTGATTGTAATGGAGAATTAAGCGGTGGTGGTGGTCGTGGCAGGTTCTAGACCTGATTTGATGATGCTCTTCATGTCTATGATGAACAGTTGACTGTGTTATGGCTCAATTAAGCGTAAGGGAAGAAGTAAGATAGAAGGAAAGATTGAGAGAGTGTACTTACTGCAGCAGATGGAGAGAAGAGTGGGAGAGAGAGAGAGAGATAAAAAGATGAGGGTTTCCGGAGTGGTGGCGTGGAGGTCATGGATCTATAGTTGTTGGATATGACGACAACGACGTGGTGACTAAACGGCGACGGGGCCATAATGGTAATGGCATGGCAATTGCAGGTGATGAAATAAAGATGGCAGATGGAAGCAAGTGTAAAGAAAATGTATAAAATATTTTTATATTTATATTATATATTGGATCGATCTGGATAGCTCTTTATATGAGAGACAAAGAATGACTGTGATTTATGTAGGGGTTTATGCACGTCCTGTTTTATTATATAGATAGTGTTGGCCCATTGAGCTAACCCAAGAGGGGGGTGAATTGGGTAGATAAAAAATTATCAGAGAAAAATACTTCAATAATCCAAATTATAAATTTTAATCCTAAATTAATTATTATCTTTATATAATAGAGGAAATATAATATCAACTAGGTCCACACCAAACAACAAAAATAAATAGTGAAAAATAGCAGCACACCAGAAATTTATACTAGTTCACCACGCTACTTTTGGCTAATCTAGTCCCCTGAGATCCACTAAGTGTTACACCCATTAAACTCAAGATTCCTTTAAAGGTATAAACCAAACCCTCACAATGATTCTTTTCGCAGGCTCAGAATCAACCTTTACAAATTCCTTTTCATAGGGCTCAGGAATAACCTCTACGTTTCACAAGCTCAAGAATAACCTAATTCTTTTTGCACCTTAGGCTAAAGAATCAAAACATCACAAACACTCCAAATATATTTTTACCCGGTAAGGATTGAACTGTTATAAAATTTCTCACAAATCAATTCAATCAAGGAAGAATTACTATCTCAATCTCTTTATAGGAATAGAATGAAATGAGCTATACTTTGATTAAATACATCCAATAGTATTCAATCCGTTACTCAACTCAGCAATTACAAATTGATAAGTGATTTTTCTCACTCAGAGCTTTTACCACTTAAAAAAAATTAGAACACAATTAATATCCCAAAACTAGTGATATAAAAGTGAGATGTTCAAAATCTGATTTTAAACAAAAATTGGGTTACACGTAATCAAATTTCTTCAAGAAATTGTTTCAAAAATATTTTTCAATAAAAAATTGGAAAACAACTTCCAAGATCAAATTCTAAGTAAATAATAATTATACCAAATAAACAAATAAGTTGGAACAATCTCACCAGGAATCCACCAAAAGAATAATGCTTAAAATGGCAATAACACTTCAGATCGGTAGTAGCAATAATCCACAACAAATATTTCTCAAGAATACCTCTCAGAAAAATATGTCACAATTAAATCAATATGATTACCCTTATAAAGCTCAAATGTTGAATAACTCAGAATAATTTTGTAGATATATCTCTCTCCAATGTGAAAAATCGCAGGTCTATATAAAAGAGAATAAAACAAGCCCTCTAATATCTAGTTCCCATTAATCATGATGTTTAATTACACCAATAGACCCACTATATCATAATGATTCATTTATGATATAATTTACTCAAAAATATCTTTTAAAACTTTCAATTAAGTCTCTCAAATTTTTCTTCAAACAAAATTGAATAGGATTGAAAGAATTATGCGTACCAAATTGAGAAACATAAAAAATACTTGAACCATATCTATAGGAATACTTAGATATCATTTAAATAACTAAAACACCTCAAATTCCTAAGATATCTCAGAGATCCTAACAAAAGAAGGGCTAGTAACAACTACTTTTAGAATAAAATCCGAAATTCCACATAATCTTGAAATAGTGCCATAAGTCGACCGACCAAGGATCACCTGTCGACTGACCGATTCAGGATGTAGCCAAGCCAAAAATTCTTCGCCCATCGGTCGACCTAGAGATTCAGAGATTTTCATTTCTAGTCACTGGTCGAACTCCCTGTCGAATTATCGATTCAGAGAGTTCACCATTTAAGCTCAGGTAGACCTACCTATCGACTAAGAGATTCAGTAACTTTACCTTCTATGCTCCGATCGACTTACCTGTTGACTTGTCAATATTGGGAACCTCTGCCAAATTCATTTTTAATCTATTTTCTTCAACGTTTTTGCCCCTTTAACCGATTTCTTTTCTCAGTTAGCTCCACTAAATTCTTAAATTCAATTTTAATTAATTATCAATATTTCTTTTTCAATTACATGCAGGAGCAAGTAATTTAACTAATTAGAATCCTATAAAAAAAACACATATATATAAAAATCTTTTTGTATTGTGTGTGATCCTAATTGGGATATTAAGAGTTAGAATTTAACCTGAGTTGTTATTCCTAGGTTCTTCAATTTCTTCAAACTCTTAATCTTCCTTCATCATTGTCATCATCTTTAGCATTGCCACAATACCTTCATGATCATTTTCATTATTGGAACTAATAAACCGAAACACTCAATAAATTCATTAGTTCCATAAAAAAATCAACATTTAATTGTCCATTAAAATCTTAGGATCAACAGATAGTCTTTTTTTTTTTTTTTTTTTTGTAAAATTTTGTAGGGGAAAAAAAGGCTTAAAATGCCTATAAATCCCCTAAAAGGTATTTGTGCACACTAGGGCTGTAAATGAATCGAGCTGTTTATGAATAGCTCGGGCTCGGCTCAAAAAAAGTTCGTTTAAACTCGTTTATTAAAATAAATGAACTGAGCTCGAGCTCCAAAAAATGTTCGTTTAATAGATGAGTCGAGCCGAGCCTATTCGCAAGCTCATTTTTATGTTCGCGAACAATAATTTATTTTATATATATATATATATATATATATTTATAAATTAGGACATATTTACATTTTAAGACATTTTGAGCCGTCGGATCAGATATCTGACGGCTGAGATTGAATATGGATAAATTATATATTTTAGATATTTTAGACCGTAGGATCGAATATCCAATGGTTGAGATTGAATAATATTAAGAGATATTGTTGACAGTTTGATCAGTTTTCATTGGATGGTCAAGATCAAATTCATTTGAAAAATACTTAAAAATTATCTTCAAATACCTAAAAATTATCTCCGAATTTCTCAATATCCCTAACAAATCTCCATATTTTCTGCTGACCTAATCATTCTCCTCTCATTCTCTCACTCCCACGCTCTCGTGTCTCTATAATCTCACTCATTTCACACACACTCTCTCTATACAATTGGTAGCGCGTAAAATACGCCGCTACTTTCACTCACAAGTATACGAGGTCAAGTTTTAGTATAGATTGGGAGAGTTAGGGTTATCGTGTCCATAGCGATTGGTTTTGACTATAATTGAATACCGCGTTTATCATGACCTAATTTTATCTAGGCGAAGATAAATTGAATAAAATTAATTATACTAATACTAAGTTAATTAATCTAATTAAATTAACTATATTAATATTACTATGAGATGTTTAGGGAAAGTATTTCCTAGGGATTAACTTTTGTTTACAAAAATGTGTTCGGTCTCGTTTTAGTTTACATTAACGGCGTTCGACTTATCCGACAATCTCAGTTCGTAAACTCCCTCGCCACCTCTCCCGAGTGTAAAACGAGGGATATAACGCAACTTCATGTCAACGAAGAAGTCCTCCTCAATGTCTTAACGACCCTAGGTCGTGTGAGTCTTACCCCAACGTCATTGATTGCACACAATCCAACTCCCGACCTGGTCATTGGATCGTCGTGTTGTGTTTACCCTATTGACAATCTCAGTTCTAAAACTCCATCGCCATCTCTCTTGAGTGTAAGATGGAGGAATACATGACTTCGAGTTAATGAAGAAGTCTCCCTCAACGTCTTAACGACCCTAAGTCACGTGAGTCTTGCCCTAATGTCATCAATTGTCCACAATCCAATTTTCTCCCGGGTTATTGGATCGTGGCGTTTGTCTATTCTAGTCCGAATCCGGAATTTGTCAAACCCTATATTCTCGATATGTAAATCTAAGCATAATAAATAAACAATACAGCAAACACAATCAACATAACGAAGAACAACCGCTAACCAAACACAAACTCAACAAAACAACACTTTTATAAATTACATTAATCCCTAGACAAAAACTCGTTTAGCTCATGGCCATAGTCGATTATACAATGAAAATTAAACTAAACATGGTCAAACAACAATCCTAAGTTAAGAAATAAAATAAGGAACGAGAGAAACTTAGCCTACTCCGAAGATTTATCACTACAAACGTTCCGAGATCGCTCCTCCTTCGTTGCAACGTGATCTTCTTCTTAGGATTTGAATGAGCACTCCCAAAACCTCTCAATCTCTCCTCCTAAAGTCTATGGAGGTCCCTTCGCCTAATGGAGATGAGAGGAGGAGAAAACTAGGCTCAAAATATTCTAAAATATCTAAAATAATATCTAAACTGGCACAGAGGTTTTCGCCTAGGCGAAGTTACAGCAGGAAGGTTGGTTAACTTTCTGCCGGATTTCCGCCTAGGCGGTAGAATTTTCCGCCTAGGCCGAAAAACTGCAGGTTTGCATTTTGTTTTGACTGTAACTTCTTCATCCGAACTCCGATTGAGGTGATTCAAAAACCTATGGAAAGATAAGAAAAATATATACAACTTCCATGTTTTGAGTGTTTCCAAAATTGGATTTAATCATAGTCTAAAATAGCCTTGAAGTTACAGCACCTGTACCGGCTTTGCACATTTTCGCCCTTTTTCCACCGTTCTTGATCCGATTTGATCGTGTTTGATCCGTTTACATACCTTTTCACCTCAAACACCTGATTTAGATAAAAACACATAAAAACATATTAAAACGTACTAAACATACTCGAAAACTAACAACGTTCGGATTGGAAATAGATAAGTAATTTACACTTATCAACAATCTCTCACCCTCACTTTGGACCTCACTACTCTCTCCGATCTATCTTCGAGCCATCTCCATTCCCAACCCATCTCGATCCGCTGCTCCACCTTTCTCGCCAATGTCGTTGTCGTTGTTGCGACTCACGAGTGAGGGATAAGCTGTCATCGTGAGTGGGGGACGAGGTGCTGTCATCGTCGCGAGTTCGGAAGAGAAAGTGAAAGCGACAGAGAGAGGAGAAACTGAGAGAGGAAGACAGGGGGTAGATCTATAACGACAGTGGCGTTGGCGACGAAATAGCCTACGATGTCCGGTGGTTGTGGCGGCGGCGGCGGCTTTTACACCTCTCTCTTTCTTCAAAACCCACAAATCAAGCCCTAATTTAGAGTTCAAACCATGCAAACCCAAAACCCATAAATCAAGCCCTAATTTAGGCACAAATGAATTTAAGAAAATAACCAGACAACAAAAACCATCAGACTTACGAAATCCAAGATCAAATATGTAGCAAATATCTGGGTTTTCGGTGCTTTTTTTTTCGCCCAGACCATCGCCATCGCCACCCTCGTCGTGCCATCGCCACAGTCTCTACCCCTTTGTCTCAACATCACCAGGATCCCTCTACGCAGCAGCCTTCTTCGCTCTACTTTGCTCAGCCGTCGATCGATCCATCCTCTACGCACTAATTCCTTGCCAGATCTATACGGTGTACGACTTCAATGGTAAGATTTAATTTTTTTCTAGATCAATTTTTGTTTTCATCCATTTGATTTTACACGTGGAGAGTTTAATTGCAGTTCAGATGCTAAACCCTAGCTTCAGTTCTAACACCTCTCTTTAACTCTCAGAAAATCCATCTCACTCTCTCTTTCTTCTCTTGTTGCTCAACACCCAGGTATATCTTCTCTCTTTGTTATATTCTAGATTCTCTTTCTAATTGTGGAATTTTTATATAAATTGATTTGTGCTTATTGGGATTTTTTCTGGGAACATTACAGAGGGAATTCCCATTTTTTAGGCAACTTTGTGGTGGTTCTTACTTCTTCTTCATTCAGTATTATTTCAAACTCTAATTCAAGTACATAGTTTTGATTTGGCTTCTATTAATTCTATTTTCTCAAAATTGTGTTCCTAGATTTCTTGATTTTTTTACCGGTTTCTTTCTTGATTTGGTCATGTGGTAGTTTTCGAAGCGATCTGAAATTGATTGTGGAACCAAGTAACTTTGGTATAATTTTCAGATCTAAATTTTTATTTCGTTAGATTTACTGATTTAGTTCTCTTTTTCTCACCACCTTCTTATTCTTTCTGTTGTTGATAATTTGATAGTTGAATTTTTATGTGTGTGTGTTCCCAATAACATATGCTCATGAGGATTGAAAATCAAACATATACTCTGGAATGGAATGATAAATTTTTGCTCCCAAAAATCTGAATAGAAACAATTGTTTTTTTCTACCTTTACGTTTGTAGCTGTTCTGTTTCAAAAAAAAAAAAAAAAGGAATTATGTTAAGATGTTGCCAGAAATTTGCTCCCAGAAATCAGAATTCAAGTCAATCATGGAAAATTAATGATAATCGAATGATCTCAGATGCTGTTGGTGATGATGCAGTAGTGGCCTTGATTCAGTTTGGTTATGGATGTAAAGATGAGCTAGGGAATAGGTAATTTTTCCTTTGTTTTTTCGTTGGGTTTGTTGAATTTGCTTCTGTCTTTCTTGCTTTGTTTCTTTAGTTTATGTCTTAGTTTTCCTTTAGTAAAAGAAATCAAAATGTCCTGTAAAGGACCTAAAGGTAAAACAATTAAAATCCACTTTTCAAAATTCATTTGGAAGTCTTTACAACTTTAATTCTTCTACCGAATAAAAGAAATTGAAAATTTAAGAACTAAATGGCACTGCCAAAAGAAAGTGAACGGTGATCTGTTTATGGTGTTTATTCATTTATTTTAAATATATATCTGATAACTGAAAACTGATATTTACCCGATCTTCCTCACCATGCTTTACATGCTATCTTGCGCTGCCTACAACCTCATTATCATTCGCTGGGAAAAAGTGAACGGTAATCTGTTCATGGTGTTTCTCTTGATTGGGAACATGACAGTGGAGTATCTGGTGATGAAGCACAACAATGCACGAACACTGTAGGTACTGGGGAATACCAAGGCGGCGGTCGCCGTGGTCGTTTCCGTCTTGATTTTCAGGAATCTGGTGACAGTGATGGAATAATTGGGTTCGTTGTCTCCGTTATGGGGGTGGTGCTCTACAACAAGGCAAAGAGTATAAATCAAAAATTTAAGAACAAAATGGCACTGCAAAAAGAAAGTGAACGGCGATTTGTTCATAGTGTTTCTTTATTTATTTTAAATGTCTATCTGATAATTGAAAACTGATATCTACCCGATCTTCCTCACTATGCTCCACATGCTTTCTTGCACTGCCTACAACCTTATCGTCATTCGTTGGGAGAACGTGAACGACGATCTGTTCATGGTGTTTCTCTTGATTCGGAACATGGCATTGGCTTATCCGGTGAATTTGTCCAATGTTCTGGTGATCAAGCACACCAATGCACTGACGCTGCAGGTGCAAGGGAATGCCATGGCAGTGGTCGATGCGATCGTTTTCATCTTGATTTTCAGGAATCCAGTAACGGTGATGGGAATAACTAGGTTCGCCGTCACCGTTATGGGGGTGGTTCTCTACTACAAGGCAGAGAGTAGATCCAAATTTATAGCTTATTAGCCGCCATGTTGGACCTATTTTGAATTTTAAAGCAGACAATTGATTCATCGGTCAGTCTATTTTCCTCTTTTACCATATGTTCTTAACTTTTTTCTTTTTCAAAAATTGGTGAAATTGAGAACAAAAAGTTAAATAGTAATTCGACAATTGAATTTGTATAGGATACAAATCTCTCATGATTTGCATTTTTTCCATCTTTAGAATTGATGCATTAGTTATTGTTTATTCACATTGATTTTACACTTCTTATTCTCTTTTGGTTGTGGTGCAGGAGTCCTACCACCATTGTGTGATCTGATTGATGACCTTGATGATGTTTGGTAAGATTTCTACTATCGATTTGGTTTATATGTTATCTTTTGTGTCATATTGTTGAGGTAGTATACGGAAGCAAGGAATTGAAGTGTTGGGGACAAAATTGAAAGTAAACGATTTGTTCATTTTTAGTTACAATAATCGATTGTCTAATTCCATGCAACCAAGCACTAAATAACTCAAGATAAGATCGTTTTTTTCTAAATGTCTTTTTGTCTTGACTACACTACCCTTTAGGTAGTGTTTGGAAATACCAGATTTTGCAGCAAAGTTGTATTTATTTCCAATTCTAATTTTCCAGTTTCAATTCTGTGAAATCAAATGCCTCCTAAAGACCAATTCTTTTTAACCATTTTTCATTTATTTTGTTTGTCACATTCGGAGAAATTTGAAAATTAGGGAGAAGCCAAGTAGATGTGGCTCGAAGCATATTGGTTAAGGATGTGATTCTTTTTCTTGAAAGTGAGCCTCAAATGTTAAATATATAAGTTGTATGAGAGACTGCCCACACAGACCGCTGCTATTGTGGGTGAGAAATGAAATAAATGTGGGAAAAAAACTTATTCGTGGTGAAAATTCTGCATCTTTTGTGCTAAAAAATGCTCTGCATTACCTACTGATTTTTGGGAAAACATCAGAAGGAAAAAACTGCATCTTTTAATAAAAAATTTGCATTGCCTAAATGTGGGGAAAAAAACTGTATCTTTTATGCTGAAAAACTGCTCTGCATTACGTACTAATTTTTGTTGAACATTAAATTGATATATATATCCATTGGTGGTTCTGATATATATCCATTTTATGATTATTTTAATGTTCCCAGTTAGGATTTGTTGGCGGCGACTATCTTATGTCTATGAGCAATAGAAATCGCGCATGGAGACCTTCGACCCGTATCTTGGCTGGGCAACCCGGAAGGTATGTTTGATCCGGTCGTCACTCTTTTATGCACAACCGGTGTTGCAGCCCTGGCGGTGTCACCTCCTTATGCCTGGTCAAACACCAAATATGAGACGAGAGTAAAAAGTTAGTGGGTTAGTTGGTTTTATCATTTGCAAAAAAAATAAAATAATAATAATAATATTAATAATAATAGAACATTAACTCACTATTTTAATATTTATGATTATACCAACTTATATCTACTTATATTTGTAGGTTAAGAAAAGTTATATTTTATTTTTATTATTTATAATTTTATTTTCTGTTTGTATTCAATTTTTTCACTAATAATTTTATTTTCTATTTGAATTCTAACAAATATGTCCCTTATTTTTTTTAAAAAAAAATCTTACACTTCCCTTCTTTCTTATTCCATGCACCATCTTCTCCAATGAGAATCCGACATCAACAGTTGGAGCCAATTTCTCCCTCTGTCTGCAACGTTCCTTCAATTCAAAGCTGCCGATGGTTTTGGTATGTAAGCTGTCGCGATTTGTGTAGATCTCCATATATATTTCGGTTTGTTTGTTTTTGTTTACGTTGCATGCATATTTCAGTTTGGACTGTTGAATTGTTTTGCCTCCATTTGTTTTCCTCAAAAATTTAGTTTAATTTCCAATTTGTTTTCCTAAAAAATTCATTTTAATTTCCATTTTTTTCCCTCAAAAATTCAGTTGAATTTGATTAAATTTAGGTTTTTTCTTCGATGTGGTTTAATTGGTGTTTTTGGTCTATGAATTTGATTGTATTTGCTTACAATATTCTCATTTAATTCATCAATCGATTCATGCACAGTTGAGTTTCGATTTAACATAAGGGAATTTGGGACTCTCAATAAGTCATTCGTGGAATGATGTCTCATTTTCGTCGCTACCATCACCGTTGAATCTCCGTCTCCCTTTGTCTTCTATTTTATTCAGGCAAGCGATTGATTCAGTTTTGCATCTAAACCGAGCCTCCAAAATAAGCCTTCTTTCCTCTTACTTCATAGACTCCCACTCCCTCTCAATTAGGATTAAGTTTTCTTTTTTAAAAAAAATAAAAATTGTTCATTGATTATTGTCTAAAATTATAGTTAGGTTATTAATCAAATTTACATTAGTTTGTGAAATTAGTGTTTTTCATTAACAGTCTACCCTCGAGTGTTTTACATATTTTTTTTTTTATTTTTTTTTTGTGCAAAGCATCTATGTTGAGTACACAATGACTGTTGAAAATGCACCTATTTATGAGGTTGATTTTTTCCAAAGTTATTTTGTTACATTACCATTTTTCCCTTGCTTTCAGTCCATAACTAAACAAAAGTTGGAAAGAAATTTTTTTGGGGGAACTAAGTCCATTCTGGGAACTAATTTTAAGGGAATAAATTATTTTTCAAATTTTCTGGAAACTAATGAAATCTGTGAATAACTCTTTTATAACTAACCATAATTTTTGGGATCATTGCTGCAATGTGTTGTATGATATGTTTTATGCTCCCATAATCTATAGATCAAAGTTCTCGGAACATAATACAATTTTGCCCAATGTAAATTTCTTAATTGAAAGTATAGATCTTTATTATTATTATTATTTTGGTTGGTTCTTTTGTTTATGAACAAATATGAGCTGATTTGTTTTACTTGAGAAAGGAAAAGCATTTGATAGGTCAATAACGTGGTTTCATCTGCATCAGCACATATGAAGATTATTGTTTGAAATTTGGAGGGTTCATGTTAGGATGTCATTTGCATTTGTATTGTGTTACGATTTGATGGATTTTGTGATAAATACATGGCTTGGATAATCAATTTTCAGTTTCATTTTTTTTTCCATGTGTTGCAATTTAATATTTCGTGAATTTTATCCTAATCTCTATTAAATTCCATGTGTTGCAATTTATTAAGTTTATATTGTTGTATAGACAAGAAGTTCAATTTTTTTTTCCACTCGTGCCTTCAGGCACGGGTTATACCCTAATATTAATTATACACTAGGAGCAGGACTAGGGTTCCCATTTCCTATTCACTTCCCAAGCCAAACACAACACAAACGACCGTCTCTTTCTCTCTCTCTCTCTCTCTCTCTCCATAGGGTTTTTACTCCATCTCCGATTCTCATATTTATCTCCCTATCACGTCGATCTACTGTAAGACCCTGATTTTTATTTAAGACGTATTTTAGCACATTTAGAAATAACATGGTAGATGGTGTTATTTATTATTTAAACTTAAAATTTTAGGGGTCAATTTGAAATTTTCAAAATATTAAAATTAAAATTTGGGTCTAACTAAGAACTTAAAGAAAATTAAGGGGTGAATAATGTAATTAGGGAAAAAGATTAACATACACACACACACACATATACACACACACACACACACACACACACATATGTATAGGCTGCTGAGATCATCCCAAATCATGAACGGAGAAACGGGACGGACGTAGCAAGGCAAGGATCAAGCTCACACCACTTCCTTCATGCATATATATAGGCATAAGCACTATACAAATTATCACAAAACACAAAGAAAATTGGCACAAAACACAAAGAAGAAGAACAAACGGAGTAGATAAGAGAGGTAGAGGATCAGAGGTGGTGTCGTCGGCCAACAGAGTGTGATCGTCAGCAGCGGATGTGGGTCTCTGTGTGTGTGTTCTGGGTGTGTGTGTCCAATTGATACGAATATGTGGGTGTGTTGTTCCGGCCATAGGTGAGTCGCCGGAGTGGGTAGAGAGAGAGAAAAGTTCGGTCCGACGGTATAGGCTGTCTGTCGACAGGTGATCGTTGTTGGGTGGTTGGTCGGCTGTATGGGTAGATGTTGTTGATCGTTGTGGTGTGAGTGTGTATTTTGATCGGTGGTGGTGGTGCGTGTTTTGATCATCGTCGTCGTCGCCGGAGTGGAGAGTAGAAAGAGAGAAAGAAGTCGGTAGGTGGGTGTCTGTTCGGCGGTGGTGTACAAACGGTGTGGGGGGGGGTGCCGTCGACGTCGTCGGAGTATGTTAGTGTAGGTGTTCGGTCAGATAGGTGTGTGGGTGTGAGGTCACCGGCAGTCGACAACATTAAGAAAAGAGAGAGAGGGCCGACTGGAGTTTAAGCAGAGCAGAGAACAGGAAATAGAATTAAAAAAAAAAAAGGGAGAAAAAGAAGAAACTACACAAATAACCCCCAACAAATTCAAAATCAGTCTCGTGACCCGTGAACGATTCGGAACGGGTAATGTTTTTTGTTAAATTTATTTTAGTTTTGTTAAATTAAATTCTGACATCAAAATTTTGTGACCGCAATAATAAATTTGGGACTGTTCGTATTACTAAATTTTATGTAGTAATTTTTTTAACGGAATAAAATTAACCGAATAATAATTTTACACAGTACAATGTGGGGACAGAGGAAATTGTGAAACTTAGGGCCTGCATTACCTGATTAGGTTATTTTTGCATAAAATATTAATTTAGGCCCTGTCACTATTAGGTTCGCAGGCACCGGAGTCTCGGTAGTGAGTAGTCAGTGAAAGTTTTGCGAAGCGGATAGCCAGGTAAGTGTACTGTCTTCCTGCCAAACTATATATATATGATGAAAAATGGTTGTAGTTAAATTAAATGATTTCAAAATTATATGGATCAAGCAGGTTTCTAGGTAAGTTGAGAAAATGGATTTTCGATGAATTGTGTTGGTTTCGAGAGGAGGTTGAAAATGGTTTTTCGCTGAAATTTGGGGTTTTAAAAGAGAGTGGAAAACATTTATTTTTCTAAATATGTATGGTTTTCAAAAATAAAAAGTGAAAAATTGATTTTGGTAAAATCAGACGTTTCCGTTTAAAAGAAAATGAGATATATGATTTTTGGATAGAAAGTCGATTTTTGGAAAAGAGAGGTGGATGTGTGATCTGCCTTTGTTGATTAGACGATGCTATTGATTCGTAATTTGACGATGTTATTGACTTCACGATACTATAGTATTTATCTGCTTCGACAAAGTGATAATTATCTGCTTCGACAGAGTGATATTATTGATTTAATGATGTCATAGTATTTATCTGCATTGGCGGAGTGATGTTTATCTTCTTCAGCAGAGTGATATTAGATGTTTATACTGCGCAGTAATTATCCGCTTCGGCGGAGTGATGGGTGTCTGTTAGGAAGGCAAATCCTACGGGTGGTATGGTACTGTTGCAACTCCCGATCATGAGGTTAAAACGATCACTAGGACTGGTCAGTGGGTGTTTGAGGTATGTGTTTCAGTTGTGTGCTTAAAAAGTGTGTTTGAGATGTGTGCTTGAGATGTGGTGTTTTACGTATATTGACTGATTTGATATTTATTATCATGGTGATTAATATGATTTTTATATTAGTTAGATTTGAATGGAACTTAATTATGTCGCTTTATTTTCCTTGCTTTTATACTGGGGATTTTACGAGCTATGTGGTATTTATAAACTTATGCTTGATCCATTTAGATGTTGTAGAATGAGTTTTTATTATTAAAGATATTTTTACTAAGAAGGCAGTACACTCGCAGGTGAAGTGGCTAGGAGTCGATCCCCTACTGGCGCTAGGTAGAGTCCTATGATGAAGTCGTGTGAAGGGTTGAGATGAGTTTTCTGAGGCGAACCTGTGAGGGGTTCATGGTATTATATTTTGCTGTTAGTATATTTGGAAAATGGGTGTGTTCCCATAACAGAAATATGTATAGCTTCATATAGATGATGGTTTATTTATATATATGCATATTGTCATGTAATAGATGGTTGGTTGGTTATTTTTGGTGATGCCATGATGTCGTCACGTCGACCCAGGATGTTGGGATTTCTGGGCGGGTCGTGACATCTATCTTTGTCGCCGGCTCGCCGCTCATATGCATCTTTGTCTCATGCCTTCGCCACCACTCATCTCCATCTCCATCTCCATCTCTGTCTTCGCCACCGCTTATCTCTGTCTCATGCTAATCTGCCTTTGTTGCCAGCTCACCACTCGTCCCTAGCTTCAATCTGCCTTCGTCGCCGGTGCCTCTCAACTTCGTCAATATTTTGCCTTTACCGATGTCGATCTAGTACTCTTTCTCTTTCTCTGATACTGCCTTCAAAGACTAAATTTATCTTCAGTGTCCACTTCGATTTGTATAGATACTTGATTTCTAGTTCATGATTATACTTGTAACTTGTTCAATGTCTAGAGTTTCTAATGCATTCTCCGATGTCGAGCTTGTCTTTGCCGAACAAATCTCCACCTTTGCCGAACAGATCTACTTTCAAGGAACAGATCTGGTACTTTTTCTCTTCATCTCGGCTTTGGTCTTGAATCTCTTGATAATTGATGAATTGATAATCTGAGTAGCCACGCAGTCATATTATACATATATTATTGATGCTATGTCAAGCACTTCTGTCTGGCTATTATGTTTTCAGACTTCTATCGTAAATAAAGCATTCATTGCCTTTCTGTTTTATTTATTTATTTATTATCTTTTATCTAGCGAAATTAATGTATTTGGTTAGTTGTCTCTTATTTGGTTGTTAATAACTTAAGATATTGCTTCAGTACATGGTAGTTCTTAGTGTTACACTACATATGAAGCATTTATTGAAATGTTGCAAGCATCTATTGATTGTAGAAATATATCTTGTCGATTGCTCATGTTCCATACATAGAACAACTCCTTCAGGTTGCTTCTCAATCTTACCTGCAACAGATCTTGTCCCAAGAGATATTGTAGAAGTCAGTGGTAAGTTTATCACATTTCACTTTCATGGATCTCTAAACATTTGAATGTCATTTACTTGGTTTAACAATGCCATCAACTTACTAACTCTACTACGACGTTTTTTATATGACATGAATAGCGGGATGCAAAATTCCCACAAATCTACGAATGATTGAGATGCTAAGCGATTGCCTACGGGTTGATCAGGAAATTCTTATAGAAATGCAGTATCATCTTTTCTGATTATTTGCTTCTTGCACCATATATTCCATATTGTTGGTGATTTTTCAGTACGTTTGTTTGAAGACTTTTTGCACCTAAAAGTTGATTTTGTGTTTCTGTTTGGATTTCATATCTTCAGAACATCATCTAATGAAAATTTATCTTGGACTTCTGTTTCCAATGAGATTGAAGCTGCATTAAGGCCAAATTTACATACACTTCTATTTCATCTAAGAGATTTTTGTCACCATTCAAGAATGAAAAAATGAATAGAATAGGGTTGAAAAATTTTGGAGAATAATAGTGTATTAAATCTTAGAAGGATCAATTAAAAATCTAAAGTAAGTGAAAATATTATTTACGATTTTATGATTTTACATAGTAATAATTTTATTAAAATATGTATCATCATTTTTTTTTTTATGTTTTTTGAAGGATGAAGATCGAGAATGCAAAGAGTTCGCAATACGTTAATAAGGTTTTGGTATTTTCTGGTTTCAATATGTTGTCATATTTATTTGTGTATTTTTTTTATTTTGGTAATGTTTGTGTTGTGGACAGTTTTGGACAAATTTGGACTACTTTGGTCATACTTCGACAAGTCTGATAATTTAATGTATTTTTGGGTTTTGTAATTTGTATATTGCAATGGTTTGGACTGGTATTTTATGTTGTCATTACCTTAATGAAGTTGAGGTTTTTATGTATTTTTGGGTTTTGTAATTTATATTGATTTGTTTGTATTTATTGTGTCATTTGTAATGTATTTGGATTTATATTTAATAGATAAAATGAATTTTAATTGATTTTTGAGCTCATATCGAGCAATTCGAGCTCGAGCTTTTTAAAAGAGCTAATCGAGCTCGAGCTATTCGAGCTTCTTAAACGAGCTATTTGAGCTCGAGCTCTAATGCTTGTTAAATTTAACGAGTTGTCGACCTCGAGCTCAATTTTTTTTTTTTTGCTGAGCGGAGTTTGAACATTCACTTCAAAGTTCAACTCGTTTAAATTGTAACTTAAATAAATGAACTTGTACATTCATTAGTTGACTCGGCTCGGCTCGTTTACATCCTTGGTGTATTCATTGACCCGACTAGTCCTACTTTTATCTTCTTTATCCCCTCTCCCCTCAATCAATGAATAGCCAATGACTGATGGGCATCCTCATCATCTAGCTCGACCTGCAAATCACTTCATCTAGCCCTCTATAAACTTGAGAAGTGGAACTCAGTATAGTCTGCTCTCATCCAGCAAGCTCTCACACACTAGCTAGCGCTAACCTCTCAAATAAGTAAACTGCAATGCACCTTTCCTTGGTTAGCAAACCGAAGAGTGGTGTACATGATAGTTGATTGCTTGCCATCCAAAATTTCAATAGAGTTATTGATTTGAATTAAAATGGGATGATTACAAAATTTTATGGTATTATGTGTTTAAATGGCAACTACAGGAATCAAAATGAAATAATGGTAAAACTTTAGTGGTGCAAACGGTCAAAACCCCTAGAATCTTAAATTACTTGGTTTGATGTATAAAACATCAAAAACCAATATATCTACTATACAATTTTCTTCGGTAGAGCGTCGAGAGCAATCAAAATCAGACAATAGACATTACTTAAATTGGTGCCCGTGAACACGCTAGCTGGAAGAACCTCTCTCTCTCTCTCTCTCTCGCTCCCTCTCTCTCTCTCTGGAACTTGATATTTTCTTTCAACATTTTATCACACCGTAGTCAACAATGGCGTCTTATAATTTATTCTTCCTTTCAATTCTCTCAATTGCATTCTTTAACGAACAGATTTTCCAGGCGAAAGGAGACACCAGTTTGATCCTGAAGACATGTAAGAGTACAAAATACTATGACCTCTGCGTCTCCTCTCTCAAGTCCGATTCCACCAGCCCCAATGCCGATACCAGGGGGCTAGCGTCGATCATGGTCCGAGTCGGAGTGGCCAATGCCACCGCCACCACTACCTACCTCTCATCCCAACTCCTCACCGCCGCAAACGACACTATGACCAAAACGGTCGTCAAGGATTGCGCCGACAAGTATTCCTACGCCGCCGATGCCCTCCGGGGATCGCTTCAGGATTTGGGTGCCGAGGCGTACGATTACGCGTACGTGCGTGTGACGGCCGCCGCAGATTACCCTAACGCATGTCGGAATGCGTTCAAGCCGTACCCGGCGCTGGCTTATCCGCCGGAGCTCGCGGTTAAGGGGGACGGTTTGAAGCGCATTTGTGTTGTGGTTTTGGGAATAATTGATACAATAGGTTGGTAATTGTTCTGTTCTCGTGTTCCCGAGTCTCCCAGGGCCCCACCCATGAAAGATGCCTAGACTATTTCTTAGGGTTCTTGGGCCAGGGGTAAGTAGCTATTTATATGGTTAGATCAATTTGAGTTCTCTGCTTATATAATTTAATTAAATAACTTCAATACCTCACGTAGATTGTACTTTTAAAAAAATATATATATATATATATATATATATAATTCGATTTTCTTAAAGCCGATTCTTTAAAATGAAAATGAAAATCGACTCTGACTAAGTCGATTCTAGCTGCAAGCCACCACCATGGTCCACAACCACCATTCACCGCCGACGCCACCGTCTTCCCATAGTCTTGCAGTGAATTTTTCTTTTATTTTTATAGATTTCTTCGAGAAACTTTCGAAATTTACATGTGTATGTGTATATATATACAAGTGTGTATATGTTACAAAAGAGAGAGAATGAAAAATAGAGAGAGAGAAATAAGGAGCCCGCGGTGACTATGGGAAGGCGGTGGCGTCGACAATAAATGGTGGTGGTGGATCGTGGTTGGCTTGCGGTGGGGGTGGGGGGTTGAAGTTTCAGAGTGTGAGAGAGAGAGGGAGAGGGGTAGGGTGAAAAAGTGAGAGAAGAAGAGGACAAAATAATAATAATAATAATAATAATAAGAGTAACAAAATAATATCTTCGTGAGCCAACCTTTTGGCTTTTGCAGGTTGTTCTTGGGGCATTATTTTATTATTCAGCCAAAATCAGCTTTGTCAAAGTTGATTTTATTTTGGTTTTAAAGAATCGAATCCAAGAAAACCGATTTATATTATTTTTATAAAAAATATATATATCCCTATCAAGTATTAAAGTTATCTAATTACATTATATATGCAAAGATCTTGATCAATTTCCACTTTAGTTTTTTTTATTTAAATTTAATTAGTCTTTGTAATGCTTAATTTTTAATGTTTTCTCAAAATTAATAATAAAATTTATTCACATGCTTCATTAATACTTATCGTCTATGTGACAATTTATAACATATGAGGAAATTAACGTTCATCTGCATGTGCATATTGAAACATTTTTTCTTCTTCATAGTAATATTTATTTTAAGAAAAAAACATTTTGATTAACTGTTTTAGATGCAAAAGTTTAAATATTAGGTTGGATTTTTACTTGAACTTATCCCTATGAGTTATTAAAGTTATCTAATTACATTATATATGCAATTAACTCGAACATTTTCCACTTTCCGTTTTTTCCTTTTATTTTAAATATAATTAGTCCTTGTAAGGCTTAATTTCTAATTGTTTCCTCAAAATTAATAATAAAATTGATATATGTGTTTCGCTAATTGTTATCGCCTATGCTTGGATTTATAACATACTAGGAAATTAATGACCAATTGTATGTGAATATTGGATTTTTTTTTTTTTTTTAAATTGATAGTAATATTTATTTTAAGAAAATACATTTTTAGTAACTGTTTTAGATGCAAAAATTTAAATATTAAAAAAATATGAGTTATTGAAATTAATATTATATAAAATATATTTTATTATTTAATGCTGGTAGATTTTAACTTGTGTACATTGTTGGAGTGAAACATATCTGAAAAAAATTAATTTTAATGAAATTGCCAATAAGATTGGCGCTTTTACATCGAATGAGTTACTAGGATGGGAGGGGATTAGATTATATAAATTTTGTTGACACTTGATGAAAAAAGATGTTTTGTAAGGATGATTTTGTACACGTCACCAAAACCAACCGAAAAAAGTAAATATTATTGGTCAGAAAATTGTTTCTTTTAAAAAATGATTTCCTAGGGACATTTCTTAAGAAAAAAAAAAATCCAATATAAATATTGTAGACAAAAATCTTACTCCACAAATTTGAATACCAACTAGAATGAAACGTGTCCCTACATCAACCAAAAAGCTTAAGGTGACACTAGTATAGTATCGGCCAAACAATAATTGGCCGACGTTAGAATAATTTAATATGTTCTGGTATAGATAATTGGTAATTCAAACTTGGAAAATAACTGGTGGAACATATTTATTATTATACCTATATCGCACCTTGTCTTTCCTAACTTGATGGATGATATGGCCTAACAACGTTCACACGATGAACTTACCACTAAACTCATGTAAGAGTGTAGGATTAACTGATCCACATTTATTATCATGGACAATATGTAAGGTCTCTATTGGGCCTTTGGATTCATTCCCAAGTCCATCTGCATGCTGGATTTATCAGGTTCTTCCCTTTCCAGGCCTACGTCCTTGGGTTAGACAATTCTTCATAAAGTCTATTCAGCCGGCCAATCACAACATAATGGGTCGTCTTGTCAATTGAAGACTTTGGTCCACTCATGGGCCCATGCTTATGATTCCTAATATTCTGAGGTTCAATAGGCAGGAATCCTACCCCCTATAATTTGCCTCCTGACTTCTTGACTTATTTTTAAACCAAGTAGTCAAAGGTCAAAACTCCTAAAGAACACTAACGGTAAGTCTTCGTCTTTCTCTCGTTATTCTTGCTTCGATTTTTGCCTACAATTCTTGCTTTGGTTTTCATTTTTGTGATAACCCGATTCCTTGTATTTAGAATTTAATCATGGAAAGTGTTTCAATTGCGAGTTTTGATGGTAATGTCGTCGACGTCAGTTTGTCTCAAACTTTGATTCCTGAGAACCTTAGCCAGGTTGAAAATGTTTCCTTATACAAACCTTCACATTTTTTGGGAGACCATGGTCCCTCCTATTTCCTTCAATTTTGGATATTTCATTGAAGAGTAAATATAGAATTTCTCAATCGGTTTCGTTTAGGGTTCCTAATGAGTCAAAATACCCCCACTCTTCTTGAAGTAACGAAATAAGTTTTTTCTTAAGATTGTTTGAGTATAGGCTTCATCTCCCTTTCCTCTGGTTTCTCTGATAGCTCTTCTTGTCATTCAAAATTAGTCTTGCCCAACTTGTTCCTAATACTTTCCACTATATAATGGGCACCATTTTGCTTTCCTATGTTCACCATGTAAATCGAACCCTAGAAATTATTAAAAGTGTCTAATCCATGAATTCCAACAAAGATTCTTGTGATATTGTCTTTCTATCCTATCATAATACCAATTCTTCACTGATATCCCAACCTCTATCAAAGATTAAAAGAAATGCTATTGATTTTAGCGAATATTGGTAGTCTCCGCCTAAAGGGAAGGGTTAAGCCCCCATAGTGCCAAGGGGTTTCTGCTATCCAAGTAAAAATCTATGTGTCAAATCCTCTGGATTAATAAAAACTAATTTTAACGGGAAATAAAGGCTAGCCTAGTATCTTTTTTCAGGTGAAGAATCCCATAAGAGTTTTCCTTCTTAGTCCTGCAACTATAGATGAACTGAAGAGGCTCTTTATCCCTAAAGTTCGTTCTAAAAATGAACTGACCCTGGCTCTTTTTGGCGTTAAAATTACAAAGATGTCATAGAGAAACTAACAACAATGTTTATCATTGAGTTTGCGGAAGAGGAAAACCCCAAGCGGCTCTGCTCATTTGACTCAAGCTAATCATGATGAAATGAACTCATTGTCTCTTCCATCACATTCGTTGAGCATTGATTCTAAACCTACTCCACCGCTTTAACCAGTAGAAGAACCAGAGAAACTTTTGAACCATTGAAGATGCGAAACATCGTTATCTTTGTTTTGGATATGGGTGTTCATCCTCAGTTTCCAACAATGGTTTGGAGGCAGTTTGTCGCAATCCCAATATCATAGAGGCTCGTCTCGGCCGATAATGCTAGTTCAACATTCGGAGTGTTGATGTTGCGATTGAGACGGAAAGGTCTCGTCGTGGATCACAATGTATCAAACCTTGAGTGAGCACAATTCTCTTATTCCTGATTCCCAATGCAGATTCGATTAGGCTGTGAGGACTCTGATGGAATAGCCTTCGGATAGCATGTGAGTTAAGATTGGATCCTCGACCCGATCTAAGGTATTCCGCCTAGGGGTATGTGTAAGTCTTTAGGTATCTCTTTTTCCTTGACTGTTTTTCGTGAATTTCCATGTTTTTCTATTTATGGGTAATATTTTATGCACTACATTCATATTTTCGTTGTGTTCGCTTTGACTCTATCGAAGAGTTGGATAGCCAACGAGAATTCCCAATTTATAAGTCCGACAAACTCATGAAAGGGCTAAGAGTGTCCCAAGTTGAGAAGGATACTTTTAAGACCGACCTAGCTGTTGAGAAATCATCTAAGGAGAAACTTGAGGCTGAATTAGTGTATGAGAAACAAACTCAAAAACGTTTTGAGGAAGAGATTGAAACGCTGAAGTAGAGTGCCCGAAGTAACTTTTAGGCTCTTAGGAAGAAGGTGGTTGTAATGGAAAAAGAGAAAAAGATCGCCCTAGCATAGATAGAGGGATAGAAGAATGCATCTATTTTCACTAACATGAGAGAGAAGAGTATCATCCTACTTGAGCTCCATTCGTAAATTACTAAACTCAGAGATAAGGAATCTGTACTGTCCCTCTAGATTGAGGAGTTGAATTATGACCTTCGGCGAAAATATGAGGAGTGTGTTCACCACAAATTGGAGGACGAGCAATTATTTGAGGACCTCAGTACCGATATTCAAATTGTCAGCTTCCAACATTGTATATCGGTGGTAGCATCAAAATTTCCCGAGTTGAACATTGATTTCTTAAATGCCGAGCTAGACCATCTCGAAGGTAAAGAAATAGGAGATGTTGAGTTGAACTAGGGAAAATATAAAAGAACATATTTATACTTGTGCCCGTCGAATATTCTATTTTTTTTTTTTTTTTTTTTTTAATGAAAAACATCATTGTCTATAGTTAATATAATTTTTTCTAGTAAGATGCGGCGTGACAATTTTTCTAATCAACTATACCGTCATGAAAGCATTGTATTTTTGTATTCCTTTTAATTGTCTATTTATTAGTTGGACAATTTTCTTTCCTTTTATCAACAACCTAACTTGTTCGTTCTAGATTACTTGTTTTCCTATTTTCCGCCGATTGTTTATTTATTTATTTTTTATTTTTTCGCGTAGGAAAATCAATATCTTCCCATGACATAATTTTGTGACTATTAGGAAGAAGGAGAACAAGAACTGTTACAAGTTTCCGTATGCATGAATAAACCCACTCCCTGTATTTTAAAGTGGTTTGGCAAACACCCTTTATCTAGTCCACTCTCCCGAGCTCCTTCGAGGATTTCACTATCTTTGATTTTCTTACAGGTGAAGACCAAACTGTTTAAAGTCGCTACTTGAGAAGTTCGTATCTCAAGACTTTACAATCTAGAGTGAATATGTTCCACTCACAAATCTCTCCTCTTGAGCAAAACTGTTGGCCCAGTGGAATACCCAAGAGGGGAGGTGAATTGGGTAATTAAAAAATTATCAGAATAATACTTCAAAAATCAAACAATTAATTTTATCCTAAAATTAATTATTATCTTTATAGCAGCGGATAAGTGTAATTAGCTCTAGGTGCACACCTAAACAACACAAGATAAAATAAGAGAAATAGGTAATGCAGTACACACAGATATATCCTGGTTTACTAAGCTACTCTTGGCTAATCCAGTCCTCCGAGCCCCACGGAGATTCGCACCCACTAAACTCAAGATTCCTTTATAAGTAGGAACCAAAACCTCACAAAGATTCTTTTCACAAGCTCAGAATCAACCTTTACAAATTCTTTTTTCTAGGCTCAGGAATAACCTCTAGTTTTTATAAGCTCAAGAATAACCTAATTCTATTAGAGAGAGAATTACAACCTAATTCTTTTTATATCTTAGGCTCAAGAATCAAAATCTCACAAAAACACTCTAACTATCTTTTTCCCAAGTAAGGATGAAACCTTTACAACATTCACTCAAACTCAATTCAATTTAGGAAAATTACTACCTCAATCTCTTTATAGGAAGAGAATGAAATCGGCTACCATTTGATTAAATACTCCCAACAGTATTTAATCTGTCACACTACTCACTAATACAAATTAATAAGCAGATTATCTCACTCGAAGCTTCTACCACCCCAGATAAATTAAAACTCGATTAATATCCCAAATTTAGTGATAAAAAAGTGTGAGATTGAAAATCTGATTTTAAACAAAAGATGGGTAGCAAATAATTAAGCACGTAATCAGATTCAAGAAATTGTTTATAAAATATTTTCTTCAATAAAGATTAGAAACAATTTCTAAAGATCAATTTTCAAAAATTAAATAAGCAATGCATAATACAAAGTAATTGGAAAGATCTCAACCGAAATCCACAGAAAAACTAAATAGAGCAATGTTACTTCAGATTCGATAGCAGCAAAGATTAATAGCCAATGATTCAAGATCGTCTCTTAGAATAATTCACAAACTCAGTATGATAACTCTTAGAACAACTCAATATGATCTCTTAATCATTTAGCTCACTACTCTTGATTAATCATAACGCAGGTCTATATATTTAGAAAATAAATAAGCTCTCTAACGGATAATTCCCATGTGTCATAATATTTAAATACTCTCTTAGACCCCGTATATCATTATGACTTCTTTTTGGTTCAATTCACTTAATTATAACTTTTAAAACTTTCAATTAAGTCCCCCAAATATTTCTCAATCTCAATTAGAATAGAATAGAAACAATTTCATGTACCAAATTGAGAATTATTAAAACATAATGAACCAATTTAATAGGATTTAAATAATAGATGAAGCTTATCTTAAATATCAATAAATCCCTTAAATTTCTCTCAAATCCCAACAAAAAACGGCTACTTTTAGATATGATTTCGGAATGCATAGAATCCTGAAATAGCGCCCTTAGTCGACCGACCAGTCGATTGCTAGATTCAGGATCAAAGCTGTTGTATTCATCGGTCGACCTATCTGTCAACTTGGAGATTCAAAGAGTTTGATTTACCTTTCACCGGTCTACCTACCTATCGACTTAGAGATACAACGAGTTCAACTTCTCTTCACCGGTCGACCTGCCTATCGACTTAGAGATACAGAGAGTTCATGCTGCTTTGTTTGGTCGACTGACTAGTCGACTTATATATACTGGATCTCTTTTCTGAACTCATTTTTAACTCATTCGCTTTTACGTTTTTGCCCTTTTAACGATTTTCTTTTCTAAATAAGCTCCACTAATTTCTTAAATTCCATTTTAGTCAATTTTAAATATTTCTTTATAAATACACATAAGAGAAAATAATTTCATCTTATCAAAACACACATAAACAATAAAAATTTTTTGTGCCGTGTTTGCTTCTAATTGGGATATTAAGAGTTGAAATTCACCTGAGTTATTTTTCCTAATTTCTTCAAACTTTTAATTTTTCATCATCTTTGACATCATTATTTAGCATCCATTTATAAATTTGTCATTGCATCTTCATCACAAGAACTTAATTAATTGAAACACTTGAATAAACCATTAGTTCCATCAAAATATCAACACTTAATTGTTCATCAAAATCTTTAGGTTTAACAAAAACCCTTACTCAAGATTTACAATCAAAATTCTTACTGACTCACAAAGTGGAGTTTCAACACTCACAAGATATAGAATTTAAGAATTTATGTGTGTAAATCAAATAAAACAATCACTCAAAAGAATTGAATCAAGAAATAAATGAAGTGTTGTTGCACAGAAATTTGCTTGAAAACTTTGGTAGTATCTATTTGATCTTTATAACTCAATTGAAAGAGTGATACTTAATTGATTGGTGAGTTATAACACTTCTAGTAATGTTCCTCCTTATATATATGTTGAGAAGTCTTCGGAAGATTTCACAATTGAAGTGTTGAGAGGATATAACCTTTGGGTATGATTTCTTCAAATGTCAAGACATAGGCTCCTCTCCACTTTCATTTTTTGCAGATTTGTCAAGATTCCAACCACTTTTTCCAACACCATAAATGCTAGACATATCTAATAAATATGACCCTTTGGCCATTTTTTGTCATGATAGTAGTGCAAAATACAACAAAGATTTCATATATTCAAAATGGATATTATTAAGTATGGTTGGCATTTAAAGCATATAGACAAATCATGATGATGATATTCAAAGTTAGATGAGAATCATTAAAGGTAAGGCTCCTCCAATTTGAATTATGATCAAGATAATAAATTAATGTGGTTGGCATTGGACAAATCATGACATACATTAATTAGCCAATCCTACCATAAAGTAGGTATCCATTAAATACTCCAACCACTTGCATATGTTGGTCAAGATAATGTATTTCATGTGTATAATACTAGGACCACGAATTTATACATCAAATCCATGATGTATAATCACATTTATACATGAATACAACAAATTTTGTCATTTAGAAGAATTCCAAACATGTTCCAACATTTGATAACATTTTGCACGAAAAATAGAATTTTCAGAGTAGTTCAACCAATTTGTCAATTAAATATGGATTAAAAGTTGAACATATCAATTGATTATGCATATATCATGTAGACATACTAAACTAACATATCATAACATGATTTGAACATTTTGAACAAGATTTGATATGTAAATCCAATTTTTGGTTAATGACAAAAAGTTGCAAAATAAGTTCTTAAGAGTTTCAAAATGTTTTGATCAATTCTCTTCAATTCAGTATTGTTTTGATCAAATTAAATGATCATTAAGATGTTATACATCCAATATAATATATAGGAACCATAATACAACAATTAGAACAAGCAAATATCGCCAAAACATCAATCCGAAACCAGAGTGAAAATAGGGTAGGAGAGAGAAATGCTACTGATATTTTTACAAATGCCTACTGTTTTATACGAAAAACATATCAAACTTTTTCCTATTATACACAGAAATAAAGGTTATTTAGTTAGGGTTCCATATAAAAAAGAATCACCTCATTTGGATGATCAAATGAGTGAGTAAAAGTCCAGATATGATTTTCTGCAAAGATCAGCTACTGACTTTTGCCAAAATGTTGAAATTTGAACAACCAAACCAACTTGAATTGATATGATTTTTTTTCTAAAGATATTTGAATTAGCTTTCCAACCATATAAAATTCATCAGATGTAGACAAGTAATCAGAGAGATATGTCCAATTTACTACAAAAGGTCCATTTTGATTTTTTGTTCAGTAACAAATTATTGCTACAGTGTTTTCAACACAATTCAATTTTTCTTTACCCGTTCTTGGTTTTGGTCGATGTCTATGATCATTTTTTAGCCAAACACCTTAAAAATATTATTTCAATTATGTTCAAAGTGTTTTGATAATTCAAATATACAATGTACCTTATGATCACACAGAAACCAAGATTAAGCAATTTGAGCATTTTTTTTTTATCAAAATGTAAAATTATCAATTGAGTAAGGTATGAACAATATTATTGTATGGATCATGATATAATAATTATATGGACATATTCAAAATATTATATCAATGATATTTGAAGTGTTTTCACATTAAGATCATGCAATGTACTATTTGATCACATTAAATTCAAGTTTAAGCATATTAAGCACATTTGTGATCAAGATGTGAATTTTTCAAATTTACAGGATATGATTAATGTCACAACCCGTCCCGGACACCCATCATTCCGAGGCGGGCGTGACTACAACATGACATCACCAATACCCAAATAACCAAAACGAATAACAATATACATCTACTGTATAATACAAACATCTACTATGGGGGACACACCTGTCCCAAAATTTGATATTAACTAAAAGTATTTATCGATGAACCTTTTATAGGTTCGCCTCTGACAGCTCCTCTCAACCGCCTATATGACTCCATCACGTAGCTCTACCTAGTGCCAGTAGGGGACCGACTCCTAGCTGCTGCACCTGCGAGTGTACTGCCTTCTTAGTAAAACATTTTTTTTCAAAATATTAATATGTTCTATATATTTTCACAATTAAGTATGGATCAAGCATAAGCATATAAGCAATGAAAATAAAGTGATAGAAATAGGTTCCATCCAAATCCATCTAGTATAAAATCATACCAATTATCATAATAAATAATAACAAATCAACCAATATACGTAAAACACCACGTCTCAAGCACCAATCTCAAACACACACCTCCAACACACACACACTGGCCAGCCCTAGTGATCGTTTTAACCTCACGATCGAGAGTTTGCAACGGTACCGTACCATCCGTAGGATATGCCTTCCTACGAACACCCATCACTCCGCCGAAGCGGATAATCACTGCGCAGTATAAACGTTTAACATCACTCTGCCGAAACAGATAAACATCACTCCGCCGTAGCGGATAACATCACTCCGCCGAAGCGGATAATCTTACTCTACCAAAACGGATAAATACTAGGGCATCGTCAAATCAACTACAACATCATCAAATCATAGCTCAATAAATATCGTCAAATCACCACATCTATCTCTTTTCCTCAAAACCAACTTTTTAAGTCCAACAACATATTTCACACTTTTCTTTTTAGAGAAAACATCTGATTCTTTCAAAACTATTTTTCCACCCTTTATTTTCCTTTTGAAAACCAGACATTTTTAGGAAAACAATTGTTTTCTATTTCCTTTTAAAAACACTGTCTGATTTTACCAATTTCAACAAAAATTCATTTTCAATTTCATATTGGAAACCATCGAAATCTCTCAAAAACCCAGTTTACCAACTCACCCAAATCCTGCTTGATTCATATCATTTATAAATTCATACAATTTAAGTAAACACATATTTCATCATGTATATACATAGAAAAACAGTTTGGTAAGAAGACAGTACACTCACCTCGATATCTGTTTTGCAAAACTGACACTGATCATACTTTATTTGGACGTCGCTGCCTGCGAACCTAACAGTGACAGAGCCTAAATTAATCTCTTATCTAAAACATCCTAATCATACAATACATACCCTATATTCCGAATCGTTACTATTTTATGTACCACGTACTTACAATTAATTAATTGTTACGAAATTATTACGATTTTAGGATTCGTAATGCAAAATACAATTTAATTTAACGAAAATTAATAACCGATTGAAACTTCACCTGTTTCCGAACCGTTCGGCCACCACGAGATGTGTTTTGGATTTTCCTGGGGTAGTTTCTGCAATTTCCCCCCCCTTTTTTTTTTTTTTTTTTTTTTTTCTTTCTCTTTCTTCCCTGTTTGCGTTCACTGTTCTGTTTCGGTTCAAACCTGTCGCCGGCCACCCTCTCTCTCTCTCTCTACCATTTCCGTCCACCCGAGACCTCCCACGCCCCGTCGCTCTTACCGCCGGCCCTACTCCATCCTCCACCACGGTTTACTAACCACTCCGGCCATTTCCCCACCGTTCTCATCTACCCACCTAAACCATACACGCCACCGCAACGACCCACACACCCATCAACGACCAAACTCATGCCGCCACTGCCTCCGTTGCTTACCCCCAGTTGATGAAACAGTAAACAGAACACACATGCACCACCGCCACCACTGCCGTCGGAGGAATACCCACTCCCACACGACGATCGCCGATCACCCACACACACATCGGACAACTCCACCCTCATACATGCACACAGAAGGAACTCACGCACTCTGTCGCACACACGCCGGCGACTGAACGCCGGCGATTACACGGCGGCACCGACGCTTCGCTCCTCCGTTTCTCTCTCTAGATTTCTAGATCGTTCTTCCTTGTAGCGTTTGAAATGATAGGCGCATGTATATATATGCATGAAAATGGTGGTGTGAAATCGATCGGTTGCTCGCCACGTCGATCCTCACTCTTCCCGATCTCTCCGTCGGCCGGCCGGATTCGCAACAAACGGACGGGTACATATTATTTTTTTTTTTAAAAAAAAAACCATTTGGTTTAATTGCACTTTTCCCCCCTATTTCCCATTAAGTCTTCATTTAATCCCATTCATCTTTTAGGATTTCTTAAATTACATGTTGATCCCTACAATTTTTTTTATTCTACAAATTTGTGCATCTTAAATTTAGGGTAAGTTCCCAAATTTGCAATTTGACCCCATTATCATTTTATTTTATTTTTATCTATGTATTTATTTTATTTTATTTTATTTTTTATTATTATTATTATTATTATTATTTTTTTCCTCGAAATTTTCTAAATGCTTTCAATTGAAATTAAAATGACGTACGAGCTAAATCGAGGTGTTACAACTCTTCCCTCCTAAAAAAAATTTCGTCCCGAAATTTTCGTCAGGCTACTAACACGTCAAAGTCGCATCACAAGGTTATACTCGTCTTATGTAATTTTAGATCAACTATTTCCGATACATAGTCTCATTATCCCAGAACGTCCCAAAATTTATAACCAACAACTTTCTCGTCAAATCATAACCATCCAACAAACAAGGTGCCCGTAGTCGGTTACACTTAACACGGATAACCCACTATCAAAGAATCTCATGTTTCTACTGCTTCCACTGCGCTACTCTGATATAATCAAAATCAATAGCAACACTATATGCTAACAATATTCTAGTACATTGAGTTTATTTCATTCCATCGTAACCGGCACTTATCCATTTCATCTAACCTTTCCTAGTCGCCTGTTGCAACAATATTTTTCATTCAACATTTAACCTAATAATAGTTGTTACCAATCTCATAAGCACAGATAACTCCATTATCATTAACTCCGATACCTATCTCAACTCTTTAATACTCATATCGATATCTTTCATAATACCTAAATATCCCCAATTCTCATAACTACGACTAAAATATATCAACAACTAACCTATAAGGATTCCTTTCATGACTCCACATTTTACCAAGTCCCTGACATGGTTACGTGCTTCAAGTTCGTTTCTACCTACCTAACATACTTCAAACATATATCCACGTATATATATGACTCAAAGGACATAGGTACGCCCCAGTCAAACGAAAGTGATACATTCTAATAGTTACTAGCTACTAACTTTAAAATTAGTATATCGCGTATACATATCATCTCAAGGATATTTTAAATTCTCCTTGTCCCATAATATCTCAGAAACTTCCAATTTCCAGTAAAAAGGTAGTCACATCGGGCTATTTTTAAATCCCGTAAAAGTTTCGTTTTCCCATCCCAGTTCAGTTTATCAGATCAGAATCCCATATCCTTTTCATACAACACTTTATGCGATGTCACCATGATTGACAACAAGATAGTTATTAGCGTAACCAGATTTTATTAACATTGCACAATCATCCCCCTTACCAGGAACTTCCACGACACAACCCCTCAACATATCTTTCAACACCCGAATCGTATTCCTTGATAAACCATTGATCCATGACTGGAACAAGGTATCAACTTCCACTTGGGCAACTAAAGGAGTATGGAAAATTTTAATCCGCATGCTCAAATAACTATCTGCTTTTTACACCACAGTTTCCCCCACAGATTGTTTATACACTGACAACTTATTTTACTTTGATAACAACTATTGTCCAACTCACCATATGGCGACAATACCTATGATTTTAGCATTCCAGTTCTAAGATTTCAAATAACCGATTAATAAAATTCCTAGAATTACTAGTTCTTATCCCTTTTGATTTAAAAAAATATCTTGTCCTTACTTAATTTTAATGTTTACATTAAATTGGAGCATCATGCAATCGAACGATCTTATCAATAAATATACATATATGGGACATGCGCATTAGGAAAACACTCTTCGAACCACTCTCCCTTTTCTTTTCTGGTATAGATCAAGGCTACCATAGCCCGTCTAGAGATTTCGTTACTTCTCGACCTTAACTTGACTAACAAATTACCGAATAACCGATACCGTAATTTCCCATTTCCATTCCCATTTACTAATCATACTCACGCCATTACAGTATAGTTTAATATTATCGGGGTATTGCATATCTTATTCTATGCACTTTTTTTTTTTTTTTTTTTTTTTTAAGGTCTCATCTGTAAATTAACATTATCAACCCTACACATTTTAATTAAAATCCCAAGCTTCATCATTCCTTCAGACACGCTAATCAACTCTACTTGTCAATTCCCACTGCATTGCCAAACCTTCTTAGCTGGATATCCGACCTTTACATGTCTACACCACGGTAAAAATCAATACCGAACAGCGTTACCATCTTACCAGCCGCCCACTAGACTTACAAGGCCTCAACTTAACCCATAAATTAATATGAACAAACAACTCACCCATTTTCTTTTCCGACCCGAAATATTTGTTATGGTCAGCCCTGTGACCACTTCATTCCCTTCCACTCTAATCGTATCCAATTGGACATCTCACCTCTACGCTTCTACCATACAATCGATAAATATCAACTTCATATTTACAAGCTCAATTGAGGTGGTCACCCGACCAATTGCCTAATAGACCTACAAAGATCTCAACTTGGCATACACATTAGTATGAATAACCCAAATATGCACAACTCCGCTTTTTTTTTTTTTTTTCTTTCTAATTTCCGACTTAAAGCACAAATCCTTTTATACAGGAGATGTCACTAAACGTTAGAACGAATACGATCTCTACTAGTTCCAAAAAGTTTCGAATTTCAGTCACATGTTCTCGACCTTCTCCATATACCGTCAATCCACCACTTTGACTTCCTTTGGATTCACTTGAATGCTATGCCTTAGGAGCACTAATCATATTTACTGCACCAGCCACCGCCTTAGTAGCACATTCCGGAGATGACGAACATGCTCTTCTCTGCTTTCGACTGGATCACCGTTGTTACCACGTCACAGTCTCTAATTTTCGATTGCAGATACCCATCTCAAAAATCTGACACCCTATTTGTTACAACCCATTTAACAACCTATCCATTCTAACTTTTACGTTACCAACATTGGATCTTTACGGAACCACACACCAGGTCTACATAAATCGTTTAGTTGATATTTTAATTTATTGTAACGCCTTCTTTTTCGATTAAGATTTCCTAACCTGCAAACAAACTTACTTCAATTTCCCAATATCCAACAATTAATATATATATTTTTTTCTTCTTTTCTCTCTCTCTTTTTTTTTTTTTTTTTTTTTTTTTTTTTTTTTACACCCCCAAAATTATTCAACTTCAACTAAATGCAATCAATCGTTAATTCACCCAATTTTTCCTATTCCATAGCAATTGCTTTTAAAGTCCCGAGATTATAATTTCAAATCTCAGTTTCCCACATTCATTAACACCAATATACTTAATCAACTTACGAGCTGAACGTTCACCTCCTTATCATTATGGAACTTATCCAACAGCAACCACAACTACTAATCACGCTTACAAGCACCCTGTCAATTTTCGATACTACATAGGAAAAATCCCTAGCTATTACAGTATCCACTGCCGAAACTTGTTTAAACCGCATCTGCGTACCGACTTGTGATATCCTTTCTTTAACACTTTTCTAACTTCCTAAACTCCTTCTATCAGGCTAACTGAGGTACTAGATATGTTTTCTCAACAATACATACTTTTATTCACCCCAAATTTGGCTTTACCCGCAACTCTATATTACTCATTCAAAGGAATTATCTTTGCACGCACTTATTATCCTCCTAGACCCAAAATCCTTGGCTATTTTTATATATCATTTCCTACTACCTTGCTACATGCCACAACTGTTACTCCGTCTATTAATCAATTTAAAAAGTGCTACCAAATTAAATTCTTGTCCGGTAACATCACAGTTTCCTTTCAGATTGCCTAGTAAGCGATTTACTCCCTTTGAATATTATTTCTTATTTCGACTTAAGTGTGCTCTGCCATATCATCTAGTATATTAATAATGACGTAATTTGGGATTTGTCTAACTTAGCCTTCTTATCTTGTGGAAGACATCCCTCCATGCACCATGCCAAAACACCAACTAAGGGAATAAAAGACCTAACATTCACATACCAAGCTCACCTATTGACACCCTATCTCATGTCCCCGAATGACTAGACGACTGGAACGTCCTCCTATCTCATGGTCTTCTATCGACACATCTCCTAACAAGTCTACAGAACCTATAACCTAGGCTCTGATACCAATATTGTCACAACCCGTCCCGGACACCCATCATTCCGAGGCGGGCGTGACTACAACATGACATCACCAATACCCAAATAACCAAAACGAATAACAATATACATCTACTGTATAATACAAACATCTACTATGGGGGACACACCTGTCCCAAAATTTGATATTAACTAAAAGTATTTATCGATGAACCTTTTATAGGTTCGCCTTTGACAGCTCCTCTCAACCGCCTATATGACTCCATCACGTAGCTCTACCTAGTGCCAGTAGGGGACCGACTCCTAGCTGCTGCACCTGCGAGTGTACTGCCTTCTTAGTAAAATATTTTTTTTCAAAATATTAATATGTTCTATATATTTTCACAATTAAGTATGGATCAAGCATAAGCATATAAGCAATGAAAATAAAGTGATAGAAATAGGTTCCATCCAAATCCATCTAGTATAAAATCATACCAATTATCATAATAAATAATAACAAATCAACCAATATACGTAAAACACCACGTCTCAAGCACCAATCTCAAACACACACCTCCAACACACACACACTGGCCAACCCTAGTGATCGTTTTAACCTCACGATCGAGAGTTTGCAACGGTACCGTACCATCCGTAGGATATGCCTTCCTACGAACACCCATCACTCCGCCGAAGCGGATAATCACTGCGCAGTATAAACGTTTAACATCACTCTGCCGAAACAGATAAACATCACTCCGCCGTAGCGGATAACATCACTCCGCCGAAGCGGATAATCTTACTCTACCAAAACGGATAAATACTAGGGCATCGTCAAATCAACTACAACATCATCAAATCATAGCTCAATAAATATCGTCAAATCACCACATCTATCTCTTTTCCTCAAAACCAACTTTTTAAGTCCAACAGCATATTTCACACTTTTCGTTTTAGAGAAAACATCTGATTCTTTCAAAACTATTTTTCCACCCTTTATTTTCCTTTTGAAAACCAGACATTTTTAGGAAAACAATTGTTTTCTATTTCCTTTTAAAAACACCGTCTGATTTTACCAATTTCAACAAAAATTCATTTTCAATTTCATATTGGAAACCATCGAAATCTCTCAAAAACCCAGTTTACCAACTCACCCAAATCCTGCTTGATTCATATCATTTATAAATTCATACAATTTAAGTAAACACATATTTCATCATGTATATACATAGAAAAACAGTTTGGTAAGAAGACAGTACACTCACCTCGATATCTGTTTTGCAAAACTGACACTGATCATACTTTATTTGGACGTCGTTGCCTGCGAACCTAACAGTGACAGAGCCTAAATTAATCTCTTATCTAAAACATCCTAATCATACAATACATACCCTATATTCCGAATCGTTACTATTTTATGTACCACGTACTTACAATTAATTAATTGTTACGAAATTATTACGATTTTAGGATTCGTAATGCAAAATACAATTTAATTTAACGAAAATTAATAACCGATTGAAACTTCACCTGTTTCCGAACCGTTCGGCCACCACGAGATGTGTTTTGGATTTTCCTGAGGTAGTTTCTGCAATTTCCCCCCCTTTTTTTTTTCTCTTTTTTTTTTTTTTTTTTTTTTTTTTTTTTTTTTTTTTCTTGCTTCCCTGTTTGCGTTCACTGTTCTGTTTCAGTTCAAACCTGTCGCCGGCCACCCTCTCTCTCTCTCTCTACCATTTCCGTCCACCCGAGACCTCCCACGCCCCGTCGCTCTTACCGCCGGCCCTACTCCATCCCCCACCACGGTTTACCAACCACCCCGGCCATTTCCCCACCGTTCTCATCTACCCACCTAAACCATACACGCCACCGCAACGACCCACACACCCACCAACGGCCAAACTCATGCCGCCACTGCCTCCGTTGCTTACCCCCAGTTGATGAAACAGTAAACAGAACACACATGCACCACCACCACCACTGCCGTCGGAGGAATACCCACTCCCACACGACGATCGCCGATCACCCACACACACATCGGACAACTCTACCCTCATACATGCACACAAAAGGAACTCACGCACTCTGTCGCACACACGCCGGCGACTGAACGCCGGCGATTACACTGCGGCACCGACACTTCGCTCCTCCGTTTCTCTCTCTAGATTTCTAGATCGTTCTTCCTTGTAGTGTTTGAAATGATAGGCGCATGTATATATATGCATGAAAATGGTGGTGTGAAATCGATCGGTTGCTCGCCACGTCGATCCTCACTCTTCCCGATCTCTCCGTCGGCCGGCCGGATTCGCAACAAACGGACGTGTACATATTATTATTTTTTTTTAAAAAAAACCATTTGGTTTAATTGCACTTTTCCCCCCTATTTCCCATTATGTCTTCATTTAATCCCATTCATCTTTTAGGATTTCTTAAATTACATGTTGATCCCTACAATTTTTTTTATTCTACAAATTTGTGCATCTTAAATTTAGGGTAAGTTCCCAAATTTGTAATTTGCCCCCATTATCATTTTATTTTATTTTTATCTATGTATTTATTTTATTTTATTTTATTTTTTATTATTATTATTTTTTTTTCCCCGAAATTTTCTAAATGCTCTCAATTGAAATTAAAATGACGTACGAGCTAAATCGAGGTCTTACAATTAAACATATAATACACACTGTGATATTTAGGTATATTGGACATGTTAGAAACAAAACATCACAAATATATGCACCATCGGTATGTGTGTGAAACCTATAGAGTTCCGAGTTTAATATCTTGAGTAATATTGTCGACATGAAAAATTACATTATTTAAATCATATATTTCGCCTTGAATGCATGTCCATGATGTATTTTCATAATGTATGGATGATCTATACTAAACAATAATGTTAGTTAATTTAAAACGTCAAATAAGGCGTTGGTGGCCACAATTACGTGTTGCCACTTTCACCGCAAGTGTACGGGTCAAGTTTTAGTATAATGGAACTTTCGGTCAGGTATCGTATCCACAGGGATTGGATGAGATTACTATCGACTACTGCGATTATCATAACCTAATTTTATCTAGGCGCTTAAAAATTGAATTTAATTAATTAATACTAATACTAATATAACCTAATTTAATTTATACTAATACTAATATTAACAAGAGATGTTTTAGGGAAGTACATTGCCTAGGGATTAACTTCATTTACTTAAATTCATTTGATTTCGTTTTAGTTTACCTTAACGGTGTTCCGTGTATCCGACAATCTCATCACGTAAACTCCCTCGCCACCTCTCCCGAATGTAAGACAGGGGAATACGTGACTTCGTGTCAACAAAGAATTCCCCCTCAATGTCTTAATGACTCTAGGTCATGTGAGTCTCACCCCAACCTCATCGATTGCACACTTTTTAACGCCCTCTCGGGTTATTAGATTGTCGTGTTGTGTTTAAACCCTAATCCAAATCCGGGATTATCTCTCTCGAGTGTCAAACCCTGTATTCTTAATATATCTAAATTAGCATATAATCAAAGAAAACACAACAAACACAATCGAAATTATAAAGAACGATCATAAACGAAACACAAACTCAACCAAATCATATTTTTATAAATATATGTTAATCCCTAAGACAATCCATCTGTAGTTCATGGCCATAACCATTTATATAATGTAAAACGAGCTAAACAGGCTCAAACAATAATCCTAAGATAAGAGATGAAGAAATAAACGAGAGAAACTAGCCATAATCCGAAGATTTGTTGCTAAGAACATTCCAAGATCACTTCTCCTTCATTACTTTGTGTTCTTCTCCTTAAGATTTGCTTGAGCTCCCTCAAAACACTCTCTAGTATCCTCCTCTAGTCTATGGAGGTCTGTCCCGAAAATGGAAGGGAGAGGAGAAGAACTAAGGTGCAAAAAATATCCTAAATCTATGCAGAGGTGACCGCCACGGCGGTGGGTATGTCAGTTTAATGTTCACCACAGTGGTGGAGAAGGCGGTGGATTTAGGGACCATCCTAAAGTTTCACCGTTGCGGTGGTGGATGTCCAGCAAGACTTTGCCCTTCTCTGCATTTTCACCGTTGCGGCAGTGGGCTGATGATTTGATTATTGCCTCCGTGCTCGTTTTTCCACCGTTCTTCGACAGTTCTTGGTCCGATTTGATTGTTTACGCTCCAATTTAATATATTTTCACCCCACATACATGATTTATACAGAAATAATAAAAACTAATTAAAAATTAATAGAAATGTACTAAACGTACTAAAAAACTAACGATTTTGGTTTGGAAATATATAAGTAATTTACACCTATCAGGCGTTATCGTCAAAATCACATTTTTCGGAGATCCTATGATTGAAACTGCTTAGACTAACAAGTAGCTTGGTGAACTAATATACATCGTGGTGTGCTGCAATTTTACTTTAGTTATTTTCAGTTGTTTGGGTGTGCACTTAGTTTAAATAACACATATTTGCTGCTATAAAAGATAATAATTAATATAAGATAAAATTAATTATTTGAATTTTCAAATGTTATAAGTTGATAATTTGTTTTAATTTCTATAACTAACCAATTCACCCCCTCTTGGGTAGATACTCGGTCAACACTTTTTTATGACCAAAATTTTACAAGTTGGGTAGCCATTAAGTGGTCTTCTAATTTATGAATACTTTTTATGGTTCAAAACCCTCGAATATTTCTTTTTCTTAATTATACTCTAGCCAACTTCTTATGTTTAGTATTACCACCCATTCCTTTTTCAAGGACTTTTGTAACATCAATTCTCTATTGTGTGTGACCTATTAGGTTCATATGAAAAGTTAGATGCTAAAATTAATTAATTAATTAATTAATTAATTAATTTATCAATAAAAAATTGAACAATTCAAAATTTACCCTTCTAGAAGAAAATGCTTTTTTCCTTAAGGCATTTATTCAAACTGTGAGTTACGTCTACCCACATATCACAGCGATGTCCAGTTGGAAGGAATTTAATTGAGAGAAAAGAGTACTCCATGATCTCTCTATCGATGTACCCAAAAGAACGAACAAGATATGGTTAAGTCAAAACCTCTAGTCCAATTATATATATTTGATTGATAACATAATTCTCTATGATATGTGATAAAAAACTCATATCAATAATCACATTGCTCTGGCTAGAGGTTTGGGTGACTTATATTAAACTGAATCACATGGGTCACATCTCCTTTAACTAATAATGATATATCCCTTCTTACATATTCGTATATTATTATACATATCCCACTATACCCAATAAATTCCTTTAAAGGGCCATAGTTAGATAATGGCGTCCATTATTATCAAAGTACATGTGTAATATATTACATCAACTACAAAAGTTCATAGAACATCATAAGTCATATATCATATTCCAACTTGACCAAAATACCCATGTAGGATATTAAGGATGATCGCGTTCGATTTCTTAATACCACTTAGTAAGTCTTTTTATAGATGCTCTTGTATCTCACACTAATGGATTAAAACTCACAATGCTCAAATAGAAAATATCGGATCAAGCCTAGATTGTTTAATACTATTTTAAACAATCCAGTACTAAATAGAAATAATTTAAAATATCAAGTCACCAAATGTCTTTGGTCTCCTCCTATTTAATTACTTGAAATCGATGAACAATTCTACTCAACATTTAAGGTTTATAGCAACATTGATACAATTAAGTAATATCAAAATACCTTTTATTATTTAATTGAGATTATCACTAGAAACAAGTCCGATTGTCTATAAGGATTATCTCCAACAAGTACCTCAGTAGGGAGTATGGGCACCTCTCTCCTCCTCCCTAGTGTATCTCTTGAACGAGCACCTCTACAACAACAAGGCATTGCTTTATGGCTTTATCTCTCAAAATAGGGTAATCGTCCATCTGCACTCGTCTGCCCGCAACTCTAGCCCCAGGGTAGCGGGAGGGTAGTGAGTATTAACCGACGTCCTAGTCATGTCAAGCCTTGGGGACAAACCTCACCACCAAGCTGGATAACCAATCTGTTGGCCCAATAAGCTACCCAAGAGGGGGTGAATTGGGTAGCTACAAAAATTTAAACAAATAAATCTTTCATCACTTAATTATCAAATAATCAATTTTTTCTAGATCAATTATTATATTAGTTACGCAACGGATAAGTGTTTATAACTAGGTGCAAAACTAAACACAATAGAATTAAAATAAAGAATGAAGCACACCAAGATATATTCTTATTCAACAAGCTAACCTTGCCTAATCTAGTCCTTTGACCTCCACGGAGATTCGCAACTTCTAAACCCCTGATTCCTTAATCCAGTAGGAACCAAACATTTACAACGATTCTTTTACCAGGCTCATAATTAACCTTTACAATTTTACTTTTCACGAGCTTAAGGAAGAACATTATCTCTTTTCCACAATAAAGATTAACCTAATTTTAATACAGGAAGAATCAAAACTTAAACCTTTTAATAGGCTATAGATCAAATCGCACCACACTCTCAAGTATCATTTTCACAGGTAAAGATGGAACCTTCACAATTCACTCAATTCAATTGTAGGGAGAATCAAGACCTTCTTTTCAAGGGAAATGAATAACGTAACCTTTTTACTTAGGACAAAAATCAAACCCTAATATTTTTTACAAGAAAAATATCGAAACCTAGCTACTTGACTAGAGACCGACCCAACCGTATCTAATCCACTCAAACTCACAAATATAGAAAAATATGAGTTTCTTCGCACAATGAGTTTCTACCTCCTCAATACACATATACTCGATTAATATCCAAAAATTTACTACATGATAGATACAATGTGAGGCAAATTAATATCTGATTAATAAATAATGTGGGTAACACAAATTAAAATATGTAATCAGATAATCACACAAAATTATTTTAAAAATATTTTCAGGCTTTTATGTTTAAAAATGATTTTCTAATGATCTTAAATCCAAGAAAGCAATAATAATATCAAATCAAAATAGAGAACAATAGCTTGGAAAGATCTAATTAGGAAAACACCGAAGATTGAAAATAGAATCACAATATAGCATAAGTCGGTGACGCCGAATCAACAACACTTTAGATCAAGAACGTAGAAAGAATATCTCTCGAGAATCTCACCATAAAAATCTCTTTTAAAAAAATTTAGAACTGATATTCTTGATGTAATAATCTCAATCCCGCGGGTCTAAGTATATAGACTGATAACAAGCCCTCTAACGACTACTTTTCAAAATATATGTCTCAAAAAGGCACTCTTAGACCCCATATAATAATATCTTTCAATTATGGGGTATTTCATATTAAAATAATTAAATAACTTTCTAAATGTCTCAAATAAGTTAGTGAAATATTTCACAATTCGCAATCACAAAGATAGGAAGTATTTAACTACTTAAATTGAACGAAACATCAATTATGAGGACCAAATCAATAGGGATACTCAAATACATGTACCATATCATCAGTAGGTTCAAATTCCCCAAATATCTCCCTTGGAATCATAAAAAACACCTAGTTTTTGACCAAGAGATCGAGTCCCTCGAAATCATAACTGAAACTGTCAGTTGACTAATCCCTAGTATTCGGTTGAGCGATTGATAGAGCACCGAAACCAAGCCAAGGACACATAGGCAATCGGTTGACTGATTTCACAAAATCGGTTAACCGTTTAGTATAGAGCCTAATCCCTGCCAAATTTCAACCCAATCGGTTGACCAATTTCCTCCCAATCGATTGACCAATTACTTTAGAGTTGTTCCCTTCCAAAACCTCAATTCCAATCAGTTGATTGATTGCCTTTGTTTGGTTGACCGATCGTTGCAGTGACATTCCATTTTCCTTTAAAAACCTTACTGATTCAAATAGTTGACCGATTCCTTTTAATTAGTTGACCGATTGAAGATGGGTGGTCCTTTCCTTTACCAATTATGCTCCAAAACTCACTATTTGATTCAGTTAAGCAATTACTTTTCTTAGGTGATTGAATTGACCCTAAAATTCAATTTTTTATACTTTAAACCTTATTTTCAATTAGGTCAATTATCATTTTCAATATTACATAAGGAGCACATAACAAATCATTAATAGGATTCTAAATTCTATCATATCAATATCAAAACACACATAAAAATAACTTGTTTAATTGTGTCGTGTGTGATCCTAATTTAGGTTGCATTAAGAGTATAAAAGTATAAAGTTATTTTTACTTAATTTATTCAAGGTCCTCATAACTCTTCATTTCTTTATTGCATCTATCTTTGCACCCTTAACTTGTACTTTATGATGTCTTCAACATAATCAAATATATAGAACTCTTTTTCCGAAATACTTAACAAACACCTTAGTTCCACAAAAAATATCAATACTTAATTGTTCATTAAAATCTAGGGATCAACAATAATCCCCTTTTTTATAGTGATAATTAAATTTGATATTTTCTTTAAAAAAAAATGTAACTTTGATGCCTAGCCATACTTAAACCATGAATAATTTTCATAAATTGATCTTCCACTAAAGGTTTGGTAAACATATCGGCAAGCTAATCGGAGGTATCAATATACTCAATAGTAACTTCAATTTTCTGGATGTGATCACGAATAAAATGATGTTTAATCTCTACGTGCTTAGTTTGTGAGTGCAGCGTCAAATTCTTACCTATGCATATGGCACTTTTATTATTACAATAAATAGGGACTTCCTCCATACATACTCCAAAATCACTTAGTTGTTGCTTAATATATAAAATTTGAGTGCAACAATTACCAACTGCCATGTACTCGCCTCAGTAGTAGGTAAGGCAATTGAGTTTTGTTTCTTGCTAGACCAAGAAACCAAGGCATATCCTAAGAAATGACATTATCCACTTATGCTTTTCTTCTTTCCATCCAGCAAAGTCAATGTCGGAGTAACTCATTAACTTGAAGTTACTCCCTCTAAGATACCGTAATCCTAGGTCACTTGTCCCTTTCAAATACCAAAAGATCTGCTTAACAGCAGTTAAATGCGATTCTTTAGGATATGTTGAAATCTAGCACACAAGCAAACACTAAACATTATACCAGGTCTACTAGCAGTAAGATACAACAAACTACTAATCATACCTCGATACATTTTCTCATTTACATTTTTGCCCCTATCTTCTTTGTCTATTTTCGTAGCTGTTGCCATAGGAGTTTTATACCTTTTGGCGCCATGCAAGCCATATTTTTTCAACAACTCTTTAGTGTACTTGGCTTAATTAATACAAATCCATTCTTTGGTTTGCTAGATTTGTAACCTAAGAAAGAATATTAACTCCTTCATCATACTCATCTCAAATTCGACCTGCATTATCTTGGAAAACTTTTGACAAAAATCCTCATTGGTAGAACTAAAAGTAATATCATCAACATAAATCTATACTAATAGGATGTCGGTATCATTTTGCTTAATAAATAATGTTATATCACTAAGACCCCATCGAAAACCATTTTCAATCAAATATCGGCTAAGTCTCTCATACCAAGCTCTTAGAGCTTGTTTGAGCCCATACAAAGTGTTTTGAAGTTTAAACATATGATTGAGAAGTTTATCACTCTCAAATCCCAGTGATTGTTCGACATAAATTTCTTCTGTATAAAAACCATTCAAGAATGCACTCTTTACATCCATTTGATATAATTTATAATTTTGTGAACATGCAAATGTGAGTAACATTCTGAAATCTATTAATCTAGCCACGAGACAAAGTCTCATCATAATCAATTTGCTCTTTTTAATTATATCCATGTGCTACTAATCTTGTTTTATTTCTAATTACCATATCAGTAGCATCATTTTTATTACGAAAAACCAATTTAGAACCAGTTGTAGGATAAAAGTCCGGTCTAGGAACTAGAGACCACACTTTATTACGTTCAAATTGAACTAATTCTACTTGCGTCATGGAGATCCAAGATTCATCAGTTAACACCTTATTCATATTCTTAGGCACAATTTGAGATAGGAAAGAAAGATTTATTATATCTCTAAGGGAAGAACATGTACTTACATCTCTTTCAAAATTACTAATAATTTCTTTTACCAAATATCCCGGCATTGTCTTTATAGCCCATGGTAAAGTCGTCTCATCTCCTTTTGGTTCCTCATTTTTTGATTCATTTGTCGTATCTCCCCCTTGGTCTTAGTTATTTTGTGTGCTTGCATCATTATCATCCAAAACCTTTATCGACACAAGTGAATCAGATTGCTTAAATACAACATGCATAGATTCTTCTACTACTAACATATATTTAGTATAAACTCTATAAACTTTACTATTAGTGACATACCCAAAGAAAATTTCATAATCAGATTTTAACATCAAATTTACCCAAATTATCCTTATCATTCATGATAAAACATTTGCAACCAAAAACTTTAAAATGGGATATATTTGGAGTCTTACCATTCCAAATTTCAAAAGGGTTTTTTATTGAAACCTTTTCGAATAGATACCAGGTTTACCACATGGCAAGCTGTGTTTTAGGCTTTTGCCCTAGAAATATTTGGGTAGACGATTCTTATTTAGCATCGTTCTAGCCATTTCCTAAAACGTCCTGTTCTTTCTCTCCCCAACACCATTTTGTTGTGTGGTGATCTCGGTGCAGAAAAGTTATAAGTATATCTGTGCTCATCACAATAACTAATTACCTCATCGTTTTTTAGCTCTATGCCTCTATCACTACTAGTATTAATAATTCTACATTGTTTCTCATTTTGAACATGTTTACAAAAATTAGAAAAAATATAAGCAACTTTACTCTTTTTTTCAAGGAAGAACACCCTTGTATATCTAGAATAATCATCAAGAATTACGAATGCATAAAATTTACGTCCTAAACTAGCAATGGCATTTGGACCAAATAAATCAAGATGCAACATTTCAAGACCTCTAGATGTGGATGTCTACAATTTCTTCTTAAATGGTGATCTAGATTGCTTGTCTAATTGACGTGCATCACATACTTTATCTTTCACATATTTCAATGCAAGTAAACCACGTACAAGACTTTTATTAGATAAGTTAGATAGTAATTTCTTACTAGCATGCCTATGTCTTTTATGCCATAACTAACTGTTCTTAGATAGTGTATTTAAACATGATAAATTTTGAGAAAAGAAATTATTGAATGAACAAGTATAAACATTCTCAAATCGTGATGCAACAAATAATATGCCACTATCATGCTCATTCTTAATTATGCATCTATCATGATCAAAAATAATATTTTAACCCTTATCACATAATTGACTAAGACTAAGCAGGTTATGTTTAAGACCATCTACAAGGAGAACATTTTTAATAGTAGTAGACCTATTACCGATATTACCTATACCGATAATTTTACTTTTTGCGTTGTCTCCAAATATCACATGACCTCTATCTTTAGGTGTCAAAGGTGTAAATTTATATTTATTTCCCATTATGTGTCGAGAACAACCACTATCCAGGAGCTAGTTTTCCTTGCTTATTGATGCTATCATAATAACCTGTAAGGAGCACCTCAAATAGTTCCAAAGTGGTACCCAATCTACGTGGGTTTGATGTTGTTAGTTGGGACAATTTTAGTTCCTTTAGGAACCCAAACTTGTCTTTATTTAGATAATTTAGAAAAACATCTACTAATAGTATGCCCAACAACATTACATTTAAAACATCTAACAATATCCCTGATTTCAGTAAAGAATTTATGAAATCTCTTTTGTTTAAGGTTTTTCTAAAATCTAATACCAACTTTATCAAATATACCTCGTGAACTACCCAAAAGCATTTTTAAATTATTCTCACTACCTGTGAATTTGAGAACTATCCAATGTAAATCCAATATCGTGGATTTCAATACAATGTTTTCAGATTCAAATTTCATTCCTTGCTTGTTAAGTGTGTTAATTGTACTTTAGAGGGTATTAATTTGAGAAGATTGGTTTTTATAATCATGTGTTAGTTCTTGATAAACATCAAATAAATCATCAAAATCTATAGGACAAGAACTAGAACATTTCGTTACCTCATCTCCAGTGGCCATCAAAGCAAGGATGGATGAACCGTCACTGCCCGATTTTTTAGAGCTACTTGTCTCAGAATCATCCCAAGTGGCATTCATTGATTTCTTCTTACTTTTCTTTACCTTATTTTTTTTCCTTCTCTTCTTCTCTTTCTCTCTCTTTGGCTGGAGACATTCGGATTGGAAGTGTTTGGTCTTGTGATAGTTGAAGCATTCCACATTGCTTATGTTGAAATTTTTCTTTCCCCAGAAAGTTCGTCGAGTAATTTTTCTGAAATTTTTCGTAAGAAGCTCCACATCTTTTTCTTGCTCAGTGTCAAGACTGATATCATTACTATCATATTCTTCCTCATTTTTTTGAACTTTTAATGCCAAAGACTTCTTTTTAAAATTTTCATTTCATCGTCATATCCTCGTATAGTTGTCTCGTCTATCATTAGGTTGCCAATAAGCTCATCAATATCATAGACTGTAAGATCTTTAGCTTACTTTATCGCATTTAATTTCGGCTCCCAGACATTAGTCAATGATCTCATAATCTTTCGCACTTTATCCTCCATAGTATAGGGCTTTCCAAGTTAACTAAGAATGTTGCAGATATTGTTGAATCTTGTGTACATCTTTGGAATAGATTCTGTTTCACCCATTCGGAATAGTTTGAATTGACGAAGTAAGGCATTGATCTTGGACTGTTTTACTTGATTTGTCCCTTCGTGGGTAATTTGTAACTTGTCCCACATTTCTTTCGCGGATCCGCAACTTGAAACCCTGGTCTATTCATTAGCATATAAAAAACAAAACAGAATATTAAAAGATTAAAAATTAATAGGAAGTTTCTATTTATCAGAAGTGGTCAGCTGCTCTTTCTTCTTAATTACACTTGTGATATATTGCATCAACTACAAAAGTTCATAGAACATTATATGTCAGATATCATGTTCCAACTTGAGCAAAACAACCATATAGGATATCAAGAATGATTGCGTTCGATTTCTTAATACTAGTTAGTTAGTCGCTTTGTAGATGTGCTTGTATCTCACACTAATGGATTAAGACTCACCATTGTTAAATAGAAAATATCGGATCAAGTTAACCTAGATTGTTGAATACTATTTTAAACAATCCAATACTAAATAGAAATAATTTAAAATATCAAGTCACCAAATGTCTTTGGCCTCTTCCTATTTAATTACATGAAATAGATGGACAATTCTACTCAACATTCAAGGTTTACAACAACATTGATACAATTGAATAATATCAAAATACCTTTTATTATTTAATTGAGATTATCACTAGAAACTAGTCCGATTGTCTATAAGGATTATATCCAACATGTACCTCAGTAGGGAGTGTGGCACGCCTCGCCTCCTCCTTAGTGTATCTTTTTAATGAGCACCTCTATATCAGCAAGGCATTGCTTTATGGATTCCTCTCTCAAAATGGGGTAGTCATCCATCCGCACTCGCCTGACCTCAACTCTTTCCCCAAGGTACCGGGAAGGTAGTGAGTATTAACCAACGTCCTAGTCATGTCAATCCTTGCAGACAAACCTCGCCACCAAGCTGGATAACCAGTCTGTTGGCCAAATGAGCTACTCAAGAGGGGGGTGAATTTAGTATTTAAAAGAATTTAAACAAATAAATCTTTCATCACTTAATTATTAAATAATCATTTTTTTCTAAATCAATTATTATTTTTGTTACACAACAGATAAGTGTTTATAACTAGATGCACAACCAAATACAATATAATTAAAATAAAGAATGCAACACACCAAGATATATCGTGGTTCAGCAAGTGATAGGTATAAATTACTTACCTATTTCCAATCCGAATTTGTTAGTTTTCGAGTACGTTTATAATTATTTTTATATGTTTTAATATATTTTTATACTTTTTGTATAAATCAGGTGCGTGGAGCAAAAAGATAGAAAACTGGAGCGAAAACGATGAGATCGAATCGAAGGCGAGTCGAAGTTACGGTGAATAAACAAGCAAGGAGGCAAAAATATGAAGGAAGCCCACCGCCCAGGCGTCCAGACCTCCGCCTAGGCAGTGAAGATGCTTAGAATGATAAAAGGCTACTGACAGCCCACCGCCTAGGCAGGAAATTCCTCCGCCTAGGTGGAAACCCCAGTAGAAACATTTCCAAGTCCACCGCCTACTTCTTTGCCTAGGCGGTCACCAAACCTACAAAGCCGATACAGGTACTGTAACTTCAAGGCTATTTTGGACTATGATTAAATATTATTTTGGAAATACTCAAAACATGGAAGTTGTATATATTTTTCTTAGCTTTCCATAGGTTTTTGAATTACCTCAGTCAGAGTTCGGATGAAGAAGTTACAGCCAAAACAAAATTGCAAACCTTCAGTAACTTCGCCTAGGCGAAATTCCGGCAAAAAGTTAACCGACCTAACTTCGCCTAGGTGAAAATCCTACATCACAGCCTTGATATTTATTAGATATTTTGAGATCTTTTAGCCTATTTTAATCCCTTCTCTCCTTCTCTCTTCCCTCCTCTTGAGCCCCTAAGGCCTTAGGCCATATTTTAGGAGTAGGATTAAGGATGTTTGAGGGAGAGATCAAACCTTAATCTTTTTCACAAGAAAAAAAATTGAAAGCTAGCTACTCTGACTAGATACCAGTCTAACCATGTCTAATCCACTCAAACTCACAAATACAGAAAAATATAATTTTCTTCCCACAAGGAGCTTCTACCATCTCAATACATATATAATCGATTAATGTCCTGAAATTTACTATGTGATAGATACAATGTGAGGAAAATTAATATCTGATTAATAAACAATGTGGGTTGCACAAATTAAAGCATGTAATCAGATAATCATACAAAATCGTTTTTAAAAAAAAATCTGGCTTTTACGTTTGAAAATAATTTTCTAATGATCTTAAATACAAGAAAGCAATAATAATATAAAATCAAAATAGAGAACAATTACTGGAAAATATCTCACTAGGACAACACTGAAGATTAAAAACAGAATCGCAATATAGCACAAGTCGGTGACGCCAAATCAATAGCACTTTAGATCAAGAACATAGAAAGAATATCTCTTGAAAATCTCAACATAAAAATGTCTCTTAGAAAATCTTAGAACTGATGTTCTTGATGTAATAATCTCAATCACGTAGGTTAAAATATATAAACTGATAACATGCCTTCCAACGGCTACTTTTCAAAAGATATGCCTCTAGAAAGCACTCTTAGATGCCATATAATAATATCTTTCAATTACGGTGTATTTCACATTAAAATAACTTTCTAAATCTCTCAAATTAGTCCATGAAATATTTCTCAATTCATAATCACAAAAATATGAAGTATTTAACAACTTAAATTGAGAGAAACATCAATTACGAGGACCAAATCAATAGGGATACTAAAATTCATGTACCCTATCTTTTGTAGGTTCAAACCCCCCAAATCTCTCCCTCGGAATCATAAAAAATGGATAGTTTTTTACCAAGAGATCAAGTCCCTCAAAATCGTAATCGAAATAGTCAGTTGACTAATCCCTGGTTTTTGGTTAACCGATTGATATAGCACTAAAACCAAGCCAAGTACATACAGGCAATTAGTTAACCGATGTTACCAAAGCAATTAACCAACTAGTGCAAATCGTAGTCCCTGCCAAATTTCAACCCAATTAATTAACCAATTTCCTCCTAATCAGTTGACCGATTACTTTGGAGTCATTCCCTACCAAAACCTCAATTCCAATTGGTTGATCGATTGCCTTCGTTCAGTTAACCGATCACTACAGAGGCATTCCATTTTGCTCAAAAACCTTATTGATTCAAACGATTGACCGATTCCTTTTTATCAGTTGACCGATTGAAGCTGGGTGGTCTTTTCCTTCACCAATTCTGCTCCAAAACTCATTGTTTGATTCAATTAACTAATTAATTTTCTTGGTTGACTGAATTGACCCTAAAATTCAACGTTTTATACTTTAAACCTTATTTTCAATTAGGTTAATTATCATTTTCAATATCACATGTGTTGCACATATCAAATCATTAATAGGATCCTAAATTTGATCATATCAATATCAAAACACATATAAAAATGGATCATTTAATAGTATCGTGTATGATCCTAATTCAGGTTGCATTATGAGCATAAAAGTATAGAGTTGTTTTCACCTAATTTCTTCAAGGTCTTCACAACTCTTAATTTCTTTATTACATCCATCTTTGCACCCTTAACTTGTTCTTCATGAAGTTTTCAACATAATAAAATATATGGAACTCTTTTTCTGAAATACTCAACAAACCCATTAATTCAACCAAAAATATCAATGTTTAATTGTTCATCAAAACATAGGGATCATCACAGTCCTTGGGAAACAATAAGCGATATCAAGAGCGCTATCGTCTTGATTGTGGAGGCGAGGATCCAGAGGTATACAAGGAGGTATGTTCCCTTTTTCTTTGTCTATGATTCATGTTGGGGTCATGTTCCTCAGGCTCGTTCTCATTGGAATACATCACTCGGTCTTTGGAGTATTGTTCTCTCTCCTTATTCCCTACAGGTAAACAAGTTGATTCCTTGGCTGGGAGGACTAGTGGCTAGCAGTAAAGATGGACTCTGATACAACCTTGGAACTCTCGGAATTGGCGTTCTAGGTTATCAATTTGGGATGCCTCTCCAATTCCCTGAATCCTAAGGTATGACCAATGGTTTATTTATTTATTTTTTTGATAAGAAAGATGATTGTTGTCCCTGGGAAAAGGGTATCTTAAGCTACTTAGTATCCAAAATGTTCATAAAATAGCCAACAAGACCCCCTAATGTTGATTTGTATTATCAATCGTAATAGGTATAGGTAGGATCCCCACAAAATATCACTTATTATAAACAAATATGGGGGATAAAGAGAAGGTACATAAAAAAAATGAATTCCTGAAGATTTTATAGGCACACTGGAAGGCTATATTCATCTACATATCACCTGTCTAAATAGAGGGTGAGAGAAAACCTATCCTATACTGAACTGCTAAGAGATTGTAAGAAACTCGACAGAGGCTTCTGTTTATTAGAGTTATATATCTTCAAAGACTCTTTCAAGAGGAACCACGAAATACATTGACACGTTTTTATACAATCTCATAAGTTTGTTCATTTTATTTTAAACCCTCTACATATTTTAAACTTCGAACAATTCAAGAAGGAAATTTAGGAAAACTCAAATATAGACACTTCATTTATCAAATCTATACACTTCATTAACCAATTTGTTGAAATGGGTTTATAATTAAATCAGTTTAGAAGCATGAGAACAAGCCTGGAATACTAACAAATCTAAAACGGAAAAGTGAAAAAATTTTGTGTTCATCATACTAGAAATCACAAATTGGTTCAGACTTGGCATATTATAAGTTGAATTAGTATAATACAAATTGATAAAAACGAAATTAAAGAAAAAAATTGAGGTGGAGAAGGAGCAGAAACAAAGGAGTTGGAAAATTTGGTGTCTTTCTGTTTGGAAGAATGAGCATTTTGGAGGGGAGAGGCCTTGCTTTGATTACTGGTAATAGGGGCATTCCTCTCATTTAAAACAAGGGCAGTGGGGTGTTTCATTTTGCAGGTGGATTCCCAATGCCCTTGTTTGAAGCAGTGGTTACAATAGGATGGTGTAGATTTATACGAGATTGGTTGCCAAAACCCTTTTGAGCCGTGACCAATCCAAATCCGATTGAGTAAGGCACATCGCGAATCAATTTCCACACAGACTCGTGCGACTTTAGGTTTTGACAAATTGAACATGGCTGAATCAATTATAAGGGGTGTTCCAATGGCAGGGGCTAGTGAGAACAATGCTTATTTGTTGTGGAAATGGATTGGCAAAAATTCAAAGTTCACCTATATAAGCACTGTTGATCCTAAGATTTGGATGAGCAATTAAGTGTTGATATTTTGGTGGAACTAATGTTTTAATTGAGTGTTTCAATTATTTAAGTTCCAGTGATGAAGATGCAAATTAATTGGATGCCAAATGATGATGTTGAAGATGATGAAGAATTAAGAGTTTGAAGAAATTCGAAAAAATAACTCAGGTGAATTTCAACTCTTAATATCCCAATCAGGAACATACACACGGCACGAAATGTTTTTATTGTTTATGCGTGTTTTGATTAAGTGAATTTATTTACTCCAATATGTGATTTGAAAAGAAATAGTTTTAATTGACTAAAATGGAATATAAGAAGATTAGTGGAGCTAATTTAGAAAAGAAAATGGTTAAAGGGGCGAAAACGTAAAAGAGAATAAGTTAAAAACGAGTTCAGAAAAGAGATCCAGAAGATGTAGGTCGACTGATGAGTCGACTGGACCAAGCAACATGAACTCCCTGTATCTCTAAGTCGACAGGCAGGTCGACTGACCAAGAAAAGATGAACTCTCTGTATCTCCAAGTCGACAGGTAAGTCGACCGATGAAGGCAAAATAAACTCTCTGAATCTACAAGTCGACAGATAGGTCGACTGATGAATGCAGTAGCGATGGCTTGGCTACAACTTGAATTGAGCAGTCGACTGACTGGTCGACCGGACGCACTGTTTTATGATTCTGTTTATTTTGAGATTATATCCAAAAGTAACCGTTTTTTGTTAGGATTTGAGAGAGATTTTGGGGATATTTTTATATTTAAGATATGTTTCACCTAATATTTAAATCCTATTGATTTGGTTTATTAATTTTTAATGTTTCTTAATTTGGTACATAAAATTGATTATATTCTAATTAATTGGGATTGAAAAATATTTGGGGGACTTAATTGAAAGATTTAAAATTCATTTATTAAGTGAATTGAACCAAAATGAAGTCATTATGATATAAGAGGTCTATAAGAGCTATTAAATGTCATGACATATTGTAACTAGCTGTTAGGAAGCTGATTTCATTCTCTTTTAAATAGACCTGCGAATTTCTTATATCATTAACAGTAAGCGAAATCATATCATATTATAAGAGTTAGCTTTTCTAATATTTATCTTTCTAAGAGTTTGTGAGTTTTTCTGAGAAACGATCTTAAAAATCAATTGCGACTAATCTTTGCTGCTACTGGATTTGAAGTTACATCCTTCTAATTATTCTTTCTGTAGATTCCGAGTGAGATCTTTCCAATTATATTCTATTGTTGCATTACTTGTTTATCTTTTGGAAATTGATCTTAGAAATTGTTTCTGATTATTATTGAAGAAAAATTTTATAAACAATTTCTTGAATCTGATTACGTGCTCATTTATTTGCTACCCATATCTTGTTTAAAATCAGATTTTCAATCTCATATTTTTCTATAACTAGATTTGGGATACTAATTGAGTTATTATTTATCTGGGGTGGTAGAAGCTCCGAGTGAGATTTTTTGCTTATCAATTTGTATTGGTAAGTAGTGTGACGGGTTAAATACTATTGGAGATATTTAATCAAGGGTAGCCGAGTTTCAATCTCTTCCTGTAAAGAGATTGAGGTAGTGATTCTTCTTGGATGTAATTGTATTTTTGAATGAAATTTGTAACGGTTCAATCCTTACCAGGTAAAAGGATAGTTGGAGTGATTGGTGAGATTTTGATTCTTTAGTTTTAGTGTTAAAAATAATTAGGTTATTCTTTACCCTGTAAAAAGTAGAGGTTCTTCCTTAACTTGGGAAAATAATATTGTAAAGGTTAATTATGAGCCTGTAAATGAATCAGTGTGAGGATTTGGTTCTTATCTTTAAAGGGATCTTAAGTATTAGTGGGTGCGAATCTCCGTGGAGCTCAGAGAACTGGACTAGCCAAGAGTAGCTTGGTGAATCAGGATATATCTTGGTGTGCTGCAATGTTTACTTTATTTATTTTTGCTGTTTGGTGTGCACTTAGTTGATTATTTAATTCTGCTGTGATATAAAAATAATAATTAATTTAGGATTAAAATTAATTATTTGATTTATTAAAATTTTATTCTGATAAATTTTTGATTACCCAATTCATCCCTCCTCTTGGGTATTCCAGTAGGCCAACAGGTGCCATTGGAGATTCGACATTAGATCCAAAGTCCGGCGACCATTTGAACATACGGATAGGGTGTTTATGAACATACCATATATCTTTAATCCAAAGCCTTTGGAAGTCTTCCGTTGATTTAAGTTGGATGAGAAGATACTTTTGGTCAAGAAATCCAATTTCGAATCCTGAGGTCAGATTGAGCGCGAATAACATCTTCTTGATGGTTGTGAAGGAGGGACGACCATGGTCGAATTTACCCACCAGTGTGAACTGAAATGGGGAAGAAAGCTTGGCCACTTCGTTATCTGTGAAGTAGATCATAGGTTCTCCATGGTAGGTTTGAAACTGCTTTCTTGGAACGATTGGATTTTGATTTTGTAAGAGGCTTGTGAATGATTTTTGGGTGAAGGATATATGCGAAGGAATCGGATATTGCTTTTTCAATACACTCGCATTTGACTTCTGGGTGAAGAGAATCTGAGGGATGGGTTTGGGGTGGATGTTGAGAGGATTGGAGGTTGGATGAGAAGAGCTAGAACCTGGCAGAAGAGGCAGAGGTGGCGATGGAGGAACTCCAGCAACTACCATCGCAAATTACTAGGGTTTCGAGAGAGAGAGAGTCTCACATTCTCTAATTTTCTTCTTTTCTCATATCAAAGACTTAAACATGTATACAAGCATGGGCAAATTACCTTTTAAACCATGGGGAAGTGGTCGATCATAGTTCAAAGTAAGTCCCTCAAATATTTTTCAATACACCAAAACTCTCTAAATCCACCCACCGTTGTCCTAATTATTCATAGGAAGAATAGTAGCCCCAGACTCAAAACCCAAACCTCATAATATTCCTTACCATTACCCACAAAATGATCGCAAAAAGTAACCGCAATCATATCTAAACCTTTAAGCAATTGTCAACTTTATTCCTAGCTACCTCTAAGAACCTAAAACTCATTAGTACACTATTAGTTTTTATAGAAAGAAAAGTGGGAAAGATTCTCATACTCATTGATACAATTACAAGGGAGCAAACACATTTAAATAGGAAAAGAATAACACTCAGGCTGCTAATCCTAGAATTTATACAATAAATGAGTTTTCTAATTTATTCAAATCAGTACTTTCCTAAATTATTCAAATTTCTAATTAATCAAATTCATACCAAAATAGGAACCCTAATTTAACGACAGTTTTCCTTGTACCAAAACACTAACAAACAGTACAATGAATAGCAAATTAGACCACATATCCATCTTTTTTTGAATTTTTCATTTCTATTTTCTTTTTCTTTTACTAACCTAGAAATCTATTACCGAAAATCTCTCGAGGAACCAATCACACAGTGGCATCAGCCTATTCACCCCTACTTTAGCCAACTTACCCGCAATTAGATTTGCTTCCCAAAGGATATGTATAAAGCTAACCCTATCAAGACCTTGCACAAGCTTGAAACATGATTAAAAATAAAATTCAACTTCCAACGCCTATTTTCAGACCCTCGCATCCAAATATTCACATTGTTTGAGTTGTTTTCAATACATAAATCGAATCTAGAATTAAAAATTAAACTCAATAACAATTCGTAGGCCCTAACCACCGCTCGAGGTCCAGCTACATTCGAGTCTTCCACTCCTTTAGATTGTGAAAAATATATAAACTATTACCTCTTTCATTTATAAGTAATCCCCCTCTTCCTACAGGCCCTAATTTACGGAGAGATGATCCATCCACATTAAACTTAAGACACCCCTTGCCCAATAGAGCCCAGGCTAACCAGATCCTCTTCTTCCTAAATGGTTTAAAAGATCTCACACCTAGAATGGCAACCATAAAGTCCCTAACTAGTACCCAAAGTTTATTTTTTTAGCAACATTCAAAGGGCTAACCTGACCTTTACCAGCCAAGTCACCTCTGTTGGTTCCAATAAAAATTCTGTAAATACCCTCTCATTCCTGGCTAGCCATAAAGACCACACAACTACAAAAATCAATGTTTCCCATATGATTTTGTAAAATCCCGCACAAGCTTGGCCAATGCATTACTCCCACAGTTGGCTTGCAAATAAAAGGAAATCAAGAGAGACCCCCACCAACCCAAAACAAGAGTCCCGATATTCCGGGACCACGAGCAATGCATGAATAGGTGGTCACAATCCTTGATCTCATCCTCACACGTGGCACAAAGTGTCCGTGACTCCCACCAATTTTTATCTACCCAATTATCCGTTGATTAGAACCTTATTTACAACTAAGAGACAAGCAAAGGTCTCAAACCTTAGGGGTGCTTATCCTGCCCATTTAAATGGATAGTACTCCAAATCTCCCAAGGAGTTTTTTCAATAGTCCATATCAAGACTTGCCTGTGAATAGGCCATTTGGATTGTTTTTCCACACCAATCCATCCTCTAGGTCTTCACAAAGGAATGTAGTGCTCGAGTTTTAAACGGCTCTTCCAGTCCTCTTTTTCACAATCAAAACATGGTCTCATAAGACCGATTGGCCAGTCAAATTCCCATCAACCAATCTACCCAACTTAGAAATTTTGGCAAACTTATGTTTTTCTAAGTTAAAGATGCTTGGAAACAAGGAGATTAATTTTCCTAAATGCACCAAATTATCTTTCTAGAAAGCTACCTTGCTTTTATTGCATACTCTAAAACCAAAGTTCTCCACAATGATGTCAGTCCTTTCTACCAGGCTAAAGACTAACCCTGATTAGACATCGATCCAATTTGTCTAATCCTCTTATACTCACCAAATACAAAAACTAATACTTTTATTTCCACATAAGCTTCTACCATCACAATTAAAGATATGTTAAATTAATGTCCCAATATACTATGTGATAGAGCTACATGAGAATATAAATCTAATTATACTCAATTAAAGCACAGAGATAATGTAAATCAAATTATCAAGCAAAAATTGTTTCACAAGATTTTCAGGATATTTAAAGATAGAAAACGTTTTTTCTTGAAACATATTATTACAAGGTCAAACAAATATATATATCACGTTGAACACAAAATATTGAGCATGTACGGAAAATAAGAGATATTGTTGATCCTAAGATTTTGATAAACAATTAAATGTTGATGTTTTTTGTGGAACTAGCGGTTTAATTGAGTGTTTCAGTTTATTAGTTCCAATGATAAAGATATGATGACCAATAATGAATGGATGCTAAAAGATGATGACAAAGATGATGAAGGATTAAGAGGTTGAAGAATTTGAAAAATCTAGGGAAAACAACTCAAGTTAAATTTCAACTCTTAATATCCAAATTAGGATCACACACGACACAAAAAGTTTTTTAAATGATTTTTATAAATTTGTGTGTTTTTTATAGGATCCTAATTAGTTAAATTATTTTCTCCTATGTGAAATTGAAAAAGAAATATTGATAATTAATTAAAATTGAATTTAAGAATTTAGTGGAGCTAACCGAGAAAAGAAATCAGTTAAAAGGGTGAAAACGTCGATGAGAATGAATTCAAAACGAATTAAGGAGAGGATTCCAGTATTGGTAAGTCGACAGGTAAGTCGACCGATGCATTGAATATGAAGTTGTTGAATCTCTCGGTCGACAAGTAGGTCGACCTGAGCTTAAATGAAACTCTCTGAATCTCTAGGTCGATAGATGGGCGATGGATTTTTGGCTTGGCTACATCCTGAATCGAGCGGTCGACCGATGACTCTTGGTTAGTCGACTTATGGCACTATTTCAGGATTTTGTGGAATTCCGGATTTTATTTTAAAAGTAGCCGTTACTAGTCGTTTTATGGTTAAGATCTGAGAGATATCTTAGGAATTTGATGTTATTTGAGATATGCAACATATATTATGATATTCCTATAGATATGGTTCATTAAATTTGAATATTTCTCAATTTGGTACATGTAATTCTTTCTATCCTATTTAATTGTGATTGAGAAATATTTGTTGGACTTAATTGATAAGTTTAAAAGTCATAATTAAGCGATTTGAACTAGGATAAAGTCTTAATTATATAAGAGGTCTATAAGCGCAATTAAATATCATAACAAGTGGGAACTAGCCGTTGGAGAGCTTGTTTTATTCCCTTTTATATAGACGTGCATTTTTTCACATTAAAGTGAGACACATCAAGAGAATTGTTGTGAGTTATTCAACTTTTGAGTTTTCTAAGAGTAATCATATTGATTGAGTTGTGAGATCTTTTCTGAGAGTTATTCTTGAGAAATATTTGTTGTGGATTATTGCTACTACCGATCTGAAGTGTCATTGCTATCATTATTCTTTTGGTGGATTCCTGGTGAGATTGTTCCAAGTTATTTGTTTATATGCTATAATTATTATTTACTTGGAATTTTATCTTTCAAATTGTTTTATGATTTTTTATTGAAAAATATTTTTGAAACAATTTCTTGAAAAAATCTGATTATGTGCTACCTAATTTTTGTTTAAAATCAGATTTAGAATATCTTACTTTCCTATCACTAGTTTTGGGATATTAATTGAGTTCTAATTTATCTGGGGTGGTAGAAGCTCTGAGTGAGAAAAATCACTTATCAATTTGTTATTGGTGAGTTGAGTGATGGATTGAATACCATTGGGACTATTTAATCAAAGGGTAGTCAATTTCAGTCTTTTCCTGTAAAAAGATTGAGATAGTAATTTTTCCTTGATTGAATTGATTTGTGAGCAATTTTGTAAAGGTCCAATCCTTACCGATTAAAAGGATATTTGGAGTGTTCGTGAGGTTTTGATTCTTTAGCCTAAGGAACAAAAAAAATTAGGTTATTCTTGAGCTTGTAAAAAGTAAAAGTTACTCCTGAGCCTGAGATAAAGAATTTGTAAAGGTTAATTCTGAGCTTATGAAAAGAATCTTTGTGAGGGTTTGGTTCTTACCTTTAAAGGAATCTTGAGTTTAGTGAGTTCGACTCTCCATGGAGCTTGGGGGACTAGATTAGCCATGAGTAACTTGGTGAACTAATATAAATTTATGATGTGCTGTTATTTTTTATTATTTATTTTTGTTGTTTGGTGTGCACCTAGTTGATATTATATTTCTGTTGTTATGTAAAGATAATAATTATTTTGGATTAAAATTAATTATTTGGGTTATTCAAGTATTTTTCTCTGATAATTTTTTATCTACCCAATTCACCCCCTCTTGAGTAGCTCACTGGGCCAACAATTGGCATCAGAGCTGGTTTAGCTCGACACACTTAGCTAACAAAAATCACATGGCGCACATAATAGGCATACGAGCTGAGGGGCAGCCTATGCACTGACCACCATTGTTTGCAGTTGAAAATTATTTGTTCTGGAAAGACAGAACGATAGCCTTCATTCAGGCCACAAATTACTATGTGTGTCTATCAATCGAGGGTAGTTCGTTTGTTCCAATGGAAAATGGAATCGAGAAGAAGAAGGAACAAATAATTGCTTCTGATAAGCAGAGACTCTCTATAAACTCTCAGACTATTAACATTTTATTTTACTCGTTAGATGCTAATGAATATTCTAAAGTTTTAGGTTGTAAATCTGTAAAGGAGATATGAGACAAGATACAAGTTACCCATGAAGAGACATGTCAAGTAATTCAATCAAAAATCAACACTCTTATGAGGAAATTTGAATTATTCAAAATGGAAGAAACTAAATCGATTCTAGAGATGTATACTCGCTTCAACAACATTTGCAATCACTTGAGTCAACTTGGAAAGACATACTCCATGGAGAATAGAGTTCGAAAGGTCCTAAGATCTTTAACAAAAGTATGGGAGTCAAAGGTGACGGCAATTGAGGAAGTTAAGGATCTTGGAAAATACGAAATTGATGATCTCATAGGCAACTTGATGACTCATAAAATGGAGATTAAAGGATATGAGGATGACACCGGAAATAGTAAGAGGAAATCCTTGGCGCTAAAAGCTCAAAAATTGAATAAGATGATGACAGTGATGATGAAAGTCTTGATAGTGAGCAAGAGAAAGATGTGGCGCTTCTCATAAAGAATTTTAGAAAAATGACTTAGCGCACATTCTGTGGGAGAAGAAACCTCAACATGACTGAAGTGAAATGTTACAACTATCATAAGACCTGTCACTTTCAAAATGATTGTCCCTTAACCGAAAAAAGATAAAGAAAAGGAAAAGAAAAAGAAAGAAAAGAAGAGAGCAAACAAGAGTAAGAAGAAATCCATGAAGGCTACTTGGGATGATACTGAATCAATTAGCTTCGAAAAATTAGACAGTGAAGATATGTCCATGTTTGCGTTGGTGGCCACTGGTAGTGAGGTAACTAAATGTTCAAGTTCTTGTCCTTTAGATTTTGATAAATTATTTGATGTTTATCAATAACTTTCTCATGATTATAAAAACCAATGTTTTAAAATAAATGCCCTTCAAAGTGCAATTAATACATTAAACAAGCAAAGTGATGGACTACGAATCTGAAAATAATGAATTGAAATCCAAGTTGACAAATTTGCATTCAATTGTTCTCAAATTCACCGGTAGTGAAAATAACTTGAAAATACTTTTGGGAAGTTCACGTGGAATTTTTGATAAAGTCGATATTGGATTTCAGATAAATCTTAAACAAAAATGTTTTCACAAATTCTTTTTTGAAACCAAGGATCTTGTTAGATGTTTTAAATGTAATGTTGTGGGGCATACTATTCATAGATGTTTTGCAAAAATATCTAACTGTAGACAAGTTTGGGTTTCAAAAGGAATTAAAATTGTCCCGACTAATAAGATTGGACCCACTTAGACTAGGTACCACTTAGTAACTATTTGAGGTGCTCCTTGTAGGTTATTCTAAAAGCTTCAATAAGCAAGAAAAATGGTTCCTTGACAGTGGTTGGTCTCGACACATGATGGGAGACAAAAGAAAATTTACATCTTTAACACCTAAAGATGGATGTCATGTGACTTTTGGAGACAACGCAAAGGGTAAAATTATCGGTATAGGTAATATCGGTAATGGTACTACTATTATTAAAGATGTGTTACTAGTTGATGGACTCAAACATAATTTGCTTAGTATTAATCAACTATATGACAAGGATTATAATGTTATATTTGATCATTATAAGTGCATTATTAAAAATAGTCATGATAGTAGTATTGTGTTAGTTGTATCACGTTTTGAGAATGTTTATACTTGCTCATTTGATGATTTTAATTCTCAAAATTTATCTTATTTGAATGCTTTGCCTGAAAATAGTTGGTTATGGCATATGAGACTTGGGCATGCTAGTATGGAGTTAATCTCTAATTTATCTAAGAAGAGTCTCGTACGTAGCCTACTTGATTTGAAATTTGTGAAAGATAAAGTATGTGATGCATGTCAATTAGGCAAGCAGGCTAAATCATCATTTAAGAAAAAGATGTACACGTCCACGTCTAGATGTCTTGAATTGTTGCATCTTAATTTGTTTAGTCTAAACTCTGTTGCTAGTCTTGGTGGTAAGTTTTATGCTTTCGTTATAGTTAATCATTATTCTAGACTTACCTGGGTATTTTTTTTTTGCTAAGAAAAGTGAAGTTGCTTCTGTTTTTACTAAATTTTGTAAATGTATTTAAAATGAGAAGCAACGTTCCATTATTAACATTCGAAGTGACAGAGGAAGAGAGTTTAAGAATGATGATGTGGTAAGTTACTGTGATGAGTATGGTTATGCTCATAACTGTTTTGCACCAAGATCACCACAACAAAATGGTGTAGTGGAAATGAAGAACAAAGCGCTTCAAGATATGGTCAGAATGATGCTTAACGAAAATCGCTTACCAACCTACTTCTGGGCTGAAGCAGTAAGTACAACTTGCCATGTCATGATAAGACTACTAATATTTCCTATTTTAAAGTATTTGGATGTAAGTTTTTTATTTTGAATGACAAGGATAATCTTGGTAATTTGATGCTAAATTTGATTATGGGATTTTCCTTGGATATGCTACTAACAGTAAAACTTATAGAGTTTATAATAAACGTATGTTAGTAGTAGAAGAAACTATACATGTTTTTGAAGAAGCTGATCAATTATTGTCGAGAAAGATTTTGGATGATGATGACGCAGGTATTTCAAATAATCAAAACCAAGGTAATAATGTACCTAAAGAGTCCCAACAAGAGGAGGAACCTAAGGAAAATGATTTGAATTTATCACGAGCTATAAAGACAATATCGAGACATTCGATAAAAGAAATCATCAGTAATTTCGAAAGAGGTGTAAGTACTCGTTCTTTTCTGAGGGATATAATTAATCTTGTTTTCTTATCTCAAATTGAGCCTAAGAATGTAGATGATGTGTTAACTGATGAATCTTGGATTTGTGCAACGCAAGATGAGTTAGTTCAATTTGAGCGAAACAAAGTTTGATGACTTGTTCTGAGACTGGATTTTCATCCAGTTATTGGTACCAAATGGGTTTTTAGAAATAAAAAGGATGAATCTGGCATGGTAATTAGAAACAAAGCAAGATTAATAGCACAGGGCTATAATCAAGATGGAAGAATTGATTATGATGAAACCTATACTCCTATTGCTAGACTAGAAGCAATTAGAATACTACACGCTTTTGCATGTTCACGTAATTTTAAGTTATATCAAATGGATGTTAAAAGTGAATTTCTAAATGGCTTTCTAGCAGAAGAAGTTTATGTGGAACCACCCTCGGGATTTAAAAGTGATAAATTTCTCGATCACGTATTTAAACTTCGCAAGACTTTGTATGGGCTCAAAAAAGCTCCTAGAGCTTGGTATGAGAGACTTAGCCAATATTTGATCGAAAATATTTTTCGAATGGGTATTTGTGATATAACACTGTTTGTGAAGTAAACTGATTATGATATCCTATTAGTACAAGTATATGTTGATGATATTATTTTTGGATCTACTAATGAGGATCTTTGCCAAGAGTTTGCTAAGATAATTATGGTCGAATTTGAAATGAGCATGATGGGAAAGTTGAATTTTTTTCTTGGATTGCAAATTAAGCAAACCAAAAAAGGGATATTTATAAACCAAGCTAAATACACCAAGGAGTTGTTAAAGAAGTATGGCTTGGATGGCGCTAATGAGTACAAAACTCTCGTGACAACGGCTACGAAGATAGATAAAGACAATACAGGTAAAAGTGTTAATGAAAAATGTATTGAGGTATGATTGGTAGTCTATTTTATTTAACTACTAGTAGACCTGACATTATATATAGTGTTTGTCATTATTCTAGATTTCAATCTTATCCTAAAGAATCACACTTGACTGCGATTAAGCGAATTTTTTGAAATTTAAAAGGGACGACTGATCTAGGATTATGGTATCCTAGGGGGAGTGATTTTAAATTGATAAGTTACTTCGATGCTAATTTTGCCGGTTGCAAAGTTGAGCGAAAAAGTACAAGTGGGTCATGTCATTTGTTAGGACATGCATTGGTTTCTTAGTCAAGTAAGAAACAAAATTCGATAGCCTTATCCACTATTGAGGCTAAGTATATGGCAGCTAGTAATTGTTGTGCTCAAATTTTATATATTAAGTAACAGTTAACTAACTTTGGAATTTGCATTGAGGAGATCCCGATTTATTGTGATAATAAAAGTATTATTTATCTAAGTAAAACTCCTACATATCACCCATGAACTATACACATAGAGATTAGATAACACTTTATTCGTGATCAGATTCAGAAAAAGGACATTGTTATTGAGTATATTGATACCTTCGACCAACTAGCTGATATTTTTACTAAACCACTAGCAGAAGATCAGTTTGTGAAAATCATTCGCGGTTTGGGTATGGCTAGGCATAATGATATTTGCCTATAGTAGTGTTTCTTTGTGTTCCCCCCTCCCCAATTTTTTTTGAGATGACAAAGGGGGAGAATTAGTTAATATTTTAATTGAATATCTTAAGGGGGACTTTAGTATATTGAAATTTGTTCTTTGTTGAAAATATTGTGATTATCTTCATTACTTTGCTTTAACGAGTTGAAGAACCCATCCTTAGATTTAGGGGGAGCGTGGTTACATTATTGTTTTGAAGAAAACATCAAAGTTAATTGTTATCATAAAAAATGGAAAGATTGTTGATCCTAAGATTTTTACGAACTATTAAATGTTGATGTTTTTTGGTGAAACTAACGGTTTAATTGAGTGTTTCAGTTTATTAGCTCCAATGATGAAGATATGATGATAAGTAATGAATTGATGCTTGATAGGTGTAATTTACGTATCTACTTCTAAGCCGAATTTGGTAGTTTTCAAGTATATTAGTAATATTTAATTGCGTTTTAGTTTGTTTTTAAGTAAAACAGGTGTAGGGATGTAATAAAGTGATAAACGAGCGAAGCAGTGGAGAAACAGTGAAGAAGCAAGGTTTTAGGACAGTAGTCCCACCGCCGCGGCGGTGGAGATGCATGGAGAAAAAGAAAAATGGCACTGCCGCAGTGGTCAACCACCGCCGAAGCGGTGAAAGTCCAGTACTTAAATCTAGTCTAACCGCTGCAGTGGTGATCTCACCGCCTAGGCTGTGAAAGTCCAGAGAGTTCAGATTTTAGCTCACTGCCTCAGCAATGATGTGAACTGACTTACTCACCGCCACAGTGGTGACTCTGTGCAGAAAATATCTAATTTTTAGATATTTTGAAACCTTCTATTTAATCCCCTTTCTCCCCCATTTGTCGAAGGAGGTTCCAGACCTTAGGAAATGCCCTAACATTAGAGAATTGATTTTGGGCCATTCTTGAAAAGCTCAAAGAAGATATTCACATATCGGAGAAGAGGAAACACTTTTGGATCGATCGTTGGCAATAGTGGACCACTCCACTTTAAGATTTGATCTTTCTTTCTTTGTTTCTCTCTTTGTAATTTAACGTTTTTTTGTGAATGATGATGAATCTCTCTTGTTTTATAGTTTCAATGGCTAAGATCATGGTAGGCTAGATAAATATTATCTAGGGATCAATGTAGTTCATGTATATATATGTTTGAATTAATATATATTTCTTTAACGGTTGTTTGTCTAAATCCGATTGTGGTTACCGTTCTATTACAATTTTAATATACTTTTTAAGGTATCAGGGTTGGTTTTGAGAATATGGGGTTTGACATAAGGGAGAGGTAATCCGAGATTCGGACTAGGATAAACACATCACGACTTTCTAATAATCCGGGAAGGCATTAGAAATTGTGCAATCCATGACGTTGATTCAAGACTCATGTGACTATGTGTTCGAAAAGACATTCGAGGGAGACTTCGGCGTCAATACAAAGTCACATATTCAGTCACTAAACACTCGGGAGAGGGAGTGAATGTGTTTGAGAGACAGAGATTGTCGGATAGGATAAACACTGTTATTGTTAACTAAACGAGGTTAAGCATGTATTAATTGAATGAAATCAATCCCTAGGTAATCAACTTAATTAGAATTAACCCAATAGTATTAGTTTAACTTAGTTTTAATTATTTAACTTTAAACATTTCTTGAACCGTCGGGATAATATAAGACTATGCAAATTGCGGTATTCAATTATTCAAACACTTTCCCAGTGGAACGATATCCGATCTTAAAAATCCATTATACTAAAACTTGACCTCGTACACTTGCAAGTGAGTTAGACGTGAGCGTAAAAACCTCATTGTACAAGTTTTTTGCGTTGTTGCCGGGGACTGTGTTTCGATTTGGTTGACATTACGACTAAGTAGTTGAATATTAATCCAAAAAATTCTTTTGTTTTATTTTCTTTTAAACTAATTTTTTTAATTTATATCATTAGTTATGATTAAACAGTGCATGTAACGAAGAAGAAACTTGGACTTCTTGACTCTTGATCCCGAGATCGAGTGTATGTTGAAAAGGATAAGGAGGGAGAGAAAAGAAGCCAACTTCAATACCATGAATCAAGATCCAATGGAGCATACTATCCCAAATTCCTTGTCTATGAGGGATTTTGGTGAAAAATGCTCAACCACACAGGACGGTGTTGTGGATTACGTCCTATTTATGGAAGCTGTATCGAAAGACGTACCAAAAGCCATACCTAAAGCTGACACACCTTCTGCGGATGATCCGGACCATTTCGGATCAAGAAAATTTTCCTTTAGTTCAGTCAAACTGGAAGGTGAAGAGGAGAAGATCAAGTGCTGTATCGAAAATGAAAAACGAGTTGTGGAGAGTATCTCCCTCGTTGATGAATGATCATGCAATTTGCTAAGTTCAGCTAAGGACAGTAAATCAAGCACATTGTTTTTATATGAAACCAAGGGTATCAATTTTTGCCCGTTTTGTTTGCTACTATTTACTTTTTGGAGGTCAGAATGGTCTCGGAGTGTATTTGAAGGTGAATTAAGGAGTGTGGATACTCGGGGATATGTTTCGCACTTAAAATCGTTGAACAAGCGAAGTGGAAGTGCATGGTGTGGAGCCTTTTTTTGTGAAATTTGAACAAATAATAAAAATCTAGCAGCAGGCCCAACACCGAGGCGATGGATGCACCGCCGAGGCGGTAAAAATGCAGGATGTCAAATTTTTAGCGTAAATGCTTCATCGCCGAGGTGGTGAAACAACAAAATGTTAAGTTTTTTTAAAAAGGTGCTTCACTGCCGAGGAAGTGAAATGATAGAATGTTGAGGTTTTAAAAAATGCACTCCACCATCGAGGCGGTGATTTCCACCGCCGCAGTGGTGAGGCCTCTATTTGATTAAAATCGTCCCGCTCATACAAAAACGCCACAACCACTTCTCAAAACTCCAAAATCTCTCTATTCCCATCCTTCCAAACCATTTCAAACGTTCAAAATCATCATTCCATTTACAAAATTTGTGATTTCCACCACGAAATATCCTCCAAAAATCAGATTTGTCCCCCATTTTCGAAAACCTAGGGTTTAAGGGACGAATGGTGCGATTTCTCCATTTTCAATTGTTTGGACCAAAATTTTTCAACAAGTAAGTGTTTATGATCCTACATTTCATCTATTTGTTGAAATCTTTGATTGATTTTCATGTTTATATCAAAAAATCATTGGATTTGGATTGTGCCCTAAACCCTTAAACCCTCATTTTCGCGATTTTCATTCTCTATGGGATTTTGGTTTGATTTTTGGTGATAAACAAAGTTTTTATGGATTTTTAAATTGTGTGAAACAAAATTGTATGCCACATTTTTGAAATTTTGTTGAAACTATTGCGATTTGTGTGTGTATATTGACATTGTGACTTGTTCTTGACGGTGTTGATTCAGGAGATTATTTTAATTGTTCATATATGATTGGGTTGCCATGTTTTGTGATTGTGATTAATAGGAGACATGACTAAGAGAGTTGCTTCAAAAAGGGCACGGGGTGAAGGTTCAAGTTCTCGAACCGAAGGTGCCGCCGCGGACTACGATTCCTTTCGCTTTATTTCTAAACAAGTGGAGGAACATTTCCACCATTTTGATCATAAAAGAACATGTATTCGACAGAGGGGATTCGGGAAATTAGATAGCCTCCTTGGCATAATTTCAAGAAGTAATTCGAAGCCGCGGTTGGGAACAGTTATGTCAATCACCACCCCAAGGCGAGGTGGACCTAGTGCGGGAGTTTTATGCCAATGTCACTGAAGTTGTTGACTACCAGACAAGGGTCCGTACTCGCCCCATCTATTTCAGTCCTGAGTTCATCAATGAGGTTTTGGGATTGGCTGCCCTTGAAGCACCCACTGACGAACCTTATAGGGGCCAAGACCCAAGCTTGGATATAGTAATCAGAGCCATTATTTTCGGCAATGTCTAGTGGACACACATTGGGCTGGGTCTCGCCACATTCCCAAAAAAAATTCTCAATCCAATCCATAAGATATGGCACCGTTTTGTGTGCAAAAGTCTTCTCCCGACGTCTCACTTCTCAAACGTCTCCAAAGACCAGGCCATGGTGCTATACTAGATCTAGACTGGAAAGCCGATCAATGTTGGCTACTTGATCTACTCTTAAATTCTCCATGCAGTCAACACGACGAAGGTCGGTCTCCCATTTCCATCACTCTTGACAGACTTATTCCAATGAGCCGGTATATAGGAAACCGAGGATAGCTCTTTTCCCCCAATCGTGCCGCTCGATCTTGCGATAATAAATGGAATGTGGAAAGCTGAAGCACAAGGGGCGACCGAGCAAGAAGCTGAAGAAGATAAAGGACTTGCCGAGGAAGAGGCCGGGCCATTGGAAGCCCACGAGGAGGTCACTTCAGAGAGAAAATATCGAGAGCTCTAGGAGGTCCGGGTCGATATTCGCGTACTTCGCCAAGGGCAATACGAGCTCAGAACTTTCCTGGATTAGTATACAAGACCTCAAGATCAAATCCACCGGCTTATGTGCGAGCGCTTCGACATTGACATGAGTGCTAATCTGCCTATACCGCATGTGCCACCGCACCTTTTGTAACCGCCACAATTGCCACTCCGACGTGATAGTGGTGGCGATAACGCTCTCCCAGGTGGATAGTAGGAGGTGAGACTTTTATGTCTTATCTCCTAGGTATGTGTTTCAACCCAATATATTTTCATGAATGCTATAAATTGAAATTGGGTTCACTGCTTAGTAAGTGTGGACACTGCCTTGTTTAAGTTTGGGGGGATGTTCATTCATTTTTGTTTTTTGTAGAAGAAAGATGAACAATATTTTTGATGTATTATATTTGGATGTTTTATGTATGTGTAGTTACGCTTTGTAGAAGCTTAATTGTATATTGTAAACTTTAAACATATAGTCAAGTTTTATTTAAAATTCTATGTTTTTGCATGTGAAATGCTTAGATTAGTGTATGTATGTTAGTATTTAGATTTAATGTAGGGACATTTATGTATGAAGTCGTATTTGGATGTTGAGTCGTTGAGTTCGTTTGGGTCATTTCCCGATGATGAAAATTATCACCTAATTGTATATCGAGGTCGGGGGTGATTCCATTCATGTGTGTTTTGTGTTCTTAGCATGTTGATTAGGTAAACATTATTTTGATCCTAAATCTCAAGATCATATAGACTCAGTGTATAATTATCTGAACGATTTGACGTTGATTATTTACTAATAAGTTCATGACAAAAATGAGGAATCTAGGACTTGATTTGGGGGAAACTTGAGGTAGAATCCTAGGTATGGTAATTTCGGAGGCGTGATTTAGGCCTTCAATTTTTTCACTTGAACCTTTGTAGCTAACCTGAATATTTTATCCCTTATTCCCCTATTAAAGCCGATAATCTTTTCAATTCTGAACATGTATCAATACTCTATCCAATTAAATTTTTCCAAACCATTGTCACTAAGCCTAAGTTTCAAATTGAGTGAAATCAAGTTAGCATTAATTTATGCTACTTGAAGTGAGCGGTCGGGTTTCGGATAGATTTTTATTGATTCTGTATTAGTGTATTCACTTATCATTCTCTTAATCCTTTTTACACGCTCCTAAAATTATATAAATTCGAATAAGTTTGTGGGTGTGTTTTGTAAAAAAAAATAAAAAATATGTGAATATAGTTTTTATTTTCATTACTTTCGACAAGTGAATACAAAGTTCTTAAATTCTTGTTCAGGGTTGTGTTTTAAATATGTAGGGTTACGAGAGAGAGATAGCGATAAGCGTTTATGTCTCGGGTATCGTTCAATTATAACAATTTTCTTCTCTATTCCTGTGATACCCTTGGTCATTCTCCAAAGCCAAATCAAGCCCTACTGATCTCTGTGAATGTCCGAACCTACATTAGTGGATAGTTAAGCCTAGTCAAGCATATGGTTTTCCTGAATCCTTAAACGGTTTAAGTCATGAGCTTAGTTACTGAATAATCCAATCCGGTGTTTGGTTAATTATACATTTGAGTTCTCACACACACACTTTAAATGGATCTAGAATGGTTTTTATTGATATTGAGTGTTCAAATTCTAGAACACCACTTGGTGTGTATTATTTCTCGAACTTGATCAGATTGAGGGCTGTTGAGGGAGGAACAACTTGGTTCCTTCGATTGAACTTGGAACTCGCATTCATTTACTTCTTCTTTGTTAAAGTTTATTTATTTTTTGGAGTTAGTTAGTTAGTTAGTTAGTATAGTTAGTTTAATTTAGTGTTAGGTTGTTTTGCTCGAGGACTAGTAAAATTCCAAGTTTGGAGGGTATTTGATAGGTGTAATTTACCTATCTACTTCTAAGCCGAATTTGGTCGTTTTCGAGTATATTAGTAATATTTAATTGCGTTTTAGTTTGTTTTTAAGTAAAACAAGTGTAGGGACGTAACAAAGTGATAAACGAGCAAAGCGATGGAGAAACGGTGAGTACAGCAGTCCCACCGCCCTGGAGGTGGAGATGCATGGAGAAAAAGAAAAACGGCACTTCCGCAGTGGTTAACCACCGCTGAAGCAATGAAAGTTCAGTTCTTAAAGCCAGTCTAACCGTCGCAGCGGTGATCTCACCGCCTAAGCGATGAAAGTCCAGAGAGTTTAGATTTTAGCTCAACGCCGCAGCGATGATTCCCACTGCCTCGGTGGTGACTCTGTGCAGAAAATATCTAATTTTTAGATATTTTGAAACCTTCTATTTAATCCCCTTTTTCCCCCATTTGTCAAAGACGGTTCCTAACCTTAGGAAATACCCTAATATTAGATAAGTGATCTTGGGCCATTCTTGAAGAGCTCAAAGAGGAGATTCACATATCGGAGAAGAGAAAACACTTTTGGATCGATCGTTGGCGATAGTGGACCACTCCACTTTAAGATTTGATATTTCTTTCTTTGTTTCTCTTTTTGTAATTTAACGTTTTATTGTGAATGATGATGAATCCCTCTTGTTTTATAGTTTCAATGGCTAAGATCTTGGTAGGTTAGATAAATATTATCTAGGGATCGATGTAGTTTATGTAAATATACATTTGAATTAATATATGTTTCTTTAACGGTTGTTTATCTAAATTCGATTGTGGTTAATGTTCTATTACAATTTTAATATGCTTCTTAAGGTATTAGGGTTGGTTTTGAGGATACGGGGTTTGACACTTGGGAGAAATAATCCTAGATTCAGACTAGGGTAAACACATCCCGACTTTCTAACGACCCCGGGAGGGCATTAGAAAGTTTGCAATCCATGACGTAGGGTCAAGACTCATGTAACTATGTGTTCGAAAAAATATTTGAGGGGGACTTCGGCGTCAATGCGAAGTCACATATTCATTCACTAAACACTCGGGAGAAGGAGTGAATGAGTTTAAGAGATAGAGATTGTTGGATAGGATAAACACCGTTATTGTTAACTAAACGAAGTCAAACATGTATTAATTGAATGAAATCAATCCCTAGGTAATCAACTTAATTAGAATTAACCCAATAGTATTAGTTTAACTTAGTTTTAATTATTTAACTTTAAACATTTCTTGAATTATTTAACTTTAAACATTTCTTGAACCGTTGGGATAATATAAGACTATGCAAATTGTAGTATTCAATTATTCAAACACTTTCCCAGTGGAACGATATCTGATCTTAAAGATCCATTATACTAAAACTTGACCTCGTGCACTTGCGAGTGAGTCAGACGTGAGCGTAAAAACCTCATCGTACAATACTAAAAGATGATGACAAAGATAATGAAGGATTTAGAGGTTAAAGAATTTGATGAATCTAGAGAAAACAACTCAGATTAAATTTCAACTTTTAATATCCCAATTAGGATTACACACGACACAAAAAGTTTTTTGAATGATTTTTATAAATGTGTATTTTTTATAGGATCCTAATTAGTTAAATTATTTTCTCCTATATGAAATTGAAAAAGAAATATTGATAATTAATTAAAATTGAATTTAAGAATTTAGTGGAGCTAACTGAGAAAACAAATCGGTTAAAGGGGCGAAAACGTCGATGAGAAAGAATTCAAAACAAATTAAGGAGAAGATTCCAGCATTGGTAAACATACAAGTAAGTTGACCGATACCTTGAATATGAAGTTGTTGAATCTTTCGGTCGATAGGTAGGTCGACCTGAGCTTAAATGAAACTCTCTGAATCTCTTGGTCAGCAGATAAGTCAACCGATGGGCAATGGATTTTTGGCTTGGCTACATCTTGAATCGAGTGGTCAACTGGTGACTCTTGGTTAGTCAACTTATGGCACTGTTTCAGGATTTTGTGGAATTTCGGATTTTGTTCTAAAAGTAGCCGTTACAAGCTGTTTTATGGTTAAGATCTGAGAGATATCTTAGGGATTTGATGTTATTTGATATATACAACATATAATATTGTACGCGCGAGGATTCTACTATCCTTGCGGTAATGTGACTACTCGCAAGTATACGAGGTTAAAGTTTTAGTATAGTGTGATTGTGAAAGATCGGGTTATGGTATCCACAGGGATTGGTGTCGTTATTATCGAATACCGCGTTTGTCGTGACCTAACTTTATCTAGGTAAAAAAAAAATGTATTTAATTAATTAAACTAATACTAATATAACCTAAATTAACTACACTAATATACTAGTATGTTTTAGGGTAAAGAATTGCCTAGAGATTAACATGTTTACAAATACGTGTTCGATCTTGATTTACTCACATTTACGGTGTTCAACCTATTTGATAATCTCGGTACGTAAACTCCACCGGCACCTCTCCCAAGTGTAAGACGGAGGAATACATGACTTCGAGTCAATGAAGAAGTCCCCCTCAATGCCTTAACGACCCTAGGTCACGTGAGTCTTGCCCAGCGTCATTGATTGCACACAATCCAACTCTCTCCCGGGTTATTGGATCGTGCGTTGTATTTACCCTATTGACAATCTCCGTTCGTAAACTTCTTCGCCACCTCTCCCGAGTGTAATACGGGGGACATAACTCAACTTCGAATCAATGAAGAAGTTCCCCTCAATGCCTTAATGACCCTAGGTCGCATGAGTCTCGCCCCAACGTCATTGATTATCCACGATTCAAACCCCGACCGGGTTATAGAATTATGGCGCTTGTTTACCCTAATCTGAATCTGGGGTTTGTCAAAATCCCGTATTCTCCATTTATCAATCCAAGCATAATTAACAAACAATACGATAAACACAATCAAACGACGAAGAACAAACATAAGCCCAACTCCGAAATCATCCAAACAAACATATTTATAAATATACTATTAATCCCTACTACAATCCATATTTAACTCGTGGTCATAACTGTAAAAACATATAAATTGATCCAAACATGCTCACATGAACCTAAGATAAATAAATAAGAAAAAACAATCGAAGAACTTAGCCTCATCTGAAGATAAACCTCTAAGAACGCTCAACGATCGATTCGTCGTCTTCTCCACTTCGGGATGTGAGCTCCACCTCTAAACTCCTAAACTATAGCCTAAATATGGCCTAAGGTGCCCAAATGGCCGGGAGGACTCAAAGGAGGGGGAAGGAGAGGGATATTTATAAGCAAAATATCTAAATAAAATATCTAGGATGTGCAGAGGGTCATCGCCGCAGCCGTGGGATTCAACGCCATGGCGGTGGGTAGGTCGGTTAGTTGATCGCTGTGGCGATGAAGACAGCGGTGGCTTAGGAAGAACATTTTGTTGGATCACCACCGTGGCGATGGGCGGTCAGTAGCCTACTTTTGTTTCTCTACTTCTTCATCGCCGCGGGCGGTAGGATTCACCATTGCGGTAGTGGTCTGTCAGTGGCCTTTGGTCTTTCTCAGCATCTTCACCGCCGCGATGGTGGTTTGGACGCTGTGGCAGTGGTCTTGTTTCACAATTTTGCCTCCGAGATTGTTTTTCCACCATTCTTTTGATCGCTTTTGGTTCGATCTCATCATTTTCGCTCCAGTTTCCTATCTTTTTGCCCCACACACCTGATTTATACAAAAAGTAAGAACATTAATTAAAACGTAATAAAATACTATATAAACGCTCGAAAACTAACTTAATTCGGTTTGAAAATACGTAGGTATGTCACACCTATCAATTATGATATCCTTATAGATATGGTTCATTAAATTTGAATATTTCTCAATTTGGTACATGTAATTCTTTCTATCCTATTTAATTGTGATTAAGAAATATTTTGGGGACTTAATTGATAAGTTTAAAATCCATAATTAACTAATTTGAACCAGGATGAAGTCTTAATGATATAATGGGTCTATAAGAGCAATTAAATGTCATAACAAGTAGGAATTAGCCGTTGGAGAGCTTGTTTTTTTGTTTTTTTTATATAGACCTGTGTTTTTTCACATTAAAATGAAACACATCAAGAGAATTATTGTGAGCTATTCAACTTTTAAGCTTTCTAAGAGTAATCATATTGATTGAGTTGCGGGAAATTTTCTGAGAGTTATTCTTGAGAAATATTTGTTGTGGATCATTGCTACTACCGATCTGAAGTGTCATTGCTATCATTATTCTTTCGGTGGATTCCTAGTGAGATTGTTCCAAGTTATTTGTTTATTTGCTATAATTATTATTTACTTGGAATTTGATCTTTTTCCGATTTTTTATAGAAAATATTTTTGAAACAATTTTTTGAAAAAATCTGATTACATGCTACCCAATTTTTGTTTAAAATCAGATTTAAAATATCTCACTTTTCTATCACTAGTTTTGGGATATTAATTGAGTTCTACTTTATCTGGGGTGGTAGAAGCTCCGAGTAAGAAAAATCACTTATCAATTTGTAATTGGTGAGGTGAGTGATAGATTGAATACTATTGAGAATATTTAATCAAAGGGTAGCTGATCTTAGTCTCTTCTTATAAAGAGATTGAGGTAGTAATTTTTCTTTGATTGAATTGATTTGTGTGCAATTTTGTAACAGTTCAATCCTTACCGGGTAAAATGATATTTAGAGTGCTTGTGAGATTTTGATTCTTTAGCCTAAGGTACAAAAAAAATTATGTTATTCTTGAACCTGTAAAAAGTAGAGGTTATTCCTGAGCCTGAGGAAAAAAATTTGTAAAGGTTGATTCTGAGCCTGTGAAAAAAATCTTTGTGAGGGTTTGGTTCCTACCTTTAAAGGAATCTTGAGTTTAGTGGGTGCGACTCTCTGTGGAGATCGGGGGACTAAATTAGCCAAGAGTAGCTTGGTGAACCAGTATAAATTTCTGGTGTGCTGTTGTTTTTCATTATTTATTTTTGTTGTTTAATGTGCACCTAGTTGATATTATATTTCCGCTATTATATAAAGATAATAATTAATTTACGATTAAAATTAATTATGTGGATTATTGAAGTATTTTTCTCTGATAATTTTTTATCTACCCAATTCACCCCCCTCCCTCTCCCCCTTTCTTGGATAGCTCACTAGGCCAATAGATATCACTAGAGTTTCCTAAAAAATTGTAGAGACAAAGATATAGTGCAAAACCGGAGACAGAAAATGATAAACGCCTTGAACAAGAACTTCTTCAAAAATCTCTCTCTAAAATATATTTCAGCAAATATGATTTTCTCTTTAAAAGTGATTGACCTAAAACTTTTTTTCTTGATTAGTTTTTTTTTTTTTTTTTTCCAAAAACCCAGGTCAATATATATATATATTTCAAACACTGCCTATAACAACTACAGTTTGAAAGATAAACTCATAAATGTCATATATAGACCCCATATATTAAAAGCTTTTATATCTGAAATGTTTGACCCAGAAATACACTTTTAAAATTCTCAATTTCATCCCAAATGGATTTTAATTCAAATCCCTTAAAAATAGAAAGTATTTTTCTCGATAAATCTCGTTAAACCAAATAGTATATGTACTAAATAATAAGATCTTCCAAATATATAGTATATCCATCAAATATAGTTAAAACCCTTTAAAATATGCTTTTATAACATGAAAAGACATAAGATTAAGGTATAAGATCTCAAAAAATATCTTGGTCTAATTTGTTGAAAACACATTATCGATCGACTGATCACACCAACGGTCAACCGATTGTACCTTCAACGGCTCATTTTCTAGCTGTTAACAACTAGTCGGTCAACCGGGCGATTGACCATTTTTGGATAAAAATCAATTGTCCAACCAGTCAGTCTACCATCAAGCCTAAAACCTCAAAACACCCATTCCGAATACTCCGGTCGACTAGTCAAGCTGGTGGTCAACCGTCTTGGCTAGAAAAAAAACACATTTTTCCTAATTTTAAAACATTTTCTTGATCGATACTTTAGGTAAAATATTTTGACCCTTGAATTTATCTCTTCTAACCATATTTCAAATAATTCAACTTATTTTATAAGTTTCGTGCATGATCCTACTCTAGTTGCATTAATAGCATAAAAACATTAAGTTGGTTTTATCTAGGAATACAAAAAAAAAAAAAATATTTTCTTCTCAAAAAATCTTCAATGTCTTCATTGCAACCATCTTCAACCTTTGACAAATATCATCTTGAAATCCCATTTTTTCTCATTTGCTCAATTGGAACTTGAATATGAAATCACTCAATAAAATTATTAGTTCTATAAAAACATCAATGTTAATTTGTCCATAAAAAAATCTAGGATCGACATTCTCCTCTTTTCTTTTCTTTTTTTTTTTTTTTTTTTTTATGACAATTAACTTTAATATTTTCTCAAAATAAATATGTAACCATGTTCTCCTTTAATATGAGAACGAGTCTTATACGGATTTAAGATCATAATGAGAAAAATATTTTCAAGAATGTGCAATGTGAGATTAAAAATATATTTGAAGCATATGATAAAAAAAAAAAATTATCACCTATATCTTTCCCTTTGTAAATACTTTTATGAAATCATGCATGAAAAACATCATAATTTCTCCCATTTTGTGATCTCAAATAGTGAAGATGTAGATCAAGATATCTATTTTAGGCCAACATCATTATCCCTAGCTATTGCCAAACTCTAAATGATTTTCAAAAAATGATCTTCAGCTAATTTATTGTAAGTATCAACATATTCTATAGAAATATCATCCCTCTAAATGTGATCACAAATAAAATAATGACGAATGTCAATCTGCTTAGTTCGTAGGCGCTGTGTAAGATTTTTACTAAGACATGTAGCACTTTTATTATCACAACATATGAGAAGTTCCTCTGTGTAAATACTGAAATCATGCAATGATAATTTGTTAATAAAAATTACCTATTGCCATATACTCAATCTCAGTGGTGGATAAGGTTATAGAATTTTGTTTCTTTCTAGACCAAGAAATTAGTGCATGACCCAAAAAATGAAATGATCCACTTGTGTTTTTAAGCTCAACTTTGCAATTGGAAAAATCAGTGTTGGAGTAACTAATTAATGTGAAATTACTCTCCCTAGGATAACATAATCTTAGATCACAAGTTCCCTTTAAACATCAAAAAAATCATTTGACAATAGTTAAATTAGACTCTTTTGGGCAAGATTGGAATCTTGCACACAAACAAACGTGGAACATGATATTTGGTCTACTTGTATTAAGATATAATAAGCCATAGATCATACCTCAATACAACTTTTCATTCACACTTTTTGTTGTGTCATCCTTGTCGAGTTTTGTTGTTGTTTCCATGAGAATTTTATATTCCTACACACTATCAAAGTCATATTTCTTAAGTAACTCTTTAGCTTACTTAGCTTGATTGGCAAATATTTCTTTTTTGGTTTGCTTAATTTGTATTTTGAGAAAGAATGTTAATTCTCCCATCATACTTATTTCAAATTCTACCTACCTTATCTTAGAAAACTCTTAGCAAAGGTCATCATTAGTAGAACGAAAAATGATATCATCTACATAAATTTGTACTAAAAGAATGTCAGTCATTTTTTTAAAACAAAAAGTGTGATATCACTAATATCACGTCGAAAATCGTTCTCAATTAAATATCTGCTAAGTCTGTCATACCATGCTTGAGGAGCTTGTTTGAGATCATATAGAGCTTTACGTAGTTTAAAAAAAATGATCAGGTAATCTTTCATTTCCAAAACCAGGTGTTTGTTCCACATGAACTTCTTCAATTAGAAAACCATTTAAAAATGCATTTGTTACATCCATTTGAAATAATTTAAAAATACTAGAAAATGCAAAAGTCAATAACATTCTAATAGCTTCCAATTGAGCAACAAGAGTATAAGTTTCATCATAATCTATGCATTCCTCCTTGTTATAGCTATGTGCTACAAATCTTATTTTATTTCTAATTATCATTCCCATTTAATCATTTTTATTTCAATAAACCCATTGATTACCAATAACAGGACCAAAATCAAGTCTAGGAACTAGAGACCAAACTTTATTTCTCCTAAATTAAAGTAATTCATCTTGCATCCATTAAAGCCTCACCAATATTTTTAGGTTTAATTTGTAACAAAAATGCAAGATTAATAACATCTCCAATAGAAAACCTTGTTCTTACAACCCTTTTGAAGTTATCGATGATCTCTTTCACCAAATGTCCTGGAATAGTCCTGATAGCTCGTGGAGTAGTGAATCCTTCATCAGGTGGTGACTTTTCTGGATGAACTGATCATTATTTTCTCGATTCAGTCTCTTGATTCTTTTGTTTCGTCACTATACTTGCATCATCATCATCCAAATCCTTTCTTGACACAAACGAATTATATACTTCAAAGACCACTTGCATAGTCTCTTCAACAACTAAAGATCATCTATTATAAGCTCTATATGTTTTACTATCTAAAGCATACCCAAGAAAAATATCTTGATCAAATTTGACACTGAACGTTTCCAAATTATCCTTATCATTTAAAATAAAATATTTACAAACAAAAACTTGGAAAAAAGAAATATTTGGGATTTTTCCATTCCAAATCAGATAAGGAGTTTTATTAAAACCTATTTGGATAGAAACTCGATTAATAACATGACATACAGTGCTTACGCTTCAATCTAAAAATATTTAGGAAGATTATTCTCAATAAGCATAGTCTTGACCATTTTCTAAAGAATCTTGTTTTTTTCTTTCAATAACCACATTTTATTGTGGAATTCTAAGAGCAAAAAAATTGTGAGAACATCCATACTCATCACAACAACAAATATTATCATCATTCTTAAATTTCTTGCCTCTATCACTATGAATATTTATAATGCATTATTGTTTCTCAATTTGCACATGCTTGCAGAACTTAGTAAATATGTGTGAAACATTACTTTTCTTTGATAAAAAGAATACCTATGTGAATCTTGTATAATGATCTACAATAACAAATGCATAGAACTTTCCACCCAAACTAGCAATTGAGTTAGGACCAAATAAATCTAAATGCAACAATTCAATAAATTTAGATGTAGAAGTATGCATCTTTTTTTTAATATTGATCTAGATTGTTTACCCAATTGACTTGCATCACATACTTTATTCTTAACATATTTAAGAACAAGTAATCCACGTACAAGATTCTTCGTAGACAAACTTAAAATTAATTCCACACTAGTATGCCTAAGATGCCTATGCCATAATCAACTATTCTCAGATAAGGCATTTGAACAAGAAAACTTTTGGGCAGAAAAATCTTCAAATGAACAAGTATAAACAATTTTAACACATGATTCAACAAGTAAGATGCTAGTATCATTACCTTTTTTAATGATTCACTTATTATTATCAAAAATAAAATTGTAACCCATATCACATAATTGATTAATATTAAGCAAATTATCTCTAAGATCTTCTACTAACAAAATGTCTTAAATAGTAGTATAGTCATTACCAATTTTTTACCTATACCGATATTCTAACCCTTGGCATTGTCTCCAAAAGTCACATAACCTCTGTCTTTAGGTACCAAAGATGGAAAATTTTGTTTTATCCCTCGTCATGTGTCGAGAACAATCATTGCCTTGGAATTATTTTCCATTGCTTTATGATGCTTTTAGATTAACCTAAAAGGAGCACCTCAAGCAGTTCTTAAGTGGTATCCAATTTAAGTGGGTCTAACTTTGTTAGTTGAGTCAATTCTCATTCTTTAGGAAGCCATACATGTTTATATTTAGATATTTATGAAAACAACATCGTATGGTATGCCCCCAAAACATTACAGTTAAAACATTTAACAAACGTCTTAGTTTCAGAAAAGAATTTTTTAAACTTCTTTTGTTTAATGTTATTCTGAAAATCAATTCCAGTATTGTCAAAAACACCTCTTAAACTTCCCAAAAGTATATTTAAATTATTCTCACCATTTATAAACTTGAGAAGAAAAAAATTCAAATCATTACTCTTGGATTTCAACTCATTGTTTTGCTTTTTAAAAATCTGATGTAACAAATTTTGAAATCTGATTTTTGAGAGAAATATTTCCAGCTTCAAATTTTACAACTTGCTCGTTTAATGTGTTAACATTACTTTGTAGTACATTTATGTTAGAGCATTGAATTTTATAATAATTTAACAATTCTTGATACACATCAAATAACTTGTCAAAATTTAAAGGACAAATACTAGAACATTTAGGTACTTTATCCTCAATGGCTATTAGGGCAAGTATTGATGAATCTTTACTGCTAGATTTTCAAAACTGCTTGATTTAGAATCATCCCATATAACTTTCATGGATTTATTCTTCCTCTTTTTTACTTTTTCTTTTCCTTTTGTTTCTTCTCATTCTTTGGCTCAGGACAATAAGCTTCAAAATTTCCAGTTTTATGACAGTTAAAAAATAAATATTATCCATATTAAAGTTCTTTCTTACACAAAATTCTTGTTGGGTCAAACTTCTAAAATTATTAGTTATAAGAGCCATATCTCTTTCTTGCTCGTTGTCGAGACTTATATCATCATTGTGGTCATCATCCTCAATTCTTTGAGCTTTTATTGCCAAGAACTTTGGTTTGCCAGTGCCAGCTTCTCCTTTATATCCAATAATGATTGACTCGTGGATTATTAGATTACCAATGAGTTCATAAATCGTATATTTGGCAAGATCCTTAGCTTCCTCGATTGTCGTCACTTTAGGTTCCTATGCTTTGGTCAATGATCTCAAAATGTTTTGTATTCTTTTCGGCATAGTGTATGGCTTTGAAAGTGCACCGAGGCTATTGCATATGTTGGTGAATATTGTATACATATCTTGGATTGTCTCCATATTACCCATTTTGAAAAGGTCAAATAGATGGACCAATACACTGATTTTGGATTCTTTTACTTGGTTCGTTCCTTCGTGTGTGATTCATAAAGTATCCCACATCTACTTTGTCAACTCACAATTTGATATCCTGTTATATTCATTCACATCTAATCCCCAGAATAACAGGTTAATAGTTTGAGCATTAACATATAATATTTTGAAATCGTCTGCATCATAGTTTTTCAATCTCTTAGCAACGCCATTAATTGCAAGAACATAAGGACTATTTTTAATAACTATCTATGCGTCATGGTTAGTAGCCTGTAAAAAAAAATCATTTTTACCTTCCAGAATACATAATTATCATATGTAAACAGTGGAGGATGGTGCATAGATTCTCCCTTAGCTAGTGTGTTCATGCGATGTGTCATGTGATCATGTTTAACTAAGATGTAAAGCCTAATGAGCTAAAACTAGCTCTAGTACGAATTGTCAGCCCATATATCTACCCGGGGGTGAATTGGGTAGTTATAAAAATTTAAAAAATAATTTAATAATCAATCAAATCACCAATTTTCTTAACTGGTTGTTATCTTGAGTTACAACGGAAATGTATTTAACTAAATGCATGACCAAACAAGTTGAGGTAGAGAAATTGAACACACAAATTTATCTTGGTTAGGCAATCTACCCTTGCCTATGTCCAGTCCCCTGAGCTCCCGTAGGGATTTTACAATCCATTAATCTTGATCCCTTTTCTAGGTAGGAACCAAATCCTTATAATCTTTTTCACATGTTATGAACTAATTTAATTCTTTTATCAAGCTCAGAATCAATTCTTTACAATTTTCCTTTTTACCAATCTCATGAAGAACCTAATTCTTTTGTAGACTAAGAATCAAATGTATCTATCTTTTTATCACGCTAAAGAGTAACTTAATCCTTTTATAAGCTAAATCAAACCTATCTATATTTTTATTTGGCTAAAGACTAACAATAATTAAACAGTGACACAATGTGTTTAATCCTATCATACTCTCCAGGTATAAAAAATAATTGTTTTTCTTCTTGCAGGAGCTTCCACCACCTCAATTGAAGCTACACTAAATTAATGTTCAGATATACTATGTGATAGAATTACGTGAGAATACAAATTTGATTATAGTCAATTAAATCACAGAGATTATGTAAATCATATTATAGGGAAAAATGGTTTAAAAGAATTTTAGGATATTCAAAGAGAAAAGACGATTTTTCTTAAAATAGATTATTAAAAGCTCAAACACACACACACACACACACATATATATATAGTACGTTAAACATAAAATATTGAGCATGTAAGGAATATAGAGAGATATCACCAGGGTTTCTTTAAAAATCATAGAGACAAAGATATAACGCAAAACTCGGTAACAAAAAATTATGAACGCCTTGATTAAGAACTTCTTAAAAAATCTCTCTTAAAAATATATTTCAGTTAATATGATTCTCTCTTGAAAAGTGGTTGACTTAAAACTCATGTTCTTGATTACATTTTCCAAAAAACGTAGGTTAATATATATATAGATTTCAAAAGCTGCATATAATGGCTATATTTTGAAAAATAAACCCATAAATTCCATATATTAAAACCTTTAAATCTGAAATGCTTAACCTTTAAATAAATTCCATACATAGCTTCCATAAATTAAAATTCTCAATTTAGTTCCAAAAAGAATTTGATTAAAACCCTTTAAAAATAAAAAGTATTTTTCCTAGTAAATCTCATTGAATTAAATAGTATATAGACTAAATCGTAAGATCTTCAAAATATATAGTATATCCAACAAATATAGTCAAAGTCCTTTAAAATCTTATTTTACAATGTTTAAAGGCATAAGATTTGGGTAGAAGATCTAGAAGAAAGTTTTGGTCAAACTTGTTGAAAACACATTGTCCGTCGACCGGTTACACCATCAGTCAACCGGTTGTACCCTCAACAACACATTTTCTAGTTGTTGACAACTAGTCGATCGACCAGGTATTCGATTGTTTAGGCTCAGAATCAACCGTCCAACCAGTCAATCAATCATCAAACCTAAAACCTCAAAACACCCATCTTGAATTTTTTGGTCAACCGATCAAGCCAGCGGTCGATCGTCCAAGCCAAAAAAAATATGTTTTTCCTAATTTTAAAATATTTTCTTGATCAGTACTCTAGGAAAAATATTTTGACATTTGAATTTATCACTTCTTACCATATTTCAAATAATTAAACTTATTTATAAGTGTCATGTGTAATCCTAATCGGGTTTCATTAAGAGTATAAAAATAATTGAATTTTTTTTACCTAGGAATACCAAAACAAATCTGCTATTTTTTTTTAAAAATATCTTCATTGCAACCATCATGAATGTTCAACAAATATCATCTTGAAATCTCATTATTTTTCTTATTTGCTCAATTGGAACTTGATTCTCAAATCAATCAACAAAAGTCATTAGTTCCATAAAAAATCAATGTCAAGTTGTCCATTAAAACAACTTGAGTCAACAGAGAAGTTGATTAGTTTTTCCAAGCAAATCAAGCTGAGATTATTTCTCTATCTCATACTTACCCTGTAAGTAAAGCTGGGATTATTTCTCTATCTCATACTTAGCACAAATCACCTTTATCCATAAATCCTTTTTTTATTTTCCTTGAAATATTTTCTAAAAAAATAAATAAAGAGATCTTTCTAAAAAAATAAAAAAAAATAACAAAAAGATTTCCCAAATCTCCTCTTAAAAAAGAAAAAATAAAAAGATTTTCCCCCAAAAAAAACATTTTTTTTCAAAAAACTTTCTTGCTTTCTATTATTTTTTTATTTTATTTTTTTTATATCTACTTAGATAAAATCGCCAACCTAGCCTAATGTCAAGATCCATCACATCAAAATTCCCACGGGATCATTCTTGTCAAATATTTTAACATTTGATAAAAGATCATACCAGGGGCAACATTCCAAAAAACACCAAAAACTTGTCTCATTTTAATTTGAAACATACCAAAAAGAGTTTATTAGATGGAAAAGACTTTCAAAATTAAATAACATATTAGGACTTAAACTAATTGGACTTAATTTGACATAAGATACCATTTTTGTAAGGGTGTCTTTGGGTGCGTAACAACTTTCCCGAGCGTAACCGACCCCGAACTCTTTAAATGAATCTTTTGTTTGAGCGTGTCTTTCGAGTCAAATTTACAAAGGCCTCTTAAATTGTTTTTCTAAAAATTTGGTGCCCTAACACACTGATTAAACCCAATGCTAAGTGGCGACTCCTTATTTTTAAAATGGCTTAATTATTTATTTATTTTTTTGAGAAAATTGGCGCTTTAAAAAATCCCTCTTTTACGCTTTATTATTTCATAATATTTATGTTTTCGAAAAAACTGGAGCGCATCAGCTAGCAACTCTACTGAGGACAGTTAGAGGGTCGAGCCTAAAATATCCAAATAAGTCCAAATAATCCAATTCCAAATGTTATATTTTATTTTATTTTATTTTTATCTTTTCCTTCCATTTTCCAAATAAGTTGTGATTGATTTTTCTGTTTTGAATATATATTCGTTCCCCTATATTTTTTATTTTTTTTGGGGGGGAGGGGGGGAGGGGGAATTTGATCATCCAAGAGTAATCACGAAAAAAATAAATAAATAAAATCTTTCTAAGCTTCCCTCCCTAATAGAAATCATGTTGACCCATGACCCTAAATCAAGTAGTACCCAACCAATTTTGCCAAAATTAAACCTGCAACCCAAGCCATACTATCCCCAAATCTCCCTACCCAATACCTTAAAATTACCTACTTGGCCTTGTCCCCAAATCAAGTGAGACTCTGCTAGTTTTACCAAAATTAAACCAAGCTATAACTAGCTGAAATATCCCCAACCTTACCATACACTACCTTAAAATCACCTAATTGGGCGTGTCTGCAAATCAAGTAGTACCTCTATAGCTTCACCAAAATCAGAACCATACACCACCCCAATACCTAAAATTGCCAACCACAAATACCCATATTTCCAGAACCCAAATTTTTCCATCCCTCATCCCACGATACCACCCTATCCATGCATAATGACCGAAAACTCTTGACACCCTATCTTCCAAGTGAATTCATCGACCAACAGAGATTTCGGCTGAATCCACCTAAGGCTGAAACCATAAAATTCCTAAGTTTTATTGGAAGACATCCCCTCATTACAAGCCAAAGCTTGATCTAAGGGTATCACTTGTGAAATTTGTCTGCAAAGATGAATTTCAATAAAATTGGAAAAAACTCAAAAATCCATCTCTCCCTCTAGCTAACCTTCTAGACGGTAGAGAACTTGTATGTAGATGGATTAAACCTCTAAATAAGTGCTACTGTGTTACCTAAAGTATGTCTCAAATGCTTACTGCTAATTTTTCAAATATTCCAAAATTGTCCATGTGTGATCTATGTGTTGAGAATAATCTTGAGCATGATATATATGATTTTGATACTAAAAAAGACTTTGATCTAAGAGGAAGTGAAACAAAGTGACTCATCTTAGTTTGAAATCAACCCATAAATGTATAGCATCTCCAAATATAGATTGGTAAACTCCATCAACCATTGAAAGGCTATTTCTTCAAAGCCACCATCTAAAAATTCAACAGCTAGGTAATCCATCATAAATTAAAGTTATCCCCTAAAACACCACCACCCAAAAATCCAGTATCCAAATAACCTTACCATCATGTCTAGACAATCCATCATAAAGAGAAGCCATCATCTGGAAATTCATTACCCAAAAAATCCACCACTCAAAACCCAACAGCTAGGTAATATGTTATAAAGCGAAGCCATTACCGGAAAATTCATTTCCTAAAAAAGATCCATCCAATGGTTAGAAAATCCATCATAAAGGTAAGCCATGCATCCCTTGAGAAGCAATCACCCAAAAACTCCATTACCCCCAAAAATGCCCATCTAATGGCTAGGTTACCTGTCATGAAGAAAATCCACCATCCCAAAAAGCCATTTTAGTTCGAGAGATTTGTCCATCATCCATAATATATGAAAGATACTAAAACAAAAAAAAATACCACGAAGATAGGAATACACTACTCTTTTCACTCTCCACGATGGGTCTAAAGAAAATCTTATTCAATCCAAAGGGAAAGAAAGACCTTAAATTGTAAAGATAACTTAATATATATATATATATTACAAATCACCCAAGGATGACCAAATGTTTCCTTCTTTGAAGAAAAAATGTGTAAATACTTGTCTATTGCATAATTTTTCCATGGATTAATTGTCTCATTACCCTTTGATGAGCATTTTCATGAATGTTTATGCCCTGCCCTGAAAGGGGCATTAAGTAAACTTGTTAAACCTGGCCCTAAGCGTAATTCTAAGGTACGTAGGCAACCTATTAAGGTTCGATCATCTAATTGTTTGGTTTAGGCATATTTTATTTCTTTGATCTCTCATTTTTGCCCCAACCTGTTGCAATGCTTCCCCATTTCTGGGTTAAGATAATTTGAGTCTGTCATCCCCAACCGTAGATTGGGGCACATTTTATACTTTCCCCTAGCATCATCACTTTACCCACTAGCTGAGACATATTTTATACCCCCAGCCACAGGTTAGGGTATATTTTAAATTTTTGATCATTTTGTGTTAGTCCTTCCTGGTTACAGGTCAGAGGCATCACTCCTCTCTACTATAGGTTGGGGGTATGATTACTATTGTGTTGAGTCCTCATCTGCAGCCACAAATCAGAATTATCACTTCTTCCTATCATTGGTTGGAGGGTATGTTTACTTTTTATCTTGAGTCAATCCCTCAAGGCCAGAGGTATCACTCATCCCTTCCATAGGTTAGGGTTATGTTTACTTTTTGTAATTATGTCAGTTCTCTGCAGCCGTAGGCCGGAAGGTATTACTCTTCCCAACGGGTTGGGGGAATGTTTACTTTTTATATTAAGTCAGTCATCTGCGGCCACAAGTCGGTAGATATCACTCTTCACTATCACAAGTTGGGGGGTATATTTACTTTTTGTCTTGAGTCAATTCTCAGCGGCCATAGGCCACGAGGTATCATTCCTCCCTACCACAAGTTGGGGGTATATTTGTCTTTTATTTTGAATTTTTCTCCCCTTGAGTGCACATTTATTTTACATTGTCTCCCCGTAAATGCCCATTTCATTTTGCTTTGCCTCTCCGTGTATGCCTTTTATTTTGCAATGCCTCTTTATAAGTGCCTTATGTGAGTGCCATTCATTTTGCATATGCCTTTTCGTGAGCGTCTTTTTTTAATTCCTCTAAACAACCCTCTAAACAGATATTGTTCATCATGAGTTCTTCATTAATCATTTTCATTCCTCTAAACGATCTGCTAAATGGACATTCTCCATCATGAGTTCCTCATAAGTCATTTGTATTCCTCTTAATGATCCTCTAATCGTATATTGTCTGTCCTGAGTTCGTCATGAGTCATTTTCATTCCTCTAAGCGATCCCCTAAACGAGCATTGTTCGTCATAAGATCATCATGAATTATTTTATTCCTCTAAACGATCATCACAACAAATATTGTTTATCATGAGGTCGTCATGAGTAATTTTCATTCCTCTAAACAATCATCTAAATGATCATTGTTCATCATGAGGTCATCATGAGTTATTTTCATTATTCTAAATGAATATTGTTCGTTATGAGTTCGTCATGAGCGTCTTCCATCTAAATGCTTGTGCCCCGCGAGAGGCATATACCGAACTATGCGTGATTTGATTCTTGACACTGCTAGGATACGTAGGCAAACATTTTAGGGTTCAGTTGCGATTCATCTATATTTTGTTCCCATATTCTTCCACCGCGCCCTGAAAGATGAATTTTTGAACCATGTCCTTTTGTTTTCAAATTTTCAAGAAAATGATTAAAAAAAAAAATCGACGATCAAAATGACGTTGTCACTAATCTTTGTCAAGCGAATGAAACTCGCATGCCAAAGAGGGGTAACTGTAGACATACCATTTCAATTATCCCCAAAAATAATTTCTATTTTATTTTATGATTTATTTTTACTTTTATCATTTTATTTTGATTAAAAAACAAAAGAGAGAGAGAGAGAGAGAAATAGAAAAGAAAAAAATTATGAGGAGAGAATGTGAGAAGAATAGAGAGAGAGAAAAAAATGTGGAGAGAGAGAGAGAGAGTATGTGTGGGTCCCTCCAAGAAAAAAGAAAAAAAAAGAGTTGCAAGCCCTTCTACGCAATGCGTGGACGCCATGACAAAAATTGAAAGAAAAATCCTTCGAGGGTCGATTCCTAGAGAGAAATCCTTCAAGGGAGCCAAAACTTCGAGAAAAACCTTTCGGGGAGTCGATTCGTATGAAGAAACTCATTCAAGAAGCCTTCTTTGAGAGAGGAAAGCTCTTTTATCGGAAATTTTTGCTAGAACATGTATGTTTTTCTCTTTTCAATATTAGTTCTCTATTACTTTTGTGTTCTTCTTTCATTTTTCTTATCGCTTTTATTGCAATTCAAATTCCTGCAAAGTTATTTTTTCTCAAAATCATCCAATAATTAAATGAAACGTTGGGATGATGTTTTCGCTTTCAAGCATGGCCTTCAAGTGTTAGATAGAGATTTTTTTGTACTTTTTCCTTTTAAATTTTCTTTTTATTTAATTTATGCCATTAGGTCATTTATTTAAATTTAAAAATACAAAAAACATGTTATTTTTATAAAAATAAATTAATAAATAAATAAATAAAAACTTAATTTAAAATGATATTGTGTTTACTATACCATTGTTCTTAATTTCCTAACATTTGTGAAATTTTAATATGATGAGTTTAGAAATACACTTCCCTTAAATAGATCTCATGTTAGGTTAAGTTGGCAAACGAAATGTATAAATAAAAGTTTTTTTTGTTCTTTGTTCTTTCCTAAAAGAAACTCACCAAAAAAAAAAAATCATAATTCATTCTTTTTAAAAATAAAAATCATTAAAAAAAAAAGTTTCAAGTCTTTTTCTTTCAACAAAATAAAAGATAGTTTTCAATTTTTTTTCTCTTTAAATATAAGAATAAAACAAAAAATGTTCTTTCAAAAGAAAAAAAAAAAAAAATCAATTTTTTTCTCAAAAAATGGAAGGTAGGGTCTTCAAATATTTTTTAAAAAAGAAAAAATCTTCCAATTTTTTTTTCAAATCTTTTGTTAAAATAAATAAAGAAAGAAAGATTTTCGTAAAAGAATATTTTTTTTTTCCAAATCTCCTCTTAAAAAATTTAAAAATAAAAATATTTTCCCAAGAAAAATAAAAAAAGTTCAAAAAAACTTTCGTACTTTTAAAATATTTTATTTCTTAAAATCAACCTAGATAAATTGTCAACCTAAACTAATGTCAAGATCTATCACATTAAAATCCCCTTGGGATCATCCTTGTTAAATCTTTTAATATTTGTTGTTCCAAAAATTACTAAAAACTTGTCTCATATTAATTTGGAAAATACCAAAAAGAGTTTATAAGAAAAAAATGATTTCTAAAATAAAATAAAATATTCGAACTCAAACTAGTTCGACTTAATTGGACATAAGATAACATTTTCAGACGGGTGTCTTGAGATGCCTAATACCTTCTCCGAGTGTAACCGACCCCCGAACTCTTTAAATGAGTCTTTGAATTGACCGTGTGTTTGGAGTCAAATCAACTAAGGCCTCTTAAACTGTTTTTCTAGAAATCCGGTGACGTAACACACCAATTAAACTCAATGTTAGTTAACGACTCCTTATTTTTAAAATGACTTAAGTATTTTTTTATTTTTTTTTTTAGAAAATCGACGATTTAAAAACCTCCCCTTTCTCATTTTGTTATTTCATATTATTTATTCTTTCAAAAACGATCAATAGGTATAAAATAGTAAAGTTAGGAAAAAATGAATGGAGAGAGTGAATCCTTTCGAAAAGGAAAGGTTGAGTTTCCTTCCAAATTTGTCTTCCTAATACCTCCTCCCCTCTCTCTCCCCTACATCCAAACATGAAAATTGGTTGTAGTGGCCCATTTGGGTCGACAAAGGGGGAAGAAGGCAAAGGAACAAGGATTGCCTTTCCTTTGATGTGTTTAGATGAAGTACAATAATTGTACTATTACTTTTTTATCGTATAATATGATTATTGTACTCTTTATATATACATGCATATGCTGGAGATTAAAAAAAAGTGTGGTTTTCAAATTTTCTTTCCTAATCCTTTCTTCGGTCTCTATTCGCCCCAAAGATGTCTTAAAGATCTTATAATTGTATATAAGTTCAAACTAAATAATTTACTTTTCGATGTTTAGCCTTGAGCCCGTAGCCCACTACCAAAATATGCGCAAGCCCATAGCTAGCCTCTAACCTGTACGACTTGCCCAGAGGCCTGGGCTTTACTTCGTAATGAAAGGTGCCCCTTTTATATGACACCTCTTGCTTCGTCATGCGCACTCTTTCTTTTCTAAACTCAAACCGTAGCCACCCAATCCTTTCTCCGGTCTGTGTTCGCCTCTCAACCAAAACACGAAAATTGTGGCTGACCCCTCCCCTCCACTCAAACCTAAACCATTCGATGGGACACAATCCCTCGTCTTCAAGTATCAACTAATGTTAACATGTGAACTCCAAGCAGTAAATCAATATCGACATGTAATAGGTTTCTTTCCACCTTTTGTCCACCAATCACCATGTGATAGCTAGGTAGGAACAAGCCAATATAGTCTTCTTTTCGTTTGTACCTGTATTCCCATTCCCTCATGTGATCCTGAAAATAAAACAATTCATGTGACGACTATCAGAGTCTGGTCGTCATTTGAGGATGACATTTTTGCGTTGTAGAATTGGCAGGATCCAGTTAATTATCCTTCAAAATTTTACTGCACTAAGTGGGAAAGGAAAAAATGTACAGATTAAAAAAAAAAAAACATGTATAAGAAGCTTGCTTATATTTTCCGAATTCTTGATAAAAACATGTATTGTGTTGGATTTGGAGACAACAAAAATATGAAAATAGAGAATATGCGGAAGCGGAGAAAATGACAAATACAAAAGAGACACAAGATATAACGTGATTTGGCATAACTTGCCTACTCCACGGGCGAAGAACAACGAATGGTTTCACTAATATGAAGAAAATTACACAAAATGAGATAAATTCTTAAACTCAAGAACTAACAACAAAATCTTCCAAAAATCTCTCTCAACAAATATACACTCTTTGAGTATGGGCACACAAAATTCCTAACTGGAATTCTCAATACACCTTTTGGGAAGTATTCACACTTCTACTTCTGAGCGCCTGTACCTCTGCCATTTAATAGGCAGATGATGAGGAGAAAACCAAAGATTTTCTCTGATTTGCAACCGTCGCAAATCAGAGAAAATCACACATGTTTTTTTTTTTTTTTTTTTTTTTACCCTTATAGTGAGGCTCTTCAACAATTGCAACCCATGGCAATCCAAAATTGACAAAAGCATTTACAAAAGGTGAGAAAGAAAAAACCATCCATCAACTCCCAACATTTTTCAACAAAAAAACAAAAGGGGTAGGGCCCACCATGGTTGAAAGTTGAGCCACAAATCCAACATATTGTATATCCTCTAGGCTCTTGCCAATCTAAAAATTTCTAGGATGCGACTAGGGTTTCTCTTTATACAGTTATCGATGGTGGTGGCCAGAAGTGATGCATTGGAAGAAAATTAAACTTTGATTAATTACACAACCATTCTCTAACGTTTGAGGTTCGAGGTTTGAGGTTAATGTCTAATGGGGTAAAATCCCCATCAACTGTATGATCCATTTAAACACGCCTCTGACAAGGCTGGGCCGAGATAATGGGCTTGGTGAAGACGTGAGTATTAGTGAGGTGAAGTGGAACAAAAAGACCTAACATCGGCCCACAATCAATTGGACTTTGGCCCACCTCGTTAACTTGGATATGAGCAACAACAAAACGGCCCACTAGGCAGTCCAATACAACAACTCGGTATGGTGGTGAGCTAGCGAATGATTATGCCATGCCCACTCATCTAATTAGTGTCATGAAGCGCGGTCCATTACCGAATGAGAGGGGAGTGGAGCAATCACGTTTTAGGGTGTAACCACCCATTATCATTAACAACCAAAGAATAAGGCATAAAAACTAGTAGTAAATTATGTATAAACAGATTTTTATCTTTCTTAGACCAGATTTACTTATTCTCATGCCTGAGATTTTTTGACAGACAGCACACCGGTGTCATCCTTAGCATTTTTAATCTTGCAGGTTGACAGATTCTGGTGTACAATTCTTAGTAGCATCAATGTCAAGTTACTCTCTAATATTTTAAATTTTTCAATCATGTAATAAATCTTCAAATGTGTTTCAATTTGGTCATTGGGACTAACTTATGTTCAATCCTCTTAACAGAAACGATTAAGAACAAGTCACATGAATGACCAAATTATAACAATTTTCTTGGAAATTGATTGGAATCAATTACGTAGGTGGCGTTTGGTAACCGTTTCTGTTTCAATTCCAGCAGTGGGATGGGAATGGGATGGGATGGGATGGGAATTTTGTTTTCTTTTTGGGAGTAGAATTGCGTTTGGTAACGATAATTTTTTTTTTGTTTCGGGAAGAGAATTGTGTTTGGTAACGATTTTATCCTAAAATCTTTTTTTTTTTTTTTTTTCTCTTTTCAGTTTTGGCCGGCCGGCGGTGGCGCCGTCGCCGGCCGGCCGGCGGTGCTCCGGCGGCGCCGTCGCCGGCCGGCCGGAAACGGCCGGCGACGGTTCTCCGACGTCGGAGACGGCGGTGCCCCCGCCGGCGATGACCGGACGGCGGTGGCGCCGTCGCCGGCGACTGCCGGAAGTGGCCGGAAAAATTCCGGCCGGACGGTGACCGGCGACCGTCGCCGGAGATGACCGGCGGCGGTCGGCGGCGGCGGACGGTGGCCGGCAGCTGTCGGCGGCGGCGGACGGTGATCGGCCGGTAGGTGAATAGTGATCATGGGTTTTGGGAATGGAATGGGAATAATGAGAAACAACTTTTTTTTGTTTCTCATTTCTTAAGAAAAAAGTGGGCACAATTCTCAAATGGGAATGAAATGGAAACGGAAACAAAAATTACCAAACGCTATTCCCAAACAGAATTCCCAAAAATCTGGGAACGGAATGGGATGGAAATGGTTACCAAACGGGGCCGTACTTGTTTGAAATACAGGTGATTGACACATGCTAACTTAAATAGTCACAAGGACCACCCAAGAAGTAGTGAAAATGAAATATGGAATTCCCTATCATGCTTGTGACCATACCATGCCATGTTGCCTTGAGGTCAAGAATATGATTCGGTGAATCGTCACCATCTGGGACTAATATCACGAAAAAAGTTCGTCTCATAATGAGGTATGTTCCTGGCCATACTGTAATGTTCCACTGTTGCCTGGTCCAATGTATGTAGCCCTTAACAAAACGGTAATAGAAAAATGATTTCTCATGACCACATATGCAGTATGAATTAGGCAACAATAGAGGATGGCACCATGTGATAATGTTTTCTCAGATGGTCATTGTGGTTTCACAACAGTTAGCATCAGTCAATATCAAGTCAGTATACTGCAACCATTTTTTTATCACAAATTTGTACGACCAACACGCGTTGACGAAGACACTGCTTCTTTTTTTTTTTTATTATTATTATTTTGTAATTCCATAAGGGGATCTTAAAAATTTCGGGATAAAACTTGCCTACAGATTTTCTAATACTTACCTATAGATCCTTCTCACATGTAGGAGTATGAGTCCACTTCTGAAAAGACAACTATATGCAAGACCCACACCCCTACAAGTAAGACGGGTCAATATCTCCAATACTAAAAGATCAATACTAAAAATATATCTTAAATTTTTCTCTCAATCACACTTACTACAAATCCACCAATCAAGACAAAGTCAGAATCCATTCGTCCCCTTGAATGAAATTTTGCACCGAATACGAATAAACATGATCTGCCGGAACCTGACTACTCCACGCCACTCTCCCAGAAACATTCGATCCACCACCTGAATTCTCAAACTCCCCGTAATAAAGGGTCTTCAGCGCAAAATCACCGCTCCAAGGCATCCAACCCTGGGGCATAATAAGAGTTTCTAAAGTACAACGTATGAAAACCGTCCTGGAGTACTCCTTCCACGGCCTCCCCAAAAAATTCTTATGCACGCTAGGCTTACTGTAGTAAAGCGCCATGTACTGGTCGGTTCCATTCACCACACAGTTTTGAAAAACGAAGCCCGTCGACTGGGCGGGGTCTGTCCTGCCGTGGGCGGTCACGGCATTGGTCTCACCCTTCTCGGGTTTGACTTGGCGGGGAGCAACTAGGATAAGGCAATCCTGGAAGATCGAGGCGGAGTTTCCAAAAATAAAGTCCACGTTGCCTTGGATTCTACAAGACTTGTAGTATTGGCGAAGGGAGTGAGCATAGAGCGTATCCTGATTGCCGATAAATTCACAGTTTTCGAGGAGGGATAGGTCACTGTCCGATCGGAAGGCCACTGCTTGATGAGCGTCAGGGCCCGCCGTGTTCTTGAATGTGACCCCAGTTGCCATGAACCCATCTCCAAGTACTCCTGCACAATGGTTATCATTCAAACATTAACAGAACCAATTATACACGAAACTTTGGAGAGAAATATGCATAATTGAAAAAATTACAGAACAATCTGCCACTGCACACAGACTTCAAGGGTGCATAATGTAATTTAGCCTTAGAGGTGAGGCCTACCATTTGTTCTTCTGTCAAAATTAAGACTCTAACGACCAATTTGAACTAATGTGATGTTTAATACTGGATTAAATTGAACTTTAAACGGCCGTTAATCCGATTTCATTGTGTGAAATTTGATTCTTCCCCTACATGACAAACGCGAGGTAAGTCCACGAGGGAGAGTGATTTTTCACAATTTTGAACAGGTATCTAGGGAGAGAAATGGGAGAGAAATACCCAAATTTCACTACCCAAAATAAATTAGGATAATTAGTCAAAACTCCCAATTACATGATCAAATTCATAATTTATCATGTTTTAATTTTAAGTAGACTATAAATTCTTTAACTTTATTTTTTAGTTGGTCAATATTCTCTTATCCCTTGTTCGATGCTCCCAATTATGGTTTGCATCGTTGAACTTCAGTGCCACTCACAAGGGATAAGAGAACATTGACCAACTAAAACTTGCCATGGTATATTTAGTTACATTCATGCATGTTTTATTCACCCATGTTTAGTTACGTGTTTAGTATATTTTTCTACTTGCATTCATGCATGTTTAGCACCATGTTAAATAATGTTTAAACCCGTGACACCCCATACCATCTCTACAAATACCAAAGATACCCCTTGTCATTTTCTAATACTTGAGTTATAATTTTCTGTTTGATTACCTTACCTATGATCCCGCCGTTATATTTTGTTAACAAATATACCATGGCAAGATAATATTTTATTACTATTTATTTCATATTTTTTAATTTTTCTTTTTTATTTTCTGCTTTCTCTCTCCTTCTCTTGTTTTCTATTTTTTATTTTTTAAAATTTATTTTTATTTTGTATCAAGCATGTCCTGAGAAAGGGTATCATCCTCCTCACCTCGGCTCTATTGTTTGCTATTAGGGAATAACCATCTCGGTCATGAAGCATTCCCGAGCTATGCTCTAGCTTCACCTCACCTTCCCAATCCTATTCTTGGCCAAGAACTTCACTGCAAAAAATAAGGGGATCTAATGGCCTTCAATGCATTCAGACAAGGTCTTCCAATGATGGAATCATAGGCATCAAGACAATTCACCACCATGAACTTGATGTCCACGGTAGATTGTTTCGATTTGGTGCTCGCGGTGAGCTGTAGTGTCATCTAGCCCAGTGGCCAATCTCCCCCCTATAGCCAACCAATGGCGTGATCATCGGCTTCAACTTCTCAATCCTAATCCCCATCTTCCAGAAGGCTAGGAGGTAAATGATTTTCATCGAACTTCCACTATCAACAGTAATATGTCCAACGTTGTAGTTGGCGATTTTAGAGTAATGACTTGAGCATCGTCATGCAAAGTGTGGATTTCCCCAAGGTCCTCCTCAGAAAATGTAATTGCCTCGTGCTTGGCAATAAGGGCCTTAGACAATTGGAATACGTAATATTCAACTTTCCTCTTCCTCTTCCAAGCATGGGCCTTCTGGTCGGCCAAAGAGGTTCCTCCCAAGGTGAAACCATCGTGGATGATCTTGATCTCTCCTCAAACCTTGGGTCTTTCGTTGCTTTCCTCTTTTTGCTTATCTTGCTCCCGGCTGTTGGTGAACCGGTTCAAGTGACCTCTCTGAATGAGCTCCACAATCTTATTCTTTAATCATAGTTGTCGGTGGTGTGCTCGTGATATCAGTGAAAATCACACTTCTTGTCTGAGTTGTTGGCCTTGCCCTGTTTTTCAAAGGTTGTGGTCATCTTACCAGTTTCTGATCCCTAATTTGCATCAACACTGTCCCCAGTGGTGCATTCAGATGTGTGCAGTTTGAGTATTGATGAGAGGATGTCAGTATTTGGGGCTACTTATCAAACCCACTCCGATCTTGGTTTTTTCTCTTCTTCTTTTTTTTTTTTTTTTTTTTTTTTTTTTTTTTGTGATCGGGACTCATCCCAACCCGACTTGTTGTACGTCTAATTGGCGACCTTTCGCTTCCCTTTATGATCTTCGTCTTCTGCTCGGGCCCTATAGAAGTCCTTGGCAGAGATAAACTCCATCGATAGGGAAAATGCCAAGGTCATAGTCTTTGGCAGGCCCAATTCATTTAGAAGAGGAATGATCCTTTCCTGACCTAGCTCATCAAAGCTTCTACGGTTATTCCATGTTGAGGTTTAGTACCTGGTCAAATTCTTTCTTGAACATCTCAAGGTAAGCGCTGAGACCTTTATCCTTTCTCTACCTAAGAGCAAGCAAATAGGAAAAGTTTTTCCCCCACCTCTTGTTGCTAACAAAGTAGTGCTCAAATGTAGTGCTCAATGACTCAAAATAGTCAAAGGCTCTTGGTTTCAAGACATGTACCACTTCTTAGCCGTTCTAATGAGGATACCTAAAACACTTGGGAATTAACAAAATCAATGCCCATGCCGATCCATGTAAGTGTGGTGGGAATTGTGGTGCGTACTAGGGTTGAAATTTTTTGATAGGTCCTAATCCGACCTTCATCTGTAATGGCATGTGCCTCACTAAAGGAGGCATATAACATTGCGACAAATGTTGTGGTGTTGGCAGTTTGAGTCTGCTCGGCAATAAGTTGGATGCTTTCAGTGCTTATTTGTGTGATGTCTCGCATCTCTCTCAACAACTCCACTAACAATGAAAAAGATTCATTGGACAGGACAATACCCAAATCCGAATTGTGAACCGATTGCCTCTTGGTCTCCTGATCACTATTCATGATTATAGATTGAAGGGTGACCATGGAATTTCTCAAAGGTGTTAGAAACAATTAGTTGTTCCCATTGACAATGACAATCTAGTAATGCGAAAACCTAGATTGTCAGATATGGTCCACTTTGATCCTAGAATATGATCCTTCGAAACCTTAATTCCTACAAAACAATGTACCTCAGGAGAGTATACCGGTATTGTATCTCCGGTGTAAGATTAAGTGGAGTTCTGGTACAATTTTATCGAACTTATGGCTTAAAAAAGTGTGCATACATTTGTCTAGCAACCATTCTAGCATTTATAGATACGGGAAGACTTGTTTCACAAGTCTCCCTGAGATTTTGGTTAATCCCCATCAACGCCCTTGAGATTTGTAGGATTGAGGGGATTATGTCCATTAAATCAGATATACAATCTTCTTTCCTTATATAGTGGGTTTCAGTAACTATTCCCAATCAAATGACGTAGTTGGGGTCATCCTCGGTTATCCCAAGGATGAAGTATCTCGTCCAGATCTGAGCTCACTCCTCGGGTAATTCAAAGTTATAGTCAGCACTGAAGATGATCTGGGAATTCAACCAGTACGCATGTGCAGAATTCTCAAGAATTCACAAATCATGTTCGAACTCACGTGGATTACACGCAATTCTTTCTTTAAACGTGTTTTTATCTAAGACTTTTCGAAATATCAATCATCATGTATAATAACTATCATAGTGTAGACTATGTACAAGGCAAGGATGAAAGAACACTAAAGTAAAGATATTACGAGTTTTCAAGCACAGTGACCTTAACACAACGAATGGCTCTCACAAATATTGAATGGGATCTTGTTTTTTCAATTTGTTCAAACTAAATTGTCTAAATTCTTGGAGATTAGCGTACACACGAAATCGGTCCTTGAAAATTCCTTGAGCCGTCTATTAAAAAATAATAATAGGAATATTGATGAAGTCTATATGAATCGATTAGGAAACATTTGTTTGAGAGGAAAAAAAAAATGAATAAGAACATGAAAAAAAAAAATATAATTTTCAAAATAATTTTATTTCCATATTAATTTAGGAAAAAAAAAATAGAAGAAATATAGAGAGTTTTGAAGAAAAATTACAATTACACACTTAATACAATTTTTAATTTATTTTTATATTATTCTCACATCCTCCTAATCAAACATAATCTTAAGTTACTGATTTCAAATCCAATTCAAGTTACATTAATTTAGTTTGGATAAAAGGATTATGAATTGTGATAAGGTCACAAAAACCTATCTAATGAATTAAATACATATCTAGAAAATATGTCCTAATGAATCAAGTAGATACCTAGTTAACATGTCCTTGTCGAGTTAAATATATTCAGATTTAATATCGTGGATCCTAAGATTTGATGAACAATTAAATATTGATATTTTGATGGAACTAATGTTTAATTGAGTGTTTCAGTGATTTAAAGTTCCAGTAATGAAGATGTCAAATTAAATAGATGAGAAATGAAGATACCAAAATGATAAAAAAGAATTACGAGTTTGAAGAAATTAGGGAAAACAATTCAAGTGAATCTTAACTCTTAATATCCCATTTAGGAACACACACATGGCACAAAATGTATTTTATCATTTATGTGTGTATTGATTAAGCTAAATTATTTGTTCCTATGTAAAATAAGAAGAAATAATTTTGAATGACTAAAATGGAATATAAGAATATTAGTGGAGCTTGTTAAGAGAAGAAAATAGATGAAGGGGCGAAATCGTAAAAGAAAATAAGTTAAAGATCCAGACACAGCAGTCGACTGGTGAGTCAACCGGACATAGAAGTTGTAACATTCTGTATCTCTTAGTCGACCGGCCAAGAAGGGCTGAACTCTCTGAATCAACAAGTCGACTGATAGGTCGACCGGTGAAGTAGTGTTGAACTCTCTGAATCTGTGAGTGGACCGAGCGATCGACCTATGCACGCAGCAGCGATAGCTTGACCTACAACCAGAGTTGGGCAGTCGACCGAACGCACTGTTTCAGGATACTGTTTGATCCGAGATTATATCCAAAAATAGCCCTTTTTTGTTGGGATTTGAGAGAGATTTAGGAGATATTATCTATATTTAAGATATGATTCATATACTAATTAAATCATATTAATATGGTTCATTAAATATTAATATTTCTCAATTTAGTACTTGAAATAGATTCTATTCTTGTTAATTGAAATTGAGAAATACTTTGGGGGTTTAATTGAGAGATTTGAAAGATGTTTTTAAGTGAAATTGAACATAAATAAAGTCCTTATTATATAAGGGATCTATAAGAGCTTTTATTTGTCATGACACATGTAAACTAACCTTTAGAAGGTTGATTACATATTCCTTTAAATAGACCTGCGAATTTTAATTAGGACTAATTTTTCATGGAGAGAGAGCTAAAAAAGTTTATATCATTTGTGAATTCTTATAAGAGTTATCATTCTACGATATTTTGAGTTTTTCTAAGAGTGATTTTGAGAATCAATTGCAATCAATTTTTGTTAATATCGAATTTGAAGTTACATTGTTCTAATCATTATTTCGGTAGATTCTGGGTGAGATATTTCCATATTGTTTTTTGTTTGTTTATTATTCTATATTTGGAAATCGATCTTAGAAATTGTTTCCGATTTTTGAAGAAAATATTTTTTTACAAACAATTTCTTTAATTTGATTACGTGCTCCAATTTGCTACCCATATCTTGTTGAAATCAGATTTTTGTATCTCACGTATTTCTATCACTAATTGAGATATTAATTGAGTTATTATTTATCTGAGGTAGTAGAAGCTCCGAGTGAGATCTACTTCTTATCAATTTTTGTATTGGTGAGTTGTGACGGGTTAAATACCATTGGGGGTATTTAATCAAGGGTAGTTGGGTTTCAGTCTCTTCCTGTAAAGAGATTGAGGTAGTGATTCTTTCTAAATAAGAATTGTGTTGTGAGTGATTTGTAAAAATTTCATCCTTACCTGTGAAAAGGATAGTTAGAGTGTTTTAAGAGGTTTTGATTCTTGTGCCTTAATGTTAAAAAGAATTAGATTATTCTTTAACCTGTAAAATGTAGAGATTCTTCCTTAACTTGAGAAAATGATATTGTAGAGGTTGATTCTGAATCTGTAAAAGAATTGATGTGTGGGTTTGGTTTTTACTTTTAAAGGAATCTTGGTTTTAGTGGGTGCGACCTCCGTGAAGTTCGAGAGACTGGATTAACCAAGAGTAGCTTGGTGAACCAGTATAAATCTTTTGTGTGCTGCATTACTACTTTGTTATTTTTGCTGTTTGGGTGTGCACATAAATTGATTATATTATTCTGTTGCGTTAAAAAGATAATAATTAATTTAGACTTAAAATTAATTATTTAATTTATTCAAGTTTTATTCTGATAAATTTTTTAATTATTCAATTCACTCCTCTCTTGAATATTCTACTGGGCTAACAAATATTGTTCTACAATTATTTCTAATTCACAAATTAAATTTAACTTGAGCATAGTTCAAATTATTAACTCAGAAAGTTGTCTTAAGTAACTGCATATAACTCTTTCCACTTTCAAATTATTACTCAAAAGTTGATTTTATAAATAAATAATTAAAAGTTAACTTACCAACTGTAGCAGTGTTATAGGTGGAAATTCCAGGCTGGCCCACATTTAACGAACCTGTAATCACGGTTTTGCCCATGCCATCCCCCAGAAAAACCACGTTCCTCTTCTCCAGTGGAACCCGAACCGTTTCCTCATACACCCCTTCCGTGATCCTAATCACGAACCGCCTCCCCGCCTCATTTTCCGGCGCGGCATTCACCGCGTCTTGCACTGTCCCGTAATCACACCCGCCGCCGCCCTTACAAACAGTCACATCCGGCTTCAACCCCAACGGAAACCCTAAACCCTTATCCCCCAACCCGGGCCGAGCGCCGACACCCTCCCAGAACCCATCCCGCTCAGTCTTTGGTGGGCCCCACAACTCGATTTTATCCCCCGATAGATCGTAGGCCACCATCATTCTCAGCGCGTTGCTAGTGAGCCCAATCAAGGAGTTCATAAACGACATCGTTTCGTTCACCAAACGAGTGTCGTTCGCGTATTTTAACCCGGACCAACAATCGTACTGGTAGGCTAGGCCCGCGCTCATCCAAGCGCGAGCGTCCTTGATCTTGCCGCGTGGCAGAGTATCATCCGTCAATGTGATTCTGTACTCCGAGTTGCGGAGCGTCTCCAAGCAGTTTTTGGCGGCGGTTGAGCGGTTTTGGTTGCCTGACGAAGAGTCTAGGATAGCCTGGACCATCGACTGAGCCTTCTTGAGGTTCTGGGAAGAGAGCCACAGGGCGGATTGGATGATCTGGAGCGGCTTCGGGTTGGGAGGTACGTGATTGGATCGGACCAGCGAGTCTTCGCAGGTGGGCGGGTCACGTGAGGCCTTGCACGCCTGGTGGATCTCAGGCGGGGCTACGGAGGGCGGTTCGTTGAATGTCGGTGGTGCCGACATGTGGTGGCCGCCGTGGTGACGGGTAGTGGCGGAGGAGATGGAGAAGAAGAGGACGACAGATAGAAGAGCGAGGGAGAATAAAGTAGCCATGGAAATGAGGAAGAGTTTGTGTATAGATGCGGGAGGTTTTGTGGGTTTTCTGTGAAGCATTATTCCGGTATTTATATGCGTTGCAGAGCCTCTGCTTGGGTGAAATTGGAAGGTAGTGGCGTGTGTGTGAACCGCAATGTGAGGATGGGAAAGAGAATTAGGTTCACAGGTTGGATTGATGATGTTACTGGGGCAGTTGGTGGAAGTTGAGCTGTGTAGACTTTAGAGAATAAACATTTCTCATTTGTAAATGGCGATGGGGAGTGACCTGAATAGTGTAATATGACAGGGCGGGATATCGCTCTGAATGGGATCTGATCTCATTTTCAATTATCAAATCAACAGTGGAGAGTAGAGACCTTGTAGCTCTAGTCCTTTTAAAAAAAGTAAAGAAAAAGTAATTAAAGCTTTTTTTTTTTTAGGGGTACAGGTGATAAATGGGCGATTCAAGTTGATGTAAAAGTTGTCATTATCGTGTTTTTAGAAGTGTAATTAAAAAAAAAAAAAAAAAAATAGCCAACATACTTTAATCTTGAAGTGTAATTCAAACTCAAGAGATACACTATTTTATTGTCCATCACGGTTCGATTCTCCTAGAGAGTATTTTAAGATTTAAATCTTAAATTTAATCTTAAATGCACTAGGTCAATGTAAAAAAATACGCACTTAAGATCATTTAGAGAGATAATTAGTCGATTGAGCGTCCAAATATACCTTACTGTTTAATTAAAAAAAACCTATAATTCAACATGAGAGTGGTGGATTTAGAGTGAGACACCCAAATTCTAGAGGAAAGAAAGCAATAGAAGTTAAGATGAATCGGAAAGAAGCACAAAGTTAAGCTCTGTTTGGTTACTGTTTTTATTCCCTAATTCTTATTTCCACTCTTAATTTTGGGATATGTTAAAATTTTGGGATATGTTCCCAAAATTTTGGGAGTAATTTGAGAATTGCTTCTACATCACCCATTTTGAAAAGTTCGAATTGATAAATCAAGGCATTGGTTTTGAAATGTTTCACTTGATTAGTTCTCTTATATGTGATTTGCAATGTATTCCACATTTCTTTCGCCAATTTGCAACCTAAAACCCTATTATACTAATTTGTATCTAAAGAACAAAACAAAATGTTTATAACTTAAGCATTAATAGATAACTTTTGTTCATTAGACGGATTTAGTTGTTCTTTCTTTTTAACAACTCCATTTTCTTTAAGAACATATGGGTCATCTTCAATGACCAAACAAACATCATAATTAATGACTTGTAGAAAGGTAGTCATTCTATCTTTTCAGAATAAATAGTTATCATTTGTGGATAAAGGAGGACAATGCATAGATTGTCTTTCGCCTAGAGTATTTGTCGTGGTGCGCCATGTGATCTTTTTAGCTAGGATTTTAAGATTATTGTTGGTCCAAAGATCTACCTAAGAAAGAGAGTGAATTAGGTAGTGATAAAATTTAATTAATAAATTCAAACACAAGATATCAATTTCCCAAATTGATTATTATTTTGTTAAGTAACGGAAATATATGTAACTAAGTTCACACCCAAATAATCACAAAAGTAACAATGCATCACACAAAGATTTATCCTGATTCGGCAAGTTACTCTTACCTACGTCCAGTCCCTCGAGCTCCACATGGATTTCACAATCCATTACCCCTTGATTCATTTCCCAAGTAGGATCCAAACCTTTACAATTCAGATTCTTTTCACATGCTCAGAATCAACCTTTACAACTCTCATTCTTTTTATAGGCTCAAAATCAACCCATCGCTCTTTCACACTATTACACTTATCTTTTTTCCAGGTTTAGGAAGAACCTTTGAAACACTCAAATTTTATAACAGAAAGAATTAAAACCTAGTATTTTCAAAGGCTAAAGATTAAGCTAATTTTTTTCACAAGTTTAAGATCAAACCCTAATCCTTTTTAGGCTAAAAATTAAACCCCAAATTTTACCTCAAGCTAAAGATCAAAACCTAGCTACATTGATTAAACACCAACCTAAGCATGTTTAATCCAAAAAACTCGCAAATACAAAAGATTTCCAAAATTCTTTCCACATGGAGCTTCTACCACCTCAAAACAATTATACTCAATTAATATCTCAAAATACTAAATGATAGATTTAATGCGAGACACAAATTGGATTTAAATAAATTAAAGCACAAATAGCAAATAATCAGATTTCTTAAGTTAAAACCATTTTAAAATATTTTCACAAAAATTAGATTTGAAAACAATGTTTCCCAAATAATTTATCCAAGCAATTAATGAAATAATCTAAGAGAGCAAAACAAATAGATTTGAAAGATCTCACCGGAATTTCGTTGAAAATGATTACGATAACACAATAGCGAACACAGACCGGTGACAAGAACTTTAAGCGCCTTTGATCAAGAATTCTTTTAATAATCACACTTATAATTTTCAGCGTAAAAATCTCTCTTAGAATAGCCAAAATCTGAATGTTTTTTATTATGTTTTTTAATCCCGCAGGTCTATAGCGACTAGTTTTCAAAATTTATGACATTAAATAACACTTCAAGACCCTATATATTATATACCGTGAAAATAAGTATAATTTATTCAAAAATACTTTTAGATAAGCTCAATTGGGTCCACAAAACTTTTTTAAATCAAAATCCTTGAGAATAAGGAGTATTTTATCAATTCAATTAACAGAATAAATAAATACGTGGACCAAATAAATAGGAAACATATAATATTTGTATACTTACTTATATATATATATACACACACACACACACATATACATATATAAGCAAACCATTAAATTCCCTTGAAAAACTCGATAAAAATCGTAAAGAACGAGGAGAATTGACCCAAAAACTGAATCAACTAATTCTTTGAATTGATGTTGTCGGTTGACCGAGCTACCCTATCGGTCGACGACCTCCTTCAACTGTTTGTTTTATGACCATTGAGTATCTACTAGTCAGTTGACCGATAGGATTAATAGAGTTCTTTTTTATTTTATTTTTTCATTTTTAACTACTGGATTCGTTAGTTGACTGACCGTACTAGTCGGTTAACTTATCTAACTAGTAGGTTACCCATTTCACTTCCTTAAATCACTGTTTTGGTTAGTTGACCGACCCCTTTCATTGGTTGGCCGAATTGACTTGAAAATCTATTATTTTAAGTACTAAAATCACTGTTTCAATTGGACTCTGAGCCAAAAACATTTTAATAACTTAACACTTCATAAAAACTGTAGTAGAACCCTAAACTTGTCACTACATACATAAGAATTATTCATTTTTAACTATCGTGCGAGATCCTAATTTGTTGCATGAAGAGTATAAAAGTAACGAGTTGTTTTTACTTAATTACCTTCAATGTCTTCAATACTCTTCAAATCTTCATTGCCTTTATTTTGCACTTGTTATGAATTCTGCAACGATGTTTTTATCAAATATTTTTCTAATTTCAACATATGGAACTTAAATATGAAACTATTCAATAAAGACATTAGTTTCATAAAATATCAATGTTTAATTATCCATCAAAACATTAGGTTCAACAATCATTGTCACTAATACCATAAGAATGATTAATAACATTAGCACACAAGGATATATTACATTATCCATAGTGTGTACCACTTGATCGTTTTAGTTAGGATTTTAAGCCTATTGATTGAAACCAACTCTGGTACCAATTATTGGCTCACAGATCTACTAAAAAGAGGGGTGAATTGGTTAATTATAAAAATTTAAACAAATACATTAACAATTAATCAATCACCATTTTTCCTAACTGGTAATTATCTTAAGTTACAGCAGAAACGTATTTAACTAGATGCACAACCAAACAAGTAGGGATAGAGAAATTGAACCCACCAATTTATCTTACTTAGACAAGCTACCCTTGCTATAAACACCGTATTTTGTCCCGCCCAGTTAGTGTCGAATTAAAAGTACAAGTTCATATAAACTTTAAACTGAGATTTAAAGAGAATGAATTTCTACTTTGGATCACACTATATAATACAAAAAAACAACAAAAACACAAGAAAAACATAAAATATTTAAATTGGATTAAATTCAATTAAGTAAAAGTTTTAGATCAATCTCGAAAATCCAACAATTAAAGGGGGTCTAAAATAACATTATTAAAGGTTAATCTTCATTAAATCACCTTTAATATGAATAAAAATTAGATATTACCCTTCAATTATAGGATATTTCACCAAATATCATTGTTACGTACTTTGACCCTAAAACATTTATTATTACTAATTTTCATATGTTTAACACCAAAAATAATGTTTCATTTATACATGTTACATCAAATAGTATCAAGAAAAAATTCAAAAGAACTAAATCAAGGCATGGAAATGTCATGACAAATCCAAGTTACACGAGGAAAATAAGGATTAGGACTCGGTTTGAAATCGACCAAACCCAAGTCCTCTTGACTAAGCCATCAAGGCCCATTGATCAAGGGCCCAACCCATCATTTAATGACTCATAAATGAGCATTAAAATGAACAAGACACCCCTAATATATTTTCTACCAAAATATCTAAGGAAGAAACTAAGTTGCTTAAGAGGTAACTAACCGTTATCGAAACCAAACTGATTCGGTTCGCCATATTGCATACACTTAATCAAGACATTAAGTGTCCATTAAATCAATAATTAAATGATTGGAATGACATGGACAGGTTAGATTCAAAGCATGAAGATATTTTGATCAAAATATCTTAGGGTGAACCGAAATCCTTGAAATGTGACTAACCGTTATAAGACAAACTAAGCCAGTTCGATTCAAACCCAACCGATTCAAAGAACATAAAATAAAGGGTCTCAATCAAGAATTAAATTCCAAATGACTCATCAAGACCATATTCATTGAACCTTGGAAGCATCAATGTCAACAAAACCGAAATAGTGAAAGTAACCGGTGTTTAGCCCCTAAACCAAACTGGATATGTCATTTCAAGCCATAAATTCTCCCATGTTCAACCAATAATATCCAAGATTGTGTAATGATAACTAATGATTACTCATGATTGCACATAATTTGAAATGATTGTCAATCATTGAACCTAGACAAGTAATCATTACCAAATCTTTTAAATATCCTTGAGAATCTTACACAGTATCCAAAATTCATTCCAAGATATTCAAGATCAAGAGAAAAAAGATTACCCCAAAGCCAAATAGACCCTAATGAAGGCACTGGACTAGCTTGCGTATTGGCCAATGCGCAGGCCCCCAGGCCTATAAGTACAAGGGTCTATTTTCATTTTTTCAAGAGTTAGAACCTAGATTTTCTCTCTCTAAACCTAGACAATGTTCTCAGGTTCTAGAGTTTCCAACCAATTTCTTCACTAAACACCTTAAAATTCGGCTGTAATTCTTCCCCAGAGAAAGTTCTTGAGGTTCTTGGAGGTAAAACTCAAGAAGTTGATGACAACCGATTGGCGACAACCGAGAAGATCAAGAATGAGAAGAAGGTATTGTGTTTAGGGAAAGACCACTCCCCTAAATTAGGTTTGTTTTCTCGATAATCCTTCGATCTTGTCTTAAATTTATGTATTTTGCTTGTACATAGTATAATCATGTAGAATCCATACTTTAATTTCATGTATATAACACATATAACCTATAATTAACTAAACAATGGTAAAATCAGGTCATATTCATCATATCAAAACTGTACAAAATCATGTCAACAACATCAAGAATGTTCGAGAACATGTTAGGAATATGTGAGGATCAAAATCATCCAAGAACATGTTAAGAACAGGTGAGGATCCCGACATAACATCTATTACACCATGAGTTGTGCATAGTCTCTACAATTCTTTCATGAACACTTCAAATTGAACTCTACTAACTATTAATCCAACCATATACTATTAATATCTGACTTTACTTTCCAGTTGAGGTGTTCTTGACAAAATTGAAGAGATCATTCACATATCATGTTGTGATGCATGTCTTGTTTTAAATAATAAAATCAACTAAAACTAGTTATCACATTAAATAAATGAATTACGTGATGACCCGATCTTTGGTTACTCACCAAAGTACATAGGCAACCCACAATAAATTTCCATCACCTTTAATAATAAAATCCTATTATATTGCATGTTAGAACTACATGTGGACTTGATTCCTTTGAAAACAGGGATATGTAGGCAACCTTTATAAGATTCGTTCATTAAAAAATAAAAAAACATTTCATTTTATATGTCTTGCATGTTGAAACTACATGTCGGCCTGATTCCTTGTGAAAACAGGGATATATAGGCAACATTTATAAAGCTCGATCGGTTTAAAGAATACAAATAACTTTTTTTTTTTTTTTCATTCTTATATACTATTATTGGGTTGTCGCTACTTAGTTTAGTTTACATGCTTTCATTACATCAAAAAAATATAAATATATTTTCATTTTTAATCTGTTTTATTTGTTGGTGCATGATAGATAGTTAACCTTTACTAGCTTTTCATTACAAAAATGAATAAAAAGGTAAAAAACTTTTAAGAAGGAATTATTTTGTTAAAGCAAATCGAAGAAAATTACTTGGGTGTTGTTTAAAAGCAAATATTTATTTAAACTAAGGTACCATCTTTGGACGGATGTCTTGGAGTGCGTAAAACCTTCTCGAGCATAACTGACCCTTGAACTTAAAGAAATCTCTGGTATAATACCTTTATGAGTCAAAACACACACCATTTCAAAACAAAAAATGAATTTATAAAACTTCCGGTGACCTAGCACACCATTAACCCATGCTAGGTGGCGACTCCACTTTCAACTCAAATCTCGGACCAAAGAAGTTTTCAAAATCGGCGACTAGAAAAGCCCTCGAAAACCATTTTAAAAAATGAACAGATTTAGAAGATTTCTAGAGGGAGGAATGAAAACTTGTTTTCCTCTTCTTCCCAATCTTTACTTCCTCTGCTAACAAAATTTAGGGTGCGTCAACTGGCAATTCCACCGAAGATTATAGAGGGTCAAGCCTAGTTGGAGTCTAAATTTATTTTCACAATTATATAAAATTCAAGAAATATGTCTTTGATTTTTTAAATGTAAATTATTCCCTTTAAAATAATAATAATAATAATAATAATAATAATAATAATAATAATAAAACATTTCATTCCATATGTATATACTAGAATGCATCTAGTTATTGTCTTTATTTACTGCATTTATTTTACTGTCTTTCAATATCTACATTTAAATTACAGTCTTTACATTTTTGCATTTCATTTATGTATACTCTCTCTAATGCATGAGCACCATTTTTGCATTGCATATCATGATGAAAATAAAGTGTTGAACAAGCCATGGGAAAGAATTGTATCCAAGAAAATAAAGTGTTGAGCTTGGTCACAGTTAGGAATTGTATCTAAGAAAATAAAGTATTGAACAATCCATGGGAAAGAATAAAGAGAATCCTTATTATGACTATACGATGCTTCATTAGACTTGGAGACTTCGTTTTGTTCGGATTCAGGTCATGCTTTAGTTTGAAGTCAATAATAACAAGGAATTGATAGGAGATTTCCATGCGTCCTAATAAAAATATCAATCGATTCTATAAATATAAGAAAAAATGCACCCCGTCTGTGGGGTAGTCTTGTCAAAATCACTATGTGATTGTAAAATTTAGATGTAGTAGAAATCTCATCTCAAAACTGAGTCATGGTCAAACCTTAAATGCCTTTGTAAGTAAAAAATAAAATAAAAAATGACACGACCTAAGTTACTTAGGAAAATTGCACCGTGTAGAAAAACTCTTGTCTCTAATTCGCTAGTTCGCACTCGTGTGCAAGCACGACAGCCTATCTAAATAGAAGACATAGAGGAAAGATCGAATGAACCTGTCCAGGTAACCAAAATAAGAGAAGGCATGGTCTCGTTGAAACAATTCGTTAACTAGATTACCGAAATTCTACAATAACTCCACCAGTCTCAGCAAAACCCTGTAATCTCAGTTCGAAACTCAGATTCGATAGAACTAGCGACTAACTACTAGCCTTCCAGCTCCCAATACCCTAGCCTTGCTAGACCTCAACCATAAGTCATTTTGACTGTAACTGACCCAAATCAAAGTATTACCTCATCTAAACTAAATACTAGCCCTGTTATACCAGAAACAAATGATCGATTTGAAAAGGAGATGAAAGAGTAATCCGAGAAGACATCCCTACTTATCGAAAAATTGCTACAAACAGAAAGAGAACTTCGAGAAGTGAAGTAGGGAGAATCACAAGTTAATGCCCTATATCTTGACCTATCCTCAGTACCTTAGGTGAAGTTATTTGATAACTTTACCATGCCCACACTCACGAAGTACGATGGATCAAGGTGTCCAGATTGGCACATCCAAGGATATAAGAATGAATAGGGGCGTATATCCATAACGAAGCATTGGTCATCCAGCTTTTCTAGGCAGACTCATTGCCCGTTGGCACGTAACAATAGAACAATCAAAGGTAAATACATTCCTTGATATAATCAAGATTTTCTAGGAACAATACGGCTACGATCAAGAGGATTCGCTAGACAAATTTTCTCTCCCAAACCTGAATAAAAATAGTGGGGAAAGTTTGTAGGAATATGTTTTCTGATGGAGGGATAAAGTCGCACAAGTAGTATTGCCAATGAAGGAAGCTAAGATGGTCTCTGATGCACCCTAGATTTCGATAGCGGAAGAAGTAGAGAATCAGGAAGATGATGAAAACAAGTTTTATCCATTCCTCTCTAATTTGTCCAAATCCGTTCATTTTGAAAATGGTTTTTGAAGGGATTTTCTAGGCGTCTGTTTTGAAAAACTTCTTGGGCCGAGATGTTTTTTTTTTTAAAAACAGAGTCGCCACCTAACATGAGATTAAATAGTGTGCTAGGTCATTGGGATTTTGGAAATTCATTTTCCTTTTAGAAATAGCCCGTGTTTTGACTTCCATTGGTCTATGTACAAGAGATATTCTTTAGGTTCGGGAGTTGGTTATGCCCAGGGAAGGTGTTAGACACCCAAGACACCCCAAGACACCCGTCTAAAGATGGTACCTCAGCCTAAATAGATATTCACTGTTAAACACTATCCAAGCAACTTTCTTTGATTTACTTAAACAAAATATTTCCCTTTTTTTTAAGTTTTTTTGTTATTTTTATGTATTTTTGACATGATTTAATGGAAAATAGGTAAATACTACAAATACAACTAGTCACAAACACCCAATAACAATTTATATACAAACAGATATGTAAATATACAAGCTATACTAAATGAAATGCAAACTAAGACTACGTTGTTTAGATATGCGACTGAACCCGCACGTGAGTTGCCTACTTATCTGAAATGAGAATTAGGTCCTTACATAGTTTGTTCTAGTTAGGGTAAAGGATGTGGTTTATTATTAGAGGTGTGACCGAACCCTTATGGGTTGCCTACGTACTTTGGGTGGTTACCAAAGATCATGTCAGACGTAGTTCATTCTTGTCTCGTTGAAAACTGGATTCATTATTAGAGGTATGACTGAACCCTTATGGGTTGCCTACGTACTTTGGGTGGTTACCAAAGATCATGTCGGATGTAGTTCAATGTTTTTATGTTTGAAAAGATGAGTTGATTTTACTTAAAGACAGGTTTTGGTTAAAGACTAGTGTGTTTTAGTTAGTTTCAGTTGATTAGTAGTTAGTTTTGGTTGTGAATAACCTGAATCATAACCTTAATTAGCTATTGTTAACAGTTCTTAGAGTTGTGAACAACCTCAATCACAACCCTAATTAGGTTTGTTGACAGTTTTTAGAGTTGTGAACAACTTGAATCATTACAGTAATATATACATAACAACTCTTTGATTTTGTCAAGAACCTTAAACAAACTCCTTTGTTTTGGTTAGTTTAGTGTTAGTGTGACTTTTGTTCAGCTAAAGAAAAGAAAGAAATACGATGTTCTTAGGGGAATCATAGAGACTATGCACAACTCATGATCGGAAAGAAATTTTGTTTAAATACTTATATGTTCTTAACATGTCATTGGATGATTTGATGTTTTTGAATGTTATTTAGTGTTCTTGAATGTTTTTGAGATGATTGAAATGGTTTTGTATGATTTAACCCTAGTTTAGTTGTTATAGTCAGGTGTTTGTTTGATGTTCTTGACAAAATCAAAAAAAAATTGGATATCTTATGGGTTTTATGTGTTATGTACATGAAAGTAAGTGTATTATTTACGTGATCCTACTATATACAAAGTAATATACACAAGATTAACCAAGAATCATAGGGGATTTTAGCCAAGAACCCAAGAACACCTTACCTAGGGGATGTGGTCATCCCTAAGTAGCTAGCCTCCTTTACCTTCTTGCTCCTCTTGGCTTGGTCTTGATCGGTGATCATTGATTCTTAAAGTTATTGTTCTAATAACTTCAAGAACACCCTCCATGATTGGATTTCAGCAGAATAATGTGCCTTATTTGAGAAATATTTTTGCGAGGCCTAGGACCCGAGATAGTTGCTCAAGTTTAGAGAGAGAAACTAGGCCTTCAAGAATTGCAAAAATGAGAGAAGTGGCCTGGTATTTATGCATTGGCCCATGTGCAGGCCAATCCAGGGTGTTATTTGGGTAATGTTTGGCCTAGGGGACTGCTTGCCTTGTCTTGGTCTGGTTTGGCTTGGAACAAATTTAGGATGAGAAGTGAGATTCTTAAAGATTTGGTAATCATTGACAATATTTTTCTCTCCTCTAAAAAAAATCCTTGCACATGGGTGCATTTATGACTTGATGTGATGGATTCAGTTCGGTTTAGGGGCTAAGTACTAGTTAGATCCACTATTTCGGTTTGGTTGTTATAAATGCATCCAAGGTTCATTGCATCTAGTCCATAGGTGTCAATATGCATTTAATTCAAGGTGATGAGTTATGACTTGGATGACACTCCTACGATTGGATTTTGATGGAATCTGGATAACTTACCTTGTAACCGATGTTTGGTTTTCAAGTTCCTAGTTAACTATTAGGATATTTTGGTGAAAATATATACACCATTTTAACCTATCCATTCCATGTCATTCCAAGCATTTAATTCTTGATGAGATTTGCATTTAAAGCATTGCTTGGAGGCTACTCATCCGGTTTGGTTTTGGTAATGGGTTGTCATGATTTAAGGTTTTCGGTTGGTTCTAAGATATTTTACTTAAAATATCTAGATACCTTGAATGTGGTCTTGAAATTCTATCCAAATAATTTAATGCTTGATGGGATTTCCATTCAATTCTCATTGAATGCCTTACCTAGGTGGCGAACTGAATCAGTTTAGTTTCGATAACGGTTGGTTATACCCTAAGTGTCTTGGTTTACCTTCATTAGCCACTTGGTAGTAAACTTCTACGAGGGATCCTTGGTCATTATAAGGCTTGATGTTTGGGCCTAAAATGATGGCTAGGACTTTGATTGGATGGGCCTAGTGTTGTTTGTCAAGACTTGGATTTGGTGTAAATCCAAGTCAAACCCAATCCTTAAATCATTATGTGATTTAGGGCTTTGTCATGACCCTTCCAAGCCTTGATTAAGGTGTCTTGAATATTTCTTTGTTGCATTTTATATGGTATGCATAAATGAAATGAATGTTTTTGGTGTTAAATTGACAAGATTTAGGGATAGTAAATGTTTCATGGTTGGGGTAGGTAACTGAGTTAATTGTTTGAAATATCCTATAATTTAAGGGTAGTGACTAAGATTTATCTTTACCAATGATTATTTTATGAAATTCAAACTTTAATAAAGTCATTTTAGACCTCCTTAGATCATAGAAATTTCGAGTTTGACCTGAAACTTTTACTTAGTTGTATTTTGTCAAATTCAACATTTTTGTATATAGTATAATGTGATTTCAGGTAGAAATTCATTCCCTTTAAACCTAAATTTAAATTTTATCTGAACGTATACTTGATTCAACACTAACTAGGCTGGACAACATACGGTGTCTACAACTGCCCCTCTTTGTCATACAAGTTTACTCATATTGACAAAGAAGGAGACACTAACATTTTGTTCTGCTAGACATGAAATATAAAGATAGGTATTTAAATCTATCCTAAATGATAGAGATACACTTGATCCTTGAAGATTCAATGAGGATGACGATTCCTCACTTCTACTAGTGTACTTCAAAGGGTGACGAACAATCAACTTCGGAAGACTATTGCTGGAAGAATGGAGACACATTTGGTTCTTGTCTATTTTTAGTCCTGGAGAATGGTGATGTATCTAATCCTATAGGGCGTGGTGAGGACGACACTTTGTGCAAGCCCTCCCAAGCATTATACTATTATATTATACTACTGGTTGGCCGGATTTATAAAATATATCTATACTACTAGTTGTTATTACACTACTGGGTGCTATTACACTACTGGTTTCTATTACAGTAATGTTTGTTATTACACTAATATACCTTAGCATGGTGTTTATAGTACCTAGCCCTAAGGTCTCGTAAGGACGACAGTTTAGTAGAAGCCCTCTCGACGATATATACTATAATACTATGTTCCTAAAAGATGACACGCGTTCTATCTTAAGGATGTAGAGAAGAGGACACTTAGTCAATCGACTCTTGGTTGTGACCTTACATAGTGATAGGATTCTGACATGGTAATCTAAGGACAGTGAAGAGCACATTGATAGGTTCTTATTTTTTGGGATTATGATATAATCTTATAAATGTAGCGAAGAACATAGTGGAAAGATTTTTTTTTTTTTTTTTTTTTTTTTTTTTTGACATAGTGTTCTAAAGGTAGTGAAGAACATAGTGAAAGGTTTCTTTGGTTTTTGACGTAGTGTTCTAATGTAGCGAAGAATACAGTGAAAGGTTTTTGACATAATGATCCAGGGGTAGTGAGGATCGTAGTGACATGACTCTAACACAGTGTTCTAAGGATAGCGAAGAACACATTGAAAGTTTTTTGACACAATGAACCGTGGGTAGCGAGGAACGTAGTAACAAGACTCTGACACAGTGTTCTAAGGATAGCGAAGAACATGGTGAAAGGTTTTCAACACAATGACCTAGGGGTATTGAGGATTGTAGTGACGAGACTTTGACATTATATTTTAAGGATAGCAAAGAACATAGTAAAAGGTTTTTGACACAATGATCTAAGGGTAGCGAGGTTCGTAGTGACGGGACTCTAACACGGTGTCCTAAGGATAGAAAAGAACACGGTGAAATGTTTTTTGGTTTTGTGGAGGATGACATTTGGTCAATCGACTCCTAATTATGACCGTACCCCAAAGGATTTTCCTACATATCTCAAAATAATGAGAATCAGGTTATATGTAGTTCTAACATGTAATGTAAATTAAGATTGGGTAGAATGGTTCTGGGTTAGAGAAACCAAATTCGGGGTGTCTAGTCGATCTGGGACTAAGGTCGATGTTGGTCTAAATATTAATTTTCGTGAGCTAGCTTGACCAAACCCCTATGATGGGCCTTCATATCTCAAACTTAATTGAGAATCAAGTCAATTGTAGTTCGGACTGGTGAAGTTTATCAATATATGGTGGAATAGGTTCTTAGTTAGGGAAATTGATTCTTAGGTTGTCATATCAATACAAGATTGAAAATGGGTGAGAGAATTCACAACGAGCGAAGACCCTCGGGGAACTTAATACCTACTTGAGGTTTTTGGCTACATCCCACCTGGGATTTCCTAACAAGGACTAGAAATCTTCCTGGGGGAAATTTAACCATAGGTAAAATATGCCCCAGTAGTAAACTGGGGCTTAAGGATGTTTATTCATTTTTTGGGATTATATATTTCAATTTTGAATTTTTTGTTGATTATGATTGGGATTGTTGTGAGTCTTATATCAAGAAACTCTAAAGAGAAGATTTGATATAATGTACCCCAGATCTAGTTGGGCTGACTCTTATCACAGAATCTCAAAGGAAAAACCAGATCTAATGTGCCACAGCTCTAGCTAGGGTAAGTCCATCATAGATTTTTAAATGAAGAATCTAGATATAATTTCCCTAACTCTACTAAAGATTAGGTTCATGCGTAGTTTGAGCACATGTGTCCTTTGTTGTTTTCTTAACAAAAGGATTAGTAGTCAACTTATTAAGGAAGTTAAGGGACCTCTCGGGAGATGCACTCTGATACAGGGCTGAGAGAATGTCGTGATTGCTGACATCTCTCTGATTTTGATCGGACTGACTTGGGTTTCCTATGTACTTTGGTGATCTACCAAGGAGAGGTCCAAGCGTAGTCTACTGGGGATGGAGGAATTTTGTTTAAGGTAATCACCCAACCTATAAAGGTTTCATATATCTCGGTATTTACTAGAACTCGGGTCGATACCTAATTCCTCATTGGTTGATTAAAGATTAATATAGTAATGTCTGGATTAGCGGGCTTCTGTTATATTTGGTTTGATTCAATTCCGATTGATTGGAGGATTTATTATTGAGAAACTATGTGGGTATTTTATTGTTTGATACAACTCTATGGGGATTTTTAACGTTGATGACATGATTCAATCCCTATTGACATGGGATTTTTGTTATTAGCGACCAAAGAAGGTTTTATATGCGTCCCGAGTTTTATCGGGAATTAGGTTGGATATAGTTTTTGGCTAAGCATCATCCATTATTCGGTAAACAAAGAGCGTACTTATGGTTTTTCTTAGGAGTGTCAAAGGACAATTTCTAGAGATACGCCTTAGTCTAGGGCTGAGAGAGTGTCATGCAGATAATACCTCTTGTTCTTATCATTTTGACCGAATCCCACTTAGGTTTTCTACATACCTTGGTAATCTACTAAGGACTCAGTCGAAATGCAGTTCTGAGTATTTTGTCAACCGAACCTTGTAATGGTTTCCTACGTATCCTTGTTTTCACAGGGAATCAGGTTGAACATAGTTCTTGCGTCTTTTGGTTTAATGGATTTAATTGAGTTCATTTTGATTTGAGGACTTCATTTTACGTCATGAGGCAAAATGAATGTTATTTCCATCAGGAAGACATGAATAGGGTGAAGTGACTAGAGAAGTTTCTTTGGGGAATCTAAGTCGACACTTTCTACTATATGATTCATAATTACTTGATAGTGTAAAATATGCCCCAGCTTGTGGGCTGGGGAGGAGACTAATTAGCTATTAGATTAAGAAGCTAAATCGGCTAGTTTTACTAGAACTTTCGTCTAAGCAATAGGTAGGTGACCTCGATATTTGAATTTGACTAGTTAGTGTAATTTTAAAAATCTTAAACTATGTTGTTTCATTTTGGTCAACTGGAGGCTTAGTACATTTCTAGGACTTGCTCAATTTCAAGAAAATCATGCTAGATCCTAGTAAGATCGACTTTCTAATAATACTCTACCACACATTGACACTTCTTAGGAATGAGTAAGGTCTACTATCAATATGCACCATATGAGAGGTTGATTCCTTGTCTAAACCCTAATTTGGTTAAAAAACACTATAAGGGATGGGTGATGGTACAGCGACATGGTGAGGTCACTTGACAAATTACTTATCCAAGGATTACCTGCTAGCCTACTAGAGCATCCAACTAAGGTGATTGGGTGGAAGTGTTATACTGATAAAGACCTATTGATGCAACATCATGTACAAAATTCCTTAAGTTTTTTGTTCGGAGTATGATGCCTAAGTTTTCCTCTAGTGTATGATGGTTATGTATGCCTAAGTGATATGTGATGCATAGTGTCTGTGTAGTACTTTGACACTGAATTATGTATTGTACGACTTTTATGATGTCCAATTCTAGAATGTTTTTCCTATGTATACATCGTCTATATGGAGATGTAGTCTTTTCCTTGAATGATTCCTAGAGTGCTTGCACTAAGTACCTTTTCTATTAGCCTTCTTTTTATTTTTTCCATGTTATTTCTGATACGGAAAGCTAACCGGTGCTTCTAAGAGGCTTCTTGCTTCTTTGCCCCTTGCGTTGTAACTAAAATTCAGATTGGGATTTTTCTTCGAATAGTTTCTGAGTTTTGGTGGAAAGATGGGAAGGTTTGGACAGGAATAGCAGAGGGTTATTTCAGGTCTTGCTTTATTGAGGTTGGGATTTCCCAGAATGGGAATATTTGGCTCGGAATAGGGATCACTATTGATTTGTCTTGGGCTTTGAATGACTTTAGATGAGTTTTTGGGAGAGGATTCGAATGAATGGCTTATTTTAGCAAGGCGTCTTCTCTTCATTTCCCGTATTTTCCTAAGTTCATTTCTAATGCTCTACGCATTAGCCTATACACACCATATTTATTTCTCTTTTCACTTGATGCATGGTTATTTGTCTAGCGTATACTCAGGTCAACATATTCAAACGTTCAATTATATCAATAAATCTAAATTATGATGAAGATCAGTTTAATGTTAATTTAGACCAAATATCCCTAGTTATTAGTTAACAAGGTTGTCTAGTTTCAATTCCATCAAGTTTTGATATTGATATTTTCTAAGACTGTTATCAAGATTACCTAGGCAATATATGTTACCTGAGGCTTCATAGATGGCTCTGCTTTAATGATACAAATCATAGCACAGCTTCAAGGGATTTAGTTCAAGTCCCAAATGGGTCAGTTACGAGAGCACGAGCAAGTAAGTTTAAAGATGCACTCAACGGATTGATTCAAGAAGCATGGACTCAAGCAAATTCATAGAGGCCCATTGAGCATGATCCACGTGAGCAACAAATATTCATCAACATGATTCAAGTTCTAGAAGAATTTGGCCAATGCTAAGCTTAAATTGGTATGTTTAAGAATACTCCTTTTTGGGTCTGATTGTAAGGCTTGCATGCCATTTACTTTCCTTTTATTTGTTTTTGACATTTATGGGTGTATATGGCTGATAACAAAGCCATTTAAGACTCCCAACCTTCCTTTTCTATCTTAGGTATGTGATAAGCTAATTAAGGTGCTGATTGTGGCATTTTTTTCCTTTTAGTCAAGTAAGACTTATTTTTTTACCATATTTTTAGCCTTAATTAGGATAGTTATTTTAGGAATTTTCGTTTTTATTTCTAGCCTTTAAATAGGCGTCTAATCAATGAAAAACGCAGATCATTATTCAGTGAATTTGTGAGAGTATTTTCTTTGCGGTTCTTTGAAAAACTAATCGAACTTATCGGGATTTCCCGTGGCATTCACCAACGACTCATTAAACCGATTTCCACTACAGTTTGTGGCGTCTTCCTTATACCGAGGTTCTTGTTTCTCACTAAACAACGGGTTGAGGTCATATATACCGAAGTTCTTATTTGTCGTAAACAACGAGTCGAGGTCTGTCATCCAATTTTGATCTTAGAACGATCTTGGGTTCCTTTTTCTTGTCGGATCTCATTATTCTTGGCGGGATTCATATCATTTGGTAATCAGAGTAAAGTCTAAATCTGGTTTCACATATCGTTTTCCTTTCTTCAGTCGAAATATTTATATTTGGTCCAATTTTTTATTTTTATTTTCCTTTAGTACTATGGATATTCAATCTTGATTTAAGTTGCTGGGAAAAAAAAAACAGAAAAAAAAAGAAAAAAAAAGAAATAGAAACAGAAACGAAAAATAAAAAATTTCGTAGCACAAAACAAAATTGTTCATTTTCAGCCATTTTGGTTCCATTAAGTCCGAAAATCACCTCACCCTAAAGACCATTTTTTTTTTCGTGGAAATTTTGCTATTTTGTCATTTCAAAAATCTAATTAGCCTTGTTCCTTTTATTCTTGCTTGTGAAACCTAAAATTCCTTGATGAGTTCTTGGTGAATTGTTGCTGGAAATTTTGAGTATTGTTTGTTTAGTTTCAAAAGAACTGAAAGAGAATTATCGAGTGGAAAAAGGCAAGAGTGGTAAGAACATCAGAGGGTTAAAAGCCACATATTTTTTTGAGTGAAACACGGGTGTAGAGTGATTCACATTCTTGAGTATAAACACGTAAGGGAGAGAATTGTGAGGTCCTTTCTTTCTAACTTTGCTTTGCAACAACCATGTCCCACAACAGTGCTAAGAGCATTGCCCAAGATGCTACAGAACTTGCTAATCCGAAAGTGTTTATGGAGGCCATGATAAGTGAGATGAGACATGTGATGAAGTTAGAATTGGAGCAGGTTAACGAACGGATAGATCAGACGGAGAGTACATGTGTGAAGCGGCCACAAATCGCTCCTAATGTGCGTAGAAGGGAAAGAGTTCAACCGAGTGAAGTGAGGGTTGAAGATGAAGAGTATTATGTGGATGGTTTTGATGAAGAAGATGGTTGGGATTATGTTGTTAGTAATAGGAGACATGGAGGACGGTTTAGAGAAGCTAGGAATTGCGAAGATAACAACTTGGGTGGTATAAAGATGAAGATTTCGTCATTTCAAGGAAGATCCGGTCCTGAAGCATACCTTGAGTGGGAGAAGAAGATGTAGTTCGTATTTGACTACCACAACTATTCCGAAGCAAAAAAGGTAAAATTAGCTGTGATTGAATTTTTTTACTATGCTAGTACTTGGTGGGATCAGCTTGTTATAAACAGGAGACGGAATAGAAAACAGCCAATAGAGACATGGGATGAGATGAAAACGGTGATGGGAAAGTGGTTCGTTTCAAGTTACTACTACCGAGAGTTGTACAAAAAGATGCAAGGTCTTAGATAGGGAAGCCGGAGCGTAGAGGATTACTATAAGGAGATGGAGATTGCTATCATCCGAGCTAATATAGAGGAAGATCGAGAGGCTACAATGGCTAGGTTTTTACTTGGATTAAACTAGGAAATCCAAGATAAGGTAGAGATGCAACATTATGTAGAGTTGGAAGATATGGTGCACATGGCCATCAAAGTGGAGCAACAACTCAAGAGGGGGTGGGTCACGTGCAACCCATAAATCTAGTTCTACCTCGTGGAAACCGAGTTATACCAAGCAGATAGACAAGTCACAAATGTCTAAATCCAAGTCGAAGTCCGCGAACACCAGCCACGTTCCTCAAGGTAAAACTGACACTTCTACCTCTAGGAATCGTGACATTAAATGTTTTAAATGTCAAGGTAGGGGACACATAGCAGGTCAATATCCAAACAAGCAAGTCAAGGTGTTCTAAGACAATGGTGAAATTGTGACCAACAACGAATATTCCGACACCAATGACATAATACCATTGGAGGAACTTTTTGAGGAGGAGTATTTAGCCCCTGATGCATTAACATTGGTGGCGAGGAGAGCATTGAGCTTGCAAGAAAAAGGAGTTGAAGAAGTACAGTGGGAGAATATCTTTCACACTAGGTGCTACATCAAAGACAAGATCTGCAGTGTGATTATTGATGGTGGCAGTTGTACTAATGTTGCAAGCACAACTATGGTGGAAAAATTGGGACTGCCTGTGTTGAAGCACCCTTGACTGAACAAGTTGCAATGGTTAATTGATAGTGGTGAGATAAGGGTGAACAAGTAGGTGTTAGTTGCATTTCGAATCGGTAAATACAAAGATGAAGTGTTGTGTGATGTAGTACCGATGCAAGCAGGACACTTGTTGCTAGGGTGCCTATGGCAGTTTGATAGGCATGTGAAGCATGATGGCTTTACGGACAAATACTCCTTTGTACTTAATCAATGACCAATCACTCTTGTATCATTGACACTACAACAAGTATATGAGAATCAAGTGAGATTGCAGAAAGAAAGCGATCAAAAGAAAGAGAGTGAACAAAAGAAAAAGAGTGAAAATCAAAGAGAGGCCGAGAAAAATGAGAGAGAAAAAGAAAATCAAAATTCGGCTATTGAGAGAAAATCATAGAGACAACAAAAGAATTTCTATGCAAAAGTGAGTGAAATTAAACGAGCATGTTTTCAAATCAACCGATGATTGTACTTTTGTATAAAGTGACATTTCTAAATACTAACGAATTTGACCTTACTTTGCCTAGTTCTGTTGTTTCTCTTTTGCAGGAGTATGAGGATGTCTTTCTTGATGAAATAGCACAAGGATTACCTCAAATCCAAGGGATTGAAGATCAAATTGATTTTGTTCTTGGTGCGACAATTCCAAACCGACCAGTATACGGCGAGCCTTTGTTACGTGCTCGCGTATTGACTACTTGCAAGTGCACGAGGTCAAAGTTTTAGTATAATGTGATCTTGAAAGATCGAGTATCGTATGCACAGGGATTGGTTGTCATTATTATTGAGTACTGTATTAATCATGACCTAACTTTATCTAGGCAAAAAAGAATGTATAAAATTTATATTAAACTAAACTAATTAGCTAAATTATCTATACTAATATAATGATACATTTTAGGGGAAAGAATTGTCTAGGGATTAACTTGGTTTACAAATACGTGTTCGATCTTGATTGACTTATGTTTACGGTGTTCGACCTATTTGACAATCTCAGTTCGTAAACTCCCCCACCACCTCTCTCGAGTGTAAGATGAGGGATATAACGTGACTTCGTGTCAACAAAAAAGTCCCCCTCTACGTTTTAATGACCCTAGGTCACGTGAGTCTCACACCAACGTCATTGATTGCACACAATCCAACTCCCGACCAAGTTATTGGATCGTTGTGTTATGTTTACCCTATCGACAATCTCAGTTCTAAAACTCCACCGCCACTTCTACCGAGTGTAAGACGGGGGAATACAGGACTTCATGTCAATGAAGAAGTCCCCCTCAACATCTTAACAATCCTAGGTCACGTGAGTCTTTCCCCAACGTCATCGATTGTACACAATCTAACTTTCTCATGGGTTATTGGATCGTGACTTTCGTTTACTCTAGTCTGAATTCGAGGTTACGTCTTCCGAGTGTCAAACCCTGTATTCTCCAAATATTATTCTAAGCATAATAAACAAACAATAAGGCAAACACAATCAAACTACAAAGAACAAACATAAACGCAACACCGAAATCATACGAATCACATATTTATAAATATATTGTTAATCCCTATACAATCCATGTTTAACTAACGACCATAACCATATTTACAATAAGAACGAGCTAAACATGCCCACAAAATCCTAAGTTAAAGAAATAAGGGAAGAAATCGAAGAGCTTAGCCTCGTCCGAAGTTTAGCCGCTAAGAACGTTCAACGATTGCTTCGCCGTCTTCCTCTCCCTCGGGATGTGAGCTCTCCCTCTAAAACTCCTCAATTCACCCCTAGATATATTCTAAGGGTGTTAGAATACAATAGAGACCAAAAATGAGGGAAGAGGATGGCTTAAATAGGGAAATGATCTAAAAAATATCTTAAGTTTATGCAGAGGTCAACGCCGTGGCGGTGAGTAAGTTGATCGGCTGATCGTCTCGGCAGTGAAGAAGGCTGTGGATTAGGAAGACCATCCTGCATTTTCACCGACTAGGCGATGAGATCCTCGCCTAGGCGATAAGCTTCCAGTAGAAGTTGGTCATTCTCTGTATTTTCACCGCCGCGGCAATGGGATTTTTTCAGAATATTGCCGCCTTGCTCGTTTTTCCACTGTTCTTCGACTATTTTTGGTTCGATCTTATCGTTTTCACTCCAGTTTCCTATATTATTGCCCTACACACCTGTTTTACTACAAAAAGAATAAAAACTAATTAAAACATATAAAAACGCTATAAAAATGCTCTAAAACTTAACATAATCGGTTTGGAAATATATAGGTAGATCACACCTATCAACTAGCCTATAGGAGCAATCCCGAGGAGACAAATGAGCTTCAACAGCAAGAAAGTGAGTTGTTGGAGAAAGGGCACGTGAGGGAGAGCATGAGCCCATGCGCCGTTCTGGTTTTACTTGTACCTAAGAAGGATGGGACGTAGAGAATGTGCGTGGATTGCCGGGCCATCAATAACATAACGGTAAAGTATCATCATCCTATTCCTCAGTTAGATGATATGTTAGATGAGCTGCATGGTTTTTGTGTATTTTCTAAGATTAATTTAAAAAGTGGTTATCATCAGATTAGAATAAAAGAAGGAGATGAATGGAAAAATTCTTTTAAAACAAAATATAGTTTGTATGAATGGTTCGTTATGCCTTTTGGTTTGACTAATGCACCGAGCACTTTTATGAGACTTATGAATCTTGTTTTGCGTGCATTTATAGGCAGATTTGTTGTTGTCTACTTTGATGATATACTCATTTATAACAAAAACTTGGACGATCATGTAGTACATTTGAAATTTGTTTTAGATGTGATTAGGAAAGAAAAGTTGTTTGCTAATCTGAAGAAGTGTATTTTTTACACCGATAAGCTTGTATTTTTGGGATTTGTTGTTAGTGCACAAGGTATACAGGTTGATGAAGAGAAGGTACGTGCAATCCAAGAGTGGTCGAGTCCCACAAGTGTAGGTAATGTTCGTAGTTTTCATGGACTTGCTAGTTTGTACTGACGGTTCGTGAAGGACTTTAGTAGCATAGCCGCACCACTTACTGAAGTGATTAAGAAGAACGTTGGATTTAAATGGGGAGAAGAACAAGAGAAGACATTTCAGTTAATCAAAGAGAAGCTGACCAACGCCCCCTTATTGTCTTTACCTAACTTTTCGAAAACATTTGAGATTGAATTTGATGCTTCAGGTATTGGCATAGGAGCAGTTCTTATGCAGGAAGGACGACCAATTGCATACTTTAGCGAGAAACTAAATGGGGCAGCCTTAAACTACCCAACTTATGATAAGGAGTTGTATGCATTGGTTCGAGCTTTAGTGATGTGGAAACACTACCTATGACCTAAGGAATTCTTTATTCACACCGATCATGAATCCTTGAAACACTTAAAGGGCCAGGACAAGCTAAAAAAAAGGTATGCATGTTGGGTGGAGTTCATTGAGACGTTTCCATACGTCATCCGATATAAGCAAGGTAAGGAGAATTTGGTTGCCGATGCACTTTCTCACAGGTATGCATTACTCTCTACAGTTGATGCAAAATTGCTTGTTTTTTAGCACATTCAAAACTTATATGCTGATGACCACAAATTTTGTGAGGAATACCGGGCTTGTGAGAAAATCGCTTGTGGTAAGTTCTTTAGGCATGATGTGTTCCTGTTTCGAGAGAATAAGTTATGCGTACCTAATTGTTCCTTGAGGGAGTTGTTAATACATGAATCTCATGGTGGGGGATTAATGGGACATTTTGGAGTTCCAAAGACTTTAGTTGTTTGGCAGGAACGCTTCTATTGGCCATACATGAAAAGAGATGTTGAGAGAATTTGTGATAGATGTGTTACATGTTGGCAAGCTAAATCGAGAGTGTAACCCAATGGTTTGTATACTCCTTTACCAATTCCTAGTGAGCCTTGGATTTCTATTTCAATGAACTTTGTGTTAGGATTGCCTAGGACTAAACATGGGAGAGGTTCAATTTTTTTGGTTGTGGATAAATTTTCTAAAATGGTACACTTTATTCCATGTCACAAAATGGATGATGCCTCGTATGTTGCTGATTTGTTCTTTAGAGAGATTATGAGATTACATGGCATGCCTAGAACAATTGTTTCAGATAGAAATGCTAAGTTCTTGAGCTATTTTTGGAAGACGTTGTGGTGTAAGCTAGGTACTAAGCTATTGTTTTCTACTACTTGTCACCCACAAACTGATGGTCAAACTGAAGTAGTAAATAGGACTTTGCCTACTTTATTGAGGGCAATCATTAAAACAATATAAAAAACATAGGAAGAATGTTTACCAAATGTTGAGTTTGCTTATAACAGATCTGTTCATTCTGCTACTAAACTTTCACCATTTGAAATTGTGTATGGATTTAATCCTTTAACTCCATTGGATTTATCTCATTTACCTTTGACTGAGCATGTTAATTTCGATGGAAAAAAGAAAGATGACTTTGTTAAGCAGATTCATGAGAAAGCAAGACTCAACATTGAGCGAAAAATGGAACAGTATGCAAAATAAGCCAACAAGGGGCGTCACAAGCTGATTTTTGATCCCGGAGATTGGGTTTGGTTGCATATGAGAAAAGAGAGATTTTAGGCACAAAGACATTCCAAATTGTTTCCAAGAGGAGATGGTCTTTTCCAAGTCCTAGTGCGCATCAATGACAACGCTTACAAGCTAGATTTACCTAGTGAGTACAATGTAAGTGCTACTTTTAATATTACTGATTTGAGTCCTTTTGATGTAGGTGATGATTTAAGGGAAAATACTTTTCAAGAATAGGGGAATGATGCAAGTCATAACATAGCTTCAAGGGTTCTAGTTCAAGTCCCAAATGGGCCGGTTACGACAGCACAAGCAAGTAAGTTTAAAGAAACACTCAACAGATTGATTCAAGAAGCATGGACTCAAGCAAATTCATGGAGGCCCATTGAGCATGTTCATGTGAGCAATAAATATTCATCAACATGATTCAAGTTCTAGAAGAATCTGGCCAAGGCTAAGCTTAATTGGCAAACTTAAGAATACTCCTTTTTGGGTCTAATTGTAAGGATTGTATGCCATTTACTTTCCTTTTATTTGTTTTTTACATTTATGGGTGTATATGGCTGATAACAAAGCCATTTAAGACTCCCAACCTTCATTTTCTATCTTAGGGATGTGATCATCCAACTAAGGGGCTGATTGTAGCATTTTTTTTTCCTTTTAGGCAAGTATACTTTTGGGTAAGTAAGACTTATTTTTTTACCATATTTTTAGCCTTAATTAGGATAGTTGTTTTAGGAATTTTCCTTGTAATTTCCATCCTTTAAATAGGCGTCTAATCAATGAAAAATGCAGATCATTATTCAGTGAATTTGTGAGAGTATTTTCTCTACGGTTCTTTGAAGAACTATTCGAACTTATCAGAATTTCCCGTGGCATTCACTAACGACTCACCAAACGGATTTCCACCACCGTTTGTGGCATCTTCCTTATACCGAGCTTCTTGTTTTGTACTAAACAACGGGTGAAGGTCATATATACCAAGGTTCTTGTTTGTCGTAAACAACGAGTCGAGGTCTGTCATCCAATTCTGATCTTAGAACAATCTTGGGTTTCTTTTTCTTGTCAAATCTCGTTTTTCTTGGTGGGATTCACATCATTTAATTCTTTTGTCTTGGACTGAGGGTAGACGGAATGGGCCTTCTTGAGATGACTCAGATGATGGGGAATAAAAGTGATGGAGAAACAAGTGTTAGTTATTGACGACTAACAAATGTTATTCTATCCTAGTAGTGTTAAGAGAATTATTTTTATTCTTCTTCAATCCAGAAATTAGGGAGTCATACTTTCTATATAATCCATGTAGCGAGCTTTAGGTAGTGTTCCCTATCTAGTTGGCCCAAGTCGTAAGTGTTGAGACACCCCCAAGACTTAATAATCGGATCATATAGAGAGCGTGATTCACCTAATAGCTTTCGTGTGACCACTTAGTGTTTAGAAACTTTCAAAAATCGATCTTTTATTATTCTTCTTAACACATACTTTCAGGATTTTTATATTTCTAGAGGTTTATAGTAATTTGAGTTAGTCTCAAGGTCTTTGTTGATTTTACCCTTATCCCAACTATTATCGGTTGTTATCTCGGTAAAGTCTCGTTGTTGTTGTTTTTTTTCTAGTTTTGGGTGTCTTGGTTCCTCTTATTTTTATTTTAGGTAGATTTTATGGTGTCTCTGAATAGGGTATGTCTAGATAAAGTCTTAGCTTATATTAGTCAATCTTCTTTTGCTCAACTACTTGATTTTTCAAGAACTTCTTTTGGATAGGGTCAGGTTCTAAGGCATCATCTATCATTCTTTACATCGTAAATCTTTTTCCCTTTTCTTCATTTGTTCCGGATAAGGAGGTCAACATGTGTAGCGATTTCATAATCAGGGTTCCTAGGTTTTCTTTCTAACGTTCTCAAATATTTTTTTGGTTAATATCTCACCATCATTTGGTTGAAACAAGACATTTCTTTTAACATTTTCCTTTAGATAATGTTCTAATTTAGTATTGAAATTAGGTTATCATTATTTTGATTATTTGCGATGTGTGAATTACGATAACCAGATTAATTTATGGAAGTTAGAGTTTGAAGACTAAGTCGACCTAAGATAAAATAAGCTTGCATTTGGTAATTTGTAGATCTAGTACGTAAGCGTACAAGATAATACCTAATTCATTATAAGGGACTTTAAGAAATTAAGGGAAAGGCCGAGACAGACATGGTCTTCTTATCTCTTTTCTCGGAGTAGTGATGCTGGTTCGTTTGGCTTCGAATTTGTTTTAGGGAGGTAATGTCTTCTTGCATCATCGAAATGTTGGAGTCGTTTTGAGTACTTCCAATAGAGAGTGGGATCTAGTTCATTTTACAATCTTGGTAAACGGATCTCAGATGGCTTTTAGCAAAAGTTACCTAAAGCAGATTTTCTAGGCTTATTAAGTGACTAACCAACCTAGACCTCTACTAATAAACTTTTTAAGGATGCAAATTACCCTACCTATTTGTGTGGTTATATTCTTGACTATACGTGAGCATGTCTATATAGATAATGATGTTTGTGTTATGCATGTGCAATCTTAGGAAGACGTAGCTCTTGCAGGCAATTCTTAGATATGTTATGGAATGACATTGGCTTGGAATTGGCTTCAAAAGACCTGGGTAACTTGCGACTTTTGGTTCGTCCTTAAGTTTAAAGTTACAGTTATCCTAAGACTATGGCATGGTTGACCTTTTATCCTTAAGATATAGATCCTTCTTCCTAGGACTCTAGGGCACAATCGTCATTTTCTTCCTAAAGACGTGGACCAAGACTCCTTGGAATTAATAACAAAAATACCTTTTTTTTTTCTTTTCAAAGTAGGGATATTTTTCTCCTAGAACTTGGTGATAGACTCATCTTTTCCTTTTAATTTGATCATTGTTCTTAGGTCCTAGTGAGAGAATTATCCCCTATTTTTTCTTTTCAAAGTAGGGATAATTGCTCCTAGGACTTGATGAGAGACACATATTTCTTCCTCAGAAATGGATTACTGTTCTTAAGACCAAATGATGAAATTAACCTATATTTTCCCTTAAAACATAGATCATGTTCTCTAATGTCTAATGGCAGTTTTATCTTTTTTCTTCCTTAAGAGATGGATTATCATTCTTAGGGCTTGAGTAAGAGTTTAAGATGCCTTTGGTTTCCTGATGTCAACTGAGGGTAATATACTAATAGTCTGACTGGTAAACCCTAGATGGCTACTTTTAAGGTGTTTTGAACCTAAACGAAATGTCTTCCTAATGTTGCATAATTCCTACTGTATAGGATTTACGAGAAATGACACTATACTTAGGACATGACATGCCTCTCCTAGGGAATTGTGACCCGGGATATGTTTACGATTTGGATCACATAGTCTTGATTTGACTGGGTCATAATACTTTCTTATGTTTTGGTAGTTTAACATGATTTCGCACGATCGATGTAAATTCTTTCACGTTATCTTAGTAGACGAACTTTAGATAGACTTATTCAGCAAGGCTATGATTATTTGCTTATTCTGAGATGGGATTTTATTTAAGGTGAATATTTTTGTGATTTGATTAGAGTGACTTTTAAGTGGATTATTACATGTGCAATGGGCATTAATGTTTTGATGTTTATCTTTTAAGAACTTTATTGTACAAAATCTTTTTGTTCTTACTTAGTCTATTACGCCCCTATTTATCCTAGATTTGTTTTTTCTATATAATAATTTCTAAGAACAAAAGGATCCCGATTATAGGATAACCTCAACTATCTAATGGCTAGTTAGATATTGAGATAGAGCTTTCAGTTTTATGATTACCAAGGTCCTTGGTGCACCATGACTAGACGAAGCCCTTGATTACCAAGGCTGCTAGCTGATTCCGTTGTTCCGATGTCATAACCTTTACTTTATTTTCTTCTTGGGATACTGCTAACTAAACCCTTTAGCCACATTAAAGTCGAGCTAACTCTGACAGGTTCTGGATAAACTTTCATCCTGACTTGCTGATAAGTGGTTTATTCACCAACAAATGAAGTACTTCTAGATTCAAACATTTTTTTTATATTGATGTATTGTTGTGTTGTTTTGTAGGAATCACAAATAATTGGGTGAAAAGGTGGTAAAATGAGGTGAATTGGGTTGTAACAGTTCATCAATAGTGCAGGAGTAGCAACTTTAAACTAGATTTTGAACACGATTAAATCCTATTTTGGTAAAATTAAACAAATGGAAGTTGTATATATCTTTCCTAGCTTTCCATATCCTTTCGTATCACCTCAATTGGAGTTCGGACAAGAACGCTATGGCCAAAATACGAATAGGTGTCGGCACTATTCAAAGCGTGCTGCAACGGGAGTTTTCTCCACTGTAGCGCACTCCTGTCAGTGTTCCATACCCAAAAGGCGCACTGCAATATGCCCAACTCTGTTCCAGCGTGCCTTTGCAACCTGGAAAAACACTATTTTTGAGCCCTTTAAAATCCAATTGGTGGCTAGATTTTGAGAAGAAAAACACCATTGGAGGCTTAAAATTTCGATCGAGAGAGAGAGAGAGAGATTGGAGTTGAAGATTATTGAAGATTTGAAACCTTGAAGCTCATCTCCACAAAGAGTTTTCTCTTCCTTTCTCTTACCCTAATTTTTTTATTAAAATTTTGTATTTGTTATATATTGTTGAACGTGTTTGCATTTATGAATTTCTTGAAATGATTAGTCATGGATTCTATTATGTTGAGTTAAAGTTTCAATCTAGGGGCATTTGAATAGCTTTGTATTAACTATGCTTTGAGACTTTAAAATTTTGTTAATTAGATTTCATGTTTTGATCATTTGTATTTATTTATGTGTATTTGCTAATTTTTACGAGAGGTAAATTAGATATCATAGATGTGTAAGATTAGGCATTCGAGAGGTGATAATCTTGCATATTGAGACTAGAGAAATATAACCCTTATTATATTGAGTGCGAGAGACTAATATAATTTGGGTAGCCATTTGATGGGTGAGACTTAAAGATGAGATAATTAATTGAGCTGAATAGAGACATTAATTCTAATAATTATACAAATTATCTTACTTGGCATTCGATAGGTGGAAGTGAAGTTAATTTAGACACCCATGGTTAATGGTTTGGCATGAATTTAATTAACAAACTTGAATTGGATTAGCATCGTTTCGCAAAGTGATGTCAAACCCCCTAGAACAATTATGCATGGAAAGTCCACATTTTATTTTGCTTTGGATTTCATATTTGTTTTAGTTTTATTTTTACAAACCTTAAATTTGGACACCTACATAAAGTTTGGTTATGATAATTGCGATACTTAGCAACAATTTAAATCAATCCCTGTGGATACTCTACTCTACTCTCCTTATATTATTAAAACTTGACCCGTACACTTGCAGTATACCAAAATAATTGCTACCAAGTTTTTGACATCGTTGCCAAGTATTGTTTTTGGAAAGTTGTTACTATAGTGAATAAGTACTTGATTTTAATTTAGGCATTTATTTTTATTTTTAATTTTTGTTTTTGAGTTTTGTTTATTTTGTGAGGCGCTTGAAGTTGTTTGATCAACAAGCCATTTTGAGATTTTTTCAACAGGATTTCGAACTATTCTATTGTGCTTGGGAACGATATAAGGAGTTGCTTATTCGGTCCCCTAATCATGGTTTCCTGAAAGACTATCAACTACTAAACTTCCTCGACGGGTTACATGCCGCAACAAGAACTTGGGTAGAAGGAGGAAGTGGTACCACCTTATTTTACGACCTAACCGCCGATGAAATTTATTTGTTGTTGGAAGACATGGTCGATTTTGACTATCGAAGTTAGAATTATTCGACTAGTCACCAAATCTTAGGGGGATAGTTCCAATATTTCGACACCATAGTTTGACACCCCTCATCATCAAGCGGAGTCTTCTACTACCCTTGAAGACCTTGAAGACTTACTTGCCCAATTTTCGGAGGAAGCAAGACGATTTTCGGAAGAGACAAGGCTCCTTATAGAGAAATGGAAAATGATGGATACCGTTCATGATTTACAAGTCGAATCTCCATTCGACTCCATTGAAGCCATGACAATGGCGTTGGAAATGAGAGACACATAAGCCTCATTCGTATGTGAAAGCCACCATGAGAAACCAAATACAAGTGGGAGGACATCAGAGGTGTCTTATGAAGATGATTTAAAAGAGGACGAGACTCAAGAATTGTTCGTTGATGACAAATCACAAGATGATTTTGAGTCCTCACCTCTTGGAATCCAATTGGTGTTGCCATTGCCGATCATTGAAAGCCGCCGTGAGGAACCGCACACAAGTGGTAGGACATTGGGTTTGTTCGATGATAATGATTCTAATGAGAATAAGATCCAAGAGTTGATCGACGATGAAGAATCACAAGACAACACTTGTGATTATCCATATTTTGATATCTATGTTGTAATACCAACACCGATCGAAGATGAATACTTCTATGAGGATCCGATATAGATCACTTGTCCTCCACCACTTCCAATACTATTCACTTACTCCCACCAAACACATATACCAGAACCGAGTGATGTTGAGAGTACGTGCCAAACATTTCTACATCTCGCTAAACTTGAGGAAATTCAAAACCAAGACCCATTTATTATGTTGTATGACACATACCATGGGCAGAAGCCGCTCTTTGATGAGCCATTCTCTATTGTCAACCTGAGGATGCTAAACCAAGCACTTTCTGGGAGACAACCCAAGTTTTCAAATAATTGAGCCTAAGGATGCGAGCTATGGAAGAAAGCCCCACACCAGACACCTTACTCGGAGCATTACCGCCGACCACACTAGGAGGTGGGATTTTCTTGCCTTCCTGGTACGTGTTATTATTCACTTATACTTAATTTGAATATATGTTTGACTTTGAGTTTGGGGGTAAGATACATACTGGCCTATGTTTGTTGGGTTTAGGAAATGCTTGTGTGTATGACTTATCTTCATAGATAACTTGTAATCTTTGGCCATGTTTCTAGTTTCTTTTTTTGTTTAGGTTTGTTTGAATAAATTGTGAGCTTTTGTTGAGATGAAATTACTTGATATCGATGATGAGTATAGACACTTAATGTTCTCTTGGTCTTTTGAAATGCATATCATTGAGATTTTTGTGTGCTTAACTTGTGTTGATTGAAGTTCCCTCTTAACTCTTTATATTTGAGCACCATGAATCATGATCACTTGGCCTTTTGAGTACTTGGAGAACATGTGTGTGCTTTAGGTAGGCTTTGAGATATCATGAACACTAGAATCCATTTGAGTAAAACTTCAAGTAAAATACTAGGTTATGTGTTGTTGGAGAGATAATTTGGGCATTCTTTGAATTGTTTGGGCCTCTGAAGCTAACCCTTGACAAATTTTTACTCCTCGTTATCCCGGTTGAGCCTTATTACTTAATTCTTTCACTACCCACATATGTGCATGCAACTGAATAAATGCCTTTCCACTTCATAAATTCATCACTACTTGGCATGTTTGCATAGATCATTGAGCATAAGGACTAGTATGGATTGTGTTTGGAAAGTCATTCGTAAAATAGGTTATGTGTTTTATTTTATTATTGAGTTGTTTATGTTTAATTAAAAAAAAAAAAGACATTTGGGTGATAAATTGAGTCACTTCCTTGTATTGAACTACAACATTGAGGACAATGTTGATTTTGAGTTTGGGGGTATGGTTTATATTTCTTCCCTATTTGTTCTTATATATATATCTATAAAGAAATGTGTGTTTTAGTTTGTTTTATGAATAATACCTTATGGGATCGATTGAAAGAAGACATATGATGAAAGGGGGAGTCGGTGAAATTTGTTCTTGGAAATATTGCAAGATCCATGAGTCTTGATACATGCCTAGAGTGATTTGAGCCTAAAAATGACATTCTCATCTACCTTTTACCCTACCCATACATTACAACCCTCAAAGTTATTTTTATCTCCAATGACATATGAACCTATGCATAATTAGTGGAGAATGACACAAAAAATGGGCTTATGGTTGTTCTTAAATTCACTATCAAGAGAGTGTTCATTGTTTTCTTAGGACATAAATATATTCGAGACTCATTTGGTTGCGTGAGAGTGATTGTGCACACACTTACACATCGAGAGTCTTGAGTGAATGATATTGATGCTTAAAGTTGAAATTCTAGATAATCTCAATGTGTGCATTTCCGTTGAGCTGGGAGCATTCTATGGCTTCGGAGATTTCTGCACGGTTGTTGAATCGATATGAGACTCATATTTTCTCATTTATCACTTAGTACTTAATTTGTGTTTTCTTCTATTTTCTTTTCTTTTGCTTGAGGACAAGCAAATGTTTGAGTTTGGGGGTATTTGATGAATGATTTATTTACCAAAAAATAAGTACTTTTACATTCAAATATTTGTGAGTTTTTAAGCATTTTTGTTAGTGTGATGCATTTTTCATGTTGTTTTATAGGAATCATAAATAATTGGGTGAAAATGTGAAAATGTGGTCAAATGAGGTGAATTGGGTTGTAACGGTTCATCAATAGTACAAGAACAACAACTTGAATCTCACTTTTGACCATGATGTAATCTGATTTTGGCAAACTTGAAGACATGGAAGTTGTATAGATCTTTTTTATCTTTCCATATCCTTTTGAATCACCTTAATCAGAGTTCGGACGAGAAAGTTATGGCAAACTATAAACAAGTGTTGGCACTATCCAAAGCGCAAGGCAGCAGGCTTTTCCTCCATTGTAGTGCTCTCCCATCACTGTTCTGTGCCCAAAAGGCATGCAACAGTGCACTCAACTCTGCTCCAGCGCACCTCTGTAGCCTGAAAACCCAAAAATTCCTATTTTTTAGCTCTATAAATACTTCCTTAAGCCTCAAACCCAAAGGGTGGCAAAATTTGGGATGAAAACACCATTAGTGGCTAGATTTTGAGAAGAAAAACACCATTGGAGGCCTAAAATTTCTAGAGAGAGAGTTTGGAGTTGAATATTATTAAAGATTTGAAGCATTAAAGTTCATCTCCACAAAGAGTTTTCTCTTCCTTTCTCTTACCCTAATCTTTTTATTAAAATTTTGTATTTATGATATTGTGTTGAACATGTTTGTATTTATGAATTTCTTAGAAAGATTAGTCGTGGATTTCATTAGGTTGAGTTAAAGTTTCAATCTAGTGGGATTTGAATAGCTTTGTATGAACTATGCCTTAAGTCTTTAAGAGTTTGTTAATTGGATTTCATATTTCGATCATTTTATTTCTTTATGCGTATTTGCTAATTTATACGAGAGGTAAATCATATATCATAAATGTTTAAGATTAGACATTCAAGAGGTGATAATCTTGCATATTGAGACCGAAGAAATACAACTCTTATTATATTGAGTGCAAGAGGCCAATATAATTTGGGTAGCCATTTGATGTGTGAGACTTAAAGATTGGATAATTAGTTGAGTTGAATAGAGATATTAATTTGAATAATTATACAAATTATCTTACTTGGAATTCAATAGGTGGAAGTGAGGTTAATTTAGACACCCATGGTTAATGATTGGGCGTGAATTTAATTAACAAGCTTGAATTGGATTAGCATCATTTAGCAAAGTGATGTCAAACCACCATAGAACAATTGTGTAGAGGAAGTCCACATTTTATTTTGGTTTTGATTTTATATTTGTTTTAGTTTTATTTTTACAAACCTTAAATTTGGACACCTAAATAAAGTTAGTTTATAATAATCGCGGTACTTAGCGACAATTTAAATCAATCCCTATGGATACGATATTCTCCTTATACTATTAAAACTTAACCCATACACTTGTGGTGTAGCAAAAAAATCACTACCACTTACTCAATCATGCTGATAATCAGGGCTAGGTTGTTATGTTTTGGGGAACAGATTTCGTTAGAAATTCGGTTGAGAATCTCCCACTCTTTCGGGAAGCATATTATATTTGTTTATATGAAGTCCCCTATTCTGTTTCTTAGGGCATAGAATTGCCAGTATGGTGGCCGGCCACCCCAGAGTGATAGGTGCTGAATTGGTTTGGATTTTAAAATTAGCTTTTAAGGTTTGGTTAATTCGGAGATATAGGTAAAAGTATTTTATTTTCGATGCATTGAGCAAAGATTTGGGAAAGTGTTACAGGTTGATTGGTGAATTGTCGTTGTTTCTTAGGTGGGTAATCGGTTTTGGATTTTTTTATTATTTTGGTTATTGTTAGAAGGGATTTGGGTAGATGGCAGTGGAGGTGTGTATGGAGCAAGATATAGATAAGGGTCATATATAGGTGTTTGAAATGGTGTCGTCTATGGAAGTTCCATCTTTTGCGGGGCCTGGTCCTGGCATCCTGAAAGGTTATACTGCTGATAATTGGGTTGAATTTAGATATTTTGCTTATTTTTCTGACCTTGGACAACTGTTAATACCTCAACTTTTTCTTCTTTCGGAGTCATTAGATTTTTGACCTCATTATCAGCTAGTTTTTGTATTGTACTAGTTCATAGGCCTTCTTCAACATATTCTCCCCGGAGTATTACATTGGAGAATGGGTAATTCTATGTGTTCAATAATGGCTCATAATATGGGTGAGGCTGAGCTTGGACGAACATTTGGACTATCTCGACCTCCATCATTGGCGGTACCACTTGTATGGCTCTATCCCTTCATCGGACAGAAAATTCCCAAAAAAGTTTCTCATTATTTCTAGTCACGGTTTGGAGAAAGATTTTTCAAGCAAAACCCCTTGACTGTAGCCATATTGTTTGCAAAAAATATTGACTATATAAGGAAATATATTCACCTTTCATTGTTTTATCGTTGCATACCAGCGGGTAGTGGGTATGTCTAATGACTATTGAAAAAGCTAGATGACCGATGCCTATTTAGGGATATATGCCCCTATTTCAGTCTTGTATTGTTGGATTTGACAATCTGAACACCCTAATCCATCGTACTTCATGAGTGTAGGCATGGTAAAATTATAGGAAAACTTCACACGAGGTACTGCGGATAGGTCCTGATATCGGGCATTAACTTATGATTCTCCATTCTTTACCACTCGAAGCTCTCTTTCCATTTGTAGCAACTTTTCAGTCAGTAGGGATGTCTTATCGGATTGCTCATTTACCACTTTTCGAATCAATCATTAGTTTATGGTGTAATTGGGCTTGTGTTTAGTTTAGTTGGGATATTACTCGGTTCTGGATCAGTCATAGTTGGAGTGACATATGGATGAGGTTCACCAAAGATTGTTTATCCAGTAGCCGGGCTAAGACTGGAAGGTTGTTGGTTAGTTATTGGTTCGATCGGGTTAGGGGTTTGAACTAAGGTTATAGGATTTCGTTGGGACTGGTAGAGTTGCTGCAGAAGTTAAAAAATCTGACTAGCAGACTACTTCAATAAAATCATGTCTTATTCTGGTTGGACTACCCCGATAGATTCATTAGGTCGTTGCTCTATGTATTTCTTTTGGATAGGCCATCGTACTTGCGTATGAGTGCGAACTAGTGAACGGGAAATGGGAGTTTTTTTTTTTTTTAATCTACACGGTGTAATTTTTCTAATTTAATTAGGTCGTGCTATTATTTTTCTTATATAGGCATTTGTGGTTTGACTATAACTCTGTTTGAGATGAGATTTCCTTTAGTTCCAAATTTTATATTTTTCAACCATATCGAATTTTGTTATGACTATTCTACAAACGGAGTGTACTTTGCTTATATTTACCAACTCGATTTGACACTTTTATTTGGTTTTAATTGAAATCACATATCAACTCTTAGTCGTTATCTACCCTAAAATAAAGCAAGACCTGAATCAGAACAAAATGAAGTTTTCTAAGCCTAATAAAGCCTCATATAGTTATAATGAGGATTCTCTTTATTTTTTCCCACGGCTTGCTCAATAGTCAATTTATTCGGATACAATTAGAGACTGTGAGCAAGCTTATAGGTAAAGAGAAATGAAAATTATTAATTGGCTATCCCATTCTTTATTAGTCCTAGAAGTACTTCTTTTTGTAAGGTTTTAGGGTGACGATATTGATAGGTGTAATTTATCTATTTATTCCCACGCCGATTTTGATAGTTTTAGAGTATTTTTATAGCGTTTGAATATGTTTTAATACATTTTATGTGTTTTTGTATAAATCAGGTGTTTGGGAGGACAAGGAGCTAAAACGGTTGAAAATCAAGCTAATCGGTGGAAGAATGGTAGAAAAACGATGACAAGAAATAAGAATTCAAATCAGCACATCCACCGCTGCAGCGGTGAAACTACTGGGAGTGCAGCACATCCACCGTCGCAATGGTCAGGCGACCGCTGCGGCTGTGAAAGTACAGAGAGTCACCTAAGTTTCTGCCAGTTCACCTCCACATCGATCAAGCCACTGCTGTAGGGGTGACCACTGCCGATATACCCACCGTTGCAGCGGTGAACCCTGCACCTGTAAAGTGCATTTTTTTAGATATTTTTTGATATTTTTGAGCCCATATCCTTGCCTCCTCTCCTTCGTTCGGCAATTAGCCCTCATTTGAGAAGAGGATAGTGTTGAGAGGTTTTTGGGGGGAGCTTATCCAAACTTGAAGAAGAAGATCACGTTGCGAAGAAGGAGAAACGCTCTCGGAGTGGTTTTAGCATCGGATATTCCGACAACGACTAAGTTCCTTCCTTTCTTTCTTTATTTATTAACTTGGGTAGTTTGTTTGAGCATGTTTAGCTTATTTGTTATTGTATATACGGTTATGGCCATTGGCTAAACATGGATTATCTATGGGATTAATATAATTTATGAATATGTTGTTTGTTTGAATTGTGTTTCTTTAACGGTTGTTCTTCGCTATTCGATTGTGTTTACCGTTATTGTATTTTCATTATATGCTTGTTTAGATATATTGAGAAATCAGGGTTTAACACTCAGGAGAGGTAACCCCGAATTCGGACTAGGGTTTAAACACAGTGCGACGATCTAATAACCCGGGTGGGAGTTAGAAAGTATACAATCGGTGATGTGAGGGCGAGACTCATGTGACTATGTGTTCTAAAAAATGCTAGATGAGGACTTTGATGTTAACGCGAAGTCACATATTCATTCACTTTACACTCGGGAGAGGGAGTGAATGAGTTTACGATACTGAGATTGTTAGATAGGTCGAATACTATTATTGTTAACTAAACGAAATCAAACACATTTAAGTAAATGAAATTAATCCCTAGATAATTCATTCCCCTAAACGTCTCAGTATAGTGTAAATAGTTTAATTAGATTAATTAGTATTTTAGTTTAGTATTTATATTTATAAACAAAACATATTTTTATTGCTTAAATAAAGTTAGGTTATGATAATCGCGGTACTCAACGACCGTCTCAACCAATCCCTATGGATACGACAACCCTAACTCTTACAAACTATACTAAAACTTGACTCATACACTTGTGGTGAAAGTAGCGACGTATTCACACGCTACCAAGTTTTTGGTGCCGTTGCTGGGGATTGTGTTTTAGATTGTTGTTGACATTATAAGTAAGTAACTTGATTTTAATTTAGGTATTTCTTTTGTTTATAATTTTTTCTTTGTAGTTTTGTTTTTTACTTCTCATGTAAGGTACTTGAAGATGCTAGATCAACAACTATTGATGCATTTCTTTGAACGAGATTCCATGACATTTCATTGCGCTTGTCATCGATACAAGGAGCTACTATTTTGGTTCCCCAATCATGGTTTCTTGAGGGAGTGTCAACTTTTGAATTTCCTTAACGGGTTACAAGTCGCAACCAAAACATGGGTAGAAGGAGGAAACGGTACCACCTCTTTCTACAAACTAACTGCGGATGAAGCATCTTGGTCGTTGAAGGAATTGGTGACTTTTGATTATCGAAGTTGGAATTATTTACCAAGTTACCAAAGCTTAGGGGATTAGTCCAACACTTTGGCGCCATAGATTGACACTCCGGTTCAAGATGTGGAATCTTCCCCTGCCTTGGAAGAAATGTTTATCACAGTTATGGGGGAGACTAGGAGTTTTATGCGAGAAACATGTGATCGACTCAACGAGCATGATGATCATCATGACAATATTGAGACGGTCTATGCCGAAATTGATGCGACCATAACGTCTCTTCAGACACAAATCGGTCAGCTTATCTGCTATGTTGAGGCCAAGTCAGAAGTGGTGGCTTGATTGCATCACATTCTGTGCAATTTAATACCATTAAACTTAGTTTTGTTAATCGATTAAATAAATTAAAATATTAAAAATTAATTAATTATATTTGTTTTTGTAGGATTTTGAAAGTGGACCAAAAATTTGCTAATTCGGAGCATAATAGGCAAACAAGCGAGAATAATTTTGGCAGCCGAAATTTGGGGCAGGAGTGGTCGCATGTGCGACCAGCTCCTGGTCGTACATGTGCTACTAGTCACTACTGGTCGCATACGACCAGTGTGCTGATGGTTGCATACGACCAGCAACAAGGTAGAGAGCTTTGCTCAATTCCTAATTGGTGAACCTTGAGCAATGCACCAATTGATGGACCCCACCTTTTTGATTAGTTGTCTATTTTCATACATGAGGAGGGGAGTAGTAGACTCCTATATATAATGGAAGGAGAGAGTCGGACAAAGGAGGAGAGAAGGAGCTTGAGAAGAAAGGTTTAATTTTCAGATCATCTTCTCACCATTTTGTAAAAGAAGGAAGCCTGGTTCAAAATTGCAAAAGTGATATTGGTATTTTTTAGGATTTTATCCGCGAAAATATCAATCCACAAAATAATGAGCGGCTAAATCCCTTTTATCGGGTTAGGATTATGGTGAGGTATTTTGAATTTGTGTAATATTGTAATTTTCTATTTAATGTTGAAATTTTTGTAACAATTGTATGATGAGGATTTGTGTTCTTAATTTGTTATTATTGTGGTTGGATTTATTTTCAAAGTCTTCTTGTAGAGATTGTGATCTAGATCCAGCCATTATTAAAAACGTTAGATCTAGTACCTGTGGTCTAGATCTAACGGTCACACAAGCATATTCTTGGGGATTGATTGTTGGTTTAGATGGTTTATGCCTAGATGTTAATTCATCGTAGATTAGTGTAGTATAGGCATTAAACATCAAAGATAAATCATGCCAGAAAATAACAATCCATATCTTTTTGAGTAGTTCCGGCATATAGTTAGGAACACTCGTTTACACAAATTCGAGTTAAATAGAAAATAGAAGAAAACCATATATTCCACAATACGGATCCATAATTCCTAATCCGGTATTCTATTTTATTTTGTTGGCATTAGTAGTTTTATTTTTCTCATTTTTCTTTTATTAAAAATCAAAAATCAAATTTTGTTTTCATTTCGGGAAAAAATAAATAAATCGGAAATCGATAGTTACAAGACCGATCCCTGTGATTCGACACCCATACTTAAACGCACTATACTACAATATTTTGTGTTTGATTAAGGGAATTATTTTTGAGGGATCAAATTTTGGAACCGTTGCTAGGGATCGGCATTGCTAATTGTCAATTTTTGTTGTTATTTTTCTTTATCCACTTGTATATATTCATCCATTTTTTTTAGTTCTATTTTCATAGGTTAACCAAGATCTGATCTTCCATTCCAGATCTGCAAGCAAAGATTCAGTTAATCAGCCTTTTCCAAAAAAAAAAAAAAAAAAAATTAATTTTTTTTTTAATTAATTTCATCTTTTTTTTTTTTTTTTTTTTTATTTTTTTATTTTTTTTATTGAGACCGGTCGGCCAAGCCGCCATAATCTCTTTTTCTTATTTGTTATTGAGATCGGTCGGCCAAGCAGCCATCATTTTTTTTTTCTTAATTGTTATCGAGACCGATCGGCCAAGCCACCATCATTTTTTTTTCTTTACTGTTTTTAAGACCAGACGGCCTAAGCCGCCATTCTCTTTGTCGATTTATTTGCTTTTTTTAATTTTCTTAAAAGAATAAAAAATAAAATAAAATCAGAACTTGGGTAAATGGATAATTATTTTGAGAGATTCGATATTTCGAATGTTGAATAATTGTTTCTCTCAAAGACTGCAATCTTATCCATACTCACGTATGTATATCAAAACCCAAACTAGTTCAACGATCAATGTTCTTATAATTACCAATGTCCCACATATCCCTATAATAATGTTTGTCCCGATCCATATTATCCCCTACCTGAGTACGATCAATATTCGAATAATTGTAGATGGGATCAATAATATTGTAGTGAGTCTCCAGGATTGTATTTTTACGATTAATCCTACTACCAACCCCAATGTCAACCACTATCATCCCAAGAGGGCATGAATACTCAATCTACTAAGCTGCAACAGTTCCTTACACTCTTGGAAGAACAACAAATCCCCGAAACTTTGGAAGAACAAATCAAAAGGATATATCGACTAGCAGACAAAGTTAGGGGAATTGTTGAAATGCTAAATAAGGAAAATATAAGGAGTGGTGGGGAGGTTGACAATTGGGTAGGTGTTGAGGAGAGTGGTCAAGAACATGAAGGTAAAATTGGAGAGTCGCCAAAAAGACCACAACCAAGCAAAACTGGTGAGAAACCCAAATGCTATGATTCTGAGTTTGGGCCATTTTTGCTTCCTTCATCACCAGTGAGTGAGGTAGAGAAGGAAATGGGATACAAAAGTGAAGGTGAGTTGGTAAGCGTAGCAGTCGAAAATGAGGTCGAGGTTGAAAATCATAAGGATGAAGAAATTGAGCTATCAGATAAATATTTGGGTAATCTTCCTTTGATTAAATCATCCATTGTACCCACGCCACCGCATCCCGAATTTAATGTTTATCAATTTGATATGGTGAACAAATTGTAATCCCCAATTTTGGACTATCGTTATATTTAGTGGGTTGGCAGCACTCAGCTTCTATTGGGGGTCTTGATAAAAGGACCACCAATTAAGTCCCATAAAAAAGAAATGAGATTTGATTTGGGAAAGAAGCTGATAAACTTGAGTGTCACCCGCGACTCATCTTTGACCGATTAGAGGGTAACTGAACAAAAGGTGAGACACGGGTTATTCCACTATAGATAGAGGGTTAAGACACTCATTGTCAAGTGGTGGCCGCAAATAATGCGCTGCCACTTTCACCACAAGCGTACGAATCAAGTTTTAGTATAATGGACCTTTCGGTCGGATATCGTATCCACAGGGATTGGTGTTGTTACTATCGAATACCATGATTATCATAACTCAACTTTATTTAGGCGACAAAAATGTAAGTTAATTAATTAATACTAGTACTAATATAGCCTAATTTATTCTATACTAATACTAACATTGATATGAGATAGTTTTGAGAGAATAGGTTATCTAGGGATTAGTTTCGTTTACGAATACGTGTGCAGTCTCGTTTTAGTTTATGTTAATGACGTTCGACTTATATGACAATCTCAGTTAGTAAACTCCTCCGCCACTTCTCTCGAGTGTAAGACGGGGGAATATGCGACTTCGGGTCAACGAAGAAGTCCCCCTCAACGTCTTAACGACTCTAGGCCGTGTGAGTCTCACCCCAACGTCATAGATTGCACACAATCCAACTCCCTCCCGGGTTATTGGATCGTCGCGTTGTGTTTACCCTATTGACAATCTCAGTTCTAAACTCCTCTGTCACCTCTCCCAAGTATAAGACGAGGGAATACATGACTTCGCGTCAACGCCGAAGTCCCCCTCAACGTCTTAATGACCCTAGGCCGCATGAGTCTTACCCCAATGTCATTGATTATCCACAATCTAAACCCCGACCGGGTTATAAGATTGTGACATTAGTTTATTCAAGTTCAAATCTAGGATTTGTCAAACCCCGTATTCTTGATATGTAAATATAAGCAATATAAACAAACAATATGGCATACACAATCAACATAATGAAGAACAATCGCAAACAAAACACAAACTCAACTAAACAACGTTTTCATAAATTATATTAATAATTCCTATACAACCTATGTTTGGACAATGGACATAACCACGTATACAATGTAAAATAGTGTAAACATACTCAACAACTACCAAAATATAGAAAACAAAGAGAAGAAACGAGCGACTTAGCCAATATCCAAAGAATAGTCGCTAGAACCGTCCACCGATCGCTTCCCTCTTTATCCTCCACCTCAGATTGAGAGCTATCCCTAAAAAATCCCTAACCCTAACCCTAAAATATGGCCTAAGGCCTTAGGGGATGAAGAGATCGGAAGAGAGGAAGAGAGAAGAGTATTTATAGGCTCAAAAATATCAAAAAAATATTTATTCTGCGTAGAGACCATCGCCGCAGCGGTGGTAGGTCTGTGGAATAGTAGTAAGGCATCCTGAACTTTCACCGCTGTGGCGGTGAAGTGTTTTGCTGAAAATGGCCATCCTGTATTTTCACCACCGCGGCGGTGGTGTCACCGTTGTAGCGGTGACACCCGTTGGTATTTTAGCTATAACTTCTTCATCCAAACTCTGATTTAGATGATTAAAAAACCTATGGAAATAAAAGACAAAGATATACAACTTTCATGTTTTGAGTTTCCCCAAACTCGAATGGTATCATGTTTAAATATGGTCTTAAAGTTACTGCACCTGTACCAGCTTTGCAGGTTTGGTGACCGCCTAGGCGAAGAAGTAGGCGGTGGACTTAGAAATTTTCTCAGAATCTTTATAGCCTAGGTGGAGGTATGGATGCCTAGGTGATGGTTTTCTTTCACAATGTTGCCTCATTGCTCATTTATCTACCTTAACTTCATCCGCTTTAGTTCGATCACATCGTTTTTGCTCCGATTTCATACCTTTTCACCCCACGCACCTATTTTAATAAAAAAAGAATAAAATCATATTAAAACATATAAAAATAACTATAAACATACTCAAAAACTAACAAATTCGGATTGAAAATACATAGGTAATTTACGCCTATTATCAGGATGAAGACATTAAATTTAGCGATGAGTGGGAGGCAACCTACTGTTATTTTTAAATGTCTTATTTTATTTTTTATTTTTATATTTGATTTGATGAGTTTTCCTTGTGTGTTTTGTTAGACAAATTTACAAGTAATCTATACCGACTCAATCTGCATATGCAAATTCGTTACACCATGTTGTATCTCTCCTTGCCAAATTATTTTCGTACTTTTCTCATTGAGGACAATGCGAAGTTTAGGTTTGGGGGAGGGGGTAATTGCTTGCATTCCTTCTGATTTTTATTCCAAACTTAAGTTTATCAATCGATCCTATGATAACAAGTCTGTCGAGTTCAAACTTGAGTTTGCTAAAATAATCATTAAAACATAGAACTAATTTTTAGAAATATTTTATTTTTGACCCTCACATGCTTGATAACTTTCTTCTATTTTAAATTTAGGACATGAGCTGATTTACTGAATTTTGGCATGAAAATTATCTATCCCTAAAGTTTAAATATATTTGTAAAAAAAAATAATTTAAAATTATATATATATATATATATATATATATATATATATATATTACTCAGCAGAAGTTCATTGTTAAGACAAGAAATCATTTATTATATATATATATATATATATATATATATATATATATATATATATAATGATTTCTTGTCTTAACAATAAACTTCTACTGAGTAACCGGGCGTCTTACCTCAGTAAGCTTTGAGAGTTCGCGTCAAAAGGTGAAAGTAATTTGTTAAGACAATAAGTGGCTAGTTAACTTCGAAGCCTAAGTTGTTCGAGTTATTAAGCCTGAAGGATGCTTCATCACCTAATGCCCCAAGTCAACTGGATTGGAATCATTAGCCCAACATTCGCTACATGGACATCTTAGAAAGCCCAGTGAAGTTAACATTGCACCGTCAGTAAATTATTTATTCTCTAAAAAAAAAAAATATTGAATGATATAGAAAAATATATTTTATTCCAGGGAAAAGATTATTTGATTGTTAAAACCGGTAGTCAAGCTACTTGTGCTAAATTCATTATAAGAGAGAATTACACATATGTTGTGGGAGAAAAAATGAATATTGTTAAAAATTATGTGCTATGACATCAATGATTATTTTAGTAACTCTTGTATGATTTCTATTCGATATGTTAGGAGTGGATCAGATTGATAAATCTTTTGTAAGGAATAAAATTCACACAGGAAACTTCAGATGCTTGTGGATAGCATCACTGTGAACCCTCACGAGACTAAACTCGTCCACTAGGGGTGACCTAGGGGTTTAAAGGCTTGTTGCATATGTTAAATGCCACTGTATTCACTACAAAAGTGGCTCTTCATTTAACTAGCTTAGTTAATTTTGCTCGAGGACTAGCAAAACTTAGGTTTGGGGGTGTGATCGCATCACATTTTGTGCGATTTAATACCACTAAACTTAGTTTTGTTAATCAATTAAATAAATTAAAATATTATAAATTAATTAATTTTATTTATTTTTGTAGAATTTTGAAAATGGACCAAAATTTGCTAATTCGGAGCACAATAGGCGAGCAAGCGAGAAGAATTTTGGCAACCGAGATTGGGGGCAGGAGTGGTCGCACGTTCGACCAACTCTTAGTCGCATGCGACCAACAGCTAGCCAGAGAGCAAAGCTCTCTTCTCAATTGGTGCACCTTGAGCAGTGCACCAATTTATGGACCCTACCTTTTTTATCACTTGTCTATTTTCACACTTGAGCAGGGGGGTAGTGGACTCCTATATATAGAGGAATGAGAGAGTTAGACAAAGGATGAGAGAAGGAGCTTGAGCAGAAAGTTTTAATTTTCAGATCATCTTTTGACCATTTTATAAAAGAAGAAAGCCTGATTTAAAATTGCAGAAGTGATATTGGTATTTTTAAGGATTTTATCCGCGAAAATATCAACCCACAAAATAATGAGCAGTTAAATCCCTTTTTTCGGGTTAGCATTATGGTGAGGTATTTTGAATTTGTGTAATATTGTATTTTTCTATTTAATGTTTATTTTTGTGTAACAATTGTGTGATGAGGATTTATGTTCTTAATTTGTTATTATTGCGGTTAGATTTATTTTCAAAGTCTTCTTGTAGAGATTTTGATCTAGATCCAATCACTACTAAAAACGTTAGATCTAGTACCTGTAGTCTAGATCTAATGGTCACAAAATCGTATTCTTGGGGATTGATTATTGGTTTAGATGGTTTATGCCTAAATGTTAATTCACCATAGATTAGTGTAGTATAGGAATTAAACATCGAAGATAAATCATCCCAGAAAATAACAATCCATATCTTCCTGAGTAGTTCCGGCTTGTAGTTAGAAACACTAGTTTATGCAAATCTTAATTAAATAGAAAATACAAGAAAAACATATATTGCAAAATATGGATCCATAATTCCTAATCCGGTATTTTTTATTTATTTATTTATTTATTTGCATTATTAGTTTTATTTTTTTTTCATTTTTCTTTTATTAAAAATCAAAAATCAAATTTCGTTTTCATTTCAGAAAGAAAAATAATCGGAAATCAATAGTTACAAGACTGATCCCTGGGGTTCGGCACCCTACTTAAACGCACTATGCTACAATATTTTGTGTTTAATTAAAGGAATTATTTTTGAGTGATCATAGCTACCTAAATTGTATTAGCCTCTCGTACTCAATACAATAAAGGTTGTATTTCTCCAGTTTCAATATGTAAGGTTATCACCTCTCGAATGCCTAATCTTATACATCTAAGATATTTAATTTTCATCTCACATAAATTAGCAAATATGCAAAAAGAAACACAAATGATTAGAACATGAAATCCAATTAACAACGTCCTAGATTGTCGAAACATAGTTCTTACAAAATCATTCAACACCCCCTAGATAAAATTGATTTAGATGAGCATGATCATATTGTTTACCAACATATTTTTAATAACCTTCAAACATGAACTCATGATTTGTAAACAACTAACAATCACAGATCTAGAATTTATCATGCACAGAAAGTAAAAAGATGAGAGAAAGAAGAAAAACTAGATTTGACGAAGTTTTTAGGATCTTCAATCTCTATTCCGATCTCCTAGCCTCCAAAGATATGATTTCTTCTCTTGAAATTCATGGATTTGGTTTTCAAAAAGTTTCAATGTCAGTCTACATCCGAAGAATCCTTCCCAATGAGCCAAAATGTCCCATTTGATCTATTAGATCCATATATTGACGTTGCATCGCAAATCCTCACTGTAGTGCCACTTTTAAGAAGGATTAGGGTAGAACCAAAGGCCCTTTAACACTAAATCATGCAGGTTGCAGTGCCAAATAGTGCATAGTGGTGCAGCAGTGCCAAAAGACAGTAAACATCCCCATTGCAGCGCTATATGTTTGGTGCTGCAGCGTCAAATGGCGCTGATGTCCATGCTGTAGCGCCACTTAGATGGTGCTGCATCCTCAAGCCGCTGCTTAACCTCTTCTTCTTGATTTCTCCGTTTTCTCTATCCTTACACTATAAAACTAAATACAATTTGAAACTAGTGACAAAAACACTAAAAATCATTCAAAACTAACATTTAATTATGAAGATATAATGATCAAAAATCAACTTACCAGGCTTGTCAACCAAATTTCCAACAAAATTCGTTCCCAAAACATAACAACCCAGCTCCGACTGTCAACATGATTGAGTGAGTTAAGGTGAGAACTAATCCTAAACCTATTAGAGTTAGCTCACCATTGTTGTGGCCAAAGGGTTTATTCTACAGTATCCCAAGAGGGAAGTAAAAGGTATGGCGTCAGAAAAACTAAATCAGCTAGCTGCCTTAGTAACTGGGGAGCTTGTCCAATCATGATGTACCAAGGACCTTGGTGATCAGAAAATAGGAAGCTCTATCTCAATATTTGACTAGCCACTGGATAGTTGAGATTATCCTATCCCTAGGCTCTTTTGTTGTTAGAAATTTCATTTTTAGTTATGCTAGATAGGTAGAATAAAATTCTAGGACAAATACAGGCAAAATAAATGATGTAAGAACAAGAATCTTTGCTATACTTGGCATAATAAAGTTCTTCATACAAACATCAAATCATTATTACCCATTTCATCCATGATAATGCACTTAAAAACTTACTCCAATAAAATCATAAATACATTCGCCTTGAATCAAAAATCCCACCTCAAATAAACAAAAATAAATAACCTTTGCTAAATAAAGCCATCTAAAATTCATCCACTAAAGACAACACGAAGTAATCTACTTCGATCTTGCAAAAACACGTCAATATTACCAAGACATAAAAAATGTGTCATCACATAGTTGAATCAAGACTATGCGATCCAATAGTAAGCATACCACAGGTCACATTTTCTTAGGAGATACATGTCATGTCCTAAGCATAGTGTCATTTCTCATAAATCCTGTACAGCAGGAATTATGCACCATTATGAAGACATTTTGTTTAGGTTCAGAACACCTTAAGTAGGTCAAAACCTTGTCTGATAGGTGGCTAGTTAATGATCACTAGTCAGACTGTCAAAATAATTCTCCCTTAGAGAGAAATCATGAACACAAAGGTGTTTTAAAACCTTCATCAAGTCCTAGGAGTAATAATCTACCTTTTGTGGAATAAAAGACCAAATCTTGTGATTAGTTCCTAGGAGAAATGATCCATGTTTGAGGGAAAAATATAGGATAATTTCATCATTAGGTCCTAAGAATAATGATCTATTTTTCAAAGAAGAAAAAGACAAGTCTGTCATCAAGTTCTAGGAGCAATGATCCCTACTTTGAAAATAAAAAAGAGAGGATAATTCTGTAATTTAAGTCCTAGGAGCCATGATCCATGTTTTGAGGAAGAAAATGACAATTTTTCCTTAGAGTCCTAGGAATGATGATCTATATCTTTAGGATAAAAGGTCAATCATGCCGTAGTCCTAAGATGACTATAACTTCTAAATTTGAGGATAAACTAAAAATTGCAAGTTACCCTATTCCTACGAAACCAAGTCTAAGCCGTGGTCTATCTAGAACATATCTAAGAGTTTCTTGTTGAGCTACATCTTCCTAGGATCGCGTTATATATAGTAGGAACATAATCATCGATTCATTTAGACTTATTCATATATAGGCAAGAATACAATCATACACAAGGATAGGAAAATTTTGCATCCTTAAAGTTCATTAGCAAAAATTTAGGTCTTTAATCACATAAATCCTAGAAAATTTTGCTTTAAGTAACTTCTACAAAAATCCATCCACGATTTACTCGAAAGATAAAAAAAAAAAAATGGAGCCAATCCCTCCCTCTATCGAAGACGACCAAAGACTACTATGATGTAAAGAAGTGTTGTCTCTCTATGACAAACCCTGAGCTGGATGAACCCAGCCTCACTATTCAGAGAAAAGAGCACCATATCTATCTTTGTCCTTCTCTTAAATTCTTATGTCCCTTATAGTAAATTAGGTACTATCTTGTACATCTATGTAATAGATCTACGTATTACTGAATTCAAGCTTATTTTGTTTAAGATCAACTCAGGTCTTTATACTCTAACTTTTATAAATCAATTTTCTTCTCATAATTCACACACCGCAAATAATGAAAATAATGATAACATAATTACAATACTAAATTATACCATTATCCAAAGAAAAAGGCTAACATAAATGTCTTGTTTTAACCAAACGATGGTGAGATATTGACAAAAAAATCTGAGAACGTTAGAAAGAATACCTAAGAGCCTTGATGTGGAATCGTTCCATATGTTACAACTTGGGGGTTGTGAAGAAACCAAGAAGAATTTTTGCCAACATACCTATCAAGAAGACTTTGGTTGATATCATCCTTAAGGAACCCTAAGAAGAGGAAAGTAACCTTAGAAGCACTGGTCACTTTTCCGTATAAAAAACGATAAGGAAATAATAAGGGGAGATGGCTAATAGCAAAAGGTACCTAATACAAGCATTCTAGGAAAAGAAATGGCATCTCTATATAAATGGTGCAGTCCCTAGGAACGCATTTTAGATTTAGGCATCATACAATCATACAATACATAAGTTAGTATCAAAATATTATACAACACTATGCATCACATCTCACTTAGGCATACATAACCTTCATACACATGAGGAAAATTAGGCATCAGACTTCAAACAAGAACTTGTGATATCCAACATATCATTTTGCATCAATAGGCCATCATCGACATAACACTTACATCCATACATTCTATTTGGAAGCTCTAGTAGGCTAGAAGGCAATCCGTGGACATGTAATCTGGTCAAGTTCCCTCGCCAATCACTGTACCATTGTCTATCTCTAATAATGGGTTCAATCAACTCAGATGTTAGAACAAAGAGTCAACCTCACATAAGGTGCTTTTTGAATAATAGACCTTACACATTTTGAGAAGTGTCGGGATGTAGTAGAGTATCATTAGGAAGTTGGCCTCACCAGGATCTAACATGATCTTCCTAGATTTGAGCAAATCCTAGAGTCGTTCAAAGTACACTAAATATCGAGCCTCCAGTAGCCCAGAACAAACCAGAGAAATTCAAAGACTTAAATAGACGACCAATCAAGATAACAATCAATATTAACTAGCTAATTCTTAGGCAAAATGTAATACCCCATAAATGTATATATTTGAAAAATTATTACTTTACGTAAGTCTAATATTTTTGGAGGATGGTTTTGTGAATTTGCGATACAAATACAGACTTGATAATTTTAGAGTTAAATGTTAACTTTATATTTTTAAAAATATTATTTTATATAAGTCTAATATTTTCAGGTTGTTTTGTATATTATGAAAATTTATAATAAATATTTGATAATTTTAGGGAGATAAGTGTAATTATTGGGTTTAATATGAAATATTTTATAGTTATGAGGTGTTAAATGTAATATTTCAAAACTTAACCATTAAGTAATATTTTGGTGGCCATAGAAATTAGGATAAAGAGGGAAAAAAAAAAAAAAAAAAAAAAAACAAAACAAAACATAGTGATCACAAGTATGTTACATTATACGTGTAATGCTGATATGTGTTTCAATAAAATAATAAATTAATAATAATGAATAAATTATATTCCACTCTAATATATATACTAATGAAGAAGTTTCATTTTAGTAAAATATATATAGAAAGCGGAAGAAAAAAAAAAAAGAAGAAAAAGAAAAATCAGAAAGGAAAATAAAATTTATACCTTAAATATTTTTTATTTCGGATTTTGGTTTTGAATTTCAAGTAGAATTTATAACCCTTTTAATATATATATTTAATTTTCCTATTGTATGAATTATATTGTTATTGTTGTAGAATTTTAACTGCTAAATTTTATTAAATAATTATGATTATGTAGAAATTATGTGAAAATCATGTCAATGTGTTTTAATTGTAGTATTAATTAAATAGAAGTATTAGAAAGGTTGGAGTTCTACTAAGTGTTGGTTCATAACCTCACAGTTTTGATTGTAGGGCCGGGAAGAACGAAATGATCAAATACATCCGAATGATTATAACACACAAATGATAAGAAATTTACAAAATCTGATCATTCTCGTATGGACAAATTCTATTCAATCTCATTTAGGCTAAACATATTAAATACATACTGAATTTCTATTTAATCTCGAATTTCACCAGGAATTATATTATTAATTTGTAATATTTATATTTATTATTTACGGTTGTAAAATTGATTTCATAAATTGAAAAATTATAAATTGTTGTCGTCGCATTATAAAAATAATCCAATTTGTGAAGAATAAAATATTGATCGTTACGTTTTAGCGTTAATACTCCTTGGAAAAAAATCGCATGGCGGTCTTGGAAAATCAGGTCGTTATAGGTGATATCAGAGCGGAATTATTAGTAATACTAATTTATTCATATATAATGAAATATTTGGGGTAGAATTCTCTATAGGAAAAACCAAGTGGCCGCCATAGAAAACCAGGTACTTAGAGGTGGTATCAGAGCGGGTTTGCGACCACTCTAGACTTGGATTATGGTACCCATTACTCATAATAAATGAAGTAATGTTTAATAAAAATAATAATAATAATTATGCTCCAAGAGAAGGAAGTTGACTCATTAGCTTAATCAGTCAACCACATTCCTAATCCCATAATAGGAAAAAAAAAATTGTTTCTCTTTCTAAAGCTTCTTTATATCCATTAAATTCACTATTATCAAATTATTCTACTAAATTTCTATTGTCTATAGTATTTTCACTAGTTGAACAACTACATGAGTGGGTTATGGTAATATTCTAATATCTTTAAGATTGCTTTCTATTTTTAATTATTCTAAGTTCATAAGACTTTCCATTCTGCTATATTGTTATTCCAATTATCTTGCTTACTCATTCTTTTTAGCTAAATAAATAAATAAAAAAAATTGTTAACTCTCACACTTTGCATTGGACCAGTCGACTGTGAATTCGGTTACCTGTATGTTAGCTACAGAAAGTGTCCTTTTGCTAAATAATAATTTGGGCCCCTTATCCTCGCTTGCTTATCAATAGTCCTGTTTGTTAACTAATTTAAAATTTTATGTCTAAGCGGTATGTTAATCATGGACCAAAGGATATGTTGCGGAATTGAAAAAAACAATCGCTTAAAAGTATTTACTGTCTTTTATATAAATTGTCAAATTATATTTTCATATTAAATTGAGGAAAAAAAGGGGGTTGTTAAAACTGGATAGTTTTTATGATGCCAAATGGATCAAGAAAAATTTTAAAGGTGAAAAATAATTTTTATTATCCTGCTACGCCATAGTTGTCTTCTTGTCTGAAAAGCATGTCTTGCGAGATGTGTATATGTTGTTACCTGTCAGGTAAGACCTGTAGGGTGGATATATTATATGTTGTTACCTGTCAGGCAAGTCCTGCAGAGTGGATATATTATATATTATATATATTGTTACATGCCAGGCAAGTCCTGCAGGGTGAGTATATATATATATATATATATATATATATATATATATATATATATATATATATATATTGTTACCTGTTAGGCAAGTCCTATAGGGTGGATATATTATATATGTTGTCACATGTCAGGCAAGTTCTATAAGGTAAATATATAATATATATTATATATGTTATTACGTGTTAGACAAGTCCTAAAGGGTGAATATATTATATATATTATTACCTGTCAGACAAGTCCTGCAGGGTGGATATATATATGTTATTATCTGTCAAGCAAGTCCTACAAGATGGATATATTATATATATTATTACTTGTCAGGCAAGTCCTGCATGGTGGATATGATAACTCCCAATTGTGAGGTAAAACGATCCTATGGTTGGTAAGAAAGTATGTTATTTTATTATAGACAAGTGGGTTGACTAGTTGATTTAAATTCGGTTGTTCAGTTATGGTGATATTTTTGTTGAGATTTGGATATTGCTCAGAGTGGCTAAATTTTATTGAAAAATGAATTTTGATGAAAATACTTGATCCATAAAATGCTTTTATACTATAAAGACAGTACACTGATAAAAACAACTTAGATAAATATTGGTCCACTACTAACGATCGATAGAGTTGGAGTATAGGGAAAGTGTTGAGACTTTTTGGTGGATTTTATATACATTTTATGTAAGTATGGGATTCAATATTGAACTCGTTATGTAACTGACTTTGGAGACATAATTATGTGATTTGGGATGTATTTCGTTTTTATAGTTTGACACATATTTAGGTATTTGAAACATATTTGTATGGTTGAGACATGATTACGTGTTGGTGACATATTTACGTATTTCTAGATAATTATGTGGTGTTGAATATATTTAGATATTTCGAGATGTATTTACGGGATTGACACGTATTTATGTGATTCATATGTATTCATGTGTTTCAATACATATTTGTGTGGTGGAGACGTGTTTATGTATTTTGATACATATTTATGTGGTTTGGTGATATTTATGTGTTTGGAGGGGTATTTATATGATTTTGACATATTTAGGTGTTTTGGGACATATTTATGTGCTTAAGAAATATTTATGTGTTTTTGAAGTATTGTGGAAAAAAATTATTACTTGAAATTTGAATTCTTTGATTTTATGAAAAAGTTTATGGGATTATTGGAAATTTAATGTGAATATTGGAGATAGTCATTTTTAGTCTCATGGGACAGTCCATTAGGAATTTGGGCTATCTACTAGCTATACTATTGGTTACGAATATGTTGGTTTAGAATGTTGAATGGAATTGGTAAATGCTAGTTATGGGATATGGCAGTAGACTTGAAAAGTTATGCCTAGTGAAAAATTATTGAAGTCGTAAACCTGTTAAAATTGAGATAAACTCCAATCTAGTGAGACTACCGTAATATTCTAAATATATATTATTATTTATTGCTATTTTTATCAGAGTAGAGCAGCGGAAGCATTTGGAAACATAAGATTCTTTGGCAATTGGTTACCTATGTTAGGTGTTACCGACCAAAGTGCACTATATCCATAGGTTGTTAGATATAATATGGGCCACTGCGAATGCGGATATAGCGATGAGTGAAATAAATTTTGACGGTTATGAATTATGGGTAACTTTCGGTTATGGGGCACTACATAGAGAACCATTGTTCTAGAATCTAGTGTGACTAACATAACCGTGCGATGCGATTCATAATTACTATTGTTTTGAACGAAATTTCGAGGAAGAAATTTATTTAAGGGGGGTAGATTTTAATACCCCAGAAATGTATATTTTTGAAAAATTATTACTTTACGTAAGGCTAATATTCTTGGAGAACTGTTTTGTGAATTTGTGATACAAATACAGACTTGATAATTTTTGGAGTTAAATATGAAATATATATTTTTGAAAAATATTATTTTAAAATATTATTTTATGTAAGTCTAATATTTTTAGTTTGTTTTGTATATTATGAAAAATTATAATAAATATTTGATAATTTTGACGAGATAAGTGCAATTATTGGGCTTAATATGAAATATTTTATAGTTATGTGGTGTTAAATGTAATATTTCAAAACTTAACCATAGAAATTAGGAAAAAGAGTCAAAAAAAAAAAAAAAAAAAAGACATAGTGATCGCAAGTATGTTACGTTACACGTGTAATGCTAATATGTGTTTCAATAAATTAATAATAATAATAAATAAATTAGATTCCATTCTAATATATATACTAATGAAGAAGTTTTAGTTTAGGAAAATATATATAAAAAGCGGGAAAAGAAAAAAAAAATCAGAAAGGAAAATAAAATTTATACCATAAATATTTTCGGTTCAAATTTTGGCTACGAATTTCAAATAGAATTTCTAATCCTTTTAATATATATATTTAATTTTTCTATTGTGTGAATTACGTTGTTATTATTGTTGAATTTTAACTGCTAAATTTATTAAATAATTATGATTATGTTGAAATTATGTGGAAATCATGTTAATGTGTTTTAGTTGTAGTATTAATTAAATGCATGTATTAGAGGGGTTGAAGTTCTACTAAGCGTTGATTCACAACCCTCACAGTTTTGATTGCAGGATCGGGGAGAATGAAACGAAATCAAGAATTTTATTTGAATTTATATTAATTTGTAATATATATATATATATATATATATGTGTGTGTGTGTGTGTGTGTGTGTGTGTGTGTGTGTGTAAAGTGGTTAATAGTGTCAAGGATTGGGACCCATGGAACTGGAATTTGAAAATAATCAAATACAACTGTATGATTATAGCACACAAATGATCAGAAATTTACAAAATCGATCATTCTCCTATGGACAAATTCTATTCAATCTCATTTAGGTTAAACATATTAAATACATACTGAATTTTTATTTAATCTCGGATTTCACAGAGAATTATATTATTAATTTGTAATATTTGTAATATTGGTCGTTCGGTTTTAGCGTTAATTCTTCTTGAGAAAAAACCTACATGGCGGTTATGGGAAACCGGGTCATTACAAGTGGTATGAAAGCGAAATTTTTAGTAGTACTAATTTATTCATAAATAATGAAATATTTGGGGTAGAAATCTCTATAGGAGAAACCAAGTGGTAGTCTTGGGAAACTGAGTCATTACACAAAAGACTCTATCCATTAGACTAGGGCAGGATTTTTACCAATAAGCGCAACTATCTCTACCTGCGATAGGTATGACTCTTAGAATCATCTCAACTCCGAACTACATTTCAATCTGATTCTTGGTAACTACCTAGATACGTAGGTAACCTTTATAGGTTTGGTCGACAATCTAAAAGGAAAAATACAATCATCAGCGAAAACCAAATTACATTTTGACCTGATTCCTAACCAAGGAAATCAAGGTTTATAGGTAGCCCAAGTGGGTTTCGGTCCTCCGATGAAGTGAAACAACTATTGCCCAAAGCAGCGACATGATGTACTAAGTCAAAGCAACCCAATGTGGTTTCTAGACTCAATCAAACACTAAAAAATCACATACTCAATTCAGGATATATGAGCAACCCATGTAGGCTCTGTCACATTTTTTGAATGTACATGACATAATCCAGTACCCCATCTAGAGCTGGGATACATTATATAAGATCTCTCCGTTGAGATTTCTTGATAAGACTCACCTACTACTAAATCTGGGGCATATTATATCACATCTCTCCATCGAGATTTCTTTGATAAGACTCGCCCCAGCTCGAGCTGGTCACAATTTAAAATTCAAAATTCAACAAATACAAAATTCAAGATTCAAAATTAAAAAAAAAAAAATAAAAATCAAAGTTTGTAATCCCTAAAAAAGAAACAAGCATAACAGAGCCTCAGTCTACGATTGGGGCACGTTTTATCCGAGGTTAAATTTCTCACAATAAGTTTTCTAGTCCTTTTCAGGTAGTCCCATGTGGGATGTGCCATGAAACACTACTAAGTATTGAGTTCCCCTAGAGTTTTCTTCGGTGAAATTCTCTCAGTCATTTTCAATGACATATTGATATGAGGACCCAAGAATCGATTTCTCTAATCAATAAACCTTTCCACCAAATGCTAATCAACATAAAATCAAAATCCCGAACTACATTTGACCTGATTCTCAGCTATATTAGATATGTAGGTACCCCGATGGGGTTCGGTCAAGACAATTCATTCAAAATCAATCAATCGATCAATTAATCAAACCAAGAAACCTTTTACCATTTTCTTCACTATTTTTAGATCATTGTGTCAGCAACAAAAAATCTTTCATTGTGTTCTTCGCTATCTTCATATCACTGTGTCAGAATCCCGTCACTATGTTCCATGCTATCCCTGGAGCATAGTATCAAAAGAAATACCTATATTTGGTGATAGAATACCTATCTCTGGTGGTAGAACAAATACATGTCTCTAGTGATAGAGGAAGAAATACCTATCTCTAGTGATAGAAGAAAAATTACCATATCTCTAGGGATAGAAGAAAAAAAACTATCCTTGGTGATAAAAAGAAGAACATACCTATCTGTGGTGATAGAAAAGGAATACACTTATCTCTTGTGATAGAAGAGAAAAATACATATCTTTGGTGATAGAAGAAATGCCTATATCTTGTGATAGAAGAGAAAGATACCTATCTCTAGTGATAGAAGAGAGATACTTATTGTAGACACTGTATTTTGTCCTACCCAGTCAGTGTTGAATCAAATACAAGTTCAAATAAATTTTAAACATAAGTTTAAAGAGAATGAATTTCTACCTGAGATCACATTGTATAATATAGAAAAATAGCAAAAAACATGAGAAAACACAAAAATTGTTAAATTTGACTAAATTCAGCTAAGTAAAAGTTTCGACTCAACCTCAAAAATCCTATAATTTAAAGAGGCCTAAAATGACTTTATTAAGGTTGATTTTCATTAAATTGCCTTTAGTATAAATAAAAAATAGCCACTACCCTTTAATTATATAATATTTCAATAATTACCTCAGTTACCTACCCTAACCTTGAAATATTTATTGTCATTGAATTTTGTCGGTTTAACACCAAAAACATCTGTTTCATTTTTATCCATGTTACATCAAATCCCATATAGAAATAATCGAAGAGACCTTTATCAAAGATTGGAAAGTTCATGACAAGCCCAAAATCACGAAGGTGATTAAGGACTTGGGCTTGGTTTCAAGTATGTCTTGAGAAGCCCTAAATCACAAAGGTGATTAAGGACTTAGGCTTTGTTTCACGTTTGTCTGGACAAACCACCCTAGGCCTAATGAATGAAGGGCCTAACCATCATTAAACACCCCACAAAGGATCCTTGAAATGACTAAATAACCCCTAGATATTCTCTTAACAAAATATCTAACAGAGAAATCATGGCACTTAGGTTGTAACCAACCATTTTCAAAACTAAACCGATTCGGTTTGCCACCTAGGTTAGGAAATTTTGTGCATTAATTTCCCATAATATCAAGCATTAAATTCTTGGGATGTCATGGATAGAACCTATTCAAGGTATCAAGATATTTTGATCAAAATATCTTAAAGTTAATCGAAAACCTTGATATGTGACTACCCGTTATTGAAACCAAACCAAACTGGTTTACCACCTAAACCATGTATTTAATGATGATTTAACACACATCCCATCAATAATTAATTTCTTTGGGATGAAATATAATGAATGGAAGCATTGAATCTAGATATTTTATCAAAATATATTACGGTAACTAGAAACCTTGAAATCCAACTATCGGTTACAAGGCAAATTAACCCGATTCGATCCAAAACCAACCAGATGTGTGCTCTCAAAGTCAAGACTCATCATCTAGAATTAAATAAAATATAACACTTAAATATTAAATACAATGCTCCTTGGAAGCATTTATGACAACAAAACCGAAATAGTGAAATTAACCGGTACTTAGCCCCTAAACCAAACCGGAAATGTCACATCTTGCCATTAATGAACCCATGTGCAACCAATAGAATTTTATGAGTGTAATGATTGGTAATTATTTCCAATCAATACCAAATCTAGGAAAATATTTGGTAATGCTTTCCAAGCATTTTCTTCAATAAAACATTGTTATTTAGCTAAAATTCAATCCCAGAGGGTGTTCTTGAGGTTCTTGGAACAAGAACTCAAGAAGTTCACGGCAAGAACATTAAGAACACATCAAGAACATGAAGAACACATGAAATCAAACTTAATGAAATAAGTGATGACCTAATTTTTGGTTACTCGCCAAAGTACGTAGGCAACCCACATAAGGGTTCAGTTACCTTTAATAATAAAACCATATCATATTGTATGCTTGGAACTACATGTCGACCTGATTCCTTGTGCAAACAATAATATGTAGGCAACTTTTATAAGTTCGGTCGGTTTACATTTCTACATATTATAACTACTATTGGGTTATCACTGCCTAGAATAATATAGTATAGTTTACTACTTTCATTATGTCCAAAAATACAAAAATATTTTCATTTCAATCTACTTTAGCTATTGTTGCAAATAGATAGATAGAAAAACAATTTACTTCTTTAATCATGTTAAAAAATAAATAAAAATGAAAAACTTTTAAAAAGGGAATTATTTAGTTCAATAAAATCAAAGAAAAATAAAAAGTGAATATTCATTGAGACTAAGGTACCATTTACAGACGGGTGCCTTGGGGTGCATAAAACCTTCCTTGAGCATAATCGACCCCTAAACTTTAAGAATATCTCTGGTACATAGACCATTATGAAGTCAAAACACGAGCCATTTCAAAGTAAAATGAATTTCTAATAATCTCGGTAACCTAGCAGACCATTTAACCCCATGTTAAGTGGCGACTCCATTTTCAACATAAAATCTCGGCCCAAGAAGTTTTTCGAAACCTATGCCTAGAAAATCTCTTGAAAAACCATTTTCAAAATGAACGTATTTTGAAGACTTAGAGAAGGAGGAATGAAACTTGTTTCATCTTTTTCCCGATTCTCTACTTCTTCCGCTATCAAAATCTGGGGTGCGTCAACTGGCAACTCCACTGGGGACTATAAAAGATCAAGCATGGTTGGAGTCTAAATTTATATTCACGATTAAATAAAACCCAAAAAATACGTCTTTGATTTTTTAAACATAATTAATTCGCTTCCAAAAATAATAAATAACAATAAAAATAATAAGAAATGAAAAGTAAAATAATAATAAATAATTATAATAATAAAATAATAATAAATAATAAATTAATAAACAATAATAACAAATAACAATAATAAGTAATAAAATAAAAAAGTAATAATAAAACTTTTTAAGTTAAAATTTATTTTATATATCCTATTTATACTAGCATGCATATTTACTCTTTTTATTTTACAGCATTTATATTACTATCTTTCGCTATTGCATTTTAATTACAATCTTTACATGCCTGCATTACATTTTCATATACTCTCTCTAACGCACGAGCACTCACTATTACGTTGCATATCATGATGAAAAACCCAAGCCGTAACCATCTTAAGGATAGAGAGGCCTGCAGTAGGGGTTGACATCGATGGTTTCATCAAATCGAACTAGGCTCCGAAAACCATTAGGATAGAAAAATGCATAAGTAGAAGCAAGGTCCGGGGGGGTCGCTCCCCCTGGATCCGACTACGAAACTCAATTCGCTCATACCACCAACCAATGATGGATGTTCCCCTAGGGAGGACAATAGAGGTTTGAAGGTTTGGGAAACGAAACCTTTCAAGATGCGCTAGAAGAAAATCCATGGACCACATATAGTGAGCCTAGGATAGAGGAATAACAAAAACCCTGTTCTATTTAGAACACTTATCTTGGAGAGAGATTTTCTTTTTTTTATCTTTTGTTCAGTTATTCATATAATTGTTATATTAGGTGGACAAAATAAAATTTCTAGGACAAGTAGGGGCATAATGAACAATGTAAGAGTTCTCGTTCTATCCCACACATTGCTAGTTTGCTCAACATCTAAAAAACGTTTTCCAAAATTGGAATACGTAGCAAATTGCAAGAGAGAACAAGAACCCTTATTTCACTTAATAAAATAAATCCTTAAGTGTAAATATTAAATCTTAGATGCCCATTTCATCCATGATAATGTACTTAAAACTTACTCTAATCAAATCACAAATATATTCGCCTTTAAATAATACACGATAAGTAAAAAATAATGGACTTTGCCAAACAGAGTTGTCTAAGGTTTGCCCACTGAGATAACACGAACTAATCTACTTCAATAGTGCAAAATTATGCCGATCTTACCAAAATATAAGAAAGTATCGTCAGCTAGTTAAATCAAGACTGTGTGATCCAAATAATAACCATACCTCGGGTCGTATTTTCCCTAGGGTTTATGTGTCATATCCTAAGTATAGTGTCCTTTCTCATAAATCCTATACAATAGGAATTATACACCATTAGGAAGAGATTTTGTTTAGGTTCAAAATGCCATAAGTCGGTCAAAATCAATCCTGATAAGAGGCCACCTAAGGTTTACCAGTCAGGTTGTTAAATGCACCCTCAATAGATATCATGAAATCAAAGATGTCTTAGACCCTTCCCCAAGCCCTAGGAATGATAATACATCTTTTGAGGAAAAAAAAGGATAAGTTCTGCCTTTAGGTCCTACGGATAATGATCCATGTTTTGATGAAAACTATAAGATAATTTCGTCAATAGGTCCTAAGAACAATGATATATTTTTCAAGGAATAAAATCACATGTCTGTCATTTAGTTCTAGGATAAATTATCCCTACTTTAAAAAAAAAAAAAAAAGTAGGAATAATTTTGTCCCTAAGTTTTAGGGGCCATGATCCATGTCTTGAAGAAAAAAAATGATGAGTTTGCCTTAGAATTCTGGGAAGAATGATCCGTACCTTGAGGATAAAAGGTCAGTCATAACATAGTCCTAAGTTGACTGTAACTTTTAAACTTGAGGATGAACCAAAAGTTGTAAGTTACCCTGGTTCTACGAAGCCATATCCAAGCTGAGGTCTATCTAGAACATACCTTAAAGTTGTCTGCTAGAGCTAGGTCTTCCTAAGATTGTATATGTACAACACGAACATAATCATCCATGCAGACATACTCGCACATAGTTAATAATAGCCATACATAAAAATAGGGTTTGTATCCTTACAAAGTTCATTAGTAGAGGTTTAGGTAGATCCGCTCGCAAGATCCTAAAATGGACCCGATCCCTCCCTCGATTTGAAGTACTCAAGACGACTCCAAAAGTTTGACAATGTGAGAAGATAATACTTCCCTGAAACAAATACTGGCCAGACGAACCTAGTCTCATTTTTCCTAGAAAAGATAAAAGAAGACCATGTTTCTCTCTACCTTTTCTTGAACTTCTTAAGTCCCTTTTAATGAATTAGGTATCATATTGTATGCCTATGTACTAGATCTACATATCACCAAATGCGTGCTTCTTTTATCTAAGATCAACTCAGGTCTTTATACTCTAACTTTCATAAATCAATTTGCATGTTGTAATTTACACACCACAAATGATTAAAAATAATGATAACATAATTTTAATACTAAATTAAACCATTATCCAAAGGAAAATATTAAAATAAATGTCTTGTTTCAACTAAACTATGGTGAGATATTGACAAAAATCTAAGAACGTTATAAAGAAAACTTAGGAGCCCTGTTATGGAATCACTGCGTATGTTCTAACCCGGAAGTATCCGAGTAACCTTAAAGAAGTATAGAATACATCCTCAATCGAAAGGAATGAAGAAATAGCTGGAAGATTTATGACGCGAACAATGATAGATGAAGTCTTGGAGCCTAAACCCATCAGAGAAAAATTCTTGAAAGAATGGGTAGTTGAGCAAAGAAGGATAGACTAGTATAAACTAAGACTTTATCTAGACTTAACCAATTCAAAAGAACATGGAAACCTACCTAAAGCAAAAGTAGTAGGAACCTTGTAGAATTGAAGACAACCAAGAACGGAATAAGATAATAAGACTTCATCTAGATAATACCTAATAATGGGGAAAGTAGTCGGGATAAGGGAGAAACTAGGAAAGGCCTTGAGGCTGACTCAAATTACCTTAATTCTCTAAAAATGTAACATTCGGACAATATCTGTTAAGAGAAAGAAAATAATAAATAAAGACTGGTCTAAAAAAAAAAAATTAAACACTGAGCAGTCAAATGAGAGCAGTCCGGTGAATCACACTCTTTATATAATCCGAGTTTAAAGTCGTAGGGGTGTCTTAACACCAGTGACTTGGGAGAAGTGGACCGAGATCACTACCCAAGCCTGCTACTTGGATTATATAGAAAGTATGACACTCTACTTGCTGGAGTGAATAAAATAAAAGAGAATTTTCTTAAAACCATCAGGATAGAATAACATTTCTTAGTCGTCATTAACTAACACTTGTTTCTCCATCACTTCTATTCTCCTTCCTCTGAGTCATCTCAGGAAGGCCTATTCTGTCTTCCCTTAGTGCAAAACATAATAAGTGAAGAAGAGTCGTCGAAGAAACATTGGGTTGCATACAGGCCTAGGTAATCTCGATAACAATCTTAGAAAATATCAATATCGGAAGTTGATAGAATTGAATTAGACAACCTCGTTAGCTAATAACCGCAGATATTTTATCTAAATTACTATTGAACATTTATTCAACATAATTTAGATTAGTCCGATGTAAAAATTGCAACAATCATTGAGATGATTGAATGTTTGCATACGATTACCTGAGTATACTCTAGTTAAAATAATCTCACATGAACATGAAAAAGGTAATAGGCATGGCGCATATAGGTATGATGTTTAAAACATTAGAAATAAACTTGGAAAAGTACGGGGAAGGAAGAGAAGTGGTCTTATTAAATAAGCCATTCACTTGAACCCTCTCTCAAAACTCATCCAAAGGTCATTCAAAGCCTAAGCTAAAATTAACGGTGATCTCTACTCCGAGCTGGATGTTCCCATTCTAGGATATTCTGAGCTCAACTAAGGGATACTTGAAATAACCATCTACTATTCCTATCCAAACCTTTCAATCTTGAAACTAAAACCTAGAGACTGTTCGAAGAAGTGATCCTGATTAGAATTTCAGTTGTAACGCAAGAAGGTGCAAAAAAGCAGAAATCCTCTCAGAAACACCAATCAACTTTCCATTAAAGAAACAATAAGGAAATAACCAAGGAATATAGCTAATAGCAAAAGGTACTTAGTGCACACATTTTAGGAAACATTTTGGGAGAAAACTGGCATCTCTAGATAGATGATACATTCCCTAAGAAAACAATCTAGATTGGGCAACATAAAATAAGTTAGTATCAAAGTACTAGACAGGCACTATGCATCACGTAAAACTTAGGCATGCATAAGCTTCAATACATATGAAGAAACTTAGGCATCATGCTTTACAAAAGGCAATGGCATCTTGCACATTATGTTGCATCAATAGGTCTTTATCAATATAACACTTGTACCCATACACCTGATTTGGAGATCGAGTAGGTAAGTAGGCAATATTCGGACAGGTAATCTGGTCATGCAATTTCACCATGTCACCATACCATCGTTTGTCTCTGATAGTGGTCTTCAACCAAATTAGGGTTAAACAAGGAATCGACCTCACATAAGGTGTATCTTTATAATAGATCTTACTCATTCCTAGGAAGGGTCAGTGTATAGTAGAGTATCATTAAAAAGTTGACATCACCAGGATCTAACACGATCTTCCAAGATTTAGCAAGTCCTAGAGTCAGTCAAAGTACTTTAAGTACCCAAGCCTCTAGTAAACAAAATGAAACAGTGCAATTCAAAGACTTAAATAGACTACCAATTAAAATAACGATCAATTTTACCTAGCTAATGCTTTGAAAAAAATTCTAGTGAGACAAGTTGATTTAGCTTCATAATTCTGTGGCTAATAAGTCACATCTCTAGCCCGCAGGTTGGGTCATATTTTACACTATCAGTAATCACAAATTACATGATTGGAAGTGTCAGATTAGATTCCATAATGGATCTTATCCAATTATTGCCCTAGTCTACGACTGGGGCATATTTCATCCTATCCATGTTTTCCTGATGGAAACAATGTTCATTTCGCCTCACGACGTAAAATGAGATGCCCGAATCAAAATGAACTTAATTAAATTCATTAAACTTAAGGAGTAGGAACTACATATGAACCTGATTCCCAACAAAGTGTGAGATACGTTGGAAACCCTTGTAGGTTCAGTTGACAACTTAAAGACCAGGAACTATGAGTTAACTTGGTTCCCAGCGAAGCCCAGGATACATAGGAATCCCTTATGGGTTCAGTTGACAAACTAAATAGGATAAACTACATTCAAACCTAATTCTCAGTTATCTAAGATATGTAGGCAATCCATAATACGGGTTCAGTTGTTATTAACAAAGATCCCATACCAATTGGGATTTAATTATGTCATTAAATATTAAAAATCCGCATAAAGTCTCTCAATAATAAAAATCCCCCAATCAAGGAGGAATTAGGTGTCGACCTTAATCCTAGTAAATACTAGGATACATGAAACCTTTATAAGTTGGGCAATCATCTTAAACGAAATTCCTCCATCCCATCAAAATATGCTTTGACTTGTCATTGGTAGATCACTAAGGTACACGGGAAACCCAAGTGGGTCTAGTCAAAGTCAGAGAGTTGTCAGCATCATGACATTCTCACAGCCTAGTATCAGGGCACATCTCCCAAGAAGTCCCTTGACTTCCTTGAAAAACTAATCATTTTGTTAAGTAGACAACAAAGGATGCATGTGCTTGAACTACTTGTCAACCTAATCCTTAGTAGAATGCCAAGGTATGTAGGAAGCCCATGTGGGTACGGTTGACAATATGAGATAGCACAGTGAGGGCCGAACTATATTTTGACTGGACTTCTAACCTAGAAAATCACGGTATGTAGATAACCAAGGTGGCTTTCTATTACCCGGCAATCATCATCCGTAACAACAATATCAATATACGTAAATATCCCAATAGAGTTTCCAGACTAAAATAAAAATTACAATCGCATGCTTAGGTCACAATATAGAGGAAACCCATGTGGGCTTTGTCGCATCCTTTGAACACTTAGGAGCTAATCTTGTGCCCCAGCTAAAGTTAGGGCACATTATATCTGATTTCTCCGTTGATATTCTGTGATTGGACTCACCCCAACTAGAGTTGGGGCAGATTATATCTAGTTTCTCCATTGTGATTATGTGATAGAAGTCATCCCTAGCTACAGTTGGGGTATATTACATCAGAGTTTCTCGGTAAAGAGTTTCTTACTATAAGACTCGCACCAATCACTAACTGAAACCTATAATCCCTAGAAAATAAACAAGCATTGTTGAGCCCTAGTCTACGACTATGGTACATTTTATCTAAGGTTAAATTTCCTAGGACATTTTCTAGTCCTTGTCAGCCAATCTGAGGTGGGATATAAACAAGAAACTCTACTAGGTGTTGAGTTTCCCTGAGGGTCTTCGCCCGTGTGAATTCTCTTAGTCATTTTCAATCATACATTGATGTGATGACCTAGGAATCAGTTTTTCTAACCAAGAACCTATTCCAACAAATATTCATCTACTTTATCAGTTCCAACTACGTTTGACCTGATTCTCATTTAGGTCTTAATATATGTTGGCGCCCTAATGGGGCTCGGTCAAGCAATATCATGAAAAACAATATTTAGATATATCGTCAACCTCAATCTCAGATTAACTAGACACCCCAGAATCAGTTTCTCTAACCCAGAACCATTCCACCCAACCTTGATTTACTTTACATGCTAGAACTACATGTGACTTGATTCTTATTAATTTGTGATATGTCAGAGAACCCTTTGGGTATGGTCACAACATACCTATTTATGGTGATAGAAGAGAAACATACCTATCTCTATTGATAGAAGAAAAAAAAAATACCTATCTCTGGTGATAGAAGAGAAAAATACATATCTCTGGTGATAAAAGAGAAAAATACCTATCTCTGATAATAGAAGAGAAAAGTACATAAATGTGCTGGCAGAAGAGGAACCTCAAATAATTGGAACAAAATGTTTGTGTTTCCTCTTCGATGATACGAACAAAATGTTTGTGTTAACTTCTTTGTCATTACGAGTAAACTAACATGACAAAGAGGGATAGTTGTCAACACTACATTTTATCTTGCCAAGTCAGTGTTGAATTGAAAGTACCAGTTCATATAAACTTTAAACTAAGGTTTAAAGGGAATGGATTTGTACTTTGGATTGCACTGTATAATACAGAAAAACAACAAAAACATAAAATTGTTAAATTGGATTAAATTCTAGTTAAGTAAAAGTTTCGGGTCAACCTAAAAAATTCTACAATTAAAGGGGATCTAAAATGACATTATTAAAGGTTAATCTTTATTAAATCACCTTTAATATGAATAAAAGTTATATACTACCCTTCCAATATAGGATATTTCACCAAATACCTTTGTTACCTAGTTTGACCCTGAAACATTTATTATTACTGATTTTTATCAGTTTAACACCAAAAAAACTATTTCTTTTGTACATGTTACATAAAATACTATAAAGAAACAATTCAAAAGACCTAAATCAAGGCATGTAAATGTCATGACAAATCCAAGTTACACAAGGTAACTAAGGATTAGAACTAGGTTTGAAATTGACTAAACCAAAGTCATCTTGACTAAGCCATTAAATCCCATTGAAGGAAGCACCGAACACACCATTTAATGACTTATAAGTGAGCCATAAAATGACTGAGACACCCCTAAGATATTCTCTACTAAAATATCTAAGCAAGGAACTAAGTTGCTTAGGAGATAACTAACCGTTATCGAAACCAAACTGATTCAGTTCACCACCTTGGATACACTTAATAAAGACATTAATTATCCATCCCATCAATAATTTAATGATTGGGATGACATGAATAGGTTGGATTCAAAGTATGAAGATATTTTGATCAACATATCTTAGGGTTAACTGAAATCATCGAAATGTGACTACCCGTTACAAAACAAACTAAGCCAATTCGATTTAAATCCAACTGGTTTAAAGCCTCTCATATTAGGGGTCCCAATTAAGAAATAAATTCCAAATGACTCATCAAGACCATATTAATTAAACCTTAGAAGCATTAATGGAAACCAAATCGAAATAGTGAAAGTAACCGGTGTTTAGCCCCTAAACCAAATTGAATATGTCACTTCAAGCCATAAATTCTCCCCTGTTTAATCAATAATATACAATATTGTGTAATAATGGCTCATGATTGCAAATTATTTGCAATGATTTCCAATCATTGAACCTAGATAAGCAATTATTATCTAATCATTTAAAGATCCTTGAGAATCTTACATAATCTCAAAAATTCATTCAAAGATATTCAAGATCAAGACAAAAGAAGATGACCCTTAAGCCAAACAGACCCTACGGAAGGCCCTGGATTAGCTTGCGTATTGTCCAACGGGCAATTGAACGTGACGTTTTCATGCCTTGATTTAACTCGCAAGTGCACGAAGTCAAGTTTTAATATAATGGATCTTACGATCGAGTGTCGTTGATAGGTGTAATTTACCTATCTATTTCCAAAATGAACTCGTTAGTTTTCAAGTGTTATTATAGTATTCAAATTCATTTTAATATGTTTTTATTTATTTATTTATTTTTGTATAAAACAGGTGTGTGGGGGTGAAAAGGGATGAAAATGGATCATAAACGATCAAATTAGATCAAGAACGGTGGAAGAACGGTGGGAAAATAAGCATAGAGGCAAAATTCTGAAAAGTAGCCACCGCCACGGCATCCAGACCACCGCGCGGTGGTAAATATGCAGAGAAGGCCATTTTGTTGTTGAAATCCCACTATCGATCCAATGAAACAATAGATAGGTCTCTGCTTCCACCGCTGAGTCCACTACCGAGACCGTGGCTTAACCGACTTAACCACTATTGTGGCAGTGACTCTGCACACACTTTAGATATTTATTTAGATATTTTTTAGCCCTATATCTTCTTCCTCTCCTCTATTTCAGCCATGACAGAGCTCCTAGGGTTAGAATAGGGTTGAAACATTTTTGGGGAATGCTCCACCAAATCCGAAAGAGAAGCACATGTTATAAAGAGGAACAAGCGATCTCGGAACGATTTTAACGCCAAATCTTCATACTACGACTAGTTTCTCTCATTTCTTTCTTTATTTCTTAACTTTAGATTATGGTTTAAACATGTTTAGCTCGTTTATCATTGTATATATGGTTATGGTCGTTAGCTAAACGGATTTTGTCTAGGGATTACTATAATTTATGAATATGTGATTTTGAAATCGGTGTTTCGTTAATAGTTGTTCTTCGTTATTTGATTATGTTTGTCCTTCTTGTACTTCCATTATATGCTTGTTTAGGTATATTGAGAATACGGGATTTGACACTCAGGAGAGATAACCCTGGATTCGGACTAGGGTTTAAATATAACACGACGATCTAATAACCCGAGAGGGAGTTAGAAAGTGTGCAATCAATGACGTTTGAGCAAGATTCATGTGACTATGTGTTCTAAAAAATACTAGAGGGGGACTTCGATATTAACATGAAGTCACATATTCATTCACTTGTCACTCGGGAGATGGAGTAAATGAGTTTACGATACAGAGATTGTCAGATAAGTTGAACATCGTTAACGTAAACTAAATGAGATCAAATGCGTATTTGTAAACGAAGTTAGTCCCTAGATAATAAATTCCCTCAAACGTCTCAAAATAGTAATATAGCATAATTAGATAAATTAGTGTTTTATCATTAGTATATTATTAATTAAAAACTTCATTTTTATCGCCTATGTAAAATTAGGTTATGATAATTACGGAACTCGACAATATTCTCAATCAATCCCTGTGGAAACAACCCTTACTCTTCCCACTCTACTAAAACTTTACCCGTACACTTGTGGTGAAAGTGGCGATGTAATATTCCGCCACCAAGTTTTTGGCGCCATTGTCGAGGATTGTGTTTTAGATTATTGTTGATATTGTAAGTAAATAACTTGATTTTAATTTACGCATATATATATATTGTTTATAATTTTTTTAGTTTTGTTTTGTTTTACGAGGTGCTTGAAGATGGATTATCGACAAGTCCTTATTTGTTTCTTTTAACAAGATTTCAAGCCATTTTACTGCACTTGGGATCGTTAAAATGAGTTGATATTTCAGTTCCCAAATCATGGTTTCTCGAGGGGGTGTCAACTCTTGAATTTCCTCAACTGGTTACAAGCCGCAACTAGAATATGAGTGGAATGAGGAAATGCTACCAAGTCACCAAAGTTTGGGGGATTGTTCCAACACTACAACGCCATGGATTGACACTCCGGTTCAAGATGAGAAGTCTTCCCCTGCCTTAAAAGATGTGTTCGCTATAGTTATGGGAGAAATACAGAGATTCTTAAGGGAGACGAATGACCAGATGAACTTGCACGAAAATCGTCTTAATTATATTGAGACGGTCTGCATCGACATCGATAAGACCGTAACATCTTTGCAGACACAAATTAGTCATCTTCTTTGCTATGTTGAGTCCAAGCCAGATGTAGTGGTATAGAGAGATGAGCATGTCACATCCGAATGTGAAAGACATCGTAAGGAACCGAATGAAAATGGAAGGCACTTGGGTGAGATCGAAGACGATCAAGCTGAGAGAACCAAAGTGTGGAATGGTGATGGGGATTCATATATTAATCGTTGTGAGTTTTCACCATTTGAATTCCAATTGGTGATGCCGCACTCGATCTAAGACGATCGCATCCACGAGGATCCGAGGTGGCTCACCTACCCTACCCCGTTTCCAACTCAATACATTCATGCCAACTAAGCTCAAAATTTGGCAACGAATTGAGTTGAAAGCCCGAGTCGAATAGAGCCATATGTCGCCAGTCTTGAGGGTGTATTAAATCAAGACCCATACGTGATGTTGTTCGAAACGTACTAAGAGCGAAAGCCACTCTTTGACAAGCCATTTTCCATGTCGAGCTGAGGACAATAAACCATGCACTTCTTGGAAGGAAACCTAAGGCAAAAATAATTTAAATTTGTCACAGTCGACTTAATTCGGAGGCAAGATTCTCTCGCCTCCCAAGTACGTATTCTAAACTCCCTTCGTTAGCATGCTTTAATTTCAAATGTTGAGATTGATGATTGGGTCACTGAGGACACTGACTATTTTTTTAAGTTTGGCGGTGATGTGTAGGATGTTAGCATGTTTTACTGTTTTACCGTATTGCATGTTTGTTTAGTATAGAATATTTTTGTGTTGTTGTTGTTGCATGCTGAGTTTTGCATTCATCTGGGCCGTTACCCGATGATGATATTTCCCCCTAGTTGTTTTTTGAGGTCAAGGGTAATACCCATGCATGTGTGTTTTGTGTACTTGACAATGCGTTTTGCTGAAAGTTATTGTGGATCCAAATTTACATGAGCACATAGACTCAATGTATTTCTATTCAATTGATTTGAGGCTGATTATCGATTAGCCAAACTCATTAAAATTTAAGGATTCTAGACCCTGATTAAGGGGAAACTTGAGGCAAAATCATAGGCGAGGTAGTTCAGGAGATATGATTTAAGCATTCATTTTGTCGCTTGAGCCTTTTAAGCTTATCATGTCATATGTTTATCCCTCATTACCCTGTTGAAGCCTAAATGCCATTTCAATTCTAAACACATAAACAAATACCCTGGCCAATTGATCTTTTTCCAAAACTATGTCACTGAATTAAAGGCACAATTTGAGTGAATCAAGTTAGCATTCATATATGCTACTTGAAGTGAGCGGTTGGGTTTAGGGTGAACTTCTGATTGGTTTGGTATTCGAGTACTCACTTGTCTCTTTTCTTTCATTTTAACCACACTCATGAAATTGTAATAATTGAATATGTTTGGGGGTATGGTTCATTGAAAAAAAAATATATATGTACATATCATTAAATTTTGTTTCTTTTGACAAGTGAGTACGTCGATCTTAAATGATTGTTTAGGATTGTTTCCAATTTATCTATAGGGTTTCGAAAGTAAGTGTGCCAAGTGTTGAGCCCTGCGTAACATTAAGTTAAAAACGTAAACCCGTTTTATATTCCCGATATACCCTTAGCCAAATGTTCCACAACCGAACCAAGCCCTTTTCATCTTTATAAACTACTCAGCCTATATTAGTGGAGAGTGAAACCCAATCAGGTATATGGACATCCTAGTCCTTTATGGTCTAAGTCGTGAGTTTCGTTGGTGCATAATCCAATCTGGTTTTGGATAGCTATATTATTGAGTCTCACACAAACACTTTGACAGGATCTAGAATAGCGTTTACCATTATTGAATGTTGAAATTCTAGAACACCACATGGTGTGTTTTACCACCTGAACTCGATATGATTGGGGGTTGTTGAGGGAAAACTGACTTGGTCGATAGAAGAATTCCAAACTCGCATATCGTTATGTTTAGATTGTTTGTGTTTAGGTTGTTCATGTTATTTAATTTAGTTGTGTTTTTCATTTTAGTGTGTGTTTTGCTCGAGTACCAGCAAAATTCCAAGTTTGGGGGTATTTGATAGGTGTAATTTACCTATCTATTTCCAAACCGAACTTCTTAGTAATCAAGTGTTATTATAGTATTTTAATTCATTTTAATATGTTTTTATTTATTTTTTATATAAAATAGATGTGTGGGGTGAAAACGGATGAAAACGGATCATAAAAGATCAAATCAGATCAAGAACGGTGGAAAAATGGTAGGAAAGCAAGCATAAAGGCAAAATTTTGAAAAACAGCCCACTGCCGCAATAGTCAATATGCAAAGAAGGCCATTTTGTTGCTGAAACCCCACCACCGACACAGTGAAACAATAAAGAGGTCTCTACTTCCACCGCTGAGTCCACCGCCAAGGCCATGGCTTAACCGACTTAACAACTGCCGCGGCGGTAACTCTACACACACTTTAGATATTTATTTAGCTATTATTTAGCCCTATATCTTCCTCCTCTCCTCTATTTCGGCCTTGAGAGAGTTCCTAGGAATAGAATAGGGTTGAGAGGTTTTTAGGGAATGCTCCACCAAATCCAAAGGAGAAGAATAAGTTGTGAAAAAGGAGAAGCGATCTCGGAACGGTTTTAACGCCAAATCTTCGGACTAAGGCTAGTTTCTCTCGTTTCTTTCTTTATTCCTTAACTTCAGATTATGGTTTGAATATGTTTAGCTCGTTTATCATTGTATGTACGGTTATGGTTGTTAGCTAAACGGATATTGTCTAGGGATTACTATAATTTATGAATATGTGATTTTAAAATCGGTGTTTCGTTAATAGTTGTTCTTCGTTATTTGATGTGTTTGTCATGCTTGTACTTCCATTATATGCTTGTTTAGGTATATTGAGAATATGGGATTTAACACACGGGAGAGGTAACCCCGGATTCGGACTAGGGTTTAAACACAACACGACGATCTAATAACCCGGGACGGAGTTAGAAAGTGTGTAATCAATGACGTTAAAGCAAGACTTATGTGACTATGTGTTCCAAAAACTGCTAGAGGGGGACTTTGGCATTAATGCTAATTCATATATTGTTTCACTTTGTCACCCGGGAGACGGAGTGAATGAGTTTACGATACAGAGATTGTCAGATAAGTTGGACATCGTTAACGTAAACTAAACGAGATCAAACGCGTATTTGTAAACAAAGTTAATCCCTAGATAATCCATTCTCTCAAACGTCTCAATGTAGTAATATATTATAATTAGATAAATTAGTATTTTAACATTAATATATTATTAATTAAAAACTTCATTTTTATCGTCTAGATAAAATTAGGTTTTGATAATTACGGTACTCGACAATATTCTCAACCAATCCTTGTGGAAATGATAACACTTACTCTTCCCACTCTACTAAAACTTGACTCATACACCTACGGTGAAAGTGGCGACGTAATATTCTGCCACCAGTTGTCCTCGGGCAAAGGTGTTTGGATTAATTGAATACTACAATTGACATAGTCTTATATTATCTAGACGGTTCAAGAATTATTTGAGTTTGCTAAATTGAAAAACTAAATTAAAACTAACCACTATTCGATTAATTCTAATAAAATGGATTACTTAGGAATTGATTTCGTTCACTAACACGTGTTTGATTTTGTTTAGTTGACAATAACGGTGTCTATCCTATCCGACAATCTAGGTATTGTAAACTCGCTCACTACCTCTCCTAAGTGTAAAGTGAGTGAATATATGACTTCACGTCAATGCCGATGTCCCCGTCTAGCGTCTATACGGCACTTAGTCACATGCATCTTGACCCAACCTCATGGATTGCACATTTTCTAATACCCTCCCAGGTCATTAGATCGTCGCGATGTGTTTAACCTTAACCGAATCCGGGGTTACCTCTCCCGAGTGTCAAACCCTGTACTCTCAAAACCAACCCTAATATCATAACAAACATATCATGATTGTAATAAAATGGTAAACACAATCGGATTTAGACAAACAACCATTAAAGAAACGTATATTCAATCAAACGTGTATATACATGAACTACATCAATCCCTAGATAATATTTATCTAGCCTACCATGATCACAACCATAGAAATATTAAAACAAGAGAGATTTATCATCATTCAAGATAAAACTTTTAGATACAAAGAGAGAAACAAAGATAGAAAGGGCAAATATGAGAGTGGAGTGTTCCACTTTCGCCAAAAATTGATCCGGAATTGTTTTCTCTTCTCCAAATATGAAATCTCCTATTCAAGCTCTCAAGATATATTTTTGAACAAGTGTTGAATGTTATTACAATTGGTGGAACAAAGGGGTATAAGACAAAGATAAAAAATATCAAGAACATATCTAAAATAGTTGGTCATTGACCGCTGCAGCGGTGGGCATTCTGCCCTTTCACCACTGCAGCGGTGAGCGATCAAAAATATTTTAACTCTCTATTGTTTCACTGCTGCAACAGTGGGCTTGACTACTACAGTGATGAAACTACTTCTTTAACAATCGATCATCTTCATCGTTTTTTCATCGATTTCCTACCGTTTTGCTTGATTATCAATCGTTTACGTCCTTACACCTGATTTACATCAAAACAAACATAAATGCAATAAAATATTACTAAAACACTCGAAAACTACTAAATTCGTCTTAGAAATATATAGGTCTTTTCAACCTATCAAATACTCCCAAATTTGGAATTTTGCTAGTCCTTGAGCAAAACACCCTAAAACTAAAAAAAAAACTAACTCTACTAATTAACTAGATTCAATACTAAAAATGAACAAACATAAATGAACAAGAAGTAATGGCATGCGAGTTCCAAGCTCAATCTAATAAACTAAAATGTTCTTCCCTCAACGGCCCCTAATCAAATCAAGTTCCGGAATAAAACACAATACGTGGTGTTCTAGAATTTCAACACTCAATATCAGTAAAAGTCATTCTAGATCCATTCAAAATGTGTGCGTGAAAACTCAAATATATAACTATCCAAACACCAGATTGGATTATTCAGTAACTAAGCTCAAGAGTTAAACCTTAAAGGATTAGGAAGTCCATAAGCTCGATTGGGTTTAACTCTCCACTAATGTAGGTTTGGAAGTTCAAAAAGATCAATAGGGCTTGGTTCGGTGTTTGAAAAATGGCCAAGGGTATCTCAGGAATAGAAAATAGGTAACCGTTATAATTCAACGATACCCGAGGCACAAACGTTTGTCGCTCATTCTCTCTCGTCACCCCAAACGTTTAAGAAACAACCCTAAACAATCATTTAAGAACTTTGTACTCACTTGTCAATAGAAACTAGAAATAGAACCATATTTACATAGTTTTTTTTTTAAAAAAAAAAAAAGACCACACCCCCAAACTTATTCTATTTGTACAATTAAAGGGGTGTGTGAATACTATAGAAAAATGACAAGTGAGTACACTAATACCGAACCAATAAAACGTTCGTTCGTAACCCAACCGCTTACTTCAAGTAGCATAAACAAATGCTAACTTGATTTTACTCAATTTGTGCCTTAGGTTCAGCGACAATGGTTTGGAAAAAAATTAATTGACCCGGGTATTTGATATATGTTCTGAATTGAAAAGGCTATAAGTTTCGACAGGGTAACGAGGGATAAACAAATTACAAGGTAAACTTTAAAGGCTCAAGCGATAAAAATGAAAGCCTAAATCATATCTCCTGAACTACCTCATCTAGGATTTTACCTCAAGTTTCCCCCAATCAAGTTCTAGATTCATTAAAGGTATCATGAACTTGCTACTGAATAATCGGCGTCAAATTGTTCGAAGAGCTATACAATGAGTCTATGTGATCATGAGGCGGTCTTGAACATCAGCAACTAGGGCCTCAAATGGATAGGCCTCTTCTTCTTTCGAGTCTTCTTCTTCTTCTTACACTTGTTCCTATTCACCCGGCCCTTGAACCTCCTCACGCCAGATGCATCTCATTATTGAGAGAGTTAGAGGTTTTATGGGGACGCATCGGCTATCGCCTATGATCACCACACCGACCCTTTTGAAAAGCTCAGTGAGAAGAGATGGGAAGGGCAGGCTAGCCTTTGTGGTTTAGACTGCATGCAGAATTGATGAATAGATGAAGAACCCCACATTCAGCGGCTTCCCCGTCTCAATAGCGTAAATTGTCAAAGCACAATCTTTTAAAACGTCAGACAAGTAAGATATTGAGAAGAGGATTGAGTATATAAAATGATGCCAAACCTTTGGGATTGGGTTCAAGAACTTTGACGGAAAGTTGGCGAGACCGAGCCCCATATGTGTCCATTCAACATTACCAAAGGTTAGGGCCTGGATGACTGTATTAAGGCTTGGCTCTCTTTCTTTATCCTCGTTTTGAGGTCGCTCTGGAGTAACCAACCACAAAAGTTCATTGATTTTGTTGGGACCAAAGTTTATTGGATAAGTCCGGACCCTGGTCCGGTTGTTTTGAGCTTCAACACAGTTTGCGTAAAATTCCTGGACCAAAGTAGCATCGCCCAAGGGTGGTGTTTGGCAAAACTGTTGCCAACCTCGCCTCCTTATCACGTTCAAAAATTCGGCCAGAATATCATCAAAGTCCACAAATCCACGTTGCCGAATGCAAGCCTGCTTATACTCGAACCGAATAAAATGCTATTCGACTTGTTTGGAAACGAAACGGGCTGAGTTGAAGTTGGAAGCGGGACCGCCGGGTTGTGAACAAGATCCTTCTCCTCTTGGACATTTAGAAACAGCTCACTTAGGCATTGTCCCTAGCAATTCAAGACACAAAACACAGCCACCCAATCACAACTGAACAAGAAAATTCAACCAAACAATCACAAATTGCCAAGAACACCAAGTTTCCCAAATGCGCACACACCAATCACAATGAATGCAACAAAATTTCAACAATTTGGCATCAAATCTTGCATCACACAAATAAACCATCCCTAATCAACGTATTCATCACCAAAAATCAACCCAAAAACACAATGTTATGAAGAAATTGCAAAATGGGCTTTCTCGAGTTTCATTAACAATCCAAATTCAACCATTCCTGTAATGTAAATGCAAATCAACTCAAGATTTCAACACATACCTGAAATGTAGGGTCAAAACTACTTGTCGAAAAAAATGAGTGCCCAATGGTTGAAAATGATAAAAATTGCCCCTTTGGTACCTCCAACCCTAGAAACTCGAATTTGTGGTTGAAAATAGATTTTTGGTAGATGATTTGTGGTGGAAATCTTAGATTTAGGGTGGAAAATGATAGAGTTGAGGTTTGGAAATGATTTGGGATGAAGAAATTTGAGCGGTTCGATATTTAGGGAGTTGGTTGTGGTAATTGAATTAAGCAAAACCCCATAAATTAGAACACAGGCGTCACCACTGCAGCGATCATTTTCACCGCTGCAGCAGTCATAGATCAGTAGACATTATGCTGGTTCACTGCTGCAGCAGTGAGTTCCACCACTGCAACAGTGGAACGCCAGAATGTCTACTGACATTCTGGCGCTGCAGCGGTAAAAATGACCACTGCAACGGTAATAGGCTAGATAGATTTTTGTGATTTTTGATATTTTTTTCAAAAAAATAAACCACCACTCGCTTCCACTTCACTACTTCAACGTTTTTATGAATAAAACACTATCCCGAATATCCAAACTCCTCAAACATGGTTCGAGACCATTCTGGCCTCCAAAACATAGTATATATCAAAAGCAAGCATAAACCTACCCTCGATTTTATATCAAAAAGTATGCTTAATTTACCGTCCCCCGCTGGATTTAGCAAATTCCACCCTAATCGTCAACGAGGGAGATACTCTCTACAACTCGTTCTTCATTTCTAGAATAGTGCTTGATTTTCTCCTCCATTGACTTAGAAAATACATCCATCATCACCTTCCAATTCAACTGAGCCGAATGAAAATACATGTTTGATCCGGAATGGTTCAGACCATCGAGACTTCAATTTTCTGGGAAAGAGCCTCAGCCGAGAATTGAATAACAGAACTTGTTGGCCCGGGCTGAACTCTATCCTAACTATTTGTTTATCATGCCACTTCTTCATCTTGTCTTTGTAAAGATTGGTGTTCTCATACGCTTCATTAGGGAATTCTTCCATCTCATTGAGTTTGAAGAGATGTTCGTCACCCGAAGCAGTAAGATCTAAATTTAATTTCTTGATCGCCCAGTAGGCACAGTCTTCTAACTCCACTAGAAAATAACATACATTTTCAAATACCAACCGATAGGACGACATGTCGATCAATGTCTTGAAGGCCATGAAGTATGCCTATAACGCATAATCTAACTTCACCGCCCAATCTCTGTGATTAGAATGAAGCGTCTTTTCCAAAATTTGCTTGATTTCTCAGTTTGACACTTTGGCTTGGCCGTTTTTCTGTCAATGGTATGGAAGCGCCACTTTATGCCGAATCCCATACTTTGTAAGCAATGTATTAAACATTTTATCGCAAAAATGGGTCCCTTCAACATTGATAATGGCCCGAGGTGTCTTGAACCTTATCATTATGTTCCAATTCAAGAATAGACGTCAGCGGCAATTCATGCCTTCTTGAGATGTTGTCAACCATTTGACATCGATCGCAGGTTTTCACAAATGTATAAGCATCATGAAACAACGTCGACCAGTAAAAACCTAACTGAAGCACTTTAGCGGCTGTCCACGTCGCTCCAAAGTGTTCTCCACATGGTGATGAATGGTAATGGTTTAGAATACTAGCCATTTCCTCTTCCGGAATACATCTCTGGATCACTTGGTCAGCACACTTATTGAACAACAACGGTTTGTCCCACATATAATGCCTCAAATATAATAGGAATTTATTCCTCTAGGCACTTAAAAGATCCGACGGCAACACCTTGTACGCTAAATAGTTGATGAAATCAGTGAACCACGGAAGTTCGGTGTCAACTTGAAACAATTGCTTATCTAGGAATGCTTCCATGATACAGGACTCATCACCAACGTCCTCTTGCACAAGTCGTGATAAATTATCAGCAACTACCTTCTCGCTCCCCTTCTTATCTCTTATTCCCGCATCAATCTCTTGTAACAAGAGAATCCACCATATTAGACGAGGTTTGGCGTCTTTTTTGGCAAATAAGTACCGGATGGTGGCATAATCCTTATGGACAATCACTTTGGATCCAACAACTCCTTCTCGATTGTGGTGTAATTCTCTTGGGTATTGATAGGTGTAAATTACCTATCTATTTCCAAACCAAACTTGTTAGTTTTTGAGTATGTTTAGTATGTTTTATTACGTTTTAATTTGTTTATATTCTTTTTGTTATAAAACATGTATTTGGAGTGAAAGGGGACTAAAACGGTCCTTAAGCGATCAAATCGGAGCAGAGCGGTGGAAGAACGGTGGGAAAAGGGCAAAAAAGCCAAAATGTAGAACTGCAGTTTCACGGCCTAGGCGGTGAAACCACGGCCTAGGTGGTGAAAATGCTAAGAAGGCCCTAAAGTCTCTGAATTTTCACCGCCTAAGTGATCAAGCCATCCCCTAGGCGATCATTCTAACTGACATACTCATCGTCTAGGCGGTGATCCTACCGCCTAGGAGGTCACTCTATGGATATGTTAGGATATTTTGGGATATTTTTTAGCCTATTTATATCCTCCCTTCTCCTTTATTTCATGGGTTAAACGTTTTGGGAAGTCTTGAGAGCTCCGAGGCCATTTGACCAAGGGAAGATCACATTGTGAAGAGGGAGAAAGCATTCTCGAAATGATTTTAGTATCAGATCTATGGATATACGGCTAGTTTCCTCATTTCTCTTTTTCTCTCTTAGTTTGGTTAAATGTTTGTTTATGTTTAGCTCATTTCTAGTTATATATAAGGCTACGGCCATGTTTAGCTAAACATATATTGTTTAGGGCTTGATTGAATTCATGCAAACATTGTTTATATAAAATCGATATTTTGTTAGTGGTTGTTCATGTTTATCTGATTGTGTTTGTCGTGTTGTATTGTTTATTATGCTTGTTATGATACACCAAGAATACAAGGTTTGACACTTGGGAGAAGTAACTCCAGATTCGGACTAGGGTAAATACAACATGACGATCTAATAATCCGAGAGAGAGTTAGAAAGTATGCAATCAATGATGTTGGGGCGAAACTCACGTAACCTAAGGTCGTTAAGACATTGAGGGGGACTTCTTCGTTGATGCAAAGTCGCGTATTCTCCCGTATTATACTCAGGAGAGGTGGCGAGGGAGTTTACGAATTGAGATTATCGGATAGGATGAACACCATTAATGAAAATAGATTGAAACAAACACGTTTAAGTAAAAGATATTAATCCCTAGGCAATAATTCCCATAAACGTCCTACCAGTATATTAGTATAATTAGATAAATTAATTTTGTAGTATTAGTATTTATTAATTAAATACCATTTTTATTGCCTAGATAAAGTCGGGTTATGATAATCGCGGTACTCGACTATATTCTCAACCAATCCCTGTGGAACGATATTCGACCAAAAGGTCCACTGTATTACAACTTGACCTATATGCTTGCGGTGAAAGTGGCGATGCGTAATTGCGGCCACCAGGCGTCATTCAAAGTCTTGCTTTCATAATAGATAGATCGGAAGATCTTCTCCTTACATTGGCCTAAAACCGCTCCAACCGCATTGTCGCTAGCATCGTACATTATTTCAAATGGCTCGTTCCAATCCGGAGCGACTATTATAGGAGCCATGATCAACTTCTCCTTCATAGCATTGAAAACTTCCAAACAAGCTTCATCAAAATCGAATGGGGCTTCTTTCTCAAGAAAATGACATAACAGCTTCACCATCTTTGAGAAATCTTTAATAAAACGCCGGTAGAAGCCAGCATGGCCCAAGAAGCTTTGGACTCCCTTCACATTGATTGGAGGTGGAAATTTCTCGATCATTTCAATCTTGGCTCGGTCCACCTTAAGCCCCTTGGAAGAGACTCGATGACCTAAGACTATCCCTTCCTTGAACATAAAATGACACTTTTCCCAATTGAGAACTAAGTGTTTCTCTTCACAACGGTTGAGAACAAGCACCAAATTATACAAGAAATTATCGAATGATGAACCGAAGACCGAAAAAGTCATCCACGAAAACCTCCATTATGTATTCCACCATATCCGAAAAGATCACCATCATACACCGTTGAAATATGGCCAGTGTATTGCAAAGACCAAATGGCATACGTCGGTATGCAAATATTCCGTACGGGCATGTAAAAGTAGTCTTCTCCTGGTCTTCCAGCGCAATAGCTATTTGATTGTACCTAAAATAGCCATCAAGAAAGCAATAATGATCATAGCTAGCAAGATGATCTAGCATTTGATTAATAAATAGTAGAAGGAAATGACCTTTTCGAGTAGCCTTGTTCAATCTTTTGTAATCGATACACACTCGCCATCTAGTGATGGTTCGTGTAGGAATAAGATCATTTCTCTCATTTTTCACTATCGTTGTAAAATCTTGATTTTTTTTTTAAATGTATTTTAGCATATTTAGAAATAAAGGGATAAATGGTATTATTTATTAATTAAATTTAAAAATGTTAGGGGTCAATTTGGAATCTGCAAAATATTAAAAATTTGAATTTAGGTCTAACTAAGAATTTAAAGGAAGTTAAGGGATGAATAAGGTAATTAAGGAAAAAAAAAGATTATCATATATGCATATATACACACACACACAGGTAAGGAGCTGAGATCATTCCGTCATCACGATCGGAGAAACGGGACGTGGCGAGGCAGGGATCAAACTCACGCCACTTCCTTCATGCATATATATAGGTGTAAGCACTATACAATTGTCACGAAACACAATGAAAATTGACACGAAATGCAAAGAGGAAGATCAAACAGAGCAGAGAGGAGAGACAGAGGATCGGAGGTGGCGTCGTCGGTCGACGGAGAGTGATCGGCGGTAGAGGATGTGGGTCTGTGTGTGTGTGTATGTTTGGGGTGTGGGTGTGTGTGTCCAATTGACACAAACATATGGGTGTATTGCTCCGGCCACAGGTGAGTCACCGGAGTGGGTAGAGAGAGAGAAAAGTTCGGTCCGGCGGTATAGGCAGTCTGTTGATGGGTGATCATCGCTTGTAGTTGGTCGGCTGTACAGGTGGATTTCATTGATCATTGTGCTGAGAGGGTGTATTCTGATCGGGGGTGGTGGTGCGTGTTTTGATCGTCGCCAGAGCGGAGAGAGAGGAAGGGCCTGACGTTGCCCTATTGTCAGTGGCGGTAGTACTATGTTTCATCGTATGTGTATGTCTGTCGTATGTGTGTGTGTTTTAGAGGTCGCCAGAGATTCGCTGGTGGTGAGTTTAGAGAGAGAAAGTAGCGTGTGTATGTGTTACTGTGGGTGTCGTGTGGGCGGATGGTGGGTGTGCATGGGGGGTAGACGTGGTGGTGTGTGGGTTCGGTTGTCCGGTGGTGCAGGTGTACGGTTGGTGGGACAGCGAGGCGTGATCGACGGCGAGACCTCGTCGGCGGCAGCATGTTGGGGAAACAGAAAACAATAACGCAAAATAGAAAAGGAAAGGAAAAAAAAAAAAAGGAGGGGAAATTGCAGAAACCACCCCAGAAAAATCCAAAAACCCATCTCGTGGTCGCCAAACGTTTTGGAAACAGGTGAAACTTCAATCGATTATTAATTCTCGTTAAATTAAATTTTAGTTAGTGTTATAAATCTTAAAATCAGAATAATTTCGTGACGATTGATTAATTTTAAGTACGTGGTACATAAAATTAGTAACGATTCGGAATATAGGGTCTGCATTGCTTGATTAGGATATTTTAGATAAGATATTAATTTAGACCCTACCACTATTAGGTTCGCAGGCACTGGCGTCCAGATAGAGTGCAATCAGTGTCAGTTTTGCAAAACGGATATCGAGGTGAGTGTACTGTCTTTTTACCAAACTATTTTCTATATATATATATGAGAAAATATGTGGTTACTTAAATTGTATGAATTTATAAATGATATGCATCAAGCAGGATTTGGGTAAGTTGGTAAACTGAATTTTTGGAAGATTTCGATGGTTTCCAAAATGATTTTTTGTTGAATTTGGTAAAATCAGACGGTGTTTTATTTAAAAAGAAATAGAAAACATTTGTTTTCCTAAAAATGTCTAGTTTTCAAAAGGAAAATAAAGGGGTCGAAAAGTAGTTTTGAAAGAATCAGACGTTTTCTCTAAAAAGAAAAGTGGGAAATATGCTTTTGGACTTTAAAGTTGGTTTAGAAGAAAAGAGATAGACGTGGTGATTTGACGATATTTATTGAGTTGTGATTCGATGATGTTGTAGTTGATTTGACGATGCCCTAGTATTTATCTGTTTCGGTAGAGTGAGATTATCCGCTTCGGCAGAGTGATGTTAGACGTTTATACTGCGCAGTGATTATCCACTTCAGCGGAGTGATGGGTGTTCGTAGGAAGGTATATCCTACGGATGGTACGGTACTGTTGCAAACTCCCGATCATGAGGTTAAAACGATTACTAGGGCTGGCCAGTGTGTGTGTGTTTGAGATTGGTGCTTGAGATGTGGTGTTTTACGTATATTGGTTGATTTGATATTATTTATTATGATGATTGGTATGATCTTATACTAGAAACAAAATTTGGGTGGAACTTATTTATATCGCTTTATTTCCAATGCCTATATACTTGTGCTTGATCCATACTAAATTGTGAAAATATTTAGAACGTATTAATATTTTAAAAATGTTTTACTAAGAATATAGTACACTCGCAGGTACAACAGCTAGGAGTCGGTCCCCTACTGGCACTAAGTAAAGCTACGTGATGGAGTCATACAGGCGTTTGGGAGAAGCTGTCAGAGGCGAACCTATGAAAGGTTCTTGGATAAATACTTTTAGTTAGAAAACAGAATTTGGGACGGCTGTGTCCCCCATAACAAACGTTTGTATTATACGGTGGGCGTATATTGTCATTAGATTGATTTATTTTGGGAGTTCAGGTGATGTCATGTTGTAGTCACACCAGCCTCGGGATGACAGGTGTCCGGGACAGGTTGTGACAATTTTGGTATCAGAGCCTAGGTTATAGGTTCTGTAGACTTGTTAGGAGATGTGTTGGTAGAAGACTATGAGATAGGAGGGCGTGCCAGTCGTCTAGTCAGTAGGGGACATGAGATAGGGTGTCAATAGGTGAGCTTGGTATGTGAGTGTTAAGTCTTTTATTTCATTAGTTTGTGCTTTAGCATGGTGCATGGAGGGTTGTCCTTTTGGGAAAGCAGCGATATGACCACGTGGGGATATTGTTGGGAGGGATGTCTCCCACAAGATAAGAAGGCTAAGTTAAACAAACCACAAATTACGCCGTTGTCAATATACTAGATGATATGGCAGAACACACTTAAGTCAAAATAAAAAAATATATTCAAAGGGAATAGATCGCTTTCTAGGCAATCTGAAAGGAAACTGTGACGTTACCGGACAAGAATTTAATTTGGCAGCACCTTTTAAATTGATTAATAAACGGAGTAACAGTTGTGGCATGTAGCAAGGCAATAGGAAATGATATATATAAAAGTAGCCAAGGATTGTGGATCTAGAAGGATAGTAGGTGCGTGTAAAGAAAATCCATTCGAATGAGTAATATAGAGTTGCGGGTGGAGTTAAATTGGGGCTGAATAAAAGCATGTATTGTTGGGAAGACATATCTAGTACCTCAGTTAGTCTGATAGGGGAGTTTGGGAAGTTAGAAAAGTGTTAAAGAAAGGATATCACAAGTCGGAACGCAGATGCTGTTCAAACAAGTTTTGGCAGTGGATACTGTAATAACTAGGGATTTTCCCTATGTAGTATCGAGAATTGACAAGGTGCTTGTAAGCGCGATTAGTAATTGTGGTTGCTGTTAGATAAGTTCTATAAGGATAAAGAGAGATGAATGTTCGACTCGTAAGTTGGTTAATTATACTTGTGTTAATAAATGTGGGAAAGTAAGATGGGAAATTAAAATCTTGAGACTTTAAAGGCGATTGCTATGGTATAGGAAAAATTGAGTGGGTTAATTTAAGTCGATAATTGATTGTATTTAATTAAATTTGAATAACTTTGGTGGTGTATGAAAAAAAATAATAAAAATAATAATATATATATATATATATATATATTGGATGTTGGGAATTGGAGTAAGTTTGTTTTCGGTTTAGGAAGTCGTAATAGAAGAAGAAGTCGTCACAACAAATTAGAATATCAACTAATGATTCATGTAGACCTGGTGTGTGTTTCCATAAAGATCCGGTGTTGTTAACGCAAAAGTTGGAATGGATAGGTTGTTGAATTGATTGCAACGAATAGGGTGTCCGATTTTTGAGTAGGGTATTTGTAATCGAAGATTAGAGACTGCGACGTGGTAAAAAAAAAAAAAAAAAACAACAACAACGGTGATCCGGTTGGAGGTAGAGAAGAGCATGTCGGACATCTCCAGCATGTGACACTAAGGCAGTGACTAGGACAGTAAATATAACTAGTACTCTTAAGGAATAGCATTCAAGTGAATCCAAGGAAAGTCGAAGTGGTGGATTGGCGAAATATGGAGAAGACCAAGAACATGTGACTGGAATTCAAAATTTGTTTTAGAACTAGTAGAGATTGTATTCGTTCTAACGTTTACTAATGTATGTGTCAAGTTGAGATCTTCGTAAGTTTAATAGGCAATTGGTCGGATGACCACTCTAATTGAGCTTATAAATATGAAGTTGATATTTATCAATTGTAGGGTAGAAGCGTAGAAGTAGATGTCCAATTGAAAACGATTAGAGTGAAAGGGAATGATGATGGTCACGATGCTGACTATGGCAAATATTTGGGGTCAAAAATTGGTGAGTTAATTGTTCATATTAATTTATGGGTTAAATTTAGAAGCCTTGTAAGTTTAGTAGGACAGCTGGTCAGATGGTAACGATGTCCGGTATTGATTATTACCGTAGTATAGACATGTAAAGGTCGGATGTCCAATTACGAAGGTTTAGCAATATAGTGGAAATTAACTGTAGAGCTGATTACCGTGTTTGAAGGAATGATGAAGTTTGGAAATTTGGAATAAAATGTGTAGGAATGATAATGTCAATTTACAGATGAGACCTTAAAGGAGGTGCATAGAATAAGATACGCAGTACCCTAGTAATATTAACTATACTGTAATGGAATTAATAGGATTAGTAGGTTGGAATGGAAATAGAAATCATAGCAATTGTTATTTGGTGATTTGTTAGTCAAGTTAAGATCGAGAAGTAACGAAATCTCTAGGAGGGGCTATTGTAGCCTTGACCTATACCAGAAAAGAAAAGGGAGAGGAGTTCGAAGAGTGTTTTCTAGATGCGCATGTCCAATATATATATATATATATATATATATATATATATATATATTGATAGGATTGTTCGATTGCGAGATGCACCAATTTTATGCAAATATTAAAATTAAGTTGGGACAGGATTTTCTGTTAAAATCAAAAGGGGTAAGGATTGGTAATTCTAGGAATGTTATTAATCAGTTATTCGAAATCTTGGAATTTGAAATTCTGAAATCATAGGTGTTGTTTCCATATGGTGACCGGGACAATAATTGTTATCAAAATGAAATAAGTCACCAGTATGTGAACAATGCGTGGGGGGAAACTGTAGTATTAGAAGCTGATAGTTATTTGCACATGCGGGTTAAGAAAAAATAAATAAATAAATAAATTTCCATATTCCTTTAGTTTCCCAAGTGGAAGTTGATACCTTGTTCCAGCTATGGGTCAATGGTTTATCAAGAAATACGATTCAAGTGTTGGAAGATATGTTGATACGATGTGTCGTGGAAGTTTCTAGTAAGAGGGATGATTGTGTAATGTTAATAAAATCTATTTATGCCAATAACTATCTTGTCGTCAATCATGGTGGTATCGCATAAAGCGCTATATGAAAAGGATATAGGATTTCGATCTGATAGGTTGAATTGAGATAGGAAAACGAAACTTGCGGAATTTAAAAATAGCCCGGTGTGACTACAATTTTACTGGAAATTGGAAGTTATCAAGATGTCACGAACAAGGAAAATATAAAATATCCTTGAGATGATATGTACACATGATATAATATCTTACGGTTAATAGCTAGTAATTATTAGAATGTGTCGATTTCGTTGTGACTAGGGCGTACCTATGTCCTTCGAGTCGTATACCTACGTGGATATACGTTTGAAGCAGGTTAGGTAGGTGAAAACAAACTTGAAACACGTAACCATGTCAGGGACTTGGTAAAATGTAGAGGCATGAAAGGAATTCTTATAGATTATTTGTTTAACATATTTGAATTGTAGTTATGTGGGTTGGTGATATTTAGGTATTATGAATGATGTCGATATGAGTATTAAAGAGTTGAGGTAGGTATCGAAGTTAATGATAGTTGAGTTATCTGTGCTTATAAGATTGATGGCGATTATAGTTAGGTTAAGTGTTAAATGGAAAATATTGCTGCAATGGACGACTAGGAAATGTCGGATGAAATAGATAAGCGTCGGTCACGACGGAATGAAATAGACTCAATACACTAAAATATTTGTAGTAGATAGTGTTGTTACTGATTTTAATTTTTATCAGAGTGGCGTAGTGGAAGCAGTTAGGAAGATGAGATTTTTTTTTGACAATGGGTGATCCGTGTTAAGTGTAACCGACCGAGTGCACCATGTTTGTTGGATGGTTATGATTTGACGAAGAAATTGTTGGTTATAAATTTTGGGCGATTTGTGATGTTGAGACCGTATATAGGAAACAGTTGTCCTGGAATCACATGAGACGAATATAACTTTGTGGTACGACTTTGACGTATTAGTAGCCTGACGCCAATTTTGGAAATAATTTGACGATTACGAATTATGAGTGATTTTCGGTTTTAGGACCCTACATAGGAAACAATTGTTCTAGAATCAAGTATGACTAACATCCCCGTGTGGTGCGACTCTGGATTGTTATTGTTTTGACCGAAATTTTAATTCCTATTGTTTTGAACGAAAATTTCGGGACGAAATTTCTTTTAGGGGGGAAGAGTTGTAAGATCTTGATTTTTTTTATATGTATTTTATCATATTTAGAAATAACGGGATAAATGGTGTTATTTATTAATTAAATTTAAAAATGTTAGGGATCAATTTGGAATTTGCAAAATATTAAAAATTTGAATTTGGGTCTAACTAAGAATTTAAAGGAAGTTAAGGGATGAATAAGGTAATTAAGGGAAAAAAAATATTATCATATATGCATATATACACACACACACAGGTAAGGAGCTGAGATCATTCCGTCATCACGATCGGAGAAACGGGACGTGGCGAGGCAGGGATCAAACTCACGCCACTTCCTTCATGCATATATATAAGTGTAAGCACTATACAATTGTCACGAAACACAATGAAAATTGACACGAAATGCAAAGAGGAAGATCAAACAGAGTAGAGAGGAGAAGCAGAGGATCGGAGGTGGCGTCGTCGGTCGACGGAGAGTGATCGGTGGCAGAGGATGTGGGTCTCTGTGTGTGTGTGTTCGGGGTGTAGGTGTGTGTGTCCAATTGACGCAAACATGTGGGTATATTGCTCCGGCCACAGGTGAGTCGCCGGAGTGGGTAGTGAGAGAGAAAAGTTCGGTCCGGCGATATGGGCAGTCTGTTGACGGGTGATCATCGCTTGTAGTTGGTCGGCTGTGCAGGTGGATTTCGTTGATCATTGTGCTGAGAGGGTGTATTTCGATCAGGGGTGGTGGTGCGTGTTTTGATCGTCACCGGAGCGGAGAGAGAGGAAGAGCCTGACGTTGCCCTGTTGTCAGTGGCGGTAGTGCCATGTTTCATCGTATGTATATGTTTGTCGTATGTGTGTGTGTTTTAGAGGTCGCCAGAGGTTCGCCAGCGGTGAGTTTAGAGAGAGAAAGTAGCGTGTGTGTGTGTTACTGTGGGTGTCGTGTGGGCGGATGGTGGGTGTGCATGGGGGGTAGACGTGGTGGTGTATGAGTTTGGTTGTCCGGTGGTGCGGGTGTACGGTTGGTGGGACGGCGAGGCGTGATCGACGGAGAGACCTCGTCGGCAGCAACATGTCCGGGAAACAGAAAACAGTAAGGCAAAAAAAAAAAAAAAAAAAGGGGGAAATTGTAGAAACCACCCCAGGAAAATCCAAAACCCATCTCATGGTCGCCAAACGTTTCGGAAACAGGTGAAACTTCAATCGATTATTAATTCTCGTTAAATTAAATTTTAGTTAGTGTTATAAATCTTAAAATCATAATAATTTCGTGACGATTGATTAATTTTAAGTACGTGGTACATAAAATTAGTAACGATTCGGAATATAGGGTCTGCATTGCATGATTAGGATATTTTAGATAAGATATTAATTTAGACCCTACCACTATTAGGTTCGCAGGAACTGGCGTCCAAATAGAGTGCAGTCAGTGTCAGTTTTGCAAAACGGATATCGAGGTGAGTCTACTGTCTTCTTACCAAACTATTTTCTATGTATATATATGAGAAAATATGTGGTTACTTAAATTGTATGAATTTATAAATGATATGCATCAAGCAGGATTTGGGTGAGTTGGTAAATTGGGTTTTTGGAAGATTTCGATGGTTTCCAAAATGAAACTAAAAATGAATTTTTGTTAAATTTGGTAAAATCAGACGGTGTTTTTTTTTAAAGAAGAAATAGAAAACATTTGTTTTCCTAAAAATGTCTAGTTTTCAAAAGGAAAATAAAGGGGTCGAAAAGTAGTTTTGAAAGAATCAGACGTTTTCTCTAAAAAGAAAAGTGAGAAATATGCTTTTGGACTTTAAAGTTGGTTTAGAAGAAAAGAGATAGACGTGGTGATTTGACGATATTTATTGAGTTGTGATTCGATGATGTTGTAGTTGATTTGACGATGCCCTAGTATTTATCTGTTTCGGTAGAGTGAGATTATCCGCTTCGGCAGAGTGATGTTAGACGTTTATACTGCGCAATGATTATCCGCTTCAGCGGAGTGATGGGTGTTCGTAGGAAGGTATATCCTACGGATGGTACGATACCGTTGCAAACTCCCGATCGTGAGGTTAAAACGATTACTAGGGCTGGCCAGTGTATGTGTGTTGGAGGTGTGTGTTTGAGATTGGTGCTTGGGATGTGGTGTTTTACGTATATTGGTGGATTTGATATTATTTATTATGATGATTGGTATGATCTTATACTAGAAAAAAATTTGGGTGGAACTTATCTATATCGCTTTATTTTCATTGCCTATATACTTGTGCTTGATCCATACTAAATTGTGAAAATATTTAGAACGTATTAATATTTTAAAATTGTTTTACTAAGAATACAGTACACTCGCAGGTACAACAGCTAGGAGTCGGTCCCCTACTGGCACTAAGTAAAGCTACGTGATGGAGTCATATAGGCGTTTGAGAGAAGCTGTCAGAGGTGAACCTATGAAAGGTTCTTGGATAAATACTTTTAGTAAGAAAACATAATTTGGGACGAGTGTGTCCCCCATAACAAACGTTTGTATTATACGGTGGGCGTATATTGTCATTAGATTGATTTATTTTGGGAGTTCAGGTGATGTCATGTTGTAGTCACACCAGCCTCGGGATGACGGGTGTCCGGGACAGGTTGTGACAATCGTCATGCCGCCTTTCTTGGGCACCATTTGCACCAGACTCACCCTTTCACTCTCAGAAATAACATATATAATCCCAACATTTAAGTGTTTCAACACCTCCGCTCGAACCACTTCTTTCATCGCCGGATTTAGCCTTCGTTGATGCTCAATGGAAGGCTTAAAGAAGTACTCCATCAAGATCTTATGCATGCATATTGTAGGGCTAATTCCTTTGATGTCGAAAATAGACCACGCGAAGGCGGGTTTATACTATTTTAGAATATTCAGCAACTTGTGTTCTTCCTATTGAGTCAAGGATGATGAGTAACGCACCCCAATTTTTTGAAAAAGAAAAATAAATAAATATAAAAATATGTATTTTTAAAATAAAAAAAAAATCATGTTAAAGAGATGGAATTTTTGAAGGGTCGATTTTCTCATAAAATACTTAAGTTGATTTTAAAAAAAAGGAGTCGACACCTAGCATTGAGTTTAAATGGTAAGCTAGGTCACCGGATTTTGAAAACGATTTTTTTAAATGGCTTAAGTAAATTTTTTACTCCAAAAAAAAAATGCGGGCCGACCAGAAATTCCTTTATTCTTAAAGGTTTGGGGGTCGGTTACATTCGGGGAAGGTGTTAGGTGATAGGTGTAAAATACATATCTACTTCTAAACCGAATTTTGTAGTTTTCGAGTGAATTAGTAATATTTAATTGCGTTTTTGTAATTTTTATGTAATTCAGGTGTAGGGATACAAACAAGCGACAAACGAACAAAAACGATGGAAAAATGGTGAAGAAACAAGTTTTCAAGATCACAAGAGCCACCGTCGCGATGGTGAGATTGTAGAGAGTGCTAAATTTGAACAAGTCCCACCGCTGCAGCGCAAGGCCACTACCGCAGCAGTGAAAGATCAGAGAGTTTGGATGTTGTTCCACCGCTACGGCATAAGGCCACCACCGCAGCGGTAAAATATCTGTGAGCTAACTGACTTACCCACCGCCACGGCTATGATCCCACCACCGCGGCAGTGGGCTCTGCACAGCAAAATAGATATTTTCAGATATTTTAAAGCTTTGCACCTACAAATACTCATTCTCCCACTTCCCTAAAAAGGGTTGGAAGGATGAAACGTCCCTAACCCTTAGGAAGTGGTCCTTGGCCATTTTTTAAGAGCTCAAAGAGGAGATTCATCATCCGGAGAAGAAGAAATACTAGCAGATCAATCTTCGGCGAAAGTGGAGACCACTTCACTTTAAGATTTGATCTTTATCTCTTTGTAGCTTAATATTTTATTGTAAATGATGATGAATACCTCTTGGTTTAATGTTCCAATGGCCAAGATCATGTTAGATTAGATAAATATTAGCTAGGGATTGATATAGTTGTGTAAATACTAGTTTGGTTTAATAAATATTTCTTTAATGGTTGTTTGCTTTTAATTCCGATTGTGTTTTTCATTTTATGACAATCTTAGTATGCTTGTTAAGGTACTTGGGTTGGATTTGAGAATATAGGGTTTCACACTCGGAAGAGGTAACCTGGGATTCGGTCTAGGGTAAACACATTGTTACGATCTAACGACCTGGGAGGGCGTTAGTGAGTGTGCAATCGATGACATTGGGATAAGACTCACGTGACCTAGCGTAAATAAGACATTGAGGAGGATCTCTTCATTGACACGAAGTCACGTATTCACTCGTCTTACACTCGGGAGAGGTGGCGAGTGAGTTTACGAACCGAGATTGTCAGATACCTAAACTCCGTTATTGTTAACTTAACGAAATCAAACATGTATTAAGTGAACGAAATCAATCCCCTAGGAAATCAACTTAGTTAGGATTAACCCACTAATTATAGTTTAACTTAGTTTCAATTAGTTTAATTTAAAACATTTATTGAACCGTCTCGATAATAGGAGACTACGCAAATTGTGGTTTTTACTTATTCACACCGTCCCTATGAGAACGATATTCGATCTTAAAGATCCATTATATTAAAATTAGATCTCATGCACTTGCGAGTAGTCAATACGCGAGCGCGTAACAAATGCGAGGCGTACATTAGGCACCCCAAGACGCTCGTCTGAAAACGGTACCTTATCCAATTAAGTTCAAATAAAATTTAAGTTCGAATGTTTTATTTTATTTTAGAAATATCTTCCAAGACAATTTATTTTTTTAAAAACTATTTTTTTTTTCAACAATTTTTTTTTTTTTTTTTTTTTAAAAAAACGAAAAATAAAAATACCAAAAATTATAATTTTTTTAAAAAAACGAAAAACTTGAAATAAAAGAAAAAAAAAAACTTTTTTTTTTCTTTTTCGCTCTTTTTTTTTAAAGATTTTTTAAAAAAAAAAATTTTTTTTAACATTTTTCATTTTTCTTTTTTTTTTAAAACAAAACTGATTTTTTTTTTTTTAATTTCAATTTTTTTTTATTTCGTTTTTTTTAATATGTTTCTTATTTTTTAAAGGAGAAAATATATATTTTTTTTCTTTTTTTTTAATTTTTTTATAAAATAAAAATAAGAAAAGAGAATAAAAATTCATTTTGAATTTTCATGAAATAAAATAGATTTTTTTTTTATTTTGAAATATTCCCCCAGTGTGATCGCTTATAAAATATCAATGATTTAATAAGGATGAGTCCCAGGGGTGTTTGATGTCTCAGATGTTAAATTTGGATTATTTTGATAATAGGAAGGAATATGGGTGCAAAATATATTTTTTGAAAAAAATAAAAACATTTTTTTTCTTTTTTTAAAATAAAACATAGGGGAGTTTGATTTGATTTAGAAATCATGATAAATCACACTTTAGAGAAAATTTCATTTATTTTTTTTTTTTTTTTAATATTTTTTAGTGAAAATAATTTGGAATGACTTCGGTTTTAGCGATTCTTCAAAAAAATACCCCCTCTTGAAAATACTATTTTTATTATTCACAAAATTTTTGTATTTCTTTAAAAAAAACCCAAAATGATTTTATATATATTTTTTAGAAAAACATTATTTTTACAAAAAGAATTTTTTTTTTTCTTAGTTATTTTATAACAAAATATATATGAAATACAAATAAAAATTTTACTCATTCCATTTATTAACTTATCCCAAGTTCAAAACCCGATTTAGGGAAGTGTTTTCCAAAACCCACCACTTAAAAATTTCACACTAGTTGGGAAATGCGAAACGGTGGTACGGAAAACTTTCCCTTTCTCAAATTTCGAGTTGAGTTATTTTTTTAATTTTTGGATTTTTCTTTTTTTTTTCTGTTTTAATTTTAATTTAGGACTATGAAGATTAATTCATTTATTTTATTTTTTAATGAGAGAAAATAAATATTTACAGAGACATAATAACAATACAAAAAGAGCATAAAGTAAAATTACAGAGCTAAAAGCGCGGAAAGGCGCAGGACAAGAAATAAAATAGCAAAAAGGCGCAAAACATAAATAATTATAACAAATATAAAAGCGTGGAAAGGCGCATAATAAGCACAATGAAATAAAAGCGTAGAAAGGCGCAGAACAAAATATAATTACAACGTAATAAAAGCGCGGGAAGACGCAAAATAGAAAAATAAATGCTAAAAAGTAAACTCTTTTTTAGTGTCCCAGAGGGACGTCTTTTTAAATTTTGTCCAATTTTAGGTCCATCACTTCAAGCGGTTTAAACAAAAAATAAAAGTGTAGTTGAGAAGTTGGAAAAACTTACCTAGGTTTGGACGGTTTCTTCTCCATTTCCGCTTCTTCTTCCCCCCCATTTTTTTTTTTTTTTGCACAAAAACCCTTCTCACCAAAATCTCCCATAGATAGGGAATTCGTGATAGCATGCTCTAATGGATCCCGATCCACATTTTCATGAAAACATTCCCTAACGCACGAGTCAACAACTTCCACTCGGTTGCATTTTGGGCATTCATCCGGAAAGTTCATAGTCTTGAAAATATTGAATTTAATCTCATTTTCATTCACCCTCAACATCAAATTCCCCTTATGCACGTCGATTAACATCTTTCCCGTTGCAAGGAAATGCCTCCCAAGGAGGATTGGAATCTCCCGATCCTTTTCCATTTCTAAAACGACAAAATCTACAGGAAAAATGAACTTGTCTACCTTCACCAAGACATCTTCAATAATACCCTCTAAATAGGTCAACGAGCGTTCCGCCATTTGAAGAGAAATTGTATCTGGCTTCACATTACAAAGTCCCAACTTCTAGTAAACGGATGATGGCATTAGGTTGATGCTTGCTCCTAGATCACATAGTGCTTTGTCAAAGTGAGATTTCCCAATAGTGCACGAAATCGTGAAACTCCCGGGATCCTTCAACTTTTGCGGCAACTTTCTTTGAAGTATAACACTACACTCCTCCATCATCTTGACTGTCTCGTATTCCTCCAACTTCTTCTTCTTCGTCATAATGTTTTTCAAGAACTTCTCGTAGTTGGGCATTTGTTCCAAAGCATCCGCAAAAGGTACGTTAATATGAATTTTCTTGAAGATGTCAAGAAATTTTGCAAATTGAGAATTCAACTTCTTCTTTTGGAATCTTTGTGGATATAGTAAAGGTGTGGTGAGAATTGGTGAATTTTCCAGAAATTTAATTCTTCTGGGAATCACCTTTTGGTCTTCCTTCTTTCCTTTAACCGAAACAACTTGCTTTTTCTTCTCAACTTTCTCCTCTATCTTCTTTTTAATTTTCCCCTCCTTTTTTTCATCAACTTCATCTTCAACATTCCTCCTTTGCTCATCATTTTCAACATCAAGATTCACTCCTGACTCTTCCTCCATTGGATTACTTGCTTCGACCTCCTTTTCGCTTCTTAGTGCAACTGCTTTGCATTCCCACAGGTTCGTTTCTATATTGCTTGGAAACTTCCCCTTGGTTTGCTCTTGGATTGAATTTGTAAGTTAACCGATTTGAGTTTCCAATGATTTCAGAGTTGCATTTGTGCTGGTACATGTGGTCTCAATCGTGTCTAGCCTTGTTTCATGTTTGTTGAGCCGGTTATGCATTTCACGCATAATGGTTTGAGTCTCTTTCATAAATGAACCAAGCATGTCTTCCAAGTTTGGCTTTTGGCTTTGCATCGGAGGTTATTTCATTTTACGATTTTGTTGCATGGGTTGATATCCTTGAGCTTGTGATCCATATCCGGGAGATGGTCGCAATGTGTTCTGATTATTCGCACACGAAAAATTCTCTTGATTGCGAATTTTGAGATGATAGTAAGTCGGGATATTAGTAGTGGGCCTAAAAGTATAAGCCTGGTTGCTGACAAAATGACATTCTTCGAACTTGCTATCCACTCCCGGTTGTGAACTACTTGTAACGTTTTTCGTTTCACAACTCGACAAAGCATCCTTAGTAGAGAAGGCGACCAATTGTTTCGTGAGCTTAGAAACTTGGGCCGATAAGGTAGCAAGATAATCGGCCTCATGAATTGAAGCTACCTTTCATTCCATATTCCTCTCATTTGGACATTGGTAATTATTACCAGCCATTTCTTCTAAAAGAGCATTGGTTTCATCCGGGGTCTTTGACAACAATGATCTTCCCGACGTGGCATCCACTATGGTTCTTGTTTGGCCATCCAACTCATTGTAAAAGAGTTGGGTTTGAAACCAATCCTGGTACCCATGTTGGGGGCACTTACACAATAAATCCTTGAACCTCTCTCAGGCTTCAAATAGAGGCACGAAATCCCTTTTGTGAAATTGTGCAATTTCACCTCTTAGCAACGACGTATTTGAAGGTGGGAAGAACTTGGTAAGAAACCTTTGAGCAAGGTCCTCCCAAGTATTGATGCTTCCCGGTTGAACCGATTGGAACCAACTCCGTGCTCGGTCACAAAGTGAAAATGGAAATAACCTCAACCGTATTACATCCTCAGCAACACCGTTGATTTTCATTGTATCACAAATTTCCAAAAAGGTAGCTAGGTGGATATTGGGGTCTTCGTGGAGATTCCCGCCATATAGTTTTGTTGGACCATATTGATCAGGGCGGGTTTCAACTCGAAATTATTGGCCTGAATCGGATGCCTCCGAATTCCTGAGTAGTTGTCGAACATAACGGGTTGATAGTAGTCCCTAAGGACCCGTTGTGGAACTTCTAGCCTCAGAGGCTGCTGCGGTAGTGCCTGTGGAACCAGCGATTGATGTGGCATATGTGGCATACGATCATATCCTCCGTTGGCCATGGATTGAGTTTGGCTTCTTTTCTCTCTCCTTATTCTTCTTGAAGTACGCTCGTTCTCAGGATCAAGAGTTAAGAATTCCAAATTTCTACTACATCGTATACACTGCTTGATCACAACAAATGAAACAAATTCAAAAACAAATTGAAACAAAATTAAAACAAAAGAATTGTCAAGATTAATATTCAACTACTTAGTAGTAATATCAACCAAATCACTATACCGTATCCTCGGCAACAGCTCCAAAAACTTAAACGCGACTTTTTCACGCCTTGATTTAACTCAAAAGTGCACGAGGTCAAGTTTTAATATAATGGATCTTACGATCGAGTGTCGTCCTCTGGGAAAGGTGTTTGGATTAATTGAATGCTACAATTGACATAGTCTTATATTAGCTAGACGGTTCAATAATTGTTTGAGTTTGTTTAATTGAAAAACTAAATTAAAACTAAAAACTATGGATTAATTCTAACAAAATGGATTATCTAGGAATTGATTTTGTTCACTAACACATGTTTGATTTCATTTCGTTGACAATAACGGTATTTATCCTATTTGACAATCTAGGTATCGTAAACTCGCTCACTACCTCTCCCGAGTATAAAGTGAACGAATATGTGACTTCGCGTCAATGCCGATGTCCTCGTCTAGCATCTCTACCACACTTAATCACATGAGTCTTGACCCAATCTCATGGATTGCACACTTTCTAATACTATCCCAAGTCATTAGATCATTGCGATGTGTTTAACTCTAGTCTGAATCCAAGGTTACCTCTCCCGAGTATCAAACCCCGTATTCTCAAAACCAACCCTAATACCATAACAAGCATATCAAGATTGTAATAAAATGGTAAACACAATCACATTTAGACAAACAACCGTTAAAGAAACATATATTCAATAAAACGTGTATTACATGAACTACATCAATCCCTAGATAATATTTATCTGGCCTACCATGATCACAACCAGAGAAACATTAAAACAAGAGAGATTTATCATCATTCAAGATAAAACATTTAGATACAAAGAAAGAAACAAAGATAGAAAGGGCAAATCTAAGAGTGGAGTGTTCCACTTTTGCCAAAAATCGATTTGGAATTGTTTCTTCTTCTCCAAATATGAAATCTCCTCTTCAAGCTCTCAATATATATTTTTGAACAAGTGTTGAACGTTTTTAAAATTGGTAGAACAAAGGGGTATAAGACAAAGATAAAAAAAAAAAAAAAAAAAAAAAAAAAAAAACATCAAGAAAATATCTAAAACAGTTGGCCATTGACCGTTGTAGTGGTAGGTTTCACCGCTGCAACGGTGGGCAAGTCGGTGGGCATTCTGCCCTTTCACCGCTGCAATGGTGAGCGATAAAAAAACATTTGAACTCTCTATTATTTCACCGCTGCAGTGGTAGGTTTAACTGCTGCAGTGGTGAAACTGATGCTTTAACAATTGATTTTCTTAATCATTTTTCTATCGATTTCCTACTGTTTTGCTTGATTATCAATCATTTATGTCCCTACACCTGATTTACATCAAAACAAACATAACCACAATAAAATATTACTAAAACACTAGAAAACTATCAAATTCAACTTAGAAATAGATAGGTATTTTCAACCTATCAGTAGTCCCCCAGGCCTATAAATACAGGGGGTTTGTTTTTATTTTTTCAAGAGTTGGAATCTAGACTTTCTCTCTCAAAACCTCGACAATGCTCTCGTGTTCTAGAGTTTCTAACCAATTTCTTCACTAAACACCTTGAAATTATACTGAAATTCTACCTCGGAGGAAGTTCTTGAGGTTCTTGGAGGAAGAACTCAAGAATTTGATAACAATCGATCGACGACATACAAGAAGATCAAGAAGGCAAAGAATGTATTGTGTTTAGGGAAAGACCACTCCCATAAACTAGGTATGTTTTCTCAATAATCATTTGATATTGTCTTAAATTTATGTATTTTGCTTGTACATAGGATAATCATGTAGTATCCATACTTTAATTTCATGTATATAACACATATAACCTATAACTAACTAAAAAATGGTAAAATCATGTCATATTCATCAAACCATATCAAAACTACATAAACTTATGTCAAGAACATCTAAGAACATGTTAAGAGCATGTGAGTACGAAAATCATCCAAGAACATGTGAGGATCCCGACAAAACATCTATCACACCATGAGTTGTACATAGTCTCTACAATTCTTTCATGAACACTTTAAACCGAACTCTACTATTTGTTAATCCAACCATATACTGTTAGTAACTTACTTTACTTTCCTGCTAAAACATCATGATCATAGCCTGGTACTAATTCTTCAGGCCGGTGGACTAGCACCTTATATATATATACACACACACACACTACACCGACAGACCCTTGTGGCTAAAATTTTGAGATAAAGGGAGGATCTTTATTCCTTCGGGGATAAGTGTGCACCTTCTTCAAGAACGTTCCCGTATATCTTAGTTACGAGTAGGACTGGCATATATATATGGTATTTTCTTTTATTTTTAACTAACAACTCAAAAAACAAACACTAACTTGTCTAAACAAATGAGTTTGGTTGAGGTGTTCTTGACAAAATCGAAAAGATCACTCCCATATCATATTGTGATTCATGTATTGTTTTATATAATAAAATCAACTAAAACTAGTTATCACTTTAAATAAATGCACTATGTGATGACCTGATCTTTCGTTACTCGCCAAAGTACGTAGGCAACCCACATAAGAGTTCGGTGACTTTAGATAAGAAAATCATATCAGATTGTATGTTGGAACTACATGTCGACCTGATTTACTGTAAAAATAGGGATATGTAGACAACCTTTATGAGGTTCAGTTGTTAAAAAAGTACAAAAACATTTTCCTTTCATATGTCATGCATGTTGGAACTATATGTCGACCTGATTCCCTATGAAAACAGAGATAAGTAGGTAACCTTTATAAGGTTCGGTCAGTTTAAAAAGTACCAAAAAATATTTATTTTTCATTCTTATATATTGTTATTGAGTTGTCACTGCTTAGTTTATTTTAGTTTACATGCTTTTATTACATCAAAAAAGTACAAAAATATTTTTATTTTCAATCTGTTTTCTTTGATGTTACATGATAGATAGTTAACCTTTACCAGTTTTTCATTACAAAAATGTATAAAAAGACAAAAAAAAAAATTAAAAAGGAAATTATTTTGTTAAAGAAAATCGAAGAAAATTACTTGGGTGTTATTTAAAAGTGAGTATTCATTTAGACTAAGGTAATGTCTTTGGACGTGTGTCTTAGGGTGTGTAAAACCTTCCTCGAGCATAATTGACCCCCAAACTTAAAAAAATCTCTGGTACAAGACCTTTACGATTTAAAACACGGGCCATTTGAAAACAAAAAATGAATTTCTGAAACTCCCGGTGACCTAGTATACCATTTAACCCATGGTATATGGAGACTCCATTTTTAACTCAAATACCAACCCAAAGAAACCGATGCCTAGAAAAGCCCTTGAAAACTACTTTTGAAAATGAACGAATTTGGAGGATTTCGAGAAAGATGAATGAAAACTTGTTTGCCTTTTTTTCTCAATATCTACTTTCTCTTCTAACAAAATCTGGGGTGTATCAATTGCCTACATCTAGTCCCCCGAGCTCCTGTAGAGATTTCGTAGTCCACTTGGTCTTATTCGTTTTCCAGGCTGGACAAACTCTTACAATTATTTTCATAAGTTTAGGACTAACGTAATTGTTGATTCTAAGATTTTGATGATAATTAAATGTTGATATTTTTGGTAGACCTAATGAGTTTATTGAGTGTTTCAGTGATAAAGTTTTATTGACAATTTAATCATGAAAAAATTGTTGAAGATGATTATGGATGCAAGAGACTAACAAAGAGATAATGGAAATTAAGATACCGAAGACTTTGAAGAACCTAGGGAAAAACAACTCAGGTTAAATTTTTACTCTTAATGTATCCCGATTAGGATCATACACGACACAAAATATTTTTCCAATTAGGTGTGTTTTTAATAGGATCCTAATTAGCTAACATATTTGCTCCTATGTGTAATTGAAGAAGAAATATTGATTTAAGAAAGATTAGATTAAAATTGAATTTAAGTGTTAGTGGAGTTAATCGAGAAAAAAAAAATCAGTTAAAAGGGCAAAAACGTCAAGGAAATTAAAATTAAAAATGAATTAAAGAAGAAGCACAGCTCAATCGATCAACCTACATAGGAGGTCCGGTCAACCGATGAGAAGGTAAAACGATTGAGTAGTCTCTGAATCAACAGGTTGACTTATGTTATTTAATCGGTCGACCTGTGGAAATTAGCTGAACTCTCTAAATTGTTCGGTCGACAGGGAGGTCGATCTATGGTCAAAAATGAACTCTCTGAATCATTAGGTCATAGGGCGGTCGACCTATAAAAGTCTCTGAAACTTTCGTTCGACAGAAACTTAAGGGGCGGTTGACCTATGGCTAAGAGATTTTGGCTTGGGCTACGTCCTGAATCAGGCGGTCAACTGATGGGTGTTGGTCGGTCAACCGATGGACAGTTTTAGGATTTTAGGATTCCATGGTTTTGATACAAAAAGTAGTCGTTTTATGGTTAGGATATGGGAGATATATTAGGGATCTTATGGAATTTAAGATATATAATTGATATTTTGTTATCCCTATAAATATGGATCAAGTATTTTGGATTTTCCTCAATTTGATTTATGAAATTCTTTCTATCCTATCTAATTGAGATTGTGAAAAAGTTTGAGGGACTAAATTGGATATTCTAAAAGATATAATTAAGTGAATTATACTAGGATTGAGTCTTTATGATATAAGGGGTCTATTGGAGTGATTATTTATCATGAAATATGGGAACTAGCCATTAGAGAGCTTGTTCTAATCTCATATAAATAGACCTGTGTTTTTTAGGTTTCAATAATCCCAATCAATCAAGAACTAAGTGTTCATGAGTTTTCTGAGAGTTATCATTCTATCAAGAACCTTGAGTTCGTGAGCATTCTGAGAGTTATCCTTCTGAGATTATAATGAGCAATTAATCGTGAGATTTTTTCTTGAGAAAAAATGTTGTGAATTTGGCGTCACCGATCTAAGCTTTGTCACAATTCAATCTTCATTTTTTGGTGATATTCTGGTGAGATTGTTCCACGCTTTAATTCTTTGTTATGATTAAATATTATTTTGCTTGCTTGGAATTTTAGATATTGTGAAATTGTTTCCTGAATTTTAAATTGCATACAAATATTTTTCTAAATGATTTTTGGTGCAAATCTGATTACATACTTATTTGTGTGCTACTCATATCTATTATAATCAGATTTTAATGTTTTCTAAGAGAGATCGTTCCAAGCTTATTCTTAATTGAGTTTATTGTTATTATCACTTGCTTAGTTAATTGATCGTATGAGAAATCGTTTTTTGAACTTTAAAAGCATAAAAAAAAAATTAAAACAATTTGTGTGATAATCTGCTTACGTGCTCAATTTTGTGCTACCAACATTATTTTTATAATCAGAGTTTTGTTTCTTCACTTAATTCTATTACTAGTAATTATCGGGACATTAATCGAGTTTAAATTGATTTGAGGTGGTAGAAGCTCCAAGTATGAAGAATTTATCAATTTCTTGTAATTGGTGAATTGTGTACGGAATAGGTACAATTGGGAGTATCTAACCAGGGGTAGTTGGGTTTCAATCTCTTCCAGTAAATAGATTGAAATTTATTCTTTACCTAAGTACAAAAAGGTTAGGTTACTCTTTTCCTGTGAAAAGAGATAGGCGTAATTCTTCCTTATTAGAATTAGTTTATGAGTGAATTGTAAAGGTTTAATACTTACCTGGGAAAAGTTTACTTGGAGTGTTTGTAAGGTTTAATTTTTAGCCTAAGGTATAAAAGAATTAGGTTTGATCCTTAGCCTGCGAAAGGATTAGGTTAGTTTTGAGCCTGGTAAAAGCATAAAGTTATTCTTGAGCCTAGAAAAAATAAAAGGTTATTCCTGAGCCTGGGAAAAGGAAGTTGTAAAGGTTGATTTTGAGCCTATGAAAAGAATCATTGTGTAAAGGTTTGATTCCTACTTGTTTAAAAGAATCTAGTGGTTTAGTGGGTGCGAATCTCCGTGGAATTCGGAGGACTGGATTAACCAATAGTGGCTTGGTAAACCAAGATATATAGTGGTGTACTGTATTATTATTTTCTTTATTTATTGTTATTTGGGTGTGCACATAGATTTGAACACTTATCCACTGCCTTATAAAGATAATAATTAATTTAGGTAAAATTAATTATTTGATTTTTGAAGTGTTATTATTTGATAATTTTTATTACTACCCAATTCACCCCCTTCTTGGGTAGCTAACTGGACCAACACTAATTCTTTTACTAGGCTCGGAATCAAACCTTTACAATTTTCCTTTTACCAGGCTCTAGAAGAACCTAATTCTTTTGCAGGCTAGGAATGAAACTTATCTATCTTTTTACCCGACTAACTTAATCATTTTATAGGCTAAGAATCAAGCTTAATCCTTTTATAGACTAAGAATCAAACATATCCCTTTTTAGACACAGATAATATGTCAAATCCTCTCACACTCACCAATTAAAAAAAAAAACAAATTCCCATAGGAGCTTTCACTCTTCAATACAAGATATTCTAAATTAATATCCCAATATACTATGTGATAGATCTATGTGTGAATGCCAATATGATTTTAGTCAATGAAGAACAAAGATAACGTAAATAGATTAATTAGGGAAAAAAATGTTTTACAATATATTTCAAGATATTCAAAGATAGAAAACGATTTTTCTTAAAATAGATTACTACGAGCTCAGACAAGTATGTATATATATCTCGTCGATCACAGAATATAGAGCATGTAAAGTAATTGAAAAGATCTCATCAGAGTTTCTTTAAAAATAGTAGAGACAAGAATATAACACAAAAATTGGTGACAAAAACGATGAGTGCCTTGATCAAGAACCTCTTCAAAAATCCCTCTCAAACATAAATTTTAGCAAAAAATAATTATCTCTTTTAAAAGTAGTTAATGTAAAACTCTTGTTCTTGATTATATTTTTCAAAAAACGCAAGTCAATATATATATATATATATATATATATATATTTCAAACACTGCCTACAACGGTTATATTTCAAAAGATAAACCCATAAATACCATATATAGACCCCGTATATTAAATCCCATTAAATATGACTTGTTTGACCCAAAAATACTCTTTTAAAACTCTTAATTTAGTCTCAAAAGGATTTTGATTCAAAGCCATTAAAAATCAAAAGTAGTTTTTTTTGGTATATCTCATATAATCAAATAGTATAAGGAATAAATAATAAGCACTCGGTCAACCGGTTGTACCCTCAACAATTCATTTTTCAATAGTTGACAACCAGTCAATCAATTGGGCAATTGACCGTTTTCGGCTCAGAATCAACCGTTATATCACTCGTCCGACAGTTAAGCCAAAACCCCCCAAAAAAATCTTGATTCTACTAGTCGACTGTCTCATCCATTGATTGATTATTCAGGCCAAAAAAACTCAAAATCACCTATCCTGAATCTACCAGTCGACCATTTCAATAGGCAATCGACAGTGTAGGCTGAAAAACATATTTTTCCTATTTTTAAAATATTTTCTTGATCAATACTTTTGGGGAAAAAAAAAATATGATCTTGAATTTGTCACTTCTAACTATAATCCACATAATTAAACTTATTTTATAATTGTCGTCCTTAATCCTAATCAGATTACATTAAAAGCATAAAAAGTGTTGAGTTATTTTTTTACCAAAAAATACAAAAAATCTTTTCTTCCCAAAAATAATTAATGTCTCCATTGCAACCATCTTTAACTTCTATCAAATACCGTCTTGATGTTTTCAAGAATTATTGTGTTTATCGAGTATTTCATATTCTAGTTCATGTGCTTCAATTAGAAAATTTTATGAAGAGGAATGATAAAAATCAAGATGGTTGCAATGAAAAATATTAAATTTTGTTTTTTAGCAATATATATTTTTTTTGGTATTATTAGGTAAACAATAAAATTCTTCTTAAGCTTTTAATGCAATACAATTAGGATGACATACGACACTTGAAATTAACATGAAATATTTTTTAAATCGTCAAAAGTGATAAATTTAAGAGAAAATTATTTTCCAAAGTCCTTGATTAAGAAATTATTTGGAAAAGCAAAAAAAAAAAAAAAAATTGCTTGAATGGTCGACCGCCCAAGAGAACGATCAACTAGAAGATGTGGTGGTTTTCAAGATTTTAGGCTATTAGGTCAATCGTTAGGTTGAACGGATGTTTCAAGGCCTAAAACGATCAATCGACTAGTGTGCATTAGAAATCTATCTAGCCATCCAGGCAATCGCATGATGCATCGGTCGACCGGCCTGGTAAATTTTAGTTTTTTTACTAGAATATTTTTTAAAGATCTTCCACCCATTTTCAACCAATTGAATAGGTGTTGACTATATTTCAAAGATATGTCATATTTTTTGAAGAATTTTTTGTTTAGTCATTTTTCTTCATTTGGTGATTTATACCGAAAAAACTTTTTTATATCATTTGTGGTTTTAAATCTAAATTCTTTTGCAACTAAATTAATTGTCTTAAAAATTCTATTCTTGGTCAAATAAATCTAATTTGAATCTATTTGATATATAGGGTCTATATGTGCTATTTTTGGGCATATCTTTCAAATATATATGTTATAGGCAATGTTTAAAATACCTATACATAGACTTGCCAATTTAATCTTTCAAATTATCAGGAATATCATATCGAACAACATTTTTAAAATAGAGAGTGAATAGTTCCTAAAATATATTTTAAGAGATTTATTTTGAAGAAATTCGTGATCGTTAAAAAGGTTATCTTTGTGAAAGCCCTGGGTTTGAATCTACATTGCTATTCTATACATCTTTCTCAAGGAAATATTGATGAGATCTCTCTAGTTATTTTTTCTTTCTCAAAATTGTTCTATACTTGATCTATATATATATCTTGAAAAATTAATTTTGTTATTCTTGTGATCAAAAATTATTTTTATTTCTAAATATATTGAAAATTTTAAAAAACGATTTTGTCTAAAAATCTTATTGTGAAAATATTTGTGATTTAATTACTATAAATTAGATTTAATATCTCACACGTTTCTATCACTAGCCTATTGGGGCATTGATTGAGCTTAATTTTGAATTGAGGTGGTAGAAGCTCCTGTTATAAGAAAGTGCATTTATTTTTTCTATTCGTGAATTGTTTCTTAAACCTAAACATATATGTTGAACCTAAAATTTTGATAGATAATTAAACATTGATATTTTATGAAACTAATGGGTTTATTGAGTGATTCCATATTAGAAATTCTATGTGTTCAATTGAGAAAAAGAATGAAACAAAAAAGTTAATTGTTGAAGATTTACAAGACAAAGATTCTATGAAGAGATTCAAGAAGGGTGCAAAATGAAAGCATTAAATATTCTTTGGAACATTGAAGATTTTTTGTATTCCTAAGTAAAACAACTCATTACTCTTATGCTCTTAATGTAACCCGATTAGAATCATGCACGACACTTTAAAATGAGTAATCTTATGTGTTACACGATAAGAAGTGACAAATTTAAGATCCTAATAGTTTTTATAAATTGTTAAAATCATGAAAATATTTATGATAAAGTATTGAATTGAGAAAATGTTTTCAACACATAACAAGGGAAGTTTCTGGTTAATTCGGTAAACCAACGGAAAGGGTCGATCAACTAACCAAAATAGTAACTTACAAGAAAATATCTGAAAAAGCTACTGGTTAATTCTGTCAACCGACAAAACGGGTCCGTCAACTAACGGAAACAGTGGCCTGAAGAAAATTAAGAAGAGAGATCACTAGATAAATTGGTCAACCAACTGAACAGGAGGTCGACTGGTGGGAAGCGAAGCAACGGTCAACTTTTGGACCATTGCAAAGGCCTGTCAACCGGTAGACAGATGGTCGACCGATGGGTATAGATTCAATCAACTTAACTATTTCGGTTTTCATGATCTTTTACCAAATCCTATGGGTTTAAATGCTAAAAAAGGAGATTTTGTTTTGGGGAATTGAGAATATTGCCAACATATACCATATACTAGTAAGATCTTATTATATTGGTCATTATATTAATTAATTCTTTGAATTGAATTAGTAAAACTACTTCTTATATTTAAGAGTTTTGAATCGAAACTATTTTGGGGACCAAATCAAGCTTTTCTAAGAGTAATTTTAAATGAAATTTATCTATTTTGATAATATATTATATATGGTGTCTTAAAGTGTCATTTTTGGTTTTATCTTTTGGAAACTAGCCGTTATAGGCATAGTTAGAAAGAAACTCATTAATTTTTTGTATTTGCAAGTGTGAGTAGATTAGATATATTTGGGATGATATATAGTCAAGGTAGTTAGTGTTTGATCTTTAAATTGTGAAAAAAAAAATTAGGTTTGATCTTTGGCCTATCAAAAGGATTAGATTTTGATTCTTCCTATAATGGAATTAGGTTAGTCTTTAGCCTGAAAAAAAATAAGATTTTTCATGAGCCTATGAAAAGGGAAAAGTGTAAAAGTGTGAAGGTTTGATTCTAAGCCTGCGAAAAGAATTAGGTTAATTATGAAGCTGTGAAAAGGATTGTAAAAATTTGGTTCTTACCTAGGAAAGGAATTAAGGGATTAGTGGATTTCGAAATCCCTAGTGGAGCTTAGGGGATTGGAAGTAGATAAGACTAGCTTGCCGAAACAAGATAAATTGGTGTTTGTTGCTTTTCTATTTTTGTTGTTTTGTTGTGCACTTAGTTAAATACGTTTCTGCTGTTATACAAGATAATAATCAATTAAGGAAACTGATAACTAGTATATTTGAAGATTTAATTGTCTAAATTTTTATAATTTCCCAATTCAACCCCCCTCTTGGGTAGATCTATGAGCCAACAGTACCTCGTTTAAGTGAGAGTGGATTAGGCATAAAGGAACCTTTCCTAATTAGGGTTACTCTTGTACTTGGGAAAAATATAGGGTGAATCTTTAGCTTGAGAAAAATATAGGTTTGATTTTGAATTTGGAAAAGAATTAGGTTAATCTTATGGCCTATAAAAAAGATTATAAAGGTTCCATTACTACTTGGGAAAGAGATCAAGAGTTAGTGGATTGTGAATTCCCTACAAAAGCTTGCAGAAAAGGACGTAGGCAAGAGTAGATTGACAAACTTCTAGAAATCTTTGTGTTAATTTCTCTATCTTTATCTGGTTGGTTGTGCAATTATATAAACATGTTTTCGCAAAATATCAAGATAACAACCAGTTGGGGAATTGAAGTAATTTGATTATTTATTTTTTAATTTTTTTACTACCAAATTCACCCTCTCTCTTGAGTAGATCATTGGGCTAACAATTGGTATCAAAGCTAGATTAGCTAAATAGGCTTCACATCCTACCCAACACGATCATATAGCACATTGCATGAATACATTAGCTGAGAGGCAACTTATGCACTATCCACCACTATTCATAGGTGGTAATTATGTTTTTTGGAAGGCAAGAATGACTACTTTCTTACATGCTACTAACGATGATGCATAAATAGTTATTAAAAATGGTCTTTACATTCCCATCTATTAATGGTGTTGCTAAGAAAGATGATAAGCAGGACGAGGATGATTTTAAAAAGTTATCAATAAAATATCAATCTATTATTATGTGGATTAAATGTGAATTAGTAAAACACATTATCAAGTTGCGAGTTAGAAAACGAAATATGGGACACCTTATAGCTTACACTTGAAGAGACAAATCAGGTGAAAGAGTTCAAAATCAATGCCTTGGTCCACTAGTTTGAGACTTTCAAAATGAGCAATACAGAGACTATCGACGATATATGCAGTAGGTTCTCCAATATTTGTAGTAGGCTCAGTGCGCTTGAAAAGTCGTATTCAATACTTGAGAGAGTCTAGAAAAATTTGAGGTCCTTAACCAAAGCATGGGAACCCAAAGTAACAGCTAAAGAGGAAGCCAATGATCTAAATCAATACATCATTAATAGCTCATTAACAATCTAATGATTCATGAGTCATTTATACAAGGATATGAAAAATGAGCAAGTACTAACAAATAGAAATCCCTGGTGCTTAAAGAGTTGATAACGATGACAACAGTTATGACAAAAGCCTCGATAGTGATCAAGAGTAGGATGTAGCTATTATTACAAGTAATTCAAGAGGATGACCAAACGTACTTTATGTGGAAGAAATAACTTCAATATGAATAGTATTGAATGTTATAATTGTTGCAAAATTGGGCATTTCCAATTAGATTGTCCTGATTTAAAAAAAAAAAATGCAAGAACAAAAAGAAATCAAACAAGGGCAAGAAGAAATCCATGAAAGCAACATGGGATTATTCACATTCAAATAGCTCCAAAACATTAAGCAATAATGATGAATCAACGATGCTTCCCCTAATGGCCATTGAGGATGAGGTACCTAAATGTTCTAGTTTTTGTCCTTTGAATTATGATGAATTACTTTACGTCTATTTGGATCTATTACATGATTATAAAAACCATTGTTTTTAAATTAATGATTTACAAAGTATAGTTATTTGATTAAATAAACAGACTAAAAGATATAAGGCCGAAACCAGTTCTCTTAAAAATCAAATTTCGAAAAATATTTTATCTATTTTAGAAAAAGAAAACAAGGAATAGAACTCCAAATTTGAGGATTTGAATTATGTTATTATCAAATTTACAAATAGTGGGAATAATTCAAAAATATTTTTGAGAAGTTCTAGAGGTGTTTTCGATAAAACTGGTCTTGAATTTTAGAAATGTTAAACAAAAGAAATTTTGAAAATTATTTTCTGAAACAAAAAAAATTGAGAAATGTTTTAGCTGTAATACTGTGGCCACACTATAAGAAACTATTTTCTACCTACATCTAAAAATAAGTAGGCGTGGGTTCCAAAGGAACAAGTATTGATCCATCTAACATGATTAGACCTACGTCGATTGGGTACCACTTATGAACTAGTTAAGGTACTCTTTGCATGTTAATCTAAAAGTATATATAGTAATGACAAATGGTTCATAGATTGTGGTTATTCTCAGCACATGACGGGGTGTTGAACCCTAGGTTTTAACGAACAATTAAATATTGATGCTTTTAGTGGAACTAATTATTTTGTTGAGTATTTCAGATATATAAGTTCCAGACATGTGAATAAGAAAAAGACCTCATAAAGAACATAAAGAGTACAAGATGGATGCAATGAAGAGATGAAGAGTTTTAAAGACCTTGTAGAAAATTAGGTGAAAATAACTCTCTACTTATATACTCTCAATACAACCCGAATTAAGATCACACACGACACTTTAAATAAGTTATTTTTATGAGTGTCTTGATATGAAATGACAGAGTTTAAGATATTAATTTAAGATAATTGAATGCGCTCCTTATGTGAAATGAATTTGATAATTGACCTAAATAAAAAACATATTTTAAAGTATAAAAAGTAAAGTAATCTGGTCAAATCGTTCATCTGAGAAAAGCCATCGGTTAACCAAATTAAATGGTCAGTTTTGAGGCTAAAATGAGGTGCTGCTGATCCAGTCAGTCAACCAAATTAAAGAGGTCGGTCAACCGTTTGAAACAGTGGCTGAATTGGAGAAAGAAGTGAAAACTCGAACTAATCGGTCAACCGTTTGAGTCCGTAGATAAATTAAAGAGAAACTAGAACAACCTGAACTAATTAATCAACCAATTGGAGGCAATCGGTCAACCGACTGGCCTGTAGGTTTAGGTTGTATTTCAGCTCTGGACAAGTCGGTCAACCGACCGGTGGGGCTCGGTCAACCGACTAAGTCGTTTGAGGTTTTGTGTGACTTGGTCTATTGGTCAAAATCTATCTATTTTGTAGGATTCCTAGGGAGAGATTTAAGGGATTTGAACTTAATTAAGATATTATCTACCCATTCTATTATCCTTAGTGATTTCGTTCATATACTTTGAGATTCTCCTAATTTAAATAAATTAATACTTCCTATCTTTATGGTTTTAAATTGAAAATAGTTTTGTGGACTTATTTGAGATAATTGAAAGATATTTTAATTTGGAATATACCTGAAATGAAAGGTAAAGTTATATGGGGTCTAAGAGTGTCTTTTAGAGGTATATCTTTGAAAAACTATCCATTGAAAGGCTTTATATTTGTCTATTAATAAAGACCTGCGGGAATAGAGATCAAATCATCAAAAACATCAGTCTAAGTTATTATATGAGTGAGATTTTGGCTGAGATTTGTACGAGAGATTTTATATAAGTTCTTGATCTAAAGTGCTTGATGTTTTGTATTACTAATTTCAAGTTCAATTGCGATACTATCATTGTCTTCAATATTTTTCCGATGAGATCCTTCCAAGTTTTATTATTTGTTTTGAAGTTATATTTTTATTGATTACTTGGTATAGGGTTGATTAGAAAATCGTTTTAAACTTAAGCGCCTAAAAATCTTTTTAAACGATTTTTGTTTGATTATCCAATTACGTGCTTAAATAGTGCTACCCACTTTGTTATTTAATCAGATTTTGTTTGCCTCACGCTGTATCTATTGCATAGTAATTATTTGGGACATTAATCAAGTATATTTGTATTGAGGTGGTAGAAACTCCTTGTGAGAATAAACTTACATTTTTGTATTACGAATCTCCATAGAGCTCTAGGGACAGAACGTAGGTAAGAGTAGCTTACCTAATTTGGATATATTGTTGTGTGTTGCATTGCTTATTTTCTTATATTGTGTTTGGGTGTGCATTGAGTATTAAACACATATCCGATGTATAAAGATAATAATCTATTTAGAGAAATTTATTATTTGTGTTTAATTAATTTAATTGTTTAAATTTTAGTAACTACCCAATTCACCCCACCCCCTTCTTAGGCCATTTTTTGGGCCAATAATTAGCATCAGAGCTAGTTTAGCTCATTTGGCTTAAAATCCTAGCTAAGAAATATTACATAGTACACCCCATGTTCACTTTAGGTGAGGAACAGTCTATGCACCGTCCACCTTTATTTGCAGGAGATAATTATTCATTCTGGAAGGACAAAATGATCGCTTTTCTTGAAGCCACTAATTCTGATGTGTGGGTGGCCATTGAGGATGGTCAATTCATTCTTAAGGAGAATGGAGTGGTTAAAAAGAAGGAATAGCTAACTCTCTCGGATAAATAGAAATTATCTATAAATTCTCAAGCGATTAACATTCTAGTTTGTTCTTTCGATGCAAATGAATATACCAGGGTTTTAGGTTGTGGATAGACAAAAGAAAAGTGATACACATTGAAAATTACACATGAAGGGACAAATCAGGTAAAACAGTCCAAGATTAATGCCTTAGTTCGTCAAATCGAACTAATTAGAATGGATGATACAGAATCAATTTCGAAAATGTACATGATATTTAATAATATCTGCAACAATCTTGGTCAACTCAGAAAGTCTTATTCTATGGAGGACAAAGTACAAAAAAATCAGAGATTGTTTATGTTAACAATTTCACAAATTATCGTTGAGATATGTTTCTTGTCCTAGTGCATTAAAGATTACATGTTTTTTTTATTTTAACTAAAGAGAAGATATTAATTAGTATCATGAATGAAGCATGTTCAATTGATTGAAATTATATGATTTCATACTACATTGTTGAAATGTTTTAATGATCTCTTAAAATTACCCCAAGATGATTAGATTAATCTTAAAAGTTATTCTCTTTATGATCTCCACTTTTTGATGTAACAAAGAGGAAGAGAATATGATATTAAGGGGGAAAAGTTGCATGATATTGTTTTGTTCTCCAAAGCATGAATTAATGTTTACAATTATATAGGGTGAGAAGTTTTTGTAAGTGGGGCAGTAATATGTTATGCTTAAATTGAAAAAGGGGATATTGAATATTTTGATACCTCCGATTAGTTTGTTAATATTTTCACTAAACCTCTAGCAGAAGATTAATTCATATATGCCCAGAGTGATGTTTTTGGTTCTCCGTCCCCACTTTTTGAGATGACAAAGGGGAGATGTTGAAGTTTAGGGATTTGTTCGCCTAAGCATTGCATTAATTGAAGGGAGATGTTAATTATTGGGCTTAATGTTGGATATCATTAATGATTAAATTGGGATTATATTTCATATATTTATCTTTGTATGTTTATGTTTCCATAATTATGCTTAAATGAGTTCAAATATCCATCCTCGGATTTAGGAAGAGCATGATTACATTATTTATTGAAGAAAACATCAAAGTTAATTGTCATCATAAAAAAAAAAAAAAAGATTGTTAAACCCTAAGTTTTGATTAACAATTAAATATTAATGTTTTTGGTGGAACTAATGATTTTGTTGAGTGTTTCAGATTTATAAGTTTCAGGCATGTGATTAAGAAGAAGACCTTATAAAGGAAATATAAAGGGTACAAGGTGGATGCAATGAAGAGATGAAGAGTTTTGAAGACCTTGAAGAAAATTAGGTGAAAATAACTCTCTTTTTATGTACTCTTAATACAACCCGAATTAGGATCACACACAACACTTTAAATGAGTTATTTTTATGTGTGTCTTGATATGAAATTTTAAAGTTTAAGATCATAATTTAAGATAATTGAATGTGCTCCATATGTGAAATGAACTTGATAATTGACCTAAATCGGAAAAATGTTTTAAAGTATAAAAAGTAAAGTAATTTGGTCAAATTGGTAAACCGATAAAAACAATCAATCAACTGAACTAAATAGGGAGTTTTGGATCTAAAATGAGATGCTACTAATCCAATCAGTCAACCGAATTAAAGAGTTCGTTCAACCATTTAAAATAGTGGCTGAATTGGCAAAGAAAGTGAATAACCTGAACCAATCGGTTAACCAATTGGATGCAATCGGTCAACAGTTTGAGTTAGTGGCTAAATTGAAGTGAAAGTGGAAATACCTAAACCAATCGATCAACCGATTAGAGGCAGTCGATCAACTGACTGGCTCGTAGGCTTCGGTTGTGTTTCAGTTCTGGACAGGTCAGTCAACCAATCTATGGGGCTCGGTCAATCGATTGAGTTAGTTGAGGTTTCATGTGACCTGGTTTCATGGTCAAAATCTATCTATTTTTTAGGATTCCAAGGGAGAGATTTGGGAAATTTGAACTTAATTAAGATATTATCTACCTATTCTATTATCCTTGTTGATTTGGTTCATATACTTTGAGATTCTCCTAATTTAAATGGGTTAAAACTTCCTATCTTTATGATTTTAAATTAAGAATAGTTTTGTGCTCTTATTTGAGAGAATTGAAACATATTTTAATGTGGAATACACCTGAAATGAAAGGTAATGTTATATGGGGTTGAAAAGTGTCTTTTAGAGGCATATCCTTGAAAAACTATCTGTTGAAAGGCTTGATATTTTCTATTAATAAAGACATGCGTGAATAGAGATCAAATCATCAAGAACATCAGTCTGAGCTATTATAAGAGTAAGGTTTTTGCTGCGATTTCTACAAGAAATTTTATATAAGTTCTTGATCTAAAGTGCTTGTTGTTTGGCATCATCGATTTGAGTTTCAATTGTGATACTATCATTGTCTTCGGGGGTTTCGCAGTGAGATACTTCCTTATTTTATTAATTTCTTTGAAGTTATATTTTATTGATTACTTAGTATACGGTTGATTAGAAAATCGTTTTAAACTTAAGAGCCTGAAAATCTTTTTAAACGATTTTTGTTTGATTAAATTTTGCTACACACTTTGTTATTTAATCAGATTTTGTTTGCCTCACATTGTATCTATTATATAGTAATTATTCGGGATATTAATCATGTATATTTGTATTGAGGTGGTAGAAGCTCCTTGTGGGAAGAAACTTCCATTTTTTTGTATTTGTGAGTTTAAGCGCATTAGACACATTTGGGCTAGTGTCTAGTCAGGGTTGCTAGGTTTCGATCTTTTTTCTGTGAAAAAAATTATGGTTTGATCTTTTTCCTCCAAAAAGGTTTTGTTATTATTTTCCCTTTAAAAGAATTAGGTTTTCATTCTCCTTGCAATAGAATTGAGTGATTGTAAAGGTTCTTCCTAATCCTGAGAAAATGATAAGTGTAAAAGTGTGAAAGAGTAGTAGGTTTGATTTTTAACCTATTAAAAGGATTAGGTTTTGATTCTTCTTGTAATAGAATTAGGTTAGTCTTGAGCCTAATAAAAAATAAGGTTTTTCCTGAGCCTAAGAAAAGGATAATTATAAAGGTTGATTCTAAGCCTAGGAAAGGAATCGAGTTGTAAGGGTTTGGTTCCTAACTGGTAAAGGGATCAAACAGGTTTAGTGGATTGTGAATCTCCGTGGAGCTCTGGGGACAGGATGTAGGTAAGAGTAGCTTACTGAACCTGAATATATTGTTGTGTGTTGCATTGCTTATTTTCGTATATTGTGTTTGGGTGTGCATTTAGTATTAAACACATATCCACTACATATAAAGATAATAATATATTTAGGAACAATGATTTTTTGTGTTTAATTGATTTAATTGCTTAAATTTTGGTAACTACCTAATTCACCCCTCTTAGGTAGCTCTTTGGGCCAACACATGGGATAAAACTAAATTCGCATCGTTGACACTCATGTAACTTTTGGAGACGATTCCAAGGGTAATATTGTCGGTATAGGTAATATCGATAATGCATCAACTGTTATTAAATATGTTTTATTAGTTAAAGGTCTTAATCATAATTTGCTTAGCATAAGTCAGCTATGTGATAAAGGGTACAATGTCATCTTTGATAACAATAAGTGCATTATTAAGAATGGTAATAATGATAGAATTCTACTTGTTTCATCACATTTTCAAAATGTCCATACTTACTCATTCGATGATTTTTAATCTCAAAATTTATCATGCTTAAATGTTTTATCTGAAAATAGTTGGTTGTGGCATACACGTATTGGGCATGCTAGTATGGAATTGATTTCTAGTTTATCTAAGAAAAGTCTTATTTGTGGCCTTCCTGATATTATATTTGTTAAGGATAAGATTCGTGATGCATGTCAACTACGTAAGCAATCTAAGTCTTCTTTAAAGAAGAAACTGCATACATCTACATCCAAGCCTCTTGAATTGTTGCATTTAGATTTGTTTGGTCCCAATCCTATTGTTAGTTTGGGAAGAAAGTTTTATATATTTGTTATAGTGTACGATTTCTCTAGATTTACATAGGTAGTTTTCATGACTAATCAAAGTGATGTAACATCTGCGTTCATAAAATTTAACAAATGTGTTTAGAATGGGAAACAATCTTACATCATTAACATTTATAGTGATAAAGGTATAGAGTTCAAAAATAATGAGATTTCTAATTATTGCGATAAATATAGATACTCTCACAATTTTTCTGCTTTTAGAACTCAACAAAAGAATGGAGTTTTTGAAAAAAAGAATAGGACACTTCAGGAGATGGCCAGGACTATACTTAATGAAAATATTTTTCTTAAATATTTCTAGGCCGAAGAGGTAAGTAATCCATGTCGTGTCATAAATCGTGTTTCTATCTAAAAAGTTTATAACAAAACTCCTAATGATATTTGGAATGGAAAACCCTAAACGTATCATATTTCAAAGGTTTTGGTTATAAATACTTTATTTTAAATGATAAAGCTAATTTGGGAAATTTTGGTGGCCAATCTGATCAAGGTATTTTACTTGGATATGTTTCGAATAGTAAGCCATATAGAGTATATAACAAAATATCTTTAGTTGTAGAAGAATCTATGCACGTTGTTTTTAAAGAGGCTTAATCTATTTGTGTCAAGAAAGGATTTGGATGATGATGATGATATAGGTACAATGACAAAAACAGAAGGACAAATTAATTGAATCTAGAAAAGAGTCACCTGATCCTCCTTAAAAGTGTCCACTAAATAAGGAATTTACTACTCCATGAGATATAAAGATTGTTCTAGGATGTTAGGTAAAGGAAATTATGGGCAATTTCGAAAAGGGTGTAAGCATTAGGTCTTCACTTAGCAATGTTATTAATCTTGCATTTCTTTCTTAAATTGAGCCTAAAAATATTGGTGAAGCTTTAACCTATGAATCATGGATTTCACCCATGCACGAGGAATCACTTCAACTTGAGAGAAATAATGTCTAGTCTCTAGTTCCTAGACCTGATTTTCATCTTGATATTGGAACTAAATAGGCATATCGCAATAAGATGGGTGAAAGAGAAATAGTAATTAGAAACAAAGAAAGATAGTTGCACAAGACTATAATTTAAAAGAGGGCATAGACTAAGATGAAACCAATGCACCTGTTGCTAGATTAAAAGTTATAAGAGTGTTGTTAGCCTTTTCTTGTTGTCGTGAATTTAAATTGTTTCAAATGGACGTGAAAAGTGCTTTTTCTTAACGGTTTTATCGTCGAAGTGGTTTACGTCGAACAACCACTTGTTTAGAAAATGGTAAACTTCCTAATCATGTTTTTAAGTTATGTAAATCAATGTATAGCCATGTAAAGCAATGTATAGCCTCAAACAATCTCCTAGAGCCTGGTATGATAGACTAAGCAGAAATTTAATTGATATGGGCTTCTTTATGTGGACTTAATAATATTATGCTTTTTATCAAACAAACTGATATAGTCATCCTATTAGTTCAAATTTATGTAGATGATAATATTTTTGGATCCACTAATAAATATCTTTTCCAAAAGTTGACCAAAATAATGAAGGTTGAGTTTGAACTGAGCATGATGAGAGAATTGACATTTTTCCTTAGGCTTCAAATCAAGAAAACTAAGGAAGTGTTTTTTGTCAGGCAAGCCAAGTATGTCAAAGAGTTACTTAAAAAGTACGGCTTGGAAAATGATAAAGAATATAAAATTCACATGGCGGCGACAACTAAACTTGATAAGGATGACAAGCGTAAGAGAATAAATGAAAATATGTAATGAGGTATGATTGGTAGTCGCTTATATCTTACTGCTCAGACCCGACATCATGTTTAGTATTTGTTTGTGTGCAAGATTTCAATCTTATCCAAAAGAGTCATATTGAACTGCTGTTAAACAATTTTTTAGATATTTGAAAGGAACCTATAACCTAAGATTATGGTATCCTATGGAGAGTAATTTTACTTTAATAAGTTACTCCAACGTTGATTTTTTCAATTTAAAAGTCAAGCGTAAAAGCACTAGTGCGTTGTGTCAATTTCTAGGTCATACACTCGTTTCTTGTTCAAGTTAGAAATATAACTCAATGGACTTATCCAGTAATGAGGTTGAGTATATGGCAGCTAGTAGTTTTTACGCATAGGTTCTATAAATAAAACAATCAGTTGCGTGATTTGGGAGTCTACATGGAAAGAATTCTGATTTATACTCAAAACATAAGTACTATCTTTCTCAGTAAAAATCCTACACAACACTCACATACTAAGCACATTGAGATTCATCACCATTTTATTAGAGATCACATTCAAAGGGGTGATATTGTTCTTGAATATGATAACACACACAAGCAATTGGTCGACATTTTCGTCAAACCTTTAGTAGTAAATCAATTTTTAAAAATCATTCGGGATTTGGAAATAATTAGGAACAATGATGTTTCCTTAGATTCCTCGATCTTTTGATGCACCCTCCCCATATTTTGAGATGATGAAGGGCGAGAGAAAGTGATGTTTTTATTTTATTCTTATTTATGTTTTTCATGATTATGTAATGATATTTAAGAACTTTTTAAGAATAAAAAAAAATAACCCCCCTTCGAGATGACAAAGGGGGGAGAGAGTGATATTTTTCATTTTATGCATGTTTATGTTTGAGATGACAAAGGGGGATTTGTTTTTTTAAATCTTCAAAGTTTTAAAATTTCGTTGCATAATCCTTAAAAGATTTTATCACTATGGTTTTTAATTGAGCAAAGCCCATCCTCATACTTAGAAAGAGTATAATATCAAGGTTAATTGTCATCATCAAAATGGGAGATGTTATTGATCTTAGATGTTTGATGAACCAAAAAACATTGGTATTTTTAGGAACTAATGTGTTTATCAAAAATTTCATATTTTAGTTTTGGTGTTTGAGTGAGAATTTTATGAAGAAAAATGATAAAAATTAAGATAGTTAAAATGAAGATATTAAATATTTTTTGAGCGAGAATAAATTTTTCGTTACTAGGTAAACACCTCAATGTAACCTGATTAGGATCATACATGGAAATTGAAATTAACATGAAATATTTTTGAAGTGGTCAGAATTGATAAATTTAAGATAAGAAATGATTTTTTTAAGTCCTTGATCAAAATATTGTTTGAAAAATCCACAAAAAATATTTTTTCAGCCTAAACGATCGACCGCCCAAGAGAACTATGGACCAAAATATTAAGATATTATTTTTCAAGGTTTTAGGCTATTTGATCGACTGGTAGGTTGAATAGATGATTCAAGGCCTAAAACGGTTAATCACCCGGTCGACCAACTTGGTAAATTTCAGTTTTTGACTAAAACATTTTCAAAGATCTTCCACCTATTTTTCAATCATATGAAAATCATAAAATATTATTTTAATGGGTTTTAACTATATTTCAAGGATATATCATATATTTTGAAGATCTTTTGATTTAATCCATGTATTTCTTTATTTGGTGATTTATACCTAATAAACTTCTTTCTATTTTTTGAGATTTTAAATAAAAATATTTTGGGACTACATTTAGTATTTTAGAAGTTCTATTATTGGTAAATTCAAGTTTATTTGAATCTATTTGATATATGGGGTCTATATATACAATATTTAGGCATATTTTCCAAAATATAACCATTATAGGCATTGTTTATACATATATATAGAACTACGAATTTCATCTTTCAAATTATCAAGAATATCATATCAAATTATATTTTTAAAAGAGAGAGTGAATAGTTTCTAAAATATATTTTTAGAGATTTATTTTGAAGAAATTCTTGATAGTTCAAAAGGTTATCTTTGTGAAAACTCTAGGTTTGAATCTACATTACTCTTCTATACATCTTTTTTGAGAAAATTCCAGTGAGATATCTCTAGTTATTTTTCTTGCTCAAATTGATTGTGCTATAATTGATTCATATATATCTTGAGAATTTGAGAATGTTATTCCTGTGATCCAAACTCGTTTTTATTTTGAAAAACACTGAAAATCATTTAAAACAATGTTTTCTAAAAATCGGATTGCCAAAATAATTGTGCTTTAATTCTATAAATTAGATTTAGTATCTCACACATTTTTATCACTAGCCTATTGGGACATTAATTGAGCTTAATTTTGAATTGAGGTGGTAGAAGGTCATGTGCTAAAAACTGTATTATTTTTCATATTTGTGAGTTGTTGGTTAAATTTAAACGTACCTAATTTAAGTGAGAGTGGATTAGGCATAAAGAGACCTTGCCTAATCAGGGTTAATTTTGCACCTGAGAAAAAGATAGGGTTAATCTTGCGCTTGGAAAAAAGAATAGGGTTAATATTTAGCTTGGGAAAAACATAGGCTTGATTTTGAGCCTAGAAAAGAATTAGGTTAATCTTGGGTTTGTGAAAAAGATGGTAAAGGTTTCATTCCTAACTGGGAATAGGATGAAAAGTTAGTAGATTGTGAATTCCCTGCAGGAGCTTACGGGAGAAGATGTCAGCAAAAGTAGTTGTTCGAACCTTTGTAAATCTTTGTGTCAAATTTTCTATCCTTATCAGTTTAGTTGTGCACGTAGAATAAATACGTTTTCGCTAAATATCAAGATAATAACCGGTTGGAGAAATTGAAGTGATTTGATTATTTATTTATTAAATTTATTTGTTTAAAAATTTTAACTAGTCAATTCACCTCCACTTGGGTAGATATTTAGGCCAACACATTATTAAACAATCAAATTTTGATATATTTCTTATACAAATTTATGTTGATGATATAATCTTTGGTACTACTAAAGAGAATCTTTGCCAAGAGTTTGCCAATAATATACAGGGTGAGTTCGAGATAAGCATGATGGGGGAGCTGATATTCTTTCTTGGAAGCAAACCAAGGATGGAATTTTCATCAACCATGCAAAATATGTAAAGGAGTTGTTGAAAAAGTATTGCATAGACTGAAAAGCATATCGGACTCCAATGGCCACTTTTACAAAGCTGGACAAGGACAGGAAAGGCAAAAGCATAAGTGAAAAATTGTATCGAGGTATGATCGGTAGCCTTATCTACTTAATTGCAAGTAGGCCAGATATCATGTTTAGTGTCTACATCTGTGCACATTTCCAATAATGTCCTAAGGAGTTACACTAAATTGCTATTAAGAGGATATTTAGGTATTTAATTTGTTCTTATGATCTAGGTTTATGGTATCCGAAAAATAGTGAGATGTACATAATTAATTACTTTGATACAGACATTGCCAGTTGCAAGGTTGAGCCTAAAAACAAAAGTGGCACGTGCCACTTTCTTAAACATGCACTAGCTTCTTGGTCAAGTAAGAAGTTGAACTCCAAAGCGTTATCCACCACCGAGGCTGAGTATATAGTCATCATTAGTTGTTGTGCTCAGGTCTTGAACATGAACCATCAATTACTTCATTTCATCATAATTGTGGAAAATATACCTATTTTACGTGATAACATGAGTACTATCTGCATAAGTAAAAATCCTACATAGCACTTTCGCACCAAGAACATTGAGATTCACTATCAATTTAGTGGAGATCACATCCAAAAATGGAGGTATCTCCTTAGAGTTTATAGAGACACATTCAGCTTGTTGATATCCTCACTAAATCTCTAGCAGATGAGCAATTTTTTATAATTATTCGGCATTTGAGAATGACTAGGTAATTAGGTATTTTCTCTCAATTATATATTTTCCCTATTTAGATGCCTTTAAATTTTATAGCATGTATGTGTGTGTTCAAATTATTTCGGAAAATAAAACAAGTAATATTCTTTTTATGCTTAAAAATAATCTCAAAGTAATTTTCCAAGGTTGAAATACTTTGATCATGAGGTTTATAATAATGAATCACAGAGATTTTAATTGATTCTCTCATATAGAATTTATCATTGTTGTTAAAAAAAAAATTAACCAACATTCTCCATATCAATCAGACTCTTTCCCCTCACTTTGTTAGATGATACAGGGGAAGAGATAAGTGATTTGATGTTTTTTTAGGCATGCAATCTTTTCTTGATTAAGTACTTGTTCTTAATGTCTTATTCCTATTATTGTATTTAATTATGCATTTTACCATTCGTGTTTCCCATAAACACACTTAATTGTGAATAAAACATTGTTCCTATAGTAAGGGAAAATCTTGCTATTATAAAATTGGGAAGACCATAAAATATTTTGTCATCATTAAAAAAGAGGGAGATTGTTGATCTCATGTGTGTGCATCCATAAAGAGGATTTTTATGATAGTAATATATTTGTACTTTTAGTATTTAATGTAGTTGTTGTAAGCATGGCATTTTGACCACTCCCCTCTCTACTTGGTTCAATTTTCTACAATCTACAAATAGAGTCATCTGACTTACATTACGAAGTCCCTGGGTCAGAGGATGCCTCTCCCGAAGCAAAAGATAGATCTGAGGATGCCTCCCCAACTACGAATTTCCCGGGTCAGAAGATACATTCCCGGCAGCAAAAGACAGATTTGAGGATGCCTCTTTGACTATGAATTCCTCGGGTCAGAGGATACCTCTTTGGCGGCAAAAAACAAGTCTAAGGATACCTCCCCGACCATGAATTGCCCAAGTCAAAGGATGCCTCCCAACAACAAAAGAAGGATCATAAGATGTCTCTCCACTGCAAATGCCATAGCCAAAAACATGTCAAATGACACTTTCTATACTTGCTATAGTGAAAATAGGGGTCACAACTGCAAATCCCTAACCAGACGACTTTGGGAGCTCGACGTGTCTAGATCGGCAACGATTTGATACACTGTCTTAGAATAACGCTTATGTTCATGTATGACACGATGAACGGGACAACCCAAATAGGAACCCAAGGATGATGAGGTCATCTGACATCACTAAAGTTTACAAAAAAATAGAGAAAAATTTCTACTCATCCATTTGACTCATCAAAATAAAGAGTGGGGGCCTCTAATGATAAATAATTTTGATGGCTAACTTTTCTAAACATCTACCATTATGACCTAACTTAGCCGCTAAATCTACCACTACCCTAATGGCCTAACCACTAATAAGTGGTAACCTAATTTCACCACGGAATGAGTATTTAACTCTAACATTGGTTAAAGAAACTCCTATAAATGGGGGTCTAATTCTTCACCAAAAGCACATCAAGACTTGCCTACAAAACACAAGTCTTCCATTTTTCTCTCTACTTAAAGACAAGTCCTAGCTTAAGAGCGAAACAAGTGATAGGTGTGAAAAACCTATCTATTTCTAAACCGAATTTGTTAGCTTTCAAGCATTTTAGTTATATTTAATTGTGTTTTAACGTGTTTTAGTGTAAAACAGGGAAAGGATGTCAAAGGGCAAAAAACAAGTGAAAACGGTGGCGAAACGGTGAACAAAATGTGCAAAACAGAGTTTCGATGAATGAAGATCACCGCCTAGGCGGAAAAGAGACAGAATGTTGGAGTGATGAAGGGATGAACCACTGCCTAGGTGAGAAAACCACCGCCTAGGCGAGAAAAGATCATAATGATATGCCAGCAGCTACCGCCTAGGCGGAGAAACTACCACCTAGGCGAAGATCCGACAGAAACTTAACCGACTTAAGTCCACCACCTAAGAGATGAACCACCTCTTAGGTGGTGACACTCTGCACAGAAATATCTATTTTTAGATATTTTGAAGATATTTTCCAAATCCCTCCTTTTAACCCCTTTCTCCAAAAAACCTAAGAGAGAACTTAGACCCTTACCTTAGACGTGGGAGAGGGATTGGTTGTTCTTGAGAGCTATCTTCCACCTTAGTTAGATTATATTAGTTTATGAGGTGTTCTTGGCCAATCCTTGAAGAGCTAGAAGAGGAAGTTCATCAACGGAGAAGAGAAAGCTCGGGAGGATTGTTCTTTGGCGAAAGTGGACTACTCCACTTTGAGATTTGGCTTTTCTTCCCTTGTTTCCATCTTTGTATTTAATTTTTATTGTTGATAATGATGATCTCCTCTTGATTTATTATTGTATTGGCTAAGAACATGTTAGTGTAATTTAGAGATTAGTTAGGGAAAGGTGTAGTTGTGTAAATACTCGTTTGGTTTAATATACATTTCTTTAACGATTGTTGCTTTTAAGTCGGATTGTGTTTATCATTTGATGACGAACTTAATATGCTTGTAATGGTATTAGGATTGGATTTGAGAATCTAGGGTTTGACACTCGGGAGAGGTAACCCTGGATTCAGACTAGGGTAAACACATCGTTACGACCTAACGACCCGGGAGGGCGTTAGTTAGTGTGCAATCGATGACGTTGGGTCAAGAATCACGTGTCCTAGAGTCATTAATACATTGAGGAGGAACTCTTCATCAACACGAAGTCACGTATTCCCCTGTATTACACTCGGAAGAGGTGGCAGAAGAGTTTACGAACCGAGATTGTCGGATACCCAAACTTCGTTATTGTTAACTAAACAAAATCAAATGTGTATTAAGTGAACAAAATCAATCCCTAATTAAACAACTTAATTAGGATTAACCAACTAATTGTAGTTTAGCTTAGTTTAATTTCAATTCATGTCTTCCGCTGTCAGGATAACATGAGACTACGTCAATTGCGGTATTCAATTCAATTATTCACACTTTTCTCTGTGGGAATGATATCCGATCTTCAAGATCCACTATATTAAAACTTTAGACCTCGTATACTTGCGAGCGTAAGTAGGCGTTCACATTCCGCGCCCCTACCAAGTTTTTGGCGCCGTTGCTGGGGATTGGTTGTTGTCAAATTCTATTCCCATCAACGCCTACCAATAGGCAAGCCAAATTATTAAGCTTACACTTCTTACTAGAGGAAAGTAAACTCTACATCAGTGTAAATTCTACTTTAAATTCCCTGAAGCATATTGTTCCTCAAAACAATGGTCACATATTCTCACACTAAAGGGACTTCACCGAGAACCCAACCCCCGGTGTCTAAACCTTGTTTCGTAGAGATAAGTCAACGAGGTCAACCCGAATGAGTTTAACCATATTGACTATGATCCATCGAACCAGATTTCTGCATCATCAACTAGTAGTCTTTTTTGGATATTTCTACACCTTTATAGGTAGGGTCGTTAGTGGGAAAAGTTATGGATAACATCCAAAACTTCAAATTCTAATATGGATGCCAAGTTTCTTATCATATCATATGTATCTTATAAGGTGTAAGGATTCAGAAGTTCAATTTTTTAACTTGGTTCTAACTATTGAGTTATGATAACTCAGTATTATGACAGCGATGGGGCTATAGATCAAGTCGAGAAAGTTAGAGCTCATAAATATTCAAATGCCAAGAGCAATGCTTTTATATAATCATAGAAAGTTAATATATTTAATTAGAGAGTACGCTCAATAAACAATGTGTTATATCCACTCACTTGGGGCCCTAACCAGACAACAGTTACCAAGATGAATTATATGATACTTTACCAGATTGGCTATTGTGCCAACGGAAGATTATTGGGGATAATCCCTATAGACAATCCTAGTTGGGTTTATTTCTACTAATACTCCCAAGTAATTAAATAATAAAAAAAAAAAAGGAACACTTGGTATTTCAAATACCAACTAGGTATTTTATATATCACTATGTATGTATTATATCTATGTCAAGATTACATGGATATTCAACTGAAATTACTTAACTTTTTAATGAGATTAAAAGGAGTGAGATCGTTGATATTTTGTGATTGATGTACTAATGTTCCTAATCATAGGATTATTAATTGGTACTTAATAATACAGATAAGTTAGCTTGTGAGGTGTTTCCTTTATTGAGAATGATGAATCTCAAATTCATTGGTATGATATACTGGAACAACCACAAGGGGAGGCTTGTCAAGTGTTAACAAGTGCTTGAACGTGAACATGACCATACTTGATATTCTGTGTGGGTAATATTGCATGCCAAAATATTATATCTAAGTTGTAGTAGTGCATGTGATCTTTCGACTTGGGATACTGTTTATCATGTGTGTGCACTTCTATACTTTGATAATACTAAATGTTGTCTCCTAGCCACAGAACATCAAAGGTAGTCATTGGTTATAGTGAACATACATATGATATTCGGGTATGCAAGAGAACACCTATCATCCTTCAGAAAAAACGAAATTATCCTATGTGATAAGACATAATGTACTTGAGATCGAATAAGAGGTTTTGACTTTATCACATCTTGTTGGTTCTTTTGTGACATATAAATAGAAAAATTGAATTGTGAGGTAATTATAACTGGGTGAGTTCTCTGATTAAATTCTTATAAACAATATATAAGTATGATATGTGGATAGACTTGATTCATAGTTGGGGAAGAGGCCATATAAAATGTTATTTATAAAGGAAACATCAGAATTGTTCTAATATTAATTGATTGATTAATTTGTAAAATAATTAATAAATAATTAATAATTAATTATTCCTAGCAACCAGCTTGTGATACGAACCTAATGGGTCACGCACAATGGTGAATGAAGTTTCTATAGTTCTTAAAAAAAATGAATTGTAGTAATACTGGATTATTTAAAAGTTCAGGGACTAGAGTACAAATAGGAAAAAAAAGGGTTCAAGGTTTTGAACTCTGGACACTATTTATAATGGGGAAGCCACCATATGGCTACCCAACCTTGTGAATTTTGGCCAATCCAATATTATCTAAAATAGCCTCATTTGTTTTTCTTTGATTTCTTAGTTATTTTGATTCTTACTACCTACTAGAATCAAAATAGATCTATTGATTTAGAATATGATTCTTAGGTAATCATTAGGCACCATTCAAATGGAATTCTTTGTGTGGATATATCATTAGAGTTAGGACATGTGTGCTGCAATTCAGAGTTCTACACTCGTACAAGATCTGATCCTACCGCTCTTGGAACTGCCTACTTAAACCTTGGAAACAAGCCACTATGATCCCAAAGTACTGAAAGAAGTATAAAGATTAAAATTTAATTTTTTTTATGTTTTATTTATTATTTTTTATTATCACAGACTGATTCGGGTTTAGAAACTTAATTATGAAAAAAATATTAAAAAATTTGAATTCCGTTGCGTTCACATGGATATAGTTTCCTTTAATACCGTTTTTTGGAAAGCTGAATCAAGTCACACTTGTGCCGCTCTATAGAGAACCAAATCAAATCATGGCCATATATCAACTGTGGCTAAGAGGCTGAAACACATGGTTAACGTAAAATATCTATTGGATGGATTAGATTCATCATATATTTATTTTGTTTATGTTAACATGGATTGGTTCAAGGTTTAGGATAAATGGATTATTAGAATTAATTTAAATTTTTTTATCCGTTGTGCAAACATCAAAATTTTAATATCCATATCCTTCTGTGAGCTACATATTTTCCCAAAAATACCTCTTTGATTACAACAACAACTAAGTATTTGTCCTACTTATGCAGGGTCGACTACATAATTCCATTTACGCCATAAATATCAATCAAGGGTCATCCCCTCCATTAGGTTTAATGTCGTTAAATCATTTCTAATAGTCTCGTCCAACATCTTCTTAGGTCTACCTTTCCCCCTAGTAGTCCCATAAACTTGAACTAAATCACATTTTCCCACTGGTGCTTCTATGGGTCTTCTATGCACATGCCTAAACCATCGTAAATGATTCTTTCTAATTTTCTCTTCGATGGGTGTTATTCCTAAATTTTTTCTAATAGTTTCATTCTTAATTTTATCCATTCTCGACTTCTCACTCATCCACCGCAACATCCTTGTCACTCCAATTTTCTAGACATAGTTTGTTTTTACCGCCCAACATTCTGAACCACAAAGAAGCGCTAGGCTCATAGCAGTTTTATAGAATTTTCCTTTAAGTTTCAACGGAATCCTACGATCACAAATCACCCCAACTACACTTCTCCACTTTAACCAACTTGCCTTGATTCTATGCACTTCTCCTCTTTATAGTTACACTAAAATCAATACTTCGTTACATAATTTATTTCATATATCAATTTGTTATTATTTTGTGATATGATTTTTATTTATATTCTTTTAGGATGTTGCTCAACCAAGGATAAGCATATATGATTTTTTTTTTTTTCTCAAAAAAATTGGATTAGTACCATTTTATCTATTTAGTTGTAAACTGGATCCGTTTCTAGATTTATTTTTAATTAAGAGTCAATCTAGCAAAGTTAGATTTGTTTAAGTGAGATTAGGATTGTCTATTTTGAATTTGAGAATGCGATGAATTGTTTTATTTAATATTAATTAACATGAGATTCGATTGTCTATCAAATAGAAAAATAGTATAGTTTAAATTGCTTAATTTCATTGTATCGAAGAAAACATTTAAAGATATGGAATATTAATTAGTTGAATAGGTATTAATACTACACGTTGATATCATTTAATACGGTATGTTGCTCATGTCATTGGTTTTACTCTCTTTAATTATCTATTTTTGTAATTATTACTAATTTCATTTAGTTTTAACTCTCTTTTTTTTTTTTTGGCATTTTCTTGTTTCTTAAGATTTTTCATGTTTGGCTTCACATTGCCGGTTTGGCGTTAATACTTTCTTTCCTTGCCTAGAAATCTCCAAAATGTGGTCAGAAGAAAACTTCCAGGTACTGGGTGTTTTGGTTTGTGCTAGGTCCTACTTTTTCACATGATTCTTTAAAATACTCTACTTTTTTTTATTGGATTTTGTATATAGATGATGACATGTTTCATTATTGGATTTTGTATATAGATGATGACATGTTTCATTATATTGTGACTTTACCAAAACTATGATGGTGAATTACCAAACAAACTATTTTGTGTTTTTTTTGTTTTTTTCTTATTTTATAGAGATTATGGGAGTTGTTAACCATTTAATTAGTTTTTTTATCTTTTCTTTCTAAAAAATAAGTCTTTTTAACTTATTTACGCAACCCCAGTAAATCGGGAGTACCACTCCTGGCTCTCTCATTTAAAAAAAAAAAAGGGCCTTGACAAATCTGGTTATACAGTTCTACCTCCAGCACGAACAATTTTGCTTTTACGGCCAGAGTTTCGATGACGACATAGTTTTTTTTTTACAATTTTGGATTAATAAACGATGTTTTATCCGTATCCGTGATGGACCCAATTTGTTTCACATAAATTCTGTTCAAAAACTCCATAATGCAACTTACAAAACCGAAAACGAATTAATGAAAGATTTAAATAAAAAAAAAAAGTCAAAGTCAGCCAGATGGGTTATTTCAATGATGACGCATTTTTTTTTTTTTTTTTTTTTTTTTTTTTTTTTTCAACATTGAGTTAACCAATGGTGGCTTGTCTGTACCCAAAAGAAGTCTAATTTTTTTACGTAAACTACTTTCATAAAACTTCATAATGCAACTTACAACACTGAAAATTGACTAGTTAACGATTTTTAAATAATAGTCAAAATTGGCTCTTGTTTGACACAAGTTGTGAATATAAAATTGTTTAGCTCTTTACACCAATGTGAGCATGAGATCCGAAACCTCGCTAGCTAACCGTGACTCTGAAGCCCTCTAGGATTCATAAGCTTCAAGTTTTCTTTCTTTTCATCCGCGTTTGAGAATCTTCTCACCTCTTCCACTCCCTTTTGACTTCTTTTTAGTTAATATTCATTTTATATATATATATATATATATATATATATATATATATATATATATATATATATATATATATATATATATTATTCCTTAAATCCTATAGGTTTGATCATGTAGAATTTGACCCATTTTCTCATTGAGTGAAGGGTACAAAATAAATCAGATTGATTTTTTGATCAAAAGGACTATGTGGTGAAATCTTCGGTTTTTTCCTCTTCCTCAACTTTCATCGAATATGGCTTTCCGCAGAATTCTATATGTATCTAGACAAACTACTGAATAATTTCTTAGTCAAATATTATATGCTTAATAAAGTATTCGAGAATGTATAAAGGTTTTTTAAAGTGTGCCAATGGCTTTCCGCAGAATTCTATATGTATCTAGACAGACTACTGAATAATTTCTTAGTCAAATATTATATGCTTAATAAAGTATTCGAGAATGTATAAAGGTTTTTTAAAGTGTGCCAACCCAATACCATTTAAGTTCCTCTCAATGTTGAATACTTATTGTTTGATGATTTCTTAAATGTTATCCCAAAAACAAATGTTTCAATAACAATAACATATTTGTTGTTCTCAAATTTATGTTTTTATTTTGGGAACATGAACTAATTTTTTCACTTTTAAAATTTTATTTTTGATTGAATTATAAATTTATTAACAAGAAAATATTTTTTTTTTAGGAAACATAATTAAAATTTTGGAAACAAAGAACATATTTCTAATCCAAAACAAAAATAGAATCGAGAACAAAAAAATATATTTCTATTCCCAAAACAATAACAGAATATAGGAAATATATATATATATATATATATATTTATTTATTTATTTATTTTTATTTTTGCAAAATAAAAATTTAATATTGAGAACAAAATATTTTGTTTCCTTCATTTAATGAATAGCTTTTTTTTTTTTTTTTTATTAAAATTAATATATAACTAAATTGATAAAATTAATTTATAAAAAAAAAAAATCGAAATTATTATCAAATTGAGAATTATAGGTCAAAATAAGGTGAGATATTTTATGTATAACCCCCAAAACAAATCATACCGTGAATTTTGGAATCCAATTCTGCCCCATGAAATATGGAATTCAATTCCATCAAATTTAATTCTAATGAAATCAAACTTTTGATTCCATTGAATAACAAAACAAAGGAATGAGAATCGAAGATTTCCATCCCTATTCCATCCAACCAAATGCACCCTCTCGTTTGGTTGGATGGAATAGAATGAGGGTAAAATAGATTAAAAGAAATAATATAATGGATTTGTCAATGGAATAACTATTACATTCTCTTATTTGGTTGTTATTTTATGTTTAAAAGAATGGACTTGAATAATACTCTTTTACATATCAATTTTGAGATCAAATTTATTCACAAATATACGTAATAATAATTTATATTAAAAAACAACTACAAAATATGAATAATATCTTGTGTGAAAAATGTTCAAAATCTACCAACAACTAAAATCATTTTGTTCTTAAATTTTTGTTTACGCTTTGGAAGCATAAATACATTTTTTTGTCAAAATATTAATTTTTGTTTAGGAATAGAAACATATTTTTTGTTCTCCGATTTCCCATTCATATCCTATATAATTTTTTGGTTCTCAAATTTTTATTTCTGATTCAGGAAAATAGTTAGATTTTTTGTTCCCAGATTTTTGTTTCTATTTGGGGAACAATAATATATTTTTAGTTATCAAATTTATATTTCTATTTTGGGAACATGAACTTATTTTTTCACTTTCAAATTTTTATTGTTATTCGAAATATAAGTTTGTGAACAAGAAACTATGTTTTTGTGTAGGAAACATAAACAGAACTCTAAAAACAAAAACATGTTTATATTCCACAAAAAAAATGAGACTAAAAAAAATCTCTTAATTCTATTCCCAAAACAAAAACAAAATATTAGAAAAAATATATATATTTTCTTTTTCGAAATAAAAAATATATAATTGGGAACAAAATATTTTGTTTCAAAATAACATTTTTCATTCAAATTAATACAAGATTAAATTGATAAAATTAATTTATATAAAATATCAAAATCATTTTCAAATTCAAAATTATAAGCCAAAATGTGGTAAAATATTTTAGTTGTAACTAGGGAAAAAAATCCATCGTGAACTGTAGAATATGATGTTGCCAAAAAATCCCTAGCACATGCAAGAGATTAAACACATGTCAAAAACCTTCACAACCTTCTCCTTCAACCTGCGAAACCGTTTAGCTCCAAGGGACACCAGTGTAGTGTCAGCCAAAGAACCTTTGGCGTGAGAATAAGTTAATACGTTTTTTGGGTGAAAGATGAAGCACTTGAATCATAAAATATTATGTTGATATAGACTTCTTTATTTATGCCATTATATTGGTAAGGTCACCCTCTTCATGATCTCCTCCTATTTGCATGGGATCTAGCGATGATCCTGCTCACAACCAATTAATTAGTTGCGATTCTCCTCATGTTATATCAGTAGTGGGAGTTCTTTAGGCTGATTGGCCCTCCGATTGTGGGTTTTAAATACCCATTATTGGTCCTCCTTACCAGGCCTTCTCTTGTTTAAATATTGGGTCGTTACGGCCTCTTTCTTGGAAGGGCTAGTGCATACCACCGAATATGATCTCCGAGTTGTTGTCTGTGGGTCAGATTACCTACCTGACCCGACCCATCAAAGCTTTCTATTGATCCTAAGATTTTGATGAACAATTAAGTATTGATGTTTTGGTGGAACTAACGTTTTAGTTGAGTGTTTCAGTGATTTATTGTTTCGGTAATGAAGATGCAAATTAAATGGATGCTAAACGATGATGTTGAAGATGTTGAAGAATTAAGAGTTTGAAGAAATTAGAGAAAACAACCCAGGTGAATCTTAACTCTTAATATCCCAATTAGGAACACACAAATGGCACAAAATATATTTTATTATTTATGTGTGTTTTGATTAAGTAAAATTATTTGCTCCTATGTGATTTGAAAAGAAATAATTTTAAATGACTAAAATGGAATATAAGAATATTAGTGGAGCTAATTTAGATGAGAAAAAATGGTTAAAGGGGCAAAAAAGTAAAGGAAAATAAGTTAAAAATGTGTTCAGAGAAGAGGTCTAGAATACATCAATCGACTGATAAGTCAATCGAACCAAGCAACTGAAAGATCTTGTATCTCTAAGTCAACCGACATGTCGACCGGCCAAGAGAGCTGAACTCTATAAATCTACAAGTCGACCGACAGATCGACTGGTGAAGGAAAAGCAAACTTTCTGAATCTACAGGTCACAGTGCAGGTTGATAGATGAACGCCCTGGCTACAACCTGAATCTACCTGATGACTGGTCGATCGACCGGATACGCTATTTTAGGATACTGTTTTATCCGAGATTATATCCAAAAGTTGCTATTTTTTGTTGGGATTTGAGAGAGATTTCAGGGATATTTTCTGTATTTAAGATATGGTTCATATATTAATTAAATCCTATTAATATGGTTCATTGAATATTAATGTTTCTCAATTTGGTACTTAAAATTGATTTTATTCTTATTTATGAAGACTGAGAAATATTTGGGGGGTTTAATTGAGAGATTTGAATGCTGTTTTCAAATGAATTGAACATAAATAAAGTCATTGTGATATAAGGGGTCTATATGTGCTATTAATTATCATGACACATGTAAAGTAGCCTTTAGAAGGCTGATTTCATACTCCTATATAAAGACCTGCGTTTTTCACATAAAAATATTGATAATCAATAATTATTGAGAGAGCAAAAAGTTAAAATCATTTGTGAGATTTTATAAGAGTTATCATACTGAAATATTGTGAGTTTTTCTGAGAGACGATCTTGAAGATCAATTGCTATTAATCTTTGATGCTACCGGATTTGAAGTTACATTGTTCGAATCATTCTTTCTATGGATTCCGGGCGAGATCTTTTCAATTATATTCTTTCATTGCATTATTTGACTATTGTTTGGAAATTTCTTGTTAAAATCAGATTTTTCTATCTCACGTTTTTCTGTCACTAGACTTGGAATATTAATTGAGTTATTATTTATCTGGGGTGGTAGAAGCTCCGAGTGAGATTTCCTGCTTATGATTTTGTATTGAGGAGTAGTGTGATGGGTTAAATACTGTTAGGGGTATTTACTCAAGGTTAGCTGGGTTTCAGTCTCTTCCTGTAAAGAGATTGAGGTAGTAATTCTTCCTGGATAGAATTGCGATTTGAGTAATTTGTAAAGGTTCCATCCTTACCTGTGAAAAGGATAGTTGGAGTGTTTTTTAAGGTTTTGATTCTTGAGCCTTAGTGTTAAAAAGAATTAGGTTATTCTTTAACCTGTAAGAAGTATAGGTTCTTCCCTAGTTTGAGAAAATGATATTGTAAAGGTTAATTCTGAGCTTGTAAAAGAATCGGTGTGAGGATTTGGTTCCTACCTTTAAATGGATCTTGGTTTTAGTGGGTGTGACCTCCGTGGAGCTCAGGGGACTGGATTAGCCAAGAGTAACTTAGTGAACCAGTATAAATTTTTGGTGTGCTGCTATATTTACTTTGTTATTTTTACTGTTTGGGTGTGCATTTTGTTGATTATATTATTCTGCTGTGATATAAAGATAATAATTAATTTAGGATTAAAATTAATTATTTAATTTATTGAATTTTATTCTGATAATTTTTTTAATTACCCAATTCACCCCCCCCCCCCCCCTCTTGGGTATCCTACTGGGCCAACAATTGGCATTAGAGCTGGTTTAGCTTGAAATTTGTAGCTAATAAAGATGATATGGATTATCTTGATTCTGAAATTATGTGTGCTACTATTAAGTCTGTCTCTCCTAATAGTCATTATTCTGATCATGAGTCTGATATTATTTGTAATTATGAGAATGCAGATAAAGCTATTAAGATGCTTATTGCTCTTACTTATGTTTTTGGAAAAGAGAATTTCAAACTAGAGCAAAAGATTGCAACTCTTGAAAATAAGAAGTTTAGTACTATCAAATCTCTCAAGAAAATGAATTTGGAAGAATATTTTGAAATTGTTGAGTTTAAAAATGCTTTATCTGAAATCAGTAAGTTGTATGATAAAATTGAGTCTTTTGAGGATGAGACTGAGGTTTTGAAAAATGATTTTTATGATCTTCAACAGAAAAAATTTAAAAGAAAAAATCTTGAAACCTTGAATGAGGTCTTGAGTATAGAATTGGACAATACAAGGTGTGAGCTTGATAGAGCTCGTTTGAAAATCCATTCTGTTGAAAATGAGTGTCAAATTCTTAAAAATGATCTTGAATTTATGCATAAAACGAATTTTGGTCTACAGGTAAATGTTAGTACCAATGAATGGTTACTTGAGAAGACTCAAAAGGAGCTTATAGAAGTAATGGATAAATTCAAGGATGTTGAGAGTACTAAATGTTTTGAAAAACCAATAGTTACTAAAGTTGTTTCTCAAAATCGCAAAAAATATTATGCTCCGGTAAGAAACATTGACTATTCGAAAAGGCAGACTAACAGTATTAAGTGTTTCTATTGTGGTAAATTTGGTCATTATGAAAACTCTTGTTATTTATTACATGGTTACCCTGTCGGATCCAGAAATAACTAGATACCAAAAAGAGAAAATTTTGGTGCAAGTACAAATCAAAGATTTAGACAAAAGTACAATGAATACCACGTACCAACAAGGAGATTTGAACAGACAAGAAGGTACAATGAATATGCCATGCCAAAGAGGGAACCAAGGTTCAATGTAACTAATAAGAAGAATCGGCACGTGCCAAATACAAGAGTACAGAAACAACAAGCTCAATATGTGAGAGCTGACGAAGCTTATCCACAACAAACAGCAAGATATCAGCACAAGAAAAGATTCATTTACAAAGTTGTGCCAAAGCAACATGAATCACCAAATAAAGGCAAAGAAGTTCCTATTGAATCAGCTCAAAGAATTGTTGTTTCTAAGAATGAAGAAATTAAGTTGAAAAATCAAGTATTGGTGAAATCAAATGATGCAAAATCAGAAATTAGTAATCCACCTATGGTACACACACTACTTGCTCCTAAAGATGATCCAGGTATATCGAATTTTTTAAAGTTTAAGTTTATTAATTTTGTTAGGGAGACTGAGCATGTTCATTTTGAAATTTAGATGTTTGCAATATGTGTGTATGTGTGTGTGTTTAAGTGTGTGAGTGAATATTTGTTTTAAAAAAAATATATGTGGATCAAAATAAGAGGTAAAAATTGAGCTAAGATGATTAAATTAGGTTTAAATGCACAAAATCAAACAAAACAGAAGAGAACAGTCGACCGACGGTTTCAGGTTGGAATACCAAGAATCACTCTGAGTCTATCAGTCGACTAGGCGGTTGACCGATCGTGTCAGGATATAAAAACCTGACTTTCTTATTTCATTTCATCCGAACCCTAAAACTCTTTCTCTCTTAAAACTCTTTCTCTCTCAAGTTTGTCCAAGCCTAAATCTCACGAAATCAGTCCGTTTCAGCTCAGATCTGAAGATTTTTTGGTTGAATCAATAAGACTAAGGCTAGGATTTGTGTGGTGGAAGTGTTCTCTCTCGCGAAATAGGTTGGTTTTCTCCCATTCTAGGGTTTCGGTTATTTTTGCTATTTGGCCTTAGTTTGTTTGGCTATTTTCGGATTGGTTGGTTGATTGGCCTTGGTTTATTGAGATATTCTAGTTGGTCGCTTTAAATTGTGTGAAAAATGCCTAGAATCAAGAATCGTGCAAATAGGCCTAAGTTTGACACTGTTTTCTTTCGAAGTGAAGAGGATGAGAAGAAATACAATGATGAATTTATTAATCGTAGGGTGTTAGGCTGCAAACCCACTGATTTTGTTGAGTTAAAGAGAGAAAAACATTGATATCGAAGCATATTTTAGGAATTTGGGATGGGTTGAGTTTGTCAACCAAAAGGAGGAGTAGATGCTGGTGTGGGTATGGATATTTTACAGTAATATGACCTACAATAATCATCAAATTAAATCATTTGTTAAAGAAAAATGATTCGTTTCGATGCAGTATTATTAAGTCACATTTTGAAAATACCTAGAGGAGATGTATCTCAATACAATACCCCTCACTGGCTTTCGATAAATTTCAATAGAAGGGCAACTACTGAAAATTTTGATTTAGAAGGAGACAAAGCAGGTTCATTTTCCATTGAGCATCGATTTCTTCACTTGGTGCTAACCTATTCAGTTGTGCCTAAAGGGAAACGTCATGCTAATATGAATGACTTTGATTTATACTTGATGAATGAGATTATGAAAGGGAGGAAGTTGGACTTAGCCCATATCATGATGGAGCATATGAAATATCATGTTCAGAAACCCTCGGGAATACTACCCTATACGGATGCACTCCAGAGGATATTTGATCACTTTAGAATAATGAGTGATCCTGATGAGCAAATGTTTTTGACAACCACACCAGGATGGATCAATGTTCAAAATACTTCGTTGATAGGGTATGAGTTCAGAGGAAATAGATGGGTAAAGAAGAACTCTCAGAAAAGGCAGAGAGTGCAGGTTGCGGATGAGGAAGAAGAAGGTGAAGGAAAGATGAGTATGGATCAGAAGATGGATTTTCTTCATGATCAGATTGATGATTTAAGATTACATGCGGATTTGATGGATGAGAGGATGACTGGGCTAGAAAATAAAGTGGTCCATATGAATATGAACGTAGAAGCTGGGTTCGGAAAAATCACTGGAAATTTGGAACAAATGTTTCAATATATGCTGTCATCTCATCATGGGTACCAACAGCAATATAGTGCTCAGCCATATTTTGCCGGCCATCCTACGTATGGAGCACAACAGTCCTTCGGAGGACCTACTACAGCCGGACCATCAGGAGCAGGACCATCTTGAGCTGGGCCATCTGGAGTAGTTCCATCAACGCCATTTCATCAACAAATAACTCCAGGACCAATCATTCTGCCAGGTGTCACATATCCGCAACAGCCAGCCACTAGTCCGATGGGACTTTACGATCACTTCTCTGGACAGAGCCCTCATTAAATTTCATTTTTGTGTTGTTATTCAGACAAGATCCACAGTAACTTTTATTTTTTGGTCTGTAATAGTTAATCTAGGTTATTTGGATTACCTTGATTGCTAGTGTTTAGATTTTGATGAATTACCTAGATTTGATATAATTAGTTAGATTTATTATCTCTAATGATAATCCACATCGTATTCGTTGAAAATGGTGTTAATGTTTTGTGCTTAAAAAGTTAGTTATTCAAATGAGTTTTATTTCTTAAAATTGATTCTATAAGTTTTTATAAGATGCTTCCCTAGAGTGAGTTACATGTGTAATTCCATCTCCATAAATTTTGTTTTTGAAGATGACAAAGGGGGAGAAAGTAGTGATGTTTTATTAAGGGGGAGTATTTTTAAAAATTGTGCTTTACTGAGTATTTTTTATTTGTGCATTATTGATTATATTTATAAAATCTTCATTACTATGCTTTAATGAGTTAAAAAACTCATCATCTGATTCAGGGGGAGTGTGGTTATATTTTTATTTTAAAGAAAACATCAAAGTTAATTGTCGTCATCAAAAAGGGAAAGATTGTTGATCCTAAGATTTTGATGAACAATTAAGCATTGATGTTTTGGTGGAACTAATGTTTTAGTTTAGGGTTTCAATGATTTATAGTTCCAGTAATGAAGATGCAAATTAAATGGATGCTAAACGATGATGTTGAAGATGTTGAAGAATTAAAAGTTTGAAGAAATTAGGAAAAACAACTCAGGTGAATCTTAACTCTTAATATCCCAATTAGGAACACACACACATAGCACAAAATATATTTTATTATTTATGTGTGTTTTGATTAAGTGAAATTATTTGCTCCTATGTGATTTGAAAAGAAATAATTTTAAATGACTAAAATGGAATATAAGAATATTAGTAGAGCTAATTTGGATCAAAAAATGGTTAAAGGGGTGAAAACATAAAAGAAAATAAGTTAAAAACGTGTTCAGAGAATAGATCCAAAACACATCAGTCGACTGATAAGTCGACCGGACCAAGTAGCTAAAAGATCCTGTATTCCTAAGTCGACCGACAGGTCGACTGGCCAAGAGGGTTAAACTCTCTGAATCTATAAGTCAACCGACAGGTCGACCGGTGAAGGCAAAGCAAACTCTCTGAATCTACAGGTCAACAGGCAGGTCGACCGATGAATGCCATGGCTACAACCTGAATCTACCTGTCGACTAGTCGGTCGACTGGATGCGCTGTTTCAAGATACTGTTTTATCCGAGATTATATCCAAAAGTAGTCGTTTTTTGTTGGGATTTGAGAGAGATTTCAGGAATATTTTCTATATTTAAGATATAGTTCATATATTAATTAAATTCTATTAATATGGTTCATTGAATATTAATGTTTCTCAATTTGGTACTTAAAATTGATTATATTCTTATTTATGAAGATTGAGAAATATTTGAGGGGTTTAATTGAGATATTTGAAAGTTATTTTTAAGTGAATTGAACTTAAATGAAGTCATCATGATATGAGGGGTCTATATGTGCTATTAATTGTCATAATACATGTAAACTAACCTTTAGAAGGCTGATTTCATACTACTATATAAAGACCTGCGTTTTTCACATAAAAATACTGATAATTAATCATTATTGAGAGAGAAAAAAGTTAATATCATTTGTGTGCTTTTATAAGAGTTATCATACTGAAATATTGTGAGCTTTTCTGAGAGACGATCTTGAAGATCAATTGCTATTAATCTTTGATACTACCGGATTTGAAATTACATTATTCTAATCATTCTTTCTATGGATTCTGGGTGAGATCTGTTCAATTATATTCTTTCATTGCATTATTTGATTATTGTTTGGAAATTGATCTTAGAAATTGTTTCTGATTTTTTAAAAAAAAAAAATTACAAATAATTTCTTGAATCTGATTACGTACTCCAATTTGCTACCCATATCTTTTTAAAATCAGATTTTTCTATCTCACATTTTTCTGTCTCTAAACTTGGGATATTAATTAAGTTATTATTTATCTAGGGTAGTAGAAGCTCTGAGTGAGATATTCTGCTTATCATTTTGTATTGGTGAGTAGTGTGATGGGTTAAATACTGTTGGTGGTATTTAATCAAAGGTACCTAGGTTTCAGTCTCTTCCTGTAAAGAGATTGAGGTAGTGATTCTTCCTGGATAGAATTGCGATTTGATTGATTTGTAAAGGTTCCATCCTAACCTAGAAAAATGATAGTTGGAGTGTTTTGTGAGGTTTTGATTCTTGAACCTTAGTGTTAAAAAGAATTAGGTTATTTTTTAACCTGTAAAAAGTAGAGCTTCTTCCTTAGCCTGAGAAAAGGATATTGTAAAGGTTGATTATGAGCCTGTAAAAGAATCGATGTGAGAGTTTGGTTCATACCTTTAAAGGGATCTTGGTTTTAGTGGGTGCGACCTCCGTGGAGCTTAGGGGACTGGATTAGCCAAAAGTAACTTGGTGAATCAGTATAAATATTTGGTGTGCTGCTATATTTACATTGTTATTTTTGTTGTTTGGGTGTGCACTTAGTTGATTATATTATTCCACTGTAATACAAAGATAATAATTAATTTAGGATTAAAATTATTTATTTGATTTAGTCAATTTTATTTTGATAATTTTTTTAATTACCCAATTCACCCCCCCCCCCCTCTTGGGTATTCTACTGGGCCAACACTTTCAATCTTTTAGTAATCGTGGGCAAGAATTGTTCCCATATCATTTTCCCTCCTGACTTTCGTAAAGATTCAGAAAAGAGAAGTGAAAGATCACATCTTTGTTCGTGTAAGTTCTTGTCGTTTTTTCAATATCCTGATTGTGGTGTTTGTCCGTACTCAATTTTTTATTTTTTTTATTTTATTTAAAATGTCGTTGAGTCCATTAAATTGTCCGGTTGAGGCTGGTTCGTCGTCAACTCCACTTGCAGAGCAGACGACGTCTGCCATAACCCATCCGTTCATCGATTCCCCTATTTACTAGGGAGATTATAGTGCCACTCGTTTCTTGGAGGAGTGGCTCGATCCATTCCAAGAAAAATTCACTATTCCTTCCTCAATTTCTATTAGGGTTCCATCCGAGGACGAACATCCCTATAGTGCCAAAGATAATGAAATATGTCTCTTTGTGTGGATGTTCAAATACAGACTTAAACTATCTTTTACTCCTTTCCTTCGCAATGTTTTTTTGTCAATTAGAGATTTTCCTAGCCCAATTAGCACCCAACAGTTTTCATCAAATAATTGGAGCTCTAGCCCTTTCTCGGGTAAACAATGTTCCCCTTTCTATAAATATGATTAAGAGTGTCTGTTCCCTTAAATTTCTTCACGATACTGGGAGATTTTACTACTCAACCATCAAGAAGTACTCATTCCTTACCGACCTTCCTACTGCGGTGAAAGAAGATTGGAAGAGGTGATACCTTTTCTTCAAGAGTAATTAGGAGTTCTCTTCTGATAAGATTCGGCGGCCTCCAATCATGCTGAAACACTTTAACTTCCCAAGTAATTTTATTTTCCTTCTGTCTTTTGCAATTGAATTCATGAGTTTTGCATTGGTGGTCTTTATATTTTCCTGGATTATCTTGTGCAATTGAAAGTGCCTGCAAAAGTCTCCATCTTACACCTAAGGTCGATAATGAATTAAAGAGGCTTCTGGTCCCAAAAAAAAAGTCTTGCAAAGTTCTTGCTTACAATCCATTTATTCAACCACAGATGAATGAATCTAGAGTCAGTTGTTTACATAAATTGGCCTTAGGGAAGAAGATAAAAAAAAGTGGCTAGGAAACTTTATCAGCCATCTTGGTAACCAGCACCTCAGCCAGCTACCCAGCCTACTGTTCAGCCTCCTGCTCAGCCTACTCTTTGTCCTCCTGCTCAACCTATTGTAGCTCGTCTAGCAGCTCTTTGACCTCTAATAGCTTGGCTCATTCTTCCCATGTCGCCTGATTCTAACGATTCTCAACCGTTAAGCAGACGTCATTGTGGGGTTGTCTCTGTGCCAGTCCCCAATACTAAAGTTTTAGTTCTCATTGGGATTATAGGGATGGAACTTATCACATGTATAATTGGGATCCCTTTTATCCATGCTCTAGATCCTGCTTCAATGAGCACTCAGCCACCTCCTCTTGCATCTACTGCTTCTAGTCAGGGGACGCCTACTTTTCCAAGCAGTCGAGATAGGTCTCGTGAGCAGATGTGCCACCTGCTGAAGAAGGCAAGCCCTTCAATCCCTAATCACCAAGATATCTTTAACAACGCCATCAAGACTCTGTTTAAGCAGTCTTGGGACAAGAGCCTGGCCAAAATTGGGAATCACAGTCGAGCAGAGCTCTTTCAAACCCTAATTTGCACACTTCTTTAGTTAATTTTATTTTCATTCAGTTGACTAAGTCCAGCTGCCTGGAAGAGGACCACCGTGTTTTTCCGGAACAGAAGGTTTTCCTTGAGACTAACATGGCCATGGAAAGGTCGTCTAAAGAGACTTTTTAAACTGATATGCATGCTGCTAACACCTAATGTGAACCAATGCAGAAAAGTAACCAACTGTTTCTTATAGAAATCAACAAGTTTCTAGCTAAAAACTCTACACTGAGAGAAGAGATTAGCTCAGTACAATCGGAGGCAGATCTTTTGAAAACTGATCTCCCAACCAAGGAAGCTGCTCTTTAAGCTAAGGATGATGCCCTCTAGCGTATGGAGAACGAGAAGAGAAAAGTTTTAACTGAGCTAAACAAAGATAAGCTTAGGACTGGTGGCCTAGAGATGAGGTCTTACAACCAGTCGAAGATAGTGGAGAAGCTAACGACTGAGATAGTAGAGAGGACGAAACAAAGGCGATGAGAAGATTACTAAACTGCAGGAGCATTTCGATTTCTTATAAGGGAGTATCCAATTGGTTGGCTACCACCGTTTCCAAGGCTTGGTGATGAGGAACTATCCAAATATTGATTTCTCATTTCTGGATAGGGAGCTAGAAGACAAAGAAGAGGTAGAAGGTGCTGCTATTGAAGGTGAGGTGCCTTCAGCTGAGCTAGCAACCCCTCCTCCAGAGGTCCCCAAATCTACGGCTAAGGTGCCTACAGCTAGCTCAAACCCAAGCTCTTATGGCCAGCTCATCTCTAGTCTGACTCTTCATCCAACATTTCAATCCTCAGCTCAGCCAATGGATGATCAAGTCCAAGCTCTGCCTAATGATATTGTCTATGCTTTTACTGGGCTTCAAATTGTTTGCCAACTAGACGTCGCAAACCAAAGTTAGATGCCCTGATTAGATGATTGCCTTTTCAATTTTTAGTAATTGCAGTTTTTTGTAATGATGATACTTTTGTAATCATGGCTTCTTCGACTAGTAGTCTCCCCCATTAGTATCGGAAATACCCTTTCATAATTACCGTACGTCTTTCGTCATTTCACGTCACTCACTTGTCATAACTGCATATTTTTTACGATTCGTTTTCACCACCCTTTTAATTTTTTATTATTTTTTCTTCATCGGTTTGGCTATTTAAAGCCAAACCATTGATTGAGGTTTTACACGCACCCAACATTCTTTTCTTCTTTGTTTGAAATTTTATAGAATATTTTCTTTCTTCTTTACTCTCTCTTCCATTTTATCCTATAGTTATGTCGACGCCATCCCCATCCTCATCTTTTGAGGCTATATAGAATGAAAGGCAACAAGAGATTGAGTTGGGTCAGAACTTTCATGCCTTGATGACAATGGTGAAGACCCTCTCTGAAGAGCATCTACGACTCAAACCCATCAAGAACGCTTGCACCATGTTCTATGCCATGGAGGTCATTCACTTTCGTGCGATCTCTCAGCTCCACAAACTTAGGGATCATCTAGAGAGGGTAGACAAGGAGATTTGTGAGCTGTCAGGTTTTGTGCATCTCCATAAGGAGAATGCCAACCTGATGAAGAAGAGGCAAGATAAGCTTTCGAAGAAAAATGAGGAGAAGAATGAGAAGATCCGAGAGTTGGTCCATGCGATCAACTAGTATAAGAGCATGACTTCTACCATTCCAACTCGGACTCTGAGGAGCTAGGTTCCTGATAGCGCGTAAATACATCGCTACTTTCACCGCAAGTGTACGGGTCATATTTTAGTAGAGTGGGAAGAGTAAGGATTTTCGTATCCATAGGGATTGGTGTAGATTATCGTTGAGTACTATATGTCATAACCTAACATCATTTAGGCAATAAAAATGTAGTTTTTATAATAAAATATACTAAACTACGTTAATTAAACTAATTATACTAATATACTAGTATGATGTTTATGGGAATTTATTGCCTAGGGATTAACTTCGTCCCCTTAAACGTGTTCGTTTCAATCTAGTTTACATTAACGGCGTTCATCCTATCCGACAATCTCGGTATCAAAATCTTATTCACTATCTCTCCCGAGTATAAAGTGAATGAATATGTGAATTTGCGTCAATGCCGAAGTACCCCTTGAGCATCTATACGACACTTGGTCACATGAGTCTCGCCCTAACCTCACGGATTACACACTTTCTAACTTCTAAAAAATACGCCTCTAATCTCTATTAAGGTCTCATTGCCGAAAATTAGAGGAGAAAAGAAGATAAGGGAACCAAAATATCTAAAAATATCTAAAAAACTACTTTACAGGTGCAGGGGTCACCGCTACAGCAGTGGATTCATCAGTGGGCACTCCGTTGTTTCACCACTACAGCGGTAGAAGTAGAGAGCTTTTTGAGCATCCTATTGTTTCACCACTACAGCAATGGGCTGCAGTTGCAGGATTGGCTGTTTTTACTCGTTCTTCTACCGCATTCCACCGATTTGATTGTTTATGGACTGTTTTCATCTATTATCGCCCCAAACACCTGATTTATACAAAAACACATAAAAAAGTATTAAAAAATATTAAAACTCTATAAAAATACTTGAAAACTACCAAAACTGACTTGGGAATAAATAGATAAATTACACATATCAAATACCCCCAAACTTAGAATTTTTCTAGTCCTCGAGCAAAATACCCACACAATAAAAGAAACTACAACAGCTAATTACAAAATTTAAATACTAAAAATGAAAAACACGAAAAAACAATAATGTGCAAGTTTTGAATTCCATCTAACTGGACAAACGGTTTTCCCTCATTGGCCCCCAATCCTATCAAGTTCAAGAAAAAAACACACCATGTGGTGTTCTAGAATTTCAACATTCAATAATAGTAAGCGTCATTCTAGATCCTGTCAAAGTGTGTGTGCAAAAACTCAATAATACAACTATCTGCCGATCGGATTAGATTATCCACCAATAAAGTTCATGACTAAAATCAATAAGGTATAGGAAATCCATAAGCCTGACAGGGTTCTATTCTCCACTAATTTAGGCTCGAAAATTCAAAAAGATCAATAGGACTTGGTTCGGTTTGGAACATTTGGCCAAGGGTATATCAGGAATAGAAAACAGGTTAACGTTATTAACTGAACGATACCCGAAGCACATGCTTGGCACTAAATCACTCTGAAACCCCCAAAGATAAAGTCGAAATAACCCTGAACATACATTTATGAACTTCGTACTCACTTGTCAAAAGAAACGAAAATAGAACGATATTTACATATGTCTTCTTCTTCTTTTTTCTTCTTTTTTTTCATAAACCACACCCCCAAACTTATTTGATTATTACAATCTCACGGGTGTAGTTAAAATGAAAGAAAAATGACAAGTGAGTACTCGAATATCGAACCAATGAAAAGTTTGCCCTAAACCTAATCGCTGACTTCAAGTAGCATAACGAATGCTAACTTGATTCACTCAAATTGGGTCTTCAGCTCAGAGATATAGGTTTGGAAAGAAGTTTTATCATCCAACGTATTGGTTATGTGTTCAGAATTGAAACAGTTTTCTAACTTCGACAAGGTAACGAGAGATAAACATATAACGTGGTAGGCTTCAAAGGCTCAAGCGACAAAATGAATGCCTAAATCATGTCTCCTAAACTACCTCACCTAGGATTTCGCCTCAACTTTCCCCCAATCAAGTTCTAGAATCTCTTAAATTGTAATGAATTTGGCTAATGGATAATTGGCCTCAAATCAATTAAATAGTTATACATTGAGTCTACATGCTCGTGCAAATTAGGATCCACAAGAACTTTTACCAAAACGACATACCAAGCACACAGAACACACATGAATGGGCATTACCGTTGACCTCAACAAACAATCAAGGGATAATATCATCATCGGGTAATGGCTCAGATGAACACAAAGCTCAGCATATAACAACAACTACAAACTTAAACACATTTTATACTAAACAAACATGCAAATAATTTAACTAAAACTACACAACTAACAAAAGAAAACATAATAGCATACTACATATTACCCCCAAACGTAAAACAGACAGTGTCCACAGTGACCCAATCATCAATCTCAACATTTGAAATAAAGCATGCCGACGAATGGGGTTTAGAACATGTACCTGGCAGGCGAGAGAATCTCGCCTCTAAATCAAGTCGGTAGTGACGAATCTAATTTATTTTAAACTTAGGTTGTCTCCCAAGAAGCGCTTGGTTTATTGTTCTCGGCCTGGCATGGAGAAGTGCTCGTCAAAGAGCGCATTCTACCCATAGTATGTGTCATACAACACAACATACGGGTCTTTATTTTGAATGCCCTCAAGCTTGGCGAGCTATGGCAATGATTGGTCTAAATCCACAACTTAACTCATTTTTAGATTTTTCCCTTGGTTGGCATGAATGAACGAAGTAAAAGGCGAATGAGGAAAATTGAGCCACATCGGATCCTCAAAGATATAATCGTCTTGGATCAGTGGTGGTATCAAAATGTGGATCTCCAATGGTGAACAATCACAATCGTTGATCCATGCTTGGATTGCAATCTCATTCGTATCATCTTCATCGCATGAAACAAAGTTCCTCCCACTTGTTTTCGGTTCCTCACGGTAGCTTTCATAATCGGATGTCGGATGTGGCTTGTTCGTCTCTTAGTGCCACTGCTTCAAACTTTGTCTCAATGAAGCAAATTAGATGACCGATTTGAGTCTCAAGAGACTTTACAATCATATTGATTTCAGTGCAGATCGTCTCGATATGATCAAGTCGATCCTCATGCTCATTGAGATGGTTTTGTATTTCTCTCAAGAAAAATTAAGTTTTTCCCATAACAATAGCGAACATTTCTTCCAAGGTGGGTGAAGACTCCACAGGTTGGTCCATTGTGTCAATCCATGGCTCCAAAATGTTGGAATTATCCCCCAAGTTTTGATGACTTGTTGAAAAATTCCAAATCTGATAGTCCAACACGGAATGTCTTCCAATGACAGATAAGCTTCGTCCACGGGTAGGTCGTAGAAAGAGGTGGTACCATTTTCTCCTTCCACCCATGTTCTCGTTGTGGCGTGTAACCCATTAAGAAACTTCAATAATTGACACTCTTTTGGGCAACGATGATTGGGGAACTAGAATAGCAACTCTTTGTAATGATCCCAAGCATAATAGAATGGTTCGGAATCCCATTGAGAAAAATGCAATAGCACTTGTTGATTTAACATCTTCAAGCACCTTGCAAGAGAAACAAAACTACAAAGAAAAAGTTATAAACACAATAAATGCCTAAATTAAAATCAAGTTATTTATTCACAATATCAACAACAATCTAAAAACCAATCCCCCGGCAACGGCGCCAAAAACTTGGTAGCTTGTAAATACGTCGCTACTTTCACCGCAAGTGTACGGGTCAATTATTAGAGAGTGGGAAGAGTAAGGGTTATCGTATCCATAGGGATTGGTGTAGCTTGTCATTGAGTACCGTAATTTTCATAACCTAACTTTATCTAGGCGATAAAAATATAGTTTTTATAATAAAATATACTAAACTAAGTTAATTAAACTAATTATACTAATACACTAGTATGACGTTTATGGGAAATTATTGCCTAGGGATTTACTTCGCTCACTTAAACGTGTTCGTTTCAATCTAGTTTATATTAATGGCATTCATCCTATCCGACAATCTCGGTAATCGAAATCTAATTCACTATCTCTCCCGAGTGTAAAGTGAATGAATATGTGACTTCGCGTCAACACCGAAGTCCCCCTCAAGCATCTATACAACATTTGGTCACATGAGTCTCACCTCAACATCATGGATTGCACACTTTCTAACTCTCTCCCGGGTTATTAGATCGTCGCGTTGTGTTTAAACCCTAGTTCGAATCCGGGGTTACCTCTCCTGAGTGTCAGACTTCGCATTCTCAATATATCATAACAAGCATATAAACATGGAATAACGGTAAACACAATCGGATAAACACGAACAACCATTAACGAACATAGATTTTATATAAACAACATTTTCATACACAAATTGCTCCCTAGACAATATATGTTTAGCTATACATGGCCCTAACCAAATATACAACAAAATATACGCTAAACATATACAAAAAAAATCACCCAAATCTAAGAAAGAAAGAGAGAAACGAGGAGACTAGCCATTATCCGAAGAATCGACGCTAAAATCACTCCAAGAATGTTTCATCTTCTTCGCATGGTGATCTTCTCTTGGTTGATCGACCTTGGAGCTCTCAAGACACTCCCGAAAATGTCTCAAAAATATGCCTCTAATCTATATTTAGGTCTCATTGCCGAAAATGAAAGGAGAAAATAAGATAAAGGTCACCCCTGCAGCGATGGCTTGATCGCTGCAGTGGTGGTTCATCAGTTTGCACTTTATTGTTTCACCGCTATAGCGATGGAAGCAGAGAGCTTTTTGAGCATCCTGTTGTTTCACAGCTGCAGTAGTGGGCTACAGTTGTAGGATTGGTTATTTTTACTCGTTCTTCCTCTGTCGTTCCACCGATTTGATCATTTATAAACCGTTTTCATCCCTTTTCGCCCCCAAACACCTGATTTATACAAAAACACATAAAAATGTATTAAAACATATTAAAATGCTATAAAAATACTTGAAAACTACCAAAACTGGGTTAGGAATAAATAGATAAATTACACCTATCAGTCCCCTTTCTTCTCTTGGGTCGGATTGACGCCAAGCAAATCGGCTCCTATTTCATAGAAAAAGTATTTAGACTTCTTTTTTTATGTGAACAATTTTATGTTCATCATTCTTTTATATATATTTTGTATCATGAACAGTTTTTTGTTCTTTTTTTATTTTATTTTGAAATGATGTACCCCCCTTTTTTCAATACAAAAAAAAAAAATGGGTTTTGGTATTTGTTCTGGTATTTATTTCCCTTGCTGCTGTGTATGTTCATTTGTCCTTCTTTTGATTGCCCTCCTTCATAACTTGGAAGTGTACGAAGCTGGTTATGAACCAACATAAGCTTTTGGCTAGAGTAAACAAGATGTTTGAAATGAACTTTATTTATAGTAAGCTAAATGAGTAAACTATTTCTTCATATTTTCACCGATGATTTTATCTTACAGTGTTTTTACTAATTAACTCAGTTTATAATGCACTGTTTCATTGGTGACTTTTCATTAAAAAGTTTTTGTTGATGCAATTGTTCAACTTATTAGGTATTTTACACCGAGTGTCTATTACCCAATATTTTGCGTTCAACTAGTTGCTAGATTTTCACACTTTGTTTTGTCTACTAAATGTTTATAATGAGATAATCTGTTTGTCTCACACTTCAATTTAACAATTGAGTTTTAATACTAAATGTTTGGTAGATGATCTGGTCTGTTTAGCTCAGCCTTCGCTTTTACATTTAGTTTTGAATACTAAATGTTTCGAGGGTAAGCTGATCGGTTCAGCTTGCCTCTCAATTCTACACTTAGATTTTCACCTTGAGTGTTTCTACGATGAGTTGGTCTGTTCAACTCACCTTTTAATTTTACACTTAGTTTTAAGCACTAAATGTTTCAATGGTGAACTAAGTTGTTTAGCTCACTTGTCACTTAGTTTTAAATACTAAATGTTTTAATGGTGAGATGATTTGTTCAGCTCACCTTTCACTTATAAACTTAGTTTTAAATACTAAATGTTTCAATGGTGAGCTGAGTTGTTTAGCTCACCTTTCAATTTTACACTTAATTTTAAACACTAAATGTTTAAACGGTGAGCTAATCTGTTCAGCTCACCTTTCAATTTTACACTTAGTTTTATATTAAATGTTTCATCTGTTAGCTGATCTTTCAACTCACTCTTCAATTTACACTTAGTTTTTAAACACTAAATGTTTAAACGGTTAGTTGATCCATTCAGCTCACCTTTTAATTTTACACTTAGTTTACATACTAAATGTTTCAACGATGAGCTTACCTGCTAAGCTCACCTTTCAATTTTACACTTAGTTTTAAACACTAAATGTTTAAACGATGAGCTGATCTATTTAACTCACTTTTCACTTAGTTTTAAATACTAAATGTTTTAACAGTGAGCTAATCCATTCAGCTCACCTTTAACTTTTACACTCAGTTTAAATACTAAATGTTTCAACAGTGAGCTGATTTGTTCAACTCATCTTTCACTTTTACACTTAGTTTCAAATACTAAATATTTCAACGGTAAGCTGATCTATTCAGCTCACCTTTTAATTTTATACTTAGAAATTATACTAAGCGTTTGAGTAATGAATTTGATTCTAGACAACTATAAAATTAGAGCTTGACCAAAAAAGGGTTTGCAATACTTCTACTATCTTTTCAAAAGAAACCTTTATTTATTTACTTCATTCAATGAACGTCTCACATAGAGCGAGTAAAGAAAAAAAATTAAAGTTCAACAAAAACATAAAGTTTAAAATGACAAAAAACCTTAAACGAAATACTTTCATAAGTGTGAGATGTTCCACGGCCTTGGGATTTCCACACCATCCAAACCTTCCAGCCAGTAGGTCCCTGGCCTATTTACTTTGGTTACTCGATAGCGCCCCTCCCAATTTGGGGCTAGTTTTCCCAAACATGCCTCTAGGCAATGTGGCATTACTCTTCTGAGTATCAGCTCCCCTATTGTGAAGTGCCTTGGACATACTGCATGGTTGAACATCTTTGCCACACCTTTATTTATCGGCCGCCATTCTTATTACTACCTTATCATATTTCTCCTTCAGTTGGTCCTACTATTGTCGTACAGCTTCTTTATTTTCCTACTATTGTTTCACCTTTGGCATCATCTAGTCGTTTCTTGAGTGCTTCCTTAATGGAATGATTTGTTACCTCTGTTTGTCCATTGGCTTGTGGATATGTTGGGCTTAACGTCCAGTGTTGAATCTTCAGTTCTTCGTACATCCATCATCCATGCAACCTTACTTCCAGTGAATGGGGTTCTATTATCTAATATCGTTACCGTTGAAATACTAAAACGACAGATCATGTTTTTCCAGGTGAAGTTTTTTACTTCGTTTTCTCCTACTATCACGAAGCCTTCAGCTTTAACCTACTTGGTAAAGTAATCGATTACCACCAACATGTACTTTTTGTTCCCTGGTGTTAGGGTGAATGGCCCTAGGATGTCCATCCCCCATTGAGCAAAAGGCCATGGTCTGATGATCGGTGTTTGCTCTTGAGCTAGAACTTTGATGTCATTTGAGAACCGTTGGCACTTATCACTCTTGCACATCATTGTGCATCGTTGGCCAATTATAACCAATTGTGAGTGCCTTGTGCGCTAAGATTCTTTCTCCTTGATGATTTTCATAAACTCCCTCATAGATCTCTTGTAGGATGTAGGTGGCTTTCTTTGGTCCTGAGTAGAGTAATAGAGGTTGATTAAAAGACCTTCTATGCAGTTTGTCATCAGTCATAACATACCTTAACACTTTGTACAGGATCTTTCGAGCTAACTCTTTATCGTCTGGTAGAGTTCTTTCTTTTAGATATTGAACTAAATAGGTTCTTCAGTCTTCTTCCTAATCCAGTTCGCCTATGCATGCGCAAAGGCTAGCTGATGTCGTCATCGAGAGTCGCTGGAGGAACTCCACCATTTCAGACCGCTGGTCTATTACGAAAAAAGATGCCAATACGAAAAGTGCATCGGCTTTCTCGTTTTCAACTCTTGGAATAGCTTCAAATTTACAATTTTGGAGTAACATGGTTAGCTCTTTTACTTTTTCTACATAAAGGCGTAACCTTTCTTCATTCACCGAGCACACTCTATTTATCTGGTTGACTACCAATTGTAAGACTGATCTTATTTCTAGATTCTGAGCTCCTAACCATTTGGCAAGAGTCAACCAAATAATTATTGTTTTATACTCTAATTCGTTGTTGGAGGTTCGAAATCCAAGCTACACAACTCTTTCGAGTTGATCTTCTTCATGTGTTTCTTGGACTATGCCTACACCATACCCCTTCATGTTCGAGGATCCATCAACCCACAACTTCCAAAGCGCATCCATCTGATCAGGGCATTATCCATCTTCTATTAGTGTTTCTCTTGGAGAAATCAACTCAGCATTGAAGTCTGCTAGAGCTTGTCCTTTAATTGCAATTTTGGGCTTGTACTTGATGAAGAATTCACCAACTTCTACTGCACACTTTATGAGACGTCTTGAGGCCTCTGGTCTGTGCATTACTACTCTAAGGGGGTAAGAGGTCAGAACATTGATTACGTGTGCCTGAAAGTGGCCTCAGCTTCCGAGATAAAGTTACCAAAGCCGAGGTAAGCTTTTCCAGTTCATTATACCGAGTCTCAACTGGGACTAGTGACTTGCTGTTGCACAAAACTGGTCCTTGCCCTCCAGCATCATCTTTTACCAACACTGCACTTACGGCAATTATGGTTACCACTAAGTACAAGTAGAGCTCATCTCTAGGGTTTACCTTGGCTAGTGTTTTAACTGAGCCCAAATAGTCTTTTATGGATTGCAAAGCCCGTTCTCTATCCTCATCACACTAAAAGTTCTTTCTCCCTCTCAAGATCTTTATTGGCCCAGTGAGCTACCCAAGAGGGGGGTGAATTTGGTAGAAATAAAAATTATCAAAGAATTTATACTTCAAAAATTAAATAATTAATTTTATCCTAAATTAATTATTATCTTTATAGCAGTGGAAATATATTATCAACTAGGTGTACACCCAAACAACAAAATATAAATAATGTAAAGAAAACAGCACACCAGAAATTTATACTGATTCACCAAGCTATTCTTGGATAATCCAATCCCCCGAGCTCCACAGAGAGTCTCATCCACTAATCACTATGATTTCTTTAACTAAGTAGAAACAAAACCTTTACACAATGATTCTTTTCCCAGACTCAGAATCAACATTTACAACTTCTTTTTCACAGGCTAAGGAATAACCCTATATTTTTCACAGGCTAATGATTAACCTAATTCTTTTATAATTAGGCTAAGAATTAAACCTGACACAAAAAACACTCCAAGTATTCTTTTACCCGGTAAGGATTGAACCGTTACAAATTCACTCACAAATTAATTCCATTAAGGAAGAATTAACACCCAATCTTTTTATACTCTAGGCATAGATTAAAACCTCAATCTCTTTACCGGAAGAGATTAAAACCAACTACCCCTGATTAGATACTCCCAATAGTATCTAATCTGCACACAACTCACCAATTACAAAATTAATAAGTTTTTTCCCACTCGGAGTTTCTACCACCCCAGATTAATTTGAATTTAATTAATGTCCTGAAACTAGTAATAGAAATAAAGTGAAATTTCCAAATCTGAGTTTTAAAGAAAACGAGTAGCATACAATTTAGCACATAATCAGATTTACATACAAATCGTTTTAAAAGATTTTTATGCTTTTAAAGTTCAAAAACAATTTCTAAAAAATATCAATTTACCAAGAAAGTAGTAATGATAAAATCCTCAATTGCAGAATAAGCTTGGAACGGTCTCACTAGGAAAATATCGAATAGATTGCACGTAATATCGCAAGATAACTTAGATCGGTGACGCTAACTCAAATAGCGCTTTAACTCAAGAATTTCAAGAACAGAATAATCTCAAGATAATCTCTCAGTATAATATCAGAATGATAACTCTCAAAATAGCTCAGGAACTGATTGTTCTTAATTAATATAATACAATCCCGCAAGTCTCTTTTAATAGCCCTCAAACTAGACCTCAAATGGCTAGTTTTCAAATGTTATGTCAATAAAAAAGACACATATGGACCTCATATATCATATAGATTTATAATGGTTATATTTTACCAACAATATAACTTCCAAAGCTCTCAATTTAGTCCCCAAAATAATTTGATTTTAATCAATGAAAGTATAGAAAGAATTATATTTAAGTATTTGGACTAAATCATAAGATCAAAAAAAAAATCCCTTAAATCTCTCCCAAAATATTCTCCACCAAAATAGCAAAATTTAAACTCAAAATTCGCAGGTTTAAATATAGAAATTTCAAATATATCTTATAACAACTATTTTTCAAATACTATGTCATTAAATGACACCCCAATACCCCATACATCATATAAGTTCAAAATAGATATTTTTCATTTAAAAACCTTCTTGGAAAATCTCATTTTGGTCCTTAAACATTTTTTAAATTGAAATTCATCAAAACAGAAAGTATTAAAACACTTTAATTAAAAGAACATTTAATTAAATAGACCAAATTAATAAGGATAATAGAATAGATAAATCATATCTCAATTAAGTTCAGATTTCTAGAATATCTCAATCCAATAAGCCAAAAACGGCTAGTTAAGGATCAAATTCACGAAATCCTCCAAACCTGAAACCGAACCATTGGTTGACCAACCAAACACCATAGGTCGACTGCTCGATTCAAGTTGTAGCCCAAGCCAATTTCCAGCCACAGTAGGTCGATCGCTACTCTTTAGTCTATCAACCTAACGATTCAGAGAGTTCACCCATTGGCCAGAGGTCGACCGATCCTCTACTACAAGTCGACCGAAAGATTCAGAGAGTTCATCCATTGGCCAGAGGTCGACCGATCCTCTACTACAAGTCGACCGAAAGATTCAGAGAGTTCATCCATTGTCCATAGGTCAACTGATCCTACACCATAAGTTGACCAATCAATTCAGAGACTTCAACATATTCCAACCTACACCCATTGGTTGATTGATCCTCTTAGGTAGGTCGACCGAACAATGCTGGATAACTTTTTTCTTAATTAATTTTGACACCATTCTTCGACGTTTTCGTCCATTTAACTGATTTCTTTTCTCGGTTAACTCCTTAAATCAATTTTTTTAATTTCTAATCTTTCTTAAATCAATATTTCTTCTTCAATTTCACATAGGATCAAATATGTTTAACTAATTAGGATCCTATCAAAAATATACATAATCATAAAAATATTTTTGTGCCGTGTGTGATCTTAATCGAGATACATTAAGAGTAAAAATTAACCTGAGTTATTTTTCCCTAGATTCTTCAAAGTCTTCGGTCTCTTAATGTCCATCATCTTTGTCAGTCCCTTTAGTATCCATTTAGCATCCATCTCAACTTCTTCATATAACATCTTCAATGGAACTTATAAACTGAAACACTCAACAAATCCATTAGTTCCACCAAAAATATCAACATTTAATTATCCATCAAAATCTTAGGATCAACAATATTAAATAAAGAAGCACATCTATCAGTGAATTTGGAGATAAATTTATTTAGAGCCGCTAACCTTCTTGTTAGCACTTGAACCTCTCTTATAGTTTTGAGGGACTTCGTGTTTCGAACGGCTTCTATTTATCCTAAATCCACCATGATTCCTGATTGGTTTACCGCAAAGCACAAAAATTTGCATGACGTTACACCGAATGCGCTTTTTTCTGGGTTCAACTTTATATTGAACTTTCGTATTATAGCAAAAGTTTCCTTCAAATGCCCCAGGTGATCTTCTTTTTCGAAACTTTTGACCAGCATATCGTCTATATAGACCCTCCATGGTTATTTTAATCTTCTCTTGGAATATGTGATTTACCAATCATTGATAGGTTAATCCTTCATTTCTCAAACCAAAAGGCATTACTTTGCAACAGTACATTCCTCTTGGAGTGATGAACGTCGTTCTTTCTTCGTCCTACTTGTCCATATGGATTTGATTATAGCCTGAATTAGCATCCATCATAGTCAGGCGTTTATGCCCTGATGTTGCATCTACTATTTGATCTATCCTTGGTATTGGAAAACAACCTTTTGGGCATGCTTGGTTGAGTTCAGTTAAGTCCTCACACATTTTCCACTTCTCATTCAACTTTTTAACAAGAACAGGGTTGGCTAAACCATTTTAGGTATATCAACTCCCTTACATGGCCTATTCCAAGCAATCTCTCTACCTATCACTTCTTTCTTCTCCAGGATAAAAATCATTCTATTTTTCCTGAACAGTAGGTGAGACCTGGAGATGTTGAGTCGGTGCATTGCCATATCAAGACTGATCTCTTTTATGTCTTCTGGAGCCTTGGAGAACACGTCTAGGTTTTCTTCTAGTAACCTCTTGATTTCCTCTGCCTCGGTCTGGCTTAGTGATTCTTCTATCATCAGTTTCTTCATTCCTTACTTGAAGGTAATCCCCCGTACTTGCTCAATATGTTGAAGAATATTGGGGTGCTCTTTGAAGTCATCTATCTCCTAAGTTGAGTTGTTCGGTTGAGCTTCTTCCTGCTTCTGCTTTAAATGTTATAAGGTTTTCTTCCTCCCCTTCATAGCTATTGCGAAGCACTATCTAGATGATACCTGGTTTTCACGTATGACCACCACTACGCCATCTTTCATATACTTGATGCACTAGTGGAACGTCGATGCCATGACTTTCATTGCATACAGCCATGTCCATCCCAATATCGCATTATAAGGGGATGTAGAGTTCATTACCATGAACTCTGTGGCCTTGGTGTACCCATTCTCCTCCTTATTTACCGTGACTGATAAGATGTCTTCCCTTTGGGAGAGCTAAGGTCTCCATTGTATCCTACCATAACCGTCTGAGTTTAGCGAACTTCTAAGCTGGGGAACCCCATTTACTTTAGTGTGTTCATAAAGATGACGTTGGCAGAACTTCCCGTATCTCCTTACTTTAAAGTTGGAGATCCAAAGAGTTATAACAAGGGTATCTTCATGTGGATGCACTATTCCTTTGTAATCCTCATCAGTGAACGTGATGATTGGCCCTGGATTTATAATTACTGATATTTCTTCTCCGTAACTGCGTTACAATACCGCTTCTCAGATTTGCCTCTCTTGTTCGCAATCGATTTCTCTAGTGGCAGGTCCAGTATTGTTTATCTCATGTAAATAACTTCATGATTGCTATTAGGACCATCATCTTTTCGTTCCTTATCACAATTTTTGTGATGGATTTTACTCGTAGACCTCTTCTTCTCTCTTGCTCACTTCTACAGATAGCTACTTAGCTGACCCATGTCAATTAACCGCTTAATTTTCTTTTTGAGATCTCAGTAGTTATTTTCTTTATGACCATGATCATTGTGGAATTCATAATACTTCTCCTTGTTCTTCCTATTGGACTTTGTGTGGATCTTGGGTGGCCACTGAACTACCTCGGATGAACGAATTTCATGCATAATCCTAGAGATTGGCTTCCATAGCTTTGGAAAGTTTAGTTCTTGACGTGCATCCAGTCTCGATCTGGAGCTTCTTGGACGATCTTTCTGCCTGTCCTAGCTACTACCATTCATTATGTTGTTGTCTTTTCTAGGGTTATCTTTGGATGATACCCTTCCTTCTCTCGCAAATCTGACATCCTCTAGCTTCATGTAGGGTTTAGCTCTCTCAATGAGCTCAGTCATGCTCTTCGAATTATGTTTGGTAAGGGAGTCTTCGAATCATCCATAGCGCAACCCCAAAGTAAACGTGTTTATTATGTGGTTGGTGTTGCAACCCTCAATGCAAATCAGCTCTTTGCTGAAGCAGTTCATGTACTGGCACAAGGACACCTTTTTTTTCTTGTCGCAGAACTAGCAAATTATCGACCCCTTCATAAACTTTTGGAAAATTATGAATCGACTAAGGAATTATTTCCCATAGTCCATAAATGATAAGATGGAATTAGCCAGCAGCTTATACAACAATTCCAAAGCTGATGCGTTCAAGGTAGTGGCGAAAGCTTTGCACAACGCAGAGTTATTTGCTCCATACACTGTCATAACATGTCTGAACTGGAGAATATGGTCAACTGGGTCTATCTTTCTCTCATATTTTTTTAACTTTGTTGGGTCAAACTTATCCGAGAATGGCACCTCTAATATATCAGAGGTGAACGGCATCTCAGTTTTTTTCAGCAACATTTCTAGTTCATCCAGGGGAGGATCTCTCATATCCCTATTTTTGGGTTACAGATGTGAATTGACAGTCTCAGTCCAACTGAGCACTCTTGTTTCTACTGGTTGGTCACTAGCATCTCCATGGAAAGCCTTTTATCCCGGTGATGGTAGTTCTAGAGATTCTGGAGACTCCGCTTCTTCTCCCAAACTGTTATTAATAGGAGGGGGTTGTAGTGTGTTGTTGGCAATCCGCTGCTAATAGGTGTGATCTACCTATATATTTTTAAACCGATTTTGTTAGTTTTAGAGTAGTTTTTATATTTATTTTATTATGTTTTAATTAGTTTTTATACTTTTTGTATAAATCAGGTGTAGGGGAAAAAGATAGGAAACTGGAGCATATACGATGAGATCAAACCAAGAACGGTCGAAGAATAGTGGAAAAATGAACAAGGCACCAATATTCTGAAAGAATCCCACCGCCGCGATGTCCAGACCTTCGCCGCAGCGGTGAAAATACAGAGAATAACATATCCTTGTTGAAAATCCACCGCCATGGTGCTGGAGATACAGGATGTCAACCTAATACACCACCTTCTTCACCGTCGAGGCAATCAGCCAACCGACCTACTCACTTCCGCGGCGGTGGCCTCTGCAGCAGATTAGATATGTTTTTAGATATTTTGCCCTTTTAAACCCCTCTCCTCTCCCTTCCTCTTCCACTCTCTGGCCATTTGAGCCCCTTAGAATATATCTAAGGGTAGGTAGAGAAGTTTTACAGGGGGAGCTCACATCCCGAGGTGGAGGAAGATGGTGGAGCGATCGTTGAACGGTTCTTAGCGGCTAAACTTCGGACGAGGCTAAGTTCTTTGATTTCTTCTCTTATTTCTTTAACTTAGGATTTTGTGAGCATGTTTAGCTCGTGCTTTCTTGTAAATACGGTTATGGTAGTTAGTTAAACATGGATTTTATAGGGATTAACAATATATTTATAAATATGTGTTTCGAATGATTTCGGTGTTGCGTTTATGTTTGTTCTTCGAAGTTTGATTGTGTTTATCGTATTGTTATGTTTATTATGCTTATATAGATATGTCAAGAATATGGGGTTTGACACTCAGGAGAGGTAACCCCAGATTAGGACTAAAGTAAACATAACACCAATCGATGATGTTGGGGCAAGATTCACGTGACCTAGGGTCGTTAAGACATTGAGGGAGACTTCTTCATTGACTCAAAGTCATGTATTCCCCCGTCTTACACTAGGGAGAGGTGGCGGTAAAGTTTTAGAACTGAGATTGTCAATAGGATAAACACAGCGCGACGATCCAATGACGGGTCAAGAGTTGGATTGTGTGCAATCAATGACGTTGGGGCGAGAATCACGTGACCTAGGGTTATTAAGACGTTGAGGGGGACTTTTTTGTTGACACAAAGTTGTGTTATATCCCTCATCTTACACTCGGGAGAGGGGGCGGGGGAGTTTACGAACTGAGATTATCAAATAGGTCGAACACCGTAGACGTAAGTAAATCGAGATCGAACATGTATTTGTAAACCGAGTTAATCCCTAGACAATTATTTCCCTTAAAACATCTCATTATATTAGTATAGTTAGTTTAGGTTATATTAGTATTAGTATTAATTAATTACATTTGTTTTTAGCTTAGATAAAGTTAGGCCATGATAAACACGGTACTCGATAATAACGAACACCAATCCCTATGGATATGATACCCGATCTTAAACGATCACACTATACTAAAATTTTGACCTCGTACACTTGCGAGTAGTTAATACGCGAGGGCGTAACAAACTCTTTCCGTACAGCTGCGCCATCCACATGATTATGTCTTCCATTTCTAATATCTTCCCTATTAGAACATCGATCAGTGAATCAGTGGTTTGCACCTCTAGCAAAGGATTAGCATGAAATTCTTTCGATGCTTCTATAGGAACTTTAGTAATGGATGGCGGCGAAACGTCTCATCGTTATGATAATAAGATTTCTGTTCAGTTTCCCACAGACGGTGCCAAATGATGTTGCCAAAAAATCCATAGCACGTGCAAGATATTAAACATGTGCCAAAAACCTTCCCAACCTTTTCTTTCAACTTTCAAAACCTATTATCTCCAGGGACACCGGTGTGGTATTATCCAAAGAACCTCCGGTGTGAAAATAAGTTAGTCTGCTTTCTAGGTAAAAGATCAAGTACTTGAATCATAAAATAATTTGTTGATACCTTCCCTTTATATAGACTTCTTTATTTGTGTCGTTATATTAGTGAGGTCGCCCTCTCCACGATCTCCTCTTATTTACATGAGATATGGCGATGATCTCGCTCACAACTAGATAATTAGTTGCGATTCTCCTTATGTTATGGGGGTAGTGAGAGATCTTTAGACTGACCTCTTCTTAGCCTTTCCATTGTGGGTTTTGATTACCCATGATTGGGCTTCCCTACCTGGCCTTCTCTTATTTAAGTATTAGGCTGTTACAGCCTCTTTCCCGGTGGGCTGGTGCATACCACCCAATATGATCACCGGGTTGCTGTTTGTGGGTTGGATTACCTACCCAACCCGACCCATCAAAGCTTTCAAGCTTCTATTAATCGTGGGTGGGAATTCTTCCCATATCAGAATCATATTCTATCTCATGAAGTATGGAATCCAATTCCATCCATTTTCTTTTTAATGGAATCAAACTTTTGATTTTATTGAATAACCAAATAAAAAAATAAAATTTGAAGGTGGAATTGTTATTCTATTCCAACTGTCTAACTAACCAAATGCACCTTAACTCATTTGATAACATGGCGTTACTATTTCAAGTTTTGAAACTCTCCATCAACAAGCTGTTGTTGAATTGGTTGATCCAGTCAGTGTGTAAGAAAGAGAAGGTGATGAGTGATGCATTCGACTTGATTAATCCCAACTTGGACAAGTGCCACACCAAACTACGTCAACCGTTGTCAACCTTAACGTTTTTTTTATTTTTCACATATGCTAGAAAAAGAGATTGAATTGTAGATCTTCCATAAGAAAGATAAGATAAATATCTACTGAACTAAAGCCAAAAGGGGTTAACCGTTGCCAACCTTAACTGAGATTCACTTCGAACAGCACATTATGAGTTGTATCTTGGGATTACACAGCTCACTTGTTAAATATAGTGAATAATCCATAAATAAAAGAGGGATTGTCAATTTAAAAAAGAGAACAAAATTAGATCACACTCTAAAGTTGAGCTTCACACCCCGTATTGCATTAGGTTGCGTTTGGGTTAGGGATTTGTAAATTAAGGGATTTCAAATCCTAGATTTTTAAATCCCATCATTTACAAATCCCTTATTTGGATAACTATTTTAGTCGAAGAATTTGATTGTGTAATTTTATAATTTTGTTATTTGGATAACCATCATCACCATTGTGGGGATCAGAGGTAGAGGTGGTCGACAGCAGCGAGTAGTGGTGGTCAGTAGGAGTAGTAGCAGCGGTGAGTGGCGGTGGTCGACAGTGGCAGTAGCAGGCGGCAGTGGCCAGCAATTGGCGGTGGCGACAGTCGCCGCGGTGGTTAGCAACGGTGGTCGGCGGACAAAAGTGGTCGGCGGTGGCCGGTGATGGTGGTCGACGATCGAATCTGAAATCCCTTCTTGTAGGGATTTGTAAATAACACCTAGTTTGAAAGGATTTCCAAATCCTTCATTCACTACAATTTTTTAGTTTACAAATCATTTCTCATAAATACCTAAACAGGGTGATGTAGGGAAAATTCCCACTCATGAATTATGGAAATCGGTGTTGAGAAGTCGAGTCGGATCGGTTGATAAAACCCAACCCAAAAGAAGTGGTCTAGGAATCGATCTTGGGCCGATTATGCTAACAGCCCAAATGTAAATGCACTTGGTCTGCCTAGGAAGCCCAGCCATGCATGGGCTAATCCGGTATAGAACGAGGCCTTCTAATAGAGGCCTGATTATTATCTCTAAGAATGGTAGGTCAACGAGAAATGTTACATAACCTCACCTACCCCCTACTCACGGGCGTGATTGTCATGACAACCTATAATGGGAGCATGGACAACATTCACTACAACTAAATATGGAACGTGGAGAGAATCATGGGAAGAACTGTTACAATGTAAATTAGCTCGAATATATGCGATGAAAATAGGTATCATAGACACAACTCTCATATTACAGTCTTAAGCTTTTTCACCTATAAAATAGTTTGACTTATTCCCACGTCGGAGGTTCTTTGGCCAACACCACACCGGTGTCCCTGTTCGCGTCAATTTCACGCTTGATTTTACTAGCAAGTGTACGAGGTCAAATTTTAATATAATGGATCTTATGATCGAGTGTCGTCCTCTGGGACTGGTGTTCGGATTAGTTGAATGCTACAATTGACATAGTTTAATATTATCTAGACAATTCAAGAATTGTTTTGAGTTTGCTAATAAAAAAAAAAAAAAAAAATTAAACCAAAATAACTTTGGATTAAATCTATTAAAATGGATTACCTAGGGATTAAATTCGTTCACTAATACACGTTTGATTTTGTTTAGTTAACAATAACGGTGTTTATCCTATCCGACAATTTAGGTATCGTAAACTCGCTTACTACCTCTCCCGAGCGTAAAGTAAGCGAATATGTACCTCGTATCAATGTTGATATCCCTATATAATGTCTAAACGAGTACATGAGTCTTGACCCAACCTTACGGATTGCACACTTTCTAAAACTCTCCCAAGTCATTAGATCGTCGTGTTGTGTTTAACCCTAGTCCGAATTCCGAGGTTACCTTTCCCGAGTGTCAAACCCCGTATTCTCAAAACCAACCCTAATACCATAAAAAGCATATCAAGGATGTAATAAAACAGTAAACACAATCGGATTTAGACAAACAACCGTTAAAGAAACGTATATTCAATCAAACGTGTATATACATGAACTACATCAACCCCTAGATAAAATCTACTTAGCCTACCATGATCACAACCATATAAACATTAAAAAAAGATAAATACATCATCATTAAAGATATAACATTTAAATACAAAGAGGAAAACAAGGATAGAAAGGCAAATCTAAGAGTGGAGTGTTCCACTTTCGCCAAAACAGTTTCGAAATCGCTTCCTCTTCTTAACAAATGAGATCTCCTCTTCTATCTCTCAAAATATGGCTAAGAAAAAGTATAGAACATTTTTAATAATGGGTAGGAGGAAGGGTATAAGACAAGGATCAAAGGGGAAGATTACATTATCTGTCACAACACACAAGGATAGGGGTGGATTAACCATGGCTACGGAGTTCACAGTAATGGACTATACGTCCCCATATAACGCTATTGTGGGATGACCCCAGCTTAATACGATGGGAGCTGTAGCATCAACGCTTCATCAATGTATTAAGTACGTGAAGGATGGCAAGGTGACTATCATCCTAGGAGACCAAGTTGCGTCCAAGCAATGCTTTTCCATACCTAGGAAGAGAAAGAGTACTACTGGTAGCACAGGAAAATGACACGCTGCTACTTACACTCGCAAGTATACGAGGTCTAAGTTTTAGTATAGTGTGATCGTTAAGATCGGGTTATCGTATCCACAGGAATTGCTGTCGTTACTGTCGAGTACCACGTTTGTCGTGACCTAATTTTATCTAGGCGAAAAGCAAATGTATTTAATTAATTAAACTAATACTAACATATCCTAAATTAACTACACTAATATGTTAATATGTTTTAGGGTGAAGAATTGTATAGGGATTAACGTGTTTACAAATACGTGTTCGATTCTGATTTACTCGCGTTTACGTTGTTCGACCAATTTGACAACCTCGATATATAAACTCCACTGCCACCTCTTCCGAGTGTAAGACGATAGAATACAAGACTTCGAGTCAACGAAGAAGTCCCCCTCAACGTCTTAACGACCCTAGGTCACGTGAGTCTCGCCCAGCGTCATTGATTGCACACAATTCAACTCTCTCCCGGGTTATTGGATCGTCGCGTTGTATTTACCCTATTGACAATCTCTGTTCTAAAACTCTCTCGCCACCTCTTCCGAGTGTAAGAAGAGGTATATAATGAAACTTCAAGTCAACTAAGAGGTTCCCCTCAATGTCTTAACGACCCTAGATAGCGTGTGTCTTGCCCAACGTCATCAATTGTCCACGATTCAAACCCCGACCGGGTTATAGAATCGTGGCGTTTGTTTACCCTAATCCGAATCCGGGGTTTTGTCAAAACCCCGTATTCTCCATTTATCAACCCAAGCATAATAAACAAACAATACGATAAATACAATCAAACTACGAAGAACAAACATAAACGCAACACTGAAATCATCCAAACAACGTATTTATAAATTATAAGTTAATCCCTACTACAATCCATATTTAACTCGAGGCCATAGCCGTATATACCGTGAAATAATGAGCTAATATGCTCACATACTCCTAAGATAAAGAAATAAGGAAAAACGATCGAAGAACTTAGCCTCGTCCGAAGATAAACCGCTAAAAACGCTCAACGATCGATTCGCCATCTTCTCCACTTCGGGATGCGAGCTCCACACCTAAAATTCCTAACCCTTGGCTTAAGTATAGCCTAAGGGGATCAAAAATGCAAGAGAGGGAAGAGAGATTCTTGGCCAAGGAGGAGAAGATGAGATATTTATAGCAAAAATATCCTAAAAATATCTCAAGACTGTGCAGGGCAAATCCACCTAGACGGTGGAAATTGCGCCTAGGCGGAGTTAGGTCGGTTTGGTCTGATCACCTAGGCTGTGAATTAGGCGGTGGACTTGGAGAACATTCTGTTGGTTTTTCGCCTAGGCGGTAGAATTTCTGCCTAGGCAATCGGCTGTCAGTAGCCCATTTGCGTCCTCTGCTGGATTTCTGCCTAGGCGATAGAATATTCGCCTAGGCGATAGAATATTCACCTAGACGATGATCAGTCAATAACATTTTACTCTTCTCTGCATTTTCACCGCTTAGGCGGTGGTCTGGACGCCTAAGCGGTGGGCCTATTTCATCTTTTAGCCTCCGAGCTTGTTTATCCACCGTAACTTCGAACCGTTTTGGTTCGATCTCATCGTTTAAGCTCCAGTTTCCTATCTTTTTGCCCCACACGCCTGAGTTATACAAAAAGTATGAAAACTAATTAAAACATAATAAAAATAACTATAAACATATTCGAAAACTAACAAATTTGGATTGGAAATAGATAGGTTTTTCACACCTATAAACTACCCAATGACAATAGGAGCATAGACTTATCAAAGCTCAAATCAATAGCCCATCTCAGGCTCAGGAACTTATCAAAGTTCAGGTTGATAGCCCAGCTCAACAACAAAGGCTCATCAGAGCTCAGATCAATAGCCTAGCTCAAGGGCTCATCAAAGCTAAAGTCAGTAGCTGAACTCAGGAAATCGATGATTTCAGGAAGCATCCTGGAGTTCTTTCACTAGCTAAATAGGTAAGAGAAGTAACTTTCAGTCAATGGACAAAAAGATTATTAATCGGTACATTACTGAGCAAACCTAAGGATGAGAAGCTCATACAATTGTTAGAAAGGAATCTGGATGTGTTCGCTTGGGCACCTGAAGACATGAAGAGAATTAGCCCTGAGGTCATAGTTCATCGACTTGATATCTCGAGGTCCTACCCTCCGGTAAGGCAGAAGATAAGGATGTTCAGTCTCGAGATAAAAGAGGTAACAGAGTCTGAAGTGCAGAGGCTAGTCAAAATAGGACATATAAGAGAGGTGATCTACCTAAAATGGCTAACCAATCCAGTGTAGATCAAGAAGAAGAATGGGAAATGGATGATGTGTATGGATGTTACTGACCTTAACCAGGCATACCCCAAGGATTGTTATCCAATGCCCAGGATAGACCAGACGGTAAACGTAGTTATCGGGCACGAGTTATTATCTATGATGGATGCTTACTGAGGGTATAGTCAGATCCGAATGAATCATCAAGATAAGGAAGCAACAGTTTTCATCACCACTAGAGGTACATTCTTCTATAGAGTGATGCCTATCAATTTGAGAAACACAAAGGTGATGTATCAACGACTGGTGAACCACATGTTCCAAGAAAAAATTGGAGCAACTATGGAGGTTTATTTAGACGACATGTTAGTCAAGAGTGTAAGAAGAAATATCATTTAGAGCATCTGGAGGAGGCTTTCATAATATTACGAAAGTACAATATGAAATTAAATCCTGAGAAGTGTGCATTCAGTATAACGTTGGGCAAATTTCTAGGTTTTATGGTGAACAAGACAGGTATCACTATTCGAAATATGAAGTCCCCCACAATGATACGTGAAGTCCAGGTGCTAACTGGAAGATTGGATGCTCTAAATAAGTTCATCTCTGAATTTACAGACAGATGTGCTCATTTTTTCAAGATTTTAAGAGGAAATAAGAATTTTCACTGGGACGAAGATAGTAAACATACTTTTCAATCCATCAAGGATTACTTGGGCTCAGTCGAAACTTTAGCCAAGGTTGACCCTAGGGATGAGTTATACCTGTACTTAGCGGTTACCACAGTTGCAGTTAGTGCAGTATTGGTGAAGGAATGCACAAGAAGGTAGAGACCAGTATTTTATGTAAGTAAATTGTTGGTCCTAGCATAAACCATCTCTATTGAGCTTGAGAAACTTAATCTAGCCGTGGTAACTGTAGCTCAGAAGCTGAGACCTTACTTCCAAGCGCATGCAATTAATGTGTTAACCTCGTACCTACTCAGGGCAGTAATGCACAGACTAGAGGCTTCAAGCCGCCTTATACAGTGGGCGATAGAAATAGGATGGTTATGTGTGACCTTTAAGCCCAAGAGAGTAATCGAAGGCCAAGTATTGGTCGACTTCATTGCTAAGCTGACACCTCCAGAAGCAATAGCCATAGAGGACGGTACGTGTTCATTAACGCTAATAAAACCTTAGAAATTATGAGTTGATGGAGCAACGAACTCAAGAGGATGTAAAGTTGGAAAAACTCTGGAAACTCCATAAGGTGACCAGCTTGAGAAGGCTATACAGCTAGGATTCAGAGCATCCAACAATGAGACAAAGTACGAAGCTATAATTTTGGGTCTGACCTTAATGAAGGAGTTGGGATCCTGTAATGTGGAGGTCAAATCAGATTTATAGCTCATGATAAATCAAATAAATGGTGTGTACATGGTCAACGAAGAAAGGTTGCGCCTCTATGTTGATAAAGTGAAATTTGGACAATTGTAAGGTTAAAGCTATTCTAAGGACTGAGAATGAAAAGAGCAGATGCGTTGTTAGTACTGGCATCATCCTTTGGTCCAAATCAGTAATCCAAGGTAGTGGATTATTTAGTACAGTCATCTGTACCAGCTCTAACTAAATCTTGTACTTGCATTGGAGAGTTGGGACAAGAAGAAGATTGGAGAACTACTTTGTTACGTTAATTAAGTAAAAGAACACTACTAGAAAATAGGGAATCAGCTCAAAAAATCTTATATAAAGTATCAAGGTACATCATGATGGATGGAAAGTTGTACCGAAAATCTTTCACACAACCGTTGTTACTGTGCTTAGGACCAAAAGAAGCAAGCTATGTTGCAAGAAATTCACGAAGTAGTTTGTGGAAACCATCAGAGATGAAGAACCTTGGCACACAAGGCACTTACAATTGGACATTATTGGCCAACAATGCGCAGTGATGCGAAGGAGTATGTCAAGAAGTGTGATAAATGCCAACGATTCTCTAATGACATTCGAGTTCTTTCTCAAGCGCAAACACCCATCCATAGTCCATGGCCTTTTGCTCAATGAGGGATGGATGTTCTAGGACCATTCACGTTGACACCTAGAAATAAGAAGTATTTATTGGTAGTGATTGATTACCTCATCAAATGGGTCGAAGCTAATACATTCATGTCTGTAGGCGAAAATGAGATCAGAAACTTCCTTTGGAAGCAAGTAATCTGTCGTTTTGGTATTCTGGCAATGCTGATGTTAAATAATGGAACCCCTTTTACCAAAGGAAAGGTTATTTGGATGTATAATGAATTGAAGATACAGTATCAGATATCAAGCCCAACTTATCCGCAGGAAAATAGACAAGTTGAGGTAACAAATAGGTCAATCAAAAAAGCACTCAAAAAACAGTTGGATGATGCTAAAGGTAAATGGGTGGAAGAGCTTCCAACTATCTTGTGGGCTTACTGTACTACTTCAAGGACAACCACGGGAGAAACACCTTACTCCATGATGTATGGAACAGAAGCAGTAATTCCAATGGAGATTGGTCTACCTTCGAGGCAAGATAGCACAGTCAATCTTATCAAAAACATGGTTGCTCTATGCCAAGAATTAGATCAGCTAGATGAGAAATGATACCAAGCGGCATTGAGAATGGCAGTTTACAAATCAAAGATAGTAAGGACGTTCAACCATGCAGTTTGCCCAAGGCAACTCACAGTAGGAGAACTAGTGTTTCGGAGAGTAATGCCATATCGCCTAGAAGCTCAATTAGGAAAACTAACTCCTACTTGGGAAAGGCCATACAAGGTGGTTAAGGTGAATAGACCTGGGATGTACTAGTTGGAATATCTAAATGGTATGTCGATCCCTCGTCCATGGAACATTACACATTTGTGAAAATACTTTGTGTGAGTTCCTTATTATTCGTTATGTGGTTTACATTAAAGATTTGAAGAATAATTATTTGCTGTTTCGATCGTTAATTATTGAATGAGTAGTCAAAGCCACTTATTTTCATAAAAAAGTTTCAATAATGACCAGACCTACGCTTAGGATAATAAACGATCTAAAACCAAGCTACCAAGATCAGCTCATCAACCAAACTAAACTACCCAGATCAATTCATTTGTAAACTGAACTACCAAGATCAGCTCATTGATCAAACTGAACTGCCCAAATTAGTTCGTTCATAAACTAAGCTGCCAAGATTAGCTCATCAATTTGCCAAGATCAACTCATCGATCAAACTGAACTTCCCAAGATCAATTCATTCATAAACTGAGCTACCAAGATCAGCTCATTAATCAAACTAAACTACCTAAGATCAGTTCATTCATAAATTGAACTGTCAAGATCAGCTCACTAATCAAACTGAACTGCCCAGATCAGTTCATTCATAAACTAAGCTACCAAGATCAGCTCATCAATTAAGTTGAACTGCCTAGACTAGTTCGTTCATAAACTGAGCTGCCAAGATCAGCTCATCAATCAAATGGAACTGCCAAGATTAGCTCGTAAATTAAACCGAGCTGCCTAGATCAATTCACCAATCGAACTGAGCTTCAAAGATCAGTTCATCAGTTCACCAAATTAACTGAATCGCTAAGATCAATTCATCGCTCCAACCAAGTTGCTCTGATCAATCCATTCAATAAACACTTGGTTACCAATCACCAAATCTCAAATCATATGTCAAGCTGCTGAGATTGACTCCACAAGGACACTAATTTGTTTACAACAACTCATTCAAGAACTAATGTACGACAAGTCATCAAAATTTCAGGTCAGCAAGTAAATTATTTATATTCTCCTATTAAGACTCATGCGATCTACATCATGTTTATTACTCAAACTTGATATAGAGGGGGGTAGATGAGAAAAATGAATATATTTCTTATTGGTTTTACACTAAGGCCATCCTGATTAACCACCTTCATGGGCGAACACTTACCCCTCATTAAGGTTATGATTGGAGGACTTACACCCATTTATCAAAACCTTACATATTCTTGAACATTATGTTCGAGAACCCATACTCTATATTTGGATAGTAAATGCTTATTTATGGTCCAAGTATTATTTTGGAATTTTATTCAACACGCGACATTTGAAGTTCGACAGTTTCTTATAAACAACGGATACATCATTACAATCCAAAAAAAAAGTCTTAAACTTATCACTTCTTACCATGGAGTCAATACAAAATAGACATATCCAAAAAAGAAAAGATACATTACATAAATCAGATTTTACCATCCATGAATCTTTCTCAAGATATTGTTATTTTCGAATCTTGAACTTATCACTTCTTACAATGGAGTCAGTGCAGACCTGAACGTGTGTCAAGGACTTTAAGCCTAGTTAAGTGAATAAGAATCGGACTAGAAAAGGGAGTTACATATGTAGGACCTTATTCGGTGACAAGTAAGCATGTACAATTCAAAAAATGCTCTTCAGGCTTTAATAATAATAATAATAATAATAATAATAATAATAATAATAATAATAATAATAATAATAATAATAATAATAATAATAATAAAACCCTACTCTGACCCACGGAAAGCACAGAACTTAAGTCTTCAGAGTCTGAGTTCGAGCGATAGAAATCATGCTCTTCATACTGGTTCAACACTCAAACTAGAGAACTTATTTTCTCATTTTTCTCCTTATTCTTATCTAGGAGCTTCTCTTTCTCCGTCTTCAGCGCTCCATTGTGAGTCTTATGGAGATGCACTTGGGCTCATAGCTTGTCAATCTATTTCTTCACCAGCCTCAACTGACCACAAAGTTCATGGAGTTAGGATGTTGAATAGAAATAGGTGGAATCAAGGAAGCTAAAAATGGAAATTGCATCCTCGATAGCTTGAAGCCAAGGGTGCCTTTCATCGAGGGTCATGGCTATCATCATGAGTTCATGAAAGCGATACCCTAGCCTTACTTCTTTCTTTCTCTTTGCCTAAACAATATCAAAAATATTGGAAGCAAATGATGACGAAGGCATATTGGAATTGAAACAAAAAAGAGATAGAAGAAAGAAGATGAGATGAGATTAGCAAAAGAAAAATTGTAAAGAAATCTCGAGGAGGTTTGGCTTTAAATAGCCAAACCATTGATTATAAAATGACAGAAAAGGAAAAACTCAATCGTCAGAATATTTATGACGTATGAAGTGAAACGATGGCAATAAATATTAAAGAAAGAGCGACGGTTTTCGAGATCGAATATGGCGGATATTTAAAGCCAGTCATAATTAGAAAGTATCATCATTACAAAATTGATAAGACTAAAGGTGGAAAAGATGGTCGATTAATCAAACAGTGCTCAGACCTGCACTGACTGGTAGATGTGCAACCTAAAGTTCAACCGGCACCAAGGTTGATTCGCTAGGCAAGGTATGAGCATGGTCAGGAATGAGTTGAACTTTATCAGAGTTAAGCTAAGTTTGGTTAGAGTTGAGCTAAGTCTGATCAAGTGTGAGCTGAGCTTAATCAGAGGTAAGTAGAGCCTGACCTAAGTTAGGTTGAATCATTTCGGTAAAACCCTGATATGAAGGAAGAGATGGTCTTACCGCAACAGGACCCAAGAATTCTGCATATAGTTGCTAACGTCACTGCTAGTGTCTTAGCTTGGTCGACAGGCCTTGCTTCAAGAATTGCAGATTTTACTAGAGCGCATTGACCTTCGTGTCCAATTCAATCTTCACTAAATTAATCTCAGTCAAAAATTCTGGTGTTCTGGGTGAGTAAAGTCTGGTTACTACTTTGGAAAAATTCCAACTGAGCACAAGGCCATTACTGGAGCAGAAAATTCAAAAAAAGACGAAAGAAAACCATGGATAAAGAAATAAAGCAATTGAATAGGAAAATGATGATTTTTCGTCTCGCTTCGACGAATCACCATGAAAGTTAGGAGGGTAAATGATGTTAGGGAAATTTTCTCTCATAAATTGTGGAAACCGGTGTTGAGAAGTCGGGTCGGATCGGTTGATAAAATCCAACCCGAAAGAAATGGTCCAAGAATTGATCATGGGTCGATTGTCTTAACAGCCCAAATATAAATGCACTTGGTCTACCTAGGAAGCCCAGCCATGCATGGGCTAATCCGGTATAGAACGAGTGATAGGCTGATTTTGATAGTTTTCGAGTGTTCTTATTATGTTTTAATATATTTTAATTCATTTTTATTTGTTTTGGTATAAATCAGGTGTTTGAGACGAAAAGAGATGAAAATGGTTGAAAGTTGAGCAAATCGGTGGGACGTCGGTGGAGAAAAGTTGAAAAAGGCTAAGTCCATAAACTGCAGGCTCACTGTTGTAGTAGTGAAAACCATCGCTGCAGCGATCAATCAAACAGAAACATTATGCTTGACCACCGATGCAGCGATGAACTTCACTGCTGCAATGGTCAATTGGCAGAAACCTACTGACTTCCCACCGCTGCAACGGTGCTTTCCACCGCGGCAGCGGTCCGACACCAGGTGGCTTAGATATTTTGAGATATTTTCTTAGATATTTTGGATCCCTTAATATCCCCCTCTCTCCCTCATACCATTCATGGTTATTGGAACAATTTTGGGATATTTGAGAGCTCAAGATCAAGAACCAAGAAGAGGAGATCATCAATTGAGGAAGAGGAAATGATTTTGGAGTTGTTTTTGCAAAAATGGAACACTTCACTTCACATATTTGCTTTTCGTTCCTTGTTTCTCTCTTCTTTCTTAAGTTTTGTATATTGAATGATGATGTTAATCTCTTATTTTAATGAATATTCGGTTAAGATCATGAGTAGTTAAATATCTATTGTCTAGGGATTGCTATAGTTTATGAAAACGTTGTTTTAGTAAATCATGTTTCGCTAATGGTTGTTCATCCGTATTTGATTGTGTTTATCGTTCTTTTACCTCCATAGTATGTTTATTATGATATTGTGGTTTATTTGAGAATACGGGGTTTGACACTCGGGAGAGGTAACTTCGGATTCGGACTAGGGTTTAAACACAACGTGATGATCTAATGAATCGAGAGAGTATTAGAAAGTATGCAATCCGTGAGGTTGGGGTGAGACTCATGTGATTAGTGTCATTTAGACTCTAGATGGGGGCATCGACATTGACTCAAAGTCGCATATTCATTCACTTTACACTCGGGAGAGGTAGTGAGTGAGTTTTCGATACCTAGATTATCGGATAGTTTGAATACCGTTAATGTAAACTAGATTGGATCAAACACGTATAAGTAAAAAAAGTTAATCCCTAGATAATCTATTCCCATATAATATATTTAGTATTGTAATTTAATTAGTTATTAATTAAATTTAGTATATACTAAAAACAAAAACCCTAATTTGAGTTGCCTAGATAAAATTTGGTTATAATAATCGTGGTACTTAACGACAATTTAATTCAATCCTTGTGGATACGACAACCCTTCTCATTCACTATTCTATAAAAATTTGACCCTTTACACTTGCGGTGAAAGTAGCAATGTAATATTCCTCTACCAACGAGGCCTTCTAATAGAGGCCTAATTATCAGCTCTAAGGATGGTAGGTGAACAAGAACCGTTACAAAACCTCACCTAGCCCCCAAGCTCACGGTCGTAATCAGCGTGACAACCCATAATGGAAGCATGGATAGCATTCATTGCATCTAAATATGGAACGTGGAGAGAATCATAGGAAGGATGGTTACGAGATAAATTAGCTCAAATACATGCGGGGGAAACAGGTATCATAGACACAACTCTCATATTACAGTCTTAAGCTTTTTTACCTATTAAATAGTCTGACTTATTCTCACGTCAGATGTTCTTTGGCTGACACCACACCGGCATCCCCCTTCAGAACTAACTGGTTTTGCTAGTTAGATTGTAGGTTGTGGAAGTTTCTGACATGTGAGGAACTGTTACACTTACCGGATATTTTTTGCCAACATCACAAGGTATTTGTCAAAAATGAATTCTAAAATCCCTTTCCTAAATCTCTTACCCAAACATAACCTTAGGGTTTTTACCAAAATAATATTCTATTTTCAAATTTCAAAAATAATTTTCTGAAACAAAACCAAATATTTGTTTTTCTTTCTTAATCCATTATATAAAACAGGACGGACTTACTGACGATGACAAACAAAAAATGTGACTAGGAAAAACAAATTTGCTGACTAGAACATTTTGCGAACATAAGTTAAGGATTGTACAAGGAAATTAAATTTACCTAAAAGGAGATAAGGTTATATCATTATATATAAAATGTGTCATAAGGATATATATTAAATAGGAATTATATCTCCATTTATTAATTATCTAACTAATGAAATTAAGCATCGTTTCCTAATATATTTCTCTTTCCCGTTTATTTCATTCCCTAATATATTCTTTTTCCCTAACATTCACGAATCTCTCTCTCTCTGTACAATCACTCTTTCTATAGTCTCTCTTTCACCCTCACTCTCTCGATACTCTCTCTCTATCTCACTTCGATCTCTCTTCTGTCATTTCATTTCTCCCTCTCCAATCTCTCTCACTCTCGATATCGATCTTCGTTGTCTCAATCGATTCCCAGCCCTCACCACAACCGATTTTCTCATCTTGATCTCTATCTCTGCCGTTCATACACTACCTCCATCGTCGTCGCTCACCGTCGTTGCTCTCACTCTCTCTCATCTGATCTCGTGACATGTAAGACTCTAATTTTTGCATGCGCATAATTTTAGCTGCATTTTAGAACATTTAGAAAATAACGGGATAGAATGTGTCATTTCTAATTTAATTTAAAATTTTAGGGGTGAATTTATAATTTTAAGAATATTAAATTTTAAATTGGGCTTAAATAATAACCTAAAGAAAATCTAGGGGGGTTAATGTAATTTTTTAAAAAAAAAAAAAAAAGATAATACACTATATATATACACAATCGTGAGGAAAGAAGAACACACAATGTGGCATTATTTGGGATCAAGGGAAACCCACTTATATCATGCATATATATATATATATATATATATATATATATATATATAATAAATCAGCTCATTTATATTCACCGTCGTTAGATGTCTCTAGATATTCATAGCCGTTAGATCAAAATAAACCTAGATATAAATATTAAAATTTAGGGTTCGCCTCTCACTTCTCTCTCTCTCCCAGCGCTCTCACTCTGAATCGCTCTCTTCACTGTCCCTCTTCTTCGCTTCATCCGCCACCGCCATGCCACGCCACACCGCCTCGCCATCGCCATCTACGATCCAAAGCATACTCCCTCTTTCACGCTCTCAGTACCGCTACCGCCACGCTCAGGTATGCACCCCCATATTTTAGGGTTAGAGCCGCCACACCTCTCGCGCTTCTCTCCATCAGTCCGGTTTGGATGTTGCCACCGCTACCACCGCCGAGCCGACTCTCAGGTTCGTCTCTCTCTCTCTCTCCCCGATTTACAAATCGGAGCTCGATGGGAAGTAATTGATTTAGGGGTTTTGTGGAGCAGAAGGGTCGCGAAATGGCCAATTCTAGCCGATCAAATTCCGAAAATGGCCAGATCTGGCCGATCGAACTCCGAAAATGCCCAGATCTGTGTAATTGTTTTTTAACCTAATTTTTTCTCGCAGTGGAAATGGATTCGGGAGTGTCAGGTATGTTGTAATTTTCTATCCTCCAAGCCATTCAGGCACGTTTGGGTCTGCTTTGGTCTGATTCGCCACCAAGCGGAAAGATGACGACGAACGGCTGATGGCGGGGAACGGCGATGCAAGTTAAGGGATTTCTTTTTAATTTTTGAAAAAAAAAAAAAAAAAAACCCTTTCGATGTGTTATAGGTAAGAACGCATTCAATTCGCAAAGTGCGTTAGAACATTGACAAGACACTAAAAGCTACTGACGTTATTTTGATTTAGCTCACCAGGTTCGTTGCTTTGTTCACATTCAGTTTCAGTTCAGTCATCCATTGTGTTCATTTATGTTTCAATTTAGTGTTTCTATTTTTGTTTAGTGTTTTTGTTTGTTGTTTCTGTTTAGCGTTTGGTTTTTCTTAAAACATAAACGCTTAAAAAAAATAGGGAACACTATCGAAACATATTATTTTTTGGTTCCTGAAATTTGTTCTATTTTTTTTTTTTTCTGTTTAGCATTTGTTAAGTGTTTTAGTTTAGTGTTTGTTTAGTTTCTTCTTAGAACATAAACACTCTATGAAGAGAATTAGTAAACTGTGTTCATTGTGTTCTTAATTTATGTTTCAATTTAGTGTTTCTATTTTGGTTTAGTGTTTTTGTTTGTTGTTTATGTTTAGTGTTTGCTTAGGTTTTTTCTTAGAACAGAAACACTTAAAAAGAAAGAAATAGGGAACACTATCGGGAGTTTCAGGGGATCTATCGATGAAGAGGCACCGATATAGGCTGCAATTGAGCAAAAAATTCTTGAATAAACAAATTGAGAGATCTGAACGATAAGTAAGTTTTTATGTTGTATTCTCATCGATTAAACCTAAAAAACCAAAATCACCAAATTAATTGTTCTTAATTGTTTGTTTTGTTCCAATTTGAAAATTGGGGAATTAATTGTTTTTATTTAGGAACAGTTTCATGAAATTACAGGTTTACCGGTTTGAAAATGGCTCTCGCTAACGCTCACCCCTAGATGTCTTTGGTAAGTGGTGAATTCTTTATATTTATAGATCTAGATTTTTATGTCCATGTCAGAAATTTTAGTTCATCATATTGATTATTTAACTAAAACCCTAATTTTCTAATTTGCATCATCAACGTGTTCTAGCAAAAATGTAGAACTGTACATGTGTTCATTTGTATCAAATCTGATTTATTTCCCCTTGATTTTGTGGTGATGATTTGGTGTGTATTCCTAATATACATGTAATTTTTCTCTTTTCCTCTGCAATCACCACATTTGCACACTGTGTAATAGGAAAAATCAGACCCTTTTCTTTATCACTGGACTTACAAGGTGGACTCTTTTTCTTCTTGCAAGGTAAGGTAATTTATTTAGGATTTTTGTTTCCATATTTATGTTTGTTTAGAATTTTTGTTTCCATATTTATTTTTATTTAGTGTTGTTGTTACCTCATTTCTATTTCGGAACTGAACAAAATGGTTCTTCAAGTGGCGTTTGTTTAGTGTTTCTATTCCATGATTTACGATTCTGTTTCCATAAAACTTAGAACAAGAAACAGAAAATGTAGGAACAAATAAGTCATTTTCTGTTCTATTTTCCTGAATTTTACAGCACACTTATGAAGAAGAGGCTGTTGGCTCATGTCGGTCCTTTGTCGTTGGCTATGGAGAGATTTGGTTTCCAGTGGTAGGTGGTTATATTTTGTTTTTCTGTCTATTTTATTACTTATCTTGCAGTTCTTTTTCATGGTAATTGATTGTTTGTAGAGTTTAGGAATTTGAATACTAGCTGATGGGAATTTACTGATTGTTTTTTTTGTTTGTTTGTTTATATTTGTGTTCGATTTCACTATATCTTAACTCTATAGATCTAGATTCGTATGTCCATATCTAAAAATTTGGTGTTTGATTTGTGTATATTTGTGTGCAATTGAGAGATCAAATAAGGCACATGCATGTAATAGTTCTTTCTCTCGCAATTTTTGTTGATTTAAAATGTTTTCCCATTTGTTGAAAATTCCCAGGTTTATTGGTTCAAAAATGGGTCTCGCTAATGCTCACCCCTAGATGTGTGAGAATCACACCACCGTCTTCTATTCTCCCTTTCTCTTTCTAAGATGTCTTTTGGTAAGTGGTGAATTCTTTATATTTTATAGATCTAGATTTTTATGTCCATATTAGAATTTATTTATTTATTTTTTATTTGATTCGTGTGTATTTGTGTGCGATTAAGTGACAGAAAGATGGATGGAATAGTTGGGGATAGATGGATTGATTTATAAGTTCATGTTGCAAGAGTGAAAAATGCACTTTCACTATTCATGTTTGATTCATAAAATTAAAAGTAAAGATTATATAAATAATTATTGTCAGTGTCTATTTTTTCTTTAGCATTTCAGATTTTTTTTTTTACCAATTCTATTTCTATTTTTTGTTTCTGCCATTAAAATGTTTTATGAAATCTCTAATGCTGACACTAACTGCCGATCAGTACCACTTATGTTCAACTGTACCACACTATTGCCAATATGCCTCTAAACCCTTATTTGCCTATTTAAACCCTTATTTCCCCTTATTTGGTCATACATACTTTTTCTTAATTCTATTTAATTTTTTTTCTATTTTATTTTTCTTTTCTTTTTGTTTGTTTTTTTTTTGTTCCATTTTGCTTTTGTTTTTTTTGTTATTCAAGTTTTTGTAACCACTAACTATGTATTTGTTTTTTTAACCAGATGGATAAGAAGTGAAAATTGCTTTTGATAGTGGTTGTACATGTACAGGTTCAATAATTATGCTTTGTATGTTGGTTAGGTTGTTGTTCATATTGCTCTTGGGTTCCTTGCATAATGATCTGGATGAGAATTATGGTGTGTTATTTATTTTGATACCAATAGTTTCTTGAACTGTTGTATGTTGCTATTTATTTTATTCTGATTCTACCTTTTGTAATTTATATTTGTGTTTTTTATTAGATTTTTGTTATTGGTTCTGATATGATGGTTCATTTATTTTGTGGTTTGTTTGAATTGTTTATTAATGTGCAATTGTTATTATTGATTGTTCAATTGAAATACGTGAGAATATTGTATTAATAGAGGAGTTTGTATCAAAAACATTAATTTTTTTTTTATTTTTTTTTACATCTGTGCCTTCAAGCATGGGTTATACGCAAGTATATATATATATATATATATATATATATATATATATATATATATTCATGCATGCAATTCACAATCCCAACACCTAAGGAAAAAAAAAACAGAGAGAAAGGAGAAGATTCGGCTCGCCGGCAGTGTGTGCAGTGTCCATTCAGCATCAATGGCGTAAGTACGGTATGTATATGTATGTGTGTTCTGTGCAGTTCAGGCTCTGACGAACGTGTGTGTGTGTGTAGCCACTGCTATGTGTGTGTGATCGATGTAAGGTGATCAACGGTGTGGCGGCAGCGTCCAGTCCAGTTGTGTGTGTATATGCTCGGAGTGTGTGCGTGGGTGTTCTAGTCGTCGTTCGTGTGGGTATGTGCTTAGGCGATCAGGTGTGTGAGCTGTTCGTCGTTGATTACGTGGGTGTGTGTGATTAGTCGCCATTCGTCCGACGTGCATGTAGGGGTGTGATCGTCGTTGGTGGTCTGACGGTGTGTGTGTGTATTCAGTGATTGTGTGTGTGGGTGGGTGTGTCGTCGTCGTCATCAATTTCGTTTGTGCATGTGTGATCGTCGTGTATGTGTGACCGTTGCAGGGTGTGTGTGTCGTCGTCGGCAGTGGTCGTCGGTCCGGTGGGTGTGTGTGATCGTCGATGGTGGGTATGTGTTTGTGTGTTCTCTCTGTGTGTGTGTGTGTGTGTGTGTATTGTCCAACAGTGCGTGTTTTGTGTGCATGTAACGTTCAGACGGTGGTGTGGGAGTCGCCAGAGCGGGTGAGGAGAGAGAAAGAAACGGTCGATTTGAAATGAAGCAGAAACAGAACCCACTGTAGCGTTGCCGCAGCGGTGGCGTATCGTCGCGGCATTAAGGTCCAGGCGCAGAAAACAGAAAACAGAAAAGGAAGAGAAAAAAAAGGAAAGAAAAATAAAATAAAATAAAATAAAAATCCAAAACCCAATCTCGCGGCAGGCAATTCAGAAACAGGTAATATTTCAGTCGATTACTATTTTCGTTAAATTAAATTATTAGCATTAAAATTTTCGTAATCATGATAATAATTTTTGTAACCATAAATTTTAATAAATGTTGTACAGTAACTATTAACATAACGAAATGGGTGAATAATAATTTTTCATAATTAAATTTGGGGACTGGGAAATTATGTAATTTAAGGTCATCCATTGCATATTAGAGTTGTTTTAAATAAAATGTTAATTTAAGCCTGTCACTATTAGGTTCACAGGCACCAGCATCCCGGTAGGTTTTGGACGGTGATATTTTTGTAGTGCGAAAAACGAGGTGAGTATATTGTCTTCTATGTAAATTTTTAAAATTATATTTTCGTATAAATTGTGGGAAAATGTGTTTATTAAATTGGACGATTTTATAACTTATGTGTATCAAGTAGAATTTAAAGGTGAAAGGTGATTTTTGTCCGACTATGCCATAGTTTTCTTCTCGTCAGGTAAATATGACCTATGAGATGTGGATTTTTTTCTCGTTAGGTGGATATGACCTACGAGATGTGAATTTTCTTCTCGTCAGATGGATATGACCTGCGAGATGTGGATTTCTTCTCGTCAGGCAAATATGACCTACGAGATGTGGATTTCTTCTCGTCAGAAGGATATGTCCTGAGAGATTTGGATTACCTACTAGGAAAGTCCTGCAAGGTAGATTGACCCATCAGGAGTGCAAATCCTGCGGGTGGTACCCCTACCATTGGGGATAATAAATGACCCTGGCACTGATAGTCATTTTAGATGGCATAGTTGTACAGGTTACGGTACCGTTGTAATTCCCATTCGTGAGGTAAAAACGATCATATAACTAGTAGGAAAGTGGTGTACGGTAATTTATTATACGATGAACTGCCTGAATTAATTGGCTTAAATATATTATTTTAAAATGGGTTGGCATAAGTATATTATTTTATTGCACTGGTTGACTTAAAGTATTTGGATTGAGTGTTTTAAATATATTATTTCATTAGGTTAGGGGCAGTGGAATTGGTTTTCCAGCACGATATGTGGTTATATGATATTATGTTTTGGAACATGGTGTTTAGTACTCGTGCTTGATCCATAAAAATGTTTTTATTATGAAGACAATACACCGATAAAATATTTGGTTTCAAGTACCGCGGTTAGGAGTTGGTCCACTACTAGCACTAGGTAGAGTTCGGGGGTAGTGTCATTTTGGGAGTGGGCCGGTCAGAGGCGAACCGTGGAAGGTTCAGCATTTTGTGATTTTTGTTGTATATATTTGGGACAGGTGTGTCCCTTGTTTTTGAAAAGGGGTAAATAGATATATGTATTTTTTGGGAAAAAAAAATTAATTACTATAGCGCAAATATGTACATATATATGTATGTAGGAATATTTTGTTGTTTGGGCAGGTAGCGTCATATCAGCGTCACGCCCGGCCTCGGGTGACGGGCACCCGGGGTGGGGTGTGACATGACATATCGATCTTGCAGTGGTTGAATTTGAAGGCAATGAAGTTCGGCAATGGTATAGAGATGGCTGGCAATAATTGGATCTGGACGCTCTCGATTTCTCAACTTCACCACCGAGTTTTGGTATGGTTTGTTCTGGAAATTTTTAATGTGCTTTTTATTATATGGTGTTCCCAATTTCTCTGTGTATGTGATTGTAGGGTTTGTTTGTTTTTTTGTTTTAGGGATCATTCCCCATTCTTGAATTTATTCCAAGCATAAGTGGTTTGTTCTGCGGATAAATTACTGATTTAGCATGCACAATCTATATTTAATGATTAATTAACTGATTTTTGTTTTTCATCCTAGAAAATTCAGCACAGAAATTTCAAGTATGTTTAACCTAACTTCCAAACCCTAATTTCCAAATTAGTGTTTCTGTATAGTGTTATTTTTTGTTCCTGAAATTTGTTATTTCTTCTGTTTTTGTGACTTTTGTTTAGTGTCTTGCCGATTGTTGGCCCACTAGAATACCCAAGAGGGGGTGAATTGGGTAATAAAAAAATCAGAATAAAATTAAATAAATTAAATAATTAATTTTATACCTAAATTAATTATTATCTTTATAACATAGCGGAATAATATTATCAATCTAAGTGCACCTCAAACAAAAAAAATAGCAAAGTAGTAATGCAGCACACAAAAGATTTATACTGGTTCACCAAGTTACTCTTGACTAATCCAGTCCCCCCGAGCTCCACGGAGGTCGCACCCACTAAAACCAAAATCCCTTTAAAGGTAGGAACCAAACCCGCTCACCAATTTTTTTACAGGTTCAGAATCAACCTTTACAATATCTTTTTCCCAGGCTAAGAAAGAACCTTGACTTTTTACAGGCTAAAGAATAAAGTAATTCTTTTTAACACTAAGGCACAAGAATCAAAACCACTCAAAACACTCCAACTATCATTTTCACAGGTAAGGATGGAACCTTTACAAATCACTCACAACGCAATTCCTATCCAGAAAGAATCACTATCCAAATCTATTTACAAGAGGAGACTGAAACCCAGCTACCCTTGATTAAATACCTCCAACGGTATTTAACCCGTCATAACTCACCAATACAAAAATTGATAAGAAGTAAATCTCACTCGGAGCTTCTACCACCCCAGATAAATAATAATTCAATTAGTATCCCAACTAGTGATAGAAAAACGTGAGATACAAAAATCTGATTTTAACAAGAATATGGGTAGTAAATTGGAGCACATAATCAGATTCAAGAAATTATTTGTAAAACTATTTTCTTCAAAAATCAGAAACAATTTCTAAGATCAATTTCCAAATATAGAATAAAAAATAAATAATAAGCAATATGAAAAGATCTCACCCGAAATCCACAGAAATAATGATTAGAACAATGTAGCGTCAAATTCGGTATCAGCAAAAATTGATCGCAATTGATTCTCAAAATCACTCTTAGAAAAGCTAACAAAATCGTAGAATGATAACGCTTATAAAAGCCCAAAAGTGATATAAACTCTTTTAACTCTCTCAATGAATGATTAATTATATCATAAATTCAAAGGTCTATATATAGGAATATGAAATCAGTCTTCTAACGGATAGTTTACATATGTCATGATAATTAAAAGCTCTTATAGACCCCTTATATCATAAGGACTTCATTTTGGTTCAATTTCCACTTAAAAATAGCTTTCAAATCTCTCAATTAAACCCCCAAAGTATTTCTAAATCTTAATTAATAAGAATAGAATCTATTTCAAGTACTAAATTGAGAAACATTAATATTTGATGAACCATATTAATAGGAATTAATTAATATATGAACCATATGTTAAATATAAAGAATATCCCCGAAATCTCTCTCAAATCCCAACTAAAAATGGCTACTATTGGATTTAATCTCGGATAAAACAATATCCTAAAATAGCGCATTCAGTCGACTGCCCAGTCGACTGGGAGATTCAAGATGTAGTCAATGCAGTTCATCGGTCGACCGCTCGGTCGACTTGTAGATTCAGAGAGTTGGTATTTCTTTCACCGGTCGACCTATCAGTCAACTTGTTGATTCAGAGAGTTCAGTCTTTCTTGGCCGATCGACCTATCAGTCGACTTAGAGATATAGGATATTACAGCTACTTGGTCCGGTCGACTCACCGGTCGACTGTTGTCTTCTGGATCTCTTCTTTGAATATATTTTTTAACTCATTTTCTTTTACGTTTTCACCTCTTTAACCATTTTCTCTCTTAATTAAGCTCCACTTATATTCTTATATTTCATTTTACTCATTCAAAATTATTTCTTCTCAATTCACATAGAAGCAAATAATTTAACTTAATCAATACACACATAAATGAGAAAATATATTTTGTGTTATGTGTGTGTTTCTAAATGGGATATTAAGAGTTGAAATTTACCTGGGTTGTTTTCCCTAATTTCTTCAAACTCTTAAATCTTCAATATCTTCAATATCTTCAACTTCATTATTTAGTATCTATTTAATTTGTCATCTTCATCACTTGGAACCTTAAATCACTAAAACACTCAATTAAAACATTAGTTCCTCCCAAACATTAATACTTAATTGTTCATCAAAATCTTAGGATCAACACCGATGAATTTCAAAAATTAATTTTTCAGTTTCTGCTTCTGGCTTTCATTATCTTCTTCTTTAGTATTTTTTAATGTTTATTTAGTTGGCGTTTGTTTAGTGTTTCCATTCATAGAAAACTTGGAACAAAAAAGTGTTTGGTTAGTGTTTCTGTTTACTGTCTTTGTTCTACTCCCTTTTTTCTTTGATAACGTTTGTTTACTGTTTATTTACATAGTGTGCTTACTGCGTCTGTTTTCAGAAAAATTGGAGCAGCAATGCCTTTGTTTAGTGTTTCTGATTTATTCGGCGACTAGATAGGTTAGTTTCAATCCAATTTCAGATTTGTTCCTCTCTACCGATCTGCAATCTTCTGTAAATCATACAACCTTCAGGTTCTATTCTGTAAATCGCATATACATATGATTATTTCATCTCATATGTATCATTATCTCCTTCATAATTGTTTGATTTTGCTCTATTGTCTGATTTAGTTGTATTCTCTAGTCTTATATTCATGATTCTAGGGTTTTATTCGAGGTCGCCACTGATTTAGGCTTCATCCTTAATCTTTTCCTGTTTGATTTTGTTGCTATTTTCTTCTTTATTGTTTTATGTATCTGTACTGTTAGTCTGATATTCATGATTGCAGAGTTTAAATTTAAACTACTTATGTAGGGTTCATCCTCGATATGTTCCTAATTGTTTTTGTCGTTATCTCATTCTTAATTGTTTGATTTAGCTATACTATTAGTTTGATACTCATAATTTCTTGATTTAATGGACCAAAGTATGAATGCTTTAGTATATAATCTTCATTTTACCTGTATTTATTCATATATAATCTTCATTTTACCTGCATTTATTCATATATTGAATGTTGTATCCAAAATTTGTTCTTTGAATGTATAATTTCTCATTATTTGCTTAATCTGTGTCTTTTTTTTTTTTTTTTTGCAAAAATTCTCCTCAAATCCAACATAAAATAGGTATTGATCTTTGATTTTATCCATCATTTTCATATCAAATAAGTAATTTATGTCATTTTCCAGCTATTTTTGGTTAATTTCTTTTATCTCATGATATGCTTGATTTGTTTCTATATCTTTTTGCCCAAATTCTTCTCAAATTTGGTTCACTCTTGGTTTTTAATGCATGAGAACATGATTAAATTGTATTGATTTTATTTTTAATGTAGCAGAACATGATTAAATGCCCATTTTGTTATTTTTTATTTATTTATTTAAATCTTCTTAAATTTGTGTTTTTTTGGGTTTAATTAAAATGAAATTAGTTGTTTTTCTTTCTAGGTCGGGGCATGTTTTGTGCAAGACTATTAAATAGTAAAAAATTATTTAAAATATTTGAGGTAAGTTTAGTAGCTATGGAGCATAGGTTTCAATGTCGTCAATTTTTTTCCTCGGTTAGTCGATTGTGTACTGTATATTAGTGATTGATGTTTATTACTAAGTTTATATTGTAGAATTATCTTGTGTTATTTTTTATGTTCATTTGAAAACATAAGATTTGGAAATGTTGTAAAAACAAAAGGGACTTTGTCAAAAAATTTAAAATTTTACCCCAGAATCTTAATTATGTATTAGTGTCCATTGAAAACCAGTATGATAATTGTTACCTTATTGTTGTCTTTATTTGAAAATAGGAGATTTAAATTTTAGATTGTATAAACAAAAGCGATTGTAATTTTTTTATTACCCCTTTTTTTTTACTACTTTATTATTGTTGATTTGAGAACAATTGTTGATTATTGGTTGTTGGTTACTTATTATATTGGCTAATTGTATTATTTTGTCGAAAATAGGAGTTCATAATATAATTATATTGTTTAAACAATGTCTTGTATCATTTGTTTTGAATTTTTTTACTTAGTATTCTCTATACTGGTTGCATACAGTTGAATTGTAAATTTGTGACTAAATTTTATTAATTTTTTTAGTTGTATTGTTTGTATGTGCTTAATTAATTGTGTTATTTTTTTTTATTAAAGGAACTATTAAATTAACAATAGAAAAATAGATTGAAACCAACCTCTTAATTATTGTTTATCATTACATGAAATAAATCAATTCTTTATTTTGTTTATCTTGTTTTATATAGAACAAAACGTTACCTCTTACCACATGCTTATGCAACCCATTACCAACTTCCGTCCCATTCAGATCTCTACCGTCTGAAACCTTGCCCACGCTACCATACCTTGACCCATCTCAGTTCCAGTTTCTTCTCGAGCTGTAGTCGTCTGCAACACTGCTACCTAAATTCCGGTAGATCAACCAATTAGCTTCTCTATTTGTTAACATCTATTTGTACAAAAAAATTCTTAAAAATTCACCCAACAGTATGCGACATTAACTCTTTTTCGTAATTTTCCTTGTTTTCCTTGAGATTTCGTGGACATCCATTTGATTTGTCAGTCATCTCTGTAATGGTTCATGATCCGTATATGGTTCTTAAGGGGGATATTGAGGTCTGGGATTCAATAAATGGGTATTTGGAGTTCTGGACATTTTGATTTGCTAATGCTTGAAATTTGGACTGAGGTTATTATATAAAGTTCGAAAAAGCTGTTTGATGCTTGTTGTTAGATGCCATTATTGATAGCTACTGAATTTGATATGGTACTGATTGATTTGGTAGTTTCTTCATAGGTTCCTCTATGGGTCTGAGATTTTTTATGGATTGGGTCAATGGTGTGGGTTCTTTACTGATAATTTGTATAATTCTGGAAGTGGTTTTCTTGAATCCTGGCGGTGTTACTTATTGAGAAGATGCTAAATCTCAATAGAAGTTTGACTTTCAATAGGAGGGTCTTGAGTATCGGCAGCCCTAAAGTTAGTCGGAAAAGCTGGATTTCAAGGTGGATCCGTTGTTATGTTGTCATTGGATCTGTGATCTCCTTTTCTTTGGCCATTTGTGCTGGCTACATATATGTCCTTCCAAATCTTACTCAGGCATTCCATGGAGATACTATTTCCAAAATTGATGCATCTAATGGGGTTTGTGATGTATTTGATGGGAATTGGATTATGTATGATAGGTACCCATTATACAATGCTTCTGGGTGTCCTTTTGCTGAGCAGGGTTTTAATTGCTTGGGCAATGGAAGGGTTGATAGAAACTATCTCAAATGGACTTGGAAGCCCAAGAATTGCGAAATTCCAAGATTTGATGTCCAGAGCATTCTGGAAATGCTTCGAAGCAAAAGAATTGTTTTTGTCGGCGATTCAATGAGTAGAACACAATGGGAGTCTTTGATATGTTTGCTTATGTCGGGTGTGGAGGATAAGAGGAGTGTATATGAAGTGAATGGGAATAAGATAACAAAAACAATTAGATATTTGGGTGTGAGATTCAGTTCCTTTAATTTTACGATTGAGTTTTTCAGGTCAGTTTTCCTTGTGCAACATAACTGGGCTCCTGGACATGCACCGAAGAGAGTTAGATCAACTCTTAAGTTGGACAAGTTGGATGATATTAGCAAGGAGTGGATTGATGCGGATGTCCTTATATTCAATTCTGGACAATGGTGGGTGCCTGGAAAGCTCTTTGAAATGTAAGTTCCTTGATTTTGTACTTATAAACCTCAATTCAGCCAAGTACAACTTATTCGTAGGCTTTCATGTGTGCATTTACCTCTATAGGAATGTTTTATGTATATACTGATTGTCACTCTCTTAAATTGTGCTCAACTCGATATGCAGAATTCAGGTATATTTTGTCATTAAAAGAATCGAAATCGCAAAAAGTGTTTGTTCGTGACATGATTTACGCCTTCTTTTCATCAAACTGGATTCTGACCCTGCCGCTGGCTTTTGGTACATCATGGAAATCAAAACATTGTCTGCTAAAACAGTCAACAAGTAATTCATGAATAATGACATTCTTTACATAACATGCTGGTAGTTGCAGGCAAAGTACGGGAAAACTGATCTGCTTTAAGGACCTGGCGTTTAACAAAGTTTCGGAATTCATAATTTGCTATATGTTACGATTGAAAGTTTGATACTATATGGTGTAGAAGTGCCAGACGAAGACTTATCCACAAAAGTACATTTTCTTTAGGTCGAAGGTTCATGAAGAGTTAGACAGTAGACCTAAGATTAGAAAAGACTGTATTGTATGTAATGTAGTAGATGATATTGCCATGGATGAGGTATTTGTGATTACTCGTAAAATGATTCATGTAACTGAGATAATTTTGTGTGTTCTGCAGGGGATGCTACTTTCAGGTTCAGAATTCAGTGAAGCTTGGAATGTCAATTAATGCTGCCTTCAGAAAAGCAATGAACACTTGGGCATCTTGGATCGAAACTGTGATTGATCCAAATAAAACCCGTGTGTTTTTTCGAACTTTCGAGCCGTCTCATTGGAGGTACTTTTCAATTTATTCCTTCCTACAAAATATATCCGTCGTAAGTTATGAACCTGTCCTTCACTCTCTCTGATTGGTATTACTAGAAACTGAAAGCATGTCTCCTGAGAATGGTTTAGCTTCCCATTTCAGATAGCTTAAGGCTGTGTTTGGGTGAATGATTTTGGGAAAGAGTTTGATTTTGATAATTGATTTCTGAAATTCACAAGTTAAAATGTTTTGATTGACTACTTCCGAAATGCATTTGTAATATTCCTTAGAATTTTGAAATGGAATTCAACCAGGGTAAATGACATCCCCAAATACTTTCTAAATCATAAGCATTAGCCGCCCCATTATTTTTTTTAATAATTAAATCCCCAACCCAAAATTATCTTGCACTAATCTCCCCCAAACTTAAATCCTAGATCCACCACTGATTCCCTTTGTATGAGCTTCTTGTTTTGATAATACTAGATATCAGCCATTAGCACAATTAATGACAATGTTCTTTCGGCTTCAGTAATCAAACGTTCAGATTATGCAAGTTGACCCATGAACCTGAACTGAAAAATGGAGGGAAGGAGCATAGCCCATTCTCAGATACCATTTTTGAAGTGGTAAACAATATGGCAGTTCCTGTGACTGTTCTACATATAACTCCCATGGCAGCTTCCCGAAGGGATGCCCATGTGGGAACCTGGGGTGACAATCCATCTTTTTCCGATTGCAGCCATTGGTGTCTTCCTGGACTACCAGATACATGGAATGAAATACTCCTCTCTTACCTGTTTGATAGCATGAACAACTATACCAAGTCTTCAGGTAAAGTGATTACATTAAGGTAAAGTGATTACACAATTCTGAAAGAATGTGTATAGTTTTACGTTAAGATAGATTTTTTTTTCAATTGTTTTTATTTTTATTTTTTGCCAATATTTTTTGTATTCTTGTCCCGAACTGTAGCAACAGAGATGTAACAATTCGTTTGTTCGTTAGTGTTCGATAGTCATGAGAAGTGATGGAGATGTTAATGATGTTCCTGGGAGAAGATCATTTCCTTTTGGGAAATTATCAGAGACATGTCTTGTATTTTGTTAACATTCCAAAGATTGCCCTTAAGTTGCCAAATTACCACGAGACCCCCCGTTGGAGTAAGTACGAGTGAAATAACCTAGGTACCCTTATTTATTCTCTAAATGAAATAAAATAAAACAATAATATAAAGAATATTAGGTAAGACAAATACGATAATACCCATCAACCTTTTGTCTTGAATGATATTAACATTGTTGCCGTTGGTGGTTGAGGAAAGGCAAAATATGGAGAACGTTCAGTGAGCTCTCAAGGTTGAAGATGATAGAGTGAAATTCCGAAGGATTTGAAAGCCAAAAAACGAATCTTTTTAGTTCTATTTTCCATGATTTTGTCTTTAGTTCAATTGAAATTCAAGGTACTGATGTTACTCATCATTTTTAATTTGTTCTTTTTAAAATTTTGCATTTGAAAATTGTGTTTTTTATTCACTTTTTATTTATGATTCATTACGTAGAATCACCATGGTTTGTATCGTTTGTTGCCCTAGTTTTTCTATTTCTTTGCTAGGGTTTTGTGTTGTGTTCTTGTTGCCTTTTTTTTTTTTTTTTTTTTTTTGAATGTTATTGTTTCATTGCATAATGTTGAAGGAATTGCTTGTTTACTTTGTTCGACTAATGTGGATGTTTTGATTTTTCGGTTGTATTGTTCCTTCATTGCTTGCTGCAACTTTTTTTTTTTTCTACGATTCTTTGCATTTATAGTCCTCTTTATTTTATTTTATTTTTTGAACTTTTTTTTTTTTTTTTTTTTTTTTGTGGTTTACATTATTCATTGTCTACATGCGACATTATGCACAAGTATGGATGTGAAGTTCAAGTTGAATTGTCACTTTATGACCGAAGTTGTCACCATTAGTAATGTAGATGCTGACAAGTTTAATATGTTCAATCTGTTACATGTCAGAGGTAAATGCTTTGAGTGTATGATACCAACTGAAGTAGGTGTTGCATTGATTGTATATGCCTAAATCTAAGGAAAGAATGAATGCATGTGATGATTGTTAAAGCTATATTGAAAATGTTAGTTGAATGGTAAATATAAGCTGACTGACATTGATTTATTCATTCAATTGGAGTTCAATGTGGCTTCACTTGTTGGACCTCTTCTTGATGAATCACATGTGCAAGAATGAATGCATGTGATGATTGGTAAAGCTATATTGAAAATGTTTGAGTTGTATGGTAAATATAAGCTGACTGACATTGATTTATTCATTCAATTGGAGTTCAATGTGGTTTCACTTGTTGGACCTCTTCTTGATGAATCGCATGTGCAAGACTATGGTGCGAGTGAAGGATATTATATCTATCTGAATCAGCTTGCGATAAGACGAAACAATAAATAAACATAAAGAATAAATCGTATTTAAACTTTATACCTCTTCCGGTGCTTTACCCTCATAGCCGATAATTTTTAAGGCATGATTTGAGAAGACTCTTCCAAGAGCGGTATCAATAGTTTTTCGTACAAGTAATGATATCTGAATAGTGGCACAAGTGTCTCGCTTCTAACAACATTCACATGAAGAAATGCATATGAATGGTGCCTACAAATTATCTAAGAATCATATTCTAAATCAATAGATTTGGGTAGGTTCATTTTGATTCTAGGTGGTAGTAAAAAACAACTCAATTGTACAAGAGATGAAGAAGAGAAAAACGGTCATTTGGCCTCCTTGTCTTGCATGGGCGGAGCGGCCACATCTAATGTGGCCCTCTTACATATACTAGTCTAGGGTAAAAAACCTAGACTCCCTTCTTTCTTTTATTGCACATTTCCCCCTTCCCCGAACTTCTAAACAATTCATTATTATTACCAATTCCCTTTTTAAGGACTATTCAAACTTCATCCTCCATTATGTGTGATCCATTAGGTTTGTATCAAAAGCTGGATTGTTAGAAACAATTAATTAAATAATTAATCAATTAAAATCTAAACAATTTCTCAATTTTGCTCTTATGTAAAGAATATTTTTTTATGGCATCTTCACCAACAATGATATTTTAATAAAAATCTCTCATATCAAATATTAAGTTGTAAACTTGAGCCTATAGGATATGTGTCATCATGGTCTTCCAGTGGGGAATCTGTGTTGGTCGGAGTTCTGTAATCCTAAAGTCGATCAATATGCTGATAATGTGAGACCGAGTCCTAGCAATCGAACTCTCAATGAACTTATCTTTATTTTATACCATACAAAGAGTAGATTAATGGATTTCAATATGCTGATGATGTAAGGGGCTTATTAGGACTAGTTCGGACCATGTCGAGTAGATAAAACTTAACTAGCTAGATATACCAATATGCTAATAATGTGAGGTATGATAAGATTAAAGACCGAATATGAATTAGATCTCGCTCAAAAGGCGAGTAGTAAGAGTTACTTATCCTTGAAGGTTTAGTGGGATAATATGTCGATGATGTGAGGTCTGCTGACAAGTAAGGATTATCCGATTCCTTACTAGAAATATACGGAATGTACCCACTTCTCCAAAGAGATGTAAGATTCAAAAAAAAAAAAATAGTGGGAGTACATTTAGATTCATAAAAGACCTTGATTTAAAATTAATGTACGCTACTTTTCTACTTATATGTTTCATTTATTTTCTTTAGAATTCATAATTTCGAAATCATTGCAAAAAGTTCATGAGAAAAATACTTTAACATGACAAAATTTCTCTAGTTGGCTGATAATTCTAAAGCTAGTTTTGGATTCTTAAATATTGGACTATGTTCAGGAGGGTCCAGTTCCCATGACATATGATGACAATACTGATCCAAAAATGGACAAACGATGATAAGCAAACTCAGTGCTATATTAGAGCATCAATGAGTAATAAACTATAGAAAATAGTTCGAAGGACTGGGGAGCTCGTATAATATTGTGCTCCGCCTATAGTATCTCGTTGGTGAGCAGGATCGTACTGCTAGGCACAACATCCCAAATGATCTTTTTGGAATCAAGATGCAGGTAGGGTCAGCGGTTAAGGACAATGTCCATAAGATGATTAGTTAGGTTTAGGAAGTTAAAAGGTTGGGATCGTCTCTAGATTACAACCTGGTCGTGGACCCAGTTCTGCAATCATCGCCTGATGCATATGTTCGTGGTGAACTTCAACGTGAACAAGCAGTAAGTCACTCTTTCGAGAATTCTTAACATGTTTTGGACTGCCAAGGGACCTTGAAAAAGTCTAAAGATTCACTGCTCATAGTTGATGGTCCTTTGATCGAAGACCAAATCTAGTGCCTCTTTGAAAGTGAACAACAAGCCAAAGAAAGAAAAAGTGTCTGACAAGGGGAAATTCTTTACTACGGCCAAAAAGAGCATAGCAAATGAAACTATACTAAGTTCTGACGTTCCAAGGAAAAACCTACAAAGGTTCGTCTAACTTTCTAGTTGTTATTGGTTGTTTGAAACCATGTACTATTTCAGATTGGATTATAAACTAAGGAGCTAGTTCACATATTTGTTATTGCAGGGTCTAAAGGAAAGTAGAAGGCCGAGTAAAAAGGCTACGTGTGGAAAATAGAGCAAGAGTTGTTGCATTTTGCATAAAATGGGCTTTCTAGAGACCCCGAATGGCTAAGTCTCACATGAATTGCTAAGGATCCAATAAGTCTAACATTGAGTCATTCAGATGTATCAATTGGGCATATACGCCCATAGTGACAATGATGGATATCTCGCATCCAAAAGCTAGCCATTCGCCCTGTCAGTCCTTCGGGACCCAAATAACTCAATTTTCTTATTTATTTCAATTCAAATTGATAGGCTTGGGCTTATGTTATAAAATCTTTATTATTCAGAAATATGTGGTGAAATTAACAACATAGCAAAATGAAGTATAACTAAGAAAAGGTTGAGAAATAAAAATCAACCTACTTGTGGCATCTTAAACTAGGCCACATTAATAAGAAAATGATTAATAAGATCGCTAAAAATGGATTTTGGGTCAATTTGGCTTGGAGCAATTATCAACTTGTAAATCCTAACTCAAGGAAATTTGACCACGTCACCCATCATTGGACATTGGGAACGGACTCGAAACATACTAGGTCTGGTACCTGACATAAGTGGACCCATGAGCTCCCCAACTCGAGGTGGATATTCATACTTCATTACCTTTACCGATGATCATTGTTGGTATGTTTTTATGCTTCTTATGAAAACGAGTCTGTGTATTTATCAGAAGTTAACAATGACAAGATCAACTTGGTACCAATGAAGTAGTGAAATAAACTAGAAAAAGTATTAAGGCACTTCAATGCAATTTGGATGATCAGAAGTTAACTTCGGGATGTGTATTTATCTTAAATGGTGGGGTCGTTAGCTGGAGGAGTTGTAAGCAAACTACAATTGTAGATTCTACTACTAAGGCCAAGTACATTATTGCTTCTAAAGCAACTAAGGAAGATGTATGGATTAAGAAGTTCATTTCTGAACTTTGAGTGGTTCTAATCATTGAGACACCAACACATTTGTATTGTGACGACAATGGTGCTATAACTCAAGCAAAGGAACCCAGATCTCATCAGAAATCAGAGCATATTAATCGACTCTTCCACTTGATCCGTAAAATCATTCAAAGAAATGATGTCAACATCAAGAGAGTATACACCATAGATAACGTAGTAGATCCACTCACTAAGTCTATGAGTGTATAATGGCTAGATTAGAATCTTGATAAGATGGGTATTAGATATTGTACCATTAGCTATAGTGCTAGTAGGAGATTGTTGAACGTAAATCCTTATTATAGTCGATCTTATAATATACAATCAGTGGCTTTTATATGTAAAATGTTATTATCTCAAGTAACAATAAAAGGTATTGTGATATTATTCTAGAATTGTATCAATATTCTTGTGGATACTAGATATAAAGTTGAAATATCTTAACTCTTTAATGTTTTAAAAGGTAGATACCAAAGACACTTGTTAACTTATATCGTATATTATTCCTAGTCGATATTGGATTGTTAAAACATGTCTTTAACAACCTAGGCTAGATTGTTGGGATATTTTCTTTTATGAGAATGGTGAGTCTCAAACCGTTAGTATATGATACTAAAAAAAAAAAAATAACACAACTGAACTTACTACTGTAGTAAGAGACTGAACATAATCATATTCGATATCCTACATGGTATCGTTGTTCAATGTAAAAATAGGATATCTTAGTTGAGATTATACTTGTCATCTTTTGACTTGAAGTACTGTATATTACATTTATGGGTTGTTATACCTTGATAATACTGAGTGTTGTATTCTAACCACAAAAACTTCAAAGATATTCATTGATTATAGTGAGACATACATGTGAATATACAAGTATTCAAGATAGGATTTTATCACTCTCAGTAAAGATAGACATTTCCTATGTGATTTGATTGAACATAATTCTCCTAAACCTGTGTCCAAAGTAGTGTGACGATTAGGATGAGATTCAAATTCGTGTCACAATAGGATTATAATATCAATCAATATACATATGATATAACTAGGGTTTTAGACTTTATTCATAACATATTGGTCCTTTCAAGAGCACAAGATAGAGATATCATATAATATAAAAATCATTATAGAGGTTTTCCTTTGGTAAAATGTTTATCAACTGGATATGGATGTGATATGTGGGTAAAGTTAACTCACAGGAAGATGAGATGCCTTGGAGAAATTATTTTTCTCTAAAATGACAAAATTAGAATTGTCCTAATTTTAATTAATTAATTAATTATTTCCCCCGTACAACTTTTGTTATGAACCTAATGGGTCGCACACAATGGAAAACAGAAGTTCAGAAAGTCCCTTAAAAAGGAATGGCTAGTAATGTTAAATTGCTTAAAAATTTGGGGGCTAAAGTGCAATTATAAAAAGGAGAACAATGTGTATAAATAGTATTGGCCCAAAGTACTACCCAATAAGAAAGTGAATTGGGTAGTTTAAAAATTAACTCTTTAATTGTCCGTGACCTATTCAGATTTTAATTGAATTTATCTTTCTTAGCGAAAATGTTTTAATGTTATGCGCACACAACCACAATCACACAGACTAGGGATAGAGAAATTAACACAATTATTTTCATAGCAGTTCAGCAAACTACTGTTGCCTATGTCTACTCCTTTGAGCTTTTGTAAAGAATTAAATCCACTAATTCAGATCATCTTCGAGAATCAAGCCCTTATACCCAGTTCGAGTAAATTCTCCTTATACTTAAACAGACTCTCACATGGAATAATTACCCTTAAATCTAAACTATAACTCACATTTACAAAAGTACTATCAAAGCTTCTACCAACACCCAATCTAAATGAGATAGGTATGAGCATGGTTAACATATATACAATTTCAAATTCATTTTAATTTATCTTGATTTAACAATTAAGCACTAAGGCAAATAATCTAGACAAAATGACCAAATCTATTTCAAAGCACACGAGTATTAGAAAATGATTTTTCGATCGTTAAGTATCAAAGAACACCCAGAATTCAGATATTTCAAATTTCGTTTCAAGTATTTAAAACACAAAAATCAAATCATAGAAAATCAAAGAAAAAGTTCAGATAGATCAACAGATGAACACAAAGATGTTTAGCAAGATCTAAACAAGGATAAATCTCACTAGCATTTGAAGACGTAGATTAATAACCAAAGAAGTTCAGCCCAAGTAAACAATTAAACTCAATAACATAAAAGATTTCACAAATTTTTTTATGTCTGAATAGGTTTTCAAGAAGGTAATTTTTTTTTATAATTTTATATGCGGTGTCTGTCTCTTCTTGATCTAATTTTCCTTCTATCGAAAATGAATTTTCGTGCAAAAACCTCAAATTTCATAATACTCCAAAAAAGTTGCAAAAAAATAGATTTTTTGCTAAAAATGAAGGCCTTCAACTGTGGACTTTTGACCCATTATTTTTGCCCATGGAAAAATGACTTTAAACCAATGTATATGGACATAAATCAGCCTAGATACATGTCGAAGGTCAGAAATATTGACTAGACTAACAATTGAATCATAATTTCAATATAGAAAGTTTTATAAGATTTTAAAATATGGGGACCAAAATAGAAATTCAATAAATCCACTATTTTCAAAAACATATAGCATAAAAAAAAAATCAAAAACATATTTGAAGATTTTTTTTAAGAATAATAAAAATTATTTTAGAAATATTTCTTGTCAAAAAATAAAATAAGATTGTTGAAAAACATTCCCAAAAATTCAAATCTGGAATCATTTAGTAGACTAGTTTTGTCATTTAGTTAACCAATCTGATCAAAATTTCATCAATTCCAACACACTGGACTAAACGTCCGACTATCTTGCTAATCTGACCGACCAAATTGATAAGCTTTTTCAAAATACAATTTTTTGATTTAACCGGTCGACCGTTCTACCAATTTGGTTAACTGTTTCACTTTAAAATTCATCCTAATGAACTCTCTAAATAATTCGCTCAACTGACTCTATGAGGCAGTCGACCCTTTGAACCAAAAACTCCAATTTGCAAAATCTAGTCTCAACCAGTTGATCGTTTTAGCAATTTAGTTGACCGTTTTGAACCTAAAAACCTTTAATTATGCATGAAAATAATCTTACCAATTTTCAAACACATGCACAATTAACGGTTAAACACACAAAAAACAAAACATTTAAGGTATGTTCGAGTGTAGTGTGTGATCCTAATTGGGATGAAATGTAATTGACAAATATAAGTGTTGTTTACCTTAAGAAATATAAAAGAAAAAATATCATGAAAAAAACTTGATCATCCACTTGTCTTTGAATAACTTGATCTTCCATTTGTCATTTCCATTCTAAGTGCAACATGATTCAGACTAAAATCCTCTAAATTGTAATCACATCTAAAGCAATAGGATTAGTCCAGAAAAATCATCAGGTTAATATGATCATCAAAATCATCAAATTGGAATTAAAACCTTTAGAGTTAACCAAAAAAGAAAGGCCATAATGGTTGTCCTCCTATGTTAGAATCAGCTAAGGCACATTGCTTAGGTCACCTCTCTTATTTTCACTCTTGCTCTACTATTTTGATTCTTACTACCAATTAGAACAAAAAAAGATCTACCTTATATTCTTGAGGTTAAAATAAGATTTTCAGATATCTCAAAAAAACTACCTATAGAAACCAGATATTAAAAACACTAGACTACGAACTGAAATATAAAACAAAAATTTTAATCTCAAACAATATCATGTTCCATGAAGCCAGAACTATCCATATCAACATAAAACAAACATAACAGGAATAAATTAAATCGTATTTAATTCGAGTACCTCTTCCAATGCTTTAACCTCAAAACTAGTAGTTCCCGAGTTGTGATTTAAGAAAAATCTTCTAAGAGTAGCTTGATCTAATCAAGTATCAGCAATAAAGATACAGTTTTCTGAGAAACAACACAATTGTCTAGCATCTAATAGTAACCACATGGAAAACTCAAAAGAAAAAAAAAATAATCTTTACATTTCAAATAATTGTATTTTAATCTCAAGATATTAAGGTAGATCTAATGTTAATGCAGGTGATTGTAAGATTCAAATGAGCAATTCAAACACATAAAGAAAAAAAGAATGATCGAATACAACTGATGGACAAAATTTGGACTAGGGGCGTCCATCAATGGTCTTTCCTTTTATATAATCTGTACATGGTTCAAAATACTAGACCCATTCTTTTTGTATCTGTACTTTCACCTCCGAACTTTTAAAAGATTAGGATTACTACCATATTGTTCAAGGACTTTTCTAACATTCATTTTCCATTGTGTGTGACCTATTAGGTTCATACCAAAAGCTGGAATGGTGAAAGTAATTAATCAATTATTTAATTAAAATTGGAACAATTCAAAATTTTCCTTTCTTCGAGAAAATACTTTTTCCTAGAGGCATTCATGCTGACTATGAGTCACACCCACCACATATCATAGCCACGTCTAGTTGGTCAAAATTTCACCAAAATAACAACTTTATGTATGATTTTCGTATTATACAATCTCTCTATCTTGTGTTCCAAAAAAGACCAATAGGGTAAGGATAAAGTCTAAAACTCCTCGTTCAATCATATGTACATTGAATGATAATATAATTTCTTGTAACACCAATTGAAATCTCATCCCATTCTTGACATTATTTTGTCTAGAGGCTTGGGTAAATTATATTAAATCGAATCAATGAGGACACATCTCTCTTTACTGAGAGTGAGAGGTTATATCTTACACAGTCGTACATTCATATGTATGTCCCACTATACCCAATTAATACATTTAAAGTCTTGTGGCTATAGTACAATACTTAGTGGTATCAAAGTATAAGAACACATACATGTAACATATAATACCTCAAGTCAACAGTCTTTATCCTGTATACCGTGTTCGTATAGTGGTGTGATGTTCTACAGATGTCTCAATCAAGTTATAAGGCTGCATTAGGACAGATATGGCGAAGCTCAGGAAAAACGTGTTACTCCTATTTTGATGTTGAGCAATGCTACTATGTAGGATATTAAAGATGATCACATTCGATCTCTTACTACACTAGTAAGTCCTCTTATGGTTATTCTAGTATTTTTTAATGGTTTGGTACTTACCACTCTCAAGAGAAAAGACAACAGAACAAGTTAACCTAGATCATTTAAGATCAGTTTCCAACAATCCAGTACCGACTAGGAACAATTAAGAATATAAGTTACCAAATGTATTTGGCCTTCGTCTTTTAATTAGATTAAAGAGTTAAGACATTTCAATTTAATATCCAAGATCTAAAACAACATTGATATAATAAAAGAATAATATCCAAATACCATTTTTGTTAATACTTGAGATTGAAATATTTAACAAATAGAAGCCAAAAATGTAAGATTACAATCTTATTATAAGGCTTATATCCAACAATCTCCCACTAGCATTACAACAAATCGGTACAATATCTAATACCGATCTTTTTAAGATGTCGATCCAACAACTGTCAATTCATAACATTAGTAAGTGGATCCGCTATGTTATCCCTTGTCTCTACTCTCTCAATGTCAAAATAAGTTATCCCGATGATTTTACAAATCAAGTGGAAGCACCGGTCTATGTGTTTGGAGTTTTTATGAGACTTGGGTTATCTTACTTGAACTATAGCACCATTGTTGTCACAATACAAAGATATCGGTGGTTGGAACCATTTTAAGTTCAGTTACGAACTTCTTAATCCATATACCTTCCTTAGTTACGTCCGAAATGGCAATATACTCGGCCTTAGTAGTGGAATCTAAATTTTTTGTTTTCCTACAACTCTTCTAACTAACGATCCTACCATTCAGAATAAATGCATATCCATAAGCAGACTTCCAGTCACTCATATCTGACTTGAAATCTAAATCAATATAACAGTCAACCTTTAGTTCCCCTCCTTCAATGACCAGAAATTTACTATCTCTGCTACTTAAAAATAGATTTCACAGTCTTCTAGTGCTCCAAACCTGGATCGGCCTGATATCTGCTGGCCAATCCAACAGGATTAACTAATATCAGTCTTAGTACATAACATTGCTCACATGAAACTTCCAAGTACTGGAGCATATGGAATCCTACCCATCGCAATCTTCTCTATAGAAGAATGAGGTCTTATCTTCATAAGATAGATAAATTCCATGTTGGACTAGTAGATAAAAATACCCACAAAAAAATCTTTTTTGCTAAAAAAATCATTCAATTTTGTAAATCCGTTTTGATGATCATTTTGAAATGAATGATATGCATACTAATCTAAACAAACATCATTGTACCTAGCCATTCTCACGCCATGAATGATTTTAGAAAATTATTCTTTAGCTAGAGATTTTGTGAATATGTTAGCCAACTGCTTCTGTGTGTCAACATATTCTAAAGAGATGTCACATTTTTTTATGGGATCCTAAGTAAAATGGTGAGGAATCTCGATGTGTTTAATGCACAAATGTTGCGTGGGATTTTTGGTAAGACAAATATCACTTGTGTTGTCACAAAATATGGGTACATGCTCCATGCAAATGCCAAAATCATGCAATTGTTTGTGTACAACAGCTTCCTACTGCCATGTACACAGCCTTAGTTGTAGATAAGGTTGTTGAATTTTGTTTCTTGCTAGACCAAGAAACAAGTACATGCCCTGAGAAATGACAAAACCCACTAGTGCTTTCCTGTTCGACTTTGCAACTGGAAAAATTAACGTCGAAATAGCTAATTAAAGAGAAATTACTACTCCTAGGATACCATAACCCTAAATTACTAGTTCCAATTAAGTAACAAAAAATTATTTTCACAGCAATTAGATGTGACACTTTAGGATAATACTGAAATCTCCCACACAAACGTACACTAAACATTATATCCAATCTACCAGCAATAAGATAAAGTAAACTTTCAATCATACCTCAAAAAGTCTTTTCGTTTACGCTTTTACCTTTATCATCTTTGTCAAGTTTTGTAGACATTGCCACTGGAGTTTTATATACTTTTGTATTTTTCAAGCCATATTTTTTTTAAGAAGCTCTTTTTGATGTATTTGGCTTGATTGTTGAATATTCTCTCTTTTATTTTATTTTTTATTTTTTTTATTTGTAATTCACGGAAAAACGTCATTGCGCCCATCATACTCAATTCAAACTCTTCATGCATTATCTTGGAAAACTCTTGGCAAAAATCCTCATTAGTAGAACCAAATAATATGTCATCCATGTATATTTGCACTAAGATAATATCAGTATCGATTTTGTTGGCCCACAGATCTACCTAAGAAGATGGGTGAATTGAGTAGTTATAAAAATTTAAACAATTAAATTACCAAACAAACAATCACCAAATTTTCTTACCTAGATATTACCTTGAGTTTATAGCAGAAACATATTTAACTAAATGCACAACCAAGAAAATAGAGATAAAGAAATTGAACGCGCAGATTTATCTCGGTTCGGCAAGATAATACTAATCAAATTTCATAGACAAAAACTGTCTCACAAGATTTTCAAGATATTCTAAATAGAAAACAATTTTTCACACAAAATACTACAAGCTCAATTAAAGGATATAACTCAATTAAAGCACATCTAATTTTGAGTAAGTAAACAAGAACCATCTCGCTGGGATTTTTTTTTAGAAGATCGCAAGAAAGACTCAAACCTGAAATAGCAAGAACAACGATTTCTTCAATGCAAAACTTTTTCTCTCGAAAATACTCTCAGGAAAATAATACTCTCTTTATGAATATGGCTAATTAAAACTCTTGCTCTTGATTGTTGTTAAGTTAAAAACGCAGATCTATATTTATAGAATTCAAATTATGCCTATAACAACTATTTTTTAAAATATAAGATTATTAATGTCTCATATAAACCCCATATAAGATATTCTTTCAAATCAGATATATTTGTTTTAAAAATACTCTTTGAAAAGCTCAATTTAGTACCCCAAAACTTATTTGATTCAAAAACCTTAAATATAGAAAGTAGTTTTACCGGTTAAACTTATAGAATCAATTCATATAAGGACTAATTAATAGAAGCTGCAAAATAAATTAGAGATATATGAAATATACTGAAATCCCCTTAAAATCAGAATTTATAACTTTCAAAACCATAGGATTTGGGTAGAAGATCTCAAAAAATAAATCAGGCAACAATTTGATTCCTGACCTATTGGTTGATTGAAATATAAGTTAGTCAACTGGCTACCTCACAACGGTTCAATTTATAACCATTTAACACCCTAGACCAATTGACCGGCCATACCAGAAGCACAAACCCAAAGGCTATTGATCTTGTCGGTCGATCGGTATTCCCGTAGGTAGACCGTCCAGGCCAAAAGTTGTTCTTTCTATGCACTGCTTCCTTCAGTCAACCACCCACTTCGTCAGTCAACCGTTTGGCCTTAAACTTTTTCTTTTTTATTTTTAAAACATTTTCTTGATCATTACTATATGAAAAACATTTAGACTCTTAAATTATTACTTCTTACCATGATACGCATAGAATAATCAATTTTAAGTGTCGAGCGTGATCCTAATCGGGTTGTATTAAGAGCATAAAAGTATTAAGTTATTTTACCTAGAAATACAAAAAATCTCTTTTGCTTCAAAAAATCTTCAACGTTTTCACTTGCAACCATCTTGAATCTTTTGTAAAATATCATCTTTGTAAATCATCATTGTTGGCCCACTGAGCTACCCAAGAGAGGGGTGAATTGAGTAGATATAAAATTTAATCCAAATAATAATATTTCAAAAATTAAATAATTAATTTAATCAATTAATCAATTTATCTTAAATCGATTATTATTTCTTTATAGCAGCGGATAAGTGTTATAAAGCTCTAGATGCACACCCAAACAACACAAAATAAAGTGAAGGAAATAAACAATGTTTTACACATCGATATATTCTGGTTCACAAAGCTAATCTTGGTTAATCCAGTCCTTTGAGCCCCACGGAGATTCGCACCCACTAAACCACTAAGATTCATTTAAACAGGTAGGAACTAAACCCTTACAAAAATGATTCTTTTCACAGGCTCAAAATCAACTTTTACAAATTCATTTTCCCAAACTCAAGAATAATCTCTTCTTTTTCCCAAACTCAATAATAACTTTATCTTTTCATAGGCTAAAAATTAACCTAATTCTATTACAAGGAGAATCACGACCTAATTCTTTTTATACTTTAGGCTTAAGAATTAAACCTCACAGAAATACTCCAACTATCATTTTTCCAGGTAATGATAGAACATTTACAAATCACTCACAATTGATCCTAATCAAGAAGAATCACACCTAAGCTCTTTTCAACGGGAAAAGAGTAACCTAACCTTTTTGTACTTAGGTAAAGATCAAACATCAATCTCTTTACCAGAAGAGATTGAAACTCAAAACTATCCTTGATTAGACACTCCCAATAATATCTAATCCGACACACAACTCACCAGTTACAATAAATTGATAAGTTATTCACACTCAAAGCTTCTACCGCCTCAAATCAATTAAAACTCGATTAATGTCCCGATATTTACTAGTGATAGAATTAAGTGAGGAAAATAAAAATCTAATTATAAAATTAATGCGGGTAGCATAAAATCGAGCACGTAATCAGATTATCACACAAATCGTTTTAAAAATATTTTTTATATTTTTAAAGTTCAAAAACGATTTCACAAGATCAATTATCCAAGTAAGTGATAATAATAATAATAAAAAAAAATAATAATAAATAAATAAATAAATAAATAATAATAATAATTAAAAAAAAAAAAACTCAATTACGAATAAGCTTGGAACACTTTCACCAAAAAAACATAAAAATCTGATTATTATAAATATAGGTAGCACACAGATAAATATGAAATCAGATTTTCACCAAAAATTGTTTTAAAATATTTTTATGCAATTTAAAGTTCAGAAAATGATTTTATCAAGATCTTATCAACCAAGCAAATATAGAAAAATAGATATGCAATAAAGATTAATAGCTTGGAAAGATCTCACTAGAATAACACCGAAGAATTATAGATTGCAATGCTAAACAACTCAAATCGGTGACGCTTACACAATCAGCGTTTTAACTCAAGAACTCCTCAACAATTAATCTCACAATTTGATCTCTCAAAATAATATCAGAATGATGATTCTTATAAAACCTTATGAACTGAATAGTTCTTGATATTATTATTTTTTTTTGTGAAATCCGCAGGCCTATATATAGGAAATTGAAACAAACCCTCCAACGGCTAGTTTTCAAATGATAAATATCTAAAAAGCACCTATAGACCTCATATATCATTATATTTTATTTTAGGTATATTTGACTTAATTATAACTTTCAAAACATTTAATTTAGTCCCTCAAACTTTTATTCAATCTCAATTAGATAAGATAGAAAGAATAACATGAACCAAATTGAGAGATATCCAAAATACTTTAACTATATTTATAGAGATATTAATATATTAACTAAATAACTCAAAATCTATCAGACCCCTAAGATATCTTGCGTATCTCAATCATAAAACGACTAGTAACAACTACTTTTTGAATCAAAACCATGAAATCCTCAATTCCTAAAACTGGCCATCGGTTGACCGACTAACACCCATCGGTCGACCGCCCAATTCAGGACATAGCCCAAGCCAAAATTCTTCCACCATAAGTCGACTGCTCATTTTGTATCTCTCAACCGAACGATTCAGAGAGTTTCACAAGTCGACTTACCTATCGACCTAACGATTCATAGAGTTCATCTTTTAATCATAAGTCGACTTACCTGTCGACCGGAAGATTCAGAGAGTTTGTCTCATTTCCATAAGTCGACCTAGTTGTCGACTGATCAATTTAGGGACTGAATCTTCTTCCCTGCTCTATTCCATTGGTTAACCGATCAATTTGTGTAGGTCGACCGATTGAGCTGGAACACCTCTCCTTAATTAATTTTCTACTAAATTTCTTCGACGTTTTTGCCCCTTTAACCGATTTCTTTTCTCAGTTAACTCCACTAAATCCTTAAATTCAATTTTAATTAATTATCTTTCTTAAATCAATTGTTTCTTCTTCAATTACACATAGGAGCAAATATGTTAGCTAATTAGAATCCTATCAAAAACACACATAATTGTAAAAATATTTTATGTCGTGTGTGATCCTAATTAGGATACATTAAGAGTAAAAATTTAACCTGAGTTGTTTTCCCTAAGTTCTTCAAATTCTTCGATCTCTTAACATGCATCATCTTTGTCAATGTCTTTAGCATTCATTTAGCATTTTTTCTCAATATCTTCATCATAATCTCTTCAATGGACCTAATAAACTGAAATACTCAATAAAATTGTTAATTCCACCAAAAATATCAACATTTAATTGTCCATCAAAATCTTATGATCAACAATCATCATGCATTATCTTTAGGATTCAATCGTTTTCTTATTTTCTCAAACGAAACTTAAATCTGAAATCACCTAATAAACACATTAGTTCTATAAAATATCAACATTAAATTGTCCATTAAAACATCTAGGGTCAATACGTTTGTTTCATGAACAATGTGATGTCACTTAATCCACGTTGAAATCCATTTTCAATAAAATACCTACTCAATCTTTCATACCAAGCTCAAGGAGCTTGTTTAAGACTTTAAAATGCCTTTCTAAATTTGAAAATATGACTTGGAAATTTATCATTTTCAAAACTAGGTGGTTGTTCAACATAAACTTCCTCTCATCAATAAATCATTTAGAAATACAATTTTGACATCTATTTCAAATAGTTTAAAATTATGATAGCAAGCAAAGGCTAAGAGCATTTGTATAGCTTCTAGTCTAGCTACTTATGCATAGGTTTTCTTATAATCTATAGATTCTTCTTGATTAAATTCTTGTGCTACTACTTATGTCTTATTTCTAACTACTACACCTAATTCATCATTTTTATTACGATAGATCCATATAGTGCCAATTACAGGGTAAAATCAGGTATGGGAACTAGAGACAAACTTTATTTCTCTCAAATTGAATCAATCATCTTGCATAGCTAAGATCCATGATTCATCAATTATTGTCTCTTTAATATTTTTAGGTTCAATTTGAGATAGAAAAAGAAGATTAATAACATTACAAAGAGAAGAATGAGTGCTTACACCTTTTTGTATGTTTTCAATAATTTGGTTGGCTGGGTGACTAATAACTCGTTTCATTGACTTTGGAGCTACTGGTTCCTCAACACATTGTGGTTCTTTAGGAGGATCTATGGTCTTTGGGAGGCTTAGTTCTTTGATCCCTTTGTTTTTTTTTGAAATTCTTGCATCATCTTCTTCCATATCTTTTCTAAACACAAAAGGATTAACTTCCACAAAAACGACATCCATAAACTCTCCAAACCACAAGAGTTCTCTTATTATATATAGTTTATATGCTTTACTATTTGAAGTATACCTAAGAGAAATCCCCTCATCAGATTTGGCATCAAAATTACCCAAATTATCTTTATCATTTAATAAAACATTTGCATCCAAAAACATTGAAATAAGAGATAATTAGGATTTTTCCATTCGAAATCTCATAGGGTGTTTTATTTAATCCTTTACGAATACAAACAAGATTTAGAACATGACATGTAGTACTAACAACTTCATCCCAAAAATATTAGATAGATTATTTTCACTAAGCTCAGTCCTAGCCATTCTCTGAAGAGACTTATTCTTTCTTTCTACAACCCCATTTTGCATAGGAGATCTAGGAGCACAGAAATTATGAGTGTACCCATGTTCATCACAGTACCTAGTAATTTTTTCGTTTTTAAACTCTATACCTCCATCGATATATTTGAAATAGAAGGTGCCTAGCCCTTGCTTTAAATGTTAACAATGCATGGTTGCTTCTCATTTTGAACACGTTTGCAAATTTTGAAAAATGCAGATGCAACATCACTTTGTCATGAAAATAACCCTAGTATACAAGAAAAATCATCAACAATAACGAATGCATAGAATTTACCGCCTAAGCTAGCAATAGGATTGGATCCAATCAAAACAAGATGCAACATTTCTAACAGCTAGTAATAAATGTATACAATTTCCGCTTAAATAAAAACTTAACTTGTTTACCTAATTGACATGCATCATAAATCTTGTCTTTAACATATTTAATTTCAAACAATCCTCTTACAAGATTTTTCTAAGGCACGTCAGATAGTAATTCCATGATTGCATGCCCTAAATGTCTATTGCATAACCAACTATTCTCATATAAAGCATTTAGGCATGATAAGTTTGGAGAGGCAATATCATCAAAAGAACATGTATAGATGATTTGAAAACGAGATTGAACAAGTAGAATTTTGTTTATCTTTACCTCCTTTGGTGATGCATTGATTATTATCAAAGATTATGTGATAACATTTATTACATAATTGACTAATATTAAACAAATATGAGTTACCAATGCCACCTATGACAATTATCTTACCCTTGCCATTATCTCCAAACATCACATGACCTCCGTCTTTAGGTATCAAAGAAGCAAATTTTGATTTATCACCTATCATATGCCAAGAGCAATCGTTGTCTAGGAACTATTTGTCCTTGCTTTTTGATGTTTTAAAATTAACCTGCAAGGAACATCACAAATAGTTCTTAAGTTGTATCCAATCTACGTAGATCTGATTCAGTACTTTAAACATTTAAAGTTCCTTTACAAACATAGACTTGTTTCACCTTTATATTAGGTCTAGAATAGTTTTTAAGGGCATGCCCCAAAACATTACAGTTAAACATTTAATAACTTTGTTGGTTTCAAAAAAGAATTTTTGAAAACGTTTTTGTTTATTATTTTTCTAAAAAACAAGTCCAGCTTTGTTGAAAACACATCTCGAGCATCCCAAATGCATTTTTAAGTTGTTTTCACCTTTTGTAAATTTAAGAACAATAAAGTTTAAATCATTAATTTTTTTATTTCAACTCTTTGTTTTCTTTTTCAAAATACGAGAAGGTATTTTTTATAAACTTGTTCCTTAAGAAACATGTTTTCAGCTTCACATTGTTCAATTTGTTTGTTTAACGACATAACTATGTTTTTCAAGACATTAGTTTTAGAAGATTGATTTTTATAAACATTTAACATATCTTGATAAGTATCAAATAGTTCAACCAAATTAACATAACATGAACTAGAACAACTTAAATCAGATACATCATCTCGATTTTCCAACAATGCAAGCATTGTTGATTCCTCGTCACTACTGGAATTATCAAAGCTACTGGAAGTTGAGACATTTCATGTAGCTTTCATGGACTTCTCTCCCTTTTCTGGACTTCTTTTTGTCATCTCGTTTGTTATCCTTCTTCGGTTCAGAACAAATAGACTAAAAATGTCCAATTTTATGGCAATTGAAACATTTAATGTTGTTGACATTGAAGTTTTGTTTTGTTTTTTTTTTTTTTTTTTTTTTTTTTTTTTAAGTGAAAGATCAACAGGCCATCCTTCTGAAGTTCTTTGTTATAAATGCTAGATCCCGCTCTTGATCACTGTATAGGCTGACTTTGTCATCGTCTTGATCATGTTTTTTAGCCTTTAACATCATTGACTTTTGTCTATTGGAGCTTGATTCCTCATTATATCCTCTAATGGAGGGCTCGAGAGTCATCAGGTTACCAATGAGTTCGTCAATAATATAGGTGTTTACATCCTTAGCTTCTTGAATCGTCGTCACCTTCAAATACCATGCTTTAGATAAAGATCTCAGGATCTAATGTACTTTTTCAGTCACGGAATACGATTTTCCAAGAGCAATGAGATTGTTGCAAATGTCTGTTGATCTCGTGTACATCTCTTGGATTGTCTCTAAATCTCCCATCTCGAAGAGTTCAAACTAATGGCAGGGCACTAAATTTGGATTCCTTGACCTGACTTGTTCTCTCGTGTGTAACTTGTCCCACGTTTCTTTGCCTAACGAACAACCTGATATCATGTTATACTCATTTACATCTAACCAAAGAATATCAGGCTAATCGCTTTAGCATTCATAGACAATAATTTATAATCATCCTTGTCGAACTTTTCTTCCTTTTTGGGATACCAAGAATGGAAGGAAATTTGTTGCTTGCAAAAACGCTGCCATTCTAACTTAGATATAGTTGTTGCTAGTAAACAGTAGATGTCGGTGCATAGATTGAGCTTCAACGAGAGTGGTGCTCATGTGATGTACCATGTGATCGATTAGCTAGGATTTTTGGCCTCTTAAGCTAGATTAGCTCCGATACCAATTGTTGGCCCAATTGACTACACAAGAGGAGGTGAATTGAGTAATTTAAAAAAATCTAAACAATTATTACCTATTCAAATTTTATCTGATTTTATTGTTTTTACAAAAGTGTTTTAAGCAAAAGCACACACGAACACAATCACAAACAGAGTAGGAATAGAGATATTGACACAATGATTTTATAGTAGTTCAACAAGTTACTCTTGTCTACGTTTATTCCCCTGAGCTCTCGTAGGGAATTAATCCAATAAAATTATGATCATCTTCCCAAGTGAGAATCAAACTCGTACACCCCGTTTGAGTAAATTCCTTATATATCCAAACAATCTTTCACTTGGATTTGATACGTTTAGGTCCGAGTTACAATTTCACAAAAAACGAAAAAAAATATTCTCTCAAAGCTTCTGCCAACACTTATAGATACCAAATTCAATATTCAGTCATAAGAGTTTTCACAAAATTTTACACTTGCGGTCAACTGCCTAGCACAACCCTCCTCTTTTACCCGGACTTCGGACAAGCTGTGCAACAATACAATTGGCAATGGAAATATGCTTTAGGAAGATCACCGTAATAAGCTTCTCCATCCCATTACAGTCGCAACCATGAAATGTTATAATTTTTTAAAGAGACAATTGTGTTACAGATATGGAGTGGTATAGAAGAAATGCATATGCATTTATCGCGCCCAGGAAGAAATAGATCGGGAATGACAGCAAGGGATTCATGATCAATTTTCATAATATCCAGAAATAGCAAAAATCCATGTCTTCCACAAAGAAAAATAAAATCTGGGAGACAAAAAGGAGAGAAAGATAGGAAGGCCTGTCATAATAATCATATGGATATACTTACCCACAAGTAGCATTTCTCAAAGCCAACTTATCAGAAAGAAAAAGTTTCTGCCAGTAAATACATGCAAAGAATTCAATGGTAAACTGCAGTAACAATGTTTCATATTCCTGATTTTTTTCTGCTAAAATGCTAAGAAGATTCCCTTTGTATGCTCTATATCACTGATGGTCGAACACGACTACATGATAAACTACAATTGGTAGCCCTCGAAATAATTAGAGGAAAATTTTGACTCTGCAACCGAAATTTGTAAGCTTTTGCAAGCTAAATTTTGAAAAGAAAAAAAAAATATGATCATCCAGGCTTACCTGATGCTCGTCCATAATCGTCAGATAACTCTATCTTAGACAAAATGGTGGGTTGGGTATTCATGCTCATATCCATTATAATCATAATATAGCCTCTCTCCCTTCACAATATCACGAGTAGCTACTAAAAAGACCCGGCATACACCTTTCACACTGTATCTCACACATTTAAGGTTCTGCTTCTTCCTCCCTTCCCTGCACAACATCGGTATTGATTTGAAGAACAATTGAGTAAATTTTCTAAAATCTAAAGGTCGTGGCAAGAATAGTGAGAATTATGCAGTTCTAGACGACTAGAAGTAGAGAGTATAGATTCAAAGCCTATCAAGTGATAAGAATATAAGGCAAACAAAAGCATAACAAGATTTTTGACCAAGAATATTCAAGAAAGGGAACACAGTCTTACGGTGTATGATTATTTATGCCGTTGATAAGAATATAAGGCAAACAAAAGCATAACAAGATTTTTGACCAAGAATATTCAAGAAAGGGAACACAGTCTTACGGTGTATGATTATTTATGCCGTTGATAAAGCGAGCAATGTTGCCACGTTTATCAGGGCAGATAACGAGACTGTTGGATGGGTCTGTTGCTAAAAGTAGAGTCATCATGCTATCACAATCGTCATGCTCCCGATTCCTAATATAATCCACGTCCCCAGTGTATTCGGCGATGAATGTCATATCCTTTATGGGGCCATCAGCCTCCACCGTATAACTGCAATAAAAAAAATCAACATAATTACATCATTTTGATAGTAAGGGGAACATGTGTAACCACCAGACCAACATGTTAGCTTTGCTTTACTTACCATAATGACCTTCAACATGCATTTCAATCACAAAACCAGAACCACAATAGTAATAGGGAAAAAATATATCGCCATGCATTTCAATAGCATAAACCATCATGATGCAGCTGAAAAATCAAAAAGCACCATAAGAGATTTACCCTTCACGCGGATCAAAAACTACTACAAGGGGTGGGCATTCGCCTCGTTTACACATTTCTCTACAGTTCTTTATGGTCTCCGTGTCTTCTTTCGAGAGAACCTAATAGAACCACCAAATTAGATGAAAATCAAGTGACCAAAAGAAATATCAGTCAACAATAACATATAAGATCTTTGAGATGACAGGAACAAGAAAAATGGTTTTAACTACAAACCTGCATGCCGCCACTTTCAAACTTGGCTTGATTGGCTGATCTAGGAGCCATGCCAGGCAAGTAAGTGAAATCATCACTAAAGTCCATGTTCAATGCAGTCAAAGCACTCGCAAGAGAACCCATCTGTGCTAACCTTCGGGTGGGATCTTCCGTTGGAATAAATGGATGCAGTCTCCTCCGTTTCTTGTGCACAACCAATGCCCCTGAACGTCTTCTACGTCTTCTAGCATCTACCAGTCAAGCAAGAAGAATCAAAATAGAGCAGCAAAGAAATGAAAAAGAGAAAAATCGTAAAATTACAAAAGGGCGACAACACAAGTACCCCAAGATGACCCACAATGTTAAAAAAAAACTCCAGGTTGGACACAAATGTAAGCTAGCTATGGGGATTTTTGTTCCGCTATGGAAATAGTTTTACAGTGAATTCATCAATTTAGGATTTTATTTGGTTCTCATGAGCTCATTTATTTTGCATGATCTTAGTAACTAACATAACTAATGGAATTTTATCTAAGTTTTTTCGCCCCCCCATGTGAAGAGAATTTATGGACATAGATTGTTGCCATGGGTCATGTTAGCCATTTTTATTTTTTTTCACAAATTAGTTATAGTGCCAGTTAGAAACTGCATCTGAGATCCCTGAATCAGGCTAGACACAACAAATCAGATGACACAAAATCTTAAAACAAGTGCAGACAACATAGTTACTAATAATGTTGGGGACAAAGACAAGGCACGCATATATAGGAATTTATTCTAGTTTCAGACCGACAAAGCATTAGAGATTAAGATATAAATGGATCCTAAAAACTTTCACAAAAGTTGCATAGCATTATTAAAAAGAACAATAATATGTCGTATATTCTTCAAGGACCTTGTGTTTATCCAAATGTAGGAGACAGAGCTGACTTTTGATTGGCATGCTGACTCCACCAGCATTTCAAAAATTGACTTAAATATATTATTTTAATCGGAGACTCCAAGTTGTAGGGGTATTCTGAAGGCAATCAGGAATGGCATGTGCAGCATGCGATTTCTGTCGACCATATATTCTTATGTGCATGTATAGTAAAAGCAGACGATTTTTTTAGATGTAAAGATATTTTTATAGTTGAGAATAATTTTGGTGTGATGGAGGGTTTCGAAAGTTAAAATCTTGGGAAATAAATTCCCAATTAAATTCATTTCTTCTCTCGCTCCTTAATACCCTATGGTCCCACTACAATTTATCCTATCCCCCCATAAACCCCTAAGAGCCCACTCCCCGACATCTCCCTCTCCGCCAAAACTCCCAAAGCCTTTTTTTAATTATTATTTTAGCTTTATTATTCTGTCTAGGCACAGGGTTTACTAGAGTGAATGTGTGTGGGTTATTACTATGTGTACACTACTATATATAGAGAGAGTAAAAACGAAGCAGAGAACACATCCAGATAAAGGTTTAAGACATCAATATTAATCAGGAGGGAAAACTGATTTCCCTGAACATTTTGAAAAGTGAGCTAAAGCATAATTCAATGACAGAAATAAATCATACAAGTTTTTATCCTCCATCGGTGATTTTTCATTTTTATTATTAGTTTTCCTTTGTGTTGATGATAGTTTCTAAAATCATTCTCTTAGTATTATCAGCAACGTGAAATTAGAAATAGCAAGGGAAACAATTAGTTAAGGAATTTCATGAAACCTGTGAAAGTGACATTAAAGATTCCTAAAAGTTACTCTTTCAGGAAAACATATGAAATAACCATATGCTTTCCAATATCTCTTGTTCACTAAAGCCGAAAGGGATTGTAAAGTTGTAGAGTTTCCTAACGAATGAAACATCATTTTTTTGTGCATAATAAAACATTAATTTTCTTGCAAATATGAACATAGTGCCCCCAAGGAATACACAGAGGAGAAGGTACAACTCCTTTTGGAAGCACCGCAGAAGAAATTTACTAAAGCGAATATCAAGAACAATTAAAACACATATAGCAATTTATCAAATAAGCAATGATCCCTTGATGGAAAAAAAAAAAGGGGGCAAAGCTATTTTATGAAGAAAGATGATTTCCTTTTTCTCAGGAGTTCAATTATGAAATCAATTTTTTCAATCAAATCACAGTAGGTAGGATGCATGAAATTTATCCTTGGGATGTATCAGCCACCACCTTAACATTGTACTTATAATAATTTAGTCTTTTACTGGCTTCAGGAAAGAGAATATCAGCTACATGCTTTTTGAAATGCATACTACCGAAGGACTGAAATAATATTTAAACGGATTTTGTGTACATTACAATATGCCAAATCTTGATTAGGTAGATATCTTCCCAAAAATATTGTAGAAGTGGTCCCATCCTGCGAAATACTATCATAAATGCCTTGCCTACAATAAGCAATAAATAACCCAAGAAGAACACAAATACGGAGGCTTAATGATCATCCCACGCATGCATAAAATGTGCATCGTTCTATTACTAACCAGTAGAATAATTATATTAATAGCTTGATGAATTTCAAATTTAATTATTAAGTACTCATAACGGACCAACATTTCATGATCCATGCAAATCAATTACTTTCTATATTCCCATGGAATTTATATTAACTACATAAGAAATGTGAGATATTTGATGCCAAGAAGAACTTCTAAATAAGTCAGAATATATTGCAGCTTAATAAATGTTTTGACATCACATTTACAATGTCGTTCACGAGTGACAACAAAATCAAATATTATAATTTATACAAATAAAAAAAATCAGCATTTGCGGGATTTCTTTTCAGTTCTATTCTTTCCTTCTTTCTCATATTTCTTTTTCTAGGAAAAAATCCAAAATTTAATTTTAAGTGAAAGGTGTCCGCCACCATTTTTCTATTATCCACTCTTCCAAATGCATCATAAAGGATTTGTCATGGATGTGGCAAACCATGCTAAGAAATAAATCAAATAAGGCGTTATCATAGTTTTCATCATCCTTTTATCCCTTGTCGTTTTGTATCCTGGTGTGGATTTAGACGTACACAAGCACAAACCTATGCATGTTACAATCATAAAGCAAGATCCTGTACAAATAATCTTTCATTTGTGATATGTATAGAAAAAACTTATTGTCAGTTCATAAAATTTATTTTACTGACCTAACTCGGTACATTTACATTAAGCACCCTTTAATTAGAGTCCTAATAAATTTCCCACAAATACAAAAAGTAACCCTTGAATCCTTGGAATTTACTTTCCACCATTCATTTGAACTTAATTCACATTCCATACACAATAAAAACCTAAGAAGCTGAGACAGTGAACTGGGACATAGAAAATCAACAAAAATTATGCATATGTCAGGGTTATGGAAGAACTATAATTATTGTTAGGTTATTCTGTGTAGTACTCTAATTAGTTTTAAAAATCTTATAGGAAACTACTGACATGATAAATATGTAATAGCGTGAGGATGTGGGACATAAGAACAATGTCTTTGTCCCACTTAAGTAGGGTCCGCTACATGAATCCGTTTGCGCCATAAAGATCTTTCTAAGTCCATCCCTCCATTAAGTTTAAAGTCATTTAATCAATTCCTAATTGTCTCTTCCCAACTTTGCATAGGCCTATATCACCCTCTAGTAGAACTATCTACTTGAATTAATTCCCATTTTCCAACCGCTGTTTCTGCAGGTCTTCTTTGCACACGCACAAACCATCTTAAACAATTTTCTATCATTTTATCCCCAACGCGTTTTTCGTAACCTCTCTCTAACCACCTCATTCCTAATTTATCCATTCTTGTCTTACCACTCATCCACCTTAATATCATCATCTCAGCTACATTTACTTTCTGAACATTATTCTTATTTACCACCCAACATTCTTGACCATATTGAATCGCGGATCTAATTGCAGTCTTGTAGAATCTTTTTCAATTTCAATTGTATCCTATGATTACATATCACTCCAACTACACTTCTCGACTTTTATCATCATATTTCGACTCTATACATAATATCCTTCTTGATTTCCCATTAATCTGAATTATAAAACCTAAATATCTAAATGATCAATGTTGGTGACCATCTGATCTTGAAATTTAACCATATCATCAACTCTCTAAGTGTTACTAAAATTGCAAGGTATGTGTTTCGTCTTATTTACACTAATCTTTCAACCATTAACGACTTTAAGTCTTTTCTCTAACTTTCTAACTTATTGTTAAGACATTTTCTAAGTTCATCAACAAGTATTATGCCATCCACAAATAACATGCTCCATGATACTCTATTATGAATATGTTATGTGACTTAATCCATCTCTAAAACGATGACATAAGGACTTAAAAGACGATCCTTGATGTAAGCTTAATTGAAAAGGCACAAGCATCAACTCCTATTGTTCAAACGCTAATAATTATATATTCATACATATCCTTAATCCCACCAATATAAGCATCAGCTACTAGTTTCTTCTATAAAACCCACTAAATACTTCTCTGGGTAACCTATCATGAGCTTTTTTTAAGTCCACACGAAAACAATATGTAAAATTTTCTCTTTTCTCTATATTTCTCCATAAATCACCTAAGTAAATATATGGGTTCGGTGGTTGACTAGTTGAGCAATTCAAGTTGATTCTCTTCTATGGTCGTCTCACTCAATACTTTATCACTATCCCTCAAAGTGAGCTAATGACCGAAGATCACTTAAGAGGAGTTAATAGTTTATTTGTTGATCCTGAGATTTTGATGGACGATTAAGAGTTGATATTTTTTGTGGAACTAATGTGTTTATTACGTGTTTCAGTGTAAGAGTTCCAAATCATGAAGAAATTATCAAGGATGCGAAGATGAACGTTGAAGAAATTAAGAGTGTTGAAGATTCCGAAGTAATTAAGTGAAAACAACTCAAACACTCTTATACTCTTAATGTATTCCGAATTAGGATCACACACGACACAAATTGATGAATTATATATTTGTGTGTTTAATTTGATAAAGTATAGGATCCTAATTAATATTCAATTATCTGCCCCAATTTGTAATTGAAAAATGAAAATTGATCTAAGTAAGATTAGTATTAAAAATTGAATATTGAGGTCGATTGTGCTAACCGAGAAAAGCAACCGGTTAATGGGATTAAATGATGAAGTTTAGAGTTGAAACAAATTGAGAAAAGAGAGTTCCAGTACCGATCGATCAACCGATTGACTACAGATTGGAAAGTTGAAACTCTCTGAATTGATCGGTCAACCGACCAGGAGAGATCGGTCAACCAATTGGCCAAAGTGAAACTCTCTGTATCAATCGGTCAACCGACTAGGGCTCGATTTTGGCTTGGATCACATCCTTAATCGATTGGTCAACCGACCTTGGGGGGTTCAGTCAACCGACTGCTCTTTAAGGGTTGGCCAATGTCAGGGGCTGTATTATTCGGTCAACCGATGGGCTGATGATCGGTCAACCGACTGTGTGGTTAAGATTTCGAGGATTTTAAGGATCAAATCAAATACTAACCTTTTTTTGGTAAATCTGAAGGAGATATTCTGAGGATTTGAATATATTAAAGATATAATACATCTACTTTGTTATCCCTATAGATATGGTACATATAATTGAAAATTTTCTCAATTTGATTCATTAAATACTTTCTATCTATTCGATTAGTAATTGAGAAATAATTTGTGGACTTAATTGAAAGTTTTAAAAGCCATATTTGAGTGAATTATACTATGATTAAATGGTTATGATATATGGGGTCTATAGATGCACTTTAAAGTCATATCTTGTGAAAAATAGCCATTGGAGGGTTTGTTTCAAACCTATTTAAAAAGACTTGTGAATTTCATATCATAAAAATAACACATCATCAAGAACTATCAAGTTCCTGAGCTTTTCTAAGAGATATTATTCTGAAATTTATTCGAGAGATCATTCATGAGATTATTATGTGAAAAAGTTCTTGAGTTAAAGTGCTGTTGAGTTGGTATCACCGATCTGTGTTGGCTTGCAATTCTGATTACATTCTTTCGATGGTTTCCTGGTGAGATCTTTCAAAGTTGTTGTGCTTACATTTGATTTCATATTATTATTGATTACTTGGTTACAAGATCGTAATAAAATCGTTTTTAAACTTAAAGAGCATCTTTTTAAACCGATTTTTGTGATTATCTGATTACGTGTTTAATTTTGTGCTACCCACACTTATTATAATCAAATATTAAATTCCTCACTTAAATTCTATCACTAGTAAATTTCGGGACATTAATTTTGTTTTGAGGTAGTAGAAGCCCTGAGTGAGAAGAAACTCATTTTTTTTATTTGGTGAGTCTATATGGATTAGATATGGTTGAGTCTGTATCTAATCAGGGTAGCTTGGATTTCAATATTTTTTGAGAAAAAAATTGAGATTTGATCTTTACTTAGAGTATAAAAAGGTTAGGTTATTCTTTTCCCTTGAAAAGAATTAGGTGTGAATTCTTCCTGAATAGAATTTAATTTAAGAGAATTGTAAAGGTGCAATCCTTACCTGGAAAAATAATACTTGAGAGTATTTGTGGGGTTTAATCTTAAGCCTATTTAAAAAATTAGATTGTGATTCTGATAGACCAATTATTTAGTAAGGGGTTAAGAAGGTTCTAGACCTCTTTAAATTAGTTGCTTAGTTTGTTAGTGAGTTGTTTGTTAGAAGAGTTTGTTAGAGCGTTTGTTAGTTTGAAGTGAATAAATAGCAGGTAAGGGCTTGGGGTAAGGGGGCTAAAAAATTAGGAAAAGAATTGGGAGAGACTAGGCTCTCAAAATTCTAGAACCTATCTACTGTTTTCTGTATTTTTGTTCTTCATTAAATAAGTGAATTCAACTACATATTCCCATCAATTTCCCTATATTTCCCATTCAATCGGCTCATGTTTGAGAGTGATCTAATAAATTAGTAATCAGATAAGTGACCATTCTGGGGTAAAATGGCGCAAAAGAAGGTTGAGGCATTAGAGGAGAGAATGGACCTTGTCTGTAAGGATATCGACTCTATGCATACTGAAGTTCAGAAGATCGAAAGCTTGGAGAAGACAATGGCTTTTATGATAGAGAAGATTGATCAATTGGTGCAAAGGAACAACACGAGTTTGTCATTGAAGATCGTGGAGAAGAAGAAGCAAACAGAGTTAGGGAATCGCATACCTGGAAGGAGTTCAAGCTGATTTCTCGGTCCCGTTGTCGATCGAGCATGGAGGGATCGTTACGTGAGGAATTCTTGGCTATCCATCAAGAGACTACCATCGAAGATTACCAAGAACGATTTCAAATCTTGGCGACGAAGTTGCAGGGATTGTCCGATGAAGAACTCGAGAGCACCTATCTCCATGGTCTCAAGCCTTCGCTTAGGGTTGAGGTTCGATTACTCCGACCAAAATGTTTGAGGGAGATTATGGAAGCAAGTCAAGCCGCGCAATGGTTGAAAATAAATATCAGATATCAAAGGTCACGCGGGTCGAGGCGGGAACCAACGGGTCGTGGAGCAAACCTTCGGGCTCTGAGTCGGGTTCGTCTAATTGGAGCAATAGGTTCTCGATGAATTTCGCAACGACAACGAGCTTCGCAGGAGAGCTGATACGAACTCCAATCGATACGACGAACTTCACAACGATGACGTCACGAGGTTCGATTGAATTCGCACCACCATCGACAGCGACCACCATTTGCACGATGACGTGAGCACCGATCGATTTCGCACACCGTCGACAACGACCAGACCTGCTAACACTTTCGTATCACCGCCGCCGGTGGTCTTCGTGCCCACCAGACCAAATCAGAGTAAGAAGTCGAAGATAATCAAGGAAAAAGATATAACGTTAAGTGGTGAGCATGGAAGAGAAGGATTAACATGTGTGATCTCTGTCTAGGTTCCAAATCCAAAGTATGAAAGGTAGACAAAGACATGGTGGGGAAATCCTCAGGTGCGAAAGATTGTTGATCAATTGGGAAATCCTAAGGTGCGAAAGATTGTTGATCAATCTGTACAAGAATTTCTTACTGAATATTTGAAGTTGCATCCAGATGTACTTGAATCTATTCTTTCCAAGTCCCTAAATGCTCTTAAGGCAGCTCTGGAAGCAAAGAGGACAAGGGAACTGGTGAGACAAACGAGTAAATTGAAGTCTCTTCGTGTCTTCATGCTCAAAGATGGACTGAGGAAGAGAATGATGGATTTGTTTCCTAAGTAGAGGTCTAAGGGAGGTGATCATTCTCATATGATTTCTCAGGTTCAAAAAGACAATAGAAGGGTCACTTTATGCCCCAAAATGAAATCATGGTGACAAATGTTTCCAATACTCTAACAACTTATTGCACCACATTTTGTTCATGCACATCCCAAGATTTGGAACGATTTTTGATCCAGCACTTTTCACCTTGAGGACAATGTGAAAGTCCGAGGGGACGGTATTAATAGACCAATTAGTTAGTAAGGGGTTGAGAAGGTTCTAATCCTCTCTAGATTAGTTGTTGAGTTTGTTAGGGAGTTGTTTGTTAAAAGAGTTTGTTAGAGTGTTTGTTAGTTTGAAGTGAATAAATAGCTGTGAGGGCTTGGGGTAGAGTATCAGAAATTTAGGAAAAGAATTGAGAGAGACTAGGCTCTCAAAATCCTAGAGTGTTTACTGTTTTCTGTATTTGTTCTACATCATATTAATAATTTAATCACATTTTCCTTTCAATTACTCTCTTATTTCCATTCAATTGATTGATGTTTGAGAGTGATCTAAGATTCTAACAAATTCTTCCTGTAATAGAATTAGGTTAGTCTTTAGCCTACAAAAAGATAGGGTTCTTCCTTAACCTGTGAAAAGAGAATTGTAAAAGTTGATTCTGAGCCTGTGAAAAGAATCATTGGGAGAATTTGGTTCCTACCTTTAAAGGAATCTAGGTTTTTAGTGGGTGCGAATCTCCGTGGAGCTCAGGAAACTGGATTACAAGATTAGGCAAGGCTAGCTTACTGAATCAGGATATATCGTGGTGTTCTACTTTGTTTAATTTCTTTACATTTTGTTTGGGTGTGCACTTAGATTTAATACACTTATCCGCTGCATAACAAAGATAATAATTGATTTAGTATAAATTGATTATTTATTTATTAAGTGTTGAAAGAATTTAAATTGTTTAAATTTTTATATTTATCCAATTCATCCCCCCCCCCCCTCCCCCCCTCTCTTAGATAGTTCACTAGGCCAACAATTGGCATCAGAGTCGATTTTAGCTCGATACACTAGCTAATAAATATCACATGGCGCACCCGATAGGCACACTAGGTGAGGGGCAATCTATGCACCGACCACCTTTGTTTGCAGGTGAAAATTATGCATTCTGGAAGGATAGAATGATTGCATTCCTTCAGGCCACAAATTATGATGTGTGGCTAGCTATTGAGGATCATCAATTTGTCCCGATGGAAAATAGAGTAGCCAAGAAAAAAGAGCAGTTGACCACTTCTGACAAACAGAAACTTTCTATTAACTCTCAAGCTATTAATATTCTGTTTTGATTTTTAGATGCTAACGAATATTCCAAGTTTTTAAGATGTGGATCGGCGAAAGAAATGTGAGACAAATTGCAAATCACCCACGAAGGGACTAATCAGGTGAAACAGTCAAACATCAATGCCTTAATCCGTCAATTCGAACTATTCAGAACGGGTGAAGAAGAATCGATTCAAGAGATGTACACAAGATTCAACAATATCTACAACCATCTGAATCAACTCGGAAAGCCCTACACTACAGAGGATAAAGTTTGAAAGATCTTGAGATCATTAACTAAAGTGTGGGAGCCGAAGATGACTGCGATTGGAAGCAAAGGCTCTTGCGAAGTATGAAATTAATGACCTCATCGGCAACCTAATGACACATGAGACGACTATTCGAGGATCTGAGGACGATACGGGGAATATCAAAAAGAAGTCATTGCTATTGAAAGTTTAGAAAAATGAGGAAGATGATGACAGTAATGATATGGGTCTTGACAGTGAGCAAGAAAAAGACGTGGCACTTCTCATGAAGAACTTCCAAAGGATGACTCGATGAACATTCCGGCGAAAGAAGAATTTCAACATGACAAATGTGGAATGTTACAACTATCACAAGACTGAACACTTCCAAACCGATTGCCCCGAACCAAAGAAAGACAAGGAAAAAGATAAGAAAAGAAGAAAGGAAAGAAGAGCAGGAAGAAATCGATGAAAACCACCTGGGATGATTCTGAATCGAGTAGCTCGGAAAAATTAGGCAATGAAGGATCATTCATGCTTGCTTTAATGATCATTGGAGATGAGGTACCTAAACGTTCTAGTTCTTGTCCTTTAGATTTTGATGATTTATTTGACGTTTATCAAGGACTAACTCATGATTATAAAAACTAGTATTCTAAAATTAATACCCTTCAAAGTACAATTAACATATTAAATAAGCAAGTAATAGATTATGAATATGAAAACATTGAATTAAAATCCAAGATGTCGAAATTTATATTCAATAGTTCTCAAATTCACCGGTGGTGAGGATAATTTGAAAATGTTTTTGGGAAGTTCACGAGGTATCTATGACAAAGCCGATATTAGGTTTCAGAAAAAACTTAAACAAAAACGTTTTCGTAAATTCATTTCTGAAATTAAAAATCTTGTTAAATGTTTTAAATGTAATGTTGAGGGACATACTATTCATAGATGTTTTTCTAAAATATCTAACTACAGACAAGTTTGAGTTCCTAAAGGAACTAAAATTGTCCCGACTAACAAGATCGAACCTACGTAGACTGGGTACCACTTAGGAACTATTTGAGATGCTCCTTACAGGTTATTCTGAAAGTATCGATAAGTAAGGACAAATGATTCCTGGACAGTGGTTGTTCTCGACACATGACCGGAAATAAATCAAAATTTACATCTTTGACACCTAAAGATGGAGGTCATGTGACGTTTGGAGATAACACTAAGGGTAAAATTATCGGTATAGGCAATATCGGTAATGGTACTACTGTTATTAAAGATGTTTTACTTGTAGATGGTCTTAAACACAACCTATTTAGTATTAGCTAATTATATGATAAAAGTTATAATGTTGTGTTTGATCATGATAAGTGCATAATTGAGAATGGGTATGATAGTAGCCTCTTACTTGTTGCATCACGTTTTGAGAATGTGTATATATGTTCTTTTGATGATTTTACTTCTTGGCATAGGAGACTTGGACATGCTAGTATGAAATTGTTATCTAATTTATTCAAGGAAAGTCTCGTACGTGGCCTACCTGCATTGAAATTTGTGAAAGATAAAATATGTGATGCATGTCAGTTAGGCAAGCAATCTAGATCATCATTTAAGAAAAAGATGCACACGTCCACATCTAGATGTCTTGAAATGTTGCATCTTGATTTATTTGGTCCAAATGTCATTGCTAGTTTAGGAGGTAAATTCTATGCATTTGTGATTGTTGATGATTATTCTAGACTTACTTGGGTATTCTTCCTCGCTAAAAAGAGTGAAATTGCTTATGTTTTCTATAAATTTTGTAAACGTATTCAAAATGAAAAGGTAATAAATTATTGTGATGGGCATGGATATGCTCACAACTTTTCTGCACCAAGATCACCACAATAAAACGATGTTGTGAATGTTGGGGATCGAACCGACTCCTAACAACACAACAATGATTTGAAAAACAAAGAACACTAAAGATTCACTAGCAAATAAAGAAACGACACAAGAATTTAACGTGGTTCGACGTAAGTCTAATCCACGCCACAAGAAGAAATTACTATATTAAGAGAATGAGAGATTTACAAAAGAGAATACACAAGTGAGACTATTATTTCTCACTTCACTTGACACACATTTGCATATATCACCACTACCACTCAACCCTCTATTTATAAAGAAAGAGTTCAACAACCAACTACTTCATTAATGGAGCTAACTAACAACCTCATTAATGAGGGAGACAATTCTTCCACTACATTAATGATACTTGTCAAACACTCTCATTAATAATACTAGTCAACCTCTTTCATTAATGATACTAACTAATCACTTTTATTAATGATACTAACTAACCACTTATTAATGATGATAGTCCATGGTAATACAATTGTTTTAGTCTTCAACTCTTAACAACTCCCACTTTGGAGGCTAAAACGTGATTGTCTGCAAATCTATCATCTCCAACTCCCACTTGTCGAAGAAACTTCTCTCTGTCATAGTAATTCATCTCGTGGTCCGTTCCTCGAAGTTAACATTCGAGGCCAACTGAGGTTATACACAACCTCAGTTTGTCAATTGTCACCGTCTTCGTCAACATGTCCTCAGGATTTTCTTGAGTATGGATCTTTTCAAGTGCAATCGATCCTTCCTCTAACAAAGATCGAATGAAATAGAACTTGATGTCGATGTGCTTTGTCCTTGAATGGAAAGCAAAGTTCTTCGCCAAGTGTATAGCACTTTGATTATCACTATACAACTTAGGATCCTTTTGTAGTTATCCCAACTCTTCCATCAAGTGATTGAGCCACACAATCTCTTTGCACGCTTCTGTAGCTGCAACATATTCCGCTTCAATTGTTAAAATGGCCACCACCTTTCGCAATCGAGATATCCAACTTATCACAGCACTACCAAGGGTAAAGGCATACCCTGTGGTACTCCTCATGCTATCAATGTCGCCCGCAAGATCCGAATCAACATAACCTCGCAAGCTAACAGTATCACCCCCATAACACAACGCCTAATCTTTGGTACCAACAAGATACCGAAAGATCCACTTAACCGCCTTCCAATGCTCTTTTCAGGGATTGCTCATAAATCTACTCACAACTCCCACTACATGAGCAATGTCTAGGCGCATGCAAATCATAGCGTACATGAGGCTTCCGATGGCCGAAGCATATGGCACTTTAGCCATTTCTTCACGTTCCTCCTCTGTTATTGATGATTGTTCCTTAGAGAGTCTGAAGTGCCCAGCTAAAGGTGTACCAACCGATTTGGCATCTTCCATGTTGAATCTCCTGAGTACCTTGTCCACGTACTCCGCTTGTGACAATTTCAAGATCTTCTTCTTCCTGTCCCTCTGAATTCGCATCCCAAGGATCTATTTTGCCGCCCCAAGATCCTTCATTGCAAATTCCTCAGACAATTTCCGTTTAAGACTAGAGATCTCCTACATGCTAGGTCCTGCAACTAGCATGTCTTCCACATATAAAAGAAGAATCAAATAAGAAGTCTCTATTTCCTTGGAGTAACAACAATGATCAGAATTAAACTTGCAAAAGCCATTGTTCTTCATAAAACTATCAAATTTCTTATACCGCTGTCTCGGAGCTTGTTTCAAGCCATATAAGCTCTTCTTCAGCTTACATATCAATTCTTTTTTTCCCTCAACCACATGCCCCTGTGGTTGATGCATGTAGATATCTTATTCAAGATCACCGTGAAGAAATGTAGTTTTCACATCCAACTGCTCTAGGTGTAAATCATGCACTGCGGCTAGATTTAACACAATCCGGATAGTCATGTGTTTTACCACTGGAGAAAATATCTGAGAGTAATCAATATCAGCTTTCTGCTCAAAACCCTTTATCACCAATCTTGCCTTGTACCTCTTGGTACCATCGTACTCCTCCTTCAACCGGTAAACCCACTTGTTATGAAGTGTTTTCTTTCCCATTGGAAGTTTGACTAACTCCCAAGTTTGATTTGACAAGAGAAAGTCCATTTCGTCTCTCATGGCAAGCTCCCACTTGTCATGTGTTTCCAGTTGCAGAGCCTCTTCATAGCAAGATGATTCGCCATTATCTGTCAACAGTAGATAATGAAGAGAAGAGGAATACCGTTGTGGAGGTCTGACTTCTCAGGTAGATCTTCTCAAGGGAGGAGTTGATGGCTCTGGTTTGATCTGCTGGAACGGCGTATGGCCTTTCTTGATCCTCACATCTCGAGTCATCCAACTCAACTATCTCTTGTTCAGCATCAATCTTCTTTTCTCCTCCAGGTCTGTCCTTGTACATAACAGACTTATTAAACACAACATCTATGCTCCTGACAGCTTTGCGTTTCTCAAAACCCCAAAGTCTGTAGCCATAGCTGTCTCCTCCATAGCCAATAAACGTGCATCTTCGAGACTTAGGATCAAGTTTGCTCCTATTCTCGGCCTCGATGTGAACATACGCATTACATCCAAATACCTTGAGATGAGAGTGACTCACATTTTTCCCTGTCCATGCTTCTTTCGGTAGCCTACCATCCAATGATACAGATGGTCCTCGGTTGATCAAGTAGACAGCTGTGTTCACCGCATCTGCCCAAAATTCCTTAGGCAAGCCTGCGTGAATTCGCATACTCCTGGCACGCTCTAGAATAGTCCTATTCATCCGCTCAGCAACTCCATTTTGTTTAGCCTTCTTTGGAACAGTCTTCAGCCTTCTAATGTCATTTTTAGCACAAAATTTGTCAAACTCTTTCTCACAATATTCTCCGCCGTTGTCTAATTTGAGACACTTCAACTTCAGACCTGTCTCATTCTCAACTAGGGCTTTCCACTTCTTGAACACATCAAAAACTTCATCTTTGTGTTTCATGAAGTAAACCCAAAGCTTCCTCGTTGCATCGTCAATAAGCATCACAAAGTAGACAGAGCCACCAAGAGACCTAACATTTGCCGGTCCCCAAACATCGGAGTGGACCAACTCAAGTCGTTCAGTTTTAGGAGTCTTGGTGGTTTTCGTGAAGCTTACTTTTCTCTACTTAACAAGCACACAATCTTCACAAAAACCTACCGCTACATCTTTCAATCCCTTCAACTTGCCTTGAGAAGCAAGTATCTTCATGCCTTTCTCACTCATGTGACGAAGCCGACGATGCCATATGTTTGCATCTATTTTCGGTGATGCAACCATAATAGCATGATGAGAACCAGATGTCATATACAATGTGCCTTCTTTCTTCCCTCGGGCGAGCACCATTGCGCCCTTTGACATCTTCCAAGATTCGTTGTTGAAGGTGGTAATCACTCCTGCCTCTGACAATTGTCCCACGGAGATTAGGTTGCGAGTTAGACAGGGAACATGTCTAACATCCCATAACCTAAGAATAGAGCCATCTGCTTGGGTGATCTGAACTTCTCCCTTGCTAGTGATGTTGCAAGGTTCATCATCCCCCACGTAGACCCTACCGAAGTTTCCCGAGACATAGTTGTTTAATATGTCCCTCCGTGAAATGGCATGAAACGACGCACTAGAATTTTAGCTGAAGAATTTTATCATGTAATTTTATAATTACATTGTTTGGATAGGTAAAGTATTTGCAATCACTACAAAATTATATTCATAATTATTCTCAAAATTGAAAGTGTTGCTTGAGAACCTTAATCAACAACCACAAAATTGAGAACCCTAATCAACAAATTGAGAACCCTAATTAACAAAATTGAAACAGTTGAGAACCCTAATCAAATGAGAACCCTAACCTGAGATGGTGAAAGCTAGACGACGAACGATAGAGACAGCGAAAGGTAGACGACAAACGAAACGAAGTTGCAACGAAGACGAAACGATAGACGACGACAAACAAAGAAGCTGCAACGAAGAAGCAGGAGACGAAAAAGTAGAAGCTACAACGAAGAAGCAAAAAAGCGATGAAGATGATCGATTCCCCAAATCAGTCGCGAAGGAGAGGCTCGTCGTCGCGAAGATGAAGATGATCGATGATTGATTTCTCAAATCCTCTCTTAGGTGGATTTGTCAAATTCCACCTATTTCAAAAAGATTTCTAAATCCTTTCTTTCACCTAAATTTGACACTTTAAGTATTTTACAAATTCATCCTACTCAATACCCAAACAAGGTGTTTGTTAAAAAAGGATTTTGAAATCTCTTACCCAAATGAAATTTCTCCCCAAAATCCCTTACCTAAACACAACCGAAAGTAATCTGGATTTTTAGTGGGTGCGAATTTCCGTGGAGCTCAGGGGACTGGATTAGGTAAGGCTAGCTTGCTGAATCAGGATATATCGTGACGTTCTACTTTGTTTATTTTCTTTACGTTTTGTTTGGGTGTGCACTTAGATTTAATACACTTATCCGCTACATAACAAAGATAATGATTGATTTAGGATAAATTGATTATTTGATTTACTAAGTGTTGAAAGAATTTAAATTGTTTAAATTTTTATATCTACTCAATTTACTCCCCCCTCTTAGGTAACTTACTGGGCCAATATTATTGTTGAATGGAAAAGCAATTTCCAATCCACTTCTTCCTCCATTACTGTGAATCCATAAGTTTAATGCCACGATAATTCGTATAACTTTTGGCATCTCCTTAGTTTTTGTAGGTTGGTTGGCACTAAAATGCTTCTCTTCCAGTTATTCAAATATGTTATTGAAATCTTAGTCAACCAATCTATCACAAGTTCTCCCAAACTCTTCCAAGCCTCTATCGGGATCTCATGTGGTCCTACTTCTTTTCCATTATCATCTTCCGTAGTACATCTTCAGTAGTGTTGTTTTAACTTCTGAGGGCCCTAATTTTCCTTTGAAACCTATGAATCTTACTTGTTGCCAAACTAGGTAGTCCTAAACTTTATTCCATGGGATATAATAGTGAAATTTAAGAATAAATAACAAACACTTTTATATTTTAATAATTCATATATATTGTTCCTCAATGATAGATATGTATCTTTCTTTTTTTTCATTATACTAGTTTTCAAGTTCCAAATTTATTTTGAGTTAACCGTTCTAATTAGATAATTAGGTTTCACTACATCCCTATCTAATTTGTTATACAAAGAGATACTATTTTTACTCAACTGGTAAGCATACAATATGGTCAAATCACAGGGAATGTTGGATAGTTATCTCACGCCCGACAAGTGTCGGACCAGTGCAAACATGTGAAGCACAAAGAAGGAACACCATTAGAATTCTAAATCAATAAATGTCTTCTTAATCCATAACTTCATTTGATAATATGAGGTCGCATTCTACAATTAGGAAGCACACATACGAATACAAGGATTAGGAAAATTAAAAAAAAAAAATGTGGCAAAATAAAAATAAAAAAAAATATCCGGCCAGGACACAATAAATATGATTCTTTATAGTTTTATATATTTTAAAACAAAAATAACCATGAAAAGTATAGAAATAATAGATTTACTGCATAAATATAAATAATTGATGAATGAAGTTTCTTTCTTTTGGGAATTATCGCAATGCAGTATTTTTTTACATGAGTATCAAATTAAAAACTAACACAAATACATTTTCTGACAAACAAACATTCCGGGAACTGAACTTTCGACCATGATCATCAAAAAGAATAATACAAGTTACCTTGAGGAGACATAAACTTCGCCGAGGGTTCACTACATTTCTGAATCCGAAAGAAATCAATGATCTTAGTCTGTGAAAATCCTAACATACAAAGAAACACATTATACACGCAATCACAAACCACAAAAGGGTTCGCACCCATTGAAAATATAAACAATGTACATATATATAACCCCGAGTAAAGTAAATTTCAGAATTTTGCATTGAAATTCTTACTTTTTATGGGGCGAGGATGATCAGAGCAGCTGGCACAGTACCAGGGACCAAGGGGGACGCGAACCACAATTGGCCGGACACAGAGCATGTGGAACCCCTTATCACATTTGTCGCATAGGAGGAGCTGTTCATCGCGGTCTCCGGAGCCGCATTGCTCGCAGACGACTCGACTATAGTCATCCCTCTCCAGCACGGCGTGCTTCGCCGTCCTCATGATCTCTTCCATCGACCTGAACCTCCTCGGCGGCGGCGACGAGGGCGGAGATAAAATCCGGTGTCGTCTCCGCTGGTAGAGGTAGACATGCTCCTGAGCCGGGGAGGTCCGAGGTGACGGCGCGGAGCTGGACGGAGCCATTGGAGGTGGTCGGGCAGGTACAAAATGGGATTTACAGAGGTTTTCGATGTTGAATTAGGAAATGGAGGGACAATTTTCCATTGTTTTCCAATTTACCGTCGTTTTGTTGCAGAGAAAGTTAAAAAAAAAAACAAACATAAAAGAGGAAGATGAAAGGGGGTCGCGGGTGAACATGTGGCGTGAAGTGAGGTGATCAGATGCGCTAAAGTGCGCGAATGGTGCGTACTGATTAAAATCGTGAACGTAAACATCCGGAGTTCTTTTCGAAAATATAAGTTTTTTTAAAATTTAATTTCTCAAAATTCTAACTTCTAACTTATTTACCGAAATAGGGTTATCAAGGGATGTGATTCCTAGGTATGAGAGAAACCCGAGATTCTGAATCCCGAATTTATAAAAAAAAAAAAAAAAAAATTTTTGTTTTTGGGTCTTGAACCCGGGGATGTGTTCCCCGGGTTTAACAACCTTTAAAAAAAAAAAAAAAATATATATATATATATATATAAATAAAAATTGTTGGAAAAATGAATTTTTAATGTTTTCGGCAATTTTGAATTAATTAACGGTGATCTATCGGTATTTTAAATAAACTTAATTTTTTTGTGCATAAAATAAGTTTAAAACACTTCGAAATGCTTTTTATAACACTAAAAATAGAAAAGTGAATGATTTTTAAAAAATCGTCAAAGTTGGTCATATGAGCTATTTCGATGACGGCGTAATTTTTTCGGCAATTTAGAGTTAACAAAAGATGGTCTATCCGTAACAGAAATAAAATTAATTTTTTTTCTATACAAATTACGTTCATAACACTACATAATAAAACTGAAAACACTAAAAATGGACTAGTGAATAATTTTTAAATAATCCCCAAAATTGGTCGAATGAATTAAATTTTATTTGAAAATTTTAAGTTAGCAAAATATGGTTTATCCGTAACAGAAATTAAACCAATTTTTTTCTATACAAACTACGTTCATAACGCTACGTAATAAAACTGAGACCATTAAAAATAGAGTAGTGAATAATTTTTAAATAATCGACGAAGATGATTTTTAAAAATCATCTTCATCGATTATTTAAAAATCATCTTCGAAGATTATTTAAACATTATTCACTACTCCATTTTTAATGTTCTCAGTTTTATTACGTAGCGTTATGAACGTAGTTTGTATAGAAAAAAATTGGTTTAATTTCTGTTACGGATAAACCATATTTTCCTTACTTAAAGTTTCCAAAAACAAATTAACTCATTCGACCAATTTTGGGGATTATTTAAAAATTATTCACTAGTCCGTTTTTAGTGTTTTTAGTTTTATTATGTAGTGTTATGAACGTAGTTTGTATAGAAAAAAAATTAATTTTATTTTTGTTACGGATAGACCATCTTTTGTTAACTCTAAATTGCCGAAAAAATTACGTCGTCATCGAAATAACTCATATGACCAACTTTAACAATTTTTTAAAAATCATTCATTTTTCTGTTTTTAATGTTATAAAAAGCTTTTCAAAGTCTTTTGAACATAATTTATGCACAAAAAAATTGAATTTATTTAAAACATCGATAGACCACCGTTAATTAACTCAAAATTACCGAAAACATTAAAAAATCATTTATCCAAGATATTTTTTTTTTTTTTTTTTTTTTTTAAGGTTGTTAAACCGGGGGAACACATCCCCGGGTTTAACAATCCAAGCAAAAAAAAATAAAAAATTAAAGGTTGTTAAACCTGGGGATGTGTTCCCCGGGTTCAAGACCCAAAAACAAAAAAAATAGTTTTTTTATGTACCCGGGGTTTGGAACCTCGGGTTCCTCTCATACCCGGGGATCACATCCTCAGGTAACCCTATTTCAGTAAATAAGTTAAAAGTAACAAGTTTTCAATAATTAAGTTTTAAAAAAAATTATTTTTTCGAAAAGAACTCTAAACATCCGGGCAACCCCGTCAGACTCGCGTGTATTAACCAAATGATTTCAACCCTGGGAAGGTTAGGCCACGTTTAGTAATCATTCTCATCCCAAAAAAATTCATCTAATTTTCAGTCTTTAAGATTTGTTTAGGTATAGCGTTTGGTAAAATTATTTTCGTTCTCATTTCCATCCCAAAATTAAGGATCATTCCCACTTTTTCTTAAGAGGTGAGTTTTGTTTCTCATAATTCACATCTCATTCCCAAACTAAAAAATGATAACGTCGGTATTAACAAAATTATTAATGAAGTATGACTTTCAACTCTTGTAAGCCTCTTTTTTTTTTTTTCCCTTTTTCGTCATTTTTTTTCTTCTTCTTCTTCTTCAATATGTTCGTCACTCGTCCTTCCTCCTCCGGCCATCGCCTTCGTCCTTTTCTGCTCAACGTTCATCGTCTGTTGTTCGTTCATTCGTCATCCTCTCTTCATCGTCTTTTGCTTGTCCTTCGTCGTTTGCTATTCGTTCGTCATCCTCTCTTCATCGTCTTCTACTGCTCGATTTTGTGGCCTCCTAATCAATTTCAATTTCTTCGCGTGGTTAGGGTTTCGATTTTGAAATCGAAATCAATTCGTGGTTAGGGTTTCGATTTCAAAATCAAAATCAATTTCTTCGTGTGGTTAAGTTTTAGATTTCGAAATCGAAATCGATTTCGTGGTTAGGGTTTTGATTTCAAGTTGTAATCAATTTCGATTTCAATTTCGGTATCGATTTTAATTGGGGTTTAGGATTTCGATTTCGATTGGGTTTATGATTTCAATTTTGATTGGAGTTTAGAATTGATGATTTCTTGATTGTGGTTTAGAGTTCGATTGCTTGATGATTGCTTAATTGTGGTTTAGGGTTCGTTCTTGATTTTTAGGATAAAATCGTTACCAAACGCGATTCTATTCCTAGAACCAAAAAAATTTATCGTTACCAAACGTGATTTTGCTCCCAAGAAGGAAACATAATTTTCATCCCATCTCATCCCACTGCATGGGATGAGCACGAATTTGAGTACTATAAAAAGGAAATTGTAAAATCTATTCATTTATCAAATAAGAGAATAAAAGGAATTTGTAAATCCCTTCAAAACACATATTAGTTCTAAATCTTTGTAAGAAAAAATTTACTATTTTTTCAATTTAGCGTCCATTTTACTCCAATTTCATATAAATTTCAAAATTCTCTCTTCGCGATGTATGCTATATAATAAAATTATATTTGTTAAATACGTATAAAAATCATATTATTATGTATTATTATGATTATGTTACTAAAATTATATTATTAAGTTACTAAATAATAATATAATTATATTATGAGATTTTAATATTAAAATTTAATAAATTTTCAAATTCAAGGTACAAATATTTATCTATCCATTCAAGAGAACTATGAAATTACATAATCAAAATTTTCATTTAAAAAAGTTATCCAAATAAGGAAAATTGTAAATGACGAGATTCAAAATCTAGAATTTTGAAATCACATCAGTTACAGATTTTATGGATTTATCAAATCTCTTACCCCAACGCAACCTAAAAATAATTTTAACAACTAGTTTAGAACCGGGTTGGATTTAAAGAAAATAAAAGATTGATAAATATTTTATATTATAGTAAAATTGTAAAGATTATTTAAAGTTGACAAAAAAGGCACAGACCAATTTTCCATATTGTAACATAAATTATGTAGATTATTTAAAATCGACAAAAGAAGACCAATTTTTCATATTGTAACATATATTATGTAGATTATTTAAAATCGACAAAAAAAAAATCATGAATTTTCCATATTACAATAAAAATTATGAAAGTAATTTAAATCCCATCAAGACAAAGAATTATAGAGAAACAAAATCATGAGGGACAAGAAAAATGGTGTTGGAGAGCCCCTCATTTAGGGTATATTTAGTTGGGTGGAAAAAATGGAGGATAAAAAAATGAAAAAGAAAAAAGGGTGGAAAATGAAAAAAAAAAAACCTTGTTTGATAATTGAGGAAAATAGGATGAGAAAAAAAAAAAAAAATTCTCCCTTTTTTTTTTTTCCTCTTAATTTTTTTTTTTATGAAAATGAGGGAATATAGTTGAAGTTAGAGAATTAGTATAAAAAAATTATAATTATGTCTTTTTTTTTATTTATATAATAAATCAATTCATTTATAAATACAACCGTCATATGAAAAGACAAGCTTTTACACATTTTTGAACGTTTAGATTAGTTTTATCTAATACAAGACACGCTTTACGGTTGGAGCCGCACAAACACTGCCAAATTCCTCCACAATGCCTCCTCTCTCGCGTTTCCTCCATCGCTTCCCTCCTCCATTTTTCACTCTCAGGCTCTCAGCTCCCTTCCCTCTATTTCGCTCTCTAAATCTTTTCTCTCTTCTTGCAGGCAGCCACCACCACCACCGAACTCTTCATTTCTCTCCATCGCTCCATCGCCAATTATTGGGTCACCACGTCTACGCCACTGCTGCTCAAGATCTGGCACGAAATCGCATCTGAACACCACCATCCACAGATAGATCTGTGCCACCTTCATCTATGGCACACGCTCGCATCTCGCAAAACAATTCAGGTTTCTCTCTCTCCCTCTCTCTGTTTTTCAATTTTGATTTGATTGATTTTCAAATAAAGGGGTTGATTATCTGTTTTGATTCTCAATTTCATTTAAGTCTATCATTAGTTTCGATTAGTTTAAGTTTTTTATTCAATTTTTAATTTTGAAATCAATTTCTATTTGGATCTGAGTTGGGACACCGATGGTGGCGTTGGTTTGGCAAATCATAGGCATTGGAGGTGTAGGTTTCAAAACCCTTCTTCGATTTGAGTTGATCCAAACTTATTTGACGAACCATTACTGGGCAATATTTGACAAAATTTTGAGGCAATTCTAAATACAGACCAGGACAACGATTATTGGGCAATATTTGGTGGCTGAAATTTGAACGTCTTTGATTAGAGCCAAACGTCTTTGAAATATTACTGGGAAATATTTGACAACATTAGCTTATTGATGACTAACAACAAGTAACCAAGTTTGGCTCTAATCAAATACTGCAACAAGTAACTGAATCACATAAAAATACTTCCAGCAACAAGAATAGCAAAAACATATTGACGGGTACAACATTGTTGTTGTTCGACTTCGGTTTTTACATTCAATCCGGACTTTATCTACTCTCTATCTTATTATGCATTATGTTTCTTCAATTGAGGTGAATCATATATATATATTTGCTTCTTTAACTTGAGCACCACATGTTTGATGAAATGTCTGACTGATGAATGTATTTATAGGATACATATATAATTCTATTTTGGTTTTATTCCTATTTCGTATTGCTAATTGTTTCCATTCTGATTTCATATTGCTATGTATGTTAATTTGAATTAAGCTCTTCAATTATAGAAGTAGAGAAAAGAGAGAAGCTAGTGAGGAGGGAGAGAAGAGACAGTAGAAGCAGCTTAAATCTCAGATCTCGAACTTGGTAAGACGTTCTCATTCAAAATTGAAATCTAGGAATAGAAACTAAAATTTGGGAAATGGGACAATGAAGTAACTATTATTAGAACTAAAATTAAAACACAAACATTAACAAAATGAATTAGAAAGTCCAGGGGACATTCATCCACGTGGGAAGCTTTTCTTAAAATAACAAAACCCACTTTTAAAAGGTAGGAAGGGCTTTAGGAATTGTTTTCCCTCTGAATTTCATCGATGATTGCAACTAAGACATTCATATTTCAATTTTTAATGTACTTATATATATATATATATATATATATATAGAGAGAGAGAGAGAGAGAGAGAGAGAGAGAGAGAGAGAGTTTATGTGGGGAAGTGATGTGTTACATGAATTTATTTGTCTCAGCCTCAACTTTTAACTACTACTAAATATTATAAGACTTTTTCACAACTTTTAACCCCAAATGTTCGTATCTGAACACACAAGGGCTTGCACTTTCATGCTTCCCTTCATATCCAGTTGTGCAAGATGAGATATGAAAAGTAGGATCATAGGATATTTGTCAAAGTTTTGTTTCCCTTTGTCTGAAAAATCTCTTATAAGAGGTCTCAACCTTTTCTTTATGATGGTTGTATGTTAGGATTATTTTGTAAGCTCTACAGATTTATGTGAAAACCTGAATTATGGGTGTGTTAAAAATTTACAGCACATAATTTATTATTATTTAATTTTTGTTATAATAGAAATCAGTCTTTTGTGACTTGTTTTCCTTCTTGCGAACCATGGGAGCATCTAGCACCTCAAAGAGCAAATCTCATTTTCCTTAGGGGTTCAAGTGGTGTACGAGAAATTTGAGGATTATGTAGATTTGAAGATTATATCGAAGAATGTGCAACGACAAAAGGAAAGTACTAGTAATTTATTTAGATTTTACTTCTTCTTTCTATACTACTTTTATATTTTTCAAGTTATATAAGTTTTTTTTTTTCCTTTTTGTACTCGCTTAATTATTGTATTCTTACTTATTTTAAATAAAATTAGTTGATTCATTTTTAAAATTTATTTTCTATTCTAAAATCTATTTTTTTTCATTTTTAGTTTTCAGTGGACGAAACATGTTCTGAAATTTGGATTATTCACATCTAATTTAATTTATTTATTTCTAATTTTCTAATTTTATTTAGATTTTTTCAGGTTTTATTTTCAAACAATGGACAATATAATTGTTTTGATGAACACAAATAACTATCCAAAACTTTCTTCTCTTGAAATCCAGGGAAAAACAATACTGAGGTTTCTCTTAAGTTCGAATGTATCATTTTGTTATTATACGTATGAAAAAGAAATTATTCATCTGTGGCATTTCTTAATCTTTATTGTTCTGTGTGTTCTGATTTGTTTTTTGTGACTCTTGCTTCTTAAGTTACTTATTTAATTGAAATTTTTTTAAATTCGATTGTGACATTCATATATAATTTATAATGATGTTAATGCATATTTATAAATAAATCATAGACTTTTACACTCGTGTCTTCAAGCGTGGGTTATACATATCCTATATACACATTCATTAATATGGTTTTTGGATACTTTTTATGTTTATATTTTATTTTATTTGTTAATAATTCATGTATATATTCAACTTGAATGATGATTACTAAAATTATAACAATATTTCAATTAATTATTTTCTTATTGGTTAGCGACTTGTTCAATTTTACATGATCTAAAATATTGATGGTAGATTTTTTATTTTGTTTTGTAATATGTAAGGGTAGAAAATGATTTTTCTTTCACAAAGGATAATTTTTTTTTATTTCTCTTTTCTTTTTTCTTTTTCATTCTTTCAACCAAACATTGGCTTACTTAAGATTAGAACTTTTGTTTTTAGTTTTCTTATATGATATGATAATTTTTGGCCCGCACAACTATATATGAGATTTTATTTTACTTTTTTTAGTCGTGTTTAAATGTATTTTTTGGTTATATTTGAAAGTATCTTTTGATAATGGTGTATTAAACAATCTTTTTTTAGTAGTGTCTGTCTTTGGTTATTTATAAACTTTTTTTTTTTTTGCAAATTTGTTTTGGGTATATTGTGTAATAACTAGAAAATTGAACTCTCAGAGATGCTGATTAAAAAAATAGAAAACATAAAATAACAATAATGAAACACAATGCTTTGTATGTACAAATAATACACACATGGAAACACACAAAAAAAAAAAAAAAAATAGAGAAGGAATAACATCTATTACATCCATTGGTGGAGAATTCATGAAAAGTCATCTACAGAAATTATCATTCTTCGATTGAGAGTTGAGGGTAGAAAGTGTTGGCCTAAAAATCTACTCAAGAGGGGGATGAATTGGGTAGTGACAAAAATTAAAACAATTAAATCAAACACAAAATATCAATTTTTCTAATTGATTATTATCTTGTTAAGCAACACAAATGTATTTAACGACCTGCACACCCAGATAACATAAATATAGTAATGTAGCACACAATAATTTATCTTGATTCGGTAAACTACTCTTACCTACGTCTAATCTCCCAAGCTTCATAGAGACTTCATAATCTATTAACCCTTGATTCATTTCCCAAGTAGGAACCAATCTCTAACAATCCTGATTCTTTTCGCATGCTCAGAATCAACCATTTATACCCTTACACTATTACAATTATTCTTATCACAAGTTTAGGAAGAACTCTATCTAACTCTAATTCTATTATAGGATGAATAAAAACATAACCTTTTAAAAGGCTAAAGACTAATTTAATTTTTTTCACAGGCTAAAGATCAAATCCTAATATTTTTCTTAGGCTAAACATTAAATCATAACTACCCTAATTAGATATCGTCATAAATATGTCTAATCCGGTTAAACTCGCAAATACAAAAAATTCGTAAGTTTCTTCCCACATGAGCTTCTACCACCTTAAAACAGTTATTCTCAATTAATGTCTCAAAAGTTATGTGATAAAATCTACGTGAGACACAAATATGATTTAATCAATTTAAAACACAAGTAATAAATAATCAGATTTCACAAATAAAAATCGTTTTAAAAGATTTTTCAAGATATTAGATTTGAAAACGATTTTTATAAAACATTTAATCCAAGTAATCAAACAAATAATCAAAAAATGAACTTTAATTAACTTGGAAAGATTTCACAAAGATTTCTTAAAAACGATTATGATAACTCAGTAAAAAATAAAGAGCAGTGATAAAAACTTTTTCGCGTTTCGATTAGGAACTCTTTTGATAATACTCTCTTATAAATTTCTCAGCGTAAATCACTATCTTATAACAGCAAATGGTGATTGTTCTTGATTAATTCATTTGAAAAACATAAGTCTCTACATATAGAATTTTAACTAGACCTATAACGATTAGTTTGCAAATCACAAGACTAAAATGTCTCTTTAAGACCCCATATATTATATATTATCAAAATAGATATATTTCTTTTAAAAATACTTTTAGAAAAACTCAATTTGGTCCTCAAAACTTTTTCGATTCAAAACACTTAAAGATATGAAATAGTTTCACCAATTGAATTCAAAGAATAATTTAATATATGAACCAGATAGATAGAATATTAGTAATATATAATATATAATAGTAAAATTCCCAAATCTCTTAATAACCTCTTTAAAAGTCGGTCGAAACAATGTGATTTGGATAAAAAAGCAAAATAATCAACATTTGACTATCTGAACCAGTCGATCAACCGCCTTTGTAACAATAAATTTTCAGAACGTTGACCGATTTCCCTGTCGGTTGTCCGATTTTCCCAATGTGTTTTCCCTCGTTTCTTAACTTTAGCTACTGGATTCGTTAGTTGATCAATCGAACTCGTCAGTTGACCAAATTGGTCAGAATGTTCACCTATCTAACTCCCTTAAGCCACTATTTTCATTAGTCCACCGACCAATTTCATTGGTTGACCGAATTGACCAGAAAACTCATTGTTTTATGTGTTAAATCTATTTTTTCTCTTAAACACTTTAGCAAATTTCTTGATGATTTAACACTTTATAAAAAACCATTTTAGGACCTTAAACTTATCACTTCTTACCGTGATGCATATAAGTTTATTCATTTTAAAGTATCATGCGTGATCCTAATTCGAGTTGCATTAAAAACATAAAAGTAATAAGTTGTTTTCACCCAAATGTCTTCAATGCTATGAAAATCTTCATTATCTTCAACTTGCACCCATCTGGAATTCATTTGTCTTCAATGATCGCTTCATGAATTCTTTAACAATTAATCTTTTTGACTTATTCTTTTTCTTATTTCAACATATATAACTTTTAATCTGAAATTACTCAATAACACCATTAGTTCAATAAAACATCAACGTTTAATTGTCCATCAAAATATTAGATTTAACAGAAAGAATTCGAGAATTCGCTACGTACACAGAGTAAGGGAGAAGAGATAGAAAGCCAATACATAAATAAAGAAAATCAATACAATGAGGCTTTTGAATATGATCGAATGAATTATATCGTTATCGTTAATAGACAATATCAAGTGGAGATAAAGATGGATTTTGTCTCTCAAAATCAAATAAATTCTACTATTCTCTTCAATTGGAACTTTAGAATGGAGATCGTCATAAAATATAGTCCTTCCAAATTCTAAACCTTAATAGGTGGAATTATGACATATTTTCAACTTATGACAGTTGGTGGATTCATAACAGTAAAAGGAAGACCTTTCAAATACTCACCAGTGACAATTAAAGCATTGAAGAAGATGTAGTAACTATAAGCAAATAGCTTTGGAGGGCTCTCATTCATTTGAATGCTTGAGCTTCAACTGTTAGGCTTGCTTATATGATATCATCTTAACAAACATTTTGAGTGTACTAATATTAGTTAAGTTTCTTATGATAACAAGATGATATTTAAGAAGGAAAGTAGGTAATGATTCAAGAAAAGGTGGCTTTGTCATATTAGTCATGAAACAGGATTCACAAATAGGAAAGAGCTATGAACCAAATTGGTCTAGAATCACACATTTGGCTGACTTAGGTGGCGTTTGGTAACCGTTTCTGTTTTAATTCCAGCAGTGGGATGGGAATGGAATGAGATGGGATGAGAATTTTGTTTTCTTTTTGGGAGTAGAATTGCGTTTGGTAACGATAATTTTTTTTTGTTTTGGGAAGGGAATTGTGTTTGGTAACGATTTTATCCTAAAATCTTTTTTTTTTTTTTCTCTTTTTAATTTTGGCCTGACGGCGGTGGCACCGTCGCCGGCCGGCCGGCGGTGCTCCGGCGTCGGAGACGGCGGTGCCCCCGCCGGCGATGACCGGACGGCGGTGGTGCCGTCGCTGGCGACTGCCGGAAGTGGCCGAAAAAATTCCGGCAAGACGGTGACCGGCGGCGGCGGGCGGTGGCCGGCCGGTAGGTGAATAGTGATCATGGATTTTGGGAATGGAATGGGAATAATGAGAAACAACTTTTTTTTGTTTTTCATTTCTTAAGAAAAAAATGGGCACAATTCTCAAATGGGAATGAAATGGAAACGGAAACAAAAATTACCAAACGCTATTCCCAAACAGAATTCCCAAAAATCTGGGAATAGAATGGGATGGAAATGGTTACCAAACGGGGCCTTAGTAATCATATTCTCACTAATATGACCTAGTTGTAAATACCAAATATAGTTTGAATTTTTATATTTTGATCTTCTATTTGTTATACGCCATTGCTCAATGTTGTTACTTTCATCATTCTCAATCAAGGAACAAATATTTATATAAATTCCAACAATAATCAATTTCAAATTGAAAAAAATACAACAATTAATCTTCTTAAAAGTAACTTAATAACCATCCTTAGTTAAATAAAAAAATAGAAACAATGTTCCTAGTCTCATAAATAAACATACCTATTGGCCCAAATGTGACCCAAAAGGAGGGTGAATTGAGTCTCAAAAATTTTTACGCCTTTCTTTAAATCTATTGCTTCAAAATACTTAACCAATATCGGGTAAATTGGGTCTCAATTTTTTTTTACGTCTTTCTTTAAATCTATTGCTTCAAAATACTTAACCAATCTCTTTAGTAGATTAACAAGAATAACATAGTTCTAATCAACAGTTTTTTAACGAGAATGCTTAACCAATTGTGATGAATGTGATACACTTAGGAATATGTATGCAAGCAGCAGAGTACTAAATAATAATAAACACAAATACAATACTAATATAAGCATGATCACAAATAGACAGTGTTGGTCCAACTAGACCCAAGAATTGGGTGAATTGAGTAATGCAAATAACTTAACTAATTTTGGTCTATTTTTATTTTTGGTTCTTTAAATAACTCTTATCAAGTATTCAATATGGTAGAAGTGTTAAAGAAGTGCAATGGAATATAAAGACAAGTATAAGAAGGCATACACACAACAGATATAGAAAGAGACAATAGGGACACAACAATTTATAGTAGTTCGATAAGGTTCCTTCTTACATGTCTCTACTCTCCCGAGCTCTTTTGGGGATTTTTAATCCACTAAATTCATATCTTCTCTGGTGGAGAACAAACCGTTACACTCTTATAGAACAAGTTCGTTTATGCCTAACTACAATCTCTCACTAGACAAATTTATTTTTGTCTAACTACAATCTCTTACAAATTAAGTTTATTTACGCCTAACTACAATATCTCACAAGGAAAGTTCATTTATGCCTTGCTACACTCTCTCACAAGACAAGTTCGTTTATGTCTGCTACAAACATCGCACTAGATAAGTTCGTTTATGCCTAACTATAATCTCTCGCTTAGACCAATACCCTTGTCTAAGTTACAATTCAAACCCTTATAATATAAAATTATCTTAGTTTTTATGAGTCTAACCGTCAAACCTTCAATCAATCACCTACAATTTCAATACATCCTATATATGACTCAACCAGGTGCTTGTAAAAATTTGTACGATGATATGTCAAATAAGGCACGTACACAAGTAATCAAGTACAATGGATATATATAATAAATTACATGTGATACAAAAAAATCAAATAATCTCAATTTAAGCACAAGTATGATAGTTCGATTTTTTTTCAATTTCAAGCTAGGATAATTTTCAAGAAGATATATGTTTAGAAGAAAGTATAGTAAGTTATCTCTTATCAATTGGTATGCAAGGGATTTAAGATCTTAATGAGTAACTTAAATCTCACTAGCAATGGAAATTATTCCCATATAAGTAGAAACCCCTTTTTGATTTATCTTAGAAAGCTCTTATGGTTTTCTAAAAATCGTTGGATTTCAAATATAATTAATTTAGCTCTTCTAAATCACAAGATTAAATTCCAATACATTTATCACGATATCAAGCAATATAATCTAAAATCAAGATACATAAGTAAACCAAATCTAGATATATGCAATATACACACACAAGAGACAATATGCACAATTTTCAAGAATAATAAAACTTGGAACAAACGCACCGGTGTCATCAGAGATGTAATCAATGTAGAAATACCAGAATGGTTTTGATCGTCACTTGATTCCTTGAAGATTTCACCAATTAAAGTGTAATAATCTAAGAATGGCTCACTATCTCCCACAATCTCAATCTTTTGAAGAATGTGGAGTTATTGTAACAATATTTCACTAGATTAATATCAAAGAGTGTTATACACTATAATATGTCTCTAGGAATGCACGAAGTGTGATACAGTAGATGAATTTCATGAATTTTCTCTTGTATCTTTTGCTCTTGACAAAGAAGTATAATATCCTCTTATATAGGTCATTAGTCTGAGCAATTTAGAATGAATCCATTGTAAATTAATTATATGAATGTTAAGGATAATCAATCCGATGATATATAATGTTTACAATATTCTAATTTGTTGGACCAAAGATCTATCCAAGAGGGAGTGAATTGGGTAGTTTAAAATTTAATGAATTAATTTGTCCCTAATCGATTTTATTTCATTAAATACATAAGTGTTAAATCTAGTGCACACACAAAGAGTAAGTAATAGAGAAAATTGATACCAGATATTTTATAGTAGTTCGGCAAACTACTCTTACCTACGTCTTCTCCCTTGAGCTCTCGCTGGGAATTCAATCCATAAAATGTCCACTTTGATCATGTTCCACAGGTAAGAATCAAACTCCTTACAATATTGATTTGATAAGTTTTTTTTTATACCTAATCACACTCTCACCAAGACCAATTACACTTAGGTTTGAGCTACAACCTCACAAAAGTATAAAAAATATGTCTTTGTTTCTTCTCACAAAGATATTTTCATGAGAAACATTTTTTGAAAATGAGGCTTTTATCAAAAATTCATTTTCGTCCTCAAGTTTTTTAATTTCATGATTTGTTTGGTAAAACCTCTTGAACTATACTCTTGGTCATGCATTTGAATGAGTTTGTGACATGAATTTGGACTTTAAATTGGATGGATTCATAGTTAAATATGTTGAAATTAGTAGGGTCATATAGATTAGGGTTTAAGGACTAGAATCAAGGGTTTACTAGTAAAAAAAAAAAGCCTTGGAGATCTTTTGAAATTAGCCCATATTTTGCTGCGTTTTTAATGAAAGATTGTGAAAGCTAAATATTTTAATTTTTTATAAGAAAAAATGAAAGAAATTTAAATAGTTAAAAAAAAAAAAAATGAAAGAGTGCTTGAAAATTAGTGAAAAATTTATAGAACTCTTGAGAAATATGTGTTAGTTTTTTTTAAGAGAAAAACTTCTTGATGCTAATATGTGACATCGGTATTCTATGCTTTGATTTTTACATTTGACTGGAAATTCGGTGAGATTTTTCTTATTTATAATATTCTCTCTATATTATATAGTTTTGAGCTATTATGTCTTTATTTGGAGTCATATTATGATTAGATCTTGACTTGATACTTGTATTCAAATTGTGATTCTATGAAAATCGTTTTCTGGAAAACTTATTGATCTTAAACCTTGAAAATTATTTTGTATTAAGTTAAACTGATTTAATTTATCCGGATATTTGATTTTATGCTTCATTGTGGTAAAACCAGATTTATATATCACAATTGTTTAAATAGATTATCTTGTGAATCATTCACGTTTCTATTTCACCTAGATCGGGTTGATTATTACACTTAATTTCTATAAGTGTTTGTAGAAGCTCTATGAGAAAGAAAAGATATTATTTTGTATTTCCGTGAGGTTGTAGCTTAGACTTAAACATACCTAGTCTGAGTGAGAATGTATTTGAGTATAAAAGAAACTTACTCAAACAAGATTATACGGGTTTGATTCTCACCTGAGAAGAAGATCAGAGTTTAGTAGATTAATTTCCTACGATAGCTTAGGGTGGCTTACCAAACTACTATAAAATACTTATGTAAAGTATCTCCATCCCTATTTGTTTTGTGTGTCTAGATATAATGCTTTTGTGATAAATTAGACAAAATTTAAATAGGCTTTAATTAATTGGATTAAATTATTAAACTACCCAATTCACCCTATCTCTTAGGTAGTCATTTGGGCCAACAATTGGTACTATAGTTAAACTAGCTTAATTAGTCTAACAACCTAGTTAATTGATCTTTATGGCACACAAATCACGTGATGATATTTTTATATTTATCTACTATTAAATGTGATAGATCATTATGTGCTAATTTTGATAATAATTCTTATAGTACCAACGACAGAGATAGTGATGATGATGAGGGTGTCCACATTGCTGTAGAATGTTTATTTTCACACATCATTTTTCTAAAGGAAATCTTCGTTCAAAATGAAAACTCTTTTGAAAAAAATAAAGGGATTTCAAAAAATCTAGAATATAATTGGATATATAAAGTTATTGTGGAAAAAATGAGTTTTCAAATGTTATTTTTGTTTTTTAAAATAGTTTGTCTTGGAAATGATTTTTTTTTTTTTTAAATGCTTTAAAGAAAAATGTACCTACTTTTATAACTTTTGAGAAATAAATGATATTTTAAGTATGATCTTGAGAATTCAAGAATTGAATATGAAAAACTGATTTCGAAAATCAAATCGATTGAAAATAAATATAGAGTTTTGAAAAATGATTTTGATATAATTTCCACACAAATGTCAGATCTTGAAATGAATATTGATTTAATTAAGAAAAATCTTGAAAAATCAAATTCTAACATCAATTCTAGTATAAGTAAACCTAGGTATGTTCACTTATCTTTCAAAATAATCTATGAAAGTGGATATGCTTAATCGTCTCACTACTTATCACAAGCCCATGATTATGATTTAGCTATTGTTAGAAATAATATTCGATCTACTTCTCAAATTATTTATCGTGGTGATATATTTAAGAGAAATTATCTTTTAAACCCTCTAACTATTAACACATTTCTATGTGGTCTAAAGTTTTTCTAACGTTTCAAGTTAAACCGTCTAGGTATGTAAGTGATTTTAATTAGTCCTTCTATTACATTTTTCATCCAAACTAATAGAATTAGGGGGAAATTTGTCATTTAACACATTATTTTTTGTTTTTTAATTTATTTTTAATCATTTTTTACATTTTCTTTTTATTTTTCTTCTTCTATGTTATTTATTAGAGTTGTTTACGAAATAAAAAGACTTTTTTTTTTTAAAAAAAATAAAATAATAATAATCTAAAAATAGACATTTCCCATCTTATTTACACAACATAAGACACCCGGGGTTGGTAACCCCGGGGTTACCAACCCCGGGTATTAAAAAATCCAAGTTCTGTATACTCGGTGTTCACATCACTGGGTATACGGTATTATTTATTTTTTATTTTTTAAAGTTAGACCCGGGGTTCATAACCCAAGGTACAACTTCAAAGTTCAAATGGTAATATTACCGTTTGAACTGTTTCAAAGCTTTGCAGACTACAAAGCTGGACCCGGGGTTACGGACCCTGGGTCTTTTTTAAATTTTAAATTAAGACCCGAGGTTTGTAACCCTGGGTCTTTAAGGGCTATAAGTACCCCAGGGTTCTCCTTTAGTTTGCAAAAACGACTTCCTCTCCAACTTCTTTTTCTCTCAACTTCCAACCTTCTCTCGGCTGTTCTTCATCCTCAAAGGATTTCACAAGTTGTTCTTCCTACTATAAAGGTAATTTTATTTTAATTTTGTTTGTTTAATTTATTTGTTAATTTGATTAGTATATTTTTTTACGTGTTTAATTATTTAATTTGTTAATTTAGTTGATTAATTAAAACATGTGCACTTTCGCCCTCAAAGTTAGTTAATTAGTTTAATTTGTTAATTTAATTGTTAGTTAGTTTATTTTTTTAATTTACATTTTGGCCCCTCAAAGTTTGAGCAAATTACACATCAAGTGGAAAAATATAAATTATAATACATTGTTTAAAAACAATGTTAGTAAGTTAATTAATTTAATTGTTTAGTTAGAACATGTGCACTTTGGTCCCTCAAAGTTAGTTAATTAGTTTAATTTGTTAATTTACTTGTTAGTTAGTTTACTTTTTTAATGTGTTTAGAAAAATTATTTTGTTATTTTTTTTAAAAAAAAATATTTTTTAATCAAGGGTTTATTAATCAAAACTATCCATATGAGATTTTTTATATTAAGCCTATATTTTGCTGCATTTTTGGCATTGCAATGATAGATTTTGAAAGCTAAATGTTCAAAAATAAAAAGAAATTTAAATATTCAAAAATAAAACAAAAGACAGCTTGAAAATTAGTGAAAATCTATGAAACTCTTAAAAGAAAGTGTGCTATAGTCCTCACAAGTCTTATTATCAACCCATCTATCATAATATTTGCGTATGGGGAGTCTTAGATTAGTTGGGTACTTACTATCATGAATGAATGAAAATACTTATGGTTTGATACATAAGAAATTGTCCATTATTGTGTCAGAAATTCCCCGAATGGGTTTGCCATCTTCATAAAGTATATAATTGACAACTTGAAGTTTCACATTATCCCTTTCCTCCAATCGATCCAGGGATAAAAGTGTTGCTAAATTTAGACCATCACTTCTAGCGGGTTTAAAAGAAACAAAAAAATGGGTTATTGAAAACGTTCTATTTATAATCCAAAACGTTCTAGTTATAACAACAACAAAAATGACTCTGAAAAGTAAATCCTAACTCCTTTCCGCGGGAAGGCCCGATGACCAAAGCCTAACCCGGGATCTCCTTTAAAGCCCTGTGGGGTTTTGACGGCATACAAAATAGGATCTTGCTTTATAAGGAATCAAGTTTACTTATTCCACTTATATTGATTCAAGAAATCCAAAATTTGTGAAACGTCTTTCTTATTTATTTAATCATCTACACTTGTCAACATTTTTATTGACAACCCTATATGGAACAAATATAATTTATCGTGTGATAAGTGGATCCATTTAGTTCCCTAGGTTTTTTATTTTTGTTTATCCTTAGTTTTTTCTGAGAGAAAAACTTGTTGAAGCTAATCTGTGACACCGATAATATGTGATTTGATTCTTACATTATATTGGAAATTCGGTGAGATTGTTCTTATTTATATTATTCTGTCTGTGTTATATAGTTTTGATCTATTATGTGCTTATCTAGAACGGGGAATTGGTCTATGGTCGATTTCGTAACAAACAATAGTAATTTAATAAAGTGATTGGATCTTGACTTGATACTTGTATTCAAATTATGATTATGTGAAAATCGTTTTCTAGAAAACTCATTGATCTTAACCTTTAAAATTATTTTCTACTGCGTTAAAATAATTTGATTTATCTCGATATTTTATTATGTGCTTCATTGTGATAAAACAAAATTTATATTTCACTATTGTTTAAATTGATTATCTTGTGAATCGTGCACATTTATATCACATCTAGATCAAGCTTATTATTGATTTTTTTTGTTTTTGTTTTTTTTTCTTTAAGCGTTGATAGAAGCTAGGTGAGAAAATAAATATTTTTTTTTTGTATTTTTGTGAGTTTGTAGCTTATATTTGAACGTACCTAGTCTGAGTGAGAATGTGTTTGAGTATAAAGAGAACTTAGCTAAACAGAATTGTACGAGTTTGACTCTTACTGGGAAAAAGATAAGAATTTAGTGGATTAATTTCCTACGAGAGCTCAGTGGAGTAGACATGGGCAAAAATAGCTTGCCAAACTACTATAAAATACTGGTGTCAATTATCTCTATCTCTATCTCTATCTGTTTGTGTGTGCCTAAATATAATATTTATGTGCTAAATCAAATAAAATTTGAATAGACTTTAATTAATTGGATTACAATTTTAAACTACCCAATTCACTCCCTTATTGGCTAGTCGTTTGGGCCAACACATTCATTTTGGGATCAATCTGTGCGGCTCTTGCAAGAGTCGTTACAAATCAATCCTCGGGAACTACAGGCTAAGAGGCTAGAGAACATGGGAACGGTATAAATTTTTTTATTACAATATATTCTTTATATGTATTTATTTTTATATATGTTAGTACAGACAAATTCGGGTTTAATTAGTTTTGGTTGTTAATTTTTGTATTCCGCTACGTAAATCTCTTGTTTTTAATAATCGATTCCTTAATTTCATTCTATAGGTAACAACGCTTGCATTCCACATATGTATTGACTCAATTAGGAGTACACACTGACATGCTCTATATGAATTAGCAATTTTTGATCCTTCTGACCTCGTTCTTCATTCAATGTGGAGACAAGGTATGTTCGTTATACCCTTCATGATCCATTTAGGAATAACCGATTCATCGGGTGGTTGGATTATTACAGGGGGGACTATAACAAATCCAGGTAACGAAACTTACATAAAGTTGTGTAATTAAAATTCCTACACTAACATGTTTCATACACAAAACATTCAAAAACAGAATTGCTAATAAAACCCGTAAGGAGTTGACACTAATCAATAATGTTCCAAAAAATTCAACTCCATTTGGAGATGCTTTAACAATATATATTCCATCAAGATGAAACTTTATTTACAACTCTTTTATCAATTTAACAACACTATTGATGACAAATAGTGCAAACCAATTTCAAAATGAACATGAAATTAAGCAAATTGCATTATTGAGAGAGTCAAATTGCACATAAATCACCACTTCTTATAATCTAAAAAAATTACAGATGCTAGCCCAAGAGATCCTATTAAAAAACACACACAACTCAAATATATAAAATATAAAATGGTGATTAAATATCATTAATTTGGAACTAAAATATAATACTTACAGGATTCCACCAAGAACAACACCAAAATTATTCTCATCAACAGCCAAACCAATTTGTAGCCAGTTGAAAAGATAGTTAACCACGGGTTAAACAAAAACTTAATCATAATATTAATAATAGGGAATTACTCTAGGTTAAACAAAAATGAACCACAATGATAGTAATATACAGTTTTCCATATGCTCACCTGAATCTTATCACCCCATTCATCAAAGAAAATAATACAAAATGCGTGTAAAAAATTGAAATAGTGTATGGGATGTTGATGATATAAATCTTAAAAAATATTCAATTAGGAATTAAAACTAAATAATCTATATTATATTAAAAGTGGAAAAAATATATAAAAATATTATTAAAACAACTTCATACTTGATATTAATTTGCTACTGTTGCATAATTACAGTAATCTTCACACCTAAAATCCATAGCAAACAAATCAAACCATCAAGTTCAAGGGAAAAAACCAAGTTATATGATTCCAAATAAACATAAAAGTAATTTAGAGTAAAATCACAATTTGTAGAATCATAAAACACACTTATCTCCAATTATAGAATTTCTATTCCATTGCAACAATGAAAATAAAGGTACTCAATGTATAAAATTAATATTGAATCTAATAAACACCTATAGTTATGTATAAAATATCTAACACACACTAAAATCAAAACTAAACCTAAATCAAACCTACAAGAAAAAAACTATAAATTGAGTCAAATTAAAATTGTTAGTAAAATGTCACTATATGGATATCGTGAGTAACACAATTGTTGACCAGTTTCACCTAAATGAATTAACACATAACAACAGAAAAAAAAAAAAAAAAAAAAAAAATTACTATTTTTTTACATATAATCATATTTAGTGCCTAATATAAATAGAGCCTAATGTAAAAAATGGATAGTCACCTCCTAAATTTATCCTTTCGAAACTAGTTAGTGGTTAGAAGATTTGTACTCCAACATCTCATTCTTGTTTATTTCCTTGTCCCTCACCTTTTTTTCTTGGTAAACCTGCAATCAATCAACATATTGTCTCTCTTTTACACACTTAAGGCATATTTGATTAGTCCATAAAAAAAGTAATACTCGATTTTCCTTGGAGCATTTGCTCCAGAGATGACCAATTCTCTTGCTAATGCCTTTTTCTTGACCATGGTAGGAAGGCCTTAGCCTGACGCAATGCTCAATAACTTACAAATATAACCACTCATGTTAGGGTTTGGGCTAACAAGATCTTTCTGTTTCTTTTGGTTCCCATGATCATGACCAACATTTGCACCAAAAATAAAATAAAATTAATGCTACTCTATTTGAAAAAACTCAATCAAACATATTGTAAAAAATCAAACACCAAGAAGTATTGAATACAACCCTATTTATGCCTATTGTTTAGTGGATTTAGGTTAAAACAAAGATTACTTAAAATAGGATTTTTTTGAATTATTAAGGGGAAAATGTGTTGGGAAAGATGATAGGATAATTTTGTCGATCCCAGAACATTTTCCCAAATCAAAATAGAATAGAAATAACACAACGAATTTTAGCATGGAAAACCGTCCTCAATTGAAGGTATAAACCACGGGACCCGTAGGCCGCTTAAATCTTCCACTATAAAAAATAATGGGATTACAAACCTCACACTTTAGTGGATCACTCAAACAATATACAAAAAAATATTGTCTTCAATTTGTGGGTAAAAATTTCACAAATTGACTCTCACTAATATCTTCCCACAAATGAGGTTTCTCTCTCTTCCTCTCTGCGATTTCTTTCTAAAGAGAATGTGTTTTCCTCTTTGCTTATCTTCTCTATTTATAGAGGAGATTTGATCCTTTCAACCAATATGAACAGACCAAGGGAAGATCTAATATTGTAGCCGCAACCTCTCATTTTCTTCTTTGGTGAGTTGCATTTGATGACTTTGTTTTTCTTTCTTTTGGCCTTTAGTGGGTAGGTAGGCCATTAAGAAAAATCATCCCCAAATGGGAGTGATTTACCTAACAAATCTCCCCCCCCCCCGACTAATTTGGGGTTAAAGTCAAGTCTGCAACTTCCTTGCAAACTTCGAGTTTCTCTCTGGGTAGAGCTTTCGTCATCATGTCAGCCCTGTTATCGTTGGTTTGGATCTTCTCAAGTTGTAGCAACTTGTTTTCTAACACATTACGAATCCAGTGATATCTTACGTCGATGTGTTTAGACTTCGAGTGAAAAGTCGGGTTCTTGCTGAGATGGATAACACTTTGACTATCGCAATGGAGTGTACACTTCTCTTGATTCTAACCCAACTCTTGTAGAAACTTCTTCATCCACAGGATCTCCTTACATCTTTCTGTGATTGCGATGTATTATGCTTCTGTGGTGTATAAGGAAACACACTTCTATAATCATGATTACTACGAAACAGCTCCTCCTGCAAATGTTATCAAGTATCCGGATATGGATTTTCTCGAATCCACATCACCAGTCATATCTGCATCTGTATGTCTTTCTAATATAGGTTTACCATTGTTAAAACATAAACAATGACTGGATGTCCCCTTGAGATATCTAAGTACCCATTTGACTGTTTCCTAATGTTCCTTTCCAGTATTTGAAAGGAAATGACTCACTACACCAATTGCATGAGCGATGTTTGGTCTGGTGCAAACCATGGCATACATCAAACTACCAACCACCGATGCATAAGGCACCTTATCCATTTCTGATTGTTCTTCTTTACTTGAAGGATATTGTCTCGTACTAAGCTTGAAGTGACTTGCAAGTGCAGAACTAACAACTTTAGATTTACTCATGTTGAATCTTTCAAGAACCTTTTAACATTTTCTTGAGATAGTCAGATTCTGCGATTCTGCCTATCACGGGTAATCGTCATGCCAAGAATTGCTTTGCTACTCCTAAGTCCTTCATTGCAAAGAACTTGCTCAACTCTTTCTTCAACTTGTTAATTTTGGCGCTGTCACGACCTATAATTAACATGTCATCAACATAGAGTAAAAGAATGATAAAGTCACCATAAAAAAATTTCTTGATGAAGACGTAGTAATCCGCTGTTGTTCGATTGTACTAATTTTTCTCCATAAATGAGTTAAACTTTTTATACCACTGCCTTGGTACTTGTTTCAGACCATACAAGCTTTTCTTCAGTCTGCACACCAGTTAAAAAGTTTTTCTTTTCCTTTGACTAGGAAACCTTCGGGCTGCTCCATGTAAATTTTCTCATCAAGATCACCATGTAAAAATGCAATTTTTACGTGAAGTTGTTCAACCTCTAGATTAAGACTGGCTGCAAGGCCAAGAACAACTCAGATTGAAGACATTTTCAACACGGGTGAAAATATTTCGTCAAAATCAACACCCTTCTTCTGTCCGAATCCTTTCACAACTAATATTGCTTTTTAACGTGGTTGCGAGTTGTGTTCTTCATTTTTGATCCTGTACGCCCACTTTTTCTTGAGAGCTTTCCTACCTTGCGGTAGTTTTACCAGATCAAATGTATGGTTCTCATGTAAGGATTTTATCTATTCTTGCATGGCTTTTAACCACTTGCCCTTATGTTGATCTGCAACAGCTTCTTCATACCTCTCAAGTTCTCCCCCTTTAGTAAGTATCACATACTCATGAGGAGAATATCTGCGACTCGATTGTCTCTCTCGAGTAGATCTTCTCAGTTTTTGTTGGACTTGTCCGGGAATCGATTCTGGTTCCGAACTTCTAGCTGGTGGAGTTGCATCATCAGGATCTAGTATCACTTCCCCGTCACCAGAATTTGTTTATTGAAGAGTTAGGTCTGAGATCTACTGGAAATTCAACTGGTTGTGGATTTTCTAGTTTCTCAAAGTCTCTAACTGTTTGATCTTCAAGAAACACCACATCTCTACTTCTGATGATCCTTTTGCTGACAGGATCCCAGAGTCTGTAACCGAACTCTTCATAGGCGTATCCCACAAAGATACATCGCTTTGCCTTTCCATCCAACTTGGACCTTTCATCTTTTGGGATGTGAACAAGCGCTCTGTAGCCAAACACTTTTAGGTGTTTGTACGAAATGTCTTTCCCCGTCCAAACTCTTTCTGGTACATCATATTTTAGTGGAACTAATGGAGAAAGGTTGATTAAATCAACTGCTGTCCTCATTGTCTCCTCCTAAAAGGAGTTTGGCAATTTTGCATCTGAGAGCATACATTTGACTTTTTACAGATGGTTCTGTTCATCATCTCTGCGACACCGTTGTGCTGAGGTGTCTTAGGTATTGACATTTTCAGCCTTATGCCGAATTTTCTGCAGTACTCTTCGAATGGTCCACAGTATTCACCTCTGTTGTTTGCACGTACACACTTCAAATATTTGCCAGTTTTCCTCTCAACTTTTACGTGAAACTGCTTGAAAATTTCCACCACTTAATCTTTGGTTTTTAAGGCAAAGGCCCATACTTTTCTAGAGTGATCGTCAATGAAAGTCACAAAATAAAGAGCACCTCCCAGTGACTTATAACTCATTGAGCAGACATCTGTGTGTATCAGATCTAGAATATTTTTTCTTCTCGATGGTGGATGAATTTGAAATGTAACTCTGTGTTGCTTTCTCATAACACAATCAACACAGGTTTGCAAAGGTGTACATTTCATTCTTGGCAAGAGCTCTTTCTTGGAAAGAATTTTAAGACTTTTCTCACTTATGTGCCCGAGCCTCTTATGCCATAGCTCGGTGGGGACTTCTTTCCTCATTGTATTTACCTCTCTTCTGCATAACTTGGCTTCCATGACATAGAGAGAGGTGTCCTTCTTGCCTTTTGCTATCATCAAATTACCTTTGGTAAGTTTCCATCTGTCTTCACCAAAGTAATTGTTGTAGCCTTCGTCGTCAAACCTCTCGGTAGAGATTAAGTTGAGACGGATATCAGGGACATGTCTTATGTCTTTCAAAAGTATCTTTCATCCGATATTGGTTTCGAGACAAACATTATTGATACCAACAATTTTAGATGCACCATCATTTTCCATCTTCACACGTCCGAATTCTCCTTGATTGTAAGATGAGAAGAAATCTAGTCGTGGTGTAACATGGAAGGAGACGCCTGAGTTAACAACCCAGGTTGAATCTTGGGATACAAGATTGACATAGTTATCATCTCGAACAATGACAGCTTCATTAATGACAGTAGCGGTGTCATTTATTCGGGTTCCGGCTTCCTGATTTTGGGATTCCTCCGCCTTCAACTTCTGACATTCTCGAAAGAAATGTCCAGGTTTACCATAATGATAGCATTTCTTGTCAAATCTAAATTTGGATTTAGATCATCTTCTTTCTTGATCGTGGGGATTTCGACTTCTGTTTCTCCCATGTCTATCTTACCTGCCTTGCTTTTCTGAGACAAGCGCTTTAGACTCAGGAGTGTATCCTTCGTCTTTTCGTTTGGATTCTTCATTCAACACTGTATATTTTATCATATCCATGGTAAGCTTTCTATCTGGAGCAGAGTTGCTAACTGACACGACTAATGTGTCCCAACTCTTCGGTAAAGAACTCAACATCAACAATGCTTGCAACTCGTCATCTACGATCATTTTCATAGAATTGAGTTGATTAATAATGTCTTGGAACTCGCTCATATGTTTCGATACACTGCTTCCATCTTTGTATTTTAGATTGACTAATTGTCGCATCAGATTTGCTTTATTCTGTGCGGTTGTCCTCGTATACATTTTTTCCAACTTTCGCCAAAGAACATAAGCATCATGTTCATTAGCAAAATTTTGCAAAATGCTCTTGTCAATCCATTGTCGGATTTGGGCAGCACATTTCCGGTTCTGCACGGTCTAGTCAGCGTCTGATGAGGTTGTCGATGTGCTCGTGGTTGATGTTGTTGTTGTTTCGCAGGTCCTGTCATCCATTGTAGATGCCGCCTCCTGTGTCGGCATTACAATGGGTTTCCACAGATCTTTTATGTACAAAAGATCCTCCATCTTTAGCTTCCAAAATGCATAGTTAAATGAAGTCAATTTGATCATGTTGTCGGTGCTGTCCTCCATCTTGATCACATGTATGAATTAACAGGTTTCACAGGGTCCGGTACTTTGCTGTTGATGAATAGTGTCCCCGTACAATACTATGTGAATAGTACCCGTATGTGTGAATAGTGTCGTATGAATAATACCGTATACACACCATATACGTCCCGTATAAATACTGTGAATAATGCCATATGAACAGTACCGTATAGATACTATATACACACCATATACGTCCTGTATAAATACTATGAATAGTGCCGTATGAACAGTATCGTATAGATACTATATACACACTATATATGTCCCGTATAAATACTATGAATAGTATTGTATACGTACGTATGCATGTACAGTGCGCGTATATATGTATATACTAGTGTAGTATACTACGTATATGATCTCCTCTTCTACTGGGCTCCCAGCTGTGATACCACTTTATTGGGAAAGATAACAAGATAATTTTGTCGGTTCCAGAATATTTTTCCAAACCAAAATATAATAGAAATAACACAGCGAATTTCAGCGTAGAAAATCCTCCTCAATTGAAGGTAAAAACTACGGGACCCGTAGGCCATTTAAATATTTTACGATAATAAATAATAGGATTACAAACCTTACACTTTAGTGGATCACTCAAACAATATAAAAAAAAATATTGTCTTCAATTTGTGGGTAAAAACTTCACAAATTGGCTCTCACTAATATCTTCCCACAAATGGGGTTTGTCTCTTTTCCTCTCTCCAATTTCTTTCTGCAGAGGATTGTGTTTTCCTCTTTGCTCATCTCCTTTATTTATAGAGGAGATTTGATCATTTCAACCAATTTGAACAGACCAAGAGAAGATCTAGTATTGTAGGCGCAACCTCTCATTTTCTTCCTTGGTGAGTTGCATTTGATGACTTTGTTTTTCTTTGTTTTGGCCTTTAGTGGGTAGGTAGGCCACTAAGAAAAATTATCCCCAAACGGAAGTGATTTACCCAATAAAATGAAACATTTTTAAATCATTAAAAACAAAATTAGTTAATTGTTCTAAAATAGGATATGTATAGGGCAGTATATACATGTTTTCTAAAGACATCATAGAGCTTTAGTAGTAGTGATTCAACCAAATTAATTAGTTTCCCCCCCAACACATTGCTATTTCATCCCCAAAAGCCAACGCATTGTTATTTCATCCCCAACATAGAGAGTGGATAAAAAAATAGATTATACATATAGATTATACAAAAAAAACGAACCTGAGTAGCCTGTGATGAACCCTTGGCGATAGTCAATTGGCGGAGATGAAATCTTCTTCGATGGAGAGAATAAAATCAGCGAATTCAATCAAGAATCAAACTGAAAAAAATGCTTCAAAATCAAAATGGAAGAACTCGTATCTTTAAATAGAACGGAAAAACACTTCAAAGAGAGAAGATGAAAAATCAAGAGATAGAGAGAGAGAGCGCGTACCCGACATAGAAGATCTGACCAAATCATAGGTGGATATGGCTAAATCCTGGCTAGATGATGGAAAAGAGGGTTGGTGGTGGTAGTGGTTCGTTGTGGTTGGAGATAGAAAAGAGAGATAAATAAAGTGCATACCTGATCTACGATAGTCAGCTATAGCGATGGCAATGGTCAGAGATGGATATGCTCGTCATGCATGTTAAAAAGAGATGAGGGTTGTATTGTTTGGATATTGTAGATCATTTGTTGCAATGTTCAAACACAATAGGGGAATTAACCCTAGTTCTATAGTGATGTGTGGCGATGAAACGACAATAACGATAATGGAACGACGATATGGCTAGGGAAGGAGATAGCATGGGGTGATTTGGGACTTTGGGTATGAATAGATGAATAAAGAGAACTTGTGTTTTTCAGAGAGAGAGAGAGAGATTACCCAACAGATAATACTAGGCGATTGAATTAATATAATATAACCCTAGCTTTCCTAATATCTATAAGTAAGATGATCTAATCGTTTGAAAATATAGACGTGTTTGTCTTTCAATCCGACAATTTTCTTTATCTTTGTCCTGATTTATCATATATCTATATATGAGGGTGCAATTATAATTATACTTTGCAATCAGGTTTTTTGCTTTCTATTTTTCTCTTAACTCAAGTATCAAACAATGTAAAAAAACAATTCTCTATTTTTATCACCATATAAAAAAAAAAAATAAAAAAAAATTGAGAAAAATATATTTTTATTTAAAAATAGATTTGCTTCCACCTTGCAACCAAACGGAAGGGAGGTTTTGAGTAGCGCAGTCCGTGACGCTGTGCTTGCAATGGTCATTTACAGTCGCATCACGATCGATCCCAGCTAAAACCCTTCCGAACACTAGCTTCCAAGCATCAAAGGTAAAAACAAAGAAATCCAGTGATAAAATTTATGTCTCTATGAATATTTATGCACTTTCGTAATCCAAGATGTTGAGAAGAAGATTATCTTCCTTGCTATCCACTTCGATTCGAAATGCTTCAATCTATGCGAAACCCAGCTCGATTCTGCCACTGGTTTCATCATCTCAGCAATTGACATTCTTTGGGTCCGTGCAATGCCGGAACCCTTGTTTCACGGAATTATTCGGCTCTCAGAGCATTAGGGCTTACAGTCTTCTGAGCTTGAATGATCTGCGAGATAACAAGGGCGCAAGGAAGCAGAAGACGAGGAAGGGTCGTGGGATTGGTTCGGGAAAAGGCAAGACCGCAGGGAGGGGTCACAAGGGCCAGAAAGCCAGAGGGACTATGAAGTTTGGTTTCGAAGGTGGTCAGACTCCGCTCCGTCGCCGGTTGCCAAAGCGCGGGTTCAAGAACCCATTTAGCCTCACATTTCAGGTGTCTGTTTGCGTGTTTTTGTTAAATGTTATTGAGCACTCTTGCGATGTCATTCACATACATGAAGCATTTTAACGTACTTTGGTTAATAGAAGTTCTGTTCTTGAACATCCTTTTTCCATTACTGTTTACGCGTAGAGTTTACTATATTTTGGCATGGCAATTTGTTGGACTAGTAAAAGAATTCTTGTTGCGTAGAAGGTTAGCCAATGTACATGCGGCTGAATCAGTGACATATATTTTTTTTTCACACTAAGAATTCTGTACTTTTCTGAATGCTCATCCCAACTAATTTGATCAGTAACTGTGAGGGATGAATTAAACTGATCTGCTTCTTCGATAAGGATGATCCAGTTCTCCGTGTAGTCTTTTACTCTGGTTTGACAAGGAGGGAAATACCATGTTTAAGAACATGGTCTGGACTCTGCTTCGTACCGAGTTTTTAACCTTGATAAATTATTATGTTGTTGGCAGCCAGTGGGGTTGGGGAAGATTGCAAAGCTTATAAATGCGGGGAAAATTGATTCTTCAGAACTGATCACAATGAAAACTCTCAAGGTATTGTAAATTTTACTTCTTTTGTCATCTTCTACACTTTTTGGTGCTCAACTCTAAACTGGTATGGTTATTGTGACAACAGGAGACGGGAGCAATTGGAAAGCAGATAAGAGATGGAGTAAGGCTGATGGGTCGCGGGGCTGAACACATAAAATGGCCCATCCATCTTGAGGTAATCCTTTCTCTGGAAGTTCGTGTATGTTCCACAATGCCACTTATTTGAATATTAGGCGCTGTTTTGTAACTCTTTTTTAAGTATGTTTCTTAATAAAAAATCATTTACAATGAGTATGGTTACTAAAAAATAAGAATGAAAATTGAAAAATGTTCATCTACCATCAAAATAAATGTCTCATCTTAGCTGAAAAATATATACCTAATATCCAATGAAGATTGCCCCAAATTCTACTTGTATTCTTGATTTCTTAAAAAAAAAAAGAAGATAATTTTTCTTTCCGAACAAAAGCTACTTTTAAATTATTTGCTTAAAAAGCAAAGTACTTAACAAAGTTAACAATCAATTCCCTCTAGTCACTGTTTAATAATGTTTTTAACTACTTTTTATATATTAAGCAAAAATGTACTTAATTTTAATAGAAGCGTTTGTTTTGCACTTAAAAAAAAATAATTTTTTTAAAAAAAGAGATTATTTTAAGTACTTTTTTGAAAAGAAATAAAAATAGTTGTTTTTGTTGCTTTTTCGTTTTTCAATTGTTATAGTATAAGAGATAGATGAAGATCAATAAACTAGGACTTCTTCATTCACTGCTTTTAATCATCTATTAATATTGTTGGAATTAAGAGATTATTTATAGGGATTATAGTATGATACGAAGATATTATCATTACACTATTAAACATGCTTTTGATTTGTTTTTTCTTTTGTTTTCAAGTAAAACTACTTTTTTGTCTAAATAATCTTTTTATATTGAAAAAAACACTTAAAAAACCTTAGCTTTTGTTGCTTTGGATTTTCTTTAGCTTTTGGTTTCGACGTTTTCTTGGTTTCCATTCTCTTTTGAGTTTTTGTTTTCTTTTTGTGTGGTGTTATTTTATTAGTTCCATTTAATTGTGACAAGATTCTGCTAACACTTATCAAAGGAACGAAACAGAAGAAAATTTCACAAAAGAATTCACTCCTCCCCCTTCTATCCTCTATATCTTACTCATCGACCTCTCAGAGATTTGGTAATTTAATGCTTTCAGATCATTTTCTTATTATTTTACTTGTGTTCTGGTTTCCTTTTTCCCCCCCATATACTTCTAGTCTGGGAACTGCGGTTATTTACACAATGCTAATCCTGTTGAACTTTTAGTTCATTTTATTTTATTTCTTTTCATTTATTTCCTTGCTATGCTTCCCAATAAAAAAATTGCGTATATACCATTTACTAATAGAATACAGAAAATTCTTGTTGGTTCTGCGAGCAACAGTTACTGCATTTTCTTTTTGGTTGAAAAAGTTCTAAACCCATAGAACGTTCATTTGTATGGAACTAGCTTGGCCTTGGTGTTAATTCACGGCATGTAATATTTGCTCTTTTTTCTTCTGCACTGAGGTAGTGTTTGGTAGTACAATAGAAATGAATGCATTTAATATATATATATATATATTTTTTTTTTACATGAGTTCATTTGTAATTCCAATTTTGAGGATCCAAGTCCATGAAACCAAACGCTACAGAAGAGGTTGAGTTCATAACTTTTTATAGTTAGTATGATAGAAATATATCTGATGGTTTGAACTGTACCCAAAAAAAAATGGTGCATCTTATTATTTAGTCCTTGATTTTTTATTTCTTAATTTTTTTTTTCTATTTATAAAGAATTCATATTTTAGTCCTTATCACTTTTTGTTTTTTTTTTTTAGTTATTACCGGTATTTTAGTTGAAACTTTGCCTGTGGGTGTTTTGTACTCAATTCTTTGCACAACCGGTCCTAAGCCCATGTAAATGAGGAGGGTTGCGTTAGGCAAATGACAACCTAAGTAAAACTGTCAGAACCTTTATGACATGAATCCAGATACATTACACGTTGGGCGTACCCTACTAGCGACACTCTACATTAATACCACCCGAATGTAGTGAGAAATATGTAAGGGTAGGCTAGAGCGTGTCCGGAAGCGAGGCTCGTGTCTTTGCCCGGATATGGTGTCAAATAAGCAGGGGTAGTCGCATTATGGTGGACTGGTGTGGATAAAGAACTTAGTTTATGAGAATAGACTTAGGTTAGCAACTTAGAATATAGGAACACTGATGGGGAAGACTAGAGAATTGGTGGACGTGATGAGTAGAAAGAGGATTATTATTTTATGTTTATAGGAAACTAAGTGGGTTGGAGAGAAGTCTAGAGTAATTGAGAGTATGGGGTATAAGTTATGGTATACGGGAAAGGACAAACATAGGAATGAGGTGAGTATTATGGTAGATGGGGATTTAAATGATAGTGTGGTCGATATTAGGAGACTTAGAGATAGGATGATGGTTATGAAGATGGTGATTGGAGGGGAGGTGATGAACATTATTAGTGTGTATTTTCCCCAAGTTGACTACAAGAAGATGTTAGACGAGAATTTTTGGAAAATATGGACGAAGTTGTTCAAAGTATACCTAACAAAAAAAAAAAAAAATACTTATTGGGAGTGATTTGAATGGATATGTAAGGAAGGAAAGGAGGACATTCGAGAAAGTATATGGTGGTTATGGATTTGGAGAGAAGAAAACGATGTGAGAAATGATTTTAGATTTTCCTATGGTGTATGATTTAGTACTTCTAAATACATGTTTCAGGAAAATGGATGAGCACCTTATCACATTCATGAGTGGACAGAGGAATAGTCAAATAAACTTTGTCCTTATTAGAATGAGTGAGTCTAAGATAAGTAGGCATGCGTTGTAGAGATCTAAGAGATGAAAATATGGATTTGTTTTAGGATAAAATTAACAACGAGGAGTTATGGAAATGACACGTTGAAGTGAACAAAACGTGAGGGATTTGGCGAGTCGTATTAGAAAGATAGGAAGAGAAGCTTTACAAGTATGTAGAGGAAGGGGACTGTAATATAAAGAAAGCTGATGGGGGAATGAAGAGGTCCAAAAGTCGTTCATGACAAGAAAATAGCTTATAAAGAATGACAAAATGTCGGAGTAGTGAGAGTTAGGATAAGTATAAACAACATGCAAAAAAAGAAGTAAGAAAAGTAATTGAAGAATCAAAATTTAGGGCGTACAATAATTTGTATCAAAAGTTAGATATAAAAGCTAGTGAATAATATATTTAATCTTGCTAGGAGATGTGAATGGAAGACTAGAGAGTAAAGATATAGGAAGTATCAGATGCATCAAAGACGCTGATGAAAAGGTCCTGGTGAAGGATGAGAAGATTATGGAGCGATGGAGAAGTTATTTTTATAGTTTATTTAATGAGAATAACGCAGGTGAATCTAGATTAGGGTTACTTAGTCTATCTTCAGACATGATTTATAGGTTTCATAAAAAAATTAAGGATTCGAAAGATAAAATAACACTAAGGAAGATGAGAACTGGAAAAAAAGTAAGGCCAGATGAGATCCTTATAAAGGTGTGGAAAAATTTGGGAGATCTTAGGATAGATTGGTTTACTAGATTCTTCAATGGCATTTGGAGGACTAAGAAAATGCCTGATGATTGGAGGAGTATCTAGTGTCCATCTATAAAAATAAAGGGGATGTTCAAAATTGTATAACTATCGGGGCATAAAACTTATGATTTATACTATGGAACTTTGGGAGAGAGTGATAGAATATAGAATAAGATATAAAACTAGCATAGAAGCGAATAAATTTGGATTTATCTGATCAACTACTAAAGCTATTTATTTACTCAGAAGGTTGATGGAGAAATATAGAGATAAGGAGAAAGATATACATATGGTATTTGTGGACCTGAAAAAAGTATATAATCAGGTGCTCAAATAATCAATTTGGATTTATCCGATCAACCATTGGAGCTATTTATTTACTCATAAGATTGATAGAGAAATCGAGAGATAAGAAGAAAAATTTACGTATGGTATTTGTGGACCTGGAAAAGCCTTATAATTGGGTACCCAAAAAAGTTTTGTAGTGTGTTAGAAAAGAAGTATCCAATGTGTATATTGAGGTACTTAAGGATATTTATGACAGTATAGCCATTAGCGTCCGAATAGCAGGAGACAATACTTGTGCATTACTTATTAATATAGTTTTACATCAAGGATTATCTTTAAATCTTTACCTCTTTGTTCTAGTGATGAATGAACTCACAAAATATATTCAAGATATGATACCTTGAAGTATGTTGTTTGTGGATGACATGGTACTAGTTGATAAAAATAAAATAGGTTTTAATACTAAGTTATAGACATGGAGAGAAGCCTAGAGTTTAAAAGTTTGAAGGTTAACAGAAGTAAGACGAAATACATGCATTGTAATTTTAGTAAGGCCCAGATAGATGATGGTGCCGTCAAAATTGGATATTAGGAGGTTACAAAGGTTGATCATTTTAAATATTTAGGTTTAATGATTTAGTGCAATGACAAAATTCAGAAGGATATTACTCATAGAGTCAAGACAGGATAATTGAAGTGGAGAAGTGCGGTTGGGGTAATATCTGATCGTAGAATACTGTTGAAGTTCGAAAGGAAAATTCTACAAAACTATAATAAGATCTGTGATTTTGTGTGGTTTAGAATTTTGAGCAGTAAGCATGAAATATGCCCAGAAAATTGGTAAGAAAGAAATGAGAATATTACGGTGAATGAGTGAGAAAAAGAGAATTGATAAAATTAAAAATGAAACTATTAGAGAGAATTTAGGAATAACATCCATGGAAGAGGAGATAAAAGAATCATTTATGATAGTCTGGACATGTGCATGGAAGACTAAATAGAAGCACCAGTGAAAAAATGTGATTTAGTTCAAGTGCGGGACTACTAGAGGGAGAGGTAGATTTAAATAGACTTGGGACGAGACTATTAGAATCGATTTGATGGCATTAAACATGATTGAGGGGAAGACCCTTGATCGATCACTATGGCGTAAACGTATTCATGTAGCCGATTCTACTTAAATGGGATAAAGACTTAGTTGTTGTCGTACCGGTATTTTAGGCCCCGTTTGGTTAGTGTTCCCAACCAAACCCAACTTAATCCAACCCAAAAATTTTGGGTTTGATTTTTGGGAATGCGTTTGGTAAACATAAAACTCAACCCAACTCAACCCAAAAAATAGGAATTGATTCTTAAAATCCTAAAGAAACCAGAAACAAAAAAAAGTTGTTTCTTTTTGTGCCCAAAAAACTTAACCCAAAGTTCTCAACTTCCGACTTCATCTGCTGGCCGACCACCACCATCCGCCGCCGTCTGCCGCCACCGGCCACCGTCTGTCGCCGCCGACCGCCGCCGCCGCCGTCCGCGCGACCGACCGCCGTCTCCGGCCACCTCCGGCGACCTTCCGCCGTCTCCGGCGACCGTCCGCGCCGCCGGCATCCACCTCCGGCTACCGGCGCCGGCCACCTCGTCGCCGCCGCCGGTCGTCCGGCCACCGCCACCAAACAAAAAAAAAATTAAAAAAAAAAAATTTAATTTTAGGATAAAATCGTTACCAAACACATTCTGTTCTCAGCACAAAACAAAAATTATCGTTACCAAACGTAATTCTGTTCCCAAAATTCTCAACCCAACCCAATCCAACTCAGTTGGGTTCAGAAAAGTGGAAACACTAACCAAACGCCACCTTAGTTAACAATTAACTATTATATTGAATACAAATTCAACACTAATTAATATCAACTCGATAAATTCAATCTAGTTCATCGTGACTAAAAGACTAAAAAGTAAAAAGAAAACATGGATAAATTATTACAAATTATTTGAAGGAAAATTTAATATTTTCCCCAAAAAATAATGCAACGTTCCATACTTAAACCTCAAAAATGTGCAGGTGTCAAGAGTAACGGTTAGGGCCAAGGAAGCAGTTGAAGCTTTAGGTGGATCAGTGAGAAGAGTTTATTACAACAAATTAGGGTTCCGGGCACTCCTCAAGCCGGAGTGGTTTGAGAAGAAGGGTAGGTTGCTTCCAAGAGCAGCAAGGCCTCCTCCCAAACAGAGAGACAAAGTCGATAGCATTGGCCGCCTGCCTGCCCCCACCAAACCCATTCCTCTCCTTGAAGAGGCAACGTCGTCTGTTCAATCTGCCTGAGACTTTGGTTCTTTTCCAGTTTTGGTAAGACATGCTGGATCACTATGCAAGCAGGTTTTCCTTTGCGTTAATGAAATTTCCCATCTTATAAATTATTGACAAATGTTGATTATTTTTTTCCCCCTTATTTTGGTCAAATTATTGCAAGATTTTCTTAAATTGAAGGTAGTTTTCTGGGCAATAATTTTGCTGATCAATTGTACTGGTCTTACATGATTTTTTATTTTAAAGTTGGCCTGATGTCCGGAATGGATTTGTTTGGCTATCAGATTAGTGGTTTCTGGTTTCGATTGGCAATGTGGTTCATTGTCCTCATTCTTTTTCTCTTTTTGAAGGAAATAGGACTCCATTAAAGATAAACCAAAAGCAAATAGACATTTCACATAAGGGTGAGCTACATAGCAGACAACTGCGGCGCACAGTAGAAACCAAAAGACCACTTACGAAACATGATAGTAAGTGGAACCTACTAGTAGCTAGGGCTATAACCAAGCCGCAGAGTAGTAGATGTCCAGGCTTGTTTAATTATTTTGACTATTCAACAAGTTGAGCTCCAACATACCATATTCTAACTTGGCTTTTGTACATATGTCTAAGCTCGAGCTTGAACACGTTTCGAGATGCAAGGAAGCTTTCGCGATTTATAGCTATTAGTAGTGTTTGCAAAAGAACCAAGTTTGCAAATAGCGCAAGCTCGGATGGAAAAAATCTCATTTATTGAATAAATGAGTTGAGCTCGAGTTCAAAATTTTGTACCTTTAGTATTTGAACCAAGTCGAGCTTTGTTCGTGAACAGTTCGAATATGTTCGCGAACAATTGAAATGTGCTCGATATGATTTCAAATAGGTTCTCAAACAAATTATACAAATAATATGTAGTTTCATATAAATATTCTGTTATATTTATAAATAACTATTTCTCTAAAATTTATATAACTATGTTTTCAAATTCGAACTCGAGTTCGATTCCATTTCATTCATGTTTTCAAGCTCAAGCTTGTTTATGTTTTGAATCTCTCTTTAATTTTCCTGGACGACCTTGTCAAAGTGCAGCGCTTTAACCAAAAAAAAGTATGTCATATGAAGTTGGAGTTGTTCGATACTACATCTCATTCACTGCCACTTGGAAGATCAAGAAAGAGTTGTTAGTTATAATAATCACCAGTGTATTCGATAGGACCAAGAACAAAAGCCGCAAACTATGCACTCGAAAAGCTCTGGTTGTTTTGGCGAACATACCAACTTTCTGGCCGGACGAGGTATACCCCCATATCCACTTTGGTTGAAGCTTTTTGAGTATGTCTCGTCGATCTGGAGAATAATTGGATTTGCGTTCACGCAAACAATGAAGCTCCATTTAGCTACTTCGAGTCTTATTCGGAACAACCCATCACTAAACTTTGTTATTGAATCCCATTGTTCAACAATCAAAACCCTCGCAATGTAATTTCCTACCATGAGTGGTCTCGTACTAAAAGGGGTGTAGCGGAGGACCACTTCATTGTGCATCTTCCAAATGTGTCATATTGGTATATTGCCGTAAACATGAAACATGTTCAGAAAATTGTTATGACAGAAATGAGGATGCTACGGTAGATGAGTGGAAAAACGAGAATGGATAAAATTAAGAATAAAACTATTAGAGAGAATTTAAAAATAACACCCATCGAAAAAAAATGGGAGCAAATAGTTTATGATAGTTTAGACATGTACATAGAAAATCCATAGAAGCATTAGTGAGAAAATGTGATTTAGTTCAAGTGCGCGAGACTACTAGAGGGAGAGGTAGGCTTAAGAAGGTTTGAGATGAGACTATTAGAATTGATTTGATTATGTTAAATCTGACAAAGGGATGATCCTTGATTGATCACTATACCGTAAATTCTACTTAAGTGGCACAAATGTTATCTCCAAATCCGCCACCTTTTCTTCATATAATCTTCAGATCAAATGTCCTACCCAGTTCCAATGCCCTTCCTGGAATCCGAACCCAAAGTGAATCGAGAACCCGATAGTTGTACGGTTTTCAAACTCCAACATAACGTGCTGCACTGTTTTTGGTTTAACTCGACAACTTAGGCTTGTCGGGTCATAATTTGGCAACCTTTGCTCTAGAAGTTAACTTTGCTGGAAGTTTACTTAGGATCACCTGCCATAAGATAAAAAAACATGATGGTTTGCGCTATTTCAATTTCTAGAACCAGATCCGTTATTTATTTATTTTTATCAAATTTATGTCTTTGACTAGTGGACAATCTTTGAATGAATTTCTCCTCTATGAGAGAGAATTACAAACTAAAGTTTTTGTGGGATTTACTAATTTATGGAAAGGCCATATAATCTGAACTTGTAAGCCACGTTATGAGATATGAGTACCAAATCTGATATCACGACTTTGGATTGAGGTCCAATCAATTTGGTTGGCAAAGATCTTCCGACTTGATCAATTAATATATAATTGAATTATATATGCCAACCAATTAATATCAAATCATGATTATATGCGGTCACTATAACTATTAATACAAATATTATATAATCAAATCTGTACATTTTAAATAATACAATTAATTTTTTACTGCAATAAAGCATTCAAGCTAAACCTATTAAATATATATTAAAATAACAAATTAATCTAATCAAAGTCCGAAATTTACATAATTAACAAATAATAAAAGGTAAATATTTTTATAAAATCCTATTATTAATCATATATATTATATAAAACATAAATTAGCATCTAAATATCATATAAAACATAAATAAGATATATGCAAAATGATAATTGAAAATACATAATTTAAAATTATTTTTAGATGTAATGGGCTAACACACATTTAGATGGATTTTAACAAACAACCAATCCGAACACCGAATTATCTTTTGTATTTATTCTCTCACAAGCACTTTTAAACTGACTTTCATAGACAACACTTTCGGTCAAAAGGCATAGGTTGGCCGTATTATCACTTACGATTTGTTTAGATTGAGGGAAATAGTGGATGAGGGGAAGGGAGAGGAGGAACGATTTGGAAGGAAAGTGAATCATTTCAATTAAAAAAGTCTCAATTTTCTTCAATCTTTTCATCTAATATTATTTTTTCAAAACTACAAAATAACCCCGACCCATGCTCTCTGTTGTTAGTCTCCCAGTTACATCTCTCTCTATAGAATCTGAACAATGATCACCGCATGTAAAAAGTTTACCCAACAATGGATCATTATATCTTGCTCATCAAGTTCGGCAAATGACTCATCTTTCTTCCACCGCATCTCCATCACCTTCATCGCCATCACCAAAAATTGTTATCTATCAATGATTTGTGACTTGTTAATCGTGTTTTTTTTTGGGTAAGTCAAAATATATTTTTTAGCCCAAAGATCTATCCAAGAGGAGGAGGGGTTGAATTGGGCAGTGACAAAAATTTAAACTCAAATTATCAATTTTTCTAATTGATTATTATCTTATTAAGCATCGGAAATATGTTTAACTATGTACACATCCAAACAATCGGAAATATAACAATATAACACACAAAGATTTATCCTAATTCGGCGAGCTACTCTTACCAATGTTCAGTCCCCCGAGCTCCACAGGGATTTCGCAATCCACTAATTATTTGATTCTTTTCCCAAGTAGAAACCAAACCTTTACAATCCTGATTTTTTTCGCAGGTCCAGAATCAACCTTTACAATCTCACTCTTACACTTGTCTTTTTTATAGATTTAGAAATAACCTTATCTCACTCTAATTCTATTACAGGAAGAATAAAAATTTAATAATTTAAAAGGCTAAATAAAGATTAACTTAATTTTTTTCGCAGGTTAAAGATCAAATCCTAATCCTAATCATTTTCTTAGGGTAAAGATTAAACCTTAATATGTTTCTCAGGCTAAAGATTAAATCTTATAGACACCGCATTTTGTTCCGCCTATTTAGTATCGAATTGAAAGTATAAGTTCATATAAACTTTAAACGTAAATTTAAAGGAAATGAAGTTATACTTTGGATCACACTAGATAATATAGAAAAACCCATAAAAACATAAGAAAATGTAAAAACTATTGAATTTGACTAAATTCGGTAAAGTAAAATTTTTTGGTCAACCTCGAAATTCTTAAAATTAAAGGGGGTCTAAAATGACATTATTAAAGGTTGATTTTCATTAAATCACCTCTAATATGAATAAAGATTAGATATTACCCTTTAATTATAGGATATTTCAAACATATACCACAGTTACCTACCACGACCCAAAAACATTTACTATCATTGAATTTTGTCGGCTTAACACCAAAAACATTTGTTTCAATTATGCATATTACATCAAATACCATATAGAAACAATCCAAGAAACCTTGAACAAGTCTTGGAAAGTTCATGACGAGCCCTAAATCACTAAGGTGATTAAGGACTTAGGCTTGGTTTGGAATTACACCAAATCCAAGTTGTCTTGAAAAACCACCCTTGGCCCAATGAATTAAGGGCCTAATCATCATGAAAAGGCCCACAAAGGAGTTTTGAAATGACCAAATAATCCCTAGATATTCTCTATACAAATATCTAAGGAAGGAAACCAAGACACTTAGGAGGTAACCAACTGTTATTGAAACGATTCGGTTCGCCACCTAAGTTAGGCATTTAATGAGCATTAAATTCTCATCCCATCAAGAATTAAATGCTTGGGATGAAATTGATAGCCAAATTGAAGGTATTTAGTAATTTTTATCAAAATATCTTAAAGTTAACTAAAAACCTTGAAATGTGATTACCCGTTATCAAAACCGAATTAAACCGGTTTGTCACCTAACCCATGCATTTAATGACCATTAAATGCACATATCATAAAGCATTAAATGGTTAGGGATGACATGGAATGGGTGGATGCATTGAATCTAGATATTTTCTCAAAATATCTTAGGGTTAACTAGAAACCTTGAAATCCAATCGTTGGTTACAAGGCAAATTAACCGATTCGATCTGAAACCAACCAGATGTGTGCTCACCAAGTAATGAGTCATCATAGTGCATTAAATTCCAAGTGATTGAGACTAAATTGATTGCACCTAGAAAGTATAAATAACAACTAAACCAAAATAGTGAAACTAACCAACACTTAGCTGCTAAACTGTACCAGAAGTGTCACATCAAGCTATTAATGCACCCATGTGCAACCAATAGGATTGAAAGAGGGGTAATGATTGGTAATGATTGCCAATCATTACCAAATCTAGGAAAAGATTTGGTAATGATTACCAAATCTTTGAAGATCTTTCCTTGCATCTGAAATTCGTTCAAAGCTAAAGAAGATCAATACAAGATAGCAAGTTGGTAGCGGAATATTACGTCGCTACTTTCACCGCAAGTGTACGAGTAAAGTTTTAGTATAGTAGGAAGTAGGGGTGTTCACGGTTCGGTTCAGTTCGGTTTTGACATTTTTTAGTCCTTGAATCGAAATTCTAGGTCTTCACAAACTGAAAACCGCTCCCTAACAGTTTAGTTTCAGTAGGTGAAAAAAACCGCCACTGCGGTTTTCTGTCGATTCAGTGTGGTTTTCGGTTTTTGGCCTGAAATAATTTTCGCAAGTTTTTTTGCACAGCTCACATTACCCACAACCCATTTCCTTAGTGAATTAATCTAAATTCAATTTCAGCCCATTAACCAACACAATTCTTAATGGCCCCAAATGATTTTTTTATAATACATAGAAATTATATTTTCAAATATTGTTTTATAACACAATATAATTCACTAATTAATAATCCATAAAATACAATTCGGTAATTAATAGTCCAAAAACTACAATTCATCAATAACTTTATCACATAACAAAATTCACCAACACAACACATTTCAACAATACAATACAACACAAAAATTTAAAAAAACTTACAATCCCAAACCATTAACATGACAGTCCCAAAAAATAATAATAGGGATATTTCAACAATACAATACAACACAAAAATTAAAAAAATTTACAATCCCAAACCATTAGCATGACAGTCCCAAAAAATAATAACAACAGGGACATTTCAACAATACAATAATGCACAAAAAGTTAAAAAAACTTACAATCCCAAACCATTACCATGACAGCCAAAAAAAAAAAAAAAAAAACAGCATGGACATTTCAACAATACAATACAACACAACAATACAATAATATCATGGACATTTAAAATAACAGTAGTTCCGGCTGTCCCAAAAAATTAACAATCCATGCTGTCCCAAAATATTAACAGCAATCTCCCAAAAAAATAATAGCAGTCCCTGCTGTCTCAAAAAATTAACAGTCCCTGCGGTCCCAAAAAATTAACAGTAGTCTCCCAAAAAAATAACAGCAGTTACTGCTGTCTCAAAAAATCCCAAAAAATTAACAATCCTTGTTGTTCCAAAAAATTAACAACAGTCTCCCAAAAAAAGTGACTGCCGTCCCAGAAAATTAACAGTCCCTGCTATCCCAAAAAATAAGGAGCAGTCTCCCAAAAACTTAGACTTGCTGTCCCTAAAAATTAATAGCAGTTCCTATCCCAAAACATTAATAGTCCCATAAAATTAATAGTCACTACTTACTAGTTAATAATCTTTGATTGGATGATCCGTTACTCGTTAATAATCTCTGATTCCGGAAAAAAAAGGTTGACCAAGATCTACAATTAAAAAAAAAGAGAAATTAATGCATTAAGAAGGAAAAGAAACTATGAATTGTAAACAAACATTTTCTATTTTTTATTACCTTCCTCCACGTCAATAAGATCAAGCTGTTCAACTTATTCCATTATTTTTCGAAGATTGATAGGAGTTGACCGCCGCAACCAATTTTGAGAGCATATTAAGGCTTCTACCATCTTTGGTGACAATGAGCTTCGGAATGGATCAAGAATGCGTCCACCGATGCTAAAAGAAGATTCTGAAGCGAAGGTAGGTACCAGAATGGCTAACACATCCCTCGCTACTTGAGAGAGAATAGGATAATTCGACGAGTTTATCTTCCACCACCCCAATATATCAAAATTATTAATTTCCTTCTCACAAGAATCAAGCAAAAACTTATTCCTTTCCGATTTGTAACTCATATCACCCTCTTCTATTAGGTGTTTTTGAAATTTGGCAACGAAAGATTTACGTTCATACTCTTCTTCCACGTCTAAATCAATCGAATGTACGCTTATTTCTTGGGATTCACTTACATTAACTGTCCTATTTTCAGAATACCAAGCATACAATTGATTCAAACATCATTTCAACTTATTAATTAACTCAAGCACAATGGATTTATCGTAACATTCCCCAAGATACCATTTAACATACTTTGACTTGTATCGAGGATCAAGAACAACCACCACAAGCAACAACGGATTTACTTTTTCGGTATTTTTCCAATATTTGTTAAATGTTTCCTTAATTCCAATTGCCATTAACTGTAAAAACGCATCGGAATTTTCACCCAAGTTACTTATTCCGTTTTGGATTATCATAAGCTCCATGAAAAAATTATTAGATGTCACAAATAAGTAACTGGAAAACCGTAAAGTTGCATTGTAAAATAATTTAAGAAATTTTATAAATAACTTAGCTTTTTCCCAATCCCCACTAGTTGGTGGACCCAAAACCCTTCTAGCCTTTTTTTCCTCTCACATTCTCAACATCAACTACATCATCTTCTTCATCATTATCATAAAAAACTCTATTCATTTGTGTACGCTCTTCCACCAATCGGTCAAACGCTACTTCAAATTTAATTTCCCTCTCCAACATGAAATAAGTAGAATTCCATCTAGTTGGCACATCAAGACAAACTTGACTTTTACAATCAATACCTTCTTTTTCTGCACAAATCTTGAAACTTGCCAATCTAGATAGGGATGACCTCACATGCCTCACTACATTTCTTATTTTGAGGATGGACTCATCCATTTCTTTTAACCCCTCGCACACAATTAGATTTAAAATGTGTGCACAACATCTAACATGTAGAAACTCATGTTCCAATACAATACCCTTCCGATTTTTGGTCTTTCTCTTCAAGAAATTAATTGCACCATTATTTGAACTTTCATTATCTACTGTTATAGTAAGAAATTTTCCAATTCCCCAGTCAAGTAAACATTTTTCAATTGCATTACCAAGAGTTTCGCCTTTATGATTTGGAACTAAACAAAAATTGAGGATTTTTTTGTGTAATTTCCAATCATTATCAATGAAGTGCGCGGTAAGACACATGTAATTCAAATTTTGCAAAGACGTCCATGTGTCGGTTGTTAGGAAAACTCTCTTACCCTTCATAAAAGATTTCAACTTCTCCTTTGACTCATTATAAAGTCCCAAACAATCTCTAGCAATCGTAGTGCGAGAAGGAATATTCACCCACATAGGTTGGGCAACACGCATAAGGTCCCTAAATCCTTCATTTTCAACAAACCTAAATGGTAATTCATCAATTATTACCATTCTAGCATGTGCTTTTCTACAATCCTTTGCACTAAAAGACCATGGTAATAATTGACCACTACCACTACAATCCGATTTTGTTTTATAAACAATATTTGTTTGCTTGGGATCCGGGACTCTATACGAGTATTTATCACATCTTTGCTTTAGGTGAACTTCCATTGTCTTAGTTCCATATTTTCTCGAATCACATGCAAAATCTTTAGAACAGTAATTGCAAGCTGCCCTAGGACCCTCACCAACCTCAGATTTCAATTTTGTGAAATGTTTCCAAACAAATGACTTCTTATTTCCTTTACATTGTGGTGGGCGTTTATCATTGGTAACAACCGCAAGAGTGTTGTCAACATTTTAAGCCATCAAATATATAACAATTAAGAAAACAAAAATAGAAACTAAGACAAAGATATAGGCGTATCCTATTAATTTATACATCCAAATCCAACGTCAACAAAATAGAATGGTACTAATATGATGAGAGCACTAGGGTTTCGATCAATATGATGACAACTATCAAATATGCACACATAAAAAGAAGAAATTGGAGAGTGATACTCACCGAAAAAGAAATCTGAGGAATGAAGGCCTGTGTTCGATTGAGGGAGATCTCAACTCTGGTTGTGATCGTTTGGATCTCAGGATCCGTAACAGCATCAACAAAAGAAGAAGATCGATTGAGGCAAAGCTCTGTGCTTGCGATGAAATCAAACTAAAAGAAGGAGAGCTAGAGACGAAATCAAACTAGAGCACTAGGGTTTCGATCAAATATGATGACAACTATCAAATATGCGCACATAAAAAGAAGAAATTGGAGAGTGATACTCACCAAAAAAGAAATATGAGGAATGAAGGCCTGTGTTCGATTGAGGGAGATCTCAACTCCGGTTGCGATCGTTTGGATCTCAGGACTTGTAACAGCAGTGACAATTGTTCAACAAAAGAAGAAGATCGATTGAGGCGAAGCTTTGTGCTTGCGATGAAATCAAACTAGAAGATGAAGATCGATTGAGATCTGAAAGGAATGGAGATAGAACGTATACTTGGAGACTGGAGTGTTGCAATTTGGAGGCGGCCAAAAATGAGGAATGAAGGCCTAGGGTTTGCTAATGTGCATATATATATATATATATATATAAAATGACGTTATTTTATATGCTGCGGTTCGGCGCTGTTTAAACCGCGGTTCACGAAATGTAAAACCGCTCCCTGAACCGGGGTTGCGGTTTTCGGTGTCAAAAAAACCAAGCCTGTCGTTTTTTTTCTTTTTCGGATTGTTTTTTTTTTTCGTTGGTTTGGTTCGGTTTTTTGTTCGTCGGGTTTTTTGAACACCCTTAGTAGGAAGAGTAAGGGTTGTCATATCCACAAGGATTGGATTAGATTGTCGCTAAGTATCGTGATTGTCATAACCAAACTTTATCAAGGCGACTCAAATTTAGATTTTTGTTTAAAGAAATAAAACTAAACTAAACTAGTTAAACTAAAATACTAATATATTCTCTAGGGATTAAATTTGTTCATTTAAGCATGTTCGTTTCAATCTCGTTTACATTAACGGTATTTAAACCATCCGACAATCTAGGTATCGAAATCTCACTCACTACCTTTCCTGAGTGTAGAGTGAATGAATATGCGATTTCGCATCAACGCCGAAGTCCCTCTCTAGCGTCTATACGACACTTGATCACATGAGTCTCGCCCCAACCTCAAGGATTGCATACTTTTTAATGCTCTCTCGAGTTATTAGATCATCACGTTGTGTTAAAATCCTAGTCCAAATCTGGGGTTACCTCTCCTGAGTGTCAAACCTCGCATTCTCAAACCAACCACAATACCATAACAATCATATAATGATTGTAATAAAATGATAAACATAATCGGATAAAGATAAACCACCGTTAACAAAACATCAATTTATTCAAACCATGTTTTCATGAACAAATCGCTCTCTATACAATATATGTTTAGCTATACATGGCCATAACCAAATATACAATAACAAATAAACTAAAAATGATCAAATACCAAAAAGGGTTCAAGAAATAAAGAGAAAAACAAAGGAGAAAAGCTGTTATCTGAAGAATGGACAGATTCATGTTCACTAAAATCGCTCCGATCTTATTCCCTCTTCTTGGAATTCTGTTATCTCCCCTTGGTATAGTCTTAGAGATCTTAAGAATACCCCAAAAATGTCCTCAAAGTGTTGGGAAGAAGGGCCATACTTAAAGGATCCAAAATATCTAAAAGATTTGGTGTCGGACCGCTACAGCGAAGTTAGTAGGGTCACTGACGTATGACCGCTGCAGTGGTGGGAATTACCGCTGTAGTGGGCAAGCAGAAGGGTACTGTTCTATTGACCACTACAGTGGTGGTTTCACCGCTGCAGCAGTAGGCCTGTAATCCTGCACTTTCCTTCTTTGCTCTTTTTCCACCGATTTGCTCGTTTATAGACCGTTTTCGTCCCAAACATCTAATTTATAACAAAACAAATAAAAACATATTAACACATATTAAAGCACTATAATAACACTAAAAAACTATCAAAATTGGTTTGGGAATATATAGACAAATTCCACCTATCACAAGTCCCCTAGGCCAAACACACTCCAAGAAAGAGACTGTGATAGCCTGTGCATGGATAAGTGCACAGGCTCCCAACCTATAAATAGAGGTGCTGGAGTTCTCATTTTTCAAGACTTGAAATCCTAGTTTCTCTTTCTAAAACGCAAACCAAGTCTCGGGTATTGGGATTATCAAGTAAGTTTCTTGAATAACACGCCGTTATTCTGCTGATATCCGGTCTTGGAGAGTGTTTTTGAGGTTCTTGGAGTAAGAACTCAAGAGGAAGATAATCACCGATCAAAGCCAAGCCAAGAGGATCAAGGAAGAAAGGGAGATAATTACTTAGGGAAGACCACTTCCCCTAAGTAGGGTGTTTTTGAGGTTCTTGGAACATGAACTCAAGAGATTGACGGTGATTGATCGCGTTACAACTAACAAGACCAAGAAGGAGAGGAAGGTTCTTTTTTAGGGAAAGACCACTTCCCTAAATTAGGTATGTGCCTTGAGATTCCTTGACCTTGTCTTAAATTTCATATATTATGCTTGTATATATCATAATCATGTAGTTTATACACTTTAATTTCAAGTATATAACTCACATAACCCATAATCAACCAAATAATATTTAATTCTTGTTATAATCATCAAATCATGTCCACATCATTCTAAGCATTTCAAGAAAGTCCGAGAACATGTTAAGAACATGTGAGGACCCAAATCATCCAAGAACATGTTAAGAACATGTGAGGATTCAAACAAAACATCTATTACACTTTGAGTTGTGCATAGTCTCTACGATTCTCTAAAAAATACTTCAAACCGACTCTTTAATAACTGTTAATCTATCTAACTATATACAATTAATAACCTAATTTACTTTCTTCTAAATGTCAAGATCACAACCATTTTGGCTTTTGAACTGACACCTATACACACACACACACACACACACACACACACACTACACCGACAGACCTTTGTGGCTAAAAACACAGGATAAAAGGAGGGCCTCTATTCCTTCGGGGATATGTGTGATTCTTTTTCAGAAACCTTCCCATTTTTCTTGGTTACAAGTAGGACTGTCATAAATATATGGTATTTCTTTTTAATTTCAACTAACAAACACACTAACACTAACTAACCAAAACAAAAGAGTTCGGTTAAGGTGTTCTTCACAAAATAAAAGAGGTTATATCTATATCATGTTGTGATTCATGTATTTTGCAACTAATAATCAATTAAACCCAACCCAACTTTCAACATAACATGAATGAACTACGTGATGACCTGATCTTTGGTTACTCCTCAAAGTATGTAGGCAACCCATGTAAGGGTTCAACCACCTTTAATAAATAAACCACCTAATTTTAACCTAATGCAAACGAACTACGTAAACACCCGATTCTCATTAATCCAAGATACATAGGCAACCCATATACGGGTTCAGTCACATATCCAAATACTTTCGTTTAGTTTGCATGCTAGAACTACATGTCCACCTGATTCTTTGTGAAAACATAGATATGTAGGCAACCCATATAAGGTTCGGTCTCTAAAAATACAAAAAATATTTGCATTTCATGTGGTTGGCATATTTATATTCCCGTCTCTTATAAACTGTTATTGGATTGTCGCCACCTGGAATAGTATAATATAGTGTAGTATTTACTGCTTTCATTATGTTAAAAACACAAAAATATTTGCATTTTTGGTTATAGTTACATATAGATAGATGAACCATTTACTACTTAAATCATGTAAAAAATACATAAAAAGGGGAAACACTTTAAAAAGGGAATTGTTTTTGTTTAATGAAGTCAAAGAAAGTTACTCAGGTAGTGTTTAAAAGTGAATATTCATTTAAATTAAGGTACAATTTACGGACAGGTGTTTTGGGATGCACAAAAGCTTCCCCGAGCATAGCTGACCCATAAACTTTAAGAATATATCTGGTACACATACCTTATGAAGTTAAAACATGGGCCTTTTTAAAATAAAAATGAATTTATAAATTTTCTGGTACTCTACCTGATAGATTGATTTTGTCTATATATTTCAAAGTCAAATTTGGTAGTTTTTGAGTGTTCTTGTAGTGTTTTAATTCATTTTTTTTTTATGTAAATCAGGTGTTAGGGACAAAAACGCTTGAAAATCGAGCTAATTGGTAGGACGTCGGTGAAGAAACGGTTGAAAAGTGAGCAAAATGGCCAACCAACAGCCTTTTTGCTGCAGCGGCAAAGCTACAGGGCCATTGGCCCTTGCTGCAACGACCAAACAACAGTTGACAATGCATTTTCTTGATATTTTTAGGATATTTTTGATCCCTATTTCTATCCACCCATTACCTAGCTTACCAAAAACGTTTAGAAGGTTTTTAGAAGCCCTAGATCAGATCAATGAGGAGAAGAACACATTTGGAGAAGAGGAAACGATCTTGGAGCGATTTTTGCAGAAGTGGAACCATCCACTTTACAGATTTGCCATTCTTTCTTTGTTTCTCTATTTGTTTCTAGACTTTGTTGATTGAATGATGATGTTTAACTCATGTAATGTTGAATATTCGGTTATGATCATTAGTGGCTAAGTAGTTATTATCTAGGGATTGATTAGTTCATGAATACACATATTTGAGTGAATCCGTGTTTCGTTAACGATTGTTCATCTATATTCGATTGTGTTTACCATTTTATTACATCCATAGTATGCTTTGTATGATATTGTGGTTGCTTTGAGAATACGGGGTTTGACATTCAGGAAAAGTAACCCCGGATTCGGACTAGGGTTAAACACAACACGACGTTCTAATATTTCGGGAGATTATTAGAACATGTGCAATCCGTGAGGTTGGAGCAAGACTCATGTAATCGTTTAGAAGCTAGATAAGGATATCGGTGTTGACACGGTTGCATATTCACTCACTTTACACTCAGGAGAGATAGTGAGTGAGTTTTTGATACCTAGATTGTCGGATAGATTGAATACCGTTAATGTAAACTAGACTAAATCAAACATATATTAGTGAACGAAATTAATCCCTAGGTAATCCATTCTCGTATAATTAATCCCAAGTAATTTAGGTTTAATTGGTTTTCAAATAGCAAACACATTTAAATTCTTGAATCATCTAGATAAAATTAAGTTATTACAATTGTAGTACTTAACTAGTTCTATCGATAAATCCCACTGGACGACACTCGATCTTTGGATCCACTTTATTAAAACTTGACCTCGTGTACTTGCGAGTAAAATCAAAACACAAAAATATCACAAGTTTTTGGCGCCGTTGCCAGAGATTTAAATTTTTTACTTAAGTTGATATTACTATCAAGTAGCTCAATATTAATCTTGACACTCTTTTGTTTTATTTGTTTTAGTTTAATCGTTTTAATTTGTTGTGGTGACTGACAGTGTATGCTACGTAGCCGAAGTTTGGAATTCCTTGCTCTTGATCCAGAGATTGAACGTACATAAAAAAGGTTAAAGAGAGAGAGAGGGGAAACCGAACTCAAGAAATAGCCGACGGTGGTGATGATCGTGTGCCACAACAACCATCAGTGCCTCATGCGCTACCGCAACAACCACCAGAACCAAAAGTTCAACAACAAAGGGTCCTTAGGGATTACTATCGACTCATCATGTTTGACAACTATTCAGGGATCTAGAGATAGCCGATCCAAGAAAACAACTTTGAGTTGATACCCGCCCTGATTAACATGGTTCAATAGAACCAATATGGCGGGAATCTTCATGAAGATCCAAATATCCATCTGGCAACATTCTTGGAGATTTGTGACATCGTGAAGATTAATGGAGTCGCGGAGGATGTCATCCGGCTAAAGCTATTCCCATTTTCCCTTCGAGATAGAGCCAGGGTTGGTTTCAATCCGTCCAACCGGGGAGCATCTCAACTTGGGAGGAACTAGCTCAACGGTTCCTCACTATGTTCTTCCCCCTTTCGAAGAAATCATAGTTGAGAGACAAGATTGCTCAATTTCGCCAACGGGATTATGGGCCACTCTTCGAGACATGGGAGCGGTTCAAGGACTTATTGAGAAATTATCTCCAATACGGGTACCAAGATTGGTTTCAAACCCAACTCTTCTACAACGGGTTGGATGAATAGACAAGAACAATTGTGGATGCTGCATCGGGAGACGCTCTATTATCCAAAACTCCGAACGAGGCTCAAGCACTTTTGGAAGAGATGGCGGCTAATAACTATCAATGGCCCAATTAGCAAAATATGGGATGAAAGGTAGCCTCTATTCATGAGGCCGATCTTCTTGCTACCTTGTTGGCCCAAGTATTAAAACTCACGGAGCAGCTTGTCACTTTCTCTACCAGAGATGCCTCGTCCAGTCGAGAAATAGAAAATGTGGCAAGTACTTCGCAACCGGGGGTTGATAGTGAGTTTGAGGAATGCCACTTTGTTAACAACTAGGCCCATACCTTTGGGCCCGCAAACAACATTCTAACTCATTACTACCCCGGAATTCGAAATCATGAGAATTTCTCTTATGTGAATAATCAAAAATACATTGCGACCTCCTCCTGGATACTCTTCGCAATCCCAAGGATATCAGCCGCAGCAACAAAGCCGCCCTATGCAAAAACAAATGGTGGAAAAAAATAATCCATCGTTGGAAGATTTGCTCGGCTTGTTTATGAAGGAGACGCAAAACATTATACGAAAAACGCATAATAAGCACAACAAGCATGAGACATTTGAGAATTCTTTTATGAAAACTTGAATCGAGATCCTTTGGAGCACACTCTCACAAATTCCCTATCTATGGGGGTGTTGGCCCGTTGAGCTACCCAAGAGAGGAGTGAATTGTGTAGTATTAAAAATCATCAAAATATAACACTTAAAAATCAAACAATTAATATTATCCAAAAATTAATTATTATCTTTTATAGCAGCGGATTACGTGTTGTCAACTTGGTGCTCACCCAAATAACAAAATATAAATAATACATCACACAGAAATTTATACTGGTTCACCAAGCTACTCTTGGTTAATCTAGTGCCCCGAGCTCCGCAGAGAGTCATACCCTACTAAACTCAAGATCCCTTTAAAGGTAGGAACCAAACCCTCACAATGATTCTTTTCGCAGGCTCAGAATCAACCTTTACAATTCCTTTTCATAGGCTAAGGAATAACCTCTATCTTTTGACTAGGCGGACGATTAACCTAATTCTATTACAGGAAGAATCACGACCTAATTCTTTTTATACCTAAGGCTCAAGAATTAAACCTCACACAAACACGCTCTAAATATCCTTTTACTCGGTAAGGATTGAACTGTTACAATTCACTCACAATTCTATAAAGGAAGAATTAAAACCTAATATTTTTATCCTGTAGGCAAAGATCAAAACCACAATCTCTTTATCGGAAGAGATTGAAACCAGTTACCTTTGATTAGATACTCCTAATAGTATCTAATCTGCATACAACTCACCAATTACAAAAATTGATAAGTTCTTCCCACTCGGAACTTCTACCATTTTAGATTAATTAATACTCAATTAATGTCCCGAAACTAGTGATAGAAATAAAGTGAGAAAATTTAAAATATGATTTTAAACAAAAAAAAGAAAAAAAAAAAAAACGGGTAGCAAGTAATTTAGCACGTAATCAGATTTTCTAAAGAAATTGTTCCAAAAAATATTTTTCAATAAAAATTCGGAAAACAATTTCAAAGATCAAATAACTTGGAACAATCTCACCAGGTATCCACTGAAAGAATAATGATTAGAATAGCAATGACACTTTAGATCGGTAGTAGCAATAATCCACAACAAATATTTCTTAGGAACAAATCTCAAGAAAGATCTCACAATGCACTCAGTATGATTTTAGAATGATGACTCTCAGAAAGTTCAGGAACTAAATAACTCTTGAATTTTGATTGATTTGGATTATTGTATTCTTTAAACCTCAAAAACGCAAGTTTATTTATAGGGGTTTATGATAAGCCCTCTAACGGTTAGTTACTATATATGATGACAAATAATTACTCCATAAGCCCCCTTATATCATTAAGACTCAATTCTGGTATAATTAACTTAAATATATCTTTTAAAACATTCAATTTAGTCCCTCAAACTTTTACTCAATCTCAATTAGATAAGATAGAAAGAATTACATGTACCAAATTGGAAAATATCAAAACTATTTGAACCATATCTATAAGAATATTAAAATATCATTTAAATAACTAAGAACATATCAGATTCCTAAGATATTTTAGAAATCCTAACCATAAAACGGCTAGTAGTGACTACTTTTTGAATAAAATCCGAAATTCCATAAATCCTGAAACAGATCCATCTGTCAACCGACCAAGGCCCGTCTGTTGACTTCCCGATTAAGGACGTAGCCCAAGATAGAATCTCTTCGCCTATCGGGCAACCGCCCATTCGTTACCAGTCGACCGGACTACTCAACAAGTTTTACAAGTCGGCTTGCCTGTCAACCGGAAGATCCAAAGAGTTCATCCTCTAAGTACAGGTCGACTTACCTGTCGAACGAACATTTCAGGGACTTTGACTCATTTTCATAAGTTGACCGCTACTCTTCCATAAGTTGACCGAGCCCTATTGGAACTTGTTCCTCAATTCATTTTTCATTAAATTTCTTTGACATTTTCACCCCTTTAACCGATTTTTTTTCTCAGTTAGCTCCACTAAATTCTTAAATTCAATTTAATCAATTATCTTTTTTCAATTACACATAGGAGAAAATATGTTAATTAATTAGGATCCTATCAAAAAACACACATAATTGTAAAAATATTTTGTGTCGTGTGTGATCCTAATTGGGAATCATTAAGAGTAAAAATTTAACCTGAGTTGTTTTCCCTAGGTTCTTCAATTTCTTTGATCTCTTAATGTTCATCATCTTTGTCATTGTCTTTAGCATCCATTCAACATTTGTAACAATATCTTTATAATAATCTCATAACTAGAACTAATAAACTGAAACACTCAATAAAATCGTTAGTTTCACAAAAAATATCAACATTTAATTGTCTATCAAAATCTTAGGATCAACAATCTCCCCCTTTTTGATGATGACAATTAATTTTTATGTTTTATTCAAAACAAAAATATAATCATACTCCCCCTAAATTCGAGGACGAGTTCTTTAATTCGCTAAAGCAAAGTAATCAAGATAATCATAAGTTTTTCAACAAAGAACAAATTTCAATATATAATAAACTCCCCCTTAAGATATTCAACAAAATAATTCAAGCTCCCCCTTAAGATATTAATTAAAACGTCGACTAATTCTCCACCTTTGTCATCTTAGAAAAAAAAATAAAATTGGGAAGGGGAATTACAAAGAAACACTACTCTAGGCATACATCGTTATGCCTAGCCATACCCAAATCCCGAATGATTTTCACAAACTGATCTTCTGCTAGTGGTTTGGTAAAAATATCAGCTAGCTAGTCGGAGGTATCAATATATTCAATAACAATATCCCTTTTCTGAATGTGATCACGAATGAAATGATGTCTAATTTCTATGTGCTTATTTCGTGAGTGTTGTGTAGGATTCTTACTTAGACAAATAACACTTTTATTATCACTATAAATCGGGACCTCCTCCATACAGATCCAAAAATATTTAACTGTTACTTAATATATAAAATTTGAGCACAATAGTTACCAGTTTCCATATACTCAGCCTCAATGGTGGATAGGGCTATCGAATTCTGTTTCTTGCTTGACCAAGAAACTAAGGCATGTCCTAACAAATAAAATGACCCACTTGTACTTTTTTGCTCAACTTTGCAACCGGAAAAATCAGCGTCGGAGTAACTTATTAATTTAAAATCACTCCCCCTAGAATACTCCTAGGTTAGTCGTCCCCTTTAAATATCAAAAAATTTTCTTAACCGTAGTCAAGTGCGATTCTTTAAGACAAGACTAAAATCTAATACATAAACAAACACTATACATGATATCAGGTCAACTAGCAGTTAAGTATAACAGGGTACCAATCATACATCGATACATTTTTTCATTAACACTTTTGCCCGTATCATCTTTGTCTATCTTTGTAGCCATTGCCATGTGAGTTTTGTATTCTTTAGCACCATCCAAGCCATATTTCTTTAACAGCTCCTTAGTGTATTTAGCTTGGTTTATGAATATCCCCTTTTTGGTTTGCTTAATTTTCAACCCAAGAAAAAAATTCATCTCTTCCATCATGCTCATTTCAAATTCGACCTGTATTATCTTAGCAAACTCTTGGCAAAGATCCTCATTAGTAGATCCAAAAATAATGTCATCAACATAAACTTGTACTAATGGGATATCATGTCAGTTTGCTTAATAAATAGTGTTATATCACAAATACCCATTTAAAAATCTTTTTCGATCAAATATCGGTTAAGTCTCTCATAACAAGATCTAAGAGCTTGTTTGAGCCCATATAAAGCCTTACGAAGTTTAAATACGCGATCGGGAAATTTATCACTTTCAAATCTCGGGGGCTGTTCCACATAAACTTTTTCCGCTAGAAAGCCATTTAGAAATGCACTCTTAACATCCATTTGATATAGCTTAAAATTACGTGAGCATGCAATAGCGAGTAGCATTCTAATAGCTTCTAATCTAGCCATAGGAGCATAGGTTTCATCATAATCAATTCCTTCCTCTTGATTATAGCCCTGTGCTATTAATCTTTCTTTGTTTCTAATTACCATACCAGACTTATCCTTTTTATTTCGAAAAATCCATTTAGTACTAATAACAAGATGAAAATCCGGTCTCGGAACAAGACACCATACTTTGTTCTGCTCAAATTGAACTAACTCATCTTGCATTGCGAAAATCCAAGATTCATTAGTTAACGCCTCATTTATATTTTTAGGCTCAATTTGAGATAAGAAAACAAGATTAATGATATTTCTAATAGAGGAACGAGTACTTACACCTTTTTTGAAATTACCAATAATTTCTTTTATCGAATGTCCCGTAATGTCTTTATAACTTGTGGTAACGTCGAATTCTCTTCCTTAGCCTCCTCCTCTTTTTGAAACTCCTTAGCCACATTTTCACCTTGGTTTTGGTTATTTAAAATACCTGCATCATCATCCAAAACCTTTCTCGACAAAAATGGGTCAGCTTCCTCAAATACAATATGTATAGATTCTTCTACTACTAACGTACGTTTATTGTAAACTCTATAAGCTTTACTGTTAGTAGCATATCCAAGGAAAATCTCATAATCAGATTTAGCATCAAATTTACCTAGATTATCCTTGTCATTCATAATGAAGCATTTACACCAAAATACTTTAAAATAGCAAATGTTAGGAGTCTTACCATTCCAAATTTCATATGGGATTTTGTTAAACCCTCTACGAATCGATACCCGATTCACCACATGGCAAGCTGTACTTACTGCTTCGCCCCAGAAGTAGGTTGGTAAGTGATTTTAATTAAGCATTGTTCTGGCCATTCCTTGAAGCGTCATGTTCTTCCTTTCCATTACACCATTTTGTTGTGGTGATCTTGGTGTAGAGAAGTTATGAGCATAACCATACTCATCACAGTAACTAATAACATCATCATTTTTAAACTCTCTTCCTCTGTTATTACGAATATTAATAATAGAACATTGCTTCTCATTTTGAATCCGTTTACAAAATTTAGCAAATACAGAAGTAACTTCACTTTTCTTAGCAAGGAAAAATACCCAGGTAAGTCTAGAAAATCATCAATTATTACGAAGGCATAAAACTTACCACCAAGACTAGCAACATAATTTGGTCCAAATAAATCAAGATGCAACAATTCAAGACATCTAGACGTGGACGTGTGCATCTTTTTCTTAAATGATGATTTAGACTGCTTGGCTAATTGACATGCATCACATACTTTATATTTCACAATTTGCAAATTAGGTAGGCCACGTACGAGACTCTTCTTGGATAATTTAGAAAGTAGCTCTATACTAGCATGCCCAAGTCTCCTATGCCACAACCAACTATTTTCACATAAAGCATTTAAACAGGATAAATTTTGAGAAGTAAAATAATTAAATGAGTAGGTATAAATATTCTCAAAACGTGATGCAACTAACAAGATACTACTGTCATGACCATTCTTAATGTTGCATTTATCATGATCAAATATCACATTATAGCCCTTGTCACATAGTTGACTAATACTAAGTAAGTTATGTTTGAGTCTATCAACTAGTAACACATCTTTAATAATAGTAGTACCATTACCAATTTTACCCATGCCGATAATTTTACCCTTGGAGTTGTCTCCAAAAGTCACATGACCTCTATCCTTAGGTGTCAAAGATGTGAATTTTGATTTATCTCCTGTCATGTGTTGAGAACAGCTGCTTTCTAGGAACCATTTGTCCTTGCTTATTGATGGTTTTAGAATAACCTGCAAGGAGCACCTCAAATAGTTCCTAAGTGGTACCCAGTCTACGTGGGTTCGATCTTGTTAGTCGGGACAATTTTAGTTCTTTTTGGAACCCAAACTTGTCTACAGTTAGATATTTTAGCAAAACATTTACGAATAGTATGCCCCACAATATTACATTTAAAACATCTAACAAGATCCTTGGTTTCAGAAAAGAATTTTTGAAAACGTTTTTGTTTAAGATTTTTCTGAAATCCAATACCGACTTTATCAAAAATACCACGTGAACTTCCCAAAAACATTTTTAAGTTATTCTCACTACCGGTGAATTTGAGAATAATTGAATGTAAATCCGACATCTTGGATTTCAATTCATTATTTTTAGATTCGTAGTCCATTACTTACTTGTTTAATGTATTAATTGTACTTTGAAGGGCATTTATTTTAGTACACTGGTTTTTATAATCATGCAAAAGTTCTCTATAAACATCAAATAATTCATCAAAATCTAAAGGACAAGAACCTGAATATTTTGTTACCTCACTACCAGTGGCCATCAATGCAAACATGTACATTTATTCACGTTCTTATTTTTCTGAGCTACTTGATTCGGTATCATCCCAAGTAGCCTTCATAGACTTTTTCTTGCTCTTATTTCATTTCTTCTTCTCTTTCTTCTTCTATTCCTTTTCTTTATCATTTTTCGGTTTGGGACAATCAATTTAAAAGTGACCGGTCTTGTGACAGTTGTAGCATTCCACATTGTTCATGTTGAAATTTCTTCTCCCGCGTAATGTATGCCAAGTCATTTTTCTAAAATTATTTGTGAGAAGCGCCACGTCTTTCTCTTGCTCACTGTCAAGACTTTCATCATCACTATCATCCTCTTCTTCAATTTTCTGGGCCTTTAGCGCCAATGATTTCCTCTTGCTATTTCCGGTGTCATCCTTATATCCTTTAATCACCATTTCATGAGTCATCAAGTTGCCTATGAGATCATTAATTTTGTATTTGCCAAGATCCTTAGCTGCCTCAATTGCAGTCAGCTTCGACTCCCATACTTTTGTCAAAGATCTTAGAATCTTTCGAACTCTATCCTCCATGGAGTATGGCTTTCCAAGTTGTCTCAAGTGATTGTAAATTTTCTTGAAACGAGTATACATCTCTTGATTCGATTCAGTTTCTCCCATTCTGAACAATTCAAATTTCCTTATAAGAGCGCTGATTTTCGATTGCTTCACTTGACTTGTCTCTTCGTGGGTAACTTTTAGCTTGTCCCATTTTCCTTTGTTGATTTACAATCTGAAACTCTCGAGTATTCATTAGCATCCAAAGAACAAAATAAAATATTAATAGCTTGAGAGTTCATAGAAAGTTTTTGCTTATCGGAAGCAGTCAGCTACTCTTTCTTCTTCTTGACTCCGTTTTCCATTGGAACAAACGGACCATCCTCGATCATTAGCCACACATCAAAATTTGTTGCATAAAGGAAGACTATCATTCTGTCTTTCCAGAACGAATAATTTTCACTTGCAAACAACAGTGGTCGGTGCATAGACTGCCCCTCAGCTAGTGTGTCTATTATGTGTGCCATGTGATATTTGTTAGCTAAATTTGTCGAGCTAAACCAACTATGATACCAAATGTTGGCCCAGTGAGCTACCCAAGAGGGGGGGGTGAATTGGGTAGTATTAAAAATTATCAAAATATAACTCTTAAAAATCAAACAATTAATATTATCGTAAAATTAGTTATTATCTTTTATAGCAGTGGATTATGTGTTATCAACTAGGTGCACACCCAAACAACAAAATATAAACAATATAAATAATTCTGCCCACAAAAATTTATACTGGTTCACCAAACTACTCTTGGCTAATCCAGTCCCTCGAGCTCCGCGGAGAGTTGCACCCACTAAACTCAAGATCCCCTTAAAGGTTGGAACCAAACCCTCACAATGATTTTTTTCGCAGGCTCAGAATCAATCTTTACAATTCCTTTTCACAGGCTAAGGAATAACCTCTATCTTTTTACCAGGTGGAAGATTAACCTAATTCTATTACAGGGAGAATCACGACGTAATTCTTTTTATACCTTAGGCTCAAGAATTAAACCTCACACAAATAGGCTCTAAATATCCTTTTAGCAGGTAAGGATTGAAACATTACAATTCACTTACAATTTTATAAAGGAAAAATTAAAATCTAATCTTTTTATTCTCTAGGTAAAGATCAAAACCTCAATCTCTTTACCGGAAGAGATTGAAACTAGCTACACCTAATTAGACATTCTCAATAGTATCTAATTCACACACAATTCACTAATTATAAAAATTGATAAGTTTTTCCCACTTGGAGCTTCTACTATCTCAGATTAATTAATATTCAATTAATGTCCCGAAACTAGTGATAAAAATAATGTGAGGAAATTCAAAATCTATTTTTAAACAAAAAAAAAAAAAAAAAAAACCCGGATAGCAAGCAATTTAGCACGTAATCAGATTTTCTAAAGAAATTGTTTCAAAACATATTTTTCAATAAAAATTCGGGAAACAATTTCAACGGTCAGCTTCAAGAAAATAATAATAATAATAGAAAATAAGAGAATAACTTGGAACAATCTTACCAGGAATCCACCGAAAGAATAATGATTAGAATACCAATGACACTTCAAACCTGTAGTAGCAATAATTCACAACAAATGTTTCTCAAGAATAAATCTCAAGAAAGATCTTAAAATGCACTCAATATGATTTTATAATGATGACTCTCAGAAATCTCAGGAACTGAATAGCTCTTGAATTTTGATTGATTTGGATCATTGTATTTTTTAAACCTAAAAAACGCAGGTTTATTTATAGGGGTTTATAACAAGCCCTCTAACGGCTAGTTACCATATATCGTGACAAATAATTACTCTATAAGCCCCCTTATATCATTAAGACTCAATCTTGGTATAATTCACTTAAATATATCTTTTCAAACATTCAATTTAATCCCTCAAACTTTTACTCAATCTCAATTAGATAAGATAGAAAGAATTACATGTACCAAATTGAGAAATATCAAAACTATTTGAACCATATCTATAGGATTATTTAAATATCATTTAAATAACTAAGAAAATATCAGATTCTTAAGATATCTTGGAAATCCTAACCATAAAACGGCTAGTAACGACTACTTTTTAAATAAAATCCGAAATTCTATAAATCCTGAAACAAATCCATCTGTCGACCGACCAAGGCCCGTCTATCGATCGCCCGATTCAGGACGTAGCCCAAGCTAGAATCTTTTCACCCATCGGTCGACCGCCCATCCGTCACCAGTCGACCAGACGATTAAACAAGTTTCACAGGTCGACTTGCCTATCGACCGGAAGACCTAGAGAGTTCATCGTCTAAGTACAGGTCGACTTACCTGTCGACTGAACATTTTAGGGACTTTGGCTCATTTTCATAAGTTGACCGCTACTCTTCCAGAAGTTAATCGAGCCCTGCTGGAACTTGTTCCTCAATTAATTTTTCATTCAATTTCTTTGACATTTTTGCCCCTTTAATCTATTTCGTTTCTCGGTTAGCTCCACTAAATTTTTAAATTCAGTTTTAATCAATTATCTTTCTTCAATTATACATAGGAGCAAATATGTTAATTAATTAGGATCCTATCAAAAAACACACATAATTGTAAAAATATTTTGTGTCATGTGTGATTCTAATCGGGAATCATTAAGAATAAAAATTTAACCTGAGTTATTTTTTCTACGTTCTTCAATTTCTTCGATCTCTTAACGTTAATCGTCTTTGTCATTGTCTTTTGCATCCATTTAGCATTTGTCACAATATCTTCATGATAATCTCATCACTGGAACTAATAAACTGAAGCACTTAATAAAATTGTTAGTTCCACAAAAAATAACAACATTTAATTGTCCATCAAAATCTTAGGATCAAGAAGGGAATATTGGTGAAAAATGGTCTACCACAAATAGAGGTGTTTGGACTACATCCTATCTTTGGAAGCTATACCTAAAGACTTAGTGGATTCAATTCAAGTGGAGACCCTTGATGATAAAGTTAGTTCGCTTGATCCCCCAAATCCACCTCACGGTGGGTTGATTCTTAAGCAATTACCAGATCACCTTCGATATACATTCTTGGGGGAGGACTCCACCGATCCGGTCATTATCTCATCATCTTTGACTCAAGAAGAAGAGAACAAATTATGTAATATCCTGAAACGGCACAAGTCCGCATTCGTGTGATCTATTTTCGACATAAAGAGAATAAGCCTAACTATTTACATACATAAAATAATGATGGATGGCTCATTCAAGCCCTCAATTGAGCATCAAAGAAGGCTAAATGCTGTGATGAAGGAGGTGGTTCGTGCCGAAGTGTTAAAGTTATTGAATGCTAGAATCATAAATGCTATATCGGACAGTGAATGGGTGACCCAAGTGCAAGTGGTTCCCAAAAAAGGAGGCATGACTGTGGTGACGAATGAGAGGAATGATCTAATTCCCACATGAACCATCATTGGATGGAAAGTATGCATTGATTATAGAAAGTTGAACAAGACCACACAAAATGATCACTTTTCTCTCCCGTTCATTGATCAAATGTTGGATCGTCTCTCCGGTTATGACGACTATTGTTTTCTTGATGGTTATTCATGCTATAATCAAATATCCATTGTACTGGAAGACCAAGAAAAGACAACATTCACATGACCGTACGGCACATTTGCATACCGTCGTATTCCATTTGGCCTTTGCAATGCTCCGACAACATTCCAACGGTGTATGAGGGTGATCTTTTCTGATATGGTGGAAGATATTAAAAAAGTATTCATGGATGGTTTCTCGATCTTTGGTTTATCCTTTGACCATTGTCTTTATAATTTATCACTTGTTCCCAACCGATGTGAAGAGAAACATTTAGTTCTCAATTGGGAGAAATATCATTTTATAGTCAAGGAGAGAATCATCGTAGGCCATCGGGTCTCTTTAAAGGGGCTTGAGGTGGATCGGCGAAGATTGAGACAATCGAGAAAATTCTGCTACCAATTAATATGAAGGGAGTAAGAAGTTTCCTAGGTCATGCCGGTTTCTACTGGAGATTCATCAAATATTTTTCTAAAACGGTGAATCATATGCCATTTGCTTGAAAATGATGCCCCTTTTATTTTTGATGATTCTTGTGTGGGAGCATTTAATTCTATAAAGGAGAAATTGATCTCGGCTCTGATTATAGTCGCTCCGGATTGGAATGAGCCGTTTAAGATCATGTGAGATGCGAACGATTATGTGGTTGAAGCTATTTTAGGCCAACGCAAGGAGAATATTTTTCGATCAATATACTATGCAAGTAAAACGCTCAATACTGCTCAAGAGAATTATACCACCACGGAGAAGGAGATGTTGGTGATGGTCTTTGCTTGTGATAAGTTCTGTTCTTACATTATGGGGTCTAGGGTGATCATCTATACAGACCATGCTGTCATCCGGTACTTATTTACCAAGAAGGATGCCAATCCTCATCTAATCCGATGGATTATCTTTCTTCAGGAATTTGATGCTAAGATTCGAGACAAAAAGGGGAGTGAGAACGTGGTAGCCGATCATCTCTCCTGGATCGTGTTAGAAGATGTTGGTGATGATTTATGTATCACGAAAGTTCTCCCAGATGAGCAATTGTTCAATATTGAAGCTAAACTTCCATGGTTTGCAGATATAATCAATTATCTCGCAAGCAAGGTGTTGCTGTCGGACCTATCAAGTGCCTAAAGGAAGAACTTCCTATTTGATGTGAAGCATTATATGTGGGATGACCCAAAGTTGTTCAAGAAATGCACCGATCAAGTCATCCAACAATGTGTTCCAAAATAGAAAATGGCAAGCATTCTATATCATTGCGACTCATTGCCATGTGGGGGGCATTTTGGAGCAACACAGACGGTTGCTAAGGTGCTTCAATCAAGTTTTTACTGGCCGATGCTTTTTCATGATTAATATACATTTGTAAAAACTTGTGATCGATGCTAGAGAGTCGGCAACATCTCGAGACGGAATGAGTTGCCCTTAACATCTATTCTCTAGTTGGAGCTCTTTGACGTTTGGGGGATTGATTTCATGGGACCATTTTATCCGTCCTTCGGTCAGGAGTATATCTTACTGGTGGTAGATTACGTGTCAAAATAGGTAGAGCAAGTGGCCACGCCGACCAATGATACCAAAGTGGTTATGAAATTCCTTCAAAAGAACATAATGAAAAGGTTCGGTACTCCTCGAGCAATCATTAGTGATGAAGGAACCCACTTCTGTAACAAAATATTCAATACTCTATTGACAAAGTATAGAGTCCAGCACAAGGTGGCGCTTCCTTACCATCCCCAAACAAACGGCCAAGCCGAAGTGTCAAATCGAGAAATAAAATAGATCTTGGAGAAGACGGTTCACTCTAACCATAAGGACTAGGTGGTGAAATTAGACAATACACTGTGGTCATACCGCATGACTTTTAAAACACCGATCGGAATGTCTCCGTATCAGTTGGTGTTTGGAAAAATGTGCCATTTGCCAGTTAAATTGGAGCACCGTGCTTATTGGGCGATAAAGAAGCTTAATTTTGATCTCAATGCTTCGGGGCAACAACGTTTTCTTCACCTCAATGAGATGGAGGAATTTCAGAACGAGGCATATGAGAACGCCAAGTTGTACAAGGACAAAATGAAGAGATGGTACGACAAACACATCGTCAGGAGAGAGTTTAGCTCGAGACAACAAGTGTTACTTTTCAACTCTGGGCTGAGATTCTTTCCCGGAAAACTGAAGTCCAGGTGGTCAGGACTATTTCGGATCAAGCAAGTATTTCCATTCAGTTCTGTTGAATTGGAAGGTGACGACGGATGGATTTTTTGAGTCAACGAGGAGAGAATCAAACATTATTTTGGCAAAAAAGAATGAATTGTGAAGAGTATCTCCTTCATTGACGATTGATGTGGATCGTTGCTAAGTCCATCTAGGGACGTTAAATCGAGCGCCTTTTTTGATATATAAGCCACGTGATTCGTTTTCACCAATTTTTGCTAAAGTAATTTTTTTTGGAGGTTGAAGTGATCATGAAGCAAGTTTGTTGAGTAAATGGATGATCTTGGATGTTAGGGAATGTAATATGATCTTGAAGGAGAAGAAATAGCGGAACGACAATGAAACGGTGGCCAACTGTTTGAAAAGAATACAGCAGAGGGCCTATAGGCCTGAATTCACTGCAGCGACCACAAGGCAGAAAACATTCTGCCCCTACATCACTGCAGCGAGAAAACCATTTGCTGCAGTGACCACAAGGCAGAAAGGCCGCTGCCCTTTTTTCTCTGCAGCGAGAAAACCTCTCGCTATAGAGATGGCGCCGTTTCATTCTATACCTATTTTCAAACCCTAACTCCGGACAACTCCTCAAAGTTTTCTCCCAAACCATTATATAACCTCAAATCCATCCCCCTATACTCAAAAAATAAATATCCCCACCACAAATCAACCACAAAATCACCATTCCAAACCCTAAATTCGGTGGTTCTAAGGATTGGAGTCAAATTGGAGAGATTTTCATTTCCATCCATTGGGCACTCAAAAATTTGTCAAGTAAGTTGTTTAAAATGCCATTCCACTTGTGTGCTCTCGATTTTTTATTGATTTGGTTGATTGGATTGAAGTTTGGTTGTGAATTTGAAAATTTAGTTTGAAACCTTTGGTTGCCTATTGCGAATTTCGAGCTACTGTGATTTTGGGTTGGTTTTTGTGAAGAAAGACTTTATTTATTGGTGGTTTGATTGTTGGATTCAATATTTGTAGAGAAATTTGTGCATTTTGTGTTGAAATCTTGTGGGTCGTGTATTGCCAATTGAGGATTTGTTGGTGTTCTTGAAGTTGTGGGTTCAAATTCTAAAATTGTAAGATCCACATTGTGAATTGGTGAAGGGTTGTTGTGTGTTGAGTTGAAAAGTCATGCCGCAGAAAGCCATTACAAAACGACAAAGGGGAGAGGGATCTGGTTCACGAGCCATCGATACCGCATGGGATTATAACTCAAGCCGATTTGTTTCCAAACAAGAGGAGAAACATTTCAATCGATTTGAGCACAAATGAAATTGCATTCGTGAACGCGGCTTTGCCGAACGTGATGAGCTTTTACACGAAATTGCGAATATGATACGAGAAAGAGGTTGGAAGCGCTTGTGTAGACAATTGGGCCTAGGTAATGCCACATTGGTTCATGAATTCTTCGCAAATGCCGTAAATTACGAGAACCACTGGACCATGGTCTGGAATCACGTGGTGAAGTTTGATTTTGAAACTATAAACGAGCACCTAAGGTTGCCCACGGAGGAGCCCGATGTAGATTCGGATGAGGACATGGCGAAGGAGGATCTTGACACGATCATCAAGACGATATGTTCCAGTAATGTGCATTGGGTACATACGAGGCCAGATCTAGCTATTTTTCCATCCAAGCACTTGAAACAATTTCTAAAAACCTGGTCCCATTTCATATGAGCCAAATTGCACCGACGGCTCATTTGACTAACGTTACAAAAGGCAAGTCCTTGACACTATATGCTATTGAGACTAATTAGCTATTAAACGTCAGTTTTCTCATCAATTCTGCCATCCAATATGCCATCTGAAACACAAAAACAAGCCTTCCCTTCCCTTCTCTTCTCATAGAGCTATTTCGGAAAGAGGGTGTGGAAATCTCTAACGATAACTTGTGCCACCCCAAAAGACCATTGGATATCCCCGGCTATGAAGCGAATATGGAGCAACAAAGTTGAGGGAAGAGATGAAGAAGAAGTAGGGACATCCATAGACTAAAGTTCTGGGGGTCCCGTCCGAGCGAAAATCTCGACGGAAAGTCTTCACCAACCATTGGTGTATTAGGGAGAGCAACTACATGATTTATGGCTAGACGTCGCCGTGATTCAAAATGAACAATATCAAATTCGAAATGAAAATGGTGAATTTCGAATGTACCAGGACCAGTAAACCAGATGATGCATCAGGCTCTCCAGTACTTTGAAATGGTAGCAGGTTATGACATGAGCGGCTATCCCTCGATGCACTAGCTCCCGACATATCTTCGGCAACTACTACACAATCCTTCCCACCACAACGGCGGTGGGGACGACATGCCTTATGATGGTTAGTAGGAGGTGAGCCTTCAATGTCTCACCTCCTAGGTACGTGTTCAAAATCTTCTTCGTCATCATGCTACATGCCTATTATTGGGATTGATGATGGGTCCCTGTGGACACTGACTAGTCTAAGTTTGGGGGGATGTTTATGTTATTTTTGATATGCTTTATGTTTCTGTTTTGGATGCTTGATGTTTTGTATGTTTTTTTTCTAGTTTAATGACTTTTGCTAGTTATGTAGTTTATGTTGGTTATGTAGTTATGTTTAAATAGTTGTTAAACATTATGTAGTTTAATTTAAATTGTTGTTTAGTTTGATGTATGTTTAGTTATTAAATGTTGTCTTGTTTAATATTAGTGTAAGTATGTTTGTGTTAGAAGTAGTAGTTTTTGCGTGTTGAGTTTTGTAGTTCTTCTGGGCTATTACCCATTGATGAAATTATCCCCTAGTTGTTTATCGAGATCAAGGGTAATGCCCATTAATGTGTGTTCTTTGTGCTTGACATTTCGATTTGGTAAAAGTCATTGTGGATCCTAATTTGTATGAGCATGTAGACTCAATGTACTAGCTATCCAGATCGATTTGACGCCGATTATCCAGTAGCCACGTTCATGATAATTTTAGGGATTCTAGAACCTGATTGGGGGAAATTTAAGGCAAAATCCTAGGCGAGGTAGTTCAGGAGATATGATTTAGGCATTCATTTTAATCACTTGAGCCGTTGAAGCCTTCCATGCAATATGTTTTACCCCTCGTTACCTTGTCAAAGCCTGTTAGCCATTTCAATTCTGAACACGTAACAAGTACCCTGGCTAATTAAAGTTTTTCCAAACCACTATTGCTAAACCTAAGGCACAATTTGAGTTGAAATCAAGTTAGCATTTGTTTATGCTACTTGAGGTGAGCGGTTGGGTTTTGGGCGAACGTTTGATTGGTTCGGTATTCGAGTACTCACTTTTCATTTTTCTATCGTATTTCCATACCAGTGGCTATTCTGTTGGCTTTTCACTGCAGCCTTCTCGCTGCAGCGATCAAGCAATAGCTGACAACATATTTTCTTGATATTTTTTATCCCTATTTGTATCCACCCATTGCCTACCTTACCAAAAATGTTTAGAAGGTTTTTAGAAGCCCTAGATCAGACCAATGAGGAGAAGAACACATTTAGAGAAGAAGAAACGATCTTCGAACTATTTTTGCGGAAGTGGAACCATCCACTTTACAGATTTGCTATTCCTTATTTGTTTCTCTATTTGGTTCTAGACTTTGTTGATTGAATAATGATGTTTATCTCATGTAATGTTGAATATTTGGTGATGATCATGAGTGGATGGTGGCGGAATATTACGTCGCCACTTTCACCGCAAGTGTACGGGTCAAGTTTTAGTACAGATTAGAAGAGTAAGGGTTGTCGTATCCACAAGGATTGGTTGAGATTATTATCGAGTACCATAATTATCATAACCTAACTTTATCTAGGTGATAAAAAATGTGTTTATAATTAATAAATACTAAACTAAAATACTAATTTATCTACTTATACTATATTACTATATTGAGATGTTTAGGGGAATGGATTATCTAAGGATTAACTTCATTTACTTAAATGTGTTTGATCTCGTTTAACTTACGTTAATGGTGTTCGACTTATCTGACAATCTCTGTATCGTAAACTCATTCACTCCCTCTCCCGAGTGACAAGTGGATGAATATGTGACTTTACGTTAATGCCGAAGTCCCCCTCTAGCATTTTTAGAACACATGGTCATATGAGTCTTGTCCTAACGTCATTGATTGCACACTTTCTAACTCCCTCCAGGGTTATTAGGTCGTCGCGTTGTGTTTTACCCTAGTTCGAATTCGGGGTTACCTCTCCCAAATGTCAAATCCCGTATTCTCAATATATCTAAACAAATATATAATCGAAGAATAACGGTAAACACAATCAAATAACGAAGAAACCCCATTAACGAAACATCGATTTCAAATAAATCACATATTCATAAATTATATTAATCCCTAGACAATAACTGTTTAGCCAATGGCCATAACCATATATACATTGATAAACAAACTAAACACGCTTAAACCAACTACCAAAGTTAAGAAAATAAAAAAAAGAAATGAAGGAACTTAGCCGTATTCCGAAGATCCGCCGCTAAAACCACTCCGAGAGCATTTTTCCTTCTTCGATTTGTGTTCTTCTCCTTTGGGGTTTGGATGAGCTCCCCCAAAACCTCTCAAAATACTCCCTAATATGTTCTAAAACGTGTTGGGGGATGAAGGTATCAACTTAAGGGGTTCAAAATATCCAAAAATATTAAGAAAACCCCTTTACAGCTAGTTCCAGACCTCCGCGGTAGTGGAAATGCAGAGTGTTTAGCAACTCTCTGCTGTTTCACCGCTGCGGCGGTGACATCCTTTCTTGTTTTGACTGTAACTTTCTCTTCCAAAGTCTAATTGAGGTGATTCAAAAATCTATGTAAAGCTAAGAGAAATATCTATAATACACGTTGTGAGTTTTTCCAAAATTGGATTGCATCATAGTAAAAAATAGCCTTGAAGTTAATGGACCTGTACCGATTTTGCACATTTTCACCATGTTATTAAAAAACCTACCAAACAATAGAAAAATATATTAAAACAACGAAAGAGCTTGAAAACACACAATTATTTGAATCTAAAAGTACTTGATTTGTCAATAAATAAATCACTTATTAAATACCCCCAAACTCAAAATTTTATCTAGTCCTCGAACAAAACACCCACACAATACGAGAAAATAACACGACTAATTACGAAATTAAAAACGAAGAACAAAAAACACTAAAAACATTCGATAATAGTAAGCGTCATTCTGGATCTTGTCAAAGTGTGTGTGATAAAACTCAATTATACAACTATCCGTCGATCGGATTGGATTATCCATCAATAAAACTCATGACTAAAACCAAAAAGGTATAGGAAATCCATAAGCCTGACTGGGTTCTATTCTCCACTAATGTAGGCTAAGCAATTCAAAAAGATTAGTAGGACTTGGTTTAGTTTTGGAAAATGGCCAAAGGTATATCGGAAATAGAAAACAGGTTAACGTTATTAACTTAACGATACCCGAGGCACATGCTTGGCACTCTCACACTCGAACCCATAGATAAATTTGAAAAAATCCTAAACATATATTTATGAATTTCTACTCACTTATCAAAAGAAATAGAAAATAAAATCGTATATACATGTTTTTCTCTTTTCTCATTTTTTTTAAACGAAGCACACCCCCAAACTTATTCGATTACTACAATTTCACGGGTGTGGTTAAAACAATACAAGTGAGTGCTCGAATACCAAACCAATTTAAAAGTTTTCCCCAAACCCAACCGCTCACATCAAGTAGCATACACGGATGCTAACTTGATTCACTCAAATTTGTGCCTTCTGTTCAGCGATATAGGTTTGGAAAGAATTCAATTGGCCATGGTATTAGTTAAGTGTTCAGAATTGAAACGGTTTTTTCGGTTTTGGCAGGGTAACGAGGGATAAACTTATAAGAATGTAAGCTTTAAAGGCTCAAGCGATCAAATGAATGCCTAAATCATATCTCCCAAACTACCTTGCCTAGGATTTTACCTCGAATGTTCCCCAAATTAAGTTCTAGAATCCCTATTTGCTTGAATTTGGGTGACGGATAATCATTTTCAAATCAATTGGATAGTTATACATTGAGTTTACGCGCTCGTGTATTTAGGATCTACAATAACTTTTATTAAAACGATACGTCAAGCACACATAACACACATGAATGAGGTTTACGCTCGACCTCAATAAACAATCAGGGGACAAACTCATCGTCGGGTAATGGCCCAAATGAAGTCAAAACTCAACACACAATAACAACTAACCTAAACAGACATACACACAATAAAAACAAAACAACATAACTAACATACTACACATCACCGCCAAACTTAAAACGGATAGTGTCCTCAACAACCCATGAATGATCCCAATGATAGAATAAATCATTTTAATGATGACAGGGGTTTAGAATACGTACTTGGGATGCGAGAGAATCTCGCCTCTGAATCAAGTCGGCAGTGATGGATTTAATTTATTTTTTTCCTTGGGTTGCCTCCCAAGAAGCGCGTGGTTTATTGTCCTTGGCTCGACACGGAGAACGACTCGTTAAAGAGAGGCTTTTGTCCATAGTACGTGTCATAGAACACCACACACGGGTCTTAATTGTTTACACCCTCAAGCTTGGCCAGATATGGCTTTGATTGGCTCAAACTTTCAACAAAACTCTCTACCGGCTTATGTGCTTGGTGGATATGAAAGTGCATTGCTTTTGGTGGCAAAGGACAAGTGAGCCACATCGGATACTCGTAGATATGATCATTTGGGATCGATGCTGGTATCACAATTTGGATCTCCAATGGTGAAGAATCACAATCGTCGATCTAGGCTTGGGTTCTCGTATCATTTAAATAATCATAGTTGCACTCTTCCAAGCTCCTTTTGCTTGTTTTCGGTTCCTCGTGGTGGCTTTCAATGAATGTGGCATTTGTATCTCCCTGTGCCACCACGTCTAACTTGGCCTCAATTAAGTAGATAGAATGACCGATTTGCTTCTGAAGAGACATTACGGTCGCATCGATTTCAGTGCAAATCGTCTCAATGTTGTCAAGACAATCTTCATGGTCATTGATCAGGTCATTCATCTTCCTCCAAAATGCCTGAGTCTCCCCAATAAAATCAGCGAATATTTTCTCTAGGGTGGGGGAAGACTCAACGTATTGGTCCAGGGTGTCAATCCATGGCTCCAAAGCGGTGAAACTATCCCCCAAGCTTTGATAACTTGGTGAATAATTCCAATACTGAAAATCAAACTCGACCATATCTTCCAATAACCAATAGGCTTCGTCCGCGGTTAATTGGTCGAAAGAGATGGTACCATTTCCTCTTTCAACCCAATTTCTTATTGCGGCTAGTAACCTATTGAGGAAGTTTAATAGTTGACACTTCCTTGGGAAACGATGGTTCGGAAATTGGAATAGCAATTTCTTATAACGATCCCAAGCACTATAAAACGGCTCAGAATCCCATTGAAAGAAATGCAAAAGCACTTGTTGATCTACATCGTCAAGTACCTTGCAGGAAAAAAAAAAACTATAAACAAAAAATTATAAACAAAAGAAATGCCTTAATTAAAATCAGGTCATTTACTCACAATATCAACAATAATCTAAAACACAATCCTTGGCAACGACGCCAAAAACTTGGTGGCAGAATATTACGTTGCCACTTTCACCGCAAGTGTACGGGTCAAGTTTTAGTATAGATTGGAAGAGTAAGGGTTATCGTATCCACATGGATTGGTTGAGATTATTATCTAGTACTGTAATTATCATAACTTAACTTTATCTAGGAGATAAAAAATGTGTTTATAATTAATAAATACTAAACTAAAATACTAATTTATCTAATTATACTATATTACTATATTGAGATGTTTAGGGGAATGAATTATCTAGGGATTAAATTCATTTATTTAAATGTGTTTGATCTCGTTTGATTTATGTTAATGATTTTTGATTTATTTGACAACCTTTGTATTGTAAATTCATTCACGCCCTCTCCTGAGTGACAAGTGAATGAATATGTGACTTCGCGTTAACACCGACGTCCCACTCTAGCGTTTTTAGAACATGTAGTCACATGAGTCTTATCCCAACGTCATTGATTGCACACTTTCTAACTCGCTCTTGGGTTATTAGATCATCGCGTTGTGTTTAACTCTAGTCCGAATTCGGGGTTACCTCTCCCGAGTGTCAAACCCCGTATTCTCAATATATCTAAAAAAGCATATAATCGAAGAATAACGGTAAACACAATCAAACAACGAAGAAACCCCATTAACGAAACACCGATTTCAAATAAACCACATATTCATAAATTATATTAATCCCTAGACAATATCCATTTAGCCAATGGCTATAGCCGTATATACAATGATAAATGAGCTAAACACGCTCAAACTAACTACCAAAGTTAAGAAAATAAAGAAAGAAACGAAGGAACTTAGCCATATTCCAAAGATCCGCCGCTAAAACCACTCCGAGAGCGTTTCTCCTTCTTCGATTTGTGTTCTTCTCCTTTGGGGATTGGATGAGCTCCCCCAAAACCTCTCAAAATACTCCCTAATATGTTCTAAAACATGTTGGAGATGAGGAGATCAACTTAAGGAGTGAAAAATATCCCAAAATATTAAGAAAAGCCCTTTACAGCTAGTGCCAGACCTCCGCGACGGTGGGATAACAGCCGTAGCGGTGGTGTCACCGCTGCGGCGATGTCACCACTGCGGCGATGAAACTATTTCTTGTTTTGTTTGTAATGTTCTCGTCCGAACTACGATTGAGGTGATTCAAAAACCTATGGAAATATAAGAGAAATATCTACAACTTCCATGTTTTGAGTTTATCTAAATCCGGATTGAATCATAGTAAAAAATGGCCTTGGAGTTACTGCACCTGTACTAGTTTTGCACATTTTCACCATTTTATTCAAAAACCTACCAAAAAACACAAAAAAATATTAAAACTACAAAAGAGCTTAAAAACACACAAATATTTGAATCTATGTTTCATTAACGGTTGTTCATGTATATTCGATTGATTAGTAAGACTCATGTAATCGTTTAAAGGCTAGATAGGGATATCGGTGTTGACACGGTTGCATATTCCCTCACTTTACACTCGGGAGAGGTAGTGGGTGATTTTTTGATACCTATATTGTCAGATAGATTGAATACCGTTAATGTAAACTAGACTAAATCAAACATGTATTAGTGAACGAAATTAATTCCTAGGTAATCCATTCTCATGGAATTAATTCCAAGTAATTTAGGTTTAATTAGTTTTCAAATAGAAAACACATTTCAAATCTTGAATCGTCTAGATAAAATTGAGTTATGTCAATTGTAGTACTTAACTAGTTATAACAATAAATCCCAGTGGACGACACTTGATCTTCGGATCCACTTTATTAAAACTTGACCTCGTGCACTTGCGATTAAAATCAAAGCGCAAAAATATCGCAATAAGTTTTTGGCCCCGTTTCCAGAGATTTAAAGTTTTTTCTTAAGTTGATATTACTATCAAGTAGCTCAATATTAATCTTGACACTCTTTTGTTTTATTTGTTTTAGTTTAATCGTTTTCATTTGTTGTGGTGACTGATAGTGTATGCTATGTAGCCGAAGTTTGGAATTTCTTGCTCTTGATCCAAAGATTGAACGTACATTAAGGAGGCTAAGAAGATAGAGGAGAAATCAAACTCAAGAAATGGTCGATGGTGGTGATGATCGTGTGCCATGACAACCGTCGGTGCCTCAAGTGCTACCGCAACAACCACCAAAACCGGAAGTTCAACAACAGTGGGTCCTTAGGGATTACTATCGACCCGTCATGTTTGACAACTATTCTGGGATCCGGAGGCAGCCAATCCAAGCAATCAACTTTTTGTTGAAACCCGCCCTGATCAACATGGTTCAATAGAACCAATATGGCAGGAATCTTCATGAAGATCCAAATATCCATCTGGTGACATTCTTGGAGATTTGTGACATCATGAAGATTAATGGAGTCACGGATGAGGTCATCCGGCTAAGGCTATTCCTATTTTCCCTTCAAGATAGAGCCAGGGTTGGTTTCAATCCGTCCAACTGGGAAGTATATCAACTTGGGCTTTTTTGTTTATATTAGCATGCATGTATACTATATTTATTTACTACATTTACATTATTGTCTTTCAATACTGTACTTTAATTACTGTCTTTACATTCCTGCATTTCATTACTATATACTGTCTCCAACGCACGAGCACTCACTGTTACATTGCATATCATATGGAAAACCCAAGCCGTAACCCTCTTAGGGATAGAGTGACCGGTAGTAGAGGCTGACGTCGGTGATTGTATCACATCGAACTAAGCCCTAAAAACCCTTAGGATAAAAAGCGGCGTTAGTAGAAGCAAGGCCAGGGGGGTCTCTCCCTTGGGATTTGGCTACAAAACTCGACTTGCTCGGACTACCAACCAACGAATGATGTTCCCTCGGAGATGATGCAAGAGGTTTGAAGGTCTGGGAACTGAATCGTTTTAGGATGCGCTGGAAGAAAATCCATAACCTCATATAGTGAGCCTAGGATAGAGGATAACTAAAATCTTGCTGTATTTAGGACACTGTCTTGGAGATAGACATGTATATTGTTGTATGTATATAACTACCCTGAAATCTTATAAAAGAGTATCTCTAGGACTGATAGAGAATGGAATAGCCAATTAAGAAACCTCATTATTCATAAAGAGGCATTGTCCATCCAGCTTGTCCAACAGTCATTAGATAGACCCCCTGTCCGTTGGTATGCAACGACATACAATTAAAGGTGAAGACGTTTCTTGATATAGTCAAGATTTTCTGCGAACAATATGGCTACAATCAAGAGGTCTCACCTAATAAAATCTCTTTCCAAAACCCTGACTTGAAAAAGTGGGGAACGTTTTCGGGAGTATGTTGTCTGATGGAGGGATAAAGCCGCACATGTGGTATTGCCAATGAAGAAGGTCGAGGTGGCCCAAATGTTCATCCAGGCTAAACCTTACCCTTATTACGAGCCTTTACCGAACACATTAGATGGCCCTTTTTCCAACATAATACGTCGGGGAGAATACATGGAGGAAGGCCTCTAAACTGGTAAAATACAGAAACCAGCTGATAATGAGGTCAAAAAGTCAACACCTCCGAAAAAAGAAAACCCTGAGGTATTAAAAGTTGACCAAGGTCAGAAAAATAAGCAAAATATCCAAACTCAACCCATTTATAAGCAGTTTAACCTCCCAAGATACCCGGACCAACCCCTACAAAATTTGGAACTCCCTTAGTTTGCACCATTTATGTCACACCCCACCCCGGGCCCCTCGACGCCCGAGGCCGGGCGCGACGTTGGCTTGATATTACCCTACTAACCCACAAATACACACACACACACACACACACACACACACACACATGTACTGTTATAGATTTTTTTTTTCAAAAATAGTATTTACCAAACTCAAAACCCAAGAATACACGTGTCCTAAAATATCTATAACAAAATTATAAAAAACTGAACCATTTCGCGGTTCACACCTATTCCGACATTCCTCCAACAACGACACGACCTTCTGACCCTACCTAGTGCTAGTAGTGGACCCGTCTCTAGCTGTGGCACCTGAGACCAAATATTTTATCGGTGTACTATCTTCATAATATAAAAACAATTTATGGATCAAGCATAACTATCAAATACCATTTTTCAAACATAATATATTATAATCGCACACTGAGACGAAATAACATTCCACAACCATCATTGCAACAAGATAATAAATTTAAATCAATCAATCAAATTATTCTGATATATAATAAAATACCGCACACGTATTTTCCTATTAGCCATAGGATCGTCTCACCTCATGATCGGGAGTTACGACAGTACCGTAACCTGTACAACTTTGTCATCTAAGGTGGCTATCAATGTTAGGGTCATTTAATATCTCCAATGGTAGGAACCAACACGTGGTATAAACCACCATATCATGATGATAATTATCATCATCATCAACAACAACAGATATCAACCACTTGTAGGACTTGCCCTCCTTTCAGGTCATAACATAACGTCCTACAGGACATGCCCTTCTGTCAGGATCACACTATAACATAGTCGGATAATAAAAATCACTTTTCACATTTAAAAAATTACTTGATCCGCATAACGTTATAAAATAATCCATTTAATAACTTTTTTTTTCCACATTTTAATACGAAAATATAATTTGACAATTTGCATTGGAGACATTACACTCACCTCGATTTTTGCGCTACTAAAAATACTATCGTCCAAATGCTACGTGGTCGGCGTCGCTTGTGAACCTAACAACTAAATGGCCGAAACTAAGAATTTATTTAAAATAAATCTAATATGTAATGCGTAACTCTAAAATGCATTATTTCCCATTCTTAATTTTTTTTTTTTTTTTTTTATTATATGAAATTATTTAACGCCTAATTTCTTAAGTTAATATTAAGTGTACAGAAATTATTATAACAACGACTACAATTTTTTTCCCGTTAATAATGTAATCTGCAGAAAAACATTAATTGACTGTTAAATTTTTTATTAATCGACGAAAAGCTAAAAATTGTCGTTTTCGTAAAATTTACAATTTTTATCTTAAATTGTATTCTTTATAAATTAGATATATCTGTATATACAAGTATACCCACTACATTTCTTGAACCCACTATATTAATCGAACCTTCATATATATATATATATATATATTTATTTATTTATTTATTTGAACAAATTATGTATACACACACACACACACACACACAAACACACACACACATATAAGTGAAGAGAAAAAGGAAAATCACCTGCAGTTGCCGGAAGCTTTGGTCTCACTTTTTTTTTTTTTTAACCAAAGATGTGTGTATATATATGTGTGTGTGTGTGTGTGTGTGTGTGTGTATGATACATATATGAAATAAAGAGAAAGACCACCGCTATTGCAACTTACCTTTTTTTTTTCTTTTTTTTTTTTTCTTTTTTTGCTTTGGTCTTGACATGTGTCATATTATATGTATATATTATACAATTACTTGGATGTAATTGTTTCCATATTTAAGAAGAAAACAATTGCAACCATGTTTTATTTTATTTTATTTATTGATTTATACTTATTATCCCTCTTGAAATAAAGAAAATGTTAAATATATCCCAAAATTTTTAAAATTATATTTTAAAGAACTTAATGATCCTTAAACTTTTAAAAGTCAAAATTAATATTAACATACTAACCCTTAAAAGTTTTAAAGTAAAATTTAAATAACACACTGAACCCTATTATTTTTCTAAATGTTCTAAAATGCAACTAGAAATATGCATGTGCAAGAACTAGGCTTTACAATCCTTCCCCTCTAAGAGAAATTTCGTCCCAAAATTTTAGTTACCTTGAACAAAAAAAAATGCGGATATTTATTCCTCCTCTTCTGTTCTCTTTTCCATGTTGCTTTTTCCACAGAGTGACTGCGCCATAGCACTTTCGCCAACAGAATTGTTTTCGTCCGCAACACTTGATCTTTACGGTTTAGAATCTGGATTGGCTCCTCAACGTATGTCAAGTCTTCTTTCAATTCAATTGGTTGAGAAGTCAACATATGCAAAAGGTCTGACACATATTTTTTGAGCATCGATACGTGGAAAACATCATGTAATCTAAACAATTATAGCGATAGAGCTAGTCGATAGGCCGCTGTGCCAACCCGTTCTAGAATCTCGTATAACCCGATATAGCTCAGACTTAGCTTTCCCTTCTTTCTAAATCTCATTATTCCCTTCCACGGGGATATACGCAAAAATAGATAATCACCCACTTCAAATTGCAACTCACGCCTACGCTTGTCAGCATAATTCTTTTGCTGACTTTGAGCAGTCTTCAGTCTTTTTTGAATTACTTTCACCTTTTCCGCCGTCATCTGAGCTATGTTAGTCATCAACAACTTTTGTTCTCTAACTTCAGTCGAATAAACTGGAGTTCTGTACCTTCTACCATACAATGCTTCATATGGTGCCATCTCGATTGCCGAATGGTAGCTATTATTATAGGCAAACTCCATCAATGTTAAATGATCATCCCAGCTACCTAGAAATTCTAGAACTCAACCTCTCAACATATCTTCCAATGTTAGAATTGTATGCTCTGATTGGGCGTCTATCAGAGGATGAAAGGCTATACTGAATTTTAACTTGGTGTCCATAGCGGCTTGAAGACTCGGCTAGAATTTCAAGGTAAATCTTGGATCTCTACCAGACACTATGGAAACTGGCGCACCATACAATCTAATAATCTCATTAATATAAATTTTCGCATACTTGTCCATAGAGTTCATCGTTTTCATGGCCAGAAAATGCCCAGACTTGGTAAGTCTATCAACAGTCACCCAAATAGAATTATGCCCTTTTTGGATACGGGGCAATCCCGAAACAAAGTTTATCATGATATGTTCTCACTTTCACTCTGGGATAGGCAACGACTGCAATAATCCACCTGGACACTAGTGGTCGATCTTAACTTGCTGACAAATGAGGCACCTGACAACAGATTCTGCAATTTATTATTTTATTTTTTCCACCAATAGTGTTCTCGCAAATCCCAATACATTTTGGTACTACCTGGATACATTGTATATGCTGAGCTATGCGCTTTCTCCAAAATATCTCTATACAAATCGGCATTATTAGGTATATACAGTCTATTATCAAACATCAAGGCTTCATCATTATCCCTGACGTGATAGTCAGCTCTATGATAATTCTTCACTTTATCTCTGATCTTCCCCAATTGGGTATCCGACTTCTGCGCTTTTATAATATGGCCAATTAATGTCGATCTCAGGGTCAAAGTCGCACGCAATGCTGCAGTCTGACCAATCGCTAACTGGACTCATAGAGATCTCATCTCGGCATATAGGTTAGTATGAACAACTCGAAGGTGTGGGACCGAACCTGCCAATTTTTGACTCAACGCATCTGCTACCTCATTGGCCTTTCCAAGGTGATAATGGATAGTACAATCATAATCCTTGATCAACTCTATCCAACGCCTCTATCTTAGATTTAATTTCTTCTGAGTAAACAAATATTTCAAACTCTGGTGGTCAGTGTATATCTCTCATATCTCGCCATACATAAAATGTCTCCAAAGTTTCAAGGCAAATACAATCGTCGCCAATTCTAAATCATGCGTCGAGTGGCTATGCTCATGATTCTTTAATTACCGAGAGGCATATACAATCACGTGGTCCATTGCATCAGTACACAACATAGCCCTTAATGTGAAGCGTCACTGTAAATCACAAAGCCACCTCCTTCTATCGGAAGAGAAATTATTGGTGTGGATATTAGTTTATTTTTTAGCTCCTAAAAAAATGTGCTCACATTTGTCAGTCTACTCGAATTTAGATTGCTTACGGGTTAATCAGGTTAATGGGGCAGCCATAATAGAAAATTCCTATACAAACCGACGATAATAACCTGCCAATTGCAGGAAGTTTCAAACCTCAGTCATACTCTTTGGCCTTTCCCATTGGACAACGACTTTGACTTTCTTTGGATTGACTTGAATACCATCATCTGAGATAACATGCGCAAAAAATACAACTCTATCCATCCAGAACTCACATTTACTGAACTTTGCATACAATTGCTTTTCTCTCAGAATATGCAACAAAATCTTGAGATGCTCTGCATGCTTTTCTTTATTTTGGGAATAAATCAATATATCATCAATAAACCCGATGATAAACAAATCTAAGTAAGGTTGGAAGGTCTGATTTATCATATCCATAAAGGCAGCAGGGGCATTTGTTAACCCAAACGATATAACTAAAAATTCATAAAGCCCATACCTCGTACGGAATGCTATTTTCAACACATGACTGTCTCTGATTTTCAATTGATGATATCCTAATCGAAGATCTATTTTGGAAAATACCTTGGCCTTCTGCAACTGATCGAACATATCATCAATTCTAGGTAATGGGTATTTATTATGAACCATCACCTTATTTAGTTGTCTGTAATCGATACACATCCTTAGCTTGCCATCTTTCTTTCTTACGAATAACACTGGGGCTCCCCACGAAGAAACACTAGGTCTGATAAATCAGTGGTCTAATAGGTCTTGCAACTGAATCTTTAGTTATTTTAGCTCGGTAGGTGCTATACGATATGGTGGAATTGATATAGGAGAAGTTCCCAGAAGTAATTCGATAGTGAACTCAATTTCCCTATGTACTGGTAACCCTGACAATTCTTCTGGAAATACATTAGGAAAATCCCTGACCACTGGAATATCTGCCACCTGTACCTCATTCTGATTGGTGTAAATCACATACGCGAGGTATCCCTGGCATCCATTATTTAATAACTTCCTGACCTCTAGAACAGAAATCAAACTGACAGGGGGTAATGATTCTGTCTCCCGAAAATACAAACTTTGATTCGCCTGGGACTAGGAAAATAACTTCATTTTTAAAAAAATTGACTGTGGCATGATAGCTGGATAGCAAATCCATACCCAGTATCATATCAAAATCATGAATACTCCGGGGTAATAGATCCACCGATAATTCTCTATCATCAATACGAAGAGGATTATCTTTATACGCACTATCTATCAACAAGGACTCGCCCACAGGGGTAGAGATAATAATACTATATGACAGGGAAATGGAAAATTTGCCTACATGTATCATAAAGGTTGTCGAAACAAATGAAAAGGGTAGAACTGAAATCGATAAGTATACGTGTATCTCTATCATATAAAGACATGATTCTTATAACTACATCTGGGGTAGCCTGGGTATCTTGCTGTGTAGTATCAAAAACATGACCCCAAGTTGGGGGTCTACCGGCCGATCCTCTACCACACCCCTGAACACTATTAGGGCCAACACTACGCATACTGCTCACAGAAGGTATAGGTGTAGCAACAGATTTTAGACAATTTGAAGATATGTGGCCTGGCTCATGAAAATAGAAACATACCGGACCCACCATTGGACAATCTCTAATGAAATGATCTGGTGATCCACAGTGGTAGCATACGGGTGTCCCGGCTTGACTAAACATCTGGCCCCTACCCTGCCCTTGCTGGCCTAAACTTTGTCCAGGTACGATCTGTTGTCGCTCAAAATATGATTGTCGTGGGCCTAGGCTCCTAGCTGACTGGTTGACGGGGTCCGAGGAAGTGGCGGTCGAGGTACAGCTCCCCGAGATATGCCACTTGGATATCTGTTAGGTGAGTCAGACCTATTTTTTTGTACTATTCACAGTTCTCAGCAGCTTCTCGTACATCTTTCACTATTAATTTTGCCGTGTTTACTAATTTTGCATAACTTTTGATCCGTGTGCCAATCAACCTGGAACATATTTGCAGATCGAGTTCTTTTTGGAATCTTCTACATCTTGCTTCTTCAATTTTCACCAAGTCAGAATCGAATTGAGACAAGGCATCGAATTTGATTTCATACTGCAGAATGATCATCTTTCCCTATTTCAGTAAGATGAACTCCTCTTCCATCTCGAATTAATAGGATTCAGGAAAATATTTTTCATTAAATACAGCAACGAATCGACCCCAAGAAATATTTTCTCTTGGAACTAAGATTAACCTATTTATTTTCTCCCATCAATGTTCGGCCTCTCCTTTTAACTGGAAGGTGGCAAGAGAAACTCGGCTGTCATCGATAATTCCCATTGCCTCAAATACGTGCCCTACGCTCCTTAACCAAGTTTCAACATCAGTAGGGCCTATAGTTCGCGTAAAAGTTGAGGGTTCTAATTCCTTGAATCTATCAGGAGTATCGCCTGAGAAGTGGATGTTTTGTTTTGGGCCTTTTGGCACTCCATCATCTTTGTCTGCTGCTCTGTCAGTTGCGCAGCAACCTGTAATATTCGCTCGACGGTATCTAAACTTTCCTGCGTCCTATCCCTTTTCTTCAAGGGTCCAGAATTCCTAGTACTTTCATTTTCACACTCCATAGTCAAGATCTGAAATGAACTTTAATAAACAACAGAGCCAACAATGCAGACAACAGTGCATGATGCAATTATACTATTTAATCCAATTAAAAAATTACTATTGATGTGCCGAACCACCCTATCAACACTCTATCTTACGGTCCACTATTGACTAGACAAACTGGCATGTCTACAGAACCTATAACCTAAGCTCTGATTATAAAAACCTTTCACACCCTGACCCGGGCCCCCGATGACTGAGGCTGGGCGCGACGTCAGCTTGATATTACCCAATCAACCCACCAATATACACACACACACACACACACACACACACACACACACACACACACGTACTGTTATAGATTTTTTTTTTGAAAATAATATTTACCAAATTAAAAACCCAAAAATACACGTGTCCTAAAATATCTATAACAAAATTACAAAAAGATGAACCATTTAGTGATTCACACCTGTCCCGACAGTCCTCCAACAACGACACAACCTTCTGACCCTACCTAGTGCTAGTAGTGGACCCTCTTCTAGCTGTGGCACCTAATACTAAATATTTTATCAGTGTACTGTCTTCATAATATAAAAATAATTTATGGATCAAGCATAACTATCAAATACCACTTTTCAAACATAATATAGTTATAACCGCACACAAAGCCAAAATAACATTCCATAGCTATCATTGCAATAAGATAATGAATTTAAATCAACCAATCAAATTATTCTGATATATAATAAAAATACCACACACGTATTTTTCTACTAGCCATAGGATCGTCTCACCTCACGATCAGGAGTTACGACAGTACCATAACCTGTACAACTGTGTCATCTAAGGTGGCTATCAGTGCCTGGACCATTTAATATCTTCAATAGTAGGAGCCAACGCGTGGTATAGACCGCCATATTATGATCATCATCATCATCATCATCATCATCAACAACAGATATCAACTACCTATAGGACTTGCCCTCCTATCAGGTCACAATACAATGTCCTACAGGACATGCCCTCCTGTCAGGATTATACTATGGCATAGTCGGATAATAAAAACTACTTTTCACATTTAAAAATTAATTTGATCCACATAACATTGTAAAATAATCCATTTTAATAAACCCTTTTTTTTTTTTTTTTTCACATTTTAATACGAAAATATAATTTGACAATTTACATAGAAGATAATACACTTACTTCGATTTTTGCGCTACTAAAAATACTATCGTCCAAATGCTACGTGGTTAGCATCGTCTGCGAACCTAACAACCAAAGGGACTAAACTAAGAATTTATTTAAAATAAATCTAATATGTAATGCGTGACTTTAAAATGCACTATTTTCCATTCCCAATTTTTTTTTGATTATACGAAATTATTTAACGCCTAATTTTTTAAGTTAATATTAAGTGTACAAAAATTATTGTGACAACGACTACAAAATTTTTCCTGTTAATAATGTAATCTACAGAAAAATATTAATCAACTGTTAAATTTTTTATTAGTCGACGAAAAGCTAAAAATTGTCAATTCAGTAAAATTTAAATTTTTTTATCTTAAATCGTATTCTTCACAAATTAGATATATATGTATATACAAGTATACCCGCTACATTTCTTGAACCTACTTTATTAGTCGAACCTTCATATATATATTTTTTGACATACAAATATATACATATACAGGCCCGCATAGATAGTCCATGAATTAAATGTGATATATATATATATATTTTATTTGAACAAATTATACACACACACACACACACATATATATCTGAAATAGAGAGAAAGATCAGAAAGAAAGACCACCGCCATTGCAACTTACCTTTTTTTTGTTTTTCTTTGCTTTGGTCTTGACATATGTCATATTATATGTATATATATTATACAATTACTTGGATGCAGTTGTTTCCTTCTTTGAGAAGGAAACAATTGCAGCCATGTTTTATTTTATTTATTTATTGATTTATACTTATTACCCCTCTTGAAATAAAAAGTATATTAATTATATCCCAAAATTTTTAAAATTATATTTTAAATAACTTAATGATCCCTAAACTTTAAAAGTCAAAATTAATATTAACATACTAACCCCTGAAACTTTTAAAGTAAAATTTAAATAACACACTGAACTTCATTATTTTTCTAAATGTTCTAAAATACAGTTAGAAATATGCATGTGCAGCAACTGGGTTTTACAATTCAAGCACCCGTATACTCCCTATACAGCTCTGCCAATTCCCCAAAATCGTCCAAACCCTAACAATCCAAAATTCAACCCTAACCAAATCTGCTCATATTACTCTGGGGCAGGTGGACACCCTATCGACAACTGTTACAACCTGAGGCACAAGATAGAGAATCTCATGCAAGATAAAGTAATATGCTTCTTGAAGGATGGAGAGACATCTCGAGAAAATTACCAACAAAATTCGTTCCCAAAACATAACAGTCCAGCTCTGACTGTCAACATGATTGAGCGAGTTAGGGTGAGAGCTCATCCCAAACCTGTCAAAGTTAGCTCCCCATTGGTGTGGCCAAAGGGTTTAGTCTATAGTATCTTAAGAGAAAAATAAAGTAAAGCTTACGACGTCAGAACAACAGAATGAGCCAGTAGCCTTGGTAATTGGGGGGTTTGTCTAATCATGATGCACCAAGGACTTGGGTGATCATAAAATAAAAAGCTCTATCTCAATATCTTACTAGCCACTTGATAGTTAAGATTAGCCTACCCCTAGGCTCTTTTGTTGTTAGAAATGTCATTTTTACTTATGCAAGATAAGTACAAAAACAAATTCTAGGACAAATAGGGGCATAATAAACTATATAAGAACAAAAATCTTTTGTACATTAAGTTCTTAATAGAAAACATAGAATCATAAATGCCCATTTCCTTTGTGATAATATACTTAGAACTGACTCTAAGTCACAAATGCATACGTCTTTTAAATTAACAAAAATTCCATCTCAAATAAACATATAATGATAGTCTTTGCTAAGCCAAGTTGTCTAAAGTCCATCCGTTTAGACAACATGAGAGAATCTACTTCAATCGTGAAAAATCACGCCAATCTTACCAAGACATAAAACAGGTGTCATTGCATAGTCAAATCAGGACTGTGCAATCCAATAATAACCATACTTTGGGTCATGTTTCCCAAGGATTTATGTGTCTTGTCCTAAGTATAGTGTCCTTTTCATAAATCCTATACAGTAGGAATTATACACTATCAGGGAAGACATTTATTTTAGGTTCAAAGTGCCTTAAACCGGTAAGTTGTCTTGATAGGTGGCCACCTAAGGTTTACCAGTCAGACTATCAAAATAAAGTCACCATCAGTGAGATGTCATAAGATCAAAGGTGTCTTAGACCCTTGTTCAAGCCCTAGGAATGATAATCCATATTTTATGGAAGAAAAATGATAAGTTCTACCTTTAGGTCTTAAGGAAAATGATATGTATTTTGAGGAAGAAGAAGGATAAGTTTTGCTGTTAAGTCCTAAGGAAAATAATTTATGTTTTGAGGGAAAAATATAGGATAATTCTGCCATTAGGTCCTAAGAGAAATAATCAATATTTGAGAAAGAAAATAGATGATCCTGTCGTCAAGTTTTAGGAGAAATTATCCCTACTTTAAAAATAAAAAAGTAGGGAATAATTCTGTTATTAAGTTTTAGGAGCTGTGATCTATGTGTTGAGGAAGAAAATGATGATTTTGTCTTAGGGTCCTCGGAAGAATGATTTGTATCTTGAGGATAAAAGGTTAATCATTCCATAACCCTAGATGAATGTAATTTTTAAACTTGATGTTGAACAAAAGTTGTAATTTACCTTGGCTCTATGAAGTCATGTCCAAGCTGAGGTCTGTCCAGAACATTTGCTAAAGTTGTCTGCTACAGCTACGCCTTCCAAAAATTGTATACATATATCATGAACATAATCATACATGTAGACATACTTACGTAGTCAATAATATAAATTGTGCATAAAGGTAGGGTAATTTTCATCCTTAGAATGTTCATTAGTAGAGGTCTAGGATGATTAGTGTACGATGAGTTTTTTACGCTCACATCTGAATCACTCGCAAGTGCACAAGGTCAAATTTTAGTATAATGGATCTCTAAGATCGGATATCGTTCAACTGGGAAAGTGTTTGAATAATTGAATACCGCAATTTGCATAGTCTTATATTATCTTGACGGTTCAATAAATGTTTAAAGTCAAATAATTAAAACTAAGTTAAACTAATACTATTGGATTAGTTCTAATTAAGTTGATTACCTACGGATTGATTTCATTCACTTAATACATGTTTAACATCGTTTAGTTAACAATAATGGTGTTTTATCCTATCCGACAATCTCTGTATCTTAAACTCATTCACTCCTTCTCCCAAGTATTTAGTGAATGAATATGTGACTTCGCGTTGACACCGAAGTCCCCCTCGAATTTCTTTCCGAACACATAGTCACACGAGTCTTGACCCAACGTCATGGATTACACACTTTCTAACGCCCTCCCGAGTCGTTAGAAAGTCGCGATGTGTTTACCGTAGTCCGAATCCAGGGTTACCTCTCCCGAGTGTCAAACCTCGTATTCTCAAAACCAACCATAATACCTTAACAAACATATTAAAATTTTAATAGAGCGGTAACCACAATCAGATTTAGACAAACAACCATTAAAGAAACATATATTAAATCAAACGCATATTTACATGAACTACATTGATCCCTAGATAATATTTATCTAACCTACTATAATCTTAGCCATCAAAACATTAAACCAAGAGGGATTCAACATCATTCATAATAAAACATTAAGTTATAAAGAGAGAAACAATGAAAGAAAAATAAAATCTTAAAGTGGAATGGTCCACTATCGCCAAAGATCTATCCGAAAGTGTTTCCTCTTCTCCGATATGTGAATCTCCTCTTTAAGCTCTTCAAGAATGGCCAAGGATCACTTTTCTAATGTTGGGGATATCTAGGGCCTTCTTTTGTAAGTGGGAGAACAAGTTTTATAGGTGCAAGGGTCCAAAAATATTTGAAAATATCTTAATTCTGTGCAGAGCTGACCGCCACGGCGGTGAAAATCACCGCTGCAATGGTGGGTATGTTGGCTGGCTCACATAACTCTTTGATCTTTCACTACCATAACGGTGGATTTGACTACTGCAGCGGTGGGACTTGTGCACAATTAGGCCTTCTCTGCATTCTCACCGCTGCGGCGGTGGCTTACTGTCCTGAAACCTTGTATTTCTTCATCGTTTCTTTGCCGTTTTTCCACCGTTTCGCTCGTTTATAGCTCGTTAATGTCCCTATGCTTGATTTACATAAAAAGAAACTAAAACACAATTAAATATTAGTAATACACTGGAAAATTACCAAAATTCGGCTTAGAAGTAGATAGGTATATTTCAACCTATCAAATACCCCCAAACTTGGAGTTTTGCTAGTCCTCAAACCAAACACCCTAACACTAAAATAAACTAACTGTACTAACTAACTAACTAACTTACTAATTAAACTAAAAATGAATAACTTTAACAAAGAAGCAGTACATGCATGCGAGTTCCTAGTTCAATTGAAGAAACCAAGTTGTTCCTCCCTCAATGGCCCTCAGTCAGATCAAGTTCGGGAAATAACACACACCACGTGGTGTTCTAGAATTTCAACACTCAATATAAAAAAAACCATTCTAGATCCATTTAAAGTGTGTGTGTGAGAACTCAAATGTATAACTATCCAAACAACGGATTGGGTTATTCAATTGCTAAGCTCATGACTTAAACTTTAAAGGATTTAGGAAAACCATACGCTTGACTGGGCTCAACTATCCATTAATGTAGGTTCGGACATTTATAGAAATCAATAGGGTTTGGTTTGGCTTTGGAGAACGGCCGAGAGTATCGCAGGAATAGAAAATAGAAAATCATTATAATTGAATGATACCCAAGGCACAAACGCTTGTCGCTATCTCTCTCTCGTAACCCCACACATTTAACACAATCCTGAACAAGAATTTAAGAACTTTGTATTTACTTGTCGAAAGAACAAAAATAACAATTATATTCACATAGTTTTTTTTTTAGATAACATAACACAACCCCAAACTTATTCGATTTCTTACAATTTTAGGGGAGTGCAAAGAGAATTCAAAGATTGACAAGTGAATACACTAATACGAAATCAATAAAAATTCATCTGAAACCCTCCTGCTCACTTCAAGTAGCATACAATAATGCTAACTTTCACTCAATTTGAAACTTAGGCTTAGCGACAATGGTTTGAAAAAATTTAATTGGATAGAGTATTGATACGTGTTCAGAATTAAAAAGATTATCGGCTTTGATAGGGGAATGAGGGATAAATTTTTTAGGTTAGCTACAAAGGTTCAAGCGAAAAAATTGAAGGCCTTAATCACGCCTCCAGAATTACCCTACCTAGGATTCTGCCTCAAGTTTCCCCAAATCAAGTTCTAGATTCCTCATTTCTGTCATGAACTTATTATTGAATAATCAGCGTCAAATCGTTCAGATAATTATACACTGATTCTATATGATCGTGCGATTTAGGTTCAAAATAATTTTTACCTAATCGACATGCTAAGCACACAAAACACACATAAATGGCATCACCCCCGACCTCGATATACAATTAGGGGATAATTTTCATCAATGGAAAATAGCCTAAACGAACTTAACCACTCAACACACAAATACTATTTCATACATAAACATCTCTACATTAAATCTAATTACTAACATACATACACTAAACTAAGCATTTAACATGCAAAAACATGAAAATTAAAATAAAACTTAATTATTTGTTTAAAGTCTACAATATACATTTAAGCTTCTACAAAGCCTAACTAAGCATACTTAAAACATTCAAATATAATACATCAAAAAATTGTTCATGCTTCTTCTACAAAAAACAAAAATGGATGAACATCCCCTCAAACTTAAATAAGGTAGTGTCCACACTGATTGAGCAGCTAACCCAATAGCAAAATACAGCATTCATTAGAAAATATTGGGTTTGAACACATACCTAGGAGACAAGAAATAGACGTCTCACCTTCTACTATCCACCTGGGAGAGCGTCATCGCCACCACTATCACGTCGGAATAGAAATTGTGGTGGTTGCAAAAGGTGCGGTGGCACATTCGGCATAGGAGGATAAGCAATCATGTCAATGCCGAAGCGCTCGCACATGATCCGATGGACTTGATCTTTATGTCTCGCATATTGATCCAAGAAAGTTTTGAGCTTGTATTTCCCTTGGCGAACCTCCAGGAGCTCTTTAAAGATCCTATCTGAAGTGACCTCCTCGCGGGCTTCCGATGGCTTGGCCTCTTCCTCCGCAGGCCCTTCCTCGTCTTCCGCTTGTTGCTCGGCTGCCCCTTGTGCTTCGGCTTTCCACATTCTATTAATCATTGCAAGATTAAGCAGAACAATTAGGGGGTAAGGGCTATCCCCGATTACCGAGACACCGGCTCGTCGGAACAAGTTGGTCAAGAGTGATGGAAATGGGAGACCGACCTTCGTTGTATTGACTGTATGGAGAATTAAAGAGTAGATCAAGTAGCTAACGTTGATTGGATTCCCAGTCTGGATCGAATATAGCACCATAGTCTGATCTTTGGAGACGTCTGAGAAGTGAGACGTCGGGAGATAACTTCCACACACAAAATGGTGCCATATCTTAGGGATTGGATTGAGAAATTTTGCTGGGAATGTGGCGAGACCTGAACCAGTTTGTGTCCACTGGACATTACCAGAAGTGATGGCTCTGAATACTATATCCAAGCTCGGGTCTCGGCCCCCATAAGGTTCGTCAGTATGGTCCCGGGGCCACCAATCCCAAAACCTCATTGATGAACTCTGGACTGAAAGAGATGGGGCGAGTGTGAACCCTTGTCCGTCAGTCAACGAATTCAGTGACATTGGCATAAAACGCCCGCACTAGGGCCACCTCGTTTGGGGACGGTGATTTACATAACTGTTCCCAACCACGGCTGTGAATCACTTCTTGAAATTCCGTCGAGAGGCTATTGAATTTCCCAAATCCCCTTTTTTGAATACATGTCCTTTTATGCTCTAAACGGTGGAAATGTTCCTCCGCTTGTTTGGAAACAAAGCGGGCGGAATTGTAGTCCGTGACGGCACTTTCGGTTTGGGAACTTCAACCTTCACCCATCACCCTCTTTGAAGCAACTCTCTTAGTCATAGTTCCTATCAATCACAATCAAAAAACATGGCAACCCAATCATATATGAACAACGAAAATAATATCCCGAATCAACACTGTCAAGACAAGTCACAATCTCAATACATAAATACCAATCGCAACAGTTTCAACAAAATATGAACAATGTAGCATGAAATTTTGTTTCACAAAATTTAACAATCCATATAAACATAGTTTATCACCAAAAATCAAACCAAAATCCCATAGAAAATGAAAATCGCGAAGATGGGGGTTTAAGGGTTTAGGGCACATTCCAAATCCAATGATTTTTTTTTTTTTATATAAACATGAAAATCAATCAAAGATCTCAATGAATAGATGAAATGTAGGATAAAATATACTTACTTGTTGAAATTTTTTGTTCAAAACGATTGAAAATGGAGAAATCGCACCGTTCGTCCCTTAAACCCTAGGTTTTTGAAAATGAGGTGGAAATCTGATTTTTGTAGGATGATTCGTGGTGGAAATCACAACTATTTTAAATGGAAGGATGATTTTGAAGGTTTGAAATGGTTTGTAAGGATGGGAATAGATAGATTTTGGAGTTTTTGAAGTGGTTGTGGCGTTTTTTGTTTAGCGGGATGGTTTTAATCAAATAGAGGCCTCACTGCCTCGGCGGTGTAGCGCCTTTTTAAAACCATAAACATTCTATCGTTTCACTGCCTTGGTGGTGAAGTGCCTTTTTTAAAAACTTAACACTCTATTGTTTCACTATCTCAGCGGTGGTATCACCGCCTAGGCGGTGAAGCATATTGTTGAAAACTTAACATCCTGTATTTTTACCGCCTCGGCGGTGAGCCTGCTGCTGGATTTTTATTTTTTCTTCAAGTTTTCACACAAAGGATCTACACCATGCACTTCCACTTCGCTTGTTCAACAATTTTAAGTGCGAAAGACATCCCCGAGTATCCTCACTCCTTAATTCACCTCTAAACACACTCCGAGACCATTTCGGCCCCCAAAAAATAAATAGTACAAAAAATCGAGTAAAACTTTATACCCTAAGTTTTATATAAAAAAAATATGCTTGATTTATCGTCCCCAACTGGACTTAACAAATTGCAAGATCAATCATCAACGAGGGAGATACTATCCACAACTCGTTTTTCATTTCCGATATAACGCTTGATCTTCTCCTAATAACCTTCCAGTTTAATTAAACGGAAGAGAAATTTACTTGATCCGAAATGGTCTGGATCTTCCGCAAAAGGTGTGCCGGCTTTAGATACGGCTTTTGCTACGTTTTTCGGTACAACTTCCATAAATAGGACGTAATCTATAACACCTTCCTGCGTGGTTGAACATTTTTCACCAAAATCCCTCATAGACAAGAAATTTGGGATAGTATACTCCATTGGATCTTGAGTCATGGGTTGAAGTTGGCTTCTTCTCTCTCTCCTTACCTTTTTAAGGTACGCTTAATCTCAGGATCAAGAGTCAAGAATTCCAAACTTATTTTTCGTTGCACACACTGCTTCATCACAACTAATGAAACAAATTAACAAAATAATTTAAAAGAAAATAAAACAAAAGAATTGTCTGGATTAATATTCAACTACTTAGTCGCAATATCAACTAATTCAAAACACAGTCCCCGACAACGGCGCCAAAAACTTGTAGAATGAGTTTTTTACGCTCACGTCTGACTCACTCGCAAGTGCACGAGGTCAAGTTTTAGTATAATGGATCTTTATGGGAAAGTGTTTGAATAATTGAATACCGCAATTTGCATAGTCTTATATTATCCCGACGGTTCAATAAATGTTTAAAGTTAAATAATTAAAACTAAGTTAAACTAATACCATTAGGTTAGTTCTAATTAAGTTGATTACCTACGGATTGATTTCATTCACTTAATACATGTTTAACTTCGTTTAGTTAACAATAACGGTGTTTTATCCTATCCGACAATCTCTGTATCTTAAACTCATTCACTCCCTCTCCCGAGTATTTAGTGAATGAATATGTGACTTCGCGTTGACGCCGAAGTCCCCCTCGAATGTCTTTTAGAACATATAGTCACATGAGTCTTGACCCAATGTCATAGATTGCACACTTTTTAATGCCCTCCCGGGTCGTTAGAAAGTCGCAATGTGTTTACCGTAGTCCGAATCCAGGATTACCTCTCCCGAGTATCAAATCCCGTATTCTCAAAACCAACCCTAATACCTTAACAATCATATTAAAATTGTAATAGAACGGTAACCATAATCGGATTTAGACAAACAACCGTTAAAGAAACATATATTAAATCAAACGTATATTTACATGAACTACATCGATCCCTAGATAATATTTATCTAACCTACTATGATCTTGGCCATCGAAACATTAAACCAAGAGGGATTCAACATCATTCATAATAAAACATTAAGTTACAAAGAGAGAAACAACGAAGGAAAAATCAAATCTTAAAGTGGAGTGGTCCACTATCTCCAAAGATCTATCCGAAATTGTTTCCTCTTCTCCGATATGTGAATCTCCTCTTTAAGATCTTCAAGAATGGCCAAGGATCACTTTTCTAATGTTAGGTACATCTAGGTCCCTCTTTTGTAAGTGGGAGAACAAGTTTTATAGGTGTAAGCGTCCAAAAATATCTTAATTCTGTGCAGAGCTGACCGTCGCGGCGGTGGGTATGTCGGCTGGCTCACATAACTCATTGATGTTTAACCGCCATGGCGGTGGATTTGACCATTGCGGCGGTGGGACTTGTGCACAATTAGGCCTTCTCTGCATTCTCACCGCTGCGGCGGTGGCTTGCTGTCCTAAAACCTTGTATTTCTTCGCCGTTTTCCCATTGTTTCGCTCGTTTACAGCTCGTTAATGTCCCTACACCTAATTTACATAGAAACAAACTAAAACGCAATTAAATATTACTAATACACTTGAAAACTACCAAATTTGGCTTAGAAGTAAATAGGTATATTTTAACCTATCAGTTAGTCACTTAATGAACCTAAAGAATTTGCTTTAGGTAACTTTTGCTAAAAGCCATCTGAGAGCCACTTACAAGATCGTAAGATGGACCCAATCCATCCTTATGTTGGAAGTACTCAGAACATTTTCGAGATGTTGATGATGCAAGAAAACATTACCTTCCTATCACAAATACTGAGCCAGACGAACCTAGCCTCATTATTCAAAGAAAAGAGAAAAGAAGAACATGTCTATCTTTGCCTTTCCCTTAACTTATTAAGTCCCTTTCAATGAATTAGGTATTATCTTGTACGCCTATATACTAGATCTACGTATCACTAAATGCGAGCTTATTTCACCTAAGATCGTCTCAAGTCTTTATTCTCTAACTTTTATAAATCAATTTGCTTGACGCAATTTACATACCGCGAATAATTTAAAATTATGATAAAATAATATCCATACTAAATTAGACCATTATCCAAAGGAAATGTTAATAGAAATGTCTTGTTTCAACCAAAGGATGGTGAGATATTGACAAACAATCTGAGAACGTTAGAAAAACAACTTAGGAGCCCTGTTGTGGAATCGTTACACATGTTCCAACTTGAGAGTACTAAGTAACCTTGAAGAAGTATAGAAGAGCTCCTTAGCTGGAATAAAGGAAGAAATATCCAGAATATTTGTGATATGAATAATAATAGATAAAGTCTTAGAGCCTAAACTCGTCAGAGAAAAATTCCTTGAAATATCGGGTAGTTGAAGAAAGAATGATAGGCTAATATAAACTAAGACTTTTATCTAGACATAACCAATTCAGAAGTAGATGGAATCTACCTAAAATAAAAGCAGGATAAACCTTGTAGAATTGAAGACAACTAAGAATGGAAGAAGGCAATGAGCCTTCATCAAGATAATACCTAATAATGGGAAAAGTAGTAGGGATAAGGGAGAAACCAACGAAGACCTCAAGACTCACTCAAATTACTTTAAATTCTCTAAAATGTAAAATCCTAAAAGTATGTGTTAAGAAAAAGAAAATAATAAAATAAAGATTGATCTCAAAAAGTTTTTAAGTGCTGTGTGGTCACACGAAAGCAGTCGAGTGAATTATGTTCTTTATATAATCCGAGTATTAAGATACAATGGTTTTTTTTATCCTCCGCTTACTGCTCACAAAGATGTGTATGAAAGCAAGACTAAAATATTTGAAGGAATCGAAGCTACCTGGTTTCACTGCCTTGTACCATTTACGTGCTACTCTAGCGAGGGTGACCTGGACGACTTGGCACTTCGTCGAGTCTGATACTCCTTGCAAGTCCATAAGCGCCTGGTAGGTGTCGAGGTGATCTACTGGGTCAAAATCTCCCTGATATGTCCTGATCTGTGAAGGCATATTAAAGGTAGTAGGGACCTTCTCTCGTAGCACTCGAGTAGTAAAGGGAGAGACATTCATCTTTACCATCTTGTAAACACGGGTTTCCTTCTTCCCAATCAGCCAAAGATTTTTGTTGATGGCCTTGACTTGCCCGTGCAGGTCCTTGTTGGTTTGTCGATTCGACCCACTTTGTCATTCCCTTGGTCAAGATGAAGAAGATGCCTTCACTGAAGGTTGCGGGGCATTTTGAGACACATCGTGGGTCTTTCTGACAAATCGAGTATGACATGCTTCGTTCCTTCGTGTAGGTGCATCATGTTGGCTCAAAGAGTTACCCAAGAGGGAAGAGGGGTGAATTAAGTAGTTACAAAATTCAAATAATTAAACTTTTAAATACAAATAATCAATTTTCCTAAATTATTATTATTATCTTTTTTAGCAACGAAAATGTGTTTAATTAAATGCACACCCAAACACAATATAAGAAAATAATCAATGCAACAAACAAGAATTTATCTTAGTTTGATAAGCTACTTTTACCTATGTCCAGTCCCTTGAGCTCTACTGAGATTCGTAATCTACTAAACCCCTTGATTCCTTTACCAGGTAGGAACTAAACCATTATGATTCTCGATTCTTTTCATAGGCTCAGAATCAACCTTTACAAACCTAGATTCTTTTCACAGGTTAAGAATCAACCTACAACTCTCTCACTTATCCTTTTCACAAGTTTAGGACAAACCTTTACAATCACTCTTTAATTCAATTACAAGATGAATCAAAATCTAGTTCTTTTCAAGGGAAAATAATAACCTAATCTCTTTGCAGGATAAAGATCAAATCCAAATTATTATTTTCACAAGAAAAAGATCGAAACCCTAGCTACCTTGACTAGATATTGTCTCCAACGTGTCTAATCCACACAAACTCACAAATACAAAAAATTGTAAGTTTCTTCACACAAACTCAAAAGACTCGGAAGGATCTCACTGGAAACACCAAAAACTACAGTGATTTCGCAATTATAACTCAAACTGGTAATGCAAACAACAAGAGCTTTATATCAAGAATTTTGAGAATAATCTCTCGTGGAAATATCATCAATATATTGATTCTTAAAGAAGCACAAAACTTATGTTCTTGATGTGTTTTTGTTCAATCCCCCAGGTCTACTTAAATATACTTAAAACTAGGCCTCCAATGGCTAGTTTTCTAAAGATGTGTATTAAAATGACATTTTAAGACCCCATATATCAAACCTATTAAAATAGGTTTGTTTCATTTAAAAATACTCATTGAAATTTTTATTTTAGTCCCAAAAACGTTTTCAATTTGCTATCCATTAGGATAGGAAAAATTAAATCATTTTAATTAATAGAATATTAAAATATGTAGACCAAATCATTAGGGATCGCATATTATATTGTAGTTCACAAAATTAATTCAAAATCCTAAAAAACATCTCCTAATATCATGAAAAACGAATAGATTTGACCAAGAGATTAAACCAGTCAAGTTGTTGACGGAACCCGTTAGTTGACCGATGCCTATCCTCGATCGACTGCCCTACTGCCAAAGGCTAAATTAGCCGTTGGCCTTAATGCCTGTCGGTTGACTGGCACAATCAGTATAATTTCCAAATCTTCTAATTTAGCTACTGTTTCATTCGGTTGACCAACCCGAACCCGTCAGTTAACCAAATCAATCAGAGTCCTCCCACATTTACTCATTCAGCCACTGTTTCAATTAGTTGACCGACTCCTTTTATTGATTGACCGATTGGATCAGTATGTCTCTATTTCTAATCCCAAAACACACTACTTTGATAAGTCAATTGACCCCTTTTGCCGGTTGACCGATTTGACCCAAAACTTAACATTTTACACTTCAAAACACATTTTTCATTTAGGTCATTTATCAAAAGCGTTTCACATAAGAAGCACATAAAAAATCTCATTTTAGGATCTTAAACTTAACACTTCTTATTAAGACACACATAAAGTTAATTCATTTTAAGTGACGTGCACGATCATAATTCGGGTTACATTAAGAATATATAAGTAAAGAGTTATTTTCACCAAGTTTTCTTCAGCGTCTTCAAAACTCTTTATGTCTGCATCATGTCCATCTTGCATCCTTTATATTTTATTCAATGATTTTTTTTCTTAATAAAAAAAAACATGGAACTTTAAATCTGAAACACTCAATAAAACCGTTAGTTTCACAAAAAATATCAACGCTTAATTGATCATCGAAGTCTTGGATTCAACAACATATTTTTGAACATCAGCTTGAATCAACACATTTGTATAAAAGATACATGACATGAATGACAACACATTATGCTTATGCAATGATAAACAAGTCATAAAACAATACTAGTGAGAACAAAAACAATTGATTCATTTTAAATTATGTAACCTATTTCAAAATCATATAATCAAATATATCAACAATACTCGATATAAGCACATCATAAAGACATGTTAATACACTTTAGCTAAATGTGATTCTCAGAATTACCATGCATTGTTTCTAAGACAACAAGTAAACACATCATTTAGTATAGGTCTCCGAAACCATTACCAACTTACCTATTAGTAAGTTAAACACCTTCTTTAACAAATTTAATGAATTCAATCTGCAAAGGGTTAGGATTACCTCTGATGTCCTTAGGGACGACTTTGCTTTTTTACTTCATCTGTACCAATGATTAATTAGGGCACAATTTCTCTTATCTTGTCTGTATCCTTTAATCCTTTGATTGTTTCCATTTGATTTAATGATATTTTTATTTGCACTTGTCACTTCTGGCTTCCTGGTGATATACCATCTTGGCTTTGGTACATCTTTTTTGTTTGTACGTGTTGGTAGTGACTTCTTGGTGATTTATCGTCTTGGCTGTGATATATCCTTTCTATTTATTCCTTTCATTCTAGTCTTAACATTATATAACTCTGCATAAGACATTTGCGTAGAGCTCTTTGGTATCTATTTTATTTTGGATCCATTATTATTAGAAATAAACTTAGGGTTCCTGAATAGAAATGACACATTAAAATGCCCAACCCTATTGCCATAATTACATATCAACTTTGATTGATTATCATATAGCACAAGAAGTGAAGCATAAATCATTACTAATAATAGTAAAATTACAATCATTGGCTTATGATGAAGAATAAGAAAATGAAACATATCCATTGAGGCTGAAGACTACGCTAATTATTTTCCCAGGATCAGAATCAAACCCTAACTATCCTGATTCCTTTACCAGGTAGGAACCAAACTCTGACAATTCTCGATTCTTTTCATAGGCTTAGAATAAACCTTTACAAAATCTTATTTTTTTCACAGGATAAAAATCAACCAACAACTCTCTCACTTATCATTTTCACAGGTTTATGATGAACCTTTACAATCACTCTTTCATTCAATTAAATGAAGAATCAAAACCTAGTTTTTTTCAAGGAAAAATAATAACTTAACCTTTTTAAAGGATAAAGATCAAACCCTAATCCTTTTAAAAAAAAAAATATCAAAACCTTGGCTACCCTGACTAGACATTGTTCCAAACGTGTCTAATCCGCTTAAACTCACAAATATTAAAAATTGTAAGTTTCTTCGCACAAAGAGATTCTACCACCTTAATATAAATATACTCAATTAATGGCCCAATTAAAACCTACGTGATAGATACAATCTGAGGTAAATTAATTTGATTAAATAATAACTAGGTAGCACACAATAAACATGTAATCAAATAATCAATCAAAAACCGTTTAAAATATTTTCAGGACTTTAAGCTCAAAAACAATTTTTTAACAATCCTTAACCAAGAAATCAACAAACTATATATAAATCTTAGAAAAAAAAAAAAAAAAAAAAAGACTTGGAAGGATCTCACTGGGATTCACCAAAGATTAGAATGATTTTCTAATACGTACTCAAACCGGTGATGCAAATAGAAGTGCTTTAGATCAAGAAATTTGAAAACATTATCTCGTAGAAATATCAACAATATTTTCACTTTTAGAAAGCTCAAAATTGATTGTTCTTGATGTGTTTGACTCAATTCCCCAAGTCTCTATAAATAGACCTAGAACTAGACCTCCAACAGCTAGTTTTCAAAAGATATGTCATTAAATAACATCCTATGATCCCATATATACCATATACTCAAAACAAGTATATTTCATTTGAAAATATTCTTAGGAAAACTCATTTTGGTTCTTGAAACTTTTTCAATTTGAAATCCACCAAAATAGGAAATATTAAAGCACTTTAACTAAAAGAATATTCAATTAAATGAACCAAATTAATAGGGATCACAAAATATGTCAAGTATATCTGAAATAGACCCAAATCTCTCAAATGCTTGTCTTGGAATCATAAAAAAATGAGATGATTTGACCAAGAAATCGAAACAGTCAAATTGTTGATTGAAACAGTTGGTTGACCGGACCCATGCCTCGGTCGACCACCCTGTGCCAAAGGCTGAAATTAGTCGTTGGCCTAAAACCTATCGATTGACCGACCTCTATGGTCGGTTGATCGATAGGATCAATAGCCTATCCCAAATTCTCCAATTTGGTTACTATTTCATTCGGTTGACCGACCCAAACTCATCGATGGATTGAATTGATCATAGGCTTCGCTCCTTTTCACATTTTGGTCATTGTGTCAATTGGTTGATTGACTTCTTTTATCGGTTGATAGATTGGATCACAATATCTCCATTTCAACTCCCAAAATACAATGTTTTGATAAGTCGATCGACCCCTTCTGCCGTTTAACCGAATTGACCCAAAAACTTAACATTTTATGCTTTAAAACACATTTTGCACTTAAGTCATTTATCCAAACCATTTCACATGTGGAGCGTATAAAAAATCTCATTTTAGGATGTTAAACTTATCACTTCTTACTAAGACACACATAAGATTAATTTATTTTAAGTGTCGTGCGTGATCCTAATTCGGGTTGCATTAAGAGTGTATAGGTAAATAGTTGTTTTCACTTAGTTTTCTTTAATGTCTTCAAAACTCTTTTATGTCTGCATCATTTCCATCCTGCACTTGTTACATTTTCTTCGACGATTCTTCTTCTTGATAAAAAACTTGGAACTTTAAATATGAAACATTGAGTAAAACCATTAGTTTCACAAAAAACATCAACAATTAATTATTCATGAAAACCTTGGATTCAATACTTCGTTCAGTTTATCCCTCGATTGGGTGGGGGATATCTTGGGTCCCAGTTGCAAATGTACGCTGGGAGTCTTCTCGTATTGTAAGGCTTTAGGACCTCACCAGTTGGTTTGGCTTCTTCGATGCAGCTCATCCTTTTCTCTCTGTATCCTTTCCAATTCTTTGCGAGGTCGCGTTGTATAGGGAAACGTTCCTCCTCTTGGTACTGTTCATGCCTAATTCTCCATCCATTGTCTGCAATAACTCATGCCTCGCTAATAGGTAGCACATACCCTTGGGGTCGGGCGGTGGCGAAGGCAATTGACTTTGATTAGCTTGTCCATTCAGATACTAGATGGTTTGGGAGAGATCTCGAAGTTATCTAATTAGTTCCATTAGGAGTGTAGGTGACTCCTCTGATAAACTAGCTTCATGAGTAGCCGTGTGAATTATTTTTCTCTCGCACGCATTTTTGTTGGTCGTGGTTTCAGATCTCAGGGTAATTATTTATGTAGTTAATGAAATTTGAGAGAACTATTTGTTGTTCCCACAAATGGTGCCAATCTGATGATGCAAAAATGGCACACTGTACACATCACTATGAGATTCAGAAGGTTAAAATATCCTCTGGTTTAGTTCACTTTCTTTCAGATTCAGTATCTGTAAAACAATGTACCGTGGGTGGGCAGCCGACGTTGCATATCTGGTGTTAGAATTAGGGGTCTGCAGCGAGCAGGTTGGGGCGGTTTGTGCCAAATCCGCAGACCAAACCAATACTATGCGGTTCTGTCAATCATGGGCCACCCAATGGTGTGTGGGTTGCGGCATGTTAGAGTGTACGGTTTAGTTAGTTTGAACTGCTGGCTGCTTAATAGTTTTTGGGTTGAGCCTATTTTAAGTCAGGTGAATTAAAACCATGGGTTGCCCAAGTTTTTTACAATGTATTACAGTTCAACCCTTGTATTTCATTTGTTTACAGTTCTGAACCTTGTTTTACAATGTATTAATACGAGTTCAACCCTGTATTACAATGTGTTCAAAACATCCTAAATAGGTCTGGTCTGGTTTATTAGAGTGTATTATTGCAGAGTCTAAAGAATCCGGATATACATAAATTAAGACCAATCGAACCTAAAAATTAACACCGAACCAGAAGGTAAAAAAAATAAAAACTACGAAAAACAAACACAAAACTTGCAAATTAATTAAAACAAAAACTAAAACTGAAAAATATACACAAAACATGCACCGAAAATAAACACGAAAGCTAAAAAATTCGTAAGACATTATACACATAAAGCTGAATTCTATTCAGGAGAGTACTAGACATAGCTTGAGGATGACACAATCATTAAAAAAAAAAAAAAAAAAACTAAACTCTAACTGCATTAGTACCTCCATCTTGATGGTGTATCGACAACATTGCAAGAAATATCCATTTTATCAATCTGGCCTGACACTTTATCCCCATCCATGTCAAAACCACCAATTAATTTCATCTTTTTCAGGATATTTGGTCAATTGTTTTTGTTGATTGTTTGATCGAATTTTAATGACATATTTTTTACATCCAATTTTCATGCTTTCACTAAGAGATTACATATCAAACCAACGAAAAAGTCAATTGTTGGTCGAGTTAACCAAGAGGGGATGAATTGGGTAGTTAAAAAATTTAAACAATTAAACACTTAAACACAAAATCTCAATTATCCCAAATTGATTATTATCTTGATTAGAAGCAAAAATGTGTTTAATCTAAATGCACACCCAAATAATCAAAAAAGAATATACAATGCATCACATAGAGTTATTCTGGTTCAGTAAGCTACTCTTACCCATGTCCAGTCCCCTAAGCTCCACAGAAATTCCTAATTCATGAAACCCTTGATTTCTTTCAAAGGTAGGAATTAAACCTTTATAATCTTGATTCTTTTCACAAGCTCAGAATCAACATTTATACACTATTACACTTATCCTTTTCACAAGTTTAGGACGAACCTTACAATCACAATTTAATTCTATTACCAGAAGAATTAAAACCTAATTTTTTCAAGGGAAAAGACTAACCTAATCTTTTTGCAGGACAAAGATAAAACCCTAATTCTTTTCATAGGAAAAATATCAAAACTTAAGCTACCTTGATTAGACACCGACTCAAACGTGCCTAATCTGCTCAAACTCACAAATACAAAATATAACAATTTTCTTCCCACAGGAGATTCTACCATTCAATACAAATATACTCAATTAATGTTTTGAATAACAACTACGTGACAGATAAAATGTGAGGAAAATAAATCTGATTATAAAAAATAACGGATAACACACAAGTTGCAAATCATTTAAAGGATTTTTGTGAATTAAGTTAAAGAACGATTTTTCTAAAACACCTCAATTAAGCAATGAAGTAATAATAATAATCTAAGAAAGCAGTAAATAAAACTTGGAAAGAACTCATCGGGATTCACCGAATGTAATAACGATTTTGCAATAAGGAACACAGACCAGTGACACAAACAACGAGCACTATAGATAAAAAACTATAGATTATCCTTCTACTATTCTTAGATAAAAAACTTCGAATATAATCTCACTAATGAATCTCAGTAGTAATATCTCCCTTAGAATAGTGGAAGGATGATGTTCTTGATGTGTGTAACTCAAATTCCGCAGGTCTCTATAAATAGACCTAAAACTAGACATTCAATGATTAATTTTCGAACGTCGTTACTAAAAATGACACCCCAAGACCTCATATATCAAATATATTCAAAATAAATATTTTTCATTCAAAACTATGCTTGGGAAAACTCATTTTGCTCCATAAAACTTTTTTAAATCGAAATCCATTGAAATATAAAGTATTCAATCACTTTAATTAAAAAAAATATTTAATTAAATGTCCAATTAAATAGAAATCATATATTTCATAGTAGATAACGAACATATTTCAAATCCCCTTAAAAACCTCCCTTGGAATCATCAAAACTGAATTGGATTGACCAAAACAAATCAATCAAACTTTCTGACTGACCAAGTTGGTCGATTGGTATATTGCCGTCGATTGACTGACCACTCACAACAATCACTTTGTTGACCATTGTGCTGGTCTAGTCAGTTGACCGATTGGACCAGAAGGTCCCTCCTTCATCCAATTTCGACTATTGTTCACATTGGTTGACCGACCCATCTTGTTGGTTGACTGAAAGAACTAGTAGGTCACTATTTCTATTTTCAAAACACACTATTTTGGTTAATCGATAGACCGATTGTCCAAATTGATCCAAAAACTTATCATTTTAAGCATTAAAAGAAAATTTTCACTTAGGTTCTTCACCAAAACCATTTCACACACTTAGCACATTATAAAACGTACCTTAAACCTCTAAATTTACACACACAAGATTAATTCATTTTAAAGTGTCGTGTGATTGCAATTCGGGTTGCATGAAGAGTATATAAGTAAAAAGTTGTTTTCACTGGGTTGTCTTTAATGCATTCAAAACTCTTCACATCTTTATCATTTTTATTTTGCACCCGTTATATTTTCTTCAACGATCATGGAACTATAAATCTAAAATCACTTAATGAAAAAATTAGGTCTTTAAAACATCAACGTTTAATTGTTTATAAAAATATTAGGTTCAACAATCTCCCCCCTTTTTTATGATGACAGTTAACTTTGATGTTATATCAAAAAGATAATGTAACCACGCTTCCCCTAAATTTGAGGACGAGTTCTTTTAACTCATTTAAGCACCATAATGAGAAATATAAAATTTATGAATCACAAAATATTATTTCTTCCACTTTCTAATTATACTCATGAATTCATGTTAGGAGAACACATATAGCATCATATAACTTTTCTCCCTTATTATCATATTCTCTCTCCCAATAATATTAGAACTAAAATATCAGATTCTCTCTCCCTTTGTCACATCATAAAGTGGGGATCATGAATAGAACAAATTTTAAGATTAATATGGATCATTTTGAGGAAATTCATGAGATCATAAAAATATTTCAATATAGTATGAAATCATATAATTTCAATTAAGTCAACATGATTTATTTCATGATACTAATTAATAGCTTTCCTTTACATAAAATAAAAAACATATAATCTTTAACGCACTAGGTCAAGAAGCATATCTGAATGATAATTTGTAAAACTATTAATATAAATCTAGTGCACGCTTTAAATTTGGATAAGTGCATACTTATCTCATAAAATTATATCTCCCTTCTAGAATAATAATTATTTAAAAACATGACACATTAGATCTATATAAGGATATCCATGTGCAATAGTATCAACAAATTGATATTACATACATAATCAGATGATCATACATATAATATGAAAAAAAACATTAACATGATTTCATAAAGCAATACCAACTAGGCAAGATTAAATTCGTACTATACGCCGACAAATAATATCATACTTAGAACTGAGTTTATCAAACATCTCTTAATAACATGAGATACAAGGAAGTACAATCACATGACTCAGTTTAATCAATAAATCAGTATTATCTAACAATAAAATTCCATATGGGCATATAATCAAGGCATGATATTCATAATGACGTGAATCAATTTCTGTGAATACGATTTTTCAATGATAATTTCGTATCATATAAATTTCATATTATTTTCAAACATAACTTTTAGTGGATCTCATATAGTATAACACAAGAAAATTACACACAAATATGTAAACTTATCTGATCATCATGCAATAATTCTAAAACAACAAAAGAATATGTAAAACAACATAGGTCTTAGAAATTCTTACCAGTTTATTTAAACTGATTTTCTTACTTATGGCATAGTCTCTAAAAATCACATGACTTTCGTCTTTAGGTGTCAAAGAAGTAAATTTTACTTTATCCTCTGTCACGTGCTAAGAACAACTACTTCCTAGGAACAATTTATCCTTACTCATAGATGTTTATTAGATTAACCTGCAAGGAGCACCTCAAAAAGTTCTTAGATGGTACCCAATCTACGTGAGTCTGATTTTGTTAGTTGGAGCTTCCTTTGTTCCTTTAAGAACCCATACCTGTTTTTCTTTATATCTTGATTAAAAACAAATTTTTATAGTATGCCCCCACAATATTACAGTTAAAATATTTCACAAATTTCTTAGTTTCAGAAAAGAATTTTTTAAATCTCCTTTGTTTAATTTTTTTTTCTGAAAACCAAGACTAGTTTTGTCGAAGACACCTCTAAAACTTCCCAAAAGTATTTTTAAATTATTCTCACCATTTGTGAATGAGAACAATAGAATTTAAATATGCAACTTTAGATTTTAATTCATTGTTTTCCTTTTCGAAAACAAATGAAATATTTTTCGAAATTTGATTTTTATAAGAAGTGTTTTTAGCCTCATAATTTTCAATCTGTTTATTTAATAAAATCATTGTACTTTATAGGGATCTAATTTGAGAATGTTGGTTTTTATAAACATGCAGTAGTTCTTGATAGACATAAAATAATTCATCAAATTTTAAAGGACAAGAACTAGAACATTTAGGTACCTCATTCCCTTCGGCTATTAGGGAAAACGTCGTAGTTTCTTCATTATTGCTTGATGTACTTGAACTGTTGGAATCCAAATAATCCCATGTTTCTTTCATAGATCACTTTTTCTTTTTTGATTTCCTTCCTGATCCATCCTTGCTAGGTTACCAATGAGTTCATCGATAGTGTATTTGGTGAGATCCCTGGCTTACTCGATTGCAGTCACTTTTGGTTCCCAAACTTTGGTCAACGATCTCAAAATCTTTCATACTTTATCCTCCATAGAATACGGCTTTCTGAGTTGACCAATATTGTTACAAATCTTTTTGAATCTCATACACATTTTCAGAATTATTTCTATATTACCCATTATGAATGGGTCGAATCGATGAATAAATGTATTGATTTTGGATTGATTCACTTGATTAATCTTGTCATATGTGATTTGCAATGTATCCCACATTTTTAAGCCGATCCACGACCTGAAATATATTTATTTGTATCTAAAGAACAAAATAGAATGTTAATAGCTTGATAATTAATATACAATTTTCGTCTATTCGAGGGAATTAGTTGTTCCTTCTTCTTAACCACTCCATTCTCTTTAGGAATGTATGGACCATATTTAATGACCATCCACACATCATAGCTAGTGGCTTGAAGAAAGACGATCATTCTGTGCTTTTAAAATGCATAATTATCACCAGTGAATAACAGAGGATGGTGCGTAGATTGTCCTTTAGCTAGAGTGTTTACATGGTGTGCTATGTAATTTTTTTAGCTAGGATATTAAGCCTACTGAGCTAAAACTAGCTCTGGTATCAATTGCTGGCCCAAAGAGCTACCCAAGAGGGGGTAAATTGGGTCACTAAAAAATTTAAACAATTAAACACTTAAACACAAAATCTCAATTATCCTAAATTGATTATTATCTTGATTAGCAATAAAAATGTGTTTAATCTAAATGTACACCCAAACAATTAGAAAATAATAAACAATGCAGTACTCAAAGAGTTGTCTTGATTTGGTAAACTACTCTTATCTACGTCTAGTCCCCCGAGCTCCACAGAGATTCACAATCTACTAAACCCCTGATTCCTTTCACAGACATGTACCAAACCCTTACAATCTTGATTCTTTTTACATGCTCAGAATCAACTTTTACACACTGTCAGACTTATCTTTTTCACAGGCTTAGGACGAACCTTTACAATCACAATTTAATTATATTACTGGATAAATTAAAACCTAATTTTTTTAAGGAAAAATACTAAAACCTAATCATGCAGGACAAAGATCGAAACCCAAGATTCCTTGATAGACACTAACCCAAACATGTTTAATCCGCTCAAACTCTAAATACGAAAAATAACAAGTTTCTTTCCACAAGTAGTTTCTACAACCTCAGTACAGATATACTTAATTAATGTCCCGAATAATAACTATGTGATAGATACCATATAAGGCAAATAAATCTGACTATAAAAAATAACGGGTAGCACACAAGTAGCTCATAATCATATTTTCAATAAAAATCGTTTAAAAGATTTTCGTAAATTTAGCTCAAAAAATATTTTTCTAAAACACCTTAACCAAGCAATGAATTAATGATAATCTAGGAAAGCAGTAAATAAAACTTGGAAGGATCTCACCAGGATTCACCAAAAGCAATAACGATTTCGCAATAAGGAACACAGACCGATGACGTAAGCAACGAGCACTTTAGATCAAGAACTTCGAATATAATCTCACTAAGAAATCTCAGTGGTAATATCTCTTTTAGAATGATAGAAGATTGATGTTCTTAATGTGTTTAATTCAAATCCCGCATGTCTTGATAAATAGACCTAAAACTAGACCTCCAATGGCTAGTTTTCAAATGTCATTACAAAAAATGACATCTCAAGACCCCATTTATTAAATATATTCAAAATAGATCTTTTTCATTTAAAACTATTCTTGGAAAAACTCATTTTGGTCCATAAAACTTTTTTAAATCGAAATCCATTAAAATATGAAGTATTAAATCACTTTAATTAAAAGAATATTTAATCAAATCGACCAATTAAATAGGAATCATATATTTTATGGTAGATAACGAACATATTTCAAATCCCCATAAAAACCTCCCTTAGAATCATCAAAACCGAATTAGATTGAACAAAACAGATCAGTCAAACTTTCTGATTGACCAAGTTGGTCGGCCAACATATTGCCATCGATTAACCGACCACTAAAACGGTCACTTTGTTGACCGTTGTGCTGGTCCAATTGGTTGACCGATTGGACCAAAAGGTCCCTCCTTCATCAAATTCGGCTACTATTCACATCGGTTGACCAACAACTTGTCGGTTGACCGAATGAACAAGTTGGTCACCATTTCCACATTCAAAACACGTTGTTTTAGCTAGTCGACTGACCTCTTTTGCTGATTGACCGAATTGAGTTGAAAACTTATCATTTTAAGCATTAAGACTAAATTTTCACTTAGGTCCTTAACGAAAACCATTTCACACACTTAGCACATTATAAAACATACTTTAAAGCTCTAAATTAACGTACACAAGATTAATTCATTTTAAAATATCATGCGAGATCCTAATTCGGGTTGCATTAAGAGTATATAAGAGTTGTTTTCACCTAGTTGTCTTCAATGTCTTCAAAACTCTTTACGTCTTCATTATTTCCATTTTGCATCAAAATATTAGGTTCAACATCAACAACATATCAAACGAAAGAACATATCAACAACGAAATCGAAAAAACAATATATTAAATCAAGTGTAAAAACAATAGGCAAAGTAACAATTTAAAACTTTCCTATAATGAGAAAAAATGAGAAAAAGCCAGCATGGACTCATCGAACCAAAGAGCAAACACCTGCTTGTCCCTTAATGGCCATCTCTAGGAAGCTTTTGGACTGGAAAGTTCTATGTATTTGAATAATGAAGAGAATTGTGGAGAGTAAGATGCAGCAAGATGAATGATCGACGGTGGATGGAATAGATAGAAACCCTAGGCAGTTGCTTAGATATTATATTATGTAACCACAAAATGATGTTGTGTTGTGTTTTGCTTGGCCTAGCGGGTTGAACCTATAGGAAAATGGGCCAAGCCATAACCAACGCTTCTATGTGTGGATTTCAAGGTTTAACACCTGCACAATGCACAGGTCAGTGTTGGGCAGGTTTTCTGCGTACGGGTTTGGTGGTTTGGGTAGGTTGCATGATCTGCTGCACAACCCTAGTTAGAATCAATTGAGAGTTTCTCAATAGATTTTGGCAGAATGATGGCTAATAAAAGTGTGCGTACTTGGTTACCTCACCCTTTTGATATTTATAAGAGAGCGAATACTTATTTGGTAAGCCTTCCATGATTCTCAGCCCGTCGTTATTAAGGTGGTGGCAATTTTAGCACATCACCATTAAGATGGCAATGATGATGGGCGCAGATCGTGGAGCCGTTACTTAAGGAAGGTAACGGTTCTTTACGTGTTAAGAGGGGGTTATGTTATCTGCTCCCGAGTAGAGCCAACTATGGCTCACTTGCCAGGGGACCTGACTCTAACTGGGGTTTGGAGAAAAGGATTGGTCAAGTTGATATCTCCACTCGGTTATTTAAGGGTGGAATGCCTTTTGAAGAAGTCCTGACCGGGATGCTTGTGCAGATTGGTTAGGAAGCCGTTGTAGCTTATCGTGCACCTAATTATGACACGTGTTGCCCTTCAGGGCCTTCTTGAATTTTCCTCATCAATTACTATACCTCGCCAAATACGAAAATAACGGTTAGGATTTTGATATAACTATCCATTATTTCCAAATTTCACCAAATCCGGCGCATTGATATGGATTGACAAAATTTATGGAAGACTTGCTAAACAAGTTTTCTATATTTTATAAATACTATAAGGGAGGTCTAGTTAAGATATGTTAATGTTTCTCAATCGTTACTCTCTTGAAATATTCTTACAACACTCTACTAATTCTCGTATCAGAGGTGTAACATCAGCAGGCCCACCGCCCTGTGCATTGATTTGCATTAACCAAAAAATAAAAAAAGATCGATGTAAATTCCGAAGGATCATTTTTTGATAATCCAATTTTTGGCAAGATGAAAAGGTAACACTACTAATATCTTATGTTAGAGTTCTTTACACTTAAACAGTTTTTTTTTTTTTTTTTTTTTTTTTTTTAAAAAAACCCGTAAAACACGTGGTTTTCAACTTTTTTACAAAACATGAGCTACTTGGGGTTGGGAACCCGGGTACTTAAACCCAATGTTACCAACACCGGGTTTAAAAAAAATGATATTCTGTATACCCGGTGTTACGAACACCGGGTATACGGTAATTTTTTTTTTTTTTTTAAATTTAGACCCGAGGTTTGTAACCCCGGGCACAAATTACGGCCCAGGGATGTGAACCTCGGGTCCATAATTGTTGAAATGTTGGGAACAAACAAAAAAAATTACTCGTTCTCGAGGGACAAACTGCATCAAATTGCGGTGTGGTCTGTCTTAAGGACTTGAGGTTTTGACCCCTTGGTCTTGAATGGTCAAAAAACATTTTTTAACCGTTCTGTGCACTGCAATTGCAGTGCACAGAATGTTCAAATTGACTATATTTAAGGACCCGAGGTTCACAACCCCGGTTCCTTAAGGGCTACATATATACCTACGGCATTGAAATTGTTTCTTACGGTAGTGAAATTTTTTGTTCCTCCTCCTTCCTTCTTTCTTCCTTTGGCAGACTCTCTCCATTTTTCTTCCACATTCCTCCTTCCTCTCGGCAGTTTGTTCATCAAGGATTTCACAACTTCAGAACTTTTTCCTTATACTACAAAGGTAAGTTTATTTTAGTTTCTTTTCTTTAATTTATTTGTTAGTTTGATTAGTATCTTTTTTATTTGTTTAATTATTTAATTTGTTACTTTGTTTTGTTACTTAGTTAGTTAGTTAATTTAATTTGTTAGTTTAGTTGTTTAATTTGTTACTTAGTTGATTAGTTTAATTTGTTAATTTAGCTGTTTAATTAAAACCCGTGCACTTTTGTCTCTCAAAGTTTGAACAAATTATGCATGTGTGAAAAATATAAATTATAATATATTGTATTAAAAAAATAGTCAGTTAGTTATTTTAAGTTTAATTTGTTAATTTAATTGTTTAATTAAAAATTATTTAGTTAAAAAATGTTCACTTTGGCCTCTCAAAATTTGAGCAAATTACAAATGTGCAAAAATATAAATATAAATTATATTATTTTGTTTTAATAAAAATTGTTTGTTAGTTAGTTTGAGTTTAATTTATTAATTTAGTTTTTCAATTAAAATTGTTTAAATAAAAAATATGCACTTTGGCCCCTCAAAATTTGAGTAAATTACACAAGTGGGAAAATATAAATTTAAATTTAATTTATATAATTTTTAATATTTTTTTTTGATAGCTAGTTAGTTAGTTAATTTAAGTTTATTTTGTTAATTTAATTATTTAATTAAAAATGTACACTTTGGCCCCTCAAAGTTTTAGCAAATTACATAACATGTGAGAAAATATAAATTATAATATATTATTTTAAATAAAATTCTTAGTTAGTTAGTTAGTTTTATTTTTTAGTTTAGTTGTTTAATAAAAAAGTATTTAATTAAAAATGTTCACTTTTGCCCCTCAAAGTTTGAGCAAATTGTACATGTGGTGAAATATAAGTTATAATACATTGTTTTAAAATAAATTGTTGGTTAGTTAGTTTGTTAGTTTGTCTAATTTGTTAATTTAGTTGTTTAATTAAAAAATGTGCACTTTGGTCCTTCCAAATTTGAGGTAATTACACATCATGTGGAAAAATATAAATTATAATATATTATTTTAAATAAAATTCTTAGTTAGTTAGTTAGTTTACTTTTTTAATTGAAAAATGTGCACTTTGGCATCTCAAAGTTTAAGAAAATTACACATTATGTGGTAAAATATAAATTATAATATATTGTTTTAAAATAAATTGTTAGTTAGTTAGTTTGTTTGTTTATTTAATTTTTTAATTCAGTTGTTTAATAAAAAAATATTTAATTAAAAATTTGCACTTTGGCCCCTCAAAATTTGAACAGATTACACATTATGTGGTAAAATATAAATTATAATATATTGTTTAAGACAAAATAGTAGTTATCTTGTTAGTTTAATTGTTTAACTTGTTAGTAGTTAAGTTAGTTTAATTTTTTAATGTGTTTGAATTTTTTGTAAATAAATATATTTTAGTCTTAGTTGACGACAATATTTTCTTATTTTGTTTTAGCTTGTCAAATGATAGTCGTTTGAAATGAAGAGTGTCAGGTAGTTATTGTATTGGAGTAGTAGAATATTGGAAAGTACCAAGTTCGGAGTTTCTTACAGTACCTCATCTGTAAAAATTTTGGTTGTTCGTACGGGAACAACCTTAAATGAATTGATTGAGATGCTAAGATTGTGTGTTCTTGAGGATGAGGCTAATGGAAATTTGAAATTAAAGTGTAGGATGCCGATTGCTCTTTTCGCTCGGGGGGGGGATTTTAATTATACCTTGATTTTTTTTTTTTTTTTTTTTTTATTGGGGATGACTTAGCATTAGACTAAGTGCTTGAGTTACCTTTTTACATACCCTTGCTTCTTTCTATTGAGGTGTATGTAGAGGTTGAATTAGCATTTAATCATGGTTCGATTTTTTCCCCAACTTGGTCATTTTACCCACTTAATGACTCAGAGTTTTAATCAGTACAGTAACCAATCTAACGGACAATTTTTTGGCTATAATATTCCCATGTCATACTGCCAAACAGTTCAGTCTAATTACCTCGTCCCACCTTCTACATTCTAGAAAAATATCATTCCCATAGTATTCCCATGCTGCACCCCCAATTAGTTGAGTCTAATTACACTGTCCCACCCCCTACATTCTAGAACAAGATCATTCTCATAGAATGATTGATTGTGATCATGGCACCAGTTCTGCTCTTCCACATCACCATTATTCGCCAAGTCATCTACCACAAGACAACACAAGTAATTATGGTGGTGAGTTTGATACAGTTGATAATCGTCATGGTGTGTCAAAAGAAGAGTTGGATGCAGATGTTGCGTTGGAGCCAGAGGAGAATGATGGGGATAGAGGCGAAGATTTAGATGTTGGGCTTAGCGTGCAAGAGCGTCAGAGTTAGCAATTGGAGTTGGAAAAGGGTTATTCCAATTTTCAATAAGTTGGACTGGGATGACAGCGATGATATTGTGAAATACGAGCCGAAGTTGATGAAGAATTTCTGGACACCGAAGATGGACAAATTCTGTACCGGTATGGTCTTTAATGATAAGAAACATGTCCAGGCGGCCATGAAATATTACCACATCATGAAGAACAAAGAGTATTGTGTGGGGGAAATGAACAAGAAGATCTGGTTGGTTAAATGCCTGCATGGATACGGTTAGAGGTTGCAAGCGATTATGAAAAAAAGCCACGGTATATTTCAGATTACGCAGTACGAGGGGCAACACACATGTTTCTATAATCATATGGTTTTAGATCCTAAAAAATTGAATTATGGTGTTATTTTGAACTTAATACTTGGACAAGTGGAAGATGATCCATAATTGAATATGGGCATTATTGTGGCTTACGTGAAGGAGTCTCAAGGATTCACCATCTCTTACCAGAAAGCCTGGTTGGCTAGATCGAAAGCAATCAAGACCGTGTTCGGAGATTGGGACAAATCATATCGAAAGTTACCGAAATTTATGGTTGCATTGCAGCACTACAATCCGGGTATGATTGTCGAGTGAAGCACAGTTTCGACTAATATGCCTGGCTACAGGACGTTCGATATGGTGTCTTGGGCATTCAAACCTTCAGTTGATAGATGGCGTCATAGTCAGCCTGTCCTCACGATTGACGGGACCCACTTGTATGGTAATATATGAGGGAAAGATCTTACGCCATTGGAATAACGCCATCTAACAAATGCTATCATTTGGCTTTTGCCGTTGTACTGAAGGAGGACTACCGCTGCTGGCGATGGTTAATCTACATTCTTAAGCGCCATATTGTCGGAGATCGTTTTGAGATAACATTGATATCTCACAGACACACGGGCATTACTAGTGTGGTTGACAACCTGTGGCTTAATCAACAAAACGATCCCGTCCAACATTACCGATTTTGTTTGCGGCACCTTTACAACAATTTCAACAAGTTCATTAACAATAAAAAACTGAAAGATCTAGCTTGAAATGAAGGTACTGTGATACAAATTCGAAAATACGATGCAATCATGGAAGAGATAATAAAAAAAAACTATTGGGGCGCATAGGTGGTTGGACAGTATTAACGTTGACAAATGGACTAGGACACACGACGATGGTAAGCGTTGGGGAGTGATGACAACCAATTACACTGAGGTATTTAACAACTGCTTGAATGGTACAAGAAATGTTTCAATTACTGCATTCATAAAGATTACTTTCTACAGGATGGCTAAATAATTTGATATTGGTTAACAAGAAGCTCTAAAGAACTCAGCCAATTGTTACCTATACGCTAAATACCTCATTGAAAAAATGCAAAAATCTCAAATGAAGTCCAAAACATATGAGATTCAAATATTCAATCGGTAAATTACTATTTTTTTTTTTTTTACGTTACATATAATTGTTGCCACACATAATTTAATTAAATATGATTTTTTTTTTTAGAGAGAATTCAATCTATCATGCCAAAATTGGAAAGACTCTTACTAGGGGCCTAATCGTTTACCAAATCACATTAGGAAATAACGTTGATTGCACATGTGGGAAGTATAAAATTTGGCGATATTCGTGCTCTCATATGCTTATGGCCACCGAGTATAGTGGCGTTGATGTGTTCTGCTCTATTGCAGCTGAGTACACAGTGACGAATCAATTGCTGGCGTGGAAGTCATTGTTCCGGCTGATTATTCACGAGGACTACTGGCCACAGACTAATTTTTCGAACCTTATTCCAGTCCATAATAGATTTTGAGTTGTGTAGTATGGTCGACCAAAAGACACTCACATTCAAAATGAGATAGATGAGTCGCGAAAAACAATAACAAATAGATGTGATTTATGTTCCCAAACTGGACATGACAGGCAGAGGTGTCCATCCTGACCCTGTCATACACCCAATTGATTTTGTAGGTTTATTGTAATGAATGTTTACGCTACTTTATTTATTTCATATGGCAACTTTGATGTATCACAAATTTAATGCACTTGTCGTACACATTTATTTGTAATGAATGTTATATTTTGTTTATAAATGTAATTAAATTTTAATTTCATACTAATAAATTTGACACAAGTGTTGGGAAAAAATATTTCAGTTATGTTTGAGTCTAGGCTCGTAGATCCTTCTGTTCTACACTCGCAGTTTGAGCACAAATCCGCATTAGTCTGGACAGGACATGTAAATATTTAAGCTATTACATTAACTTTTTTCTTTTTGTTTTTTTAAATTTTTATGTTATTTATTGTGTCTTAATTAATGTTCAAGGAAACTGGTGTGCTTGACTATCCTGGATTTGATGTAGGGAAATGGAGAGAAGACATCCCCGTTTGATTTATAGAGCTGATAGAATCGGCTAGTTTGTATGGCCCTTATAGGCTGTGGCCAAAGTAGTTTGATAGGTGTCTCATAACAACGTTGGTAGAGAGATGACGTCCGAAGATACACACTTTCCATCTACCCGTTAGGGAGATGACCATCACGCTACAAGACGTTGTTGTCTTGTTGGGGTTGCCTGTACACGGGCAACCTGTTATCGACATGATGATACGTAATCGGTAGCTAATTGGAAGACACTTTGCCATGATCTTCTCGGAGTGGCACCACTAGAGGATAAGATAAGGAATGGTTGTTTGAAGTTCAATTGGCTACAGAGAACCTTCGACGAAGTTCCTGAGGATGCTGGCGAGGAGTCCATGCGTTGCTACTCACGTGCATATTGCTTGATTATTCTTGACACAATATTTTTGCCTAATAAATTGTAGAATAGCGTCAAGCTTGCCTACCTCCCACTGCTCCGCGATTTTACACTTTCTCTCAAGTATAGTTGGGGCAATGCGACACTAGCGGTCCTCTAGTTTGAGCTATGCAAGGCGCTGAAGGGCACGACGAAAGACATAGCCAGCTGCCTATTTTTGTTGGAGTGTTGGGCCTAGGAGCGATTCCTGAGGCTTCGACCTGGAGTTGTCCCTCTCCCCGATTATAATCAATCATTTAGAGAACTGGCTTTCAAGGACTTTTGGTTCCCAGCTGCCTCGAGGGGTGCTTGGTAAGTAATTAGTATTTTTTCTTATTTCATTATCATGTAATGGATATTTATTAATATTTAGTTAAACTTATGGTTTATATTTTTATTGTACAGGTGGACCCTTGAATTCAAATTGGAAAATGTGCCGATGCACGTTTTGGTAGTCTATATGATCAATTAAATCGGTTGTAGAATGACGATGTTAGTTATTTATTTATGTCAAAACTTTTATTTTTTTTATTTGTTTATTTATATATTTTTTAGACAAGTCATTTGGATGCCCTGTCTCTTGTCGACTTTGCCTCTATATACTAGAGATTGGGAAGATATATGGATGATAACGCTGCCCCTCATTTGCTATGAGATCGTCGAGTATACATATCCCCTGCATGTGTTACAACAATTTGGTTATTGGCAACGGATTCCTCAGTCATGTATTGTGGATATAAAGTTGCACAATACTACTCGGCAAGGACACTATGGTGTGGACTAGACTGGACTGTGAAGCACTACCAGCCTATAGTTGCATGGAATAGACAACTAGCACCAGATGTGGACAACTTCGAGGAAAGGATAGAGGTCGACCATGAATACATGGACTAGTATTGGAAAATCACACGAAGGTTATTAGTCAACCCGGGGGTATCGACTGAGTTCGGTTATCTAGCAACAGGAGGACGAGTGTGGTTAGTGGTATGATTACATTGAGTATACCATCTATTTACTTATATGAGTTTGATTACCTTGTTATTATTTATGTATTAACTTAAAGATCATATGTGTTTCGTAGGATCCGGATCTAATACAACTGATGCGCTTGAGTGAGCTTTCTCTGCGGAAAAAAATTATGGAGTCATACCGCGAGGCTGGTCGTGTCTTCCTCGACACATGTTTGGTGACAGTGTACCGTCGGATACCGCGTTATATGCCAGTTGACTTTCCTCCATCTCCTCAGCTTGCTCCTCAGCCTTCTCCTCAGCCATGATCTTGTAACGCCTACTATCCAGGTAATGTGGGTGATGTCAGACCTTCTACAACGTACAATATAGGTGCTGATGCTAGACTATTTAGTATATACGACATGTGTGATGATGCTGGCCCATCTGACGTGTACCAGATGCATGACTCTTATTCACATTACATATCGCAGCGAGGTACATGATCATTATTTTCATTCATCTCTTTGGCAATGGACGAAGTTGTGTCAACTTTAGGCATGATTCATCCGATGGCATTTGTCCAACCCACAATATTGGAAAAACAAATGTTACCGATGTTGTGGTTTGGAGAAGACGTGGATGCCACCCCGGGGATTATGCAACAGTCGTTCATGGACTTTAGACAGGTTATATAGGTTCATGAGAAGGTTGAAGAACCTCCTATTTCTTAATGCCGAGGGCGGAAGAATGTCCGACGTAGGGCTTGCGGTACATAGTTAGTTATATAGTTGATAGTTTAGTTATAAGAATGTAAATCCTTTTTCCTAGATAGTTATATAGGAATGTACATAGTTAGTCAATACCTTATTTTGTAACGTTTGTAATTTTAAAAAGTTGTTGATCTAATGTATATATTGCTTTGCAAATGGATAAAGCATTTGAATGGGAGCTGGAGACATGTCTCTAACATTCTGGAGAAATTCCACTCCGTATACTTTCCAAGAATTTTTCTAGAATGTTAGACACTGTTCTTGATCTCCCATTTAAATGCTTTATCCATTTCAGAAGCAATATACACGGTAGATCAACAACTTTCTATGTAAATATATTTCTTTTTACATTATTGTATACGTTTGTTTTATTTTCTACTCCATCTTCAAGACTTGTATATACATATTTATTCATCGTCAATTTGAAATATTCTTTTCCCAAGGCATACATTGTATAGATAAGGTATAGGTATACGTATAGGTATAGGCATAGGCATAGATAAGATTTAAATGCATTATAAAATATTTAATTTTAAATTATTTTATAATGCATTAAAATCTTACCTATGCCTATGCCTATACCTATAGCTATACTTATTAAGTGAGTACATAATCACTGAAAAACTCATAATGAAGAAAATACATAACAAACATGTTTAACGATATTTGTTACAAAATACATAACAAAGACAATACATAAGAAATACAATTCATAACTTCAAGAAAATAGTCACAAGAAAACACTTAAAAAGATAATACAACTGCCCAAATTTCTTTATTCTTCATTGGACAAGTATCCCTCAGACAAATAATCATTGTTGGTTATCATGTTATGGCATTCATTCGGAGAGAGTGCTCTGTTACTTGCGGCAACCATTTCATTGGCTAGTTGGAGTAGATAATATCGCTTCTTTCTCAATAACATTCGATTATTCTCCAGACGAATTCGTGTAATAGCATCTTCAATCTCGGTTATGTTATCAACTTGACTTCATCAGGGCATTTGAGGACTTCAACGATTTAGAATTGGTGCATTAAGAGCTCTCAAATAAGATATAAGGTTGTTAGACTCTTTTACCTTGTATTCCCATGCTTGGCGTAGACTGGCGATACTATATTAGGTTGCTGTCTTGATCACTCTAGTAGTCATCATAATATGGTTGTAGAACCCAACATCTATAGTGATCCTAGGGTTCAAGCCAACCCTAAACACTATATGAGTTTTCCTCACTTGAAAAACCAAATGAGCTTTCCTCGCTTGAATTAATATTTGAAGACATCACGAAAATTATAAGATGAATAATTTCATTACAAATATTATACTGCACATTATGAGTTTTTTACAAAAAAAAGAAGAAGAAGTTTTTTAGAACATAATTTTTGAAAAATGATGTTTTAGAACTTAGTTACACGAGGTTTAACTTAAAAAAACTAACCCAACACTACCTATCAATTGAAACATCACTTAACTAATGGATCATTTTATTTATTTCAACTAATATATTATGGAACCCACTGAAAGAGTATAATCTTAAAGGCGAAACAACTTAAAATAATTATAAACATCGTACTAAAATTAAACACGTTAACAAGTACAATTAATCATAAATAGAAGAAAAAATATTAGATAAATTGAAAAATAGTACCCATAATTGAACTTTTCTAGTATCAATAACTACCTAGTTTTATTAAACCACGTAGTGAATCTCTCTATCTTCGTAATCGAAAAGTTCTGGGTTATTCATGTATTAGGAATCTGTAAAGTACTTAAACGACTGCTCATTTGCATTTGGTGCATTGGTCTTCTAAATATGGTTGAGTCTCTATTTGATATGAATTTGTTTCTCCATTTGTTTTATTTCTCATTTCAATGAGTGGAAAATTTTGTCGATGTTATCCGGTTCGTTTTTCAATATTTTGAAAGACCATAATTTTGGAATCTTAAGGTTATACATATGAGACCTTGCCTCATAAAGGTTCCTTTTTGTCATTAGCATTGGTCATTGTAAATTCTTTGCTTCTTCACTATCCTCGCCCCATTCAGTGTAGTTGTAACTCTTATGGTAATGACGATTGACCCATCGAATAGTTTGTTTGGAAGAATCACAATGTACTAAGAAAGTTCATTTTCTCGTGATAGGATTCAGCCATATGCCAGAGAGATCTAGTTGTTGTTGAACACCAATGCTATCTGTAATAACATCCCATGGACTACACACGTCTTGTGGGTAACACAACCTCTCTTGGCTGTCATACCATAGTAGTGGGCGCCGCAGTTCGTCTTTGCTCCAATGTATGATCTTTAACCAACGTATTTGGATTCCAAACCACATATCTATCTCATCTTAGTACTTAGCATGGTCCCCTGTCCCTGAACCGTCACCATTGTAATAGATCTTCATTTTTTCCTTGCTTTTGCCCTTACACTTGTCGTTTCCTGACCCGCTTGTCATTTGAACTGATTTTTTGAGTAAACAAAATGAAGAAGAGAAATGAATGTAGTGTGAATGATAATTCTGAAAGTATATATATATATATATTCTTTCTTAATTTGACAATTGAGTTTTTTACAGGCAAGTACTTGGTGAATGTTAGAGGCCACATAACTGGTCAGCATGTGGTTGCGTTAGGGGGACTAATTAGAACAAGAACATACAATTGGTATAGTGATTTTACAAAAACAAAGTTGGTATGCAGCGACACTTTATTGGAGCGTCAAACAAGTGCTGGCATACGAAGGCCTTTTTATGTTGTAGGAAATAATGTTCACAAATTGCGTAATTTACTGTGTCTGTAAGGTTTCTGTTGAAGATGTGATAAACACTGGTAAGTTTATAGAAATCCTAAATGAGACAAGCAACATGGTGAAGTACTTATTGACATCAATGAACAACTTTACAGTTAGGATGACTTCAAAGGGTTGAGACTATTTATTTGAATTTAATGAGTTTGTAGAATTTCCTGATGGCATATTGATAGAATAATTGATTGCCCTTGAAGATATCCGAGCACGAAGGTTTGCTGATCCACCTATTTAACAAACTTTGTTTCAAATTTGTATTTTCTAGTAGTTGTGTTTTTGGAATTTAAATGAAAAGAAAAGGTATATTGTTTGGTAGAAGTAACTTTATTATAATCTAATGTACAAGTGATACATCAGACTTAAAAAGAAATATATAGTTAAACTGCAATTCACCAACGTCAAAACATTATGCATTACTCTCCTCATCAGCTATTTTAATATCTGGCTGATATTGAGGTTCCCTTAAGAATCACATGTAAGTATGCGTTTCGCTAACTAAACCTTCTTAAAGACACTTACGTGCTGTGATTTGAAGCTTGTGTCGATGAATTCGAATTATATTCGGTTATTTTCTTTGCTGTAGCGATGCAATACTATCTGAAGATCATATGACGTGTCTATCGGCATGGTTCGGGCCAATTGACACACTATAGGAATATTGTGTTGTCTGCATCCGTCCACCATAACCTGTGCTTGGTTCATATGATAAGTATATTCCTCCCATATCCTTGCAACCCACTATGAAGAGTAATGAACTCTTGGATCTAAAAAGTATGAGAATTCGTCTTCCAAAATCTAGTGACATCTCATTAAATAATACAAATCTCCTATTGTGTACATTTTTCAATATTTATCATTTTATTTATTTTTAATTTAGGCAATAATTTAATTAACTTTAACTTTGAATGAAATATAAATTCAATGTCAAGTTAATATCAATTCGATAGATTCAATTAATTTGATTTTAAGTGAAACGCTAAAATTTATTTTAAAATATTGAAAGACTAAAATATATTTTAAAAAATAAAATAAAATAGTTTTTTCAAACACATTAAAAAAATAAACTAACTAATAACTAAATTAACAAATTAAACTAATTAACTAATTTTGAGGGACCAAAGTGTACATGTTTTAATAAAACAACTAAATTAACATATTAAATTAGCTAACTAACATACAATTTTTTAAACAATAGATTATAATTTATATTTTCCCACATGAAATTTGCTCAAACTTTGAGGGGCCAAAGTGTACATTAAAAAAAAAAACTAATTAACAACTAAATTAACAAATTAAACTAATTCTTAAACTAACTAACTAACAATTTATTTTTAAACAATATATTATAATTTATATTTTCTCACATGTGTAATTTGCTCAACCTTTGAATGGCCAAAGTGCATATTTTTTAATAAAATATTTTTTAATTAAATGACTAAATTAACAAATTAAACTCAAATTAACTAACTAACATATTTTTTTTAAAACAAAATAATATAATTTATATTTTCCCACATGTGTAATTTGCTCAAATTTTGAGAGGCCAAAGTGCACATTTACTAAATGAATAAATTAAATTAATCAACTACCTAACAAATTAAACAACTAAACTGACAAATTAAATGAACTAACTAACAAATTAAATAATTAAACTAAGTAACAAAACAAAATAACTAAGTAATAAATTAAATAATTAAACAAGTAAAAAAAACATACTAATCAAATTAACAAATAAATTAAACCAAAGAAACTAAAATAAACTTACCTTTATAACAAAAGGAAGAAGATTTGAAGTTGTGAAATTCTTGATGAACAAACTGCTAAGAGGAAGGAGGAAGGAGGAAGGAAGAAGTTTTTGCCGAAGGAAAGAGGAAGGATTGGAGGAAGTCGTAATATTTATTTATTTATTTTATTTTTTTTACAGCTTTGGCTATATATATAGCTTTTAAGAACCTGGGGTTGTGAATCTCGAGTCCTTAAATGCAGTGATCGTTTTGTGCACTGCAAAGTTTTTTGACCGTTTAGGAGCCGGGGTTCACAACCCCGAGTCCTTAAGGCAGCTAATTTATAATCCGGGTTACAAACTCCGAGTCTTAATATTTTAAAAAAAATAATAATAAAATAAATAAAATTACTGTATTCTCGGTGTTGTGAATACCGGATATACGGAATATCATTTTTTTAAGCCCGGTGTTGGTAACACCGGGTTTATGTACCCTGGGTAGCTCCTTTGTAAAAAATTTAAAACCACATGTTTTCAATTTTTTTTTTTAAAAAAAACCTATTTAAGTGGAAAAAACTCCATGTTGATCCAATTTAACAAAGGCCAATTTTTGGTGTCAAAGAAGTTTTATGTAACATAGAAATTGAAGTGAAATAAGAAGGATTTTCAATCAAATTATAGCATTACAATCCATCTCAATTTCGGGTTTAGAATCTCTCTCAATTTTTCTGTTCATCAATTTTTTTTTTTTTATGTTATATATTTAAATTTTTTAAAATTAATGTTGACAATTTACCTGGAAAGTATTCGATCAAATGTTTCAATGGACGTTCAAGTTTAATTCATGTAACTCATTGTTTCGATTTTTCTCTTATTTGTTTATTTATTCACTTATTTTGTAATTTGGAGTGCTTGGAAAATTAAATGTAGAAGAAAAATGATGTTTTAAACTAGTGAAAAATAGAGGGAAAAAAACACCCCACAGTATTTTAATATTATTCCAAAATAAATTCTCCACATACGAGTCATACAACTACTGAATTTTCATGCTGTGTATTAAAATACCAGACCCCTCTGAGATGGGGCAAACTCACCCAAATTTAAAACAGTTCCTAGACAACCAAATTTCACGCAACGTGGTAACTGCCTTGAATTGATGAAAGTAGAACCTAACCCAACATTAAACAAAAAAAGATTTCCGCAAACCAACACTATTATCCAATTTCTCATACAGTAAAATATTAACACAATTGTTCTCAGAAACAAAAAGGAACTTTCACAGATAACGATACAAAGAAGTGCAAAAGCCAAAAAGGGCATTCCAATCAGTCTCCAACTACATCCAATCAAAAAGATAGAGTTGAAGCAGAGACAAAGGAGAGAGGGGCCATTGCCAGGCAGCAGCATCATATCAACACAACAAAAATTTCAAACTGCATGGGTATAGGAGATTTTGATACACCATCAACCTCCTTTCATATCCCCATTTCATGAACAACTCCATGTTCACCAAAAACGAGTTCAAAATGAAACATAATACGAGAAAAGCCAACTAAACATTGAAACAAAAGAAACAAACCATCAAAGCAACCGCAGAAACTTAGAAGCACTTCCTGTGGACGATGGATGGACCCGACTCATCGTACTCGCCCTTGGAAATCCACATCTGATTCGATAAAGTCAAACAAGGCAAAACAAAGAATTTAGTAATCAGGTTTTAATCAAAATATGCATTGGTTTGACACAATTTGGAAGACTCAATCAATTAATTGCAGTTTGAGACCTGGAAACAGTCTGTCATATGAGTTACTAAATAATGAACGACTTACCTGTTGGAAGGTACTGAGGGATGCGAGAATTGATCCTCCGATCCAAACACTATATTTTCTCTCTGGTGGTGCGACAACCTTGATTTTCATGCTGCTGGGAGCAAGAGCCGTGATTTCTTTGCTCATACGGTCAGCAATACCAGGGAACATGGTTGAGCCACCACTGAGCACAATGTTACCATACAGATCCTTCCTGATATCGACATCACACTTCATGATGGAGTTATAGGTTGTTTCATGGATACCTGCAGCTTCCATCCCAATCAGAGATGGCTGAAAGAGCACCTCCGGGCAACGGAATCTCTCCGCCCCAATTGTAATGACCTGTCCATCAGGAAGTTCATAGTTCTTCTCCACGGAGGAGCTGCTCTTTGCAGTTTCAAGCTCCTGTTCATAGTCAAGGGCTACATATGCAAGCTTCTCTTTCATGTCACGGACGATTTCCCGTTCGGCGGTGGTTGTGAACATGTAACCTCTCTCTGTGAGGATCTTCATTAGAGAGTCGGTGAGATCACGGCCCGCAAGGTCTAGACGAAGGATGGCATGAGGAAGAGCATACCCTTCGTATATTGGGACGGTATGAGACACACCATCACCCGAATCCAGAACAATACCTGAAGAATAAAACTATTTAGGGTGCGAATGCAGCCAATGGCCAAGTATTACGGCCCGTTTGGTTGTCAAAATCATCTTATTTTATGAATTATCTTATTTTTTATGCATTGATAAGTTTATTTCTCCACTTACGTATGATTTAATCAAATTTACATATTGCTCGTTTGAAAAACGAAACATACAATTGTTTTAGTTTAGTTAAATATTTAAGCTATATTTTTATTTGACTACATGAGAAAATAGCATCTAAACTAGAAGTAAAATGGTTAGTAGCTAATTTAAGTGATTTTAGTTCCTATAACCGAACACTAAACTATAACAATTCATAAAGTGACTAAAGTGAAAAATAGTGCAATTTGTGAATTGCAGGACAACCAAATGGGCACTTGATAAATTTGGAAATTGGAGCAAGTGATACGAACCAGTTGTACGACCACTGGCATATAGAGACAGAACGGCTTGGATGGCAACATACATGGCGGGAACATTGAATGTCTCAAACATGATTTGAGTCATCTTCTCCCTGTTGGCCTTAGGGTTGAGGGGAGCCTCAGTAAGAAGCACAGGGTGCTCTTCGGGAGCAACACGAAGCTCATTGTAGAAAGTGTGATGCCAGATCTTCTCCATGTCATCCCAGTTGCTGACAATACCATGTTCGATTGGGTATTTCAAGGTCAATATTCCTCTTTTAGATTGAGCTTCATCGCCTACATAGGCATCCTTTTGGCCCATACCAACCATAACACCGGTATGTCTGGGCCTACCAACAATACTTGGGAAAACTGCCCTGGGGGCATCATCCCCAGCAAATCCAGCCTGCATGCAAATCATGGCACAAACGTTTATGAAATGGATCTTAATTTCAGATAAGAAAAACAATTATGGATCCACCTAAGAAAAAAGTATTTCACCAACCTTCACCATTCCTGTTCCATTGTCGCAAACGAGGGGTTGAATATCCTCAGCATCAGCCATTTTCTATGAAGCTGAAAAGAAGACAAATACAAAATATAGATTGAACTTTAAGCATCCAAGTCAATAGGTTCCAGAATCAATCGAAATACTATTACGGGGTTTTGACAACGTTCCACACTCAGCCAATATACCAGTGGCCATATCATTGATTTATACTGTTTTCTTTCACCTAAATTGACGAATAAACCAAGAATCTTTTGATTTCATATCAACATTCAAAGCGCATCCAACATAATGCTTTAAGCTAGAAACTAAAAAAAAACTGTTAAATGGAAAAGTCTTGAAGGTACTTCAATTATAGCTCTACAATGAAAAGCAAGCCCATTCAAGAATGAGAAATGAATCAATACATTATTAGGATTCGAGATCTCACTTCGCTATCTATTTAGAAAGCACTACACAATGAAATTAAACACAATAGTCCACATTGCACCTGAAGAATAAAGTTTTGATTACTTGAAGTTGTTCAAGTGAAACCAAACAAAGATGAAATCGAATGAAGCAGATATTTCGACCATTTGGGATTCTTAGAGAACTAAACATCTTCCAATAGTAGATCTAAGAAAATTACATATATATAAAACAATGGCATCAACAGATCGACGCAGGCGCCAGAGCAATGATCAGTGAATAACTAGCAAATTCATGAGCTTATCTACAATAAATTGGGGTCCAACCCGACCTAGATTGCACTAAAAGGACAGCGTGGACATTTGACGAAAATCAATAGATCCGACTCCTACTCATTGTTGCTGAACCAAATCTAACTTTACTCAAACAAATTGACATAGATCAACTAAATCTGACTTTACAATAACAACCAAAATGGTTAAACCTTCAAAATAACCAAAAAGCGAATATTTAAACAAAAAATAACAATTTTAGAAAAGCATTCATAGATCTCACACAGATCTTAAATCAACGATATTAAAAGAATAAAAAATTGAAACCTGATGGACGTAAACCCCAAAATTTGAAACTAGAAAAATATTACATAAATGTGGGATCATTCAACGGAGATCAGATCTAAAATCACCTTTGCTGTAGATGCGAGGCCGGAGGGAGACAATCAGACAATCGAACTGGATCAATCTGAAAGCAAGCAATCAAGGTTCGCCTAAGCCAAACTCCGAAGACGATGGTTGTGCTCTACCTTTAAAGCGTCTCGGTTGAAGCGAAATAGAATAGCTCATCGGGATAGTGCAGACACATATATATGGAAGGGAAGAAATGACCAGTGACACCCCGTCTTTCACACAAATCTCACCGTAATCCCTTATTTTTTTGACAAATACTATGGGTTTTGTTTGGATAAGGGTTTTTTAAGGAAAGGTTTCATTTTATTAAAGGATTTTAAAATTATTTTTTAACAAATTTTTTGATTGAGTTTTAAGAGGAAGAGATTTGTCATATATTTTAAACTTAAAAAAAGAGTACAAGAAGGGATTTTGAAATCCGTTTGAAATATGCTGAATTTGTTAAATCCTTCGTCGATCGACTTCGTCTCTTCGTCTTCGTCTCTTCCTTCGCTTCTTCCTCCTCAACCAACTTCGTCTCTTCTTCATTCTCATCGTCGCAGCTTTTCCGTCGTCGTTGTTCATCTTTGTCTTCGCCTTCGGTCGTCTTCGTTATTGTCACGGCTTCGTCGATGGTCGTCTTCGTTGGATGTCTTAGCTTCGTTGGTTGTTGTCTTCTGGTAAGGGTTCGATTAGGGTTCTGGTTCCAATTTCACCCATTGATTGATCTCGAAGTTAGGGTTCCAATTTCACCCATTCTCAATTTTGGTATCAATGGCAATGACGAGAAATCACAGGCGATGGTTAAACGAAAAAGACGTTTCTGTTTGGCGATATACTTGATTTTTGTTATTTTGTTTTTGTTATCTGTTTTATCCAAACAAGATATTTGAAAAATGACGGGATTTCGAAATCCTGAATTTTGAAATCCCTTCATTTTACAAATCCCTTAAATTTATCAAATCCCTCACCAAAACGCAACCTAGGACTTCAATTTTTTTAATCAGAAGAGTTACCCTCTCAAATTAGAGTTGATCAACTCATGTAACATTTAAATTTTAATTTCACTTTTATAATATAAAATTTATTTTTAAAATTACTAATTTGTTATTTATCTTATGTGTGAAACGACATCATTACCCTTGATTAATTCTATTTTTTTTAATTTGTTTTCCTTTTTCCTTTTTCTTTTTATTAATTTTTTTTCTCCTCCTTCATCCTCCCACCACCATCTTCTCTAGTAATTTTTCCAGTGACCTCTGTCACTAGCGACCATCTTCTTCTTCTCTTTGCTTCTCTTCTTCTTGTTCTTCATATTTGTTTTTCTTCTTCTTGTTCTTCTCATTTCTTCTCCCATTTCTTTTCCTCATCTTCCCTATTTCTTTTCTTCTCTCCCGATCTGTGCAAATCCATTGAGGCCCAAATTTGACATCTAGACACGGGCTAGATTCGGCGTGCAGATGTTGGATTTACCCAAATTTAATGTGGGCAAATTCGGCGTCCACAAGACGAATTTGCATAGATCCGAAGAGGAGAAGAGAGATAGAAAGAAGAAGAAGCAAATGAAAAAGAAGGCGGAGGCGATGATGATGACGATGGAAAAGGAGGTGTGGTGATGACGATAATAGTACAACCTTGCAGGTGGGTTTTAGAGAGAGATAGAAGAAAAAAAGAAAAAAAAAATGAGAAAGAAAAATAATAACTATTGATAGTGATAAAATGGTAATTTACCTTAATTTTACTATTCTAATTTTTTTTTTCCCAATAAAAGGTAAGGATAAAAAAGTAATTGACTAGTATTTTTTCCAGTAGGGGATTTCCATGTTATTGTTAGAAGACAAGGGTTACAACGGTCACCGTCTCAAATACAAGGCGTATTACACCTAATTTCCCATCATCAAACTATTAAGATACATACTAAATTATGTACATCAAGTAGTAGACAGCTATATCCCAGTTGTATTTGTGCAATGTGCTGGACATTTGCGACAATCATGTCCTGCAGTACTACATATACAATATTGGTAGTTTTTGTCTTGACTACCACCTGCTACAAAACCTATATCACACAAAATATGAAAATAGTTCAAAATGTGTTTCCCGAGTGTGCAAATACAATTGAGCTTTAATTCCCCCTCACATAGGATTATAGACAATGCATTTTGCCCTACCTAATTTTGCATTTTAAAAACGTTTTTTCGTCTAATTTGAAATTTTGAGAAACTTTAAATCAGTGTTTAAAGGGACAAATTTCAATTTTATATTTCGTTGTACTTTCCAAAATGTTTTTTCTTTAATAAAAATCCAAAAAACAGAGCTCCCAGTAGATTCTTTAGAAAGTTTAAGGGGTAAAAAGTGAAACTTTAAAACGTTGTGTTAAGATCAAATTGATTGAATTAAGAGAGGATCTCAATTGGATAAATTATTAAATGTTTAATTTTGGTTCCCAACTGACAATTTTAAGAAAATGTGCACGTTGTACATATTTCTATTTTGACCTAGAATTTTTTTTTTTTTTCCAATTTTGTCAAATTAATTATTATTTTCAAATTAAGCATTCCAATCCTATATTGGATGCATTAATTTCATGTTTTTAAATTCAAGTTTAAGAAAATCCAAAAAAATATTACATTTTATTTTTTTTAAAAAAAGTGGCTATAACACCCAAATCACTTCATGTACACCTCCTGGAAATAAGATGGAGCCTTGGATTATTTAATGGAGTGGAATTAGTAGTTTTGGGGGTTCTCCCTAGGCATTTGTTCAAGTGAAAAGACTTAAGAGGGTGAGTTTTGAAGCATAAACATGCTATACCATAAATAGGGGGCCTAAAGAATAAATTCCACGCAGAATAGGGTTGACTTTGCCCATCTTGCAACCTACGCACTCCCTAGTGTGCAAACTTGGGAGATTGCTTATAAAAGGCAGCCTCCCCTTCCTCAAAATAACACAACAAAACTCTTAGTGTTGTCTTCGAAAAAACCTTCCACTACATTTTTTTTCTCTCTAAAATTCTCAATGGGAAACACACACTTGATCTTCCCTACCCCATCCCAAAAACCATCCAAAAAGAGAGAGAAAAGAGAAATAAAAAATGGGAAATAAAGAAGAAGAAGAAGAGAGACCTCCTACCCGAGCCAAGGTAAGTCTCCCCTTAACTAGTTCTCCTAAAGACACCCTTCCTTTCTAAAACTGCTTGAAAGGATAAACCTAAAACTAGAAAATAACTAAGAGAATGTTCCTAAGGCAACATTTAAAACAATTTTTTTTTTTTTTTTACATTTACTTTTCCCACATTTATTTTCAGTCATTTACTCTTCATTTTTGCACCTTTTTGCGTTATTTACTTTTTTGTTCTAATCTTTTTTGCACTTTCAATTTCCTACAATTTTTTGTGCTTTTCCGTGCTATTTACTTTTCTTCCAATTCACATTTTTTTGTTCTGCACCTTTCCGCACTTCAAATTTCTTGCAATTTACTTTTTCGCACTTTATTTACTATTTTCATATCAAATTAAAAAAGCACAAAAAAAATAAAGAAAATGTCTTGACTAAAAACTGGAAGGGGAATGCCACCCATATGACATTTCAGGTTTCCCGATTAGGTGAGAAACCTTAAATGGCGGGTTGAGGGAGTAACGCACCTCGAATATTTGAAAAAATGTTTAAGTGAAAAGATTTTTTTTTGGAAAGATAGTAAATTAAGAGAGGATTTTTTTAAAGTTCTGGTTTTCTCATAAAAAGAACTCAAGCCAATTTTTTATTTTTTTTTAAAAAAAATAGTCTCCATCTAGTATTGAGTTTAAATTATGTGGTACGTCATCGGATTTTCGAAAAATATTTTTTTTTAAAAAAAGACTTAAGTAATATTTTGAATCAAAAAATAAAAATAAAAATACGATCCTACTAGGGATTCATTTTAAGAGGGTTCAGGGGTTAGTTATACTCCAGGAAGATGTCAAACACTTAAAGATGTCTGTCTAAAGATAGTACCTTATCCAATTAAGTTCAATCAAATTTTAAGTCCTAATATTTTATTTTATTTTCGAATTCCTATCCCAAAAATTCTTTTTGGTGTTTTTTTAGAAATAAAGTGAGACAAGTTTTTGGTATTTTGTTTTAGAGATGTTTCCCCCAGTGTGATCTTTTATCAAATATGAATGACTTAACAAGAATGGCCCTCGAGGGGTTGTTATTTGACAATTTTTAGTTTTGGGTTACTTGGGCCAAGCTAAAATATTTTTTTGATAAAAAAAGGAAAGTAAAAATACTTGATAAAAAAAAATTAAAAATCCTTATTATGAGAAAATTATTGTTTTCATTGAAGGATAATGACGGGTTTGTGAAGAAAACACAAAAAAGGTTTTTCCTAAAATCCTTGGAAACAACCTCAAAACATTTTTATCGAAGGAAAAAATATTTTTGTGAAACCATTTGTTATAAATAAATTATTTTGAAACATAAAGAGGAGTTTGTGAAAAAAACAAGAAAAGTTGTATCTTTTGGGATCTTCACCGGGACGAAATCCATTTTTGTTTTCCAAAGAAAACCTTCTTTTTTGAAAAAGAGACATTTTCATTTTGGGATCTTTAGTGGGAAGAAATATGTTCTGTAATTTTTTTTTTTTTTTTGTTTAAAGAAAATTTTCTTCTTTAAGAAAACCATTTGTGAGAAATGAAATGCAAGTTTTTTTTATTTTTTATTTGCAAATTTAACCTTAACTAAAAAAGGTCTTAGAGAAGAGTCTCCCCCAGCCCACCATTTAAAGTTTCAAGCAACTTGGGAAACCTAAAAATAATGGTATGAAAAACTTTTCCCTTTTTAGTTTTCATAAGTTTAGACTTCTTTTTTGTTTTGATTTTTAGTGAAAGTAGTAAATATATACAGGAAAGTAAATTGCAGGGAATTTAAAAGCACGGAAAGGTGCGGAATCAAAAAAATAAAGTGCAGAAATTTAAAGCGCGGATAGGTGAAAAATAGGAAAGTAAATAGCGCAGAAAGGCGTAGAACAGTAAAGTAAATAATTGAATATTAAATAGCGCGAAAAGGTGCAAAACAGTAAAGTAAATGTAAGAAAGTGAATCATTTTTAATGTTCTCTTGGGAATTTACTCCTAGGTTTTGTCTAGTTTTTAGTCCATCATTTGAAGAAGTTTAGGGAAAATAAGATAGTGTTTGGGTGAAGTCAACAAGGACTTACCTTAGTTTTGGGTAGAGGTCTTTTCTCTTTTTTTTTTTTTTTTTTTTTTTTTTTTTTCATCTTCCTCCTCATTCCTTTCTCTCATTTTTTTTTTCTTCTTTTGGTTGGTTCGTTTTTGAGATGGAATAGGGGAAAGAGAGGTTGGAGGCACATGGAAATACTTCTATGTTTGTCACTGAGTCGAGCCATCTCCAGCCATTTGGGTCCAAGAAAAATTGGCAAGACAAAGCACGACAAGGAGGAATAGGAAGATCTATTTTTAAACTGAGAAAGGACAAAAAAAAAATCAAAAAGGTAAGCGTGGTGGAAATAAGGACAAGTCTAAACTAACGTGTTACAACTGTGATAAACTTCGTCATTTCGCTCGTGAATACACTAAGTTGAAAAAGGTACAAACCAAATCTATTTTTCAAAATGACGCCTATGTGTGCAGTCATGTCTTGGTTGCTTATTCATATCCTGATTGGATTTTAGATACTGGAGCGACAAGAAATGTCACAAAAGATCGAGTAGGGTTCGTTGAGTATCATAGAATTCTAATTGAGAGTCAACGTATTTACATGGGGAAGAACACTAGCAATGATATGATAGGAATTGAAACTTATCAATTAAAGATGCGTTCTGGACACACCGTGCTTCTCGATGATGTTCTCTATGCTTTTGGAGTTTGATGAAACTTGGTGTCTATTGCAGCCACGACCGAACTAGGTTTTTCTTTTAGTTTCACTATAGGATCTATTCAATTTTATTTAGACTCCATGTTTTATGGTAGTGGACATATTGTAGATGGATTTTATCTATGAGATGTTGATAATTTTTTATACTTTGATACCTATTTAACTTCTAGTAATAACGATTCTATCACATATACATCTGTTACATAACATGTAAGACTTGGTCATATTGGATAAGAAATAATAACAAGGTTAGCACGGGAAGGGATTTTAGGTCTACTCTCTAGAGTTAATTTACCTATCTGTGAATCTTGTTTGGCCCGAAAGGCCACAAGAAAGCCTTTTGGCAAGTCTAGAAGGGCTACATCTCCCTTATAATTAGTTCATTCTAACATTTGCTGACCTGTTAGGGTATGACATGGTGCTAATTATTTAATCACATTCATTAATGATTATTCATGTTTTGGTTATGTTTATCTCATTTTTCACAAATTAGAGGCATTGGATTGCTTCCAATGATTTGTTCATTTAATTAAGAATCAAAGACGTAAAAATCTTACGATTTTACATACTGACCTAGGACGTGAGAATTTGTTTGAAAAATCCAAGGACTTATGTGATCATAGAGGCATCATTAGACAGTTGACGATTCCCGATACTCCACAACAAAATGGTAGTTGAGCGTAGGAATCTAACTTTATTGGATATGGTTAGGTCAATGATGACACATGCTAATCTACCAATCAATTTTTGGGGATATGCGTTATTGAGAACAACCTATATCATTAATAGAGTGCCCTCCAAGTCAGTACCATCTATACTATATGAGTTATGGATTGGTTTTAAACCAGAATTAGAACACTTGTGACCATGGAGATCTACAGGTTGTGTTCGTGTTAATAACATGCACCTAGAAAATTGGGCCCTAGAGCTCAAAAGTTCACATTCACTAGATATCCTTATCACTCCAAAGGATATGTAATGTTACATGAACATTTTGATGGCGTACTGACTAAGATTGAGTCATGCGATGTCAAATTTATATGAAAAATGAGTTTCTAAGCAGAGGTGAACTAAGAGATAGTAAAAAACTTTATGAGCTGAATGAGTCAAATGATAAATCTACACCATTACTCAGTGAGGGTAGGGAAATTAATTATCATCCCTCTACAAATTCGCCAATGATTGCTGAGGATAGTGGGAGTGTACCACAAAATAATTCTCAAACTCTTCAGCTTTGTAGAAGTTAACATGAAAGTATTCCTTAACATCTATTTGGGATTGATGAGGCATTTTTCATGTGTTCTTCACTAGAAGAAGACAATCATTTCTATTATCAAGAGGCCTTATCTTCGACTGCTGCTAAAGAATGGATAGCTGCGATGGAAGATGAGATTAATTCTATAGAAAAGAATTAAGTATGAGAAATAGTTGATCTTCTTCCTGAATGCAAATCAATTGGAAACAAATGGGATTTAAAGATTAAACGTCAGGCAAATAGATCTATTTATAGGTACAAATATTGCCTTATGGTGAAAGGTTACACTAAAACAAAAGGTATAGACTATGAGAAAACTTTTTCACTTATTGTTAGGTTTGCCTTTATTTGCCTAATCCTAACCATTGTCGCCCATTTGGATTTAGAACTTTTTCAAATGGATGTTATGACTGCTTTTCTCAATAGAGAACTAAATGAGGAGATCTACAAGGATCAACTTATTGGTTTTGTGTCCAAAGGACAAGAGCACAAAATGTGCAAACTAAAATGTTCTATTTATGACCTAAAACAATCATCTAGACAATGGTGCCTCAAATTTCATCAAGCCATAATTACTTTTGGCTTTACCATGATTGAGGAAGATCATTGTGTTTATATAAAGTGGTCGGAGAAGGGTTTCATTATCCTTACTCTATATGTAGATGATATTTTATTGGCAGAAAATGACATAGAGATGATTGTCTCTACTAAAGAGTGAATGTCCTTTAATTTTTGATATGAAGGACATGGGTGAAGAAAATTATGTACCTAGTGTTAAAATTATTAGAGGTTGTTCTAAGAAACTTTTTGCTTTGTCTTAAGAGACTTATATTAGAAAGGTACTTGAACAATTTCTAATGCATAATACTAAGTCTATAGACACTCCTGTTGAGAAGGGTAGTACGTTGAGTCTCAATTTTTGTCCTAGAACTAATGTTGAAAAAGAATAGATGTCTCGCATACCATATGCAAGTGCAATTAGAAGTCTAATATATGCCATGATATGTACACAACCAGACATATGTTATGCTGCAAGGTTGGTTAGTTGTTTCCAGAGCAATCCAAGAATTACTCATTGGAGAGAAGTTAAAAAGATCTTGTGGTATCCTTGTGGAGCCGCATACTATATGTTTTACTATCGTGGTAGAAATATACATTTGTAGGGATATAGTGATGTAGATTAGAGTGATGACTTGGACGAACGTAAGTCAACATTAGGATATGCTTTTATACTCTGTAACAGTGCTATTTCGTGGTCTAGCAAAAAACAATCCTACATAGCACTATCCACTATGGAAGCAGAATATGTTGCTTGTTCTTCAAGGGTTCAAGAGGTTGTTTGGTTAAAAGGGTTTTAAGAAAATCTTGAGATAGTACCACATTCTGTAGATCTTGTAACCATACACTGTGATAGTATTGTTTCCCTCGTACATGTCAAGGATCATAAGTTACACAATGCATATTTAAAATTTCATATTTTATTTTCATTCATTAAAAGTATGATGAATAGTTTAGGATATTTGCTATAGCACACATTATTACAATGATGGTGGATATCACTAGGCTAAATAGTTGCTACTCATAGAGCAATCAGTCTCGACGCTGAGATAACGTGTGAGATAAGACTTTAGAATTCTGAATATTGAATTATAGAATTCTTTACAATGTCTCCTTGGATGAGCCAAGATGAGGTTTATGAAAAATCGAACATAAAAGTTTCCCACACTTCATGTAGCCTAAGAATAGCCAAATGTGAGATTCCAAGTGGATACTTGAGGAAATACCAACTTGAAGTTTTGAAGTCAATCGCTTATGTAGTGATTTGACTTAGATTCATACGGTAAATTAGAATGACATCCTCATTTTTTTGAGTGTATTACCATAGCATGTAAATTGTACTGCAAGTACTTTAAGACCACCACTTAGGGAGTGAGAAATGGATCTATGCTTTCTTATTGTGTGATCCCTATCTATGTAGATCATCAATAATGATCTAATTGTACCCTTATAACTTTGAACTACGTCATAATTCAGAAATTTTATGTTGCTACTTTAACTTGTTATCCTATCGCTATGAATGATGCGGTCTAAATGGACAAGTCTAAGGAAAGCAGTCAAATAGAAGTTGAGTAACATGAGGATCAAAAGAAGACAATTTAGTAACACATCTTATTAAAATTGCAATGTATGGTGCTTAATGGTGTCCAACACATACACAGCTATTTTTTAAAATTATATTATATATATTATTTTATTTTTTTGAAAATAAGTACGCCACTGCAAAGGAGATTAAGCATGTTCAGAGTTTTAGATTCTAGAGGGGTTATAAATGCTTAACTTAATGTGACTGAATTGGTTTGGGGTATAGACGAGTATTTTATTTTGCAGTGGGATGTTGCCATGTTAGTTAGATAGAAGCTTAATATGGTGCTCTGACATTATTTGACGACACCCGTATGAAGAGAGTATAATGCTTTAGTTTAAAGAGAAAAACACATTTGGTGCCCATTGTGTCTGAGTGGGAGATGTTAGATTATAGAGTGGGTTGGGTGACCCATGGAGCGTCCACATGGGCCCTATGTTTCATGGATAGTCATCATGTGAATTAGTGCACCTCTTGATCTCAAGGATCACGTCTATTAAGTAGAAACCCACTGGAACGGACACACCCTTTGGGATTTTCTTTATAAATATGCATTGATATCTCTAAGGTTTCTATTCACATAAGATTACAGAAAATTTGCGTGGCCTTCGTTAGTGAGTGTGTGGATATTATTTCAAAATATTGTAATAGTATTTTTCTTGCCGATGAAAAAAGAAATAAAGAACGAGTTGTAAACGAGTCTTCAAATATCGATAGGTATGCTTCCGTTTTAATGTTATGGCATTAGTTTATTATATGAAAATATCATAAGCCAATCTATTTGACTAATTTGATAGTGGTAGATAATCGTTATAATAAGGTTAATGGGATGTATCTTTCAATTTAACAAAGCCACATATATGAGATATGTCCAGATGAATAAAGGTTTCTTTCAAAAAATATATGTTATGTGAAATAATAATAATAATAGAAAAAAATGTCATAAAAGGAGTATTTTATTTTATTATTGAGCCTTTGAATGTTTGACATGCTAAATTAATACGTTTGTTAATGAATTAACTTTAACAAATAGAAGAGATAAAAAAATATGAGATTTAAGTGTTTCGTCAAAAAATGACTCAATAATATAATGCAATGGAAATAAATTTTTCAAGTCATAATTATATGGAGTCAAATATAACTCAAAAATAATTTATTAATTAAACGAAGTACAAAAAAATAATTTCAAGTCCTACTTGTGAGACTTGAGTATGATGTCAAACTGACGCAAACTTCTTTCCATTTAATTGAAATAACTGTGAAATCTAAATTGGATTGTGCAAATTAGAGGAGGTCCTCATTAAAGCTCATGAAAAATTTAAATAGTTTTATATGTATTTTTTTTAAAAATGATATTGTGCCAAAAATTTATCTATGTCGTGATAGATAATAAATTATTGATAGGGTACAAAGTTGTGTATAATGGTAAATCTCAATATATATATGTTGAAGACACAATAACATTAGATAGTTACTACCAAATTGAGCTTGTAAAAATTGACTTTAAAATCTCAAAAGATAACGTTATAGATCCACTGACCAAAGGTCAAACTTGAGAGAGAGTTAACTAATCCTCAAGGGGAATGAGACTAAGCCTATAATTAGTCATCATAATGGAAACCCAACCTACTTGATTGGAGATCCCAAGATTTAGGTTCAAAGGGATAACCGAATTATGAAGGTGATTGCAGGCATCACTACATAGAGTTAATATCTATTACCCATTCCTAGGATGAAACAATGATGATTAAAATATGTGTGATGATTTATAGAACTTGATATTATCAAGAAAAGTTATAGAGAATACAATTTTTAAGGAGATCATCTATATGTGTGTGAACTGGTCCAGTTCCATGAGAATGAGAAGGCTAAATTCTCTAGAGCACTCGTGAAACAACTTAGGAATTAAGGGCCAAAATGAATGCAACCATAAAACAAAAGTGTCTAGAGACAATTGTGTGGTTTGTATTGTTTTGGTTTACACCAAAGGCTGAACAATTCAAGACATCATGTTCACTAGTTGACCGTGTAAACTCGATAGATTCTCACTAGGGAAGGTTCAAGATCAAAAGCTACCTATCCCGATAAAGTTATTTTCTTATTAAGCTCTCTCTCTCTTTCTCTCTCTTGTGTCTACATTACATATGCACGTTTATCATGTTAATTTCATTTATATGGGGGAATGTTAGACAAAAATAATTTTTTTATACTATTTTAAATCTAATTATTTATATGTGATTTAATTGTTGGTTGATATATTTTCATATATAAAAATGTTATTCTTAGTGAGAAGACGAATGCAAAATATTGATTTGTCAAAAATCATTAAGATGTGAATGAGAATTTGTCTTTCAAAATAGTCCCATGTAGTTGATTGAAGTATGTAAAATGAGTAATCCTATATTGGTTAATGAAAAACAATTAAACAAAATTTATAATCCATGTTTGGATTGTGGACATTATCGAGTCATGGGTCGTGAGTTTGTGTTTGGGTTTGGACTTGGTTGATCCAAGTAGAGAGAATTCTTTCTAGAATTTTCTTTATATCGATTCTAGAAATTTTCCTAACCAAATAAAACTTGTCTTTCCATATTTAGAACTCATTTTTAATACATAGTTATATGTGATTAATTTTTTAGTGGCTTTAAAGTTAGACATTTGGTATGTTGGAGTTATCATTTGCTTTCTTTATAAATAGAGAAGTTTTGCATTGCCATTTAGATGTGAAAACTTAGTACATCTTGTACTGCACATACGCTTTAAGTCTATGTTAATTTATTCTTGAGATAGAGCTTAACATTTGTTTTGTTCATCGGATCCTTGATTTTGAGTACTAGTATAAGAGGATTGTGATAATTGTATCTTGAGAAGCAGATGCCTATGTAACATTAAGCACTTGAGCGAATGTAAAATTTGTTTTAAGGAAATATCGTTAAAAAATAATTTCAATTGGTATAAATTTTTGAGATTGTCATTGGTAAAGAATTATAAGTATAATTTTATTTATTTGATTTCATATATTTTAATTTATTATTGAAGAATATGATTTTATAATGTCTGTTAATGTTATAAAACATTTAATGTAATATATTTTAAGTTCTGAAATATTTACTGTCACATGTATGGGTTTTCAAAACATTTGTTGGGAATTATTTTACATTTTATAATATTTAATATAAGTCACATTAAACAACAAATTTCACTAAGAATTGAGTTTTTTTTATTAATATTTCACTATTATTTCCAATATTTTTTAATTATTCTTTTGGATTTTAGTTCCTAAGCGTAGACACCGTATTTTGTTTTGCCCAATCAATGTCGAATCAAGTACAAGTTCAGATAACTGTTAAACTTAGGTTTAAAGGGAATGAGTTTCTACCTGAGATCATACTATATAATATACAAAAATACCCAAAAATATGTGAAAAACATGAAAACTGTTAAATTTGACTGAATTTAGCTAAGTAAAAGTTTCGGGTCAACCTCGTAAATCCTACAATTTAAGGTGGTATAAAATGACATTATTAAGGGTTGATTTTCATTAAATCACCTTTAGTATAAATAAAAATTAGTCACTACCCTTTAATTATAGGATATTTCAAACAATTACCTCAGTTACCTACCTTAACCCTGAAACATTTACTATCACTGAATTTTGTCGATTTAACATCAAAAACATTTATTTCATTTATGCATATTACATCAAACACCATCTAGAATCAATACAAGATAACTTTATAAATTCTTGTAAAGGTCATGACAAACTCTAAATCACCAAGGTAGTTATGGACTTGGGCTTGCTTGGAATACCACTAGTTCAAGTTGTCTTGACAATCGCACTAGGCCCATTGAATCAAGGGCCTAACCATCATTAAAAGGCCAAAACAGGAGCTTGTAAATGACCAAAGAACCCCTATATATTATTTACACAAATATCTAGGGAGGGAAACCAAGACATTTAGGAAGTAACCAACCGTTATAAAACTAAACCGATTTGGTTCGCCACCTAAGTTAGGCATTTAACATTAATTAAATGCCCATCTCATCAATCATTAAATTCTTGGGATGAAATGGATAGTAAACATATAAGGTATCAAGGTATTTTGATAAAAATATCTTAGAGTTAACCGAAAACCTTGAAATGTGACTACCCGTTATCGAAACCAAACCAAACTGGTGTGCTACCTAACCCATGAATTTAATGAGAATGAAATGCACAACACATAATGCATTTAATGATTAGGGATGACATGGAATGGGTGGATGCATAGTATCTAGATATTTTCTCAAAATATCTTAAGGTTAACTAGAAACCTTGAAATCCAACCATCGATTACAAGGCAAGCAAACCCGATTCGATCAGAAACCAATCGGATGTGTGCTCACCAAGTAATGAGTCATAATAGGGCTTTAAATTACAAGTGACACATCAAGACTAAATACAATGCATCTTGAAAGCATTAGTGGCTACTAAACCAAAATAGTAAAACTAAACGGTACTTAGCCCCTAAACAAAACTAGAAGGTTCACATCAAGCCATTAATGCATCCATGTGAAACCAATAGGAGTTGAAGGAGTGCAATGATGGATAATGATTGCCTATCATTAGAAATGTTTGCCAATCATTACCAAATATTTGAGAATTTTCCCTTCCACCTAAACTTTGTTCAAAGCTGAACAAAACAAAAAAAAGATAGCAAGTCCCCTAGGCCAAACAAACCCCAAGGAAGAGGCTAGGATAGCTTGCATACACAGGCATGCGTAGGCTCCCAACCTATAAATAGGGGTACTAGGGTTCTCATTTTTTCAAGACTCGAAGTCCTAGGTTCTCTTTCTAAAACTCAAGCCAAGTCTCGGGTGCTAGGATTTTGAAGCAAGTTTCTTGAATAACATGTCATTATTTTGTTGAAATCTGGTCTCGAAGGGTGTTCTTGAGGTACTTGGAAAAAGAACTCAAGAGGAAAATGATCACTGATCAAAGCCAAGCCAAGATGATTAAGGAGAAAAGAGAGATAATCACTTAGGGAATACTACTTCCCCTAAGTAGGGTGTTCTTGGAGCAAGAACTCAAGAGATTGACAGTGATCGATCAAATTCCAACCAAGAAGATCAAGGAGGAGAAAAAGGTTTTTATTTAGGAAAAGATCACTCCACTAAACTAGGTATGTGTCTTGAGATTCCTTGATCTTGTCTTAAATTTCATGTATTATACTTGTACATAGTAGAATCATGTAGATAGCATGCTTTAATTTCATGTAGATAACCTAAATAACCCATAAATAACTAAATAATGTTAAATTTATGTTATACAAACCAAACTATGTCCAAATCATACAAAACTATATCAAAAACATCAAGAACTTCTAAGAACATATTAAGAACATGTGAGGACCCAACTCATCCGAGAACATGTGAGGATTCAAACAAAACATCTATCATACCATGAGTTGTGCATAGTCGCTACGATTCTCTCAAGAACACTTTAAACCGACTCTATACTAACTGTTAATCTAACTATATACTATTAATAACTGGATTTTCTTTATGATAAACACCAAGATCACATCCTGGTACGCTCGTGGACTGGCACTTATACACACACACACACGCGCGGGCGCACGCGCACACACACACTATATCACATTGATAGACCCTTGTGGCTAAAAATCCGAGATATAGGGATAACCTCTATTTCTTCGGGGATATGTGTGATTCTTCTTAAGTTTTCTTAGTTACGAGTAGGACTGACATAAATATATGGTATTTCTTTTCAATTTTAACTAACAAACTCACACTCTAACACTAACTAACCAAAAATAAAAGAGTTCAGTTAAGGTGTTCTTGACAAAATCAAAGAGGTTATGTCCATATCATGTTGTGATTCATGTTGTTCACAACTAAAACCAAACTAATAATAAACTAAAATCAACTACAACCAACCGAACTTTTAACTTAACAAAAATGAACTATGTGATGACCCGACCTTTGGTTACCTGGCAAAGTACGTAGGCAATCTGCATAAGGGTTTGATCACCTTTAATGAATAAACCATTTAGTTTTCACCTTAACACAAACGAACTAGGTAAAGACCTGATTCTCATTAATCCGCAATACGTAGGCAACCCACGTGCGGGTTCGGTCACATATTTAATCAAGTTTGCATGTTGGAACTAAATGTTAACTTGATTCTTTTTTGAAACAAGGATATGTAGGCAACCTATATAAGGTTCGATCTCTTAAAAATAATAAAAATCTTTTCATTTCATATTGCTTGCATAATTATATTTTAGTCTCTTATAAATTTCTATTGGGTTGTCGCTGTCTGGAATAATATGATATAGTGTAGTATTTACTTCTTTCATTATGATAAAAACACAAAAAATATTTTTCTTTCTAGTTATAGTTGCATAATAGATAACATTTACTACTTTAATCACGCTAAAATGCATAAAAAATGAGAGAAACTTTAAAATGAGAATTATTTTTGTTGAATGAAATCAAAGAAAGTTACATGGGTATTATTAACAATGAATATTCATTTAGACTAAGGTACCATTTACGGACGGGTGTCTTGGAGGTGAGTAAAACTTTCCTCGAGCATAACTCGCCCTCGAATGTAAAGAATATTTTTGGTACATAGACCTTATGAAGTAAAAAAAATGAGCCATTTTAAAGTAAATGTATTTATAAAACCTCTAGTGACCTAACACGCCATTTAACCATATGCTAAGTGGCGACTCCATTTTCATCATAAAATCCTGGCCTAAGAAGTTTTGCAAAACTGACGCTGAGAAAATCCCTAGAAAAACCATTTTCAAAATGAAAGGATTTGGACAACTTAGAGAGGGAGAAATGAAACTTGTTTTCTCTTCTTCCCGATTCTCTACTTTTTCCACTATCAAAATCTGAGGTGCGTTAACTGGAGACTCCGCTGGGGACATCCATAGGAAGGTCAAGCCTAGTCAGAGTTTAAATTAATATTTACAGTTAAATAAAACCTGATTAATATGTCTTTGATTTTTAAACATAATTAATTTGCTTGGGGATCTAGCTACGAACCTCGCCTTGTTTGGACCACCAACCAACGATGGATGTTCCCCTGGGGAGGACACTAAAGGTTTGAAGGTCTGGGAACCGAATTTTTCTAGGATTACGCAAGAAGAAAGGCCATGAACCACATATAGCTAGCCTAGGAAAAAGGATAACCAAAACATTGTTGTACTTAGGACACTTATCCTGGAAAAAGATTTTGTTTTATCTTCCATACAATTATTTATATAATTGTTATATTAGGTAGACAAAATAAAACTTCTAGGACAACTAGGAGAATAATAAATAATATAAGAGTTTTTGTTCTATCCCACACATTGCTAGCTTGCTCATTGTATGAAAAAAAAAACGTTTTCCAAAATCGGAATATGGAGGAAGCTTCAGGAGAGGACAAGAATCCTTATTTTCACTTAATACAATAAATCCTCAGCTATAAACATTAAATCCTAAATGTCCATTTCATCCCTGATAATGTACAAAAAAACTTACTCTAATCAAATCACAAATATATAAGTATAAACATTAAATCCTAAATACCCATTTCATCCAAGATAATGTAGTTAAAAACTTACTCTAATCAATTCACAAATATATTCACCTTTCAAATGCACGATAAGTAAAAAATAATAGCCTTTGCCAAGCAAAGTTGCCTAAGGTTCGCCCACTAAGACAACGCGAAGTAATCTACTTCAATCGTGCAAAATCACGCCAATCTTACCAAAATATAAAAAAGTTTCACCACCCAGTCAAATCAAGATTGTGTGATCCAAATAATAACCATACCTCAGGCTATGTTTTACCTAGGGTTTATGTGTCATGTCCTGAGCATAACACCTTTTCTTATTGTTGATCCCTAGGTTTTGATGGACAATTAAGTGTTGATATTTTGGGTGAAACTAATGTCTTTGTTTAGTGTTTCAGAAAATGAGTTTTATTTATTGATTATGTTGAAGATTTCATGAAGAAAATGTTAAGGGTGCAAAGATGGACATAGTGATGAAATGAAGAGTGTTGAAGATACTGAAGATATTAGGTGAAAACAACTCAATACACTTATACTCTTAATACAACCTGATTTAGGATCACAAACGACACTACTAAATGAGTTATATTTTTGTGTATAGATATGATAGAAGTTTGGGATCCTAATTATTTATATGCTCCTTATGTGAAATAATTGAAAATTAGGATTAAAGTATAAAAAGTTAAAGTTTAGGATCAAATCAGTCAACAGAGAAAACTAATCGGTTAACTGAATCAAAACAGTGGATTGTACAGCAAAAATTGGTGAAGAAATTAACCAACCAACATCAATCGGTCAACCGACCAAAGGTAATTGGTCAACCGATGGGCTTAAGGGTGAAAAAGTGGAACAATCTGAACCAATCGATCTAAAGATTGGGAAATCAACTGTACTGTAGCTTGGTAGGGAAAACTTCCTTAACCAATCGGTCAACCGACTGAAAGGGGATTGGTCAACCGACTGGAAGTTCGATTTTGGCTTGGTTTCTATGCTGAATCAATTAGTCAACCGATGGCCAGGGTTTGGTCAACAGACTATTTTAGTTGATATTTCAAGGAATTTGGGATTTTAGTAAACAACTAGCCATTTTTTATGATTCCAAATGAGAATTTCGCAGGATTTGAACCTACCAAAGATATGTACATATATTTTGATATCCCTATTAATTTGGTCCACATAATTAAAGATTTTCTCAATTTTAGCAACCAAATACTTTCTATCTTTGCGATTGATAATTGAGAAATATTTTAGGGACTTACTTGAGAGTTTTGAAAGTTACTTTTAAGTTAATTACCCCAGAATTCAATGATTATGTTATATGGGGTTTAAGAGTACCTTTTAGAGGCATTATCTTGTGAAAAACAGCCATTGGAGGGCTTGATATCAATCTATATCTACAGACCTGAGAAAATTAGATAAAATATATCAAGAACTATCAGTTCCTATGATTTTCTAAGAGGTATCATTATGCTGAGATTATTCGAGAAAGATTTTGTGTTAAATTTCTTGAGTTAAAGTGCTGATTGATTTGGCGTCACTGATTTGAGCTAATCTTGAGATTGTACTATCTATACTTGTTATTAATCAAATATTAATTTTCCTTACATTGAATCTATCACATAGTAAATTTCGGGATATTAATCGAGTATAACTGTATTGAGGTGGTAGAAGCTCCTTATGGGAAGAAACTCATTATTTTTTATGTATTTATGAGTTTGAGCGGATTAAACACAGTTGGGTCGGTGTTTAGTCAGGGTAGTTAGGTTTCAATATTTTTTAGTGACAAAGATTGAGGTTTAATCTTTGTCCTATGTATAAAAAGATTAGATTATTCTTTTCCTTGAAAAGAACTAGGTTTTGATTATTCATGAAATTGAATTAATTTTGAGAGAATTATAAAGGTTCAATCGTTACTTGGGAAATGAATACTTGTGAGAGTTGTGCGGTTGTGATTCTTTTGTAATAGAATTAAGTTAGTCTTTATCCTGGTAAAAAGATAAGGTCTTCCTTAGTTTGGGAAAACGGGCATTGTAAAGGTTGATTCTGAGCTTGGGAAAAGAATTATCGTAAGGGTTTGGTTCCTACCGTTAAAGGAATCAGGGGTTCAAAGGTTGCGAATCTTCGTTGAGCTTAAGAGACTAGATTAGGCAAGGCCAGTTTGCTGAACTAGGATATATCTTGGTATGCTGCATTATTTACTTTCTTTATATTTTATTTGGGTGTGCACCTAGAATTAACCAGTTATTCGCTGCGTAATGAAGATAATAATTGATTTAGGAAAAATTAATTATTTGATAATTAAGCATTGAATGGTTTATTTGTTTAAATTTTTTATGACTACACAATTCACCCCTATCTTGGGTAGCTCACATGGCCAATAATTGGTACCAGAGCTGGTTTAGCTCAATTAACTTAAAACACTAGCAAATAAAGATCATGGTGTATTTTATATGGGCTCTATCAGTGAGGGGCATTTCATGCACTGTCCACTATTGTTTATAGGTACTAATTATGCCTTTTGGAAGAATAGGATGATTGCATTTTTGTAAGCCACTAACTGTGAGGCATGGTTGGTTGTTGAAGATGGTCCTTACGTTCTTGTAGAGAATGGAGTAATTAAGGGGAATGAACAACTGAGTTTCTTTGATAAATAGAAATTGTCTATTAACTCTCAAGCTATTAATATTTTACTTTATTCTTTGATGCAAATGTGTACAATAAAGTTTTAGGTTGTGTTTTGCGAAAGAAATATGGGATACATTGAAAGCTACATATGAGGAAATTGATCAAGTGAAGCAATCCATAATCAATGCCTACACTCGCCAATTTGAAGTGTTCAGAATGGCTGATACAGAAACCATCTCAGAAATGTTTTTGAGATTCACCAACATATGCAACAGTCTTGATCAGCTTGGAAAGCCATATTCCATGGAACAAAATATATTGATATCATTACCCAAGATTTGGGAATCAAAAGCGATTGCAATCAAGAAGGCCAAAGATCTAACCAAACTTACTACCGATGAACTCATGGGTGATTTAATGAATCATGAGACGACCATGCGATAACATGAGGTTGGATTAGAAAGAATGTTGAAAAGGAAAGAGAGACCTATGAAATAGACATGGGATGACATAGATTCCAGTAGTTCCAAAGCATTAAGTGATGATGAGGGAATTCCGACATTCACTCTTATTGCTAATGAGGTTATGGTAATTAAATGTTCTAGTTCTTGTCATTCAAATTTTGATGTATTATGTTATATATTTTATGAATTATTTCATGAGTATAAGGATCAATGTTCTCAACTTGATGCTCTATAAAGTACAGTGATTACATTAAACAAATGCATTGAAAGTTTCAAGGCCAAAAACACCGATCTTAAAAATCAAATTTCAAAAATGGTTTCATGTGATCTAGAAAAGGAAAATAATGATTTGAGGTCGAAAGTTATAGATTTAGATTCTATTGTTTTCAAGTTTACATATAGTGAAAATAATTTCAAAATGCTCTTGGGAAACTCTAAATGTGTTTTCGAAAAAGTTGGCCTTGGTTTTTAGAAAAATGCCAAGCAAAAGAGATTTAATTTTTTTTTTCCGAAACTAAGAAAGTTGTTAAATATTTTAACTGTAATATAGTGGGACATACCTCTAACAAATATTTTTTTAAAGAGGTCTAAATGTAAGTAGGTATGGGTTCCTAAAGGAACAAAGAAGGATCCGAGTAACAAAATTGGGCCTACGTAGAATGGGTACTATCTAGGAACTTTTTGAGATGTTTCTTGCAGGTTATTATATAAACATCTATGGGCAAGGACAAATCGTTCCTGGGAAAAGGCTGTTCTCAGCACGTGACGAGATACAAATGCTGAAATTACATCTTTTATTCCTAAAGACAATGGTTATGTGAGTGATGAAGAATATGCCAAAGAATGCCACAACAAAATGGTATTGTGAAAAGAAAGAACAAAGGTTCTTCAGGAAGAGAATTGAACAATTCCAAATGAGATTCATGTTATTGGAGCAAAGACATATATATCATTTTTATTTTAAAGTTTTTGGTTGCAAATATTTTATTTTGAATGATAAGGATAATTTGGGTAAATTTGATGCTAAATCTGATTATGAAATATTTCTTGGGTATGCTACTAACAATAAAACTTATAGAGTTTATAATAAATGTATGTTAGTAGTAGAAGAATGTATGCATGTTGTAATTGAGGAATCTAATCCATTTGTGTTGAGAAACGTTTTGTATGATAATGACGTAGGTACACAAAATAACAAAAACCAAGGAGGAGAACGACTAATGAGCCACAGAATGAAGAACTAAGATGAGAGGAAATGACTTTACCACGACCTATAAAGACAATGTTGGGGCACTGGGTAAAAGAAATTATTGGTAATTTCGAAAGAGGTGTAAGTACACATTCCTCCCTTAGTGATATAATAAATCTTGCTTTACCATCTCAAATTGAGCTTAAAAATGTGAATGAGGCATTAAATAATGAATCTTGGATCTCTGTGATGTAAGAAGAATTAGTTCAATTTGAGCGTAATAAAGTATGGTCTCTAGTTCCTAAACTGGATTTTCATCCTATGATTGACACTAAATGGGTTTTTCAAAATAAAAAGGATAAAACTGGTATGGTAATTAGAAATAAAGAAATATTAGTAGCACATGGATATAATTAGGAAGAGAGAATTGATTATGATGAGCCTTGTGCACTTGTGGCTAGAATAGAAACTATTTGAATGTTACTTGCTTTTGCATGTTCACGAAATTTTAAATTATATCACATGGATGTAAAGAGTTCATTCTTGAATGGATTTCTAGTAGAAGAAGTTTATGTCAAACAACCCCCGGGATTTGAAAGTGATAAACTTCCTGATCATGTGTTTAAACTTCGAAAGGCTTTGTATGGGCTCAAACAAGCTCCGAGAGCTTGGTATGAGAGGCTTAGCTGCTATTTGATTGAAAATAGTTTTCGACGGGGTCTTAGTGATATTACATTATTTATCAAGCAAACTGATTCTAATATCCTATTAGTATATATTTATGTTGATGATATTATTTTTGGTTCTACTTATGAGGATTTTTGCCATAAGTTTGTCAAGATAATGCAGGTCGAAATTGAAATGAGTATGATGGGGAAGTTAACCTTATTTCTTGGGTTGCAAATCAAGCAAACCAAAGAAGGGATTTTTATTAATCAATCCAAGTACACCAAAGACTTGTTGAAAAAGTATGGCTTGGATGGCACTAAAAAGTACGAAACTTCCATGGCAACAGCTACGCAAATAGACAAAGACGGTACAGGTACAAACGTAAATGAGAAAATGTATTGAGATATGATTGGTAGCTTGTTGTATCTTATTTCTAGTAGACTTGATATTATGTTTAGTGTTTACTTATATGCTAGATTTCAGTTTTGTCCTAAAGAATCACATTTAACTGTGGTTAAGCGGATTTTTTGATATTTAAAAGGGACAAGTGACCTAGGATTATGGTATCCTAGGGGGAGTGACTTCAAGTTAACTAGTTAATTCGACACTAATTTTGTCGGATGCAAAGTTGAGCGTAAAAGCACAAGCGCGTCTTGTCACTTTTTAGGACATGCCTTGGTTTTTTTAGTTTAACAAGAAACATAACTCAATTGCCTTATCCACTACTGAGGCTGAGTATATGACAATTGGTAATTGTTGTGCTCAAATTCTATATATTAAGCAACAATTAAATGATTTTGGAATATATATTGAGGAATTCCCTATTTATTGTGATAATAAAAGTGCTATATGCTTAAGTAAGAATCCGACACAATACTCATGAACCAAGCATATAGAGATTAGACATCATTTCACCATCATTTCATTCATGATCACATTCAGAAAAATGATGTTACTATTGAGTATATTAATACCTTTGATCAGCTTACCGATATCTTTACCAAACCTTTAGCGGAAGGTTAATTTGTGAAAATTATTCGAGGTTTAGATATGGTTAGGCATAATGATGTTTTCCTAGAATGATGATTTTGGGTCTCCGTCCCCACTTTTTGAGATGACAACTGGGGAGACATGGTTTGATGTTTAAAAGAGTTTGATAATGTTTATGAATTTGTTCGCTTAAGCATTGCATTGATTAACGAGAGACCTAAGTCTAATTGGTGATATTGAGCTTTAGTGGATATTGTTACTGTTATATTGATTTTTTTGGGCTTATGTTGAATATGTGTTGAATTATTTAAATTTTGTCTTCATGATTATGCTTATATGAGTTAAATATCCTCTCTCGAATTTACGGGAGTGTGCTTACGTTTTTTGTTTTGAAGAAAATATCAAAGTTAATCGTCATCATAAAAAATGGGGAGATTGTCGATCCCTAGGTTTTGATGGTCAATTAAGTGTTGATGTTTTTGGTGGAACTAATGTGTTTGTTGAGTGTTTCAAAAAAAATAGTTCCCCTTATTGATTGTGTTGAAGATATCATGAATAAAATGTTTAAGGGTGCAAAGATAGGACATAGTGAAGACATGAAGAGTGTTGAAAAGACTGAAGAAATTAGGTGAAAACAACTCAATACTCTTATACTCTTAATGCAACCCGAATTAGGATCACAGATGACACTAGTAAATGAGTTATACCAACATACAATAGAAGTTTAGGATCCTAATTATTAATTAATTATGTGCTCCTTATGGGAAATAATTGAAAATCATGATTAAAGTATAAAAAGTTAAAGTTTAGGGTTAAATCAGTTAACCGAGAAAAATAATCAGTTAACTGAATCAAAACAGTGGGTTATGGAGCAGAAATTAGTGAAGAAACTGACCAACCAGCATCAATTGGTCAATTGATGGGCTTAAGGGTGAAAAAGTGGAACTCTCTGAAATAATCGGTTAACCAATTGGGAATCAATCGAACTGTGTTGGAGCTTGGCAGGGAAAACTCCCTAAACCAATTGGTCAACCAACCGAAGAGGGATTGGTTAACCAACTAGCAGTTTGGTTTTGGCTTGATTTCTATGCTGAATCAATTGGTCAACCGATGGCCAGGGTTCGGTCAACCGACTATTTCAGTTGAGATTTCGAGGAATTTTTGATTTTGTTGAAAAACTAGCCGTTTTTGCTAATTAATCTAAGGGATAATTTCAGGAGATTTGACCATACTGAAGATATGGTACATATATTTTGATATCTCTATTGATTTGATCCACATAATTAAATATTTTCTTAATTTTAGCAACTAAATACTTCCTATCTTTGCGATTGATAATTGAGAAATATTTTATGGACTTATTTGAGAGTTTTGAAAGTAATTTTTAAGTAAATTACACCAGAATTAAATGATTATGTTATATGGGGTCTAAGAGTGCCTTTTAGAGATATATCTTTTTAAAAGTAGCCATTGGAGGGCTTGATATATATATGTATGTATGTATACCTACAAAAATTGGATAAAATATATCAAGAACTATTAGTTCCTATGTTTTTCTAAGAGTTATCATTCTGCTACGATTATTCGAGAGAGATTTTGTGCTAAAGTTATTGAGCTAAAATGCTGATTGATTTGATGTCACCGATTTGAGCTATCTTGCGATTCTGTTTTCATTCTTTGGTGTTTTCTTGGGGAGATATTTCCAAGTTATTGTTCTTAATTTAGATCTCAACTTATTATTGATTGCTTGGATTTCAGATCTTTAGAAAATTGTTTTCAAATTTAAGAGCATAAAAATCTTTTTAAAACGATTTTGTGTGATTATCTGATTATGTGCGTTAATTTGTGCTACTCACACTTGTTATTAATCATATATTAATTTGCCTCACATTGAATCTATCACGTGGTAAATTTTGGGATATGAATCGAGTATAACTGTATTGAGGTGGTAGAAGCTCCTTGTGGAAAGAAACTTATTATTTTTTGTATTTGTGAGTTTGAGTGGATTAGACACAGTTGGGTAAGTGTCTAGTCAGGGTAGTTAGGTTTCAATCTTTTCCGGTGAAAAAGGTTGAGGTTTAATCTTTGTCCTAAGAATAAAAAGGTTAGGTTATTCTTTTCTTTGAAAAGAACTATATTTTGATTATTCCTGAATTTGAATTAGTTTTGAGTGAATTATAAAGGTTCAATTCTTACTCGGGAAAATGATACTTGTGAGAGTTGTAAGGTTGTAATTCTTCCTGTAATAGAATTAGTTTAGTCTTTTTCCTAGTAAAAAGATAAGGTTCTTCCTTAGTCTTGGAAAAAGAAAAATTGTAAACATTGATTCTGAGCCTGGGAAAAGAATCGTTGTAAGGGTTTGGTTCCTATTGTTAAAAGAATTAGGGGTTTAGAGATTGGGAATCTCCATAGAGTTCGTGGGACTGGATTTGGCAAGGCTAGCTTGCTGAAACAGGATATATCTTGGTTTCCTGCATTATTTACTTTCTTTATATTTTGTTTGAGTGTACACCTAGAATTAAATACTTATCTGATGCATAACAAAGATAATAACTGATTTAGAAAAAATTAATTATTTGATAATTAAGTGTTGAAAAATTTATTTGTTTAAATTTTTTATAACTACCCAATTCACCTCCTCTCGGGTAGCTCACTAGGCCAACACTCATAAATCCTGTACAATAGGAATTATGCACCCTTAGGAAGACATTTTGTTTAGGTTCAAAGCGCCTTAAGCTAGTTAAAATCTATCCTGGTAGGAGGCCACTTAAGGTTTACCAGTCAAACTGTTGGAATAAAAGTCACTCTCAATAGATATTATGAAATCAAAAGTATCTTAGACCCTTCCACAAGCCCTAGGAATGATAATCTATGTTTTGAGGAAGGAAAATGACAAGTTCTGCCATTAGATCCTTGAAAATGTGATCTATCTTTTGAGAAAGATACAAGATAATTATATTATTAGGTCCTAAGAATAATAATCCATTTCTGAGGAGACGAGTCTGTCATCAAGTTCCAGGAGCAATTATCCCTACTTTGAAATAAAAAAAAAAAAAAAAAAAAAAGGAAAATTCTGTCATTTAAGTCCTATGAGTAATGATCTACGTCTTGAGGAATAAAATGACGATTTTGCCTTAGGGTCCTAGGAAAAATGATTGACATCTTGGGAGGTCAATCTTGCCGTAGACCTAAGATGGCCTAAGATGACTGTAACTTTTAGACTTGAGGATGAACCAAAATTTGCAAGTTACCCTGGTTCTACGAAGCCTTGTCCTAGCCAAGGTCTGACCAGAATGTATTTGAGAATTTTTTGCTAACGCTATGTCTTCCTAGGATTGAATACATACAGATGGACATAATCATCCAAGTAGACGCACTCACACATAATCAGGATAGTTTACATCCTTAAAAGTTCATTAATAGAGGTATAGGTTATTAATTACTTAATAAATCTAGAAATATCTGCTTTCAGTGACTTTTGCTAAGCCATCCGAGATCTATTTGCCAAGAACGAAAAATGGACCCTATCCTTTCCTCTATTGGAAGCACTCAGAACGACTCCAAGATTTCGAGAATACAAGAAAAATTACCTCCCTAAAATAAATGCTGAGCTAGATGAATCCAGTCTTGCTATTCCAAGAAGAGAGGAATGAGGATCAACTACCATCACCTGGAGATACCCTTAACATAATTAAGCATTGGAACAAAATAAGAATCTAGAAGCTCTCTCATGAAAAATTAATTACTACAGAAAACTATGTTAGCCTGGGTATATAAGAGGATGACATTTTTGCCATTGTCACAAGTCAAGACTTGCCTAGCTGGGAGAAGAACCTTGAACCTAAAGAAAATTCAATCTAAGGAGATATCTCCAAAATATGGAAGTGGATAGACTACATGGAATAGTCTATCAAAGAGATTAAGCAAGCTAAACCTACTTGTCAAGAGGGAAACCTACCTACGACCCCCATAACTAGGACCCTTATTTACTCGGAACAACAACCTTTCATCTCTTCTCTATATTTAGCTTATCCAAATAGATATTCTCAAATTCCTAATCCAACTCAAACATCCCCAAAACAAAAGCAATTTACCACACTTTCTGTGCCACTTTCCAAAATCTTCCACTATTGCTCAAGGAAAGGATTTCTAAAACCAATTCCTCCTAACCATATAAACCCTTAAGACTCGAGGTTCAACTCTCATACTTTTTGTCAATACCATTTTGGAGAGGCTGGTTGGCACACTAACCAGTGTCACGCCCTCAACAGTTGTATTGAGGATTTGATATAATTGGGGGTCGTGAGCTTCTCAAAAGACTAAGAACTTCAATGAAGGCGATATCTATCTCTGATTGTTCCTTTAGCTTCTTAAGTACTTTGTAATAAACCAGGTATTATCTTATATGTCTATGTACTAGATCTACAAATCACTAAATGCAAATTTATTTTAGCTAAAGTCGATTCAGGTTTTAATACTCTAACATTCATGAATCAACTGCTTATCGTAATTCACACATCGCAAATAATCAAAATAATGATAACATAATTTCAATACTAAATTAGATCATTATCCAAAGGAAAATGTTAAAACAAATGTCTTTTTTCTACCAAAAGATGGTGAGATATTGACAAAAATCTGAGAAAGTTAGGAGGAAAACTTAGGACCCCTGATTGTTGGAATCACTACACATGTTCCAACCCGGGAGTGTCCAAGTAACTTTAAAGAAGTATAGAAGACCTCCTTAACCGAAATAGAAGGAAAAAAAATATCTGGAAGATTTTTGATATGAAGAATGATAGATAAAATTTTAGAACCTGACCTAGCTATAGAGAAATCGGATAGTTGAACAAAGATTTATCTAGACATAACCAATCCATAAGTACATGGAAACCAAGTTAAAATTAAAGTAGGATGAACCTTATGAAATAGAAGATAATCAAGATTGGAATAAGACAATGAGCCTTAATCCAGATAATATCTAATAATGAGGAAAGTAGCCGGGATAAGGGTAAAATCAACAAAGACCTCAAGACTGACTCAAAATACCATAATTCTCTAAACAATATAAAACCTTGAAAGTACGTGTTAAGAGAAACAATGAAATCAAGACCAGTCTCAGAAAGTTTTGAAACACTGAGTAGTCACACGAAGGAAATTAGGTGAATCACGTTCTCTATACAATCCAAGTATTAAGTCGTAGAGGTGTCTCAATACCTACTGACTTGGGCCAACTAGATCGGGATCACTACCCAAATCTCGCTACATGCATTATATAGGATGTATGAGTCCTTACTTGCTAGAATGAAGAAAAAAGAAAAACAAAATGAAAAATAATTCTCTTAATGCTACCAGGATAAAATAACATTTGTTAGTCGTCATTAATTAACACCTGTTACTCCATCACTTCTTTTCTCTGTCCTATGAGTCATCTCGAGAAGGCCCATCTCATTTACCCTCAGTTCAAGACAGAAGAAATGAAGCAGAGCCGTCAAAGAAACCTCGGGTAGCATATAGGGCCTAGGTAATCTCGATAACAATCTTAGAAAATATCAATATCAGAACTTGATGGAATTGAAATTAGACAACTTCTCTAACTAATAACTATGGATACTTGGACCAAATTACTATTGAACTTATCTTCATCATAATTTAGATTAATTCGATGCAAAAATCACTATAGACACCGTATTTTATCCGTCCCAATTGGTGTCAGATCAAGTTTAAGTTCAGATAAACTTTAAATTTAGGTTTAAAGGGAATGAATTTCTACCTGATATCACATTATATAATACACAAAAATACCCAAAAACATGAGAAAAGCACAAAAATGTTAAATTTGACAAAATAAAGCTAAGTTAAAATTTCGGGTCAGCCTCAAAATTCTCGTAATTTAAGGAAGTCTAAAATAACTTTATTAAAGTTTGATTTTTGTTAAATCATATTTTTTTAAATATAAAAATTAGCCAATACCATTAAATTATAGGATATTTCAAACAATTAACTCAGTTACCTACCTCGACCTGTAAACATTTACAACGACTGAATCTTATTGGCTTAACAACAAAAATAATTGTTTTATTTACGCATACCACATAAAATAATACCTCAAAACAATCCAATACACCATTTTAAAGGCTTATAAAGGTCATGACAAATCCCAAAATCACCAAGGTGATTTAAGAATTGTGCTTGATTTGAATTTACACCAATCCAAGATGTATTGACAAACCACCCTAGGCCTAATGAATCAAGGGCCCAACCATTATTAAAGAACCAAAAAAATAGGCCTTGAAATGACCAAGGAACCTTCCTAGAAGGTTTTGTACAAAATATCTAAGAAGGGAACCAAGACACATAGAGTGTAATCAACCGTTATCGAAGCTAAACTGATTCGGTTCGCCACCAAGTTAAACATTCAATGAGCATTAAATGCCCATCCAATCAAGAATTAAATTCTTTGGATGACATGGATATGATACATTCAAGGTATTTAGATATTTTAAGAAAAATATCTTAGGTGTAACTGAAAACCTTGAATTGTGACTACTCGTTAGAGAAACCAAATCAAATTGGTTTGCCACCTAGCCAGTGCATTAAATGAAAATATCATCAAGAAATAAATTCTTGGGATGAAATAGAATGGATAGGTTCAAAGGATCTAGATATTTTCACCAAAATATGTTAGGGCTAACTAGGAACTTGAAAACCAATAGTCGGTTATAAGGCAAGTTAACCCGATTCCATCCGAAACCAAATGTAGGAATTCTCATGAAGAAATGACTCATCAAAGAGCATTAAATTAAATGCTGACATGTCTAGACTAGGTTCAATGCATTTGGAAAGCATTAATGGCAACTAAACCGAAATAGTAAAACTAATCGGTACTTAGCCCCTAAATCGAACCGGATGCGTCACATAGAACCATTAATCCCCAAAATATGATTGGAGGGGAGGTAATGTTTGGTAATCATTAGTAATAATTGTTAATCATTACCAAATCTTTTAAAATATTTGGTAATTATTATTAAATCTTTGAGGATCTTGCCTTCCAACCTAAATTCGTTCAACACAAAACAAGATCAATACAAAAGATCAAGTCCCCTAGGCCAAATAACCCCAGGGAAGAGACTGGATTGGCCTGTGCATTAACCAATGCACTGGCCCCCAACTTATATGTAGAGGTGTTTCATTCTCATTTTTTCAAGCCTTAAATCCCTAGCTTCTCTCTCTAAACTCGAGCAACTCTCTCGGGTGCTAGGATTTTAAATAGAATTTCTCAAATAACATACCATTATTCTACTGAAATTTAGTCTCGGAGGGTGTTCTTGTGGTTCTTGGAGAAAGAACTCGAGAGATCGACGGTCACCGATCAACACCAAACTAAGAAGATTAAGGAGGAAGGGAGAGAGCTACTTAGGGACGACCACATCCCCTAAGTAGGGTGTTCTTGAGGTTCTTGGAGAAATAACTCAAGAGATCAATGATCTTTGATCAACTTCTAACCAAGAAGATAAGGGAGAAAAATGAGGTAATCACTTAGGGAAGACCACATCCCCTAAGTAGGTATATTTCATCAAAACCAACTTTGATCTTGGTTTAAACTTGTGTATGTTGCTTGTATATAGAATAATCATGTAATTAACACACTTTAATTCCATATACATAACACATAAAACCTATAAACAACCAAACATAGGATTACATGGATAAGCCACATTCAAGGGATGAAGATATTTTGATCAAAAGAACTTAGGTTTAACCAAAATCCCTAAAATAAGACTACCCGTTATCGAAGCCAAACCAATCCGATTTGCCACCTAGCCAAAGCATTTAATGCATATCCCATCAATAATTTATTTCTTGGGATGAAATGGAAATGGTGGATATAATGAATCAAGATATTTTGCTCAAAATATCTTAGGGTTAACTAGAAACCTTGAAATCTAACTATCGGTTTCAAGGCAAACTAACCCGATTCAATCCAAAACCAACAAGATGAGTGCCCACCAAGTCATGAGTCATCATTAGGCATTAATGTGAAATGACTCACTGAGACCATATACATTGCAACTTGGAATCATTAATGACAACCAAATTGAAATAGTGAAATTAACCGGTACTTAGCCCCTAAACTGAACTGGAAGTGTAACCGTATGCCATTAATGCATCCATGTGCAAAAAATCATATTTAAGGGAGTGTAATGATGTTAATGATTTTACATCATTACTAATGATTGCCAATCATTATTACAAAATCTAGGAAAAGATTTAATAATCATTACCAAATCTTTGAGAATCCTACACTATCCTTAAAATTTGTCCAAATGTGATCGAAACCAAAATAGGATAGCATGTCTCCTAGGCCAAACAGTTCTTAAGGAAGGGACTAGAATGGACTACGCATGGCTGAGTGTACAGGACCTTGGCCTATAAATAGGAGGTGCCTTTTTCCATTTTGGGCAAGTCTTGAAACCCTAGCTTCTCTCTCTAAACTCAAGGAACTCTCTCAGGCGCTTGGGTTCTCAAGCATTTCTCTTGAATAACACACCATTATTCTACTAAATTTCTATCTTGGAGGGTTTTCTTGAGGTTCTTGGTGCAAGAACTCAAGAAGTTGACTATGATTGATCGAGTTCAAGCCAAGAAGATCAAGAAGGATAAGAAGGTTACTTGTTTAGAGAAAGACTAATCTCTTACACTAGGTATGTGTCTTTAACATCCTTAAATCTTGTATTAATTTCATATATTATTCTTGTACATAGTACAATCATGTAGTATCTATGCATAAATTTCATGTACATAAATAATACAAACCATAATCAACCAAATAACACTTAATTTTTGTTATGATCATCAAACTATGTCTATTTAACACAAAATCATCTTAAGAACATCAAGAACGTTTGAGAACATGTTAAGAACAAGTGAGGACCAAAATTATCCAAGAACATGTTAAGAACATGTGAGGACCTAAACAAAACAACTACCACACCATGAGTTGTGCATAGTTTCTACAATTATCTCAAGAACATTTCAATGGTACAGTGACTGGTGAAGTAACTTGACCACGTTATATGTCTGAGGATTGCTTGATAGCCTACTAGATCATCCAAATAGAGTGCATGGGTGTAAGTGTTATGTCGATGATGGCTTATCGATGCAAAATGATATGTAAGACGCCATAGGTTTTTGTGAAGTATGATGCCTAATTTTTTCATGTGTATGTGGTTATACATGCATAAGCGAAACGTGATTCTTTGTGCTTGTATAGTATTTCGATAATGACTTATGTATTGTACGGTTTTATAAAGCCCAAATATTTTACCTAGAATGTTTTCTTAGGGAATACATCGTTTATCTAGAGATGTCAATTTTTCCCTAGAATTTTTTCTAGAATGTTTGGACTAGGTATCATTTTCTATTATCCATCCCCCTTAGTTATTTCTATATTGTTTCTGATACGGAAAGTTGACCGGTGCTTCTGAGAGGCTTCCTACTCGTTTGCTCCTGCTTGCATTGTAACTGGAATTCTGATTGGGATTTCTCGTCGAACATTCTATGGGTTTTGGTTGCAAGATGGAAAGGTATTGGTCATGAATAGTGGAGGGTTGTTTTATTTTGATTGGTTAAGCTTGGGATATTCTAGAATGGGAACATCTGGCTCAGAATTGAGATCACTATTGATCTAGCTCGGGCTTTAAATGACTTTTTAGATGATTTTTGGGAGAGGGTTCAAATGAATGGCTTATTTAGCAAGGCTTATTCTCTTCCTTTCCCATACTTTCGCAAGTTCATTTCTAATATTTTAGGCATTATACCTATACATGCCAGGTATATTTCCCTTTTCACTTTTATGCAAGATTGTTTTGGCTAAAGTATACTCCCGTAATTATATTCAAACATTCAATCATCTCAGTGATTGTCACGATTTTTGCATCGGATTAATCTAAATTATGATAAAGATAAATTCAGTAGTAATTTAGACAAAATATTCGTAGTTATTAGTTTGAAAAAAAATTCTAGTTCAATTCCATCAAGTTCTAGTATTGATATTTTCTAAGATTGTTATCAAGATTACCTAGGCTCTATGTGTTACCCGAGGTTTTTTCGATGGCTTTGATTCATTGCTTATGTCTAGAACTGAAGGTAAACAGAATGGGCCTTCCCGAGATGACTCAAATAAGGGAGAAGAGAAGTGATAGAGAAACAAGTGTTAGTTAAGAACGCCTAACAAATGTTGTTTTATCCTAGAGTTTGTCTAGTTCAATTCTATCGAATTTGATATTGATCTTTTCTAAGATTGTTATCGAGATTACTTAGGCCCTGTATGTTACCTGAGGCTTCTTCAATGGCTTTGATTCATATCTTCTATCTTGAACTTAAGGCAAACGGAATGGGCCTTCCCGAGATAACTCTAAGGAATTAGAAGAGAAGTGATAGAGAAACAAGTGTTAGTTAATAACATCTAACAAATGTTGTTTTATCCTATTAGTGTTGAGAAAATCATTTTTATTCTGTTTTTTTTTTGTTCTTTTTTTTCTTTCACTCTGGAAATTAGGGACTCATACTTCCTATATAATCCATGTAGCGAGCTTCAGGTAGTGATCCCGGTCCAGTTGGTCCAAGTCACTAGATTTTGAAACACCCTTACGACTTAGTACTTGGATTATATAGACATCGTGATTTACTCGATTCCCTTCGTGTGACCACTCAATGTTTAAAAACTTTCTGAGACTAGTCTTTATTTATTTATTATTATTATTATTTTTTATTTTCTCTTAATCTACACTTTCAAGATTTTTAATATTGGAGAATTAAGGTAGTTTGAGTCAATCTCGAGGTCTTTATTGATTTCACCCTTATCCCGGATATTTCTTATTTATTAGCTCTTATCTAGTAAAGATATTTCTTTTAACATTTTTCTTTGGATGACGGTCTATTTTAGTATTGAAATTATACTTTCATAAATTTTGATTGTTCGTGGTGTTCGAATTCTGACAAGCAAATTAATTTATGAAAGTTGAAGTATAAAGACCTGAGTCGGCCTTAGATAAAATAAGCCCGTATTTAGTAGTACATAGATCTAGGACATAGGCGTACAAGATAATAAGTAATTCATTATAAGGGACATTGGAATTTAAGGGAAATGCAGAGATAGATATAGTCTTCTTTTCTATTTTCTTGGAATGGTGAGGCTAGATTCCTCCGACTCAGCATTTGTTTTGGAGAGGTAACATTTTCTTGCATCTTCGAAATCTTGGAGTCATTTAGAGTACTTCCAACATAGGGAGAGATTGGATCCATTTTATGATCTGGCGAGCGGCTCTCGGATGGCTTTTAGAAAAAGTCACCTAAAGTAGATTTTCTAGATTAATTAAGTGATAAAAAACCTAGACCTTGACTAATGAACTTTTAGGGATGCAATTTGACCTATATTTATACATGATTGTATTCTTTGCTTATGTATGAATATGCCTATAAGAATGGATGATTATGTTTGTGTTTTATGTAATGCAATCTTAGGAAGATGTAGCTCCAGCATCACTACCGTACATCCTGAACGATGGCCCAGCATCATCGTTTCTATTGAACACTCTAGATGACGGCCCAAGATCGCCATCGCCCCTGTTTCCTAAAAGATGGAAAGAAGATTCAGAATCTTTTGCCATTACAAATTGTGAAAGATAGATGCAATAATGGCTTAGAAATAAAAGCAATTATCCAAGGAACACGACTGGAGAGTTCAATGACTCCTTCATTTAAATGGGTTGAATACAACTCCCCCTCAACTGTTATATAGAAACATGAATTGATAATTCGTCGAATTGATTCATGAGGCAGTTAGTGCCCAAGACTCTTGAAAGACGAAAAGCAGCAAAGTTATGTTACCACCAGAGCGTTAACATGGTGCACCCCACAAAAAAAGAAATGATAGAACGCCGAATTATCATAAAAATGTCCAAATATTCCCAAGGTATGAAATCACTACACCCTTGTGAATAGGGGCATCTGATAAGGATAAATTCATCTAGAAGGCACCAGGGCACCACGTGTCCTCAAACACTCCACCAGTCTGGGATATGTTAAATCAACCTGTATGATAGGCCTCTTTATATACTAGCTCTAGGTCACTACACCCATCTAAGTCTCCATGACCTACTCGGGTCAATAATCATAGGGTATGAGCGCCATCATGCACCTGCTTTAAAAGGCGGTTAGAGCTATCTCTCCCATGAGGAAAGTGGCGTTGCTATAATAGTCCCGCAATCTCTGCCTGCCATCCTGCAATCTCAATGTAAAGGAATCTGAGATCCACACAACTTTCCATACCGATATTCACTGAATTAAGGAATGATTGCCAAACGAGTCTCCATTCACATACAATATAAAGGTCAAAACCCTAGAGGTTTGAGGTATGTGATATATGAGATATTACGCTCTTTACACCGTACTACATTACCTTTCTTATTATAAACCTGTACTGATTCTCAAATCGAAGGTACAATGCCAGCAAGCCCACATGCGGTTCATTGTTTTGTAGGAACCAAACTAAGATAAAGAGAGTTAACCGTCGCCACCAATCACTTCCTCGGTATTAGAAGCCAAGGTGTCTAGTGATCCACTTCCAGGCATCAACAATATATATATATATATATATATATATATATATATATATATATATATATATATATATATATATATATATATATTTATTTATTTATGTGTGTGTGTGTGTATGTCACCAGTCCAAACCGTGGCTAACTTGGAGAAATGGAACTACTCTTATCTTGCCATTTATTTTAAATGGGGAAGATGGGGTTCTCTCTTATTTAACCTTTAGCTATAAAGAACTCTAATCAAATTAAATGTGTGTGTGTGTATGTGTATATATATGAAGAGAAAGAAAAAAAGTTCAAAAAATTTAAAACACGGAAAAGGCGTAAAAGAGAAAAGTAAAGTGCAGAAATATAGAAGCGCGAAAAGGCACAGAACAGTAAAGTAAATGATAGGAAAAGTAAATAGCATGGAAAGGTGCAAAACAATAAAGTAAATGACCAAAAAAGTAAATAGCGCAGAAAGACACCGAACAATAAAGTAAATAACTGGAAAATAGGTAATTAAAACCATTTTTTTATGTGTTCTCTTCGAAACGTCCTCTTAGGTTTTGTCCAATTTTAGGTCCGATCATTTCAAGCAGTTAAAAAATAAATAAATAAAGAAAGAAAAAGAAATTGTGTCTTGAGAAAAAGTTAGAAAAAATTGTTTTTTTTTTCCCTGGGGGATGGGGTGAGATGGGATCAAGAGGTTTTCTTTGGAGATTTTCTAGAGAGAGGGAGCTACAAGAACAGTATTTCAGGACCAAGTAGTTGACGCACCCCTAATTTTCTGAAAACAAATGAAGTAGAGAATAGGAATAAGAGAAAAACTAAGTTTAATTCCTTCCTCTTGAAATCCTCAAAATCCGTTTATTTTCGAAATAGTCACCACCTAGCATGGAGTTAAATGGTGTGTTAGGTCACCGAGATTTTAAAAATTCATTTTTATTTACAACTGGCCAAAGTTTTGACTTGAAAATTGTTGGTCTTTTACTGGAGATTTCTTTCAGTTCGAGGGTCGGTTATGCTCGGAGAAGGTGTTAAGCATCCCAAGACACCCGTCCAAAGATGATACCATTCCAAATAGATTTTCACATTTAAAAAATTTCCAAGTAATTTCTTCTGGTTTTGTTTAACAAAAAAAATCTAATTCTTTATGTTTTTTGTTTTTCTTACGCATTTACGATGTAAGGAAAGTAAGAAAAATTACTATCTATCAGCAGTTACCAAAAAAACACATTAACTAAAAATATTTTTGTATTTTTTATGATAGAACCTATTGAAAATTGTCTATGTATCCTTGTTTTCACGGGGAATTAGGTGAAAATGTAGTTCATTTGTTGTAGACACTGCATGTTATTCCGCTTAGTCAATTTTGAATCAAACATAAAAGTTCAGATAAACTTTAAACTAAGATTTAAAGGTTATTAATTTCTACCTTAGATCACATTGGATATCACAACAAATGACAAAAAACACAAGAAAACATAAAATTGTCAAATTTGACTGAATTCAGTATAAGTAAACGTTACGGGGTCCACCTCAAAATTTCTAAAATTAAAGGGGACTAAGATAACATATTAAAGGTTGATTTTCATGAAATCACCTTTAATATGAATATAAATTAGTTACTACCCCTAAATTTAAAGAAATTTCACCAATTATCCTTATTACCCATTTTGACCCCTGAAACATTTATTATCACCGGTTTTGTTTATTTGATGCCAAAAATATTGCTTTAAATTTTTGTTTAAAATAATAATATCCATTAAACAATCCAAAGGCATTTATCAAACCAAATAAATTGCCATGACAAGTCTACTTTATCCAAAGTAACTAAGGCTTAGGACTCGGTTCGAAACCAACCAAACAGAAGTCATCATGATGAGTAATCAAATCCCATCAGATAAAAGTTCCCACCAAGAATTTAATGACTCATTAATGAGCAATAAATGCTCAAGATATTTGAAATATCCTTTTACCAAAATATCTAGGAAAGAAACCAAGTTACTTGAAAAAGTAACTAACGGTTACAAATCTAACCGATACGGTTCGCTATCATGACAAGTCATAGAGACATAAAATCAAACTCCCATAAGCATTTAATGCTTGGGATGAATGTAGACACCCCATTTTTTGACCTTCCTATTTGAGTTTGCAAAAAGTTTAAAGCGTAAAGCGCAAATTTGAATAAAATTTAAACTGATATTTAAAGGGAATAAAATTCATCCTTAGGTTACATTGAATACTACAAAACCAAAAAAAATAAAAAATAAAAACAACACAAGAAGGCATACTATTGTCAATTTGACTGAATTCGCTATAAGTAAAAGTTTTGGTCAACCTTGAAAGTTCCTAAAGTTAAGGAGGGATAAAATGACACTATTTAAGGCAAATTTCTCTTAAAATCACTTTTAATATGAATGAAATTAGTTACTATACTTTAGATTAAGGAAATTTCATCAATTACCTTTGTTACCCATTTTGACCCTTGAAACTATTACTACCACCGGTTTTGTCTTCTTGACACCGAAAATAAATCCCTAATTTTTCATTTAAGGTAACAAATACTCCAAAACTATATCCAAAGGTCTTGATAAAACCAAGAAACTACCATGGGAAATCCAAAATTAACAAAGTAATTAAGGATTTGGACTTGGTTTAAAATTAAGCAAACCAAAGTCATCTTGACAAACCATCAAGGCCCATTGAATTAAGGTCCCAACCTATCATTTAAATGACTCACAAATGAGTATTGAAATGACCAATTAACCTTCCTAGAAGTGGCCTACAAAATATCTAAGAAGGGAACCAAGACACTTAGGATGTGATAAACCGTTATTGAAACTAAACCGATTCGGTTCACCACCTAAGTTAGGAATTTAATGTGCATTAAATGCCCATCCCATCCAAAATTAAATTTTGGGTATGACAAGGATTGTCTAGGTTCAAAGGATTTAGATATTTTCACCAAAATATCTTAGGGTTAACCAAGAACTTTAAAACTAACCGTCGGTTACAAATAAGTTAACCTGATTCCATCTGAAACCAATCGTATATGTGCTCTCCAAGTCATGACTCATCATCTAGAGTTAAATTCAATATAACATTTCAATACCAAATACAATGCACCTTGGAAGAATTTATGACAACTAAGCCAAAATAATGAAACTAACCGATCCTTAGCCCCTAATTCGAACTGAATGTGTCACATCGAGCCTTTAATGCACCCATGTGCAAGGAATATGATCTAAGGGGAGGTAATGATTTATAATGATTGTCAATCATTACCAAATCTTTGAGAATCCTTCATTGCATTCTAAATTCGTTCAAAGCAAAACAAGATCAATGCAAGATAACAAGTCCCTTAGGCTAAAAACTGTCTAAGGAACATGCTAGATATGCCTGCTCATTGATGGATGTGCAGGCATCCCAGGCCTATAAATAGGGGATCTGTTTTCATAAATTTTAAGTCTTGAATGCTAACTTCTCTCTCTAAACTCGAGCAACTCTCTAGGGTGCTAGGATTCTCAAGCATATTTCTCAAATAACATGATGTTATTCTACTGAAATCCTGTTCCACCCCAAAAATTTGGATTTTTTTTTTAAAAAAATATTATTTTATATAAATTTAATATTTTTGGGAATACTTTGCAAATTTATGGTATAAATAATATTTGATAATTTTTTAGGGTCAAATGTTAATTTTAGATTAATGTTTAAAATTTTTGGGACAATTGAGTTATTTAAAATATAATTTTACAAAAGTTTTGGGGGAATGACTAATATTTTTCATTTCAAAATGGGTAATCAATAAAATAAAATAAAAGTAAATTAAAAAGTGTCAAGTGATACATGAAGGGAAAAGGTGTATGTGCCACGTGTGTCTTTTGGTGTATATTATATTGTGTATATATATAATATACCTAACATATTATATTAGGGGGATATGAATTCATCCAAAAAAAAAAAAAAACAAGGGCGGTGAATTAGTTTCATCGCCTGTGAATTCTGGGCATGTATACATACATACATATATATATATATATATATATCTGTGTGTGTGTGTGTGTATACAAAGATATTATATACACAGGTATAGTTTAGAAAAAAACGAAAATCTATACGTCGGCTGCGGTTCAGATTTCAGGTAGAATTCCTATTCTTTTAATATATATGTATTTAATTCATGTTATGGGAATTATGCAATTATCGTTAAAAATTGCTGATTGCATGTATTGATTACAATGTGGTGCTTATGTGAAATACACACCTATGTGCTTCTATGTTGTATTAATTAAATACAAATATTAGAGGGGTTGGAATTCTACTGAGCGTTAACTCACAACCCTATAGTTTGATTGCAGTGCCGGTAAGAGTGAAACTTCACAGTGAATTTTATTTAAATTTGTATGTAATTTGTCATAGTTGTATTTATTATTTACTGTAGTAAAATTGATTCGATAAATCCAACATTTGCGCATAATATTATTGGAACTATTGTGTTATTTATTATGTTGAAGTTAATAAATTGTTATTGTGTATTGTGAATAAAAAAAAATTATATATCACAATTATTTTATTAATGGAATATTTTTACAACCAATATCACTGTTTATAAAAGTTAAATAACATAATCAATTATATGTATAGATAATAATCAATATTTATGATTTATTTGTTTATATAATCAAGATATAATATTCCCAACAATAATAATAGGCTTATATTACACATATAGTTATAAATGAAATAATATTTATGGGAACTATTCAAACTGATAAATCGATAAATTTAAAAAATTTCACTCCCTATAGTTAATACTAAAAGAGTTTTAGTGATTAATTTATTCAATTAAATACATGAGTAGAATTTTTTTATTAATACTAAAAAATTGGTCGTTCGATGTTAGTTAAAATTTGTTGGATTTGTATAAAATGAAATACTGACTATTCGATTTTACTTGTAAATTCTCCAAGGGGAGAATCCCGCCACCTACAAAATCGTGTCGTTTCAGAGTGGTATCAGCGCAGAATTAATAGTAATACTAATTTATTTATAACTGGTAAAGTATTTGGGGTAGAATTCTCTATAGGAGAAACCTAGTGGCGACCCTGGAAAATCGGATCGTTTTAGAGTGGTATCAGAGTGGGTTTGCGAACGTCTTAGGCTTGGGTTATGGTACTCATTGCTCGTAATAAATGAAATAATACTTAAAAATAAAAAATTTCGTATAATTCATTAATTCAAAAATAAAATAAAATTAAGGACTAACAATATAATCTTTTAAAGTGAAGTTCTAGTCACAACATAATTCAATTGGATTAAAGCATCCTCCAAAATGATATCTTAGTATTCTGTGAAAGATAGAACCTAAACAAAACTGGACGTCCTTGTGCAGTTTGATATGATAATCAAATTTCAATTTGTTGAAATTGTAAAATCATTTCCATGGTGGATATGCCCTTTTGTCCATGCTCATTTCTCATTTTCCTTTTGGGAGTCAGAGCCCACATGTTTAATCTAGAGGACAAATAATCTAAATGACATTTTTGAGATAATATTGAATGCTTTGCCCTTCAATTTCTTCCCTATATTCAACCAAATAAAATGGCTCAGTATACAAAAATTAGTGTAATAACTAGCATATGAATCTTTAAGAGAAATGGATATGCCATTGGACTTGACATGAAGTTTCAATGCATTATTCGAAATATATGGCATCTTCCTCTTTCCCCCTATATGTGTGTGCAAAAGCACATGTTGGTGTTTGTTTTCTTGGGTTCTAAAATCTCCATCTTTTTAATGTTCTATATTCTTATTCCTTTTATTGTGTCCCTTGAAAAATTCTTCATTATGAAAAACCGGAGGGATAAAAATGAGTACTTTGACACTTTGTTGTACTTAGTGTAACATAATAGTTATGTGAAAAAAAAATTAGATTTATTATACATAAATGGATAATTTTCTATTTGTTGTGTTGATAAGTTTTGGCTTGATGAGTGTCATGTTAGTCGTGGACCGTAAGATATGTTGTTGAATTAAAAAGTTTGGCTTAAGAGTGTTTATTGTCTTCTATATAAATAGTCAAATTATATTTTCATATTAAATTATAGAAAAGGAACAATGTTGATGAAAATGGTCCGTTTTACGATGATTAATTGATGGAGTATTTGGATATATGTTGTTACTTGTCAGGCAAGTCCTACAAGGTGGATATATGTTGTTACTTGTCAGGCAAATCCTGCAGGGTGGTTGCTTCTACTATTGGAGATATTCAATAGCCTTGACACTGATATCCACCTTAGATGACACAGTTGTACATGTTATGGTACTGTTGTAACTCCCGATCATGAGGTGAAATGATCCTATGGCTAGTAGGGAAATGTGTGTGCGATATTTTATTATACATTAAAATAATTTGATTGGTTGATTTAAAAGCATCATTTTATTGTAATGGTGGCAGTAGAATTTTATTCTAGCTTGGTGTGCGGTTATATTTATATTATATTTTAGAAAGTGGTATTTGATAAATATACTTGATCTATAAATTATTTTTATATTATGAATATCGTACACCAATAAGGTGAGTGTCTTATCTTCTATGTAAATTGTCAAATTATATTTTTATACTAAAATGTGGAAAGAAAATGTTTATTAGAATGAATTATTTTATAATGTGATACGGATTGAGTAATTTCTAAATGCAAAAAGTGATTTTATTATCCAACTATGTCATAGTTCATCTCGTCAGGAAGGCATGTCCTGTGAGATGTGGTTGGTCCTTACATGAGAGTATGTGTTGTAAGACGTTATGTCGTGATCTGACTGGAGGGAAAGTCCTGCAGGGTGGTTGATATATGTTGTTGCTATTGTTGTTGTTGTTGTTGTTGTTGACAATGATGATTATCATCATGATATGGTGGTTTATACCATGCGTTGGCTTCTACCATTGAAAATATTAAATGTCCTTGACACTTATTGTAACCTTAGATTGCATAGATGGATAGGTTACAGTACCGTTATAACTCCCGATCGTAAGGAAAAATGATCATATGGGTGACAATAAAGTATGGTATTTTATTATATAAAAGTGAGTTAATTGTCGATTTCAATTTGGTTGTTCTATTATGATAATATTGTTTGTTGGGAATTGGCTATTGCTCAGTGTTGTTATATTTTATTGGAAAGTGAATTTTGATAAATAAAAAAAAATACTTGATCCATAAAATTATTTTTGTATTATGAAGATAGTACATCAATAAAATATTCAGATAGATATTGGTCCACTACTAGCGATTGGTAGAGTCGAAGTGTAGGGTCATTGTGAAACTATTGGGGGTCAATTATTATTTTGAAATATTAATTTGAATTTTTGAGCTTAACTGATATTTTCAAAATTCGATTGGGGGCTTTATGTAGTATTTTTTTTTTATACATTTTATGTGAGTATTGAACTTAGTGTTGAACTCGTTATGTTACGTGATTTTAGAGACGCATTTATGTGTTTGGAGATGCATTTATGTGATTGATATGTACTTATGTGTTTTGAGACAAATTTATGTGGTTAAGACACATTTATGTGTTTTGAAATATATTTTTATATGATTGAGACAATTTGGGTATTAAAAGCATATTTATATGGGTTAGAATATGATTATGTGGTTTGATATGTATTTATGTGTTTCGAGACAATTTTGTGGTTTAGACATATTTATGTGATTAAGAAGTATTTATATATTTTGGGACACATTTATGTGATTAAAAGGTATTCATTTGGTTTTAGACGTATTTCAGAAAATATGTTATGTGAGGTTTGGATTGTGTTGATATTTATGAAAAAGTTTATGAGATTTTAGAATTAAATTGGAATTTGAAATGTTGATATTGGAAATAATTGTTTTTAGTCTCACGAGACAATCCACAAGAAATTGGGCTATCTACTAAGGATGATGTTGGTTGCGAATATGTTGGGTTGAAATATCTGATGAAATTGATAAATACTGGTTACAGGATATGGTAGTAGACTTGAAAAGTCATGCCAAGTGAGAAACTTATTGAGGTCGTGGATTTGTTGGAATTGAGATAAATCTAATCCAAGTGAGACTATCGTGATATTTTATAAATTTATTTGTTGGCTGAATACAGACATGATTGTTATTTTTATCAGAATAGCACAGCGGGAGCGTAATGGTGACTTTCAGTTATTATTGTTTAACCGAAAGTGACTAGTATGGTGCGATTAAGAAAATTTGTGTTTTTTTTTAAAATATTATTTTATATAAGTTTAATATTTTTGGGATTGTTTCACAAATTTATGGTATAAATAATATTTGATAATTTTTGGATCAAATATTAATTTTAGATTAACGTTAAATGTTTTTGGGACTATTGAGTTATTTAAAATATAATTTTACAAAAGTTTTGGGGGCACGACTGATATTTTTCATTTCAAAAAAGGTAATTAATAAAATAAAATAAAAGTAAATTAAAAAGTGTCAAGTGATACATGAAGGGAAAAGGTGTATGTGCCACGTGTGTCTTTTGGTGTATATTATATTGTGTGTGTGTGTGTGTGTGTGTATATATATATATATATATATATATATATATATATATATATATATATAAGTGTATACAAAGATATTATATACATAGGTACATTTTAGGAAAAAAAAAATCTATACGTCGGCTGCGGTTCGGATTTTAAGTAGAATTTCTACTCTTTTAATATATGTATTTCATCCATGTTATGGGGATTATGCAATTATCGTTAAAAATTGTTGATTGCATGTATTGATTATAAACGTGAATTATGTTAAATACACGCCTATGTGCTTCTATTTCGTATTAATTAAATACAAATATTAGAGGGGTTGAAATTCTACTGAGCATTGGCTCACAACCAGACTGTTTTGATTGCAGGGCTGGTGAGAGCAAAACTGCATCAAGAATTTTATTTAAATTTGTATTTAATTTGTTATAGTTATATTTATTATTTACTGTTGCAGAATTGATTCGATAATTCCAACATCCGCGCATAATATTATTGGAACTATTGTGTTATTTATTATGTCAAAGTTAATGAATTGTTAGTGTATTGTGAATTAAAAAAATATATATATCACAATTATTTTATTAATGGAATATTTTTACAACTAATATCACTATTTATAAAAGTTAAATAACACAATCAATTATATGTATAGATAATAATCAGTATTTATAATTCTTTTTTTTTTATATAATCAAGATATAATATTCCCAGCAATAATAATAGTCTTATATTATACATATACTTATAAATGAAATAATATTTCTGGGAACTACTCAAACCGATAAATCGATAAATTTGAAAATTTTCACTCTCTATAGTTAATACTAAAAGGGTTTTAGAAATTTATTTATTCAATTAAGTACTTGTGTGGATTTTTTTATTAATAATAAAAAATTGGTCATTCAATGTTAGTTAAAATTTGTCGAATTTGTATAAAATGAAATATTGACTATTCGATTTTACTTGTAAATTCTCCAAGGGAAGAATCTGTGTGGTGACCCTAGGAAATCGGGTCGTTTCAGAGTAGTATTAGAGCAGAATTAATAGTAATACTAATTTATTTATAAATGGTGAAGTATTTGGGGAAGAATTCTCTTTGGGAGAAACCTAGTGGCGGCTCTAGGAATCTGGGTCATTTCAAATCCGGTCCTGGAAGGTGTTCTTGAAGTTCTTGGAACAAGAACTCGAAGGATCAACGATTACCGATCAACATCGAGCCAAGAGGAACAAGGAAGGAAATGAGATAGCTACTTAGGGACGACCATATCTCCTAAGTAGGGTGTGCTTTAATTCTTGGCTAAGAAATTGAGGAATCAACGATCACCAATCGTCTTACAACCAAGAAGATTAAGGCGGAAAAGGACGTAATCACCTAGGGAAGACCAAACTAGGTTCAAATCATACAAAACCATTTCAAGCATCTCAAGAACATCCGAGAACATGTGAAGAACATGTAAGGACTCAAATCATTCGAGAACATGTTTAGAAAATATCCGAATTCAAACAAAACAACTATTACATCATGAGTTGTACATAGTTTCTACGATTCTGTCAAGAACACTTCAAACTGACTCTTTACTAATTATTAACGTTACTATAAAACTACTAATAGCTTCTGATAAACGTTAAGATCAAAGCTAGATTAACTTGTTGACTGGCGCGCGCACGTACACACACACACACACACATAGAGATATATATATATATATATATATATATATATATGTGTGTGTGTGTGTGTGTGTGTGTGTGTGTGTGTGTGTGTGTGTGTGTGTGTGTGCTACATAGACAGACCCTTGTGGCTAAGAACTTGGGATAAAAGAAGGGCCTCTATTCATTCGCGGATATGTGTGATTCGTCTTCAGAAACCTTCATGTTTTACTTAGTTACAAGTAGGACTAGCATAAATATGGTATTTTATTTCTTTATTTTTTAACTAACAACTCACACACTAACACTAACTAACCAAAACAAAAGAGTTTGATTAAGGTGTTCTTGAAAAAATCATAAGAGTGTTATGTACATATCATGTTGTGATTCAGGTTGTTTACAACTTAAAAACAATTAAAATAAACATAATAAAGGTTGTGATTCAAGTTGTTGAAAACTTTAAAAACTAATAATAATAACTAAGGTTGCGAATCAAGTTGTTCACAACCAAAATCAACTAATAATCAACTGAAACCAACTAAAATCAACTCAGTTTTCATTTAGTATAGCTTGCATATTTACATTTCTGTCTATATATAAACTGTTGTTGGGTGTCGCTAACTAGTATTAGTTGTTGTATTGACTTGCTTATCATAACATCATTAAAAATACCATAAAAAGAGAAAACTTTAGAAAGGGAATTATTTTTTGTTTAAGTAATCAAAGAAAATTGCTTTGATAGTGTTGAACTATGGATATCTATTTAGACCAAGGTACTGTTTACGGATTCTTAGGGTGTGTAAAACCTTCCCTAAGTATAACCGACTCTCGAACTTAAAGAATATCTCTGCTACATAGACCTATGGAAGTCAAAGCACGTGCCATTTTAAAAAGGTAAAATGAATTTCTAAAATCCCAGTGACTTAGCACACTATTTAACCCCATACTAGCTGGCGACTCTGTTTTTAACATAAAATCCCAGCCCAAGAAGTTTTTCAAAGCTAATGCCTAGAAAAGCCCTTGAAAAACTATTTTAAAAAATGAACGGATTTGGGAAACTTTGAGAGGAATGGATGAAACTTGTTTTCATCCTCTTCCCAATTCCCTACTTCTTCCGCTATCAAAATCCGGGGTGCATCAATGACCTAGTGAGACCACTCAAGGAAACTAAGTTACTTGAAATGTGACTACACGGTTACAAGACAAACCAAACTAATTCCATCCCATTAGAGAGCATTTAATTCCCATCGAATCAAGTGTCATTATCAAGCCTTAAATTCCAAATGGCACATGGAGACTACATAAATTGAACCTCCAAAGCATTAATTGCAATCTAACAGAATAGTTCGAGTAACTGATACTTAGTAAGCAAACCGAACCTGAAAGTGTCACATTAAGCCATAAATATCCCATGTACAATGCAGTCATGGGTAACGATTGATAATGATGATCAATCATTACTAATCATGAGTAATAATTGGAAATAATTACCTAGGATATTTTAAGATTTGGTAATCATTACCAAATCTTAGGAGATCTTACAGAATCTTCAAAATTCGTCCAAAACCATCAAACCACAAGGCATCAACGGGTGACCCCTAGACCAGAGAGACCCTAAAGAGTAGGCTAAGATACCTTGCACATTTTCTAATTTGCAGGGTGCTCGAGCCTATAAATAGAGGGTCTATTTTCATAATTTAAGGGGCTTGATCCAAAATGTTCTCTCTCTAGTCTCAAATGTTTCTCTCGGGTATAGGGATTTTGCAAGCCTTTTATTCCAAAAGCACCTTAAAATTTTATCGAAATACCTTCCTACAGTTGTTCTTGAGGATCTTGGAGGAAGATCTCAAAAAGTTGTCGAAGAACGATCGAGAACAACCAAGAAAAATCAAAGAAATAGAAGAAGGAAATTGTTTAGGGAAAGACCACTCCTCTATGTTAGGTATGTTTTCTTAAATGCCCTTTGATCTTGTCTTAAATATGGTTATATTTCTTGTACATAGCATGTTCATGTAGTTCTTAGACTTATATTCCATGTACATAGTATATATATCAAGTCATCAAGTCAAAAACGTCAAAAACATGTCAAAATCATCAAACTATGTCAAGAATATCAAGAACGCCAAGAACATGACAAGAACATGAAGAATGTGTGAAGAATATGACAAAAACATCTATCACACCATGAGTTGTGCGTAGCATCTTTGATTATCTCAAGAACATTTGAAATCGAACTCCTAAAACTCAAATCAAACCTTTAATTACTGTATGTTAACCACTAACTACTAATAATTGACTTTACTTTACTACAATCTTCAATACCCTTGTGCCTAAAAATTAGGAATAAAGGGAGGACCTCTATTCCTTCGAGGATATGTGTGCATCTTCTTCAGAAAGATTTTCATTTTTCTTAGTAACGAGTAGGACTGGAACATATACTATATATTGTCCTTTTTGTTTGAACTAATAACTTAAACATAAACACTGAACATATACTATATATTGTTCTCGACAAAATCAAAGGTATTTTTCACTTATCATCGGTATTATTCATGTCTTTGTCTCATAATAAAACAAAACAAAATTGTTAGTTGAGTGAGCTACCCAAGAGGGGGGTGAATTGGGTAGTATTAAAAATTTTCAGAATATAACACTTAAAGATCAAACAATTAATATTATCCTAAAATTAATTATTATCTTTTATAACAGCGGATTATATGTTATCAACTAGGTAAATACCTAAATAACAAAATATAAACAATATAAATAATACAGCACACAAAAATTTATACTGGTTCACCAAGCTACTATTGGCTAATCTAGTCCCCCCGAGTCCTACAGAGAGTCGCACCCACTAAACTCAAGATCCCTTTAAAGGTAGGAACCAAACCCTCACAATTATTCTTTTAACATGCTCAGAATCAAACTTTACAATTCCTTTTCAAAGGCTAAGGAATAACCTCTATCTTTTTACCATGTAGAAGATTAACCTAATTCTATTATAGGGTGAATCACGGCCTAATTCTTTTTATACCTTAAACTCAAGAATTAAACCTCACACAAACACGCTCCAAACATCATTTTACCCGGTAAGTATTGAACCGTTACAATTCACTCACAATTCTATAAAGGAAAAATTATAGCCTAATCTTTTTTATACTCTAGACAAATATCAAAACCTCAATATCTTTACCGGAATAGATTGAAACCAGCTACCCCTAATTAGACACTCTCAATAATATCTAATCCGTACACAACTCACCAATTACAAAAATTGATAAGTTCTTTCCACTCGGAGCTTCTACCACCTCAGATTAATTAATATTTAATTAATGTCTTGAAACTAGTGATAGAAATAAAGTGAGGAAATTCAAAATTTGATTTTAAACCAAAAAAAAAAAAAAGGTAGCAAACAATTTAGCACGTAATCAGATTTTCTAAAGAAATTATTTTAATCAATATTTTTCAATAAATATTCGGAAAACAATTTCAAAGATCAGCTTCCAAGAAAATAATAATAATAGCAAATAAGCAAATAACTTGGAAGAATCTCACCCTGAATCCATCAAAAGAATATTGATTAGAATAGTAATGATATTTCAAATCGGTTGTGGCAATAATCCACAACAAATGTTTCTCAAGAACAAATCTCAAGAAAGATCTCTTAATACACTCAATATGATTTTAGAATGACGACTCTCAGAAAGCTCAGGAACTGAATAACTCTAGAATTTTGATTGATTTGGATTATTGTATTTTTTAAACCTAAAAAACGCAGGTTTATTTATAGGGGTTTATAACAAGCCCTCTAACAGCTTGTTACCATATATCATTATAAATAATTATTCCATAAGCCCCCTTATATCATTAAGACTCAATCCTGGTATAATTCACTTAAATATATCTTTTAAAAAATTCAATTTAGTCTCTCAAATTTTTATTCAATCTCAATTAGATAAGATAGAAAGAATTACATGTACCAAATTAAAAAATATCGAACCTATTTGAACCATATTGATAGGAATATTTAATATCATTTAAATAACTAAGAACATATAATATTCCTAAGATATCTCAGAAATCCTAACCATAAAACGGCTAGTAACGACTACTTTTTGAATAAAATCCAAAATTCTATAAATCCTTAAACAGATCCATCTGCCGACCGACCAAGGCTCGTCTGTCGATTGCCCGATTCAGGATGTAGTCCAAACCAAAATCTCTTCGCCCATTGGTCGATCGCCCATCCGTCACCAGTCGACCGGACGATTCAACAAGTTTCACAGGTCGACTTGCCTGTCGACCGGAAGATCCAGAGAGTTCATCCTCTAAGTACAGGTCGACTTACCTATCGATCGAACATTTTATGGACTTTGGCTTATTTTCATAAGTCAACTGCTACTCTTCCATAAGTCGATCGAGCCCTGGTAGAACTTGTTCCTCAATTCATTTTTCATTCAATTTCTTCGATATTTTCACCCTTTTAACCTATTTCTTTTCTCGGTTAGCTCCACTAAATTCTTAAATTCAATTTTAATCAATTATCTTTCTTCAATTACACGTAGGAGCAAATATGTTAATTAATTAGGATCCTATAAAAAAAACATAATTGTAAAAATATTTTGTGTCGTGTGTGATCCTAATCGGGAATCATTAAGAGTAAAAATTTAACCTGAGTTATTTTTCCTAGGTTCTTCAATCTCTTAACGTTCATCATCTTTGTCATTGTCATTAGCATCCATTCAGCATTTGTCACAATATCTTCATGATAATCTCATAACTGGATCTAACAAACTGAAACACTCACTAAAATCGTTAGTTCCACAAAAAATATCAACATTTAATTATCCATCAAAATCTTAGGATCAACAAAAATCAATAATCTTGTATGAATGAATCATGTGTTGAACTAATTCTCAACGATCTGAGATACGTAGGCAACCCACGTACGGGTTCAGTTACCTATCTAAATAAAATCAGTTCATCTTGAACAAATGAACTATGTTTAGACTTGATTCCCATTGAAAACCAGGATACATAGGCAACCTTTACAAGGTTCAATCGTCAAAAAATATAAAAACATATTTGCATTTCAATCTTGTTTATCTGTTGTTGCTGATAGATAGTTCACTTTACTTGCTTTCCTTACATAAAAATGCAATAATAAAAAATAAAAAATAAATAAAAAATAAAAAAACCCAAATGCAACTAGTTTGCTAAACAAAACCAAAGGAAATTACTTGGACTGTGTTTAAATGTGAATGTCTATTTAAATTGAGGTGTCATCTTCAGATGGGTGTATTGGGGTGCTTAAAACCTTCCCCAAATAGAACCAACCCAAGAACTTAAAGAAATCTCTAGTAAAAGACCAACAGTTTCGAGTCAAAACTTTGGTCATTTTCAAAATAAAAATAAATTTCAAAAATCCTGGTGACCTAGCATAATATTTAACCTATGCTAGGTGGCAACTCATTTTCTAACATAAATCTATGCCCGAAGAATTTTTTCAAAATCGGCGCCTAGAATAGCCCCTGAAAACTAGTTTAAAAAATGAACAGATTTTTAGGATTTCGAGATGGAGGAATGAAAAATTATTTTCCTCTTCTTCCCGGTCTCAACTTTCTTTTCTTTCAAAAAATTCGGGGTGCGTCATTTGTTTAAGATGAACTGATTTTTATTTAGATAGGTGACCGAACCCATACTAGGGTTATCTACGTATCTCAAGTAGCTAGAATCAAGCCAGCACGTAGTTTATCTTGAGATGACTTACATTTTGTTTCTTATTTATTTATGAAACAATGACATGAATCACACCGATGATAAATGGAGATACATTTTTTATTTTTTTAAGAAAGTGTCAAACTCACTTGCTTAGGCAACTTTAGTGTTTAGGTTAAGGTTAATAGTTTAAAAAGAAAAGAAAACATATCATATATGTCCCAGTCCTACTCATAACTAAGAAAATAGAAACATTTTTCAACAAGGTGCACACTGATCCCCGAAGCAATAAAGATCCTCCATTTATTCTGAATTTTTAGCCACAAGGATCTCTATGTAGTTGTGTGTGTGTGTGTGTGTGTATAGTTCCAGTCCACGAGCCTGATGACTTAGTGCTAAGCTGTGATCTAGACTATTGCAAAAATGTAATGTCAGTTATTTGTAGTTAGTGGTTAGTAATCAGTAATTAGAGGTTTGTTTCGAGTTTTTTGGAGTTCGGTCTCATGTGTTCTTGAGAGAATCAAAGATGTTATGGACAACTCAGGGTGTGATTGATGTTTTTGTCATGTTATTCATTTGTTCTTCATGTTCTTGACATGTTGTTGATGTTCTTGACGTATTTTGATGATTTGACATGTTTTCGACGTTTTTTACTTGATTCTTGATATATATATTATGTACATGGAATATAGATCTAAAACTACATACAACATACCATGTACAAGCAATATAATCATATTTAAGACAAGATCAAACGGCATTTAAGAAGACTTGCCTAACTTAAGGGAGTAGTCTTTCCCTAAGTGATTTCTTTCTTCTTTTTCTTTGATCATCTCGGTTGTTCTTGATCGTTCTTCGACAACTTCTTGAGATCTTCCTCTAAGATCCTCAAGAACGCATTTGAGAAGGTATTTGGATAGAATTTCAAGGTGTTTATGAAGTAGAAGGCTTGAGAATTCCCTAAATCCAAGAGAGAAATTCGAGACTAGAGAGAGAAAGTCTTGGATCAAGTCCTTCAAATTTTGAAAACTGGCTGCCTTTTTATAAGCGCGGGCTCCCTGCTCATTAGCCAATGCATAGGGTATCCCATCCTACTCCTTAGGGGTTGTTTTCTCTAGGGGTTACCCTTTGATGTCTTTTAATTTGATGGTTTTGGATGAATTTGGAAGATTCACTAAGATTTCCTAAGATTTGGTAGTGATTACCAAATTTTAAAATATCTTAGGTAATGATTGCCAATCATTACTCATGATTGGTAATGGTTGGTCATCATCGTCATCAATCATTACTCATTATTGGCTTGCACATGGGGTAATTAATGCATGATGGGACATTTTTCGCTTCAGTTTGCTTGCTAAGTATTGATTACTCGAACTATTTCGGTTAGATTGCATTTAATGCTTTAGAGGTTCAATGTATGTTGTCTCCATGTGTCATTTTGTATTTAATGCTTAATCACGAAGCTTGATTTGATAGGCATTTAATGCCTTTTGTTGGCCCAGTGAGCTACCCAAGATGGGAGTGAATTGGGTAATATTAAAAAATTATCAGAATAATAATAACACTTCAAAAATTCAAAAAATTAATTTTATCCTAAAATTAATTATTTTCTTTATAGAAGCGGATATGTGTTATCAACTAGATGCACACCAAATAATAATATAAGTAAAATAAATAAAGCAGCACACCACGATATATCCTGATTCACCAAGCTACTCTTGGCTAATCCAATACTCCGAGCCCCACAGAGATTTGTACCCACTAAACTTAAGATCCCTTTAAAGATAGGAACCAAACCCTTACAAAGATTCTTTTCACAGGCTCAGAATCAACCTTTACAATTCTTTTTCTCAAGCTCAGGAATAACCTCTTCTTTTTCCCAGGCTCAAGAATAACCTATCTTTTTACAGGCTAAAGATTAACCTAATTCTATTACAGGGAGAATCACAACCTAATTAATTTTATACCTTAGGCTCAAGAATCAAAACCTCACAATTACTCCAAGTATCATTTTCTTGGGTAAGGATGGAACCTTTACAATTCACTCACAAATTCAATCAAGGAAGAATTAACACCTAATATTTTTATACTCTAGGCAAATATCAAAACTTCAATCTCTTTACCGGAAGAGATTGAAACTAGCTATCCTTGATTAGACATTCCCAATAGTATCTAATCCGACACTCAACTCACCAATTAAAAACAATTGATAAGTGATTTTTCTACTTGGAGTTTCTACCACCCTAGATAAATTCAAACTCAATTAATGTCCCGATACTAGTGATAGAAAAGTGAGAATTTCAAAATCTGATAAACAAATATGGGTAGCAAGAAATTAAGCACGTAATCAAATTTTCTCAAGAAATTGTTTCAAAAATAATTTTCAATAAAAAATATAGAAAATAATTTCAAAGATCAAATTCTAAATAATACAAAATATAAGCAATAATTAATAGTAAGTAATTTGGAAGGATCGCACCAGGATTCCACCAAAAGAATAACGATTAGTAATGCAACTTCAAATCAGTGATGAAACAAATAATCTCCAAAGAATGATTCTCAAGAAAGATCTCACAAACTCTTAGTATGATAACTCTTATAAAGCACGAGAGCTGAATAACTCAGAATAGTTTGGATTCTCTTGATATCTAATCAAATTTGTTAAATCTGCAGGTCAATTTGAAGCCTCTTAAAACAACCCTTATAATAGCTAGTTTCCATAAATCATGACATTTAATTATACCAATAGACCCTCTATATCATAATAATTCATTCCTGGTATAATTTACTCAATAATATCTTTTAGAATATTCAATTAAGTCCCTCAAACATTTTCTCAAACTCAATTAGATAAGATAGAAAGAATTACATGTACCAAATTGAAAGATATAAAAAATACTTGAACCATATCTATAGGGATATTTAAATATTAATTAAATAACTCAAAATATATTAGATCCCTAAGATATCTCGCATATATTAATCATAAATAGCTAGTAATGAATACTGTTTGAATTAAATCCAAAATTCCATAAATCCTAAAACAGCTCCATTTGTCGACCAACTAAAGCCCGTCAGTTGACCGCCCATTTCAGGATGTACCCAAGCCAAAAATCCTTCATCCATCGGTTGACCACCCATACTTTATCTGTCGACCAGAGGATTCAGGATGTTTCACAAGTTGACCTATCTGTCGACTTAGAGATCCAAAGAGTTCCATAGGTCGACCTACCTGTCGACCGAACAATTCAAAGAGTTCATCCTCTATTCATAGGTCAACTTACCTATCTACTGACCACTTCTGGAACACCTCTCCTTAATTCGTTTTAAATCCAATTTCATCGATGTTTTCGTCCCTTTAACCGATTTCTTTTCTTGGTTAGCTCCACTAAATCTTAAATTTAATTTTAGTTAATTATCTTTATTTCTTTTTCAATTACACATAGGAGCAAATAATTTAACTAATTAGGATCCTATAAAAACACACATAATGTTGAAAAATATTTTGTGTTGTATTTGATTCTAACAGGGATACATTAAGAGTTAAAATTTAACCTAAGCTGTTTTTCTTAGGTTCTTCAATTTCTTCAAACTCTTAATCTTTTATCATTTTTGTCATCATCTTTAATATTGCCGCAATATCTTCATAATCTTTTTCATCACTAGAACTAATAAACTGAAACACTCAATAAAATCGTTAGTTCTACCAAAAACATCAACATTTAATTATCCATAAAAATCTTAGGATCAACACCCTTGAATGGAATGGAATTGGTCCGGTTAGTCTTGTAATTGTTTAGTTACGTTTCAAGTAACTTGGTTTCCTATAAGATATTTTGATCAAAATATATATATATATATATATACCTTGAATTTAGTCATCCAAGGCCATCCCAAGCATTAAATTCGTAATGGGAGGTTGATTTTTTGGCTCATTAATGGCTTGACTTGATGGAATTTTAGTTTGGTTGGTTTTGAACCGAGCTTTAAGCATTAATTAGTTTGGGTAACTAAACTTGGTTTTGACAGTTCCTTGGGTTGATCAAGGTTTTAGGCTTTATTTCTAGAGGATTTATTCTTTAAACAATAATTAGAAAAGTATTTTTGGTGTCAAGAAGACAAAATTAGAGATTGTAAATATTTCAGGGGTCAAAACAGGTAATGAAGGCAATATGATTAAATGTCCTATAGTTGAAGGATATTAACTAATTTTTATTCATATTAAAGATTTTTTCGTGGAAATAAATCTTTAATAATATCATTTTAGTCTCCCTTAACTTTAGGAATTTTGAGATTGACCCAAAACTTTTACTTATACCGAATTTAGTCAAATTGACAGTTTTATGTTTTCTTATGTTTTTTGTTGTTTTTGTAGTTTTATGTAGTATCCAGTGTGATCAAATGTAGAAATTTGTTCCCTTCAAACTTCAGTCTAAAGTTTTCGAACTTGCGCTTTCGATCCTGATACTAACTGGGCGAGACAAAATGCGGTGTTTACAGTCGCGGGAATTTGCATGTGTCCTTTGAGGAAAGGGGAGTCTAATTTTTATAGGTATCATGTTTTGTCTTGCACAATCATGAGTACATAGGCATACAGAGGGAAAAGTCAACCCTACTTTGTTTAATTGTTAAGCTATAGGCCCCCTATTTTTGGTATTTCGTGTGTAGGCTCAAAAAGCCACCCCATTAATTTTTTAAAACAACGAAAATGACCTATGGATGCTCTCAAATGACTATTGACACTATATTCAGGAATCTAATGCTTTATCCTATCCCAGGGGGTGTGTGTGAAGTAAAATTAGTGCTCTGGGTACTTTTTATTCAATATAATACTTTTTTTTGGGGGGGGGGGGGGATTTTCATGAAATTGATTTGAAAATCATGAAATAAAAACATCCAAAATATTATTGGAATGTTAAATTTTGAAAAATAAGGTGGAATTAGCTGTCAATTGGATGAAATCAGCAAAAAATACATTTTTTGGGGTTAAACTGCAAAGGAAGTGTTAAAATCGAAATTTCTTAAAATTAAAGGGTGAACATCAAAATTAAATATAGTAAAAGTGATATCCTATGAAAATTACTTACAATCTAATCAATTTGGCCAAAAATATATTTTTAAAAATTTAATGTTTGCCCAAAATTTTATTTTTTACCGGAATTCATCAGAATTGCCAATATTTTTGGTTTTTCTTATATTAAAACATTATGAAAATTCTGAAACAAAATCTAAATTCAAAATTATTTTCTTCAAGTGTTGAATTAAAGTTTCTTTAAATTTTACTTTAGACTAAATGCCATTTTTCAATGCAAATTTAGGCAGGTCAAAATACAATGTCTATAACTACCCTTCTTTTTCATGTGAATTTACTCGTAATGACAAAGATAGGAGACACATACCATTTTGTGCCACCAGTAGAATGACTGCTCAAAAGGAAGACTTACTTGGGAATGGACATGTCATGTTAATATCTACAGGATTTGGACAAATATGTGACCAAACCCCTATAGGTTGCCTACGTACTTTGGGGAAAGCCAAGGATCAGGTCAAACGTAGTTTTGGGGGTGCCTTATCAAAGCACTAAAAATTCTCATGATGAACAAGGTTCATTTAGTGAGATATAAAATAACTCATGATGAACAAAGTTCGTTTAGAGGAAAACAAAATAACTCATGACGAACAAGGTTTGTTTAGAGGAATAGAATGATAACTCATGACGAACAAGGTTCGTTTGGATGGATGGATAATAAATCATGACAAACAAGGTTCGTTTAAAGGTAGGAAAGATAAATGTTGACAAATATCGTTCATTTAGAGGGAGGAATGATAACTCGTGATGAATAACATTCGTTTAAAGGAAGAAAATATAACTAAAGATGAATAAGGTTCCTTTAGAGGAACGATAGATAACTTATAACAATCGAAGTTTGTTTAGAGGGATGGAAAATAACTCATAACGAATGACATTCATTTAGAGGAAGGAAAGATAACTTATGACAAACAAGGTTTATTTAGAGAGATGAAAAATAACTCATGAAGAACAACATTCATTTAGAGAAATGAATGAAAACTCACTCATGACGAACAATGTTTATTTAGAGTAAGGGACAAAAACTCATGACGGACAACATTCATTTAGAGGAAGAAAAGAAAACTCATGACAAACAAGGTTTGTTGAGAGGAAGGAAAAATAACTCATGACGAACGAGGTTCATCTAGAGGGATGAAAAATAACTCATGAAGAACAACATTTATTTAGAAAAATGAAAGATAACTCATGATGAACAAGGTTCATCTAGAAGAATGGAAAATATCTCATGAAGAACAACATTTGTTTAGAGTAATGGAACAATAACTCAGGACAAACAAGGCTCGTTTAGATGGATGGAAAATAACTCATGATGAGCAAAATTCATTTAGAGGAAGAAAATATAACTCATAACGAACAAGATTCATTTAGAGGATCGCTTAGAAAAAAAAATGGATGACACTTTAATGAGCTAATGATGAACAACATTTGTTTAGAGGATCGTTTGATGAAAAGAAAAAAGGAAGACACTTTCACGAACTCATGATGTTCATTTAGAGGATCTCTTAATGAAAGAAACAAAGGAAGACACTTTAGCGAACTCATAACAAACAATGTTCATTTAAGGATTCACATAGTGAAAAGAACGAAGGAAGACACTTTAACGAATTCATGATGAACAACTTTCATTTAAAGGATCGCTTAGTGAAAATAAACAAGGAAAACATTTTAAAGAACTCATGACAAACAATGTTCATTTAAAGGATCATTTAGTAAAAATAATAATGGATATTAATGACACGAATCAAGCTGCCTCCTTGCAGGAGGATTGAAAAGATTAATAACAAGATTAACATACCTCTTGGCCTTCAACAAGGGAGGACTGAAAAGGAAAGCATGAAAATAAATATACAAAATTTATAGGATGGGGCACGAATGACAGGATCAATAACAGATTCAAATCTTCACAATAAGAAAAAACCATATAAGGTGGCCCAGTCTACGGCGAATGGTAGAATGAGGGAGCAGAAGTACAAAATGTGCCTCAACCTTTGGCTGGAGTAAGGTTAATGTGGTAAAGTAGAAAATATGCCCCAGCCTGTGGTTGGGGAAAGCGAAGGATCGAATGTATAAAATGTGCCCCAACTTAAAGTTGGGGCAAGAATAACAAGGAAAAATATAAAATGTGCCCTAGCTTTGGTTGGGGCTAATGAGGGATCAAAACGTATGTAATGTTCCCTGCCTATGGATAGGGTTATTATATGGATGACCGAACCTATATAGGTTATCTACGTACCCTAGCATAATGCCAAGGATCAAGTCAAGTGTAGTTCACTCTGCAAAAATGATGTAGCACACATGACCTAGCCTTGGGATAAGGTTGATATAAGCATAACGAAACTAATAAGGGGGCGCTCACTAGGTGAAGGAGTGACACAAAAATAAAATATTACCTCAATTTTCAGGCCGTTTTGCTCAATGGAAATGTTCTATGAGTCTTAACTTTGGATTTTTTGCTAACAGACTACACAACACTTCCAAAATATGAAATTCAAATGAATAAAAAATGGCCCCCATCAAGGGATTCAATTCCCCATCCCATTTTTCGCAATCTCTCAAGGTACTACTCCAGATGATGAGGATTCTAGTAGTGATTTTTATTGTCGCTACACACCATAAGTGTACGGGTCAAGTTTTATGGAAGAGTAGGATTGTCGTATCCACATGGATTGGTTTAAATTATCATTAAGTACCGCGATTGTCGTAACCTAACTTTATTTAGGCAACCAAATTTAGGGTTTTTAAAACTAAAATAACAAAAATAAATATGAATACAAAAATAAAATAAAATATGAATTTTTTATGCACAAATATTCTAGGTGCTTGATTTCATCTCGTAATTCTCATGTTATCCTATTAAGAAATTATTAGCTAATTCCATTTATTTAATAGTCAAGGTCCTCGTGCTCCCTCACTACCTCTCCCGAGTGTCAAGTGAGAGAATATGTAATCACTTCAATACCAATATCTGTATCTAGTATTTAAGTGAAAGTATTTGTTACGCTCCGACTTTATCGATTACGCAATCTTTAAATATCTCCTAATCTATTAAAGCTTACATTGTGTTTAACCTTGGTGCGAACCTAAAATTACCGCTCCTGAGTGTCAAATCCCAAATTCCCAAATCAACCAAAATATTATATGGGGGCATAAATTGGAAGTATTAATAAGGCAAACACAATTGAATAGAGAACCGAGTTGATAAATCTATAACTTGCTCACCTCTCGGTTTCAAAAGATTCTAAATTCCCAACTCGATTGTCTAGGTGTTGATCTTCTCCCGGTCTCATAACAACGTAAACTATGCACTCTCAATTCCGATCACAAACTTAATCTCTCTCAAGTATGAAATGCATAACCTAAAATCATCTAATTCATCGGCCACATGAATCAAACGCATTTAGCATTGGAGAGGCATAAAATAGAATTAAAACTAACAATTAACAAAATAGTCTAAACATGGTTCAAAACGAAACTACATCAAGTCCTAGATATGAATTTTAACACTACATAGATAAATCCATAACTAATCTTTTCAATAAATTCATAAATGTAAATATGTTCAACACAATATTACAAATACAAAATTAAATCAAGATTTGGGTGAGGGAAATGAAGAGAAAATATTATTGTGGGTTTGAGCTCCAAATATTCAACACCAAGTGCCTCTAATGGTGTTTTCTTTCTTAATTTCACCTCAAATCGCCACACCATAGGGTGTTTCTCACCCAAAATTGAGCTTCCGATGTTGGTTTCCACCCTAAATCTCTCCCTTTTGGTTTAAGGCATAAAGGGGTATTTATAGGGCTAAAACAATAAGCTTTTGGGTTACAAGCTGATGGAAGCAAGCTGGAGGATGATTTTTGGCTGCTGCAGCATGCTATTGGCAGTATGCTACTACCTATAGCGTGCTGCAATGTGGTTCTGGAACATCCGACATCTGTTTGTATTTTGGTCATAATGTTCTCCGATTGACGTGATTCAAAAAGTTTTGGAACGATAAGATGTAGATATACAACTTTCATATTTTGAGTTTTTCCTAAATCCAATTTAATCATGATCAAAATTGGCCTTGAGTTACTATACCTGTACTCATTTTGCACATTTTCTCACATTTATTTATATTCCTACAAAACAACACAAAAACACATAAAACTAATAAAAATGCTTGAAAACTCACAAATATTTGAATCTAGAAGTACATGATTTGTTAGTAAATAAATTATTCATCAAATACCCCCAAACTCAATCATTTGTTTGTCCTCAAGAAGAAGAAAAAAAAATGAAAATACAAATCAAGTACTAAAACGCTAACGACAAAAATGTGAGTTTCGTATCGAATCAACAACTGTGCAAGAATCTCCGCAACCACAAAATGCTCCAAGCTCAACGAAAATGCACACATTGAGATTAACTAGAATTTCAACTTTAAGCATCAATTTCAACCCACTCAAGACTCTCGATGTGTATGTACGTGCACAATCACTCGCACCCAACCAAATGAACCCCGAATAGATTTGCGCTAAGGAGACAATGAACACTCTCTAGATAGTGAATTTAAGAACAACCATAAGCCTATTTTTCGTGTCACTCTCCACTAATTGTGTAGGTACATATGTCATTGGAGATCAAAAGGACTTTGAGGGTTGTAGTGTATGGCTAGGGTAAAAGGTAGATGAAAATGTCATTTTTAAGCTCAAATCACCCTAGGCACGTATCATGACTCATGGATCTTGTAATCTTTGTAAAAATATTCACCGACTCCCCCTTTCGTCATATGTCTTCCTTCAATCGATCCCACAAGGTATTATTCTCAAAATAAACCAAAACACATTTTTTTAAAAAACAAAAAGTAGGTGAGAACCACCCCCAAACTCAAAATCAACATTGTCCTCAATTTTGTACGAAAATACAAAATGACATGCGGGAATACTCACCATTAAACACTATAACGATTTTTTTATTTTTATTTTTTATTTATTTACTTTGAATTATCATTAAAAACTCAAATACAAAATGAAACATACAACCCAGCCCACCAATGAATTTCTAAACACAACCCATTCTAGTCCTTACGCTCAATAATCCATGTTACATGTCAATTAGTGATGGGTTTAGGAAGTAGAAATGCATTTAGTGGGGTGGATGCATAAATGTGCGTAATGAAAGAATTAGGCAATAAGGCTCAACAAGGGTAACAAAAGGTAAACAATTTTTAAGGGTTAGCTTCAAAGGCCCAAACGATCCAAAAAGAATGTCTAAGTTATTTCTCCAACAACGCATAACCTAATATTTTGTCTTAAGTTTCACTAAAATGGATTCTAGTGTTCATGAGATGTCAAAGCCTACCTAAAGTACATAAATGTTTTCCAAGCACTCCAAAGGCCAAGTGATCATGATTCAAGGTGCTCAATTTTAAAGAGTCAAGAGTAAATTTCAATCAATACGGGTCAAGCACACAAATATCTCAATGCAATATATTTCAAAAGATCTAAGAGAACATTACGTGTTTATACTCATCATCGATTTTCAGTTATTTCATCTCAACAAAACTCACAATTTATTCAAATAAACTAAAAACATGGCCAAAAGAACACAAGTTATAGGACGAAAATTCACTTACCTAAGCATTTCCCAAACCCAACAAACATAAGCCAACATGTGTCTCACCCCCAAACTCAAAGTCAAATATGTATTCAAATTAAGCACAAGGGAATAAGAACACCTACCTAGTATGGTCGGTGGTAATGCTTTGGGCAAGGTGACCGGAGTGGGGCTTTATTCTATAACTTGCATCCTTAGGCTCAATTATTTGAAAACTTGTGTCGCTTCCCAAGAAGTGCTTAGTTTAACATCCTCTACTTGACACAGAGAAGGACTTATTAAAGAGCAGCCTTTGCCCATAATATGTGTTATTCAACAAGCTAGGGAAAGCTATGACATAGATCTACAACTTTCATGTCTTAAGTTGTTCCAAAATCGGATTGCATCGTGGTCAAAATCGGCCTTGAAGTTACTACACATGCACTCATTATGCACCTTTTCTCCCATTTATTTATATTCCTACAAAACAACACAAAAACACATTAAACTAACAAAAATGTTTAAAAACTCATAAATATTTGAATCTTGAAGTACTTGATTTGTTGGTGAATAAACCACTCATCAGATTCGCTTTACTTGGTCGGTCGACGACACTTGAATTGATCTCAGAGTGACAGCAATTAGACCTCCTTTAACTCTGTTCATGAAACACCGAAGGCAATTAACTTGAGTTTTAGAAACCTCTCTTTGAATATGTAAGTAGGGCTCGAACAAGGGAAACACATTTTATCAAATTGACTTGACTTGGCCTACTAGACTCTGGTTGATACCATTGAGATCCCCCGTTATCTTTTTTTGTGAAAGTTCCATGGCAGTTAATTTGAACTCAGAAACCTTACTTAAAACTCGAAGGCAAGGACCGATATTGAAATATTTCAATCAAATCTTATTAGATCGTCCTTCTAGACCCTTGTTTTTCCCAGCTACAAGGCATTTCAATGCTTGGGGTTCTATATTCCTATATGCTCGCTATTTTTTCAAGTCCCACAAAACTGGTTTAGCAAACAAATATGCAAAAAATGTTGAAAAAATCACTAAAAACAAGTACCTTCGATGCCTAATATGACTTTTGCGAGATTTTTGAGTTTGACCATTAAAGAATATGATTTCAATATAGTTCCAAACCATACCCAATCGACATTTTCACAAATTCCAGCTCCACGCAAATCCATCAAGTTCTAATCCGAATAATCGTCTATCGTTGATGAAATTCAACCTAGAATGAGAGAATGGAAGTGGACTCCTAAGCAAATCAATTTGTCTCATTTTTATTTTTTCTTTATTTTTTTTGCAATTTTTTCCCTCAGCGCCTTTTCGAGCTTTTACTAAGGCCAACTTCCATACTTTTGCAACTCAGTGCCTTTTTGGTTTTCCATTGGGTTGGTGGTTTTGTATCTTACTATGATACCTACAATCTTTTGACGATGCTCTTTTGGTTTTTCACCATGTTTGGGTTACACTTATCCTCTTTTTTATCTTTTTCCCTTGCCACCTTGTAGTTTAGAGTATGGGATGTGTTATTATTAGTTTTTTTATTTGGAAAGCAGATGATTGTGCTTACAATGATTCCAAAGGTAACTGAGCATAGTAGATGGATTGGTCTTCTTGGACAATTGAGACTTGCTTTCGAAATAGCTAGGATTGGTAGACTGCTTGGTCATCTTTGTCAATCGAGACCTTGATTCCGAAATGGACAAACTTAGTAGACAACTTGGTGTTCTTTGTTAATCTAAATCTGATTCTGAAGTGGCCAAGTTTAGTAGTCAAGTTGGTTTTTATTTTTTTAGACCTGATTTTGAAGTAAATGAACTTAGTAGACAACTCGGTCTTTTCTGTCAACCGAGACCAAATTCTGAAGTGGCCGAGTTTAGTAGACAACATGGTATTCTTTGTTGATCATGACTTTATTACAACCCGAGTACTCAATAATTTGGCAAATCTGGTGCCTAGCAATTGTTTGTTGATAAGGACACAAACATCTGGCATTAGAAAATCTTCAATTTTATTCGCTAGGCTGAGATCACGATAATCTATGTTGGATTTGGTCTTCATCAAAATATTAGGAACCAGTGTTACATTTGAGGGGCCCTTTATTATAATTATTGATCTCGATAGTTATGTTCAGTCCACTAATTCTCCTTTTTTGAGCATAGGTCCAATAATAGGCTAGACAACCATTTCTTTCTATTTTCTTTCTTTCTTTTCCTTTCCCTTTTTCTTTTCCTTTTACTTCTTCTTTTTTGCATATATGGAAGAACCCAAGCTATAGGGAAAACTGGCGAGTCATAATGTTCTCATCCAACTTTGTTAGATCAACAAAAGACAATCGACACCAATCTTCTTAATAAACTTGTTGCAATGAAAATGTCTTCAGTACAGTCGACACCAATATTCTTTACATTTTCTGGGGTTCTTGAGTCGATTAAGTTAACCGATTTGTTCAGTCAATGAGTTCACTTTCAAATTTGATGAAAGACCTCCAACTTTTTAACATCGTCTAAAACAACGAAATCTTTCTTCACTACAATTCAAATTCAACCATAGTCAAGATTTGTACTGCAATCATTGGCTTTGCATCAAAATTTCCTTCAAGGCAGTGGACGTTAAACTTCATTCCTTTCAAATCCTCTGGGGTTCTTGAGCCGATCGATTTGTCAAATCGATGAGTTTAATCTCAAATTTGTTAAAGGTCCTCTGGATCTCACCATCATCTGGCATAATAAAATATTCATTTACTTCCATTACCATTGACCTATAGTCCAACTCTTGTATTGAAATCATATCCTTCACATTCTCACTCAGCCAAATCACATACATCATATACAGGCGATTTTAGGAGCCTGAAATAGTAAATATTTAAACATTTATACTAATCATTTGGATAAAATAGTATTTTATTTTTTGATAAAGTCATTATAGAACAAATCATTTTTCACTTAGAAAGCTAGCTGGATAGAAAGGTGAGTAAGAGGACGTCCCAATTTAACCAGGAAAGAAAGAGGATCCCAATTTTCATAGCTTCTAAATTTTTTGACTTGAGTCTCAGGCGCATAGCTCACCTCCACCTTTCCCATTGTTGTGCCACATATTACCTTCACCACTTTTTGAAGGTGCATGCTTAGATAATGGATTCTTTTAGTGGTTTGGAATAATGGCCTCGGGTTTTTTGGGGAATGTAATAGCCCTTGTCTGAATGCTATCAGATCTTGTCTTTTAGTTGTGTAGACACCTCATTTTGTTCCACCCAGTCGGTGTTGAATCGAGTACAAGTTCAGAAAAAATTTAAACTTGGGTTTAAAAGGAATGAATTTCTACCCGAGATCATATTATACAATATACAAAAGCAACAAAAAACATGACAAAAACACAAAACTATTAAATTTGACAAAATCCAGTTAAGTAAAAATTTTGGGTCAACCTTGAAATTCTCATGATTTAAGGAGGCCTAAGATGACTTTATTAAAGTTTGATTTTCATCAAATCAACTTTAGTATATATAAAAATAAGCCACTACCCTTAAATTATAGGGTATTTCAAACAATTAACTTATTTACCCTACCCCAACTTTGAAACATTTACTTTTTAGTGAATTTTATCAATTTAACACCGAAAACAATTGTTTCTTTCATGCATACCACATCACATAGTACCAAGAAACAATCCAGGACAACTTACTAAAGGCTTGGAAAGGTCATGACAAAGCCCTAAATCACAAGGTGATTTAAGGATTGAGTTTGACTTAGATTGTCACCAAATCCAAGTAGTTTTGAAAAACCACACAAGGTTCAACTAATTAAGGGCATAGAAATCATTTTAGGCCCACAAATTAAGCCTAATAATGACCAAGGAACCTTCCTAGAATTTTTCTAGTAAATGGCTAAAGAAGGGAACCAAGATAATTAGAGTACAACCAATCGTTATCGAAACTAAACTGATTCAGTTCACCACCTTAGTAAAGTGTTTAATGAGAATTGAATTCCCATCCCATCAAGTGTTAAATCCTTGGGATGAAATTCCAAGACCACATTCAAGGTATCTAGATATTTTAAGCAACATATCTTAGAACAAACCGAAAACCTTGAATCGTGATGACCTGTTACTAAAACCAAACTGAATGTGTTTCCTCCAATAAAAAGCATTAAATTCTTAAGGATGACATGGAAAGGGTGGATACATTGAACCTAGATATTTTCACCAAAATATCAAAGGATAACTAGGAGACTTGGAAATCAACTGACGATTACAAGCCAAGTTAACACGATTCCATCCAAACCCAACCATAGGAGTGCTCACCAAGTAATGATTCATAGCCTTGCATTAAATGCAAGGTGATACCTAAAAACTAGGTTCAATGCACATTGGATACATTTATGACAACCAAACCGAAATAGTGAATCTAACCGGTCTTGGCCCCTAAACCTAACCAGATCCATCACATCAAGTCATAAATGCACCCATGTACAAGGAATGTGATTGGAAAATATCAAATGATTGGTAATGATCGCCAATCATTGGTAATGATTACCTAATCTTTGAGAATCCAACTTTCTCTTCTAAATTTATTCCAAACCAAACAAAATCAATACAAGTCAAGTAGTCCCCCAGGAAAAACACCCCCCCAGGGAACAACTTGGATTGGATTGTGAATTGGCCAATGTGAAGGCCCCCAGGCCTATAAATATAGGGCCTCTCCTCTAATTTTTTTCAAGTTTCTAAGGCCTAGCTTCACTCTTTAAACTCGAACAACTCTCTCGGGTCCTAGGCCTCCCAGTCATATTTCTTAAAATACACGTCATTATTCTGCCAAAATTCAATCTTGGAAGGTGTTCTCGAAGTTCTTAGATCAAGGATTCTAAGCATCAACAATCACCGATCAACACCGAGCCAAGAAGAACAATGAAGGAAAGGAGGTTAGCTACTTAGGGACCACCACATCCCCTAAGTAGAGTGTTCTTGGGTTCTTGGCCAAGAACTCAAGAAATCGATGACCACTGATCAACCACTGACCAATAATATCATGGAGGAGAAGGAGGTAAACACTTAGGGAAGACCATATCGGCTAAGTAGGTATGTTTCTTAAAAAAAAAAAAACAATGATTCTTGGTTAATCTTGTGCATATTTCTTGTATATAGTAGGTGATAAGTGATTTATTTGTCGAAAAATCAAGTACTTTTAGATTCAAATATTTATGTGTTTTCAATCATTTTTGTTAGTTTAATATGTTTTTGGGTTATTTGGTAGGTTTTTGAATAAAAGAGTGAAAAGGTGCAAAGTCAACACAGGTGCAGTAACTTCAAGGCAAATTTTGACCATTATGTGATCCTATTTTGGAAAAACTAAAAACATAGAAGTTGTATAGATATATTGTGTTTTCCATAGGTTTTTTAATCACCTCAATCGGAGTCCGGACAAAAAAGTTACGGCTAAAAGATCATTGCTGCAGCGGTGGCCTTCACCGCTGCAACGATGAAACATAAGTATCCCTACCGATATCCCACCGTTGTAGAGGTCAGATAGCACTTGTAAAGTTATTTTTTAGATAGTTTTTAGATATTTTGGTTCCATTTTCATTTCCCTTCATTCCCAATTGATCTTAGAAGGTAGAAGATACATTTTAGGGGAGATTTTTGGTGCTCTCAACCAAACCCAAAGGAGAATATCACATTTCGAAGAAGAGGAAATAATCTTGGAGCTATTTTAGCATCGATTATTTGGATAAAAGTTAGTATCTTTCGTTTCTCTCTTTATTTCTTAGCTTTGGTTGTTTGTTTGAGCATGTTTTGCTCGTTTATTGTTGTATACATGGTTATGGTCATGAGCTAAATGGATATTGTCTAGGAATTAATATAATTTATGAATATGTTGTTTGTTTGAATTGTATTTCATTCACGGTTGTTCTTCATTATTCGAATGTGTTTGTTGTTCTTTCACTTCATTATTATGCTTGTTAAGATATATTGAGAAATCAGGGTTTGACACTCGGGAAAGGTAACCCCGAATTTGGACTAGGGTTTAAATACGACGTGATGATCTAATGACCCAGGAGGGTATTGGAAAGTATGCAATCCATGAAGTTGGGTCAAGACTTATGTGACTAAGTGTCATATAGACGGTTGAAGCGGACTTCGCCATTGACGCGAAGTCACATATTCATTCACTTTACACTCGGGAGAAGTAGTGAGTGAGATTTTGATACTTAGATTATCGAATAATGTGAATGTCGTTAATATAAACTAGATTGAATTGAATGCGTTTAAATGGACGAAGTTAATCCCTAGATAATTTACTCCCTTAAACATCAATATTAGTATATTAGATTAATTAGTTTAATTAGTTAATTAGTTTAGTATATTATTATATAAAAAAAATATAAATTGAGTCACCTAGATAAAGTTAGGTTATGATAATCACGGTACTCAATGGCCGTCTAATCCAATCCCTGTGGATACGACAACCCTTACTCTTCCCACTCTACTAAAACTTAACCCGTACATTTGCAGTGAAAGTAGCGACATAATAATCATGCTATCAAGTTTTTGGTGCCGTTGCTAGGGATTGGTTTTTAGATTGTTGTTGATATTATGTGTAAGTAACTTGATTTTAATTTAGGCATTTATTTTGTTTATAATTTTTGTTTGTAGTTTTGTTTTTCTTGCAAGGTGCTTAAAGATGTTAGATCAACAAGTGTTATTGCATTTCTCTCAACGAGATTTCGAGCCGTTTTATTGTACTTGGGATCGATACAAGAAGTTTCTTAGTTGGTTCCCGAGGGAGTGTCAACTTTTGAATTTCCTCAATGGGTTACAAGCCGTAACCAGAACGTGGGTGGAAAGAGGAAACAATACCACCTCTTTCTACGAACTAACCGCAAATGAAGCCTTTTAGTTATTGGAAGAATTAGTAGCTTTTGATTATCAGAGTTGGAATTATTCACTAAGTTACCAAAGCTTGGGGGATTATTCCAACACTTCGGCACTATGGATTGACACCTCGGACCAAAATATGGAGTCTTTCCCCAACCTGGAAAATATATTTGCTACAGTTATGGGGAAACTCAAATTTTCTTGAGGGAGATGCATGATCGACTCAGTGAGCATGAGGATCGTCTTGATTATATTGAGACAATCTATGACGAAATCGATGTGACCGTAACGTCTTTTCAGACTCAAATTGGTTAACTTATCTGCTATGTTGAGGCCGAGTCAGAAGCAGTGGCATTGAGAGATTCAAAAGTCACATTTGAATGTGAAAGCCACCATGAGAAACCAAATGAAATCGGGAGGAACTTAGGCGAGATCGAAGACGATCATGCTTATTCTAAGATAACCCAAGTGTGGATTGGCGATGAAGAATTACATGTTGACTGTTGTGATTTTTCACCGTTTGAAATCCAATTGGTGATGTCACCCCCGATCCAAGACAATCACATCTACAAGAATTCGATATGGCTCACCTATCTTACCCTATTTCTAGCAACGATCATTAATGCCAACCAAGTACATGATTCGTAAATGAATCAAGTTGAGAGTATGAGTCGATTAATGATAAATCTTGCCAGTCTTGAGGGCGTTCTAAATCAAGACCTATACATTGTGTTGTATGACACATACTATGGATAGAAGCCGCTCTTTGACGAAGGCACAATTCAATTAAAAATCAAGTTAGCATTTGTTTATGCTACTTGAAGTGAACGGTTGGGATTTGGATAACTATTAATTGGTTCTGTATTTGAGTACTCACTTGTCGTTTTTCTTTCATATTTCCACACCCGTACAATTGTACAAATCAAATAAGTTTGCAGGTGTGTTTGATGAAAAAAGAAGAAGATAAAAACATGTATATACGATTTTATTTTTCTTTGTTTTAACAAGTGAATACAACATTCTTAAATAGTTGTTTAGGGTTGTTTTTAGTTTATCTTTGGGGTTACGAGTATAAGTGAGCCAAGAATTGTGCCTCGGGTATCGTTTAGTTAATAACGTTAACCTGTTTTCTATTCCTGATATACCCCTGGCCATTTTCCAAAAATTGGACCAAGTCATATTGATCTTTTTGAATTTCCAATCCTACATTACTGAATAATGGAACCATGTTAGGCATATGGATTTTCTATACCTTTTTGGTTTTAGTCTTGAACTTTATTGGTGGATAATCCAATCTGTTCAGTGGATGGTTATATAATTGAGTTTTTGCACGAACACTTGAACAAATCTAGAATGACACTTACTATTTTTGGATGTTAAAATTGTACAACACCACATGGTGCGTTTTACTCTTGAAATCGATATAATTGGGGGTCGATAAGGGAGAAAATCGTTTGGCCGGTTAGATGAAATTCAAAACTTGCACGTTATTATTTTTTTAGTTCGTTGGTGTTTTTCAATTTTTATATTTAAATTTGGTAATTAGTTGTGGTAGTTTGTTTTCTTGTGTATGTGTGTTTGCTTGAGGACAAGCAAACGTTTGAGTTTAAGGGTATTTGAAAAGTGATTTATTTGCCAACAAATCAAGTACTTTTATATTCAAATATTCGTTTGTTTTCAAGCATTTTTGTTAGTTTAATATATTTTTGTGTTGTTTGGTAGGTTTTTGAATAAAAGAGTGAAAAGGTGAAAAGTCGATACAGGTACCTTCAAGGCTAATTTTAATCATTATGTGATTCGATTTTGGAAGAACTAAAAACCTAGAAGTTGTAGAGATCTATCTTATCTTTCCATAGGTTTTTGCATCACCTAAATCGGAGTTCAGACGAGAAAGTTATGGCTAAAAGACCATTGCTATAGCAGTGAAGCGTCAGTAACCCTATCGACATCCCACCGCTGCAGCGGTCAGATAGCACCTGTAAAGGTGTTTTCTGAATATTTTGTAGATATTTTGGTTCCCTTTTCATTTTCCTTCATTCCCAATTGATCTTAGAAGGTAGAAGAGAAATTTTAGGGGAGATTTTTGGTGCTCTCAACCAAACCCAAATGAGAATATCACATTTCGAAGAAGAAGAAATGATCTTGGAGCGATTTTAGCATCGATTATTCATATAATAGCTAGTCTCTTTCGTTTCTTTCTTTATTTCTTAGCTTTGATTTTTAGTTTGAGCATGTTTAGCTCGTTTATTGTTGTATACATGGTTATGGCCATGAGCTAAACGGATATTGTCTAGGGATTAATATAATTTATGAATATGTTGTTTGTTTGAATTATGTTTCGTTAATGGTTGTTCTTCGTTATTCATTGTGTTTGCCGTTCTTTCACTTCATTATTATGCTTGTTAAGATATATTGAGAAATTAGGGTTTGATACTCGGGAGAGGTATTCCCGAATTCGGACTAGGGTTTAAACACAACGCGATGATCTAATAACTCGGGAGGGTATCAGAAAATGTGCAATCCATGAAGTTGGGTCAAGACTCATGTAACTAAGTATCATATAGATGGTTGAGGAGGACTTCGACTTTGACGCGAAGTCACATATTCATTCACTTTACACTCGGTAGAGGTAGTGAGTGAGATTTCGATACCTAAATTGTTGGATAACGTGAATGCTGTTAATGTAAACTAGATTGAATTGTATTCATTTAAATAAATGAAGTTAATCCCTAGACAATTTATTCCCTTAAACATCAATATTAGTATATTAGATTAATTAGTTAATTAGTTTAGTATATTATTATATAAACAAAAATATAAATTGAGTCGCCTAGATAAAGTTAGGTTATGACAATCGCAGTACTCAGTGACCATCTAATCCAATCTCTGTGGATACGACAACCCTTACTCTTCCCACTCTACTAAAACTTGACCTGTACACTTGCGGTGAAAGTAGCAACGTAATAATCACGCTATCAGGAGGATCATGTAGATAATACACTTACTTTCATGTACATAACACATAAAACCCATAAAACAACCCAACAAGCTTTTGATTTTGTTAAGAACATCAAACAAACACCTAATCTTTAATTATAACAACCAAACTAGGGTTGAATCATACAAAACCATTTCAAGCATATCAAGAACATTCCAGAACATTCAAAGACATTTAAAAACATCAAACCAACCAACAACATGTTAAGAACATATGAGGATTCAAACAAAACTTCTATCACACCATGGGTTGTGCATAGGCTATATGATTCCCCCAAGAACATCTTATTTCTTTTCTTTTTTAGCTAAACAAAACAAACATATATATATACACACCGAAAAATCCTTGTGGCTAAGAACTCGAGATAAAGGGAGGGCCTTTTATTCCTTCAGGGATATGTGTGATTCTTATTCAAAAACCTTTCTATTTACTATAGTTACGAGTAGGACTGGCGTAAATATATGCTATTTGTTTTCACTTCTTTAATTAACAACTCACACACTAACACTAAACTAACCAAAACAAAGGAGTTTGTTTAAGGTTCTTGACAAAATCAAAGGGTTGTTATGTATATATTATAGTTGTGATACAAGTTGTTCACAACTCTAAAAACTGTTAATAAACTGAGTTAGGGTTGTAATTCAAGTTATTCACAACTCTAAGAACTTGTTAATAATAACTAATTAAGGTTGTGATTCAGGTTTTTCACAACCAAAACTAACTGATCATCAAACAAAAGAGACTAAACAAACCATTCTTTAACTAAAACCAAACTCAGTCTTTAACTAAAATCAACTCATCTTTTCAAACATAACAAGACTGAACTACGTTCAGCCTAATCTTTGGTAACCACCCAAAGTATGTAGGCAGCCCATCAGGGTTTAGTTACACCTCTAATAATGAATCCAATTTTCAACGAGACAAAACTGAACTATGTTCGACCTAATCATTAGTAACCACCCAAAGTATATAGGCAGCCTATGCGGGTTCTATCACACTTTTAATAATAAACCTTTTTGCTTTACACGATACAAGAATGAATTATGTTTGACCTGATCTTTGAACCACCCAAATTACATAAGCAGCCCATGATCAGGGTTCAGTCACCAGAAACAATAAAAAAACAGTTTACTACCCTAACCAAAATGAACTATATGGTGACCTAATTCTCATTTGAGATACATAGGCAACCCACGTGTAGGTTTGGTCGCATATCCAAACAATTTAGTCTTAGTTTGCATTTCACTTAGTATACTTGCATATTTACATATTTGTCTATATATAAACTATTATTGGGTGTTGCTGACTAGTAATAGCTATAGTATTTATCTGTTTTCCATTAAATCCTGTAACAAATACCTAAAAAGAATTCAAACTTTAAAAAGGAGAATTATTGTGTTTAAGTAAATCAACGAAAACTGCTTGGATAGTGTTAAACATTGAATATCTATTTAGACTGAGGTACCATCTTTGGAAAGGTGTCTTGAGGTGTCTAACACCTTACCTAACAATAACTGACTCCCGAACTTAAAGAATATATTTGGTACATAGACCTACGGAAGTCAAAACATGGGCCATTTCAAAATGAATGAATTTTCAAAATCCCGGTGATCTAGCACACCATTTAACCCCATGCTAGGTGGCGACTCCATTTTTAATGTAAATTCTCGACCCAAGAAATTTTTCGAAACCGACGCCTAGAAAAGCCCTTGAAAAACCATTTTCAAAATGAATGAATTTAGACGACTTAGAAATGAATGGGTGAAACTTATGTTTACCTTCTTCTCGATTCTCTACTTTTTAAAGTATCAAAATTCAGGGTGCATCAAGTTGGGTACATTGCTCTGTATGATGCCATTTGGCCTCTAAAGTGGTATTCACAAGTCATATTTGATGAAGCAACTTGATTTCTAGGCTTAGGAAAATAAGGGCAAGGGCGTCAACATCCCTTGCTTTAGACTGAAAAATAATTAAGTAAAGAAGATCGAGAGGTTAAGCAGTTCCTTGTTTGTATTCTAAAAATATCCCCTGACAGTATGGGGTGGATAGTCTTGGCGATATTGATCTTCAAGTTTAAGGGTGTTATTTATGATTAGAGGCAAGGGATTCAGGTTTGGTTGGTATGAGGGTGCTTGATAGACAGGAGCTTGTTGTCGAGGGTAGTTTTGTAGAGGGAAACTTTGGTAAGGTGGAAGAGTGTTTCGTAAGGTAATTGGGGTAGGTGTGGGCAGTTTAGAGAGGGATATCGTTGGTTTTGGAGTTTTTGGCAATTTTGGTTATTATTCAGGTGAAAGTTGATATATTGTTAGATAATAAGGCAATGCATCATATGAATAGGGATAAAAACCTCTTGGAGCTTGATTCCAAACGTAATAGCCTGGCATTGAATAACCAAGAGCTGCAAGATTTCAATTTAGTAAAGGATTCTCCATCATGGAGATCAAAGAAGGTTTCTTGTTTTGAAACTTAGGATTTTTCGGAGCAACAAAAGCCTTACCGGGCTGAGTGGTAGAGGCCTCCGAGAGTCATTTACTGAGGGTTTTTACCGTCTCCGTGAGTTGTTTGATGCTCTCTTGCATTTGAGTGATCTCGTTTGTGTAGGGAGATTCAGGATTACCATCAGAAACTGTCACAAGGACGATTCGGGTCAAACTATGAATAAGGATTAGACTTTTGTGTAGGGAAATATGAATCACTATTCTGTGACCGATTTCTATCAAAACACTTAGTCAATGAAATTTTTTAGTTTTCATGAATCTACGGTAGCGTAAGACCCAATCAAGTTTGAAGTTTCTAATTCTGATGATGATTATTCCGACAAGCAATTGTTTGGCAAAAGAATTTCCATTTGTCTCGAGAGACTTGACATAATATTATACCAACTCAGAATATTAGAACATAAATTGAGATGATAAAGTACACCCTTGAAATGAAATTGCAAACTTGATAACAAGTCTTTTGAGACTTATGTAAATTCTTTCGTCACTTGATTCTTCATTAGTATTGGGAACCTTAAATTTGTTTGGTTCTAAGACTAGTTAAAACACCATCAATTAAGCACAATATATACAATCCTTTTCTATGTCCTATATCACAATGTCCTTTAAGGGTTTGGGCAACACTTTATCCTAAAATCAATATATCCAACTCATGGGTTTACTAATGCAATCCTAGTAAGGCTTAATCCCCAGATCTTCAAACATCTGGCGTCCCAAGAGAACATCCATAATTGGTTGGTGATCTAAGCGAGGTAAGTTTTGAAAAATAAATGAATGAAAAATAAACTGTTTTTTAAGTTTTCTCTTTGGAACGTCCTCTTAGATTTTGTCCAGTTTTCGGTGCGGTTTTAAAAATTGAAAATGTGTCTTGAAAGTATTTTAGGAAACCTTACCTTAGCCCGGGTGGAGGTATACTTCTTTTCTTTCTTCTTCTTCTCCTTCTTTTCCCTTCTTTATTTCTCTCTTTTCTTTCTCTTTCTCTTTAAGCTATAGCCCCCCCCCCCCCCCCCCCCTATTTTTGGTATTTGGTGTGTAGGCTCCAAAATCCATCTCATTAAGCCTTTCAACCTTTGAAAATGACCTGGGGATGCTCAAAAATGACAATTGACACTCCATTGAGGAATCCAAGGTTGTCCTATTCCTTAGGGGTATGCGAGTAGTAAAAATAATGCTTTGGACACTTTTTATTCAATCAAAATGCATTTTATTTTTTTTTGTTTTCGGGGTCAAATTGAAAAACAAAAGTGTTAGAATAAAAAAAAAAAAAATCAATATTAAAGTGTGAAAACCAAAACTAAATATAGTAGAAGTGATATCTCATGAAAAACAACTTTCATCTAATCAATTTGGCCCAGAATTAACGTTTCGAAATTTTAATTTGTGTTCGAAACTTAATTTTTCTCTGGAATTCATCAGAATTGCCAATTTTCTATTTTTTGGTTTTTCTTTAATTAAAACAATATAATTTTTTTGTTAAATGAAATCTAAATTCAAAATTCTCCCCTTAAACTGTTGACTTAAACTTTCTCAAAATTTCACTTTGGACCCAAAACCTTTTTTTAAAGTAAATTTAGGTAGGTCAAAATGTGGTGTCTACAAGAAGTTCTTGAAATTAAAGTAAAAATAGTTTTGAGGATCCTTGAAATCTTCAAGAAAGTAAAAATAATTTTTTTAGGAAAATATTACTGAAGAAGTTCCTAAAATTAAATTAAATTAAAAATATTTTTTATGATCCTTGAAATCCTGAGGAACGTAAAATAAGCTTTTAGGAAAGTCTTACTAAATAAATCCTTATGTTTAAAGTAAAAATAGTTTTGAGGATCCTTGGAATCCTCAGGAAAGTAAAATGGATTTAAGGAAAGTCTCATAGAAGAAATTCCAAAAAATAAAGTAAAACAATTTTTGAGGATCCTTGAAATCCTCAAGAAAATAAAAAACTAATTTTTGGGAAAGACATATTATTCCCGAAATTAAATTAAAACAGTTTGAGAGGTCCTTATAACCCTCTGGAAAGTAAAAATGAGATTTTAGAGCAATAAAATGCGACATTTTGCTTGCCAAATTAGGCTTAACTGTAAGGCCCAAACCATAATACGTGCGTCATTAATAGTCACATTTTAAAGTATGGAAAAATTCGGGGTAAATTTTTTTGTTAATGAAAATAAAAATTAAAAAGTTAGGGGTAAATTGATAATTTTAAGAATATTCAAGGTTAAATAGGGCTTAAATAACACCCTAAAGGAAGTTAGGGGAGGAAAATGTAATTAGAAAAAAATTATTATATATATACAAACCGTCGGGATCAAAACAGGGAAAAAAAAAAAAGGAAGGAGCTAGATCAAATCGACGTGGCATTTGGGGGATGAAGTTCACACCACTAGTATCATGCATACATATACATGCTTACAACTCATCGCCGGGGAGAAATTAAGAAAGGGAAAAAAAAAAACAGAGAAACGGTAGAGAGAGAGAGAGACGGAGGCTGAGTGGTTGGATTGGTGGAGTGTGTGCTCTGGGTGTGGTCGGTCAGTGGTGAGTGTTTGTAACCGGTGTAGGGTGGCCGGCGGTAAATGGGAGTTAGTGAGAGAGAGGAAGCATCGGCGGTGGGTTTCGGTGATGTCCAACGGTAACGGTAGGTGGTGGGTATCCGTTGGTTCCGGCGGTGTGTGGCTATTCATACGGTGGCGATGCGTGTGTGGGTGGTCATGTTGGTGGGCATGGCGTGGGCAGTGGGGGTTGTATGGGCGTCGCCGGATGATCACCAGCGGTATGTTTAGAGAGAGAGAGCCGTGCATGTGGGCCTCTACTGGATGTGGGTAGGTATGTGTTAGGTTGTGGGTACGTGAACGGTGGTGTGTAGGTGGGTGATCCGTGTGTAGATTGCCGGAGTTGTCGCCGGAGAGTTTGAGAGAGAGGAAGTGGTTATGTGTGTGGGGGTGTGGGGGTGTCTCGGCGTGAGCACTGTAGGTGTACTGCTGCAATTGTAGGTGGGTGGTCGGTTGTGAGGTGGCCGGCGGACGATGGCGGGGAGGAATGGAAGTGGTCGGCGGCTGCAGAGTGCAGCGAACAGTAACGGGAAACAAACGCAGGAAATGGGAAAGAAGAGGGAAAAAAAAAAGAGAAAAAGACGAGAAAAAAAAGAAAGAGAGAGAGAATTTGTAGGAACCAGCCCAGGGAAATCTAGAACCGATCACGTGGTCGCCAAACGATTTGGACACAGGTGAAATTTCAATCGACGAATAATTCTCATGAAATTAAATTTTATCTAGCGTTACAAATCCTAAAATCGAAATAATTTCGTAACGATTAATCACTTTCAATTACGTGGTACATAAAATAGTAACGATTTGAAATATATGGTCTGCATTGCACGATTAGGATGTTTTAGAAAAGCTATTAATTTAGGCTCTATTACTACTAGGTTCGCAGGCACCAATGTCCCGATATAGTATGGTCAGTGAAGGTTTTGGAGAGCGGATAACAAGGTGAGTGTACTGTCTTCTTACCAAACTATTTTTCTATATATATATATGATGAAATATGTGTTTACTGAGAATTGTATGAATTTATAAATGATATGGATCAAGCAGGATTTGGTTGAGTTGGTATACTGGGTTTTTGGAAGATTTCGATGGTTTCCAAAATGAAACTGAAAATGAATTTTTATTGAATTTGGTAAAATCAGACGGTGTTTTTAAAAGGAAATAAAAACCTCTATTTTCCTAAAAAATGTCCGAGTTTTCAAAAGGAAAAAAAATAAAGGGTGGAAAAGTTGGTTTTGAGGAAAAGAGAATGACGTGGTGATTTGACGATGTTGACGATATTTATTGAGTTGTGATTCAACGATGTTGTAGTTGATATGACTATGCCCTAGTATTTATCTATTTCGGTAGAGTGAGATTATCCGTCTTCGGCGGAGTGATGATATCCGCTACGGCGGAGTGATGTTTATCTGCTTCGGCAGAGTGATGTTAGACGTTTATACTGCGCAGTGATTATCCGCTTCGGCGGAGTAATGGGTGTTCGTAGGAAGGCATATCCTACGGATGGTACGGTACCGTTGCAAACTCCCGATCGTGAGGTTAAAACGATCACTAGGGTTGGCCAGTGTATGTATTTGAGGTGTGTGTTGAGATGTGGTGTTTTACTTATATTGGGTAATTTGTTATTTACTCTGGTGATTGGTATGATTTTATATTAGATGGATTTGGATGAAACTTATACTTACGGGTTTATTTCCACTGCTTATATTATGGAGAACTTTAGTAGTTACGCGTTGTTTACATACTTACGCCTGATCCATTTAGATGTTATAGAATGATTATTTATTACAAAATGGTTTTTACTAAGAAGGCAGTACACTCGCAGGTAAAACAGTTGGGAGTCGGTCGGTCTCCTACTGGCGCTAGATAGAGTTATGCGGGTCAGGCAATAGAGTCATTTGAGAGGAATTTTGAGGCGAGGTGTCAGAGATGAATCTAAGTGAGATTCATGGGTTTTGAATTTTTGGTTATTCTTATATTTCGAACAGTGTGTCCCTAGCAGTTGGAACTATATATATAGGTTGTACATATCATTTGTTTGTATACTATCATTATTGTGGTTGTCTAGTCAGTTAGGTGACGTCATGTCCACGTCATGCCAGCCCTAGGGTGACCGGAGTCCGGGGTGGGGTGTGACATTAACTAAAAACACTTTTTAAGGAAGTGCCTCCCTATAGACACTGCATTTTGTCCTGTATAATTTAGCAATGTAAAACGTTTTTGGGTCTAAAAAATAATTCTAGAAACTTTAAGTCAATTATTAAAGAGAAGAATTTCAACTTTATATTTCATTTTAAAAAAATTCAAATATCTTAATTTAATAAAAAAACAAACTTTAAATTGGAAATCCCTGATGATACCTACAAGTTTTTAAAGCTTCAGGGTCAAAATTAATTATTTTTAAAAGTTGGGCCAAATTAATTAAATTGAAAGCAATTTTCAAAATAATATCACTTTTAATAGGGTTAATTTTGGTTTTGGACCTTTAATTTCAAGAAATTTAATTTCAAGAAATTGTGTGTTTTGCAGATATTTCCATTTTGATCCCGAAAAATATTTTTTCGCCAAAATCATCAAATTTGTAATAATTTCATTTACTTTTCAAAATTGGATAATCCAATCCTATTTTGGATTTTAATTTCATAATTTCCAAATCATTTCAAGAGAGAAGCGAAAATTGTAGTTTAATTGATAAAATGTGACCAAAATACCAAGATCACTTCATGTACACCACCGGGGAATAAGACGAAGCATCAGATGCCACCTTAGAGTTGTGATAGCAACCTAGGGAGTTTCCCAAGTCATTAACAAATATGGTAAGATTTAGGAGGGTGGTTTTTTAAAGTTGTACACTCAATACCCGAAATAGGGGCCTAAAATGTCATTTTCGAAATAGGGGATAGCGCATTTAAACTTAGGTAACGTCTTCAGACGAGTATCTTGGGGTGCCTAACACCTTCTCCGAGCATAACCGACGCCCCGAAATTCAAAGAAATCTCTAGGTAAAACAAAATTGTTTTACGAGTCAAAACTTGGGTCGTTTCCAAAATAAAAATGAATTTTTAAAATCCTGGTAACCTAGCATACCATTTAAACCTCACACTAGGTGGTGACTTTGTTTTCAGCACAAATCCCGGCCCAAACAACATTTTTCAAAACCGAAGCCTAGAAAAGCTCCTGAAATTGTATTTTCTAAATAAATGGATTTTAGAGGATTTCGAGACAAGGAAATTGAAACTGGTATTCCTCTTCATCCCAATCTCTACTTCCTACAATATAGGATAAATTAACTTCCTATTAGTTTTTCGTCGAGAATAAATTGATTTTAAAATTCAATTATTCTTCAATATAGGATTTAGTTTCAACATTTCCGAAATTAATTATGTCAAGAGCATCTAAATTTGAATCGAAAAGTACTTTTAAAATGGTGATTTTATCCCTTTTTTTTATATTCAAAATTGGACTTCGAAAACACATCCTTATGTCGTGCAATGCTTTTCAACAATATCCAAGTCCTATTAGGTCCTCGGATCTTTCCAATTTCAAAATTTAAAAGGTTGAAAAAATTGTGCTTTTTTCGAAAAACTCAATTTTTAACGACTCTTTTCCCCCAAAAAAATTCTGACAATTTCTCAATTAAGAACGAGTCCAAATTCCTTCTTTTCTATCTTATACATTTCTTTGATTTTATCTTTATCTTTTCATTTTTTGTTTTCTATAAGATGTCATATCAAACCTAAATGCTGAAATGGAGCCGAGCGGCGGGATAAAATGCATTGTTCTACGGGTATGGATCCGTTGTTCATTTCCATTAAACAATTTATTTTGTGTTTAATTTGGCCTTCTATCATGTTCTCCGCTTTAGGGTTAAATTCTCTACATACATCTATATGTACACTTATGTTTAACAATTATTGTTAGTTTTAAATTGTTGCTATGATGATTGGGGTTACGACTAACTTCAATTTGTTTTAAATCTTATCGTTAGGTTTGGGTTTTTTGGGTAAAGTGTATTTGGGTTAATTTACGTGCAACTCAACTAATCACTTCAGCGGACGATTTTAAGGACGTACTCCACCATGTTAACCTGGTGCATTTAAAATTATGATTAAAATTTAATTCTTGAAATATTTACCAAAAGGATGCACTCTTCCATATTGTCTAATATTAAATTTATGTATGTTAATATTGTTGGATTTAGATGATTCTAATGGTAGAATTTGTGTAAAAAAAGATAAAAATGTCTAAATTTCCAAAATCGGGGCAGAAATTTTCAATTTGGTTTTTAGTAATTTTTAGTTGAGTTACTAATTAATAATGAAGTTAAAATCACTTTTGAACAATCCAATTATGGACTCTACATCATTAGAAAATCGAACTCGGGGGTAAAAAAATGAAACTCACCGGGAAAGAGTTCGAAAGTTTGAAATGCTTGGGGCCAAAAAGTAATCTGAAATTATGAGCATTTGGCTAGGGAAAAATGCTTTTGAAAGACGACCCCTACCTTACGGGTTTTGATAAGTGAAGATCAACTAGTCCCTCTAGGGGTCTAACTAAAAAGAAATTAAACTAAGCCCTAGGTTAATTAAATAAAAGATCAACTAACCAACTAGGGGTCAACCGAAAGGACATCTGACTAACCACGTGGGGTTGATTAGATAAAGGGAAATTTTGGTCACTCATATAGAATTTGTTTTGGAATTTACAACTTAATTTTATTTTATTTTTGTTATCTGTGATTTTATCCTCGGTTGATATATTTTTATATATCAATACGTTATTCATAACGGGGAGACAAACTTGAAATATTAATTTATCAAAAATCGTTAAGATGTGAATAACAAAGTATCTTTCAAAATAATTTCATAAAATGGATTGAAATATGTAAAATGGGTAATATTATATTGGCTAATAAAAATTATTTAAATCACATTTATAATCCATGTTTGGATTCAAGATTTAGGTCGGGTGATGAATCGTGAGTTTGAATTTGGACTTGAATTGATCGAAGTATAGAAATTTATTTTTCAAATTTTCTTTAAATTGATTTTAACAATTTTCCTAAGCAAATAAGGCTTGTCTTTGCATATTTGTAACTCATTTTAATAAAGAGTTACATGTTACTAATTCTTAGTGACTTTAAAATTAAATATTTGGTGTGTTGTAATTACTCATTTATTTTCTCTACAAAAAGAGAAGTTTTGCATTACCGTTTAGACATGAAAACTTAAAATATCTTACACTGCACATACACTTTGAATCTATGTTAATTTATTCTTAAAAGAAAGTTCAACACTTGTTTTGTTCACCGAATTCTTTGATTTTGAGTGCTAGCATCAGAGGATTGTGATCATTATATCTTGAAAAGTAAATGCTTGAATAATCTTAAGCACCTAAGAAAAGGTAAAATTTGTTTTAAGGAGATATTGTTAAACGATAGCCTCATGCGGTATAAATTTTAGAGATTATTATCGGTAACAAATTGTAACAATAATTTTATTTATTTTATGATTTCATATATTTTATTTTATTATTGAATAATATAATTTTGTAATGTTTGTTAATATTCTAGAATATCAGATATAATATATTTTAAGTTATGAAATATTTATTGTATCATGTACTGGTTTCTAGAATATTTGTTGTGAATTATTCCACATTATATTCAACATTAAATTTCACTAAGAGTTGAATTTTTTATTGGTTAGGCGTATTATTTCATTGTATATGTACTTGTGACATATTTAGAAATCTTTACTTAAAATAGTATTAGTTAATATTTAATTATATTAATTAAAATTAATATTTTCACCATTATTTCCAACAATCTTAAAGTAAATTTTTCTTGGTATTATCAATAATCAATACATGTCAAGATGATTGTAGAGATTTCTTGATATATGTATTTTTGAATCATGGCATGGTAAATATTTTATACTGAAATTTTAATATGAACATTCTAAGCTTGTATGATGCATTTACAATGAACAATTTCGCTAATTTAATTCTTAAAATATTAAGTCATTTGTTTTATTTATGGATTGGGATGATTAATGTGAATCAAAGTTGGACACCAGATGGCTAGTAGTTAGAGTACAAAACAAAGTAATCACTCATCATTTCATGAGATGAGGAAAAAAAGGTTCAGTTGAAGTAATTTTGAGAAATGACAAGTAAAAATAAAAAGAAATTGTTTTTAAAACAATATCATAACTTGCTAAAATCCTATGTAACGATACTCAACGTATATTATGACTACAATAGATGTCGGAAAATGTGTAGAATTCTAGTGAAAGTTTTTTTTTTTTTTTTTAATAAATCAGCTCATTTATAAAGAAAGCCGTCGGATTAAAAGACAAATATTTAGACATTTAGGTCCATCAGATCATTTTAACCTATATATAAAAGGAAAATAACAAATATTAGGGTTTGTAATTTGAGACAGTCGATCATTTCTCTCTTTCACTCTCACGCTCAGCCATTCCATCTACATCTCTCTATCTTTGAGCTTCTATCTCCCCCTCTCTCGATCTCAGCTTATTTTTTCTTCTTTTGAAGGTAGCCGCCGCCGCCACCGACGAACTCCAGTTACGTTACATCGCCGTTGTCGTTGCCCCCTCTCCTACCTCCGGATTTGTGATTTGTCCCCACTCCTCTCCTCCAAATCTGTGATTTGCAATTGTGAAGTCCCATATGATCTGTGATGTACGCAATTATGAAGCTCTCTCTATCTCCCTTCTTTTATATATTTACTCTGTTTAGCTATACGAATTTCTCGGGTATGCATCAAGTAGGCAGGCTATAGCGGTTATCAGAGATATCGTCTCAGGTAACCCTAGATTCGTTTGGATCGGAGTCGTTCACGAATAGATTTGATTGCTATTGGTGGAAAAAGGGTTTTCATTCACCACATGAAACGAAGACATTTCGTTCTTCGGATCAGACTTCGAATAGAAATCACCGCCATTGCTAACCCATTGTCGTCCATATCGCCGGAAATGCTGGGCGAAGAAGGTGAGTACCAATTAAGTTATCTCTTTATGAAAGTTGAATCTCCTTTGGTAATTCTTCTTCTTCTTTCTTCTGAGGGATGGGTGTATGTGATATTTTTGTGACATCCGAGCGTGTTCACCCGATGTTTTTCCTGACATTTGTTTAGTAAAATATTTAAGCTCTTATCTTCTTTCTCTTGATAGGAAAACCGAGGATGGAGATCGCTTTTTTTGAAGGTTCAACTATTTGGTAAATCACTTTTAGATTACTTTTGTTTTCTAGTTCTTTGATCAATGTGGTAGTATTCAATAGTTTTTAGTGTTTCTGGTTGTTGTTTCATTTTAGAACAAATTTCATGGATCAGAAATAGGAACAGATGGGGCGAAGTGATGCAAAGTGATGCAGTTATGAAATTTCTGGCTAGCTTTATGAAATTTCAAAGGTAGCTTTATAATATTTGGATCTAGGCACATGTTCTAGATTTGTGTCTATCAAAACTTTTGGTTTGCATTGTTGTATTTATAATTTTGGTGATCTCTAGCTACGATCGACTAGCCTAATTATCTTTAGCGATTGAATATATTGCATTAGTGTATTGCGACATCCATTTGATAGTGTACTTTGTTCTATTAGTTTATTTCTTCCTTTAGTAGCATACTTTTGACAAAATTTTTATCTCGAATTTCATTATGTTTTAGTTCTATTTTCGTGATAAGAGCATATTGAATTAGTTTTTATGCCTTAGCAGTGATTCAAAATTTAGCCGCATAATCGAATAGATTTGTTTGTGGTTGCTAATTATTATTTGATTGATCAGGATCATGGTTTTTGTTTCCTTAACGAAGTCTTTTTTTAACTCAAATTTTATTTTCACTAATTATTATTTGATTGACCGGGACCACGATTTTTATTTTCTAAACTAAGTCTTTTGTTAACTCATTTTATTTTCATATATTTTCTTGAACGTTGGATTCTATAATTTTGGTTCTCTCTTCAAAAATGATTTTGTTTGTATTTCAATTTGTGCATTCAGGGGGCTTTAATAATTTAGGATTTGTCATCTCGATTGTTGCATGAATTTTTTCAATTTCAATTTACGGATTTCATGGTAAACTCTACTTATTCACAATTCCATCTCTTAGAATTTTTGGATATGTCATCCACCCCTTACAAATTATCCACAGAGATTAATCTCCTCTCATTCTCTTACCTACTTATAGTCATCAAGTAAAAACTGTATTTTTCTTTTGTTCCCATTGAAATGGGAATTCTCGGTAAGATAACAAAAAATCCACTTCATTTTCTCTTCAAGTTTTTAAGACTTTAGTATACATTTAATTAGATTTTTGTTTAAGGAAAAATTATATCTACTACTACGTTGTTGTTTTTTTGTTTTTTGTTTTTTTTTTATGTGAATCCTTTTATTTTGGTTGTTTGTATTATCTTTCATTTTTTCTTTTCTTATTTCATATTTGAAGGGAAAAAAATCATGGAGGAAACATGAACTTTATTTTATTTTTATTTTTTTTCATTGATTTTTTTCCTTTTCACAAATTTCGTGCGTTGTTAGATGATTAAAAATTATTTAGGAGGAACTTTTGCACTAGTATTTGACAGATAATCATTTATTTCAGTTACCATGAATCTAATATTTGGATTTGTCATTTTTGTATGTATTAGATCTTAGTTTATGATTTGGATTTGTCATTCTGGGTAACATTTATTTATATATTTATTTGAACTTAAATAATATTTTTGTTTTTAAATGTATGTGTTGATTAGACGAGTTCTATAACGACTCTATCAATACTTGTCCTGTAGGGTCTTCAATTGTGTAGTCAACATTCAAGGAGGACTAATCGTTGAGCTTTTCAATAGCATTGACTTTCATTAGTTACGTGGGGTAATTAAGAATTACCTTTGACTGATCTGACTTTTTTGTTAGATCTTTAATTCCATATCCTTTTCTTTTTAGCTATGGTTCATTCAAGAAATTCTTGATTATTTGAATTCACGGCTTTTACTTTGTATTGGTTTTGTTTGTCTTATTTTAAGATCCTTATTTATATTGTCATTCCTTATATATGTTGTCAAATAATTTTACATTCTTCTACCACTTATTTTTCTTTATTCATAGGTAGGGAGTTGAAATAGTGTCTTGATAAATATTTTTTTTTCTTCTTTTTTGGGAATAAAAAATACGTGAAACGATATTTGCACTCTTTGTTATTATTGATGCTATAATTATTAATGTACAAATAAAATAGGTATACAATATTGTAGAATTTCTTTAAGCTTTCTGGTTTTGGTGGAACAAGGAGGCGCACAATGATGTCGTATCGTATGTCTAATGAGCCTTCGTATCGAGTTATAGTTTATTCACAAATATATTAACTCATACTTACTGTCAGTTACTTGGCACCTCTTTCTCGAAACGAAAGATCACCTCCACTAGAACAAACCAGCTCTATGATTACATTATCATATTTTTTAGGGATAATGACATTTTTAGTTCTTGACAAATGACTTGGGTGTTCAATCAGCCCATGGTATTTGGAAGATGACACATTTGGTTTTTCACATTTGGTTTTTGTTACAAATTAGTCTCTGAGCAAGATTTTAGTAAGTCAAAGTAACAGTCAACGTTTGATTAAGGGCATTTAGGTCATTTTACTAGTCCAATTATTTGAATAAGGGCATTTCAATCATTTTACTATTCCAACTCTTTTATTAATGCTGCTAATTCATTATTGGTAACCCATAAATACTCTTTCCAACCCAAGTTTATTATTTATTCGCTATTTCTATCCTATATTTTTTTTTATTTGCCCAACCAAAATTATCAAATATCAACAAATTTGTAATTGTGGGAGGAAAGCAAAAATAATTAGCTTCTTGGACATTAAACCAAATACATTGAATACGCTATTCATCTTTGAACTCAAATAAAAGTAAAAAAAAAAAAAAAAAAAACGGAAGGAAAAAAAAAAAACCCCCCAAACAGAACTTAAACGAAAACTAAATCAAATTCATCCCCAAATAATATATTCATTCATTACCAAACAAACCAAACAGCAACCAACCAAATAGTGTATTGATCAAAGTAACAATCAACATTTGATTAAAGGCATTTTGGTAATTTTACTAGTCCAATTCTTTGATTAAGGGCATTATGATCATTTTACTATCCCCACTCTTTTATTAATGCTTCTAATTCATTATTGGCAACCCATAAATACTCTTTCCAACCCACGTTTATTATTTATTCTCTATTTCTATCCTAAAAATATTTTTTTTTATTTGCCCAACAAAAATCATGAAATATCAACAAATTTGTAATGTGGGAGGAAAGCAAAAATAATTAGCTTCTTGGACATTAAACCAAATACATTGAATACGCTATTCATCTTTGAACTCAAAAAAAAAAAAAGAAAAAAAAAAAAAGACCCCCAAACAGAACTTAAACGAAAACTAAATTAAATTCATCACCAAATAATATATTCATTCATTACCAAACAAACCAAACAACAACCAACCAAATAATGTATTGATCAAAGTAACAGTCAACCTTTTATTAAAGGCATTTTGGTCATTTTAATGGTCCAATTCTTTGATTAAGGGCATTTCAATCATTTTACTATTCCAACTCTTTTATTAATGCTACTAATTCATTATTGGCAACCCATAAATACTCTTTTCAACCCACGTTTATTATTTATTCTCTATTTCTATACTAAAAATATTTTTTTTATTTGCCCAACAAAAATCATGAAATATCAACAAATTTGTAATTGTGGAAGGAAAGCAAAAATAATTAGTTTCTTGGACATTAAACCAAATACATTGAACACGCTATTCATCTCTGAACTCGGAAAAAAAAAAAAGAAAAAAAAAAACACACCGGACGAAAAACAAAAAAACCACCAAACAGAACTAAAACGAAACTAAATCAAATTTATCACCAAATAATATATTCATTCATTACCAAACAAACCAAATAGCAATCAACCAAATAGAGTGTATTGATAAAAAATATGCATTGATCAAACAACAACCAAATATATGCATTGAAATAGTTCTTCATCCATTCAAACGGAACCAAAAAATAAAAAAAAATAGCAGCAAAACAAAACATCAGCAAAACACGAATCTGATTCCCTTATATGTGTGTATATATAAATATATATATATATATATATATATATATATATATATATATATATATATATATATATATATATACAAACATTTATATATCAATTTGTTAGAGCGAGAGCGAAAAAAATTAAAAGCTAAATTAAGAATCTTCAACACATTCATGTGAAAAATATGAAAACTTCAAAAATTTCAAAACAAACAATATCAATGAGTTGAGATCATTCATTATCAAAACAATAGAACCCAAAATTTAAGATTTCAAATTTCAACCAACCCATCCACATTTTTCTCACTGGTTATCACTTGGGTAAACAAAAAATAAAAAATATAAAACAAAATCCTATAAGACAGTTTAGGTATCAAATGAAAAAACATCCCTATTTTTCTCACTCGTTATCACTTGGATAATCCTCCTTTTTGACCGGAGCAGCAACAGAGTCATTCTTAGCAGCACGCACTTGAACCTACCCAAAATAGAAACATTTTTTTTAGGGAATAGAAAATGGAAATGGTTTTGAATATGGTCCCAGCAGAAAGATGAACCAACTTAAGGTAACCACTACCCAAAATCCTCAATTCACACACCTCACTTCATGCTCTCCACTGCGTAAACACACAAACATAAACACAAACACACACACAAATCACCAACTTGAATAAGATTCAGATCAATCAAAATGGTTCACTGCAGGGAGATATCAAATCCACTTGAATAAGATTTAGATCAATCAAAATTATTCAATATCTACGAAATTTGTTCTAAGAAATTAATCCCGTGTGCAAATCAGAAACAACCAAACCAAATCCAACCAAATATGTGGAGGAGCTTCCAAATCTGGAATGCGATGTGGTTGAGAGAGAGAGAGAGAGAGAGAGAGAGAGAGACGTGCCAAGAATCAGAGGAGCTCCCAAATCTGGTATTGGTGGTGGTGGACAAGTCAAAAGACGGCAGAGGCTCGAGCGGCGACGCCGACTAGTGGATGGCAATGGCGACTACGATTGGAGCCCAGATCTGGACGACGATGGTGGCGGCGAGACGAGGCGTGACAGAGAGTGAAGGCGGTTTAGATGTTGGCGTTGGCGGCGGCGTCTTCGCGCTCGGTGGAAAATCGGATGTTGTTGTCATCGTGTTTTGGAGTCGCAAAATAAACAGAGAGGCATGGCTGGCTGGCCGGCCAAATCCCAGATCCGACAAGGGTAGACAGATCACAAATTGAGAGAGAGGAGAGAGCTAGAGCGAGAGCAAAAACCCTAACTAGAAAACATCTTCATTCGCTCGTCTTCGATCATTGTTCTTCATTGCTCTTTTCTTCGATCGGAAACAATCTCTACTCTGAAGTCTGAACTCACACAGAACCAAAGGTTGGGAAGCGAATGACACGGAATTGACGCCTATAGCCTTGCCCAAACATTGACGTCCTTTGCACGTGGATTTTCCGTTCAATTTTAGTAACATGCTCTTGGTCTGGGCCCAATTTGGAAGAAAAACGAAATGTGAGACAATCAAATGTGTCATTTTTCAAATACCAGGGATAAATTGAGTACTCAAACCATTTGTTAAGGACAAAAATGGCCATTATCCCTATTTTTTTTTTAATTATATCCAAATATATTTTAAGTTACAGTACACCAATCACATGCTTAATTGTATACCATGGCATGAAATTTGATTTTGTTACTTGTGAGCATTAATATGCTTAATTGTATACTATGGCATGAAATTTGATTTTGTTACTTGTGAGCATTAATTATATGTGAAATTTTCATATTATTTAATTTGATATACATATTATGTTTATTTATAAAAGCATAAAATTAAAATATGTGGGCAATAATGAGTTGAGATGTGTTTTTCTCATTTTTGTTTTGCATATAATGTATCGAAAAGTAATTTTTGGATCTATAAATACAATAGATTATTATAAGCATAGCAAAAAAATTTATCTTATACTATAGCGCTATATGTTATTTTTAGGTTCAATTATTGTGGCAAAATAATTAGTGTGTGCTAATATTCTTCTGTGCATAAAATGTAGCGAAATGACTTTTACGAATATAATAGTAGACCTTTCTAAAGTTTCAAAACTGGATGAGAATAACTACGATATTTGGCATTGAAAGATCTAGTATCTCCTAAATGAACGAGAGGTTCCACAAACACTAACGCATATCATAGAATCACCTCATAAAGGTAATTTTACCCAACACCGGCGTGAGATGAAAACCTATCAAAATTGAGCTAATAAAGATCGGAGTGCGAGATTTACTAAGATAAGCTATATGCACGACGATCTGATTGGTGATTATAAAGATTATGCCACCGTACTAGAGATGTGGATTGCCTTGAAGTTGGCATTTGTCGATACATCAACAACTAGGTTGCAAGCCTTAACGCTTAAGTTTGAAATGTATAAGATGTCTCCCAAAACAAAGATGGTTAAACATCTTCAAAAAATATCGGTTATGATACACGACCTAAAGGCAATTGGTAACAACTTGTCTAATGAGAAACAAATCCTTGTTATGCTGCTCTCTTTGCCTAATTCTTGGAAGAAAATGAAGTTCACAATGACACACAATGAAACTGTCAAAAATTTTACGACTCACATACTAACATTAATCTAACCTAAACAAATGAGTTCGGTTAAGGTGTTCTTGACGAAATCAAAGAGATCATATACATTTCATGTTGTGATTCAAGTATTGTTTAATAACTAAAATCAACCAATAATAACCTTACATAAACGAACTACGGGATGACCTGCTTCTTATTAATCTGAGCTATATAGGCAATGTCACGACCTGTCCTAGACACCCGACATCCCAGGGTTGGCGTGACGACATCATGACATCACCTATTACAACCAACCATCTTTTAAATGACAAAATGCATACATCAATAAACCATCATCTATATAAGTTATACATATTCTCTATTATGGGGACACACCCGTCCCCCAAGCATAATAACAACAAAATATAAAACCATGAACCTCTCACAGATTCGCCTCAGACAGCTCATCTCAAATCTCCACACGACTTCATCGTAGGACTCTACTTAGCGCCAGTAGGGGACCGACTCCTAATTGCTTCACCTACGAGTGTAGTGTCTTCTTAATAAAAATATTTTAAATGGATCAAGCATATAACATTTAAATTTTCACATATCGAATAAAAATCTCATGATATAAATAACTCCTACCACAAGGAAAACACATTTCCCTGTTACCACAGAATCAACGTCTATATATATAAAGTACCCCAACTAAGTAGTAAAAATCAATCAGAATAATTCAGCTAACCATATAGTATAATGAAATCAGAATATAGGTATACCAACACAAATAAATATGCCAATCTAGTAGAAAATGTTGTATATAAATATAAATTACTCATCCCAATTACCATATAGGATAAAACACCAAATACGATAAAACACCACATCTTAAACACCACACCACTCTCTGGCTAGCCATTGTGATCATTTTAATCTCACGATCGGGAGTTGCAATGGTACCTTACCATCCGTAGGATATGCCTTCTTAGCAGAACTAACTGCACAGATAATCACCTACCGGACGACTTCAGATGACATAATATCAATCACCACTTGCCGGACCATCCTCTAGACAAGACATAATATCAATCACCACCTGTCGGACCACCCTCTGGATAGGACATAAACTATGGCATAGTCCAATCAACAACATTGTCAAATCAATAACGTCATCATCAAACCAATATCATCAACCTTTATTTCCAAAACCGATTTAATCCAAAAATCATGTTTTTCACTTTCTTTTAAAAACCCACTGATTTCAATAAATCATTTTTTTCCCACCTTTTTATTTAAAAACCAACGAAATTCACATTTTCAAAACACCCAAATCCGCTAGATCCATATAAGTTATAAATTCACCCAATTTTAAATAAACACATTTTTCTATCATATATATATGAAAATAGATTTGGCAAGAAGACAATACACTCACCTGATAATCTACTCCGAAAAGCTTTTACCGTCTATACTCTACCGTTCCTCCGGTGCCCGTGAACCTATTAGTGATAGAGCCTAAATTAATATTTTATGTAAAAATACCCTATCCACACAATGCAGACATTAATTTCCGTAATTTTCTATTTCCAGCCTTTTATTACGAAATATTTCTATTCGTCTAATATCGCTCCGTTAAAATTTATTATATAACCTTTATTTTTATAAACGGTCTCATGGTCTCAACATTCATTATCGCCATTTCTATACTTTAAGAGTAGAAAACTAATTTAATAATCATAAGAGTTAATAAGAAATGTTACCCGCTCTGAACAATTGTCGATCTTCTTAAAAATTTTCTTAAGTTTATGCTCTTGCTCCCATTGCCTAGGCGAAAAATCCACCGCCTAGGCAAACAAGCTTCTTCACTACTCTGTGATACATACTGCCGGCCTACCGCCTAGGCGAGAAAATTTCGCCTAAGCGAACTCCCCCTGCTCCACTTTCTGATGCTCCACAGCCTAGGAGGAATAACCACCACCTAGGCGAACCGCTCCCACTTTTTTTCTACTCTGTTTTCTGGTCCTACTATCTCTGTCTCACCTCACCTCACCAACACCAGTAACCACCCCTACCTGAGCGTCCCTACATACACAACGTACACAGCCCACACCCACATGCACACCGCAAACTCACACACACAATTATTCAAACACACACACATTGATCACAGTACACACACACAACACCCACACGATCACTGGCGGCAATGACACACACATACAGGGGCACACCCACACTTACCATCACCGTCGGACCACATACCCACACACAACTGCATCAAACAGAAAACACACATATACACGACAACACACACAGCGACACATACAACACATGACCGGACAATACCCACATACCGGCCAACGACAAAACAACGCATACACACACAAACGAACAAAATAGAACACACATACACACTCACCAGCCCCCCAAACAGAACAGACCACCGTCGAACACACTCCCGTCGAACGGGACCTGCTCCCCTCTCTCTCTTCGTTTTCTCTCTCTCCTCTGGTTCTCCTCTCTCTCTATTTTCTCTGGATTTTTCTTCGTGCCTTCCGAGTTGTGTGGATATGTATGAATATATGTGTATATATATATAGATGTATATATGTGATCATCGGCCAAACATGTGGCCGTTCCCTCTCCGTTGGATTTCTACTCTCTCTCTCTCTCTCTCTATATATATATATATATATATATATATATATATATATAATTATATAATATTTATAATTTTGCACAAACCTCTCCTCATTTTAGTTTGGATAGTAATTAGACCCATTCTAAATTTTAATGTTTATGAAAATTACAATTTATCCCCTAAAATTTTAATTCACATAATTAATATCGCAATCCACCCTGGTATTTTCGAAATATTTAAGACGCGGCTTAAATTATATGTATGTCAAAGGTCGAGGTCTTACAGGCAACCCATATACGGGTTTGGTCACATATCCAAATAATTTAGTCTAGTTTGCATGCTGGAACTACATGTCGACCTGATTCTCCATGTTTACCTAAATATGTAGGCAACCTTTATAAGGTTTGGTCTCTTAGAAAATACAAAAACATTTCCTTGCATATATCTTGCATGCTGGAACTACATATCAACTTGATTCCTCGTGTTTACTACGACATGTAGGTAGCCTTTATAAGGTTCGGCCTCTTAAAAAAATACAAAAACAGTTTATTCCATATAGCTTGCATGTTGGAACTATATGTCGACCTGATTCCTTGTCAAAACAGGGATATGTAGGAAACCTTTATAAGGTTCGATCATTTATATTTCTGTATCTTATAAATTGTTATTGGGTTGTCGCTGCCTAGATTAGGGTAGATTACTGTTTTTTATTATATAAAAAAAAAATAGTTTTCAATTTGCTTTAGTTGTAGTTGCATAATAGATATTAAGTCTTTACTACTTTAATCATGGAACAACACATAAAAAAGGAAAAAGTTTTAAAAGATGAATTGTTTTCGTTAAGTAAACCAAAGAAAATTACTTGGGTATTGTTTAAAGGTGAATGGAAGTAAAATATTCTTGTCTCTGGTAGCAGAAGGAAGGATTCTTTGATAACAAAATGCGAAAAATCCCCATCTCTGATGGTGGATACGAAGACGTCTCACCAAAGAGAGTCGATTAGACTCTCTCTTACCAAATATTGATCTACAATCAATAAATCAACAATACACCAAAATAATTATTAAGTACTACCCTGTGATCCAAATTCATTAAAAAATCGTAGAACTAGAAAAACCTTCGTGCACCATAAAAGGCCTAGTTTTCGACTGCGAGACAAGTGTGGTACACTTTAGAGTTACCTTTGGGATAGATCTTTGGACAAGAGAAGAGGGCCATCGATAGGCGAAGATTTTTCAACTTACGAAGAAAGAAGCCAGTGTACACCGTTCAGGAAACAAGACCAAGGAACGAAGACAGGCGTTCGTTTTCTTCTGACAATACTTTGACTTTAAAAAATGCAAGAAATAGACACAGGGTGCCTATATGCTGTCATGTAAAATAGAACATTTGAAGCAAAAAAAGGACTAAATGGAAAGTAGGAGGTTTTCCATCCCAAGTTCCAACAAACAATCTATAAGCCTTGGCGCTACAGGTAATTCCTTTCATCAATTCATATATGCACTAAACAAATAATTTTCATGGCCTAGATGTTACACCAATGAGTAAAACCATAAATATTTGGTAAGTGTATTTAGGGATCTAAATTAGTAAAATCCCAAATTCATTTCTTATGACCTCCGACAAATAGCAAGACTAATCAATTTAGCTACTTAATCCTGTAGCTAATCAGTATCATCCTCAGTTCGTAGGCTAAGGGCATATTTTAAGCTATCATAAATCACGAATCACATGATAGGAAGTGTCGGACTAGATTCCCCGACGAAACTTATCTTGTCACACATTTAATCATATTCATGTTTTTTTAATGAAAACAACGTTCATTTCATCTCACAATGTGAAATGAAAGGCCCAAATCATAATAAACTTAATTAAATTCATTAAACTTAATACCAGGAACTACATGTCAACCTGATTCTTGGCGAAGTCCGGGATACATAGGAAACCCTCGTGGGTTTGGTTGACAACTTAAATGGCCGGAAACTACACATCAACTTGATTTTTGGCAACATCCGGGATACGCAGGAAACCCTTATAGGTTTGGTTGACAATCAAAGAGAGGATGAACTACGTTCTAACTTGATTCTTGGTGAATACCAGGATATGTAGGAAACCCATTATACAGGTTCGGTCTCCATTAACAAAAATTCCACACCAATTGGGATTAAATCATGTCATCAAACACTAAAATCCCCATAGAGTCGCTTGATAAAAAAAAATCCTCCATCAATTGGGATTAAAATCATGTCAACTTTAAAATCAGTCCCCCAATCAAGGATGAACTAGGTGTTGACCTGAGTCTTGGTAAATACACGGACACATGAAATCTTTATAGGTTCGGTCATCACCTTAATTCATTCATCCCTAGTGGACTTTGCTTCGACTTGTCCTTGGTAGATTACTAAGGTACATAAGAAACCCGAGTAGATTTGGTCAAAGTTAAAGAAGTGTCAGCTTTATGACATTTTCTTAAGCCCTGTATTAGGGTGTGTCTCCGAGAAGTCCTTAGATTCCTCTGAGAAATCGTTGTCAATCCTTTTGTTATGTAGAACAAAAAATAATACCTGTGCACGAACTACGCTTTGACCTGATCCTTAGTAATTAACCAAGGTACGTAGAAAACCCTTGTGGGTACGGTCGATAAATCAACACACGGAGTGCCGATCTATATTTTTACTTGATTCCGGACCTAGGAAATCAGTGCATGTTGATAACCCGTGTCGGTTTCGGCCATCTAATAATCATGGTCTAACACAAACCACTAAATAATAAATTATAAAATTAAAATATATAAACGACCTAATGAGGTCCCCAGTCTCAAACGGACATTGAAAAATCACGTGCTAAGTTCAGGATATATGGGCAACCCATGTGGACTCTGTTGCATCCTCTGAATGCTCAGGAAATAATCCTATGCCCCAACTATAGCTGGGACATTATATCTGATTTCTCTGATATGATAATGTGACAGGATTCGCCTCAACTAGAGTTGGGGGCACATTATATCAGATTTCTCTGTTGAGATCTCTTGATAAATTCACCAGTTACGACTGAAGGAAAAATCCAAAATTTAGGAATAAAGTTCATAACCCCTAAAATAAATAAGCATAATTGAGCCCCAGTTTACAACTGGGGCACATTTTTTCCAAGGTCAAACTTTCCCTAGGAATTTTTCTAGTCCTCATCAAGCAATCTTAGGTGGGATATGGCTAAGAAACGCCACTAAGTGTTGAGTTTCCTCGTGGGTCTTCACCCATGTGAATTCTCTCAGTTATTTTCAATCATGTATTGATATGACGACCTAGGAATCGATCTCTCTAACCAGGAACCTTTTTTTTTTTTTTTTGTCAAATATCAGTTTAAATTATATATCCAAACTACATTTGACCTGATTCTCAGTTAAGTCTAAGATACGTAGGCTCCCTAATGGGGTTCGATCTAGCCAACTTTAAATATGTTGTCGAACTCAGTCTTGGACTAACAAGACACCCTAGAATTGGTTTTCTGACCTAGAACCATTCCACCTAATCATGATTTACTCTACTTGTTAGAACTACATTTGGCATGATTCTTAGTTAAGTATAAGATATGTAGGAAAGCTCCTAAGTGGGCAAGGCCATAACCATAGGTGATAATAAGTCATAAAAACAACGGTTATACTCAAGGATGCTCATTAATCCACCTTAGAGATCTTCAAGGATAAGGGCATTCAACCCTCTTAGAAGAAAACACCGTAGTAATTCTCTAGGACTGGTTATTTGACCTTCCCTAGAGAAGATTCCTTACCTATTGGGAAGAAATATAGTACTTTTGAAGGATGATGCAGCGGTAACCAAAGAACCTATTCGTATGTTCCTGGCATTTGCTTTCCCAATAAGCTACAAAAATGGCAATACATCATCAAAACTAAAGTAGTACTCAAGGATGGGTTATTTAGCCACCTTAGAGATCTTCAAGGATAAGGTGATTTATCCCCCTTAGAAGAGAACACCGTAGTAATCCTCAAAGACTAGCTATTTGGCCCTTCTTAGAGAAGATTCCTTACCCATTGGGAAGGAATGTAGTAGTCTTGAAAGATAATGTAGCAGTAACTAAGGAACCTAATCGTATGTTCCTGGCATTTGCTTTCCTTGGAAACTATGGAGATGACAATGAGTCGTCATTCTCCTAATATTGCGTAGTAGATCCTCAAAGATAGGTCATTCATCCATCTTCGAGATCCTTCAAGGACAAGTCATTTGGCCTCCTTTGAAGAAGTTTTGTCAGTAAATGCCAGGAAGGTCATTCAGTCTCCTGTGATATTACACTGAAAAGGTCATTCAACCTCTTTTGATATTTATGTCGGGAAGGTCATTCAACTTTATGTGATATTGCGACAGGAAGGTTGTTTAGCCTCCCATGATATTTATGCCGGAAAGGTCATTTGGCCTCCTGTAATATTTCGTCAGGAAGGCCATTCAGCCTCCTGTGATGTTTACACCTAGAAGGTCATTCAGTCGCCTATGATATTACACCAGGTTGGTCATTCAGCCACCTGTGTGATTCTTCAAGGACAAGTCATTCATCCTCATTGGAAGAAAAATGTAGAGTACGTCCTCAAAGAAATGTTATTCACCCTTATTTGAAGAGATCCTGTAGGTACTGGTACTTCGAGGCGTTTATCACGCGCTCGCGTATTGACTACTCACAAGTGCACGAGGTCCAGTTTTAATATAGTGGATCTTTTAGATCAGATATCGTTCCCATAGGGACGGGTTAAATAATTGAATACCATAATTTTCATAGTCTCATATTATCCAGACGGTTCAAGAAATGATTTAAATTAAACTAATTAAAACTAAGTTAAAATACAATTAGTGAGTTAATCATAACTAAGTTGATTACCTAGGGATTGATTTCGTTCAATTAATACATGTTTGATTTTATTTAGTTAACAATATTGGTGTTTTAGGTATCCGACAATCTCGGTTCTAAAACTTCTCCGCCACCTTTTCCGAGTGTAAGACGGGAGAATACGCGACTTCGTGTCAACGAAGAGGTCCCCCTCAATGTCTTAACGACCCTAGGTCGCATTAGTCTTGCCCCAACATCATTGATTGCACACTAACTAACGCCCTCCTGGGTCGTTAGATCGTAACGATGTGTTTACCCTAGTCCGAATCTAGGGTTACCTTTCCTGAGTGTCAAACCCCATATTCTCAAATCCAACCCTAATACCTTAACAAGCATATTAAGATCGTCATAAAATGATGAACACAATCGGATTTAAACACAAACAACCGTTAAGAAAACGTATATTCCATCAAACTAGTATTTACACAACTACATCGATCCCTAGCTAATATTTATCTAATCTATCGGGATCTTGACCTTTAGAACATTAAACCAAGAGGAATTCATCATCATTTACAAAAAAATATTAAATTACAAAGAGAGAAACAAAGAAAGAAAGATCAAATCTTAAAGTGGAGTGATCCACTGTCGCCAAAGATCGATCGGCCAACGTTTCCTCTTCTCCGAATGATGAATCTCTTCTCAAGAATGGCCAAGGATCACCTCCTAAGGGTTAGGTGTCACAACCCGTCCTGGACTCCCATCATCCCGAGGCGGGCTTGACTACAGCATGACATCACCAAAAACTAAACAACCTAATAAATATGACAATATACACCCACTGTATAATACAAACACTTATTATGGGGGCGCACCCAGCCCGAAGTTTTTTCTAACTAAAAGTATTTATCCCTGAACCCTCTTAGATTCGCCTCTGACAGCTTCTCTTAATCATCCACAAGACCTCATCACATAGCTCTACCTAGTGCCAGTAGGGGACCGACTCCTAGTAGTTGTACCTGCGAGTGTACTGCCTTCTTAGTAAAACATTTCGAAAATATTAATACTTTCTAAATATTTTCACAATCTAGTATGGATCAAGCATAAGTATATAAGTAATGACAATAAAGCATTATAGATAAGTTCCATCTAGTATAAAATCCTACCAATCATCATAATAAATAATATCAAATTAACCAATATATGTGAAACACCACATCTTAAGCACCAATCTCAAACACACACCTCCAACATCACACACACTGGCTAGTCCTAGTGATCGTTTTAACCTCACGATCGGGAGTTGCAACGGTACCGTAACATTCATAGGAATGCCTTCCTACGAAATATCTACACCCCTTTTTGGGGAGAAATACAATCCACACCCCTTATAGGGAGAAATATAATCCACACCCCTTTTGGGGAAAAATATAATCCACACCCCTTTCGAGGAGAAATATAACTCACACCCCTTTCGGGGAGAAATATAATCCACACCCCTTTCAGGGAGAACAGCCATGACATCGTCAAAATCAAATACAGTATCATCGAATCGCAACTCAATAAATATCACTTACTCAAAATCGTCAAATCACCACGTCTACCACTTTTCTCAAACCAGCTTTTAAATTCAAAAATCATATTTTATATATTCTTTTAAAGAAAACGTCCGATTTTTTATCAATACCACTTTTTCACCATTTATTCTTTTATTTTTAGAAAACCAGGCATTTTTAGAAAAATAGATGTTTCCTATTTTTTTTTTAAAAACGACGTCTAATTTCACCGAATCCAGCGGAAATTCATTTTCAGCTCCTTTTCGAAAACTATCGAAATTCAGTTTACCACCTTATTCAAATCGTGCTTGATCCATATCATTTATAAATTCATACAGTTTAAATATTCACATATTTCATTATATATATTCGTAGAAAAATAGTTTGGCAAGAAGACAGTACACTTACCTTAATATCCGTTTGCAAAACTGACACTGACCGCACTTTATCTGGACGCCAGTGCCTGCGAACCTGTTTTCGAAATGTTTGGCGACCATGAGATGAGTTTTGGATTCTCCTGGGGTGGTTTCTGCAATTCCCCCTTTTTTTTTGCCTTTTTTTTTTTTTCTCTTCTTCTTCCCCGTTTTCTGTTTTTACTTCCCGGCTCTGTTCACTATTTGCTGTTCTGGGGTGTCCACCGGCCGGCCACGCACCATCCATCGGCAAGGCGGTACCCACCGATGCATATCATCATAGGCAGCCGAAGGCCGTCCACCCATACATCCACCGACCAACCGAACCGACGAACTCCCTCCGCCGATCTCTCTCTCTCACCAACTCTGGCCACCCTACGGACGACCGGCGATGATCACCCACCACCTGAGTCGAACCACCCTCTCTGTCCCTCCTAAAAATTGACAACGACACACCACGAAGCTCCCCGTCGACCACCAAATACCCACGCACACCCGCAACCCTAAAACCGGAACACCCTGCCTTCGCCGGAGAACCCTCCGATCTTCTCTCTCTCTCTAGATTTCCTCTCTTCTCCACCTCCGGTTTGCGGTTCGTGTTCCGAAAATTATTTCTTCGAGATCATTACATGCATAGGTCGGTATTTATATGCATGTAGCTAGTGGATTAAGCGGTCACCTCCTCCTGCCACGTCGTCGTCCATGCTCTGGTCCGGCCGGTGGCTCTGATCACGTAAATATATATTTTTTGTGAAATTACCCTTTCCTCCCCTTAACTTCTTAAAAGCTTCATTTTAGTTTAAGTCCACTTTTAAGATTTTTTCCTTAAATTGCAGTTGCACCCTTGAAAGTTTTGATTTTAAGTTAAATGTCAATTTACCTTTCTAAATTGGGATTTACTGTTTCCATATCTTCAATTTGACCCCTAGACTTTTTATTTGAATTTTTAATTGTCCCAATTCCACCCCGAATTTTCACAATTACTCTAAAATACCACTGAAATGATGCACATGCTACAATTGAGGTCTTACATTAGGGACTCTCTATTCTCCAAGAGGCTTCAATGGAAATGGAGGAATGGGTATTTATAGGTGTAAGGTTTCAAAATATCTAAAAATATCTATTTTGCTGTGTAGAGCCCACCGCCATGGCCGTGGGTATGTCAGTTAGCTCACAGATATTTTACTGTCGTGTTGGTGGCCTTGTGCTGCAGCAGTGGAATAATATCCAACTCTTTGATCTTTTACTGCCGCGGCTGTGGGATTCTCGTCGCGGCCGTGGGACTTTGTTCATTTCAGCACTTCTCTACATTCTCACCATTGTGGCCGTGGATTCTTCACTGTGGCAGTGGCTCTTGTAATCTTGAAATCTTATTTCTTCATCATTTCTTCACTGTTTTCGCTCGTTTGTCTCTTGTTTGCATCCCTACACCTGAATTACATAAAAACAAACTAAAATGCAATTAAATATAAATAAAACTCTCGAAAACTACCAAATTCGGTTTAGAAGTAGATATGTATTTTACACCTATCAAATACCCCCAAACTTGGAATTTTGCTAATTCTCGAAGAAAACACCCTAATACTAAATTAAACTAACTACATTAATTAACTAACAACTAATCTAAAAATGAAAAATTTTAACAAAGAAGAAGTATATGCATGCAAGTTCTAAATTCAATCGAAGTGACCAAGTTGGTCCTCCCTCAACATCCCTCAATCTGATCAAGTTCAGGAAATACTACACACCAAGTGGTGTTCTAGAATTTCAACACTCAATATCAATAAAAACCATTGTAGATCCATTTGAAATGTGTTTGTGTGATAGCTCAAATGTATAACTAACCAAACTCCAGATTGGATTATTCAGTAGAAAAGCTTATGACTTAAACCTTAAAGGATTCAGGAAAACCATATGCTTGACTGGGCTCAACTATCGACTAATGTAGGTTCGGATATTCACAGAGATCAATAGGGCTTGGTTTGGCTTTGGAGAACTACCAAGGGTATCACATGAATAGAAAACATAAAATTATTAAGATTAAACGATACCCGAGGCAGAAATGCTTGTCGCTATATCACTCTCTTGTAACCCCAAATATTGAAAATACAACCCTGAACAAGAATTTAAGAACGTTGTATTCACTTGACGAAAGAAACGAGAATAAAACTATATTCACATTTTTTTTGAAGAAACATACGAGCACACCCCTAAACTTATTCGAATTTGTACAATTTTAGGGGCGTGTAAATAGAACTAAAAGATTGACAAGTGAATACACTAATACCGACCCAATAAAAATTCGTCCGAAACCCCAATCCTTCACTTCAAGTAGCATAAACTAATGCTACTTGATTTCACTCAATTTTGACTTTTAGGCTTAGCGACAATAGTTTGGAAAAATTTAATTGGATAGAGTATTGAAATGTGTTCAGAATTGAAAAGATTATCGGCTTCAACAGGGGAACGAGGGAATAAATTTTTCAGGTTAGCTTCAAAAGGTTCAAGCGATAAAAGTGAAAGCCTAAATCATGCCTCCAGAATTACCGTACCTATAATTTTTCCTTAAGTCTACCCCAAATCAATTTCTAGATTCCTCATTTGTGTCATGAACTTATTATTGAATAATCAACGTCAATTCATTGAAATAATTATACACCGAGTCCATGCGATTGTGTGATTTTTGGATCATAATAATTTTTACCTAATCGACATACTAAGCACACAAAACACACATGAATGCCATCATCCCTGACCTCGATATACAATTAAGAGATAATTTTCATCATCAGAAAATGGCCCTAGACGAATTCAACAACTCATCAAGCATATACGACTTCATACATAAACAACACTATATTAAATCTAAATACTAACATACATACTCTAAACTAAGAATTTAACATGCATAAACAAAAATTAAAATAAAACTTAACTAAAATTTAAAGTTTTACATACAAAAAATATTTTCATCACTCACATCTTTCTTCAACAACACAAAACATAATGCACATTCCCCCAAAACTTAAAAAGATGCAGTGTCCTTACTGACTAAACTGCGAACCCAATAACAGTTTATAGCAATGACAAGTAAAATTGGGTGCGGACACATACCTAGGAGCTAAGACGTAAAAGTCTTACCCCCTACGTTTGCTGGGAGGAAAGTCATCGCCACCACTATTGTAAGACCTCGATTTAGCTCGTACGTCATTTTAATTTCAATTGAGAGCATTTAGAAAATTTCGGGGGAAAAAAAAAAAAATAATAATAAAAAATAAAATAAAATAAAATAAATACATAGATAAAAATAAAATAAAATGATAATTGGGTCAAATTGCAAATTTGGGAACTTACCCTAAATTTAAGATGCACAAATTTAGAATAAAAAAAAAATTGTAGGGATCAACATGTAATTTAAGAAATCCTAAAAGATGAATGGGATTAAATGAAGACTTAATGGGAAATAGGGGGGAAAAGTGCAATTAAACCAAATGGTTTTTTTTTTTTTTAAAAAATAATATGTACACGTCCGTTTGTTGCGAATCCGGCCGGCCGACGGAGAGATCGGGAAGAGTGAGGATCAACGTGGCGAGCAACCGATCGATTTCACACCACCATTTTCATGCATATATATACATGCGCCTATAATTTCAAACGCTACAAGGAAGAACGATCTAGAAATCTAGAGAGAGAAACGGAGGAACGAAGCGTCGGTGCCGCCGTGTAATCGCCGGCGTTCAGTCGCCGGCGTGTGTGCGACAGAGTGCGTGAGTTCCTTCTGTGTGCATGTATGAGGGTGGAGTTGTCCGATGTGTGTGTGTGGGTGATCGGCGATCATCGTGTGGGAGTGGGTATTCCTCCGACGGCAGTGGTGGCGGTGGTGCATGTGTGTTCTGTTTACTGTTTGATCAACTGGGGGTAAGCAATGGAGGCAGTGGCGGCATGAGTTTGGCCATTGGTGGGTGTGTGGGTCATTGCGGTGGCGTGTATGGTTTAGGTGGGTAGATGAGAACGGTGGGAAAATGGCCGGTGGTGGTTGGTAAACCGTGGTGGGGGATGGAGTAGGGCTGGCGGTAAGAGCGACGGGGCGTGGGAGGTCTCGGGTGGACGGAAATGGTAGAGAGAGAGAGAGAGGGTGGCCGGCGACAGGTTTGAACCGAAACAGAACAGTGAACGCAAACAGGGAAGAAAGAGAAAGAAAAAAAAAAAAGAGAAAAAAAAGGGGAAATTGCAGAAACTACCCCAGGAAAATCCAAAACACATGGTCGCCGAACGGTTCGGAAACAGGTGAAGTTTCAATCGGTTATTAATTTTCGTTAAATTAAATTGTATTTTGCATTACAAATCCTAAAATCGTAATAATTTCGTAACGATTAATTAATTGTAAGTACGTGGTACATAAAATAGTAACGATTCGGAATATAGGGTATGTATTGTATGATTAGGATGTTTTAGATAAGAGATTAATTTAGGCTCTGTCACTGTTAGGTTCGCAGGCACCGACGTCCAGATAAAATATGATCAGTGTCAGTTTTGCAAAACAGATATCGAGGTGAGTGTACTGTCTTCTTACCAAATTGTTTTTCTATGTATATACATGATGAAATATGTGTTTACTTAAATTGTATGAATTTATAAATGATATGGATCAAGCAGGATTTGGGTGAGTTGGTAAACTGGGTTTTTGAGAGATTTCGATGGTTTCCAGTATGAAATTGAAAATGAATTTTTGTTGAAATTAGTAAAATCAGACGGTGTTTTTTTAAAAGGAAATAGAAAATAATTGTTTTCCTAAAAATGTCTGGTTTTCAAAAGGAAAATAAAGGGTGGAAAAATAGTTTTGAAAGAATCAGATGTTTTCTCTAAAAAGAAAAGTGTGAAATATGCTGTTGGACTTAAAAAGTTGGTTTTGAGGAAAAGAGATAGATGTGGTGATTTGACGATATTTATTGAGCTATGATTTGATGATGTTGTAGTTGATTTGACGATGCCCTAGTATTTATCCGTTTTGTTAGAGTGAGATTATCCGCTTCGGCGGAGTGATGTTATCCACTACGGCGGAGTGATGTTTATTTGCTTCGGCAGAGTGATGTTAAACGTTTATACTGCGCAGTGATTATCCGCTTCGACGGAGTGATGGGTGTTCGTAGGAAGGCATATCCTACGGATGGTACGGTACCGTTGCAAACTCTCGATCGTGAGGTTAAAACGATCACTAGGGCTGGCCAGTGTTTGTGTGTTGGAGGTGTGTGTTTGAGATTGGTGCTTGAGACGTGGTGTTTTACGTATATTGGTTGATTTGTTATTATTTATTATGATAATTGGTATGATTTTATACTAGATGGATTTGGATGGAACCTATTTCTATCACTTTATTTTCATTGCTTATATGCTTATGCTTGATCCATACTTAATTGTGAAAATATGTAGAACATATTAATATTTTGAAAAAATGTTTCACTAAGAAGGCAGTACACTCGCAGGTGCAGGAGCTAGGAGTCGGTCCCCTACTAGCACTAGGTAGAGCTACGTGATGGAGTCATATAGGCGGTTGAGAGGAGCTGTCAAAGGCGAACCTATAAAAGGTTCATCGATAAATACTTTTAGTTAATATCAATTTTGGGACAGGTGTGTCCCCCATAGTAGATGTTTGTATTATACAGTAGGTGTATATTATTATTCGTTTTGGTTATTTGGGTATTGGTGATGTCATGTTGTAGTCACGCCCGCCTCGGAATGACGGGTGTCCGGGACGGGTTGTGACAACTATCATGTTGGAATAGAAATTATGGCAGTTGCAAAAGGTATGGCAGCATATGTGGATAAGCACTCATGTCAAAGCCGAACCGCTCGCACATGAGCCGGTGGATTTTATCTTGCTGTTTCTTACATACTCCAATTACAACGTTTCAACAAAATATGAACAATGTAGTATGCAATTTTGTTTCACACAATTTATCAATCCATAGAGATCGTGTTCATCATCAAAAATCAAACCAAAATCCCATAGAGATAAAGAAAATTGCAAAAATGGGGTTGAAAATTGATTTTTGGAATTTGATTTGTGGTGGAAATCACAAGTTTTGTTAAGAGAAGGATGATTTAAAGGGTTGGAAATGGTTTAGAAGGATGGAATTAGAGAGATTTGGGAGTATTTTGAAAAGATGTGGTGTTTTGGTTTTAGCGGGTTGGTTTTAATCAAATAGAGGCTTCACCTCTGCGACAGTATGAGTGCCTTTTTAAAACCAAATGTTTCTGCTGTTTCACCGCCTCGGAGGTGAAGTGCCTTTTTTAAAACAAAACATTCTGCTGCTTCATAGCAGTGGCGATGGATTTCTTCGCTGCAGCGGTGAGGCGTTTATGCTGAAACTTAACTTATTGCATTTTCACTGCCTCGGCGGTGCATCCAGCATTGCGGTGGTGAGCCTACTGATGGATTTTCATTTTTTTCTTCAAGTTTTCACACAAAGGCTCCACACCATGTGTTTCCACTTCGCTTGTTCAATGATTTTAAGTGCGAAACACATCTCCGAGTATCCTTACTCCCTAATTTATCTCCAAACACGCTCCGAGACCAATCCGGCCTCCAAAAAATAATTAATGGCAAAAATCGGGTAAAAATTGATACCCTCAGTTTTGGATAAAAAATGTAATTTGCTTGATTTAACGTCCCTAGCTGGACTTGGTTGAGCATTTTTTTACCAAAATCCCTCATAGATAAGGAATTTGGAAGAAAAAAAAATCCTCAGTTGGATCACGATTCAAGGTATTGAAGTTGGATTCTTGTCTCTCTCCTTATCCTTTTCAACTTACACTCAATCTCGGGATCAAGAGTCAAGAATTTCAACTTCTTCTACGATGCATGCACTGTTTGATCACAACTCACAAAACAAATTAACAAAATAAATAAAATAAAATTAAAACAAAAGAATTGTCTGGATTAATATTCAACTACTTAGTCACAATATCAACCAAGTTAAACACCGTCCCCAGCAACGGCGCCAAAAACTTGGTACGTCGAGGCGTTTATCACACGCTCGCGTATTGACTACTCGCAAGTGTATGAGCTCCAGTTTTAATATAGTGGATGTTTAATATTGGATATCGTTCCCATAGGAACGGGTTAAATGATTGAATACCGCAATTTGCATAGTCTCATATTATCCAAACGGTTCAAGAAATGATTTAAATTAAACTAATTAAAACTACAATTAGTGGGTTATTAATAACTAAGTTGATTACCTAGGGATTGATTTTGTTCACTTAATACATGTTTGATTTCATTTAGTTAACAATAACGGTGTTTTAGGTATCCGACAATCTTGGTTCTAAAATTCCTCCGCCACCTTTTTCGAGTTTAAGACGGGGAATACGCGACTTCGTGTCAATGAAGAGGTCCCCCTCAATGTCTTAACGACCCTAGGTCACGTGAGTCTTTCCCTAACGTCATCGATTGCATACTAACTAACGCCCTCCCGGGTCTTTAGATCGTAATGATGTGTTTACCCTAGTCCGAATCCGGGATTACCTCTCCCGAGTGTCAAACCCCGTATTTTCAAATCCAACCCTAATACCTTAACAAGCATATTAAGATCATCCTAAAATGATTAACACAATCGGATTTAAACACAAACAACCGTTAAGAAAATGTATATTCCATCAAACTAGTATTTACACAACTACATCGATCCCTAGCTAATATTTATCTAATCTATCGGGATCTTGGCCATTAGAACATTAAACCAAGAGGAATTCATCATCATTTACAAAAAAACATTAAATTACAAAGAGAGAAACAAAGAGAAAAAGATCAAATCTTAAAGTGGAGTGATCCACTATCACCAAAGATCGATCGGCCAATGTTTCCTCTTCTTCGGATGATGAATCTCTTCTTCAAGAATGGCCAAGGATCACCTCCTAAGGGTTAGGGATGTTCCATGCTCCAAGGGCGTAAATGGAAATGGATGAATGGGTATTTATAGGTGCAAGGTTTCAAAATATCTAAAAATATCTATTTTGTTGTGCAGAGCCCACCATCGTAGAAGTGGGATTCACCACTTCGGAGGTTATGTCGGTTAGCTCATAGATATTTTACCGCTGTGTCGGTGGCCTTGCACCGCGGCGGTGGAATAATATCCAACTCTCTGATCTTTTACCGCCACGGCCGTAGGATTCTCACCGCGACCGTGGGACTTTATTTATTTCAGCACTTCTCTGCATTCTCACCGCCGCAGCCGTGGATTCTTCACTAAGGTGGTGGCTCTTGTAATCTTGAAACCTTGTTTTTTCATCATTTCTTCACCGTTTTCGCTCGTTTGTCTCTAGTTTGCGTCCCTACACCTAAATTACATAAAAACAAACTAAAATGCAATTGAATATAAATAAAACGCTCGAAAACTACCAAATTTATTTTAGAAGTAGATAGGTATTTTACACCTATCAGGTACTCATGGACATGTCATTCAACCTCCGTTGAGAATATTCATTAAAGCCTCTAGGACAGGTTATTACGCCTTAGTTAAGAAGATTCGGTAAAGCCTCAAGGATAGGTTATTCATCCTCTGATAAGAAGATTCAGTAAAGCCTCATAGGCCAATCATTCATCCTGCTTTGAGATTGTCAAGGATCGGTCATTCAGCCTCCTTAGACAAAATCCTTCACTGTTTCCAAATGGTAGATGTAGCAATGTTCAGGTACACTCCTAAACTTTGCTTAAAGTAAAATTAAAATTTTTGTCTTCTAACTATCATGTCTAGTAGAACAAAATATCTATGTATCCTTCTTTTTCATTATGAGTGAATTCGCATGATGAAGAAGGGTAGCTGTAGACACCACATTTTATGTCGTCCAATTAGTGTCGAATCGAAAGTACACGTTCAGATAAACTTTAAAATTTGGTTTAAAGAGAATGAATTTATACCTAGGATTATATTAAATAATATATAAAAACCCATACAAATATAAGAAAGCATAAAAACCTTTGAATTTGACTAAATTCAGTAAAGTAAAAGTTTCGGGTCAACCTCAAAATTCTTAAAATTAAAGGGGGTTTAAGATAACATTATTAAAGGTTTATTTTCATTAAATTTCCTCTAATATGAATAAATATTATATACTATCCTTTAATTATAGAAATTTCACCAAATTACCTCGGTTACCTACTTTGACCCTTAAAACATTTATGATCACCGATTTCATTCATTCAACACAAAAAATACGAATTTAAATTATTGTTTAAAGTATGAATACCATTAAAAAACAGTCTAATATACCTAAAAAAAGGCATGAAATTTCCATTGCATTCCCAAGTTACACAATGTAGTAAAGGGTTAAAACTCGGGTTGAAATTAACCAAAACCGAAGTCATCTTGATTAATCATCATGAACCAATGAATTAAGGGCCTAACCCATCATTAAAAATCACAAAAAGGAGTTTTTATATGATAAAGAAACCCTTATATATAGTCTCTACCCACATATCTAAGGAAGGAAACCAAGACAATTAGGAGGTAACCAATCGTTATCGAAACTAAACAAATTCGGTTCACCACCTAAGTTAGGAATTTAATATGAATTAAATGCCCATCCGATCAAGAATTAAATGCTTTGGATGAAATAGATAGGCCATATTCAATGTATCGATATATTTTGATCAAAATATCTTAGAGTTAACTAAAAACCTTGAAATGTGACTACCCGTTATCGAAACCAAACCAATCTTGTTTGCCACCTAACCCATGCATTTAATGGTCATTAAATGCACATACCATCAATAATTTATTGCTTGGTATGACATGTAATGGATGGATACATTGAATTAAGATATTTTACCAAAATATCTCAGGGGTAACTTGGAACCTTAAAATCAAACTATCAATTACCAGGCAAACTAACCCGATTCAATCCAAACCCAACCAAATGTGTGCTCACCAAGTAATGACTCATCACAGAGAATTAAATTCCAAGTGACTCATCTAGACTATGTACATTGCACCTTCAAAGTATTGATGGAAACTAAATTGAAATAGTGAAACTAATTGGTACTTAGCCCCTGAACCGAACCAAAAGTGTCACATCTTGCCATTATTGCACCCATGTGAAACCAATAGAATTCAAGGGAGTGCAATGATTTCAAATGATTGGAAATCATTACTAATGATTTCCAATCATTAAATAAATCTTCCAAAGATTAGTTAATAATTACCGAATCTTTGACAATCTTTCACTTCACCTAAAATTCGTTCAAAGGTGATCAAAACCAAAATAAGAGATCAAGTCCCCTAGGCCAAACAGACCTTAAGGAAGGGTTTGGAATACCCTGCATATCGGAGAATGCGTAGGGTCTTGGCCTATAAATAGGGGGTGTTGGTTCTCATTTTTTCAAGTCTTGAAGACTTATCATCTCTCTCTAAGATTGAGCAATAGTCTCGGGTGCTCAGCTTTTCAAGTAATTCTCTTGAATAACACTATGTTATTCTATTAAAATTCGGTCCCAGAGGGTATTCTTGAGGTTTTTGGAGCAAGAACTCAAGACGTTGACAGTGATTGATTGAATTCAAGCCAAGAAAATCAAGAAGAAGAAGAAGGTACTTGTTTAAGGAGAGACCACTCCTCTAAACTAGGTATGTGTCTTGAGAATCCCTTGATATTGTCTTAAATTCCATGCATATTACTTGTACATAGTAGAATCTTATATATATCATGCTTTAATTTTATGTACATAACTTAAATAACCCATATATAACTAAAAAAACATTAAATTTATGTTATATAAGCCAGACATTATTAAATTTGTTCAAGATCATGTCCAAAATATCAAGAACATCCAAGAACATATTAAGAATCAAATCATCCAAGAACATGTTAAGAATATGTGAGGATACAAATATAACATTTATCACACCTTGAGTTGGGCATAGTCTCTATCATTTTCTCAAGAACAATTTTAACCGAACTCTTATAATTGTTAGCCTAACCATATAAACTATCAACAAACTAATTTACTTTATGCTAAATGCCAAGATCACAGCCTAGTAGGCTAGTAGACTAGTGCGCATGCATGCGGGAGCGCACACACACACACACACACACACTACATCGACAAACCCTTGTCGCTAAAAATTTGGGATAAAGAGAGGGTCTCTATTCCTTCAGGGATATGTGTAATTCTTATTCAAAAACCTTCCCATTTTTCTTAGTTACAAATAGGACTGGCATAAATAAATGGTATTTTCTTTCATTTTTTAACTAAACAACTTAAAAAACAACAATAACGTATATAAACTAATGAGTTCGGTTAAGGTGTTCTGGACATAATCAAATAGATTATGTATACATCATGTTGTGATTGATATCCTGTTTTAAAGATAAAACTAACTAAAACTAGCATTAAACCTTAAATAAATAAACTACGTCAGACTTGATCTTTGGTTATTCGCCAAAGTACGTAGACAACCTCATATTGGTTTGGTCACCTTTAATAAATATAACTATATTGATAGGTGTAATTGACCTATCTATTTCCAAACCAAACTTGTTAGTTTTTGAGTATGTTTATTACGTTTTAATACATTTTAATATGTTTTTATTCTTTTTGGTATAAATCAGGTGTGTGGGGGTGAAAAGGCATGAAAACAGACGATAAACGATCAATTCGGACCAAGAACGGTGGAAAAACAAGCATAAGGGAAGAATTTAGAAATGCAGCCCACTACCGCGGCGGTTAATATGCAGAGAAGGCCAAATGTTGCTGAAAACCCACCGCCGTGGCGGTGAAAGAATAGAAAGGTCTTTGATTCCACCGCTGAGGTCGTGACCCAGCCGACATACTTACCGCCGCGGCGATGAAACCCACCACCACGGCAATCACTATGCACACTTTTTAGATATTTTGAGCCCCTATATATTTCTCCCTTCTCTATTTTTCCCAAGAGAGAGCTCATTAGAGACTCTTTACATTTAGGATATTTTGAGAGTGTTTTGGGGAGAACTCAACCAATTCTGAAGGAGAAGAACACGTTACAAAGAAGGAGAAGTGATAGTTGAGCGATTTTAGCGACAAATCTTCGGACTACGGCTAAGTTCTTCCGTTTCTCTCTTTATATTCTTAACTTAGGTAGTTTGTTGAGCATGTTTAGCTGGGTTTACATTGTATAAATGATTATGTCCATGAGCAAAATAGATTTTGTCTAGGGATTAATATATTTTATAAAATCGCTATTTGTTTGAGTTGTGTTTCGTTAATGGTTGTTCTTCTCTATTTCGATTGTGTTTATTGATTTTTCATGATTATATGCTTGTATAGATATAGTGAGAAATTGGGGTTTGACACTCGGGAGAGGTAAACCCGAATTCGGACTAGGGTAAACACAACGCGACGATCTAATAACCCGGGAGGGAGTTAGAAAGTGTGCAATCAATGATGTTAGGATAAGACTCATGTGACCTAACATTGAGGGAGACTTATTCGTTGATGCGAAGTCACATATTTACTCGTCTTACACTTGGGAGAGGTGGCGAGTGAGTTTACGATACAAAGATTGTCGGATAGGTCGAACACCGTTTTTGTAAACTAAACGAGACCAAACACGTTTTTTGTAAACGAAGTTAATCCCTACATAATTTTTCCCCTTAAACATCTCAATATAGTAATATTAGTATAATTAGATTTAATTAACTTAGTATTAGTATTAATTAATTGTAAACTCAATTTTTATCGCCTAGATAAAATTAAGTTATGATAATTATTTTTATCGCCTAGATAAAATTAAGTTATGATAATTATGGTACTCGATAATAATCTCAACCAATTCCTGTAGATACGACAACCCTTACTCCTTCCCATCTATACTAAAACTTGACCCGTACACTAGCGGTGAAAGTGGTGATGTAATATTCCGCCACCAAGTTTTTTGGTGCCGTTGCCGGGGATTGTGTTTTAGATTATTGTTGATATTGTGAGTAAATGACATAATTTTAATTTAGTCATTTTTTAGTGTTTATAATTTTTGTTTTGTAGTTTTGTTTTTGTTTTCCTGTAAGGTGCTTGAAGATATTAGATCAACATGTACTCTTGCATTTCTTTCAATGGGATTACAAGCCATTTTATAGTGCTTGGGATCATTACAAAGAATTTCTATTCTGGTTTCCAAACCATCATTTTTCGAGGGAGTGTCAACTACTAAACTTCCTCGATGGGTTACTAGCCGCTACCAGAAATTGGATTGAAAGAGGAAACGGTACCACCTCTTTCGACCAACTAATCGTAGATGAAGCCTATTAGTTGTTAGAAGACATGGCCGGTTATGATTATCACTGTTGGAATTATTCAACAAGCTACCAAAGCTTGGGTGATAGTTTCACTCTTTCAGTGCCATGGATTGACATACCGAACTAATATGTTGAGTCTTCCCCCGCCCTGGAGGAAATATTCGTTGATTTTATTGGGGAGACTCAAGTGTTTTGGAGGGAGACGCATGACTGGATCAATGAGCATAAAGATCGTCTTGATAATATTGAGACGATTTTCACTGAAATCGATGCGACCGTAATGTTTCTTCAGATGCAAATCGGTCAGCTTATCTGCTTGATTGAGGCCAAGTCAGACGTGGTGGCACTGGAAGATACTAATGCCACATTCATCGAAAGCCACCATGAGGAATCGAAAACGAGTTGAAAGAGATTGGGAGAGTTCAAATGTGATTGCTCGAATAAGACAGGAACCCAAGCATGGATCGACGATTGTGATTCGTCATCATTGGAGACCCACATTGTGATGCCACCATCGATCCCAGATGATCACATTTACAAGGATCCAATGTGGCTCACTTATCCTTTACCCTCATTAGTAATGTCCTTTCATGCCCACCAATTGCATGAGCCGGTGAGGAGTGTTGTTAAAAGTTCGGGCTGATTAGAGCCAAATCTCGCCAAGCTTGAGGGTGTACTAAACCAAGACCACTATGTAGTGTTGTTTGAAACATACTACTGGTCGAAGCTGCTCTTTGATGAGCCGTTCTCCATGTCGGACCGAGAACAATAAACCAAGCGCTTATTGAGAGACAACCCAAGTAAAAAATAAGTTAAATCCATCACAGCCGACTTGATTCGGAGGTGAGATTTTCTCGTCTCCCAGGTACGTGTTCTAAACCCCCATCTTTATTATCATGTTTTATGCTATCATTAGGATCGTTGATGGGTCATTTTGGGCACTGCCTGTTTTAAGTTCGAAACTGATGTGTAGTATTTTAGTATTGTTAGTTTATGTTGTTTTGTTTTTATTGTGTTCATGTTTGTTTAGGTTAGTTGTTATTGTGTGCTGAGTGTTGACTTCATCTGGGCCATTTCCCGATGATGAGTTTGTCCCCTGGTTGTTTATTGAGGTCGAGCTTAAAGCTAATTCATGTGTGTTCTGTGTGCTTGACGTATCGTTTTAGTAAAAGTTATTGTAGATCCTAAATGCACGAGCACGTAAACTCATTGTATAACTGTCCAATTGATTTGAAAATGATTATCCGTTATCCAAGTTCATGACAATAGGGATTTTAGAACTTAATTTGGGGAAAATTCGAGGTGAAATCCTAAGCGAGGTAGTTCGGGAGATATGATTTAGGTATTTGTTTTTATTACTTGATCCTTTTAAGCCTACCTTGTAAATGTTTATCCCTCATTACCCTGTTGAAGCCAGAAAATCATTTCAATTCAGAACACACAACAAATACCCTGGGCGATAAAACTTCTTTCCAAACCTGTATCGCTGAGTCAAAGGCACAATTTGAGTGAATCAAGTTAGAAGTTGCAAATGCTACTTGAAGTAAGCGGTTGGGTTTAGGGTAAAATTTTTATTGGTTCGATATTCGAGTACTCACTTGTCATTTTTCTTTCGTTGAAAACCACACTTGTGTAATTCTAGTAATCAATTAAGTTTGGGGGTGTGGTATGTTTAAAAAAAACAAAAAAACAAAAACAAAAAGACATATGTACATATAATGCAATTTCCATTTGTTTTGACAAGTGAATATGACATTCTTAAATGTATTGTTCCGGGTTGTTTCAAAATTATCTATGGGGGTTTAAGAGTGATTTTGTGCCAAGCGACATGCCTCGGGTATCGTCAAGTTAACGACGTTAACCTGTTTTCTATTTCCGATATACCCTTGGCCATTTTCCAAAACCGAACTAAGTCATACTGATCTTTTTGAATTGCTTAGCCTACATTAGTGGAGAATAGAACCCAAGTCAAGCTTATGGATTCCCTATACCTAAATGGTTTTAGTCATGAACTTTATTGAGGGATAATCCCATCTAATCAACGGATAGTTGTATAATTGAGTTTTAACACACACACTTTGATAGGATCCAGAATGGCATTTACTATCATCAAATGTTGAAATTCTAGAACACCACATGGTGTGATTTATTCTTGAACATGATAGGATTGGGGACCGATGAGGGAAAAATTGTTTGGCCGATAGATGATATTCAAAACTTGTATATTATTGTTTTTTGGTATCTTTCATTTTTTGTTTTTAATTTCATAATTTGTTGTTATATTTTCTTGAATTGTGTGGGTGCTTTGCTCGAGGACTAACAAAATTCCAAGTTTGGGGGTATTTGATAGGTGTAATTTACTTATCTATTTCTAAACCAAACTTGTTAGTTTTCGAGTATGTTTATTATATTTTAATACATTTTTATTCTTTTTGGTATAAATCAGGTGTGTGGGGGTGAAAATGCATGAAAACGGATCATAAACAATCAAATCAGATCAAGAATGGTGGGAAACAAGCATAAGAGAAGAATTCAGAAATCCAGCCCACCGTCATGGCGTCCAGACCACCACTACGACCGTCAATATGCAGAGAAGGCCAAATGTTGCGAAAACCCACCGCCGCAGTGGTAAGATCCACTGTCGCGGCAGTGAAAGAACAGGAAGCTCTCTAATTCCACCGCCGAGGCCATGACCCAGCCGACATACTCACCGCCACGGCGGTCACTCTGAACACTTTTTAGACATTTATTTAGATATTTTGAGCCCCTATATATTCCTCCCTCCTCTATTTTGGCCAAGAGAGAGAGATCATTAGAGACTCCTTAGGTTTAGGATAGTTTGAGAGTGTTTTGGGGAGTGCTCAACTAATTCCGAAGGAGAAGAACATGTTGCGAAGAAGGAGAAGCAATCGTCGAGCGATTTTAGCGGCAAATCTTCGGACTATGGCTAAGTTCTTCCATTTCTCTCTTTATTTTCTTAACTTCGGTAGTTTGTTGAGCATGTTTAGCTCAATTTTCATTATATAAACGGTTATGGTCATGAGCTAAACAAATTTTATTTCGGGATTAATAAATTTTATAAAATCGTTGTTTATTTGAGTTGTATTTCATTAATGGTTGTTAATCACTATTTCAATTGTGTTTATTAGTTTGTCATGATTATATGCTTGTATAGATATAGTAAGAAATCGAGGTTTGACACTCAGGAGAGGTAACCCTGAATTCGGACTAGAGTAAACACAACGCGATGATCTAATAACCCGAGAGGGAGTTAGAAAGTGTGCAATCAATGACGTTGGGGCAAGACTCATATGACCTACTGTCGTTAAGACATTGAGAGGGACTTCTTCGTTGATGCGAAGTCGCATATTCACTCGTCTTACACTCGGGAGAGGTGGCGAGTGTGTTTATGATACAAAGATTGTTGAATAGGTCGAACGCCGTTATTGTAAACTAAACGAGACCAAACATGTTTTTTGTAAATGAAGTTAATCCCTAGATAATCTTTTCCCTTAAACATCTAAATATAGTAATATTAGTATAATTAGATTTAATTAACTTACTATTAGTATTAATTAATTATAAACTCAATTTTTATCGCCTAGATAAAATTATGTTACGATAATTACGGTACTCGATAATAATATCAACCAATCCCTGTGGTTATGACAACCCCTACTCCTTCCCATCTATACTAAAACTTGACTCGTATACTTGCGTTGAAAGTGGCGATGTAATATTCCGCCGCCACGTATCCATTAACCTTAAACATAAGGGAACTACGTCAAACTTGATATTTGGTTATTTGCCAAAGTATGTAGGAAACCTAATAAGGGTTCAATCACCTTTAATAAATAAAAAAAATATCCTTTAAATCTTATATAAATGATGTACGTGATAACCTAATCTTTGGTTACTCATCAAAGTACGTAGGTGACCTATATAAGGTTCGATCTTTAAAAAATACAAAAAACATATTCATTTTGTTGAGCCTAAGATTTTGATAAACAATTAAGTGTTGATATTTTGATGGAACTAATGTTTTAATTGAGTGTTTTGGTTATTTAAGTTCCAGTGATAAAGATGATGACAAATGGGTGCTATATGATGATGTCAAAGATATTGAAGAATTAAGAGTTTGAAGAAATTAGAGAAAATAACCCAGGCTAATTTTAACTCTTAATATCCCAATTAGGAACACACACGGCACAAAATATTTTTATTGTTCATTTGTGCTTAGATTAAGTGAAATTATTTGCTCCAATATGTGATTTGAAAAGAAATTTTTTTAAATGACTAAAATGGAATATAAGAAGATTAGTGGAGCTTATTTAGAAGATAAAATGGTTAAAGGGGTGAAAACGTAAAAGAGAATAAGTTAAAAACGAGTTCAGAACGATCCAGAAGACACAAGTCGACCGATAAGTCGACTGGAATAATCAGCATGAAGTCTCTATATCTATAAGTCGACAGGTAGGTTGACCGACTAAGAAAAGCTGAACTTTCTGAATCTACAAGTCGACAGGTTGGTCGACTGGTGAAGGCAAAACGAACTCTCATAATATACAAGTTGACAAGAAACTATTTATTCCGAGATGATATCCAAAAGTTGCTGTTTTTAGTTAGGATTTGAGAGAGATTTCAGGGATATTTTTATATTTAAGATATGCTTCACCTGAAATATAAATCCTCTTGATTTGGTTCATTAATTTTTAATGTTTCTCAAATTGGTACGTAAAATTATTTCTATTTTATCTAATTAAGTTTGAGAAATATTTGGGAGACTTAATTGAAAGATTTGAAAGCTGTTATTAAGTGAATTGAATCAAAATGAAGTCATTATGATATAAGGGGTCGATAAGTGCTATTAATTGTCATGACACATGTGAACTAGCCATCAGAAGGTTGTTTTTATTTTCCCTTAAATAGACCTGCGAATTTCTTATATCATAAAGGAAGAGAAATCATATCATATCATAAGAGTAAGATTTTCTGAGAGTTATCGTTCTCAGAGTTTGTGAGCTATTCTAAGAATGATCTTGAGAATCAATTGCGATTAATATTTGCTACTACCATATTTAAAGTTACATTGATCTATTTATTCTTTCTGTGGATTCCAAGTGAGATCTTTCTCTTTATATTCTATTATTGCATTATTTGTTTATATTTTGGAAATTGGTCTTAGAAATTGTTTCTCGTTTTCTATTGAAGAAAAATATTTTACAAACAATTTCTTGAATCTGATTACGTGCTCAAATATTTGCTACCCATATCTTATTAAAATAAGATTTCTATGTCACGTTTTTCTATTACTAGTTGGGATATTAATTGAGTTATTATTTATCTGGGGTGGTAGAAGCTCCGATTGAGATTTTATGCTTATCAATTTGTATTGGTGAGTAGTGTGACGGATTAAATACTATTAGGGGTATTTAATCAGGGGTAGCTGGTTTTCAGTTTCTTCTTGTAAAGAGATTGAGGTAGTGATTCTCCCTGGATAGAATTGTGATTTTTGAGTAAAATTTGTAACAGTTCAATCCTTACCGAGTAAAAGAATATTTGGAGTGTTTGATGAGGTTTTGATTCTTTGGCCTTAGTATTAAATGAATTAGGTTATTCTTTAGCCTGTCAAAAGTAAAGGTTCTTCCTTAGCCTGGGAAAAGGATATTGTAAAGGTTGATTCTGAGCCTATATAAGAATCGGTGTGAGAGTTTGGTTCCTACCTTTGAAGGGATCTTGAGAATTAGTGGGTTCGAATCTCCATGGAGCTCGGAGGACTGGACTAGCCAAGAATAGCTTGGTGAACCTGGATATATCTTGGTGTGCTGCAATATTTACTTTGTTTATTTTTTCTGTTTGATGTGCACCTAGTTGATTTATTTATTCCCCTGTGTTATAAAAATAATAATTAATTTAGGATTAAAATTAATTATTTGATTTATTGAAGTTTTATTATGATAAATTTTTTAAATACCCAATTCACCCCCCATCTTGGGTATTCCATTGGGTCAATAATTGGCATCATAGCTGGTTTAGTTCGATATTTTTAGCTAACGAAGATCACATGGTGCACATAGTAGGCACACTAGCTGAGGAGAAGTCTATGCATCGACCACCCTTGTTTGGAGGTGAAAGTTACTCGTTTTGGAAAGACAGGATGATAGCCTTTCTTTAGGCTACAAATTATGACGTGTGGCTAACAATTGAGGATGGTTCGTTTATTCCAATAGAAAATAGAGTTGAGAAGAAGAATGAACAACTCACTGCTTCCGAAAAGCAGAAACTCTCGATTAACTCTCAAGCTATCAATATTCTCTTTTGTACTTTAGATGCTAATGAATATTCTAGAGTTTCAAGTTGCAAATCTGCGAAGGAGATGTGAGATAAGGTACAAGTCACCCACGAAAGGACAAGTCAAGTGAAGCAGTTAAAAATCAGTGCTCTTATGAGAAAATTTGAGTTGTTCAGGATGGAAGAGAATAAATCGATTCATGAGATGTACACTCGTTTTAACAACATATGCAATAATATGAGTCAACTTGGAAAGCAATACTCCATGGAGGATAGAGTACGAAAGGTTCTAAGGTCCTTAACAAAAATATGGGAGTCAAAGGTGACAACAATCTAGGAAGCCAAGGATCTTGGCAAATACGATATTGATGATCCTATTGGCAATTTGATGACCCATAAATCGATGATTAAAGGTTATGGGGATGACACCGGAAATGGCAAGAGAAAATCCTTGGAGCTAAAAGTTCAAAAAATTGAAGACAAGGATGACAGTGATGATAAAAGTCTTGATAGTGAGCAAGAGAAAAATGTGTCACTTCTTACAAACAATTTTAGAAGAATGACTCGGCGCACATTCCGTCGAAGAAGAAACCTTAACATGTCTAAAGTGAAATGTTACAACTGTCGTAAGATCGGTCATTTTCAAAGCGATTATCCCGAACCAAAGAAGGATAAAGAAAAGTAAAAGAAGAAGAAAGAAAAGAAGAGTAAGAAAAAATCGATAAAAGCTACTTGGGATGATACTGATTCAAGTAGCTAGGAAAATTCGGATAGTGAAGACATGTCCATGCTTGCATTAATGGCCACTGGTGGTAAGGTAACTAAATGTTCAAGTTCTTGTCCTTTAAATTTTGATGAATTATTTGATGTTTATCAAGAAATTTCACATGATTATAAAAATCAGTGTTCTAAAATAAATGCCCTTCAAAGTACAATTAACACATTAAACAAGCAAGTGGTGGACTACGAATCTGAAAACAATGGATTGAAGTCTAAATTGATGGATTTGCAATCAATTGTTCTCAAATTCACCGATAGTAAAAATAACTTGAAAATGCTTTTGGGAAGTTAACATGGAGTTTTTGATAAAGCTGGTATTGGATTTCAGAAAAATATTGTTAGTAGGTGTGAAGGGATGTAAGGGTTTGGTTCCTACTTTTAAAGGGATATTGAGAATTAGTAGGTGTGAATCTCCGTTCGGCTTGGAGGACTGGACTAGCTAAGGGTAGCTTGGTGAACCAGGATATATCTTGGTGTGCTACAATATTTACTTTATTTATTTTTTATGTTTGGTGTGCACTTAGTTGATTAATTTATTCCCCTGTGCTATAAAGATAATAATTAATTTAGGATTAAAATTAATTATTTGGTTTATTGAAGTTTTATTCTAATAAATTTTTTAAATACCCAATTCACCCCCCTCTTGGGTATTCTACTAGGCCAACACGTTTCATTTACTATATCTTGCATGTTGGAACTACATGTTGACCTGATTCCTTGTGAAAACAAGGATATGTAGGAAGCCTAGATAAGGTTCTGTCGGTTATATTTCAACATATTATAATTGCTATTGGATTGTCGATGCCTAGAATAGTGTAGAATGGTGTAGCATTTATTGATTTTCATTACATAAAAATACAAAAATATTTTCATTGTTATTTATAGTTGCATAATAGATAATTAAACATTTACCACTTTAATTATGTTAAAATACTTAAAAAAGGGAATTATTTTGTTAATGAAATCAAAGAAAGTCACTTGGGTATTGTTTAGTAGTGAATATTCATTTAGACCAGGGTACCATTTATGGACGGGTATCTTGGGGTACGTAAAACCTTCCCCAAGCATAACTGACCCCCAAACTTTAAGAATATCTTTGGTACATAGACCTGATGAAGTCAAAACACGGGCCATTCTAAAATAAAATTGAATTTATAATACTCCCGGTGACCTAGCACACCATTTAACCCATACTAGGTGGTGACTCATTTTTAAACATAAAATCTTGGCCCAAGAAGTTTTTTAAAACCAATACCTAGAACATCTCTTGAAAAACCATTTCAAAATAAACGGATTTGGAGAACTTAGAAAATGAGGAATGGCAACTTATTTCTTCTTCTTTCCTAATTTCTATTTTTTTCGCTATCAAAATCCGAGGTGCCTCATATAATGGTCTAATTTAATATTGAAATTATGTTATCATTATTTTGATTATTCGCGGGGTGTGAATTACAACAAGAAAAATGATTTATGAAAGTTAGAGTATAAAGACCTGAGTCGACCTTAGATAAAATAAGCCTGCAGTTAGTGATACGTAGATCTAGTACATAGGCATACAAGTTAATACCTAATTCATTAGAAGGGACTTAAGAATTTAAGTGAATGACAGAGATAGATATGGTCTTCTTTTCTCTTTTCTCGGAATAGCGAGGTTGGGTTCGTCTAGCTCAAGGTTTATCACAGAGAGGCAACACTTCTTTGCATCTTAGTAGTCTTTGGCTATCTTCGATAGAGAGAGAGAGATCGGGTCCATTTTTTTATCTTACGAGCGGATCTTGGATGGTTTGTTTAGCAAGAGTTACCTAAAGCAGATTTTCTAGGTTTATTAAGTGATTAAAATCCCAGAGGATGCAGATTATCCTATCCTTATGCATGCTTGTATTCTTGTCTCTATATAAATATGTCTATATAAATGGATGATTATGTTCGTGTTGTATGTAATGCAATCCTAGGAAGATGTAGCTCTAGCAGGCAACTCTCAGATATGTCTTGGACAGACCTTGCCTTGGACTTGGTTTCGTAGGACTAGGATAACTTGCAATTTTCAATTTATCCTCAAATTTAGAAGTCATAGTCATAATAAGACTATGCATGATTGACCTTTTATTATCAAGATACGGATCATTCTTCCTAGGACTCCAAGGAAAATAAGTCATTTTTCTTCTTCAAGATATGGATCATGGCTCCTAGGACTTAAATGACATAATTGTCTCTTCTTCTTTTTTCTTTAAATAAAGAATCATTGTTCTTACAACCTAATGACATAATTTATTCCTAAAAAATGGATCATTGCTCATAGGACTCGATGAACGGTCTAAAATACCTTTGACTTCATGATGTCTCTTTGAGGGTGAATCTATTTTGATAGTGAGGGTGGTGAACCTTAGTTGGTTTCTTAACCGAATAGGTTTTGACCTTCCTAAGGCATTTTGAATCTAAACAAAATGTCTTCCTAATGTCGCATGATTCCTACTGTATAGACTTTATGAGAAATGACACATTGCTTAGGACATGACATATATCTCTTGGGGAAATGTGATCCGGGGTATATTTACTATTGGATCGCATAGTCTTGATTCAACTGTGTGATGACACTTTCTTATGTCTTGGTAAGCTCGGCGTGATTTTGCACGATCAAAGTAGATTACTTTATGTTGTTAGCGGATGAATTTTAGACAACTTTGTTTAGCGAATGTAATTTGTTTTTGTTTATTTAAGATGGATTTTTGTGTATTATTGAAAGACGTATGTCTTTGTGATTTAGAGTGAATCTTCAATATATTATGAGGATGAAATGGGCATTTATGATTTGATGTTTATATTTGAGGATTTATTATGTTAAGTGAAATAAGTATTCTTGTTCTCTTCTGTAGCTTGCTCCGTATTCTAATTTTTGAAGATGTTTTTCGACGTTGAGTAAGCTAGCAATGCGTGGGATAAAACAAGAACTCTTACACTGATTATTATGCCCCTACTTGTCCGAGAAATTTTTATTCTATCTAACTAGCATAACAATTATTTAAATAGTTGTACAGAAGATAAAAATAAAATCTATCTCCAAGATAGTGTTCTAAGAGGAATAGGGTTTTGGTTGTTCCTCTATCCTAGGCTCACTATATGCGGTTCACGGTTTTTCTTCTAACCCATCCTAGAAAGCTTCGGTTCCCAAACCTTCAAACCTATGGCGTCCTCCCCAGAGGAACATCCATCGTTTGTTGGTGGTCCGAGCGAGGCGAGTTTCGTAGCTTGATCCCGAGGGAGAAACCCACCCTCTACTAACTCCTCTTTCTATCCTGAGGGTTTTGGTGCTTAGGTTAGCGTAATCACATCGCAAGATTTCAGACCCTACTGCCGACCTCTCTATCCCTGAGAGGGTTACGGCTTAGATATTCATCATGATATGCAATGCAAAAGTGGTGCTCTTGGAGAGAGTATACTAAAATTAAATGTGGAAATTTAAAGACTGTAAAGTAAATACATATATTTAAAGGCAGTGAATAAATGACAATAAATAAGTTCATGAAAATATATAAACATGTTAAAAGAAAATGTTTATTATTTTTTTTAGGGAATTGTTTATGTTTGAAAATAGAAGACATATTTCTTGGATTCTATTTAAGTGTGTGAGAGAGAAGGTGTAGATTCAAGACCTCTTCGAAATGAAAATAGGGCCCCTATTTATTGGGACAGTATGCCTACTCATTGACCTATGCTAAGGCAATTCCTAGAAGGTCCTTAAGGCTTGTTTGTCCTAGTGGTGACCCCATATTGTCTTGATTTTGAATGGTTTTGAGCAAATCTTCAAGATTCGGTAAGATTCTCTAAGATCTTTTGTAATCATGAGCAATCATTACACAATCTTAGATATGATTGATTGAACATGGGATCATTTATGGCTTGAAGTGACATATTGGGTTTGGTTTAGGGGCTAAACACTGGTTATTTTCACTCTTTCGGTTTAGTTCCTATTAATGCTTCCAAGGTTCTTTGAATGTTGTCTTGAGGTGTCACTTGGAATTTAATTCCTAATGGTGACCCTTGATATGATGGGCTTGGATTTAGTTGGATTTAGATTGGACCGACTTAGTTTCTTGGTAACCAACAGTTACATTTCAAAAGTTTTAGTTAACCATAAGATATTTTGATGAAAATATCTAGGTTCTTTGAATCTACCCCATCCATGTTATCCCAAGAATTAAATGATTGACGGAATGGACACTTAATGTCTACATTAAGTGTATGCAAGGTGGCGAACCAGATTGATTCAGTTTCGATAACAGTTAGTCACTTTCTAAGTGCCTTAATTCCTTCCTAAGATATTTTGTATAGAGAATATCTTCGGGGTTTCTTGTTCATTTCAATGTTCATTTGTGAGTCATTAAATGATTGGTTGGGCCCTTAATTCAATGGTCTCTGATGGCTTGTCAAGATGACTTTGGTTTAGTTAATTTTAAATCAAGTCCAAATCCTTAATTACTTTGGTAATTTTGAATTTTTCATGGCAATTTACTGGTTTGATCAAGACCTTTGGCTTGATGTTTTGGAGGATTTGATACATCAAATGAAAAATTAGAGAAGTATTTTTGGTGCCAAGAAGACAAAAACAAAAGTAATTGACAAAACTTCCGTAAGCTAAAGTGTAGGAACTAATTTCCTTCATATTAAAAGTGATTTTATGAAAAATCCACCTTTAATAATGTCATTTTAGCCCTCCTTAACTTTAGAAACTTTCGAGGTTGACCCAAAACTTTTACTAATATCGAATTCAGTCAAGTTGATAATTTTATGTTTTCTTGTGTTTTTGAGTTTTTGTTGTATTCAATGTAATCTAAGATGTAAATTTGTTCCCTTTAAACATCAGTTTAAAATTTATCCAAATTTGCGTTTTAGACTTAATACTTTTGCAAACTTAAATAAGCGGGTAAAATGGGGTGTCTACTAGTGGAATTTAGAATTTAACTATACTTCGATTGGGGATTTCATTGGTCATCTTGAAATTAATTGAGAATAGAATTGTCTTAATTGGAAATATCTTGCATCACTTGAAACTACATCATTCCTATGTCGACCTGACATCACTCTCTCCAATCCCATTTAGACATTTGTCATCCCTCCCCAAATCTATTGTTTTTTCAAAAAATATTTTTTAATGTACTTTTATGTATTTTTAAGTGATTTAATAATAATAAAAATAATCCAAAATCAGCTTTTTTCCAGCCTGTTTAATCGACTTTGGAAAGGAAAATTTAATACTATGTGCAACCAATTAGCTGAAGATAGGTGGAGGGTTGGGTTGTAGTTTGAACGAAGGCCCTACCCTAGGACCCCCATCTTGTGACGCAGCCTCGGCCTCAGGGGGCTATAAGTAGCGCCCATTTGTTCCAGTGCAAGAGGTCCCGATCTTGAGAGGGTTCTTGAAGCTTTACGGTGCCATTCTGCTGTTTTTTGTTTTTTTTTTCCTAAAATGCTCAAGAGTACCTTCCAACATTTAATTTATGAAGAAGAATCCTATAGATTCTGGGCTAGGAACACAAATTTTACAGTTTTTTTTTTTTTTAAGTTGATGTTATTCCCTCCTATCCCTTAGTCCTTTTCTTTTCTTTTTTTTTTCTTTTTTTCTTTCACTTATGATCTTTGATACGGGTACACAAGACCGGGATTATCTTACTTACTCTCTAGACCCCATATAAAATGGTGGCAACCAAAGGTTCATAATGTCTAGGCTAGGATTTTTATATCTTAGATCTAGTTATTTAATATTGAATTTAATTTCCACCATTTACTTTCCATGCAATTTAATTTCCACCTTTTAAATGCCATCGTATCTTGTTAGATGTAAATTACTTATCTATTTCCAATCCGAATGTTGTTAGTTTTTGAGTATGTTTAGTACATTTTAATACATTTTAATGTATTTTTATTCTTTTTGTACTCAATCAAGTGTGTAGGGTGAAAATATATGAAAACGGATGCTAAACGATGATATCTGATCAAGAACGTTGGAAGAACGGTGGAAAAACATGCACGAAGGCAATATTCAGAACAGTAGCCCACCGCCTAGGCGATAAAACTGCAGAGAGGTGCTTAAATCTGCTGGAAGCTCACCACCTAGGCGGTGAAATTGCAGGATGGTCCCTGAATCTACTGCCTCCTCCACCACTGTGGCGAAGATCAAACCGACATACCCACCGCCTAGGCGGTCACTCCGTACCAGATTTAGATTTTATTTAGATATTTTAGGATATTTTGTTTTATTTAATCTTTCCTCTTCCCTCATTTTCGGCCATTAGACCTCCTACCATATTAGAGGCATATTTGGAGAGGTTTTGGGGAGCTCAAGCAAATCCAAAGGAGAAGAACACAAAGCAAAGAAGGAGAAGCGATCTTGGAACGTTCTTAGCGACAAACCTTCGGACTACGGCTAGTTTCTCTCATTTTTTTCTTCATCTCTTAACTTAGGATTATTGTTTGAGCATGTTTATCTTATTCTACATTTATATACGGTTATGACCATTGACTAAACATAGGTTGTTTAAGGATTAACACTATATTTATGAATATGTTGTTTGATTGAGTTTATGTCTCATTAGCGGTTGTTCTTCGTTATTTTACTTGTGTTTATCGTATTGTCTGTTTATTATGCTTAGATGGATATATCGAGAATTCGGGGCTTGACACTCAGAAGAGGTAACCCAGGAATCGGACTAGTGTAAACAACGTGGCGATCCAATAACCCGAGAGGGGGTTGGATTGTGGGCAATCGATGACATTGCGGCAAGACTCACGTAACCTAGGGTCGTTAAGACGTTGAGGGTGACTTGTTCATTGATACGAAGTCGCGTATTCCCTCGTCTTATACTCGGGAGGGGTGGCCAGAGAGTTTACAAACTGAGATTGTTGATAGGGTAAACACAACGTGACGATCCAATAACCCGGGAAAGAGTTGGATTGTGTGCAATCAATGATGTTGGGGTGAGATTCACGTGACCTAGGGTCTTTAAGACGTTGAGGGGGACTTCTTCGTTGACACAAAGTCGCGTATTCCCTCGTCTTACACTCGGGAGAGGTGGCGGGAGAGTTTACGAATTGAGATTGTTGGATAAGTCGAACGCCGTTAATGTGAATTAAAATGAGATCAAACACGTATTCGTAAATGAAGTTAATCCCTAGACAATCTATTCCCTCAAAACTATCTCAATATAATATTAGGATAGATAATTTAATTAGATTAATTAGATTAGTATTAATATTTAATTTAATTGACGTTTATTTTCGCCTAGATAAAGTTAGGTCATGATAAACACGGTACTCAATAATAGTTAAAGCCAATCCCTGTGGACATGATACTCTTACTCTCCCCACTTTTACTAAAACTTTACCTTGTATACTTTCGAGTGAAAGTAGCGGCGCATTTACACGCTACCAAGTTTTTGGCGCCGTTACCGGGGATTGGTTGTTGTCAAATTCAGTTTTCGGAAATCGTCACCAAGTTTTTGATGACGTTGCTGGGGATTTGTTGTTTCTTTTTTTTTTTTTTTTTTTTTTTTTTTTTGATATTGTGAGTAAATGACCGACTTTTACTTTAGGCATTTATTTTGTTTATAACTTTTTCGTTTGTCGTTTTTGTTTTTGTTTTCCTGCAGGGTACTTGAAGATGTTAGATCGACAAGCACTCTTGCATTTCTTTCAATAGGATTCCGATCCATATTACTGTGCTTGGGATCATTACAAGGATTTGCTACTCCGATTTCCGAATCACGGATTCCCGAATGAGTGTCAACTACTGAACTTCCTCGATGGGTTACAAGCCGCAACCAGAATGTGGGTTGAAAGAGAAAACAATACCACTTCTTTCGACCAACTAACCGTGGACGAAGCCCATTGGATGTTGGAAGACATGGCGGCCTTTGATTATCAGAGTTTTAATTCTACGGCGCCATGGATTGACACCCCAGACCAATACGTTGAGTCTTCCCGCGGTCTGGAGGAAATACTCTTTGATTTTATTAAGAAAACTCAGATGTTTTGGAGGAAGATGAATGACCAGCTAAATGAGCACGAGGATCATCTCGACAACATTGAGACGATTTATACTGAAATCAATGCGTCCATAATGTCTCTTCAGATACAAATCGTTCAGCTAATCTACTTAATTGAGGCCGAGCCAGACGAGGTGGCACCCGGAGATTCACAAGCCATATTCATTGAAAGCCACCGTGAGGAGCCGGAGACAAGCAAGAGGTACTTGGGTGACATCGATAGTGTCACAACCCGCCCCGGACACCCGTCATCCCAAGGCTGGCGTGACTAGAACATGACATCACCAATTCTTAAATAACCAAAAGAATGACAATATACACCCACGGTATAATACAAACATCTACTATGAGGGACACACCCGTCCCGAAATTTTACTAGCTAAAAGTAGTTATTCATGAACCTTTTATTTTATTTTTCCTTTGACAACTTCTCTCAATCGTCTATACGACTCCATCACGTAGCTCTACCTAGTGCCAGTAGGGGACCGACTTCTAGTTGTTGTACCTGCGAGTGTAGTGCCTTCTCAGTAAAATATTTTTATAGTAATAACAATTTATTCTGTAATATCTAAAGGGATCAAGCTCAAATATGTAAACATTACTTAGCTCACAAAAGTTTTCATAATATTAGCAGTGAGAATAAAGCACTATATATAAGTTCCATACAAAGACATTTAGTACAAGAATCATGCCAATCACCATAATAAATATTAAATCACCCAATATAAGCAAAATACCACTTCTCAAAACATCCTCGCAAACACACACACGCTGGCCAGCCCAAGTGATCGTTTTAACCTTACGATCGGGAATTTGCAACGGTACCATACCATCCGTAGGATATGCCTTCCTACGAACACCCATCACTCCGCCGAAGTGGATAATCACTGCGCAGTATAAACGTCTAACATCACTCTGCCGAAGCAGATAAACATCACTCCGCCGAAGCGGATAACATCACTTCGTCGAAGCGGATAAATACTATAGCATCGTCTAATCAACAACATCGTCAAATTAATAACATCATCATCAAATTACAACGTAATGATATCGTCTAATCAACATCGTCAACTCACACAACCACCTCTCTTTCTCAAAATCGCCTTTTAAATCCAAAAATCATATTTCACACTTCCTTTTAAAGAAAACGTCCGATTTTATCAAAACCACTTTTCCACCTTTTATTTTTAAAAAAAAACAGTATTTTTAGAAAAACAGATGTTTCCTATTCTCTTTTAAAAACTCCGTCTAATTTCACCAAATCCAACAAAAATTCATTTTCAACTTCTTTTAAAAAACTATCGAAATTTTCTGAAAATCCAGTTTACCAATTCACTCAAATGCTGCTTGATCCATATCGTCTATAAATTCATACCATTTAAATAATCACATATTTCATCATATATATACATAGAAAAATAGTTAGGCAAGAAGGCAGCACACTCACCTGGCTATCCATTCCGAACAGTTTTTACTGACTATCTTCTATCGATACTCCAGTGCCTGCGAGCCTAATAGTGATCGGGCCTAAATTAATATTTTATGTAAAATAACCAAATCATGCAATGCAGGCCCTAAATTCCGTAATTTCTCCTGTACCCACTTTTAATTATGAACAATTGATATCCGGTAAATTCCGTTTCGTTAATAATTACTGTACGTGTTTGTTAATATGGATGGTGACAAAATTAGTAAAATTAACGATTCTAAATTATAATCCCGTTTGCTAATATTTCAATTTAGCAACCATGGTAATTGATTTAGATTTTACCTGCTCCGAATCGTCCGTCGGTCGCGAGAATGATATTTGGATTTTTATTGGGGAAGGGGTTTGCGTAATTTTTCTTTTTCTTCTTCTCTCTCTTTTTTTTTTTTTTTTTTTTTCTTTTCCTAGTTTGCGTTTATGTTTCCTGTTACGCAGTCTCGCCGCCGCCGCCGACATCTCACCGTCGATCAAACCTCGCCGTCCCACCAACCAGGCACACGCACCACCAGTCAAACAAATCCACACCTTTCCACGTCTACCCCTCCCATGCACTGCCGACCATCCCACACCCATACATGTACATCGCTCTCTCTCTCTAATTTTTCGGCGGAAACTCCGGCGACCTCCATGCACCCACAACACGCACACACCCTGCAGGGACAACACGCACCGATTGAGTAGAGCCACCAACGCCGTCGCACATGCTGCCGATCGTCACCGTCGGGCAGATTGGCGAACCCACGAACACACACTACACAACACAGAAAACAGGAACTGATCAGAGCAGAAAGCACATACACACATCACAACGTCAACAACAGCTACCGGAAGCTTACCGTCAACCCAGCTCACCTCCGTCGGCTGCTGAATAGCCCACCGCCAAACTAACGGACGACAACCTTCGATGAAATCGTGACAATCACCCCATCGGCACTCCACACCATCAGCAATGAACGGGACCTCACACTGTCGGCACCACCGACGATCGACCAATGACCGAACGAATTGCTCACACCTACGCTTGTCGGATCTCACCACCCCCTGACTGCCGGACCTCCCCTCTCTCTCTCCTCTGTTTCTGCTCTTCTTTCCTTCCTCCGTTGAAGATCACGATTGCATGTTTCAAAGATCACAATTGCATGTTTCAAGTAGATCGGTTTATTCCTAGCTTGCCACGTCAATGGATCTCGATCCTTCTCCTCTCCGTTCCGGTTGTTCTCTCGGCACCCACACCGTATGCGTGTATGTATATATATATATATATATATATATATATATTTATATAAAAATATTTTATTCTAATTACTCTTTTCTCCCCCAAATTTCTTTAATTCCTATTTTAGCCCAATTCACCATTTATAATTTTCTTCAAATTGTAATTTCACCCCTAAAAGTTTAAATGTTATCAATTGAAAGAAAATTTGAATCCTAAAGGTTGGATTTAATGTATACAAATTTACAATTCGCCCCCTAAACTTTTAATTCGGATAATGATTAATTCAATTCTACCCCATATTTTTCCCAATTGTTCCAAAATGTAACTAAAATGACGTACGTGCTAAGTCGGGGTCTTACAACCCTTCCCTCCTAAAAGAAATTTCATCCCGAAATTTTTTTACCTAATTGAACAAATGCGGGTATTTGTTCCTTGTCTCGTCCTCTCGCTCCTACGTCGCTTCTTCCACTACATGACGGTGCCATAACAATCTGACTAATAGAACCATTTTTGTTTGCAACACCTGGTCTTTACGGCTTAGAATTTGGACTGACTTCTCAACGTGGGTCAAATTTATTCCCAATTCGATCGGTTGCGAAGTCAATACACGAGAAGGGTCTGGCACATACTTCTGGAGCATCGATTCATAGAGATCGTCGTGTAGTCGAGATAATTCTGGCGGTAATGCAAGTCCATACGCTGTCGTGCCCACCCGGTCTAAAATTTCTAATGGTCCGATGTACCTTGGACTTAACTTCCCTTTCTTCCTGAACCTCATTAATTTTCGTCAGACTACTAATACGTTAAAGTTGCATCACAAAGTTATACTCGTCTCCTGTGATTCTAGAACAACTGTTTCCCATATATGGTCTCATCATCCCAAATCGCCAAAATTTATAACCAACAGCTTTTTGTCAAAACATAACCATCCAACAAACGAGGTGCACTTGGTCGGTTACACTTAACACGGATAACCCATTGTTAAAAAATATCATGTTCCTAACTACTTCCACTGCGTTACTCTGATAAAATCAAAATCAGTAACAACACTATATGCTGAAAATATTTCAGTACATTGAGTCTATTTCATTCCGTCGTAACCGGCACTTATCCATTTCATCCGACATTTTCTAGTCGCCCGTTGCAACAATATTTTCCATTCAACATTTAACCTAATAATAATTCCCCCAATCTCATAAGCACAAATAGCTCAACTATCCTTAACCTCGATGCCTATCTCAACTCTTTAATACTCCTATCAATATCTTTCATAATACCTAAATATCACCAATCCTCATAACTACAACTCAAATATATCAAATAAATAATCTATAAGAATTCCTTTCATGCCTCCACATTTTATCAAGTCCCTGACATGGTCACGTGCTTTAAGTTCGTTTCCACCTGCCTAATATGCTTCAAACATATATCCACGTATATATACGACTCAAAGGACATAGGTACGCCCCAGTCACAACAAAATCGATACATTCTAATAATTACTAGCTACTAACTGTAAGATATTATATCATGTATACATATCATCTCAAGGATATTTTAAATTCTCCTTGTCCTGTAACATCTCAATACTTCTAATTTCTAGTAAAAAGGTAGTCACATCGGTTATTTTTAAATCCCGCAAAAGTTTTGTTTTCCTATCTCCGTTCAATCCATCAGATCGGAATCCTTTATCCTTTTCATATAACACTTTATGCGATGCCACCATGATTGACGACAAGATAGTTATTAGCATAAACAGATTTTATTAACATTGCACAATCATCCCCCTTACCAGAAACTTCCACGACACAACTCTTCAACATATCTTCCAACACCTGAATCGTATTTCCTGATAAACCATTGATCCATAACTAGAACAAGGTATCAACTTCCACTTGGGAAACTAAAGGAATATGGAAAATTTTAACCCGCCTGTTCAAATATCTATCAGCTCCTAACACCACAGTTTTCCCCACGGATTGTTAATATACTGACGACTTATTTTACTTTGATAACAATTGTTGTCCAGATCACCATATGGCGACAACACCTATGATTTCAGAGTTCCAGTTCCAAGATTTCGAATAACCGATTAGTACAATTCCTAGAATTACTAGTCCTTATCCCTTTTGATTTTAAAAGAATATCTTGTCCCAGCTTAATTTTAATGTTTGCATTAAATTGGTGTATCACACAATCGAACAATCCTATCAATAAATATTGGACATGCGCGTCAGGAAAACACTACTCGAACTACTCTCCCTTTTCTTTTCTGGTATAGGTCAAGGCTACTATAGCCCACCTAGAGATTTCGTTACTTCTCGACCTTAACTTGACAACAAATCACCGAATAACAACTGCCGTGATTTCCCATTTCTAACTCGAAGCACAAATCCCGTCATACAGGAGATGTCACTAAATGTTAGAACGAATACGATCTCTACTAATTCCAAAAAGTTTCGAATTCCAGTCACATGTTCTCAGCCTTCTCCATATTTTGTCAACCCATCACTTCAACTTCCTTTGAATTCACTTGAATGCTATGCCCTAAGAGCACTAATCATATTTACTGCACTAGTCACCGCCTTAGTAACACATTCTGGAGATGTTTAACATGCTCTTCCCTACTTTCGACCGGATCACCGTTTTTACCATGTCACAATCTCTAATCTTCGATTACCAATACCCTACTCAAAAATCTGACACCCTATTTGTTGCAATCGATTTAACAACCTATCCATTCTAACTTTTACATTACCAACACCGGATCTTTATGGAAACACACACCGGGTCTACGTAAATTATTAGTTGATATTCTAATTTATTGTGACGACCTCTCCTTCTATTAAAACTTCCTAAACCGCAAACGAAGTTACTCCAATTCCCAATATCCAACAGTTAATTTTCTTTTTTATCTCTTTTTTATTTTATTTATTTTTTATTTATTTTATACATCACTCAAAATTATTCAAATTCAACTAAATGCAATCAATCATCGACTTAAGTTAATCCACTCAATTTTTCCTATCCCATAGCAATCACCTTTAAAGTCCCAAGATTACAATTTCAAATCTCAATTTCCCACATTCATTTACACCAGTGTACTTAACCAACTTATATGCCGAATGTTTACCTCCTTATTACTATGGAACTTATTTAACAACAACCACAATTACTAATCACGCTTACAAGCACCCTATCCATTCTCGAAACTACATAGGGAAAATCCCTAACTATTACAATATCCACTGCCGAAACTTGTTTGAACAGCATCTGCGTACTGACTTGTGATATCCTTTCTTTAACACTTTTCTAACCTCCTAAACCCACTACCAAACCTACTGAGGTACTAGATATACCTTCCCAACATTACACGCTTTTATTCATCCCCAAATTTGACTCCACCCGCAACTCTATATTACTCTTTCAAATGGATTATATCTACACGCACCTACTATCCTCCTAGATCCACAATCCTCGGCTACTTCTTATATATCATTTCCTATTACCTTGCTACATGCCACAACTGTTACTTCGTCTATTAATCAATCTAAAAAGTGCTACCAAATTAAATTCTTGTCTAGTAACGTCACAGTTTCCTTTCAGATTGCTTAGAAAGCGATTTACTCCTTTTGAATATTATTTCTTATTTCGACTTAAGTGTGTTCTGCCATATCATCTAGTATATTGATAACGACATGATTTGTTGTTTGTCTAACTTAACCTTCTTATCTTGTGGAAGATATCCCTCCTAGCAACATCATCACATGGTCATATCGTTGCTTACCAAAAAGACAACCCTCCACTCACCATGCTAATGCACAACTTTATGAAATAAAAGACCTAACACCCACATACCAAGCTCACCTATTAACACCCTATCTTATGTCCCCTACCGATTAGATAACTGGAACGTCCTCCTACCTCATGATCTTCTACCGACACATCTCCTGACAAGTCTACAGAACCTATAACCTAGGCTCTGATACCAAAATTGTAACAACCCGTCCCGAACACTCGTCATCCCGAGGCTGGCGTAACTACAACATGACATCACCAATTCCTAAATAACCAAAAGAATGACAATATACACCCACTGTATAATACAAACATCTACTATGAGAGACACACCCGTCCCGAAATTTTACTAGCTAAAAGTAGTTATTCATGAACCTTTTTTTTTTCCTTTGACAGCTTCTCTCAATCGTCTATACGACTCTATCACATAGCTCTACCTCGTGCCAGTAGGGGGACCGACTCCTAGCTGTTGTACCTGTGAGTGTACTACCTTCTTAGTAAAATATTTTTATAGTAATAACAATTTATTCTGCAATATCTAAAGGGATCAAGCTCAAATATGTAAACATTACTTAGCTCACAAAAGTTTTCATAATATTAGCAGTGAGAATAAAACGCTATATATAAGTTCCATACAAAAACATTTAGTATAAGAATCATGCCAATCACCATAATAAATATTAAATCACCCAATATAAGCAAAATACTACATCTCAAAACATCCTCTCAAACACACACATACTGGCCAGCCCTAGTGATCATTTTAACCTCACGATCGGGAGTTTGCAACGGTACCGTACCATCCGTAGGATATGCCTTCCTATGAACACTCATTACTCCGCCGAAGTGAATAATCACTGCACAGTATAAACGTCTAATATCACTCTGCCGAAGCAGATAAACATCACTCCGCCGAAGCGGATAACATCACTCCGCCGAAGCGGATAAATACTATGGTATCGTCTAATCAACAACATCGTCAAATTAATAACATTATCATCAAATCACAACGTAATGATATCGTCTAATCAACATCGTCAACTTACACAACCACCTCTCCTTCTCAAAACCGTCTTTTAAATCCAAAAATCATATTTCACACTTCCTTTTAAAGAAAACGTCTGATTTTATCAAAACCACTTTTCCACATTTTATTTTTAAAAAAAAACAGGCATTTTTAGAAAAACAGATGTTTCCTATTCTCTCTTAAAAACTCCGTCTAATTTCACCAAATCCAACAAAAATTCATTTTCAACTTCTTTTCAAAAACTATCGAAATTTTCAGAAAATCCAGTTTACCAATTCACTCAAATCCTGCTTGATCCATATCATCTATAAATTCATACCGTTTAAATAATCACATATTTCATCATATATATACAGAGAAAAATAGTTAGGCAAGAAGGCAGCATACTCACCTGGCTATTCATTCCGAACAGTTTTTACTGACTATCTTCTACCGATACTCTAGTGCCTACGAGCCTAATAGTGATAGGGCCTAAATTAATATTTTATGTAAAATAACCAAATCATGCAATGCAGGCCCTAAATTCCGTAATTTCTCCCGTACCCACTTTTAATTATGAACAATTGATATCCGGTAAATTCCGTTTCGTTAATAATTACTGTACGTGTTTGTTAATATGGATGGTGACAAAATTAGTAAAATTAACGATTCTAAATTATAATCCCGTTTGCTAATATTTCAATTTAGCAACAATGGTAATTGATTTAGATTTTACCTGCTCCGAATCGTCCGTTGGTCGCGAGAATGATATTTGGATTTTTATTGGGGAAGGGGTTTGCGTAATTTTTCTTTTTCTTCTTCTCTTTTTTTTTTTTTTTTTTTTTCTTTTCCTAGTTTGCGTTTATGTTTCCTGTTACGCAGTCTCGCCGCCGCCGCCGACATCTCACCGTCGATCAAGCCTCGCCGTCCCACCAATCGGACACATGTACCACCAGTCAAACAAACCCACACCCTTCCACGTCTACCCCTCCCATGCACTACCAACCGTCCCACACCCATACATGTACAGCTCTCTCTTTCTCTCTTTAATTTTCCGATGGAAACTCCGGCGACCTCCATGCACCCACAACACGCACACACCCTGCAGGGACAACACGCACCGATTGAGCAGAGCCACCAACGTCGTCGCACATGCTGCCGATCGTCACCGTCGGGCAGATTGGCGAACCCACGAACACACACTACACAACACAGAAAACAGGAACTGATCAGAGCAGAAAGCACATACACACATCACAGCATCAACAACGGCCACCGGAAGCTTACCGTCAACCCAACTCACCTCCGTCGGCTGCTGAATAGCCCACCGCCAAACTAACGGATGACAACCTTCGACAAAATCGTGACAATCACCCCATCGGCACTCCACACCATCAGCAATGAACGGGACCTCACCCCGTCGACACCACCGACGATCGACCAACGACCGAACGAATCGCTCACACCTATGCTCGTCGGATCTCACCACCCCCTGACCGCCGGACCTCCCCTCTCTCTCTCCTCTGTTTCTGCTCTTCCTTCCTTCCTCCGTGGAAGATCACGATTGCATGTTTCAAAGATCACAATTGTATGTTTTAAGTGGATCGGTTTATTCCTAGCTTGCCACGTCAATGGATCTCGATCCTTCCCTTCTCCGTTCCGATTGTTCTCTAAGCACCTACACCGTATGCGTATATATATATATATATATATATATATATAAATCTTTTATTCTAATTACTCTTTTCTCCCCCAAATTTCTTTAATTCCTATTTTTGCCCAATTCACCATTTATAATTTTCTTCAAATTGTAATTTCACCCCTAAAAGTTTAAATGTTATCAATTGAAAGAGAATTTGAATCCTAAAGGTTGGATTTAATGTATACAAATTTACAATTCGCCCCCTAAACTTTTAATTCGGATAATGATTAATTCAATTCTATCCCATATTTTTCCCAATTGCTCCAAAATGTAATTAAAATGACGTACGTGCTAAGTCGGGGTCTTACAGATAGAGATTCACACATTAATTGTTGTGAATTTTCACCGTTCGAATTCCAGTGGAGATGCTAACATTGATCCAACACGATTATATTTATGAGGATCCGATGTGGTTCACTTGTTCCTTTCTCCCACTAGCAACGCTCTTCTATACCCACCAAGTACGTGAGCCGGTGGAGCATCCTGTTGAAGGCTCGAGATATACATTGCCACATCTTGCCAGTCTTGAGGGCGTACAGAACCAAGACCCGTATGTGGTGTTGTATGACACTTACTATGGGTGGAAGCCACGTTTTGACGAGCACTTCGACGTGTCGAGCTGACGACCTTAAACCAAGCGCTTCTTGGAAGGCAACCCAAGGAAAAAAATGAGTTAGATATGTTGCAACGGATTTGATTCAGATGCGAGATTCTCTCGCCTCCCAGGTATGTGTTTTAAACCCCTGTCTTAATTTTCATGCTATATGCTATTATTGGGATCGCTGACGGGTCATTTTGGGCACTGCCTTTGTTGGCCCAGTAGAATACCCAAGAGGGGGGTGAATTGAGTAATTAAAAAATATTATCATAATATACTTGAATAAATCAAATAATTAATTTTATGCCTAAATTAATTATTATCGTTATACCACAACGGAATTATAATAAATCTAATTGCACACCCAAACAATAAAAATAACGAAAATAATAATGCACCACATAAAAGATTTACACTGGTTTACCAAGCTACTCTTGGCTAATTCAGTCCCTCGAGCTCCACGGAGGTTATACCCACTAAAACCAAGATCCCTTTAAAGGAAGGAACAAAACCTGCACACCGATTCTTTTACAGGTACAGAATCAACCTTTACAATTTCTTTTTCTCAAGCAAACGAAGAACCTTTACTTTTTATAGGCAAAAGAATAACCTAATTCTTTTTAACACTAAGGCTCAAGAATCAAAACCTCATCAAAACACTACAAATATCCTTTTATCCGATAAGGATTGAACCCTTAAAAAATCACTCAAAAAACACAATTATTATCTAGGAAGAATCACTACCTCAATCTCTTTACACGAAGAAACTAAAACTCGACTACTCTTGATTAAATCCCCCCAACAGTATTTAACCTGTCACAACTCACCAATACAAAAATTGATAAGTAGTAAATCTCACTCGGAACTTCTACCACCCCAGATAAATAAAAACTCAATTAATCTCCCAACTAGTGATAGAAATATATGAGATACAGAAATCAGATTTTAACAAGAATATGGGTAGTAAATTTGGAGCACGTAATCAGATTCAAGAAATTGTTTGAAAGAATATTTTCTTCAAAAATCAAAAACAATTTCTAAGATCAATTTCCAAAATAAAATAATAAACAATAAACAATATGGAAAGATCGCACTTGGAATCCATAAAATTAATGATTAGAACAGTATCGCTTCAAATTTGGTATTAGCAAGAATAGATCGCAATTGATTCACAGAATCACTCTTAGAAAAGCTCACAATATCGGAGAATACTAACTCTTATAAAAGCTCTCTCAAAATGATATAGAATGATTAACTCTCTTAGAATGATTAGCCTTTCTAATAAAATTCGCAGGTCTATTTAAAGGAACTTGTAATCAACATTCTAACGATTAGTTTACAAGTGTTATGACAATTAAAAGCTCTTATAGACCCCTTATAACATAAGGACTTCATTTAAGTTCAATTTCACTTAATAACAACTTTCAAAACACTCAATTAAACCATAAAGTATTTCTCAATTAAATTAAATAAGTATAGAATTCATTTCAATTACCAAATTGAGAAACATTAATATTTAATTAACCATATTGAAAGGATTTAATTAGTATATGAATCATATCTCAAATATAAAGAATATCCCCAAAATCTCTCTCAAATCCTAACAAAAAATTGCCACTTTTAGATTTAAACTTAGATCAAACAGTATCCTAAAACTACGTATTCAGTCGACTGCCTAGTCGACTGGAAGTAGCCCATGCAGTTCATCGGTCGACCGATCAATCAACTCTTTGATTCAGAGAGTTTGCCTTGCTTTCACTGGTTGACCGCTCGGTTGACTCGTAGATTCAGAGAGTTAAGTTGTTTTCACCGGTCGACTTGTCGATCCACTCTTCGATTTAGGATGTTTCAGCTTTTTTCTGCGGTTGACTCCTCAGTCGACTGTCTCCTTCTGAATCTCTTCTCTGATCTCGTTTTTAACTCACTTTCTTTTATGATTTCGCCCATTTATCTATTTTTATCTTTAAATAAGCTCCACTAATATTCTTATATTCCATTTTAGTCATTCAAAAATATTTCTTTTCAATTCATATAGAAGCAAATAATCATACTTAATAAAAAACACATATAAAAGATAAAATTCATTTTGTGCTGTGTGTGTGTTCCTAAATGGGATATTAAGAGTTAATATTTACCTGGATTATTTTTCCTAATTTCTTCAAACTCTTAATTCTTCTTCATTATCTTGATATCTTCATTTAGCATCTATTCAATTTGACATCTTCATTATTGGAACTTTAAATAATTGAAATACTTTATCAAACATTAGCTCCACCAAAACATCAACGCTTAATTGTTCATCAAAATCTTAGGATCAACAATCTCTCCCTTTTTGATGATGACAATTAACTTTGATGTTTTCTTCAAAATAAAATATAACCTCACTCCCCTTGAATCCGAGGACGGGTTCTTTAACTCATTTAGGCATCATAATGAAGATTTTATAAAACATAATTTAAAAATACTCAATAAAGCACAATTTTTTTAAATTCCTCCCTTTTGATTAAAACTCACTTTCAGAATACTCCGCCTAAATAAAACAAATAAAACATCAATAATTTCTCCCCCTTTGTCATCTTCAAAAACAAATTTAAGTAGAAGAGGAGAAAACAACACATATGTAACTCACTCTAGGCAAACATAATAATAAGCTCATTGAATCAACTTTAAAAAATTAGAACTTATTTCATCCCTTTTTAATCATAAAACATTTTCTTTAAATATCACATCGACTCAATTTTTGAAAGAAATTGAAATTCATTTAGCATATTAAAACCATTTTCAACAAATACGATGTGGATCATCACTAGAGATAAAAATCTAACTAATTAGATCAAATCTAGGTAATTCATCAAAATCTAAATATTAGAAGTCAATGAAATCCAAGTAACCTAGATTAACTATTACAGACCAAAAAATTTAGCTGTGGATCTTGTCTGAAAAAAAACAAAACACATCAATAAAAATCTAATGAGGGCTCTATCCAGAGAAATGGTAGTAAAGTCCCATCGGACTAGTGGCTGGCTGCTGCGGATATGGAACACCTGACTGAATCATTGGTCCAGGAGTCATCTGTTGATGGAATGGCGTTGAAGGAACTGCTCCAGATGGTCCTGTTGTAGTAAGTCCTCCAAAGGACTATTGTGCCCCATACATAGGATGTCCGGCAAAATGTAGTTGGGCACTCTCATGTTGCTGGTAGGTATGATGAGAAGACTGCATATACTGAAACATTTTTTCCAGATTTCCCATGATTTTTCCTAATCCAGCTTCTATGTTTGTATTCATATGAACCATTTTATTTTCTAGCCTAGTCATTCTCTCATCCATAAAATCCACATGAATTCTCAAATCATCAATCTGATCATGAAAAAAGTCCATCTTCTAATCCATGCTTATCCCTCTTTCATTTTTTTCTTCCTCATCTGCAGCCTACCTTTTCTGAGTCCTCTTCTTCACCCATCTATTTCCTCTGAACTCATACCCCATCAATGATGCATTTTGCACATTGATCCACCCTGGTGTGGTTGTCATAAACATCTGCTCATCTGGATCAACCATTATTCCAATGTGATCGAATATTTTCTGAAGTGCATCCACATAGAGTAGTATTCCCGAGGGTTTCTGAACATGATACCTCATATGCTCCATCATGATATGGGCTAGGTCCAACTTTCTTTCCCCCACAATTTCATTCATCAAGTACAAATCAAAGTCATTCACATTAGCATGACTTCCCCCTCTACGCACAACCGAATAGGTTAGTACCAAGTGTAGGAATCAATGCTCAATGGATAACGAACCAGCTTTATCTCTTTCTAGATCAAATTTTTCCACAATTACCCTTCTATTGAAATTTATTGAAAGCGTGTGAGGGGTATTGTAAAGAAATACCTCTCCCCTAGGTATTTGCAAAATGTGACTCAATAAATCCGCATCGAAACGAATCGCTTTTTCTTCGACAAATGATTTAATATGAAGATTATTGTAGGTCATATTGCTATAAAATACTCGTACCCACATCGGCATCCACTCCTCCTTTTGGTTGACAAACTCAACCCATCCCAAATTTCTAAAATAAGCTTCGATATCAATATTTCTCTCCTTTAGCTCAATAAAATTAGTAGGTTTGCAACCTAACACCCTACGATTGGCAAAATCATCATTGTATTTCTTCTCATCTTCTTCACTCCGAAAAAATATCTTGTCAAACTTTGCCCTATTTGCACGATTATTTATTCTAGGCATTTTTTACACAATCTAAAGCAACCAATCTAGAATCTATGAATGAACCAAAGCCAAACAACCAATTAATCCTAAAATAATCAAACAAACTAAGGTCAATCCACAAGAACAACCGAAACCCTAGAATGAGATAAGACCAACCTGTTTTCGCGAGAGAGAATACTTCCAACAGAAATTTGAGCCTTAGTCTTGTTGATTCAACCAAAATGTCTTCAGATCTGAGCCGAAATGGATTGATTTCGTGAGATTTAGGCTTGGGAAAACTTGGGAGAGGAAGGGTTTTGAGAGAGAGAAAGGGTTTTAGGGTTCGGATGGAATGACACAAAGAAGTCAGGTTTTTATGTCCCGACACGATCGGTCGACTGCTCAGTCAACTGACTGAGTTAGAGTGACTCTTGGGATTCCAACCTGAAACCTTTGGTCGACTGATCAGTCCACTGCTCTTTTCTATTTTGTTTGATTTTATGCATTTAAACCTAATTTGATCATCTTAGCTCAATTTTTTACCTCGCATTTTGATCCACGTATATTTTAAAGAATTTACTCACATATTTCAACACACACACACACATTTGCAAACGTCTAAATTTCAAAATGAACAGGCTCAGTTTCCCTAACAAAATTAATAAACTTAAACTTTATGAATTTTGACATACCTGGATCATCTTTGGGAGCAAGTGGTGTGTGTACCTTAGGTGGATTACTAATTTCTGATTTTACATCCTTGATTCCACTAATACTTGATTTTTCACCTCGATTTCCTCCTTCTTAGAAACATCAGTTCTTTGAGTTAATTCGGTAAGAACCTTTTTGCCTTTGTTTGTTGCTTCATGCTGCTTTGGCACAACTTTGTAAATGAAACTTTTTTTGTGCTGGTATTTTTCCGTTTGTTGTGGATAAGTTTTGTCAGCTCTCACATATTGAGTTTGTTGCAGCTGTACTCTTGTATTTGGCACGTGCTGATTCTTTTTAATAGATATATTGAACCTTGGTTCCCTCTTTCGCATGACATATTCATTGTACCTTCTTGTCTGTTCATATCTCTTTGTCGGCACGTGGTATTCATTGTACTTTTGTCTGAATCTCTGATTTGTACCTGCACCAAAATTTTCTCTTTTTGGTATCCAATTATTTCTAGATCCAACAGGGTAACCATGTAACAAATAACAAGAGTTTTCATAATGACCAAATTTACTACAATAGAAACACTTAATACTGTTAGTACGCCTCTTCGAATAGTTAGTGTTTCTTACCGGAACATAAGATTTTCTGCGATTTTGAGAAGCATTTTTAGTAACTATGGGTTTTTCAAAACATTTAGTACTCTCAACATCCTTGAATTTATCCATTGCTTCCCTAATCTCCTTTTGAGTCTTCTCAAGTAATCATTCATTAGGGCTAACGTTTACCTATAGACCAAAATTCTTTTTATGCATAAATTCAAGATCATTCTTAAGAATTTGGCACTCATTTTCAACAGAATGGATTTTCAAACGAGCTTTATCAAACTCACACCTTATATTGTCCAATTCAATACTCAAGACCTCATTCAAAGTTTCAAGATTTTTCTTTTTAAATTCATTCTGTTGAAGACCATAAAAATCATTTTTCAAAACCTTAGTCTTATCCTCAAGAGACTCAACTTTATCATACAACTTACTGATTTCTGATAAAGCATTTTTAAACTCAATAGTTTCAAAATATTTTTCCAGATTCTTTTTCTTAAGAGATTTGATAGTACTAAACTTCTTATTTTCAAGAGTTGCAATCTTTTGATCTAGTTTAAAATTCTCTTTTCCAAAAATATAAGTAAGAGCAATAAGTATCTCAATAGTTTTATCTGCATTATCATCATTACAGATAATATCAGACTCATGATCAGAACAGTGACTATTAGGAGAGGTAAAGTTAATAGTAGCGCACATAATATCAGAATCAGGACAATCCATATGATCTTTGTTAGCTAATAAATTCAAGCTAAACCAGCTTTAATGCCAATTGTTGGCCTAGTAGAATACCTAAGAAAAGGGTAAATTGGGTAATTAAAAAATATTATCGGAATATACTTGAATAAATCAAATAATTAATTTTATGCCTAAATTAATTATTATCTTTATACTACAGCAGAATTATAATTAATATAAGTGCACACCCAAATAACAAAAATAAACAAAATAATAATGCAGCACACAAAAGATTTATACTGGTTCACTAAGCTACTCTTGGCTAATGCAGTCCCTCGAGCTCCACGGAGGTCGTACCCACTGAAACCAAAATCCCTTTAAAAGTAGAAATCAAACCCACACACCAATTCTTTTATAAGCTCAGAATCACCCTTTACAATTTTCTTTTCTCAGGCTATGGAAGAACCTCTACTTTTTTACAAGCTAAAGAATAACCTAATTCTTTTTAACACTAAGGCTCAAGAATCAAAATCTCACCAAAACACTAAAAATATCTTTTTACCCGGTAAGGATTGAACCGTTACAAAATCACTCAAAAAATACAATTTTTATCCAAGAAGAATCACTACCTCAATCTCTTTACACGAAGAGACTGAAACCCGACTACCCTTGATTAAATACCCCCAACCTTATTTAATCCGTCACAACTCACCAATACAAAAATTGATAAGTAGTAAATCTCACTCGGAGTTTCTACCACCTCAGATAAATAAAAACTTAACTAATATCCCAGCTAGTGATAGAAATATGTAAGATACATAAATATGATTTTAACAAGAATATGAGTAGCAAATTTGGAGCACGTAATCAAATTCAAGAAATTGTTTGAAAGAATATTTTCTTCAAAAATCAAAAACAATTTCTAAGATTAATTTCCAAAATAAAATAATAAACAATAAACAATATGGAAAGATCTCACTCGAAATCCACAGAATTAATGATTAGAATAGAATAACTTCAAATTCGATATAAGCAAGAATAGATCGCAATTGATTCATAAAATCACTCTTAGAAAAGCTCACAATATCGAAGAATACTAACTCTTATAAAAGCTCTCTCAAAATGATATAGAATGATTAACTCTCTTATAATGATTAGCCTTTCTAATAAAATTCGTAGGTTTATTTAAAGGAACTTGTAATCAGCCTTCTAACGACTAGTTTACAAGTATTATGACAATTAACATCTCTTATAGACCCCTTATAACATAAGGACTTCATTTAGGTTCAATTTCACTTAATAACAACTTTCAAAACACTCAATTAAACCCCTAAAGTATTTCTCAATTAAATTAAATAAGTATAGAATCCATTTTAATTACCAAATTGAGAAACATTAATATTTAATGAACCATATTGAAAGGATTTAATTAGTATATGAACTATATCTCAAATATAAAGAATTTTCCCAAAATCTTTCTCAAATCCTAAAAAAAAATGGCTACTTTTAGATTTAAACTCGGATCAAACAGTATCCTAAAACTACGCGTTCAGTCGATTGCCCAGTCGACTAGAAGTAGCCCAAGTAGTTCATCGTTCGACTGCTTGGTCGACTCTTCATCTTTCACCGGTTGAACTCTCGGTCGACTCGTAGATTTAGAGAGTTTAGTTGTTTTCACCAATGGACCTATCGGTCGACTCTTCGATTCAGGATGTTTCAGCTTGTTTCTCCGGTCGACTCCTCAGGTGACTGTCTCCTTCTGAATCTCTTTTTTGATCTTGTTTTTAACTCACTTTTTTTTTTTTTTTTTTTTTTTTTTTTTTTTTTTTTTTTAATGATTTTGCCCTTTTATCTATTTTTATCTTTAAATAAGCTCTACTAATATTCTTATATTCCATTTTAGTCATTCAAAAATACTTCTTTTCAATTCATATAGGAGCAAATAATCATACTTAATAAAAACACATATAAAAGATAAAATTCATTTTGTGTCATGTGTGTGTTCCTAAATGGGTTATTAAGAGTTAATATTTACCTGAGTTGTTTTCCCTAATTTCTTCAAACTCTTAATACTTCTTCATCATCTTGATATCTTCATTTAGTATCTATTCAATTTTACATCTTCATTACTAGAACTTTAAATCACTGAAACACTTGATCAAACATTAGTTCCACCAAAACATCAACACTTAATTGTTCATCAAAATCTTAGGATCAACAGCTTGTGTTAAGTCTGTGGTGATGTGTAGTATGTTTTAGTATGTGTTTTAGTTATAGTTTATGCTTTTCTGTTTTTACGTGTGCATGTCTGTTTAGGATAGTTTTTGTGTATGTGCTAAGTTTTGACTTCATCTAGGCCATTACCCGATGATGAGTCTGTCCCCCGATTATTTATTGAGGTTGACCATAAAGCTCATGCATGTATGTTCTGTGTGCTCAACGTTTTGTTTTAGTAATAGTTATTATAGATCCTAATTGCACGAGCACGAAAACTCATTATATAACTGTCTAATTGATTTGAAAACGATTATCTGTCACCTAAATTCATGACATTAGGGTTTCTAGAACTTGATTTGGGGAAAATGCGAGGAGAAATCCTAGGCAAAGTAGTTCGGAAGACATGATTTAAGCATTCATTTTCTCGCTTGAGCCTTTTTAAGCTTACCTTGGTATATCATTATCCCTCATTACCCTGTCGAAGCCTAATAGACATTTTAATTTTGAACACTTAACTAATACCATAGCTGATTGAACCTTGTCCAAACCTACATCGCTAGACCAAAGGCAGAATGTGAGTGAATCAAGCTAGCAGTTGCATATGCTACTTGATGTGAGCAGCTGGGTTTTGGGTGAGTTATAAATTGGTTCGGTATTCGAGTACTCACTCGTCATTTTTGTTCATTTTTCACACACCCCTCAAATTGTAGAAATCAAATAAGTTTGAGGGTATGTTAGTTTAAAAAAAAAAATCAAATGTAAATACGGTGTTTATTTCCATTTCTTTTTGACAAGTGAGTACGTCAGTCTTAATAGATTGTTTAGGATTGTTTCTATTTATTTGTGAGGTTTCAAGTGTGAGAGTGCCAAGCGATATGCCTTGGGTAACGTCAAGTTAACGACATTAACCCATTTTCTCTTTCCAAATTACCCTTGGCCATTTGTCCTAAATGGAACCAAGACCTATTGATCTTTCTGAACTTCTGAGCCTACATTAGTGGATAATAGATCCCAGGTCAAGCCTATGGATTCCCTATAACTTCGGGTTTTTTCTGTCATGCACTTATATGATGGATGATCCAATCCAATTAACGGACAGTTATATATTTTAGTTTTAAACACACACACACATTAGTAGGATCTATAACGGCACTTACTATTATAAATGTTGAAATTCTAGAACACTACATGATGTGTTTTTATGCCTGAACTCGATATGATTAGGGGCCGATGAAGGATAATTCATTTGGCCGGTAGATGATAATCAAAACTTACACATATTTGTTTTTAGTGTTTTTCAATTTCGTAATTAGTTTTTATATTTTCTTGTATTGCATGGGTGTTTTGCTCGAGGACTAGCAAAATTTTGAGTTTTGGGGTATTTAATAGGTGTAAATTACCTATCTATTTCTAATCTGAACATTGTTAATTTTCGAGTATGTTTAGTACGTTTTAATATATTTTAATGTGTTTTTATTCTTATTGTACTAAATCAGATGTGTGGGGTGAAAAGATATAAAAATGGATGCTAAACGATGATATCAGATCAAGAATGCTGGAAGAACGGTGGAAAAATATATACGGAGGCAATATTCAGAATAGCAGCCTACCGCCTAGGTAGTAAAACTACAGAGAGGTGCCTAAATCTGGTGGAAGCTTATCGCCTTGGCGGTGAAACTGCAGGATGGTTCTTGAATCCATCGCCTCCTCTACTGCTGCGGTAAAGATCAAACCGACATACCCACCACCTAGGCGGTCACTCTACACCAGATTTAGATATTATTTAGATATTTTAGGATATTTTGTTCTATTTAATCCTTCCTCCTCCCTCATTTTCGGCCATTAGACCACCTACCATATTAGAGGCATATTTTTAAAGGTTTTGGGGAGCTCAAGCAAATCCTAAGGAAAAGAACACAAAGCAAAGAAGGAGAAGTGATCTTGGAACGTTCTTAGCGACAAACCTTCGGACTACGGCTAGTTTCTCTCGTTTCTTTCTTCATATCTTAACTTAGGATTATTGTTTGAGCATGTTTAGCTCATTCTACATTGTATATATGGTTATGGACATTGGCTAAACATAGGTTGTTTAGGGATTAAAACTATATTTATGAATATGTTGTTTGATTGAGTTTTGTCTCGTTAGCGATTGTTCTTCATTATTTTGATTGTGTTTATTGTATTGTTTGTTTATTATGCTTGGATGGATATATCGAGAATTCGGGGTTTGACACTCGAAAGAGGTAACCCCAGATTCGGACTAAGGTAAACAACCGAGGATCCAATAACCTGAGAGGGGGTTGGATTGTGGGCAATCAATGACATTGAGGCAAGACTCACGTGACCTAGGGTCGTTAAGACATTGAGGGGGACTTCTTCGTTGACACGAAATCGCGTATTCCCTCATCTTACAGTTGGGAGAGGTGGCGGAGGAGCTTACGAACTGAGATTGTTGATAGGGTAAACACAACATGACGATCCAATAACCCGAGAGGGAGTTGGATTGTGTGCAATCAATAACGTTGGGGAGAGACTCACGTGACCTAGGGTCGTCAAGACGTTAAGGGGGATTTCTTTGTTGACACGAAGTCGCGTATTCCCTTGTCTTATACTTGGGATAGGTGGCGGGGGAGTTTACGAACTGAGATTATCAGATAAATCGAACGCCGTTAACGTAAACTAAAATGAGATCGAACACATATTCGTAAACGAAGTTAATCCCTAGACAATCCATTCCCTCAAAACTATCTCAATATAATATTAGTATAGATAATTTAATTAGATTAGTATTAGTATTTAATTTTATTCACATTTATTTTCGTCTAGATAAGGTTAGGTCTTGATAAACGTGGTACTCAATAATATTCAAAGCCAATCCCTGTGGAGACGATACTCTTACTCTCCCCTCCTTTACTAAAACTTGACCTCGTATACTTGCGACTGAAAGTAGCGGCATATTTATGCGCTACCATATATCCAAGGATTCTATGATACGCTGGGAAGAGGGTACCATCTTAAACTTTCCCTTGGAGTGTTAGATGAGGATCTTACATTTCTTTATAAACTTCTTTTTTATGTTGCCAAAATTCGCCCGGTATATGAACCGATGCCATATGTGCCGAAAATATCAACAACACACGCTACCTACTTAAATTACAATCCTCTAAGGAGGGAAAAAGATAAAAGTATTACAAAAAAAAGCTCTCAAACAACAATAATACAATTTCATGCCAAAAAGGAATCTTTCCCCCTCTTATGCCTATTTCGTCATATATATAGGTCGTTCTTCAGGTCATCCCTTTTCGCCATGACCTTCTCCATATTCCATAATCAGCCACCGTTATCGTAACTCATGTTCTCATTAAGAAAAAATGGCATTAATCACATTCGTGCATGGGTGGCAGGGTTGGTAAGGTAATGGTCATTGTTGACATACTTGTTTTGGATCTGATCTCTGGGCTTCCATCAGGTGCTTTATCCTTTGTTAAGTTGGTTCTTTTGCGCAGTTATACCACATTAGAAGGCCTGGTGTTTTCTTCTTTGGGTCATCGGATTCACTGGCCCACTGTTAGTCGTTGGTCTTTAACTTTGCTCAATCAGGTCGTGTCCTATTCGTTGGCCAGAGCCACCGTCCTGGGTCCGCCTTTATTATTCACACGTGGGTTTTTTTTTCCCACATCATTTGCTCTCCTGAATTTTCGTGCTGACTGATCATATCGGGACAGAATGTCGTTCTTTTTCTTCAGTTCCTTGGTACATGTTTCTTCGGGGTAGGCCCTTTCTTGAATTTCTGGACATAGTGTAATTCAAGGGAAGTTGAGCTGAACGGTGTAGTCGATATGCCTTGGGCCAAGTTGGGTTATTCATCCAATATGCTAGCGGCTATGCGTTAGGCCTTTGGTCCCTCCGGTTGAGCCCAATATTTCTTTAATTAGGATTGGCCCTCTCTTGGTTGGATTGGGCCTTTTATTTGAACGAGATTAGTCCAAATTCGACCAAGCTCTTACCTCTACTAAACGGTACAAATTGGTTGGACACCGTTTGGTTCCTTAATAGTCCTTACCTTATATGATCTTATTGGTAATTGTAATGGTGAAGTTTAAGTAATCATGGCCTACCTTAAACCCTTTCCGTACTTGAATTAGGAAACCGTTATTTCTCTCTCGATATTCGCTACCGCCGTTCGGTCATAAATAGCCCAAGGATTAGTTTTTTCCTTTTCTGTCGCTTAATAATCATCGGTTTAGCTATTTAAGGTCATACTTTCTCAAGGTCTTCTCCCATCCCTATTTTTCGATTTCTCATTTTTCATTTCTTGCTTATTTTCCGCTTCCGTTATGGTTTCGTCATTGTCTGCTTCTGATATTTTTGATGCCATTCAAGTTGAGTGGAAGAAGGAGGTCAAGTAGGGGATCCTCTTTCACCAAATCATGATGAAGGCGAAGGTTTTAGATGAGCAATACCCTTGGCTTCGAGTAATTGAGGAAGCCTTCATCCTCTATACCTTCCTTGATATCACCCATATCTATGCAGTGTCCCAACTCCAAGAGCTCCATGGTCAGTTGCGGGCGACGGAGAAACAGAGTTAGGCATTGCAGGCCAGAGCGCAACTCCGCAAAGACCATTATGCTACACTAAAGGAGAGGAAAAATGAGCTTCAGGACAAGAACGAGAAGAAGAGGGAGAAGATACGCTCACTGTCTCTAGCGTTGAGCCAGTACGAGGTGGGCGACTTCTACCGCTCAAACTCGAACTCTGAAGGCTCAAATTCTTCACCGTCTCTGGGATCAGAGTAGTTTTTTCTTTTTATTTTGTAAAAAAATCCTAAAGAGCATTTTTTTAACAGTACGGGCTTATTAGTTAGCAAATAAGCTTTTACGTGTTTGAAAAAGGGCTCGAGCATATTTTATTAACAATATGTATAGTTTTCTTTCCTGGTCTAAACTCGATGGTAGGAAGTGATAAGTTCAAGACTGGAAAAGAACAATAGAACTCTTGACATGATAAACTATAATTACATCTATTGTGTGTCGATTCCGTTGTAAGAAGTGATGAGTTCAAGAAATCCTTGTATGTTGAATTGTAATGAAACATTTGTTGTTCATATGAAACTGTCAAAATTGTGTGTTGAATTTTTTTCTTTCTAAAAAACAAGTTTATGCGTAGATTACATGTTCTTGAATCGCGTGTGTTGACCCAGTGAGCTACCTAAGAGGGGGTGAATTGGGTAGTAATAAAAATTAATCAAATAATGACACTTCAAAAAAAATCAAATAATTAATTTTATCCAAAATTAATTATCTTTATAGAAGCGAAAATATATTATCAACTAGGTGCACACCCAAACATCAAAATATGAATAATGTAAAGAAAGCAGCACATCAAAAATTTATACTGGTTCATCAAGTTATTCTTGGCTAATCCAGTCCCCCGAACTCCACGAAAAGTCACACCCACTAATTATTAAGATTCCTTTAAACAAGTAGAAACCAAACCTTTACACAATGATTCTTTTCCCAAACTCAAAATCAACCTTTACAACTTCCTTTTCCCAGTCTCAGGAATAACTTTTTCTTTTTCCCAAACTCAAGAATAACCTTATCTTTTTCAGGCTCAAGACTAACCTAATCCTTTCACAAGCTAAGGATCAAACCTAATTATTTTATACCTTAGGCTAAGAATTAAACCTTACAATCATTCCAAGTATTCTTTTCCCAGGTAAGGATAGAACCTTTACAATTCACTCACAACTTAATTCTATTAAGGAAGAATTAATACCTAATCTTTTTATACTCTAGGCAAAGATTAAAACCTTAATCTTTTTACCTGATGAGAATGAAACCAACTACTCTTAATTAGACACTCCCAATAGTATCTAATCCCACACTCAACTCACCAATTACAAAATTGATAAGTGATTTTCCCACTCAGAGCTTCTACTACCCCAGATAAATTTGAACTCAATTAATGTTACGATACTAGTGATAGAAATACAGTGAGAATTTTAAAATATGATTTTAAACAAAAACAGGTAGCAAGCAATTTAGAACGTAATCAAATTTTCTCAAGAAATCGTTTCAAAAAATAATTTTCAATTTAAAATTCAGGAAAACGATTTAAAAGATCAAATTTCCAAGTAATGGATAATAATATCAAATAACTTGGAATGATCTCACCAGGAATCTACTGAATAAATAATGATAAACAATGAAACTTCAAGTCCGTAATCAGCAATAATCCACTCCAAAATTTCTCAAGAATAAATCTCAAGAAAATGCTCACAATACTCTCAGTATAATCTCAGAATGATCACTCTTAGAAAGCACTAGAACTTAATAGCTTTTTTGAATTGAATGATTGGGATTATTGAAACCTAAAAAACGCAGGTCTTTTTATATGGGATTAGAATAAGCTCTCTAATGACTAGTTCCCATATTTCATGATAAATAATTACTTCAATAGACCCCTTATATCATAAAGACTCAATCCTAGTATAATTCACTTAATTATATCCTTTAAAATATCCAATTTAGTCCCTCCAACTTTTTCTCAATTTCAATTACATAGGATAGAAAGAATTCCATAAAGCAAATTGAGAAATATCCAAAATACTTGAACCATTTCTATAGGAATATTAAAATATTAGTTATATATCACAAAATCTATAAGATCCCTAAGATATCTCGCATATCCTAACCAAAAAACAGCTAGTAACGACTATTTTTTGGATTAAAACCATGAAATCCTCAAATCTTGAAATTGTCTATCAGTTGACCGACCAACACTTATCGATCAACCGCCCAATTCAGGATGTAGCCCAAGCCAAAATCTCTTCGCCATAGGTTAACCACCCTTTATGTTTCTGTCAACCGAAAGATTCAGAGACTTTCATAGGTCGACCGTCCTATTGACCTAACAATTCAAAGAGTTCATACTTTAGCCATAGGTCGACCGATCCTATACCATAAGTCGACCGATCGATTCAGAGACTTCAACATATTCCAAACTATACCCATCGGTTGACCGATCCTCTCAGGTAGGTCGACCGAACAATGCTGGATAACTTTTTCCTTAATTAATTTTTTTACTAAATTTCTTCAACATTTTTGCCCATTTAATCGATTTTTTTTCTCGGTTAACTCCACTAAATCCTTAAATTCAATTTTAATCATTTATCTTTCTTAAATCAATGTTTCTTCTAAAATTACACATAGGAACAAATATGTTAGCTAATTAAGATCTTATTAAAAACACACCTAATTGTAAAAATATTTTGTGTTGTGTGTGATCCTAATCGCGATACATTAAGAGTAAAAATTTAACTAGAGTTGTTTTCCCATAGGTTTTTCAAAATCTTCAGTCTCTTAATATGCATCATCTTTGTTAGTGTCTTTAGAATTCATTTAGTATTTTTCTCAATTTCTTCATGATAATATATTCACTAGAACTAATAAACTGAAATACTCAACAAAATCGTTAGTTCCACAAAAAAAATCAACATTTAATTGTCCATCAAAATCTTAGGATCAACATCGTGTTTTAAGAAACACTCAAGCTCAAGTAATGATTGTGATGTTGATTGTGTAACTATCAGCAAAGAAACCTTTTATTATTTTATCCTCTGCCCTCCTCCATATCGAGTTTACGTGATAAATGTGATATAGACTGTGTGAGTTTAGACAGATAGATAGTGCTTTACTGACCTAAAATTTGGCGATGAGCTGTTGTAATTGATCTGGGCTATTTAGGACGTATTTTCTAGTTGGTGTGTTGCACTGCCCTGACCAACTCTGGTTGCATTGAGCTAATTTTTGTTGGGTCGACCTCATTTGGGGTGAGCTAGACTTAGTGTTTCTTTAGTTCATTCCCTAGTAGTACAACCATGTTGACGAACTGAATTGGGCAGTCTAGTTTGGATGTGGATCGGGTTAAGCAGTCACGTTTGGATTGGGCTGGCCTTAGTGGCATAGCCAAAGTTGACAAACTGAGTTGGGCACTTTGGTCTTAGACATAGACTGGGCTAAGCATTCATGTTTGGATTGGGCTGGCCTTAGGGGAAAAGCTAATGTTGACAAACATAGTCACGTTTAGATTGGGCTAGCCTTAGTGGCCTAGCCAATGTTGACTAACAAAGCTGGGTAGTTTGGTCTTGGGCGTGGACTAAGCTAGGCAGTTATGTTTGGATTGGGATAGCCATGGTGACATAGCCAATGTTAACAAACTAAGCTAGGCAGTTTGGTCTTGGACGTAGACTAGGCTAGGCAGTCACGTTTAGATTGGGCTGGCCTCGGTGGCACAGCCAATGTTTAATAAACTGAGCTGGACAATTGATCTTCAGTACATTTCAAGTTTCAAGTGTTGGAAAGATTCATTGCAGTCTTCGTCGGATACTAGAAACAATAAATGCTCATTAAAAGGTTCACAGCCGAAATAATAACCATCTTTCCTTCAAAACTAATACGACAAATAGTTGGGGAACTCACACGAAGTATTTTTGAAAATGTTTAATATTCCATGGCTTTGGGATTAGAACTCCATTCAGATCTTCCAGCCACTACGTCCCAGGTTTATTCACCTTGACCACTTTGTATGGCCCTTCCCAGGTTGGTAAAAGGTTTCCTAATCAAGCCTTTGGGTGGTGTTGTATCACTCTCCAAAACACTAGATCCTCCACCATGAAGTACCTTAGGCGTACTGAATGGTTGAAAGTCTTCGCCATTTTTTATTTATAAGTTTCCATCCTTATTGCTGCCTGGCCCCATTTTTCTACCAAGTGATCTAACTCCAGGCATACTGCTCCTTCATTTCCTATGAGATTGATCATTCTATCTCATCTTGATGGCAAACCAATCTCTACTAGGACTACTGTTTCTGTTCCATATGTCATGCAATGAGCTCATAAGATTGCAAGGAGCTCTTCTACCCATTTACCCGTGGCATCGTCTAATAATTTCTTGAGAGCTTCTTTGATAGTTTTGTTCGTCACCTCTGCCTGCCCATTTTCTTGTGGATTGGCGGGGCTTGACGTTCAATGTTGTATCTTTAGCTTGTTGTACATCCAAGAAACTTTCCCCCTGTAAAAGGAATCCCATTGTTTAATATTAGCATCACTGGAATGCCGAAAAGGTATATCACCTGTTTTCAAAGAAAGTTCTTGACTTCATTCTCACTTACTGTGACGAACGCTTCAGCCTCCACCTATTTGGTGAAGTAGTCAATTACCACCAGTAAATACTTCTTATTTCCAGGTGCTGGTGTGAATCAGCTTAGAACGCCCATTCCCCACTGGGAAAAAAACCACGAGCTAAGAATGGGCATTTGTGGTTGAGAGGGAACTTGGATGTCGTTTGAGAATCGATGGCATTTGTCGCATCTCATGACGTACTCTTTCACATCGCTGGGTATAGTTGGCCAATAATACCCAATGGTGAATGCCTTGTGTGACAAGGCTCTTCCTCTTGGGTAATTCTCACAAATTCCTTCATGGATTTCTTGCATTAAGTAAGCAGCTTCCTTCGGCCCCAAGCAGAGTTGTAAAGGTTACATGAACGATCTTTAGTACAACTTGCCATCCATCATGATATATCTCATCACCTTGTACAAAACCTTTCATGCTGCCCCCTTGTTGTCTGGTAACGTCCTTTCGGTCAAGTAACGTACTAAGGGGATCCTCTAGTCTTCGTATTATCCCAGATCTCCAATGCATGCACATGATCTGGTCTGAATTGATACCGATGGTTATTCCAAATAGTCCACCATTTTGGATTGCTAATCTGGATCAAAGGTCGATGCTAGTACTCACACAACGCATCAGCTTTCTCATTCTCGATTTTCAAAATTGCCTCCACTTTGCAGCTACCTAAGGCCTTCATCAACTCTTTTACTCTGTCGAAATAGAGGTACAACCTTCCTTCATAGACCACGTAAGCTCTATTTATTTGGTTGACCACGAGTTGCGAATCTGATTTGTGCTCCACATTGCGAGCTCCCAACTCCTTGGCTAAGGTCAGGCCCAAGATTATCGCCTCGTACATTGTTTTGTTGTTAGATGCTCTGAATTCGAGCTGTACAACTTTCTCGAGTTGATCTCTGGTAGCACGTAAATACGTTGCTACTTTCACCACAAGTGTACAGGTCAAGTTTTAATATAGATTGGAAAGAGTAGAGGTTGTCGTATCCACAAGGATTGGTTGAGATTATCGTCGAGTACCACAATTATCATAACCTAACTTTATTTAGGCGATAAAAATATATTTTTTTATAATATAAATACTAATATAAAGTACGCATTAAACTAATTATACTATAATACTAATATTGAGACGTTTAGGGGAATGGATTATCTAGGGATTAATTTCGTTTATAAAAACATGTTTGGTTTCATTTAGTTATCAATAACGGTATTCGACCTATCCGACAATCTTCGTATCATAAACTCATTCACTCCTTCTCCCGAGTGATAAGTGAATGAATATCTGACTTCACGTTAACGCCGAAGTCCTCCTCTAGCATTGTATAGAACACATAGTCACATGAGTCTTGCCCCAACATCATGGGTTGCACACTTTCTAACACCCTCCCAGGTCGTTAGATCGTCACGTTGTGTTCAACCTTAGTCCGAATTCGGGGATACCTCTCCCAAGTGTCAAACCCCAATTTCTTAATATATATAAATAAACATATAAACATGAAAAAATGGTAAACACAATCGAATTAGTGAAGAACAACCGTTAAAGAAACATAACTCAAACAAACGATATTTTCATAAATTATATTAATCCCAAAGATAATCCATGTTTATCCAATGACCATAACCATATATACAATAACAAATGAGCTAAACATGCTCAAAAAAACTACCAAAGTTAAAAAAATGAAGAAAGAAACAAAGGAACTTAGCCGTTATCCGAAGATCCAACGCTAAAACCACTTCGAGAGAATTTCTTATTCTTCGCTTTGTGAACTTCTTCTTCGGATTTGGATGAGCTCTCCCCAAAACACTCTCAAAATATTCTAAACTCTATAGGATCTAATAGCCAAAAATGGAGAGAAGGGAGAAGATAAAAAGGGCCAAAATATCTCAAAATATCTAAAAAAAATACTTTACAACTACAAGGGTCACCGCTGCGGTGGTAGGCATGTCGGTAGGGTCACCGCTACTGCGGTGGCTTGATTGTTGCAGTAGTGGAATAGTAGGTAAACTCTCTGTATTTTGACCGCTGTGGTGGTGAGTTCATCGCTGCGGCGATGGTCCATTCAGCAAACTCTCTATATTTTCACCACTATGGCGGCAGATGCAGGCTTCTGAACCTTGTTTTTTTTTCTTGTTTTTCGACTATTCTTCTACCGACTTGCTCCGATTAGCTTGATTTTCAATTGTTTTAGCTCATTTTCACCCCTAATATTTGATTTGTACAAAAACAAATAAAATCTAATTAAAACATAATAAAACACAATAAAAATACTCAAAAATACTACCAAAATCTGCTTAGGAATATATAGACAAATTACCCCTATCAATCTCCTTCTAAGGTTTTAAGGACTATACCGACTCCACAGCCCCGTAAGTTCGACGCTCCAACCACCCATAATTTCCACGGCTTTGTCGAGGCCACTGGACATTCCCCGTCCTCTATGGCTATCCCCTCTGGCAGCTTCAGTTCAGCAATGAAGTCCATCAGTGCCTGGCCTTTAATTGTCATCCTCGATTTGTAAGTTATGGAGAATTCTCCCATTTCCATCACCCACTTCATGAGGTAGTCCGAAGCCTCCAGTCTGTGCATTACCGCCCTGAGTAGATATGAGGTTAGAACATGGATTGTGTTTGCTTGGAAATAGGGCCGCAGCTTCCGTGCTGCGGTAATCAGGGCTAGGGCGAGTCTCTACCTGTGCCAGTAATTTTCTCACGTAAAAGACCAGCCTCTGCCATCTTGTGTACTCCTTTACTAGACTTGCACTGACTGCGACGGAGGTCACCGCCAAGTAGAGATATAGATCATCCTCATGCTCAGCCATGGCCAAAGTTCCTACCGTACCCAAATACTCCTTGATAGATTGTAATGCATGCTCACTATCTTCATCCCAATTGAAATGCTTGTTCCCTCTCAAGATCTTAAAGAAGGCTACGTATTTGTCCGTAAATTTGGAGATAAACCTGTTTAGTAACGCCAATTTTTCAGTATGGACTTGGACTTCACGTATCACTGCGGGTGACCTCGTCCTTCTGATAGCTTCAATCTATCCAACATCAACTACGATGCTTGCCCCGTTTACTACGAAACCTAAGAATTTACCCGATGTTACCCCGAAGGCACACTTCTGGTTCAGCTTCATGTTGTACTTTTGTAGTATTGTGAAAGCTTCCCCCAGATGCTCCAAATGATTTTTTCTCTTAGAACTTTTAACCAACATATCATCTATAAAGATTTCCATCATCTTTCCAATCATTTCTTGGAACATATGGTTCACAAAACGTTGGTATTTTGTTGCCGCATTTCTCAAACCAAAGAGAATAACTTTATAATAAAACGTACCTCTAGGGGTGATAAAGGTCGTCGCCTTCTCATCTAGAGGATTCATCTTGTTGGCCCAGTGAGCTACCCAAAATGGGGGTGAATTGTGCAGATAAAAAAAATTATCAGAGAAAAAATACTTCAATAATCTAAATAATTAATTTTAATCCTAAATTAATTATTATATTTATATAACAGCGAAAATATGATATCAACTAGGTGCATACCAAACAACAAAAATAAATAATAAAAAATAGCAGCAGACTAGAAATTTATACTAGTTCACCAAGCTACTCTTGGCTAATTTAGTCCCCCGACCTCCACGGAGAGTGGCACCCACTAAACTCAAGATTACTTTAAAGGGAGGAACCAAACCCTCACAAAGATTCTTTTCACAGGCTCAAAATCGACCTTTATAAATTTCTTTTTTCAAACTCAAGACTAACCTCTACTTTTTACAGGCTCAAGAATAACCTAATTCTTTTTATACATTAGGCTAAAGAATCAAAACCTTACAAACACTCCAAATATCCTTTTTCCCGGTAAGGATTGAACTGTTACAAAATTGCTGACAAATCAATTCAATTTAGGAAAAATTACTACCTCAATCTCTTTATAGAAAGAGACTGAAACCAGCTACCCTTAGATTAAATACTCCCAATAGTATTTAATCTGTCACTCAACTCACCAATTACAAATTGATAAGCGATTTTTCTCACTCGGAGCTTCTACTACCTCAGATAAATTAGAACTCAATTAATATCCTAAAACTAGTGATAGAAACGTGAAATATTCAAAATCTGATTTTAAGCAAAAATTAGGTAGAATGTAATTGAGCACGTAATCAGATTTCTTCAAAAACTTATTTCAAAAATATTTTTCAATAAAAAATCAGAAAAAAAATTCAAAAGATCAAATTCCAAATATAATCAAGCGATCAATTAATAGAAAGTAATTTGGAAAGATCTCACTCGAAATCCACCGAAAGAATAATGATAGCAATGAAACTTCAGATCGGTAGAAGTAATAATTCACAACAAATAATTCTCAAGAATACTCTTAGAAAAGATGTTACAACTCAATCAATATGATTACTCTTAGAAAACTCAGTATATTTCTCTTGATCTCTCTCTCTCTCTAATATGAAAAACGCAGGTCCATATAAAGGGGAATGAAATAAGCTCTCTAACGGCTAGTTCCCACTTGTTATGACATTTAATTGATCTTATAAACCCCTTATATCATTAAGACTTTATCCTAGTTAAAATCACTTAATTATGGCTTTTAAACGTCTCAATTAAGTCCCCCAAATATTTCTCAATCATAATTAAATAGGATAGAAAGAATTACATGTACCAAATTAAAAAATATTCAAACTTAATGAACCATATCTATAGGGATATCATAATATGTGTTGCATATCTCAAATAATATCAAATCGCAAATATATCTCGTGAATCTTAAACATAAAATGGCTACTTTTAGAATAAAATCCATAATTCCGTAAAATCTTGAAACAATGCCATAAGTCAACTTACCAAGGATCATCGATCGACCACTCGATTCAGGATGTAGCCAATCCAAAAATCCATAGCCCATCGGTTGACCTATCTATCGACCTAGAGATTTAGAGAGTTACATTTCTGGTTACAGGTCGACCGTCCTGTCGACTTATCGATTTAGAGAGTTTACCATTTAATATCAAGTCGACCTATCTGTCGACCGAGAGATTCAAAGACTTTATATTCAATGCATCGATCGACTTACCTGTCGACTTACCAATGCTGGAATCCTCTCCTTAATTCGTTTTGAATTCATTTTCATCGACGTTTTTGCCCCTTTAACCGATTTCTTTTCTCGTTTAGCTCCACAAAATACTTATATTCAATTTTAATCAATTATCAATATTTCTTTTTCAATTACACATAGGAGCAAAAAATTTAACTAATTAGGATCCTATAAAAAACACACATATTTATAAAAATCATTTTGTGTCGTATGTGATCCTAATTGGGATATTAAGAGTTGAAATTTAACCTGAGTTGTTTTCCCTAGATTCTTCAAATTCTTCAACCTCTTAATCCTTCATGATTTTTGTCATCATCTTTTAGCAACCATTCATTACTCGTCATCTTATCTTCATCATTGGAACTAATAAACTGAAACACTTAATCAAACCGTTAGTTCCACCAAAAATATCAACATTTAATTGGCCATCAAAATCTTAGGATCAACAATCTTCCCCTTTTTTATGATGACAATTAACTTTGATGGTTTCTTCAAAACAATAATATAACCACACTCCCCCTGAATCTGAGGACGGGTTTTATAACTCATTAAAGCATAGTAATGAAGATATTCATAAGATATTCAACAAAGCACAAATTCCAAAATATAATAAACTCCTCCTTAAGATATTGAATAAAATATCAACTAATTCTGCTCCTTTGTCATCTCAAAGAAACAAATTTGGGGAGGGGGGAACACAAAAGAACTCTACTCTAGGCAAACATCATTATTCCTAGCCATACCCAAACTGTGAACGATTTTCACAAACTGATCTTCCGCTAGTGCTTTGGTAAAAACGTCCGCAAGCTGGTCGGAGGTATCAATATACTTAATAACAATGTCCCTTTTCTGAATGTGATCACGAATAAAGTGATGTCTAATCTCTATGTGCTTAGTTTGTAAATGTTGTGTAGGATTCTTACTTAGACAAATAACACTTTTATTATCACAATAAATCGAGACCTCCTCCATACAAATTCCAAAGTCATTTAACTGTTGCTTAATATATAAAATTTGAGCACAATAGTTACCAGCTGCCATATACTCAGCCTCAGTAGTAGATAAGGCTATCGAATTCTATTTTTTGCTTGACTAAGAAACCAATGCATGTCCTAACAAATGACATGACCCACTTGTGCTTTTTTGCTAAACTTTACAACCAGGAAAATCAGAATTGGAGTAACTTATCAACTTAAAATCACTCCCCCTAGGGTACCATAATCCTAGGTCAATCGTCCATTTTAAGTATCAAAAAATTCGCTTAACCGCAGTCAAGTGCAATTCTTTAGGACAAGACTAAAATCTAGCACAAAGACAAACACTATACATAATGTCAGGTCTACTAGCAGTTAAATACAACAAACTACCAATCATACCTCGATACATTTTTTCATTAACACTTTTGCCCGTATCGTCTTCGTCTATCTTCGTAGCTGTTGCCATAGGAGTTTTGTACTCTTTAGTGCCATCCAAGCCATACTTCTTTAATAACTCCTTGGTGTATTTAGCTTAGTTTATAAATATCCCTTCTTTGGTTTGCTTAATTTGCAATCCAAGAAAGAAATTCAACTCTCCCATCATGCTCATTTCAAATTCGACTTGCATTATCTTAGCAAACTCTTAGCAAAGATCCTCATTAGTAGATCCAAAAATAATATCATCGACATACACTTGTACTAATAGAATATCAGAATCAGTTTGCTTCACAAATAGTGTTATATTACAAATACCCCTTTGAAAACCATTTTCGATCAAATATCGGCTAAGTCTCTCATACCAAGCTCTAGGAGCTTGTTTAAGCCCATACAAAGCCTTGCAAAGTTTAAATACGCGATCAAGAAATTTATCACTTTCAAATCCCGGGGGTTGTTCCACATAAACTTCTTCTGCTAGAAAGCCATTTAGAAATGCACCCTTAACATTCATTTGATATAACTTAAAATTACGTGAACATGCAAAAGTGAGTAGCATTCTAATTGCTTCTAGTCTAGCAATAGGAGCATAAGTTTCATCATAATCAATTCATTCCTCTTTATTATAGCCCTGTGCTACTAATCTTGCTTTGTTTCTAATTACCATGCCAGATTCATCCTTTTTATTTCTAAAAACCCATTTAGTACCAATAACTGGATGAAAATCCAGTCTCGGAACAAGATACTATACTTTGTTCTGCTCAAATTAAACTAACTCATGTTGTATTGCATAAATCCAAGATTCATCAATTAACGCCTCATCTACATGCTTAGGCTCAATTTGAGATAAGAAAGCAAGATTAATTATATCCCTAAGAGAAGAACAAGTAATTACATCTCTTTCAAAATTATCGATGATTTCTTTTATCAAATGTCCCAGTACTATCTTTATAGCTCGTGGTAAAGTCGAATCATTTTCCTTAGGTTCCTTCTCTTATTGGGACTCCTTAGCTACATTATCACCTTGGTTTTGGTTATTTGAAATACTTGCATTATCATTATCCTAAACCTTTCTCGACAAGAATGGATCAGCTTCCTCAAAAATAACATGCATAGTTTCTTCTACTACTAACGTACGTTTATTATAAACTCTATAAGCCTTACTATTAGTAGCATATCCAAGAAAAATCCCATAGTCAGATTTAGCATCAAATTTACCAAGATTATCCTTGTCATTCAAAATAAAACACTTACATCCAAATACTTTAAAATTGAAAATATTAGGAGTCTTACCATTCTAGATTTCATATAGGGTTTTGTTAAACCCTCCATGAATCGATACCCGATTCGCCACATGGCAAGCTGTACTTACTGCTTCGGCCCAGAAGTAGGTTGGTAAGCAATTTTCATTAAGCATCGTTCTGGCCATCTCTTGAAGCGTCCTATTCTTCCTTTCTACTATACCATTTTGTTGGTGGTGATCTTGGTGCAGAAAATTTATGAGCATAACCATCCTCATCCCAGTAACTTACCACATCATCATTCTTAAACTCTCTTCCTCTATCACTTCGAATGTTAATAATGAAACATTGTTTCTCATTGTGAACACGTTTATAAAACTTAGCAAGAACAGAAGCAACCTCACTTTTCTTAGCAAAAAAAAAGACCCAGGTAAGTCTGGAATAATCATCAACTATAACGAAAGCATAAAACTTACCACTCAAACTAGCAACAGACTTTTGGACCAAACAAATCGAGATGCAACAATTCAAAACATCTTGACGTGGACATGCGTATATTTTTCTTAAATGATGATCTAACCTGCTTGCCTAATGGACATGCATCACATACTTTATTTTTCACAAATTTCAAATTAGGTAGGCCATGTATGAGACTCTTCTTAGATAAATTAGAGATTAACTCCATACTAGCATGCCCAAGTCTCCTATGTCATAACCAACTATTTTCAGACAAAACATTCAAACAAGATAAATTTTGAGAATTAAAATCATCAAATGAGCACATATAAACATTCTCAAAACGTGATGCAACTAACAAAATACTACTATCATGACTATTCTTAATAACGCACTTATAATGATTAAATATAACGTTATAACCCTTCTCACATAGTTAACTTATACTAGGCAAATTATGTTTAAGTCCATCAACTAGTAACACATATTTAATAATAGTAGTACCATAACCGATATTAGCTATACCGATAATTTTACCTTTTGCGTTGTCTCCAAAAGTCACATGACCTCCATCTTTAGGTGCCAAAGATGTAAATTTTTTTTTGTCTCCCGTCATGTGTCGAGAACAACCACTATCCAGGAACCATTTGTCCTTACTTATTGAAACTTTTAGAATAACCTGGAAGGAGCACCTCAAATAGTTCCTAAGTGGTACCCAGTCTAAGTGGGTCCAATCTTGTTAGTCAGGATAATTTTAGTTCTTTTTGGAACCCAAACTTGTTTACAGTTAGATATTTTAGAAAAATATCTACGAATAGTATGACCCCACAACATTACATTTAAAACATATAACAAGATCCTTAGTTTCAGAAAAGAATTTATGAAAACATTTTTGTTTAATATTTTTCTGAAATCCAATACGGCTTTATAAAAAATTCCACGTGAACTTCCTAAAAACATTGTCAAGTTTTTTCACCGCCAATGAATTTGAGAACAATTGAATGCAATTCCATCAACTTGGATTTCAATTCATTGTTTTTAGATTCATAGTCCATCATTTGCTTGTTTAATGTATTAATTGTACTTTTAAGGGCATTTATTTTAGAACACTGGTTTTTATAATCATGAGAAAGTTCTCGATAAACATCAAATAATTCTTCAAAATCTAATGATGAGAACTTGAACATTTAGTTACCTCACCACTAGTGGCCATCAATGCAAACAAGGACATATCTTCACTGTATGATTTTTCAGAGCTACTTAATTCAGTATCATCCCAAGTAGCCTTCATGGATTTCTTCTTACACTTCTTTTCTATCTTCTTTTCCTTTTCTTTATCCTTCTTTGGTTCGGGACAACCATTTTGAAAGTGACCGGTCTTATGACAGATGTAACATTCCACTTTAGTCATGTTGAGATTTCTTCTCCCGCGGAATGTGCGCCGAGTCATTCTTCTAAAATTCTTTGTGAGAAGCGCCACATCTTTCTCTTGCTCACTATCAAGACTTTCATCATCACTATCATCATCTTCTTCAATTTTTTGAGATTTTAGCGCCAAGTATTTCCTCTTACTATTTTCGGTATCATCCTCATATCCTTTAATCATTGTTTCATGAGTCATCAAGTTGCCTATGAGATCATCAATTTCGTATTTACCTAGATCCTTAGCTTCCTCAACTACCGTCACTTTTGACTCCCATATATTTGTTAAAGATCTTAGGATCTTTCTAACTCTATCCTCCATGGAGTATAGCTTTCCAAGTTGACTCAAGTGATTGCAAATGTTGTTGAAGCGAGTATACATCTCATGAATCGTTTCAGTGTCTTCCATTTTGTATAATTCAAATTTTCTCACAAGAGCATTAATTTTCGATTGCTCACTTGATTTGTCCCTTCATGGGTAACTTGTATCTTATCCCATATCGTCTTTGTAGATTTACAACCTGAAACTTTAGAATATTTATTAGCATCTAAAGAGCAAAATAAAATATTAATAGCCTGAGAGTTTATAGTGAGTTTTTGCTTATCAGAAGCAGTTAGTTGTTCCTTCTTCTTCTCGACTCCATTTTCCATTGAAACAAATGGACCATCCTCGATTGTTATCCACACATCATAATTTGTAGCCTAAAGGAAGGCTATCATTCTATCTTTCCAGAAAGAATAACTTTTACCTGCAAACAATGGTGGTCGGTGCGTAGACTGCCCTTCAGCTAGTGTGTCTATTATGTGCATCATGTGATCTTTGTTAGCTAATTGTGTCGAGCTAAACTAGCTCTGATGCCAATTGTTGGCCTAGTGAGCTACCCAAGAGGGGGTGAATTAGGTAGATAAAAAAAATTATCAGAGAAAAAATACTTCAATAATACAAATAATTAATTTTAATCCTAAATTAATTATTATCTTTATATAACAACAGAAATATGATATCAACTAGGTGCACACCAAATAACAAAAATAAATAATGAAAATTAGTAGCATACCAGAAATTTATACGAGTTCACCAAACTACTCTTGGCTAATCCAGTCCCTCGAGCTCCACAGAGAGTCGCACTCACTAAACTCAAGATTCCTTTAAAGGTAGGAACTAAACACTCACAAAGATTATTTTCATAGGTTCATAATTAACCTTTACAAATTCCTTTTTTCAGGCTCAGGAATAACCTCTACTTTTTACAACCTTAAGAATAACCTGATTCTTTTTATACCTTAGGCTAAAGAATCAAAACCTCACAAACACGCCAAATATCTTTTTACCTGATAAAGATTGAACCATTATAAAAGTGCTGACAAATCAATTTAATCAAAGAAGAATTACTACCTCAATCTCTTTATAGGAAAAGACCAAAACCAACTACCCTTAGATTAAATACTCCCAATAGTATTCAATCCATCACTCAACTCACCAATTACAAATTGATAAGCGATTTTTCTTACTCGGAGCTCCTACCACCCCAGATAAATTAGAACTCAATTAATATCTCAAAACTAGTGATAGAAAAGTGAGATATTCAAAATCTAATTTTAAACAAAAATTGGGTAGCACGTAATTAAGCACATAATCAGATTTATTTAAGAAATTGTTTCAAAAACATTTTTCAATAAAAAATCAGAAAACAATTTCAAAAGATCAAATTCCAAATATAATCAAGCAATCAATTAATAGAAAGTAATTTGGTAAGATCTCACCCTCAATCCACCGAAAGAATAATGATAACAATGAAACTTCATATCGGTAGCAGCAATAATCCACAGCAAATAATTCTCAAGAATACTCTTAGAAAAGATGTTACAACTCAATCAATATGATTACTCTTAGAAAGCTCAGTATATTTCTCTTGATCTTTCTCTCTAATATGAAAAATGTAGGTCTATATAAAAGAGAATAAAATAAGTTCTCTAACAACTAGTTCCCACTTGTTGTGATATTTAATTACTCTTATAGACCCCTTATATTATTAAGATTGCATCCTAGTTAAAATCACTTAATTATGGGTTTTAAACATCTCAATTAAGTCTCCCAAATATTTCTCAATCATAATTAAATATAATAGAAAGCATTACATGTACCAAATTGAAAAATATTCAAACTTAATGGACCATATCTATAGGGATATCATAATAGATATTGCATATCTCAAATAACATCGAATCCCTAATATATCTCGTGAATCTCAACCATAAAACAGCTAGTAACGGATACTTTTAGAATAAAATCCAGAATTTCATAAAATCTTGAAACAGTGCTATTAGTCAACTTTCCAAGGATCACTAGTCGACCACTCGATTCAGGATGTAGCTAATCCAAAAATTCATAACCCATCGGTCAACCTATCTGTCGATTTAGAGATTTAGAGAGTTACATTTCTGGTCACAGGTCGACCGCCCTGTCGACTTATGAATTCAGAGAGTTCACCATTTAAACTCAGGTCGACCTATCTATCGACCGAGAGATTCAAAGGCTTTATATTCAATGCATCGATCAACTTACCTGTCGACTTACCAATGATGGAATTCTCTCCTTAATTCGTTTTGAATTCATTTTCATCGACATTTTTACCCCTTTAATTGATTTCTTTTCTTTGTTAGATCCACCAAATACTTATATTCAATTTTAGTCAATTATCAATATTTCTTTTTCAATTACACATAAGAGCAAATAATTTAACTAATTAGGATCCTATAAAAAAAAACACATATTTATAAAATTCATTTTGTGTCGTGTGTGATCCTAATTGGAATATTAAGAGTTGAAATTTAACCTGAGTTATTTTTCCTAGATTCTTCAAATTCTTCAACCTCTTAATCTTTCATGATCTTTTTCATCATCTTTTAGCATCCATTCATTACTTGTCACCATATCTTCATTATTGGAACTAATAAACTGAAACACTTAATCAAACCATTAGTTCCACCAAAAACATCAATCTTTAATTGTCCATCAAAATCTTAGGATCAATACATCCGTATTTGGTTGTGTTGGCCTAGTAGAATACCCAAGAGGGGGGGTGAATTGGGTAATTAAAAATTATCATAATAAATTTTAATAAATCAAATAATTAATTTTTATCCTAAATTAATTATTATCTTTATATTACAACAGAATAATATAGTCAACTAAGTGCATACCCAAACAGCAAAAATAGAAAAGTAAATATAGCAGCACACAAAATATTTATACTTGTTCACCAAGCTACTCTTGGCTAATCCAGTCCCCTGAGCTCCATGGAGGTCCCACCTACTAAAGCCATGATCCATTTAAAGGTAGGAACCAAACTCGCACGCCGATTCTTTTACAGGCTCAAATCAACCTTTACAATATCATTTTCCCAAGCTAAGGAAGAACCTCTACTTTTTACAGGCTCAAGAATAACTCATCTTTTTACATGATAAAGACTAACCTAATTCTTTTTATACCTTAGGCTCAAGAATCAAAACCTCATAAAACACTCCAACTATCATTTTCCTAGGTAAGGATGGAACCTTTACAAATCACTCACAACGCAATTCTATTCAGGAAGAATCACTACCTTAATCTCTTTACAGGAAGAGATTGAAACCCAGCTACCTCTAATTAAATAGTCCCAATAGTATTTAACTCGTCACACTACTTACCAATACAAAATGATAAGCAGGAAATCTCACTAGAGCTTCTATCACCCCAGATAAATAATAACTCAATTAATATCCCAACTAGTGATATAAAAACGTAGGATAGAAAATCTGATTTTAACAAGATGTGGGTAGGAAATTTGAACACGTAATCAGATTCAAGAAATTGTTTGTAAAAAATTTTCTTCAAAAATCAGAAACAATTTCTAAGATTAATTTCCAATAATAAACAAGTAATGCACAATAAAAATTAATTAGAAATATCTCACCCGAAATCCACAAAATAATTAGATAAAGCAATGTAACTTCTGATTCGGTAGCAACAAAGATTAACAACAGTTGATCTTCAAGATCGTCTCTCAGAAAAGCTCACAATATTTCAGAAGGATAACTCTTATAAAAGCTCACAAATGATATGATATGATTTCTCTTTTGTTTACTGCTTAATGATATATGAAATTAAATTTGAATTTGAATTAAATTAATTTAAGTGTTTGATTTTATAAGTTTATTCCCTATTGATCCTAATATTTTGATGAACAATTAAAGGCTGATGTTTTTGGTGGAACTAACAGTTTGATTAAGTGTTTCAGTTTATTAGTTCCAAATGATGAAGATATGATGACAAATATGATGAAAGATTAAGAGGATGAAAAATTTGAAAAACCTAGGAAAAACAACTCCGGTTAAATTTTAACTCTTAAGATCCCAATTAGGATCACACACGACACAAAAAGATTTTTTAAATATTTTTATAAATATATGTGTTTTTAATAGGATACTAATTAGCTTAATTATTTGCTCCTATGTGTAATTGAAAAAGAAATATTAATAATTGATTAAAATTGAATTTAAGTATTTAGTGGAGTTAACTGAGAAAAAAAAATCAATTAAAGGGGCAAAAACGTCAATAAAAATGGATTAAAAACAAATTGAGAAAAGTGTTCCAGTATCTATAAGTCGACAGGTAAGTTGACCGTAGTATGGAAGGAAAAATCTCTAAATCTCTAAGTCGACAGGTAGGTCAACCTGTGATTAAATATGAACTCTCTGTATCGATAAGTCGACTCAGTAGTCGACCTATAACAAGAAATGTAACTCTCTAAATCTCTAAGTCGATAGATAGGCCAATCGGTGGGCACAGAATTTTTGGCTTGGCTACATCCTGAATTGATTGGTCGACAGGTGATCTTTATCAGTCGACTTATGGGACTGTTTCGAGATATTATGGATTCCAGATTTTCTTCTAAAAGTAGTCATTACTAGCCGTTGTTTGGTTAGGATTCATGAGATAGATTAGGGATTTAATGTTATTTGAGATATGCAACACATATTATGATATCTCTATAGATATGGTTCATTAAGTTTGAATATTGGTCAATTTGGTACATGTAATACTTTATCTCCTATTGAATTGTGATTGAGAAATATTTGGGGGACTTAATTGAGAAATTTAAAATTTATAATTAAGTGATTTGAACCAAGATGAAGTCTTAATGATATAAGGGGTCTATAAGAGCAATTAAGTGTCATAACAAGTGAGAACTAGCCGTTAAAGAGCTTATTTTATTCCCATTTATATAGACCTGCGTTTTTCATATTAGAAAGAGAGATCAAGAGTATTATACTGAGTTTTTATAAGAGAAATCATATTGAGAATTGTGAGAGCTTTTCTAAGAGTTATTCTTGAGAATTATTTGTTGTGAATCATTATTGCTACCGAATCTAAAGTGACATTGCTATAATTATTCTTTCGGTAGATTCTGGGTGAGATATTTCCAAATTATTTTCTATTTAATATTGCTTGATTATATTTGGAATTTGAGCTTTAGAAATTATTTTCTGATTTTTTATTGAAAAATATTTTTGAAACAATTTCTTGAATCAATCTGATTACATGCTACCTATTTTTGTTTAAAAACATATTTTGAATATCTCACTTTTCTATCACTAGTTTTGGGATATTAATTGAGTTCTAATTTATCTGGGATGGTAGAAGTTCCGAGTGAGAAAAATCTCTTGTCAATTTTTAATTGGTAAGTTGAGTGACGGATTGAATATTGTTGGGAGTATTTAATCTAAGGGTAGCTGGTTTCAGTCTCTTCCTGTAAAGAGATTGAGTTAGTAATTCTTCCTAAATTGAATTATTTTGTGAGCAATTTTGTAAATGTTCATCCTTACCAGGTAAAAGAATATTTGGAATGTTTGTGAGGTTTTGATTCTTTAGCCTTAGTTTGTAAAAGAATTAGGTTATTCTTGAGCCTGTAAAAAAGTAGAGGTTATTCCTAAGCCTATGAAAAAGAATTTGTAAAGGTTGATTCTGAGCCTGTAAAAGTATTTTTGTGAGGGTTTGGCTTATACCTTTAAAGGAATCTTGAGTTTAGTAGGTGTGACTCTCCGTGGGGCTTGGAGGACTGGATTAGCCAAGAGTAGCTTGGTAAACTAGTATAAATTTCTAGTGTGTTATTATCTTTACATTATTTATTTTTGTTGTTTGGTATGCACCTAGTTGATTTTATATTTCCGCTATGATATAAAAATAATAATTAATTTAGGATTAAAATTAATTATTTGGATTGTTAAAGTATTTTGTTTTTTATAATTCTTTTATCTACCCAATTCACCTCCCATCTTGGGTAGTTCACTGGGCCAACATTCCCATTAAAGAAATAATAATATCTTGGGGGGGGGGGGGGATTATAAATAAAATATTACCTTATTAGGCTTTAAAATGCTTAACTTCTAGGTCATCACGCCCAACTTTTTTTAACCTCGTTGTTATTGTATAAATAAAATTCTTCCATATTATTAAGCGCACCATATAGAAGGTGAATACTAATTTCACAATGTCGACGAGTTATCTAATCTAGAATATTTTTTCATGCATACTTGGATATTTTTGAAGTGTCAATAGCACTCTCATAACATGGACTTTTTAGAAATTAAAATTGCAAGGTCCAAATTGACATCTAATCCAAACTTTTAAAAGAGGTCAAAGTGCATTTTCTGCTAACACCTAGGATTTTGAAGAATTTCTATAAAATTATGGGTGCATATTTTATAATTATAATGTGCTTCATAGAGATGAATATCTCGCTTTTCTTAATTATAATTTTAGGTTTAGCTCAGAGGCAGATGGTTGCGGTTAGGGTCAAATCACAGGTGGATGGTTGTGGTTCAGGTCCTCCAATTATAGCAGCTTTAAGATCTCCACCACCTCTTCTACCTTTCTTACTGAGACCAATCCTAGCGAGTTCTTGTCCAAATTGTGTTGGACATGCCTTGTAATTGGATACGAGCTTATTGGTTTATTTAGATCGACGGTAAGCAATTGCCAGCTTTGAGACGGTAAGCAATTGTCGGCTCTTAGACAAAGCTAACATCGAGGCATCATGGGAATCTACGTGGAGGTCAGTAGAGACAAATTTGGATCGTTCTGGCTCTGTTAATCCTATTACTTCCTCTCTGTGTTGCACTGGATGTTGATGGTGCCCTTCACCAACTTCTTTTGAAAAAAGTGTCAGTTTAAAGATCTATCCAAGTGGAGGATGAATTGACTAGTGACAAAAATTTAAACAATTAAATTAGACACAAGTTATCAATTACTCTAATTGATTACTATCTTGTTAAACAGTGGAAATGTGTTTAACTAAGTACACACCCAAACAACAAAAATACAGCAATACGACACACAACAATTTATCCTGATTCGGTAAGCTACTCTTACCTACGTCCAATCCCCCGAACTCCACGGGGATTCCACAATCCACTAACCCTTCATTCCTTTCACAAATAGGAATCAAACCATTACAATCCTGATTCTTTTTGCAGCCTCACACTCTCATACTATTAAATTTATCCATTTCACAGATTTGGGAAGAACCTGATCTAACCATAATTCTATTACAAGAAGAATCAAAATCTAATCTTTTAAAAGGCTAAAGATTAACCTAGTCTTTTTTCACAGGCTAAAGATCAAATCCTAATATTTTTCTCAGACCAAAGATTAAACCCTAACTACCCTAATTAGACATTGTCCTAAATGTATCTAATCCACTCAAACTAGAAAATAAAAAAGACACAAGTTTTTTCCCACAGAAGCTTCTATCACCTCAAAACAATTATACTCAATTAATGTCCTGAAAACTATGTGATTAGGGGTGTGCAACGAATCGGGTCAACCCGCCAAACTTGCTCAAACCGCTAAACCCGCACCGCAAAAAAAATTGCCCAATAAAAACCTGCGCATTGCATGGGTGTTAAATTTTGGAACCCGTACATGTATGGACAAATTACGATTTGACCCATGTTCTTACGGGTTCAACCTGTCCGCCCGAGTAGACACAAAAAGACGTCATTTTAGACTTTATTACTTACATTTGTAATTTTCTTTTTTCATTTTTTATGATGGTTTACAAATTACATTATAGTTTTTTTCTTGTTTTTGTGTTACTATAATTTTGTCGCAATTTTCTACAATTTTTTTGTAATGTAATGGGTTTTTTTTTTAGTAACATTTATTATATTTCAAGAGTAATCTACAGTTCTAATTAGCCAAACCCGAAAATAGGTTAAACCCGTACACTATTGGGTAACTCACAGTTTAAATTAACCAACCCGCACAATCTAACCAACCCTAACCCGCATATCATTGGGCGGTCTACGATTCAAACTAACCCAACCCGTCTAGTATTGGTTTGGTTCGCTGTTTTGGCCCAACTCACCCCAATCTGCCCACTGCCTACCCCTATATGTGAGAGAATTTATGTGAGGCACAAATCAGATTTTAATTAATTAAAACACAAATAATAAATAATCAGATTTCATAAATAAAAATCATTATAAAATATTTTTCAAGATATTAGATTTGAAAATGATTTTTCCAAAACACTTAATCCAAGTAATCAAGTAAATAATCTAAGAAAGCACTTTAATTAACTTGGAAAGATTTCACCGGGATTTCTTGAAAATGATTATGATAACTCAGAGAAAAATAAAGAACAATGATAAAAAAAAAAAAAAAAAAAAAAAATTGCGCTTCGATCAAGAACTCTTTCGATTATAGTTTCTTATAATAGAAAAGGTTGATTGTTCTTGATTGATTAATTTGAAAAGCGCAAGTCTCTATATATAGAATTTTAACTAGGCCTATAACGGTTAGGTTTCAAATTACAAGGCCTAAAATGTCTCTTTAAGACCTATATACTATCAAAATAGATATATTCCTTTTAAAACTACATTTAGAAAAGCTCAATTTGGTCTCCGAATTTTTTTCGATTCAAAACACTTAAATAGATAGGATATTATTAATATATAATATATAATAGTAAAATACCCAAATCCTTTAAAAATATCTTTGAAAATCTTTTAAAACAATGTGATTTGAATAATAAAAAAAAAAACGAAATAGTCAATATTTGACTATCTAACCTAGTCGGTTGACCGAACCTCTATTAGTCTATCGCCCCTACAACACTCAATTTTATGACCATTTCATTGTCGGCAGTTGATAGGTGTAAATTACCTATCTGTTTTCAAACCGAACATTATTAGTTTTTTAGTACGTTTAGTATGTTTTAGTATGTTTTTATTCTTTTTGTATTAAAATAAGTGTGTGGGGTGAAAATGTAGGAAAACGGATGCTAAACAATGATATCAGATCGAGAATGGTGGAAAAATAAGCTCGAAGGCAAATTTCTGAAAAGAAGCCCACCGGTGCAGTGCCAGACAACCGCCGCGGCAGTGAAAAAGCAGAGAGGTAATTTTCTTGCTGAACATCCATCGTTGCAGCGGTGAGAACCACCATCGCGGTGGTAAAAATGCAAGATAGTCCTTGACTCCACCACCAACTCCACCGCCTAGGCGATCAATGAACCAACTTATCTCACTGCCGTGGCAGTGACTCCCACCGCCGTGGCGGTCACCTCTGCACAAATTTAAATATTTATTTAAGATATTTTCCCTATTTATACCCCTTCTTCTCATCTCCTCCGGCCATTAGAGCCCCATTAGACTAGGGATATTTTAGAGAGAGGTTTTGGGATTGCTAATTCAAATCCTAAGGAGAAGATCACAAAGCAAAGAAGGGGGAGCGATCTCAAAACGTTTTTAGCGATAAATCTTCGGACTAGGCTAAGTTTCTCTCGTTCCTTTCTGTATTTCTTAACTTAGGATTGTTGTTTGAGCATGTTTAGCTCTATTTTCATTGTATAACCAGCTATGGTCATGAACTAAATGGGTTTTTGTCTAGGGATTAATATAATTTATAAAAGTGTTATTGGTTTGGGTTTGTGTTTCGTTAATGTGTGTTTTATAATAATTTCGATTGTGTTTGCCATGTTGTAATGATATTATGCTTGTTTAGATAATTAGAGAATATCGGGTTTGACACTCGGGAGAAGTAACCCTGGATTCGGACTAGGGTAAACATAACACGACAATCTAACGACCCGAAAAGGTGTTAGAAAGTGTGCAATCAATGATGTTGGGGTGAGACTCACGGGAGCTAGTGTCGTTAAGACATTGAGGGGGATTTATTTATTGATGCAAAGTCATTTATTCACTCGTCTTACACTCAGGAGAGGTGGCGAGTGAGTTTACGAACCGAGATTGTCAAATACCCGAACGCCATTAACGTAAACTAAAACGAGACCAAACACGTTTTTGTAAACAAAAGTTAATACCTAGGCAAGATTTTCCCTAAAACATCTAATAATAATATTAGTATAGTTTAATTAGTATTTTAGTATTAGTTTATATTAATTTTATATACATTTGTTTTAGCCTAGAAAAAGTAAGGTCATGATAAACGCAGTACTCAATAATAATCACAACTAATCCCTGTGGACACGATACCCTTACTCTCCCCACCTTTATTAAAACTTGACCTCGTATACTTGTGAGTGAAAGTAGCAACGTATTCACGCGCTACCAACTTTTTGGCGCCGTTACCGGGGATTGTGTTTTTTATTATTATTGATATTGTGAGTAAATGACCGAATTTTAATTTAGGCATTTCTTTTGTGTATAATTTCTTTTTCTTTGTAGTATTTGTTTTTGTTTTTCCACAAGGTGCTTGACCATAGTAGATCAACAGGTACTCTTGCAATTCTTTCAATGGAATTCCGAGTGGTTTTAGAGTACTTGGAATCGATACAAAGAATTGCTACTCAGGTTTCCGAACTATAGCCTCCCGATAGATTGTTAACTCTTCCATTTCCTCAACGGGTTACAAGCTGCAACCAGAATGTGGGTAGAATGAGGACTTACTAGCACCTCGTTCTATGACCTAACTGCGGACGAAGCCATTTGGTCGTTGGAGGAAATGGTGGCATATGATTTTCAAAGTTGGAATTATTCACCAAGTCACCAAAACTTGGATGATTTTTCCAATACCTTGGCACCATGGAATGACAATTCGAACCACGACGAGGAGTCTTTCCCCAATCTGGAAGAAACGCTTGCAACCGTTATGGGATAGACTCAGAGATTATTAAGGGAGATGCATGACCGAATCAATGAGCATGAGGATCATCTTGATCATATCGAGACGGTCTGCGCCGATATCAATAAGACCGTAACGTCTTTGCAGATACAAATCAGTCATCTTCTTTGCTTTATTGAGGTCGAGACGAAAGCGGTGGCACTGAGAGACGAACAAGGCGAATCCATTTGTGAAAGCCACCATGAGGAATCGGAGACGAGCGAGAGGAGCTTGGGAGAATATGTTAAAGATTCGAATGAAGAAGAGACCCAAGTGTGGTTCGGCGATGAAAATTCACATTTTAATCGTTGTGAATTTTTACCATTTGAATTCCATCTCGTGATGCTGCAGTTGATCCAAGACGATCACATCTATAAGGATCCGATGTAGCTCACTTGTCCTAATCCTCCGACAGCAACGACCTTTCATGCCCACCAAGTACATGAGCCGGAAAGGAATGCTGTTGAAGGCTCGAACTATACATTTCCACATCTTGCCAGTCTTTAGGGCGTACTGAACCAAGACCCGTATGTGGTATTGTACGACATTTACTACAGGTGGAAGCCACTCTTTAACTAGCACTTCGATGTGTCAGGGTGATGACCTTAAACCAAGCACTTCTGGGGAGACAACCCAAAGAAAAATAAGTTAGATCCATCTCCGCCAATTTGAGTCAGATGAGAGATTCTCTCGCCTCCCAGATATGTGTTTTAAACACTTATCTTCATTTTCATGATATATTCTATCTATTGGGATAGCTGATGGGTTGTTTTGAACATCACCTGTTTTAAGTTGGTGGTGATGTGTTAGTTATGTTTTATTGTTTTCTATATATGCATGCTTATTTAGGATTAGTTTGTTTAGTTTAGTTGTTATGAATGTCCTGAGTTTTGACGTCATCTGGGTTATTACCCGATGATAAGTCTGTCCCCTGGTTGTTTATTGAGGTCGAGCGTAAAACTTTTGCATTTATGTTCTGTGTGCTCAACGTTATGTTTTAGTAATAGTTATTATAGATCCTACTTGCACGAGCACGAAAACTCATTATATAACCGTCTAATTGATTTGAAAATGATATTTGTCACCTAAATTCATGACATTAGGGTTTCTAGAACTTGATTTGGGGGAAATTCAAGGCAAAATCCTAGGCGAGGTAGTTCGGAAGACATGATTTAGGCATTCATTTTCTCGCTTGAGCCTTTTTAAGGTTACCTTAATATATTATTATCCCTCTTTACCCTGCCGAAGCCTAAATGTCGTTTCAATTCTAAACACTTAACCAATACCATAGCCAATTGAAGCTTGTCCAACCCTACATCGCTTAACCAAAGGCACAATGTGAGTGAATCAAGCTAGCAGTTGTAAATGATTCTTGATGTGAGCGGTTGAGTTGTGGGCGAGCTATTAATTGGTTCGGTATTTGAGTACTCACTTGTTGTTTTTGATTCATATTTCACACACCCCTTAAATTTTACAAATCAAATACGTTTGGCAGTGTGTTTGTTTTTTGTTTTTCTTTTTTTAGAAAGAAAAGAAAAGACTAAGTATATATGGTTTATTTCCATTTGTTTTTGACAATTGAGTGTGTTGTTCTTAACGTATGTTTAGGGTTGTTTCCAATTTAACTATGGGGTTTTGAGTGTGAGAGTGCCAAGCGATGTGCCTTGGGTAACGTTAAGTTAACGACGTTAACTCGTTTTCTCTTTCAAAATTACCCTTGGCCATTTGTCCTAAACCGAACCAAGACCTATTGATCTTTTTGAACTTCCGAGCCTATATTAGTGGAGAATAGATCCCGGGTCAAGCCTATGGATTCCCTATACCTTCGGGTTTTTTCTATCATGCACTTATATGGTGGAGAATCCAATCCGATTAACAGACAGATATATATTTGAGTTTTAAACACACACTCACACTTTAGTAGAATCTATAATGGGTGCTTACTATTATATATGTTGAAATTCTAGAACAATACATGGTGTGTTTTTATGCCTGAACTCGATAGGATTGGGGGCCTATAAGGGATATTTCGTTTAGCCGGTAGATAATACTCAAAACTTGCACATATTTATTTTTCGTGTTTTTTATTTTTAGTTTTTAATTGTTATATTTTCATTTATTATGTGAGAGTTTTGCTCGAGGGCTAGCAAAATTCCGAGTTTTGGGGTATTTGATAGGTGTAAATTACCTATCTATTTTCAAACCGAACATTATTAGTTTTCGAGTACGTTTAGTACGTTTTAGTAAGTTTTATTATATTTTTATTCTTTTTGTATTAAAATAGGTGTGTGGGGTGAAAAGGTAGAAAAACGGATGCTAAACGATGATATCGGATTAAGAACGGTAGAAGAACGGTAGAAAAACAAGCTTGGGGGCAAATTTCTAAAAAAAAGCCCACTGCCGCGATGCCACACCACCGCCGGGGCGGTTAAAATACAGAGAGGTGTTTTTCTTGCTAAACATCCACCACTGCAGTGGTAAGAACCACCGCCGGGGTGGTAAAAATGCAAAATAGTCCCTGAATCCACCACCGACTCCACCGCCTAGGCGATCAATGAACCGACTTACCTCACCACCGCAGTGGTCACCTCTGCACAAATTTATATATTTATTTTAGATATTTTCCCTATTATAACCCTTTCATCTCCTCTCCTCCAGCTATTAAAGCCCTATTAGACTAGGGATATTATAGAGAGAGGTTTTGGGAGTGCTCATTCAAATCCTAAGGAGAAGATCACAAAGAAAAGAAGGGGGAGAGATCTGGAAATGTTTTTAGCTACAAATCTTCGGACTAGGTGATTGATGTGATCTACCTACATATTTCCAAACCGGTTTTGTTAGTTTTAGAGTATTTTTATAGTTATTTTTATTATGTTTTAATTAGCTTTTATACTTTTTGTATAAATCAGGTGTATGGGGAAAAAAGATAGGAAACTGGAGCAAAAACGATGAAATCGAACCAAAAACGGTCGAAGAACGGTAGAAAAATGAGATCGGAGGCAATATTGTGAAAGAAGCCCACCGCCGCAGCGTCCAGACCTCCGTCGCAAGGGTGAAAATATAGAGAACACCTATTCTTGCTGGACACTCACCACCTAGGCAGTGAAATTGCATAATGTTTTCCAAATCCACCGTTGTTTTCACCACCGTGGCAATCAACCAATCGACCTACTCACCGCCTAGGCGGTGGCCTCTGCACAGCTTAGATATTTTTATTAGATATTTTGAGATATTTTGCCTATATATATCCCCTCTCCTCCCTCATTTTCTCACTCTCTCTAGCCACTAGATCCCTTTGGGCTATACTTAGGGTTGGATTTAGGAGTTTTAGAGGGAGAGCTCACATCCCGAAGTGGAGGAAGACAGCGAAGCGATCATTGAGCGTTCTTAGCAGCTAAACTTCAAACAAGGCTAAGTTCTTCAATTTCTTCCCTTGTTTCTTTAACTTAGGATTTAGTGAGCATGTTTAGCTCGATTTCAATGTTTATACAGTTATGACCACGAGTTAAATATGGATTGTACAGGGATTAACGATATATTTATAAATATGTGTTTGGATGATTTCGGTGTTGCGTTTATGTTTGTTCTTCGTAGTTTGATTGTATTTATCGTATCGTTTTTTCATCATGCTTAGATAGATAAATGTAGAATACAGGATTTGACAAACCCCGGATTCGGATTAGGGTAAACAAATGCCACGATCCAATAACCCGGTCGGGGTTAGGATTGTGGACAATCGATGACGTTGCGGCAAGACTCACGTGACCTAGGGTCATTAAGACATTGATGGGGACTTATTCATTGACTCAAAATCATGTATTCCCCCGTCTTATACTCAAGAGAGGTGGCGGTGGAGTTTTAGAACCGAGATTGTCGATAGGGTAAACACAACGCACGATCCAACAATCTAGTTGGGAGTTGGATTGTGTGCAATCAATGACATTGGGGAAAGACTCACGTGACCTAGGGTCATTAAGACGTTGAGGGAGACTTCTTCGTTGACATGAAGTTGCGTTATATCCCCCGTCTTACACTCGGGAGATGTGGCGGAGGAGTTTTAGATACCGAGATTGTCAAAATAGGTCGAACACCGTAAATGTGAGTAAATCGAGATCGAACACGTATTTGTAAAAAAATTAATCCCTAGGTAATTATTTCTCCTAAAACATAGTAGTATATTAGTATAGTTAAATTAGGTAATATTAGTATTAGTTTAATTAATTAAATACATTTATTTTTAGCCTAGATAAAGTTAGGTCATGACAAATGCGGTACTCGATAGTATTGACACCAATCCCTATGGATACGATACCCGATCTTTCAAGATCACATCATACTAAAACTTTGATCTCGTACACTTGCGAGTAGTCAAAACACGAGGATCGAATCCTCCGCCGTACACTAGGCTAAGTTTCTCTCGTTCCTTTCTTTATTTCTTAACTTAGGATTATTGTTTGGGTATGTTTAGCTCTATTTTCATTATATAACCGGCTATAGCCATGAGCTAAATGGGTTTTTGTCTAGGGATTAATATAATTTATAAAAGTGTTGTTTGTTTGAGTATGTGTTTCATTATTGTGTGTTTTATAATAATTTCGATTGTGTTTTCCATGTTGTAATGATATTATGCTTGTTTAGATAATTAAAGAATATGGGATTTGACACTCGGGATAGGTAATCTCGGATTCGGACTAGGGTAAACACAACACGACAATCTAACGACCCAGGAGGGCATTAGAAAGTGTGCAATCAATGACGTTGGGGCGAGACTCACATGACCTAGTGTTGTTAAGACATTGATGGGGACTTCTTTGTTGACACAAAGTCATGTATTCACTCGTCTTACACTCGGGAGAGGTGGCGAGTGAGTTTACGAATCGAGATTGTCAGATACTTGAACGCCATTAATGTAAACTAAAACAAGACCAAGCACGTTTTTGTAAACAAAAGTTAATCCGTAGGCAAGCTTTTCCCTAAAACATCTCATAATAATATTAGTACAGTTTAATTAGTATTTTAGTATTAGTTTATATTAATTTTATATACATTTGTTTTAGCCTCGATAAAGTTAGGTCATGATAAACGCGATACTCAATAATAATCACAACCAATCCCTATGGACACGATACCCTTACTCTTCCCACCTTTACTAAAACTTGACCTCGTATACTTGCGAGTGAAAGTAGCGACGTATTTATGTGCTACCAGTAGTAGGTTGACCGACCTCCCCGTCAGTTGATCGATTTGCCCAATGCGTTTTCTCGTCTTTCTTCATTTCAACTACTAGATTCGTTAGTCGACTAACCTCACTCGTCGGTTAACTGAATTGGTTAGTAGATTCACCCTTTTAACTCTCTTAAGCCACTTTTTTCATTAGTCGACCGACCCATTTTATCGGTTAACCGAATTGACTAGAAAACTCATTATTTTATGTGTTAAAACCATTTTTTCACTTAAATACTTTACCAAAAATATTTTTATAATTTAACACTTTATAAAAATCATTTTAGAATCTTAAATTTATCACTTCTTACCATGATGCATATAAGTTTATTCGTTTTGAAGTGTCATTGTTGATCTTGATTCGAGTTACATTAAAACTATAAAAGTAATGAGTTGTTTTCACCTAAATATCTTAATTATCTTTAATTCTCCGAAAATCTTCATTATTTACCACTTTCATCCCTCTTGAATTTCTTTGATTCTTCAATGATCGCTCCATGAATTATTCAATGACTAATCTTTTTTACTTATTTCTTCTCTCATTTCAACATATGGAACTTTTAATCTAAAATCACTCAATACAATCATTAGTTTCATAAAATAACAATGTTTAATTATCTATCAAAATAGTAGGTTCAACAAGAAGCCCTCATCGCGTGCTCCTCTGCCGGTGCTGTCACCGGAGAAGACTCGATAGGCTACGTCAAAATATTTTTCGCCGCCATATCTACAAATTCCAATTGTTTGATTGATTTTTCTATCGATATTGTTTGTATTTCTCATAATTTTTAAGAGAAGTCACGCTGGTGGCAGAATATTATCTCGCCACTTTCACCGCAAGTGTATTGGTCAAGTTTTAATATATATGGAAGGGAATAAGGGTTGTCGTATCCATAGGGATTGGTTGAGATTATTATCGAGTACCATGATTGTCATAACCTAATTTTATCTAGGTGACTTAAATTGAATTTATAATTAATAAATACTAATACTAAGTTAGTTAATCTAACTATACTAGTATTATATTGAGATGTTTAGGGAAAAGTTTTCCTAGGGATTAACTTTGTTTACAAAAATGTGTTTGGTCTCGCTTAGTTTACAATAACGGCGTTCGACGTATCCGACAATCTATGTATCGTAAACTCACTCGCCACCTCTCCCAAGTGTAAGACGAGTGAATATGCAACTTCAGGTCAACAAAGAAGTTCCCCTCAACGTCTTAATGACACTAGGTCACATGATTCTTACCCCAATGCCATTGATTGCACACTTTCTAACTTCCTCCAGGGTTATTAGATCGTCGCGTTGTGTTTATCCTAGTTCGAATTTGGGATTACCTCTCCCGAGTGTCAAACCCCGTATTCTCCAATTATCTAAACAAGCGTAATATCAAAGAATAACGGTAAACACAATCAAAATAGCAAAAAACAACCATTAACGAAACACAAACTTAAACAAACAACGATTTCATAAAATATATTAATCCCTAAACAAAATGTTGATCCTAAGATTTTGATGGACAATTAAATGTTGATATTTTTTGTGGGACTAATGGTTTGTTTAAGTGTTTCAATTTATTAGTTCCAATTGATGAAGATTTTATGATAAAGATGACAAAGGATTAAGAGGTTGAAGAATTTGAAGAATCTAGGGAAAACAACTCAGGTTTAAATTTCAACTCTTAATATCCCAATTAGGATCACACACGATACAAAAAGATTTTTAAATGATTTTTATAAATATGTGTGTTTTTAATAGGATCATAATTAGTTAAATTATTTGCTCCTATGTGTAATTAAAAAAGAAATATTTATAATTTATTAAAATTAGAGTTAAGTATTTCGTAGAGCTAATTAAGAAAAGAAAATGGTTAAAGGGGCGTAAACGTAAATACGAATATGTTAAAAACAAGTTTAGAAAAGAGATCCAGCATACATAAGTCGACTGGTAAGTCAACCAAACAAAACAGGTGAAACTCTTTGTATCTCTAAGTCGACAGGTAGGTCGACCAGTGAAAAGAAATTGAACTCTCTGAATCTCTAAGTCGACAGGTAGGTTGACCGGAAAAGGAAAATAGAAATCTCGGAATCTCAAAGTCGACAAATAGGTCGATCGATGGGCACAGAATCTTTGGCTTGGCTACATCCTGAATCAAGCAGTCGACTGATGGCGCAGTTTCAGGATATTGAGGATTCCGAATTCATATATAAATGTAGCCGTTTTTTGTTGGGATTTGTGAGAGATTTTAGGGATTTTATAATATTTAAGATATGCTACACCTATTATTTAATTCCTATTGATTTGGTTTATTAAGTTTTAATGTTTCTCAATTTGGTACATAAAATTGTTTCTATTCTATTTAATTAAGATTAAGAAATATTTGGAGGACTTAATTGAGAGATTTAAAAACTATAATTAAGTGAATTGAACCAAAATGAAGTCATAATGATATAAGAGATCTAAGAGAGCATTTAAGTATCATGAATATGGGAACTAGCCATTAGAGAGGTGATTTATATCTCATATATATAGACTTGTATTTTTCATATCATTAAGAGTGGCTAAGAGAGATTAAGAGATCATATTGAGATTTTTTAAGAGATATCATACTGAGATTTTTTTAGAGCTATTTTAAAAGACAATCTTGAGAATCATTAACTATTAATCATTCCTGCTACCGAATATGAAATAACTACACTCTAATTATTTTTCAGTGGATTCCGGGTGAGTTCTTTCCAATTACTTTCTATTTTGCATTGCTTATTTAATTTTGGAAATTGATCTTTAGAAATTGTTTCTTAGTTTTATTGAAGAAAATATTTTATAAATAATTTCTCAAATCTGATTATATGCTACCCATCTTTTGTTAAAAATCAAATTTTGACTATCTCACATATTTCTATCACTAGTTTTGGGATATTAATCGAGTTTTAATTTATCTGGGATGGTAGAAGCTCCGAGTGGGATAATTTGTTTATCAATTTGTATTGGTGAGTAGTGTGGCGGATTAAATACTGTTGGGGGTATTTAATCAAATGGTAGCCGGTTTCAGTCTCTTCCTGTAAAGAGATTGAGGTAGTAATTCTTACTAGATAGAATTGATTTGTGTGAATTTTGTAACGGTTTAATTCTTACCGGGTAAAAGGATATTTGGAGTGTTGGCGAGATTTTGATTCTTTTGCCTTTGTGTTAAAAAGAATTAGGTTATTTCTTAGCTTGTAAAAAGGATTTTGTAAAGGTTGATTATGAGCCTGTAAAAGAATCATTGTAAGGGTTTGGTTCCTACCTTTAATGGGATTTTGAGTATTAGTAGGTGCGACGCTTCGTGGGGCTCGGAGGACTAGATTAGCCAAGAGTAGCATGGTGAAATAGTATAAATTTCTGGTGTGCTGCAATATTTATTTTATTATTGTTGTTTGGTATGCACTTAGTTGATTTGATAATTCTGTTGTAATATAAAGATAATAATTAATTTAGGATTTAAATTAATTATTTGATTTATTGAAGTTATTATTCTGATAATTTTTTAATTACCCAATTCACCCCCTCTTGGGTATTCCTCTAGGCCAACACAAAATTCATTTAACTCATGGCCATAACCATTTATACAATAAAAACCAAGCTAAATATGCTCAACAACCTATCAAAGTTAAGGAAATAAAGAGAAAAACGGAAGAACTTAGTCGTAGTCCAAAGATTTACCACTAAAATCATCTAACGATCCCTTCTCCTTTATTGCAACGTGTTCTTATCCTTCGGAATTGGTTGAGCACACCCCAAAACACTCTCAAAATATTGAGAACCCTAAGGGGTCTCCTATGGCCGGTGGTCAAATAGGAAAAGAGGAGAAGGGTTTAAATAGGGACCAAAATATCTAAAAAATATCTAACAACTGTGCAGAGTGACCGCCGTGAAGGTGGGATCACCGCCGCTGCGGTAAGTATGTCGATTAAGCCACGGCCTTGACGGTGGAATCAGAGACCATCCTGTTCTTTCACCGCCTTGGTGGTGGGATGTCAGAAATATTTTGGTCCTTCTCTTCATTTTAACCGCCGCGGCAGTGGTTTGGACGCCGCGGCGGTGGGCTGGTTTTCAAAATTATGCCCTCATGCTCATTTTCATACCGTTCTTCCACCGTTTTTTATCTAATATGATCATTTATGGTCTATTTTCATCTCTTTTCACCACACACACCTGATTTATACAAAAATACATAAAAATGTATTAAAACGTAATAAACATACTCGAAAACTAACAATTTCGGTTTGGAAATAGATAGTTAGATCACACCTATCAAATACCCCCAAACTAGGAATTTTGCTAGTCCTCGAGCAAAACACCCACACAATACAAGAAAATATAAAAACTAATTACAAAATTGAAAATTAAAAATGAAAAACTAATAACAATTATGTGCAAGATTTGAATATCATTTACTGGCCAAATGATTTTCTCCCTCATCGGCCCCCAATCCTATCAAGTTCAAGAATAAATCACACCATGTGGTGTTCTAGAATTTCAACATTCGATAATAATAAATGCCATTCTATATCCTATTAAAGTGTGTGTGATTAAACTCAAATATACAACTATCCATTGATTAGATGGGATTATCCCTCAATAAAGTTCAAAATTAAAACCTTTTAGGTATAGGGAATCCACAAGCCTAACCTGGATTCTATTCTCCACTAATGTAGACTCAGAGAAATCCAAGAAGATCATTAGGACTTGGTTCAGTTTTGGATAGATGGCCAAAGGTATATCGGTTATAGAAAAAAGGTTAACGTCATTAACTTGATGATACCCGAGGCAAATGTTTGGCACTCTCACACTCGAAACCCCATAGATAAATTGAAACAGCCCTAAACATTCATTTACAATTAAAGTACTCACTTGTCAAAAGAAACGGAAAATTTAAATAATATTTACATATGCTTTTTTTTTTTTTTTATACTACACAAATACCACACCCCCAAACTCATTCGATTATTATAATTTCACGGGTGTGGTTAAAATGAAAGAAAAACGACAAGTGAGTACTCGAATACCAGACCAATTAAAAGTTCACCCTAAACCCAACCGCCCACTTCAAGTAGCATTTACAACTGCTAGCTTGATTCACTCAAATTGTGCCTTCAGCTCGGCGATATAGGTATAGAAAAAGATTTTATTAGCCAAGGTAATTGTTTAAGTGTTCAGAATTGAAACAGTTTTTAAGCTTCGATAGGGTAACAAGGGATATTGATATAACAAGGTAGGCTTCAAAAGCTCAAGCGATGAAAATGAATGCGTAAATTATATCTCCCAAACTACCTCGCCTAGGATTTCGCCTTGAATTTCCCCCAAATCAGGTTCTAAAATCGCTATTGTGAGGAATTTGGTTGATAGATAATAGTTTTCAAGTTAAATAGACAGTTATACATTGAGTTGACGTGCTCGTGCATTTAGGATCTACAATAACTTTTACTAAAACGATACGTCAAGCACACAGAACACTCATGAATGAGCTTTAAGCTCAACCTCAATAAACAACCAGGGGACAAATTCATCATCGAGTAACGGCCCTGATGAAGTCAAAACTCAACAAACAAAAACAACTAAACTAAACAAACATGCATACAATAAAAACAAAACAACATAAACTAACAATACTACAATACTACACATCACTTCTGAACTTAAAATGGACAGTGTCTTCAGCGGCTCAATCATCAATCTCAAAATTTAAAATTAAAGCATGCTGACAAAGGGGATTTAGAACATATACCTGGGAGGTGAGAGATTCTCATCTTTGAATCAAGTCGTCTGTGACGGATTTAACTTATTTTTTACCTTGGGTTGCCTCCCAAGAAGCGTGTGGTTTATGGTCGTCAACCTGACACACCAAAGTGCTCATCAAAGAGCGGCTTCCACCTATAGTACGTGTCATACAACACTACATACGGGTCTTGATTCAGGACGCCCTCAAGCTTGGCGAGATATTGCTCTAGATGGCTCAATCTTTCAACAACATGCCTCACCGGTTTATGTGATTAGTGGGCATGAAAGGACATTGCTACTATCGGTGAAGGATATGTGAGCCACCTCAGATCCTCGTAGATGTGATCATCTAGGATCGATGGTGGCAAGCTTTTTCCGCTTATTTCCAGTTCCTCTAGGTGGATTTCATATTCAGATACGAATTGTTCATCTCTTAGTGCCACTGTCTCTAACTCGGCCTCAATTAAGCAAATTAGCTGATTGATTTGTGTCTGAAGAGACATTACGGTCGCATAAATTTTGGCGCAGACTGTAATAAAATCAAGATGATCCTCGTACTGGTTGATCCAGACATTTGTTTCCCTCAAGATTCTCTGAGTTTCCCCCATAATAGTAGCAAAGATTTCTTCCAGATTGGGGAAAGACTCCTCATATTTCCTTGGTGTGTCATTCCGTGGCACCATAGTATTGAACCTCTGATAACCAAAGCCAGCCATGTCTTCCAACAACCGATAGGCTTCATCCGTGGATAATTGGTCGAATGAGGTCGTACGATTTCCTCATTCAACCCACATTCTAGTTGTAGCCTGTAACCCGTCATGGAAAATCAGCAGTTGATATTCTCTTGGGAAACCATGATTTGGATATTGGAATAGCAATTCCTTGTATCGATCCTAAGAACTATAAAACGGCTCAGAATCTTGTTGAAAGAAATGCAAAAGTACCTGTCGATCTAACATCTTCAAGCACTGTGCAGGAGAAAATAAACAAAAACTACAAAGAAAAATTATACCCAAAAGAAATGCCTAAATTAAAATCAAGTTATTTACTCATGATATCGACAATAATCTAAAACATAATCCCCAGCAATGGCACCAAAAACTGGGTGGCAGAATATTACGTCGCCACTTTTACCGCAAGTGTACGGGTCAAGTTTTAGTATAGATGGGAAGGAGTAAGGCTTGTCGTATCCACATGGATTAGCTGAGATTATTATCGAGTACTGCAATTATCATAACCTAATTTTATCTAGGCAACTTAAATTGAATTTATAATTAATAAATACTAATACTAAGTTAGTTAATCTAACTATACTAATATTATATTGAGATGTTTAGGGAAAAGTTTGCCTAGGGATTAACTTTGTTTTCAAAAACGTATTTGGTCACGCTTAGTTTATAATAACGGTATTCAACGTATCCGACAATCTCTGTATTGTAAACTCACTTGCCACCTTTCCCGAGTGTAAGGCAAGTGAATATGCGACTCCACGTCAACGAATAAGTCCTCCTCAACGACTTAATGACACTAGGTCACATGAGTGTCAAACCCCGTATTCTCTAATTATCTGAACAAGCATAATATCAAAGAATAATGGTAAACACAATCAAAATAGCGAACAACAACCATTAACGAAACATAAACTTAAACAAACAACGATTTCATAAAATATATTAATTCGTAAACAAAATTCGTTTAACTCATGGCCATAACCATTTATACAATAAAAACCAAGCTAAACATGCTCAACAACCTACCAAAGTTAGGAAAATAAAGAGAGAAACGGAAGAACTTATCCGTAGTCCAAAGATTTGCCGCTAAAATCGTCCAACGATCGCTTCTCCTTTATGGAAACGTATTCTTTTCCCTCGGAATTGGTTGAGCGTACCCCAAAACACTCTCAAAATTTTAGGAACCCTAAGGGGTCTCTTATGGCCAGGGGTCAAAGAGAAAGAGAGGAGAAGGATTTAAATAGGGAGAAAAATATCTAAAAAATATCTAATAGCTGTTCAGAGTGACCACCGCGGCAGTGGGTATGTCAGTTAAGCCACGACCTCGGCGGTGGATTCAGGGACCATCCTATTCTTTCACCACCTCGGAGGTGAAATCACTGCCTCGGCGATGGGATGTCAGTAACATTTTGGTCTTTCTCTGCATTTTGACTGTCGTGGCAATGGTCTAGATGCTACAGCGTTGGCTGGTTTTTAGAATTACACCCTTATGTTCGTTTTCCTACTGTTCTTCCACCATTCTTGATCCAATTTGATCGTTTATGATCCGTTTTCATCTCTTTTCATCCCACACACCTTATTTATACAAAAATGCATAAAAACCTATTAAAACATAATAAAACGTAATAAACGTACTCAAAAACTAACAATTTCGATTTGGAAATAGATAGGTAGATCACACCTATCACACGCACTTTGGTTCGTCGCTTTGCCGCTGTATTTAGTTAGAGGATGCCAGCGATAATAGCAATTGGAGAGTTTGTCAGTGGTCTATAACGGACTCTATTCCGGTGGTCATGTGCTATGGAAGGAAGAGTTGATCAATGAAAAAGAGTAATGTTGATAGGAATTTCGAGGCTTTTTAGTCGTTTTCCACAAACGGTGCCAACAAATGCCACTAGATTTTGTTAGCTACTCCAATTTTTTAAGCCCTGAATAACACTTACAACACTTAGGATTAGTACTTGAGATACCGGTGTGGTATCAACCAAATACCTTCCAACGTGGGAATAAGTTAATCGGGCTTATTAGAGATATACATAAGAAAATTGAATGTAAATGTAACCTATAGATAATTGTATTTATAAATTGAGAAATAACTAAATCCCCACGATTTGGGGAGGCTAATAGCTTCGCAATTTGAGGAGAATAATATCTCTATGATTTGGGGAGAATAGTATAACCTCCATTTAGGAAAAATAATATCTCCTAAATTAAGGAAAAATAATATCTCCATGATTTGGAAGAATAATTCAAATTAAACTTGGTTGATAAGTTATTACGGGACGTAGTTACTCAATATAAATTATTAATTACTTATTCATCACACGTAATATACTATGGGTTATACTCAGTTAAGTCTATTTTAGCATTGACCAATTAAATCTTGATATACGAGTTTATCGGGTGAATTTTGCATAGCTTACATGAATGAGGGTGATTAAGTTTTATGATGAAATAAGAGAAGTTTTGGCCCAGTTAGCTATCCAATAAGGGGGTGAATTGGGCAGATATAAAAATTTAAACAAATTTATTATCTTTCAACAGTTAATAACTCAAATAATAAATTTATCCTAAATCAATTATTGTCTTTATAACGCAGCGAATAAGTGTTCAAATCTAGGTGCACACCCAAACAACAAGAAATAAAGTAAAGAAAATCAACAAAGCAAAACACAACGATATATCCTCGTTCACCAAGCTAATCCTGGCTAATCTAGTCCTCCGAGCCCCACGGAGATTCGAACCCACTAAACCACTAGATTCCTTTAACAGATAGGAACCAGATCTTTACACAATGATTCTTTTACAGGCGCATAATCAACCTTTAAAATTTCCTTTTCAAAGGCTAAGGAAGAACCTCTATCTTGTTATCAAGCTAAAGATTAACCTAATTCTTTAATACTTAGGCTAATAATCAAAGCTCACCCAAAAATACTCTAAGTATCATTTTCACCATTTAGGATGGAACCATTATAATTCACTCAATTTTAATTCTAATCAGAAAGAATCAAGCCTATCTCTTTTCACAGGAATATAGTAACTTAACATTTTTATAGAATAATTAAATATTAAACCTCAATATCTTTACTGGAAGAGATTGAAACCCAAGCTACCCCTGACTAGATACTCCCAACAGTATCTAATCCACATAAACTCACCAATTACAAAAATTGACATGTTAAGAATCTTAAATACATTTAAATCCCTAAGATATATTCAAATGATCATCCAAAAAACAACTAGTAACGGTTAGTTTTGTTCAAATCCCAAAATTCCTCAAAATCTGAAACTGCATAGTCGGTTGACCGGCCTTTGCCCATCAGCCGACTGATCGATACAAGATGCAAGCCAAGCCATTCTCAAACACTAGTCGGTTGACCAATCCCACATGGGTCAAAGCAACATGATCATCACATCAATGTTCTCCCCTATATCAATGCAATGCTTAGATGAACAAATCTTAAACATTAACTAACTCGTTTAAGCTCAAACATGGTTTCTCCTTTATATATTCCTTTTTTATAATTCAACTCAATAAAGAATAATTAATAAACATCAACATACTCTCCCCCTGTGTCATCTCGAAAAGTGGAGAAAGGGAACCAAAACCATTATATCCCAATAAAATGTTTTAAAACACATTAACTCTTTAAAGCATATCAAAAACATCTCATCTCCTAAATAATTGTTGAAAACATATCAACTCTTTGATTTTTCAATAAAAATCCTTTTCAAAAGTATTTTTTCAAATAAGGTAACAAAATCATCTTTCAAGCTCAAAAACCATTTTCAATTTTTCAAATTATATGTGGATCATCATAGAGATAAATATTTAGCAAAATATGATCAAGTCTAGTTAAACCATAAAAATCCACAAACTCCTTAGTCAAGTTTCGCACAACCCTAAATTAATTATTACAAACCGAAATATTAAGGAAAGACATGTTCAAATAATATAACCAAACTGAGAAAGATAGAAGATGAGCCATTGAGGGCCCTATCAGGTAAACAGATAATATGGTCATAATGGGCTGGTCACAAGCTGCTGCAGATACTGAACAACTGGCTGGACATGCGAACTGGATGGCATTTGTTGATAATATGGCATTGATGGCCCGGCCCCCAATGGCCTTGCTCTTGATTGTCCAGGTGCAGACAGTTCTCCAAATAACTATTGTGCTCCAAATGTATTATGTCCACTATAATATTGTTGTGCACTAAACTGTTGTTGGGCTGCGTACTATGAAGTCTGCATAAATTGGAACATTTATTCCATGTTGTTTGTGATTCTCCTGAATCCTACCCCTATGATGTCCATGATCCGTCTGTATCTACTATTCATGTTCACATTCATCTCAGTCATACTACTCTCTCGCCTAGTCATCTAGTACTCAGTTATGTCCTCATGTACCCGGAGATCATCAACCTTGTTGATGTCAAATTTTGGTCGACACCAGCGATGTAGTCCAGTCAACCTTGGACATATATCTTCGATCCCTGTAGCTTCTGATCCATGGAGAGGCCTCTGGCCAGGAAAAGAAGGGCCTGTATAGAAAATAACCCAAAAACCATCTGGGCTGAGAAGATGAGGACTAAAATGTACTATGACCCTCAGAAGGATGAACCGACACTTGAAATTGATCAGTTTCAGGAAGAAGAGTACCTGGAAACCTGCACAAAGGACTTACCAAGATAGACCCGGCGTGTCCTCTCTGGCGTAAGAATCAGCATATGGGCGAAACAATTTATAGAGTAATTATCGAGAAGAGTAAGCAAAGTTCATCTACCTTTTGGCAATTGTTTGCCCTTTGATAGGTTAAAAATATCTATTTATTTCAAAACCAAATATGGTAGTTTTCGAGTATTTTTGTAATGTTCTAAAGTGTTTATGTTCGTTTTTATGTAAATCAGATGTATGGACGTAAATGGTTAAAAATTGAGCAAATCGGTAGGAAGACGTTGGAAAAACGTTGAAAAAGATCAAAGAAAATAAACTGCAGCCTCATTGTTGCAGCGTTGAGCCCCATCATTGCAACGCCAACATCAAAGGCTATTGACCCTTGATCCCTACAGTGATGGCCTTCGTTGTTGCAGTGATGAAAGGTCAGTAGACCTTCTGCCCAACCACCATTACACCGATAGCCCTTTTCGCTGCAGCGAAGGAAGGGCATAAGGCCCACTACATTACCATCGCTACAGTGATCAATCAATGAGTTGTCTTAGATTTTTTGGGATATTTTTAGGATATTTTCAGCCAAGTTTATGTACACCCCTTCCTACCTGATATCAAACATGTTTTTACACTTAGGAAAAGCAAAAGTTTAGACCCTTGAATAGGAGAGCTTATTTGAGAAAGAGGAAACTATCTCGAAATGGTTTTTGCAGAAGTGGAACACTCCACTCTTCAGATTTTCCATTCTCTCCTTCTTTCTAAACTTTGTATCTTGAATGATGAAGTTATTCTCTTATTTTAATGTATATTTGGTTATGATCATGGTTGGCTAAATAGATATTATCTAGGGATTGATTAGTTCATGTATATGCATGTTTGAGTGAATCTGTGTTTCTTTAATGGTTGTTTATCTATATCCAATTGTGTTTACCATTTTATAACATCCATGGTATGCTTGTTATGGTATTATGGTTGGTTTGAGAATACGGGATTTGACACTCAAGAGAGGTAACCCCGGTGTAACCCTGGATTCGAACTAGGGTTAAACACAACATGACGGTCTAGGGTTTCGAGAGATTATTAGAATGTGTGCAATCCATGAGGTTGGGTCAAGACTCATGTACTCATTTAGATGCTAGATAGGGATATCGGCATTGATACGAGGTACACATTCGCTCACTTTAAACTCGGAATAGGTAGTGAGCGAGGTTATGATACCTAGATTATCGGATAGGTTGAACATCATTAATGTAAACTAAACACAATCAAACATATATTAGTAAACAAAATTAATCCCTAGGTAATCCATTTTAATAGAATTAATCCAAAAGTTATTAGGTTTAAATAGTTTTTGATTAAGCAATCACAAACGAATTCTTGAAACATCTAGATAATATTAAGTTATGTCAATTGCAGTACTTAACTAATACTATAACAAATCCCAGAGGACGACATTCAATCTTAGGATCCACTATATTAAAACTTGACCTCATGCACTTGCGAGTAAAATCAACAATGAAAATATCGTGAACACCCTTCTTTTTATAGGTAATGTGGAGATTAGTTTAAAGGATTAAGCAAGGGTTAATGTCTTCTCAAAATCACATCACGGTGTCATCTTATCATATAGCTAATGGAAATGCACCGAGGGGATTTTGTTTTGGCCATGTTTAGAAGATATTTGGAGATATTTTGGTTAAGGAAGAGAGCCATAATGATGTTTGTGGATATTTTGGGATATTTTAGAAGATATTTTGGGAGATAATTTTGTGCATAGGGAATGGAGCCAATTTATAAATTGAGGAAGACACAACACTGCTACAGCCAAAATAGGGAGCTTGACTCTTGCCATTCCTGGGTAGCCATAGACGAGAAGAGGGAGGACAAGAAGCTTCTCAGCCCTTCCCTTCTCAGACAATTGGAGATGAGGAGGAGAGCTTTGCTTGAGGAGATAGTTGGAGTTAATTCATGAGGAAAGCAATGCTATGATGGGGAATGCTGAGATGGTGAAAGGTCCCTCATCCCGGCAATGGCTTGTTGGCCTATCCTGGAAAGTGCCGAGGCCTTTGGGATGACTGGTAAAGCTGGAGATATTCTTCTTCCTAGTACATTCTCCATACTTAGTCTTCGGTGTTCTTTAGATTTTATAAGGAGTCCTAGACATGCGACGGTCTTCAATTGGTTGCGTTGGAGTGACCATTTTTGCACTCATTAGTAGCCCCCCATTCCCTAGTGTTGAGAAAAATCTCGAAGGATTGGGGACTCCATTGTTATCCTTTTCAGGAGTTTTAACGCTTTTATCAAGGTTTTTTGAGGTGTTAGTGACCTTATTCAGCCTTTGAGGGGTATAGTACAAGGGTCAGGCCTTCTTTCTGGGATGAAGATGGGCAATTCCAGGATGGGAATGGTTAGCCTGAGAATAGAAAGGAAGGCCTAAGAATACAAATGGTCGGCCCAAGAACAGCAATGAGTGGCCCGCCCTAGATTAGCAAGAAAGCTTTGCACGATCACGCGTGCGTCCCATCGCGTTTGCGTCCCTCCAGTGGCATTTTCTAGGTGGCACCTCTTCAGTGGAGCCTTTTTAATGTGATCGTATGTGCCCAGATGTGTTGCCTGCCAAGCCGTCGAGAAAAAGACACGTGGTTGCACGGCCTCTGAACGGTACGCCTTTCCCAAGTACCTTTACAGCATTTTCAGGTGCGACCGTTGGGATAGATTATTCTGATACTGAAGAAGGCATCGGCCCTGAGATGAGAAATATTACGATAGAAGAAGAAAGTTGAGATACAGTGATAGTGGCAGTTGGTACCGAGATGGGGAAGGTTGGAGCCAATCAAGAAGACGCCAAAACGGAGCGGGGGCAGTAAACGTCTGTCTAGACAAAACGGATACCGTACTAGGGACCATTATGGTCGAGTAAGATGAACCCCCTATTGATGAGGGCAAAGCTATTTCATCGCCCATCAACTAGGAACAAACCTCAGTCTCAACCCCTCAGCCTTGAATAAAAAAAACTTGAATTCGACTTTTTTTTTTATGCTTGTACGTTTTGGCGTCCCAGCCTTCTTTGCCTAGATAAGGGCCTTTTTGTAATGGGCTTTGGGACCCCTTTTGGATGTAACGGACACTGAATGAATGAACGGGCATTCCCTCACTTCTGCAAAGAATATTCTGAACACTTGCGATTTTTTCTTACTACCTTTAGGTTTGTGAATGCATGCCTTGAAATTTGTGGTTCTTGTCTATCACTGAAGAGTTACTTCCTTAGAAGTAGCAAGAACGGCCCATCTTCCCGGTGGTGGAGTTTTACTCTCATTCTTATCTTGGAATCCCCGAGATGGGGGATATACCTGAACTTAAGAAAGGGTCAGGACATGGAGTTGGGTTCTTGTTTGAGGAGTTGCTTAAACTTATCTTGGAGAAGGACCTGAGCCCCTACTCGGTCAAGTTTAAATACTTAGGATATTTTTGGATCTTTCTTTAACAATCATGCCCCCTTCTCGATTATTTTTGGAGACTTGGGCATTTTTAGCTATAATGCTTGCTCTCTGTCATTTGCCTTAGCCAATTGGACGTTCGTGTGACTTTCTTCATGATCTCGATAATGCTATGCTCTAGGATGACAACCCACAACACTTGTACATTTTTTGTGATTTTTTCATGAAAAAATTCAAGTTTTTTGCCATTTGGTCTTATGCCTCTTCACGGATAAGTGACCGAGAAGAAGTCCCGTTTCCCTTACCGGACATAAATGTTGAGGGTGCTTACCCTTGTCAGGAAGCATTTTCTCATGCTGGTATAACCACCATATCCATAACCTCTATATCCCCCAACCTAGCATTCGAGCAGAGCTCGAGTGGTAGGTTAACATCCTAGGGGTGGTACCTGCATAGAATTTGGCCCTTGTGGACCCCAGGGAGGCGACCTCAAGTCAGCCCCCTATGGATGGTCATAGGTGGATTCTCCTTAGCGGGGCTCATCCTTAAGCCTTTTCAGGTTATCTCAAATTGCCCTTCCAAGGGCATCCTCTCTTTTCATCGCCTGAGATTAGCTCGGCTGTCAGGGGCAAGATGCTTACATGTAGGTCCTCAAACCCGATCGGTATGACATCATCGAATGATAATAGCTATCAAACCCTGGGCCAACACCATCGACCTATAGAGAGGGTCTAGTTATAGCCTGACACAGTGTGTCAGGATGGGTTCCTTTGTGGAGATTACCCTTGACGCTGGGTGTCGGGATATCGTTTAGTTTTAACAAAGAGTTGGGGGTGGCACATCTTCATCCGAGATGGGACGAAGGGCTGCTCATCCCAGCATACATGTATTATGGAAATACATAGGAAAGGTTGCTCACCCTAATTTAAGATGGGATGGGGGCTACACTTCACCTCCACTAACAAAATTTGGAGAATGGAGTAATAGTTGAACAAAACATTTTTTCCATTCATAAGTGGGTTCTTTACAAGCCGTGTAAAATGAAAAGCTTTATAAATCCATCGGAGCTACCTCTTCAGGGTAGTAGTATTTCAAATGTTCTGCATTCCAAAGGGTGCCTTAGGGGAACACCCTTATCGGTTTCCAATTCATAGGTGCCAGGACGAGTAATACGAGTGACATGATATGGCTCTTCCCAGGATGGGGCGAGTTTACCTATGGTTGTATCCTTGGTATCTACAGTTACTTTTCAGAGAACAAGGTCTCCAATGTTGAATAACTAAGGACAGACCCTTCCATTGTAGTACTTGGCCGCCATTTGTTGATATATTGTTTGTCGAATAGGGGAACGCTCTTTTTGTTCTTCAAGAAGGTCAAGGTTAAGGGCCAAAGAAGCGTCATTTTCATCTTGGTTGAAGATCATTGCTATCCGGGAATAGGGCACACCGATCTCAATAGGAATTACCGCCTCTAACCTGAAATTCATTGTGAAAGGTATTTTCCCTATGAGGGTTCTTGTTGTAGTTTGGTATGCCCAAAGAACGGGACATACGTCTTCAACCCATCTTTCCTTTTATTTATCAAGTCTGGTCTTGAGTCTTACTTCCACTTGTCCACTAGCCTAGGGATGCCCTGGAGATGCGAAGTGGGTCTGAATCCCTAGCACGGCGCAGAATTCCACGAAAAGATCATTGTCGAATTGTTTCCCATTGTCAGAGACAATGGCCTTGGGTATGCCGAAGCAGCACACAGCACTTTCCCATACAAAATCTCTGATCCTTTGCTTGGTGATTCGTGCAAGTGGCTTAGCTTCTACCCATTTTGTGAAATAGTCAATTGTGACAACGAGGAACGTTTTCTGCTCGGTCTCCTAGGAAAATGGACCAAGAAGGTCAATGCCGCACTGGGCGAAGGGCCAAGGGCTCGTCATAGAGATGAGAATGGTTAGAGGTTGTTTAGGATGAGAGGAAAATCTCTTACATTTATCACAATTTTTGACAAACTTCATGGAGTCCTTTTGCATGTTCGACCAGAAGTATCCATAGCGAATGAGCTTGTGAACCATGGAACTTCCGCCTGAGTGGTTGCCACACATCCTTTCGTGGACTTCCTTTGTCACGTACTTAGGCTCTTTTGGTCTTAAACAACGAGAGTATGGGCCCGAGAAGGATCTTCGATAAAGCACTCCATCGATGATGGTGTTCCTAGATGCCCTATACCGCATTTTCCTTGCCTCTACTTGGTCAGAGAAAAGTGTTTCGTTCAAGAGGTATTCCCTTATTGGATCAATCCAAGTCGGTGTATTAGAGAGAGTGCATATAGTGGTCACTTAGTTGGAAATTTCTATGCTTGGTTCCTCTAAATATTCTTCGAAAATGCTCCATTTCAAGGTGAACGCCACAGCGGAGGCAAGGTTGGCCAAAGCGTTGGTGTGTGGATTCTCTTCTTGGGGGATTTGGCACACTTGGAATTTTTTGAAATTTTCCATAAGTGACTTTACCCTCCCAAGATAGGCGGTCATAATTGGATACTTGGCTGCGTTTTCACCGTTAACTTGATTTACAACGAGTTGTGAGTCACAAAAAAACTTGTAGGCTTCTGATGGTAGCGTTGAATCCCAATTAGAATGCATATTCAATTTCTTCTCGATCTGGGGCTACCAGGACCATTCCGGCCTCGCAGCCCCTACATTAGAGGAACTATCTATGAATAGCGGCCATTTGTCCAGACCAAGGTCATCACTTGTTCCAGGATGGAAAGGCACACCTTTCGAGACCAGTGTCTCTGCCTAGCCGAAATGGGGCTCTGGGCGAGCAGGATCACAAACCCCCGGGATGGGATCTTCTGGAAAAGTTATTTTAGCAATAAAGTCAGCCAGAACCTACCATTTAATGGCTATCCTAGGCCAATATTTAATATGGAATTAGCCAAATTCAAGACTGTATTTTATAAGCTGGCCAGAAACATCAGGTGAGTGAAGAACTTTCCGTGAGGATTGATTAGTAAGAACAACGATCACGTAGGCTTGGAAATATTGCCTCAATTTTCTTGATGCGATGAGAAGGGCATAGGCCAACTTCTCAAACCATTGATATCTCATCTCAGCATCAGTCAACACTCAACTTGCATAGTACACTGGCATTTGGATCCCTTTCTCTTCTCAAATTAGTGTCGTTGTTGATCATAAGATTTTGATGAACAATTAAGTGTTGATGTTTTAGTAGAACTAATGTTTTAATAAAGTGTTTCAGTGATTTAAGTTCCAGTGATAAAGATACAAATTAAATGAATGCTAAATGATGATGTTGAAGATACTAAAGATTTAAGAGTTTGAAGAAATTAGGGAAAACAACCCAGGTAAATTTCAACTCTTAATATCCCAATTAGGAACACACATATTGCACAAAAGGTTTTTATCATTTATGTGTGTTTTGATTAAGTGAAATTATTTGCTCCTATATGATTTGAAAAGAAATAATTTTAAATGACTAAAATGGAATAGAAGAATATTAGTGGAGCTAATTTAGAAGAGAAAATGGTTTAAGGGGCGATAACGTAAAAAGAATAAGTTAAAAAAACGAGTTCAGAATAGAGATCTAAAAGATGGCAGTCAACTGATGAGTCGACTGGACAAAGTAGCTGAAAGATCCTATATCTCCAAGTCGACTGTACGGCGAGGATTCGATCCTCGCGATTTGACTACTCGTAGGTGTACAAGGTCAAAGTTTTATTATAGTGTGATCGTGAAAGATCGGGTTATCGTATCCACAGGGATTGGTGTCATTACTATCGAGTACCGCCTAGGCGGTGGTCTGGATGCCTAGGTAGTAGGCTGGTTTTCAGAATCTTGCCTATGTGCTTGTTTTTCCACCACTCTTCGACCGTTCTTGGTTCAATCTGATCGTTTTCGCTCAAGTTTTATACATTTTCACCCCCACACACCTGATTTATACAAAAAAATATAAAAACTAATTAAAATATAATAAAAAATATATAAAAACTACTCTAAAACTAACAAAATCGGTTCAGAAATATGTAAGTAGATCACACCTATCAAATACCCCCAAACTTGGAATTTTGCTAGTCCTCGAGCAAAACACACACACGAAAATGAAAAAAAACACAACGAAATAAAATAACAAACATCCTAAAAACAATCTAAACATAACGACATGCGAGTTTTACATTCTTCTAACGACCTATTTATTTTTCCCTCAACAACTACCAGTCATATCGAGTTCAGGCGGTAAAACACATCATGTGGTCATCTAGAATTTCAGCATGCAATAATGGTGAACGCTATTCTAGATCCTGTAAACATGTTTGTGCGAGACTCAATAATATAGCTATAGAATGACCGGATTGGATTATCTCCCAATGAAATTCATGACTTAAACCATATAGGACTAGGATTTCCATACGCCTGATTGGGGTCTACTCTCCACTAATATAGGTTGAGTAGTTCATAGAGATCAGAAAGACTTGGTTCGGTTATGGAATATTTGGCCAAGGGTAATTTAAAATAGAATTCGGGTTAACGTTGTTAACATAATGTTACCCAAGGCTTAACGCTTGGAACATTCACTCCCGAACCCCCACAGATAAATTGGAAAACAATCCCGAACAATCAATTTAGACCGATATACTCATTTGTCAAAAGGAACGTAAATAAACAATATTTACATAGGTTTTTTTTTTTAACCATACGAACCACACCCCCAAACCTATTCGATTAGTATTATTTCACGAGTGTGGTTAAAATAAAAGAAAAGCGACAAGTGAGTACTTAAATACCGAACCAATTCGAAGTTCGCCCTAAACCCAACTGCTCACATCAAGAAGCATTTGCAATTGCTAACTTGATTCACTCAAATTTGCCTTTAAATTTAGCGATATAGGTTTGAAAAAAGATCAACTGGCTAGGGTATTTGTTTATGTGTTCAAAATTGAAATGTCATTTAGGCTTCGACAGGCTAACGAGGGATAAACATATTACAGGGTAGGCTTCAAAGACTCAAGCGATAAAAAATAATGCCTAAATCACGTCTCCTGAACTACCTCGCCTAGGATTTCACCTCAAGTTTTCCCTCAATCAGGTTCTAGAATCCTTAATGTGTCATGAATTTGGTTAATCGATAATCTTCCTCAAGTCAATTGAATAGAAATACATTGAGTCTATGTGCTCATGCAAATTAATATCTACAATAATTTTTACCAAAAAACATAGTTAAGCATACAGAACACACATGCATGGGTATTACCCTTGACTTCGAAAACAACCATGGGTAATTTCATCATCAGGTAACGGCCCAGATGAACGCAAAACTCAACATGCACACAACAACAACATAAAAATAAACACATTCTATCCTAAACACACATGCAATACAAGAAAAATAGTAAAACATACTATACTACACACTACACATCACTTCCGAACTTAAAACGGATAGTGTTCTCAGCGATCCCAATCATCAATCTCAACATATGAAATTAAAGCATACTGATGAAAAGGGTTTAGAACATGTACCTAGGAGGTGAGAGGATCTCACCTCCATTTAAATTCGGCTGTGACGGATTTAATTAATTTGACCTTGGGTTGCCTCCCAAGAAGCACATGGTTTAATGTCTTCGGCCCGACACTTTCCGAGCGCCTTCAAATTTGGCAGGATATTGCTTTGTTTGACTCAATCTTTCAACGACATGCCTCACCGGATTATGTGTGTGGCCCCGCATAATAAACGACTTGGAATCCCATTAAAAGTAATGCATCAATACTCGTCAATCTAACATTGTCAAGTACCCTGCATAAGAAACAAAAACAAAACTACAAACAAAAATTATATACAAAAGAAATGCCTGAAGTAAAATCAGATCATTTACTCACAATACCAATAATAAATGACAAACACAATTCCCGGTAATGTCATCAAAAATTGGGTAACGATTGCCAAAAATTGTATTTTCTCAACCAATCCCCGGCAACAGCGCCAAAAACTTGTACGGAAAGGATTCAATCCTCACGCATTGACTACTCGCAAATGTACGAGGTTAAAGTTTTAGTATAATGTGATCATGAAAGAGCAGGTTATCGTATCCACAGGGATTAGTGTCGATACTATCGAGTACTGCGTTTGTCATGACCTAACTTTATCTAGGCTAAAAAAAAATATTTAATTAATTAAACTAATACTAATATAACCTAAATTATCTATACTAATATACTAATATGTTTTAGGGGAAATAATTGTCTAGGGATTAACGTGGTTTACAAATACGCGTTCAATCTCGATTGACTTACGTTTACGGTTTTCGACCTATTTGACAATCTCGGTATCTAAATCTCCTCCGCCACCTCTCCCGAGTGTAAGACATGAGATATAACGCAACTTCATGTCAATGAAGAAGTCCTCCTCAACGTCTTAAACACACTAGGTCGCGTGAGTCTCACCTCAACGTCATTGATTGTACACAATCTAACTCCCGACCAGGTTGTTAGATCATGCGTTGTGTTTACCCTATCGATAATCTCAGTTTTGAAACTCCACTGCCACCTCTCCCATGTGTAAGATGGGAGAATACATGACTTCGAGTCAATGAAGAAGTCCTCCTCAACGTCTTAACGACCCTAGGTCACGTGAGTCTTGCCCCAACGTCATCGATTGTCCACAATCCAACTCCCAACCAAGTTATTGGATCTTGGCGTTTGATTACCCTGATCTAAATCTGGGGTTTGTCAAACCCCGTATTCTCCATGTATCCAACTAAGCATAATAAATAAACAATACGATAAACACAATCAACCTACGAAGAACAAACATAAATGCAACACCGAAATCATTTGAATTACATATTTATAAAGATAGTGTTAATCCCTATACAATCCATTTTTAACTATGGACATAACCACATTTACAAATAAATAATGAGCTAAACATGCTCACAATATCCTAAGTTAAAGAAATACGGGAAGAAATCGAAGAACTTAGTCTCGTCCGAAGATTTATCGCTAAGAACCATTCAACGATTACTCCGCCATCTTCCTCCACTTCGAGATATGGGCTCTCCCTCTAAAACTCCTAAATCCAACCCTAAGTATAGCCCAAGGGGCTCTAATGGTCGGAGGGTCCAGAAAATGAGGGAGGAGGAGAGCTTAAATAGGGAAAATATCACAAAAAATATCTAAAAATATATTCAGTCTGTGCAGAGGTCACCGCCTAGGTGGTGGGTATGTCGGTTGGTTGATCGTCGTGGTAATGAGGACAGCGGTGGATTTGGTGACCTCTCTGTAGTTTCACCATGTAGGCAGTGAATATCACCACCTAGGCAGTGAGCTCCCAACAGATTTAGGCCCTCTCTGCATCTTCACCGCCTAGGCGGTAGTCTGGACGCCTAGGCAGTGGGCTGATTTTTAGAATCTTGCCTCCGTGCTTGTTTTTTCACCGCTCTTCAACTGTTCTTGGTTCGATCTGATTGTTTTCGCTCGAGTTTCATACCTTTTCACCCCCACACACCTGATTTATACAAAAAGTATAAAAACTAATTAAAACATAATAAAATAAATATAAAAACTACTCTAAAACTAACAAAACCGGTTTAGAAATATGTAGGTAGATCACACCTATCATTGACCGACAGGTCGACTGATCAAGGAAGCTAAATTCTCTGAAACTACAAGTCGACCGATAGGTCGACTGGTGAAGGAAAAGTAAATTCTCTGAATGTACAGGTCGATAGGCAGGTCGATCGATGCACGCAGCAACGATAGCTTGGCTATATCCTGAATTGGGCAGTCGACTAGGCTGTCGACCGAACGCACTGTTTCATGATATTGTTTTATCCGAGATTATATCCAAAAGTAGCCGTTTTTAGTTAGGATTTGAGAGAGATTTTGGGGATATTTTCAATATTTAAGATATGGTTCATATAATAATTAAATACTATTAATATAGTTCATTAAATATTAATGTTTCTCAATTTAGTAATTGAAATAGATTTTATTCTTATTAATTGAGATTGAGAAATACTTTGGGGGTTTAATTGAGAGATTTGAAAGTTGTTATTAAGTGAATTGAACCTAAATGAACTCATTATGATATAAGGGGTCTACATGTACTATTAATTATCATGACACATGTAAACTAGCCGTTAGAAGGCTGATTTCATACTCATATATATAGACCTACGAATTTCTTATGTCATTAACCCATATATTATCAAGAGATATCATAATATATCATTGAGTGAGCTTTTCTAAGAGATATCTTATTGAGAATTGAGTGAGCTTTTCTAAGAGAATCAATTGCTGATCATTGCTATTATCGAATTTGAAGTTACATTGTTCTAATCATTCTTTCTATGGATTTTGGGTGAGATCTTTCCAATTATATTCTTTCATTGCATTATTTGATTATTGTTTGGAAATTGATCTTAGAAATTGTTTGTTTTTTGAATAAAATATTTTTACAAACAATTTCTTAAATCTGATACGTGCTCCAATTTGCTACCCATATCTTAGTCAAAATCAGATTTTTCTATCTCACATTTTTCTATCACTAGACTTAGGATATTAATTGAGTTATTATTTATCTGGGGTGGTAGAAGCTCTGAGTGAGATTTCCTGCTTATCATTTTGTATTGGTGAGTAGTGTAACGGATTAAATACTGTTGGGAGTATTTAATTAAGGGTAGTCGGGTTTCAGTCTCTTCCTGTAAAAAGATTGAGGTAGTGATTCTTCCTGGATAGAATTGCGATTTAAGTGATTTGTACGGTTTCATCTTTACCTGTGAAAAGGATAGTTGGAGTGTTTTGTGAGGTTTTGATTCTTGAGCCTTAGTGTTAAAAAGAATTAGGTTATTCTTTAGCCTGTAAAAAGTAGACATTCTTCTGTAGCCTGAGAAAAGGATATTGTAAAGGTTGATTCTGAGCCTGTAAAAGAATCGGTGTGAGGGTTTGGTTTCTACCTTTAAAAGGATCTTGGTTTTAGTGGGTGCAACCTTCGTGGAGCTCGGGGGGACTAGATTAGCCAAGAGTAGCTTGGTGAACCAGTATAAATCTTTGGTGTATTGCTATATTTATTTTGTTATTTTTGTTGTTTGGGTGTACACTTAGTTGATTATATTATTCCGCTGTGATATAAAGATAATAATTAATTTAGAATTAAAATTAATCATCTGATTTATTGAATTTTATTCTGATAATTTTTTAATTACCCAATTCACCCCCCCCCCTCTTGGGTATTCTATTGGGCCAATAGTCGCGTTGATTGTAGTGTTCGAGGTAGCAATGTACATGAACAATTCTTCACCGTATTTAGGGGTACTCAGCAATGGCGTTGAGGAGAGGTATGTTTTAAGCTCCTGGAAGGCAACCTCACATTTTGTTGTCCACTCAAAGGCCTTATTACACCGCAAAACTTTGAAGAAAGGAAGGCATTTTTCTAATGATCATGAAATAAAATGGTTCAGAACGGCCAGCATTCCCATGAGCATTTAAATTTTCTTTTTCATTCGTGGAGAATCCGTTCCGAGTATGGCATTGATTTGATCAGCGTTGGCATCAATGCCTCTCTGGGACACCATATAGCCCAGGAATTTACCTGCTGAAACTCCAAAGATACACTTAGTAGGGTTTAACTTTATGTGATGAGTTCAAAGCTTGTTAAAGCAATTTTGGAGATGGCCGAGATGGTCGTATGCTTTAGTGCTCTTTACGAGTATGTCGTCGATGTAAACTTCCATCGTTGAACCAATCTCTTCCTTGAACATCCTATGGATGAGCCTTTGGCAGGTAGCCCCGGCATTGCGAAGACCGAAAGGCATTACCTTGTAACAGTAGTTGTCTTTGTCCATAATGAACGAGGTATTTCCCTTGTCAAGAGGAAACATGGGAATTTGATTGTACCCAGCGTATGCATCAAGAAAACTCGAGTTCATGTCCCGCCGTAGCATCTATGACTAAGTCTATTCTTGGCAAAGGAAAGAAATCTTTGGGGCATGCCTTATTAAGGTCCTTGAAGTCCATGCAAAGATACCATTTTCTTCTAGATTTAAGTGCGAGGACAACATCAAAGAGCCAATCGAAAAATTTTACCTTTTCCACCATGGCAGATTTTACTAACTTATCAATTTCTTACTCAATGAGCTTTTGAGGCAGGTACAATTTCTTTTTTTGTTTGCCTCACAGGGGGATGAAGAGGGTTAGCATGGAGTCAATGCATGGCGATGCTTCGATCAATCCCAGGAAGTTCATTATGGCACAAAGAGAACACATCGTAATTCTTTCTAAGGAGATCAGTTAATTCTTCTAGTTGTGCCTGACTGAGCTTGGCACCAATTCGGATGGTCCTCCCCTTAATGGTAGGATGGATAGGCACTTTTATCAGGTCTTTATGAGGACATAGACAGGGCTCCCCATCTCAGGGGTCGTCGATAGGCATAGTTCCAGGATCGGACAAAGCCATGAGTTCAACTTCATTGTTCCCGGCCCTGGCCGTTAATTGCTATTTCTTCTTTTCAAGCGCCCTCCTGGAACAAGATCTTGCAGATTCTTGGTGTCCCCTTACCTCCCTCACCCCCCCTTTCTATAGGGAATTGCATTGATTGATGGTAGGGAGAAGATACAGCTTTTAACGCCGCGAAGGTAGGTCACCCAATGATTATATTATAAGGAAAAGGTCAGTCCACGATGAAGAATTTAACCCAGACCATGACCGAGGTGGGTACCACGCCAACCGTGAAGGGAAGAGAGGCCTAACCCATGGAATTTACCACCTCCCTACCAAACCCGACAAGGGAGAAGTAGTGGGTCTATAAGAACTTGAACTCACGTTCATTTGGTTAAAAGCATACTTGAAAATGATATCCGCGAAACTCCCACCATCGATCAGAATTCAACAAACTCTATAGTGATTGATCAGAGCAAAAATTACCAAGGCATCTTCTTAATAAGTATGAACCACTCAGAGATAAGCTTTACTAAAGAAGATGACGTTGTGCGAGGCAGCATCAATCATGCCCACCTTGTACACGTCCTCGTCAGTTTTTCTCTTTGCTTTACCCTTGTGTCTCTTCCAGGAAGAGGTAGTTTCTCTCCCGAGACCGAGGCCACTATCTATCACATTGATCTCACTGTTGATACACATTTCATCATCCAATTTTTGGTTTCTCTTCTTAGCAGGGGTTAGCAACAGTTTTTCCTTCTCGATCGATCCCTATGCTCATCACGGTGACTGCTCTCTCTGGCTCTAGAGATCGCGTTTTCTTTGCTGACAAAGTAACCAAGGTGCCCCCTTTTTATGAGGGCCTCGATCTCTTCTCGAAGTTGGAAGCATTCGTCGGTTGAGTGTCCACGATCACGGAGGAACTCACAATATTTGGAAACCGCTTTCCCCATTGGTCTTCCTTTAGGGGGAGGAGCTGGCGGGAAGATTCCTCTTCTTGATTTTTCAGCAAAAATTATAGCGATGGATGCAGTGAGGGAAGTCAGCCTTGGGCGATTCCCTGGGGGTGGAGGATGTCTCCGATCCACGGGAAGAGGTCTTAAACGTCCATCTGCCTGTAGCCTTCATGATCCTTGCGTCCTGCTTGGACCTTCTTCTAGCCGACCCTTTTACTTCTGATTTTCTTCTTGTTCTCGCTTTACACCATCCCTGAGGTCTACTTTATAGAATCTTATACCCCGAGCAAGAGTAGCAGCTAGATTTGGCGCAATATAGGAGTATAAATCGTATGATAGTCTTTGGTGCTTCAATCCATCAATGAAGACGTTTAGAGCCATAGCATCTGGAATATTACTATACCTTAAACTTTTCTTATGGAATCATGCAACGAAATCACCCAAAGTTTCGTTGATTTCTTGTTAGAGAGTGAGAATGTAAGTTACCATTTTTGGTCTTCTCCGAGAACATACAAATCGGGCTAGAAAAAGCTGCTCTAGTTGAGTAAATGTGAAGATTGAAGCGGGAATCAACTCTCAGAACTAGATGCTATCCATCCCGATGGGAGTGAGGGGAAATAATTTGCATCTAACCTCCATGGATGTGATATGCATGTCCATAAATGCAATAAAAATGGAGAGGTGATTACTAAGATCGAAAGTTCCATCATAGGGGGTTATTTATGGACTGGGGAACCTATAGGGGACCATCTCAAATACTATATCGTCAATGAAAGGAGATCTTATACCTGAAGGGAGTCTAGAACCCCCCCCTCAGGGTCTTGTATCTGCATAAGCACTACCTCCATCTCGACGACGTGCCTTTCTAATGATTTTTCTCCTTTGGGCAATGCCGCCACATGACTTGTAGCCATTCTCAATCCCTGTCTTTCGACGGGAAGAGAGTGGGAGTCTACCTCCCGAGCACGGAGAGCTCTACGATCCATATAGGTGACATTACTGTAGATTCTTCCCATCTGGTGATCACGGTGATTATGATGATCCTCTGTCCGACGAGCCAGCAAGGGCAAAAATGCATAATCGAAAATGGTTGGTAGAACCAAAATTTGTTCTCTAATCGGCCGATTGCGCGGACGAGGTTCTTCCCTTGACACGTGTCCTTCAGAATAGATGACACGGTCTGGTCCCTGGTGAGGGTCCTCACCCCCTACATTCTGGAGAACCGATCTCCCTTGGTTAAGAGCAGGTGGTAGGTGGCATTCGTCTCCCCCTGTATCTCGTAGAATTGGTCCCCGCTGATCTAGGGTCGACGACAGGCGAGAGAGGACGATGTCAAGATAAGTTCGAAATTGAAATAGTTGAAATTCGAAGTTATCAAGTAACACTACATCCGTAGCTCTGGGAGGTAGTACAGCATGGGGCCCTACAGGTGGAGCTGACGGGCCTGCTTGGTTGATGGAGAGTGCACGTTCTTCTTCTTCCCGGATGGGGACGATAGTTCTCATATCCGCCCTGGGGTTTCTCGATATTTTTCTAGTCGGGTTGCTATCCACCGTGTTGTTAGGGTCTCTTGACCGTAAAAACTTACCAAACCATGTATGCATCTAACCTCTAGCCAAGATAAGAGCAAAAGATGATTGGAAGAAAGCTTTCAATAGGGTTTCCCATAAATGACGCCAAACTGTTGATGTCAAATTTTGGTCGACACCAGCGGTATGGTCCGGTTAGCCTTGGATAGAAATCTTTGATCTGTGTAGCTTTTGATTCGTAGAGAGGCCTCTAGCCAAGAAGGGGAGGGTATGTATAGGAAAGGACCCAAAAACCTTCTAGGCCAAGAAGAGGAGGACCAAAATGCACTGCAACCCTCAAAAAGATGAACCAACACTTGAAATCGATCAGTTCCGGGAAGAGGAGTACCTCGAAACATGTATCAAGGACTTTCCGGGATGGACCTCGTGTGACAATCACCATACGGGGGAAAATATTTATAGAGTAATTACTGAGAAAAGTAAGCAAAGTTCATCTACCTTTGGGTAATTGTATGCCCTCCTTTTTATAGGCAATGTGGAGATTAGTTTTGGGGCTTAATCAAGGGTCAATGTCTTCTCAAAATCACATCATGGTGCCATCGTAGAATATAGCCAATGGAAATGCACCAAGAGGCTCTTGTTTTGGCCATGTTTAAAAGATATTTGGAGATATTTTGGTTAGGGAAGAGAACCATAATTATGTTTGTGGATATTTTAGAAGATATTTTGGGATATATTTTTGTGTATAGGGAATTGAGCCAATTTATAAATTAAAGAAGACACAACCCTGCTACAGCTGAAATAGAGAGCTTGACTCTTGCCCTTCCCAGGTAGCCGAAGATGGGAAGGGGAAGTATAAGAAGTTTCTCAGCCTTACCCTTCTCAGATAATCGGAGAAGAGGAGGGGGGATTTGTTTGAGGATATAGTTGGAGTTGATTCATAGGAAGGATAATGTTGCGACGGGGAACGCTAAGATAGGAAAAGGTCCCCCATCCCAGTGATGGCTTGCTGGCCTATCCTGGAGAGTGCCGAGGACTTTGGGATGACTGGTACAACTGGAGATGTTCTTATTCCCATTACATTCTCCATACTTAGTCTTCGGTGTGCTTTGGATTCTATAGGGAATTGTACACATGCTGCAGTCTTCAATTGGTTGCGTTGGAGTGACCATTTTTACACTCATCAAACCTCATCTCGAAGCAAATCCATATTCTTATCTGAGCTCAATTCTTCCTCATCTTCTTCTTCTTCTTCAACCACCATTATTTGTCTTTTTTCTCTCCTCCTTTTCACCCATCTTTCCTTCTTAAACTCATACCCCCCATCAACACAATATTACCCGTATTTATCCATCCTGGTGTAACCGAGAAGAATTTCTCTTCATCAGGGTTAGTTTCCACTCTGAAGTGGTTAAATACTCTTTGAAGCACATCGGCATAGGGTAATACTCTGGAGGATTTCTATAGATGATATTTCATGTGATCTATTATGATATGAGATAAGTTGAGTTTCCTCTCCTCAATAATCTCATTAAACAAATACAAGTCATATTCATTCACATTAGCATGACTTTCTCCTCTAGTCACAATCGTATATGAGATCATCAAATGAGGAAGACGATGCTCAAGTGAAAGCGATCCTACTCTATCACCATCCAACCCAAACTTATCTATAATTTATTTTCTATTAAAGTTTCTCGAAAACCAATGAGGGGTATTGTAGGAAAATACATTTCCTCTCTCCAACTTCAAAATGTCATATAAAAGGGCACTATTAAATCTGATTTCCTTCCCCTTAACAAACGACGTCATATATTCTTCATTATATGTAAGGTTGCTATAGAACATCCTTACCCAATTCGACATCCACTTGTTACTACTAGAGACAAAATCGGTCCAACCCAAAACACTAACAAACGGTTCAATATCAAGATTTTTCTTCTTTAGACCAACAAAATCTATGGGTTTGCAACATACAACCTTTTTATTAGCAAACTCCGCTTTATATTTTAGTTCCACCTTCTTGCTTCGAAAATGGATTTTGTCAAATTTAGCTCTTGCGGTAGGCATCTGAATTCTATGCATTTTTCTCACAATTTCAAGAACAACCAACCAAGAAAAACACAAAAGATCTAACTTAGATGAAATCCAAATTGAAACCCTAGAGGAAAGAGAATAACCAACCTTATATTGAAGCAATAGGTTTCCAAATCTTAGATCTGAGCCCTAGATCTTCAAATCCAAGCCAAACCGTGTTGATTTCATGAGGATTAAGGATGAAAGTACTTGGTAGAAGAAAGATTTTGGGAGAGAAAGAGTTTTGAAATCGGAATGGGGTGAAATGAACTAGTTAGGGGATATTAATCCCATAACAATCGGTTGATCAACCATTGGGGTCGGTTAACCAACTAATACAGCACATTGCAGCCTTTGTATGCCTGCAATTGTCGGTTGACCAACAGTCGACTGTCGATTGACTGACAGTCCTGTCTTTTCGTCTTTTTTGTGCATTTAATCTCTAATTTGACCAACTCAACTTAATTTTTACCTCTTTATTTTGATTCACATATATTATTTAAAATACTTTCATACTCACATACTTACACAAACACACACACCCACATCACAAATATCGAATTTTCAAAATGTGAAGGATCGGTCTCCCTAACAAAATTAATATACTTGAATTTTACAAAAAAAAAAATTGACATACATGGATCATCTTTGAGAGAAATTGGTGTGTGTACCTTGGTAGATTACTGATTTCAAGTTTTGTGTCCTTTGAATTTGTTATTTTTCCTTTTGCTTGATTTGTCACTTTAATTTCCTCATTTCTCGTGTCGACACTTTTCGAAATTGATTCAGTAATGAACTTACTACTCTTTAACCCTTCCATTTTACATGTACTAATTCTTCCTATCAGATACATTAAATCTTGATTCCCTTGTCAGTATGTAATATTTATTGTATCCTCATGTTTGTTCGAATCTCCAATTGGTACCTACATGAAATTTTTTTCTCTTTGATATCCAGTTATTTCTGTATCTGACAGGGTAACCATGCAATAAATAACAAAATTTCTCATAATGACCATGCTTTCCATAATAAAAGCATTTAGCATTGTTAGTATGTCTCTTCGGATAGTCATTGTTCCGTACGAAACCACAATATTATTGGTGATATTGAGGAGTTGTTTTAGTGACAATTGGTTTTTCAACAGGTTTAGTCACCTCAGTATCCTTGAATTTATTCATTGCTTCATCAAGCTCCTTTTGTGTATTTTCAAGTAACTACTCATTCATACTGACGTTTACCTGTAGACCAAAATTCTTCTTATACATAAATTCAAGATTATTCTTAAGAATTTGGCACTTATTTTCAATAGAATGGATTTTCACATGAGCTCTATCAAGCTCACATCTTGCATTTTCCAACTCAATGCTCAAGGCCTCATTTAAAGTTTTAAGATTTTTCCTTTTAAAATCATTCTACTGAAGATCATAAATATATGTTTTCAAAACCTCGTTCTCATCTTCAAGTGACTCAATTTTTTCATACAACTTACCAATTTCAGATAAAGAATTTGTAAATTGAACAGTTTCAAAATATTTATTCAAATTATTTTTCTTAAGAGACTTAATAGTACTAAACTACTTATTTTCAAGAGTTGCAATCTTTCGCCCAAGTTTAAAATTCTATTTTCCAAAAACATAGGTAAGGGCATTAAACATCTCAATAGCCTTATCTGCATTCTCATCATCATGAATTCTACCATTCTCATGAGCAGAACAATGACTATCGAAAGAAGTGAGAGACTTTACAATAGTACATATAATATCAGAATCAATACACTCCATGTGATCATGTTTAATAGTAGGAATAATACCAAAATCAGTGCACTCTATGTGATCGTGTTTAGCTAGGCTGTGAGCTATATCGAGCTAAAATAAACTCGGATGCCAATTGTTGTCCTAGTTAGCTACCCAAGAGGGGGGTGAATTGGGTAGTTCTCAAAAATTTAAACAAATTTATTATATTTCAACACTTATTAAATCAAATAATCAATTTATCCTAAATAAATTATTTATCTTTACAATGCAGCAGATAAGTGTTTAAATCTAGGTACACACCCAAACAATAAGAAATAAAGTAAAGAAAATTAATAAAGCAGAACACAACGATATATCCTGATTCACCAAGATAATCTTGGCTAATCCAATCCTCCGAGCCCCACGAAAAATCGTACCCACTAAACCACTAGATTCCTTTAACATGTAGGAATCAAACCTTTACACGATGATTTTTTTACAGACTAGAATCAATCTTTACAAAAACAAATTCACAAACTAAAAAAGAACTTCTATCTTTTTATCAGGTTAAACATTAACCTAATTCTTTTATACCTTAGGCTAAGAATCAAATCTTACCCAAAAAATACTCCAAGTATTCTTTTCACCGGTAAGGATAAAACCATTATAATTCACTCAATTTTAATTCTACCAAGGAAGAATCAAGTCTATATCTTTTCATAAGAAAATAGTAACCTAACCTTTTTTATACAATAGATAAAGATTAAACCTCAATCTATTTACCGAAAGAGATCGAAACCCAAGCTACCCCTGACTAGATACTCCCAACAGTATCTAATCTGCAAAAAATCACCAATTACAAAAATCGATTAGTTTCTTCCCAATCAGAGTTTCTACTACCTCAAATCAATAAAACTCAATTAATATCCTAAATTTACTAGTGATAGAATTTATGTGAGGAAATCAAAATCTGATTATAATAGATATGGGTAGCACAAAAATAAGCACGTAATCAGATTATCACAAAAATCGTTTTAAAAATAATTTTTATGCTCGTTAAGTTTGAAAACGATTTTACTACGATCTTATTACCCAAACAAATATGATAATATAAAATCAAAACTAAGAATAAAAGTTTGGAACAATCTCACTAGAAATATCACTGAAAGATTGAATACGAATCGCAAGACAACTTTGATCGGTGACGCTAAAACACTTAGCGCTTTAACTCAAGAACTTCTCAAACAATTGAACTCACAATTGATATCTCGATATAATCTCAGAATAATGACTCGTAGAAACCTCATGAACTGAAAGTTCTTGATAGATGTGATGTACTAATCTCTAAAATGCAAGTGTATTTAAACTAATTTGGAACAGGCCCTCTAACGGCTAGTTCACACAACATTTGACAATTAAATACACATATAAATCCCATATATAAATACCATTTAATCTTGGTCTAATTCACTTAAATATGACTTTTAAAATATTCAATTTAGTCCCCAGAATAATTCTCAATTTCAAATAAAATAGATTGGAAGTATTAAATGAATTAAATTGAGAAATACTTTAATTTCATGTTACATATCGATAGGGATATCGAAATAAGAGTATAATATCTTCAATACATTTAAATCCCTAAGATATCTCCAACAGATCAGCCAAAAAAATGGCTAGTAAATGCTAGTTGTGTTCAAATGCCGAAATTCTTCAAAATCTGAAACAATACAGTCAATTAACCGGCCTTTACCCATCGGTCGACCGATCGATACATTATGCTAGCCAAGCATTTCTTAAACACTGGTCGGTTAACCGATCCCCCATGGTCGGTTGACCGATCGATACAAGGAGTTCATCTTTCGGCCATCGGTTAACTGGTCTCCCTCAGTCGGTTAACTAATTGATTCAGAGACTCTCTATCCCCAACCAATGCCTATCGATTGACCGAACCTCCATGGTCAGTTGAGCGATACTTGCTGGAACAATTTCTCCTCAATTTTGTTTTTACTCCAATCTTCAAAGTTTTTGACCATGTAACTGATTTCTTTTCTCAATTAACTAAATTGACATTATTAATCAATTTAAACACTAATCTTTCTTAGGTCAATTTTTCTTTTTCAATTTCACATTGGAGCAAATAATTTAAAAATTATTAGGACCTTAATATAAACACTCATAAATATAAATCATTTAATTTGTGTCATGTGTGATCCTAATCGGGATACATTAAAAGTAAAATATATTTGAGTTGTTTCCACCTAGATTCTTCAGAATCTTCAATCTCTTAATGTCCATCTCTACATCCTTCACAATTATTTCATGATATTATCTTGATTGGAACTCTTTAAACTGAAACACTGAGTAAAAACTTTAGTTCCACAAAAAACATCAACACTTAATTGTTCATCTAAATCCCAGAATCAACAACTTTCCTTTCAAGTGTCCAAATTAGGGGTGGGCAGGAGGCGGATTGGGGTCGGGTTGGGCCAAACAATGTATCAAACCAATACTATGCTGGTTGGGATAATTTCAACCATGGATTGCCCAATGATGTGCGAGATAGGGCGGGTTGGTGTGTGCAGGTTAACTAGTTTAAGTCGTGGATTGACCAATAGTGTGTGGGTTGAACCTATTTTTGGGTTGGGATAATAAGAACCATTGGTTGCACAAGTATTTTTGGGATGGGTTTTGAAAAATAATAACAAATATTGTTGAAAAGAAAAATCGTTACACTACTAAAACTTGTAGAAAAATTGTCAAAAACTTACAGTAGCACAAAAATAAAAAAAACTACAATGTAATTTGTAAACCATCACACAAAAAAAATAAAAAATAAAAAATAAACCCATCAGTAAGAAACATAAATAATAAAGTCTAAATCTGCAAATTTAGTCAACATTATGGGTCAGTAGCGGCTAGGCTGGGGTTATTTGGGCCAAAATCATGGACCAAATCAATACTATGCGGGTAGGATTAGTTTGAACCGTAGTTTACCCAATAATACACGGGTTACTATGAGAGGTTTGTGTTTTGATGCGGGTATTGCTGTTTGAGCAAATTTGGCGGGTTGACCTAACCCACTGCACACCCCTAACCCTAGTGTGTCCATATGTAATTTATCTAATAATTTTGCAATGTTCGATAAGTATATTTCCTTTATCAAGAAAAAAAACATGGAATAAATTGGAAATATAACTAGGAAATACAAAAGAAATACATTTATGAGGTTTATAACATATAGTTTTAACTTGGGAAAATTACAAATTTGGCCTTCCTATTTGCAGCGTGTTTTCTAAGTTGCTCTCCAATTTATTTATTTTTCAATGTGGTTCTCCTATTTACACATGATTTTTTATGTGCCCCTTCTGCTAAAAATAAGGGTTAATTTTGACGGATTTTCGTCATGTAACTTGCACATGCCATTTTTTAAAGGTAAAAATGTAATTTTCTTCTTTTTCTTTTTTCTTTATTTTCTCTCTTTCTCCTTCTTCTCTCTTTTAATGAGAGAGTAGTTGATATTTTAGAGAAAGATGGAGACAATAGATAGAGAGAGACAAGATAACATATTATTTTCTAATTTTTTAACGATTATACATTCATTGATCTCAAGATAAAATCTTTTAATAAGATAAAATCATTGATCTCAATTTAAGGTTTATATATTATGTTAAAGAAAACATATTAAAAATAAAATAATATATTTCAAAAAACAAAATTATTATTTGTTTATTTATTTTATTTATAAGAAGAATAGTGATTAGAGATTAAAAAAGGATTTTGATATAAATACAAACAAGGAAGTAATGTTTGAGGCATATGGTTAAAGTAAATTACACTTTATGCCCCAAAAGTATATGCTATGTTATACTTTGTACCCTAAACTTTTCTTTGCAACATTATGTGCCTGTTTGCGTTTTGAGGAGAATTTGAGCAGAATCTATAAATTATTAAAATTATCATTAAACTTCCTTCTCTATCTGACTAGATCTTTTGCAAGAACTAAAAGTTAAATTTGTTAGATGCCAATTATAAAATTTAGAATACAATATATTATAATTTCAGGGGTACAAAATGTTATATAGCAATTTATGTAAAAGGATTCCAAAAATGCAATTCTTGGAACTTATATCAATAAGGGCAAATTAGAATATGATGCAATAAAAATATTAGTAGGCAAAGTGAAACTTACTTCAAAGTGAAACTTACTTCATACAAGGGGGATTTAACATACCAATCAAAGAGAGAGAGAAATGTTTTGTTTAGAAATTCTAGAATAATATGATGGAATAAAAATATGGGAAATTTTTTTTTGCAGTCCCAAAGTTGAAAAAAAATAACTTTTGAAGGAGTATAACTTTTTGAATCATCCCAAAAGCCCCACGAAAATTTTCTTGTCAATTTTGTCCCTAGGTAGATTGTTATTTACAAATCCATGCCCCTTAGTGGGCCCCGCTGCCTCTCTCTCTCTATAGGCAGTGGCCAGGCGGGCCCCACGCCTTCTCTCTCTCTCTCTCTCTTTCCTCTCTTCTCTCACCGCTCTCTCTCTCTCTCTCTTCTCTCTCTCTCTCTCTCTCACTCACGGTTTGGACCCAAAAAGGGGCTCACTCCCTTTTCTCCTATTTTTATTTTACTCTTTTTAATTAGCATTATTTCAATTTCAAACCCCCATTTTTTTATTTTTCAATTTCACACATTTTTCTTTATTCCATTTTTCTTTTTTTTCTTTTTTTCTTTTTTTTTGTATTTTTGGAACAAATGAAATTAAACAAAACAAATTCAGCTGTAAAATGAAGCATAATTATTTATTTTTATTTTTTTGCGGGACAGTCAAAATGTCGTGTCTACAACCTCTTCAAAAAAAATTGGATTTTTATAAATATTGGCGATTCAAATTGCGGGACGGTCAAAATGTCGTGTCTTGTTTATTGATGGTTTGGTTTTCTGATTGCTTTCATTATGTAGATATCTACTTAATTATATTTAATAGATATCTATTTAATGAATATTTAAGTAGATATCCACTTAATTGATTTTAAAATTATTTTAAATGAATTTTTAATTTAATTTTTTTTATATATATATATTTTAAAATGTTCATAGAATATTTAAGGATGTTTACTATTGAATTGAGTGCTACTGTGTGAAGACAAGGTCTATATGGTTGAATGGATTAATACCACTAAAAAAATGTGAATCAAACGGATTATTTTAAAAATTCAGTAGATATCTATTGATAAATAGACATCCTTAGTGGATATCATCTTAATAGAACCAAAGTCGACAAAATGAAACAATATAAGTATACTTTAGTAGATATCTTCTGAACATAACTAAAGTAGGCAAATGAAAACAATGCTTGTTAAGTTGTTGTTTTCTTTTTCTCTTTCTTTTTTTTTTCTTTTTTTTTTTTTTTATTTTTTTATTTGTGGATCGTTTTGTATTGAGTTAACAAAATTTCATGAAAAATGTGTTGATGGTTCGATTTTTTATTTGGATATCCACTTGATTATATTTTAGTAAGTGAATATCCACTTGATATGTTTATAGATGGTTCGATTTTCTGATTGCTTCCATTTTGTAAATATCCACTTAATTATATTCAGTAGATATCCACTTAATGGATATCTAAATAAATATTCACTTAACTGAATTTTAAAATTAATTTAAAGGAATTTTTTAATTTAAACATAATTTAATATTTTTTTTATATTTTAAAATGTTCATAGAATATTTTAAAAAATAAACTAAAATTAAAATTAAAATAAGTGAAAAACAATGTAAGTGGATATCTACTGAAAATAAATTAAGTAGATATCTACTGAAAATAACTTAAGTAGATATATACTAAACATTATAGAACTCACTGTGTTTCTACAAGATTTGTAGGTAAAATTAAGTAGATATCCACTAAACATTATAGAACTAACTGTATTTCTACAAGACTTGTAGATATCTACTGAAAATAAATTAAGTAGATATCTACTGAACATTATAGGACTCACTGTGTTTCCACAAAACTTGTAGGTGAAATTAAGTATATATCCACTAAACTAAAAAGGTGTGAAATTGAAAAATAAAGAAATTGGGGTTTGAAATTGAAAGAATGCTAAATAAAGAGAGTAAAATGAAAATGAGAGAAAAGGGAGTGGGCCCCTTTTGGGTCCAAACCATGAGAGAGAGAGCGAGAGAGAGCAGTGAAAGAAGAGAGAGAGAGAGGGGGAGGGAGAGATAGAGCAGGCGTGGGGCCCGCCTACCCACTACCTGCAGAGAGAGAGAGAGGGCGGGCCCCGCCTGCCCATTGCTTGCAGAGAGAGAGAGAGGCAGCGGGGCCCACTTGCCCACTGCCTGCAGAGACAAAGAGAGGCGATGGGGCCCACCCCTGTCGGCTAGTGTGCGTTATGAAGAAGGTAATTTTATCATTACAAAATGTGAGTAGGACTCTCAAGCAAATTTATTTTTTTTTAAATAGGAGTTAAAAAGTTGTTTTTGTTTGTATAAGAGTAGAAAAGTTGTTGGTTCTCCAAATAGGAGCTTTGGAGAAAAAAGCCTAAAAATATTAGTAAGCAAAGTGAAACTTAATTCATACAAAGGGTGTTTAACATGTTAATTAGAGAGAGATGATTTGTTTGGCAAATCTCAAATAATATGATGAAATAAACATATTAGTAGGCAAAGACAAACTTATATTGTACAAAGAAGGTTTAACATTTTAATTAGAGAAAGAGAGAGATGATTTGTTTGGAAATTTTGCAATTCATTGGGGATTGAGATCATAACTAACGGATAAATGATGAATAGATATGGCATGTATCAACTAATTAATCGCTAAAAAAAGAGGGGGGGGAAGAGAAAATATCAATGAAAATTGGTATACCTATTATTATTATACATAATATTTTTTTATTTTGAATGAGAGAAATGAATTGGGTGTCCAATGCATCAATGATAAGACCCACTTGTCTCTCTCTCCCTAAAATATTAACTTCTCTCTCATTAAAAGAGAGAAGAAGAAGAAGAAGAAAAATATTAACTTTAAAAAAAAAAAAATTATATTTTTCACCCTAAAAGATGGCATATGCAAGTCATATGACGGAATTTTATTAAAGTTAAACCTTATTTTTAACAAAAGGGTCACATAAAAAATTGTGTGACAATAGGATGACCATATTAAAAAAAAAAAAATAGAGGACCATATAAAAAACACGAGGACCAAATTTGTAATTTGTTCTTTTAACTTTACAAAAGTTAAATTGATCAAATTGATATGTGTATCCAATCACTATTCATGCTAAATAGTTAATAAAATAAATTTATTTAGTACTTAATTAATTATGTGCCACTTAACAATTTAAGTTAACGAGTTTAAAATTTTCAGTGTCTTGCTTAATTTTTTAGCACTTAATAAACTCAGTCTAATTTTTTTTTTTTTCTTGAGACATATTTGCCCCTTAGTTGTAATACCCCATAAATTTATATTTTTTTAAAAAATGTATTATTTTATATAAGTTTGATATTTTTGGAGGACGATTGAATTTGCAGTACAAATATATACCTGATAATTTTTCAAATTAAATGTTAAATTTATATTTTTGAAAAATATTATTTTATATAAATTTGATATTTTTTGGATTGTTTTGCAAATTTATGATATAAATTATATTTGGTAATTTTTTAGAGTTAAGTGTTTATTTTAAATTGATTTTAAAAATTTTGGGACTATTATATCGTTAAAAATATATTTTTAAGAGTTTTAGAGTATAATTACTATTTTCTTCATTTTAAGGGGATTTAAGTGTCAATAATAATAATAATAAATTATAATAATGCTGTCTTCATTTTAAGAAGACAACACATTTATGTTCATATGTATAAACATATGATTGACACGTATAATAATAATAAGAAGAAGAAGAAGAAGAAGAAAATCAGGAGGATCATTTTTAGGAGGGAATTGGAGCCTGTATAATAATAATAATAATAATAATAGTAATAATAATTAAATGAGAAAACCAAGAGGATCATTTTTAGGAGGGAATTGGAGCCGCAAAATGAAAAAGGGAATTTCGGCTTCTGGCTTCAAAATTAACATATATATATATATATATATATATTGAATGTTTTTGAGTATTTTGGTTTGGATTCCGGCTTCACATTTAGGCAGAATTCCTAATTCTTTTTATATATGTATTTAATTTTCTTATGGTGTGTGGTGTGATTTATGTTATTATGATTATTGAATTTTACTTATTAAATTTTATGAAATAATTATGATTATATGAAAATCATGCTAATGAGTTTTATTTATTGTATTAATTAAATGCATGTATTAGAAGAGTTAGAGTTCTACTGAGCGTTACCTCACAACCCCACAATTTTGATTGCAAGGCCGGTGAGAATGGAACGGTACCGGGAACTTTATATAGAAATTTATATTTAATCTGTAATAATTATATTTATTATTAGCGTTGTAAAATTAACTAAAGAATTCGATAATTAAAATTATCCCCGTAATTTGTAAATTATCCAAATAATTTTAAGTCTTTATATTCAAAAACTTATCCACTAATTAGCCACTTGATTGATATTTACACCAAGATGGTTTCTGATTCATTTTTTATTTTCAAAGTCTACCTTGGTTAGTGGTGTTTGGTATCAAGGACTTGGAGCCACCAAATTGGAGTTGGAATGGAAATGTGTTTTTTTAAATTGTAGATGTTTATTTATTATAATTTACAGTTGGAATAACAATATTTATTATTATTAATAAACAATAATATTTAATCCTGTTAAAACAATATATAATTAGCGTTAATTCTCCAATGAGAGAAACCCAATGACAGCCCTGAAAAACTTGGTCGTTACATTAGTAGACCAAGGGTTAGGGCTAAAAATTAATTTTAGGATTTAATTTTTTTATTTTTATTTTTTTGTTTTGTTTTGTACTGTATGTTATTATTGATTTGTGATAATTCATGTATTTAAATTTTTTAGTATCTTATTAGTATTTTTATTTTATTGTTTTGTTCTCAATTTTTTTTCCTGTATTATCTTGATTTTAGTAAAAATAAAATTTAAAGATAGTTATATAAATTAAATAATTTTTAATTTTTTAATTTTGTAGACGAAAAGAAATTCAGCCATTAAAATTTTAATTTTATCAAATAATGATATTTTCCGCACTTAAAATTGATTTAAGTAATTATCAAACATTGATTTATGATTTATGATTTAATCACTTGAGATTTATGTAATTTAAAATCATAATATGTGCCTCTCTTGATTGGTGAAGGTATCAAATCTCTTAAAATGTTTGAAATCTATCAAAAATAACTTCACATAAGTTAAATGAATCAAGTCCATCAAAACAAAAAATGGTTTAAACATTGTTGTCAAGTACATTTACATAGAGAAGATCAACGTAGAAAAACTCGTAATGGCCCACCAAAAGGGCCTTGTCAGGATATGCAACATAAATATTCCCCCTACGCTAAGCCTTGAATTTGAGAATCCTATAACGAAAAGCAAGGTGCCACCAACCAAGGTAAATACATTCGGCTGAGGACCAGCACAACCTCATTCCCCGTCAGGACAATTTTTTTTTTTTTTTTTTTTTTTAAACATATATTAAAAGATGTAATTGAATTCTAAACTTTTTACAAAAATACATAAATTAGATATTTATTAAGTTACAAGTCTCGAAATCATTACTCCACAAGTTATCATAATGTTGAATCATCATTTCTAAAAATGTATATAAAAATTCCAGTGAGCTTTTCAAGCATTATATCTCTCTCTAGCATTTACTCGTCTATTAAACTCTTGATCCATCATGCTCTCTTATTTCCCGCAACCTCATTAGATAAACATTATTCCAACTCATTTTCAAAATTAAAAAAAATAAAAAAATCGATTCATTCAAAAAGGAAATTGTCAAGAAAAATGTAAACAAAACATTTACACCTAGACAAATTAGACTTAATTAAAAATAAGTATCATTTTTGAATGGTTGTTTTACACCTTCCACCCGTATAACCGACTCCAAACTTTGTAAAATGAATTTTTAGTTAGATTTCTATTTCCCAAACAGTTTAACTATTTTCATTTTCCCCCCCAAAAAAATTGATTCAAAATGGCCACATCTTGTCCCCATTTTGCCCTTCTTGGTTGCTGCCAAATGACCCTTTTGGGACCTCTTTTCAAAATTTCATTCTTTCTCTTATTTGTTTATATGACTCGGGGTCGGCTTTTCAAAATTTCATTTTTTCTCTTATTTGTTTATGTGACTCGGGCTCGGATTTGAACTCTGCATTTCAGACTTTACTTTTTAATTTTAAATTTTAGATGGTTAAAATATTTAGATTAAATTAAGTGTCAAGTACATTATACACACAAGACTATTTAGGATATGTTTGATAACGCTTAAATTTTAAGTGTTGAATATATTAAGTATTTATTTTTTTAATACTTAATTGAAAAAAGAATTATCTTTGTACAAATTTTTGTTCTTAAAATAATTTTTACAACTTTATTTTTAAAAAATATTCTCTCTATTTTTTTCTCAATTTAGTATTTTCTCCATTTATAATTTTTTGAATATGACTTTTTTGTGTGTGTGTGTGTGAAATTTTACAACATTCGTGTAAAATAATTGTTGTGAGAAAAAAATTGATAAGTGCTAAAAATTAAATATATCAAATATCACTTAAAATTTTGAACAATTTTTTAAGTGAGATTTATTTTTTACATGATTCCTTAATTTTGTTATCAAACGTACTTAATTTGGTAAGTGCTTAATGCATTCAATTTTAAGTGTTTAATTGTGTAATCAAATGGGTGTCTTAGCCTAGTATTTTCACTCTTTCAGGCCCCCTAGTCCCTATCTTACTAATTTTTAAGTTTCTGAACATTTTTTTTTTCACACTTATTTATCTTTAGGTAAATTTATGTTACACTTTAAAGTCATATTTGTCAAAGTTTTTCAATATTTTTTTAAGATATTTTTCTTGAATGAAATTTATTTTAAAGTTTAAAGTTATATTTTATAATTTAAGAATTTATTACAATTGTTACATTATTAACTTAGAAATAAGTAAAATTTATGTTACACTTTAAATTACTTTAAAAATTCACGAGTTTTGGATCAACTTCGGGCCTCGAAATAACCAAATTCCGATTGAAATGAAATCTTTGGGCTTCGGGCTTGGGCTTTGTGCCGGATTTCTCTAAAATATATAAAGTCCAACTCCGTCCAAAAACTCGGTGGACTTGCGAGCGAGAGAAACCCCCTATTCTCTTATGCGACCCTTTTGTTTTATCTATTTGTTTCTTTAAAATGAAAATTCGTTTTGAGCCTTGAAGTAAACAATTCGTGGGCTCACTCCAATTAAACGAGTTGGGCCAATTTTTAATAAAACCACTTAAAACTGTTTCAGCCTTTTTTTTCAATTAAAATCATTTTCACAATTTGGCACTTTTATGTATTTTATTTATTTATTTTTTTATAAATTGCTTTAAACACTTATATATATATATATATATATATATATACACACACTAGCGAATTACCCGTGCCTGAAGGCACGGGTTAATAAAAAATAATTTGAAATGAACACATTACTAATAAATAACCAACTTATTAATTATAAAAATTTATAATTTTTTTCCTATTTTGGAACAGAAACACCAAGTAAACAAAACAAAAACTAAAGTAATTTGGATGGCACATTCATCAGAGTTCAATTTCCAATATTCATAACTATTATAGTGAGACATTTACGCTCAATAAGAAATCAAATAATTCATATGGAGATTACAGTAAAGAAAACTGAATTAAAACATTGCATAGCAAATAAATCTTAATATACAACATTAATTTAATTGTTACATCAGCACTAAAGGCTATCAAAAATTTGAATGAAATTAATTACATTGACATCTCATTCAATTTTTTTCAAGTAAAAATAATACTAAATCCATCTTCCATAAATTTTCTTGACTACATTTATAAATGTTTGAAGAAATATACGAACATAAGCCAGCCAATGAGGAAGCACCACAACAATATGCTATTATAAGCTATTATATTATTTTGCATTAATCAAAACATGCTAAAACAATTGTATGTCTAACCGTTTCCTTTAAATTTCTATTTAGCTGCAAATTGAAAATCAAACATATAAATATGAATATCCGTCATGTAAAAAGAGACAAATAAGCAATATAATTGATTAAAAAAACTTACATATACATAAACGGTGATATTATCCGTTTTTCTATAAATAGCAAATCCTGAAACTCAGTAATATTATGATGATTTGCAATAGTAAAGTTTACAAATTATATTCCAGTAGATTCTCTAAAAAACTTGTATATTTTTCTAAAAAATAATTCATGAGATAGTTTTGATAGATGGTGGATGGAATGGTAAACATTTATTTTTCTTCAAATTGTTAAGAAATTTTAAAAATAGACTCGAATTACTTTAAAAATTTTGGGAACAAAAACATGTTTACCAATCGGGGAACAAAAACGTGTTTACCTAATTTTGGGAACAAAAACGTGTTTACGAATTGGGAACAAAAACGTGTTTACCTAATATGAGGTTGAATCTTCAATTTTCAATAAATACTTAACCTAATTTTGTTTCTGTTCAAATTTCTGAAAACAGTAAATGATTTGGGTCTTAAATTCTTTAGCAAATTGGAATTTAACATATTCCAATATGTGAATATTGCCAATTGTTAATTTTGTACGGTTGGAGATGCTCAAGTAGCATTCAGCTACTATTTTGTTTTCTTGTTTAAAGAGGTTGAATGTGTAATATCTTTGTATTAAGTTTTAAACTTTATATTAAAATTACATAGAAATTTTAAGAGCGCTTATAATAAAAATTGAAACATTAGGAGCAATATGAAATTTTTTAAAATTAGTCAGCAAAGTAAAATTTATGAACAGGAACAGAAATAGAAACGAAAACGGAAACATGTATATTTCTCTAACAGAGAACGAAAACAGAAGCAGGATCAGAAACAGAAATAGAAACAGGGAGCAGGAACAGAAATAGAAATTGGAATGGAAACAGTGACGGAAACAGAAACAGGGAACAGGAACATAAATAGAAACAGAGAACAGAACAGAAACAGGTAACCATTATGCCGGCTAAGATATACATACATAAATATACCATTACACATTTAAAGAAAAAAAAAAAAAAAACACAAATGTTTCAATCAAACGTGTTTCTTTATTTCTGTTCTCATAAATTAAAACGGAAACAATTTCAGGACAATGGCCCTTACCAAACATGTTTCTATTTCCGGAATACTACACAACGGAAACAAAATTTTCATCTCAGTTTATTAGAAGTAGAAACGGAAAAACAGAAACACTAACCAAGTGCCATCATAGTGTTAAGATATTTTTCCAATTAACTAAGCAAAAATTATACACAGATATATATGTTGTTTTTGAAATTTTAAAGTTCTTTCCGTGTATTTGGTGTGAGTCCAAGTCTTCTCTTTCTAGTGATTCAAGCTTGCAACTAAATTATACAGAAGACAAACCTGTGGAATGCTAATATCTTGTGCTTCCGTGTTAATATGATCCATGAAATCCCAAAGCAAAATCTCCAAGTCTGCGTCAAGATAAGAAAATCATATATAAATAAATAAATTGAAACAATAATAGCATCATATCCTCACACAACATGAACATATGGACTAACAAATGCAATGTATTAAGTTTCAAAATGAAAGCATAAATCCTTTTAAAAACAGTTTTCTTCATTTCCTGTTTTTCTCTTGACCGAGATTTGTTCCATGATCACTACTAAAATTACCCATGCTCAAAGAACACCAATCCGATCCATTACATACGCGTATGCATAGTTACAGTACATCCAGTTTAAGCCAACCTTTCGAACTAGTAAGCCAAGAGAATATATCAATTGCAAGTTTCTGAGACTTCTGGCGAGTGTCAAGGCCTCCAAACTGGTAACAGAACAGGTAACCATCATGCCGGCTAAGATATACATACATAAATATATATACCATCATACATTTAAAGGGGAAAAAAAAAAACACAATTGTTTCAATCAAATGTGTTTCTTTATTTCTGTTCTCATAAATTAAAATGGAAAAAAAAGCATACGTGTTTCAATATGAAATTTTTTAAAATTAGGCAGCAAAGTAAAATTTATGAACATGAACGGAAACAAAAACAGAAACGGAAACGGAAACATGTATATTTCTCTAACAGAGAACAGAAACAGAAGCAGGATCAAAAACAAAAAACAGAAACAGAAACAGGGAGCAGGAACAAAAACAGGAACAGGGAACAGAAATAGAGACGAAAACGAAAACAGAAACAGGGAACAGGAACAGAAATAGAAACAGGGAACAGAACTGAACAAAAACACATGCAAATTAAACCTGATTCGAGAGTTGGTTTGAGAGTTAAGATTTAACCTGATTCTACAGTCGCTTCCCTCCCTACAAAATAGTGATATCGAAAACCTACAAAATTTAGAAAACAGAAACATGGTTAGATTGGAAAAAAATATATTACGAAACTAAATAAATATAAAAAAAAATACCCGAATTAATTGGACCATTCATGGCTGTTTGTCGAATTCATTACAAAAATCATACTTTAATCAAACCCTCCAAAACAAAAATTAATATCAAATCAGAAGTAAAAATAAAGTGAATATGAATTTAAACAAAAACAGAAACGAACAATCGGACTGAAATTACCCCAAAATCTGAGTCTAAAACCATGTTTCTAGGGCAACAATAGAAGTAGCAGTTCTCGTTCACCTTGACATTACTGCGCTCTAATTGTTGAGTTGCCTCTGTCTCCATGCCTTCTGCCTTAGAAGGCACCCTTGCACTCACTCCATCGGCCTCCTCCTATCGGAATCTCACATCACTGCATACCATGATGGTGTTTTTTGTGACTTCTATTAATAGGAAAACCATACATTCTCAACTAAACATAAATTTAAGAAGTTAAAATAGAAACACAAATTAAAAACAATAAACAAATCTGAAATAGAATAAAAAAATAGGTTTACATTCTTCATTTTAATCAAACAAACATAAACAGAATAGCAATTCAGAAACATAAATTAGAAAATGAATCTTTACCTTCGTTGAACAGTGATATCGAAACCTATAAAATATAACCAAAATTAGAAAACAGAAACATAAAAATATTACGGAACAACTAAATAAATATAAAAATAATACCCTAATTAATTTGGACCATGCGGCGGACAGAGACGCGCCGTTGTTGCAAATGGGAAAGGGAAAGTGAAGGGAAAAAATAATTTCAACCATTAAATAATTCAATTATTTTGGGGAAAGTGAAAGCCAATGGCTAGTGGAGATTTGTCCCTGCAAATGTGAAAGTAATTGTGTGAAAACAACAATAATTAAAGAATTCCATTGTTTTGTCCCTGCAAATGAGAAAGGTAAAGTGAAAGCAAACAGTAATTAAAGAATTCCATTGATTTGTCCCCTTCATGATGTTCGACAGCTCATCAAAGAATCATATTGCTCAATTATAGTCCTAGTTCGAGCTTATGCGAAGGAATAGGGAACAAACGGTGAGGGAGGTGGCCGAATCTGGTCAAATGAAGGATAGATTGAGCAGATCAAATGAAGGTCCAAAACCAACCAATTGAGAAAAGCAAATTAGGGTGGAAAGGCAATGATGTAGAGAGAGAGGCGAACCTGTTCAGGGATCTACGACGTCGGTGCCGATGGTGATGGTGATGGTGACGGTGGCCAGAAACACCGGGAGTTAGGGCTCTGAGAAAAATTGCTTATCTCATTCCATCACTGAATCACAAACACAAAATCAAGGGGAAAAAAATCAGGCGTTAGTTACAGAGATGGGGAGGTGAAAGAAATAAGGCGTTAGTTTCAGACAATCGCCGAAGGATAGCAAAGTGGTGAGGCTTGACGGCGATGGATGGCGGCGGGGATGAAAGGGATCTGAAAAAAAAAGAGATGGGAGAGACCTACCTGGACGATTGCGAGAACGACGACGATCGATAGTGGCACGATGACGTGTGAAGCGAGATGGCGACTGAGACGGAGGAGTGGAGAGCGATGCGGGGTTGGGGTGGGGTGAGGAAGCTAGAGAGAGTTTGAACGGTAGAGAGAGAGAGAAAGAGAAATGAGAAGGATGATCTGGGAGCTTGGCAGTGAGAGAGAGAGAGAGAGAAGTGTGAGCTAACTATGCAGACCGTCGGATGGATATGGATCTAATGGACCAAAATGTCTCTTGGTTGATAATGTATCTCAGCCCTTAGATAATAGATCCAAGGGCCTAAAATGTTTCCCTCCAAAATATTTTCAAACAACAACATGATTTATATTATAGATAATAATATAAAAGTAATCCAACGGCTACGAATATGTTTGATGTTTGTTTATTGATCCGACAACCCTCTTTATAAGTGAGCTGATTTATTTTATATATATATATATATATATATTGCTGAGGAAAAATTCGGTCAGACTTGAAAGGGAGCCACATGTTATAGACACGAGACTGGCATGGGGACTCCAAACTAGCTAGCTCGATCAGATCCCATCTACACACCCGGCCAGGATCATGCCTCCCCGAGCTCGAGCTCCACGATATTTTTTCTCTCAAGCAGTCTGAGCTGCCTCAGATGGATAATAAAAGTTACCGTTACTCTCTCTAGATAACGGCTCCACAATCTTCTCCCGCAATCACCGTCATCTCTGTGATAAAGGGACCGGGATCAGTACGATCGCTATAATGGTGCACCGAGAATCAGGGAGGACTTTCCAAATCAGTATCCTCCCCCTCCTATAAATATCAGAACATGGGATGTATAAGGTACAATTTTCAATAGGCAATGCCTGTTGAAATATGCCTTGACAGTTTCTGAGATGCATTTGTTTTGCACTCTAGCACACTCTTTCTCTTAACTACCACTTTACTAAATTCATGTTCAAAATTCTCAACTGATTCTCATATCGGAGGTGTAATGCCGGCAGACCCATGAGCAGTGCATTGTTTTGTAGAAACCTTACCCGAAGGAAAGCAAGAAAGCCCAAAGGTTAGTTCAAACCTCAGAAGTGACGTGTTAGATGAATATCCTTCCGCGAATTTTAATTTTCATTATTATTTTCTATTTTTTTGGGGGTTAAAATAACTAAATATGAAGCACATATTTTTTTTGAAGTGGATAATGACATAACTACACATGTCATAACACACGTTAGAATTCATCGTATGCGCAACAAAAGCCATTATTTACTACACTAACAACTCCAATATCTTATGTGAAACCTCTTAATTAAAAATATGATTTGATTTTACTATAATACAATCAACAATGCAAAAATGTGTATTCCAAAATTTGTTGTTCTTACTAATCTATAACAAACTTTCTTAAACACATCAACCTATATTAACCACATTATAGAACACCACTATTGACTGCACAACCTTTTATATTTCTAAAGTTCATTTTGCAAAAATTTGTGATAAACTTTTGGCATCACTTAACTCCACATTGGACCACTGCCACCACAAACCATTACCACCGGTGGCAAAAATTACCAAAAACACCAAAAAAATTATACCCAACAAAAATAAAATCTATATTAAATATTATGAAGAATCAATAAAAATTAAACAAAATTGAGACAAAAAAATTATGTTGCAACTTTTTTTTTTAAATCAAACAATTAGCACAAAATAATGATCAACATTGTAATTTTTGAATCAATGCAGCTAAATTTTTATTACACTAAACAAATGAATGCACAGTAATATATTTTTCTCAAAAACAAATCAAGAAATCATTAAAGTGGCCCGAAAAAATTCCACAACAAATTAGAACAAAAATTGAATCAAGATGTCCCGAATCTTCCACGCGTAAAAAGAAGTCCCTATAGAATGCACATGGATCCAAAAAATAATTCCTTGAGATTCACGTGCAATGCACATGAATTTAGGCTTGATATGGGAACCCAAGGATTTTTTTATGAGACAGCACAAACCACAATAATTAACCTCCTGAGCTTTAAGTTCGAATACTCTTGAGACGAGTTACCCTCGGGATAAACCAAAGTAGCATAAGGCTTCATCCTAAGCTCAGAAGCAGTTACTTACCGACTCAAGAACAGTTAGGTAAGGAAGGAGAATCAAATATAAAAATGTAACGATCCATAACTTCTCAACCCGTCCCACAGACATTAATGGAGATCGGTCGAGATTCAGAGAAGACACGCCATACCGATTCTAACAGATATAAGTACGAAGGGGGTTATGTCGGGCAAAGCCACACAAATATTTTTAAGCTAATACTATGCACAATGTTTATCGAAAACTCTATTGGTTCTCATATAAGAGGTGAAACACTAGCATACCGACCTTTGTGTGCGTTACTTTGCTGGATTGTGATAGAACCAAGGCTTAGGGTAGGGATGGCAAAAAAAAACCGAACTGACGGGTAATTGTGAGAAACCAACTGAATGGTTCAATTTTGAAACCGATTGAATAGGTTGGTTGCAGTTTTTGTTTCGAAATTAGTAACCGAAACAATTTTGGTTTTGTTTATGGGATAGTAACTATGAAACCGAATCACGAAATCGTATCGCGAAACTGATATTTTAGATATATTTTTATAACATATATACCCTCATTTTTATTTTTATTTTATATATATTTACAGTTTAATCCCTAATAAATATATATATATATTTGAAGAAAAAATTATTGTATAGTCCTTAAGAAATATATAAATTGAAAAATGGATCCCTACTACCATAATAAAACTTTTAGTCCTCAAAGATTTTTAGAAAATAGTCTCCTATTATTTGACCATTTTTTTTTTCTAGTATTTAAGTATAATGTCATTCTATTAAAAAATCAAAATGTTAACATTCGTATTTCTATTCTGTAATTTTTAAATATTTTAATACATTTTAATTCTGATTCTATTGTTATAAATGTTCATTGTTCTTTATGTAAACAAATCAACAAAACACAATCCCGGTATGACCTTCACTAAAACTATCCAAAATTCAAAAAATTGAAAAAAAAACTAAGACATCAAATCACATGAACGTTCACCCAAAACACTATGAACTACAAATCAATGACATCGAAAACCCCCTAAGATCAATAAAAATAACATCGACATTAATATTCACCAACCACACATTCACTCCAAAAACTAAATCAAAGCAGATCTGAAAGCCCATGCACACATTCAAAAAATAAATCAAGTATATAAAAGAAACCTAAGATCAATGAAAAGAACATTCACATAAATAAATAAATAAATTGCACAAAAGTCAACAAAATCGGACAACAAATCAAAGACAGTGAAAACCACCTAAGATCAACAAAAACAAAATCGACACCAACATTCACCAACCACAAATGATACTTTCACCCAAAAAAACTAAATCAAAATAGATCTGAAACCCCATACGAACATTGACAAAATATAAATCAAGAAATATGAAAGAAATCTAAGATCAACGAAAAGAACACTCACGTAAATAAACAAAAATCTTCATAAAAATCAACAAAGTCAAAACAATTCCTACAAAATCGACATAAACATTCACCAAATTGCAAATTAACTTCCACCAAACTACACACAGGGGATAAACATTCAGATTTGGGTATTTTACATGAACATTTAACAAAATCTGAAAAATTTCAAATCTCAAATTTTTCAGATCTAGAAGTGGAGAGAGAGGGAGAGCATGACGATGGTGATCACAAGTACCGGCGGCGGAGACAAGCACAACGAGATGCGGCAACGATGGTTCGCGGACATCCAGACGAGCCTATGCAATTCTCTCAATAGCAAAAGAGCATACAGTTGAGTGTATTTCAGGGACGAAATCAAGAAAGAGAGAATGAGCAAATGGTAATTTCAGTATTCCAAAGACACATTCGGCGAATTAATCATGCAAATCCTAATCTAAGCATTACCATAAGGGATAAATTCTTTTACAATGATTTTATATTTGGCCAATTAATCATGCGAATCCTTATCTAAAAATTACAGCGACTGAGAGAGAAGCGATTGGCAGGGAAGAGAGAAAGAGAGCACGAGAGGGAGAAAGCACTCAGTGGACTCTAGGCTGAGGACGAAGATAGTGGACTGCCGATAATGGACGACAGATCTGGCTGAACGGCGCAGTGGACGAACGAGTTGTTGATGACAACAGTGGATGAGCGACCATGCGACGTCGACTCTGAGTTGGAATTCTTGAAAACCCTATTAAAGGACTGCTGGAGTCAGTAAAACAACTCATTTTTCCTTAGAAGGTCCAGATCTTAACGACAACTAGAATTAGGGTTTGATATTTATATGGAGGGTATAATTCTCCATTCATTATTATTTTAACTATCAAAAGATTAAATATTAAGAAGAAGATTAAATAATAAAGTTTTTGTTTAAAAAACTCATTAAGAAAAGAGAGTGTGAAATTTGAGTTAAATAATAAAAACCTTATTTTTTTTTTAATTTGTTTTGGAGACTTTGATTTGTATTATTGTGACGACTGTTTATTGTTGTATATTAATTATGGTTAGAAATGTTTATTATAACAAGTAATAATTTTATGGTTTGATTTTATTTTTTGGAATTTATGTTTTATATTTTAGTTATGTTTTCGTTTATATATAAAAAATAACGGTCCGTAATTTCATGATTTCAGTTTTAATTTTGATTTTTTTTTTTTATAAAATTGAAAATTTTTAAATGGTTTCACGGTTTTGGTTTTGGTTTTGGTTTGTATAAATTTAAATGGTTTGTTTTTTAAAACCGTTAATAGTTTTGGCTGTGGTTCGGTATATGTCTAATGGTTTTGGTGTTAGTTTTATATAAAATTGGGTTGAAACTGAACCATTAAGATCCATACTTAGGAAGATCTTGTTTTGAATCACAATTGACCATATTTGATGATCCAGTTTTGGTATTATTAGATTGGTGTTGCCTATGGCAAAGGATAGTAGTTTCTCATGTAGTTGACAAGATTTATGATATTACCCTTCGATATGGAATTATGAGGATTGAGAAAGAAAATAACAGGCAGTTGATCCATATGGCATAACTGGGTATTGTACCATCACTTGAGTTAATTTATTTCCTAATGGAATTTATGAGGGAGAGGCAAGACATATCCCTGAATATGCAAAGGATTTTAGAGTAGACTCAGTTTCCACCACCACCACCTTTGCGCAATTCTACGTGCTTCCTTACAATAAGAAACAAGTTATTACGGATGAAGGCCTAAGAGTCTGACATGATTTTCTTCAAGAAAACGAATTAAAAATAGAACAATAAAAGCTCAATCATGACCAAAGGCAACTCTACAAAGCGTGGGAGAAGTTTAGCATAACAGATCGTACACCCCGAGGGGGCAGGTAGCCCCAATTCATGAATGAGTAGCCAATGTTTACAACTGGCTTAGTCCTAGGGTGCATCCCAATGGCCACTACTACAAATGCATGAGCAAGTGCGCGAGCAATGAATTTATCTCCTAATGATATGCCTCATTGGGTAGAGGTGTCCTTCTGATCTTGATCAAACACTTGACAACTAGATCAAGATCTCTAGGAAAATAATAACCTCAGATATCAAGTCAATGCGATAAATGAGAAGCTTAGGAAGATAGGGAAGAGAGAACCCAAGATTCAAGACAATAAAAATGAGTACACCATTCTTTACTACTTGGGTCCTAAAAGAAAAAGGTTGAATTAAACTTCAAGATATCATCCAATATGGAATACTAACCCTATCAAATACCTCAATTCTTACAATGCCTACACGAATTTGCGTGGGGCATGATATTCGATCAAATGAAAGGCTATCCAAGTAACCCTTGGATCGGACTGCAAGAAAGTTGTACAAGATGTTGAAGACAGGACCATCGACTCATTTGAGTCATTCTGCACAACTTCTGTCAATCGATTCGTGAGCAACAAACGTAAAGGAAGCCATCCATCCCACATACTTTCTATTCAGCAAAGGAAAGATGAATGTCTCGATGCGTACCTAGAAAGATTTAGACATTAATCTAACCAAGTAGAAGACCTCAATGATGGCATGGCCATGGAAACACTAATTAGTGGGGTTAAGAAGGGTCATTTCCTCTACGAAATGTCTTGGGCACCACCAAAGACACTAGCTTCAGCATTGGCCTTGTCGATGGAATCTATCACAATGTAGTGGAATCTATCATTCTGCTCCTCAACCCTGACAGTAGGATCTATCAGAATGTAGTAGACGTCACAAAAATTCACCTCGGGATATTTCGCCAAAATACGTCTTTTGGCATCTTTGTACCAAAGGCTGATATATTTGCCATGTAATTCTTTCACTATTTCGTTGTATTCCTGGGACACTTTCCACTTATCCACCCCTGATGCCTTGATCACGAGCACTAGAACCTTTTCTACCTCGAGTTCAACGAGAACTTTGTCTTTTTTGGCCTTAATGACCTCGAGCTCCCAATAATGACCTCGAGCTCCCAATAACTCATCGGCTTTTTCCTTGTTTGATTGAGCCTTTTTTTTTTGGCCTCGGCCAATTTGTTGGCTTTCTTTTAGAGCTTGCAATTTATAGCGTCGCTCTTGGGCTCGATATTCCTCAATTGCTCAAAATCGCACTCTAATTAATCGGTCAAAACAGTCGCTCAGACCTGGACCTTAAAAAACCTAAGAAAACTTAAGAAAAGTAAAAATAATAGATAAAAAAAAAAAACAAAAAAAAAACGTAAGTATAGAGTTAGAGTTTACCTCGGTGTAGCTTTAGAAGAAACCTACCTATTGCCAAGGGCATTACTAGGAAGACACAAGATTGTAGTCCTTGGGAAGAATGTAGGCCACTACCTGCCTTGCGATCCTTAGGGTTTGGAGAATTAAAGGTTCAACGTTAAACCCTGCTTTCCAAGAGGCCAAGGTGGCAAGTTCTAACTTGCAACCATGACTAGACCATATCCTGGGGTAGAATGTGGTCAGTGCTAAAGGCCTTGTTATCCTCGAGAGTTTGAAGGATCAAAGCTTCGACGTTAAAGCCCTTTTTCCTAGGACCCAAGGTGACAAGGCCTGAGTTGCAACCATAACCGGACAAGGGGATGCTTAGACAATTAAGAATGGTCAATCATTTCACTTTTGTTGAGATCTTATATAGGACCTCGAGGAGGATATTCGACTTTTTCCTTTCTTTTTCACCTAGTTTTGGAATGCCTTGGATGCCAAACATAACTCCTTGAAATTGAAGTGTAAAATAGGTGAATCCAAGCCCAACGTTGGGACGCAAGGATTCGATAAGGATTCCCAGGATAAATTCCAATGACAACGTCAACACCGACTAGAGGATTGGCAGGATAAATACCAACGACAACGTCAGCACCGACTACAATAGTTAACCTTCCAAGCTTTAATCTCGAATACGCCCAAGACAGTTTACCCTCGAAATAATCGAGGGTGAATTAGGACATGTCCCTAGTTTGGGAGCGATCACTTACTGACTCTAGAACAGTCACTAGATCCCGCTATATAAGAAATAAAAATCAAATATCCAATTTAACGATTGATAACTCCTCAATTCCATGAACCCCGCGGGCATTATTAAATACTAGTCAAGATTCCAGAAAGACTTTCCATACAACTCTGATGCCTATAAATCCCGAAGGGGATGCAAGGAAAAAGTATGCACTAATTTCTAAGAAAGTATACTTTGTCAAATTTTCATTGAAAACACTATTGATACTCAAAGTAGAGGTGCAAAGTTGATAGACTTATTCATGTGTGCATTGTTTTGCAATAACCACAACTTACAAAGATCTTGTTCAGAATTGGAGTTGAGCATATATTGTCACACCCCACCCCAGACACCCTTTATGTGGGGCCGACATGACGTCGATATGACATCACCTAACAAACTAACCAACCCCAAATATGACAATATAAAAAAATTTCATCTATAACATATACATGATTCCATCTGATAGGGATACACCGTCCCAATTATAAGAACAACCCAACTAATCTCATGCATCTCATTTAGATTCATCTCTGACACCTCGTCTCAAAATTCCTCTCAAATGACTCTACCGTGGGATCCGCATAACTCTATCTAACGCCAGTAGGGGACCAACCAACTCCTAGCCATTTCACCTGCGAGTATACTGCCTTCTTAGTAAAATATTTTTATAATAATAATAATTTATTCTGCAACATCTAAATGGATCAAGCTTAAATATGTAAACATCACGTAACTCGTAAAAGTTTTCTTAATATTAGCAGTGAGAATAAAACACAATATATATATATATATTCCATGCAAAGTCATTTAGTATAAGAGTCATGCCAATCACCATAATAAATAATAATCACCCAGTATAAGCAAAATACCACATCTCAAAACACCACTCTCAAACACACACACGCTGGCCAACCCTAGTGATCGTTTTAACCTCATGATCGGGAGTTGCAATGGTATCGTAACACTCATAGGAATGCCTTCCTACGAAATATCCATACTCCTTTTTGGGGAGAAATATAATCCACACCCCTTACGGGGAGAAATATAATCCACACCCCTTACGGGGAGAACAACCATGGCATCGTCAAAATCAAATACAGCCTCATCGAAACACAACTCAATAAATATCGTCTACTCAACATTGTCAAATCACCACACCTACCACTTTTCTTCAAAACCAGCTTTTAAATTCAAAAATCATATTTCGCACTTTCTTTTAAAGAAAACGTCCGATTTTATCAAAACCACTTTTCCATCCTTTACTTTTAGAAAACCAGGCATTTTTAGAAAAATAGATGTTTCTTATTCTCTTTTTAAAAACACCGTCTAATTTCACCAAATTCAGCAGAAATTCATTTCCAACTTCTTTTTGAAATCTATCGAAGTCCAGTTTACTAATTCATTCAAATCCTGCTTGATCCATATCATTTATAAATTCATACAGTTTAGGTAATCACAAATGTCATCTCATATATATATATATATAAAATAGTTTGGTAAAAAGACAATACACTCACCTCGTCATCCGTTCTCCCAAACCTTCCCTGACCATACTCTGTCGGGACACTGGTGCCTGCGAACCTAATAGCAACAGAGCCTAAATTAATTTCTTTTCTAAAACATCCTAATCGTGCAATACAGACTCTATATTTCGAATCGTTACTATTTTATGCAGCACGTACTTAAAAGTAATTTATCGTTACGAATTTATTAAAATTTTAGGATTTGTAACACTAAATAAAATTTAATTTCATGAAAATTATTCATCGATTGAAATTTCACCTGTTTCCCAGTCGATTGGCGATCACGTGATCGGTTTTAGATTTTCCTGGAGTGGTTTCTTCAAATTCCCCTTTTTTTTTCTCATTTTTTTTTTCTCTTTCTCTTCTTCCCCGTTTCCTGTCTTCGCTTCCCGTTACTGTTTGCTGTTTTGGGTGTCCTCCGGCCAGCCACGCACCACACGACGGCAAGGCACAACCCCCTATGCACACCATCACATACGTCCAACGGCCGACGGCCAACCACCCACACATCCACCGACCGGACAAAATCGACGAACACTCCTCCACGCACAGTGTCGTTGGTCCGGAAACACCCACCACAGCCACGCCGCACAAAACCAGAAACGGAAAGCACCCACTCCGCTGTATGCCACCCCCGACGATCGACAACTGTCTGAACCCACTCACGCCCATACTCGTCGAATCTCGCAACCCCCCCACGCTAATCTCTCTCTCGCTCTCTCTCATTTGCTCTTGGTTCTGGTTTTACTACCAGTATCCACACACTTCACCCACTCAGCCGGAGAGACGACGAAAACACCCCCACCGAACCGACAACGATGCCCACCAACGATACAACCACGGTGATCGAACAACACACACAAAATGCACACCCCCGCAACACCCCTGTCGGAGCAATGGCCACGGTCTGAAACTCGCCATCGTCGAACTCTCTCTCTCTCTAAACGGATCGACGAGCCTCTACGCCGATGATCACACCCCCATGCACCTCCGACACCTTTGCCGGCGATCGATTCTCAACCCAAATCCTCGGCCTGCTCTCTCTTTCTCTCTCTCTAGATTTTCTAAGTGATTCTAGATTGTTTTTCAGATCTCTCCTCAATTCCCCAAGATTATGTATATAATGCATGAGATTAGTGGGAGAAATCGTCCCTAGCTTGCCACGTCGCCTACGTCGAACTCTCTTGCCGGCCGGTTGGAGTCCAGTTGCGCACACGGCGTTTTTTTCTTTTTTTTTTTTTTTTTTTTTTTAACTTTTAATTAAAATGCACTTTCCTCCCCCAACTTTCTTTAAGATCTTATTTTAATCATTTTCAAGTTTTTCAAGTTTCTAAAATTATAATTTCACTCTTACTATTTTAAATTTTGATTCTCATTATCAATTTGGATCTCGAGTTTAATTTCCATGTTTTCTAAATTCCAAATTTGACCCCGAATTTTTCCATACTTAAAAATGCAACTATTAATGACGTACCTATTATGATTTGGGCCTTACAACTCTTCCCTCTTAAAAAATATTTCGTCCTGAAATTTTATATATATATATATATATATATATATATATATTTACCTAAATGAACAAATGTGGGCATTTGTTCCCCTTTTCGTCTTCCCGCGCCCATGTCGCCTCTTCTACTACTTAATCGCTCCACAACACTTTGACAAATGGGATCGTTCCCGTTCGTAACACCCGGTCCTTAGTACTTAAGATTTGGACTGGCTTCTTAACATAGGTCAAATCTGTTTCCACTTCGATCGTCTGCGAAGTTAACACATGACAAGGATCTAGTGCATATCTCCAAAGCAGTGATATCTGGAAAACGTCGTGTAGTCGAGACAGCTCCGGTGGTACAGAAAGCCGATAGACTGTTGCGTCGACCCGATCCAAGATTCCGTAGGGTCCGATGTATCTTGGACTTAACTACCCTTTTCTCCCGAACCTCATTATGCCTCTTCATGAAGAAATATGTAAGAACACGTGATTTCTTACTTTGAACTCCAACTCTCACCGGCGTTTGTCCGCATAACTCTTTTGTCGATTCTGAGCAAAAATATATATATATTTCCTCTTTATTAATTATTATTATTATTATTATTATTATTATTATTATTATTATTTTTTATTTATTTATTTATTTATTTATTTTGTTCTCAAATCACCTTTACCTTGTCCGTTATCATCTGAGCTACGTCCGACATTAACAATTTACGTTCACCCATTTCAGTCCAACAGACTGGAGTTCTGCGTTTCCTACCATACAATGTTTCATACCGAGCCATCTCGATTCCCGAATGGTAGCTATTGTTGTAGGTGAATTCCATCATCGACAAATGATCATCCCAGCTACCAGGAATTTCTAGAACACATAGCTTCTAACATTTGAATCATACCCTCTGTCTATTCGTCCGGTTGAGGAGGGAAAACGGTGCTAAATTTCAACTTGGGACCTAAAGCAGTTTGGAGTATTGGTTAAAACCTCAAAGTTAATCTCAAATCCCTATCTGACACTCTAGAAGCCGGTGCGCTACGCAATCTAACAATCTTATCGATGAATAATTGGGCATACTTTTCAAATGAATACGTCGTCTTTACGACCAGAAAATAAGCGAAGTTAATAAACCTATCAGCGATCACCCAGATGGAATTATATCCTCTTTTTAGTACGAGATAATCCCGAACTAAAATTCATTGTGATATACTCCCATTTCCACTCTGGAATAGGTAGAGGTTGTAGCAACCCACTTGGACGTTGATGCTCAATTTTCACTTGCTAACAAGTAGGACACTTGACAACTACTCCGCGATTTCTTGTTCCATTCCGATCCCCCAATAATGCTCACCCAAACCCCGATACATTTTTTGTATTGTCTGGACGCATCGCGTATGCTGAGCTTTGTGTTTCTTCCAAAATATCGTTTTTCAAATTAACATTATTAGGTACACCCAACCTATATCCAATCATCAAAACCTCATCACTTCCTTTGTTATGATAATCCGCTCCGCGACCATTTTTCATTCCACCCTGAATTCTCTCCAATTGAACGTCCGACTTCCGAGCTTCAATAATATGATCAATCCATGTCGACTTCAAGGTCAAAGTCGTAAGCAACGCTGCCGCCTGACCAATCGCCAACTGAACTCGTAAAGATCTCAAATCAGCATACATATTAGTACGAATGTCTCTAATGTGCACGATCGAACCCGCCGATTCCCGACTCCACTCATCTGCTACCATATTAGTCTTTCCTAAATGATAGTGGATGTTGCAATCATAATCTTTAATCAATTCTATTCAACGCCTTTGCCTTAGATTTAACTTCTTCTAAATAAATAGGTATTTTAAACTCTGAGGATCAGTGTATATTTCACACGTTTCGCCCTACAATTAGTACCGTTAATTGCTACCAACTCCAAATCGTGCGTTGGGTAATTACGCTCATAATTATTCAATTGCCGCGATACCTCTGCGATTACGTGCCCAAGTTGCATCAGAACACATCCCCAGCCCTTGATGGGATGTATCACTATAAATCACAAAACTATCCCTTCTGTTGGGAGGGATAGTATTGGTGCCGATATCTATCTACTTTTCAACTCCTGGAAACTCTATTCGCTTTTGTCGGTCTACTCGAATTTGGATTCCTTGCGAGTCAAACGAGTCAACGGTAGTTATAACAGAAAATCCATGCTCAAACCGTTGAGATTAACTCGCCCTTCCTAAAAAGTTTGGAATCTCAATCACATTTTCACATTTTTCGGTTTTTCTTACTGAACAACAGCTTCAACTTCCTTTGGGTTCACCCGAATACCGTTTCCTAAAATAATATAACCCCTAAAAAAATACTACATAATCTAACCAAAATTCGCATTTACTGCACTCCATATATAGTCTCTTCTCCCGCCACGCCTGCAACACGAGTTGAAAATATTCTGCATGCTCGTCTCTACTTTGGGAATAGATCAATATGTCGTCAATGAATATGATAATAAATTGATCCAGATGAAGTTGGAAGACCTGATTCATCAAGTTCATGAAAGCAGCAGGAGCATTTGTCAATCCGAAGGGCATAACCGGAATTTATAGTGTCCATACCTCGAACGGAACGTCATTCTCGCCACAATACTGTCTCTGTCTTTCAATTGGTGATACCCTGACCGAAGACCTATCTTGGAATACACTTTAGCCTTCTAGAATGATCAACATGTCACCAATCCTAGATAACGGATATTTGTTACGGACGGTCACCCTATTCAGCCGCCGATAGTTGATACATATTCTGAACATGCCATCCTTATTCTTCACGAACAAACTGGGGCTACCCCTGGAGACGTTAGGTTTGATAAATCTACGATCTAATAAATCTTGCAACGAAATCTTGCAACGGCCCTTCCAATTTTTTTTTCTAGCTCGGTAGGCGTCATATGATAAGAAATAATTGATATAGAAGCAGTCTTGGAAGCAGCTTGATAATGACTTCTATCCCCCTATCTACTGGTAACCCTGGCCATTCTTCTGGAAGATACGTCTGGAAAATCTCCGACCACTGAAATATCCGCCGTTTGAATTTCTTTATGATCGGCGTCAATCACGTGCGCGAGGTATCCCTGACCTCCTTTCTTCAATAATCTCCTGGCTTCTACGACTGAAATCAACCCGACAGGAGTGATGATTATGTTTCCCGAGAATACAAGTTGTGGCTCGCCTCATATTCGAAAGATTACTTTCTTCTTAAACCATTCATTATGGCATGACCGCCGAACCACAATTCCATATCCAGTATTACATCGAGATCGTAAGTATTCAAGGGTAATAGATCTATCGATAATTTCCTATCACTAATACGAAATGACCTATATTTATACGCACGTACTATTAATACAGGCTCATAGTTCTCGGCTACTTCTTACACCTCATTTTCTATAAATTTTTACTCCGTTTACCCATTTCATACAACTTTTTAATTAAATATATTATTATTATTATTATTTTTTTATTTATTTAATTTTTTTTATATTTTTTTTATATTTTTTTACATCAGATTTTATTTCATACTGCCGAATGGTCGTCTTTTTCTGCCCTTTCTATTAAAATCACGAGTACACCCACACATTTTTTATAGAATCCGCGTACCTCAACTAGTAGCGCACTGTGTAGTGTCATTGCATAAATAAAGTGTTGTCAACCGACTCGATTCAAGGAATAACTTTAACATTGAACGAAATAAATATACTCTACCATACTGTTGGTTCAACCCAAAAAATATTACGTGCTACCGACAGGGAATCCCAATGTCCACCACTACAAATAGAATTACTTATCAGTTATAATTTAATATTTCCAACCGCTGGTACCTCCCACAATCGCGATCTACTCATTACCACTATCAACCACCACCCAATCCACCAACAAGCAGTATCACACTTTATCTCACCCACTAATTGCCAATAAGACAATTAATCATACATGGTGCCAATATATTACCCAATGCAATGCAATAACTATCACTCTCATGCCGAACTCACCTATCGTCACCCTATCTCATGGTCCACCACTAGCTCGATACTATCTATCGACACCCTATCTTAAAGTCCCCTACTGACTAGACGACTGGCACGTCCTCCTATCTCATGATCCTCTAGTGACACAACCACTAGCAAGTCTACAGAACCTATAACCTAGGCTCTGATACCAAAATTGTCACACCCCACCCCAGACACCCTTCATGTGGGGCCGGCATGATGTCGATATGACATCACCTAACAAACTAACCAACCACAAATATGATAATATAAAAAAAATTCATCTATAACATATACACGATTCCATCTGATAGGGATACACCGTCCCAATTATAAGAACAACCCAACTAATCTCATGCATCTCATTTAGATTCATCTCTGACATCTTGTATCAAAATTCCTCTTAAATGACTCTACCGCGGGATCCGCATAACTCTATCTAGCGCCAGTAGGGTACCAACCGACTCTTAGCCATTTCACCTGCGAGTATACTGCCTTCTTAGTAAAATATTTTTATAATAATAATAATTTATTCTGCAACATCTAAATGGATCAAGCTTAAATATGTAAACATCACGTAACTCGTAAAAGTTTTCCTAATATTAGCAGTGAGAATAAAACACAATATATATATTCCATGCAAAGTCATTTAGTATAAGAGTCATGCCAATCACCATAATAAATAATAATCACCCAGTATAAGCAAAATACCACATCTCAAAACACCACTCTCAAACACACACACGCTGGCCAGCCTTAGTGATTGTTTTAACCTCACGATCGGGAGTTGCAACGGTACCGTAACATTCATAGGAATGTCTTCTTACGAAATATCCACACCCCTTTTTGGAGAGAAATATAATCCACACCCCTTACGGAGAAAAATATAATCCACACCCCTTACGGGGAGAACAACCATGGCATTGTCAAAATCAAATACAGCCTCATCAAAACACAACTCAATAAATATAGTCTACTCAACATTGTCAAATCACCACACCTACCACTTTTCTTCAAAACCAGCTTTTAAATTCAAAAATCATATTTCGCACTTTCTTTTAAAGAAAACGTCCGATTTTATCAAAACCACTTTTTCATCCTTTACTTTTAGAAAACCAGGCATTTTTAGAAAAATAGATGTTTCTTATTCTCTTTTTAAAAACACCGTCTAATTTCATCAAATCCAGCGGAAATTCATTTCCAACTTCTTTTTGAAATCTATCGAAGTCCAGTTTACCAATTCATTCAAATCCTGCTTGATCCATATCGTTTATAAATTCATACAGTTTAGGTAATCACAAATGTCATCTCATATATATATAGATAATAGTTTGGTAAGAAGACAGTACACTCACCTTGTCATCCGTTCTCCCAAACCTTCCTCGACCATATTCTATCAGGACACTGGTGCCTGCGAACCTAATAGCAACAGAGTCTAAATTAATATCTTTTCTAAAACATCTTAATCGTGCAATGCAGACTCTATATTTCGAATAGTTACTATTTTATGCACCACGTACTTAAAAGTAATTTATCATTACGAATTTATTAAAATTTTAGGATTTGTAACACTAGATAAAATTTAATTTCAAGAAAATTATTCATCGATTAAAATTTCACCTGTTTCCCAGTTGATTGGCGATCACGTGATCGGTTTTAGATTTCCCTGTGGTGGTTTCTACAAATTCCCCCCCTTTTTTTTTCTTCTTTTTTTTTTTTTTTTTTTTTTTTTTTCCCTTTCTCTTCTTCTCCGTTTCCTGTCTTCACTTCCCGTTACAGTTTGCTGTTTTGGGTGTCCTCTGGCCAGCCACGCACCACACGACGGCAAGGCACAACCCCCTACGCACACCATCACAGACGTCCAACGGCCGACGACCAACCACCCACACATTCACCGACCGGACAAAACCGACGAACACTCCTCCACGCACTGTGTCGTTGGTCCGAAAACACCCACCACAGCCACGCCGCACAATACCAAAAACGGAAAACACCCACTCCGCTGTACGCCACCCCCGACGATCGACAACCGTCCGAACCCACTCACGCCCATACTCGTCGAATCTCGCCACTCCCCCCACGCTAATCTCTCTCTCTCTCTCTCTCATTTGCTCCTGGTTCTGGTTTTACTGCCAGTATCCACACACTCCACCCACTCAGCCGGAGAGGCGGCGACAACACCCCCACCGAACCGACAACGACGCCCACCAACGATACAACCACGGTGATCGAACAACACACACAAAATGCACACCCCCGCAGCACCCCTATCGGAGCAACGGCCACAGTCCGAATCTCGCCATCGTCGAACTCTCTCTCTCTCTAAACGGATCGACGAGCCTCTACGCCGATGATCACACCTCATGCACCTCCGACACCTTTGCCGGCGATCGATTCTCAACCCAAATCCTCGGCCTGCTCTCTTTTTCTCTCTTCTCTCTCTCTCTCTCTAGATTTTCTAAGTGATTCTAGATTGTTTTTCAGATCTCTCCTCAATTCCCCAAGATTATGTATATAATGCATGAGATTAGTGGGAGAAATCGTCCCTGGCTTGCCACGTTGCCTATGCCGAACTCTCTTGCCGGCCGGTTGGAGTCCAGTTGCGCACACGGCGTTTTTCTCTTCTTTTTTTTTTTTTTTTTTTAAACTTTTAATTAAAATGCACTTTCCTCCCCTAACTTTCTTTAAGATCTTATTTTAATCATTTTCAACTTTTTCAAGATTCTAAAATTATAATTTCACTCTTACTATTTTAAATTTTGATTCTCATTATCAATTTGGATCTCGAGTTTAATTTCCATATTTTTTAAATTCCAAATTTGACCCCGAATTTTTTTATACTTAAAAATGCAACTATTAATGACGTATCTATTATGATTTGGACCTTACATATATGATGATCCTATTTTTGGGCATCATCACACAGCCACATCTCAGGCAACGACATTACTATTTGGTAAACGTCCACCCATCTCAAACTTGTATCAAACATATTGCTCCGGGGGGGGGGGGGGGGGGGGGGGGGGGGGGGGGGATAATTCACCCAATGGGCATTGAATGCCTCGATTTTGGATGCCTTGATATCACGATCAATGATCTTAGGATGCCCTGTTCATAGTGCAAATATTGTAGTCCTTTTCTAACCCCGAATTTTTTTAACCTTGTGGCACGTTCCATGCTAGGTTTTCCCTTGTTTGAAATATAAGAATATTATCAAAACTTCTTATTCCAAGAACTATGAATCACTCAATAATTACATCATGACATGATTAAACATCATCCTCATAATTCAACCATATTCATCGAATTTCTGTCTCTTACATATCCTTGAAAGAATTTTCCATAGAAATTGTGTTCCATTCCTATATCTTTGGAACAACATTCCTATATCTTTGGAACAAATTTCTGTCAACGGAACATAACTATATTGTCAGGTATAAGTTTTGATCCCAACTTTTTTCAGTAGCAAAAACAAAAATTTAGAAAAAGAAACACTAAACAAACCACACCTAGTTTTCAGTTTCGATGTTTTTGTTTTTGTTCCTTAAAAAATTGTTCTTTTTGATGCTCGTTCGGGCTCACCCAAGCCGCATAACAGGTCGTGGTGGGAAAATTTACCAATCTAACAGCGATTGTGATCGTTGGACATGGGGTGTCCATTGCTGGCGGGTGGTTAAGATCTACGATGATAAAAAACATGTGATCGTAGACCGCAAAATGGGGGAACAATTGGACAAGCTCGGCATTGGTCTCACTGAGTTTTTCACTAATTTTATAATTGATATTTACTAAGAATAGTCTTGGGTCTTGAATGGACACCGGATATCACAGATGAGTTATGGTTTTAAGAGAGTTAGGTAGAAAGATAGATTACAGAGAGAGAAAGAAAAAAGAAAGAACAATAACTTCAGTGAAGTTGAAATTATCTTCGTGATTTTAGTTAAGAGTAATTAAGTCATTTTTGTTATTTTAACACAAAATAAGTTTTTCACTTTAGTCAAAATAAGACATGAAATGCAAGTGAACAAGGAAAAAGTGATATTAAAACATAGTACATGCACTAAAAGGCAATTTGGCCCATCTTATATTTGTTTAAAGCATAATAATAGTTTAGTCAAACAGTAGAAGGAAAATATTGTTGATTATTAAAGTTGATCAAATACAATCAATCAAGCAATTAACACTTCCTTTTTTATTAAATTTGGCCCAAATTCACTTTTTCAAAACTTGATAATACTAACCCCTTTTTGTATTTATAATTTCAAATGTTTGAAATGTGAAACATTAAATGTACTCCAATCACTAAATCCATATTTAATAAGCGCGGCTCCAAAGGATTGGTGGATCCTAGTCAGTGCCAGCAATTGATGGTTTCATGTCAGAACTATGAAACAAAACCCAGCTTTTAGTACATGCTAATTTGACTGATAAGATATTGGTGCTTTCCCTCTCCGATTCCATTTATTCTTTCTTTCATTTGGTCAACATCTTTTCAATCTCTACACTTCTATTTCCGGGCAACATAGGGCAATTTCCTGGCAACTACCCGTAAAGGATTTTGTGCGTTTGGATGCAATTATGTTTTCAAGTTATTGAGGTCAAAATACAATACTTTTATAAAATATTAATCTGATTAATAAAAGAAAATGTCTTCTCTTTTTGTTAATAGAGTTTGATTTTTCTAGGGATTAATTTGGAAATTAAATTTAAAATTTAATCCTTAATGCATCATCAACTCGATATGAGAAAGTATGTCCTTAAAAAATATAAAAAAAAATAATTAGTTGAGGTACGCATAAACTAATTCGGACACATCTTATCGTATAATTAAAAAATAAAAAATATATAATTTATTTCAAGAATTGCGGTCTATTATCAACCTATGTGCATTCAAGAAGTGTTGGTCCAGTTAGCAAGAGGAGATATCCCATTTTTTTGTCAATCAATATTTAATTTTCCTAGTAAATACTCTAAGAATTAAATTTTAAATTTAATCTTGAATATATCAGGCTAATGTGTGGAAGTGCGTCTTTAAGATCGTATAGGAAAATGATTAGTCGAGTTGCGCGTAAACTGACTCTGACAATACTTTACTCTACTTTAAAAAAATAAAATAAAATATGCACGTGTTTTATAAGCTATTGAATATTCACCATTACAGATTTGGGGTTGCATTTGAACCGAAAGGTACATGTGTTTGTAAGGGTGATTTTGGCACTATGTTTGGTGCGCTGCCATGTAATTTCCAATTGCGCACACAATAATTCAAAAAATATTAAGAGATGTTTATCATCAAATTTTAAATTTCATTACAAGTCGCACTACATTAATTCTGCAAATGAATGGTCTAATTACACCCATAGTAGTTTCAAAACAGTTGTGAGATGTTTATCCTGAATTCTAAAATTTAATTATTAGGCGCACTACTTTAACCCTGCATATGCATGGTCTATCGAGCACGTGCTCCTAAGAGAACGCGGTCTTAAAATTTATGAACTACTCATCTCCAAGAGAATCCCAATTCAATGGGTTCGTAACCTTAGCAATGGAAAACGGTATAATTCTCAATTTTCCAGGTAAATTCTAATCTTCTGCTAATGATAAACGCAAAAAATGTAAGTGTTAGTTTGGTCAAACTTTAATTTTTGAGAAAAAAATATTATTTTAAAATTACTCGTTATAAAATCATTTCAAAATGCCAAAAGATGTTTGAATGTGTTCTTCGATTGTGTTTCTTACCCAAATCAATTAAAATGCTTGTGTTCGGATTTTACTGTAAAAGTTAGATATAACCTAAAAATAAGAGGGATCAAGGTTGATTAGTGTCACATGGTTAAATTTTTACCATGAATTTTCTAAACGAATGATGGTCTAGTTGCCGTTACAACTAGTTAACCGCAGATATGGTTCCTGGACAGCCACTGCCATACCCACCCAGACGCATGCACATGTCCCAAAAAATAATATGTAACACAACGTTTACAGTCGCAACTAACCTCGTTCTATTACTCAGTCAAAATAAGGAAACACAAATACAAAATTCTGGCCTAAGGGTGGCAGAAACATCATATCTCACTACTCTTCCCAAACAAATCTGAAAATATAGTATATATAGGAAACAATAGCAATTGACAGCCCCAAACTACTAGGCAAACGTGCAAGAAACTACCTCACAGATTCTGGACACTTGGCACAAGCAGTTTACATGGGCAATTTTCTATCTAGCCACCAAAAACTACTCTTTAACTGACCCACATGATTAGCACATGCCCATAAACTGTCATACTCAACTGAACTTCACCCATCAACTAAGTCTCAGTTACCCATCATAATCTGTCGTTCCCTTGCATTTGTTGCGTCGTTGCACCCAGTGACTTGGCAACGACATATGCATTTTCAGTACTAGAATGCACTGCTGCGCCCAACTCCATTTTGCCTTAGTACTACACAAAAATCTTCCATTGGTTTCATGACTCCCTATGAAACCCATTTCTGGCATCCTCTGCTAACGCCACCAATATGCGTTCACATTACCCAACGACACACCATTTTGCCAACGCGTACCCAACAACTTGGTCCAACACCACCTCGTTCCTTTAACGCATGTTGCCGCATCTTGGTCCTCGTTACCTTGGCCGCGTGCTATGGTCTTGTTCAATGTCATACCCCTCACATAGTATCGATCCAAGCATTGCACTTAGAATCACCAACACAATGCCCAATACCCGCTGGTGTTGTGCCACAACCCTGTCCACCGATCCTAGCATTGCACCTAGAATCACCAACATAATACCCAACACTCGTTGGTGTTGTGCCACAACCCTGTCCACCGAGTTGCACTAAATTGGTGCCTTTGTTGCCAACAACTTCGTTTGTGTCGCCCACACCACGTCCGGTAGCAAAGTGCACTATGTTTGTGCCAACTAGTCCTCTAGCTTTGTTAGGGTTAACAAACCACCCCCACCCAATGAATTTGACACCCTCATCAGATCATCCCCAGCTCGACCCATTGGGTTTAGCATACACCTATGCCGACGGTACTGCCACAGTCTTCTCGATCTGCTTGTAGCCTTGTCTCAATCCATTGCAACTCATTGCAATATGTTTTCCAATTGCGTCTGCCATAGTCTTCTCAATCTGCCAGCAGACTTGTCCCAATCCGTTGAAACTCATTGCAACGTGTTCACCACAAAACACCTTACGTGATCGGACTAACCACCAGCCAATTAGTTCTCACAACAATGTAATTTGGCATACACCTATGCTAACGATATTTCTATAGGCTTTGAATTATGTTTGCAATATTATTTTCTGAATGTTGCGACGCATTGCAACGTGTTTGTCACAAATAGTCTCTGTAACCAGGCTAACCACTAGCCCATTTACTCCCACAGCAAATATGTTTGGAAACTCCTCGATAACTAGCCGTCTCTGGTTATTTTTCAACATGTAACATAGGATAGTTTTCAAAATACCATATCCCAAATCAGGCATCACTATGTACTTGATTTCATACCGCACCCAATCAGATTGTTGTCCACTAATAACGTAGTGTCGATGCGCGCCCAACAACCTGGTCCAATGCCTTGCCATTCCTTCAATGATGTAGGACGCTCGTACGTCGATGCAGAGGACACTCGTAGCCCTACTCTAATACCCATTGTCACACGGTTAAATTTTCACCACAAATTTTCAAATCGAGTGATGGCCTAATTGCCGCAACAACTAGTTAGTCGCTCGCATGGTTCTAGGAAAGCCACTGTCATACCTACCCAAATGCATGCACACATCCCAGAAAATAGTATACAACATAACGTTTATAGCCGCAACCAACCTTGTTTCATTACTCAGTCAAAATAAGAAATTACATATGCAGAATTATGGCCTAAGGGTGGTAAGAACATCATATCTCACTACTCTTCCCAAACAAATCCGAAAATACAGTATATATAGACAATAATAGCAGTTGATAGCCCTAAACTACTAGGAAAAACATGTAAGAAACTGCCCCACAGATTCTGAACACTTGGCACAAACAGTTTACATGGGCAATTTTCTGTCCAACCACCAAAATTGCCCCATAACTGAGCCACATTATTAGTATATGCCCATAAACTGCCATACTCAACTAAAATTCACCCATTAGGTAAGTCCCAACTGCCCAACACAATCTGTTGTTCCATTACATTTGTTGTATCGTTGCACCCAACGGCTAGCCAACGCCTTATGCATTTTTAGTACCAGAATGCATTGTTGTACCCAACGATACGTCATGTCCTGCACATGACCCTGCCCACAACGTAGCATTGCGCCTACATTGCACCATTTTTTCTTGGTACCGCATCAAGGTCTTCTGTTGGTTTCATGACTCTATATGAAACCCAATTTTGGCATCCTTTGCCAATATTGCCAATGTGTGTCCACATTACCCAACGACGCATCATTTTGCCAACGCGTACCCAACATCTTGGTCCACGTCGCCCCGTTGCTCCAATGCATGTTACTGTGTCTTGGTTCTTATTGCCTTGGCCACGTGCCAAGGTCTTGTGCAGTGCCATGCCCTTCACATAGCACCAATTTTAGCATTGCGCCTAGAATCACCAACACAATGCCTTACACCTGCTGGTGTTGTGCCATAACGCTATCCACTGAGTTGCACCAAGTTGGTGCCTTTGTTGCCAACGCCTTCATTTGTGCCGCCCGCACCATGTCCGGTAGCAAAGTACACCATGTCCATTTCAACTAGTCCTTCAAATTTGTTAGGGGCTAACAACTATTGAGACGATGAGGGGATAAACTTTATCATTTATAATGTTTATTTCTAATATTATGCTTTGTTAAATACTATGGAATAACTTTATATTTTTCATAACACTTAATAGTAATAATACATTACCACTAAACAATAAAACGAAATACACAATGTTGCACGTTGGATTGAAAGAACAAAATTACTAAATTATCCTTGTGTTGGAAACATATAGACTCAATTTGCGAACAACCAAAATTACGGGGTACAAAGTATAAAAAAATCACTTTTTAATATTGTCTGATATATAGAAAGAATGGAAAAGAGATGGAGAGAAAGAGAGAATGAGAGAGTAAAGTGTTGATCCTTGATCTTTTGATAAACCAATTAATATTTATATTTTGAGAAACTAATGTGTTTATCAAGTATTTCTGATTTTAGTTCTGGTGCTTAAATGAGAAATTTTTATGAAGAGAAATAATAAGGATCAAGATGGTTGCAATGAAGATATTGAAGAATTTTTTTACCAAGAAGAAATTTTATGTATTACCAGGTAAGCAATTCAATTCTTCTTAAACTCTTAATGCAACCCAATTAGGATCGAGCACGCACGATACTTGGATTTAACAAGAAATATTTTTGAAGTTGTAAGAAGTGATAAATTTAAGAGAATAAATGATTTTCCTAAGTTCTTGATCAATAAATATTTTAAAAATCAAGAAAAGTCATTTTTTTTTTGGCCTAAACGGCTGACCGCCCAAGAGAACGGTCAACTGGAGGATTCAAGATGGTGTATTTCGGGGTTTTAGGCTATCTAGTCGACCGGTAGGTTGATCGATTGTTTCAGAGTCTAAAACGGTCAACTCTTGATCAACCACCTTGTGTACAATGGATAAAAATCTATCCCTGGAAAGCCAAATGGTCGACCGCATTATGCACCGGTCAACCGATGCAATAAAATTTCAGTTTTGACAAGAACGTTTTTCAAAGATCTACCACCTGTTTTTCAAGCATTTCAACATTAAAAAAAATTATTTAATGAGTTTTGACTATATTTCAAAGATATATCATATAGTTTGAAGATCTTATGATATAATCCAAGTATTTATTGATTGTTGATTTATACTAGATAAACGTCTTTACATCCTTAGAGGTTTTAAATGAAAATCTTTTTAAGATTGAAGTGACTATTTTAAAAGTTATATTCTTGGTCAAATAGATTTGATTTGAATCCATTTGATGTATGGGGTATGTATATGCTATTTTTGGACTTATATTTCAAAATATAGTTGTCATAGGCATTGTTTAAAATACCTATATATAAATATGCAATTTTTATCTTTAAAATCATCAAGAATATATATCAAATTAGTTTTTTTTTTTGTTTTTTTAAAGAAAAAGTGATTTTTTTTAAAGAATTTTTTGAATAAATTCTTAAACATTCCAAAGGCTATGTTTTCGAAAACTCCGGATTTGAAATCTACATCACTATTCTATTCATCTTTTTAAGAAAATCCCAGTTAGATCTCTCTAGTTATATTTACTTTCTCAAATTGATTGTGCTGAATTTAAATTATATATATATATATATATATATATATATATATATATATATATATATATATATATATATATATATCTTGAGTATTTTAGCTTGTTATTCTTGTGATAAAAAGTCGTTATTTTCGAATACATTAAAATTCTTTTAAAACAATTTTTGTTTGGAAATCTGATTGCAAAAAATAATAATTTGTTCTTTACTTGCTATAAATCAGATTTAGTATCTTACATATTTCTATCACTAACCTATTAGGATATTAATTGAGTTTAATTTTGAATTGAAGTGATAGAAGCTTATGTGAGAAGATTTTTTTATTTTATTCATTTATTTATTTTTGTATTGTATTTAAGAGGTGTAGCTTAGACTTAAACGTACCTAGTCTAAGTGAGAGTGGATTAGCATATAGGGGTCTTGCCTAATCAAAATTCTAAGTGAGAGTGGATTAGCATATAGGGACCTTACCTAATCAAGGTTAGTCTTCAACTTGGAAACAAGATAGGGTTAATCTTGCGTCTGTGAAAAAGATAGAATTAGTCTTCAGTTTGGGAAAACAATAAGTTTGATTTTGAGCTTGGAAAATAATTAAGTTAATCTTGGGCCTGTGAAAAATATTATAAATATTTGGTTCCTTTCTTGGAAATGGATCAAAATGAGTGGATTGCGAATTTCCTGCAGGAGCTTAGGGGAGAGAAGACATAGGAACGAGTAACTTATTGAACCTTTACAAATCTTTGTAAATTTCTCCATTCCTTATTTGTTTGGTTGTGCACTTAGTTTACTCATGTTTCTGCTATATAGTAAGATAATAATCGGTTAGAGAAATTGAATTGATTTAATGTTAAGTTGTTAAAGTTATTTGTTTAATTTTTTACCTACCCAATTTTGGGTAGATTTTTGGGCTAACAAATGGTACTAGAGCTAGACTAACTGAATAGGCTTCACATTCTACCCAATACTATCACATTGATTGGACTAGCATAATAGTTATGTGTCTTCTGCTTGTTCTGATAATCATTGTTCTGTAAGTAGAAATGATAAAGATAACGATAATAAGGTTACTCCTAAGGTTATTGAGAAGCTTGTTATTTTTATAAGGTTTCTAGCAAGAGAAAATTGAAAACTTTCATAAAAGATTGCGAATCTTGAAATTCTTGTTTATTTTTAGAGTAAAACACAAAGTACATTTCATCTAAAACGAAAAATCATTTTTTTTTCTTTTTGTTTTAGTTCTTTTTTATTAATTTAATAAAAGTAAGAACAAACATGACACTAAGTGGTAAAGATAAGCACATTTAATTTTTGTCAAGAACACTACAGCCAAACATACTTGCTTAGGCAAGTTTAATGTTATTATTTGCTTTTGTTAGTTAAAAGAAAAGATATACATATCCCACTTGTAACTAAGAAGGAGGAAATGTTTTTGAAGAAGGCACACACTTATCTCCGAAGGGATAGATGGTCTCCATTTATTCCGCCTTTTAGCCACAAGGGTCTAAACATAATAATATATACAGGCTGCTAGTCCATGATCTGAGTCGTAGGGCCAATCTATGATCTAGGCTTATACATATAAGGGTGCTAGTCCACAACTTGAAACGTAGGGCCAGGCTTTGATCTAGGCTAGCGCCAAAAGGCACAAAGCGGAAAAAGTAAATAGTTAGTTGTTAGTAGTTAGTAGTCCATAGTCAGTCGGTTTATTATAAGTTGATTGAGTTTGGTTTCATGTGTTTCTTGACAAGGGCCAAAGATGCTATGTATACCAAGTGTTCTTGTTCTTGACACAAAACAAAATTATGTAAACAACCAAAAGAACAATATATACAAATAATCAAAGGATGATAAACAAACACAACTAAAGAAAAGTTTAAGAAAAACTTACCTAACTAACTTAGAGGAGTAGTCTTTCCCTAAGTGAATTTTTCCTTCATCTCCTTCTTTAATCTCTTATCCATTTCGCTTGGTTGTTCTTGAGAAACATTTGGAACACTTTATAGAAGAGTATCAAGATTACCTTTTAAGGGCTTTTTTGGAAACAATTGGATGAGTTTAAGAGGTGGAAAGCTTAATAAATCAAGAAATCCAAGAGAGAATTTCGAGTTTAGAGAGAGAAGTAGTCTGACCAGTGTATGTTTGTTATGAAAACAAGCTTCTTTTTATAGGAAAAAGCATGCTTGCGCATTCACCAATGTGCAAGCATAGCTAACCTGTATTAAATGATCATTTAGGGCCATTCAATGCTAGTTTAGGCTAGGCAATGACCAAGATCTTCCAAGATATACTAGGTAATCATGAATATATTGCCAATGATGATACCATTTGATCAAAATATTTCCAAAATATTTTCTATTTAATGCATCATTAATGTTTCATTTAATGGCCATTACTGCTTTTAATGGTTTTGTCATGATTACTTAGACTAGGTTTAGGCACTAATTTCCTAGGGAAATAATGAGATTCTCTCATCATGAGATTTGTTAAACGAAATATTTCCATAAGATATGCCCAATTAATGACTTCCTTTAATGTCATTTAATGTTCTTTAATGATGGCATGTTAATCTAACTAGTTTAGGTATCATGACATTTCCTAGAAACTAATGACATTATGTGGATGAAATATTTCCATAATATACTTATTAAATGCTTGAAATTAATGTCTATCTTTATTGGGAAGCTCCTAATTTGGTTAACGACACTCCGGTAGAGGAATCCTATGCTTCTTCCTAGGCTTGGGAGGTGTGCTCTTAGTAATCTTGTTGTTTTAGGCACCTATTTTCCTAATCAAGGCTTTATTGTTTGATTTAGGAAATTAACGCTTTAAAGAAGAAATGAAACAAATGTTTTTGGCCGTCAATTTGACAAAATCGGTAAAAACGAAAGTTTCAGGGGTTCAAAATGTGAAGTAAATGTAATTGGTGAAATTTTCTCATATTAAAGAGTAGAGACTAATTTAAACATATTAAAAGTGATATGCATAGAAAATTTTAATATTTTCATTTTAGCCATTAAATTTTTAAAAATTTTAAAATTGACCCAAAACTTTTGTTTATACTGAAGTTTGATCGAATTGACGATTTTATGTTGTTTCCTGTTTTTTTTTTTTTAATCTTTTTGTAGTATCAAATGTAATTGAAGACAGAAATTCGTTCCCTCTAAACCTAGGTTTAAAGTTATATCCGAATTTGTACTTTAAACCCGTTACTTTAAAAAACTAAGTGAGCAGGACACAATGCGGTTTCTACAATATAGATATATATAACCTTAAAATTCTAAGTGATCCTAAATTCTGTGTATTTCTTGGTTTTGATTAGTGATCAAACATATTGTAATAATTACTTTTGATTATTATTAAACGATTATTCACACTTGGATTCAACTAATGATTGCCCTATAACCAATTATGTCTCAAAGAAGTTTACGTTATAATTATATACTAAGAAACATACAATTCATCACTAACCTTGAAGTTTATTACAAATATAAGCATCATATTGGTTCAAATATTTGAATAGAGTTGAATTGTCATTCATCTCAATGGTAATATAATCTTATCCTTGTATGATTAATACAAAGTTTATATGATATGAAATTATCACTGAATATTTTTATGATCATGTAGATATTCGAAAATAATTCTTGTCTTTATGCACATCATGCTTGATGTTTATTAAGTTTTAATATATTTGTTATAGCTTACTTTGGAAAATCTCTATACAATAGGTATTAGGCATGGTCTAATTTGTTGGCATGTTCGATTGTCCTCATATGATATTAAAATTACATGTTTGTTATCTTTCACTGAACCTAAAATAATGTCAATCAATTTTGATACTATCAATCCATTTATCTTAATATGTCATCTCAATTGGTGCGTATTGTGCGAAGATAAATTTGTTGAACAATCGATACTTATGCACATGGTTATCTTGATTAGTATTTGTTACTCAATTGTATGCATATGTTTCTAAGTGCGAACGATCTTTGGTGGCATACAATTATCATCTCTAGTTTCAAATAATTACCTTTTGAAAAGTGTGTCTGCAATTCATGGTGTACATAGTAATTTGAAAATATGTTATTATCCATGTGCGTTCATTCTAAATGATATCAATTGTATTTTTATATGTCGATATCATTGTGATTGAGCTATGCTTCATATCCTAGTTTATGCTGTCACTTGTGCATCAACGATTACATTTATGTTGACAATATCAAAATGGGGAGATTATCATGAATTACTTTATCTTTTTATATTATCAGTTATCCATGATTTTATTCATCATCTTTTTTATTGATTGATTTTGATATTACTCCTTCCCCTTTTTTTAGATGACAAAGAGGAAGAGATTGTACGATGTTTTTCAATGGGGTAAAAAGTTTTAAAGCTTCAAAAGTTCTTTGTATTACATGAAATTTGCACTTGAATCATATTATTTCGAATTATAATTGGTAATTTTCATTTTATGGTTCTAATTGATAAAAGAATTGTTCTCACATTGGAGAGTGTGTCTTTATATTTTATAAAATGGAAAAAATATCAATTACATTGTCATCATAAAAAATGAGGATATCCTTAGCCCTAAGGGTTTAATTCCATTACAATTGATTTTAATGATAATAATAACTTGATGGTTTTTGTACTAATCTATTTATTGAGAAATGTGACAAATTAAGTGGCGGGTTAGTAATAAACCAAGTACGTGACGTAATGTGACGAATCCAGATCGATCATGCTAAGCAAATGGATTGAAATATCAACTCATTTCTTAGAAGATAATTTTTTGTACTTAATAGGGAAAAACAACACTTATATTTATCTAATCATATTTCAACTTGATTAGAATCATACATGACACTTTAATATCACAATGTTGCATGATAAATATATGAATATTGTGTTCACTTATATCACACTTAGTCTGGTTGAAATTGTAATTAACTTTTATAAGTGTTGGTAGAGTCTTTGAGTGAATTCTTTGTATATGTAAGAGTCGTATCTTTTACTTAAGTGTAATTAGTATAAGTGAAAGAGTATTTGAGTATAAGAGAAATAGGGTGTAATAGTTTGATTTTCACTTGGGAAGAGGATATGGAATTAGTGGATTTGATTCCCTGCAAGAGCTCAGGGAGTAGATGTAGGTAATAGTAATTTGCCGAACTACTATAAAATTAAGCTTGTCAATATCTCTATGCCTACTCTGTTTGGTTGTGTTTGTGCGTGCATACTTTGAAATGTTTACGCTAAGAAAGATAAAATTTGATAAAAATATTGAATAAACTATGAACATATAGATCTCATTTTTTAAAACTACCCAATTGTCTCCCTCTTGGGTAATACATTGGGCCGGTTGTCATAATTTTTGCTTTAAAATTGAATTATTCCTTATCTTTAGCTCTCAATCTCTCGCGTTCGTTGTCTTCTTTTAGGAAAATGTCATCCATATCCATCTTACGCGGTGAATCTTGGCACATTGATATTTTTCTTAATTTGACCTAAGAAATTGTTTATAAGCCGATGTAACTGATATATTTTGAGCACTTTGTGGTTTATGCGTGGATGTGCTTTATCATAATCATACTAGTTATAATCATACTTGTTCAAGTTCTAAAGCCTTATTATAATCATGCTTGTTGAATTTAATTATTAATTATCAGAATGGTTTATGCTTGGATGTGCTTCGAGTCCTTAAAAGAAGATATGATAAATCTCATACATATAATCCCATTAAGATCAGGTAATGTGTTATTTAGGTTGGGGGATAAAGCAATTATAGATGAAACACAGTTTTTATAAGTTGTTTGTTGGCTTTCATGTTGCTTGATCCATTTAGTGGGAATTATTCATCAGTGAAGAGACGTCGGTCTTGCTTAGTATATGCTTCGTGATATTTGTAAAATGGCTGCATATGATCAATCACAAAACTTTATCTTTTTGAAATGTGGTATTTGTTAAAATGATTTCAAAAATGCATTTGCTTAAATTCCATGAAACACGGGATTCGAGATGGGATTAAAATGACTTTGAGAATAGTCATTTTATTCTTATATTTGGTACATGGAATTAAATTTCATTTCTATTATTAAAGATTCTTTAATCCAACAAAACATGAGATTAGGTTTTAATCATTTATCGACAAAAAAAGAAAGAAAAAAAGGCAAAATACTAATCAAATATTTGAATTGGAATGAAATTTAATTATTATACCGTTGAAAAAATTAATTAAATTACTATTTTACCCTTTGATTGTCATTCAAATACCACATGTATTTGTCACCAAATCCACCCGTCATAAGCTTAGTTTTGTCACCAAATCCACCCGTCATAAGCTTAGTTTTGAATATATACCTTGATACAATAGGAAATTGAAAATACACTAAAACCCTTAATTTTATAAATTTAAACTAATTTATAACAAAATATTAATACAAAATATTAATAGTTAGATAAAAATAGATTTTTATTTAAAAATTTCAAACAAAACGTAAGAATTAAATAATAAATCACCAAGGACATAGTTGAGTGTAAAAAAAAATCGAGAGCACTGATAAAAACTAACTAAAAATATAAAGCAGTAATTATTATTTATTTTTTTATTTTATTTTTTTGGGGGGGGGGGAGGGGGGGGAGGACGGGGCACATGCCCCCCATCAAAATATCTCCCTCTACTCCTGTGCACATAGTCGCCAAATTTTGTCACTTGCTTAGGTTAAAGCGTTGGCCTTACATGAAGAGCGCGCCTTAGGATCTCTTCCTTCACTTTTGTTTTTTCTACTTGAGGCTCTGTTGCACTTTTTTCTACCTGAGGCTCTAATTTGGAAGGATGTTCAATCGTTGGAAATAGCCAAAGGTTTAGTCTGGCATTGCCGAAGAAAGAATTGTTGATGGCAAACTACGTCATCCATTAGATTAGCCTTCATGAAAGTTGGTGCATTACAAGTGGCAAACTTTTGCAACAAACCTAAGAAACATTTGACTAGCCCTTTCAGCATATGGAATCAATCCACTCAATTCTTTGAGTAGTAGATATAGTTGTTGTATAGTTATATTGGTTACCTACAATCTACCACCATGGTTACACATGAAAATGAAGTTTGTGATGCTTTTGTTTCTAATATCATGGACATGACAAATTGGGAAAGACATCGATGTTTATCTTGTACCATTGATGGATGATTTAAAAATTCTACAGGATGTTTGAGTCAAATCCTCCGATACTTACAAAAAGCAATAATTTATGTCAAGGGACATACTTTGATGGACTATTAATGATTTTTATGCGTATATCAATTTGAGTGGTTGTCGTGTCCAACAATATCATGCATGTCCAAAATGTGATGGAGAAACATATGCTATTAGATTAAAACATATTAGGAAGATGTCATATGCTTTCTATTGAAGGTTTCTTCCGCGACATCATCATTCACTATAAGAAAAACTACCTATAAGGGTATTTTTGTTGGGACACTATATGTATTGTGCCCTATAAATGTACTTTTCAGAGCACAAAATTGGAAGTATAGCATAAAAATAATTTTTTTGGGACACTATGTGTATTGTGCTCTATAAAGGTGCTTTTCGGGACATTATATGTATTCTACCCCTATAATCAAATATTTAAAGGACACAAAGTAATACCCCAATAAAATTTAATTAGTAATTAAATAATATATATATATATATATATATATATATATATATATATATATATATATATATATATATATTGTAAAATGACATAAAATAGTGCCCTAAATACAAAAACTATATTAGGGCACAATTTTGTATCCTATTATAATTTAATTATTTAATTATAGGTCAATTAATGGTGCCCTAATACATATATTAAAATAAATTAAATTAGAGGTCAATTAATGGTACCCTAATATATATAATAATATATAATAAAATCAATTGAAAAAAAGAAGAAGCTAAATATGATAATGATCCTAAAAAATGACGTCGTTTTATGACAAAATGATGTCGTTTCATCTTGGCGCAAAAAAAAAAAACAATAAAAAAACATCTCGCACAGTTTTTTGGTGGAAGAAGGCTTCACAGTATACCGAGAGCTTCACCGCCTTCACTTCTCCTTCTAAGAATCGAACCCTAATCTTCGACCCGCTCAGCCTTCTTCCAAAACGTACCCTTTCTTCTCACGATCTCTTCCAATCCTAAACCTAGAAAACACGCGATTGTTGCTCTCTCCTTATGTAGCTGTTCTCGATTCGACGGTAGCTGCTTCTCGATTCTCTTTGGCCACCCTTCATGAAGCCCTAGTTTCGAGCTCAGATTTACTTCAATCTTAAGCTCAATTTGTATTGGTGCTTTTCTATCCATCTATTTTTTGTTATCATTATTATTTAGGGATACTAAAGATCAATTGCTTTTTGTTTTTTAGGGTTTATTGTTGTGATATGTTTTTTTATTTTGGTTGTGAATCATTCGCACAAAGATGAAGATGCGTCGAAGATTGGAGAAATCGGTGATTTTGTGTAGTGCTGAAGCGGCAAGTAAAAGAGACCTGTGAGTGCTTTCTCGATTTGCCCTGATTTTTTCTATTTTGGCTTCGATTATTTTTCATGTTGATCATTGTGCCTTGACCTCTATTTTTAGATTTCTTAGAATTTTGGAGTGTTCTTTACATGCTAAATCATTGTTCTTTACAAAGCTCAATTGCATTTTGTTTTTTAGGGTTTCTTGTTGTGATATTTTGTTTATTTTGGTTGTGAATCATTCGCACAAAGATGAAGATGCGTCGAATATTGGAGAAATCGGTGATTTTGTGTAGTGCCGAAGCGGCAAGTGAAAGAGACCTGTGAGTGCTCTCTCGATTTGTCCTGATTTTTTCTATTTTGGCTTCGATTATTTTTTCATGTTGATCATTGTGCCTTGACCTCTATTTTTAGATTTCTTAGAATTTTGTAGTGTTCTTTACATGCTAAATCATTGTTCTTATCTATTTTCCATGTTTTTGTCAATATATTTATCTGGGTCTGAATTTAGTTATTGGATCTCATTGGTTTCATTGAATGTAAAACAAGGGAAATTCAATCACTCTTTTTCCCTTGTGATAAATTCCACGGATCTGACACTTGAGCTTCCAATTCAATTTTGGAGCAACTAATTTAGTTCTTGAAGTTAATTGTTTCCAAGGCAGTGCTTAGAGTATCTCAAGCACTAGTTACTAAATAATAGAAACAAAGGAAAACACAGATGGTATGTGAAACATCTTATTATACTTCAGAATTTTGTACTCCTACAGTCCTCCTTTTACTCGATAAATTGGATATGATCAACAATGGCTCTAGGGTATGGTTTAGCATTCCTCTAGTTCGTTGCTTAATTTTTGTATGGAATCGGTACATGCTCGAATTCTCTCTCTCTAGAGTTTCCTTTTCTTTGAATTTTTTTTTTGTAGTATTTCATTGTAGCAATTTTGTAGGTTTATCGCATTGATTGAGATTTAAATCAGTCTCACCTACTACCAAGAATGCAATCAGATCAATGGTCATGAACTTAGCAACGAACTCGATATGACTAGTAGGTTCGTATTTCTTTTGTTTCAATTTTATTGATTTGCTTGAATATAATAAGATCTTCTAAGTAGGTGAAATTTTGAACTCGGTTTTTTGGGAATTGATACATAATTGATATTTTTATTGTCTCAGGTTACTGTTTTTTCCATTTTTGCTTCACATTTGCATTATTGTTGTTCTTGCTGCCTCTCTTGCTACTATTTTTAAGGGCTTGTTTCTAATGGCCTGTTCTACTCCCATCTTATGTTAATTTTTTTTGTTCTTAATTTATAATTATTTTTTTTTCGCTTTACTTAGTTTCAGGTAATTGTTAGAGAAATTACCTAATCATCATATATAAAGGTAAATTACTTATTTTACTTGGTTTCAGATAATTTTAGTCCTAAAAATTAAGTGTTTTTTGCTCAACTTTGTCTCAACTTATGTTATGTTCCAAATTTTTGTTGGTCTAAACGAAAAACTTATTTTTTTAGTGTTTTTCTGTTCTCATCTTATATTTTCATTTCTTGTTTTGTTCCCAATTATATATATATATATATATATATATATATGCTTTACTTTGTTTCAAGTACCTGTTAACAAAATTACGTAACCACCTTATTTAAAGGTAATTGCAGGTAATTGTTTGTTTTACTTTGTTTTGGATAATTTTAGTCTTCAAAGTTGATACCTATTCAGTTTCTGCGTTTCTGCCCAAATTTATGCATTGTTCTACCCAAATGTCTATATTGTTGTACTGTGTTAGAAATTATGAGGCTTGCTGTTGCTATTGAAAAGACCACTACACATCTAATTTCAAGGGCTGTTGTAGCCAAAGCAGAATTATTGGAATTGAATATTCCAACTACACAAGGGCAATTGGTTGAGTCAGGTTTTGGAACCTTAGCAGAAGTAGATGGGCTACTATTTGCAGTTGGTAAGTAGTTGGGATACAAGTTTGTTTCTTCCATATCTAGTCTAATACATGAAAACATTCAAAAACTGAAGCACAACTTTATGACCTATTTGTTTCACTATGCATTGCCATCATCATAATTACAATTTTTTTTTAATATTGTTATTAGGCCTAGAATTGGTTGATCTAATAAAAACATTCAAGTACTTCTAGAAATTTTACCATGTATAACTGAAGTCTGGTGGGACAAATGCTTTGTTGTTGTCCTTGTTATTAGTATCCTTTGAGTTCGTCTTGGAGAATGGAATTAGTATTCAATTTTTATACACAATCTTTTACATTTGAGACCATCAAATATATATATAACAGTAATATGTAGTTAATATTTTATGAGCTATTCTAGCATCTTTTGAATTTTCTAATCTCTGTCCAACCATCGTGATAAACGTGCCAATATTTATGGGAAATTGATATTTGTAGTTTGACTCTCCACTTAGGTCATTCCATCTTTGCTTTTGCTTTCACCCTTGCAAGGGGAAAATTTTGATGGTTCCATTTATTACTTCTAAGGGATGATTGGGAGCACGAAGAAATTTTCACTGATGATGATGAAGCTGTTGGAAATGATCCTGAGGATTGGGAAGATCTGGTACTTGAAATTCCTACTCCAGAAATCAAACATGTTTGTCAAAATAGTATCTCCTTAACTTTGTGGGTTGCATACTCATTTTCATTTGGCATGTACTATTTCTGAAGCTTCTTATGTTGGCCCAGTGATCTACCCAAGAGTAGGGGTGAATTGGGTAGTAATAAAATTAAATCAAATTATAACACTTGAAAATTCAAATAATTAATTTTATCTTAAATTAATTATTATATTTATAGCAGTGGATAAATGTTAAGTAAACTAGGTGCACACCCAAACAACTGAAAATAAATAAAGTAAAATAGCAGCACACAAAAATTTATACTGGTTCACCAAACTACTCTTGGCTAATCCAATTCTCCGAGCCTCATGGAGAGTCGCACCCACTAATCACTATGATTTCTTTTATCAAGTAGGAACCAAACCCTTACAAATTATTCTTTTAGTAGGCTCAGAACCAACCTTTAAAATTTTTCTTTTCACAAGCTAAGGAAGAACATTTATCTTTTCACATGCTAATAATTAACCTAATTCTTTTATAATTAGGCTAAGAATCAAAGCTCACAAAACTCTCCAAGTATCCCTTTATACGGTAATGATTGAACCGTTATAAATTCACTCAAAATTAATTCTAATAAGGAAGAATTACGCCTATCTCTTTTCACGGGAAAAGAGTAACATAATCTTTTTATGCACTAGGTAAATATCAAACCTCAATCTCTTTACTGGAAGAGATTGAAACTCAGTTACCCTTAATTAGATATTCTCAATAATATCTTACCCGTAAACAACTCACCAATTACACAAATTGATAAGTTTTCCCACTCGGAGCTTCTACCACCTTAGATTAAATTCAAACTCGATTAATGTCCCGATATATACTAGTGATAGAAATAAAGTGAGAATATCAAAATATGATTTTAATATAGATGGGTAGCACACAATTTAACACATAATCATATTTTCACAAGAAATCGCTTTAAAATATTTTTAATCAATTTAAAGTTTAGAAAAAACGATTTCAAAGATCAAAATTCCAAGCAGTAAACAATATTATCAAATAACAATTAAAAGAAAAGACTTGGAACGATCTCACCAGGATACCACCGAATGAATGTAAATTGAATTGCAATAAGACTTTAGATCGGTGATAGCAACAATTCACAGCAATTTCCTCAAGAACAATTCTCAAGAATAATCTCACAATACTCTTAGTATAATTTCATTATAATCACTCTTAGAAAGATTAGGAACTGAATAGCTCTTGAAAATTGATTTATTAGAAAAAATTTTAGATCTAAAAACGCAGGTCTATATATAAGGATTTGAAACAGACCCTTCAACGGTTAGTTTCCACATATCATAACACTTAATTACTCTTATAGACCCTTTATATCGATATGACTCAATCATGGTTCAATTCAGTTAATTATAGATTTTAAATCATTTAATTTAGTCTCTAAAATATTTCTCAAACTCAAATCAATTGGACAGAAATAATTAAATGTACCAATTTGAGAAATACTTAAAATATATATACCATATCTTTAGGGATATATAAATAACAACCATCTATCTATAATATTATCAAATCCCTAATATATCTCTCAGATTTAAACAAAAAATAGCTAGTAATGGCTACTTTTTAATCAAATCCACGAAATCCTCAAATCCTGAAACAGAGCCATCGGTTAACCGACCAAAGTCCATAAGTCTACCAATCGATTCGAATTGTAGCCCAAGCCAAAAATACTCTCCCATCGATTGACCGATACTCCATAGATAGGTTGACCGATCGATTTAGGATGCTCTACAGGCCATTTCTCGGCCAGGGTCTGTCGACTAATTCTCTATGACTTGTCAACTAATTGATTAAGAGAGTTTCACAGGTCGACTAATCCCTCTTGGTCGGTTAACCGATCGATCTAGAAACTTCACCATTTTCCAGCCTTCACCCATTAGTTGACCGATCCTCCCCGGCCAGTCAACCGATCAGTGCAAGAAATACTTCTTCCTTAGTTCATTTTAACTCCAACCTTTGACATTTTTGCCCCTTTAATCGATTTCTTTTCTCAGTTAACTTAATTGACACTATTAATCATTTTAAACACTAATCTTTCTTAAGTCAATATTTCTTCTTCAATTTCACATTGGAGCAAACATGTTAACTAATTAGGATTCTAATAAAAACACACATAAACTTAAAATCATTTTTGTGTTTGTGTGATCCTAATTGGGATACATTAAGAGTAAAAATTAACCTTAGTTATTTTCACCTAGATTATTCAAAATATTCGGTCTCTTTATCTGTCTCTTGCATCCTTAACCATCTTCAACAATTTCTTCATAATTAAATCGTCAATGGAACTTTTACACTGAAACACTCAATAAACTCACTAGTTCCACAAAAAATATCAACATTTAGTTGTCCATCAAAATCTTAGGATCAACACCTTATTTAATAAATATGTCATTTATGTTGGGTTGAGGAATTAGATAGAGACATATATTTCAAATCCTGGAAGTTATCTGAAGTATAGTCATTCTATGTAGAGAATGGATTATACTATAGGATATTTTTTATAGTTTTATGTTTTGACTTGCCTTGGAACCTCTCATAGTCAGGTTGCATGTATGAATTACTTTGTGGCTTATAAATCTCTGAATGCATATGGTTAAGATATTTATATTCTTACTCTACATATCTCCTTGTTCCTCGAGGATCGAAAAAGAACTTTTAGTTAGAGGTTTCACTCATTGAAAGTTACACACTTTTTGTAAGTGATTGTTCTATTATTCGACATACTGTTTTCATTGGCTTACTGTCATGTATGTTTCTTTAATGGTGGCCTTGGGGGCTTCCAGTTTAAAGAAATTTGTATATTTATTGTAGTGAGTTCTGAAACTGTCTTTAGGAGGATGATGATGAAGATAGGGAGGAAGGTGAAGAAGATAAATGTGGAAGATTGAGAAAATCAGGGAAAGAGTTGAAGAAGTTGCTTGGAAAAGCTATAGGGATGAATGAATCTGATGTTGAGGATGATGACGACGATGAGGAAGTAAGTTTCTATTATTTGTCTTTAATTGGTTGTTATGATGTCTTTATGAGATCTGTTCTGAAATTTCTAGAAATAGTTCAAGAACAGTTCTCTAGGAACTGTTCTGAAAATTCTGGTGTGAAGTAAATTTCCAAGTCTCGGTCAAATGGGATGAACGTCTAATTAGATCTTATGGACTTTTCGTAAAAATTGGTGATGCCATTAGAGCACCTATTGCATGGCCATTATCTTTGGTATGTTTGTTTTGAATATTATGAATTTTGTTGAATATTATTAAAAGTTTTGACTTATTATTTCTTTATGTATATGTTTTGTTCATATAGGTTTCTTTGGATGAAGATTGAATGTATGGCTGAAGACGAATGTATGGTATATTATGGAGCATTAAACTTTAGAGATGTGTTTTTGTTGGAAATCTTATTTTATGAATTTTGTTTTGTTTGCATGAAGTTTTTAATTTATGAATCTTGTATTGGGGAACAAAAACAAATTGACATTATTTTTTGGTTAGTGGGTAATGCTTTATGATTCCTTCCTCATTGTTAAATGATGATTTTCTTTAGTTAGGTTGGTCTTTTCCATTTTGTGTATCTCTGGGGTTTTTAATTCCCCATTTTTAATGCAAAAATGAGTTCTTTATGTATTTTGTATTGTGAGAAATTTTTAATTTTTATTGTTTAGATTTAGAGTATTTTGATATTTTAAAATAATTTTAAATTATAAAAAAAATAGATATTTTTTGGACACTAAAAAGTGTCTTATAAAAGGAATAAAAATTCTATTGGAACACTAAAAAGTGTCTTATAAAATAGTTATTAGGATATCAAGTATTGTCGCAATATTTTATATTGAGATGGTAAATAGTGTCCTTATATGTTGGTTCTCTTTGACAATTTTGCAACACATTCTTGTGTCCTAATAGAGTTTTTTCACAATATTTTGTAGTGCCATAATATATATAATTTAAAAATATAAATTGCTATATAAACAATATATGGTGTCCTAATAACTATCTTATAAGACACTTATTATTTTCTTAACAAGTTCAAACAAAAAGGACAATGTATAGTGCCTTTATAATTTATTGGGTCGGCTTTTTATGGGGCACCAGTCCAAGGGTCCCAAAATGCCCAAGTGTCACAATAGAGGTTCTGTCCTGACACTTTTTTGTGTCTCCATAAACCAATTTTGTTGTAGTGCTTACCATAGGCAAGAAAAGACATTTAACAAAAAAATGGAATTTGGCTCAACACCTTTATCGTTAAAGGGTGATGAACTACGGAGTAAAGTGAAGGAATCCCTTCTATTTAGGAAAGGAATAATGGAAACTCGAACATGAAAAATGTTGGAATAAAAAATCTATATATTTTTTTTTAACTTGAATATTGGCAACAATTACATGTTTGACTTGTCCTTGATGTTATGAATATTGATAAAAATGCCATTGTTGGTACATTTCCCAACATTCCAGAAAAATTGAAAGTTACATTTAAAACTCAAGAGGATATTGTAAATATGAAAATATGCGACAAGTTGGCACCAACTTATGAGCCAAACAAAACATATCTACATGCAACTTGTCATACATTATCGAGGGATGAGAAAAAAAATTGTATGACTTTGTTGGAACTCAAGGTTCCATAAGGTTACTCTTCAAATATACAGAATTGTATGTCCATGGAAGATTTAAAACAAATATTAAATCTCATGATTTCCATATATTAATGTAACATATATTACTAGTTGTTTCGAGATATGTATTGCCCAAGCAGGTGAGATTTGCAATAATTAGCTTTTCTTCTTCTTCAATGCCAAGCATATGAGATATGTCATATGTTTTTTCTTCTGTCATTCTTTGACATCATGATTAATCTAACAATACATACCATTAGAGAAGTCTTACTGTATGTCCTAGTTTAGTTTCTATGCATTTACTTGTTACAAGGGTTCATGAAAGTCATTAAGGGTTACGTTTGAAATCATAATCATCTGCAAGGTTGTACCGTAGAATATTACATAACAGAAGAAGTTGTTGAGTTTTGTGCTTCATATATATCTAGGATGGGTACCATTGGAATTTCATTCAATAGAAATATGACCAAGGACGATGTAGATACCGCATTTTGTCCCGCCCAATCTATGTCGGATCAAGTACAAGTTCATATAAACTTAAAACTTAGGTTTAAAGAGAATGAATTTCTACTTGAGATCACACTGAGATCACACTATATAATATACAATAATACCCAAAAACATGAGAAAAACACAAAAATGTTAAATTTAACAAAATACAGCTTAGTAAAATTTTTCGATCAATCTCGAAATTCCCATAATTTAAGGTGGTCCAAAATGAAACATTCACAACCATTGAATCTTGTCGGTTTAACACCAAAAACAATTGTTTCATCTATGTGTACTACATAAATGACTACCCAAAAACAATCCAATAAACCTTGATCAAGGGTTGGAAAGGTCATGACAAAGCCCTAAATCACCAAGGTGATTTAAGAGTTGGGCTTGATTTAGATTTACACCAATCCAAGATGTCTTGATACACCACCCTAGGCCCAATTAATTAAGGTCCTAGACATAATTAAAGTCCCACAAAATAGGCCTTTAAATGACCAAGGAACCTTCCTAGAAGTTTCCTACCAAATGGCTAGGGAAGGAAACCAAGACACTTAATGTATGAGCAACCGTTATCGAAACTAAACCGATTCGGTTTGCCACCTAAGTTAGACATTTAATGTGCATTAAAATGCCCATAAAATAAAGCATTAAATTCTTGGAATGACATGGATAGGCCACATTCAAGGTTGTCTAGATATTTTGAACAAAATATCTTAGAGTTAACTGAAAACCTTAAATCACGACTACCCGTTACCGAAACCAAATCAAATTGGTTTACCATCTATCCAATACAGTAAATGAACATACCATAAAGAAATAAATACTTGGGATGACATGGAATGGTTAGGTTCAAAGGATGTAGATATTTTCACCAAAATATCTTAGGGTTAACTAGGAACTTGAAAACCAACCGTCGGTTACAAGGTAAGTTAACCCGATTCTATCTGAAACCAACCGTAGGAGTGCTCACCAAGCAATGAGTCATAAAATAGCATTAAATTAATTGGTGGGACATCAATAGTAGGTTCAATGCATTCAGAAAACATTAATGGAAACTAAACCGAAATAGTGAAACTAACTAGTATTTAGCCCCTGAACCAAATCGGATGTGTCACATTGAGCCATTAATACACCCATGTGCATGGAATATGATTAGAAGGAGAGTAATAATTGCCAATCATTACCAAATCTTTGAGAATATTTAATTCCATCCTAAATTTGTGTAACACAAAGCAAAACCAAAGCAAGAAAACATGTCCCCTAGAGTAAACACCCCCCAACCTATATATAGGGGTGCTTGGTTCTCATTTTTATCAAGCCTTGGATACCTAGCTTCTCTCTCTAAACTCAAGAAACTCTCTCAAGTGCTAGGATTTTTTAGCACATTTCTCAAATAACACGTCGTTATTCTGCTGAAATCTGGTCCTAGAAGGTGTTCTTGAAGTTCTTGTAGGAAGAACTCAAGAGATTGACGACCGCTGATCAACACCCAGCTAAGAAGATCAAGGAGGAAAAGAGATGGCTACTTAGGGATGACCACATCCCCTAAGTAGGGTATTCTTTAGTTTCATGGCTAAGAACTGAAGGGATCGATAATCATCGATCAATTTTTGACCAAGAAGATCAAGGAGGAAAATGAGGTAATCACTTAGGGAAGAACACATACCCTAAGTTGGTATGTTTCTTCAAAACCCCTATGATCTTAGTTTAATATCGTATATGTTGCATGTACATAGTATATTCATGTAGTTAACACACTTTTATTTCATGTACATAACACATAAAACCTAAAAATAGCTAAACAAACACTTAATTTTGTTATAACAACCAAACAAATGCTTAATTTTTGCTATAATAACTTAACTATGTTCAAATCATAAAAAATCATTCCAAGCATCTCAAGAATATTTGAGACCATGTTAAGAACATGTGAGGACTCAAATCATCCGAGAACATGTTAAGAACACGTGAGGATTTAAACAAAACTTCAATCACACTACGAGTTGTACATACTCTTTACGATTCTCTCAACAACTTTACACTGATTCTGTACTAACTATTAATATTAACTATATAACTACTAATAATTGAATTTACTTTCTGCTAAATGTCAAGATCACAAACAGGTTGGCTTGTGGACTGGTGCGCGCGCGCACACACACACACATACATACACACACACAGACACAAAGACACACACACACACACACACACACACACACACACACACACACACACACACACACACATATATATATATATATATATATACTATACCGATAGACCCTTGTGGCTATGAACTCGAGATAAAGGAAGGGTCTTTATTCCTTCGGGAATATGTGTGATTGTTCTTCAAAAACCTTCCCGATTTCCTTAGTTACGAGTAGAATTGGCATAAATATATGGTATTTATTTTCATTTTTTAACTAACAACTCACACACTAATACTAACTAACAAAAACAAAAGAGTTCGATTAAGATGTTCTTGACAAAATCAAAGAGGTTATGTACATGTCATGTTGTGGTTCAAGTTGTTCATAGCTTTAAAAACAATTATTAATAACTAACTAAGGTTGTGATTAAGGTTGTTCACAACTAAAATTAACTAAAACAAACCAGCTTTATAACTAAAACCAACCCAGCTTTCAACTTAAACAAGGATAAACTATGTTTGACCTGATCTTTGGTAACCACCCAAAGTACGTAGGCAGCCCATGATACGGGTTCGGTCACCTTAAATAATGAAAATCAATTTTTACCTTAACACGAATGAACTATATTTGATCTGATCTTTGGTAACCACCCAAAGTACGTAGGCAGCCCACGGTACGGGTTCAGTCACCATAAACAATAAAAAATAGTTTTACCCTAACACAAACGAACTACATAAAAACCTAATTCTTATTCGAGATACGTAGGCAACCCATTTTTAGGTATGGTCGCATATCTAAATAAATTAGTCTTAGTCTGCATTTCATATAACTTGCTTATTTACATTTCTGTTTATATAAACTGTTATTTGGGTGTCGTTGTAGTATTTACCTGCTTATCATTACATCATGATAACATATATAAAAAGAGAAAAAAACTTTTAAAAAGGGAATTGTTCTTGTTTAAGTAATCAAAGAAAACTGCTTGGATATGTCTAACAGTGAATATCTATTTAGACAAAGGTACCGTTTACGGACAGGTGTCTTCGGGTGCGTAAAACCTTCCCCATGCATAACCGACTCCCAAACTTAAAGAATATCTTAGGTACACAAATCTTTGGATGTTAATACACGGGTCATTTCAAAGGAAAAAATGAATTTCTAAAATCTAGGTGACCTAACACACCATTTAACCATATTCTAGGTGGCGTCTCCATTTTTAACATAAAATCCTGACCCAAGAAGTTTTTCAAAACTGACGCCTAAAAAATCCCTTAAAAAATTATTTTCAAAATGAACGGATTAGGACATCCTAGAGAGGAAATGATGAAACTTGTTTTCATCCTCTTCCTGATTCTCTACTTCTTCTGCTATCAAAATTCAAGATAAGTCAAACGATATAGACACAGGTAGGCCTTTACTAGGTTGTCGTGTTGTTGTTGATAATCTACAACAGTTGCAACAAACGTATATATTTGTGCTGGTGAACACAAACGATGTTCAACCGTATATTAAGTATTTGAATTATTCTCTTGTATAATTTTTTATCTTTTTAAGAAACATATCTATATAAAGTAATCGTGGTTAGTTCATATTATTTAAAGGAAGCATATAACATTATTGAATAAAAAAATATCCAACTAAAAACAAACAATGGTTACGCATTTTACACAACAACAACTTCAGTGATTGGTTGCATACAGAGGTATACACCAACTTACTTCTTAGTTTTAATTGTTTATTATCATTTCTAAAATGAATAAAGTATGTCAATATTTGTAGGTTGTGGATGAAAATGTTATCTTAGATAGCTTAAAGTGGATAGAAAATGGACCTCAACACGAAGTAATAAAGTTTAAAGTATACGTCATTAATGGAAGTTGTTCCCATATGAGGGATCAAGATAATTCATGAGTCACCCAGAATAGTCTAAGTGATTTTACATGCTTCAACCATGTAGATTTCAAGTGTGATTGATAAAAATCTATTTTATGAATATATGTCTTAATATGGAGTTATAATTGAGATATGGTAATTTGACTGTAACAAGTTTATGATTTTGGCATTCAAATGTGATTGGATTGTATTAAGGGAATTAAAGTAGACGATCTTGGTTTCACTTCCTTGGAACTCGGCAAAATTTTCCATAAATTTGACTGTTTCATTTTAGCTTTATAAGCAATAAAACATTATGGTCCAGATCAAATTCATTTGAGATGGTTAGTCGTATTAATTACTCCTCCAAAAGACTCTCGGGATGATGGGGATCTTGATGAGACGAACGTTTATTGTATTCAACATAACTTCCCTACTCCATTAATTCATAGTGCTGTTACCATGGATCTTAAATGATAATTGTGGAGATGAGAGGAATAACAATACATTTTATGCACGACCGACGTGAGGGGACATGGATATAGGCAATATATTATCAAACTTGATTAGGAATAGATTTTACTTCCAGGATTACTTGGTTTCAAAATTCTTTTTTTTTCCCTTCTTAATAGTGCTTCATATTTGTTTATATTTTTATGCAATGTAATACTTTTGTGGAAATAAATATCAATATGTAAAATCGAACTTTTGAACTTTGAAAATGAACCACTTACAATTTTGTTACATTTGGTGACTTTGATTAATATAAATGTTTCATTGTTATATAATTTGTGCATTGAAACTTCCAGTTTTGATGAACTTGGGTAGAAACATTTCCCCACTACCATTATTTTTGGAAGCACTTGTTAATTATCCTTCTTCTACTTCATTTTTGAGAGGTTGAATAGTGACACTTGTGTGGAGGTAACCCTCGTTAATTGTTATATAACTTGTATATTTCTCATATTATCTTACATTATGTTATATGAATGGTTTCTAGTTAAGCTATGTTGTCGATTCAAAGTGAAGAAAAAAAAATGTTTATCTTCGATTAGAGAAAATTTGAGAAAACTCAAGAAATACCTTACGAGCACTTGTGGAAGTCAAACATCCATTAAAAACTAGATTTACATAATAATTTAAGGTACTATTTTAACTTGTTTCTTTATTCATTGGAGATAATATTTTTTATATTGTTACATTATGTATACAATGTTTGACCTACACGTTAAATTTTATATTGTAGAAATTAAGTGTGTTTCAAAGAGAAAGATGAGCAAAGAATATATATAACCATCTGTTACATTGAAAAGACTATGCTAGACTTGTACAAGACAGGGAATGAGATTTTGGATAGAAGTTGTAATTGGAAGAAAGCTATACAAAATAAAGATGGCAAGTATGATAATATGATGAGGATGACTACTGAAATAATAATATTTTTTATTAATATGTTCACTTATTTAACATATTTTTATTCACTTCATTTCTACTTATCATTTTGTATGATAACAATTTCACTGGATAAGTTAACACAAGAGGTCCAGTTGGAAATTTACAAACTCAAGCGAGTAATGATATTTTTAGCATGGGGTTGGAAACTCCTGAGCACCCAAGACGCGTGAGGGGAGTAGGAGGATGAGTAACAACAAGTGTCTACTTCCATATACCTTAAACGAGAAAAGAAATTGAGGCTGAGGAAAAACAAAACTCGATATAGGAAATGTTATTATAATTCAATAAGAACTTTATGCAATGAAACAACATGGCAACAATAGTCACTGAACACGTAAGTTGAGTAATTTGAGCTTTAACACATTGTATAATTCTTTGTAACTACTTGTAAAATCCATGTCAAAATAAAAACATACTCGAAAAAATATGAAAATCCACCTAGAGTATTTATGAAAAAAGTTAATTCATTAATTTACACCTTGTTAATTTTAGTTTGTGCATATGCTTGTTGATATGCTATTTTTTATAATATAAATTATTTGAGAATGTTACAGAGCAAATCATGTAAGTTAGCAGTGAAATCAATAGAAAACATTGTTACCCATGGCACCATATATGTATAATTGGAACAAATGAAATGATACACAATGTTCCATTAGGAGATTTCAATATGCATGTTTTCGTAGATTGTACAATTAAGAGAAAGGCTTTTCTTTCAATAACTATACATGACGAGATGTATAAGGTTATAGATGCCAAGGGGACTCTTGTAGCTTAGCCTAAGAATCTTCTATAGTAGTTGATGAGGTATTAAACTTCTCTATTATTAAATTCTAAACCATTCGCATATTTCATTAACAATTGAGAGTTGATATTGGATTTGTTATATCACAAGTAGGTTTGAGAGAGATGAATGGTGATTGTAACTTAGATTGTATAAACCTGTTTGTTGAAATCTATATAGGTCCTTTAGAAGATAACAATGTTGTAAATAAATATATGGAGAGCGAATCACACTCCAACCTAGTAATATTATTTAGAGTATTTTATTTTATTTTAATAGAGTATTGGTTGCATGCATCCTGCTATACATGAAGTAAGCAATAACATTTTTTGTTTTCTTTACTATGAACTCGTTACGTTTGTTTTCAGATTGGTAAGTCGTTAAAATATTATGATTATTCTATTTGATTTTAGTTATCCATATGGTGTTATTAAGTGTGGAAAATTGAATGGAAAAATTGAATTTGTTAGTCTGCTGTTCATTAGTAATGGAAGATCCAAGGCTGGTGATAAAAAAATTTGGAATCCTTGCGTAGAGATTAAAGACTTCAAGACCTAACTAATTATTCATTATTCAATTTGATATTTGGTAGGTTTCTTATAATTTAGATATATGGAGCTTTTAGTTAAGGACATTCATGAGAGTTATGAATCTCAAAATTTTAATTTTTCAGGGAATGTTAGATATTGTTGGCTATTGACCCATCAACTCTAACAATATTCTATTTTGATCCATGTTGTTTAGGTAAAGTGAACACAACTCTAGAATTCGTAAAAGGCACGTAAGTTTTATTTTATTCTATATTATGTTTCTTTTACACAACCTTTTTCGTACAAAACTATTTATGTTTTGTTTTACATAACCTTTTACGTTTATAATTTCCTTTTGTTTTTTTTTTCCCCCCACAAAATATTTAAGTAGAGTTATTAGAACATTAGAAAGGCCCAAAGGAAGGAGAAAAAGAACTCCAACTTAGAATATATATATATATATATATATATATATATTAGTTGTTATACGAATTCTCGTCAAACATGGGCATATTTAGTGTTTTCGACAATATTCGACTTTGAACACTTGTAATTATGTAATGAGATTCATGAATTATATTATTAGAGATAAGAATATCATTCCTCAAGGAAATGTGAGATACATATTTTATTTTTCATTTATTTTGTACTTTGAATCCCTCAATATATTACTCTCTTACTCAATTGAATGAATTATGTAGTTTAATGAGAATAATGTCTACCGAAAAGAGAAACTAGATGAATTGAGAGTTGAATGGATCAAATATATGTCAAAACAAATTTGATTGTAAAAAAGGTATGCCATTATGTTTTGTTCCCTGATTGTGGAAAAATATAGTTTTTTTTTTTATTGACTTCAAAATTGTTTTATAAATCCAATTAATCAAATTTTATCTCAAGTTAAAAAGTCTTATTTTTCTGGTGACTGGATTACTTTTTCTTTTGTTTTTGTATTGTCCCTATTTTTTATGCACTTTATTTTTTCTTTATTGTTGTTTCTATTTTTGTATCGTCCGAAGTTCCTTTTCTAATTTTCGCTCATTGTTTTTGCACTGCCCCTATTTTTCCTGTCTAGGTTCTATTTCTGCTCTGTCGAGGTTATGTTTTTGTGTTGTTCAAGTCCTGTTCTAATTGTTCCACATATGTTTATGGTTCTTTGTTCCAGGTTCTATTTTTTAGTAGTCCTGGTTCCATTTTTGTGTTGCCCATGTTTTGTTTCATCCTTGTTGTCTTCTTATTTACGTGTTGTATTTTTCGTTGTTGTTCCTCTTTTTGTTTTTGCAACTTCCTAAGTTCTTTTTCTATTTTTCACTCCTTGTTATTCTGTTGTGCAGATTTTTTCTATCAATATTTTGTTTTTACTATACCTAGGTTACGTTTTTGTGTTGACCAGGTTATATTTTTAGCCGTTTCAGGATTGTTTATGCCTCACTATTTCAGGTTTTGTTTTTTGCGGTAAGTTATGTTTTGTGTTGTCCATGTTATGTTTCTTCCTTGTTGTCTCTTTATTTAAGCAATGTTCATCTGTTTTGTTTTTTTGTAGTTCCTCTATTCGATTTCTTCTTCGTTGTTCCTCTATTTCGTCTTTGCCTTGTCAGGTGTTTTTGTAACATTAATTAGGTCCTATTCAGGTGTTTTTTATGAACCTCCAACCACATGGTGTTGTCCAATTTATGATATGAAAATGACAAGTCCTATCGTTCTGTCCAATAACTTGAGGGACCTATACATATTTGTATTATATCGAATTTTAGTAATATTTTTTCTTGTTCAATTTTTGCGTTGTTTCTGCCGATAGTTCTGTGTCGTTTCTGCCCAAATTTCTACAATTGTTTTGCACTTTTTGATGTTGCCTAATTTTTGCATTGTTTTATGTTGTTTTACACCATTTTTGCCCAAACGTTTGCAAAGTTTTTCTATGTTGTCATCTATAGTTTAACAGCTTTTGTTATGTTTTGTTTTGCCAAAATTTTTGTTATGTTTTGGCTGCTGCTTTTTAATTTGGTTTGTATAGCTATTGTACCAGAAGCGTATTGTTGATCCTAAGATTTTGATGGATAATTAAAAGTTGATGTTTTTTGTGGAACTAACGGTTTAATTAAGTGTTTCAGTTTATTAGTTCCAAATGATGAAGATATGATGACAAAGATGATAAAGAATTAAGAGGTTGAAGAATTTGAAGAATCTAGGAAAAATAATTCAGGTTAAATTTGAACTCTTAATATCCCAATTAGGATCACACAGGACACAAAGAGATTTTTAAATAATTTTTATAAATATGTGTATTTTTTATAGGATCCTAAGTAGTTAAATTATTTGCTCCTATGTGTAATTGAAAAAGAAATATTAATAATTGATTAAAATTGAATTTAAGTATTTAGTGGAGCTAACCGAGAAAAGAAATTGGTTAAAGGGGCAAAAACATCAATGAAAATGGATTAAAAACGCTTAGAGAGAAGTGTTCTAGCATTAGTAAGTCAACAGGTAAGTCGACCGGAGCATAGAACGAAAAGTCTATGAATCTCTCAGTCGACATGTAGGTTGATTTGTACTTAAATATGAACTCTCTGTATCGATAAGTCGACAAAGCGGTCGACCTGTGACTAGAAATATAACTCTCTGAATCTCAAGATCGACAGATAGGTCGACCGATGGGCTATGGATTTTTGGGTTGGCTACATCCTGAATCGAGCAGTCGACCGATGATCCTTGGTAAGTAGACTTATGGAACTGTTTCAGGATATTATGGAATTCTGGATTTTATTCTAAAAGTAGCCATTACTATCCGTTTTATGATTAAGATTTACGACATATATTAGGGCTTTAATATTATTTGAGATATGCAACATATATTATGATATCCGTACAGATTTGGTTCATTAAGTTTGAATATTTCTCAATTTGGTACATGTAATTCTTTCTATCCTATTTAATTGTGATTGAAAAATATTTGAGGAACTTAATTGAGAAGTTTAAAAGCTTTAATTAAGTGATTTGAATCAGGATGAAGTCTTAATGATATAAGGGGTCTATAAGAGTAATTAAATGTCATAACAAGTGGGAATTAGCCATTGGAGAGTTTATTTTATTCCCTTTTATATAGACTTGCGTTTTTTACTTCAAAGTTAGACGAGATATCAATCATTCATATCTATTCAGCTCTTGTGCTTTCAAGAGTTATCATACTGTGAGTTTTGTGAGAATTGTCTTGAAAATCATTATTGAGATATTGAAGAAAATCATTGTTGATCATCGATTTGAAGTTGCATTGCTAATCACTATTTATTCGGTGAAATCCTGATGATATCTTTCCAAATTACTTTATATTAATCGCTGCTTATTTATTATTTGGAATTTGATCTTTGAAATTGTTTTCCAGATTTCTTATTAAAAAATATTTTTGAAACAATTTTTTGAGAAATTTGATTACGTGCTACCCAATTTTTGTTTAAAATCATATTTTGAATATCTCACTTTTCTATCACTAGTTTTGGGATATTAATTGAGTTCTAATTTATCTGGGGTGGTAGAAACTCCGAGTGGAAAAATCACTTATCAATTATTTGTAATTGGTGAGTTGCGTGTCAGATTAGATACTATTGGGAGTGTCTAATCAAGAGTAGCTAGTTTCAATATATTCTGGTAAGGAGATTGAGGTTTTGATATTTGTCTAAGGTATAAAAAGATTAAGTGTTAATTCTTCCTTGATTGAATTTGGGAGTGATTTTATAAAGGTTTCATCCTTACTTGGGAAAAGGATAGTTGGAATATTCCTAAACCTGTGAGCTTGTAAAAAGTAGAGGTTATTCCTAAACCTGTGATTTTTTTTTGTAAATGTTGATTCTGAGCTTCTGAAAATAATCTTTGTGAGTGTTTGGTTCCTACCTTTAAAGGAATTTTGAGTTTAGTGGGTGTGACTCTCTGTGGATCTCGGGGGATTGGATTAGCCAAGAGTAGTTTGGTGAAACTATTTAAATTTCTGGTATACTACTATTTTTCATTATTTATTTTTGTTGTTTGGCGTGCATCTAGTTGATATTATATTTCCGCTGTGATATAAAGATAATAATTAATTTAGGATTAAAATTAATTATTTGAACTTTTTGAAATATTTTCTCTGATAATGTTTTATCTACCCAATTCACCCCCTCTTAGGTAGCTTACTGGGCCAACATGTATATTCATGTTCTGTTTATAAAGGTTTTGTCCCATTTATGTTCTTTTTTTCTATTTTTTTTGTTCGGTTTATCTTACATTTTCATAAGTTTTTTTTTTTTTTTTTTTGGTACTGTTTCCAGGTAGTTATTGTTTCTTTGGGATTGATTTGTATTATTATTTGTCTATTTTGTAGTCTAAAGTGGAAGTGAAGCCACTGTGTGATTTATTTAAGGGTTGTAAAGCCACTTTTATCATTGGATATGGTCTAACATTGCAAGGCATCATTTTTTAGTAACCTGATGGCAAACGCTAGTTGAACTTCACCTTTTGATGCCTTATAGTTGAGATAGTGGGAGATTAGTTCACCATAAATTAGTTACTTTTATTTATTTTATACTCAATAGAAATTTTACATTCTAGACATTCAAACTTATAGAAATTCAAGTTTATGATTCTAGTATTGAAAAACACTGTTACTTGGGTTTTTCATACTGATGTCAAAATCTTATGTCATTAATATTTTAAATATTTTAGAAATATAAAATTCATTTGTTAGTTAATCTTTGATAGCATTTTTTCTAAAGTAGTGAGCGATTATTATTTTTTTAAGAAAGATGTGAGAAAAAATCACAGTTTTATGTGATTTTTTTTATTATTAAAGAGAACGATTTTTAAATGTGATAGAAAAGGGAGTAAACTTCTCAGCTTGATACAAAACTGAGATAGATAATTTTCAAATAATCATAGTTTTTGACTTTCGTCAGACATATATGACTCTTTAAATCACTTGGGAAAACTGAGTTATTAGATAGACTAATCATCTCGTTTTTTGACGCACAAGCGAGATTATAAATAAGTAAATCTTATCGTATTTTGATTACCATTATAGTTTTTTATATTATCTATCACAGTTGGTAAACGTGATAATAAGTATCGTACTTTCTATAATGCTTTCATGTATTACGGTTGGTTTGGAAAAAAGAAGTGTGATAAAACCCCATTATCATTGCTTTTAAATGTGATATATTAGGTTTTTTCTGTTGTGAATCACTTGAAGAGGCAAGCTCTGATCTTGACATGCACACTTATATAAATAGATGCAGATATGGATTTGACACGAATCTATGTGCAGACAATTGAGGGGTTATCATGAACACAATATTATCCTGGAGGGCTCTCTTATGGGACAATGAGTCATTTGCATTGACGTGTCTTGCATACTTCTCGAACTTGTAATCTCTTATGAGTTTTCCTAATTGCAACATAAACCCAATGTGCAAGTACGTGTGTGCACACAGATTTTATCATGGAAAGGTTTTCCTAAGACAAATATTATCTTAGGATGTAACATGTATCGAACATAAACTATCAACACATAACCTGATATGCAAGTATGTATGAACCTGAAGGAGAGAATTTTCCTTTTTTTTTTTTTTTTTTTTTTTTTTTTTTTTTAAGAACTTAGTGTGCAAGCTTGGATTCTATCAGTTGAAATAATTTTGCAAGTCCAATTTCATCATGCTGATGGATTTTTAAAGGAAACATGGGTTTACAAAGCAGATGAGGGATTTATTTTTTTGGAAAGAAAAATAGGTTTGACATGCAAGAATAATTTGAGATTATATTTTCCGAGGGAAATGTACTTGATATCTAAAATCAGATTTTCCCCCTTTTTGGTTCTAGGCCGAATTGAATAAATTTAAAGTACTTTTAAAATAAATATCAATTTTAAGTGGTCAGTTTCATGTTGCAAGAATGAAATTTGAGAAAATAATTTGAACATCAAAGTTTTGGAAAAAAAAAAATCAAAATTTAACCCCAAGTTTTGGTCATTCCAAGTTAATGGAGAAATTCACAAACAATTTTCAATTTTTATTTTTTTATTTTTTTTTTACTTTTACTTTTGAGGGATCCAATCGAATGATGGATGACCAAATAAATGTTATTATCATCAATTTAAAAAAATATATCAAACTAAATTGAAAATTTTAAAAAATACTCTTAGTGATAATTTTTCTCCTTTGCCATCAATCTTTGAGAAAGACACGCATTACTAACTCTTTTAGATGGTTTTCGGAGATTTAGGAGGTACCAAAACTTTTTCCCTACTAGGTGTGGAATATGAACATCATTTCTGGCAAAACGATAGGAATAGGGGAGCATATCGTCCATAGGATTGACTACATTCCTTCTCCGCAAGTAAGGAATCTTCTTAAAGGAGGGCCAAATAGCCAATCCTAGAGGGTTACACTAGTAGCGTATGGTGACTATCGTCATCTCCCTAGTTATGACCGTACACACTTAGGAACACTAGAAACGAGAAATATAATCAGTGAAACGATGGTATCCAAGGAAAATTAAAGACAAAATTTTGACACAATGATCCAAAGATAGCGAGGAACATAATGATAGAATTCTGATACAATGATCCAAGGATAATGAGGAACATAGTGATAGGTTTCTGACATAGTGATCCAAGGATAGTAAGGAACAAAGTGATAGGTTTTTGACCCAGTGATCCAATTATAGCGAGGAACAAAGTGATAGGTTTCTAACACAGTGATCCAAGGATAGTGAGGAACATAGTAATAGGTTTCCGACATAGTGAACCAAGGATAGCGAGGAATAGTGATAGGATTCTGACACATCCGTTACCAGAGATGGGAATTTGATGCTAGGGTTTTGTTTAAATGTGTGACTGAACCCGCATGAGATTTTTCTACATATCTTAGGATAGTTAAGAATCAGGTCAAATGTAATTGTAATAGGTGAAGTAAATTAAAGATTGATTGATTGATTTGTTTAATTGAGCTAGCTTTATCGAACTCTATCGGAGGGCCTACATATCTCAGATAGCCGGGACTGCCAGTGAAAATGATTGAGAGAATTCTTACCCGAGAAAAAATGGAGTTTTATGGCCAAATCCCACCTGGGACTGTCGACGAGGACTAGCAAACTTCTCGTAGGAAGTTACCTCGCATAAAATGTGCCCCAATCGTAGACTGGGGCTCTTTGATACTTGTTTCTTTTCAGGGATTATGGATTTCATTTCCTAAATTTTGAATTTTGCCTGAGCCCTAGCAGGGGAGTATCTTATCAAAGAATCTCGACAGAGAAACCTGATATAATGTGCCTTAACTTTACCCGGGGTAAATCTTATCACAAAATCGCGATGGAGAAATCAGATATAATATGCCCCAACTCTAGCTGGGGTATAAGAATATGTTCTAGGCGTTTAGGAGAATGTGACAGAGCCCATATGAGTTTCCCATGTATCTCAAACTGAGCGCATGATTTTTAATGTCTAATTGAGACTAGAAACCTCGTTGGTTTTGTTTTTTGTCTGGTCATGTCGCTGTTTCAGATTATGACCATTTAGATTACCAAAACCTAGCTGGGTTATCTACATATCTTTATTTTCTAGGTTAGGAATTAAGTCGAAATGTAGTTCGGCCCTCTCTATGCTGAATTATTTATTTATTTATTTATTTTCATATTGCCGACTGAACCCACAAGGGTATCCTACATACCTTGGTGGTCTACCAAGGATCAGTTCGAAGCGTAGTTTCAAACTTTTTCAATTCCACTTTTTAAAGTTGACGACCGAACATTGTAAAAGTTGCCTACGTATCCCTGTTTTCAAAGGGAATCTGGTCGATATGTAGTTCATCATCGTAATGATTGATTTTTTATTATTTAGGCATTTCATTTTACGTCGTGGAACGAAAATGAACGTTGTTTTTATGGAAAAATCCCGAATAAGGTGAAATGTACCCCAACTCTGACTAGGTCAGTGATTAGATAAGTTCCATTGGCTAATCTAATCCAATACTTCTTATTGTGTGATCATGATCATTATTAGTGTAAAATATGCCCTATCCTGCGAACTAGGGAAAATACTAATTAGCCACTAGATGAGAAGCTAAGTTTGTTTGTCTTGCTATTTATCGGAGGTGACGAAAAATGAATTTTGGATCTTTATTGTGAATCCCCGAATACACTTGCCAACATGTTTGAATAAAAAGGACTTTCGAAATGGGAAATCAATTCTTAGAATTCGCCCGGTTGGTCTAACACCCAGGCTTTTTAATCTTTCACTAAGTCTAGACAGAATTGATAGAAATGATTTTACCTATAATGTTGAGACTTGTTGATCATTATTGGAATTGGGATGGTGAACCTCCTCCTTTCCATTTAATCATTTGGTTCAAGTATTTTTTGCTTTGAATGTATGTATTTAAATAGTCTAGGTATTGGCCTAGTAGAATACCCAAGGGGGGGGGGTGAATTGGGTAATTAAAAATTATCAGAATAAAATTTAATAAATCAAATAATTAATTTTAAGCCAAAATTAATTATTATCTTTATAACACAGTGGAATAATATAATCAACTAAGTGCACAGCCAAATAATAAAAATAGTCAAGTAAATATAGCAACACACAAAAGATTTATACTGGTTCACCAAGCTATTCTTGGCTAATCCAGTCCCCTGAGCTCCACGGAGGTCGCACCCACTAAAACAAATATTATTTTAAAGGTAGGAACCAAACCCGCAAACCGATTCTTTTACAGGCTCAGAATCAACCTTTACAATATCTTTTTCCCAGGCTAAGGAAGAACCTCTACTTTTTACAGGCTAAAGAATAACCTAATTCTTTTTAACACTAAGGCACTAGAATCAAAACATCTCAAAACACTCCAACTATTATTTTCACAGGTAAGGATGGAACCTTTAAAAATCACCCAAATCACAATTCTATCCAGGAAGAATCACTACCTCAATCTTTTTATAAAAAGAGACTGAAACCCTTACCCTTAATTAAATACCCCTAACGGTATTTAACCCGTCACAACTCACCAATACAAAAATTGATAAGAAGTAAATCTCACTCGGAGCTTATACAACCCTAGATAAATAATAACTCAATTAATATCCCAACTAATAATAGAAAAACGTGAGATACAAAAATATGATTTTAATAAGAATATAGGTAGCAAATTGGAGCACGTAATCAGATTCAAAAAATTATTTGGAAAACTATTTTCTTCAAAAATCAGAAATAATTTCTAAGATCAATTTTCAAATATAAAATCAATAAAAAAATAATAATCAATTTGGAAATATCTCAACCGGAATCCACCGAAAGAAAATAGTATTGCAATGTAACTTCAAATCGGTAGCAGCAATGATCAGCAAATGATTCTCTTAGAAAATCTCACTCAATTCTCAATAAGATATCTCTTAGAAAAGCTCACTCAATTGATATATTCTGATCTCTCTTGATAATATATGAATTCTTTCTCTTAGAATGATTAGTCATAAATAAAAATTCGCAGGTCTATATATAGGAATATGAAATCAGCCTTATAACAATTTGTTTACACGTGTCATGACAATTAATAGCACTTATAGACCCCTTATATCACAATGACTTCATTTAGGTTCAATTTCATTTAAAAACAACTTTCAAATCTTTCAATTAAAACCCTTCAAATATTTCTCAATTTCAAGAACCAAATTGAGAAACATTAATATTTAATGTACCAAATCAATAGGATTTAATTAGTATGTGAACCATATCTTAAATATAGATAATATCCTTGAAATATCTCTCAAATGCCAACCAAAAATGGCTACTTTTGGATATAATTTTGGATTAAACAGTATCCTAAAACAGCGCATCCGGTCGACCGATCAATCGACAGGTAGATTCAGGTTGTAGCCAAGGCGTTCATCGGTCGACCTGCCTATCAACCTGTAGATTCAGAGAGTTTGCTTTTTCTTCACCGGTCGACCTATCAGTTGACTTGTAGACTCAGAGAGTTCAGCTCTCTTGGCCGATCGACCTGTTGGTCGACTTAGAGATACATGATCTTTCAGCTACTTGGTCCGGTCGACTTATCAGTCGACTGATGTATTCTAGATCTCTTCTCTGAATACGTTTTTAACTTATTTTCTTTTACGTTTTCGCCCCTTTAACTATTTGTTCTTCTAAATTAGCTCCACTAATATTCTTATATTCTATTTTAGTCATTTAAAATTATTTCTTTTCAAATCACACAAGAGAAAATAATTTCACTTAATCAAAACACACATAAATGATAAAAACCTTTTGTGCAATATGTGTGTTCCTAATTGGGATATTAAGATTTGAAATTTACCTGGATTATTTTTCCTAATTTCTTTAAACTCTTTATTGTTCAATATCTTCAACATCATCGTTTAGCATCCATTTAATTTGCATCTTCATTATTGGAACTTTAAATCACTTAAACACTCAATTAAAATGTTAGTTCCACCAAAACATCAACACTTAATTATTCATCAAAATCTTAGGATCGACACTAGGTCTTATTTCTTGTATTTTGAGAGCCAAATTATTGTTAGAAGAAAAAAAAAATCCCCATCCCCTTTCCTTTGTTTGGTCACTTGAATGGTATATTGACGCACTTCGAATTTCAATAGCAGAAGAAGTAGAGACTCGAGAAGCGGATGAAAACAAGTTTCATCTTTCTCTCTAAGTCGTCCAAATCCGTTCATTTTTTAAAATGGTTTTTCAAGGACTTTTCTAGGCATCGGTTTTGAAAAACGTCTTGGGCCGAGATTTTATGTTAAAAAATAGAGTTTCCACCTAGCATGGGATTAAATGGTGTGCTAGGTCAACAAATTTTGAAAATTCATTTTTCTTTTTAGAATGGCCCGTGTTTTGACTTCCATAGGTCTTTGTTCTAGAGATAATCTTTAGTGAACGAAATTAATCCCTAGACAATATACTCCCATAAACGTCAATATTAGTATTATAGTTTAATTCGTTAATTTGTTTAGTTTTATTATTAATATAAAAACCCTAAAATTGAATCGCCTAGATAAAATTTGGTTATGACTATCGCGGTACTTAACGACAATTTAATCCATTCCCTATAGATAAAATAACCCTTACTCTTTCCACTATATTAAAACTTGACTCATACACTTGCGGTAAAATTAGTGACGTAATATTCCGCTACCAAGTTCTTGGCACCATTGCCAGGGATTGATTTTTAGATTGTTGTTGATATGGTGAGTAAGTAACTTGATTTTAATTTAGGTATTTATTTTATTTATAATTTTTAGTTTTAGTTTGTTTTGTCTTGCGAGGTACTTGAAGATATTAGATCAACAAGTGTTATTACATTTCTTTCAATGAGATTCTAAGTCGTTTTATTATGCTTGGGATAAATACAAGGTGTTGCTATTTCGGTTCCCTAGTCATGGTTTCCCAAGGGAGTGTCAACTACTGAACTTCATCAATGAGTTACAAGCCACAATAAGAAATTGGGTTAAACGAGGAAACAGTACCACCTCTTTCGACCTACTAATTGCGGACAATGCCTATTGGTTGTTAGAAGACATGTCAGAGTTCGATTTTCAATATTGGAATTATTCAACAAGTTACCAAAGCTTGAGGGATAGTTCCAACGTTTCGGCTCCATGGATTGACACCCCAGAGCAACATGTGGAGTCTTCTCCCACCCTAGGAGATATGTTCGCCAAATTTATGGAAGAGACTTTGATTTTTTGGAGGGAAACGCATGACTGTCTCAATGAGCATGAGGATTGTCTTGACAATATTAAGATGACCTGCACTAAAATTGATGTGACCGTAACGTCTCTTCAAACACAAATTGGTCATCTTATCTGCTTTATTGAGGTAGAGTAAAAAATACTGGCACAGAGAGAGACACACACCCCATGCATTGAAAGCTACCATGAGGAACCAAATACAAGTGGGAGGAACTTGGGTTTGTTCGAAGATGATGAAAAATCACAAGATAAAACTTGTGATTATCCACCATTTGAGATCCACATTGAGATGCCACCATTGATTGAAGACGATCACATCTCTGAGGATCCGATGTGGCTCACCTATCCTCCATCACTTCCAACTCCATTCATTCAGGCCAACCAAGCACATGAGATGGAGTAGAGTCGAGTTGAAAATATGGGCAAATTATTATCACATCTCGCCAAGCTTGAGGGCGTTCTGAACCAAGACCTGTATGTTGTGTTGTATGACACATACTATGGGTGGAAGCCACTATTTGACGAGCCCTTCTCTGTGTAAAGCTGATAACATTAAACCAAGTGCTTCTTGGAAGGTAACCCAATTTTCAAAATAAATTAGAGTATTACCGCCAACATCACTCGGAGGCGAGATTATCTCACCTCCCAAGTACGTGTTCTAAACCCCATTCATCAGCATGCTACATTTCAATTGTTGAGATCGACGATTAGGTCATTGTGGACACTGACTGTTTTAAGTAGTATGTTTTCTTGTTGTTAGTTGTGTAGTTAAGTTAAATTGTTTTCATGTATGCATGTTTGTTTAGTTAGTGTAGTATGTTTGTGTTTGTAGTAGTAGTTGTTGTGTGTTGAGTTTTGTAGTTCTTCTGGGCCATTACGCGATATGAAATTATCCCCTGGTTATTTTTCGAGATCAAGGGTAATGCTCATTCATGTGTGTTCTGTGTGCTTGACTTTTCGTTTTGGTAAAAGTTATTGTGGATTCTAATTTGCACGAGTAGGTAGACTCAATGTACTAGCTATCCAATTGATTTGATACCGATTATTAAGTAGCAAGTTCATAACAATTTTAGGGCTTTTAGAACCTGATTGGGAGAAACTTGAGGCAAAATCCTAGGTGAGGTAGTTCATGAGACATGATTTAGGCATTCGTTTTGATCGCTTGAGCCTTTGAAGCTTACCATGCTATATGTTTTATCCCTCGTTACCCTGTCGAAGCTTGTAAGCCATTTCAATTCTGAACATGTAACAAATACCCTGGCCAATTGAATTTTTTTCAAACCATTATCGCTAAACCAAAGGCACAAATCGAGTGAAATCAAGTTAGCTTTTGTTTATGCTACTTGAAGTGAGCGGTAGGGTTTTGGGCGAACTATTAATTGGTTTGGTATTCGAGTACTCACTTGTTATTTTTCTATCGTATTTCCACAACCATGAAATTATACAAATCAAATAAGTTTGGGGGTGTGTTTCACTAAAAAAAATACATGTGTATATACGGTTTTATTTTTGTTTGTTTAGACAAGTGAGTAATACATTTTAAAATGCTAGTTTAGGGTTTTTTTGAATTAATCTTTGAGGGTTCAAGAGTGATTGAGTGCCAAGCATGTGACTTAGGTACCATCGAGTTAATAACATTTACTTATTCCCGATATACCTTTGGCCATTTAACAAAAACCAAACCAAGTTCTATTGATCTTTTTGAATTTTCAAGTCTACATTAATGGAGAGTAGAACCTAGTTAGGCATATGGATAGCCTAATCCTTTATGGTCTAAGTCATGAGCTTTATTAGTGAATAATACAATCCGGTCTTTGGATGGTTATATTATTGAATTTTCGCACACACACTTGAACAGGATCTAGAATGGCATTTACCATTATTGAATGTTGAAATTCTAGAATACCACATGGTGCGTTTTGTTCTTGAACTCGATATGATTGGGGGCCGTTGAGGGAAAACATTTTGGTCGATAAGTTGAATTCAAAACTCACATGTCATTCATTTTTAGTTCGTTTGTGTTTTTTTTGTTTTTAGTATTTAAGTTTGTTAATTAATTAAAGTAGTTTATTTTATTGTGTGTTTTTGCTTGAGGACAAGTAAACGTTTGAGTTTGGGGTATTTGATGAGTAGTTTATTTATCGAAAAATCAATTACTTTTAGATTTAAATATTTGTATGTTTTCAAGAATTTTTGTTAGTTTAATGTGTGTTTGTATTTCTTTATAGATTTTTAAATAAATGGGAGAAAAGATGTAAATTCGGTTCAGGTGTAGTGACTTCAAGGCCATTTTTGACAATGATACGATCCTATTTTGGAAAATATCAAAACATAGAAGTTGTAGATCTATATCTTAGATTTCCATAGGTTTTTGAATCACATTAATCTAAGTTCGGACAAGAAAGTGATGTCCAAAAGACCATTACTATCGCCGTGCTTCCCACCGTTGCAGCGGTCAGACGCTACCTGGATAAGATATTTTGGGATATTTTGGATCCCTATGATATCCCCTCTTCCCCCAACACCTAAGGAACATTTTTTGGAGTGTCTTGAGAGTTCCAAGACCATACAAACTAAGAGGATCATCCATTTGAAGTGGCAAAAATGAGATTGGAGCGGACTTAGCGCATATGGAATCACTCATTCTTCAGATTTGGCTATTCTCCTTTGTTTATCTATTTTATTTTTGGATTTGGTTCATTGTTTTGATGATATTTATCTCTTGTATTGTTTAATACTGGGCTATGTCCATGTGTAGATAAACATCTATTGTCTAGGGAGCAACTTGTTCATGAAAACGTGGTTTAAATAAATTGATGTTTTGTTAACGGTTGATTATCTTTATTCAATTGTATTTACCATTTTATTACTTCCATTATATTCTTGTTTTAATATATTGGTTGTTTGAGAATACGAGATTTGACACTTGGGAGAGGTAATCCCGAATTCGGACTAGGGTTTAAACACAACATGACGATCTAATGACTCGGGAGAGTATTAGAAAGTATGCAATCCGTGAGGTTGGGGAAAGACTAATATGATCAGTGTTGTTTAGACGCTAGATGGGGACATCAGCATTGACACAAAGTCACATATTCATTCACTTTACCCTCGGTAGAGGTAGTAAGTGAGTTTTCGATACCTAGATTGTCGGATAGTTTGAATGTCGTTAATGTAAACTAGATTGAATCGAACACGTATTAGTAAATGAAGTTAATCCCTAGAAAATATACTCCCATAAATGTCAATATTAGTATTATAGTTTAATTAGTTAATTAGTTTAGTTTTATTTTTAATATCAAAACCCTAAAATTGAATCGGCTAGATAAAATTTAGTTATGACAATCGTGGTACTTAATGACAATTTAATCTAATCCCTGTGGATACGAAAACCGTTACTCTTCCTACTATATTAAAACGTGACCCGTATACTTGCGGTAAAAGTAGAGACGTAATATTCCGCTACCAACTTGGTCTCTTGTTTTGGTCTTGTTTTGCTCTGAACGAATTTAGGATGGAAGGCAATATTCTCTAAGATTTGGTAATCATTACTAATGATTGACAATCATTATCAATCATTACCCTCCCTACAATCATATTTCATACACATGGGTGCATTAATGGCTTGATGTGACGCATCCGGTTCGGTTTAGGGGCTATGTACCGGTTAGATTCATTATTTCAAGTAAGTTTTCATAAATGATTCCAAGGTTCATTGCACCTAGTATTGAAGTGTCACTTTGGATTTAATGCTAGGTGATGATTCATTGTTTGGAGGCCACACATTTGGTTCATTTCGGATGGAATTGGGTTAACTTACCTTGTAACCGACAGTTGATTTTCAATCTCCTAGTTAACCCTAAGATATTTTGGTAAAAATATATACATACTGTGAACCTATCCATTCCATGTCATACCAAGTATTTATTGCTTGATGCGATGTCCATTTAATGCATTGGCTTGGTGGGAAACTAATTATGGTTTGATTTCAGTAACGAGTAGTCTCATTTCAATGTTTTTGGTTAACTCTAACATATTTTGCTCAAAATATCTAGATACCTTAAATGTAGCCTATCCATGTCATCCCAAGAATTTAATTATTTATGGTATGTGCATTTAATTCACATTAAATGCCTAACTTAGATGGCTAACCGAATCAGTTTTGTTTCGATAGCGGTTGCTTGCACCCTAAGTGTCTTGGTTCCCTTCCTTAGACATTTGGTAGGTAACCTCGAGGAAGGTTCCTTGGTTATTTCAAGGTCTTTTTATGTGGGCCTTTAATGATGGCTAGGACTTTAATCCATTGGACCTAAGGTGGTTTGTCAAGACTACTTGAATTTGGTGGAAATCCAAATCAAGCCCAGCTCCTTAATGACCCTTGTGATTTAGGGCTTGTCATGACCTTTAAAAGCCTTAATTAAGGTATCTTGGATTGTTTATTGGTGGTATGTTATGTAATATTCACAAATAAATAATTTTTTTTTGTGCTAAACCGATAAGATTCAGTGATTGTAAATATTTCAGGGTCAGGATAGGTAATCGGAGTAATTGTTTGAAATATCCTATAATTTAAGGATAGTCACCAATTTTTATCTATACTAAATATGATTTAATGAAAATCAAACTTTAATAAAGTCATTTTAAACCCCCTTTAAATATAGGAATTTCGAAGTTTACCCAAAACTTCTACTTAACTTTATTTTGTCAATTTTAACAAATTTTGTTTTTCTCATGTTTCTGGGCATTTTTTAATATTATAAAGTGTGATCTCAGATAGAAATTCATTCTATTGAAACATAAGTTTAAATTTTATCTGAACTTGTATTTTATTTGACACTGATTGGGCGGGACAAAATGCGGTGTCTACTTGTATGCTGACTTTTCTCTTTGGGAGTTAGCGACTCTTCGTTTATCAATGGTATTCTTCTTTTGTCAAAAGATCCATCTTGGAGGTAATTTTAGGGTGTACCCATCTTGCCTCAAAATCATTAATTCTTAACGAAATCCAAGTCTTTTATGGTGCACGATGGTTTTTCTAGGTCTACGGCCTCCTGATGAAGTTTGGTTGCAAGATAAGATTTAATAGGAATTTTTGGCTTTTATGTTTGGTTGTTTTAATGGTGGTCTCACGGGATTTTTATGTGTTTTTTACCTTGGGACAAAATTTCATTAAGGGTGATATGCCAAGTTTTCTCTTGCTTCATCCCTTTGCTCTTATGCCTTTTGTCCTTTCTACTTATCTGTATTAAAATGTTAGTCATGAAAGAAGCATAACATATAAAGAAATAGAGGTTATGGTTAATAAACAAAGCTTGCATAATCATGTATATTTTTTATTTTTAGAAATAATTTCTTCCATAGGAGTATGATGTTAGATAGTAGCGATTTATTTTGCTACACTGCAAGTGTACGGGTCAAGTTTTAATAGTGTAATGATAAGTAGAGTGTCGTATCTACAAGGATTGGTTTAAATCATCACTAAGTACTGTGATTATAGTAGCCCAACTTTATCTAGGCAACCAATTTTAAGGTTTATACAAAATAAAATAAAACTAAAACAAATATAATATCAAAAGCAAAATAAACTATAGACTTCCTATGCACAAAATTTCTAGGGACTTGATTTCATCTCATTATTCCCATGTGATCCTATTAAGAATATTAAGTAATTATTAGTCAATTACATTCATTCAATAATCGAGGTCACTCGTGCTCCCTCACGACCTCTCCCGAGTGTCAAGTGAGAGAATATGCAAACACTTCAATACTGATATCCATATCTAGTATTTAGGTGCGAACATTCTTTATACCTCGACCTTATCGATTACCCAAGTTTTAAATATCTCTATTAAAACTTACGTTGTGCTTAACCTAAGTCCGAACCCGAAATTACCTCTCTCTGAGTGTTAAATCCTAAGTTCTCGAATCAACCAAGATATTATATAGAAGCATAACTTGGAAGCATTAATAAGGGAAGCATAATTGAATAGAAATCCTAGTTGATAAATCTAGAACTTGATCACCTCCCGGTCTCACAAGATCCTAAATTCCCAACTCGATTACCTAGGTATTGATCTCCTCCCGGACTCACAACAACCGAAATTATGCACTCTCAATTCCGGTCGCAAACTCAGTCTCTATCAAGCATAAAATTCACAACCTAAAATCATCTAAATCATTGGTCACATGAATCAAACGTATTAAACATAGAGAGACATAAAATGGAATTAAAACTAACAATTAACAAAATATTCAAAACATAGTTCAACGAGAATACATCAAGCCCTAGATATGAATTTTAATTCAACATAGTGGAATTCATAACTAATCTTTTCAAGAAATTTATAAATGCAAGCATGTTCATCACAATATCACAAATACAAAATTCAATAACTATTAGGGTGAGAAAAGGAAGAGAAAACTCTTTTGTGGAGATGAGCTTCAAGTCTTCATATTTTCAATGATCTTCACTCCAAGCTCCTTCTCTAGTATTTTTGTACCTCCAATGGTGTTTCTTTCCCCAATCTCGCCACCCTAGGGTTTGAGGCATAAGGTGGTATATATAGGCTCCAAAATGAGGGTTTCATATTCAAATTAGCGCTACATCGCAAGTCTTTCCCAATGTAGCACACACCTTCTGAAATGATTTGGAAAGCTAAGAAAAAGATCTACAACTTTCATATTTTGCATTTTTCCAGAATCAGATTGTATCATGATCAAAAATGGACTTGAAGTTCGTCAAGCGGCGCTACAACATGAATCAAAATGTGCTGCAACGCTGTTTGGTTGGCGCTATATCCCCAAAACGAGGTGGGTTGGGAACTCGTGTTGTAGCGCTATTTTGTTGGCACTACAACGCCAACTCACACGGTTCACTATTCATAATCATGCGGTTCATTGTTTACGCGGTTTATTGTTCACACGGTTCACTGTTCATGCATGCGGGGTGCTATATAGGCTTTCGTTTGGTTCGTCTTAATTTTTTCATTTTTTTCGATTTCCTCTAAACCAACACCATTTTGTTCTCTTCTTCTTTCCACATTACATCCCCAATTTTCATGCTGCAGCCCCAATGTTCTGACCAAAACCACTTGTTTTTCTCCGTTGCAGACCAGAACAACCAGCTGCAATTCGGACTTTCTGATCAAATTGTCATATTTTCACCTTTTCTCCCATTTATTTATAATTCCTACAAAACAACACAAAAATACATTAAACTAACAAAAATGCTTGAAAACTCACAAATATTTGAATCTAAAAGTACTTGATTTGTTGGTAAATAAATCACTCATCATTAGACTCGATCACCTATCAGAGGCTTCAAGATTTCTAGCAACGTTTGACCTTTCTACCTTCAAATCCCAAAACAGATAAAATCACTCGTCAAATTCCTCGATTTTTCGACCCAATCATAGTATGGCAGACTTTAGAGGAAACCCAAACTTTACTGATAAATGAAAAAATAGAATAAATTTGATGTCTCCTTTGTTTTATTTATTTTTCTTTATATATTTGTCATTTTTTTCCATTAATGCCCTTTCATATTTTCACTAAGGTCGACTGCCACATTTTCGCACCTCAGTGCCCTTTTGGGTTTTCACTGGGTTGGTGGTTTTTGTATCATGCTACGATCCTTACTTTCTTTCCCATAGTGCCCTTTCGGGTTTTTAACACATCCTCGGGTCATATAATTTCTATACCCCTTTTTGTCCTCATTTCCTTTCGGTCTTGAGTCTAGGTTTATATATTTTTTTTTATTTCTTTTATGGGTAGAACTTCTTGATCGCATCAGAATTTAGGGGCTTTGAGAACTCTTCTCCATCCATATCTTGAAGTATTAAGTTCCCATGCCCTAAATCTTTCTTGACGATGAATGATCATTTCTAATTTGGTGCGAACTTTCCCTTAACTTCGTCTTGGCATGGGAGATCTTCTTATGTACTATCTCGGCTGTGATTTCCAATTTTGTTTCGTTCATAAGTGATGTGAAGTTTGGACTGACATATAATAAGCCATGCGAGCATCCTGTTCTATTCTTCATGACTTTCGTCCATCTTCCTTAGGATCTTCTTGATGTTATTTTTAGTGACTTCAACTGCTCTACTCATCTTAGGACCGTATGGTGCGGATTTCTTGTGCTTGACTTTCAACTGAGTATATATGGATTTCATCATTCCACCTATGAGATTCTGGGAAATTGACCACGATTAGGACTTGTGATACTCTGAAATGTAATAGGATATTCTCCTTGAAGAGCTACATTATAGTATTTTGGGTGACACACATAAGCAAGACTGTTTTGGCCTATTTTGGGGAAATAGTCAGCAGCTTACAAGATAAATCATCATTCTTTTCGTCCGACATGCATGACTTTGCAACCAACCCTACCTCTTGGCATGATTGAGGAAATTTTACGCTATCTTCTTTATTTACTAGGATTTGATTATGTCTACAGAATCCATCTACAAACGATGAAATATTGCACCCGACAATGTCACCCAAGTTGAAGTGGATATCAAATAGTGGGAAGTCAACTTTTGGGTGGTCCGCTCCATTTGGTGCAACAGTGTTATCATCTTCTTTCTTTGATGGGAAACTTGTGCATTACGATTTCGTTCAATAGCCCTACTATCTTATTTGTAGGGCCATATGAATATATCTTGGTATTTCTTTAATAAGGCTAACGGTTTGTCTTTTTCTTGGTGACTTTCCAACCTTGGTTTCTTTTGGATTATTTCAGATCTCCTGGATTTACTATTTTTAGGCTCATCTCCTCTCAGAATGAGTCATTCCTCGAATCATTCTAAGGCTTGTTGGACTTCTTTGGTGTTTTGGGAATAAGGTCATATTTTGCTTCGATTTCCATTAAATTCCCAATTCATTTTGTTATCTAGATTGTACTGTTCGAGAAGATGTTTTTTCATTATTGTATGGATTATATACGAGATTATTTAGGCACCTAAAAAGTAAACATAAAATCTTATTTTAAATATTTCAATTTCCAGCATAACTATTATTTCAATTCAAAAAAATGAAATTTCAAAACACAAAAAAGGCCTAGGGATAGGATAATCTCAAATATCTGGTGGCCAGTTAGATATGAGATAAAGGTTACTACTTTTTGATCATCACTGTAACGACCCGATTTCCCAGGACTGCCACGTAGTTTCTCCCTTCGAAAAATTAACACTAAAACGAAACGACCAATAGTTCACCTAATAAAAATCCGAAATAATAAAATTTACAAACTACGACGGGGATAATTATAATTATCAAATCAATTATGATAACCTCATTTGATTACAGGTAACCAAATAAAACTTTAGAGTGTATCAAATGAATTTCTTCTCCAAATGTCGCAACAAGTACTACTGGCACAAGCAAAAGAAAAAAAAAATTGTAAACATTTATATTGAGTCCTTACAAATTTGAAGGTGAAATATTAGCAGATTATAGATTTCCAATTTCATGGCTTTCCAATTATATTTATTCTAATGAGGCCTAACAATATGAAAAAGAATAATTATAATAATTTCATTTTATAAAAATCTAAAAAATTTATAAACTACGACGATAATTGTAACTATCAATTTATCGAGTTGATTTTACAACCGTAAATAATAAATACAGTTATAACAAATTAAATAGAAATTTAAATGAAATTCCTGTCGTCGTTTCATTCTCACCGACCCTGCAATCAAAACTATGAGGTCATGAGCCAACGCTCAATAAAATTTCAACCCCTCTAATATGTGTATCTAATCAAACCCCAAATAAACATATAAATGTGTATCTCACATAATTTTCACATAATACGTACTCATAAATATTTCATGAAAAACAAAAATTATCACAGTAATAACATAAACTACACAATATAAGGAGAGATTAAATATATTTATTAAAAGGCGTTAGAAGTTCTACCTGAAATCCGAACCCGAAATCCGAATCGAAATATTTTTCTTGCTAAAAAATCATTCGAGATATATATTTTCAAATCAACATAAACTAATTCTAGAGATTCTTACCCTTTGTTTTTAATATATATCTATCTATATTGATAACTGCTCAACACATACATGACCACCTCTTCTTGTTTCTTTTTTGTTTTTTTTTTTTTTGCTTAACACACACACACACACACATATAATATATATATATATATATATATATATATATATATATATATATATATATATATATATATATATATATATATATATATATATATATATATATATATATATATATATATATATATATATATATATATATATATATATATATATATATATGGTTTGGGATGGTTGTCTTCTTTAAGAAGGCAACCATCTCAACCATGTATTTTTATTTTATTATTTACATTTCTATCCCTATTAAAATTAAGAAAATATTAATTATATCCCAAAAATTTTAAAATTATATTTTATATAACACAATAGTCCCAAAACTTTTAAAAGACAATTTAAAATTAATATTTAACTCCAAAAATTATCAAATTTTATTTATACCATAAATTTGCAAAACAATCCCAAAACTATTAAATTATATAAAATATTATTTTCAAAATATAAATTTTGGGGGTATCACAATCTACCCCCTTTAATTAAATTTTGTCCTCGAAATTTCGTTTAGAACAATAATAATTTAGCATTGCATGCACTGTCACCACCATCGCACTGTCAAGACAATAATATGGTTAGTCACTCTCGATTAAATCATAATAATTGAAAATCACCACCACGCTCTCATTGCGCTATTCTGATAAAAATAGTAATAATGTATGTATAACGTTTTTCAAGAAAATCTCAATAATTATCTTACACTCTGATCCTATATATCGCTAGTAGTGAAACAATATCTATCTGAATATTTTATCGATGTACTGTCTTCATAATAGAAAAATAATTTATGAATCAAGCACGTTTATCAAAATTCACATTCCAACAGAAATATAGTCATATGCTTAACCATATCAAAATAAAAAACTTAATTTAAATCAACATATCAACTTTTATATAATAAAGTACCACATATTTCATTGTCAGCCATAGGATCGTTTTCCTCACGATCGGGAGTTATAATGGTACCATAACCTGTCCATTTGTGTAATCTAAGATTGCAATCAGTGTTAGGGTCATATAATATCTCCAATGGTAGGAGCCAGCAAGTGGTATAAACCACCATATCACGATGATAATCATTATCGTCAACAACAACAACAGATATCAACCCCCTGCAAAATTTGCCCTCTTGTCAGGTCACAATATAACGTCGTACAGGACATGGCCTCCTATAAGGACCAATCACATCTCATAGGACATGTTCTCTTGACGAGAAGACTATGGCATAGTCGGATAATAAAATCACTTTTCGCATTTAGAAATTTACTTGATTCGCATCACGTTATAAAATAATCCATTTTAATAAACTTTTTATTTCCACATTTTAGTACAAAAATATAATTTGACAATTTACATAGAAAACAATGCACACGTTGTCTTCATAATATAAAAATAATTTATGGAACAAGTATATTTATCAAATACCACTTTTCAAAATAGAATATAACCACATAATGGGCAGTAACAAAATCCCACGAATATCATTATGATGAAATAATTTAATTTGAGTCAATTGAATATAAATCAACCAATTAAATCACTTTTATATAATAAAATACCTGTAACATACTTTTCTAATAGCCATAGGATCATTTCACCTCATGATCGAGAGTTATGACCGTACCGAAACCTATACAACTATGCAATCTAAGGTTGTTATCAGTACCAGGGTCATTCCATATCTCCAACGGTAAAAGCCAAATGATGGTATAAACTACCATATTAACAATATAATTAACTACCTGCAGGACTTGCCCTCTAATAGGTGTAAAATACTTACGTATTTCCAAATCGGTTTTGTTAGTTTTCGAGTACGTTTATAGTTATTTTTTTGTGTTTTAATTAGTTTTCATACTTTTTGTATAAATCAGGTGTGGGGGGGCATAAAGATAGTAAACTGGATCTAAAACGATGAGATCGAACCAAAGCGATTCCAAGTTACGGTGGATAAACAAGCTCGGAGGCTAAAATATAAAACAGGCCTACCGCCTAGGCGGTGAAGAAGTTGAGAAAAGAGCAAAATGTTACTAATGGACGACCACCTAAGCGAAGATTCCTTCGCCTAGGCGAAAATCCAGTAGAAAACGAAGATGGGCTACTGATAGCCGCTCGCCTAGGCGAAAATCCAACAGAATGTTCTCCCAGTCCACCGCCAACTTTACCACCTAGGTGATCAGCCGAACTAACCTAATTTCTCTTAGGCGAAGCTTTCTTTGTCTAGGCGGATTTCCCCTGCACAGTCTTGAGATATTTTTAGGATATTTTGGCTATAAATACCCCCTCCCCTCCCCCTTCCCCGCTCTCTCTCTCTCTTGATATCTTGGTTTTTTGAGCACCTTAGGATATATTTAATCCTAGGTTTAGGAGATTTAGAGGTGGATCTCACATCCCGAAGTGGAGAAGACGGCGAATCGATCGTTGAGCGTTCTTAGCGGTTTATCTTCGGACGAGGCTAAGTTCTTCGATTGTTTTTCCTTATTTATTTATCTTAGGATCATGTGAGAATGTTTAGCTCGATTTATATGTTTATGCGGCTATGTCCACGAGTTAAATATGGATTGTAGTAGGGATTAACGGTATATTTATAAATATGTTTGTTTGGATAATTTCGGTGTTGCGTTTATGTTTGTTCTTCGTAGTTTGATTGTGTTTATCGTATTATTTGTTTATTATACTTAGAATGATAAATAGAGAATACGGGGTTTTGACAAACCCCGGATTCGGATTACGGTAAACAAACGTCACGATTCTATAACCCAATCGGGGTTTGAATCGTGGACAATCGATGACGTTGGGGCAAGACTCACACTACCTAGGGTCGTTGAGATATTGAGGGGGACTTCTTCGTTGACTCGAAGTTGTGTTATATCACTCGTCTTACACTGGGGAGAGGTGGCGAGGGAATTTTAGAACGGAGATTGTCGATAGGGTAAACACAACGCGACGATCTAATAACCAGGGAGGGAGTTAGATTGTGTGTAATCAATGACACTGGACAAGACTCACGTGACCTAGGGTCGTTAAGACGTTCAGGGGGACTTCTTCATTGACTCGAAGTCATGTATGCCCCCGTCTTACACTCGGGAGAGGTGACGGTGGAGTTTACGTACCGAGATTGTCAAATAGGTCGAACACTGTAAACTTGAGTAAATCGAAATCGAACACGTATTTGTAAACATGTTAATCCCTAGGCAATTCTTGACCCTAAAACATATTAGCATATTAGTGTAGTTAATTTAGGTTATATTAGTATTAGTTTAATTAATTAATTACATTTGTTTTTTGCCTAGATAAAATTAGGTCACGACAAATGCGGTATTCGATAGTAACAACACCAATCCCTGTGGATACGATAACCCAATAAGTAGCAGCGTATTTTATGCCCTACCAAGTTTTTGGCGCCGTTGTCGGGGATTGTTTTGATGTTATTGTCGAAGAAACACGGTAATAGCTCAGGACTTAAGTTTTAGATAGGATAAGAAAGTGTATCGTATTCTAGTCCCATCAACGCCCTAATATGTTTTTGGCGCCATTGCCGGGGATTGGTCGTTAGGCGAATTCTGTTCTTGGCGATCGCTACTAAGTTTTTGGTAACGATTATCGGGCATTGATTTGTTGTTATTATCGATATTGTGTGTAAATGAATTAATTTTACTTTAAGAATTTATTTTGTATATAATTTTTGTTTGTAGTTTTGTTTTTATTTCCAATGCAGGGTACTTGGCGATGTTAGATCGACGAGTATTGTTGCATCCCTTTTGACGGGATTCCAAACTATTTTGTGTTGCTTGGCCAAGCACAAAAGCCGGTGAGGCGCTTCGTTGAAAGATTGAGCCATCCAAAGAAAAACCTCGCCAATCTTGAGGGAGTTCTGAAAATGTCGGTCCAAGGACATTAAACCACGTGCTTCTTGGGAGGCAACCTAAGGTCAAATAAATTAAATCCGTCACATCCGACTTAATTCGGAGGCGAGATCCCAGGTAAGTATTCTAAACACCCTTCGTCAGCATGCTTTGATTTCATATATGTTGAGAATGATGATTGGGTTCGCTGAGGACACTGTCCATTTTAAGTTCGGAAGTGATGTGTAGTATGTAGTAGTATGTTAGTTTATGTGTTATTGTTTTTCCGTATTGCATGTGTGTTTAGGTTAGAATATATTTATGTTTTTGTGTTGTTGTTTATATGTTGAGTTTTGCATTCATCTGGGCCATTACCCGATGATGAGATTACCCCTGGTTATTTTTGAAGTCAAGGGTAATACACATGCATGTGTGATTCTGTGTTCTTGATTATGCGTTTTGGTCAAAATCATTGTAGATCCTAATTTGCACGGACACATAGACTCAATGTATTTCTATTCAATTGATTTGAGGACGATTTTCGATTAGCCAAATTCATGACACATTGAGGATTCTAGAAATTGATTGAGGGGAACCTTGAGGCAAAATCCTAGGCGAGGTAGTTCAGGATAAATGATTTAGGCATTCTCTTTGTCGCTTGAGCCTTTGAAACCTACTCTGATACATGTTTATCCCTCGTTACTGTATCGAAGCCTAAATACAAATTCAATTCAGAACACATAAACTAATACCCTAGCCAGTTGATCATTTTCTAAACCTATATCACTGAATTTAAAGGCACATTTAAGTGAATCAAGTTAGCCGTTGCAAAGGCTTCTTGATGTGAGCGGTTGGGTTTAGTGGGAACTTCTAATTGGTTCAGTATTTGAGTACTTACTTGTCGTTTTTCATTTGTATTTCACACACCCCTTCAATTATAACAATCAAATAAGTTTGGGGGTGTGTTCGTTGAAAAGAAAAGAAAATAAAATAGAAAAAAAAAATCAAATGTAAATACGGTTTTTATTTCCATTTCTTTTGACAAGTGAGTACGTCGGTCTTAAATGCATGTTCGGGATTGTTTCCAATCTTTCTATGGGGGTTCGAGAATGAATGTGCCAAGCGTTGAGCCTTGGGTAACGTTAAGTTAACAACGTTAACCCGTTTTCTATTCCAAATTACCCTTGGCCAAATATACCTTAATCGAACCAAGTCCTAATGATCTTCATGAACTACTAAACCTACATTAGTAGAGAGTGGACCCCAATTAGGCTTATGGAAATCTTAGTCCTTTACGGTCTAAGTCATGAATTTTGTTGGTGGATAATCCAATCCAATCATTGTATAGTTATATTATTGAGTCTCGCACTAACATGTTTACAGGATCTAGAATAGCATTCACCATTATTGCATGTCGAAAATCTAGAACATTACATGCTGTGTGTTACCGCCTAACCTCGATACTACTGGCAGTTGTTGAGAAAAAAAATAAATAGGCCGTTAGAAGAAGTCAAAATTCACATGTTGTTATGTTTAGATTATTTTTAGGTTGTTTGTTATTTAATTCAGTTTGTTGTATTTTTCATTTTAGTGTGTGTGTTTGGCTCGAGAACTAGCCAAATTCTGAGTTTGGGGGTATTTGATAGATGTAAAATACTTACGTATTTTCAAATCGGTTTTGTTAGTTTTCGGGTACATTTATAGTTATTTTTATGTGTTTTAATTAGTTTTCATACTTTTTGTATAAATCAGGTGTGGGGGCATAAAGATAGGAAACTGGAGCTAAAACAATGAGATTAAACCAAAGCGATTCGAAGTTACGGTGGATAAACAAGCTCGGAGGCTAAAATATGAAATAGGCCCACGGCCTAGGCGTCCAGACCACTACCTAGGTGGTGAAGAAGCTGAGAAAAGAGCAAAATGTTACTGACGGACGACCGCCTAGGCGAAGATTCCTTCGCCTAGGTGGAAATCCAGCAGAAAACGAAGATGGGTTATTGACAGCCGCTCGCCTAGGCGTAGTTTTCTTCACCTAGGCGAAAATCCAACATAATGTTCTCCTAGTCCACCGCCTACTTCACCGCCTAGGCGATCAGCCGAACCAACATAATTTCGCCTAGGTGAAGGTTTCTTCGCCTAGGCGGATTTTTCCTACACAGTCTTGAGATATTTTTAGAATATTTTGGCTATAAATACCCCTTCTCCTCCCCCTTCTCCACTCTCTCTCTTGATCTCTTGGTTTTTTGAGCACTTTAGGCTATATTTAAGCCTAGGTTTAGGAGTTTTAGAGGTGGTGCTCACATCCCAAAGTGGATAAGATGGTGAATCGATCGTTGAGCGTTCTTAGAGGTTTATCTTCGGACGAGGCTAAGTTCTTCGATTGTTTTTCCTTATTTATTTATCTTAGGATCATGTGAGCATGTTTAGCTTGATTTATATGTTTATGCGGCTATGGCCACGAGTTAAATATGGATTGTAGTAGGGATTAACGGTATATTTATAAATATGTTTGTTTGGATGATTTCGGTGTTACGTTTATGTTTGTTCTTCGTAGTTTGATTATGTTTATCGTATTGTTTGTTTATTATGCTTAGAATGATAAATGGAGAATATGGGGTTTTGAAAAACCCCAGATTCGGATTAGGGTAAACAAACGTCACGATTCTATAACCCGGTCGGGGTTTGAATCGTGGACAATCGATGACGTTGGGGCAAGACTCATGCTACCTAGGGTCGTTAAGACGTTGAGGGTGACTTCTTCATTAACTCAAATTTATGTTATATCCCTCGTCTTACACTCGGGAGAAGTGGAGAGGGAGTTTTAGAACGGAGATTGTCGAGAGGGTAAACACAATACGACGATCCAATAACCCGGGAAAGATTTAGATTGTGTGCAATCAATGACGCTGGACGAGACTCACGTGACCTAGGGTCGTTAAGACGTTGAGGGAGATTTATTCATTGACTCGAAGTCATGTATTCCCCCGTCTTACACTTGGGAGAGGTGGTGGTGGAGTTTACGTACTGAGATTGTCAAATAGGTCAAACACCGTAAACGTGAGTAAATCGAAATCGAACACGTATTTGTAAACACATTAATCCCTAGGCAATTCTTGACCCTAAAACATACTAGCATATTAGTGTAGTTAATTTAGGTTATATTAGTATTAGTTTAATTAATTAATTACATTTGTTTTTCGCCTAGATAAAATTAGGTCACGACAAACGTGGTATTCGATAGTAACGACACCAATCCATGTGGATACAATAACTCAATCTTTCACGATCACACTATACTAAAATTTAGACCTCGTATACTTGCGAGTGTAAGTAGTGGCGTATTTTACGCCCTACCACCCTCCTATCAGGTCTCAACATATCAACAATATATTCCACCATCTGCAGAACTTGCCCTCCTATCATGTCACAACACAACGTTCTACAGGACATGTTCTCTTGTAAGGACCAATAACATCTCGCAGGACATACCCTCCTGCCAAGACAACTGTGGCATAGCAATAAAAACTATTTCCACCTTTAAAATTTTATTTGATCCATTTAACATCATAAAACCCTCCATTTTCAACAACACTTTTTTTTTTTTTTTCTAATTTAATACGAAAATAAAATTTGATAATTTACATAAAAGATAGTAAACACTTTTGAGCCGATCATTTTAACTTAAAAACTTATCTTATGGTCAACAATTAACATGACGCTCACCCAGTCTTACTTAAATTACACTATTAGTAAGTTGCATTAATCAAACGCCACCTAAGATGTTAATATGTTCAAATTGAAACTGTAGGGACCAAAGTGAAATAATGGTAATAGCACATGGGTACAAAGTGTTAAACCACCCAAAACCATAATGGAGAAAATGAAGGAAAAAGGAATCAACTACCATTGTAAGTATAACCATAAAACTCCTAAGAACACTTGTCCATAATAATTGTATCGAATTGAAATAAAGACAAGAACTCACAATATTCTCTTAATATGTCACACCACAAGTTTTTGGAGACAAAGCAAACAAAGTAATTTTTTTTTTATTTGCTTACAGTGTAGTCCCTGATTGCTTAAACTATAGGATACATTTGAATTTGAATTTGGGAGTTACACTAGTAAATTCGGTTGATTGTCACGACAACCAAATACAAACAACGATCAGTTTGTATAACAATTCTAGGTTAACGTTGCTAGTTTAAACTATTATTGTTTGTAATTGAATTTTGGTATCAAATTTTTGAGTTAAACAATTTTGATGAATTGTTTATATAACGACACTAGCATGCCTTCCTTAAGGATGCAATCTAGGAACGTTACTTAGTGGCCACTATGTGAGTTATACTACTAGTGGACCAACCGACGTCATTAGGATAATAAATTTTCTCAATTCGACCATAACACTTTCCATATTGATAGGTGTAATTTACCTATCTATTTCCAAACTAAACTTGATAGTTTTTGAGTGTTTTTATTGTGTTTTAATACGTTTTAATACCTTTTTTTTTTAATTATAAATCAGGTGTTTGGGGTGAAAAGAGATAAAAACGGATCATAAACCACGCGCTTCTTAGGAGGCAACCCAAGTCCAAAAATAAGTTAGATCCGTCACTGCCGACTTGATTCGGAGGCGAGATTCTCTCGCCTCCCAGGTACGTGTTCTAAACCCCCATCTTCATTATAATGCTTTATGCTTTCATTGGAATCACTGATGGGTCGTTGAGGACACTGTCCATTTTAAGTTTGGCAGTGATGGGTAGTATGTTAGTATGTTTATTTGTGTTGTTTAGTTTATTGTGTGCATGTTTGTTTAGTGTAGAATGTGTTTATGTTGTTGTTGTTCCATGCCGAGTTCTGCGTTCATCTGGGCCATTACCCGATGATGATACTACCCCTAGTGCCCATTCGTATATGTTATGTGTGCTTGACATGTCGTTTTGGTAAAAGTTATTGTCAATCCTAATTTGCACGAGTATATAGACTCAATGTATAGTTATTCAATTAATTTGAGGACAATTATACATTAGCCAAACTCATGACAATTTAAGGATTCTAGAACCTAATTGACGGAAAGCTTGAGGCGAAATCCTAGGCGAGGTAGTTCAGGAGACGTGATTTAGGCATTTATTTTGTTGCTTGAGCCTTTGAAGCTTACCTTGTAAAATGTTTATCCCTCGTTACCCTATCAAAGCCTAAATGTCATTTCAATTCTGAACACATAACAAGTACCCTGGCTAATTGATCTTTTTCCAAACCTATATTGCTGAATTAAAGGCATAATTTAAGTGAATCAATTTAGCATTCGTGTATGCTACTTGAAGTGAGCAGTTGGGTTTAGGGCGAACTCCTGATTGGTTCGGTATTCGAGTACTCACTTGTCATATTTTTCTTTTGTTTTAACCATACCCATTAAATAGTAATAATAAAATAAGTTTGGGGGTGTGGTTCGTTTAAAAAAAAAAAAAAAAAAAAAAAAAAAAAAAAAAAAAAAAAAAGACATATGTAAATATCGTTAAATGTCTGCTTTTTTTGACAAGTGAGTACGTTGGTCTTAAATGATTGTTCAGGGTTGTTTCCAATTCATCTATGGGGGTTTGAGTGTGAATATGCCAAGTGTTGAGCCTTGAGTAACGTTAAGTTAACAACGTTAACCCGTTTTCTATTCCTGATATACCCTTGGCCATGTTTCAAACCGAACCAAGTCCTTCTGATCTTTATGAATTGCTTAGCCTACATTAGTGGAGAGTGGAACCCAATCAGGCGTATGGATATCTTAGTCCTTTACGGTCTAAGTCGTGAGTTTCGTTGGTGGATAATCCAATCCGATTGTTGGATAGTTATATCATTGAGTCTTGCACACACACATGTTAAAAGGATCTAGAATGGCATTTACCATTATTGAATGACGAAATTCTAGAACATCACATAGTGTGTTTTACCACCTGAATTCGATATGATTGGGGGTTGTTGAGAGAAAAATATTTTGGTAGATAGAATAATTCAAAACTCGCATATCGTTATGTTTAGATTGTTTGTATTTAGGTTGTTTATGTTATTTAATTTAGTTGTGTTTTTCCTTTTAGTGTGAGTGTTTTGCTTGAGTAAAAGCAAAATTCTAAATTTGGGGGTATTTGATAGGTGTAATTTACCTATCTATTTTCAAACCGAACTTATTAGTTTTTGAGTATTTTTATTGTGTTTTAATACGTTTTTATTCTTTTTGTTATAAATTAGGTTATTGATCCTAAGATGTTAATGAACAACTAAAGGTTGATGTTTTTGGTGTAACTAACGGTTTGATTAAGTGTTTCAGTTTATTAGTTCCAAATGTTGAAGATATGATAACAAAGATGATGAAAGAGTAAGAGGTTGAAGAATTTAAAGAATCTAGGGAAAATAACTCAGGTTAAATTTCAACTCTTAATTTCCTCACACACGACACAAAAAGATTTTTAAATGATTTTTATAAATATGTGTATTTTTTATAAGATCCTAATTAGTTAAATTATTTACTCCTATGTGTAATTGAAAAAGAAATATTAATAATTGATTAAAATTGAATTTAAGTATTTAGTGGAGCTAATAAAGAAAAGAAATCGGTTAAAGGGGTGAAAACGTTAATGAAAATGGATTTAAAACAATTTGAGAGAAGTGTTCTAGCATTAGCAAGTTGACAGGTAAGTCGACCAGAGCATAGAACAAAAAGTTTCTGAATCTCTCGGTCGACAGGTAGATCGACTTGTGCTTAAATATAAGCTCTTTGTATCGATAAGTGGACAGAAAGGTCAACCTATGACTAGAAATGTAACTCTTTGAATCTCTAGGTCGACAGATAGGTCGGTCGATGGGCGATAGATTTTTGGCTTGGCTACATCCTAAATCGAGCAGTCAACAAGTGATCCTTGGTAAGTCAACTTATGGAACTATTTCTGGATATTGTGGAATTCTGGATTTTATTCTAAAAGTAGTCGTTACTAGCCGTTTTATGGTTAAGATTCACCAGATATATTAGGGATTTAATGTTATTTGAGATATACAATGTATATTATTATATCCCTGTAGATTTCGTTTATTAAGTTTGAATATTTCTCAATTTGGTACATGTAATTCTTTCTATTTAATTGTGATTGAGAAATATTTGGGGAACTTAATTGAGAAGTTTAAAAGCTATAAGTGATTTGAACCAGGATAAAATCTTAATCATATAAGGGGTCTATAAGAGCAATTAAATGTCATAACAAGTGCGAACTAGTCGTTGGAGAGCTTATTTTATTCCCTTTTATATAAACTTGGGTTTTTCACTTCAAAGTTAGATGAGATATCAATCATTCTGAGTTATTCAGCTCTTGTGCTTTCTAAGAGTTATCATACTGAGAGTTTTGTGAGAATTATCTTGAAAATCATTATTGAGATATTGAAGAAAATCATTGTTAATCATCGATTTGAAGTTGCATTGCTAATCATTATTTATTCGGTGAAATCCGGGTGAAATCTTTTCAAATTACTTTCTATTAACTATTGCTTATTTATTATTTGGAATTTAATCTTTGAAATTGTTTTCCAGATTTCTTATTGAAAAATATTTTTGAAACATTTTCTTGAGAAATCTGATTACATGATCAATTACGTGCTACCCAATTTTTGTTTAAAATCAGATTTTGAATATCTCACATTTTTATCACAAGTTTTGAGACATTAATTGAGTTCTAATTTATCTAGAGTGGTAGAAGCTCCGAGTGGAAAAATCACTTATCAATTATTTGTAATTAGTAAGTTGCATGTCGGATTAGATACTACTGGGAGTGTCTAATCAAGGATAGCTGGTTTCAATCTCTTCCGGTAAATAGGTTGAGGTTTTGATCTTTGTCTAAGGTATAAAAATATTAGGTGTTAATTCTTCCTTGATTGAATTTGTGAGTAATTTTGTAAAGGTTCCATCCTTACCTGGGAAAATGATAGTTGAAGTTTTTTTGTGAAGTTTTGATTCTTTTGTCTAAGATATAAAAATAATTAGGTTATTCTTGAGCCTGTAAAAAGTAGAGGTTATTCTTAAACCTGTGAAAATGAATTTGTAAAGATTGATTCTGAGCCTGTAAAAAGTAGAGGTTATTCCTAAACCTGTGAAAAGGAATTTGTAAAGATTGATTCTGAGCCTGTGAAAAGAATCTTTGTGAGGGTTTGGTTCCTACCTTTTAAGGAATCTTGAGTTTAGTGGGTGCGACTCTCCATGGAGCTTGGAGGACTGGATTAGCCAAGAGTAGCTTAGTGAACTAGTATAAATTTCTGGTGTGCTGCTATTTTTCATTTTTTATTTTTGTTGTTTGGTGTGCACCTAGTTGATATTATATTTCCGCTGTGATATAAAGATAATAATTAATTTAAGATTAAAATTAATTATTTGAATTTTTTGAAGTATTTTCTCTGATAATTTTTCATTTTCCCAATTCACCCCACCTCTTGGGTAGCTCACTGGGCCAACAATTGGCATCAGAGCTGGTTTTAGCTCTATTAGGCTTAACATGCCAGCTAAACCGGTCACGTGCATGCACCGTGGATGATGTGTTTTATGTATCCTCTTTTGATGGTGGTAAATTCGAATATGAAAATGTGGTTTAGGACTCTTGTGATTCTTGTGGTAGTGATGGAAATGATAATAATAAAAATGTCTATATTGTTATGGAAAATTACTTTCTTCCATACTACTTTTTGCTAAAGAGAGCTTGAGTTTAAAATGAAAAATTGATTCTTTTGAAAATGGTGGAAAAAGTGTCCGAAAATCTAAAGTGCATTTGGATGATTATTGTGGTACAAAAGAATTTTTAGATGTTGTTTTTTAAATTAATAATTTTTTCTCTAAAGTGGATTATCTTGAAAATGAGAACAGAGTTTTAAAAAATAATTTTGATATGATTTCCAAGCAAAGATCAGATCTTGTTTCTAAAATCGATTTACTTAAGAAAAATTTTGAAAAATCAAAATCCGACTTTAAGACTGTTTCAAGAGATTTTGAGAGTGATTTTGCTAGGCAAAATGGATATGCTTCATCATCTCATATTTCATCACAAGCTAGTGATAGTTTTGTTGGTATTGTTAGAAATGATTCTTGTGTTACATCTCGTGCTTTCTATGATAAATTGGATTTGAGATGTTATTGTTGTAAGGGAAAAAATTTCTGCAATCCTAAAAGCCAAAAAAATCCTTTTTCAAGGACCATGGATTTTTGGATCAACTCAAAACCCCCACAAAAATGGGATTGTCTATTTTGCCCCTTAGAAGATTTGTAATTTACAAAAGAATGCCACTCCCCACACCCGTCGCACAACGTCACCAAACGCGACTGCTGGAGCACGACACGACCCTGCGCACGCCTGCACCAGCTTCTCTCTCTCATCATCATCAATCCCTACAACACTATCGTCATGATCAATCCTAATTTCTACCATTTTCACGTAACCGAACTCCCATAAACCCTAGATATCCAACAGACGATTTTCATCGGTTGTCGTCGATTTTCACCAATTTTCACCATAAAATTGGAAGCGATCGGTGCCTACAAACAGAACGAACAACAAAACCCTTAGACATTAAAACGTGGTCACCCCGAAAACCATAAGAAGAAGAATGGTGGTCACGTGGTCTTCAGAGAAGAAAAAGAACCATATTGAAACGTCAGGTTCCAAATAGTCCAAACCATCATCAAAGAGGGCAATGGAACCACAACATTCAGCGGAGAGAGGAGAGAGGGAAGGAGAAGAAACAAGACAAAGACTACAAAGAAGAGGTTGAGCAAGAAGGTGAGCAGGACATATACTAGTCGTTATATTAAAAAAAATTAAGTGAATACTATCTCAATATACCGTTGATATAGTGAAAATGTAAGTAGATATCATTTAAATATACTTTGGATTAGATATCATCTACTATCATCCCAATGATTACGTCTCATAGAGAGAATGTGTGGGATATCAAAACTCATGAACTATTGAATTAGTTTAGAAAAAAGGTTTAGTCAATCTCTGTTGATTTGTTAAACTGTGTCGTGCAATATTAAGTGGATATCTTCTGAGAAAAAATGTATATTCAGTTGATATCATCTGAACGTTAACCTATTAACATGTGTTTTTTCAGTATATGTTTCATCAGCCTATCTTGAAAATAGTAAAGATGTATTGCATTCATGTTGTATACATTTTCAATAGATATCAACTTAAAGATATACTGCCTACAACTGAAATGTTAAGTGGATATCTACTGAAAATGTTCAGTAGATATCAACTTAAATGTTCAGTAGATGTCTACTTAAAAATATGCATGTGTACTGCATACATGCTATTTTAGTACATATGAACTGAAAATAAACATGTGTAATGGAAACCTACTTGAAAATATACATCTTTAGTGATATCTACTAAACACTAGTGGATATCTACTTGAAAATACTAAAGAAGTACGGCATACATGTTATATACATTTTCAGTAGATATCAACTCAAATGTTCAGTAGATATCAACTTAAATGTTGAGTACATGTTGTTTTAGTACATATCAACTGATAATACACATATGTAATGGAAACCTACTTGAAAATATACATCTTTAGTGATATATACTAAACACCAGTGGATATGTGTTTGAAAATACTAAAGATGTACTGCATATATGTTGTATACATTTTCAGTAGATATCAACTTAAATGTTCAGTAGATATCTAGTGAAAATGTTCAGTAGATATAAAATTAAATGTTCAGTACATGCTGTTTTAGTACATATCAACTGATAATACACATATGTAATGGAAACCTACTTGAAAATATACATCTTTATTGATATATACTAAACACCAGTGGATATGTGCTTGAAAATACTAAAGATGTATTGCATACATGTTGTATACATTTTTAGTAGATATCAACTTAAATGTTCAGTAGATATCTACTTAAAAATATGCATGTGTACTGCAATTTAAAAGTTTTAATACATACATGCTATTTTAAATATGTTTTTTGCATGTAAACATTTGGTTCTAATAGCGACTTTCATGATGCCCCGATGAGAAGAACCGGAATCAAAAACCAAAATGAAAGGAATGCTAAAACTGAACCAAGCCGAAGAATTGGTAAGTTTTACCTACAATATAGATTTTCATTGAAGCTTTTGTACGAGCTACTTAATACCATTGTTCTGACTGGAACGCATAGACGCTTGCTGCAACTTACGCCATTTTGGCCAATTTTTTATTCTATTTTGACCAGGAGAGTGACTTTGGAGATGATAAAGAAATTGGATGACAACATCGTCCAAATTCTAAAGACTTGGAATGAAGAAAAAAACACTTTCAAAATTAGAGATGTTGATGTGAGTTTTGGTGTTTCGGATGTAAGACTCATATTTGGACTGAAATATGGTGATAAGGCCATCAACTACTCATACGGCAAGCTCGAAAGTATTTGCAAAGATCGGAAGCGATTGTCGATAACTTACATCAAAAATGCAATCATGGGGTCAGTGGACAGTGAGAACGATGAAGATATTTGCCATGTTGTCAGTTTGTTGTGCTTATATCTACTAGGCACGTGTTTGCTGCCCAATATTGGAGTGTTTGTGGCATTTGGGCTTTACAAGTATGTTGAAAATAGTGAGCAAATTCACACCTATGCTTGGCATTACGCAATTCATAGCCTGTTAATCACATCAATTCAGCAAAACTCTTGTCAGCCTGGGAAGGTGAAAGGGTATGTTCTTGTATTGCTGGTACGACCCGTCCAAACTTATTTGAAGCTCTTAATAATTGAATAATTACTAATAAACTGTTCATTTTCTCTAGTATTGGTTTTGCGAGCATGTCAATGTCATCAAGGGAGATAATGAGGTAGCATCCCCACGGTTTGTCAAGTGGGATCTCTCAAAATTGACAACGGACCTACTGAAAAACGCACTGAACGAGGAACATAATGCCCCAAATATCAGGGTTAGTGGATATGTACTGTTTTATAGGTTTTTCTGTTCTTTTTTTGTTCCTCTCAAGCATTGTATGTAATGCATACATTACAAATCTAGTAGATATCTACATGAAATTGCAAATCTGTTTACTAGATATCATCTGAAAAATACACGTATGTAATGTATATCTACTTGAAATCACAAATCTATTTAGTTGATAGTGGATATCTACTTCAAAATACTAAAGATCTACTGCATACATATTGTATACATTTTCAGTAGATATCAACTTAAAGATGTACTGCATACATGCTGTTCGGTAGATATCTACTTAAAGATACTAAAGATCTACTTAATATATGTTGTATACATTTTCAGTAGATATCAACTTAAAGATGTACTGCAAACAACTTAAATGTTCAGTGGATATCTACTAAAAATGTTTAGTAGATATCCACTTAAATGTTCAATAGATATCTACTTAAAAATATGCATGTGTACTGCATACATACTGTTTTAGTACATATCAACTGAAAATAAACATGTGTAATGGAAACCTACTTTAAAATACACATCTTTAGTGAAATATACTGCATCTTTTGTGGAAATACAAGTGTAATGGAAACGTACTCAAAAATACAATTTTGTTTAGTACATATCTAATGAAAATGTACATATGTAAACATAAAATTATAAATCTGTTTAGTGATATCCTCTGAACAAACGACATGTTGACAGGTGAATCTAAATATGATAAAAATGACGAGGACAGAGACGAAAATGATCACACACGCTGATGATTTAAAAAACAAGCGTGCCGAAAAAGAAGAGAAATTTGAACAAAAGAAGGACGATCAAGAAGAATTGTGGAGTGAGGAAGGTGAAGAGTATGAGAAGGCCGGTGACGAAGGCGAACCGGAAAGTATGGCGACCCCCCACGGTACTCATTTCACTGACGGCGTTTCGGACAGTCCGGACCGGATGAATACGCCTTATTTCACGCCACAAACTAGAACTGCATCTAAAAGCGGGGGTGAAGAAGGTGAAATAAGAAAATAAAATGAAAAACTACAAGCGAAAATTGAGTGCTTGGAGCGCGAGAACACAAAGTTGAAAAATAAAAATATGAAACTGAGAGGAAAAAGTAAGAAAAGATGAGAGAAAATTGCAAAACTGACAATGGAATTGGCTGAGTTGAAAAGGACAAGTGATGAGCTGAAAAAAGAGTAAGGTGAATAGAAAATAAAAGAATTGGTCGAACAAATGGCTCGGCAAAAGGAACACATGGACAACAACTTCAAGAATTTGATCTTACTTTTAGCTCAGAGGGATAATGAGGTCAAACAGCCCAAAAATAGTCCTCCTCTGGACCCTGTTTCTATAGAAGAAAATGAACAGCGTCCCCAAGATATCCATGCAGAGTCTGGGCCCAAAGAAGGTGAAGAAGCGAAAAAAAAAAGAAGAAAACATTGACAGAAAAAACAGACGAAAGCTCAATGGTTAAAAGGCTGAAGCAGAGAGACAGAGCATAGAAAAAAAAGAAGATGATTTTGAATATTTGGACATCTAAAAAGACAGAAAGGATAAAGGACCGCAGGAGGACAAAAGTTTGAGTAAATGAAAAACAGTGGTGAAGTGGGGGACACTGCTAGCCCAAAATATGAAGATGTAGAAACTGCTTTGTATATACTGTTTCGTATATATATTTGAGTGTTGTAGATATTATTTGATATGTAATTTGTTTAACATTTCAGTAGATATCTAATTGGAAATACATATCCTTAGGTGAATATGTATAAACTGTTTCATGAAATGTACTGTGTTGTTTGTACCTCCCATCACCTATTCAGTTCAGTGTATTTGTATATACTGTTTTGAATATATCTACTCCTGTGGATATTATTTCATGTGTAAGCCTCCACAAGGCATGTTGATATGCATTGCAATTACATCCAGAGCTGGTTCTTGCCACAAGGTATGTTGATATGCATTGCAATTACATCCAGAGCCAGCATTGGATGAGCCACAAAGCCAAGATGAATTATTTCTGCAAATAAGGCCGACCTCACAATTGTCAAAGAATTGTACATTGACGAGCCCTTTTCCCATTAATTCTCCTTAATTCTCTGGGAAGACTTTCCTTATGTCTAATGAAACTTTCTATTACCTTACTGAGATCACTACTGGGAACAACATATCTACTGTCTTATGTGTGACAAGAACCAGTTCTACTGTACAAGCAAGCATACATCTATAGAACCTCTCATTGGTTAGCAGCGAAGTTAGATTGTTGGCATGCAAAATCTGGGCTTCTGCAGTGCACATTACTAGAAGAACTCTGTAATATAACTCAGTGCCTCTAGTCGCAGTTGTTCTGCCCATATGTTCATCCATTAAATTTTCTTGTTGTGGATATTATTTGATGTGTAAGCCTCCAAAAAATTGTTGAAACAATGTGTTTGTATGCAAAATTAAAGTTTCTGTGTGTTATTGACCATGTATATCATTAAAAACCCAATTAAATGTCCATCATTCATTGACACTACGAAAATGTACAGACACATCATATTTTATACATTTAAGTAGATATCTACTTAAAATGGACACCTATTCAGTTGATATCATCTTAATAGAACCCAACAGTGTTGGAGAGAACTGGGGTTATTTCTATAGTGAACAGAACCCTTCAGTGTCCGTTTCTACAAAATTTGGAACTTTGTGTCATCCATTTATTGACTCAATATATCATTAAGGTAATTGTCAGAACTTGTTAGTTGTTGACCATAAATATCATTCAAGACCCAATTAAATATACAAACACATCATAAAATTATACCGGCAAGTAAATATCTACTTAACAAGACACTTTCAGTTGATATTTTCTGAATAGAAAAAAAAAATTCAATGTACAGACACATCATATTTTATACCTGTAAGTAGATATCTACTTAACAAGACACGAATTCAGTTGATATCATCTGAACAGAACCAATTAAATGGTAGTGGATAATTAAACCACGAAAATGGGATTGCCGATTTCTCTCCTCATTAGATTTGTAATTTACAAATCCATACCACCGATCAGCCCAATGCACAGCTGCCACGACGCGACTGCACGACTGCACGTACTGTGTTTCTGCTGAAACCTATCATCATCATAGCCCCTATGTCTTCTTTAGAGTTTACTCATTGCCATTTGTTATGCCATTTTCATGCAAGAATCGCACGTGCATAAACCCTAGAACTCCAATTTTCCAAAAATTGCGAGTGAACGGTGCCTAGAAACAGAACGAACAACATAACCGTAAAAACTCAGAAATCACTGAAGACCAAAAGAAAAAGAAATGGTAAACACGAGGTCTTCAGAGAAGAGAAAGAAGGATGGTGAAATGTCAGGTTTCAAACAGTCCAAACCATCGAAGAGGGCAATGGAACCACAACAATCTGCAGAGAGAGGGAAAGAGAAGGAACCTGAGAAAGACTACAAAGAAAAGGTTGAGGAAGAAGGTAAGCAGGACATATTCTAGTCGTTATATTCAAAATATTTAAGTAGATGTCATGTACATATGTTGTTGATTACGTTTAGAACAAATTTCAGGCGATATCCGTTCATTTGTTGACATCAGTGTCGTGCAAATTTAAGTTGATATCATGTACTATCTGGAGTGAATTTGGTACTTGGTGCAGAGTATTTATTGACCATATATATCATGAAAAACATATTTAACTGGTAAATTCAGGACTGTGTAAACAAACGGTATAATTCAAAATGTAAGTAGATATCTACTGAGAAAGACACATCTTCAGTGGATATCTACTAAACAGAACCCTAGTTGACAAACATTAAATAGTGTACTGCTCTTATTAATTGTTCACATTGGTTGTGTTTGTATATACAAGATTTATTCCAAAATATTTGTTCAAACAATGTGTTTGCAATCACAAGAAACTGTTTGATTAATGTTTGGAAATGTACTGCTCTGTTTTGTTGTTCAGATTTGTTGTTCGGTGTGTTTGTATCTACTATTTTGGTAGTTAGTCAGTTAACCTATGAAGATGTGTATTTTCAGTATATGTGTCATCTGAATATTAACTTATCAACATGTGTATTTTCAGTATATGTGTCTGACAGTGACTTCAATGATGCCCCCATTAAAAGAACCCGAAATCCAAGAAAAAATGAAATGAAGACTACAACAGAAACAAGTCGGAGAATAGGTAAATTTTACCTACAATACAAATCATCGTTGAAGCTTGTCTATGAGTTGCTTGACACGATTGTTCTGACAAGAAAACACACTGAATTGCTGCAACTTACGCCATTCTGGCCATTTTTTTATTCAATTTTGAAAAAGAGAGTGACATTGGAGATGATCAAGAAATTGGACGATAACATCGTCCAAATACTGAAGACCTGGAACGAAGAAACAGAGTCTTTCAAAATTAGAGGTGTTGATTTGAAGTTTGTTGTTTCGGATGTTTTAGTGATTTTTGGACTGAAATGTGGCGAGAAGGCCATTAACTTCTCGTATAGCAAGCTGGAAAGTGAATATTTGGCTAGTATTTGCAAAGACCGGAAGCAATTGTCGACAGCTAACATCAAAACTGCAATCATGGAGTCGGTGCACAGTGACAACGATGAAGACATTCGGCATGTTGTGAGTTTGTTGTGCTTGTATCTGCTGGGCACATGTTTGCTGCCCAATAGTGGATAATTTGTTGTATTTGGCCTTTACAAGTATGTTGAAAATATTGAACAAATGCACCTATGGTTAGTATCATGAAATTCATAACTTGTTGATGACATCAATTCGACAAAACACCCTACAACCTGAGAATGTGAAAGGGTGTGTTATTGCATTGCTGGTACATCAAAACATAACTCATTTCCATTTTGACACATCCATTTAATCTCGAAACCCAAATTAAATTGAATAATTACTAATAAACTTTTAAATTGTCTAGTATTGGTTTTTCGAGCATGTGAATGTGCTTAAGGAAGATAAGGAGGAAGCATCCCCAAGGTTTGTGAAGTGGGATCTTTCCAAATTGACAAAGGACACACTGAAATTAGCACTTCATAATGGCCCAGATGCCAGGGTTAGTGGATATCTATGTACTGCTTTATATATTTTTCTGTGTTCATTCTTTGTTCCAGTGTGTACATGCTATTTAGTAGAAATTACACATCTGTACTGCATGCATGTTGTTTATTACATTAGATATCTCCTGAAAATACACGTGTAATGAAATGTACAACATCTTTACTGGATATCCACTTCAAAATACACATATGTACTACATACATGTTGTTCAGTAGATATCTACTGAACAGCATGTATATCTACATGAAAATACCAATATGTACTGCATACATGCAGTTCAGTAGATATCTATTGAATAACATTGATATCTACTGAAAAATACACATATTTAATGATATGTATTGCATATTTACTGGATATCCACTTCAAAATACACATATGTGCTGCATACATGCTGTTCAGTAAATATCTACTGAACAGCATGTATATCTACTTGAACATAGCAATATGTACTGCATACATACTGTTCAATAGATATCTACTGAAATTACTGGATATCTACTGAACAATACACATCTTTAATGATATGTACTGCATCTTTACTTGATATCAACTTCAAAATACACATATTTGCTGCATACATGCTGTTCAGTAGATATCTACTGAACAACATGGATATCTACTTGAAAATACCAACATGTACTGCATACATGTTGTTCAGTAGATATCTACTGAAATTAGTGGATATCTACTGAATAATACACATCTTTAATGATATGTACTGCATCTTTACTGGATATCCACTTCAAAATACACATATATGCTGCATACATGATGATTAGTAGATATCTACTAAACAGCAGGGATGTGCTGCATACATGCTATTCAGTAGATATGTACTGAACAACATGGATATCTACTAAAAAATACACATCTTTAATGATATGTATTGCATATTTACTGGATATCCACTTCAAAATACACATATGTGCTGCATATATGCTGTTCAGGAGATATCTACTGAACAACATTGATATGTACTTGAAAATACCAATATGTACTGCATACATGCTGTTCAGTAGATATCTACTGAAATTAGTGGATATCTACTGAAAAATACACTTCTTTAATGATATGTACTGTATCTTTATTGGATATCCACTTCAAAATACACATATGTGCTGCATACATGCTGTTCAGCAGATATCTACTGAACAACATGGATATCTACTGAAAAATACACATCTTTAATGATATGTACTGCATCTTTACTGGATATGCACTTGAAAATACACATATATGCTGCATGCATGTTGTTTAGTAGATATCTACTGAAGATACACGTGTAATGGAACTCTATATGAAAATATACATGTTTACTGATATGTGTTGCATCTTTACTGGATATCCACTTGAAAATACACATATGTACTAGATACATGCATATATATCTGCTAAACAAATGCCATATTGACAGATTAATCCAAAAACCCCAAAAATGACAAGGACGGAGACAAAAATGATCACACACGCTCATGATTTTAAAAATAAGCGTGCTGGAAAATGAGAGAAATTTGATCGAAAGAAGGACAATGAAGAAGGGTCATGGATTGAGGAATGTGGATAATACGAGGACGGCGACGAAGGAGAACTGGAGACTATAGCGACCCCCCACGGTACTCCTTTCAATCACGGCATTCCGGACAGTCTGACACGGATGACTACACCTTATTTCACCCCACAAAATCGAACTGCATCAAAAAGCAGAGCTGAAGAAGGTGAAATAGCAAGAGAAACTAATGAACTACAAGCCAAAATTGAGAGCTTGGAGAGCGAGAATGCAAAACTGAAGAAAAAAATATCAAATTGAGAGGAAAAAATAGGAAAAAATGAGAGAAAATTGCGAAGTTCAAGCTAGAATTGGTTGAGCTAAAAAGGACAAGACATGAGCCAAAAGAAGAAGGTGATGAAAAAATAAAAGAATTGGCAGAACAAATGGCTCGACAAAAGGAGGACATCGACAACCAGTTTAAAAATTTGACGCTACTTTTAGCTCAAAGGGAGAATAACCTCAAACATGCCAAAAACAGTCCTCCTCCAGACCCTGTTGCTAGAGAAGAAGCTGAACAGCGTGCCAAAGAAATCCACGTAGAGACGGGGCCCAAAGAAGCTGAAGAAGCGAAAAAAAAAAAAAGAAGAGAAAATTGATAGAAAAAATAGGCCAAAGCTCAATGGTTAAAAGGCTGAAACAGAGAGACCAAGCACAGAAAAAGAAAGAAGATGATTTTGAATATTTAGACATCAAAAAATGCAGAAAGGATAAAGGAACGCATGAAGAAACGGTTGATCTGGACACATATCAGGCCCCAACAAAAAAAAAAAAAAACAAGTTGCCAAACTACTAAAGAGGCATCAAAGTGAAGTAGCAACTTCACTATCCGATGAGGATTGGCAAAAGATAACAACCATATTCAAAACCGAAGGGCCGAGGTAATACAAAATACACATCTTAAACATATTTTTACATATTTTGGTTGTATAAAAATGCATGAAAGAAATTTTAACCATCTCTTATATAATACACAACACAATTGTATACAATGAGGAATATAGTGTTGTATCTCTTCTAGATGTGATTTCACTTCTGAATGGTGGAGAACTAAGCAACTTTGTAAGTGAATATAATAAAAAAACATCACACATATGAACATAAAAAAAAATGCAAACTAAAAACGAAAATTGATTGCAGGTCATAGAGAGCTACACAGAGTTGTTAAGGGATAAGAATGCGAAATTAGAAAAAAAATTGAAAAATGAGGGAATTCTTGTCGGTAACCACTTATACTTCATCACAAGTTATTGCTGGGTATGTTTGGGTACATTTATACGTCTGTTTTATACGTTTGTTTGATGCATTAAAAAACAGTACGTCCATATCTACTGAATGAATGAACTGAATTCAACTGAATAAATTAAATTATACAGGTTTAATTCTACAATTATACATTAACTGAAAACAGTATGTGGATATCAACTTAATTCTTTAATTTATTCAGTGGATATCTACTGAATAAATTAAATTATTTTATGACTATTAACTGAATTATAAATTGTCCCTATCTTTTACAGAATTGGGTAAAGGGCACGTCGACACTGTCAACTGAAAAACATTTGAATACCCCAATCACTGAAGCATTGCAGGGCGGCTATCGACACATTCACTTTCCCATAAACATAATGGATAACGGGCCGAATCATTGGACGCTGCTTGTGTTTGACACAAGTGAGGCAGAATGGAGACACTATAACTTGCTCCAACCAAGAATCAGCACCAGAGATCCATACTTCAAAGACGCAATGTTGATGGTAATAAAACTCATGCTTTATTTCCATTCCTAACTTAAATGTTACATAATAAAACTTTAATTTAAAATTTTGTTTATTTTGTAGAGAAATTATGTAGTTGATATGATCAAAGATCTCCGCGTAGATGGTGAAGAGTTGGCAATAACGCAGACTGAAACTCATCTAACAAGCGTACAAGATAGCCCACAACAAATACTCGGATCGTAAGTATTAACGTCATTACACATTTTTTCATGAAATGTAAAATCCATATATAGACTCAAATGCATCAACTTTGAATGTTAGGTTGGATTGTGGGACAATGATTTTGTTTATAATAGACCAAACAGCCCAGGGCGTGCCAATTGTGCCATTCAAAAATGAGAAAGTGGTAAAAGAAACAATGATCAAATATCGAGCAAAAATTGTGAATGCATTTTTGAATGATAAAGCCAAATCATAGACGCCTCAAAAGTTTGAGTCAACGAAAAAAAGTGAAAGAGGAGGACACAATGCTGACCATACACCATCTTGATGTGGAAACTGTTATTAAGATTGGCTGTTAATCAATGTGTTTGTATATAATGTAGCTAACACATATTCAATAGATATCAGCGTGTGTCAAACATTTCACATTGGTAGTGTTTGTATGTGCAGAAACAATGTGTTTGTATATATACTACTCTTATTTAGATTGGCTGTTAGATTGGCTGTTAATCAGTGTGTTTGTATATATACTGCTCTTATTAATTGTTCACATTGGCAGTGTTTATATGTGCATAAACAGCGTTTGTCAAACATTTCAGTAAGCATTTCAGTAGATATCTACTCATATTTACACATTCTATTAAACATTTCAGTAGATACCTGAACAGCCTGTTTGAAACATTTGAGTAGATATCTACTGAAGCTGACACATATTCAGTGGACATCTACTAAAAAATACTAGTATTGGGATCAAATCAAAGCATTTACCAGAATATATTTCTATGTAGATACATAAACAGCATATTTGGTGCCTAAACAACCTATTTGAAACAGTTCAGTAGATATCTACTGAAAAAGACAAACAGTCAGTGGATATCTATTGAAACTGAATCATATCTACTGAAAAAGACTGAAAATGGCGTGTATTACTTGGGAGGATCCTAATGTATTGGGATCAAATCAAAGCATTTGAGACTTAATTGGAGAAATCAAAGCATTTACCAGAATACATTTCTATGTGGATACACATAAACAACATATTTGGTGCCAAAACAGCCTGTTTAAAATAGGTCAGTAGATATCTACTGAAGAAGACACATATTCAGTGGATATCTACTCAAACTGAATGATATCTACTGAAAAATACTGAAAATGGCGTATATTACTTAGGAAGATCCTAATGTATTGGGATCAAATCAAAGCATTTGAGACTCAATTGGAGAAAACAAAGCATTTACCAGAATACATTTCTATGTGGATACACATAAACAGCATATTTGGGGCCAAAACAGCCTGTTTGAAACATTTCAGTAGATATCTAGTGAATTTGACACTTATTCAGTAGATATCTACTGAAACTGACTGATATCTACTGAAATATACTCAAAATGGCGTATATTACTTGGGAAGATCCTCAGGTATTGGGATGAAATCAAAACATTTGAGACTCAATTAGAGAAAACAAATCATTTACCAGAATACATTTCTATGTGGATACATATACAGCATATTTGGTGCCTAAACAGCCTGTTTGAAAAAGTTCAGTAGATATCTACTAAAGCTGACACATATTTAGTGGATATCTACTGAAACTGAGTGATATCTAATGAATATAGTACTTGGGAAGTTCCTCATGTATTGGGATCAAATCAAAGCATTTGAGACTCAATTGGAGAAAAGAAAGCATTTACCATAATACATTTTCTATGTGGATTTGGTGCCTAACAGCCTGTTGGAAACATTTTAGTAGATATCTTCTGAACAGAATGATTTGGTACATAAAACAGTATATTTCAACATTTCTTGACCATATATATCATGAAAAATAACATATATTAAAATTTCAGTAGACATCTATTGAAAAATTACATCTTTACCATATATAGCATGTATACAACAACATATATTAAAATTCCAGTACACATCTACTGAAAAAATATACATCATTGTTGGATATCTAGACAAAATATATACAGCCTTGCAAAAATATACATTGCAGCCTTGCAAAAACTATACAGCCTTGCAAAAATATACATTGCAGCCTTGCAAAAATATACATTGCAAAAATCTGAAAAAATATACAGTGTGCAACCTGTTCTTCAAATTGCAGCCTTGCACGTCTTCTGATTGTGGTTCGAATATTGCTTGTACCGACTACACCGAATTTTCTTTACTTTTTCCCCTTTTGATGCAATCCGCTTCTTTTTTGGACGCCCAGCTGGTCGGCGTGTTTGCGGCGGTAACACAATAGCTGTTGCGCTGTCATAAACTAGTCTTCCAAGGGTAGGGATAGACAAAATACTCTCCAAATACGTACTACGATACAAATCAACACTGAATAAATCTTCAACATAGTCATTCAAATTCCCCCCCGATTTTTGAATGGCGGCGCAAACATGTGCACACGGGAAACCTTTCAATTACCATTGGAAACATGAACAAGTACAATTAACAATATCCACTGAGACTGATAGGTGGGAATGCAATTCAAATTTCCCTTCAGAGCATAAACCCACCAACCACGTCCTACTGCTCTCAACATATTCTAATAACTTCTTATCCCAAAACGGGCAAATGACACCAGACATCTTATTCGAAAGAAGTCTTCTACTCGATATGTAGTCCATGAGCTATACTCTAATCGTATCAATGCATTCCATTATGGGGAGGTGTCGGGCTTTAACAATCCAAGCGTTAAACGATTCGGCAAGATTTGAATACATCTCGCCATATTGTTGTCCAACAAAAAAGGCATTAGCCCAATTCTCAGGAGGTAACTCATTCAAGAATAAAATAACCCTTGGCCCGCCTTCAACGATAAGTCTATTTCTATGAATGGCAAACCCCTCAATAGTTGGTGCAAACGCACACTGATCAAATATATGAAGCAGATTTTTTTTCAGCACATTATCCCTCCCACTTAGTTTATCTCTTAGGTTACACTTCAAATGATGTAAACAAAATGCATAAGGGGAGTTCGGGAAGACAGTACATACAACTTGAATCGAACCTGGTTGTCGATCGAAAATTAAAGTAATGCGCCGCTCATTAGAAACAATAATCGACAATTGTTGTGTAAACCACATCCAATTATCGTCATTCTCCGCATTGACAATAGCAAAAGCCAATGGAAACATTCCTGAACATGTAAAAATTAGAATACAACTTGTTTGGTGCCTAAACAAAGCATTTAGTTGAATAAATTTTCTATGTGGATACATAAATAGTATATTTGGTGCCTAAACAACCTGTTTAAAATAGTTCAGTAGATATCTACTGAAGAAGACACATATTCAGTGGATATCTACTCAAACTGAATGATATCTACTGAAAAAGACTGAAAATGGCATATATTACTTAGGAAGTTCTTAATGTATTGGGATCAAATCAAAGCATTTACCAGAATACATTTCTATGTGGATACACATAAACAGCATATTTGGGGCCAAAACAGCCTGTTTGAAACATTTCAGTAGATATCTACTGAATCTGACACTTATTCAGTAGATATCTACTGAAACTGACTGATATCTACTGAAATATACTCAAAAGGGCGTATATTACTTGGGAAGATCCTCAGGTATTGGGATGAAATCAAAGCATTTGAGACTCAATTGGAGAAAACAAATCATTTACCAGAATACATTTCTATATGGATACATATACAGCATATTTAGTGCCTAAACAAGCTGTTTGAAATAGTTCAGTAGATATCTACTGAAGCTGACATATATTCAGTGGATATCTACTGAAACTGAGTGATATCTACTGAAAAATATTCAAAATGGCGTATAGTACTTGGGAAGATCCTCATGTATTGGGATCAAATCAAAACATTTGAGACTCAATTGGAGAATACAAAGCATTTATCAGAACATATAAAAATCAGAAGACATTCAAGCTGAGAACACAATAAACATCATTAAAAATAGAAACAAAAGCTGCAACCAAAAAATAAAATGTAATATAACCTTCATTCCCATCATTCGTAGACGCAGCAAGCAACGTTCCCTTATACCGACTCTTTAGGAATGTTTCGTCCATAAACAACATAGGCCGGCAAAACTTGAAGCATTCAATGCATGCATTAAAGGACCCAAAAATTCTCTTAAAATGACCAAACTCTGGGTCATACTCTAAAGAAAAGTGGTTGCCTGGGTTTGTCGACTGGGAAACACTAATATACTACCTCAATAAGTCATATGATGCCATATAATTACCATATAATAAATTCTGAGCCTTCTCTACCCCTAGCCATGCATGATTGTATGTTATTTCTAATCCATACGTGTTCTTGAAATCAGAAACAACATCAACAGGACGTTTTAGTAGATTTCCACGAATCTCAACTGTCAACTCACTTACAATGACATCGAAACTCATCCTTTTATTTTTGCATGACCGAAATGATGCACCACAAGTATGTACGTTATCCAACTTTCTTATTACAAAAATCCCAGTAACAGTGTCAGCTCTAGCATGGACATTCCACTTACAGGAAGTCAAATCCCTATGACAGCATGCAACAGTGACTCGAACACTGTCATTCTTCAAATAATCAAAATGAAACCCAACCTTAATTAAATACTTGACTAGATCACTACGAACTTTATCTGATCCCCCATCAAATTGTTGACCCACCTCTCTAATAAGAGTGGACCACGACTTAGAACGGTGATTTGTCGCATGGTTGACACAATAAAATCCAAGAAAATCTATTAATTCATCATCTGGGGGGGTGTGACATCTCTCATCATCTTATCCCCCGCCTCTACGACTTTCATCGACAATCTCTTTTACAACAACATTCAAGTATCCCAAATTTAAGAACTTTACTAACTCTAATAAAGCTTAAAAGTCTTTTTGATCATTCAAAATACAGTTTGACTGTCCCACGATTGAATATGATATGCGCAATGAGTTACGCTGCAACACATTTCATTGCTCAATCAACTTATCAACTAACACATCATATGTATATCTTTTATCATCAATTTTTATCAAGCACGTTTCCTCACCGTACGTACACACCATGATTAATCCTCCTATTGTCAAAAACAAAACTGCAAATTTATAAAATAAAAACATAATATTACATTCAGTAAAAATATTTGTTCAAAAAATGTATTTGTATACAAACAGCATAATTTGAAATGTAAGTAAATATCTACTGAGAAATACACATTCTTAGTGGATATCTTCTAAACAGAACCTCAGTTGACAAACATGAAACAGTGGCAGATTATTTATTCATGATTTCAGTTGACAAACATAAAACATAAAACTTAGTTTATCTACTACAAACAGAATAGAACCCCATGCATAAACTGCAAATGAAATGTAGCACGAAAAATAAAAACGAATAATACGAACAAAGAAATGTGGAATCCGAACACTCGGAACAGGTAGAAAGAATAACAAAAACAAAGAAATGTGCAATCCAAACACTCAGAACAGGTAGAAACGAATAATAGAAACGAAACAAGCACTCACCAATAGAATCCGAAGTCGTAGGGAAATCTGAAGTCAAAAATTACTCAGCCAATCAAAGAATATACTTCTTCCAAATCAACCCTCCAAATTCGTAGCGGCAATCCGAAGTCGAAGAATTCGTAGGGCAATCCGAAGTTGAAAATCACCTTACATTTTATCAAAAAAAAATTGATTACAAATCTGACATTGATCGTTTTCTTAGCTTTCTTAGAGAGCTGATATATAGCTGTGAAAATCACCTTGCATTTTACCTCACCTTGCATTTTACCGCGAAAATTTTGATTACAAATCTGATATTGATACTTTAGAGAGCTGATGTATCATGTATAGCTGGCTGCTGCTCCTGTCACTTCTTATTTCTTATTTCCTTATAAACAATGGTAAGGGCAAAAATGGAATGAAAATACCAATTGCTAACTAAGCATGAGACTTTTCAAGTCAAAAAACTCAAAATGGGACTTTCCACAACACTACATGCCACCTAGGACTTAAAAAGTTGTCTAACTAGGAAATGGAACCTTTGGAGAAAAAACCCTTATTGTAATAGGGTTGGGTATTTTAAAGTATCATGTCCGTTTCAGAACCCTAAGTTTATGTCTAACAATAATGGATCCAAAATGAAATGGATACCGAAAAAAAGTTGTTGAAATCTCTTGTGTAGAGTTACATAATGTTGGAAATGGATCCGAAGGAACAAACAAAGAAGTTATATCAAATCCAAGACAAAATGTCATCAAGGATCCACAAGCGACGCGTGCAAAGAAAAAAGATGCACCAAAGACAGAATGCGAAGTTGCAAAGAAGCCACAAGAGAAATGTGCAAAGAGAAAAGTTGTACAAAATCCAAGATGGGATATTATCAGGAAGCCACAAGTGATACATGTAAAGGGAATCATCAATATATCAAATGGCAAAAATCAAAGGTTGAGATGATACAGACAGGCCAAGAAGAATTATAAACCCAAAGCAATCATGAGTATAAATGAGGTAAAAAATAAAGTCGTCCCGAAAGATATAAAAGGTACTCCTAATCCCTGCCGGTTTAAATTTATTAAATTTGTTAAAGAGAGAGATTCCCGACTTGCCGAATAGGTAAGTTGGTAATGGTTTCTAAGACTTATTTTAAATGATGCGTTCACTTGTTGTCTTAGAAACATTATATGGTGATTATGAAAATTACATTTAGTTAAAAAGTATTTAGATGTTTTTATAATGTGCTTATATCGAGTAGTAATCATGTATTTGATTTTGAAGCATGTTATGTAATTTAGAAGATTAATCGAGTGTTTGTGATCTCACTAAATAGTGCTAATTGTTTGTTGCATATGCATTTTAATAAGATTATTTGTATAATGTGTTGTCATTCATGCTATTTACTTTTATACAAATGAGTTGAATTAAACTAATTTTTTATGCATCTTGACTTATTAAAATGCATGATATTTTATATTGAGGTGATTTAAAAAATAAAGAATGATTTGGTTGATGCATATTGTATTAAGTCTATTTTTGATACTATATATATACGATCATTTGAATATTCATAGCGCATCAATCTGTGCTTAATGTTTTAAATTGATACTTTGTGCACATGAATATATTTATGGATATTAAGTATCTTACTATATGCATGACAATATGTTTTTCTCATACGTCTCATATCTATTGATTTTTAAATGATTATGATTATGAATGGATCTAAAATGATATAAGATAACATCGTTATTCTTGAGATATTTTTCATGTCCTAGTCCATTAACGATTACATGTTTCTAGATTCTATCTATAAGGAATATATTATTTGGTATCCTGAGTAAGGCATGTGAATTTAACTAAACTATATAAATACATGCTATATTGTTTAAATATTTTAATTGCCTCCGGTTTATTCTCTTATGCATGAATTTGCTTGTTTACAATTATTTAGGGGGAGATATTTTATAAGTGGTGCAATAATGTGTTGAAAAATATGATATTGAAGATTTTGATAGTTTCTATTAGCTTGTTGATATACTCACTAAATCTCTAGCGGAAAATTAAAGTTCATGACATTTGCCTAGAGTAGTGATGTTTTTGGTTCCCCCCTCCCCAATTTTTTTTGAGATGACAAAGGGGGAGAATTAGTTGATATTTTGTTGAATATCTTAAGGGGGAGTTTATTATATTTTGAAATTTGTACTTTTTTTATTATCTTATGATTATCTTCATTACTATGCTTTAATGAGTTATAAAACCGGTCCTCGGATTCAGGGGGAGTGTGGTTATATTATTATTTTGAAGAAAATATCAAAGTTAATTGTCATCATCAAAAATGAAAGATTGTTAATCATAAGATTTTGATGGACAATTAAAGGTTGATATTTTTTGTGGAACTAACAGTTTGAAGTGTTTCAGTTTGTTAGTTCCAAATGATGAAATATATGATGACAAAGACGATGAAGTATTAAGAAGTTGAAGAATTTGAAGAACCTAGGGAAAATAACTCAGGTTAAATTTTAACTCTTAATATCCCAATTAAGATCACACACAATACAAAAAGATTTTTAAATGATTTTTATAAATATGTATGTTTTTTATAGGATCCTAATTAATTAAATTATTTGCTCTTATGTGTAATTGAAAAAGAAATATTAATATTTAATTAAAATTGAATTTAAGTATTTAGTGGAGCTAACTGAGAAAAGAAATCGGTTAAAGGGGCGAAAACGCCAATGAAAATGGATTAAAAACAATTTGAGATAAGTTTTCTAGCATTAGTAAGTCGACCAGAGCATAGAACGAAAAGTCTCTAAATCTCTCGGTCGACAAGTAGGTCAACCTGTGCTTAAATATGAATTCTCTGTATCGATAAGTCGACAGAGCGGTCAACTTGTGACTAGAAATGTAACTCTCTGAATATCTAAGTCGACAGATAGGTCTACCGTAGGGTTATGGATTTTTGGATTGACTACATCCTGAATCGAGCGGTCAACCAGTAATCCTTAGTAAGTCGACTTATAGAACTGTTCCAGGATATTGTAGAATTCCTAATTTTATTATAAAAGTAGCCATTACTAACTGTTTTATGGTTAAAATTCACGAGATATATTAGGGATTCAATGTTATTTGAGATATGCAACATATATTATGATATCCCTATAGATTTGGTTCATTAAGTTGTAATATTTCTCAATTTGCTACATATAATTCTATCTATCCTATTTAATTGTGATTGAGAAATATTTGAGGGACTTAATTGAGAAGTTTAAAAGCTATAATTAAGTGATTTAAACTGGGATGACGTCTTAATGATATAAGGGGTCTATAAGAGCAATTAAATGTCATAATAAGTGGGAACTAACCGTTGGAGAGCTTATTTTATTCTCTTTTATATAGACCTACATTTTTCACTTCGAAGTTAGATGAGATATCAATCATTTTGAGTTATTCAACTCTTGTGCTTTCTAAGAGTTATCATATTGAGAGTTTTGTGAGAATTGTCTTGAAAATCATTATTGAGATATTGAAGAAAATCATTGTTGATCATCTATTTGAAGTTCCATTGCCAATCATTATTTATTCGGTGAAATCGTGATAAGATCTTTCCGAATTACTTTCTATTAATTGTGGCTTATATATTATTTGGAATTTGATCTTTGAAATTGTTTTCCAGATTTCTTATTCAAAAATATTTTTGAAACAATTTCTTGAGAAATCTGGTTACGTGCTAAATTACGTACTACCCAATTTTTGTTTAAAATTAGATTTTGAATATATCACTTTTCTATCACTAGTTTTAGAATATTAATTGAGTTCTAATTTATCTGGGATGGTAGAAGCTCCGAGTGGAAAAATCACTTATCAATTATTTGTAATTAGTGAGTTGCGTGTCGGATTAGATACTACTGGGAGTATCTAATCAAGGGTAGTTGGTTTTAATCTCTTCCAGTAAAGAGACTGAGGTTTTGATCTTTGCCTAAAATATAAAAAGATTAGCTGTTAATTCTTCCTTGATTGAATTTGTGAGTAATTTTGTAAAGGTTTCATCCTTACCTGGGAAAATGATAGTTGGAGTATTTTTGTGAGGTTTTGATTCTTTAGCCTAAGGTATAAAAAGAATTAGGTTATTCTTGAGTATGTAAAAAGTAGAGGTTATTCCTAAGCCTGTAAAAAAGAATTTATAAAGGTTGACTCTGAGCTTGAGAAAAGAATCTTTGTAAGGGTTTGGTTCCTACCTTTAAAGGAATCTTGAGTTTAGTGGGTGCGACTCTCCGTGGAGCTTGGGGGACTGGATTAGCCAAGAGTAGTTTGATGAATTAGTATAAATTTCTAGTGTGTTGCTATTTTTCATTATTTATGTTTATTGTTTGGTGTGCACCTAGTTGATATTATATTTCCACTGTGATATAAAAGTAATAATTAATTTAGGATTAAAATTAATTATTTGAATTTTTTGAAGTATTTTCTCTGGTAATTTTTTATCTACCCAATTCTCTCCCCTCTTGAAAATTGAATTCAAGTGTACGGGTCAAGTGACTTCGCGTTAACGCGAAGTCAAATTGAATTTCTTCTCCAAATGCCACAACAAGTACTACTGTCACAAGCGAAAGAAAAAAAATAAAAAATTGTACACATTTATGTTAAGTCCCTACAAATTTGAAGGTGACATATTAGCGGATTATAGATTTCCAATTTCATGGCTTTCCAATCTTACAACTTCAAATCAATGAGGCCGAACAATATGAAAAAGAAGAATTAATTTTTTTTCATTTTATAAAAACCTAAAAATTTTATAAACTACGACAATAATTGTAACTATCAATTTATCGAAACGATTTTACAACGATAAATAATAAATACAGTTATTACAAATTAAATAGAAATTTAAATGAAATTCTTGTCGCTATTTCACTCTCACCGGCCCTTTGTAATCAAAACTGTAGGGTTGTGAGCCAATGCTCAGTAGAGTTTCAGCTCCTCTAATACGTGTATCCAATCAAATTCCAAATAAACACATAAACGTGTATCTCATATAATTTTTATATAATACGTTATCATAAATATTTCATGAAAAATAATAATTATCACAGTAATAACATAAACCACACAATATAATGAGAGATTAAATACATTTATGAAAAAGAGTTAGAAGATCTACCTAAAATCCGAAGCCGAAATACGAATCGAAATATTTTTCTCACTAAAAAATCATTCAGGATATATATTTTCGCAACAACATAAACTAATTCTAGAGATTCTTACCCTTTGTTTTAATATATATCTATTTATATTGATAATTGCTCAACACGTACTTGACCGCCTTTTCTCGGTGTTTTTTTTCATTCATTTTTTTCTCCTTTTTTTTTTTTGTTGCTTAACACACAAACACACACACACACATACACAAACACACACATACACATACATATATATATATGATAATTACTAGCCACGTTTAATTGCCATACATACGCGTATATATATATATGGTTTGGGATGGTTGCCTTCTTTAAGAAGGCAACCATCTCAACCATGTATTTTTTTTATTATTATTTATATTTCTATCATTCTTAAAATAAAAAAAATATTAATTATATCCCAAAACTTTTAAAATTATATTTTAAATAACACAATAGTCCCAAAAAATTTAAAAGTCAATTTAAAATTAATATTTAATTTCAAAAATTATCAAAATTTATTTATACCATAAATTTGCAAAATAATCCCGAAAATATTAAACTTATATAAAATATTATTTTCAAAATATAAATTTTTGGGGTATTACAATCAAGGTCCTCGGTGCACCACGAGTGGGTGAGTTTCCCAGTTACCAGGACTGCTAGCTGATTCAATTGTTCCAACATCTTGCCATTTTCTTTCCTCTCCTCCTAGGATACTGCATACTAAATCATTTGGACACAATACTAGTGAGATAAATCCAACAAGTTTGGGGTTAGCTCTCATTTCCTTTGTTTCCTTCCTATTTCATTACTTTTTTAAAATCATTTTACAGCCAGTGGGAGTGATTGAAAAGTCTACCCAATAGGTCTTAGAGAAATTTTTGGATTCTACCTATACTTTTTCAGGTTATATTAGATTGGTCTTCTAGATTATAATATCGTCTTTAGGATCTCCTTCCTAGTCTCGCCTAATCATGTTGACAATCGGGGCTGGGTTGTCAAGCTTAGGTAGCGAGTTTTGCTGACAATTAGGCTGAGATGTCTCCCCATCTTTCGGGAAGCATATTACCTTGGTTTGTATGAGGTCTTCTATTATGTTTCTCATGGCATAACAATTATCAGTATAGTAATCAGTCACCCCAGAGTGATAGGCGCATAATTGGTTTGAATTGAAAAATGAGCTTTTAATGTTAGGGTGATTCGGGGGTATAGGTGTGAGTATTTTGTTTTTTATGCATTGATCAAATATTTGGGAAAGGGTTATAGGTAGATTGGTGAATTGTCATTGTTTCTTAGGCAGGCCGTTGGGTTTGGAATTTTGATGATTTTGGTTGTAGTTAAAAGAAATTTGGGTAGGTGGTGGAGCTGTATAGGGAGCTAGATATGGGTAGGGGTTGTATATAGGTGCTTGAAATAGTGCCAACCAAGGATGTTCCAAAATATGCGGGGCTTGTTCCTGGTATCCCGGGAGGTTAGACTACTAATAATTGCATTGAAATTTGGATATTTTGCTCATTCTTTTGACCTTAGACAACCATTGATACTTTAGGATTTTCTTTTCTCAGAGACATTGACTTTTTGACCTCACTATTAGTCGGTTTTTGTATTCTACCAGTTTGGATGTCTTTCTCCACATATTATTCCTGGAGTATTATGTCAAAAAATGGACCTTTCAGCATAATGAGAAGAGGTTCATAATAAGGGTGAGGCTGGATCTGGACAAACATTTGGACCATTTTAGATTCTTTCATTGGTTGTATTACTTGTGTTGCTTTGTCTCTCCAACGAACCACAAACTCTTGAAAGCTTTTACCATTTTTTCTAGTCAATGTTTGGAAAAAGACCTTATCGGGCAAAATCTCTTGGTTGTAGCCATATTGTTCATAGAAAACCTTGACTATGTCAAGGAATGTATTCACCTTTAATTGTTATATTGTTACGTACCAACAGGCAGTGGGTGCATGTAATGACTGCTAGAAAAGCTAAACAGCCAATGCTTCGTTATGGATATACACCCCTATTTCGTTCTTGTATCGTTGGATATGCCAAGCTAGTCACCTTGATCCATCGTACTTCATGAGTATGGGAATGGAAAAATTTTCAAGAAACTTCACTTGAAGTACCGATGATAGATCAAGATACCAAGCATTGACTTCTGATTCTCCCTTCTTTACCTCTCGGAGTTCTACAGTAACTTTTGGGTCAGTAGGGAGGTATTTTCGAGCTGCTCTTTTACTTTTTTTTTTGGAATCGGTCAATTGTCTCTGGTATGACTGAGCAAGTATTTGGTTTAGCTAAGGTCATACTTGGATTTGGATTTGGTTTAACTATAGCAAGAGTGACTTGTAGTACAGGTCCAATCGGGATTGAATCTCCAATAGCTAGGCTAGGGCCTCAGAACCTGGAAGGCTGATGCATCGTTGTTAGTTCTATCGGACCCAAAGTTTGAGCTGAGGCTACAAGGATTTGCTAAGACTGATGGAGTTATTCCCGAAGTTCTGTTAGGTGACCGACGGATTCTTTCAACGAAACTACATCTTTTTTTAGTTGGGATGCCCCGACATGTTCATTCAACGGTTCCTCTATGTCTTTTATTTGGATAGGTTGTCGTGCTTGCGCCCAAGTACGAACTGGTCAATAGGAGACGAGAGTTTTCAACGCGAAGTAATTTTCCTAACTTGGCAAAAGTCGCGTCTGTATAATAGCTTACAAAGGCGTTTGGGTTTGACCATGACTCAATTTGAGACGAGATTTTCATTACTTCCAAATTCTATAGTTTATAACTATATCGAATTTTGATATGACTACCCCCACAAGCGGGGTGTCCTTTTCTTAAATTTACATATTCGATTGAAACTTTTTATTTGAACAAATAGAACTCTCGTATCAATTCTTTGTCATTATTGACCTCAAACTAAAGTAAGGCCTGAATTTGGACAAAATGAAGTTTCCAACTCTAATAAAACATCGTATAGTAATAATAAAGATTCTCATTATTCCTCTACATGGCTTGTTCAACAGTCAAATTTTTTGGGAACAATTTTAGACTATTACCAAGCTATAGGTGAGGAAGAATGACAATTCCTAATTAGATATTTTGTTATTTACTAGTTCTAGAAGTCCTCTTTTGTAAGGTTTCAAGGCAACATATATACTGACAGCAAGATAAATATCTTTCTCTAAGATATATGTCCTAAGTACAATAGTGTTTCGGGTATCCTCTATCCTAGGTTCACTATATGTTATTCATGGATTTTCTTCTAACGCAGCCTAAAATGCTTCGGTTCCCAGATCTTCAAACCTTTGGCATCCTTCCCAAGGGAACATCTATCGTTGGTTGGTGATTTGAGCTAGACGAGTTTCAAAGCCGAATCCCAAGGGATAAACCGCCTGGCCTTACTTCCTCTAACTCCTCTTTAGGAAGCTATTATGATAGAATTTTAAGGTGTTTTTCAAGTAGAAGGCTTGATAATTCCCTAGACCCGAGAGAGAAATTCGAGACTAAAGAGAGAAAAGCTCTTGGATCAAGCCTTTTAAAAATGAAGAACAGGCTGCCAATTTATAGGCTCAAGAAGCCTGCGTATTCTCTAATGCACAAGCCATCCTAGCATGTTCCTTAAGGGCTGTTTGGTTTAGGTGCAACCCCTTGATGTCTCCTAGTTTTATGGTTTGAGACAAATTTTGAAGATTTTCTAAGAATTTTTAAGATTTTATAATGATTACAAAATCTTTAAAACATCTAAGTAATCATTGCTAATGATTAATCATCATTAATTGGCACATGGGGTATTTAATGACCGATGGAATGTTTTCCTGTTTGGCTTGCTTGCTAAGTACTAGTTACTCAAACTAGTTTGGTTACTTGCATTAAATGCACTTAGAGATTCAATGTTTGTAGTCTCCACATGTCACATTTACATTATTTGACATTTGATTTGATGGGCATTTAATGCCTTTGATGTAACGGAAATGATCTTGTAACCGCTTAGTTACTTTTGAAGTAACTAGGTTTCCTTAAGATATTTGGATCACAATATCTTGATTTTTTGGATATAGTCTCCCAAGGTTGTTTCAAGCATTAAATGTTTGATGAAATGTTGATTTGATGGATCATTTATGGCATGATGTGATGAGAAACCGAGCCAATTAGTTTAATAATCGATAGTTACTTTTCAAGTAACTAGGTTTCCATCCTAGATATTTTGATAAGAATATCTTTAAAAGACATTATCATTTAATTCTCATTAATGAGTCATTAAACGCATGATGGGGCCCTTGATGTTATTGGATTTGAATGTTTATCATGATGACTTTAGTTTGGTTGGATTTGAACCGAGTCTTAAGCATTAGTTACTTTGGGTAACTAGCTTTGTCATGATAGTTTATTTGACTTGATCAAGGTTGTTTGGCTTGATTTCTTGGAGATTATTTCTTTAAACGAAAAATTAGAAAAGAAGTTTTTGTGTCAAGAAGACGAAACTGGTGATTATACATGTTTTAGGGGTCAAAACGGGAAATAAGGGTAATTGGTGAAATTTCCTAAAGTTAAAAAATAGTAACTAATTTTTATTCATATTAAAGGTGATTTTATGAAAACCAACTTTTAATAATGTCATTTTAGTTCCCCTTAACTTTAGAAATTTCGAGGTTGATCTGAAACTTTTACTTATACCAAATTCAATCAAATTGACAATTTTATACTTTCTTGTATTTTTTATTTATTTATTTGTAGTATCCAATGTAACCTAAGGTAGAAATTCATTCTCTTTAAACCTCAGTTTAAAGTTTACCTAAACTTGTATTTTCAATCCGATACTAACTGGGCGGGATAAAATGTGGTGTCTACAGACGAGCGGTACCATATTTTGCAGTGTCGATGGGGGTGGATGGGGCTATCAAGGGCATCTACTCCATGTGATTCTGGATGTTCTGGGCAATATTCCGAACTTCTCTTATTATCTCCCCTAGAAGTGTTGGTGATTCTCCTAAAAGACCATTCTCGGGGGCAACCGTGCGGAGTGGCTGCCTCGCGCTTTCACCATCGTTAGTCATGATTCTCGATCTCAAAGTGACCATTTAACTAAGAACGTAAGAACAATAGTAAGTCGTTCCCACATACGGCACCAATCTGATGATGCCTAGAATTAAATCACCAGACACATCAGCTTTTGATATCGGGGAGTTGATGGACGATAGTGGTTGTCTCACTTTCTCAGTTTGGTTCCTGTAAAATAATACACCGCGAGTGGATCTGTTGGCATTGCACCTCCGGTATGAGAATTAGTATGGGGTATTGAGAGAAAGGTAATGTAGGTTTGCACAGAAAATAGCGTACAATATTGCCTGCCTTAGACCTCTAGGGTTCTGACCTTTATATAGGAAGGGAGACGACTAGTTGGCAAGTCTTCCCTGATTCTTTGGATACCGGTATGGTAATGGTGCAAATTACAGTTCTCTTTCCATTGAGATGGCTAAGATGGCAGGCGGAGATCGCAGGACCGTTATGGCAAAGGTACTTTCCTTTGTGAAAGAGACAACTCTGACCGCCTTTGGAGCGAGAGCATGAGGCACTCATGTCTTAGGAGGAACGACCCGAAACAGACATGGAGGTCCAATATATGGAGACCCAAAACGAGTATATGATGACCTAGAGTGGGTATATAGATAGGCCCATTCGACCGACCGGTTTTGGGATTCTCAAGCTACTCGTGTGTTCGAGGATATGTGGGGCCTTGATGTCTTCTGGCCGAATTTTCCCTCACCAACCTACATACGAATTGAAATCACATGCCAAACATGTGACTCCCGACTACAAATGATAATCGAGGATACTGTCCAGTATCAATGGGACCGTCGAGTACCAGATAAACTGAGCATGACATCCCCTGAGCGCTACCCTAGCTCGATCTGCTTACAAGCCCATCCTCAAGGAACCGATGATGGCTTGGGATATATCAACTTGGACGCACCCTAAGCTTAGAAGTCGCTATAACTGTCCGCTACGCATATGGAAAAATAGTTTCATTTAACGACTCATTGACCCCATAATATCACCAAGTTCAAGACATTAATAGAGATTGACCATGATTTATGCAAAGACTTACCTAACTGGTTTTGCATCTCCTATAAATACTACGAACGAGGAATGTCTAACCAAGGTATACACAACTGTACTAGCCATTACTTTGCCAAAAAAAATTCAAGACTCCATTCTTACATCAGAGGTGTAACATCAATTGTTCCACTCGCGATACATTATTTTGCAAGAACTCTAGTTTAGGGAGGTTCACATTCCGAATATCAAAAGTTATATTTGCAGATTCACTTTTTGATATCATCACTTTCTACTAATATTAAATTTAATTGAATATTTTTGAAAATATTTTTTCAAAAATATGGAGATAAAATATATAGAAAAAATAATGCTAATTATTTTATACACTAAACACTAGTGTAGACAAAAAAGATATATGATATTTTTCTGATTAGACCCACCGATCAGGTAACCCTACTCCCCGAAGATAGGGTGGCGTTTTTAGTGGAGTTGGCTTTCGAGAGTTTTTAAATCCCATTATAACTTAATTTGTGATGTATTGACTAGGAATGGTTAGTGAGGTACACTATTTAGATCCTCGTTCATTTCATCTCCTTGTCTTTCTTAATATTTTACTTTATATCGAAAATATTTGTAGACATATCAATTTAGTGGGAGGGAGTCTTTTGATTGTACAGAATTTATAATTAAAAATTAGTTAAAATTTATGCCAATCATTTTTATTATATATCTCTCAATCATAATTAACTTTCTTCATAGACTTTTTCACACATTTGTATTGACCCATTTTATTTTTATTTTTTTGGTATAAATATTGAGAAGATGATTTTGTAGACCAGACTTTCAATTAGATAGACACATTAAATAATATTGCATTTTAAATATTTAAAAAGAAAAAAAAATGCTTTTCAAAAAATTATAATTTCCCCCATAGCCGATATTCTATCAAAATGGATACTAAGCTCTTCGATAAATGTCTCCTTTTTCTTTCTTTTTTTGTCACTTTTTTTTTTTGTTTTTTTTTTGTCAAATGTACTTCCCCACGTGATTCGCGAAATTGGAATTTGGAAGTTTTACGCTGTATGCAATGGAGCAAACACGTTTGTTGGGGGTAAAATAACCATATTACCCCTTCTTGAATGTTTAAGCAAGGGAGCATAAGTCCCATTTCTTGGGGGTAAAAATGTAATTAAAAAGGTCTTCGTCAAAATCAAACCGTCTTCCTCTCTGAGTTTCTTTTTCTTGTTAGCCAACGGCCACCGCCGCCGCCTTTCAATTCCCAGCACCGATACTGAGATCTAAGGCGTCCAGTTCTGTTCCAACTCCGATGGTCTACAACAGGCTGAATTACCAACCATATCGAAGATTCTTCTGCTCGTGGCTTGGGATCGAGCTTGAACAAAGACGGTGGGATAGTCCCGTTAAGAAATTGAAATTGGTTTTGAGGTCCAACCAAATCAAGCTCCGGCAGTCCTCTACCTTCTCCAGTAGAACGAGTTTCGCCGGAATACATGGGAGTTTAGTATAATTTTCTCGTAATTCGATTTTGATCATAGAAATAACGAAAGAAAGTAAGGGAACGCACAAATTTGGACTTATATACACACTTCCACAGTTTTTCAGACTACATTTCTCTAAACCAGGTTTATAATACATACAACCCAACAAGAAGTGAACTATTGAATCCCACTCCCAAATTACTACGTCCTATAATTAAGTACCAAACCTTCTGGCTCTAGAGGTGCAATCCTCACAATGGTTTCCAACAAGTGCGCGCTGGTTTCTGGAGGCGACGTGGTAGTTCCGCCGCAACCGACGATCTTCTGGCACGTCTCGATCAGGCAGTGCCTGCAAGTAGGGCAAGACGAGTGGGAATTGAGCCACCGGTCGATGCAACGCACGTGGAAGCCGTGGTTGCACTTGGGCAACACTCGAACTCGCTCTCCCTGGGCGAACTCCGACAGGCAAATCGCGCACTCGGTGTCCAACCCTGGTAGTTTGAGGTCATTATTGGAGTAAGTAATCACTGGAAAAGTCTTGAGGGCCTTCTTTTTGATCCCTGTATTCGCTAGCCTAGCAGAGGAAGATTGACCCGAGTCAGGGGTTACCAGACTGGAACACCTCAATGCGCACTTTATGATAGAATTTAATCCCAAGGAGCAAATCAGGGCACACAAGAGGACCGATAGGACCATCACGACATTGGTGTCGAAGCTATTATCCCCCGGGTATGGTTCCGATGGGTCGCGGAGGTTTCCGGAGGGAGGTGACGCGGATGAGTTGAAGAGAGGGTTGTGTAGTAGCAATTTTCTTGAGTAGAAATGGTGGGAAAAGATGTGAGTGGAAGAGGAGGAAGTGGAAGTAGCCATGTTTGATTTGGAGGTGGTGGTGGTGGTATATGGTTGATGATAGAATTCCTTGGGGGTGGTTGGAGATGGAGAATTTATAGACGGAAAAAAGCTAAAAAAGGTTGATTGAAATTGTTGGGTTATTAAAATAATTACAAATTGTTATTATTAATAAGTGATCAAAAGATTTTTGGGGATATTCCGAAGGTTTCAACTTTTAAGCCATATTGTGGATTTTGATCTTTCCAATATCTCCCACTCTTTTCTCATGGGATCCTCTCTCTCTCTCTTTTATCTAAATTACCCCTTTGTACTTTAGTACATAGATTAATTAAATCTCTCTGTTTAAAAACGTTTCAATTGAACTCTTATAATTGCATGTTTGGTTGAACCGAATCGAGATGGAATAAAATCGTCATTCCACTCTCGATTCCGATTCTCTCATTTGGTTGTCCAATGAAATCGAAAATTTGATTCTATTAGAATGAAAAATGATGAAATTGAATTTATATTTGATGGAATAGAATCAACCCAACCTAATAGAATAAAAAACTAATTTCCATAAATATCCATTCCCAAAAGTATACCTCAATATTCAATATTGCAATAATATACAATATTATGTATATTTGTGTGTATCTATATATATTACTGTGTATATATTAATTATATAGAGAAAAATCCATTTGTAATAAAAAAAATTTAAATGATCTACTATTCGATAGATATTCAAAATTGGTATTTAAAAGGGCGTTATGGAAATTTTGCAATGTTTCACTATTCCATTCTTTCTCTTATTCCATAATAACTAAATAAGATAATAGAATACTGATTATATTGATAAATGCATTCCATTCTTTTTCTTATTCCATTCGTTTTTTTCATTCTATTCTACCATGATTTCATTTCATCCAACCAAACGAGCCGTACCGTTAGTTTGGTGGGTGGGAAGGATGGAAAAGAGAAAAAAAATTGAAAGAAAATTTATTTGTTTTAATGTTGTTTGATTAATAAAGAAAAATAAAAGAAATAAAACAATTCATTTTAATGTAATATATTATTTTAACCTCATATATTATAATAATAAAAAAAAAATTAAAAAAAAAAAGTATTTTATAATGGACTCAAGGTTTATTACTAATTCATTCGTATACTCATATAGTCATTTAAGTTTAAAGAAAAATTCAATTGGCATATGGTAATTGTTTGTTGTACAGTAACATTTACATCCGCATTCATTATGTTGTTGTTGACGTTGTTGTTCTACAACAACATTTGTATCGTTTCATTCATCATGTTACTATTAACATTGTTTCTGGACATTAACATGTATTTGGTAAAAGTTGTTGCACAACAAATTTTAGTAAAAGTAACATCCCTCTCTATTATGTTATTGTTGATGTAATAAGAGAATATATATTTTGTAAAAATTGTAACACAGCAAATTTTCTGATAGTTACTTCATGGTGTTTTTTTAAAATTTAAATAAATCAATGAGTTTTAGTTGGTATGAACTTTGTTCCTTGGGGCATATTTTAATATGTTTGGCAAAAATGGGTGTTAGCCTAAAAAATCTTTAAAAAATTATTATTAAGTGTATAATTGTAATTTTATTCATTGTCTCTAACTTTCTTTCATTTTCTTCTCAAATTTGTGTGGAAAAAAAAAAAATTGCTTCAAAGATTGTGCATTTTTTTTTCCTCATTTTTCATCTATACTCAATAAGATAAGGTGTGTTTTTTTTTTTTCATTCTCTATCCTATTTTTCTGTTTATATTTTTACCCATCATTTTTTCAACCAATCGCACCCTAACACAAAAATCACATGATTTTACACATAAATTCTCGTGGTTCGAGTCCCCAGCATTTGAAGTAAAGTGAATTTAGCCGCACAATTAACAGTGAGCTAAGGAGCAAACTGAGAGGACTGCTCCCATTTCACGTTCTTTTTCATTTGGACCTTTCCTTAAGCTTCTTCTAGCTTAATGGGATTTCAAATCAAAATGGGGCCATCCCACTTCCAGAACAGCTTAGAGTGCCAACGGTCACTTTTCCTCCTCCACGAAGTCTATCTGCAAATGCTAAATCGGTCCTACATCTCCAATAAGGGAGCAGGAAGCTTCGTATTCTACGAAGATAAGATTAAAAATTTTAAAGGAGTAATTGCAGTTTAACTCCTTGTGTTTAAACATATTTTCATTTTATTTTTCATATTTCGAAAATATATGCTTTCTTTTTTTAAAATTTGGACTGAAGTGCAAAAGTTAATATTTCTGTTAAATCTAACAAAATTGACAAAAAATTGAAATGCCCTTAATGCAAACCAGATAAGAACACAAAATAACTACTCAAACGAATTATGTTTTGAATGATTTACAATTTCTCTCAAAAAATACTCCAACTTAAAATCAAGAATTTGACAAAATGATGAAGATTTGAGACCCAAATGTCTTACTCCCTTTCAGAAAAAATACTTACTTTAGAAGAACATTCAATTTTTTAAAACACGAAAATAATCTCATTTCTATCCATTATTAATAATCTATATATACTTTCTGAAGACATAAAGACTTAAATTTTTTAATCAATTTTGACATAAAAAATTGTATCAAGATTAATTTCTTTTATAGACTCAAAAATATTATTTTTTATACATACCTCAAACGTAAAAAAAGATTGAAAATTGGATTCTTTTCCTCTTAAGATATTAAAAAACTTGTATAGTAAAAATGAATAAAAGTTGAAATTAAGATGAAATCAATTTTGTGTTCTAAAAATTTAAAAAATCATGTAAAATAAATATTTTCTTGAAAGAGTGTAAGCAATTTAGGTAAGAAATCTTAATGTTTTTATTAAATTCTTGATTACAAGCTGTAATACTCTTTGGGAAGAGTTCATGTATATATAGATAATCCAAAACGGATTTTTTTTTAATAGTAAATTTGTGTTCAAAAGTTAAGATTTGATATATGTAATGGGCATTTCAGTTTTTTTTTTTCGAGAACATAAGATAGAGAAATCGTATAACACGAAAGTTATAAATGAGGAGGTTTGCTTGGTGAAATTTCTAATAATTGGACATGGCTGTGATTTGTAGATAGACGTAACTCACGATTGGAGGAGACGACTTTAGGAAAGTGTTTCTCCTAAAAATGCGAAATTGAAATTGCTCTAATTTTAATCAGCTAATTTTTTTCTAACATACAAGTTTTGGTCTGAACCTAATGGGTCACATACTCAATATAGTAGGATACACATGTGAATATATAAGTATGTAAGATAGGAACTATCATTCTCAGCAAAAAGAGACGTTTCCTATGTCATTTGATTTAATGTAATTCACCAAAGTCTCTGGCTAGAGTAGTGTGACGATAGAGATGAGATTACAATTAGTGTTATAAGAAATTATATTATTAATTAAACTACATATGATTAGAGTAGGGCTTTTGAATTTATCCATACCTTCTTTGTCCTTTCGAGAACACAAAATATAGAAATCGTATGATTAAAAAACTATAAATGATGATGTTCTCTTGGTTAAATTTCTATCAATTAAACATGGTTGTGATACGTGGGTAGACGTGACTCACAATCAGAGGAGACACCTTGGAAAATGTGTTTCTCCTCAAAGGGCAAAATTAGAGTTGATAATTTTAATTAATTAATTAATTTCACCATCTAGATTTTAGTATGAATCTAATTGGTTACACACAATAAAAAAATAAAGGTTGCGAAAGTTCTTGAAAAAGGAATAGGTAGTAATGCTTAACATTTTGAAAGTTTGGGGGCCAAAGTAGAAATTCCTATCAACTAGATAGGTTTGTGACTTGTGGGTAAATGTCACTTACAGTTAGAGAAGATGTCTAGGGGAAATTATTTCTCCTAATAGAAAAAAATTAGAATTGTTGTAATTTTAATTGATTAATATCAATTAATTAATTATTTTCACCGTTTGATACACCCCGGATTTTGGAAGCAGAGGAAGTAGAGAACCATAAGAATGGAAAAATGAGGTTTCGTTCCTCCCTCTCAAAATCCGCAAAAATTTGTTCATTTTTTTAAACTAGTTTCAGGGATTTTTCTAGACGCCAGTATTGAAACATTCTATGGGTCAGGATTTATTTTAAAAATGGAGTCGTCACCTAACATTGAGTTAAATGGTGTGCTAGGCCACTGGGATTTTAATAAAAATTGTTTTTATTTTAAAATGGCTCAAGTTTTGACTCATAAGCACTTGGTCTTTACCCGAAATTTCTTTAAAGTTCGGGGGTCGGTTATGCTCAGGGAAGGTGTTAGGAACCCCAAGACACTCATCCTGAGACAGTACCTAAGTCTAAATATATCTTTACGTTTAAAAAAGCCCAAGTAACTTCTTTCGGTTTTGGTTAACACAATAATTCCTGTTTTTCAATGTTTTTGTCTTTTTATGTATTTTTATCTAAGGAAACAAGAAAAAAAAATTATTTAATGCAGTAGCAGATAAAACAGATTAAATGAAAATATTTTATTTATTTTTAGTGACAACCAAACCTGTAAAGGTTGCCTACGTATCTCGGTTTTTAAAAGGAATCAAGTCGAACGTAGTTCACTTGACAAGATGACTTTTATATATATATATATATATATATAAGAAAATAAATGGCACCAATGGCAAGTGGATATCCACTTTTGATTTTGTCTAGAACACTCCAACCTAACTTACTTTCTTAGGCAAGTTGAGTGTTGAGGTTTATGTTATTAGTCCAAAAAGAAAGAAAATATATCATATAGGTGTCAGTCCTACTTGTAACTAAGAAGATGAAAATATTTTTGAATAAGGTGCATACTTATCCCCGAAGGAATAAATGTCATCCTTTTAGCCACAAAGGTCTATATGGAGTAATATATATATAATGGTGTTAATCCACAAGCCTAAGATATGGACCAGGCTGGGATCTAAGCTATTGCAGTAAAGTAAATGTTAGTTGTTAGTAGTCAGTAGTTAGTATCCTTTGTCAGAAGTTTGTTTTGAGTTAATTGAAGTTTGGTTTCTCGTGTTCTTGACAGAGCCAAAGATGTTATGCACAAATCATAGTGTTCTTGTTGTTCTTGATATGAACTATGATATTTAGACTATGTACATGATCTAAACTTCTATGAACTACCCAAATACACTATATACAAGTAATATAAATGTATTAAAACAAATTCAAATGAGAGTTTGACAGGACTTACCTAATTTAGAGGAGTGATCTTTCCCTAAGTGTTTTTCCTTCTTCTCCTTCTTTGATCTTCTTTGTTGTTCTTTGTTGTTCCTCAACAACTTCTTGAGATATTGTTCTAAGCATCTCAAGAACATCTCTTTGGTGCCTTTTTATCAAGATTTGAATATGTTTATGGAATGAAATACTTAGGAGATCACTAGACCTAAGAGATAATTTTGAGACTAGAAGAATGGAATTGTCCAAGCATGTTTTGGAATGAAAACAGGCTACTATTTATAGACAACAGGTACCATGTGCATTGGGGAACGTGCAGGCCTCCCCAGCCTTCTCCTCATGGTATGTTTAGGCTAGTTGGGACCCTTTGATGTCTTTCAATGTGAGGGTTAGAACCACACAATAAAGATTTACTTGGATTTCGTAAGTAATCATTAGATTTGGTAATGATTACCAAATGTTATAAATATTTAAGACATAATTTCTCATTTATGGCTTGTACATAGGCCATTAAATGCTCATTTAATGCCCGATTTGATGTTTTCTAGTTCAATTTACTTGGTAAGTACTAATTACTCATGGTAATCTAGTTACTTGCCTTGAAATTATCTTTCGACATTAAATGCCATTTAATGTGTACATTTAACATAGTCATTAAATGCCATTCAATCATTTAATTCCATGACTTGGCATTAATTTTTTGGATCATTTAATGCATTGATGTGATGGGAATTGGTCCGGTTAGCCTTTGTAACCACTAGTTACTTTTAAGTAACTAAGCTACATTTAAGATAGTTTGGTAAAAATATATTCTTCATTAAATACATACATTGCATGGAGTCCTTAATTGTTATTTCAAGCATTATATACTTTATGTGACATAGACTTGATGGGTCCTTAAATGCTTGATGTGATGGAAACCAGTTATGTTAGTTCTTGGAACAGTTAGTTACTTTCAAGTAACTAAGTTACCATTTAGATATTTTGGTAGGAAAATCTTTGAGATATGCTCATTAAATGATCCCATTAATGAGGCATTAAATGTTTGTCATGAGGACATTTGGTTTGGTTGGTTTCGAACCATGTCTTTAGGCATTAGTTACTTTGAGTAACTAGATTTTCATGGTGGATTCTTGACTTTAATCAAGGATTTGGCTTGATTTCTTGGAGATTAGTACTTTAAAAAAGAAATTTAAAGAAATATTTTTGGTGACAAATAGAAGAAACCGGTGATAGTAAAAGTTTCAGGGGTCAAAACGGGAAACAAAAGTAATTGATAAATTTTCCTTAAGTTAAAGGGTAGTAACTAATTTAGTCATATTAAAAGTGATTTTCGTGAAAAATCAACCTTTATATTGTCATTTTAATCCCCATTAACTTTAGAAATTTCAAGGTTGATCCGAAATGTTTACTTATATCAAATTCAATCAAATTGGCAATTTTATGCTTTCTTATGCTTTTTTTTTTTTTTTTGGGGGGGGGGGGGGGGGGGGGGGGGGGGAGTTGGAGTATCCTATGTAATCCAAGGTAAAAATTTGTTTCCTTTAAATCTCAGTTTAAAGTTTATCCGAACTTTCACTTTAGATCCGATACTTAAATGGGCGGGACAAAATATGGTGTCTACGTCGTTCAACTTTTGATATGAACCTAATGAGTCACACATAATAGGAAATAGAAGTCCGGAAAGACCTTTGAAAAGAAATAGGTAGTAATGTTGTTGTTTAGAAGTTCAGGAGGCTAAAGTATAATTATGAAAACAAGAGATGTAGAGTTTTGAACTCTGGACAATGTCCATAAATAGGAAAGTTTATAATAGCTACCCCCCAAGGCACCTAATTTAGGCCACCTTTATTTTCTACTCATCTGTTTTGATTCTTATTGTTGAATTCAAGGTTTTGATGAACAATTAAGTATTGATAATTTTTGTGGAACTAATGATTTCATCAAGTGTTTCAGATTTATAAGTTCCATGTATGTGATTAAAAAGAATACCTTATGAAGAAAATATAAAGGGTGTAAGATGGACGAAATGAAGATGTGAAGAGTTTTGAAGGTCTTGAAAAAACATAGGTAAAAACAACTCTCTAATTATATACTCTTATTAGAACCCGAATTAGGATCATACACAACACGTTAAATGAGTTAATTATATATGTGTCATGGTAAGAAGTGATAAGTTTAAAGATCCTAAATTGAGATTTTGAATGTGCTCCTTATGTGAAATGAAATTGATAATTGTCCTAATTGGGAAACATGTTTTAAAGTATAAAAAATTGTATTTTCAGATCAATTCGGTCAATCAAAAAATCAATCGATCAACCGAATCAAATAGTGAGTTTTGGAGTTAAAATGAGGTGCCATTGATCCAGTCGGTCAACCAAATGGAATTGGTCGATCAACTGTTAGAAGCAGAAGCTGAATTAGTGAAGGAAGTGAGCACATTAATCCAATCGGTCAACCGAATGAAAATGGTCGGTCAACTGTTTGAGTTAGTAAGTAAATTGAAGAAAAATTGGATCATTCTGATCCAATCGATCAACCAATTAGAAGTCATCGGTCAACCAACTGGCATTAAGCCAGCAACTGAATTTGGATCTGGACAAGTAGGTTAACCGACGTGTGGGACTCGGTCAACCGAACGAGTTAGTTGAGATTTCATAAGATTTGGTCTCTTAGCCAAAACCTATCTATTTTTTATTATTCCAATAGAGGGATTTGGGGGATTTAAACTTAATTGAGATATTATCTACCTATTATGTTATCCCTATTGATTTGGTTCATATACTTTGAGATTCTCCTAATTTAAACGGTTTAATACTTCTTATTTCTATGGTTTTAAATTCAGAATAGTTTTATAGACTTATATGATATAATTAAAAGTTATTTTTAAGTTAAATACTCCTAAATTGAAAAGTTATCATATATGGGGTCTAAGAGTGTCATTAAGAGTCATATCTTTGAAAAACTAGCATTTAGAGGGTTTGATATTTGTCTATTAATATAGACATGCTGGAATTGAGATCAATACATCAAGAACAATTAGTTTGAGCTATTCTAAAAGTGATATTTATGCTGAGATTTTTGTGAGAGATTTATTCTAAGCTCTTGATCTAAAGCGCTTGTGGTTTGGCACCACCCACTTGAACTCTATTGTTATTATATCGTTATCTTTGGTATTTTCCGGTGAGATTTATCTAAGTTTTGTTATTTACTTTGAAATTATATTTTTATTAATTTCTTTGTATGAGATTGTTTAGAAAATCGTTTTAAACTTAAGAGCCTGAAAATCTATTTTAAACAATTTCTGTTTGATTATCTGATTACGTGTTTAAATTGTGTTGCCCACATTATTTATTAATCAGATTTTATTTGCCTCATATTGTATCTATCACGTAATAATTATTTGAGTCATTAATTAAGTATATTCGTATTAAGGTGGTAGAAGTTCATTGTGGGAAAAAAAATTATTTTTTTTGTATTTGTAAGATTGAGCGGATTAGACACGTTTGGAATATTGTCTAGTCAGGGTAGTTAGGTTTCAATATTTTTCCTGTGAAAAAAATAAGGATTTGATCTTTGTCCTGGTAAAAAGATTAGACTATTTTTTTCCCTTAAAAAGAATTAGGTTTTGATTCTTCCAGTAATTGAATTGTATTTTGAGTGAATTGTAAAGGTTCATCATTCCTTGTGAAAAGGATATGAGAGAGTGTTAGGTTAATGTTTGGCTTAGTAAAAAGATAGGGTTCATCCTTGGCCTGAGAAAATGGTAATTTGTAAAGGTTAATTTTGTGTCTATAAAATAATCGTTGTAAGGATTTGGTTCCTCCCTGGTAAAAGGATCAAAGGGTTTAGTGAATTGTCAATCTTTGTGGAGCTCGAGAGACTAGATGTAAGCAATACTACATTGGCCGAACCAAGATATATCGTTGTGTGATGCATTGTTTATTTTATTATATTGTGTTTGGGTGTACACTTAGTATTAAACACATATCCGTTGCGTATAAAGATAATAATTTATTTAGGAAATTGATTATTTGACATTAAGTGTTTAAAATAAATTAAATGTTTAATTTTAGTAACTACCCAATCCACCCCCCTCTTGGGTAGCTCTTTGCGCAAACACTTATTACCTGCTAGAATCGAAACAGATGTGGCGTAGATTATTGAGATTAGAATTAGATTCTTAGACATCTCAAGAACACTATCCTTAAGGAGTTTCTCGTGTGGATACTATTAGAGACAACATGCTCGTGTTGCATCTAAGAGCCTTATTTTTCACTTTTTGAACAAAAAAATTTTTACATATATTTTTGTCATAGTAACCTTAACTAAAACCATTTGGGGGAATAATCTTCCTTAACCCTTATTTAAAATTCCTCATAAGATGGGAAACCTAAGAACGAGGTATAGAAAATCCTCTCTTTAAAGTTTTTAGTTTAGGAAAAACTTTTTATTTATTTATTTGTTGTTTTTTCTTTCTTTGTTTTTTAATTTTTTTTTTTAATTTTTTGATATGGAGAGAACATAAGAAAAGAAGAAATATACATACATACATACATACATATATATATGTGTGTGTGTGTGTGTGTATGTGTGTGTGTGTATAATGCTAGTCCGAATACACAACTTAATATAGATAATAGTATATGCATAATGCCATTCTAAGGACTCGACATAGTGTGTGTATATATATATATAATGTCAGTCTTAACCATGACTATAGAGGCAAAATATTTGTGGAGAGAACAACCTTTTTTCCTCCATTTACTTCGGAATTGGGGGTAGGAGGGTCCACTCCAATTCAACCTTTAGTTAGGGAGAACTCCACTAAAAAAAAAAAAAAAAACAATAGAGAAAATTTAAAGCACAAAAAGGTACAAAATAGTAAAGTAAATGCAAAAAAGTAAAAAGCGCAGAAAGGCACAGAACGGGAAAGTAAATGACAATAAAGTAAATGCAAGAACATAAATTTGGTGGTACCTGAGAACGGTTTGTATTTTATCGGGTTTTGATCGTTTTTTGTTTGTTTGTCTTTCTTTTGACGAAAATAAAATAAAATAAGCAAAGGAGTTTAGAGAAACTACCATGTTTTAATATAATGTAACTCTTCTGTTTTTTTCCCTTTTTCTTCTTCTTCTTTCTTTTGTGTTTTATCTTTTTTGATCTCTTTATTGTAGAGATTCTTAAACTTGTAAGAAACTAATTTATAATATTTTTTTAAGAAGTATTTCTAGAGAGATAAAGTATTATTGGCAATGTACTTGATAGTTTACAAGCATAAACATGTGAATTATCAAAGAGAAATTAAGAGAGGCCACCCCTATTTATAGGTGTGGAAACCTGCGTACTCCTCAAGGTGCATGCCCTGGGGAGTGCGCAAGCCTACTTGATAGCTTGGGGTAGCATCTCTTGATTGGCGGGCTACCCCTCTTTCGTAAATTACACACTTTATCCCATTTAGTTCGGGTATTGAGTGTTTGACTTTGGTTTTCCACTACCTTAAGTCATAATATTGAGATATATGGCTTGGAGAACTCCTTAGGACGCAAAGGATACTTTGATTTTGCAATCCAATGCTCTGTCTTATTCCCTGGAGGTATATATGAAGTGATTTTTGTGATTTTGACACTTTTTGTTAATTACATGTAATATTTTTTATTTTTCATGAAATTGAAATGAAAAAAAAAAAAAAAAAGTGAAATTAAACTATTAAAATTAATATTTTAAAGTTCAATTTCTAAAAATAAAATATTTTTGGCCTTCAATTTGACAAAACAGGCGAAATATACAGTTTTTGGACTGAAATAAAAAATAGTTGGAATTGGTGAAGTATCTTAAAATTAAAGGGTGTGAAACAAAATTAACTATATTCAAAGTGATATTATATGAAAATACACTTCAAATTTAATCAGATTAGTCCTTAATTAACTTTTAAAAATTTCGTTTTTAGCCTGAAACTTTATTTTTTTGTCGAATTTCTTCAAATTATTGATTTTTTTTTTTCTTTTTTCAAATCATTAAGTAAAATTTAAATACTTGAATCTAAAGTGTGAATTTGTCCCTTTAAACATAGTTTAAAGTTTGTCCAAATTTGTGCTTAAGACCCTCTACTTTTACAAAATACAAAAAAAGGGCGAGACAAAATGCGGTATTTACAGCCTACTCCAAGTTGGCAGCACCTGCCGCTTGGGTCGTGCTGAGTTACAAGGGTTGGTTGGGCGAGACAAAATGTGGTATTCCTCACGACCTGATAGAAATGGAAAAATAGGGGGCACGTGGGAGAGACGTCATTCCTAAGATAAAGGATAAGGAATCCAACCATTAACCTTTACCCGTTAGGAATGAGTTGAACAGGTGCAAGGTTCAACCAATGGAAAATTTCGAGAATAAGAGATGAAGAGGAAAATGAACCCTACCAAAGAAAGCATCAGAGTAAAAGGATATGTACCCAGGCACACAACAAAACACTCGGAACGATGGAAATAGAAGAGTCAACACCACTACATTGGGGATGGAGTAGTCTCTATACATATCATGAAGCTTGGCATCTGTAAGGAGATTTTATGTAGACCTAACCTCCTCCATCTCTAGTTCATTGGCGATCATACGGTCAGACACAATAGTAGAAATAGCGTAATATGGCACCTAATTGGCCTTAACCTACCCCTCAAGTTCAGGCCTAAATAAAGGCCCAACCTCCCCTCTACCTGCATCGGGGACAAGCCTATCAGAGGGCGCAACTGTAGGCCCATCTTGGGTCCCTAAAGATGCAACCCTTGGGTTGGCACTGTGACCTCTAGCGGGGGGCACTGCTCAAAATGGCCCAGCCTCATCAACGCTATCACCATCGAAAATGTTGAACCACTCTGAGACAGGAGTAGATCTGAGATGCTTTGATGTTGCGAGATAAAGAAAAATAGAAGAAGAAGGTGAAGAGAGACCGGAGACCACAAAGAGACACGAGCACACGAAGACCGGATAAACAGATAACTTAAATGAGAATTACAAAATAGAAGCGATGGGGAAGACTTACCAAAAAAAAAATGGAAGAACGGACGATAGTATTAAAAAAATCATGAAAATACCAATGGATGCCCGATCGCAAGAAATGCCAGAAAGACCAAAAGGGAAAAATCCAAAACCCTTTTTATATGAAGACGTCTGCGTGAAGCTTCCCCAATCGTCACCTAGGAAAACTAAACCAGCCTGTCGTCTAATCAATCATGGTGCATTTAATGCTTAACACGCTGAGGGTAAGGGGATCGAAGCACCCAGGCAACAAAAATGCCCATTGGGCGCAAGCGTTAAGAATTGCCACACCAAACCGATCTCTGGGAGAAGATTATCGGGTATTCTAGAGACATACTCCCTTGCATGCCCAGGAATATTGGGCATCTGATAAGAAAAAATCTGACGAGGCCAAGAACAATGTCACGTGCCCCTAAGCAAGTGACCAACACGAGAAGCTACAAGGTGCTCTTAGCTAGTCGACACTATCATTCTAGCTTCCACATCATTACGATTAGCACTCTAGTCGAAAACTGACCAGAGGATCAGCTCAACCCAACCTGGTTGCCCTCATATCACCCAAGAGGGAGGGTGATTAGGTAATTATAAGAATTTAAATAAATAAATTATCAATCAATCAAATCACCAATTTCCTAACCTGTTGTTATCTTGAGTTACAACGAAAACATATTTAAGTAAATGCACAACCAAACAAGTAGGATAGAAAAGTTAAACATATCTATTTGTCTTGGTTCAGAAAGCTGCCATTGCCTACGTCTAGTCCCCTGAGCTCCCGCAAGGATTTCACAATCCACTAACCTTGATTCATTTCTTAAGTAAGAACCAAACCCTTACAATCATTTTCAAAGGTTTAGGATTAACCTAATTCTTTTACCAGGCTCAAAATCAAACCTTTACAATTTCTCTTTTTCCAGACTCAGAAAGAATCTAATTATTCTACAAACTTAGAATCAAACATATATTTTTTTTTACTAGGACAAAGACTAACCTAATCCTTTTATAGTCTAATAAGCAAAAATATATATATTTTTATCAAGCTAAAGACTAACTCTGATTAGATACTGACCCCATGTGTCTAATCCTCTCACACTTACCAAATACCAAAAAAATAATATTTTTCTTCTCACTGGAGTTTCTAATATCTTAATTCAAGATATATTCAATTAATATCCCCATATATTATGTGATAGATTCAAATAAGAATACAAATCTGATTATACTCAATTAAAACACCCAGATTATCAGGAAAAAATCTTTTCATATGATATTTCTAGATATTCAAAAATCGAAAACAATTTTTTTTTTTTAAATAAAACACTAGAAGCCCAAACAAAGATATTTACCATGTTAAGCACAAAATATTGATCACATAAAGTAATCAGAGAGACCTTAATGGAGTTTCTTTAAAAAACGTAGAGACAAAAGTATAACGCAAAAATCAGTGACAAAAAACGATGAACACCTTGATCAATAACTTCTTTAAAAATCTCTCTCCAAATTATATTCTAGAAAAAAATATTCTCTCTTTAAAATTAGATTATTTTAAACTCTCGTTCTTGATTACTTTTTTCCAAAAGCGCAACTCAATATATATAAGATTTAGACACTGCCTATAACGACTATATTTTGAAAGATAAGCCTATAAATTCCATATATATACCCCATATATTAAAATCTTTCAAATATGAAATGTTTGACCTAGAAATACTCTTTTAAAACTCCCAATTTAGTTCCAAAAATATTTTGATTCAAACCCCTTCAAATAGAAAGAAGTCCCTATAAATCTCATAGAATTAAATAATATATGGATTAAATAATAAGATTTTCAAAATATATAGTACATCCATAATATATCGTCAAACCTTTAAAATCAAATTTTAAAATGTTCAAATGCACAAGATTAGGGTAGAAGATCTCGAAAAATGTTCTGGTCAAACTTGCAGAAAACACACACTCAGTCGACCAATTACACCATCGATCGACCAGTTGCACCTCAACGATTCCTTTTCTAGTCGTTGACAACCAGTCAATCGACCTGACAGTCTACCTTTTTAGGCTCAGAATCAAGCATCCAACCATTCTGTCAACCGTCAAGCCTAAAATCTCAAAACACTCATCTTGAATCTTTCGGTCGACCGATCAAGTAAACAGTTGACCGTTCAGGCCAATAATTTACATTTTTCCCTTTTCGGAATATTTTCTTTATCCCTACTTTAGAAAAAATATTTTGACACTTTAATTTATCACCTCCAACCATAATTAAAATTAAATTATTTTATTAGTATCGTACGTGATCCTAATCGGGTTTCATTAAGCGCATAAAAAGAGTTGAGTTGTTTTTACCTAGAAATACAAAAAATATTTTCTACTCAAAATATCTTCAACATTTTCATTGCAACCATCTTGAACTTTTATCTAATGTCATCTTGAAAACCAATCTTTTTTTTATTTGCTCAAGCATAACTTAATTCTAAAATCAATCAATAAAATCATTAGTTTCATAAAATATCAAAGTTTGTTTGTCCATCAGAACATCTAGGGTCAACATAACCCTTTCTCTCCCCGGTCAAGGCTACGCCCTCAAGAGAGAAAGTTTGTGCTACTTCTACTTGGAGTAGTTAAAATTGCTTCTACCTATCTGAGAAAAGAACCGTTACCTTCCTTGAGAAACGGCCCCAAGATCCACGCCTCCACAATCCTCGACACTTTAACCGCGACAGGGAGAGATTATCATCACCATTAATGATGATGCGCCGAGAATCAAGGAAGGTTTGTCAAACAAGTCTTTTCTGCTTATAAATACTAAAATGATAACACTTTTTCCTAACTACCACTCGACCAGATTCTACTCAAAAACCATTGGCTGATTCTCATATCGGAAGTGCAATGCAAGTAGACTCATGCACGGTGCATTGTTTTACACAAACCTAAATGGAGGGAAAATGAGTTAAGTTAGGAGATATTCCAATCTTCCAAATCTCAAAGTGATGTGTTCGGTGAACTATTTTTGGACCTCATCAAGCCTCTTATCGGTTCATCTCGTATCACGCCATCAATTATAAGTTTATAGTAAAATAATAAGTTTGGGGGGTTGTTTAGTAATAGCAAGGTGATGTGGGAATCTTTATTTCAAACTAAAAGTTAAACTTTCCTATAAGCATTGTAAATAATAGAATCACCCAAATATTAAAAAGTAGGATGCGTAAGGTGTAATTTTTTTTTTATATTACCTCGCTGGCTCAAAACATTTTAGTGCCTACATGAATTATGTCATCCAGACCACCTTTTTGGTATTTATTCATGCCACTCTCTCCCAATCTTCAAATTTTTGCCACGCTTGGTGGATGAGCGTACTAGGGAGGAGAAGAAATCAAATCAAATAACCAAGCTTGAATGTATGGAAATTCCCATAGCATTTTTATCAAATTTTCCAAAAACGGTGCCAAATTGCAAAAAAATCTCTCTGATAGCTAAGATATTATTATGGTATCGGTTAAATATCCTTCAACGTGAGAATAAATTAATCGAATTATGAAGAAAAAAAAAATCTCTTAAATAGTTATAATTCTAAACATTATGCATGAGATATTATGTGATATTTAGTCCTTGATTCTAGTTTAATACTGTATTCTCTTGACCTCAATCTCTTATTTGATCTTAATATTTTGATTTTAATCAAATCTTATATCTTTAAGTGTTTTTTGCAGATTAGATATGTTCTCCAAATAATCTAATTTAGTGAGCAAGACTTTGTCTTTTATTTATCGCTAAGTTTGTGTTTCCAAACTAACAACATATTGGAAGAATAAGGCATGTTCCCAACGTCTTATTGTTTGTATCATTTCAAATTGTGTGCTGAAATAACAAATTGTTTAATTTAAAATTTATTCCACTTGTTAAAACAAGGCATCCATCTGTAAATAAAACAAATAATCCACAGCCGCCTTTACCTTTTGCCCAAGTGTCATTTTTCAATTCCAATTAATCACCCTTTCGAATCCAAGGAAATCGCGCCCGACATTACTTAACTCTTTGCAAATCCACTCTCTAATCATTATTATATTTATGATTCGGGTTGTACCTTTAAGTTTGGGATATTTTCAAATAGGTCCAGATGTTTTTCATCAAGTCCTTTAAGATGTGAAATTGTCCCATATTTGGGATCTCTTTGCATTTGTTTTTACAAATAAGAATACTAGTCTAATGAAATTAAATAATTTTCAAACCGTCTACAATTTTGCGTGTGACTTAAACAATGATGCTTACTTTCGAGATCAATTTATTATAAATTTATAATTTTCGCAACTTAACTGAAGAAGTCTAAATAACTAAACTCAAGTACCAGCCCAAAACTTCATAGACTAAAAGTGCATTTAACCCTAAGATCATATCCGATCCGTGGGCTCTACTGATGTAAAGTGGTGCGATTGCAATCTAGGCGAACCCAATAGATTAACATTTGTGGGTGGGTTTGTAAATTAAAGTAAAATAATTTAGGGTATATATCATTTATTTTTCTTATCATTTTGTACTATTTTTTTTTTTGTCATTTTGTAAATATCAGATAACTCCCTTATCTTTTTGCTCAAACACAACTTATTTTTCTTTGGATAAAATTGCCCTTAAGTTAGTTTTTTTTTTAAATTCATTAGTTTCTCTATATTTTTAAAATTATATTTTTTACCCTTAATTTTTTAAATAATTATATTTACTTCCCACCACCATCCAACTCCTATCGCCACTGCCACCGCCCAACTCCCACCACCCACCGCCACCTCCTACCGCCTCCACCACCCACCACCCTCTGCCACCTCCCACCGCCGCCCCCCAACACCACCTCCTACTGCCACCACCCACCGCCCAACTCCCTCGCCACCGCCACCACCAACCCCCACCACCACCGGAGAGAGTGGGGAGAAAAAGGTTAATGAAATGTGTTTTTTTTTTTTTTTTAATGAAATGGTAAAAAAAAAAAAAATTAAATGGGGGTGGGTAGTGGCGGTGGGAGGTGGTGGGTGACGGCAGTGGGAGGTGGTGTTGGGTGGGGGATGGCGGTGGAGGGTGGCGGGCGGCGAGGTGGGAGGTGGCGGCGGGTGGTGGGTGACGGCTGTAGGAGGTGGTGGGTGGTGGTGGCGGTAGGAAGTGGTAGGAGATGGTGGTAGGAGATGATGAATATATATAAATTAAAGGGTTATTTATGTATTTTAATGTTTTATTATTTTTTAAATAGTTAAGGATAAAATTGGTATTATAATAAAAAAAATTATTATTTTTTAATTAATAAGAGAGATAAATAATGTTTAAGTAAAAAAATAAAAGAGATATCTGGTATTTACAAAATGACAAAAAAATATCTAGTATAATACAAAATAATTTATCAACAATCTAACAATATTTTGCGCCAATATAGTGCATGGATTTGTGCTTCATCGAAGCCTTAATATATTAAAAAGGATAAACGTGAATCTGTCTGATACGGCCGCACTTTTTCCGTAAAACATAACCATTAAAAAACCAAAAGAACATATGGATTGTACAGCATGTCAAAGTATATTAATTCGACATTGACACTATTTAAGAAAAATTATTGAACAGATCCATATTAAAATTCAACTTACCAATCAATACTATTTTTTTTTTTAGATTAATTCGACGTTGACACTATTTAAGAAAAATTATTGAACAGATTCATATTAAAATTCAACTTACCAATCAATATTTTTTTTTTTTATTAAACCATTTTGACTTTTTAAACTGTTTAGTCCCGAATTCAAAATTCTAAAATTTTCATAATTAAAATAACCTTATAAGATTTGTGAAATAACCTTATAAGATTTGTGAGATTTAAAAACTCACTTGTTCAACCATTTTAGAAAAATGAAAACAACGTACACAAATAACAATAGATGAATTTTTCTATTTTAGTTGCACTCAAAAAAAAAAGAAAAACTATCTACAAATAACAACAGATAAGATTTCCATTTTTCATTTTCAATTTTTCCGTTTCGGTACCATGTTGAAGGGGTCAGCTCTGGAGTGGTTCCACGGGCTGCTCCCTTGGTCAATCAGTTCGTTTGCTGAATTGGAAAAGCAGTTCATCAATTGGTTCATTACCTGCCAAATAATGAAGAAATGAGCAAAGTACCTACTGACATTGAGGCATGAAAAAGGAGAGATGATTAGGCAATACGTAACAAGGTTCAATAAGGAGCTGACCTGCATTGAAAGGTGCAGATCTAGCCTGATTGTAAATGCCTTTGGGATAGGGCTACGCCCTGGGCATTTCTAAGATTCCCTAATAAAACACCCAACTCAGGATATGATAGAGCTGATGGAAAGGGCCAAGCTACAAATGAAATTGGAAGATGTCATGAGAGTTAGGGAAGGGAGGTCTTCTAGTAAAAAAGCGAAAACACAGAGCGAAAAGAGGATCATCTCAAAAGGTAGAAGTACGAGAGTTGTAAATATGACAGAACGAAGAAAAGAAGCTCTCAAAGGGAGCAAGAACCAGCTCTCCTTGAACTGAAGGTTCCTACTCGAGGATCCTGCACGAGATAAGGTTTTCAGATTAGTTGATTTGTCCAAAAAAGGTCCTTGCTCATCCAGATAGAAAGGATAAGAGCAGGACATCATCACTCAAGAATATGAGTATTAGCTCTACAAATTGTTGGTTCCAAGTTTCCATAGCCATCTGACCATCTTCCCTTATCCATCATCCAAGTGTAAGAAGAGGCCTTTAAGAATGGATCTGAAGAACCGCTTCACCAGTGACATGCTAACAAAGAAGAAGGAGAAAAAAAAAGGGTAACTATTCCACCCAAAGAGATTTAACCCTACTGGAAGGTCATATGACACTCTTTCTCAAGCTCAGGTTTTACCTCAGTCAAATTTACCGATATTGATGAGGAGGATCTCTATGGCAGTTGGTAGCGCGTAGATACGTCGCAACTTTCACTGCAAGTGTACAGATCAAGTTTTAGTATAAATTGGAAGAGTTAGGGTTGTCGTATCCACAGGGATTGATGTAGATTATCGTTGAGTACCGTAATTTTCATAACCTAACTTTATTTAGGTGATAAATATATAGTTTTTATAATAAAATATACTAATACTAAGTTAATTAAACTATTTATACTAATATAGTGGTATGACGTTTATGAGAATTTATTACCTAGGGATTAACTTCGTCCCCTTAAACGTGTTCGTTTCAATCTAGTTTACATTAACGGCGTTCATCCTATTCGACAATCTCGGTATCAAAATCTCATTCACTATATCTCCCGAGTGTAAAGTGAATGAATATGTGACTTTGCGTCAACGCCGAAGTCCCCCTCGAGCATCTATACGACACTTGCTCACATGAGTCTCACCCTAACCTCACGGATTACACACTTTATAACTCCATCCCGGGTTATTAGATCATCGCGTTGTGTTTAAACCCTAGTCCGAATCCGGGATTACCTCTCCTGAGTGTCAAACCCCATATTCTTAGTATATCTAAACAAGCATATAAACATGGAATAACGGTAAACATAATCAGACGAACACGAACAACCATTAAAGAAACATAGATTTTATATAAACGACATTTTCATGAATTACATCAAGCCCTAGACAATATATGTTTAGCTACACATGGCTGTAGCCCTATATACAACTAGAAATAAGCTAAACATATTTAAACAAACAACCAATCTAAGAGAGAAAGAGAGAAATGAGAAGACTAGCCGTTATCTGAAGATTCGCCATTAAAATCGCTCTGAGAACGCTTCCTCCTTCTTCGCATTGTGATATTCTATTAGTCGAATGGCCTTGGAGCTCTCAAGACTCCCGAAAACATCCACCTCTCGTTTGGGGATAATAGGGAGGATATTTATAGGATTCTAAATATCTCAAAATATCCTAAAATATCTTAAAAATCTGCAGAGTAACCGCTGCAGTGGTGGATAGGTGGGTAGGATTTTTGGCAGTTGACTGCTGCAGCGGTGGAGTTCTCTGTATTTTGACCGCTACAACGGTAGGATCATCGCTGCAGCGATGGAGCTTTAGCAAACTCTCTATATTTTCACTGTTGCAATGGTGGATGCAGGATCTGATTTTAGTCGTTTTGCTTATTTTCTCCACCGTTCTTCCACCGCTTTAATCGTATATGGACCATTTTAGTCCCTTTTCACCCCAAATACCTAATTGAAGACAAAATAAATAAAATATATTAAAACATAATAAAACGTTATAAAAATACTTGAAAACTACCAAAACTGGCTTGGGAATATATAGACAAATTACACTTATCAAATACCCCCAAACTTGAAATTTTGCTAGTCCTTGAGCAAAACACTCACACTAAAATAAAAAATACAATGAAATAACTAACACAAACAACCTAAACACAAACAATCTAAATATAACAATATGCGAGTTTTGAATTCAACTATCGACCAAAACATTTTTCCCTCAATAACCCCCAATCATATTAAGATAAGGAGTAATAAGCACCATGTGGTGTTCTAAAATTTCAATATTCAATAATGATAAACGTCATTCTAGATCCTTTCAACGTGTGTGTGCTAAACTCAATAATACAACTATACAATGACTGGATTGGATTATCCACCAATGAAACTCATGACTTATACCATAAAGGATTAGGATATTCATAAGTCTGATTGGGTTCCACTCTCCACTAATGTAGGCTCGGAGGTTCAAAAAGATTAATAGGTCTTGGTTCGATTTAGGAACATGGCCAAGGGTATATCGGAAATATGAAACAGGTTAACGTTGTTAACTCAACTATACCCAAGGCACAATGCTTGGCACAAACTCAGACTCGAACCTCCATAGATAAATTTTAAACAACCCTGAACAATCATTTAAGACTGACGTACTCACTTGTTAAAAGAAATAGAAATTTATCTATATTTACATATGGGTTCTTTTTTTTTCTTTTTTTTAACAACCACACCCCCAAACTTATTTGATTATAACAATTTCATAAGTGTGGTTAAAACAAAAGAAAAATAGAAAGTGAGTACTCGAATACCGAACCAATTAAAAGTTCGCCCTAAACCCAACCGCTCACTTCAAGTAGCATACACGAATGCTAACTTGATTCACTCAAATTGTGCCTTTGGTAGAGGTTTGGGAAAAGATCAAATGGCCAGGGTATTTGTTATGTGTTCAGAATTGAAACAGCTAATTCGCTTCGACAAGGTAACGAGGGATAAACATATAGTAAGGTAAACTTCAAAGGCTCTAGCGATCAAATGACTGCCTAAATCATATCTCCTGAACTACCTCACCTAGGATTTCACCTCAAGTTTTTCCCAATCAGGTTTTAGAATCCCTTAAATTGTCTTTAGTTTGGCTAATCAATAATCGACCTTAAATCAATTGAATAGCTATACATTGAGTCTGCGTGCTCGTGTAAATTAGGATCTACAATAATTTTTACCAAAACGCATTATTGAGCACACAAAACACACATGAATGGGCATTACCCTTGACCTCGAAAACAACCAGGAGGTAATATCATCATCTGGTAATGGCCCAGATGAACTCAAAACGCAACATGCAACACAACAAAACATAAACACATTCTACTCTAAACAAACATGCACACAATAAACTAAACAACATTTAAACATACTAAAATACTATACATCACCTCCAAACTTAAAATGGACAGTGTCTTCAATGACCCATCAACTATCCCATTGAAAGTATAAAGCATTATAATGAAGACGGGGGTTTAGAACATATACCTGGGAGGCGAGAGAAACTCGCCTCCGAATCAAGTCGGCGGTAATGGATTTAACTTATTTTTTACTTGGGTTAGCACATGTTGCAAATTCTCATGTTTATTAAATGATTTATAGCAATCTATTTTTACTCTTAATGTATCCCGATTAGGATCACTGATAGGTGTGATCTATCTATCTATTTCTAAATCGAACTAAATTAGTTTTCGAGCGTTTTTATAGTATTTTATTATCATTTAATTAGTTTTTATTCTTTTTGTATAAATTAGGTGTGTGGGGTAAAAAGGTATGAAATCGGAGCACAAACGATCAAATCGAACCAAGAATGGTCGAACAACAGTGGGAAAACAAAGCATGGAGGCAATAATCAAAATAGCAGTCCACCACCTAGGCGTCCAGACCACCACATAGACGGTGAAAATGCAAAGAGGGTCTAAATCTGCTGGAAGATCACCGCCTAGGCGGTGAAACTATAGGATGGTCACAAAATCTACTGTTGTCTTCACTGCTGCAGCGATTACTAAACCGACATACCCACCACCTAAGCGGTGAATCCTACCACCTAGGCGGTCAACTCTGCACCAGATTAGATATTTTTTGGATATTTTCTCTATTTAAACCCTTCATCTCCCTTTCTCTTCGAATGGAATCACCCCCTAAGGCCTTAGGATATATTTTAGGGTGAGTTTGAGAGATTTTTGAGGGAGAGCTCTCAACCCGAGAAAGAAGATGAAGAAGAAAGCAATCATTCAACGGTTTTAGCGCCAAATCTTTATATATCGGCTAAGTCGTTCGTTTCTTTTCTTTATTTTCTTCATTTCTGTAGTTGTTGGGCATATTTAGTCCATTCTACATTATTTATATGGTTATGGCCATGGACTAAATATAGGTTGTTTAGGGATTATTAATAAATTTACGAATATGTTGTTTGAATGAGTTTGTGTTTCATTAGCAGATGTTCTTCGTTATTTTGGTTGTGTTTATCGTTCTTGTATGATTTATATGCTTAGAATGAGATATAGAGAATACGGGGTTTGATACTCGGGAAAGGTAACCCCCGATTCGGACTAGGTTAAACACAATACGACGATCCTAAAACCCGGGAGGGAGTTGGATTGTATGCAATCGATGACGTTGGGGCAAGACTCACGTAACCTAGGGTCGTTAAGACGTTGAGGGGGACTTCTTCGTTAACACAAAGTTGTGTATTACCTTGTCTTACACTCGGGAGAGGTGGCGGGGAAGTTTACAAACTGACATTGTATGCTAAGTCGAACGTCGTTAACATAAACTAAAACGAGATCGAACATGTATTCGTAAATGAAACTAATCCCTAGACAATATATTTTCTCAAAACTATCTCAATATTAATATTAGTATAGTTAAATTAGTATTTTAGTATTAGTATTTAGTTATATTCCATTTTTAGTGCCTAGATAAAATTAGGTCATGATAAACACAGTATTCGATAGTAACGACAACCAATCCTTGTGGACACGATAACCCTAAATCTCCCGATTTATACTAAAACTTGACCTCATACACTTGCAAGTAAAAATAGCGACGTATTTATGCGTTACCAAGTTTTTAGCGCCATTGCCGGGTATTGTGTTTTTTTGTTATTATCAATATTGTGAGTAAATGACACAATTTTACTTTAGGCATTTTTTTGCCTTTAATTTTTGTTTTGTAGTTTTGTTTTTATTTCTTATGCAGGGTACTTGGCGATGATAGATCGACGGGTATTGATGCATTCCTTTCAACGAGATTCCGAGTCGTTTTATAGTGCGTGGCCACGCACATAATCCGGTGAGGCGTGTCGTTGAAAGATCGAGCCATCCAAAGTAAAATCTTACCAAGCTTGAGGGTGTTCTGAATATGTCGGGCCAAGGACATTAAACCATGCGCTTCTTGGGAGGTAACCCAAGATCAAATAAATTAAATCCATCTCCGTCGACTTGAAACGGAGGCGAGATTCTCTCGCCTCCCAGGTACGTGTTCTAAACCCCTTCGTCAGCATGCTTTAATTTCCTATATGTTGAGATTGATGATTGGGCCGCTGAGAACATTGTCCGTTTTAAGTTCGGAAGTGATGTGTAGTATTTAGTATTGTTAGTTTATGTTGTTTTGTTTTTACCGTATTGCATGTTTGTTTAGGTTAGTTTTGTATTAGTTTGTTGTTGCTGTGTGCATGCTAAGTTTTGCGTTCATCTGGGCCATTACCCGATGATGATATTATCCCCTGATTGTTTTCGAGGCCAAGGGTAATATCCATGCATGTGTGTTCTGTGTGCTTAACAATGCATTTTGGTAAAAATTATTATAGATCCTAATTTGCACGAGCACATAGACTCAATATATAGTTATTCAATTGATTTGAGGTCAATTATCGATTAGCCAAACTCATGACAAAATAAGGATTCTAGAACCTGATTGAGGGGAAGCTTGAGGCGAAATCCTAGGCGAGGTAGTTAAGGAGACGTGATTTAGGCATTCTTTTTATCGCTTGAGCCTTTGAAGCCTACCTTGTAACATGTTTATCCCTCGTTACCATGTCGAAGCCTAAAATGACATTTCAATTCTGAATACAAGAACAAATACCCTGACCAATTGATCTTTTCCCAAACCTATATCGCTGAATTTAAAGGCACATTTGAGTGAATCAAGTTAGCAGTTGCAAATACTTCTTGATGTGAGCGGTTAGGTTTAGGGCGAACTTCAGATTAGTTCGGTATTTGAGTACTCACTTGTCGATTTTTTTTTTTCACTTTAACCACACCCGTGAAACCATAATAATTGAATAACTTTGGGGGTGTGGTAAGTTAAAAAAAAAAATAAAAAAAAAATAAATAAATAAATAAAATAAATAAATTAATTTCGTTTATTTTGACAAGTGAGTACGTCGGTCTAAAATGTTTGTTTAGAATTGTTTCCAATTTTTATATATGGGTTCGAGAGTGAATGTGCCAAGCGTTGAGCCTTGGGTAACGTTAAGTTAACAATGTTAACCCCGTTTCTATTCCATTTACCCTTGGCCAAATGTTCCAAAACCAAACCAAGTCCTTCTTATCTTTATGAACTTCCAAGCCTACATTAGTGGAGAGTGGACCCCAATCAGGCATATGGATATCCTAGTCCTATACGGTCTAAGTCATAAGTTTCGTTGGTGGATAATCCAATCCGGTCTTGGATAGTTGTATTATTGAGTCTCACACAAACACTTTTACAGGATCTAGAATGACGTTTATCATTATTGCATGTCGAAATTCTAGAACATCCCATGGTGTGTTTTACCGCCTGAACGCAATATGATTGGCGGTTGTTGAGGGAAAATAACTTGGTCGTTAGAAGAAGTCAGAACTCGCATATCATTATGTTTAGATTGTTTTTAGGTTGTTTGTTATTTAATTTCGTTGTGTTTTTCATTTTCGTGTGAGTGTTTTGCTCGAGGACTAGCAAAATTCCAAGTTTGGGGGTATTTGATAGGTGTGATCTACCTATCTATTTTCAAATCGAACTAAGTTATTTTTCGAGTGTTTTCATTTTATTTTATTACGTTTTAATTCGTTTTTCTTCTTTTTGTATAAATCAGGTGTGTGGGGGTGAAAAGGTATGAAATTGGAGCATAAACTATTAGATTGAACCAAGAACGGTGGAAGAATGGTGGAAAAACAAAGCACGGAGGCAATAATCAAAACAACAGCTCACCGCCTAGGTGGTAAAAATGTATAGAGTGCCTAAATCTGCTGGAAGCTCACCGCCTAGGTGGTGATATTCACCGTCTAAGCGGTGAAACAGTAGGATGGTCACCAAATCCACTGTTGTCTTCACCACTGCGACAATCACTGAACCGACATACCCACCGTTTAGGCGGTTAGCTCTGCACCAGATTAGATATTTTTTGGATATTTTCTCTATTTAAACCCTTCTTCTCCCCCTCTCTTCAGATGGAATCACCCCCTAAGGCCTTAGAATATATTTTTGGGTGAGTTTGAGAGATTTTTTAGGGAGAGCTCTCAACCTGAAGAAGAAGATGAAGGAGGAAGCGATCATTCAACGGTTTTAACGCCAAATCTTCAGATATCGACTAAGTCGTTCGTTTCTTTTTTTTATTTTCTTCATTTCAGCAATTGTTAGGCATGTTTAGTCCATTCTAGATTGTTTATATTGTTGTGGCCATGGGCTAAACATAGGTTGTTTAGGGATTATTAATAAATTTACGAATATGTTGTTTGAATGAGTTTGTGTTTCGTTAACAGATGTTCTTCGTTATTTTGATTGTGTTTATCATTCTTGTATGATTTATATGCTTAGAATGGTATATAGAGAATACGGAGTTTGACACTCGGGAGAAGTAACCCCGGATTCGGACTAGGTTAAACACAACGCAACGATCCTATAACCCGGGAGGGAGTTGGATTGTATGCAATCGATGACGTTGGGGCAAGACTCACGTAACCTAGTGTCGTTAAGATGTTGAGGGGGTCTTCTTCGTTAACAAAAAGTTGTGTATTACCTTGTCTTACACTCGGGAGAGGTGGCGGGGAAGTTTACGAACTGAGATTATGTGATAAGTCGAACGCCGTTAACATAAACTAAAATGAGATCGAACACGTATTCGTAAACGAAATTAATCCCTAGACAATCTATTTTCTCAAAACTATCTCAATATTAATATTAGTATAGTTAAATTAGTATTTTAGTATTAGTATTTAGTTATATTCCATTTTTAGTGCCTAGATAAAATTAGGTTATGACAAACACGGTATTCGATAATAAAAACAACCAATCCCTGTGGACACGATAACCTTAAATCTCCCGATTTATACTAAAACTTGACCTCGCATACTTGCGAGTAAAAGTAGCGGCGTATTTACGCACTACCAGTCACACACGACACGAAAATAATTTTATGTTTATGTGTGTTTTGATAGGATCCTAATTAGTGAAATTATTTTCTCCTATGTGTAATTGAAAAAGAAATAACGATAATTAATTAAAATTGAATTAAAGAAGTTAGTGGAGCTAACCGAGAAAAGAAATCAGTTAAAGGGGCAAAAATGTCAAAGAAAATGAATTAAAATTGAATTAGGAGAAGTATTCCAGCATTAGTGTTCCAGCATTAGTTAGTCGACTGATAAGTCAACCTGAGCTTAAATATTGAACTCTTTCAATTAATCAGTCGACAGGGAGTTCGACCTGTGACCCGAAATGAAACTCTATGAACCTCTAGGTCGATAGATAGGTTGACCGATGGGCGAAGGAATTTTGGCTTGGCTAGTATCCTAAATTGAGGGGTCGACTTATGGGTGTTTGTCGATCGACTGATGTTCTGTTTCAGGTTTAGAGGATTTCGAGGATTCTGATCAAACAATACCCGTTACTAGCTGTTTATGGTTGAGATATGAGAGAAATTTTGGAGATATGATAGTATTAAAGAGATATCATTGATATTTTGTTATCTCTATAGATATGGTTCATATATTTTGGTTATTTCTCAAATTGGTTCATATAATTCTTTCAATTCTATTTATTTAAGTTTGAGAAATATTTGATGGACTAATTTGAATGTTTTGAAAGCTATAATTAAGTCAAATATACCTAAAATTAAAGATAATGATATATGGAGTCTATAGGTACTTTTTAGATACTTATCATTTAAAAATAAACCATTGAAGGGTTTGTTTCAATTTTCTATATATAGACCTGTAGATTTTACAAAATAAAGTGATGATATCAAGAACTATTCAGTTCATAAGCTTTTATAAGAGTAATCATTTTGATATTATTTTGAGAGATCAAATTGTGAGATCAATTATTGAGGAGATCTTGAGTTAAAGCGCTGATTGTGTAAGTGTCACCGAGTTGAGCTGTCTAACGTTCCAATCTGTAATTCTTCGGTGTTATCCGGGTGAGATCTTTCCAAGCTATTAATCTTTATTGCATATTTATTTTTCTATATTTTCTTGGTTGATAAGATCTTGATAAAATCGTTTTTTAACTTTAGAAGCATAAAAATCTTTTAAAACGATTTGTGTGATAATCTGATTACGTGCTCAATTTTGTGCTACCCGTATTATTTTTATAACCAGATTTTTGTTTCCTCACTTAATTCTATCACTAATAATTATTGGGACATTAATTGAGTTTAAATTGATTTGAGGTGGTAGAAGCTCCGAGTGGGAAGAACTTATCAATTTCTTGTAATTGGTGAGTTGTGTGCGGATTAGATACTATTGGGAGCATTTAATCAGGGGTAGCTGGGTTTCAATATCTTCCGATAAAGAGATTGAGGTATTAATTCTTCCTTTATAGAATTAATTGTGAGTGATTTGTAAAGGTTCCATCCTTACTTGGGAAAATGATAGTTGGAGTATTTTTGTGAGATTTTGATTCTTTAGCCTAAGGTATAAAAAGAATTAGGTTATTCTTGAGTTTGTAAAAAGTAGAGGTTATTCTTGAGTCTGAAAAAAAGAAAAGGTTATTCCTAAGCCTAGGAAAATGAATTTGTAAAGGTTGATTATGAGTCTGTGTAAAGGTTTGGTTCCTACCTGTTTATAGGAATCTTAGTGATTAGTGGGTGCGAATCTCCGTGGGGCTCGGAGGACAAGATTAGCCAAGAGTATCTTGGTGAACCAAGATATATCGTTGTGTACTGTATTGTTTATTTCCTTTATTTTATCTTTTGTTGTTTGGGTGTGCGCCTAGAGCTTATTACATTTATCCGCTGCTATAAAGATAATAATTAATTTTAGGATAAAATTAATTATTTGATTTTTGAAGTGTTATTATTTGGATTAATTTTTTAATACTACCCAATTCACCCCCCCTCTTAGGTAGCTCACTGGGCCAACAATCGGCATCAGAGCTGGTTTTAGCTCGATTAGGCTTAACGTCCTAGCTAAACCGGTCACGTGCACACACCATGGATGATGTGTTTTGTGTATTCTCTTTTGATAGTGGTAAATGCGTATATGATAATGTGATCTATGATTCTTGTGATTCTTGTGGTAGTGATAGAGATGATGATAACGAAAATGTCCATATTGTCATGGAAAAATTACTTTCCTTCACACTACGTTTTGCTTAAAATAGCTTGAGTTTAAAAAGAAAAATTGATTCTTTTGAAAATATAGGAAAAAGTGTTCGAAAATCTAAAATGCATTTAGATAATTATTGTGGTTCAAAAGAAATTTCGAATGTTGTTTTTGAAATTAATAATTTGCTCTCTAAAATGGATTCTCTTGAAAATGAAAACAGAATTTTAAAAAAATAATTTTGATACGATTTCCAGGCAAAGGTCAGATCTTGTTTCTAAAATCGATTTACTTAAGAAAAATTTTGAAAAATCAAAATCCGACCATAAGTCTGTTTCAAGAGCTTCTGAAAATGATTTTTCTAGACAAAGTAGATATGTTTCATCTTCTTATTCTTCATCATAGGCTAGTGATAGTTATGCTTCTATTGTTAGAAATGATTTATATTTTACATCTCGTGCTTTCTATTATAATTCAGATTTGAGATGTTATTATTGCAATAGAGTTGGGCATTTTAAAATATCATGTCCATTCAGCGAACATGGTTTCCAATGCGGGGGAAGACTCCATATGTTGGTCCGAGGAGTCAATCCATGGATCCAAAGCGGTGAAACTATCCCCTAAGCTTTGGTAACTTGGTGAATAATTCCAATACTAAAAATTGAACTCGGTCGTGTCTTCCAACAACCAATAAGCTTTATCCACGGTTAGTTGGTCGAAAAAGGTGGTACCGTTTCCTCTTTCCACCTATGTTCTAGTTGCGGCTAATAACTCGTCGAGGAAGTTCAATTGTTAACACTCCCTCGGGAAACGATGATTTAGAAACTGAAATAGCAATTCCTTGTATTGATCCCAAGCATAGTAAATTGGCTTAGAATCCCATTAAAAGAAACGCAAAAGTACCTGTTGATCTAACATCTTCAAGTACCCTGCAGGAAAAACAAAAACTACAAAGCAAAAATTATAAACAAAATAAATGTCTAAATTAAAATCAAGTTATTTACTTACAATATCAAAAATCTAAAAACTAATCCCTGGCAAGGGTGCCAAAAACATGGTAGCGTGTAGATACGTCGCTACTTTCGCTGCAAGTGTACAGGTAAAATTTTAGTATAGATTGAAAGAGTTAAGGTTGTCGTAACCGCAGGGATTGGTGTAGATTATCGTTGAGTACCATAATTGTCATAACCTAACTTTATTTAGGCGATAAAAATGTAAAAAGCTAATTAAACTATTTATACTAATATAGTGGTATGACTTTTATGGGAATTTATTGCCTAGGGATTAACTTCGTCTACTTAAACGTATTCGTTTCAATCTAATTTACGTTAACGGTGTTCATCCTATCCGACAATCTCGGTATCGAAATCTCATTCACTACCTCTTTTGAATGTAAAGTGAATGAATATGTGACTTTGCGTAAACACTGAAGTCCCCTTTGAGCATCTATATGACAGTTGGTCACTTGAATCTCGCCCCAACCTCACGGATTGCACACTTTTTAACTCCCTCCAGGGTTATTAGATCGTCGCGTTGTGTTTAAACCCTAGTCTGAATCTAGGGTTACCTCTCTCGAGTGTCAAACGCCGTATTCTCAGTGTATATAAACAAGCATATAAACATGGAATAATAGTAAACACAATTGGATAAAGACAAACAACCATTAACGAAACATAGATTTTATATAAACGACATTTTCATGAATTACATCAAGTCCTAGATAATATATGTTTAGCTACACATGGTTGTAGCCCTATATACAACTAGAAACGAGCTAAACATATTTAAACAAACAACTAATCTAAGAGATAAAGGAGGAGACTAGCCGTTATCCGAATATTCGCCGCTAAAACCGCTCTGAGAACGCTTCCTCCTTTTTCGCGTTGTGATCTTCTATTGGTCAATGGCCTTGGAGCTCTCAAAACTCCCGAAAACGTCCATCTCTCGTTTGGGGAGAATAGGGACGATATTTATAGGATTCTAAATATCTCAAAATATCCTAAAATATCTTAAAAATTGCAGAGTGACCGCTGCAATGGTGGAGCTTCAGTAAACTCTCTATATTTTCACAACTGCAACAGTGGATGCAGGATCTAATTTTGGCCGTTTTTCTCGTTTTCTCCACCGTTCTTCCACCGCTTTGATCGTTTATAGACCATTTTAGTCTCCTTTTACCCCCAAATACCTAATTTAAGACAAAATAAATAAAAATGTATTAAAACATAATAAAACGGTATAAAAATATTCAAAAACTACCAAAATCAGCTTGGGAATATATAGATAAATTACACCTATCAGCAATTCCCCGAATGCCTCCATGGCATGTGCAAGTCCATCTCCTACGTCGTTTCTGGATATTCCTTTAGCTTGTCCACCACTTTCTCCTTCTACTGATGAGGTTCATAACCCAGCGAACGTCTATGCTCCATCTTTTGTTTACTCCGACAGCAAGTCCTAATCCAAGAGATGCCTTAGCAAGTACTTCAGTTTCGCCCCCATTTAGGATCCGCTAAGTAAGAAAAATTTCTTAACTTTTTGGAAACGAACGTTGTCGTTCCTCTCTGAATTCTCTTTTTATCTCCCTACAACTCAAAGAAAGGTTGACGAGGTCCTCAAGATGCTCATGGATCAGTCTTGGACGAGCAGTTGCATGAAAATAAGGGTTCGAATCAGGCCTGAACTTTATTGTTTGAGGGTTTGCGCCAATCTTCAGGTTCATCTTTTCCCTCTTTCTTTGATTTTAACGTAGAGCACTCTTAAAGATAATATTACCTAAGCTTCAAGTATCAATTAGAATTCTTATTACCTGGTAACCTGAAATCCATAATGTCACCACTAGTGCATTATTATGTGGCTAAACTATTCCATTAATGTCACCTGTAAAGTGGCCATTCAGATCCATTCTTAAATGCCTATCCTTACTCTTAGAAGGTAGATAAATAAAGGATGGTCAGATGGCTACAGACCCTCGGAACCAGTTTATGGAGTTGACCCTTCTCTTCCTGAGTAATGGCGTCCTGCTTATGAAGAATTCGATCTGTAAAACAAAATAAGTGGACATTCAAGCGTTAACCAAAATTGACAATACAAGAAAAAAGTGCGTATTGCTTGGAGAAATAAATGTTCGAGGAACAACTGGGACCTTCTCTAAATCAGTTGAGGAGAAATTATGATCGTCGCTGAAGAAAAGATAACAGTTTTTCCAATCCTTGATCAGCTTGGGAAAGTCACTCAATAAGTGGTTGGCGGTAGGAAGGAAAAGGTAGAAGATATTGGAATATTGGTTGTATTGGAGTTCGGCAAGACCTCTCACCATGCTAATGGTAAGAGGGACCTAGTTGATTCGCGATAAGTAATAACCATCGAGAAGTTGACGCCAACTATTAGGAGATAGTTGGGCAAAGCAGATATTATAAGACTTGAAGAAATCTCTAATATGATCAGGGAAATGAAGATGAAGGCCATACTCAAACATCTAGGTAGACAGACATACCTCGTTTTGCAAGGGGTATGGGGGCAATCATATTCGTCAAGAACCCTAATGGTAAGTGAAGAAGGAATATTGAACTAACTACGAAAAGAAGTTAGGAAGCGATGAGGAAAGAAGAAAGCATCGTGTTTAACTAGATTCAAGAAAAGGTTATGAGAAAAACTATTATCTACAATGGCCAGACTAGAAAGGACGAGCTAATCGATTTTGTGTTTCAGCCATTGAGTTGAAAGATGAAAGAATAAACGAAGAAAAAAAAATCATAAATCGAGGCAAATATAAATGAGAATGAGAAAAGGCAAAAAAAAAAGGTAATGCACTAAAGAAAACTAAAGGGAAGATAAAGAAATACTTACAGTGATGAGAAATGACTCATCATCTTTCTTTCGCAAAACAAGGAGACAAGGGGCAAATGATGTGGGTGGATTCCCCACAACCCATGCGAACATTTGATAAAGGAACAATTGCAGGCTCAGCAACTTTGGGCCCATAATCATCTAAAAAAATATAACTCAATAGGCCCAAATAAATAAGTCCATCCTCTATTATAAGGTACATGGGCATATTTTGAGGTAGTCTATGGGAGATCTGAAGGGATCAAATTGAGGCTCGAATAAACTGATCTGAATGTTGAAAATTGAATATATCTAAGAAAGACATTAATCAGTTAAAATACAGAGAAAATAAGGGGATTCAGTTAAGTCCAGCTCTATAAATATAGCAATTTATAGGTTACAAAAACAAGAATTCTGATATCACTAAAGACTTGATTAACTTATTCTCATGCTGAAAGGTATCGACCAATACCACACTAGTATCCCAAGTACTTATCCTAAGTTTTGTAGGTATTAATCAGAGATTTAGGAGTTAGGAGTATTTTCAAAATTTTAGTTGTTGAACCTTAGGTTTTGATGGACAATTAAGTATTGGTGTTTTTGATGGAACTAATATTTTTGTTGAGTATTTCAGAAAAGAGTTCCATATAGTTGTTTAAGAAGAAGATCTCATGAAGAAAATATAAAGAGTGCAAAGATGGACGCAATGAAAAAATGAAGAGTGTTAAAGACCTTGAAGAAAATTAGGTAAAAACAACTCTCTACTCATATACTCTTAATGCAACTCGATTAGGATCACACACGGCACTTTAAATGAGCTATCTTTATGTATTTTTTTATATTGAAATGATAGAGTTTAAGATCCTAATTAAAGATTTTATATGCGCTCCTTATGTAAAATCAATTTGATAATTGACCTATTGGAAAACACGGTTTAAAGTATAAAAAATTGTATTTTCAGGTCAATTCAGTCAATCGAGAAAAGCAATCAGTTAACTGAATCAATCAATGTGTTTTGGAGCAGAAATGAAGTACTACTGATCCAATCGGTCAACCAAATTAAAGAGGTCGGTAAACCGTTTGAAGAAATGGTTGAATTGGTGAAAGAAGTAGACTTCATGAAATAGTTAGTCAACTGATTAGAAAAAATCAGTCAACCGATTGAGTCAGTGAGTTTGTCGAAGAAAAATTGGACCAACCTGAAACAATCGATCAACCCATTGAAAAAATCGGTTGACCATTTGAGTCAGTTTGTTTTTCGAAGCAAAATAGAACTAACCTGTATCATTCAATCAATCGACTGGGCTTAAGGCTTAGGCTAGGTTTTGGCTCTGAATCAATTAGTCAACCGAATTTTTGGGTTCGGTCAACCGATAGTGTCGGTTGTGATTTCATGTGACTTGGTCTCTTGGTCAAAAACTATTCATTTTTTAGGATTCCAAGGGAGAGATTTGGGAAATTTGAACTGATTTAAGATATGGTACATTTATTTGATTATCCCTATTGATTTGGTCCACATAATTTGTGATTCTCTTAATTTAAGTTGATTAATATTTCCAATCTTTATGATTGTAAATTGAGAATTATTTTATGGTCTTATTTGAGAGATTTAAAATATATTTTTAAGTAGATTACCCCTTAAATGGAAGATAATATTATATGGGGTCTAAGAGTATCTTTTAGAGGCATATCCTTTTGAAAAGTAACCATTGGAGGACTTGATATCTGTCTATAAAAATAGACCTGCAGAATTGAGTGAAAATACATCAAGAACATTAGTTCAAAGATTTTCTAAGAGATATATTTTCGTTGAGATTTTTGTGAGAGATTCATTCTACGTTCTTGATCTAAAATGCTGATGATTTGGCGTCCCTAATTTGTGCTCTATTGCAATTTTGTTATTATCTTCGATGTTTTCCGGTGAGATCTTTCGAAACTTTTGTTCTTTATTCTGAATTCATATTATTATTGATTGCTCGGCTATAAGATTGTTAGAAAATCGTTTCCATACTTAAAAGCCTAAAAAATCTTTTTAAAACGATTTTGTTTGTTTATCTGATTACGTGCTCTAATTTGTGCTACCTACTTATTTATTTAATCAGATATTATTTGTCTCACATTGTATCTATCACGTAATAATTTTTAGAACATTAATTAAGTATATTTGTATTGTGGTGTTAGAAGCTCCTTTTAGGAATAAACTCATTTGTTTTTTGGGAAAATTCTCCCAAAAGTCCCATCTCATAAAAACCCCACTTGATGAAGTTCTGTAACAGTGATTTTTTTACACATGAGATGGTCCTTAGAAAGTTGTTTTTAGAATCTTGGGACCTCTCAAAAAGTCTCCTTATTTTTTTGTATTTGTGAGTTTGAGCGAATTAGACACGGTTAGGACGGTGTCTAATTAGGGTAGCTAGGTTTCGATCTTTTTCTGTGAAAATGATACTTGTGAGGGTAGTGAGGTTAATCTTTAGCCTGATAAAAAAATAAGGTTCATTCTTAGCTTTGGAAAAGAGTAAATTTGTAAATGTTGATTATGTGTCTGTAAAATAATTATTGTAAGGGTTTGGTTCCTACTGGTAAAGAAATTAAGGGTTTAGTGATTGCGAATCTCCATGGAGTTCGAGGGATTGGATTAGACAAGGTTAGCTTGCTGAATCAGGATATATCTTGGTGTGTTGTATGGTTTATTTTTATTATATTGTGTTTGGGTGTGCATTTAGTATTAAACACTTATCCACTGTGTAACTAAGATAATAATTAATTTAGGAAAATTAACTATTTGATATTAAGTGTTTAAAGAATTAATTGTTAAATTTTTGTAAAGTACCTAATTCATCCCCCTCTTGGGTAGCACTTTGGGCCAACACTAGAGTTGTGAGAGTAGAGTCAATATTCTTATTTTACTCAACATATTTAGAAAGAGACCTGGGAGAAAACAAGAGGGAAACCAAAGTAAAGCAAGGAGATTCAATTGGAAGAATATAAATCTAATCTTGATCTTTTATAAGCATGTAGACCTATTTTCCCGCACCCCAAGGTATTTGAAACCTAATCCAAGCCGGACAAACAAATCTAAATTATAAATTTCCCTAAAATCTTCATGCATCTAAGCGGCGTCCGAACAAATGGATTAACCATCAAGACGCTATGGTAGACTGTTCAAATGCTTTTGATTATTTGCCTCTTAGCCCTCCGGACCATTTCTTGAACCGTCCAAATGCACGATCTGTTTATTTTTGGATTTATCCTTTGTAAAACTTATTTTGAGGCATTTTTAAGAAATTCATAATTTTAAAACATACCCCAAAATTTATTTGTTCTTTTTCTTTATCCTTGAAATATTGAAAACTCGTTAAATAATCTTTTTAAAAAATGTAAGCAAATAAAAATATATATTTGGATATTCATTGAATATTAGGCATGGCCTTTATCAAAATTGTCAAATCAAAATCACGACTTCATGTTGAGTCTTCAAGTGTGTTCTAACCAAAGTTTGGGTTGAATTGTTCAAACCAAAAAAATCATAGGTCATTCTAATAAATTTTCAGGCAAGTTTGAGTTGTCTTTTTTAAAGCGTGAACATTTAAATTTTTTAGATCTTTTCAAAAACTATTATCTATGACATTCTTCTTTGTTAGTATTAATATCTTATATTATCCAGAGAGCTTTGACTTATTTATATTTTTGTTGTATGTTCTAGCGTTATGTTGGCGTGTTATTATTGTTTAGTTTAAATTAAAAATTTCAAAATTTTATTCCTAATAGTTTTGGATCCAAACACAAGGTAATTATGAAATTAAATCAATAAATTCTTATTTTCAAAAAGTTATACAAACATATAATTTATAAATTATGAAGTTTAAAATTCATAATTGTAAAATCCCCCTAATATATAAATTCTACATCAAATCTTACCATACCCTAAAAATGACAAATTTAAAAACCAAGAATATTAGTCATTTCATATGACAATAATAATGAAAAATAAACATACAAATCAATCACGTAAATAAATAAATAAATTTAATATGAGCCAAAGTTTATTTTTTACTTGGACGTACCTCAAGTATGAAACCCTACCAATCGCGGGTTGAGAACAACTCTTTTTTTCTCACAGACATCTAGAACCATTTGTTATGGCCAACCCTTTCTTTTCTTCATAATTAGACACAAGGTATAATAATTAACAGATGTTAGAGTATAATAATAAAGATTTATCTGTAACAACTTTATTCATCATCTAAGTAGTTATAGATTACTTCACAAAATTGGTAGAGGCAGAAGGATTCACTATAGTTAGGGAGAATGAGGTAAAGAATTTTTTATGGATAAATATTATATACAGATTTGGCATCCCAGCAGTATTGATCTCTAACAATGGAACTCTGTTTATAGGAGAAAAACTGGAGGGGTTGTGCAAAGAGTTAAAAGTTGATCATAGAAAGAATAGTCTAGCTTACCCACAAGCTAATGGTCAGGTGGAAGTAACAAACAGGAAAATCAAGGAAGCAATAAAGAAGAGGTTAGATAAAGACAAGTGAAAGTGGCTAGAAGAGCTGCCAGCAATATTATGGTCTCGTACGACTACCCAAAGCGGATTTACAAGGGAAACTTCATTTTCATTAACCTATGGGATAGAGGTATTAGTCCCAATGGAAATTAGATTACCGAGTTACAGGGTTCTTTGATCCAAAACAAAGCGAAGTCCACATCTGAGAAAACTTGGATTTGCAAGGAAAAAAAAAACGTGATAAAGCACTAATATGAATGATTGCGTATAATTCAAGAATGAAAACAAAATACAACCAATCAATTTGGCCCAGATACTTCAACATTGGAGACCTGGTGCTTCAAAAAGTAATGTCTCCCAGAATAGAATCAAGACTAGAAAAGTTAGCTCCAAACTAGAAAGGACCCTACAAGAAAACTACTAAGGAAACTACAAAGGTCAACTTCAGCTTTAAACCCAAGATGCTCAAGGCTAAGCTAAAAAAAAAAAAAAACAAACTACAAAGAAAATTGCAAAGGTCATGTTCAGATATGAACCCAAGAGCCTCAAGGCTAAATTCAACAATGAAATCAAATGCCTAAAGAAACTACTAAAGGAAATTACTGAGGGAACTACTGAAGAAATTGTTGAGGTAAGGTTCAGCCTATGAACCCAAATACTTCAATGTTCAACCTAGCTATGAAGTTAGATGCTTGAGAAATAAACTGGGATCAGGTCAGCCTGACCCCAGGCTGACCAAACAAGAAAGAGAGTTATGTCAGCCTGACCAAACATGATAAGACAAGTCCCAAAGAAAGTCTAGCCTCAAGTCCAACCTCTAGGAAGCCTATGTTGTCAAAACAAACCTACCGCATTCAAATCAACATCAATATGGAAGAAAATAAATAGCAAAAAAAAAAAAAAAAAGTCATACCAAGCAGTCACAGATAGATAAAAAAGAAACATACGTCCAACACAACAAATAAAAAAATAGGAAGTTAATATTATAGACCAGATTGCCCGAAGGCTATCAATTATTCGAATCTCACCAATGGGGTGAAATAGAAAGAAGAAAATAAAAGAAATAAAATCATCAACCATCATCAGAGGTGCAATGAAAATCTTCGACTGGTTTGAATTACCTCAGTTTTTTGTGAGCTCCTGGACACGCAGATTGGCTTTCCATTTTCTATTTGCCTCTTTGTTTTTCTGATACCATAGCTCTCCCTCCTCGACAATCTAGAAGTGCTACTTATGTCTGAGATCATGGATCTATTTATTCTTCGAATCCAGAATTTGGTAGAGCTCAACTAGCTTGGAGGTGGTGATGTAGTGGGAGGTGTCTAAGTGGTAGTAATACGAATCAATCCTTTCGAGCTTATATAAAAGGCAATGTTGGGGTATGTGGTCCCTCATATCCAAAATAGGGTCGTCCACCTTCTATTTTGATTTAAAAAACTCACTCCATAAGCGGTCTATCTCAGTAGAATTGTCCATCTCCTAAAAAGAGAAAGAAAGGTTAGAAACATACAATAGAAAGAAACACAAAAACAACAAGGGACGTACTTATGTTTGTTGGGAATTTCGCCAGATAGAAAGCAGAATATTGCAGAAAGATAAAAAGACAACAAGTTTTGAGGTATAAAAAAGAAATTGTTAAAGTAGTAAGTTCGACAAAAAAAAAAAAAAAAGATTTATATAAGTAGAAGAAAGCGTGGCAAATGAAAAAATAGTCTTAAAAGCATCTAAAAAGTGGCGTTGGAAATTATAACAAGAAAGACTCTAATGACAAGACCAATCAATAGTAGGAAATCAAAGAACATGCATGGAAAAAGATACGCATAGAGAAGACAAAAAAATCACTGGAAATAGAAAATTGTGAATTTATATTAAATCAAAGTATTTGATACATCAAGTTTAAAAATAAATACATAAAAAGAAAAAGGTACATTAGTTAAGGGAATCTAAAGGTGCAGAGTTAGCTTATAAGTCTTCAGTAGCAGGAGCAAGCTCAGTTTCAATAACAAAAGGCTTAACGTCATCGGTATCATTAGCATCAGATTTGAGCTCAGGATCAAGGAAGTTAAGATCTGGATCAGGGAAGCACTGAGACACTAACCCTTGACAGCACTTAAATCCAGTGAGCTGAATATCCTCAGCCAAAATTTCGAACTCTTTATCTTTAGCAACTCTCCGTTGCTCATACTCTACCTGAGCCTACTTTTTTTGTTGCGCAAAGGCTGATTCTGAGTTTTACCTCTACTGCGTTAAAGTCTACTGGAACTCTTCGATCTTCGCTTGTAGCTAAAATTGAAGAGAAAATATTTGCCTCGTCAACTCCCCCCTCCCTTGAAAAAAATACAGCTTTCAATTCTGCCTCCATCAATGGCAGACGGGAGTTGAGTTTCGCCTCTTTTAAGGCAATTGAAGAGTTGAACCCTACCTCTTTTTCATCTAGGTGGGAGATCAGCTCAAATTCTCACCTAGCCAACTCCTCAAGTCTTCTCTTGAGAGTATGCACCTCATTGTCAGTGAAATATTTGGTTGACCTGATGAGGGTTGGATCAGTTTGGAGGAATTCATTCTTTTCTCTCAAGTTCCGCAATTTTTCCTCCAATTTGCCAGAATCGCTAACTTGGAACACAAGCTGAGAGTCTATCTCATCAACCGTGTTACCACTGCCTACCACCACAGCCAAGATATGCATAGCCTGAGACAAAAGGAGAATAAAAAATTAAAAAATAAAACCAAAGGAAAAGGAAAAAAGACAAACCTGAAGGTAGGCACAGACCCCCAAATGAAAAGGCTTAGCCCTGGTTTTGATTGCCTATTATGATCCATGAGCCTCTTCAGGACCTCATCAACCTTGCTCTAAGCTGCAAGGAGAGAATTAGAGGGTCTAGATAAGAACGACAACATCCATTTTCGAGAAGTTAGGAAAGAGCTCCTACTTGGCGGATCCTGAACGGGGGCAAAACTGAGGTGCTTGCTGAGGCATTTCTTGGGTTAGGACCCACGTTGGAGTAAAGAAAAGATTAAGCACAAACATTCACAAGGTGACAAACCTCATTAATAGAAGGCAAAAATGGCAGACGAGCCAAAGAGATGTCTAGAGAAGATGTAGGAGATGGATCAACAAGCGTCATGGGGGCATCTGCTAAACCACCAATCAAATCATATTCCTCCTCAACAACAGTGAACTTGGCTGAGGTGAAACCAGAGCTTAAGGAAGAGTGTTAGATGACCTTCCAGCAGGGTCAAATCTCTACAGAAACGGACGCGTGACTCTTCTTATTTTTGCAGGAGGAACTACCCTTCTTTTTCTTTTTTGTCAGCATGTTACTGGTGAAGCAGTCCTTTAGATCCATTCTTAAAGGCCTCTCCTTACGCTTGGAAGTTGGATAAGGAAGATGGTCAAATGGCTACGGACCCTTGGAAATAGCAATTGTAGAGTTAACCTTTCTCTTCTTGAGTGATGGTGTCCTACTTATAAAGAATTCGATCTGCAAAATGAAATCAATGAGTATTCAAGCATTAACCAAAATTGACGATACAGAAAAGAAGAACTCATTACTTGGAGGAAGAAATCTTCGAAGAACAATCAGGACCTTTCCTAGGTCAGATGAGGAGAACTCCCAATCACCGCTGAAGAAAATATACTAGCTTTTCCAATCCTTGACAGATTTGGGAAGGTCAGTTAAGAACTAGTTGGGGACAATAAGGAAAAGATAGAAGATATTGGATTGTTGGTTGTATTTGAGTTAAGCAAGACCTCTCACCATGCTAATGTTAAGAAGGACCTGATTGATTTGAGATAAGTAATAACAATCGAGAAGTCGACGCCAGCTGTTAAGAGAGAGTTGGGCAGTGTAGATGTTACAGGAATTGAAGAAATTTCTTATATGATTTGGGAAATGGAGGCAAATGCCATACTCAAACATCCAGGTATACAGACATATCTCGTTTTAGCGAGGGATGTGGGGGCGATCATATTATTTAGGAACCCTAATGGTACCTGAGGAAGGAATATTCAATTGAGTACGAAAAGAAGTTAGAGAGCCATGAGAAAACAAGGAAGCATCATGTTCAACTGGATTTAAGGAAAGGTAATGAGAAGAATTGTCATCTACAATGATAGGACTAGCAGGGACAAGAGCTAATCAATTTTGTGTTTCAACCATTGAGTCAAAAGAGGAAAGAATGAACAAAGAATAAAGACATCAGATCGAGACAGAAATAATTGAGGATGATAAGAGGCTATAAAAACAATAATGAAAAAAAAAAAAGGGAAAGATGGAAAGATACTTACAGTGATAGGAAGTGACTCCTCGTCTTTCTTACGCAAGTCTAGGAGACAAAAGGAAAATGATGTAGGTGAATTCCCCACGACCCACACGAGCATTTGATAAAGGAACAACTATAGGCTCAGCAAGTTTAGAACCATAATCATCTAAAAAACTAAAACTCAATGGGCTCAAATAAGTAAATCCATTTTCTATTATAAGGAGAGTTGCACGTGGGCCTGTGTTGAGACAACCCATGGGAGATCTGAAGCAATCAAATTAAGGCCCGAATATTCAAATAACTTATCTGAATGTTAGAGATTGAATACATAAGAAATACGTTGATCAGTTAAGATACAGTAAAAATAAGAGGATTCAACTAAGTTCAGCTCTATAAATATATTAATTTATAGGTTACGTAAATAAGATTTTTTATACTACTAAAGACTTGATTAACTTATTTTCACGTGGAAAGGTATTTAATCGATACCATACTGGTATCCCAAGTACTTATCCTAAGTTTTATAGGTATTAATTAGGAATTTAGGAGTTCATAGCATTGTCAAAATTCCAGCGTTATAACAGTAGACTCAATATTCTTATTTTACTCAACAAATTTTGAAAGAGACCTATGAGAAAACAAGAGGGAAACAAAAGTAAATGAAGAAGATTCAATTGGACGAATATAAATCTAATATTGATCTTTCATAAGCATGTAGACTTGTTTTCCCGCACCCCAAGGTATTTGAAACCTAATCCAAGCCGAACTAAAAATATCTAAATTTTAAATTTCCCTAAAACTCTCCATGCATCTAAGCAGTGTCTGAACAAATGGATTAATCGTCGAGATGCTCTGGCAAACTATTCTGATGCTATTGACTGTAACTCATAGCCATCCAAACCATCTCTTAACGGTCCAAATGCACGATTTGCTCATTTTTTAATTCATATTTTGTAAAACTTATTTTGAGGCATTTTCAAGAAATTCATAATTTTAAAACAACCCCCAAAATTTATTTGTTCTTTTTCTTTGTCCGAGAAATATTGAAACCCATTAAATAATTTTTTTCAAAAAATGTAAACAAATAAAAATATATATTTGGGCATTCAATAAATATTTGAGGCACAACCTTTATCAAAATTATCAAATCAAAATCACGACTTCATGCTGAGTGTTCTGGTATGTTCTAACCAAAATTTGGATTTAGTTGTTCAAACCAAAAAAAGATAGGTTGTTCAAATAAATTTTCAAACAGGTTTGAGTTGTTTTTTTTTGAAGAGAATGAACATTTAAAATTTTTTAGATCTTTTCAGAAACTATTATATATGACACTACTCTTTGTTAGTATTAATATCTTATATTATCCAGAAACTATTATACATGACACTACTCTTTGTTAGCATTAATATCTTATATTATCCAGAGCACTTTGATTTATGTATGTAGAGGAAGTTACAATTAACATTTTCAAAATTTTATTCCAAATACTTGCGGATCCAAAAACAAGATAATTACATCAATAAATTCTTAATTTCAAAAAGTTATACAAACAAATAATCTATAAATAATGAGCTTTAAAATGCAGAATATTAAAATCTCCAATTTATAAATTCCATATCAAATCTCATACCATACTCCAAAAAAAATGACATTTAAAAACCAAGGCTATTATTTGTTTTATATAATAATAATAATAATAATGAAAAATAAACATATAATCAATCTCATAAATGAAAATAAAAATAAAAACTTAATATGGGTTGAAGTTCTTTCTTACTTGGACCTACCTCATGTATGAAACCCTACCAATCGTGGATTGAGAACAACTCTTTTTTTTTTTTTCCCCTTTTTCTCACCGACCTCCAGAACCATTGGTTATGGCCAACCCTTTGCTTTCTTCATAATTAGACGTAAGGTATAATAATTAGCAGCTGCTAGGGCATAATAAGTAGCCCTTGCAAAACTACATCCAAAAGACAAGAAAAGTAACAGCAAAGACTACACTGCCTTGGTTTCGAATCACTTGCAGAGGAGATGTAGGATAAAGCTATATTAGCAGATGCCGAACAATAACACGGGGAAAAGGGAAATAATAAGGTCCAATCGCATTACAGAGTCATTAAAATGAAATTTATTAGCAAGTGAGAAACCATAATGAACTGGGTTGCTCCAAACTAGTGAGATAAGGTTAGATAAATTACAGCATGAGTCAATTCATGCATCAACCTTTGCTGCTGCAGATGCATAACTCACACTGCTGTCTCGCATACTTTTGCACTGACTAGACTGTTCATATCGAAGGAATTTGATCTTTATCTTCGTTGAACAATTTCCCACCATCTGAGTAAAGGAAAATAGAACAGTTCTGAGAAAACCCATTAACAATGGCAATTCCAGTACCAAAGTTATCAAGTACAGGAGCAAGAGCTAAGGAGTAAGGACGTGAAAAAAAGAAAACAAATGCTGCAGGCAGTCTCTGATCATTCTTGCACATTTTTCGACTTATCTACAGAGTTTTTAGTTTAGGAATTTCATTCCTGGAAGGAAACTCTACGGACCCAAAAAAAAAAAATCAGGCAAGGGAAGAAATAAAAGCAAAGATTTAACTCAAAAAGCACGGGCACGTGTACAGGCATCATATCCAATACAATAAGCATATGACAATACGGATTTAAAAAAATTAAAATAAAAGAGACAAGAAAATAAAAGAAAAACGCACAAATATAGAGAGATTTATATCCATCAAGACCACATTTGGCAGCTAGGATGAGTAGTTAATTCGGATAGGACATGAATGACCAAATAGGATATAAAGTGCTGCCGAATAAAGCTTACCTTATCCCATGTTAAAAAATAAATAAATAAATAAATAAAAAATAGGGTCTTAGGTATGTTTTCTAGTATTTCTCTTTCCCCATCCTTTCTCGTATTCCATCATTTGCATTTTCCTTTCTTTTTCTTTGCCAAGTGATAAGATTTAAAATAAAAAGACGCAAGGCACGTCAAGCCATGTACAACGCAACTAGAAGACTGCAAATCTTCAAGAAAATCGTGGCTCGAGAGACAACCCAAGGGAGCTCTCAGTATCGGTGCTTGGTTGAGAACATAATTTATCTTATTGTGACACGTCCCAGGAACTTATGTTATTGGTTGAATTCAATTCACGCAAGGCCCTCACCAACATGATTATGGAATGATTTGTAGTATTTTATGCCATCTTAATCGTGCTCCAAAACATGATATGTTGTATCATCCATTTGCTTCTATAAGGACGGGTTGAGCAATGCCATCGGAGTAGGTAGATGTTCGACGACTGCCTACGTTTGGCAATTTTACTTAGGGCCCGGGTGATGATATAAGTGCAAATTCCATTTTTTATCCTCTAACCATTGACCAATTTCTATATGGTCTGATAAAAATTTGGTGTATTTCACTTTGAACCCTATATCTTTAATTACGTTTTTAATTAGTCATTCTGTCTAATTTAGTTATTAAATGAGATAGAATATGAGATAAATTTGCAAATTTATATTTTTAATTTTTGTTTATCTTTTATTCTTTTTTTCTTTTCTTTTTTCTTTCCCTTCTTTTTTTTTTTTCATCGAGCCTCTTCCCACCTCCATCCACCATCTCCTACCACCACCACCTCCAGCCAACACCAGGGTTGGATAGATGAAGGCAAAGGCTAGAGATAGGCAAACGAAGGTTGAGAGAATGGATTAGGCCTTGCACAAGATGCGGTGACGTCGGTGAGGGCTGGATCTAAGCAGGAGGTGGTGGTGGCAGCAGCGGTGGTAGTGGCTGGAGTTAGTGTTGGCTAGAGACGGTGGCTTGAGATAGCAGTGGCCAAAGATGGTGGTTGGAGGTGGGAAGAGGCTCGGTGAATAAGAAAGAAAGAAAGAAGAAGAAAAAAAGAATAAAAAACAAATAAATATAAATTTATAATTGACCCCCTATTCCATCTAATTTAAAACTTAAATTAAATGGAATGACTAATTAAAATCGTAATTAAAGATACAGAGTTCAAAGTGAAACGCACCAAACTTATCGGACCACGTAAAAACTAGTCAAGAGGTAGAGGGTCAAAAATGAAATTTGTCCATAATATAATTAAGCACTTAAAAGTTAAAATTGAATGCATTGAATAATTATCAAATTAAAGTGTTTCATAACGAAATGAAGTAATTATTTAAAATATAAGTATCACTTAAAACATATACATATGATACAAGGAAAGATTTGTGTTATTCTCTTCGTTTGCATATGTAAATTTCATATTTGTCCTCATAAATTTTGAAAACCAAAGGTCCACTTTTCACCGTACTTATTCTTTTCTATATCTATCTATAACTATTAGTTATTATCTAGAGCTATTCTATACCTATTAGTTTTTACTATTCATTTGTATAAGTAAAACTATAATTTTTTCCTCAAAAAATTTAAAAACTAAAAGTACACTTTCTCGTTTTTGTTATAGAAAGGCATTTTATACACAAACTAAATTTACAATTTGCACTTACGAGATTTAAAAAATAAATAATCTACCCATTTTTTTTTTTTTATTTTAAAAATCTTACTATTTGATGTAAAAAGATACTCCAACTATTTAATAGAAATATAAAAAGTTAAAATAATTATCCAACTATTTAATAGAAATAGTTAATTAATATATATATATATATAAAGGCAGTCCAGTTGAGAAAGGCTCTTGCCATCAGATATACGCAATCTTACCCCTATATAAAGATATACTATTTACAAGATTTGAATCTAAAATCTCCAGGTCACAATGAAACAACCTTACTAGTATACCTAAGACTCACCCTCCAAATCAAATGACGACATTTAATTATTTGAAAAACAAGTAAAAAAAAAAATATGTAACCACAAAAGTAAATACGGATATTTAATTGAAATAATGTGATTAGATTTGGGTTTTTTTCAAGTAGTTTTAATTAGGAAAACTTGTCGATATTTCTCTATCTATATTCTTATAAAAAGAAAAGAAAAGAAAATGAAAACAAGATTCAATGTTCAGTGTATATTACATGCCTTTTTTTGTGAAAAAGAATTTTATGATTTATATATATACATGTATATATAAACAAAAAAAATTAAAAAACTTGACTCAAATTATCATAGTCATAATTTTACTTATTGAAGATATTAAATATTACTCTTTTTTACTATATTATAGTTAAATTATAATTAATATCACACATTTAACCACAATATATATATATATATATATATATATATATATATATATATATTTGTATTTTACTGATTATAATTAGTGAAATCACTACCATCAAATATTTCAAATTCAAAAAACATATTAGAAATATGCAGGAAGAAATTAAGAATTCAGTGAACTTAGGTGACCCAACTAAACTCCGTGGGATTCCACTACTTTTATTTATTAAGTATAAAAACACATGTTGAAAAATTGGATAATATTTTTCAATCAATTTAGAATAAAATTTAAGGTAATTTGATACTTTTGATAGTTGTAGATTTTATTTTTATACTTTTATACGTTTGGTGGAAATTAATATCATCAATCATTTGATATTTTTTACTTATAACCAGGGTTCTAAGTATCAGCCGTTACGTACCGGTTTATCAGCCCACTGTTATTGTTACAAGCCAATAAACCATTCTTGGGCTGATTCACAATAAAATCGGCCCGTATCGGCCCTTTGTTGGGCCGTAACGGGGTTAAACCCGGTTATGCCTTGGCTTAACAGTCATAACTGGCCATTACGCCTGATACACGGGTAAAATGGGTGAAACACCCATATTACCCCATTTTAGATAAGGTTTTTCCCCATTTCAGAAGCCCAGCTTCAATCCTTCCCCATTTCAATAAGCAACAACCCTATTTTGGCCAGATCAAAGCCAAATCCAAGCCTTCCAAGCCAATTTCTTCCATATCCAAGCTAAATACAAGCAGATTTCTTCATTTTCAGCAAGATCTAGAAGGATTTCTTCAACAAAACATCCAGATTTCTCCATTTTCGGCAAGATGTTTTGAGGGTTTAGGGTTAGGGTCTGTAACAATAGATAATATGATGTATAAGTACAATTTACTCTTTTATTATGTTTGTATAATATATATTTTTCATTAAATGTTATGTGCATCATCTTATTCTTTTAAAATTGTTCAGTACGATGGTTTTTCATATTTTTTTATAATTTTCTTGTTGTGTTGTATATGTAGTTAAATATCATAATATCTATTAGAATGTATTTATTAAAAGTTAAATGAGTCAAACGATTATTATTATTAAGTTTTTGAGGATATTCTGGTGATTTTAAAAATTCACTACCGTTACGGTTGGTTCCCGTTACGGACAAACCGATACTCCCGATACTGTTACATCACGATCGTTACCGTTACATAATCAGATACCGTGATTTAAAACCTAATTTACAACACACAAAAAAAAGTAGACATCAATAGCATTATCTACCTGTCATTGAAATTCATGTAGTCGTGCTATTGCTACACTTGACTTATTTGGTCATCTTGGTTACAATATTTTTAAATATGCCTAGACTTGCAACTAATTTTTTTTCTTTGTTTTGTTTTTACTAAAAGTTACAATCTCAACACTTTCTTGTTCAATTTATATCATCAACTATTTTAGTTTTTATCGTAACACATAAAAAAAACAATATCGTCATTTGACTGCCGGTGAAATCCATGTGGCTCTGCTACAATTGTAATATGGCTTATTTGATCGTCTTGATTGCAATATTTTTCAATGGATCCCAACTTGCAAGTAAAAGATTTTTCGGTATTAACTTGCAAGTAAAAGATTTCTATCAAGTCTTATTTACTAGTTTCCATATAGAACTAGGATTTCCATTTTTCGATAATTTTTTGTCATTTTTTGTTGAATCCGACATCATTTGTGTTACTTGATCCTGAGTTATATATAAGCCTAAAGGCAATCCTCCTCTTTCAAGGCATTTTTTGAGAATAAGAGACGCCCATTGGATTTCTAAACAGTATCAAAGCCAGATATCTTGTCTGATATTGAGCGTGTTAAACCCCAAATCAATGTTGAACCCCCCGATATCCGTTCGCAATGGTTTATCAAAAGTCTACCCTGCACGTAAGAAGGCGTGTTGAATCTCACATCGATGTTGAGCCCTTCTCCCGATAGTCGTTCGCAGTAGTTTGGCAAAGTCCACCATCGTGAGGGGCCGTGTTGAATCCCACATCGCTTGTGTTACCTGATGCTGGGCTATATATAAGTCTAGAGGCAATCCTCCTCTTTCAATGAGTCTTTTGAGAGTGAACTAGGCCCATTGGCTTTCTACGTTTCCTTATTTCCGTTTTCCTTGTCCTTCAAGGTTAGGGTTAGGCCAGTTGGCTATAGATAAGCTTTATAGGCTTTTTGGCCATCACATCATTAATTATCGCTCAATAAAAAAATTTGTTGCTTTCTTTTCTTGTGGATTCAATGACCCTATTCGAGTATGCTAGGGCGTATCTAGCTTTTCCTTAATATTCCACTGTGTCACAAAACGAAAAATAAATAAATTAACTAAGATAAAACAGTAAGTTACCAAAGAAAAGAAGAGAAAGAAGGTTACATGGAGAAATACGCTGATTGGGTGACGGCCACATATGGTGTTGTCCGTCTCCGACAAGTACTTTTTAAAAGCATCTGGATCTCCAGTTTCTATTATATCCATGCCCATCTTGTCCAATGCCTCGATAGACTTGTTAATAGATCCATGTTTTTTGTCATAATGCATGTAGTTGAACCTAGGACATAAAGAAATTGTCAAGAAGCTGTACGGAAAATAAACAAAATAAATGAGCATGCAAGGGAAAACAAATTCAGTGCATGCCCGTCAGGAGCACTGTAAAATAAAAACACCTGATATTTGGTTGAGAAATTACAACCGAAAAAAAAAAATCACAAATGGAGCAGCATTGAAGAAACATTATATATTTAGTTAGTCAGTATAACTGACTTTTTCCACTAGGTATAACAATGATATTATATTTATATTGAATGCACCGTAGAAATCCAATGGGCCTCACTCACTCCCAAAAAATGCCTTGTAAGATGAGAATTACCCTAAACTTTATATATAGCTCAGCATTAGATAACACAAGCAATGTGGGATTCAACGCCTCCTCAAGTGCAAGGCGGACTTTTGACAAACTACTGCTAATAGATATCGAGGGAAGGGCCCAACATCAATGTGAGATTCAACGAGCCCCTTCACACGTAGGATGGACTTTTTGACAAACCACTGCGATATCAGACAAAAGTCTCGACTCTGATACCATGTAGAAATCCAATGGGCCTAACTCACTCTCAAAAGACGCCTTGTAAGATGAGGATTGCCCTAAGTTTTATATATAGTTCAGGATAAGGTAACAAAAGCGACAAAGGATTCAACATGCACCTTACAAAATTAAGCAAGACTTAAAGTAAAACAGCGTAAATTTAACAAGGAAATGGAGTTCATATTCAAATCTGTGATCTAAGAGAGAGAATATAAAGGATACAAAAATCCCACATACCGAGAGCCCCAGTGACAGAAATCTGAAGAGACAGAGAAGAAATTTTTTGGGTCATCCACGTATTTGGCTAGCAACTTTCCGTACATGGCCTCATTTTCGGCACTAACAGCTCCAACCAAAATGGGTACAATTTTCACTGGATACCTGTAATTTATCATCTCACAATCAGTCTCAACTAAGTATTTAGCGGAGAATCTGAAGTCACAACAAAACTTACCCACTAAATACTTTGGCAAGATATGGCAAGTGCATTTCCATGCTATGTTCAGCTTCATCAACTTGAAGATCCATCAAATCAAACTTTCCAGTAGCTTTTAGCTCTTCATTAACTATAAGAGTTTTAAGGTTTTGTTTTACAGAGACGCTAATACATTATCAGTGTACATATATTATATTATGCATCAAGACAAATATTATATTTCTATATACATGGAATAGGCACATGGTCACCCAATATCATTCTCTTTTTGTTTTTATTTTATTAGCCACCTACTACCATTCTTACTACAGCCATGATCTCTGCCCTAAAATATAAGACAGCAGATATCGTGACACTGCAAGTAAATTAAAAAGCTATATTTGAAGAATAGAAGAAATTTTTTATATTTTTCCTCTACACAATTCCCATTTTCCCAGATGTTTCAGTCGATAGAGATAGCCTCTTTTAAGTTCAACAAGATTCTCTCTAGATCCTCAAACAAATACATGGAGCCTATCAATTGAACTTTAAAAAATGGTAAATCATTCCTCATAAAAAGGACGCTTGACACAAAAAAAAGGGAAGAGAGAGTAACTGCATTTAATTGAAAGAAACAATACCTTCCAAATCAATTGGTAGATCCCCTATTGGCGTCTTATAAATTGTGGCTCGCGAAAGAGCACACTTTGGAGTGTAGTAGTGGTGAGATGGACCTAGAAGAAAGACCCGAGAACTGTAGAATAAAACAATATTTATCAATTAGCGACAAATCATTGCCTCATACATGAGAGACATAATTACACAGACATGATTGTGTCAATTTATCATAAACATGATGCTAAATGACACACTTAAACTATACTCTACCAACCATAATTGAATACATAAAAATAGAAGGGGGGAAAGACACCCAAAAATCAACTCACGTGTTTGATGGGTCAATATTGGCAAATGCATATGCTGCTGCAGGACCTGAATACGAGTAACCTGCGTGACTGGCATTTACCAGGAATGGAAAATACATTAGAATTATCACTATTGATTTGAGAGATAAAGTATGTTACATGATACTCACGGTGCAATTACACCGCGTACTTCGGGAGATCCAACAAGTCCAGATGATCTAATCCATCCTTCGAGCTCTTCTGCTAATTTTTTAGCTGACAGAGAAGAAAAATGAAAGATTAGAAGAGACCATCCAAAATTAATTCCCTAATATATTAATCCGAAGGAATCACGTTAGCCAGTTGTAATATTCTCCACTGAGATGTTCTTCCTTTAAGTAGAAGTAATAAATTAAGCCATTACTATCAAGACTTATCAACCATTGGGGATCCTGCATGAGGGATGATTACAGCTGAAATTACTCATCTAGCTTTTGCTGATGAGTGTGAAGAAATTATGCAGCCTCTTACAGCTTTATGAGAAGGTCTCTGGGCAGCCGGTCAACAAGCAAAAGAGCTCGTTTCTTGTTTCCCCAGGGCACCCAACATAGAAGGAACACATTATTGCAGCTAAAACTTAGATTGGACAATCACTTATCTAGATTGTCCCCTTTTCCATGGAAGGAAGATAGTTAATCTGTTCTCTAAATTGATTCAGAAATTTAGGAACAAGGTACGTGATTAAATTGGGGAGTGGTTATCTTCAGGGGGCAAGTTAGTTTTAGTAGTGCATGTTTTTCAGAATTTTCCAATTTACATTCTTTCGGTAATCAGCCCTCCTGAATTGGTTCTTCGAAAAATTGACAGGATTTTAGCTGATTTTTCCCAGAGAAAGAATTCGATCATAGGAAGAAATTATAATGGAAAAGATGGTCATCTCTCTGTTTACCTCAAAATGAAGGCTGCTTGCACCTGAGGAACATGTGTGATGCGACTAAGGCATTCCAATGCAAACTCTGGTGGAAGTTTAGGCAACAAAATATTCTATGGGCAAAATTCAAGAAGGCTAAATACTGCAAGAAGCAGTCTTTGTCAATCTAACTTTCGCTCTGACACAACTACATGGAAATGCATGCTTGCGGTCAAAGACAACAAGGAAGATAATATCACGTGGCATATTCGCAAGGGCAAGAACACTTCTTTTTAGTGGGAATCATGGTCATATGATGTTCCTTTAGGTTGGCTGACCAATGTTTCTGAAGGTCTGCAGGATCTTCAAATCAAGGATCTTAAATATCAAGGTAATTGGAACCCATCTTTTCTGTCTTAACATTCTTCCTACTGATCTGATTGACAGGGTGCTCAGCTATAGGTCTTCAAGCAAAAGTTGGGGGCTTCTTGATTCAGTATCCAGATTCAGATGGCAAACTTTCCACAAAATCTATTTGGGGTATTATCAGGAACTCTAATCCTCACCCATGGAATCATTGGCATAAGTGTGTTCCTTTGGAAATTTCAACTTGCTTGCCTTTGGATGAGCTCATTCAGAAAAGAGATATACCTCTAGTTTTGTTGCTGTTGTCAACACTCAACAAGGACAATTAGACACTAAATATCACTTATTTATTCAAGGAGAGCTTGCACAACAGCATTGGCAACATTATGCAGCTTTGGTGGGGATGAAAACGCATTGTCTTGAACAACACGACAACCTAGTTTCTGGGGGGGACGGTCACCTTCACACAAGCATGTTTGCTTCTTGTTACCCTTTTGGATTATTAACCTTTTGGATCAGTTGGGAAATTTGGAAAATCAGATGGAAAGCTATGTTTGAAGGGGAATTGCCTAATATCAGGCCATTATACTACAAGAAGGCAAAGTCATTGCAACAGTGGCTGATCAAAGACGAATCATTTCGAAGAACCAAGCTGATGAGTGGCTGCTGCAGGTCTTTGGCATCCAAAGGTAGTATACTGGAGAGCTACTCCAGATTATGTTATTGTTTTAAATACAGATGGGACAGCCAGAAACAATCCTGGTGGGAGGTGGGGGAGGTATTCTGAGAACAAATCAAGGTAGCTTTATTTTTGCCTTCACTAAATAGTACAGCATTTGTACAAACATGATGGCTGAGGTTAAAGTAGTTCATGAAGGTCTCAGAAGGTGTTCAAAGTTTGCAGAATGTGAGGTGCAACCGGAATCAAGTTTTGGTTGAAATGATAAATAGACAGTGCAGCATTCCTTGGAAGCTAAGAAGAGTTCTTACTGAAATTTGGGACATGTGTACTCGAGGTTCAATTGTTGTTAGGCATGTATTTAGAGAGGCTAACTATGCGGCTCATTTCTTGGCAAATTAGTGTTGTGATCATGGAGAATTTTTTGGGGGGACAATTGGAGTCTTCTTCCATGGAAGCTTCGGGCAATCATCAAGTTGAATGCTACTGGAGTCAGTTATATTTGGAATTAGTTTCATTCTTTCTTGTTTATTCTTTTTAGTTTAATTTGGATTCATAAGTTCGTTATTTATTTTATTCTTTTACTGACTGAAGTGAGGCTCAAGCTCCCCTCGTATTTACTGTCAGCCATCCTAGCCCCTGATAGCTCTATATTTTTTTGTTATTAATAAAATCATCCTCACACCGTCGAGGTTCCCTTAAAAAAGGAAAGGGGAAAAAAACATGTATCCGTTGAAAGCTTAAATTATTAACTTTTTGAATTTAGTCTCACAGTTTAATAGAATTTGTAATTTTAGCAATGCTCGGCGAGAAAGAAATATATAATAAAAAACAGAGATGATTAGGTAATGGGGATCGACTAGGGCAGCCCCTTCACACATATGTTAGGCAAGGGAGGAAAGAACGTTAGCGCACTTTCCTAATTGTTTTTCAAATTATTTTAATTGAATGATTATCAAATTATTCCTTTTTCAATTTTAATGTTTTTAGGCATACCACTTGCGTATTTTTAAATCAATTAACGGGATTTTGTTCGAATGCTTCCATCTCCGCCATCACTGTTCAGCCTTTGTCGGACCTCAACTGATCGCACTGGACCTGTTCCAGTCCTCTCCAGACCCCAACGGACCTATTCCAGCCCTACCAGGACCTTGACGGACCTTTGCCGCCTAGTTCAAGTCTTCACCTCACCGCAGATCTGCTCCAGCCTCCCTCTGTTGCGGCTGCTGAGGTCTCTGTGCCCTAGGCACAGTTTTTTAAGTCTAGTTTATTTAAAAAATAAAAAATAAAATACTATTACTGATTTCTAGTCACAGCTACTCAGTTTCTAATCTTATTTGCATTAATTTTTTAGCTTTTTATTTTATAGTCCTTATCTAAGAGATGATGTAGAAAAAAGCCCAAATAAAAAGTTAACTTAGCCTTTCAACCTCCTAGTACAATGAATTTAGTTTTTAGTCCTTGACAGCTAAGAAAGAATCATGAGTAGACAAATATGTCGCTAACAAAACACCAATAACCTCTCTCTCTCTCTCTAAACCCTAATCACTCCAACCGTTCACTCTCTCTTAGCCCACTCTCTCTCTCTTCTCTCACAGCCGCAAACCCTATCCACTCTCTCTCCAAACCATTCTTCTAATCTTTACTGCCGTCGATCACGCAAGTTTCACAGACAGAGACTATCAGCCGGAGTTTGGGTCCGGTAGCTCTCCAGGGCATTGGAGACTGACAAACGCGGTAGAGAAGACACCTGGTATGTTTGGTGACGAGGAAATTGGCAGAGTGAACTTTCTCGTCGCAGTCCCAGCAGAGACTAGCGTGATCCGATGATCTCTCTCTCTCCCCCTCTTTCCATTTAGATCGGGATTCCAGATCTGAAAAATCGAATCTAGAAACCCAGATCTGCGGCGAAGACGACTGGTCGAGTTGGCTTGCGAACTGCTAGTGGTTGGCTTGCGACGAAGACGATCGGTACAAACACAAAGAGGCCCAAAAAATGTGCATTAACATTAACGAACACTCAACCCAAATACACAAACAACAGATACAGTACAATCATGTTAATGTTAACACACAAAATCCTAAAAATGCTAGATACGTTAACGCTAACACATACAAACAAATAGGGAAGATGCATTACCGTTAATACACACATACAAAAAGAACATGAAAATGCGTTGATGCTAACATTGAGAGACCCAAAAAATGTACATTAACATTACCGCACACCCAGCTCAAAAAGACAATATCACATACGGTGAGTTAATGTTAACGTAAACACACGAAGGGACTAAAAAAATAAAGTTGAGTTAACGTTAACGCACAAAACTCCCAAAAAAAAAAATACGTTAACGCTAAAACACACAGCTCGATGGTAAAGATGCATTAACATTAACGTACACCTAACTTAAACACACAAACAGCAGATATGCTACAATCATGTTAACGTTCATACACAGAACCCCAAAAAATAAAAATATGTTAACGCTAACACACACAAGCAAATGGGGAAGATACATTAACGTGAACACACAAAAAAAAAATATAAAAATGCATTCACGTTAACACAGAGAGGCCAAAAAATCTGCATTTTCGTTAACACACACCCAGTTCAAAAGACAAAATATCACATAAAGTGAGTTAACGTTAACACACAAAACTCTCAAAAAGCAATATACGTTAACGCTAAAGCACAATATAGATATGAGATTCAAAGATTCAAATAGTAATTTGTAATATAGGCAATATGTATTGCTTGAACATTTACGCTAACGTTAACGTCCTTTACCTCCAGTAATTAAGATTTATAATAGCATTTACGTATCATTTTAAAGTGGATAAAAAAAAAATCTGATTACATCATTATGTCGATCTTTTTTGCAGGTTATTTTGATATTTGTTTCTAAAATTTTCGATTTGTTTTATGTTTGTAAGAATGGATTTTGCAATGATGATGTTATTATTGTAAATATGGGAAGTTCATTACTTTTATCTTAATGGCAGATCTGTAATTATTAGTGAACAGTTGTGGGTAATATTAGGAACTTTATTTGGCAAACTTTATGAGGACTAAAAACTTAAATAATTGGGTCAAAGGTCTCTTTTCCAATTACCCTTATTTTTCCTTTGTGGTCTTCTCGTAGTAAAATTTCATTTGAAAGAATTTTGAATTTAACAAGAAAAAAACAGAATATATTTATACTGTTATTTTTCCATGGCATTTAATGCTCATTGCTTTCTTTTTCTGTTGTGGCCATATAGTATTGTCATACTTTAATTTGAGAACATTTTGCATTTAATATCAACATTCCCTTAGAATCCTACCTATCCGTGACCTAGAAAAATCCCAAAATTCTATTCAACATGAAGTCCAAATCATGCAAATGGCTAATCTTCAAAATTCGATAAACCACCATCAAATTATGTTCAGCACCTTTAAGAGGAACTGAACCAAAATCTATCTGACTTATTGTAGAAGTTTAAAAAAAGGAAAGTGGCCCCCTATTCAATGCTTTAACTAAGGGAAAGGAAATAATTACGGGGACATGTCACCCCGGGTATCTACTTGAACCACAGCACAACTGCCACAGCATAGTTATTGAACAAAGGCCACCATTGCCGACACCACCGCCGCCAGCAGCTGCAGCCGGCAGCCTCGCCGGGTAAGGCCACCAGCAAAGGCGCTGGCAGCCTCACCGGTGACAGCAACACACGCCAGCAGCCTCGACGGCAAAGGCACCGCGCGCCTGCAGACTCGCCAGCAAAAGCACCGCACGCCTTCAGCCTTGACGGGCACCGGCGTTGGCAGTCGGCAGCCTAGCCAGGCGCCGCCAGCTTGCAGTCTGGGCCTAAAGTGCCATGGGCCGAAGCGCAGCCGGCGATTTCACCAATGTTGTTGCCTAAGCTGCCAGCATGCCCGCCAACACCCAAGCCGCCTCCACTGTTGTCACCACCCACGGGCTCTTCCGGAGTCTTCACCGGCACAAGTAAAAAAACATCCACTGACGTTGTGCCAGAACTTCCTCAGCGCCTCCGTCAGAATCATTATCGTTGCGCCAATCAACTTTCATTCAGTTAAAGAATATTTTAAGATTAATTAGCTCATAAGCCGTACAAAGTCCAATCAATACGCAAGTCAATAAGGGTCATAGCTGTCACACCACAAATTCAAGGAGCCTTGTGATAAAATATTACCACACGTGCCCCCCTAAGATGTACAAAGATCAATCCGTACGCAAGACATTAACACCCGCATGCCCCTCAGAGAGCGGGGCCACGGTAAAGACACCGATATTGGGATTGTAGGGAGATTGTGGAATGGAGGATTGACCACGGTGGCCGCGGTGACATGCCAACCACGCACCCCCACCTGCTCGCGCACAAGAAAGAGTTGCCTATTCGTTCAGTTGACTAGATCTCGAACATAAGCTATTTTTGGAAACCTTTTTAATTATGTTATCAATGACATAATTAATTTAGCGTTACAAGACTATATTATAAATAGGCAGCTAAAAGGTCATTTGAAACAAGTAAGAACAAGTATAACAAGCAAAAGAGCGATAAACAAAGCAAAAGCTTAGCCTAAATAGCTCGGGCGTACACAGTCAGTCCAACGTCTATGTAACTTAGCTCTTTCTCTCCCTTAGACGAGATGACTATTGTTTCCTCTCCCTTTTCCAAATTCTCTACGCCCATTTTGTGCAAAGCCCTCTAATTACTAAAATACCCCTCACTTCTTTTCTGACCCTCAACACTTGTATACTGATCTTCATAAGTGACAGATTAAGGAGATCCACATTGAGTTGGGTGCCTAATCACCGAACAAGTCACTCAACTAGTTGAGCAACACTTGAATCATAGGACTACGCATACGGAAAAACAACCAGTAGGAAACAATATAGTGAAATCTACGTGGCGTTTGGTTAGTGTTCTCACTTTTCTCAACCCAACTGGGAAAGGTTAGGTTGAATTGAGTTAAGAATTTTGTTTCCTTCAGGGAACAGAATTGCGTTTGGTAACGACAATTTTTTTTTGTGCTAGAAATAGAATCGCGTTTGGTAACCACATTATTCGGGAATTGTTTTTTCATCCAAGTAAAAATCATCCAAACAAAAATTATCAAATCATCCAAAAAAAAAAATCAAACCCTAAATCGATTCGAGCAAAATCAAAATTGAGATTGAACCCCAAACCAAATTCAACAACCAAATCGAAATCGAAACCCTAAACCAAATCGAAATCGAAATCGAAATCGATTTCAGTAACGATTGCGAAAACGATTTGGAAATCAATTTCAGTAACGATTGCAAAGACAACGGCGACAAGAGGAGGAACGATTTCCTATTCGAAACCCTAAATCAATTTCAAGAACCAAACTCTAAATCTATTTCAGTAACGAAATCGAAATGGATTTTGTGTTCGAAACCCGAGATTTGTCGATCTGAATCGAAGAACAACTGAGACAACGATCGCGAGAGAGAGGCGGCTGAGATCGAGAGAGAAGGCTGAAACAACAAGCAAGAACCGAATCGGATCGAGAGAAGAGGCTGAGAACGCGAAATGTTTGGGATGAAATTGGAACAGGGGTCTCATTAATTTTTGAAAAAATGACGAGCGCATCCTTTTTCATGGGTTGAGTTTTTTGGACAATTTTTTTTGTTTCTCATTTCCTTGGGACATTTTTTGGGTTGAATTGGGTTGAGTTTTGTGTTGCCAAACGCATTCCCAAAAATCACTCCCAGAATTTTTAGGATGGGTTGGGAACACTAACCAAACGGGGCTCTAGTTTCTCTCCTCACAATGTGCATCCACCATTCCATAACTTAATACCATATCCACTGCTCCGAGAGTTCAACATTCGAGTACTTCACCTACATTAACACCCTCCCACATTCACTTGGAGTGTGGAGAAAATGAAAGGGAGGGTAGGCCAAGGGACTTTGGCAGGAGATTTCCTCTCGTGAGTTGTCAGCCCATAGCCCCCAAACATCTATTTGATGACATTACTCAATTTTTCGATGGAGTATAACCACTTGAGGAAGACACATGTGGCCATCCTAGACCTATGAGAGCCCAGAGTAAACCCCATCAACCTCAGTACGACTATGAACATATCACTCAAAAAGTGAAAGTTGATATTTCCTGTTATGATGGTACTCTAAGCCCCAACACTTTCCTAATATGGTCAAATGATTTGTAAGATTATTTTGAATGGTATGAGATGTTAGAAAACTATAGGGTTACATTTGCCAAGAAGAAACTTATTAGATTTGTTAACTGGAATTGGCAAGGTGTTCAAAGAAACAGGGAGCGAATAACAGAGTCACCTATTACCCGTAGGGAGGATATGAAACGTCAATTGAAAGAAAAGTACCTTCCAACATGCTATCTACAACAATTAATGAACCAATGGCTTAACCTCAAACAATTGTCCTCTTGTGTATCTGATTATGTAGCTTGGTTTGAGGAATTAATGTTGAACTGTGATGTTGATGAGACATCATAGGTTCGAGTCACTAAATTTATTAACGGGTTAAGGCCAAATATACAAAGGGAAGTCTTATTCCACTCACCATAATCGAGGCATATCACAACTCACAAGTCTCTAGAAAGAAGGTTCTCTAGGTTTCCTAATGAAAGATATACTACTTTCTCCAACAGGAGAATCGTATCAATCTAGATCTATACCTTTTGAAAAGTCATAAGGAGTCATAAGGGGCCAATCAATCACAATCTCTTTCTTTAGCATCCAAGGGCAGTTACAAACCAAATCATGCCCCGCCCCCCGGGGGCTCATCTAGGATAAGCTCTAATCCTAGCCATAGTGTCCACCAAAAACCTAGTGCAACCAATACTAGGGATCTCTCTTCCATGGAATGTCAGAAATGCCTTGGTGAAGGTTACTTTGCTTCGCACTTTCCACATCAAACCTTGGCCATAAGTGTTGACGAGGTAGAACCACTAGACGATGAAGAAGTTAACCAAATAGTGGAACCTTTAGAACTATCGAAAGAGGGGGAAGAACGTGAGGACGAGTCTAGAAATGCTTAACATTATGAGATCTATCATCACCACACCCATAGACCTGACGCTTGGAAACGTACCAATATTCAACCGTAGGGATAAAGTTTGTAAGTTGGTTATCGATGGAGAAAGTTCGACGAATGTGGAATCCAAGTCCATCATTACTAGGTTAAAACTGAAAACCGATCCACATCCTCACCGTTAGAGTTGCCTGGGTAGACCTCCTTACCTATTTTTTAGACTTATCTAGTACCAATCAAGTTGGGTGACTATTTCACACAAGTTTTATGCGATGTTTTACACATGGATGCTACTCATGTTTTCTCAGGCAGCCCATAGCTCTATGACGTGAATGAGAGAAACTTTGGTAAGGACAATACTTATATCCTTCAACATGCTGGCAAAAATATCATTTGAAAACCAACCAAACCCGATCCAAAAGAAGGACAAACGAAAAATGAATCTTCTCAAACCAATTATAAGAACAAACTTTATATCTTATCCCACCAGAGATTTAGGCAGGAAAGTAAAGGCTCCGGTGTCCTAGTGGTATTAGTTGGAAAAGGAGAAATTCAATTCAAATGTCAATCTCGCTCAAGAGCTCACAAAATTGTTAGAAGTGTTTGGCGATGTGACATCTGGAAAATTACCTAATAAACAACCTATCAAGGATATTCAACAAGCCATAAATCTAGTACCAGGATCCTAATTGCCGAATCTCCCATATTCTAGGTAGAATCCTAAAGAACAGGGAAAAATAAATAGGCAGGTAGATGAACTCCTCAAAGGTCGAATTCAACCTAGCGTTAGTCCATGTGCAGTTCCTGCTTTTGTTGACTCCCAAAAAGGTGGCTCTTGGAAAATGTGTGGGTAGTCGATCCATTAATAGGATCACAATCAAATGCAGATTCCCTATCCCCATACTTAATAACTTATTGGATCTAAATGGTACACAAAGATACTTGCATAGTAAATACCACCAAATTAAAATCCGACCTGGGGATGAGTTGAAGACTGCTTTAACGACCCAAGAAGCTTTGTACGAATGGTTAATTATGCCCTTTGAACTCTCTAATGCACTAAGTAGCTACAATAGAGTCATGACTGAGATTTTACGTCTTTCATTGGGAAAAAAAATTGTGGTCTACTTTGATGATATCCTCATTTACAGCATATCTAAGATCGAGCACATAAACCATACTCGGTTGGCTTAAGACTCTTAGGACTGCAAACATGTACATTAATCTTAAGAAATGCTCCTTTATGCAGTCTCAAGTGCTTCTCCTGGGATTTAGTGTTTGATCATGGCATTGTTGCTAACCTTGAAAAGATGAAAGCAATTAGAGAGTGATCAGAACCTAAAATCCTTTTCGGTTATTCGTAGTTTTCATGGGTCGGTTGCTTTCTACTAACGCCTTATTAAAGGATTTAACTCATTATCGGCCGAATAACTAATTGCAAGAAAAAGGGAGGGGTCAAATGGACTAAGGCATCTCGAGCCTTTCTTGTCGTATAGATTTTCAAAAAAGACCCACTTATACCTTGCAATAAGTCGATTAACACATCACATGGCTATATTATTTTTTAAGGAAGTGGTGCATTTACATGACTTACCAACTTCTGTTGTGTCTGATTGAGATGTTAAGTTTGTCAGCTACTTTGGCAAGACACACTCGAAGCTTTGGGGTGCCATCCTAAAATTCTCATCCTCATTCCACCCCAAATAGATCACCCCAAATAGATGGGCAAATGGAGGTTGTTAATTGCAGTTTAGGTAATTCACAACGTTGTCTACTGGGTGATAAGTTAGGTAACTGAGATTTATTGTTGCCTACTGCGAAACTTGCATATAACAATTCAATTAATTGCTCTATTGGTAAAATCCCTTTTAAGATTGTGCATGGATTTTTCCTTCGCCAACCTATTGACCTTATTACCATGCCCCTTGATTCTCCCCCTTCTGAGACCGCTAAATCATTTGACAAACACATTTGCGATCTTCATGCTGATGTTAAGCACAAGATAACTGTAAGTAATGAAAATTATAAACATGCTACCAATGTTCACCGTAGGAATGTAGAATTTAAGGAATGTGAGTATATAATAGTTCGGCTTCACCTTGAACAATACCCACACTCTTTTAAGAAACTAAATGCTAGAGCTACTGGACCGGATCATATTCTCCATAAACTTTAACCTATCGCTTGCTTACTTGACTTGCCATTTGAAATGCGTATTAGCCTTATTTTCAATGTGGAAGACTTGTTACCTTATCGAGACACATTCAACCTTCCAATTGTATCCACAGGTACTCTCGGGAAAGCGGCTACTTCCCCGACACCAACACCAACGCTAACTCACATACCACCATATAACGATGATCAGATAGAAGAAGTGCTAGAGGACGAGATTATTGGTTCTTCACAAGGTGGATTTTAAGGGAATCTTGTCAAATGGAAGGGTCGACCATTCTCGGGTGCTACTTGGCTTCTAGAAAAAGAGATACATCGACTTGCACCCAATCTCTTAGAACAGTATCACTCTTAAAACTCTCCGGAGGCGAGTTTTTCTCATCCAAGGGAATTAAAGGGGATCGACTAGGGCCGCCCCTTTGCACCTATGTTAGGAGAGGGTAGAAAGACAGTTTTCATACTTTCCCAATTGTTTTTATAATTATTTCAATTGGTTAATCATCAATTCACTCATTTTTTTAATTTTAATGTTTAAGCATAAAACTTGCTCATCTCAATGCGAGAGGCCTATATATTGAACGTTTATTGTACTAGAAAAACAGTTTTTCATTATTAATTATTGACTACTGAGCAAAGATTTCTTTTTTTTATTGTTCTTTTCCTTTTTCGATTGGCTTCCTTCATCATTACGTACTTAATTATATCAAATAATTAGGTTCCATAATTCAAGGCAACTAAGAATTCGAAGACATTATGCATAAAACCACCAAGGCAGGGTTGAACTGGAGAAATGAAATTGGGGTGATATGTGATTGTGAGATATATTGATCTTTAAAGACAAATTGAATATAGTTGTTATAAGACCAATGTGGTTATTGGATCGAAAGGATCTGCAAAAACAAGAAGCATGACCAAAAAAGTGTAATTGAAAAAAGGATGTTAAAAGTTGTTAATCTAAGAATAAACAAAATTAGGAATGAGTTTGCGGGATAGGGATCAAGAACCTCACATATCGAGAATAAGATGACACAAATTCGCTTCGCTTGGACATGTCGTGGAACACTTATAGATGCACCAGTTAAAAAGTGTGATTAGTTCGTGTAGAAGGTGCTACATGTGGAAGAATAAGACCTAAAAATTGAAAACATACAATTAGGAAGAACTTAATAGCATCAAATCTAAACTGGTGATATTGCCCTAAGATAAGCTCCTTTTCACAACCAAATTCAAGTAATCAACCCTACTTAAATAGGACAACGGTTTAGTTCTTGTTATTAATAAAACTGATTTCTTGTTGCTAGTAGTATCAGAATTGAAAGAGTAAAGGAAGAAGAAGATAAGAAATTGAAAGGTATGTCATCAGTTTTCATTTCATTCAACTCAATTACACCATGGTTTTTACAATCATATATAAAGGCCTTTACAATAATTGAAGAACTTGGAGAGTTGGTTGGAATCTCTAACTAATCTTGTAACAAATTCAATAGACTTTCCGTTAATGCACTCAAGGTGTTTGTTGAAATATGTGGTGGCATGACTGAATAACCACCATTGTTGAGCTTAGATCCCTCTTTGAATTGAATGATTAATGATTGAGGTTAATCTATATCATACTCTTTAGATCCTTCTTTGAATTGAATGATTAATGATTGAGGTTGATCTATATCATACTCTTTATTACCCGCTTCAAATTAATGGGAGAGGTAAATTTTAATTTGGATCAAATCGCAATTTGGTTGTAGGTAAAGACTCGGTATAAATATCTGCCACGTAATCCATGGTGGAGATGAAATGAACATGAATTTCTTTAAGCACCTTCTCACAAATAAAAAGGTAGTCGACCTCAATGTGTTCTGTTTAGGAATGGAAAACAGGATTGGAGGAAATGGAGATGGCTGAGATATTGTCACATAAAATGACAGGACAGGCAGGAATAGGTTGTCTTAGGTCGTTTAAAGCATGAGAAGCCAACTAATTTCAGTAGCAGCAAACGCCAAAGCTTTATACTCGGCCTCAGTAGATGATTTAGAAACAATAGTCTGTTTCTCGGCATACCAAGTTATAGGATTGGATCCCAAAAACACAGCAACTAGTGGTTGACCTCCTATCAATAGAATCCCAATTAGAATCTGAATAAGCCCTTAGATGCTGTTGAAATACGATATTATGTATTTGTTATTTTTGGTATTTTGATTGTACGGCATTATTAGCCCATTTATTCCGGTTCATAATTTAGCCTGCTCATACGGCTATATAATTAGGGATATAAAATCCATTTAGTATATACGAAATACAATACATTTTTCTCTTCTTTACCTTATATTCTTTTTGGTATCGAGCGCCAAAAAAAAAAATTCTCTCCCACCCAAACCCACCATCAGCCGCCCCTGCTATAACAGATCGGGAACCAAACACCTGAAACCCTAGCCGCCGCCGAACACTACACACCAGTCGAACCCCTCCAGATCACGAAACCACCTACCCATTCGCAACCCTACCAGCGGCCAAAACCACCTCTACCAGGTCAAAACCCTCCCAGCCATTGAAACCCTAGCCTGCGACCAGCAAACACCCAAACCCTAGCTGTGAACACTCCATCCAGCCTTCGCTATCACCTGTGAACTCCCTACCATCAAAAACCCGAAACGATAGCCTGCAAACTCTCCATCCAGCCGCCGAAACCCTAGCCTGCGACCAACCAACTCTCAAAACCCTATCCAATCGCAGCCGCAATCACCTGCAAAACCCTAACCTGCCTGAGCAATCACCATCCAGCTGCCGTCGCAAACCCAAACCTTCGCGAACGAGTCCTTCATGCCCCACCTCATGTGAACCAGTCGTCAATCGCACATTGATGTGTTTCTGTCTACTTCTATAACCTTGCGGATTGTTCTTCGTCCGTAAATCTCTACTGCTCGTCGCCGTTTTTCTCCATTTTTTTGTGTTCTAGATGTCTTGAATACCTGGTCGTCTCTTCTCTTTATTGTATGGTGAGGTAACCGCGTCTCTGGTTACCCTTCTCATATTATAACTTTCTTTTCTGGAGCCCGATCAGTCTTCCGCAGCATTTGTCCGATTATTTCATTGCTACGATCTTATCTCATCTGTCTCCATGGCATTTGGAAAAGAATGTGACATCCCATCTCAGACCGTTCCTACTCCACAGCTACCCACCCGATCAGATTCTACCCGTGCGACTAAGGCCATGGTCCAACATGTTACTACCATCTTACTCAATGGAGTGAATTTCCCTGTTTGGTCTCGCTCTCTTCATCTTTACCTTGGTGGAAAATGTAAGACCAAATGGCTCGACAGTTCTGAGCCAAGACCAAACATCAACGATCCCAAGTTTGCTCAGTGGGATGCTAATAACTATACAATCCTCGGGTGGATCTTCAATTCTATGGAGGAACGGATCAATAATATGTTCATGTTCCATGAGACTGTCACGGGTTTGTGGTCTGCTCTTACGAGGATGTATGTCGACTCTCGCAACGAATCACGGATCTTCGAGCTCCAACATAAGATTTCCCATGCCTCCCGGGCATCCTTGGGACTTTCAGTTGCGGATTACTTCGACTACCTTCAATCTCGGTAGGAGGAACCTGCGCCATATGAACCTTTGAGTGAATTACCTCAGAATGTTGCTGAGATCGAAGCCAAGCGCCAGGATTGTCGTCACACATACCATTTCTTGATAGGTTTAAATCCGGAGTACGAGAATCTTCGCACTTAGATTTTAAACACATCACTAATGCCAAATCTATATAGTGCATTCTAAATTGTTGACAACGATTCAAAGCGTCGGCTCCTTCTCCCACCTGAATTCACTCCTTCTATCCCTGAGCAGATGGCCTTTCCAGCCCCCTCTGGTTCTCGCCCATCAGGCATGCAACCATATTGTCAGCACTACCAAAAGCCTGGCCATCACATTGACCGCTATTATAATACCATATTGTCAGCACTATCGAAAGCCTAGTCATCACATTGACCGCTGTTATAATCTACATCCTGAATTGAAACCTTGAAACCTAAGCGGGAAGAAAGAAAAATGAGCACCTCGTACTAGTGCTCTTACTGATATTGTCCTCGGTCAGACAGATCCACCAGCAGCTCCCCTAGATCTTTCCCACGTCCAAGCCCAAATTGCCCCAGCTTCAGGCTCAGTTAACCATGTTGGCATCGTCTTCCGGCCCCACAACTATTCTTGCCTCGGGTAATCCTATTGCGCTTCACGGTAAGTCTGGTCACCCTACTTTGATTTTGGACTCTGGGGCTAATAATCACATGACTGGTGAGTTTTCTACCTTTACCTCTCTTGTTTTGCCTATCAACCAATCTATGTGTTTTGCCGATGGTACCTCTATCCCTATTCGTTATCAGGGAGATGCCTACTTGTCCCCTGATATCACTCTTCACTTTGTTTACTATATTCCTAAATTTGCTTATAATCTTCTATCGGTTAGTCGTCTTGCTAAAAATCTTGATTGCGTCATTGTTTTCTTACCTGACCGTTGCTTCTTGCAGAAGCTGACTACGAGGAAGATTTTGACAGAGGATATGAACACGATGGTCTTTACTACTTCGACAGTCCTCCACCTCCAGCTGTTCCACCTTTTAGTATGCAAGCTTTTGTATTACCGTTTTTTATTCCTCTATTTGTTCGTTCCAAAATTTAAACTTGTGGCATACCCGTCTAAGACATACGAATTTTCAGAATTTATGTTAATTGTTTCCGTCTATTAATAAAGCTTGCAAGGATTTCAAATTTCAATGTATGATGTGTGAATTGTCTAAACACACACGCACATCTTACATTCCTCACACGCACTGTACATCCCAAGCATTTGATCTTATCCATTCTGATATTTTGGGACCCTCTCCTGTTACAGCCATTTCCAAACACCGCTACTATGTCAACTTCATGGATGATTATAGTCGGTGTACTTGGGTTTATTTGATGAAACACAAATCAGAGGTTTACTCTCACTTTACTTACTTTTTTCAAATGATAAAAACCCAATATAGAACCGTCGTGTGCAAAATCTGGTTAGATAATGGGCGGGAATACTTATCCGATGAATTTTGGGCTGAACTTAATAGGCAAAGCATCCTTCAGCAACTTACCTGTCCCTACACCCCTGAACAGAATGGTGTAGCGGAACGTAAGAACCGTCACATCATGTCTGTAATCTGTTGTCTTTTGCAAGGAATGAATATTCTCAAATCTTTTTGGCACACGGCAATTCTTATTGTTGCCTATCTCATTAATCGCACACTGAGCCTTGTCCTTACAGGCAAAAACCCCTTCATATACTGCAACCCTCTCGCACCCTTTTCCCTATTTTACCCCATGTCTTTGGTTGTACGTGTTTTGTCCAGAATTGGAGCCCTACTCAAACTAAGTTAGATGATAAATTTATTCGGTATGTTTTCCTCGGCTATTCATCCATGTCGAAAGGATATAGGTGCTACGATCCAGTTACTCATCATACTTACCACTCTCTTTACTCATCATACTTACCACTCTCTCGATGTTACGTTCCTTGAAACTGTACCCACTTCGTCGATACTATACCTTCTCCACCTATTGAGGCAACCACTACCAAGGACCATACCCCACTTCCGCACCCATTCCTGTATTAGATATATCTTCCCCACCCGCCTCTTTACGGGTTTGCTCTCGTTGCCCACGTATCTCACATCCCCTGCCGATATCTTCTCTGCACTCAAATATATCTCCATCTCCCATTACCTCTGACCCTGTTCCCCCTCGTTACCCGACTCGAGAACGTCGCCTACCATCCCGCTATCTCATTTCATGTTCTACTAATCATCCAATTTCCAAGTATTTGTCTTTTCAGGATCTCCCGGATCAACATAAATCCTTCCTTAGGCAAATTGATTCAGTTGTCATTCCAAGCTCAATTCATGAGACCCTCCAGAATCCAAAGTGGGTCGCCTCTATGCAAGCAGAAATGGATGCCCTACAGAGAAATCAAACGTGGAAATTGGTTAACTTGCCGACTGGGGAACTGCCGGTTGATTATAAGTTGGTCTTCAATGTCAAATATCTAGTTGATGGATTGATTGATCGATACAAAGCACAACTCGTTGCTAAGGGCTACACACAAATCTCGAACAAAGACTTCGGTGCCACCTTTGCCCCGGTTGCTAAGTTGACTACTGTCCGGCTCCTTGTTTCATTGCCTGCCTCCTATTCTTGGTCTCTACACCAATTGGATATCAAGAATGCCTTCCTTTATGGTGACCTGACTGAGACTATCTATGTGAAGCCTCCATCGGGATTTCGGACTCAGGGGAAGTATTCAGGCAAAGTCTGTCGACTCAAAAAATCCCTCTATGGACTTAAGCAGTCTCTTCGTGCATGATTCAGCCGATTCAGTAAAGCCATCCTCACTATGAAGTTTACCCAGTGCCACTCAAATCATACACGCTTCATCCATTGCCAACACCAAGGACAGTGTATCATTATCTCAATCTATGTAAATGACATTATTATCATAAGAAACGACACGTCTGGTATTAAGCAGGTAAAGAAAGATCTCGAACAGATTTTTTATATCAAGGATTTGGGTCCTCTCCGCTACTTTCTTGGTATTGAGGTCGCTCGGTCTCGACAAACTCTCTCTCTATTTCAGCGGAAATACGCCCTTAATCTTCTTCAAGACGTTGGGATGTAAACCCGCTTCCACTCCCATGGATCCAAACCTTAAGTTAACAGTAGACTCGGGAAAATTATTATCAGATCCATTAGTATATCAGTGACTTGTGGATCGCCTCATCTATCTGACTAATACAAGGCCAGATCTTACATATGTTGTTAGTGTTGTAAGCCAGTTTATGCACTCACCGCGTATACCACACCTGGATGTTGTCTACCATATCCTTCAGTACCTCAAAACATGCCCTGGTCTTTGCCTCTTTTACATGACAGAGGCACATGAGGGACTCTTCTGCTTTACAAATACTGACTATGCAAGATCGAAGGACGATAGACGTTCGACCTCTGGCCTGTGCACCTTTCATGGGAGACACCTGATCTCATGTAAGAGTAAGAAGCAATCCGTTGCCTTCCGATCTTCTGCTGAAGCCGAGTATCGCATCATGGCACAAGGAACACGTGAACTTCTTTGGCTTCATTCCCTTCTGACTGAGCTGGGACTTCTAGTGAAAAACTCATCGAAGCTATTCTATGACAACAAATCCGCCATAATGCTATCCTTGGACTCAATCCTCCATGAAAGGACGAAACACATCGAAGTGGATATCCACTTCATTCGTAAGAAAGTCCGAATAGTTGGACGTTTTGCTACAAGGCTGAATGTCAGCGTAATCAATGCTTTCAGTTTGACAATATCCCGTAGCAACAAGTCTTGCTTTGTCTATGAATAGTATCATCAGGATTTCTCTTAATTTTAAACACCCATTTGCATTCTATTACATGTTGGGAAGGAGAGGGAGGGAAATGAGTCCCTGTCCATGTGTGCAGATCAATGAGAGCTTCAAATTCTTTATCTTTGGCTGCTCTCCATTGAGGACTTTTGGCAACCTGCAAATATGTGTGGGCTTCTGTGTCAGCAAAAATCACAGCATTAAGGGAGATGGGAATTTTGGGTTTTGAAGTACCGGATTTAGATATTGTGGTCATTGGACCGGACAGAAAATGAGGAGGAGGGCTTGTATGTTAGGATGAGCTGGCGGAGAAGTAGAGATAATAGATCAGGGACTTGTTATAGGCTGATGACTTGGAGAATGATTAGAGATTCTAGGAAAAGAGGATTAGAGCAATAGAACGAGAATCAGGAACAGCAAATGACATTGTTTGAGAAGGAAAAATGGATGGAATAAGGAAAAAGTGTTTCATCAACGACAACATATCTAGAAACAAACACTATTAGTTTTGGGATCAAAACACTTATACCCTTCGAAAAGGAAGAATGTCCCAGGAAACACACAAAAGAGGATTTTGGAGCCAATTTATGCGGAGTCTGTTAACCAAGGATAGCAAGCACATGCAAAGGACTTAAAAAAATTATAATCTGAAGTTTTATGAAATAGCAGATCAAAAGAGGTCTTCTTGTAGGGATGGTGAGGGCACAAGATTGTTAGGAAAAGCAGAAGTAAGAAGTGCATCAACCCAAAATTTATATAGAAGTTGAGCTTAAAATAATAGGTTCTTGTAGTCTCGATGAGATGCCTATGTTTCCACTCAAATATGCCATTTCGGTCAGGGGTACAAGGACAAGACCTCTGGTGAAGAATGCCATGTTTAAGGAAATGAGAAGTGAAAGAAGCAGATAGATAGATACTTCCATTGTCTGACCTAAAAGTTTTTACTTTGTATATTTTGGTAAAAACATATGCTCAACAAGATTTTAAAACTGAACAAATTTAGAGAAAGCTTCAGATTTATATCTCATAGGATTAACCCAAGAAAATTTTGAGAAACCATCAACAAAGAGTATATAAAATCTAAATCCAGTACAAGAAGGAATAGCGGAAGGGCCCTAAATTTTAAGACATACTGCTAACCAAATTACAAAATGGAAGCTTACGAGATTTGCTAACATGACAAGATTCACAACTAGATAGAGACATTGAAGTTCCTAGAAGCTAGAAGTGCTTCAACAATTGTTGTAAAACTGGTGCAACTGGATGATCAAGCCTCTTGTGCCAAACATTAGCTAAAGTTACAGACCAAGCCAAGGCAAATGGGAAAGAAGGCTAAGAGAAATTAAAGGGATATAGCCCTTTTTCACATGGGGCCCTTAAAAAGAATTTGGTCGTTGGATTCGTCCTAAATAGAGAAACCGTGAGAGTCAAAAATAATGACAGAGATATTATCAGAGGCTAATTGAAACACAAAAAGTAAATTATGTGAAATAGATGGCACATGCAAGACTTTGTAAAGATTTAGAGGTTTAAAGGGCCTAGGTAGCATACCATCTTCCATATGTTGGATCTGCAGCTGATTCCCATTGCCCACAACAACAGAATCAGTCCCTTGATAAGGTTGAGACAGAGACAAGTTGTTGGGGTCATGTGTGACATGCTTGGTAGCTCTACTGTCAAAGAACAAATTTTGACTAGGTTTTTTATTATTAGAAGCTGCACAGTAGATTTATGGTGAGAATTTGGCGGTTAAGAGTGCTGAGAACTGTCATTGCATCTGTTACTACAATTCATACCTGAATAATTCGATCGACCACAAATCTTACATGCAGCACCACTGTATTGTTGTGTATTACATTGATTTCTTCCCCCCTCTTCCTCCATCGTTTTGTGCTTTTTCTCCTCTTGTGCTTTGATTAGAACTATTCGAATACCTTAAATTGAAATTCTAACCAAAATTGCTTTGACTCTAATCGCCTTTTTGATATTTGAAATTTCCTTAACTTTGGATGCCTGACACTTGAAGTGCAAAGGAGGAACTGTTTTGTGTCATGAACTTTATAGACTCTTGCAGCCGATGCATCTCTTCTAACTTATAAAAACCTCAAGTTCATTGGAAGAAATAGAAATAGGTCTATTCTGTATTGTGGTCTTGAAGAGAGAGTACTCAGGAGGTAGATTATTCAATGCATAGAAGATAAAGTCTGATTCTCTCACCGGCTCACCAACTGCAGCAAGCTTATCTGCATTCTCTTTCAAAAAGTGAAGATACTCCTCCTTGGACTTATCCTTTAAAATATTGACTATCTTACTTTTCAATTTATGGATATGAACATCGAGAGAGAAGCATATTTTGTTGCTAATGCATTCTGTATCTCAAAGGCACCTTCATATTTAATCACAGTAGAAAGAACTTTTTGCATAAGAGTTGCAATCAAACAACTAACCAAAAGACTATCAAAATGCAACTGCATCAGAAGTTGTGGTTGTTCAGTAAGTGAAGCTTTAGAAGATAAACGTTCTTGTGGACATGGTGTTGATCCATCAACATAGCCAAGTTGTTTGCCTTTAACGCATTCCCCATTTTTTTCTTCCACAAAATGTAGTTTCTTGATCAAGCTTTATTATTACCAAGAAATTCAGGTTGCAAACAAGAAATGATAGGCCAGATGGCAAACTGACATTTTCATATTTGTAGGTGTAAGTAGAAGTGAAAAAAGGAAAGAACAGAAAGAATTGGAAAGAACTTCTATGGCGTTGACCTTAGAAGCTCTGATACCTTAAGGAAGTATCATAAACGGTAGAGCAAAGGAAGAAGAGAACAAATTCAAAGGTATGTTCTCAAATTTCATTTCACTCAACTCAATTACACTACGGTGTTTAAATCATAAATGTAGGCATTTTGATGAATGGAAAGGACCCCGGACAAATCATAACTTTTTTATTTTTTATTATTTTAAAATTTATTTTTCTTGTTTATTTTCCTAGTCTAATAGGTTTTCAAAAGTAATTTAGTCAACTTAGGATCTTATCTTATTAGAATAGAATAGTAAGTAGAGTTATTTTGAAAATTGAAATATTTCATCCTCCTTCTCCAAGGAAATTAAGTAGAGGTTACATTTCCTTCTCCTCCAAGGAAATTACTAGTAGCCTAACTTCCTTGGCTTCTATATAGTATTTTCTAGTTCTATAGGTGTTAAGATTCTACTACTATATAAAGGGAGGGCTTAAGGCTTATTGAGATAATCAAGTTTTATAATAAACACTACGTTTCTCTTACTCTCCTCTTTGTTGATATTCTTCAACAATTCTTTCGCTTCTGCTACGTCAAGTGGCATCAGATCTTGGTTTGTCCTGGCATGATGGCACAACATACAACTGGTAGCAATTGTTCTTACGACAAAGATCGTGGAATGCAGGCCCAAGCAGCAGCAGTTCAAGTGTAAGATCAACAAATTGAGAGGATCAAATGTGCATTGCAGAAGATTCAACAACAACACGCAAGACTTGTAGTTGATGGCAACAAAAATTGTAATCGTAATAGCATTCGTGTCAACGAGGTGGCTGGTGGCCAACCTGTCACTGGGAACATCCTTGCACAACCACCGCGTCAACTTCCCATTTATGTAGAGTAATCTAGCGGAGAAGAGGATTTTGATGTCAACCACGCTAATCTTCGACGAGGACAAAGGTGTCAAAACCCAACCCAAGACTATCTCATGTAAGTTGACCTCCCATTTTTTAATGGTAAACTTCACATAAAAGGCTTTCTTGATTTGGTTAATGAGTTGCAAAGGTTCTCCGATTACATGGCGATCCCTAAATAGAAAGAAGTCAAACTTGTGACCTACAAACTAAAACAAGGACATGGTGAGATCAACTTCAATCAAATAGAAAAAGATTAGGGAAGCAACCAGTAAGAACTTGGTAGAAGACGAAAAGGTTCCTCAAAACACGATTTCCTCTCTTGATTATGACCAGACCACGTATCACCAACGCCAGAATTGTCGCCAGGAAAGTAGATCGGTTAATGAATACATTGATGAGTTTTATCAACTCAACACCGCTTGAAACAACCTAGCAACGACTAATCAATAACAGATAGCCAATTTTAATGAAATTTAAAAATCAGTAGATCGGTTAATGAGTACGTCAATGAGTTTTATCAATTCAATGCCGCTCAAAACAACCTAGCAACGACCGATAAGTATCCAATTTTAATGAAATTGAAAAATCATGTGATTATGTTAAATCTTCCTTTGCAAACTGATGCCTTTGCTATTCACATTGGTGCTCAAGAAGACTCACTGGAAGTAAAAGAGATATTGAATTTCGAAATCATAGATCATAAACATTCAGGGTGCTTGATGACTTTGTTGTTCAAGTTGATACTCAAGAAGACCCACAAAAAACAAAGAAGAATTTGAATTTCAAAATCATGGAGCATAATCATTCAGAAGGCATCGATGGCTTTGTTGCTCATGCCAATGCTCAAGAAGTTCACGAGGAATTTTGCTATTCAACGCATGAACGATTGAAACAATTGTTGAAGAAAAATTTATTGAAGATCAATTGAAATGTGATGGGCAAAAGCTCACGGAAGACGTTAGTTTAAGGTCTTCAAAAGAAAAATTGCACAACTTGACTAATATTTATTTTATCCGAATTGAAAATTATTTTCCCCTATTAAGATCCTTTATCAGCAAATATGGTGAATCAACTTAAGGATAGTGCGAAGTTTATTAGGGTTTCTCGAGTTGCGAAAATTAATTTTTGGAAGATACTAAATTGTCCAAAATCTTTAAAATACTTGGTTCTTTAGCATGAAAAACTCCAATATCTCAAGACAAACTCAAGGACGAGTTTTTTCAAAGTGGGGGAGACTGCTGTAGGACAATGACCACAGATACGTCATAACCTTTTTATTTTTAAATTATTTTCGGAATTAATTTTTCTCATATTTTATTTTCTTAGTTTAATAGGTTTTTAGAAGTAATTTAGTCAACTTAGAATCCTACTAGAATAATATAGTAGATAAGAGTTATTTTTGAAATATTTTTTTCCCTTCTCCGCCAAGGACATTAAGTAGAGGCTACTTTCCTTTCCTTCAAATAAATTACTTGCAGCCTACTTTTCGTAGTTTTGAAATATTATATTTCTAGTTCTATAGGTGTTAAGATTCTACTACTATATAAAGAGAGGGTGAAAACTTAATGAGATAATAAAGTTTCATAATAAACATTATTTTCTCCTCTTTTTGATTTTTTTCAACAATTCTTTCGCTTATCTTTAGTCAGATACTAAAATTGACACACAATGTATTCTCCTTAGAGCAGCAATAATCATATCCCTCTACGATCAATTTTATTTGTTTTTGGCTACCCTACGTGTATGTATCTGCTATGTGGATTCTACGAGAAGCAAATTAAATACCAATTTGCATCAATTAATTCTTATTGTATACAAGTTACCGAAGTCACTTGAATTTACAATCTTAGGCCAATCAACTTTCTCCCACAGGTAATTCCCTGGAAACTAATTTCCAACCGAAAACAGATTCTGAACACCTACTGATAATCATTAATCCAACCCAAAGCCCTAAAAGATGACATGAAACTGTGAAAAGTTCAAGAGACTTACGATTATCAGTGTACCATGAACCCGCGTGCGATGCTCTTCGGATTTTCTCCATATTCAGAACCCAAGTTGTGAGATGATTCAACGGTGGCAGAGGGAGCTAATAACAAGTCCCCCACCCACGCAAAGCCCAATTTTCAACATTTCTTATTGTTCTACCATGCATTTTATATTTTTCATAAAAATACCTCCGTTAATTTGTTAGTTTTTTTGTTTAGTCCATCGAAAATTATCTATATAATAGAAACCAAACCGACATAAACTCTATAAATAAATCTCAATCGTTCTTTATATCCTATATAAAAAGTCCAGATTAATCTACAAAATTAACATATATATATATAATTGAAGTTAGCCCCGATTTTAAGTATTAAATTAGAATAGACCATGGCCATGTTTTCTTTTTTGACAAAACACCATTTTTCTTTTTTTATTTTAATTCATAAATTAAAAATAAACTATCAAAATTACCCTAACACAAACAATATATATATATATATATATAAGAAAAAAAAAAACCTACCTAACATATTTGTGTTCCAAAACGTGAAAACTCTCTCTATCTTTCCTCTCTTTCATCTCTCTCTAGATCACAAGGGAATTATACAATCACCTCCATCAACACTCTACCCACCACCTCTCCCACTAACAAAACTGCCACCTCCCTCTTATCAACATCATCATTGGATCTCTCTCTCTCTCTCTCTCTCTCTCTGTATATATATATTGCCACCATCGTTGGATCTAGCCAACAACGACCAAAATATGGTCATCTCCAGCCAGATCTTGAATAGATCTGGACAGCGGTGGCCAGAACTAGGCGATGGCGATCTATATGTGGCCGTCGTGGGCAAATCTTGAACAGATCTGGCCGACAGTGGCCAGATCTAGGTGACGGCGATCTAGATTTAGCTGTCGCCGGCCAAATCTGATTCACAGCTGAATTTTTTTTCCTCTGGCTGTTGTCTTTTTTTCATTTTTTTTTTTCACTTTTTGTAAATTTTCAATTTTTTTTTTTTTTTTTTTTTTATGTTGAAATGTTTTTCTCATTAATGTGCAGATTTTGTTTAGGTTAAAATAAATTTTTTTGTATTTTTTTTTATTTTGATATTTAATGTTGATTAGTGATGGTGGCAAAAAAAAAAAGTGTGGGTAGTGGTGATTATTGTTAATATTTACTGATGTGGTAGTGATGATAGAAATATTTATTGTGATGGTGAAGGCAATGATAGTGAATATTAATTATAGGAATGGTGGCAGTGGTCGTAATAAATATTTACTGTAGTGGTGGCGTTGTGATAACGAATATTTATTGTGGTAATGACGGTGATAAGAATATTTATTATAGTTGTAATAGGATCGTGAATATTTTTATGATGATAAAATGTTTATTATTTAAAAAAAAAAAGGTTTTTTAACATGGGCTCCAAGGCCCACCCATATATTAGACTTATCCCCTAATAACAATAAAAAATTAAAATAAACCCCAAACTTCAGCCGTGAGTTTTCAACAGAGAGAGAAGTGCATGATTTGGTCTAAAATTGGAAGGTATTCGTTTGGGGGGGGGGGAAAGCTTCAATGAAGAGTGAAATGCAACCATTTTCCTTCCATTAATAATTACTTTGCAGTCAAGGTTCCTTCATCATCCGAGAAGCCATTGCCATCGTCTTCCATTCCTCGTCGTCGTCTTCATAGACTTCCATTCTTCTCGCCGTCATCTTCCATTCCTCAGCGTCGTCGTCTACAATTACCTATACAACGCTGTCGTCTAATTCAATCGGTTGTTGTCTATTTCAGAAGCGAACAAACAGGTAATAAAACCTAATTTCAATCTCAGTTAGTAGTTTTGAATTTTTCTTTGGTTGTATGATGTTTTGGTTGTTTAATAAAACTAAAGCACATCAACCGGTGTTTCATGTTTTGATTGTTGAGATGGTTAATGTGTAGTAAAAATCCCATATTGAAGTATTGTTCTTGAATTTCCCCCATGCTTAATTATTTCTTAATTATGCTTTATGACCTGATATTGAATTTGAAATGTTCAAAAAAATTGAGGTTATTGTTTGGTTAATTTTTAGATTATTGCGTGGTTATTGTTTTGTTAATATTTGGTCACAATTAGTTTGGTGATTGTTTCTGTTCTATATTTCTGTTCCTACTCCCAAAAATATTGGAATATTTACTATGTAGCAAAAATCAATGTTGATTTTTTGGTTTGAATTTTCATCTTCTTATTTTTTCTTGTTGATGTTTGATTTATTAAGATATTTACTATGTAGCAAAAATCAACAATTGAGTCATGTTTTGGATTAACATCTTGTTACTTTTCATTTTTGATGTGGGGTTGTTAAGAAAATAATTATTGTGTAGCAAAAATCAATATTTAATTAATGTGTAGCAAAAATCGATGTTGAATTCTTGATCCAAATTTCCATCTTCTTCATTTTTCTTGTTGATGTTTGATTTATTGAGATTTTAATTTGTAGCAAAAATCAACAACTGAGTATTGTTTTGGATTAACAACTTGTTACTTTTCATTTTTGATGTGGGGTTGTTGAGAAAATAATTACTATGTAGCAAAAATCGATGTTTAATTAATGTGTGGCAAAAATTGATGTTGAATTCTTGGTTTGAATCTTCATCTTCTTCTTTTTTATTGTTAATATTTGATTCCTTGAGATAGTTACTGTGTAGCAAAAATTCACAACTGAAGTCATGTTTTGAATTCTCATCTTCTTCGGCTACATCGTTAATGTTTAGGTTGTTGAATTTTTTTTGGCTGTACCGTAATTGTTTCTCAGGTAATGGTAGGTGCATTTGACGATCAATATGAGCAACGTACGAAATACGACAAAGATCTAGTCTCACATAAGTAAGCTAGAGGTAAACAGTATAAATGTAATATACGTAGCTTTTGTGATCTAATGGGAAAAATTCGTAGGAAGTTTTGTCTAGTACACATTGATGTTATATCGGCCACTCTGTTTTTGCCATTCTTTAAGGCATTCATTGATAGTAGTGTTGTGGTCCAACAATGTACCAAAAGCGACCAAGACATCTTGACGCTGCTCAAGTATTATAATCGATAAATTTTGTACTATTCATCTTCATAAGATCCCGTTGTAGTGATATTTACTGTTCAACTATAATTTTTTGAACATTATTTTATTGTCTTATTATCATTGTGTTTTTGCAGAAGTAGGAAAGCTTTTGTGTTTGGTGGTAAGTGTATTTCTTTGAGTTCAAAAGATATATCATTATTTTTTGGGATAAAGAACGGGATTAAAATAGTTGAACACATGTATGCGAAAAAGATTGTAAGTCCATTTGTTCAACGACGTAGAGCAAGTCTCCACGAGAGCGATATTATAGACAATCGATGAGGCTATTGATCAGACAGATCAGGACAACATCAAGGACGTCGTAAGATTGATTTGTTTATATGCTTTTGTGACGTGTTTTTTGGCAACCACTGGTACAAACATCAGATGGTCATTTGTGCACATAGTAGAAGACATATGTGCAATGTTTGAATATGCATGGGCTAATGCAATTGCAAATGAGCTAAATGAGTCTATCATTAATAACATCAAGAAACCGTACACGATTTGTGGCTGCGTCATCGCTATATTGGTGAGTTCTTTATAATTGCAGTAACAAATATTGTATATCTTCCAGTTTGTTGATGTAGTAATTTTTCCTAATTCATAAATGTTACTCTTAGTATCTGTTTTGTGAGCGTTCAACCATGTTAGATCCAGACTACAATCATCAAGGAGTGCCGATGGGGGGAGATGTCAGTTGGATTGGCATTCCACATTTTACCAAGTGGAATTTACCTTCTCTAAGAAACATACTGCGTCAGGTGGATAAACTAAGTAGAGATCAGGTTAGTGCCTATTGCATCTACTATTATCTGTTTGTCGCAGAAGGGTTCGTTGCATAATTTATAAGAATGCTACTATGTAGCAATATTAATCATGTGCTTTCATTTAATACATTTTTTGGAAATATTAATATGCATCGATAACTATCGACTCGTTGTTGATACATATGTTGTCGTACGGTATCATTTGCCTCATGTTATGTGATTGTTTACTGTATATTTAAATTGCTATCATTTTTTTGGTAAAAAACGTTTATCTTTTAGCATTGCTTTATTGTTCCTATATATTATGTTGCTTGTTCTAATTTTTTTAGGTAATCTTCAACGATCTAGTGTCATCAGCTATGGAATAATTTTATATATTTGGGGCCCAACCAACAGTAGCAGTTGATCTACCTCCCTACGGTCAACACCTCCTGGACGATATCAATGAAATCAGAAAACAATTGGATGATGCGTTGAATCATAATAGTGAGTTGATTGTTGAAAATATGCATCTTCAATCTGAGCTGAAGTCTCGTGAAGAGTTGATTTCATCATTGATGGCACAATTTGATAATTTGACAGAATGGACTACCATTATTGATGCGGGATTGTTAAGTGACAAAAAATTCGTTGCCGAATTAGTTCCATCTCCAAATACTAAAGGTCTTGAACATTTCGAACTAAAAACATCTATGGTTAGGGGGATCAAATGGCAAAAGAGAAAACCCGCAGGAAAGTCAGATTACGTGTACGAGAGAGTTAAAAAGCGAAGCAAAAAGGGTTGTGATTGAGTAGTGGTTGATGTGGACGATATCCCATTTATACATTGAATGACTAGAAATAAGTCCAAAAACTCCTAAATGAAAACAAATGCGCGGTAGCCAAATTACTAGACAAAAGTGCTTGGGATAAAATAAAATACATACATGAAACACAAGATGATGCGTATGTATTCCTTATACTTACTTCGATTCATTTTTTACTTTTTTCTTAGATTCGTAATGCAATAGTTGATTTTACTTTTATTCCTACGGTGACCTAGTATAGATTGGATTGGACGGCTTTCTTGGCGTCCGTTTCGGCGACATAATCAATCTCTTAAATGGGGGACAATTGTCCAATATGGCAAGAAAATATATTATATATCGTGTATTTTAATGAATATATCAACTTGATTTTTTTTTGCCCCTTTTTTTTTTTTTTTTTTTGTAGGTGATAGATACGTTTTCCAAGATAATATACCATCGCCAAATTAAATTTTTTAATGGCAGCTCAAATGTTATGCCTAGTCTATCTTGGGTAACTTCATTTGCTACGGTGCTTGATCTTTTAATATTTTGATGCATTTGTCTATCTGGTCTTTGGTGCATATTAAATCTTGTGTTGATTTTGATGATAAACTTCCGCTAAAGAAAAGAAAGAGGCAATCATTTGGGAACAATTGGACAAACAATTTCATAAAGGTATTGCCAGGAGATACGAGACAATGATGTTCCTGATAAACACGTAAGGAAGGAAATCTAATCCATCGCATTGGACATTACTTGCCTTCGAGATAGAGCATGGAACATTAAATCACTACAACTCACTATACAGTCTTAATTCACATGATCCGCATTTTGAGAACACCAAGTTTATAGTAAGATTTTAGATATTTTGCGCATTATGGTTGTACAACTACATTCGTATCTGTGTCCCCATATTCCCCCACTATGTTACTATTTTTTTGTTACTACACAACAATATTTACTGTCATCCCCCTTCCCCTCACGTTTTTTGGGAGTTGCTGTACAATTATAATTGCCTAGTTACTATATTTACGATATTATTACTGCACACCAACATTTGCATCAAGTATCCCTTCATTCCCCTACTGTGTTACTATTTCATTGGTTAATGTACAACAATAATTACTCCAATTCTTTCATAAACACTCGTTGTTGTGATGATTGGAAATTTTACCCCCATCTATGGCCCTTGTCCTCACCCCCAAGTCTAATATCATATGTTGTTTTTATTATTGCGGTTCATCAAAGTTCATTATCTTGCATCCTACTATGTTATGTTGTTTAGTATTATTATTTGTTTAGTATTAACTAGTGATTTCATGGTTTGCAAAATTTATGAGGATTATATTACCAACTATTTCACTCGATATGCAACTTAGCCAAGTGCTTCGACTCAAGAAATATCGATAACTTTAGAGCCTGTTTTTTACACGCCTCAGCAAAAGAGGGATCGGTAAGTGAGGGTTTTGATTTGTATTAATTTTGGGAGTATATGCTTTGTCATATTAGAAAAATGTATATTTTTTTGGCAGGTAGTAGCACGTAGATACGTCGCCACTTTCACCGCAAGTGTACGGGTCAAGTTTTAGTATAGATTGGAAGGGTAGGGGTTGTCGTATCCACAGGGATTGGTTGAGATTATGATTGAGTATCGTAATTATCATAACCTAATTTTATTTAGGTGGTAAAAAATGGTTTTTAATTAATTAATACTAAGTTAATTAATCTAATTATACTAATATATTGGTATGACATTTATGGGAAATTATTGCCTAGGAATTAACTTCGTCCACTTAAACGTGTTCATTTCAATCTAGTTTACAAAAACGGCGTTCATCCTATCCGACAATCTCTGTATCGAAATCTCATTCGCTATCCCTCTCGAGTGTAAAGTGAATGAATATGTAACTTTGAGTCAACGAAGAAGTCCCCCTCAACGTCTTAACGACACTAGGTCACATGAGTCTTGCCCCAACGTCATGGGTTGCACACTCTTTAACTCCTTCCCGGGTTATTAAATTATTGCATTGTGTTTAACCCTAGTCCGAATCCAAGGTTACCTCTCCCGAGTGTCAAACCCTGTATTCTCAGTATATCATAACAAGCATAATAAACAAGGAGGAACGACAAACACAATCGGATAAGCACGAACAACTATTAACGAAACATATATTTTATATAAACGACATTTACATCGTCAATCAAGCCCTAGACAATATATGTTTAGTTACACATGGCCGTAGCCCGAAATACAACTAAATACAAACTAAACATATTAAAACAAACAACCAATCTAAGAGAGAAAGAGAGAAACAAGGAGACTAGCCGTTATCCAAAAATTCACAGCTAAAACCGCTCTGAGAAAACTTTCTCCTTATTCGCAATGTGATCTTCTATTGGTCGAATGGCCTTGGAGCTCTCAAGACCCCTGAAAACGTCAACCTTTTGTTTGGAGAGAATAAGGACGATATTTATAGGAATCAAAATATCTCAAAATATCCTAAAATATCTCAAAATATCTGTTCTATCGGCAGTCTGACTGCCGCGGCAGTGGGATCACCGCCGCGATGGTGGAAATGCAGAGAGTTTAGCAACTCTCTGCTATTTGACTGTCGCGGCGGTGGTGTCATCGCTGCGGCGGTGACAATCTTTGGTATTTTGGCTATACTTTTCTCGTTTGAATTCCGATTGAGGTGATTCAAAAACCTATAGAAATCTAAGACAAATATATACAACTTACATGTTTTGAGTTTTACCAAAATTGAGTCGAATCATTGTCCAAAATGGCCTTAAAGTTACTACATCTGTACCGACTTTACCTCTTTTCACCAATTTATTCAAAAACCTAAAAATAATACAAAAACACATAAAACTAACAAAAGTGCTTGAAAACACACAAATATTTGAATCTAAAATTACTTGATTTGTTGGTAAATAAATCACTCATCAAATACCCCCAAATTTAAACGTTTTCTTGTCCTCTAGCAAAAACACTCACACTAAAATGAAAAACACAACTAAAATAAATAACACAAACGACCTAAATATAAACAACCTAAACATAATGATATGCGAGTTTTGAATTCTTCTATCGACCAAAATATTTTTTTCCCTCAACAACCCCCAATCATATCGAGTTCAGGTGGTAAAACACACCATGTAATGTTCTAAAATTTCGACATTTAATAATGGTAAACGCCATTCTAGATCCTTTCAACATGTGTGTGCGAAACTCAATAATATAAATATCCAACAATCGGATTGGATTATCCACCAACGAAACTCATGACTTAACCATAAAGGATTAGGATATCCATACGCCTGACTGGGTTCCACTCTCCACTAATATAGGCTTGGAAGTTCAAAAAGATCAATAGAACTTGATTTGGTTTTGGACATTTGGCCAATGGTATATCGGGAATATAAAACGGCTTAACATCGTTAACTTAACGTTACCCAAGGCTCAACGCTTGGCACACTCTCACTCGAACCCCCATAGATTAATTCGAAACAACCCTAAACAATCATTTAAGAACGATGCACTCACTTGTCAAAAGAAATGAAAATTTAACAATATTGACATATGGGTTTTTTTTTCAATGAATCACACCCCCAAACTTATTCGATTACAATTTCATGGGTGTGGTTAAAACGAAAGAAAAATGACAAGTGAGTACTCGAATACCAAACCAATTAAAAGTTCGCCCTAAATCCAATCGCTTACTTCAAGTAGCATATACAAATGCTAACTTGATTCACTCAAATTGTGCCTTTAGTTTAGCGATTTAGGTTTGTAAAAAGTTTTATCGGCCAGGGTATTTGTTATGTGTTCAGAATTGAAACAGCTAATAGGCTTCGATAAGGTAACGAGGGATAAACATATAGCAAGGTAGGCTTCAAAGGCTTAAGCAAATCAAATGAATGCCTAAATCACGTCTCTTGAACTACCTCGACTAAGATTTCACCTCAAGTTTTCCTTGAATCAGGTTCTAGAATCCTTAAATTGTCATGAGTTTAGCTAATCAATAATCGGCCTCTAATCAATTGAATAACTATACATTGAGTCTACGTGCTCGTGCAAATTAGGATCCACAATAACTTTCACCAAAATGACATATCAAGCACACAGAACACACATGAATGGGCATTACCCTTGATATCAAAAACAACTAGGGGTAATATCTTCATCGGGTAATGGTCCAGATGAACTCCAAACTCAGCATACAACAACAACAACATACAAACATAAACACATTCTACACTAAACAAGCATGCACACAATAAACTAAACAACATTTAAAACATACTAACATACTACATATCACCTCCAAACTTAAAACAGACAGTGTCATCAACGACCCATCAGCGATCCCAATGAAAGGATAAAACATTATAATGAAGACGGGGGTTTAGAACACGTACCTGAGAGCTGAGAGAATCTCGCCTCCGAATCAAGTCGGCGGTGATGGATTTAACTTATTTTTGCCTTGGGTTGCCTCCCAAGAAGCGTTTGATTTATTGTCCTCAGCCTAACATGGGGAACGGCTCATCAAAGAGCAACTTCCGCCCATAGTAAGTGTCGTACAACACCACATATGGGTCTTGATTCAAAACGCCCTCAAGACTGGTGAGATTTGGCATTTTTTGGCTCGAACTTTCAACGACACTCTTCATCGGCTCATGTACTTGGTAGGCATGAAAGGACGTTGCCAATGGCGGCGAAGGATAAGTGAACCACATCGGATCCTTGTAGATGTGATCGTCTAGGATCAATGGTGGCATCACAATTTGGATATCCAATGGTGAAGAATCACAATTGTCAATCCACGCTTGGGTTCCCGTCTCATTCGATTCATCGCTAGTGAATGCTCCCAAGCTTCTCCCGCTCGTTTCTGGTTCCTCACGGTGGCTTTCACATGATATGGCTTGTGTATCTCCTAGTGTCACTACATCTGACTCGGGCTCAATCAAGCAAATTAGCTTACCGATTTGCGTCTGAATAGACGTTACGGTCACATCTATTTCGGCGCAAACTGTCTTGATATTGTCGAGACGATCCTCATGTTCATTGATTCAGTTATTTGTTTCCCTCCAAAATGCTTGAGTCTCCCTCATAAATTCAGCTAATGTCTCTTCCAGGGCGGGAGAAGACTCCACATCTTGAACCAGATTGTCAATCCATAGCGTCGTGGTGGTGAAACTATCCCCCAAGCTTTGGTAGCTTGTTAAATAATTCTAATAGTGATAATCATAACCGACCATGTCTTCCAACAACCAATAGGCTTCATCCGAGGTTAGTTAGTCGAAAGAGGTGGTACCGTTTCCTCTTTCAATCCAATTTCTGGTTGTGACTAATAATCAAAGTTCAGAAGTTGACACTCTCTCAGGAAACCATGATTTGGAAATCAGAGTAGCAAATCCTTGTATCGATCCCAAGCACAATAAAATGGCTCGGAATCCTATTGAAAGAAATGCATCAATACTTGTTGATCTAACATCTTCAAGTACCCTACATGAGAAATAAAAACAAAACTACAAACAAAAAATTATACACAAAAGAAATGCCTAAATTAAAATAAAGTTATTTACTCACAATATCAACAATAATCTAAAACATAATCCTCGACAATGGCGTCAAAAACTTGGTAGCGCATAGATACGTCGCTACTTTCACCACAAGTGTAAAGGTCAAATTTTAGTATAGATTGGAAGAGTAGGGGCTATCGTATCCATAGGGATTGGTTGAGATTATTATCGAGTATCACAATTATCATAACCTAACTTTATTTAGGCGATAAAAAATAGTTTATAACTAATTAATATTAATAAATAAGTTAATTAATCTAATTATACTAAGATATTGGTATGACGTTTATGAGAAATTATTGCCTAGGGATTAACTTCGTCTAATTAAACGTGTTCGTTTAAATCTAGTTTACATTAACGGCGTTCATCTTATCTAACAATCTCCGTATCGACATCTCATTCATTATCTCTCCCGAGTGTAAAGTGAAAGAATATGTGATTTCGTGTCAACGAAGAAGTCCCCCTCAACGTCTTAACGACACTAGGTCATATGAGTCTTGCCCCAACAGCATGGATTGCACACTCTCTAACTCCCTCCCAGGTTATTAGATTGTCGTGAGTTTAACCCTAATCCGAATCCAGGGTTATCTCTCCTAAGTATCAAACCCCGTATTGTTAGTATATCATAACAAGCATAATAAACAAGGAGAAACGACAAACACAATCGGATAGACACGAACAATCATTAACGAAACATAGATTTTATATAAACGACGTTTACATAAAGTCAATCAATCCCTAGACAATATATGTTTAGCTACACTTGGCTGTAGCCCTAAATACAACTAAATACAAGCTAAACATATTAAAACAAACAACCAATCTAAGAGAGAAAGAGAGAAACGAGGAGACTAGCCATTATCCAATGATTTGTCGCTAAAACTGCTCTGAGAACGCTTCCTCCTTCTTCACAACGTGATCTTCTATTGGTCGAATGGTCTTGGAGCTCTCAAGACTCCCAAAAACGTTAATCTTTTGTTTAGGGAGAATAGGGACGATATTTATAGGAATCAAAATATCTCAAAATATCTGTTCTATCCATAGTCTGACCACTACGGTGATGGGATTATTGCCGCGGTGGTGGAAATGCAAAGAGTTTAGCAACTCTCTGCTGTTTGACCGTCGCAGCGGTGGTTTCACTGCTGCAACGGTGACACCCTTTGGTATTTTGGTTGTAACATTCTCATCTGAACTCTAATTGAGGTGATTCAAAAACCTATAGAAAGATAAGACAAATATATAAAACTTCCATGTTTTGTGTTTTCCAAAAATAGAGTCTCATAACTATCCAAAATGGCCTTGAAGTTACTATATATGTACCAACTTTGCCTCTTTTCACCAATTTATTCAAAAACTTAAAAAATAATACAAAAACACATTAAACTAACAAAGGTGCTTGAAAATACACAAATATTTGAATCTAAAAGTACTTGATTTGTTGGTAAATAAATCACTCATCAGCAGGCCTGATTGTAGAGTAAATGTTACGTATATAATGAGGCAGTTCATCCTTGGGTAACGAGCAAACGTCAAGCGCGTAGGCAGTTCCAGAGTAGCAACGCTGGAAAGAGATGATCTTATTAAGGACATAATAAATGACAAACATGGTAGTTGGGTCTTTAATATATTTTATGCACAAGGTAGTTGAGTGCGATGAATCAGACGACAATTTGTTTTCTTTCTTATTTTTTCAGTTCTTAAGAAAAACAAAGTTTCTCGGGATTATTTGTTCCAACTTTTGTTATGTTATTTTGATTTAATGGTTTACTTATATCTAAATTTGTTTGGCATGTGTAATTTTAGGATGGATATAGTTCTTGATTAATCCTCCTCGTGTCAATGTATTTCTTGTTACGTACAAATAAACGTGTATGAAATGTCTAAGATGAATAAGACTTTAATGATAAAAGTTTACATGGTTGTAACAAAACCAAAATATTCTCGGGCACAATGTTTTGTTTATTCAAAAAGGTATTGTGCATCAATAATCACTTATCGCATAATTTTACTGTGTTAAAATTTATTGTGCAGTAATATTCATCTATCTTGTTAAAAAGGATAACATTATATTATTGTGTAGTAATTATATATCTCAAAAAATTTAGTGCATTAAACTTCATTAAATATTGTGTGTTTTGGTGAAAAAATCGATATGTTGTTTCACATTATTTTTTTGAGTTTTCGCAAGAATATAACCAAACATAAACTTAGCATAACAAACTAGAAAAATGTAAATTCAATTTATAAAACAATGGTTGTCATTAAAACCTCCACTAGATGTTGAATTTTTCAAAAACAATATAAAGGGTTGCTGAAAATAAATAGAATGAAAATCTAATAAATGTTGTCATCTCATATGGCTTCTTTGCATGTTATTCTGCTGTGTCCTTTCCTACTGCAGCAATTGCATTTCAATTTTCCCTTGTTGAACTCTCATTTTGATAGGATCCTTATTTTCTTCGGTTGTCCCCTAGGTCGTTTGGTAACTGATCGTATTATTACAATATCTTCTTGTGTTCGTCTTTTTTTTTTCCCCGCAATTAGCATAACAAAAATTCCATCATCGTAACGTAGACGATAAAAGGATATGTGGAAGTAATCCTATGCATATGAGTTCAAATCTCAACGGGTCTTCGTAATAGCAGCACAAACGTGTGCAGACGGTATCCCATTGTCCCTCCAATCAAAACAAGAATACGTTTGGTTTTTTTAGGTCCACAAGTACAGAAGGATCCGATTGAACTTCAAATAATCCATTCACAGATTCGTACACTGCCCATGTCCTGCATTCTTCCATTCTTTTTAGCATTTGTTTCTCGATTGTCTCACAAAGAATATTGTTCACCCTTGACGTTGTGTTACGTCATTTTGTCCATTGTTCCATTAGGCTAACATGAATTCGATCAACGACCTTGTGAATTGGTAGGTGTCTGATTTTAGCAATCCATCCATTGAATGTCTTTGCAGTGTTGAATGTCAATTCACCGTATCTTCGACCCTTGAAAAATGTGTTTGTCCAATTCTCTCGAGGCAAATCATCAACCCAATCAGAAATATACCTGGAACCATCGGTTTTTAGTTCTGCTGATAGTGTATAAAAGTCAAACTTTGTCTTTGCTTTGTAACACTCACGTAACAACCACAACAACCATTGTTTTACCACCGGTGCATGAGGTCCAATTTTTTTCCTTCAAATTCATTGTTAAGTGGTTCAACAAAATGAATGAAATGCATCTGGGAATACCTTCTTCACAACTTTTATTAACCCAACATGTCGATCAGATACAAATGTCATAACTCATTTTGGTAGTATAATATTAGCTAGTTGTTTTAGAAACCATTCCCAGTGGACTTCCATTTTAGAGTCAACGATTCCAAAATCCAATAAAATAATTGATTAGCACGTTAAAAAACAACTAGACTTTTTACCCCCACTTACCGTTATTCCCGTTTTTGCCGGTTGTGTCAAGAAGCGTGCCTTTATACTTTACTTTCGGAAATGTTCCATCAAGAAATAAAAGAGGGTGTGCATATTTAAAATCAGCTATGCTAGCACCTAATGAAGAAAAAAAGTCGGTTAAAACAACCAGTACTCATATCATATTCAATTTCAAAATAGGTTCCCAGGTTTTTCTCAATGCACGTTTCTTTAAACCATCTCAACTCGTCATATCCACTACGATAATCCCCAAAAATATCTTTTCTAGCCTTTTCAACCCCCCACCATGCATGATGGTAACTTATGTCTAACCCATAGTTATTTTTAAATTCCTTGACGATGTCAATATGACATTTTAGTGGCTGAACCTTTAACGTATTTTTTATACAACTCGACACAACTTTGGAATTAATCTTACCATTTTTCCGGGTTAGAAATGCAGCACCACACGTGTTAACTTTGTTTATTTTCTTGATGTAAAAATATCTGTTCTTACTATTGACGCTCACATGTATGAACCATTCACATCTTCGCTCAAACTTATATTCACAAATTGCTACGACACGAGATGGTTCATTCTTATGGTAATCAAATTTAAACTCAATTTCAATGAAATATTTTATCAAGCAATCCCTAAAATCATTAACCCCACCTTTAAAAACTTGTCTTACCTTACGAATTAAATACCTCCAATCAACAGACATTGTTGTCGACTTGTTTGGGCAGTACGATACCAGCACATTTTCATCTTCGTTACTTTCTGGATTTTCGCTGTGATAGTCAGTGTTAGTTTCAGCTGGATCTCCGCTACTCTCTCCAACATGCATCAACTGTATGAATAAGTCAATACATTCTAAATTAAGATTTTTGAAATCTTTCGGAGATTGCATAATGACTCTATGTCTCCTAAACAACAATTCGGATGACTGGAGATTGAATAAGATAACTTGAAATCTCCCATGTGCAAACCCGTATATTTGTTGCACACGTGGTTAAATAAATCCTCAATGGTTAATGTGCTATTAATACTAAAAATGTGTATGGTTCCCATGTGTTTAGCCACAAGTATGAAGTTCGTCCAATTTTTTATTTCTTGGTCAAAATAAAAATATAATGCATTTGATTATCAATATCGCATATAAACGGGGATAAAAATTGCAAAACGTATTGTGATATTTTATCAATTATTATTGTGCATTAACATGCATTATAATTAGACACTATTGTTGTACAATAGACATTTGCATCTTGTATCCCCCCAAAAATCTCCCCACGAGCTGGTGAGTTTGATGTTGTACAAAAATATTAAAAAAAATATTATTGTACAACAATATTTCAATAATTTGAGAATTACAAAGATTGTAATTTCAAGGTTACTCAAACAGGGAAGGCTGTACAATAATATTCAAACCAATTATAATTGTATAGTAATATTCAACTATTTTGATGTACATCAAAAATTCAAAAATGAAGAATTTAGTAAGCATCACAAATTACAACTGTACAATAATATTCAACCAATTATAATTATACAACAATATTCAACCATAGAAGTCTGTAAAGTAATATTGGAACAAAAACATAAAATTGGAACAAAAAACAAAAAAATGGGAAAAAAAACATTAAACAAAAGCCACCTTGGTTTTTTCTTTTTACAAAAAATATTGGAACAAAAACAGAAAATTGGGAACAATTCTGTTCTTTTCCTCAAAAAATTTATCCTAAAAGATTAAGAGTAACCAAAAAACAAAATTATAATATTTCTGTTTTTGTTCCTAATTTTTTTAAAAACAGAGAGAAAAATCTCGGAACAAAAACAGTGAACACAAAAATCTCAATGGTTTTTCTCTTGGCCTGTTCCCATAATATTTGGAACACAAACATAAAACTTGGAACAAATCTGTTCTAATTTCAAAATTTTATTCAAACCAAAATCCAAACTGAATATGCTCTTGATTGTATTGAAAATGGAGTTGATATATTACTAGGAATCCAAAACACGCATGTTTACTATTTATTCCTAGTGGCATAATCGATTTTATGGATTCCAAAATCTAAAATCCAAACTCATATCCAAAACACGCATGCTTAGATATGATTTTATTTCTAGTGACATAATCGATTTTATTGAATCCAAAATCCGAACCATATCCAAGTTCAATAGTATATTCTCCTATTAAGATGTAGATTAAACACTTGTGAATGAAAGTGGTCGATCCCCAATTGATTGCTCGCTTACTGACATTGATGCGGTCACAGAAACTTGTTGATGCTTTAGTGCTTGTGCTTACTGTTATGCTTGTGCTTATGCTTGAGATGGTCACCGCCGATCGTCGCCGTCGTAGCTTTTGTCGGTGCAATGGTTGAACCGAAAATTAGTAAATCTAGGGTTACCCATTTTGTTTCTTTGCAATTTAGGGCATGAGAAATAGGAATAGAAAGTTTAATCAACAAAAGGTCTTCCATTTTTGCAGCTGGAATGAATGAATTTGTTTGATATTTCCTTGTTTAGCTTGATATTGTTTTCAAAAATACCTAAAGGCTGCTATCATGCCAAGCTGCACGTGAAATGTATGTGGGTGTAATCTTGGGATTTTTTCAAAATATAAATAATTCTTTGGGTTTTCAATTGTTTCGACTTGTCCATTGGGACCCATAAAAATATCTATTATGAAAATGGGTGTTTAATTAAAAAAATGGGAGTGCACAGGTCGGGTGGGGGGTAATTTGGACAAATTTGAGACCCGACCCGAATGTGTCAGGTCTGGAAATTTGAAATCCGACGACGACCGAATTGAATGGGATAACCGATGGTAGAGGGTTATGTCGGGTTCGATCGGAGGCGCTCAAATTGGGATAAACCATAAATGAAACAGAAATCATCCAATGATTCCAATATAGTAAACAAAATATAAATGAGAAACTCAAACCCTAATCGAAAGAAATAAAAGAACAATATAGATTTACAAAAAAAAAAATGTCGCAAAACACTGTCAAGAAATTGAATAAAAAACATCAAACTCAAAGAACAAATAGAAGAACTAACCACCGTTGGTCCGTCGATTAACTCCACTATTTCCATCTCACCGTCTCAGCCACAAGATTGTCGTCGTTATTTCTATCTCACTATTAGTACAATGTTTATCGCCATTTTGGATAAAGAAATGAAGAATGAATGAAATCAATGAGTGAAGTTGAATGTGGAAGGAGAAACGAAGAGACTGGTCTAGAGAATTGATGAACGAGAGAGTTTCGAGAGAGTTCACCACAAATAAAATCGACGAGTCTTCAAATTTCCCCCCATTCAAATTGTAGATAGAACTTCAAGAAATTACATAAAAAATAAATTATAATTAAAATAATATAAAAATAAGAAAAAGCAATCAAAATAAATAATTAAATAAATAACCTAAGTTGAAGTTGAGCCTTGCGAAGGACTTGACATTAAATCCAAATCCAAATCCCCTACAAGCAAAGAACAAATCAATCTAATATTACTCTTATGAAATATCTAATTAAAAAAATATATATAATTTAAATAACCTGAATCTTTTCGTATCACCTCAACATCATCCATCACCTTTCGAAGTGAAATCGGTACAGAAGCTTAAAGCCAATTTTAACAACAAATAAAGGCTTCTACCATCATTAAAGATAAAAAAACTAAGAAATGGATAAAAGACACACCCCCAATAGTAAACGTCAATGCCAAAGCAACTGTAGAAACCAGTACGGCCAACACATCCCTAGCTAATTGAGATAACAATCGGAACCCACTACTGCTACTCTTCCATCAACTTAAGATGTCAAAATTCTCATCACTTATACCTTTGGGATTTTCAACCAGGAATTTCTCTACCTCATATTTACCCCATAATGATTGTCTCCCCTCTAAAATTTTTTGAAACCGAGAAATAATTAATTTATGGGGATCATCTACATCCACATTAACAGACTTATTTGAAATTCCACTACGACCACTCTTACTACTAACGAAAACTTTCTGAACAGTTGGCGATTCACAAGAAGCATAACTATCATACAAACAATTCAAACCATCTTTTACTTTCCCAATCAACGCATTTGCATACACTTCATCATACATATCGTAGAAATAAAACTGGATATACGACATTTTTTTCCTCGAATCCAAAACTACAGTGACATATAAAAGAAGATTTATCTTATCTCCACCCCCCAATATTTATCAAATTTTGCTTTCATATTAAAATCCATTTTTGATAGCAAAAGATCTCCACTTTGAATTAACTCATTTATTTTTCTATGAATTATAATTATCTCATCAAAGAACATATTTATCATATTAAAATCCATTTTTGATAGCAAAAGATCTCCACTTTGAATTAACTCATTTATTTTTCCATGAATTATAATTATCTCATCAAAGAACATATTTAAAGTAACAAACAAGGTACTTGAAAATTTATTTAAAACCAAATAAAATAACCTCAAAAACTTCACAAAACTACAAACATTTTTTTATGTTTAGACTATTTGGTGGGCTTCCACCACTCTCACTAATATATTTATCAAAAAAATTGATCACGATATTTTCCATCCTCGTTCTCAATCTAACAAAAGCGTTTTCAAATTTTTTAGCACTCTCTAGCATCTTAAATGTGGAATTCCAACAAGTTGGAACATCAAGACACAAGAGACTCTTAGAATCAATTTTAAGAAGTTTCACACACTTTTTAAAAGCCTAAAATCTATTTGGAGAGGACTTCACATATCGAACAACTTCTCGAACCTTAACTATTGTATCGTGAAGTTCTTTCAATCTATCACATACAATCAAATTCAAGATATGACGACAACATCACATAAGTAAGAATTCATGACCCAACACAATACTCTTCCAATCTTTGATTACTCTTTGCAAGAATCTAATAGTACTGGTATTAGAACTAGCATTATCAACCATAAAGGTAATGTAACTATTAATATTTTATTTACGCAAACAAGATTTAATTTTTTCCCAATCATTTCCCCCTTATAATCTTCAACAAGACAAAAACTCAATATTCTTTTATGCAAAACCCAATCATCATTAATAAAATGACAAGTAATTTAAATTTTGTATAGAAGTCCAAGTGTCAATGGTTAAGTATATTCTACGACCATGCAAAATTTTCTTCAAGTTTTCTCTCTCATCGTGATGTATCTTAACATCTAGCAACTGTAGTATGACAGGGAATATTTTTAAATTTAGGTTGCAAAATGTTACAAACCCTTTTAAATCCATAATTCTCAACAAATTTTATTGCAATTCATCTAAAATAACCATTTCTACAAGAGCGCTTCTAGTTTTATCCACCGAAAAATTAGTTGCTACAAGACTAACCCCATTTTGTCCATATTTTTTTAGTTGAGTAATTAATTGGGTTTGTCCCTTGGGCAACTCTCTATATGGATAATTGAGACAATTTACAAAGTGAGCCTTTAAATTACTTGTCCCATGAATTCTAGGATTTGGCTGATACTGTTTGTCACAATGCTTACAAATTGCTATTTGATTTCTGTCCTCGTTAAATACTTTAAGAAAATGATCCCAGACCTCAAAAGCTTTCCTACTGCTGCCATGTTTTTTCACATTTTTAGGCAAGGGTGGTTTATCAAAAGTAGGGGGAGCAAGGGCACGAGTTGGAGGATTACCTTGATTCAAAGCCACATTTGATTCTTCGAGAGGAGTAGAAGAACCCTCACTATTAGCATGTTCCATAATTAAAAAAAAAAAAAAAAAGTAGTCGAGCACGTGGACGGAAGGTACTAGCAGGAAAATACTCCTTCAAAAATGAGAAAAACAATTTTCAGCATTTATAAACACATAAAATTTAGAATTCTAGTTTGAATTCGCATATATTGAATCACAAAAGCAACTTTCAGAATTTATAAACACATAATAATTAGAACTATAGTTTGAATAAGCATAGATTGAATCACAAAAATAATTTTCAGCATTTATAAACACATAAGAATTAGAATTATAATGATTTCACTCAAAAACTGCTACTGATTTTTGCATAATATGAACTGCTACTATTTTCATTAAAAAAAATGCTAGTGATTTCACTCAAAAACTGCTACTAATTTTGGCATAATAAGAATTGCTATTGGCCTACTGATTTCACTAAAAACTACTAGTGATTTCACACAAAAACTGCTACTGTTTTTTGCATAAACTATTGAATGAAAAAATAGCATTTAGAAACTGTTGAATGAAAACCTGCTACGTTTATTAAACACAATGCCTCCGCCTAGTGATATTACTACTCGTTCTATGATTACTACTGCCTAGTAAAAAATCAACCTTTGAAAAATCATAATTTATAAACATAGTGCCTCCATCAAGCATGAATTCCATTACATAGCCTTTGCATAGTGATTTATCTAATCAGGTGTTAAGAACTTTGGCGATGTTAGGTTTTAAGTAGAGACTTAAATAAATGAAAACCCTAGGCAAATAAACCAACTTGTAGACCCTTAAATTCTATTGCTTTTTCTGTGTTAAATATATCATATTCCAACTTGGATTATATAAACAAATATATGAATAAAATTATATTATTTTCAACTTTCTAGTATGAATTGGAGAATTCAAAAACCCTTATAGAAAGTGTTGATCCTAAGATTTTGTTGGATAATTGAATGTTGATATTTTTTGTGGAACTAACAGGTTTGTTGATTGTTTCAATTTATAAGTTCCATTGAAGATATTATCATGAAGAAGTTGAGATGAATGCTAAATGGATGCTAAAGAGACTGACAAAGATGATGGATATTAAGAGACCGAAGATCTTAAAGAACCTAGGAAAAAACAACTCAGGTTAAATTTTTACTCTTAATGTATCCCGATTAAGATCACACACAACACAAAATGAATTTACAATTATGTATTTTTTTAATAGGATCCTAATTAGCTAACATATTTGCTCCTATGTGAAATTGAAGAAGAAATATTATTTTAAGAAAGATTAGAAATTAAAAATTAATTTAAGGAGTTAACCGAGAAAAGAAATCTGTTAAAGGGGCAAAAATGTTGAAGAAATTGAAATTAAAAATGAATTAAAAAAGAAGCACAACTCGATCGGTCGACCTACATAGGAGGTCTGGTCAACCGATGACAAGGTGAAAGGATTGAGTAATCTCTGAATCGTTTGGTCGACAGATAGGTCGACCTATTGAAATTAGCTTAACTTTCTGAATTGTTTGGTCAACAGAGAGGTCGACCTATGGAAAAAAATGAACTCTCTGAATCATTAGGTCGATAGAGAGGTCGACCTGTCAAACTCTCTTAATCGTCAAGTCGACAGACAAAGGATCGTAGGTCGACTTATGGGCAAAAAGTTTTTGGCTTGGGCTACATCCTGAATCGAGAGGTTAACCTACGCCTTAGGTTAACCTATGGTTGAGTTTCAAGATTTGTGGAATTTCGGGATTTATTAAAAAACTAGTCGTTATTTGTTTACTTGATTGAGAGATCTTAGGGATATGGATATATTAAAGAAATAGTACTCCTAGTTGAATATCCCTATAGATATGGTACATGAAATTAAAGTGTTTCTCAAATTGGTCCTTTTAATACTTCATATCTTATTGATTTGAGTTTGAAAAAATTTTTAGGGACTCAATTGAATGTTTTGAAAGCTATATTTAAGTAAATTATACCTAAAAAGAAATATAATGATATATGGGGTCTATATGTGCTTTTTAGATACTTATCATTTGAAAACTAGCCGTTGGAGAGCTTTTTTCAATTCCCAATATATATCTGCGGATTTCAGAAAATAAAAATATAATATCAAGAACAATCAGTTCCTGAGCTATTCTGAGAGTTATCATTCTGATATTATACTGAAAGATTATCTTGAGATTATTCTATTCTTGAAATTCTTGAGTTAAAACGTTATTTGAGTTAGCATCATCGATCTAAGCTGTCTTGCGATACTATGTGCAATCTATTCGGTGTTTTCCTGGTGAGATCGTTCCAAGCTTATTCTTTAATTGAGTATTTTATTATTACTAATTGCTTGGTGAATTAATCTTTTTGAGAAATCGTTTTTGAACTTTAAAAGTATAAAAATCTTTTAAAACGATTTCTGTGTAAATCTGATTATATGCTAAATTGTGTGCTACCCATTTTCTTTAAAAAATATGATTTCAAAATTCTCACTTTATTTATACCACTAGTCTCAGGACATTAATTAAGTTCAAATTAATCTGAGGTGGTAGAAACTCCAAGTGGGAAAAAGCTTATCAATTTTATAATTGGTAAGTTGTGTGCGGATTAGATACTATTGGGAGTATCTAATCAGGGGTAGCTGATTTCAATATTTTCCGGTAAAGAGATTGAGGTTTAATCTTTGTCTAGAGTACAAAAAGATTAGGTTACTCTTTTTCCATGAAAAGAGATAGGGGTAATTCTTCTCGACTAGAATTATTTTGAGTGAATTGTAATGATTCAATCCTTACCGGTGAAAATAATACTTGGAGTGATTGTGAGGTTTAATTCTGGAGCCTAAGGTATAAAAAGAATTAGGTTTGATCCTTAGCTTGTGAAAGCATTAGGTTAGTCTTGAGCTTGAAAAAAGATAAGGTTATTCATGAGCCTGTGAAAAGAGATTGTAAAGGTTATTCCTGAGCCTGTGAAAATGAAATTGTAAAGGATGATTATGAGCCTATGATAAAAATCATTGTGTAAAGGTTTGGTTCCTACCTGTTTAAAGGAATCTTAGTGGTTTAGTGGATACAACTCTCTGTGGGGCTCGTAGGATTGGATTAACCAAGGATATCTTAGTGAACCAGTATAAATCTTGGTGTGCTGTGATTTTACTTTATTTATTTTCAGTTGTGTGCACCTAATTTATTTAACACTTATCCGCTACGATAAAGATAATAATTAATTTAGGATAAAATTAATTATTTGAATTTTCAAGTGTTCTTATTTGATAATTTTTATAACTACCTTGTTGGCCTAGTGAGCTATCCAAAAGGAGGGTGAATCGGGTAGCACTAAAAAATTATCAGAATAATAATAACACTTCAAAAATTTAAACAATTAATTTTATCTTAAAATTAATTATTATCTTTATAACAGTGGATATGTGTTATCAACTAGGTGCACACCAAATAACAATATAAGTAAAATAAATAAAGTAGCACACTAGAAATTTATATTGGTTCACTAAGGTTGGCTAATCCAGTCCCCCGAGCTCCACAGAGAGTCGCACCCACTAACCTCAAGATTTCTTTAAAGGTAGGAACCAAACCCTCACAAAGATTCTTTTCACAGGCTCAGAATCAACCTTTATAAATTCTTTTTCATAGTCTTAGGAATAACCTTTACTTTTTACAGGCTCAAGAATAACTTAATTTTTTTTGTAACTTAGGCTAAAGAATCAAAACCTCACAAACACTCCAAATATCCTTTTACCCGGTAAGGATTGAACCGTTACACAATTGCTCACAATCAATTCAATCAAGGAAGAATTACTACCTAAATCTCTTTATAGGAAGAGACTAAAACCAGCTACCCTTAGATTAAATACTCCCAATAGTATTCAATTCGTCACTCAACTCACCAATTACAAATTGATAAGCAATTTTTCTCACTTGGAACTTCTACCACTCCAAATAAATTAGAACTCAATTAATATCCCAAAACTAGTGATAGAAAAGTGAGATATTCAAAATCTAATTTTAAACAAAAATTGGGTACCACATAATCAGATTTTTTCAAGAAATTATTTCAAAAATAATTTTCAATAAAAAATCATAAAACAATTTCAAATATAAAATTCCAAATATAATCAAGCAATCAATTAATAGAAAGTAATTTGGAAAGATCTCACCCGAATTCCACCAAAAGAATAATGATAGCAATGTCACTTCAGATTGGTAGTAGCAATAATCCACAACAAATATTTCTCAAGAATAACTCTCAGAAAAGATCTCATAATTCTCTCAGTATGATTACTCTTAGAAATCTCAGTATAATTCTCTTGATGTATCTCTAATAATAATAAAAAAGCACAAGTCTATATAAAAAGGAATAAAATAAGCTCTCCAACGGCTAGTTCCCACTTGTTATGACATTTAATTGCTCTTATAGACCCCTTATATCATTAAGACTTCAACCTAGTTCAAATCACTTAATTATGATTTTTAAACTTCTCAATTAAGTCCCCAAAATATTTCTCAGACACAATTAAATAGGATAGAAAGAATTACAAGTACCAAATTGAAAAATATTCAAACTTAATGAACCATATCTATAGGGATATCATAATATATATTACATATCTCAAATAACATCAAATCCCTAAAATATCTCTCAGATCTTAACCATAAAACGGCTAGTAACGGCTACTTTTAGAATAAAATCCAGAATTCTACAAAATCCTAAAACAGTGCCATAAGTCGACATGTCTGTTACCTTACCAATTCAGAGAGTTTTATAAGTCGACCTGTTTGTCAACTTACCAATCCAGAGAGTTTCATAAGTTGACTTGTCTATCAACTTACCAATTTAGAGACTTTTACCTTTGGACATAGGTCAACCTACCATGTTGGAATCCTTCCTCAATTCAATTTTAATCCATTTTTCTGACCTTTTTGCCTCTTTAATTGATTTCTTTTTTCGATTAGCTCCACTACATTCTTAAATTCATTTTTAATCAATTATCTTTACTTTTTTTTCAATAACACATATGAGCAAATAATTTCACTAATTAGGATCCTATCAAAACACACATAAATTTTTAAAAAACTTTTTGTGTCGTGTATGATCCTAATTGGAATATTAAGAGTTGAAATTTAACCTAAGTTGTTTTTCCTAGGTTCTTCAAATTCTTCAACCTCTTAATCCTTCATCATCTTTGTCATAATCTTTTAGTATCCATTCATTACTTATCATCATATCTTCATCATTGGAACTAATAAACTGAAACACTTAATTAAACCATTAGTTCCACAAAAAACATCAATATTTAATGGTTCATCAAAATCCTAGGATTAACATACCCAATTCAGCCCCCCTCTTGGGTAGATCACTGGGCCAATAGAAGGTTTCGATTGGAAATTCGTAGAACAGTTTTGATTAGAGTTTTGTTTCTATCAACTATAATGAATAGTTGAATAATATAAGGTTTCGAAATAGAAATCATAGCCAAGCCAACTCTGATTAACAAAACCCTAACGAAACAGAAATAAAAAACCCTAATTGAAATAAAATTCAAAAACTCTAATCCATATAGAATTCAAAATCAAAGATAAAAAAAATAAAAAATAAAAATAAATAAATAAAAATTAACAAAACATCAAATTCAAAGAACAAATAGAAGAACTTACTGTCTTGGGCCTGACTTCAACGGTCGATTTCGTCTCTCACGAGTCTTACCGTCATAAAAAATAGAGTATTTTGTAACTTTTGTTTTAGAATTCGGCTTTGAATCAAACACGAAGGCAACTAAATGAACTTGGAATAAAGAATCTTGATTTATAGCCATTGTGGAAGGAGAATCGAAGAAGATCAAGAAGAGCCTTGATGGAAGGGAAAGTTACGAGATAGAAATCAATGAATCAAAGCGACGAAGAGAAATCAATGAATGGAATTGGAGAATTGAAGGTTTCAAGTTGACGATTTGCAAATTGAAACGTCGTCGATGGAGGCTGTAGTAAATGAGGTAAACGAAGGCTGATTCCACCGCTACTGAATTGATGAAATGAATGAAAACCCTAGAAAATATCATATTTAAGTCTGCACTTGTCGGTCGAATCAGGTTTGGTTGAATGGGTTTAGATTAAATCCGTCATCCAATCAGTAAGTTTGGAAAAAAAATTCTAACCCATCATCCGACCCAATTTCCTTCTTACTCAATCTATACGGGTTCGGGTAAGACGGTTTTTCACGGGTGGGTCGGGTCCTACGGTTAATGGCACATACCTACACAACTCCCTCCCCACATTATTTTCTATTATTCCTATTTCCTTATTTTCTCTCACATTCACTCTTTCTCTCTTCCCATCCGAACTTTACCATCCCAACTCCCTCTAGAATCGACCTCTAAGAATGAAATATTAGATGAAATTTCTAACACGCTACCCTTGAGTCAACAATCTTAAGCGAAAACCTTGCAAATAATTGAAAAATAGATTTGAATCTTACTAGAGATGAGTGATTTGAAGTGAAGAACTTGTAAGAATAAAAAACCACTCATTTTGTCTTGAAATCGCACTTTATATGTCACAAATCTAAGAGATCTAACCTTTTATGAGAAGATTTTTGAACATAAATGAAGGTATAGGGTTTTAGATGATCAGATCTTTTAGGAACAAGGTAAAAGAATCAGAGAAACTGAAAAGATACCTTAGATTTGCAAATTTAATCCGTCGACAGTCGGTCCACCGGAATATAGGGAGGTCGACTAACCCATATCCTTTTAACTTTATGTAATACCCCAAAAAATTATATTTTTGAAAATTTTATAAAAGAAATAAATTATATCTATTGAGATTATTTTTGCATATCATGAAAGTTTAGGAAATGAAAACTAGTAAATTTTTAAATGGTGAAAAATGTAAAATTTTCTTTATGGCATTATACCTCACTTGTTTGTAGATATGAATAGGATGCAAAGTGATGATTATATATGGGGTCAATTTGTATATATTCTTATCTTTTTGGGTTAAAATAGCTTATATCATAAAGTTGTACGGTTCAACCACAATTTGAAAGAAGCTAAGGGTTAAATATGTAAATTGTTAATATGTATCCTAATCATCATCCTATTCTCGTCTACCTTACACATGGAGTGTACATTGTTGATCTCTAATGACTAATTTTGATATTTTTGCCATATAATATCTTGGAAATTGGAATGTGATTATTACTCTACTTTGGATGTCCATCTTTCTCTCACTATATATGGACCTAGAATCTAAGAGGAAGGGATCCATTTGTTTAATTAGCAAAAATTCCTTTATAAATAAATAAGGAAAGGTTTGGTAGAAAATAATAAAATCAACCATGTCCTGATCTAATCTTGTATAACTTCGATATAAATGTTTGATTCTAGGTAGGATTTCTAATCCCTTTAAAATCTGTATTTAACATTTCCATTTATAGCATAGTTTATGCTCTAATTGTCATTTTTTATAATTATTGATTTGTATGTATTATTCATAGTTATGTGTGGCAATTATGTGAGATATGTGCCAACGTGTTATTTATTGGATTGGTGGGATACACGTACAAAAGAGGTTAAAAATTCTACTAAGCGTTAGCTCATACCCCTATAGTATTTATTACAAGATTCACATAAATAGGAGTTACGACCAAAATTATATTTGGATTTGTATTTAATTTTGTAAATGTTATTTTTATAATTATTATTGTAAAATTAATTCGATTGATTAATAATAACAATTATCATCGTAGTAGCGTTAAAATTTCTCAGATTTCTAGGTGTGAAAATATTCATTTCTAAGCTTTTAGTTTATTTCTCTTTAAGAGAAACTGAGTGGTGGTCTTAGAAAACTGGGTCGTTACACGTTATTTAATCCCACTCCTAAAAATTCGGTTGGTCGATTATCTCGGCGATTAACCGGATAGGCTTAATTTTGATCTCTTTGTTATTTTTAACCTCATTTATTTCTCAAGTGATCCACCCAATTATTTTAATTTTAAAGCTCATTTAAAATGTCAAATTAAAAGACATAAACTACTAAATAAAATTTTTGTCTAAAAGATAAGTTTAATTAGTAAAATAATGCGATACATTTGTCTCCTAAACAACATTTATATATTCAAATTTTAAGAATTTCGACGTACATTTTCATCCTTGGGAGCTATTGGTGAATGTACCTTAATTTGATTATAAATACTTCTCTTAGTTTTCTTTATAGAAACTGATTGAGCTGTCTTGACATTCTAAGGCGATACAGGTTAACTCACCTTGATAATGTCTTCTTTTTGTAATGCCATTTCTGGTTCAACTTTATTAACAAGCTCTTTGCCTTTCTGGGATACTTGAGATTAACCAATCTTGTTACGATCCACAATAACCTTATACACCAGTTTCTATTGTTTTTGAAGTTGTATTATTTTTCGGTGATAATTATTAGTTTGTCGTCCAAATTGAAGTTATGGCTTTCTGAAATCATTTACTTTACGCCTTTGAATATCATATTTATTCATCCTCCGTTGTTCAACAAATCTTGCATCTTTCCTTTGCAAATTTTCTATTCATTCTCCTTGGCCTAAGGAATATGTTATTCATACTTGCAGGAAATTTTTATTTTCTATGTATCTAGTTATTTCTAGATGTAATTGGGTAACCATTTAGTTGATAACACCACTTTTTAATGTGTCCAAATTTTCCACAATAATAGCATCTAAAATTATTTAAGTACTTCTTAGGATAATCAACTTTCCTTGGAAGGGCATGATATTTATGCTGATGTTGAGGAATCTCCTTAGGATCTATTGGTTTGTCAAAAACTCTAGTTTTCTCAAAATTCTTGAATTTATCAACTGTTCTATCAAGCTCATTTTGAGTTTGTTCAAGTGAGCGTTCGAAAGAACTAACATTCACCTAGAGACCAAAATTCTTCTTGTGCATAAATTCAAGATAATTTTTAAGAATTCCACAATCATTTTCATCTAAATAAATTTTTACACTAACTTTATCAAGTTCACAACTTGTATCATCCAATTCAATATTTAAAGCCTCATTTAATGTTTCGAGATTTTTGAAATTTGAAACTCCTTATTGAAGATTGGAAACATAATTTTTTGGGAAAAAAATCTTCTTCAAGGGTTCAACTTTCTCAAGAAGGTTGTCTATCTCGAATTGAGTATTTGAAAATTTAGTAGTTTTAATATATTTATCTAAATTCTTCTTCTTAAGAGATTTAGAACTACTAAACTTCTTATTGTCAAGAATTGTAATTTTCTATGAAAGCTTTAAATTTTCTTTACCAAAAACATATGTAAGAGTAATAAGTTTCTTAATAACTTTATCAACAGCCTCATTATCATTATCTCTATCAATTCCAATAACAAAGAATTGATTCTCCGAACAAGCAAATATACACGTTGCCTATAAGAATCACATAACATATTTTCTTTAGTGTAATTCTTGTGATCGTGTTAGTTAGGATGTGAAGCATATTCAGTTGAAACCAACCCTGGTACCAATTGGTCAACCACAAATCTACCCAAGAGGGGGTGAAATGAGTAGTTAAAAAAATTTAAACAATTAATTTAACGATTAATCAAATCACCAATTTCTCTAACCGAATGTTATCTTGAGTTACAACAAAAACGTATTTAACTATATGCACAACCAAACAAATAGAAATTGAGCACACCGATTTATCTTGGTTTGGCAAACTACCTTTGCCTATGTCCATTCCCCTGAACTCCCACAAGGATTTCGCAATCCACTAACCTTGATATATTTATCAGATAGGAACCAAACCTTTACAATCTTTTTTACAGGTTCAGGACTAACCTAATTCTTTTACCAGGCTTAAAATCAAACCTTTACAATTTTTCTTTTACCAGGCTCAGGAAGAACATAATTCTTTTGCAAGTTAAGAATCAAATTTATCTCTCTTTTTACCAAGTTAAAGATTAACTTAATTCTTTTATAGGTTAAGAATAAAATTTATCTATCTATTTACCAAACTCAAGACTAACCTTGATTAGACACAAGCCCAATGTGTTTAATACTCTCACACTCACCAAAAAAAAAAAAAAAATCTTCTCATAGGGGCTTTTGCTACCTCAATTCAAGATATGCTCAATTTTAATTAATATCCTGGTAAACTATGTGATAAAATTACGTAAGAATCCAAAGTTGATTATACTCAATTAAAGTATAGAGATTATGTAAATTAGATTAGCAGGCAAAAATAGTTTTTCACAGGATATTCAAAGATATAAAATGATTTTTCTTGAAACAGATTATTACAAGCTTAAGCAAAGATATATATCACATTAAAAAAATAATATTGAGCACTTAAGTAATCGGAGAGATCTCACCAGAGTTTCTTTGAAAATAGTGGAAACAAAGATATAGCACAAAAACCGGTGACAAAACGATTAATGCCTTAAAACTTCTTCAAAAATCTTATTGTTCTTGATTACGTTTTCCCCAAAAACACAGGTTAATATATATAGATTTCAAACACTACCTATAAAGAGTATATTTAAAAAAAATAAGACAATAAATGTCATATATAGACCCCATATATTAAAACCTTTTAATTCTAAATTGTTTGACCCATAAATACTCTTTTAAAACTCCAATTCAGCCCCAAAAAGATTTTGATTCAAATCCCTTAAAAATAGAAATTATTTTCTTGGTAAATCTTATAGAATCAGATAGTATATGGACTAGATAATAAGATCTTAAACATGTATAGTATATTCATGAAATACACTCAAAATCCACATAAAATCTGATTTTATAACGTTCAAAGGCATAATATTAGGGTAGAAGATCTAAAAAAATATTTTGGTCAAACTTACAAAAAACACACAATCAGTCGGCCGATTATATTATCGGTCGACTGGTTGTACTCTCAATGACTCATTTTCTAGCCCTTTAAAACCAGTCGGTCGATCGTCAAGCCTAAAACCTCAAAACACCATTCTGAATCTGGCGGTCGACCGTTCAGGCCGAAAAATCATATATATATATTTTTAATTATTTTATTGATCGATACTTTAAGAAAAATATTTTGACACTTGAATTTATCACTTCTAACCATATTTCAAATAATTCAACTTATTTGATCCTAATCAGGCTGCATTAATATCATAAAAATAATTGAATTGTTTTTATCTAGGAATACAAAAAATCTTTTCTTCTAAAAAAATCTTCAATGTTTTGATTGCAATTATCTTGACCTTTCAACAAATATCATCTTGAAATCCCATTCTTTTTCTATTTTTCTCAATTGGAACTTAATTTTGAAATCACTCAATAAAATTAGTTCGATAAAACACCAAAGTTAATTTGTCCATCATAACATCTAGGATCAACAACTAATATTAATGCTTAGAAATTAAAAAGTGAGCAAATTCTAAAAAATCATTTTCAAATAACATCGGGATGAAATCTTAGTATTATCATATGAACAATATCTCTTAATTGAAAAGAATTTCGTAGTTGACTGATTTCTTCACGTATATGAGATTATAGAAATGAAAAATGACTCCTTGGTTTTTTTTTTGTTTTTTTTTTTTTTAAAAAAAAAGTAATTTTGGCACCATCAAAAACTTCTTTAGGTACTCAAAAGTAACAACAAAAAATAAGAGCGCATTTGACAACGCAGATATAGTTTTGCCTTTTCAAATTCTGAAAACCACTTTTATTAGGTGTAAAACAAACGTTAATTTTAAAATACAATAATTTTTTGCCTACAAGAAAAATGGTACTTAAAAAGAGAGCAATATAATACAATGTATTTAATTTATTTTCTTTTCAAAAGTTCTTCTTGAACAGAAAAACATACGAACCAAATAGCATATGAGTTTTCTATAAACATGCACTGCCCAACAATGAAAGAGAAAAAAAAATAGAGGATTTTCATGCGATTTATTTTTTAATATCTTTCACAACCTAGAGTTGAAGAAGAGGGTTATGAAAAGGCAGAAGGTGGAGTGAGTGAGTGAACTGGAGAAATAGGTATACATTTTCTCACCACAAGATCTCTATTGGCAAAAGATGGTTGCGAGAAGGCACATGCTATAGTAGATCCTACTTTATCGCTGGCATATGGTGTCTTAGGGATTAATCAAGAATTTTATTCTCTCTCTTGTTTTATTTTTTTTCACTTCTTGATAGGGTCTTTTGTTCCAGCTATTTGATTACATTTGGGAAAAAAAATACTTCATTCAATATCCTTTTTTGCTCATTCTATTGCCTTCGGTTCAAGCGAGCTTCACTCTATTAAAAAAATCATCGGCGAAATACATTTCCTCTCGTGTTTTTCCTTCTCCTCGTTTATATTTTCTCTAGTGTCTAGTTGTTACAATATTTTAATTACTCAACATCCAACATATAACTAAACAACAGATTCTATAACCTATATTAAAATCCAATTGTGCAATAATCTACCTTGTTCCATTGTTATCAATAATTTTTAAGTCATCTTAAACATTCGCCTTATTGTTTGATTCCACAGAAAATATGATTCTATTGTTCTTCTAGATATTTTACAAAATCAACTTGATCAAGCTTTTTTCAAATTGCATAAATGGCGGCAGCCCAACAACCTAACAAAACTATTTGCGAAATTGAGTACTGCGGTAATGATCAAATTCAATTGAGTTGTTATTTACGCTGAATTTGATTTAGTTCTTCCTTATCGATCATTCAATTAGTTCTTATAAATTCTTTAAGTAGGATCATAAAGGGTCTAAGAAGAGCGAGCAAGAGAAATAGAGAAACTCCTCACACCGTCCAGGCATTAGACGCATGAGACTCACACTTGACTTGGGAATAGAGAGGGGAAACATAGCATGTCACAAGAGCGAGGCAAGGTTTGGAACCCTATTACGAGAGGGACGCCCCGTGAGGCGGGTTTTTAGAGATTTTCTTCTACAACCAAAGATGATGATTCAATTGAACTAAAATTATGATGCAATGATGAGAAGAGTTAACCAGGGATGGAGAATTCAAATATGGAGGAGGTTCAAGAGTTTCTGAAAATAGAGGTTCTGTGTAGCTCTAATTATCTGTAGAGATATGCATATACATCGCTAACACGAGGTATGAAGCCTTCTATTGCCTTCTTTTTGCCTCATGATTTCATGTTACTTTCTTTTGTGGATTGAATCACATAATTTTGCTTATTGTTTCTAAATTTCCGTGTTTTGAATCGTACAAGTTTTAAATTGAAAGCGTTTTTTCACCTAAAACTTGGTTTGGATTGGAAATTCAATATGCTTGTTTGGTGTTCATATGGAGCTAAATTTGATATGTTGAATTTGGTGTTAAAAAATAAAATCATATTTGGTATTCGTTTCATTTAATTTCTTAGTATATAACGAATTGTAAACAATGAACAAAGGCATTGCACCTTAACAAAGACTGATAATACACAATTCGCCAAATCAACTCCAAGAGGTATGAATTGTGTGGTTCTTAATAAATGAAATCCTATAAAAACGTGTTTAATCTAATGTTATTTAGAAATTTGGGAAGACAAGGATTATAAGTAACAAAATTTGAGCACAATTGAGCAATTTATTGGATCACATATATACAAATAACCGACTTATTTTTAGCTAGTCTTTTGTACTAGCAGTTTAACTCTACTTAATTATTGACATTTTATGGATCAGAAAATGCGAATACATTAGGCTTCCGAATACGTATTCCACTTGGTTTAAGAATAATATAAAAAATTCACAGAAGATTGACTAAACTTTTGGCTTCCTCTCGGATTAAATATTTCTATTGCTAGAGATTTTGATGTCTCTCTTGTTTTCATTGCCTACTTTTTCAGTTGTATTTCAATGAGTCTATTCTTTATATGCACTAGATGTATGCATGTACTTAATATTATTTTACTTTTTTGTTGGTGGCGGACTACGTAATTATGCATTCGATTATTATAACCAAGGCTCACCCTCATCAAATTTAAATCAATAATGATTTTATGACCTTACATTGTAGGCTCTCAATATCTATCCCACAACTTATATATATGTTTTCAGTGGAATTAAAAATGCATGATTTTTTAAGTGAAGGATTAATTATTCATTTTTATTTATTTTTAATAATTCACTCTATTCTTTTGCTACCAGAACTTTAAACTAGGGCTAGTCATGGTCCGGGGCTAGCGGAACTAGCCTCGCCTAGGGTCGGGTTTGGGCAATTGCTATTTTCTTTTAGGCCCGACCTGACCCAGTCATTTATTAATATATATATATATATATATATATATATTAGGGCATAACCCGTGCCTGAAGACACGGATTTTAATTTTTTTATATTTAAAATTAATTAAATTACCATATTAATATATACTCCAAGTACTTTGAAAATAAAATTGCAAACTAAACAACCCTTAGGACTAATGCCATGTTGAGTTCAAAAATTATACAAAAAAAAAAAAAAAAAAACAAACATTTTTATGATCAATCAAAATACTTTTTACTTTTGATGTTCACCTTTTTAATAGACGATCAACTTGATTTTGAAGCATTCTGAAAATTTCCAAATTATCCATCTCCCAAACAAGTTATAGTTCCTAAAGTGACTCACTACGTTTTGATCCAAAATCGAACAACGAACTAAATGGATCTTTATTTGAACTCATCTCACTTCCAATTCCAATCATATTCCGCATAGATGAACCTCTAAGATTCGAATATTTAGTACTACTACCAATGTAAACATTGGTGTTAGCATTTGATGCACTCGTATAATATTGGTATTGCCTAATTTGGACAATAAATCAACCATGCTCCCTATCGAATAAGCACTCTTAGTTTAGGCAATGAATCAGTCATGCTCCCTATCGAATAAGCACTCTTAAAAAATTAAAAATATTGACATAATTTGTTTTGTTTATATGACACACTCCAATATTTCAAAGTTATTTTCAAATGAAGACGATCAATAATTAATATAAAAAAATGGACATAACTCCATCTATTTATATGACATTCGAAATTATCAACTCCTGTTTTATAATACAACACTGACAAACACAACCAATATCAATTAGGCACGACAACAACGAACACAATCATATCATACAATAATAAGAACATAATTTGTAATATGAACTTTAACAATACGACGAATAATAACTATGTATATACATTATAAATTTAGTAATATAAGTCCACCACCCAGGACACTAGAGCCCACTACCCAGGGCTACTGGAACCTACCTTAATTATAGTTTGTCAAGCCATAGATTTCTCCATTTGTCTTCAATATTTGAAGTGGCACATGTTTGTATATCGTCTTGTGAAAATCAAACACAATAATTATCAACTGAACAAATAAATTAGAATCATATTTAAGATAAACAAATAAATAAGTCCACTCATGGTTAGGGAAAATTACCTTAAACATGGACTCTCAAACCAAAAATTAAAGACGACATTAGAGCATACTAAACAATTGGAATTTACAATAAATGTTACAAATATAACTTCAGTTTTTAATAATCTTATAAAAAAATGCGTAGAAAAAAAATGACAAATAATTAGATCTCATTTAAATGCATAAGAAAAAAAATGATAATATTTCGAAAAACACAGGAAACAGGCAAGAAATAACTATTCAACAGGTACCAGAACAAAAACTAAAAAACTATGTTATGAAAAATTTGAACATAATCCCCTTTATTTATAGTACATTCCAAATTTTGAGCACGACATTAACAAACATGGCCAATGATAATGAAGCACGACAATAACTAACACAATCATGTCATAAATAATAATAATTTTCTTGACTATGCAAGTTACAATAGAGAAAACCTATATACTGTTGGAATAAATTATATATACGGCTATTACATACCCCATTAATCAGAGCAATGGTAACCGCCATGGACAGAGCCAGTACCACATCCAGCGTTGCCTCCCCGGCCCACGAGGTTGGAAGCTGGTAATCCGTGCCGGAGCTCCGAATTCGCGACCATAGATTCACGGTCCAGCTCGACTACTCCGTCGATTACCGAACCTCCTCTCAGATCTCCATTTTCGCCTGTGAGGTCGTCAGTGGTACTATTTCAATTATTTCCTTAACTAAAACATTGCATATTTGGATTCATCGCTAATCACAATTCTGTTAGTACATATGAGTATATGATGACAGTTTGTGTTTAATAGTGTTTGGATCAGATCAAAATTTCAATGGATACATGAGATCTCTTGAAAATAATATTCCAGTAATCAATTTAAGGTGTCAATTTGAACGTAAGGAAATTGAAATGCTAGATGGATGTGTTTTGTCGCTTACTGTTTAACCTGTTATGCATTTTCTTCACCTTCTTTATTGCAAATTATAAGGGAGATTTTGAGCCGTGTGTAACATATTCACTTCGGTAGCAAATGGAAGCAACAAATTCAAGTTTTGGCATTAAGGTAGTGTTTGGTTGTAAGGAGTTGGAGACTTGGAATTGGGATCAGAAATTTTTGAAGTTTTTAATAGACTTCATTTCCAATTCCAATTCCATGAAACCAAAATTGGAGTCTCCGAATTCGTATCAGAAAGGAAAGTACGGAAAATTTTCAAGTTTTTGTTTGCATTCATTTCCAATTCCAATCCCATGACTCCAATTCAAAAAAACCAAACGCTACCTAAATCCATAATTCTAATTCCAATAATTCCATGCAGCCAACCACAATGTTAGGTTGAAAGTGTGTTAGCACAAGTATCAGAACAATACTTCTACATTTAGCTATGCATAGGATACATTTAAAATAGAAATAATGAAAAATCCCAATGAAGCACTAAATAACCTAAAAATATAGTGTGTTTTTTTTTGGTTTTTTTGTTTTTTTTTTTTAATTTGAGCTTTTATAACAACATAATACTAACAAACACAACCAACACAACCAACACAATCATATCATAAATAATTATTTTCTAATTTATGATAATACCATAATCTACAATATAAACTTTAACAATCTAACATAATAATTTATTTTCATACATTATAAATTTAGTAGGATAAATTTACCACCTCGGACATTGAAACCCACCACTCATGGTTACTGAAACTTACCTTAATTATAGAATGTCAATCCATAAATTCTCTCCATATGTCTTCAATATTTGAAGTGCCACATGTTCGTATATCATCTAATAAAAAATGAACGCAATAATTAATTTAATATGAAAAAGGGCATAATTAGCAAGAAATTTTTTTGACATAACCCTTTTATTTCTGTAACATTCCCAAATTATCAATACCTTTCTTGTAATAAACACAATATAAACAAACACAACCAATAAAAACACTAAACAACTCAATCAGAAATATGTGGAAAGTGGAAACAACTAAATAACTCAATTAATTATTTAAAAACAACAATAGAAAGAACAAAATCAGAAAAATCATTAAGTATATCCTTACCAAATTTTCAATCAAGCTTATCGCAATCCAATTTGAGCTTAAGTCCAAATGACCAACCTTGAACCTTAATGATCGTTGATTATCTCCCTGTACAGAACAAATGAAAATAAGAAAAATCAAAAAAGAAAGAAAACCGATAAAAGGAATAACACTAACAATTGTATTTTAAAAGAACAAAATTTTCAAGTAAATTTTCTAGAAACACAACAAATTTATTCTCATTTCTAATTATATAATCAAATTTCTTATACAGTTCCAGACTGTAATTGAAAAAAAACTAAGATAAAAATTAAAAACAAATTTATTTTCTTACCTAAAATCAATCATCAAATCTCCTAAATTTACAGGAATACAACCTATCAAATAGCCTCGTTATTCTAAGTTGTTTCTTTGCATGTTGAAACGAAATGAAGAATGAACCCAAATTTCAAAGCAACGAAATGTAAAACTGAATCTAACATCAAAATCCAACAAAGCTTGAATCTGAATGCAAATATGAAGCAGAAATATATAGAATATGCAATGATTATATTGTCAAAGATTGGAATGCAATACATTGAACCGTGTGAGAGCAACAATGAAGAGGAAAATAGATCTGTGAACGAAAAAGGAAAATGGAACAATGAACACATAGGTAAATCTAAAAAAAATGTTCTAATCAAAATTACCAATGCAATCTATGAGCAAAAAAGGAAAATAGAGAAATGAACGATGTATGTAAGAACAAAAGTCAGATCGAGCAGATGCGAAGAACATCAATCTTACCGGGGCTAGGGCTGGACTGAATAACAATCTCACTGTGTCTCTTGATTTGGATCCTCCACTTCTCATAATTGAACAGATAATCTGATATATTAAGAATATGTATATTAATCTGATATATTTCATCTCTTGATTAAGTAATTGAAGAAATTATTTTGATTACCTGTCATAAGTGGGAAGTCGCTCGATCATATCCCATCTTAGTGCCTCTGCATTGATCTATCCTCTGAATTTTGAAACTCCCAAGCAATTATTCTTGATTTGGATCGATTATTGATCTAGATCTGGACTGGAAGTGGAGGAAGAGGAGATGAGCGTGAGAGATGAGGAGAAGATTTTTTAAAAGTGGAGGAGGAGCTTTGTGAAGGAGATGAGCGTGAGAGATGAGGCAAAGATTTTTCAAATCTAAGGCGGTGGAGTTGTCGATGGAGTCGCAGGTCACCAAAGAAATTGGATCTGATCTAATTTGCATGAACATCAATTCGACGGAGACAGAGGCCGATTTTCGGTGATGGCGATGGAACGTGATTTTGATGGCAATAGAATGGTAATAGTAGATTTAATCACGCAAGATTGACGGATGTGGATGGTGGCGGGGCGCATTGTGGAGGAGGGGCATCGATCTATCGCGGTGAGAGGGGAGGCGTCAAGAGTGATGCGGGGCTGGTGTGAGATAGAGAAGGTAGATGGAGAATGAACCATGAATAACGATTAGATTTGGAGAGAGAAAGATTGAAGAACGATATAGAGTGAGAGAGTGAAGCGAGATTGGGGATCAGTTACATATGTGTGAGATTTGGGTGAATTCGGTTCTAAATCAATTATAAAAAAAAGTAATATAATTTTTAATATTCAATCTCAACCGTTGATTAAAATCAATCCAACTGTCAAAAATAATTATAACATTTCAACCTTTAGATTTAATCAATCTGATATTAATCTGAGATTGCGAACTGAGAAAATCGAAGGTAATCGGAAGTAAACGGAGGTAATATCATATCTTATTCTGAGAAAAATATACCAGAAGGCAGCGATCGATTACTTGATTGATTTGGATCTGGATCGATTCCTCTACTGCGAATACTCTCGAACAATTCAACGGATCTAAAAGAAGAAAATCTTAGGTAAATTGTTGATATGGATCTGAGATCATCTAAGAAAATCAGAGGTAAAAATGTACCTGAAGGCAGCTATTGATCGAGGCGACGATGACGGCGACGGCCTTAGTTGATGCTACTGCGACAGATCGAAGAGATGACGATGGCGTCAGAGGCTAAACTGGGGACGTCGATTGGGAGATTTGGCGATCGTGATGGCGATAAAGAGAGAGGGTGAGAGAGAGAGCGAGAGTGAGACAGTAGAGAGAGAGAGCGAGAGTGAGACAGTAGAGAGAGAGAGCGCGCCGACAGGGCAGTAATGGGGCGGCGAGAATGGAGAGAGAGAGAATTGAGATGGGAAAAAGGAGCAGGAGCGACCACCGCGTATGAACTCGACAACGACAGAAGTCGATTTACGGCAATGGCGATGGTCTGGCACTAGCAATGAAGGAGATGATGGCGGTAGTAGTGATGGAGTTGGAGGAAAATGAACAAACCCTAGCCCCAACCCTAGCAATTAAAAATTTAATTGAATAATTAATGTAGAAAGTTAATCTCAGGCCTTGATCTAGTCTGATCTAAGGGCTGAAAATGTCTCTTGTATCATTCAATCTCAACTGTTGGATATTTGATCCAACGGCCTAAAATGTCTCGAATATAAAATGTCTCCAAGTGTAATCTCAACCGCACAATATTCGATCCGACGGCTCAAAATATCTCAAAATGAAAATATGTTATGATTTATAAATATATATATATATATATATATATATATATATATATATATATGTATATATATATATACACACACACACACAATTAACTAAGTAATCCTAATTTTCACTTTGCCTCCCTAACTCATACCCGAAAGGCAAAAAAGGGAGGTTAATTGGTTCAAAATGTTTTGCTAATTGGTTTGGATTTTTATTTATTTTTTTGTTGAATTATAATAATAGAATTATGGATGTATTTATTTTATTTTGATATAGATGAATGTATTTATTTTAATGTGAAATGTGGATGAATGTATCTTAAATGTTTTATATTTTAGTGATTATTTTTTGAAATTATACAAAAAATAGGGTCGGCCTGGCCCTAGGGAAGGGCTTGAGCATGAAAATAGGGCTAGGTTAGGCTCAGGCCTAACATTTTCTTGTAATACCCTAGGTAAAGCTCGGCCTAAGCCCGACCCACGACCACCCCTACTTTAAACATCATTTTTGTTTACTTTGTATCAAGAAATAAGCTAGTCATAATTCGAAATCTACGTGTTGGGTAATCTTTTCATCCATTTTGTTTCAATTTATATTTTCAGGCTATGGGCCAGCTAAATATCATTATAAAATTTGAAATTCGAGGCGATCGTGAATAAATACCTCAACCAATTATTCTCGCTTTTGGAATCCTTAAAAACTATGCTGCCAAGGTAGAGAACTTAGATCTTTTATTAGTCTGTGAATCTGTGTCTTAAATTATACTTGTTTTATGATTTTTTCGATAAGAGTTTTGCTTTCTCATATTTTAAGTAAACATGGAGTATGCTCTTGATCCATCGGTTGGAAAATTTATAATACAAACGGCTGAAGAAGTGGCTAAGGGAAAATTAAATGATTATTTTCCATTGCTGCTATGGCAGACTAGCAATGGCACACAGAGTAACATGAAAGCCAATGAGGTAATAAAAATTTTATGAAATTTCCAGGAATATACTTGATACTATTTTTTCCTGGGATTTATGAGTGTTGCATATGTTTCGTTCTTGTAACCATGTTCTAAATTTGTTATCATACCCGTGATTATTAGCCTATTAAAATTATGTTACAAAATTTAAAGAAAAATGTGAGATGTAACTGTAATAATATACCAAATAAGTCCTTTAATCTTAACATGCTTTTCTTTAAAAGCATTGGGAATATTTGAAATACGTACTTACTTTCAGAACTCTTAAGTGAAACATACTCACATGAAATATGTATAGTATCAAGTTCGTATCATACGTGGTGGGTGATTATTCCAATCCAAATGTTGTTGTAGATATGTTGCAGGTTCTTACTCACCATGTTATTTCAAAGTTCCTTACTTCTCGTGCTTATCAGTACAATCTCTCTTTGTTAGGCATAAGTTTTTCTTTTGCCTTCAGCTATTCATAAATGTTGACCCAGTGATCTACCAAGAGGGGGAGTGAATTGGGTAGTTATAAAAATTAAAACAAATTCTTATATTTCAATATTTAAATATTCAAATAATTAATTTAATCATAAATTAATTATTATCTTTATATAGCAGCAGATAGGTATATAAGTCTAGGTGCACACCCAAACAACAAGAAATAAAGAAAATCAACAATACAGTACACCATGATATATCTTGATTCACCAAGCTAATCTTGGTTAATCCAGTCCTCCGAGCTTCACGGAGATTCGCACCCACTAAACCACTAGATTCCTTTAATAGGTAGGAACCAAACAGTTACACAATGATTCTTTTACAGGCTCAGAATCAATTAGTTCTTAATTGAAGGGAAATATAGATACGTGAAATCCACAGGTCTACTTAAGCTGATGTGAAACAGGCCCTATAACGGTTAGTTTCAACATGTTATGACAATTAAATGCACATATAGACCCCATATATAATATACAATTTAATGCTGGTCAATTTCACTTAAATATAGCTTTTAAATCATTCAATTTAGTCCCTAAATTATTTCTCATTATTAAATCGAAAGGATATGAAGTATTAAATAGATTAAATTGAGAAACACTTAAAATAAGTGTACCATATCTATAGGAATATCCAAATAGGAGTAACATATCTTCAATATATCTAAATCCTAAGATATCTCAATCAGGTAAACAAATAACGGCTAGTTTTGATCAAATCTCGAAAATCCTCGAAATCTAAAACGGCCCAGTCGGTTGACTGATCTCTGCCCATCGATCGACCGATGAATGTAGGATGGTAGCCAAGCCAATCTCAAACATCAATCAATTGATCAATCCCCTATGGTTTGGTTGACCGATCGATTTTGGATACTTCTCTAGGACAATTTTCGGCCCTGGTCGGTTGATTAATCGATATAGGGAGTTCATCTCTCGGCCATCGGTTGATCGATCTCCCTCGGTCGATTGACGGATCAATTTAGAGACTTTCCCAATTCCCAGCCATTGCCCATCGGTTAACCGATCCCTTGTGGTCGGTTGATCGATCACTGTTGGAACAAACTTTTCTCAAACTATTTCAACTCCAATCTTCAACGTTTTAAACCCTTTAATTGATTTCTTTTCTCGATTAACTAAATTGACACTATTTATCAATTTTAAATACTAATCTTGCCTATGTCAATTTTCATTATTTAATTTCATATTAGAGCAAATAATTGAACTTACTTAGGACCCTAATATAAACACACATAAATATAAATCATTTTTGTGTCGTGTGTGATCCCAATCGAAATACATTAAGAGTAAAAATGAATTTGAGTTGTTTTCACCTAGATTCTTCAGAATCTTCAATCTCTTAATATATGTCTCTGCATCATTCACAATTACTTCATGATATTATCGTCTCTGCATCTTTCATAATTATTTCATGATATTATCTGGAACTCTTAAACTAAAACATTCAATAAATTCATTAGTTCCACCCAAAAAATCAACATTTAATTATCCATCAACATTATTTTGTTTACCTTCGGGTTTATTTTCCTAAGTATGAATTGACTTGTTTACAATTATTTAGGGGGAGAAGTTTTTATAAGTGAGGCAATAATGTGTTATGCTTAAATCGAAAAAGAAGATGCTGAATATTTTGATACTTTCGATTAGTTTGTTGATATATTTACCAAACCTTTATTGGAAGATTAGTCTATGAAAATTATCTGAGGTTTAGATATAGCTAGACACAATGATGTTTGCCTAGAGTGATATTTTTAGTTCCCCTTCCCCACTTTTTGAGATGACAAAGGGGGAGAGAATATTTGATGTTTATTGAATATGTTTATCGAATTGAATTGATTGATAAATGGAAGATATAAATGGGAAACCATATTTTGAGCTTTAATGAGTTAGTTAATGTTTAGGACTTGTTTGCCTAAGCATTGCACTAATATAGGGGGAGAACATTGTTAATATGATCATGTTACTTTATTGAATATCTTAATTAATTTATTGATCATATCTTAAGATTCATTGAATATCTGATATGTTTTTGAATTATCTTAATGATTATGCTTTAATGAGTTAAAAATACCCGTCCTCGGATTTAGGGGGAGGGGAGTGTGGTTAAATTCTTATTTTGAAGAAAACATCGAAGTTAATTGTCATCATCAAAAAGGCGGAGATTGTTGATCTTAGGATTTTGATGGACAATTAAATATTGATATTTTTTGTGGAACTAATGAATTTGTTGGATGTTTCAGTTCAAGAGTTCCAGATAATATCATGAAGTAATTATGTAAGATGCAGAGACAATAATATAATAAAGTAATTATGAAGGATACAGAGACAGACATTAAAAAATTGAAGATTCTGAAGAATCTTGGTGAAAACAACTCAAATTCATTTTTACTCTTAATATATCCTAATTAGGATCACATACGACACAAAAATTATTTATATTTATATGTATTTATATTAGGGTCCTAAGTAAGTTCAATTATTTGTTCCAATGTGAAATTGAAAAAAACAAAAATTGACCTAGGCAAGATTAGTATTTAAAATTGATTAATAGTATCAATTTAGTTAACCGAGAAAAGAAATCAGTCAAATGGTTTAAAATGTCGAAGATTGGAGTTGAAATAATTTGAGAAAAGTTTGTTTCAGTAGTGATCGGTCAACCGACCATAAGGGATCGGTCAACCGATGGGCAACGACTGGGAATTGGGAAAGTCTCTAAATTGATTGGTCAATCGACTGAGGCAGATCGGTCAACCGATGGCCGAGAGATAAACTCCCTGTATCGATTGGTCAATCAACCAAGGCAAAAAATTAGCCTAGGGAAGTATCCTGAATCGATCGGTTAATCGACTGACATTTGAGATTGTCTTGGCTAGCATCCTGCATTTATCAGTCAATCGATGGGCAGAGGTCGATCAACCAATTAGGTTGTTTTAGATTTTGAGGATTTTCGAGATTTGATCAAAACTAGCCGTTAACTAGCTGTTATTTGTTTACCTGATTGAGATATCTTAGGGATTTAGATATATTGAAGAAATGTTACTCCTATTTAGATATCCCTATAGATATGGTATACTTATTTTAAGTGTTTCTCAATTTAGTTTATTTAATACTTACTATCCTTTTGATTTGATAATGAGAAATAATTTGGGGACTAAATTGAATGATTTAAAAGCCATATTTAAGTGAAATTGACTAGGATTAAATGGTAATAATATATGAGGTCTATATGCGCATTTAATTGTCATAACATGTGGAAACTAGCCGTTATAGGACCTATTTCATATCAGTTTAAATAGACTTGCGGATTTCACATATCTATATTTCACTTCTATGAAGAACTAATTGTTCTTGAGCTTTTTAAGAGCTATCAATTTGATATTTTATTGAGCGATGATTGTGAGATCATTCTGTGGTTGAAGTTCTTGAGTTAAAGCGCTAAGTGATTTTGAGTCACCGATCTAAGTTGTCTTGCGATTTGTTTTCAATCTTTCGGTATTTTACTGGTGAGATATTTCTAAGCTTTTGTTTTTAATTGTAAATTTACATTATCATTGTTTTCTTGGTTATAAGATCGTTGTGAAATTATTTTTAAACTTTAAAGATGATAAAAATTATTTTAAAACGATTTTTGTGATAATCTGATTACGTGCTTATTTTTGTTCTACCCATATATATTATAATCAGATTTTGAATTCCTTACGTAATATTCTATCACTAGTTTGAGGTGGTAGAAGCTCCGAGTAGAAAAAAATTTATCGATTTTTGTAATTGGTGAGTTTGTGCTTGTTGGCCCAGTGAAATACCCAAGAGGGGGGGTGAATTGAATAATTAAAAAATATCAGAGAAAAAATACTTTAATAACTCAACTAATTAATTTTAATCCTAAATTAATTATTATCTTTATATCACAACGGAAATATAAAATCAGCTAGGTGCACACCAAATAACAAAAATAAATAAAGTAAAGATTATAGCACACCAGAAATTTATACTGGTTCACCAAGTTACTCTTAGCTAATCCAATCCTCCTAACCCCACGGAGAGTCGCACCCACTAAACTCAAGATTCTTTTAAAGGTAGGAACCAAACTCTCACAAAGATTATTTTACAAGCTTAGAATCAACATTTACAAAATTTCTTTTTCACAGACTAAGGAATAGCCTCAACTTGTTACAAGCTCAAGAATAACCTAATTCTTTTTCAACATAAAGGCCAAAGAATTAAAACCTCACAAACACTCCAAATATCCTTTTATCAGGTAAGGATTGAACCTTTATAAAATTCACACAAAACAATTGAATTCAAGAAGAATTACTACCTCAATCTCTTTACAAGAAGAGACTAAAACCCAGCTACTCTTAGATTAAATACTCCCAATAGTATCTAATCCATCACCCAACTTACCAATTAAAAATTGACAAGTGATTTTTCTCACTCAGAGCTTCTACCACCCCAAATAAATTAAAACTCGATTAAAATCTCAAAACTAGTGATAGAAAAGTGAGATATTCAAAATCTGATTTTAAACAAAAAATGGGTAGCACGCAATTAGATTAATTCAAGAAATTGTTTAAAAAATATTTTTCAATAAAAAAATCAGAATTTTTTTTCTAAAGATCAAATTCCAAAAATTAATCAAGCAATACTAAATAAAAAGTAATTTGGAAAGATCTAACCTAGAATCTCCCGAAAAAATAATTAAAACAATATTACTTCAGATTCGGTAACAACAATGATTCTCAGGAAATGATTCTCAATCTCTTAGAAAAGCTCTCACAAATATCAATATGATTTCTCTTAGAAAAACTCAATAATATCTCTTAATCTCTCTTAATGATATGAAAAACGCAGATCTATATAAATGAGATTAAAATCAACTCTCTAATGACTAGTTCTCATTTTTTATGACACTTAATTGCTCTTATAGACCTCTTATATCACTAAGACTTCATTTTGGTTCAATTCACTTAATTATAGCTTTTAAACTTCTTAATTAAGTCCTCTAAATATTTCTCAATCATAATTAAATAGAATAGAAACAATTATATGTACCAAATTGAGAAATATTCAAACTTAATGAACCACATATATAGGGATAACATAATATGTGTTGCATATTTCAAATAATATTAAATCCCTAAAATCTCTCATAAATCCTAACAAAAAAACGGCTAGTAATGGCTACTTTCAGATTAAAATCCGAAATTTCATAATATCCTGAAACAGATACATGAGTCGACTGACCAAGATCAGCAGTCGTCCACTCGATTCAGGATGTAGCCAAGCTAAAGATTCGGTGCCCATCGGTCGACCTATCTATCGACCTAGAGATTCAGAGAGTTCTATTTTTTTTCACAAGTCAACCGCTCTACCGACTTATAGATATAGAGAGTTCATATTTAAGCATAGGTCGACCTACTTATCGACTGGGAGATACAGAGAGTTTTCCTTCTTTTTCCGGTTGACTTACCTGTCGACTTATGGATGTTGGATTACTTTTCTAAACTTGTTTTTAATTCATTCTTATTGACGTTTTCGCCCATTTAACTAATTTCTTTTCTTGGTTAGCTCCACTAAATACTTAAATTCAATTTTAATCAATTATAAATATTTCTTTTTCAAATACATATAGGAGTAAATAATTTATCTAATTAGGATCCTATTAAAACACACATATTTATAAAAATCATTTAAAAATCTTTTTATGTCGTGTGTGATCCTAATTGGGATATTAAGAGTTGAAATTTAACTTGAGTTGTTTTTCCTAGGTTCTTCAAATTCTTCAACCTCTTATCCTTCATCATCTTTATCATCATATCTTCATCATTTGGAACTAATAAACTGAAACATTTAATCAAACCGTTAGTTCCACAAAAAATATCAACCTTTAATTATCCATCAATATCTTAGGATCAACAATCTCCTCTTTTTTTATGATAACAATTAACTTTGATATTTTCTTCAAAATAATAATATAACCAAACTCCCCCTGAATCTAAGGACGGGTTTTATAACTCATTTAAGTATAAGAATGAAGATATTAAAAAAAATAAAAATCAATAAAGCACAAATATAAAAATAAACTCCCCCTTAAGGTATTCAATAAAATATCAACTAATTCTCCTCATTTGTCATCTAAAAATAAATAAAATTAGGGAGGGGGGAACATACAAGAACTCTACTATAGGTAAACATCATTATGCCTAGCCATACCCAAACCGCGAATGATTTTCATAAACTGATCTTCCGCTAGTGGTTTGGTAAAAACATCAGCAAGCTGGTCGGAAATATCAATATACTCAATAACAATGTCCCTTTTCTGAATGTGATCATGAATAAAATGATTTCTAATCTCTATGTACTTAGTTTATAAGTGTTGTGTAGGATTCTTACTTAGACAAATAGCAGTTTTATTATCACAAAAGATCGGGACCTCCTCCATGCAAATTTCGAAGTCATTTAACTGTTACTTAATATATAAAATTTGAGCATAATAGTTACTAGCTGCCATATATTCAGCCTCAGTAGTGGATAAGGCTATTAAATTATATTTCTTGCTTGACCAAGAAATCAAAGTATGTCCTAACAAATGACATGACCCACTCATGCTTTTTCGCTCAACTTTATAACCGGCAAAATCAGCATCGGAGTAACTTACCAATTTAAAATCACTTTCCCTAGGATACCATAATCCAAGGTCAGTCGTCCCATTTAAGTATCGAAAAATTTGCTTAACCGCAATTAAGTGTGATTCTTTAGGACAAGATTGAAATCTAGCACAAAGACAAACACTATACATAATATCAGGTCTACTACCAGTTAAATACAACAGATTACTAATCATACTTCGATACATTTTTTCATTAACACTTTTGCTTGTATCGTATTTGTTTATCTTCGTAGCCATTACCATGGGAGTTTTGTACTCTTTAGCGCCTTCCAAGCCATATTTCTTTAACAACTCCTTGGTGTATTTAGTTTGGTTTATAAATATTCCCTCTTTGATTTGCTTAATTTGTAATCCAAGAAAGAAATTCAATTCTCCCATCATGCTCATTTCAAATTCAACCTGCATTATCTTAGCAAACTCTTGACAAAGATCCTCATTAGTAGATTCAAAAATAATATCATCAACATATACTTGTACTAATGGGATATCAAAATCAGTTTGCTTCACAAACAGTGTTATATCACAAATACCCCTTCGAAAACCATTTTCGATCAAATATTGGCTAAGTCTCTCATACTAAGCTCTAGGATCTTGTTTGAGCCCATACAAAGCCTTGTAAAGTTTAAATACATAATCAGAAAATTTATCACTTTCAAATCCGGGGGGTTGTTCCACATAAACGTCTTCTACTAGAAAGCCATTTAGAACTACACTCTTTACATCTATTTGATATAATTTAAAATTACGTGAATATGCAAAAGCGAATAACATTCTAATTGCTTCTAGTCTAGCAACAGGAGCATAGGTTTCATCATAATCAATTTCTTCCTCTTGATTATAGCTCTATGCTACTAATCTTACTTTGTTTCTAATTATCACACCAGATTCATCATTTTTATTTCTAAAGACCCATTTAGTACCAATAACTATATAAAAATTTGGTCTCAGAATAAGACACCATATTTTGTTCCGCTCAAATTAAATTAACTCATCTTGCATTGCGTAAATCCAAGATTCATTAGTTAACATCTCATCTATATTTTTAGGCTCAATTTGAGATAAGAAAGCAAGATTAATTATATGCCTAAGAAAAGAATGAGTACTTATACCTTTTTCGAAATTACCGATGATTTCTTTTATCAAATGTCCTGGTACTATCTTTATAGTTCTTGGTAAAATCGAATCATTTTCCTTAGGTTCTTCCTCTTGTTGAGACTCCTTAAGTACATTTTCACCTTGGTTTTGATTATTTAAAATACCCGCATCATTATCATCCAAAAATTTTCTCGACAAGAATGGATCAGCTTCCTAAAAAATAACATGCATAGTTTCTTCTACTACTAACGTATGTTTATTATAAACTCTATAAACCTTACTGTTATTAGCATATCGAAGAAAAATTCCATAATCTGATTTAGCATCAAATTTACCAAGATTATATCTTGTCATTCAAAATAAAACACTTACATCCAAATATTTTAAAATAGGAAATATTAGGAGTCTTACCATTCTAGATTTCATATGGGGTTTTGTTAAACCCTCTATGAATCGATACCTGATTCACTACGTGGCAAGCTGTACTTACTGCTTCGGCCCAAAAGTAGGTTGGTAAGCGATTTTCTTTAAGTGTTGTTCTGGCCATCTCTTGAAGCGTCTTGTTCTTCCTTTCCACTACACCATTTTGTTGCGGTGATCTTGGTGCAGAAAAATTATGAGCATAACCATGCTCATCACAAAACTTACTATATCATCATTCTTAAACTCTCTTCCTCTGTCACTTCGAATGTTAATAATGGAACATTGCTTCTCATTTTGAACACGTTTACAAAATTTAGCAAGAATAGAAGTAACCTCACTTTTCTTAGTAAGAAAAAATACCCACGTAAGTCTGGAATAATCATCAATTATAACAAACGCATAAAACTTACCATCAAAACTAGCAACAGAGTTAAGCCTAAACAAATCAAGATGCAATAATTCACGATATCTAGACGTGGACATGTGCATCTTTTTCTTAAATGATGATCTAACCTGCTTGCCTAATTGACATGCATCACATACTTTATCTTTTACAAATTTCAAATCAGGTAGGCCACGTACAAGACTCTTCTTAGATAAATTAGAGATTAACTCCATACTAGCATGCCCAAGTCTTCTATGCCATAACCAACTACTTTCAGATAAAGCATTCAAACAAGATAAATTTTGGGAATTAAAATAATCAAATGAGCAAGTATAAACATTCTCAAAATGTGATGCAATTAACAAGATACTACTATCATGACTATTCTTAATAATGCACCTATCATAATCAAATATAACATTATAACCCTTGTCACATAATTGACTAATACTAAGCAAATTATGTTTAAGTCCATTAACTAGTAATACATCTTTAACAATAGTAGTACCATTACTGATATTACCTATACCGATAATTTTACCTTTTGCGTTGTCTTCAAAAGTCACATGACCTCCGCCTTTAGGTGTCAAAGATGTAAATTTTCTTTTGTCTCCCGTCATGTGTCGAGAACAACCACTATCCAGGAATCATTTGTCCTTTCTTATTAAAACTTTTAGAATAACCTGTAAGGAGCACCTCAAATAGTTCCTAAGTGGTCCCTAGTCTAAGTGGGTCCGATTTTGTTAGTTGGGACAATTTTAGTTCCTTTTGGAACCCAAACTTGTTTATAGTTAGATATTTTACCATAATATTTACGAATAGTATGCCCCACAACATTACATTTAAAACATCTAACAAGATTCTTGATTTCAGAAAAGAATTTGTGAAAACGTTTTTATTTAAAAAAATTCTGAAATTCAATACCGGCTTTATCAAAAACTCCACATGAACTTCCCAAAAGTATTTTCAAGTTATTTTCACTGCCAGTGAATTTGAGAACAATTGATTGCAAATCCATCAACTTGGATTTCAATTAATTGTTTTAAGATTCGTAGTCCATTACTTGCTTGTTTAATGTATTAATTGTACTTTGAATGACATTTATTTTAGAACACTGGTTTTTATAATCATGAGAAAGTTCTTGATAAATATCAAATAATTCATCAAAATCTAATAGACAAGAACTTGAACATTTAGTTACCTCACCACCAGTGGCCATCAATGCAAACATTGACATATCTTCACTATCTGATTTTTCTGAGCTACTTGAATCAGTATCATCCCAAGTAACCTTCATGGATTTCTTCTTACTCTTCTTTGCTTTCTTCTTTTCTTTCTTCTTCTTCGGTTCGGGATAATCATTTTAAAAGTGACCGGTCTTGTGACAGTTGTAACATTCCACTTTAGTCATGTTGAGGTTTCTTCTCCCGCGGAATGTGCACCGAGTCATTCTTCTAAAATTCTTTGTGAGAAGCGTCACATCTTTCTCTTGCTCATTGTCAATACTTTCATCATCACTATCATCATCTTTTTCAATTTTCTGAGCTTTTAGCACTAAGGATTTTCTTTTGCTATTTTCAGTATCATCCTCATATCCTTTAATCGTCGATTCATGAGTCATCAAGTTGCCAATGAGATTATCAATTTCGTATTTACCAAGATCCTTGGCTTCCTCAATTGCCGTCACCTTTAACTCCCATATTTTTGTTAAGGATCTTAGGACCTTTCGAACTCTATCCTCCATGGAGTATGACTTTCCAAGTTGACTCAAGTTATTGCAAATGATGTTGAAGCGAGTATATATCTCATGCATCGATTCATTTTCTTTCATTCTGAATAACTCAAATTTCCTCATAAGAGCGTTGATTTTTTATTGCTTCACTTGACTTGTCCCTTCGTGGGTAACTTGTAGCTTATCTCACATCTCCTTTGCAGATTTGCAACTTGAAACTCTAGAATATTCATTAAAATCTAAAGAGCAAAATAGAATGTTAATAGCCTGAGAGTTTATGGAGAGTTTCTGCTTATCAGAAGCAGTTAGTTGTTTCTTCTTCTTCTCAACTCCGTTTTCTATTGGAATAAACGGATCATCCTCGATTGTTAGCCACACATCGTAATTTGTAGCATGAAGGAATACTATCATTCTGTCTTTCCGGAATGAATAACTTTTACTTGCAAATAAAGGTTATCGGTGTATAGACTACCACACAGCTAGTGTGCCTATTATGTACGCTATGTGATCTTTGTTAGCTAAGTGTGTCGAGTTAAACCAGCTAGGATGCCAATTGTTGGCCCAATGAAATACCCAAGAGGAGGGATGAATTGGGTAATTAAAAAATATCAGAGAAAAAAATACTTTAATAACTCAAATAATTAATTTTAATTCTAAATTAATTATTATCTTTATATCACAGTGGAAATATAAAATCAGTTATGTGCACACCAAATAATAAAAATAAATAAAGTAAAGATTGTAATACACTAGAAATTTATATTGGTTTACTAAGTTACTCTTGGCTAATCCAGTCCTCCGAGTCCCACGGAGAGTCGCACCAACTAAACTCAACATTCCTTTAAAGGTATGAACCAAACCTTTACCAAGATTTTTTTACAAGCTTAGAATCAACCTTACAATTTTTTTTTTCATAGGTTAAGGAATAACCTCTACTTTTTACAGGCTCAAGAATAACCTAATTCTTTTTTAACACAAAGACAAAAGAATCAAAACCTCACAAACACTGTAAATATCCTTTTATCCGGTAAGGATTGAACCGTTATAAAATTCACACAAAACAATTCAATTCAGGAAGAATTACTGCCTCAATCTCTTTACAGGAAGAAACTGAAACCCAACTACCCTTAGATTAAATACTCCCAACAGTATTTAATTCGTCACTCAACTTACCAATTAAAAATTGACAAATGATTTTTCTCACTCGGAGTTTCTACTACCCCAGATAAATTAAAACTCGATTAATATCTCAAAATTAGTGATAGAAAAGTGAGATATTCAAATTTTGATTTTAAACAAAAATAGGTAATACGTAATTGAGCACGTAATCAAATTAATTCAATAAATTATTCAAAGATATTTTCAATAAAAAAATCAAAAAATAATTTCTAAAGATCGAATTCCAAAAATTAATTAAGCAATACTAAATAAAAAGTAATTTAGAAATATCTCACCCGGAATCCACCGAAAAAATAATTAGAACGATATTACTTCACATTCGGTAACAACAATGATTATCAGTAAATTATTCTCAAGAATGTCTCTTAGAAAAACTCTCAAAAATCTCAATATGATTTTTTTTAGAAAAGCTTAGTAATATCTCTTGATATCTCTTAATCTCTCTTAATGATATGAAAAATGTAGGTCTATATAAATGAGATTAAAATCAGCTCTCTAACGGTTAGTTCCCATTTTTTATAACACTTAATTGCTCTTATAGACCCCTTATATCACTAAGATTTCATTCTGGTTCAATTCACTTAATTATAACTTTTAAACTTCTCAATTAAGTCCCCTAAATATTTCTCAATCATAATTAAATAGAATAGAAACAATTATATGTACCAAATTGAGAAATATTCAAACTTAATGAACCAAATATATAGGGATAACATAATATGTGTTGCATATCTCAAATAATATTAAATCCATAAAATCTCTCATGAATCCTAACCAAAAAATGGCTAGTAACGGCTACTTTCAAATTAAAATCTAGAATTCCATAATATCCTGAAACAGATACATGAGTCGACTGACCAAAATCAGCAGTCGACCGCTCGATTCAGGATGTAGCCAAGCCAAAAATTTTGTGCCCATCGGTCAACCTATCTATAGACCTAGAGATTCAAAGAGTTCTATTTCTCTTCATAGGTTGATCGCTCTGTCGACTTATAGATACATAGAGTTCATATTTAAGCACAGGTCGACCTGCTTGTCGATCGAGAGATATAGAAAGTTTTTATTCTTTGTCTGGTCGACTTACCTATCGACTTATGAATACTGGATCACTTTTCTAAATTCGTTTTTAATTCATTCTTATTGATGTTTTTACCCCTTTAACCAATTTCTTTTCTTGGTGAGCTCCACTAAATATTTAAATTTAATTTTAATCAATTATAAATATTTCTTTTTTCAATTACACATAGGAGTAAATAATTTATCTAATTAGGATCCTATTAAAAACACACATATTTATAAAAATCATTTAAAAATCTTTTTATGTCGTGTGTGATCATAATTGGAAAATTAAGAGTTGAAATTTAACCTAAGTTATTTTCCCTAGGTTCTTCAAATTCTTCAACTTATTAATCATTCATTATCTTTATCATCATATCTTCATCATTTGGAATTAATAAACTGAAACACTTAATCAAACAGTTAGTTCCACAAAAAATATCAACCTTTAATTGTCCATCAAAATCTTAGGATCAACAGTGCTGATTAAATATTGTTTGGAGTATCTAGTTAGAGGTAGCAAGGGTTTCAATCTCTTCCAGTAAAGAAATTAAGATTTAATATTTACTTAAAGTACAAAAATGTTAGGTTACTATTTTCCCTTAAAAGAGCTAGGCGTGATTCTTCCTGATTAAAATTAATTGTGTGTGAATTGTAAAAGTTTATTCCTTACTTGGGAAAATGATATTTGGAGTATTTTTTGTGAGGTTTGATTATTTTCCTATAGTATAAAATAATTAGGTCAGTCTTTAACCTGTTAAAAAGATAGAGGTTATTCCTTAACTTGTAAAAAGAAAATTGTAAATGTTGATTCTAAGTCCGTAAAAGATTCATTTTGTAAAAGTTTGGTTCCTACCTGTTAAAGGAATCTAGTAGTTTAGTGGTTACGAATCTCCGTGGGGCTCGGAGGATTGGATTAGCTAAGATTATCTTGGTGAATCAAGATATATCATTGTGTACTACATTATTGATTTTCTTTATTTCTTATTGTTTGGGTGTACATCTAAACTTATACACTTATCCGCTGCTATATAAAGATAATAATTAATTTAAGATTAAATTAATTATTTGAATATTTAAGTGTTGAAAGATAAGAATTGACTTTAATTTTTATAACTACCCAATTCACCCTTCTCTTGGGTAGATCACTGAGCCAACAATAAGTAAGCCGTGACCTTTGCTTAATGTTATTTTGTAATTTGACCTTTTGGTGACAAAACATGTTGAGCAATGCACGTGGCAACAGTTGCAATTCATCCTCTTGCGATTGCTTGGCTAATGACCTACCATCTATATAATAAATCAGCTCACTTATAAAGAGGGCCGTCGGATCAAAAGACAAACATCAAAGACATTGGTAGTCGTCGGATCAAAATCATCATTTGAAAATATGTGCTACAGGACTAAAGACATTTTTTGGAGGGAAGTATTTTAGACCCTTGGATCTCATATCTAAGGGTTTAGATTGCACCATGAATGGGAGACATTTTTGACCTTAGGATTGTTTCTTATCCAATGGTAGATGTCAAATATAATTTTGAAACACTCTCTCTCATGTCACTGCTCTCTCACTTTCTTCATTCTCTCTCTCTATCGTCTGCTCTCTCACTTCTCTGCCTTCTCCCTCTCCATTCCCAAGCCCTACACCATCGCCTCGCCTAGCCGTCTCGCGAACTCGATCTCTGCCGTTCATCCACCACTGCCATCGCCGTCGCTCACCGTCGTTGCTCTCTCTCCCTCACCCGACTCACTGCCATGGATTTTGAGACGTGTCGATCTCGCTGTTCTCGATGTTGCCACGGTCGGATCTGGGTGGCGATGGCCGGCGGCGGTCGGATCTGGATGGGAGAGTTGAGGTACATGTTGATCGGCGAATTTGGACGAATCAATTTCTCTCTCCTTCCCTCGCGACGACGATAGCATCTCCAGCTTCTTGAACATGTCCACTTCGTCTCCTCCCAACCTCGGTAAGTTTTTACGGTGACATCCCTTTCTCTCTTAGGGCTTCATTTTCTTACTTTTGTTTGATCGTGTTTCCCCATGGCTTTCGTCGCCGCCCTCACCAACGCCATCGGACTCGCCACTTCCAGCGCAGTAGCCGTCGTTGTTGATTGGCTGGATCGCGATGGCGATGGCTGCCGATGGCCGGATCTGGATGGCGTTGGCCGGCGGTTGGTTCAAGCTTCTCTCTCTCTTCTTTCAATTTACAGGATGTAGAGATCGATTTTAGTGGAATTTCTTAGTGTGTGTGCATCAATTCATTATTGAATGTTTAATTATTTTTTTTCGTGTTTCATCATATTTGATCTCTTCTTCTTTTTGTAAAATCAACAAATGAAAATTGCTTCTTGGTATGTGTAAATATCAATTCTGAATTGTAGAATTCAGTTAATGTTTGTGTGTAAGTATCAATTTTGACACATATTTGTGTGTTTGTGTTGTCGAATAACAGAGGCTGAAAGAGTGGAGCAAGGGAGGTGTCCATGGAAGGAAGTAGATGAGGGACTCATCAGATGAGTCCACTGCAAGTAGGGAAATGGGGATGAAAATTAAAGGTAAGGCTTTTTTAAGGAAAAGGTGAATCAACCTTTTCTTTTCTTTTTAACAGTGAAAAAAAAAAAAAAAGCTTTTCTGATCGGACTATGAACTATATTAACTGAATTCAAAAGATTTGTGGAAGAGAATGATTTGAAAAAATGTTTAACCTGTGAAAAACTAACATTGCTTTTCCATTCCCTACATTTAATAATTTGTTCACTCTAAAATTCATGCTCAATTTTGCTGAAATTTCAGGATTATATATATATATATATATATATATATATATATATATATATATATATATCACTGGCGATCTTCTGCACTTTTTTAGGCATTTAGTTGTTTAAATGTGTTGTCGTTGACAACTATCGAGCTAAACGATCCAGAGTCATCTAGCTAAGGTAATATTGCCTATTTTCGTTTCTTTCTTTATTGTTTGTTTATTTCTGATTGCCTGGTGGATAGTTATATATATAGCACATTTATTTTGCAAACTATTATTGCATGTTAGATAGTTCTAATAATTCTGGTGCATAATTCTCCTATATGTGCTTTAATTTAGAGTGAGAGATTCGTTTGAATTTGTTGTTCTGTTGGAATTGTGGAATGGTGGTATGATTGGTTTAGTGTTGGTGTTGTTAGATAATCTCTATGTTAAATGCAATGCTTTTTAGGTTTCTCTTACTTTTTGCAGTTCAAACTTCTCTTTACTAAAGTGTTTTTACTTGAATTTTGCCATAGAAAGACCTGAATCTCTCACTCCCTTAGATCTACCATAGACTTGAATCATTCTCTCTTTCTCAGATTTCTTACTGTCAAGAATTTCACATAAATGCAATGCTTTTTATGTTTGTTGTTGATTTCGACCCATGTTTTAAATTGTTACCTTCTTAGTGTTTTAATCTAAAAAAGATTTTCAAGCTGAATATGGTTGAAATTAGACACCTTTTAACTATTACATATATGCAATGTTTTTTATGTTTGCAAACTCCAAGGTTTTAATCACCAATTTTGTTTGGGATTCTAGCATGTAAACTTCATCGATTTGATTCTTTTTTACCCATTCTTCTACATTCCTGCATAAAACTCAATTTTCATGCACTTGGCATAACAGAAAAGAGAGAAAAATGTACTAACTGAAATTCATAAAAATTTGAAAAAAAAAATGTTCATAATGTTGATTTCAAATAATGTTGATTTGATCCATCTCCCGCCATTTTGAATCTACTATCATTATTTTGATTGTGTTTATAAATCGATTAAATTTAGTTTTTTTTTTCCTTTGATTTTGTTTGATTAGTGTTTTTGGTGTAGGAATTTTATTGCATTTGCTTACAATATGATTTGAATATGATTTGCAGGTCATCCATGGATATCGGAGGCCAATCATAAGAAGATTTGCAGCTCGATGGACTGCTAAAAGCTCACACTCGAGACCTGTACTCACGCCCGCCGCTGTGATTTTGCACAATGTTCAATGAGGTTGATGCTTAAATCCTTGAATATTGTGTATTCGGAAAAAAAACATATTTGTATTAGTTCTCTAATTTCTGTTTCTGTTCTTAATTGTTTGTTTTTGTTCCAATTACTGAGAATAGACCAAAAACATCTAAAAACATTCTTAATTTTTCCTAGAGGATCAAGTTGGAGCTTGGGCTGTCTCAAGAGGATCACGTTGGCGTTGTCAATCCTCAAACACTCTCCCAGTTTCAGCAACAAATGGGGCAAAGCGGTATGAAGACAATAGAGAGAGAGAGAAGCTTCTCTGTCTGCGATGAATCAAATTTGTGAATCGAATATTCATTTTTCTTTTTCCTTCGGCCAAAAAAGGTACAAAAACATAGTGGAATATCTGTGTTTATGATTCAATAACTGTTTTTTATTGTAGTTTTATAGATATGAAGAGATTGTACTTTTTGTGTTTCGTGTTTTGATTTTATGAGGCTGCTGAGTGAAAATCTGATTGTAAAGAAAAATAATGGAGTTTGTCAACATATTATCGTTTTTCTCCATATTGTATGTATCAATTTCACACCTCCATAAACTACCAGCCCTCTGTTGATTTCACATCCACCATTTCCGAAATTCTCAATTCTCCAACTTCTGATTTCTGATTTTTTTGTTGGTTCAAACTGATTTTTTTTGTGTATTCATTATAATTTTTTTTTTATTTCCAGCTTCTCTTGCCGCCACATGTGTTTCTATTCCTTTTAAGTTTTGTTCTATTCCGTCAGTTTTTTTTAACATAGTTGATTTGTTCTGTTCGTTTTTAATTACCCTATTCCATTTAATTTTTGTTCCTCTTTTTGTCTGTTTGGATTGAAGATGAGACACAATGTAAGCTATTATCAATTTCTTTGGGTTCTTTTATTATATAATAATGTGGATTTTATTTTCCTTATTGCTATTTTCATTTTGCAATGAAGTGGGATGGAAATTCTATAGTTGGAGATAAAGAGTTCTATACTTGAAGTATGAGTTGGATGAGGTAATTGCAACAACACTTGATTTCTATTATGGTTTGTTTGTATGATTTTTTCGTAGGATTCATTGGGAGTAGGTGTTTGTGTATTGATTCGTCTAAAATTTTGCCTCTAAATGTTGTTTTTTATTCTGCTTTGAAGCATTTAGGAACTCTAAAATTCACAGTGCCTTAACATGTCTATTTGATTGTTCGAATCAAATATACCTGATGAGTTTCCATATATTTTTACTTTTGTTTCATAGTTTATGTAAGACTTTGCCATAAAAATGCTTTTAAATAACTATATTCTTGATTTTTGTATTAACCTCTAAACTTGACTTTTGTCACATACAGGGTTCTGTTTTTGAGTCACCCAACATAAGATCAAGAACTCTACCTGAGATCTCTTTGGCCATCCCTATCCTACCAAGGTATCTTCAATTTCTTTCCCAAATGAAAATAAGGGAGTTAATATTAACAGATCTCAATGAGGTTCTTGGGAAATCCAGTACAGATGGGACAACTTCAGATGCTGGCAAGAGTGGAGGCCTCTTTGAAAAATTAAAGAAGATTCCACTGGTAAGTAGTGGTCATGAAGTCTTCAGCAATATATACACTAGACACTTCATGTTTTTTTTTTGGATATGTTCATGCCAATGCACTTCATGGGTTTATCTAATTTTTCCATTTTTTTTTCTTTTGTAAATAAGCGTTTTGTTTATGTTCATCCCTCTGTTTTCTAGAATGGGCATGAGCCTTAACTTGGAAAAAGGGGGGGGAGGGGGGAGGGGGGGGGCGCAGTGATAATTGTCATCACTTTGAATTTTATATTGTTGTATTTGTAATATACATTGTTAGTTGGTGACGGTATTTAAATGTTAATTTTTTGTTGATATTTTAACAAAACAAGTGTCAAATGTTATATAAATAGAAAAATTATGTCAATGTGTTTTTAGGTTTAACATTTTCTTTACACCCGTGCCTTTAGGCACGGGTTATATGCTAGTTATTGGATATGATTGATCTCATGAAGTTATCCCTAATTTAGAATACTTTAGATTCATGTTTTTTGGTGCAGGTGTGGACTAACCGCATCATTTTTTAATATGCTTCCAGTTGGATGTCTGAATAAAGAACATAATTTACTTTTCACCAAATCTAAAATATATTTTCATTATTCTTTCTATCATAACCCAATATCCTACTATCCCATGTTTTTGCAGGAGTAGAATGAAAAACAATTTGGAATAGATAATACTGAGAATTCTATTTCATTCTATCCATCAGTGTTGAAATGGCCTTTGTGTATTCTTTTGGCCTATAGGACTATGAGTGTACGCCCAACTGCAAAATTGACTAGCATAATTATATGGTCTCTCATTTGTTCAAGAGAGAAACCAACAAGTAGGTCGAGGAAAAATGAGTTGTTCATTGTAGAGTTGGGAAGCTTAAAGAACGTTATAATCTTTGTTATTGTTCAAAGCTCTTGTAATGGAGGTTTACTCAAGGTCATTTTTGCCTGATATTTATAGTTTCTTTTCCCCTTTTTATGTACCGTACAACAGGGTACTTTTTAGCATGGTAAGGCATTACTCCTCCCAAACCAAGCAATAAATCCGTTGTCATTTATACCTGATATTTACGATTTCATTTTCTTTACACTTCTATGACAGAAATCTTGTTAGACAATATGAAATATTTTTGTCATATAGAAATGCTATTTGAAGACATGGTGGTCTTTAAATTAAAGCTACCGGAAGAAAGATCAGAAAAAAACATGATAATGTCATGTTTAATTTTTATTTTCGTTATAAGTTTATAGGATAAAAATATGATTTTTTTAATGTTTGACCCATATTTCACACTCTCTCTCCTCAATTACCCTTTTAAGAAAAAAAGTTATTTTATAAACCTTCGTGGAAATATTTTTAGCATTTGATTCATGATAGTTAAAAAGTATGATTGCATGGACAAGAGTAGGCGGCGACAAATGCAGCTTCATTGCTCACGATCTTAGGTTTATTTTAACGTTTTGTGAATGCTAATTTAGGATTTTTTTTCAATGTTTGATTTTGTTGTTCTCGTTGATTTGTGAATGTTTTGGTGATTGTTTTTGTTTGATTGGTTTTGTTTTTTGTGATTGTTCATATCATTTTTTTTTTGTGAATGTTTAATATCGGGGTTTCAATATTTCAATTTGGTGTTTCTTGATGGTTTTGTTAAAAACGTGTAAATATATTAAAATATTTAGAAATAACAAAATAAGAAATGTGAATATTCATGTCTGATTATCTTTTTACATAATGACATTGTATGTAAATAATGAAAAAAATAGATCAAGAATAAAGGACTATTCTGTGAAAACTAAAAATTTTATTATATTATTTGAGAGTTCATATTATCAAAAAATCTCTTAGGTCTCTATATTAAATTTTTCATAAAAATATGTCCTATAAATACATTTCTTCATTGTTGTAACTAAATTATAGTCTCCGGGCAGGTACTCAATGCACGTGCCCTCCTCTTGTTTTAACAGAAACATTAGAGAGCCAGAGATGCGAAGCACCGAAAATGGGAACCAAAATCACAAACGACCTCCCCGAAGGGGTCACAGTTGGCGGCTACATATTGACATCGAAATTAGGAGGAGGACCACTCTCGACAGTGTGGAAGGCGGAGCACTGGACTAGTGGCGAAGTGGTGGCTTTGAAGCAGGTCCGCACCTCCAATCTCACCCGTAACCTCAAGAACTGCTTGGACTGCGAGCTCAGGTTCTTGTCCTCTGTCAATCACCCCAACATCATTCGCCTCCTCGATGTATTCGAGGTGAATTTTTCTTTCAATTCAACTGCTTTTCCCAGTTCATTAATTTTAATTTCTAGGGATAAGTTTACCTGGCGTATGATCTTCCTTAATTGGTCAACTACCTTTTGAATATAATATTATTTGCTCTTCGAGGTTACTTTAGCTTCCTTTATTTGCTTGCCTGACACATAAGTATCAACTTCAAATGAGGCCCCTCTCCTCTCTCCTCACATTGGAAATGGTTGATGTAAATGGTTCTTCTGGGGTCCAGCATTCTCCTGAAGTTTTGACTGTTGAAGCGATATTATTCTTGAAAGAAATATCTGAAACCGGTGACGGGTGACCTTACAACTTATTCTGACAAATTATCATTCCCGAACTTAAAGGAACTTGTTGGTCCTGAATTAGACATGGATGTTCAATTACCAGCTGAATCTGTCTGCGGAGGGTGGAAGAATTATGCCGTCTGTCTAAGGTTAACCATAACGAAGGATGAATGAATAGGGCATGTAGGTTATAGTGGTATTTCAGTCTTTCTTGCATGTATTCCCATGCGCCCCAATCTATCATCTTTTTAGCTTGTGTAATGTACTGTTTTTACCTCTCAGAATGACATTTGAAGTTACCTGTATGTTCTCTGTACTTGTCATCTGTGTCAACGGACCAACTCACAGTGAAACTTGATGATTTTATCTTTTAGGCTGAAGCCTGTGTTTTCCTGGTATTGGAATTATGTGCTGGTGGAAATCTAGCTTCCTACATCCGGTATCATGGCAGAGTACCAGAATGGATAGCTAAAAAATTCATGAGCCAGCTTGGTAGTTTTCCATTCACAGACTAGCACATAGCTTTCCTCCAGATTGGAGACCGTCGTCAATTTTGTGCTGATGATCACTTAATTGCAGGAGCTGCTTTGCAGGTACTGCACTCCCACTGCATCATCCACCGAGACTTGAAACCAGAGGTATGAATAAAATTGTTACTCCCTCCATCTCAAAATACTTGCCCTACTTCCTTTTTATTCTGAATGTCCCAAAATAATTGTCCACCTTCCTTCTTACTAAACATACTTCATCACCTTTTTCTCTAACTCACCTTCGTCTTAATCACTCATTTAAAATTCAAAAAATTTCAACACTTCTACACCTTTCCCAATAAGGGCAGTAGTGTAAAGTTAAAAAAATCCACTCACTATCTAAAATTTTGTGCAAACGCTAACAAGACATTATTTTTATGATGGAGTACTAAATATAAACAAAATTGTTACTCCAACTAGTGAGAGAATTTTAAAAATATTTCGTGCGTGCACATGAGGACATATATATATGTGTGTGTGTGTGTACACACACACAAAATTGACGAATCACATCTTGAATGATCGATTGCCCACTTTCTTAGTGCATCATTTAGAAAACAACTCCCTACCCCACGTTTCTCATCGCAACTTTCCTTTCCTTGAGCTACCTATGAGTTCTACCTTTTTATTCGTTGGAAAACTATTAGGAATGAAGTCCACATACTTTATGAAACCTTGTATAGTAGTGTATTTTAAAATAAGAACCAACATCTAGTTTGTCACTTTACGCATAGATTGCTAATGGGTAGGATCCCTGCCTTATGCATATACTATGTATCCCCGTTGCACCCCTATCATAGAATTTTGGAAATTGTCAAATTCCCAAACCCAAATCCCCAAATACTGCATCACCCCACCCGTATTCGTGCTTCTTATTTCAAAAGTACTATCATTGTTAATAAGAAATTAAAGCACAAGCTCAATATCAATTATTTTAGGCCCGTTTGTTTAGTGTTTATGTTCCCTGATTTTTCTTCCTATTCCCAGAATTTTGAGATTTTCCTGATATTTCCAAATTTTGGGAGTAATCTCAAATTTCTTAGGAATTTGAGGAAAAAAGAAAAAAACTTGATCCCATTTCATTTCCCAAAAACTATTCCCAAGTTATTTCCATTTCTTCTCTGCAACACCATCTTCCCGCTCTATCTCTCTAATCTTTTGCTTCGTCTTAAGCACAACACCGCCTAACCCACTCCACCTCCATCAACCACCATAGCGATCAATCCTCTGCTTTGTCGCCAACAACACCGCCCAATGATAGCCCCGCCGCCATTGATCCCCTATTTCGTCTTAAGCGCAACACTTCAATCTCTCTAGCTGAAGCAAAAAATCTGACCTAGAATCTGCAATTTTCATTGGGGCTTGATCTCAAATTTGAAATGGAGGATGAGATGGTTTAGATATGCAATTCTCTCTTACCCTTCTCTTGTTTTTTGCTTCGATCGACAAGACCAAGGAGTGATTTTTCCCCCCTTTTTATTTTTTTCATTGGGTCTCACTCTCTACTCTCTCTCTCTCTCTCTCTCTCATACACACGTACAGTCCTCTGTTACATGACTTACAGTAAAGGGGCTACTGGAAATTAGGGTTAGATGATGAGAGCGCCAGCCAACTTGTCATTGATTGGCGTTGGAGCCCATTCTTTCGGCTGATGGGACGAGGTCAACAAATGGTGTTTCTTGATGTTATGAGGACAAAAGAGGGGTGGTGTAGCATGGTGGTGTTTCTTGATGTTCATCGAGGGAGATGAACATAGAAAAGAAAAACAAAAATAGAAAACAAAAAGATTTTTCTTAATAATATATTTTTAAGAAAACGAGAAGGGTATAAAAAATTGAACTCTTCTTCCCCAAATCGAACCATATAACTCCTCTTGTTTGCAACCAAATGCGTTTTTTTTTGTTCTTTAGAAATTATAAAAACATTTTAAGAATAATTATCGTTACCAAATGCAATTTTGTTCTCAGAATTATCGAGAACAGAAACATAATTCTCATCCTATTTTGTTGGGAGTAGAAACAAAAAAAGCAGAAACGTTAATCAAACGCCACTGTAGTCGCCAATTGTGATCTCATTAATAGTACAACAATTAAGCCTTTGTCCCACTTAAGTAGGGTAGGCTACATGAATCTGTTTACGCCATAATAAACGATCAAGAGCCATCCCCTCAGTCAGGTTCAATGTCATCAAATTAAATCTAATTGTCTCGTCAATCTTCTTAGGCCCAGCTCTCCCTCTATTGGCCCCCTGCACTTGAATTAAATCACATTTTCTCACTGGTACTTCTATGGGTCTTTTATGTACATGTCCAAACCATCGTAAACGGTTTTTTTTTTTTTTTTCATTTTCTCTTCGATGGGTGTTATTGCTAAATTCTCTCTAATAGTTTCATTCTTAATTTTATTCATTCTCGTCTTCCTACTCATCCACCGTAGTATCCTCATTTCTGTTACACCAATTTTTTGAACATGCTTTGTTTTTATTGCCCACCATTCTGAACCATACAGAAGCGTGGTTCTTATTGCAGTTTTGTAGAATTTTCCTTTGAGTTTCAATGGTATCCTACGATCGCATATCACCCTAATTGCATTTCTCCACTTCAACCATCCTGCTTTGACTTTATGGGTAATATCCTCCTCTATTTGGCCATTACTTTGAATCATTGAACCTAAATATCTAAAATTATCCACCTTTGGAATCTTCTCATCTCTAATTTTGACCGCACTATCATCTCTTTGCGTATTATTAAAATTTCAATTGTGATCTCATTAATAGTGATGGACTAAAATCATGATAATACATGTATATGTGTTATTCCTTCAAACTAAAATATAGGATTTTTTTTTTTTTTTTTTAAATGAGTGTGTTTATAGAGTGAAGAGTTGGAGTAAACTGATCTCGGATAAGCATAAATAATATTAAAATCAAAACAAGTCATGCTGTCAAAACAGGTGGTGGTCGACGACAAACGTAGTTGACTATCTAAAACAATCCTAGTGTATTAATTGATTGCGATTGATTTTAATCACTTAAAACTCATGTTTTAACTACATCTTAAAAGTCAATTCGAATCAATAAGAGAATGAAATGCAATTACCGAACGACAATTCATCAACTCGTTTCAAAACTCTTTGAATGCTTATTTGAATTATGGTATAAAAACCAATGAAAACCGGCTTAATTTTGGAAAACCAGCTTAGGTTTTGGAAACCATTTACAAGCTCATTTTGAATAAACTTGATGCAAGTTTCTGAAACCATTTAACGAGTATTCAAATATGTGATTGCATAAAATATATAATAAATGTCCATCCAAATAATGCTAAATGTCTATAAGTCACATAGATGAATAATGAACAAATTTCACCAAAAATAGATCTCGTCATTTATGAAATATACCTTTCAAAAATATTTATGAAGTGTCTGATATTTCTAAGTGTGTGAGGCAATTTAGAGGAGAAATAAGTGCAAAAAGATCATATTTGTCCGAAATAACCTTTGAAAATCACAGAAATAAACCTGCAGATTGGCACTAAATAATTGACTACATACCCCTTGTTTAGTTAACTAAATCTGGTCAGAAACTGATTTGTTGCTCTATGTTCTAGTTTAAAATGGCAATATTATCTCAATGTTGGAAGATATCCAACTTATCAATTCCTCCTTCAAAATGGTATGTAATACCATTCCTCCAAGTTTCCATCTTTTTTCTGAAGACAATTACCTTTGAGACCACCACTTAACAAACATATGATCAAGTGTAGCCTACTACTAACATTAAGCACATTGATGTCAAGAGAACTAATAAAACACATGTTTCGTTATATCTTAATGCTGAACATCACATAAGCAATATCATTATTTTTTGATTTCGATACATTTTTCTTCTCAAAACTTTTTGTATCCTCAAAGCCTACTGTTGTTGAAGTTCTTTGTGGATGTAAATCTCAGTTATCCATTTTTGAACTTTTTCATGGTGTTGTTTTTTTGCCACTTTCTTCTATGACATTTTTCTTTACAAATGAAACTTTCTGTTTCTCTTTTGATACCCATTTTGACTTGGGTGTTTGCTCTTTGATTAGTTCAATTTTTTGCAAAAAGAATACTTTGTACTACTTTTTGGTATCCATCTCATTTTGGATCCGTTTTTTAGTATCAACATGATTTTTTCTATATGCGCATGAGACTTTATAATAATCAATTCTTCCACCATAATAGCATTTAGAACTAGGATGATCATTATTCTTTCTAACATGATAACTCCCATAAGAAGTAGAACATACATCTTTTTGGTCAATAGGTCATTTATCTTGTCTAGTGTGATAATCGTATCTTCAATAGAACTACAAGTAGATGAGGAAGCAAGATCATTACAATGACTAATATTCAAGGTAGAATCAATTTTTTGAAAATCATTATTAGCCTTTTAAAGTTTTAATTCATAATCTTTAGATTTAGAAAGATAAAGCTCAAGTTCAGATTGTGTTTGTTCAATAATTTTTCTAAAAAGCTCACTTTTGGTTTTAATATTAAGGGTTTTCATAATAACCAAATCAAACTCATTTCTTGAACCATCTAATTCATTTTTTGAAACTTTGTTTTCATTTTCAAGAGTTTCTATTTTCAAATACAATATTTCAAGTTCATCACTTTAATTGTCAAATCTATTTTTCAAGATATTATTTTCATTTTCAAGAGTCTCCAACTTTTGATTTCAAAATATTGTTTTGTTCTTCAAGCAAAATAATTTTCCTTTTCAAAATGGAATTGGACTTTAACATGTTAGTAGCAAAATTGTAAGTTTCTTCTTAAGTACTATTAAAACTATTATAAATATCACATATCATCAATAAGTGTAGATGTGTTATGTAGATTTACCTCGGAACTGAATAGATTCAGCCCATTCTGATCAGAAGGCTCGGCTCGAGAAATCATTTAAGTAGATTTCCTTATAGGTGCTTGCTATCTTTTTCCTTTGCCATGATGGCCCTTCATTTTCAGTTGTGTCAGTACTTTGCAACACTTGAGGCTAAGAAAAGTTTATGATCTTTTCTACGAAGTGGTTAAGGTCAGTCACAGTAGATTGAGTTTTGATCCCAATTGTTGGCCCAAAGATAAAAACCAAAAGGGTGGAGGGGCGAATTGGGTTTGTAAATTTTCTTCTTAATTCAATCAATTCATATTCTGAACTGAAATTTGCTTAGTAATGCTAAGGGTTTGCAGCAGAAAAATCAATCTAAGCAATAAACAATAATATGAAAGAGAGTGGAGAATAAGGAAAGAGACAATTAAACCATAACAAAATGATTTATAGTAGTTCGACAAGCCAATTTACCTACATTTACTTCTCTGACCTCCAACGGAGATTTAAATCTACTATATCAATGATCCTCTTATGGATGGGAACCAAACCATTAAAGCAACTAAAGGTGCCTCCCTTCGTTTCCCCAATCTAATTTTCGAGTTGAGATTAAACTGGCCAAATCACTTGAGAATAACTCTTTTGAAGAGTTCCTTTCGATCTTCTTTTTGTCTTTCAACCTCCAAAGGCTCCTCCCTTGGATCGTCCAATTTCTCTTCGTAGATATTAGATTCTTCAACCTCTTGAGAATCCCCTCCTAAAGATAACCAAATAACAACAACAACGAGAAGTAAGTCTTTGTCCCACTTAAGAAGGGTTTGAATTTGTTTGTGCCATACAAATCTTTCCAAAGTTATCCTCTCAGTTCAAGGCCATTAAATCCTTTTAAGTTGTTTCGTCGAAAGTCTTCTTAACCCTCCCTCTCTCTCTTGTAGCACCATCCACTTGAATTAAATCACATTTCCTCACTGGTGCTTCTTGGAATTTCTATGCACTTCTCCTCAAGGGTGCTATTTATAACTTCTCTTGATTAACTTCATTCCTAATTTTATCCATTCTTGTTTTATCACTCATTTACCTTACAATCATTACCTCAGTCACGCTTATTGTTAAACACGCTTTTTGTTTACCGCCTAACATTCTGAACCATATAGAATCGCCGGTCTTATTGTAGTTTTCTAAAATTTTTCTTTCAATTTGAATGATATATTATGATCAACTATTATCCCAATGTCACTTCTCCACTTTAACCATCTTGTCTTGACTCTTTGCGTAATATCATCCTCGATTACGCCATTACCTTGAATCATAGAATCTAAATATCTAAATTGATTAATTTTAGGGATCACTTGATCTCTAATTTGTACCATACCATCATCTCTCCGAGTATTATTAAAATTGCAGTGCATGTATTTCATCTTATTTCTACTAATCCTCAAGTCTTTACACTTTAAAGTTTCTCTCCAACTTTCTAACTAAGTGTTAAGACCCCATTAGTTTCATCAACTAATACTATATCTTCTGCAAACAACATACTCTAGGGTACACTATATTGGATGTGTTTCGTGAGTTCATCCATCACTAGGATGAAGAGGTAGGGACTTTGAGGTAATCCTTTCTTAATTGGAAAGGTATAAGCATCACTTCTTCCTGTTCAGATACCTGTGACTATACCTTCATACTTGGCCTTATTCACCTTAATATACACCTTGCATACTTGCTTCTTTTTTAAAACACACCACAATACTTCTTTGGGTACATAATCGTAAGCCTTTTCCAAGTCCTCAAAAACCATATGTAAATATTTTTTTTTTCTTTATATTTGTTAATCCAAATTGATTATTTTCTACGCTCATTTCATTTCTTACGCTGTATTCTATCACTTTCTCCAAAAGTTCCATGGCGTGACTCATAAGTTTTATGCTCGAATAATTTGTACAACTTTGAACATCTCCCTTATTTTTGTAAACAGGCACTAAAGTACTTCTTCTCCAATCAACCAACATTATTTTATTCCTCTATTAAGTTATTTAAAAGCCTAGTAAACCAATCTATCCATCTCCCAAATTCTTCTAAACTTCTAGGGATCTCATCTGTCCAATTTCTTTTCTGTTCCTCATCTTCCTTAGTGCTATTCTAACTTCCAAAAACCTAATTCTCCTATAAAACCCGAATCCTATCTGGAGGCCAATTAAGTAGTTCTAAACTAGGTTCTCGTGCATTTTTTTTGTAGAAAGCCAATGGGCATAACTCACTCTCAAACGACGCTTTGTAAGAGGAGATTTGCTCGACGTTTTATATAGCTCAAGATCAGGTAACACAAGTGATGTGGCATTCAACACCCCCTTCACGTGCATGGTGGACTTTGCCAACCTACTGCGAACGAATATTGGGGGAAAGGTCCAACAACGATTTGGAATTTAACACACTTCCTCATATGTAGGGTGGACTTTTAGCCAAACCACTACAAACGGATATCGGGGAGCCCAACATCGATGTAAGATTCAACACGCCCAACGTTATATAGGAGGCCTTGGTCTGATACTATGTAGAAACCCAATGGGCCTAACTCACTTGCAAAAGACGCCTTGTGAGAGGAGATACGCCCTCCATTTTATATATAGCTCATGAACAGGTAACACAAGCGATGTGGGATTCAACACTTCTCATTGAATAAACTATGAAAATAACTTTTTCTATTGTTTCACAATCTCTTCATCCTTGACCAAAACCTTTGGTCAACGTCTTTGATGCATCTTACATTTCCAATATATTTAGCCTTCCTTTCATAGCTAGTAGCAAGTTTATATATATATTCACTTGTTCATGTCTTTTCTGTAACCCTTACTTGTTAATTTTATCCTTGAACAACTCTTATCTTTTCTTCTTTTAGATATCTCCAACATAACCTTTTTTGTCTATTTACCTTAAACTCTTGCTACTAACCCTTGAACTTTAAATCGGTTACAGTGAATCTATGTTGAGTATTGATACTCTCTATGGGAATTATTTTGCAATCCTTACATACTAAAGGACAACTCATTCTAGTAAAAACAAAGTCTATTTCGCTACTCATTCGACCCATGTGATAAGATGTTCATCCGCTTCCTAAAAGGCTAAAATATGTATTCAAAAGCACTAAATCATACGCCGTTGCAGAATCTATAATCCTCTCTCCTATTATGTTCTTCTCCCCAAATCCATAACCACCGTGTACTTTCTCATACGTCCCACAATTCTTCTCTACATGTCCATTCAATTCCCCAATAAATATTTTTTCTTGGATAGGTATACTTTGAATAACTGCATCTATATGCTCCCAAAACTCTCGTCTAACATTCTTCTTGCAACCCAACTTGAGGAGCATGTGAACCAAGGTTAAAAAAATTGTGGAACTCCTCGATACGAGGAACAAGAACGGGAATGCAGTGTGACAATATTGGTGGAATGAGGTACAATTGGGGTAGGTTTCTTGGTGTCGCTATGTAGGAATGGAAAACAATGATCCGGAACGAGGAACACCTTTTAGGATCGCTTTGACCTTATAGTTGTTGATGTGTGTGTGTGTGTGTGTCAAAAATGCACATTAGTGCATACATCATTAAAATCCAATGAAATGTAAGTGGAAAGTTTTGAATTGTAAATATAAATTAAATCAATAGCATAAAACAATAACCACACATTATTCTTCAAAATCCAAAATGTAAAAAACAACAATAATAAATTGTCTAGACTCTTGAATACTAAAAATAATAACAATAAAAACTTATCGGCAACAACTGACTGTTCTTAATAGGTCCTGATTTGAAATAAAATTAAATAGTCCTTTCCCCCTTGTGTTTGGAAGATGAAGATGATGATGGTCCTCCCCCCACGAGCAAAATTTGAAATTTGTGATTGGCGAACTCTGCTTAGCAATGAATTTGCTGACTAGGGGATGGATTTGAGCTTGGAACATGAACTGGAGCTACTGGATTTCGCTGATTATTGACTCTTTCATCTTCTTGTTGCTCATGTTGATTGTTAACACCCTCGTTCATTATGCTTCCCTATCACATCTCTTCTAATCTCACATGGGAATCATCTATCACGATGGCCTCCGGATCAACATCCCACTTCTATTATACCTCGAAGAATGGCTCTCGAAACCAACTAATGTTGTGTGGCATAGAAACTCTTTGCACATTGATCAGGACCAATATCTACAAAAGGCTCGCTTCCTCTATAAGGCATACCAAAGGTAGGATTGGCTCTCCCAGATAGGGTCATCGTCAGTCATGGCCATTTTCTAGTGGGCCAACCTTCAATGGGATATTCCAATAGACTTTGGGATAAAAGAACTAGGTAATTGTCTCTTCCTCTTTGTATTCCCCTCTGAGCAAGACGATCACATACTAGTCACTCCATTAATGAGGGCGATTTCTCTCTTGACGAAGTGGACTAGCGCTATAATCGCCGAGGCTCGTTTGGATCAAAGTAGTGGTTCTTCCAATCTTGGGATAAATATATTTGTGTGAAGACAAAGCAACCAAATGCGTAGAACAAATAAATCCCTTTACTTGCGCAATTTGTGTTAATTACATTTCTACAAGTAATCTTATTTTATTCCTATATCAGTTCCATTCATTCTGCAATTCCATTCCAATCATATTCCATTCAAAGTTCAAACCAAACATACCATTAGTTTTCTTTATGTTGTGTCAGAAGTTAATATCATTATTATTCTTCCTTTCATAGTTTTGCCCCCAATTTTTCATATTATCTTAATTATTATTATTAAAATTATTATTATTATTAAAAATTATTAGTATTATTATTGTTATTATTATTATTATTATTGTTGTTGTTGTTGTTGTCGTCGTCGTTGTCGTCGTCGTCATCGTCATCGTCGTCATTGTTCTTGTTATTGGCGGCTCCATAAGCTGAACTTTGAAGATGGTGTGAACTGATTTTTCGTCATTTGACTTTAATATGCGATATTTACTATTGTTGATAGATTCCGAATGACTTGAATTGGCTAATCTTAGCACTTGTGAAGCAGAACATTCTCTTGTCTAGCTTTGAAAGTGATGCAACGGTTAAGGTTGCCGACTTTGGACTATCAAGGTAGTTTTGAAAAGTAACTATTATTGAAACTTTTTATGCAAGGGTAGCTCAATTTGAACTTCATCCAAAATATCATTATTTGCATCAAATACCAAAAAAGAAAGGAAAAAAATTGATTATTTTCTTGGACCAGGATGTTAAAACGGGATGATTTTGCCGGGACAGTTTGTGGATCCCCACTATATATGGCTCCAGAAATTCTACAGTTTCAAAGATATAATGAGAAGGTAACTACTTCATTAAGCACCTTCACTAAAAGTATAGAGGAAAAACCCGCAAAGCTGACTTTGAACCTCTTTTAGGTCGACATGTGGGGTGTTGGGACTATTCTCTTTGAACTTCTTAATGGCTACCCGCCTTTTCATGGTAGGACTAATGTTCAGGTAGCACCTTGAGCTTAGACTCGAGTCTCTTTTGAATTCCGCAATATCAGTTTGCTCAACTGATTTTTTCTTCATTCCAGCTGCTGCAGAACATCAAGTCATGTAAATTCCTTCCATTTTCTGAGCTGGTCCTTCCCGGATTGCACCCCGACTGTGTTAACTTGTGTTTGGGACTATTGTCTATAGATCCAGGTTCAGTAATTTATAATTTTCCTTGTAATAGTGCCTCTTCAGATTTATTCCTTTGTATTTTTTTTTTTATCTAAAATTGATTATTCTCCCCAATTTTGCAGAACAACGTTTGTCCTTTGATGAGTTTTATCAGCATAGCTTCTTGAAAATACAAAGCTAGGGCGATCAAAGTCACCCATGACAACCAATGATGGATTTTTTTCCGTCTTGTGACACTTCATTTGAATCGTTGATATGTTCTCACTGTTCTTTCTGTGCTGTGGCTGGACTGCTGGAGACTTGTGGATGGTGGCTGTTTGTTGTGTGGCTAGAGATTTTTTTTGTATATATGAACTTGTGTATTTTTGCAGAGAACCCTTTTTGAAGATCCTCCTCCCTCGGGAAATTGGCTAATTGGTGGAAATGATTGCAGCAAGCCTGTTTGGATGGAAGTGTTGGAAAGTTTGAATAATTCGTCATGATATTGCCAAGATCCTAGGAGACAGTATCGAGAACCTAGGATATTTCCTAGTTGTAATCTTTGTAATTATTAGTTTGTCCTTGAAAACAAGCATAGTTTAAAAGAAAATTATGCATTCGAGTCTATACGTAGAAATTTTTGAAACAGAGAATAATTATAATTTGATTCCTTAACCTTTCTCTGTGTTTTTATGTTATCAGAGTAATGGTCGATACCTTATTTTCCTGTGTTAATTCATTGTTGAAATGAACAGTTTTGATATCTATTTCTACAATGCTTTGATGCCAAAATAGAATATTACCTGAAAGCCTTTGTTGCTGCAAATAAATCCTAAAAAATCCTGGACATAGTCCTGGATTTAACCTTATCGCTGTCATCTTTTTCTTCTTGCAACTCTGCTTGTTTCCATCTTCGATTTATTTTTTCCTCAAATCATGTCTGAATTTTCATTGGAATCCACTACGGCTACCTTAAAAACCGTAAAAATCAAGTTAACCTATTTCTTGATTATCATTTTGTCCATTTAACTAATGTATGACTGAATGGAGACAAGTTTATGCATTGGTGTCAATCTATTCAAATTTATATTTGAGGGAGATGAAAGACTAGAGACCTGACTATAGAAAAGAAAGTCCCAGTGAAGGAAGATTCGATTAATGCAACTTGGAATGCAGAGAATTCCATGGTCATGGCATGGCTTGTGAATGCCATGGATGAAGACATCAATTTCAACTACATGTGCTATCCGTTGAGAAAGAACTATGGGATGATGCAAGTCAAATGTACTCTAATATTGACAATCAATCTCAAGTTTATGAATTGTAATTGCAACTTGGTGAGGTTCGCCAGGGGAGAATACAACGTTACCAAGTATTTCAATATCCTGAAAGAGCTATGATAGGACTCATATGTGTTTAATGATTATGAATGGAAGAGCCCTGATGATTGGTTACGTTGGAGAAAAAAGGTTATTGGTTGCGTTGATGGTTTCGTGGAGAATTCAATCTTTGTCTCCTTTGATGCTGCTACCAACTAGGCACATACCACAAACAAAAGACAGATGAAAAACCTAGAGTATGGTGCGACTATTGTAACAAATCGCGTCACATGCGGGAAACTAATTGGAAAATCCATGAAAAACATACAAATTGTAAGAGTAGCGAATTTGGTGAAAGAACAAACCATGTGACACCTTCTCCTCATGAGGCTGAGACGAGTTTGTTTAGTAAAGAACATATATTGTCTTCCAAAGTTGCTGAGGTTCAATTCACCATCTGGTATTACTAGTGGCTCGCTTGCTCAAATAGGTAGTGTTCTTAGTACCTACTAGGGATGGTCATGGGCCCGGAGGCCTGATTGGCCCGCCCAGCCCGACCCTATTTTTTTAGGGCTTGGGCTTGGTGTTTGAGCCCATGGGCCGGGTTAGGGCCTAATGACTAAGGCCCATTCATTTTTAGGGCCGGGCTAGGGCTTAATCATTTTTGTTTAGGGCCGGCCTGGCCCGGCCCGAACTTTTTTTAAATATAAAAAAAAAATATTTTATATATATTTTCATAGAGAAAGAGTTGAGGGGTCAATTTGTAATTTTTAATTTTAGTAAGATAATTTAGCAAACTCTAGTTTCATTCCTCTTATAGAGAGAGAATTTAGGAGTCATTTTGTAATTTTAGTATTTAATTTTTAAATTTAAAAAAAAAAAAATTATAGGGCCGGGCTAAGGCCGGGCCTGGGCTTAATTTTTTTTTGTAGGGCCGGGCTTGGGCATAAAATTAAGGCCTGATCATAGGGCCAGGCCGGGCTAGGGCCTAACATTTTTGTGTAATACCCTAGTCAAAACCCGGCCCGAGCCCGGCTCGACCCGGCCCAAGCCCGGCCCGACCTGGCCCATGACCATCCCTAGTACCTACCTAGTTGTTTGGCGTCTGCACAATGGATCAATGATTCTAGTGCATCTGATCATATTGTTGGACGTTGGATATGAGTCCTTTTAGTCAAGTACCGTTTTATTTTATTTAGTGTTTTTTTTTTTTTTTTTATGTGAAATTACAATCTCAAGTATTATTTAATAAAACATGTTTTTGATATTATTCGATATTATATTATATCGTTGTAGAACCCTGGATATTAAGTTGAAAATATCTTTGACTTTTAATGGGGTGATTAAAGGAATGAGATTATAGAAGTTTTGGTAACTTATATCTTAAATGTTCCCAGTTAGGTTGAATTATAAAAAATGACTTTTTAGCAATTCGGACTAACTTGTGGGGTATTTTCTATTTGAGAATGACAAATCTTATAACCATTAGTTAAAGTCAGTAGAATAATCACAAGGGAACTTATTGGTCCAATAAGGGCCTTGAACTTTATTGATGATAGGAATTTTGAGAAATCCCAGGTTTCAGGCAGGTGTCACACGTCATCAGTCACATGCTTGGCACGTGATGCCCGAGCAAGTACCCTGACCAACAATAGGCAACATGGAAGGAGCTGGACGACCAAATAAATGCTCGATGAATTTTTCTAAAGAACCGATAGCAACATTCAGCCCTACTATATCCTAGCTAGGGATTAGATACTCGTTACCTCTATTGAGAATTAGGTTTTGATGATGTTATACAATGGACGTTACTATAATGGATTAAATTGTATCATGCCAATGTCTATTTACTTATATCTTATGTGATTATGTAACTACACCATACATATATAAATCATACATAAGATACCATTATATGTGATTCATTTCATTACCTGAGGATGATCACATTCTCATAAGATATGTTGGGGTGATTTTCTCTTATGAGAATGTTGAGTTTCAAACTATTAGTATGAGATACCAGAAACAACCAATAGGGACTTACCAGTATAGTAAAGGACCAAATGTGATCATTCTTGATATCCTAAATGGTTGCTTTGCTCAATGTAGAAATCGGTTGTCTGAGATATGATTGTATTTATGATTTTTTGACTTGAGGTATTGTATATTACATATATAAGTTGCTATAGTACGATGTTACTAAGTGTTGTATTGTAGGCACAAAACTTTAAAGGTATTCATTGGTTATATTGGGACATACATGTAAATATACGAGTATGCAAGAAATGATCATCACTCTTAGCAAAGAGAGGCATATCCTATATGATTTGATTTATCTAATTTACCCAAGACTCTAACTAGAGCAGTTTTGACGATTGGGATAAGATTCTAGTTGGTCTTATAAGGAATCATACTTTCAATCAATCTACATATGATTGGACTAGGACTTTTTGACTTTAACCATAACCTGTTGGTTCCTCTAGAAAGACAAGATATAGATATCGTATAACATGGGAAGCATAACTAAGCAAATTCTCTTGGTGAAATTCCTATAAATTGGACATAGCGATGATATGTGGGTAGACGTGACTCACAGTTGGAGAGGAGGTTTTGGGAAAATTATTTCTCCCAGAAGAGAAAATTGAAATTTTTCCAATTGTAATTAGTTAATTAATTAATTATTTCTACCATACAACTTTTGCTATGAACCTAATGGGTCACATAATGTAAAACAAAAGTTAGGAAAGTCCTTTAAAAAAGAATAGATGGTAATGATGAATCATGTAGAAGTTGGGGGACCAAGTATAATTATGCAAAGAAGAGGTCTACGATTTTTGTTGGCCCGAGTATACCCCAAGATGAAAATAATTCTAACTGATTTTAATCTATTTTCACTTTTTGTTCTTTTACTCTTGACAATTCTTCAATTGAGATCAAAGTATTACACAAGTGAAACGGAATAAGAAAGCAAGTACAAATATGCACACACGAGATAAAGTAAGAAACAAGAGACACTATGATTTATAGTAGTTCGATAAGGCCTCTCCTTACCTGCGTCTACTCCTCTGAGATTCTTCGGGAATTTCTAATCCACCATGATTCGGATCTTCTTTCCATGTGAAGACCAAACCATTATACTCTCACAGAACAAGGTCTGTTTATGTTCTACTACAACTCTCACAAGGCAAGTTACATTTATATCTTGCTACTCTCTCACAAGGTAAGGTACATTTATACCTTGCTATAAGTTTCTGACAAGACAAGGTAAATTTATGTCTTGCTACAAAATATACTAGACAAGCAACATTTTGTCCTAGTTACAATTCTCTTGCTTAGACCAACACCTTGGTCTAAGTTACAATTTACACCCCTACGGCATGAAGTTTTATCTTTGTTAGATTTTAATGTCTTGCACTCAGAGTTTCTATCGATTAACTACAATCTCAATACACCATATATTGACTCTTGCTAGGTGCTTGATAAGTGCATGTACAATTATGTAACAATGAATCATGTACATAAATAATCATGTAAATATGAATTTATATATGAAGATCACATAATGTGTAATGTATGAAAGAATCAAATGTTTCAACAAAGCATAAGCAGTATATGCTTGATTCTTTCTCAAGTATGAGACATGACAATTTTCAATACAAAGAAAATCTATAAGAAAGCTTAGTGAAAATGTCCAATTGGCTCACCTCGTATTGGTATGCTGGGGATTTAAGATCTAGATGAATAACGTAATCTCTCTTGCGGTGCAAGTTCTTCTTGTGTCCAATATACCAATTCCAATGAATTTCGTGATTAAGTTGAAAAACCATTTCAGATTGATCTTAGAAAGCTCTTATAGGTTTTCGCAAACGTTTAGATTTCACAAAAGTAGATATAAACTCTTAGAAAGCACAAGTACGGTAATCCAATTCGTTTTATCACGATTTCAAGTAATTTTATCTAGAAGCAATATATACAAGACTAAACAATTTGAGATATGCACACAAGAGCAAATAAGTACAATGCAACTTGGAATAAACTCACCGACGTGATCATAGATTTATACAATGAAGCTTTACCATTGTGGAGTTGTTCATTAGTTTAATTCCTTAATGAGATCACCGATTGAAAAGAGTTTTTCTCTTATAAATGCTCACTTAGGTGGATCTCACACAATCTCACTTTTTTCACAATGTAGTGTTAATTGTAACACTACATCACTCGATTTAACTCAATGAGTGCCATTCACACAAGAATGAATCTATAAGAATGTACAAGGTGTGAAGAAGTGGAGGTTTATTGTGTATTTATCTTGTGTTTCTTGTTCTAAACATAGAAGTCTTCTTTCTTTTATATAATATTTTCAATTGGTATGGATCTGTTGTAATTAATTGTAATGAATGTTAGGCACAAATAATCTGATGATATAAAAGAATTACAACGTTCTAATTGAGCTTAATTTGAGCATATAGCCTTTGGGAGACAAGTGCAATGGAAAAGGCTACAATTAGGTAAGAAAAATGGTAACTTTTACATATGAGATTTTACCACTAAAACTTGTCTTATAATTTATTAAAATAATTCAAATCAAATATAAAATATTTAATTCAAGTTATAAACATGTTTGAATCAATATCGTGTTCAATTCATGGTCAAATTTGGATTTTTGCCCTACGTATTAAGTAGTCCCATATATTGGTTGATTGATGAAGTCAATCAGTTAACCGATATTCATACTCAAGTATTCTGAATAACTTACTTTTATAATCCGTTGATTGCTTCTAAGGGTCGGTTAACCGATTGTTTAGAACCTTTTGGTTTTGAACCTAGTGGTGTAATCAGTTGATTGACAGGTGTTTATCGGTTGACTGAATGCTCAATTCAAGGATCTAGCATAATGGTGTAATTGGTTAACTAGTTCTTGGGTTAGGTCAAACAATTAAGGCTTTAAGTTATGTCATTAGGCTATTGGTATGATCGGTTGACCAACTAATCTATTTGGTCAACTGTATCTGTCTCATTTTCAATTTTAAGCCTAATCTTTATCTCATTCTGATTCATTTTTTCATTTTATCTTTTCTAATGAGGAAACATTCAGTCACGTTTAAAAGGGTGCTATGTGTCTCAAACACGCAATTGGCTTAGGGAATCCAAACTAGGCAACCAAGCCTTGTCTCAATACTCGTCCAGGATAATGCCTCCTCGGGCGCGACCACCACGATGCTCCTTATCTCAAGCAGTTTGAGCCACCTCCACTACATAAGGAAGGTATTGTTACTCTCTCTAGATAAAAGTTCCATGATCTTCTCCCGCAATCACTACCATCTCTATGCTAACGGGACAAGGATTAGTATGATCACCATAATGGTGCATTGCGAATCAGGGAGGACTTTCCAAACGAATCTACTCTGTCTCCTATAAATATCAGAACATAAGATGTCTAACGTACGCGAAAATATACACTTGAGCACATTATTCATAAGGCAATACATGTCTATATATGCTTTGAGACATATTTGTTAGGCCAATGAGCTACCCAAGAGATGAGGTGAATTGGGTAGTTATAAAAATTTAAACAAATAAATCTTTTAGCACTTAATTATCAAATAATCAATTTTTATCTTCGTTACGCAGCGGATAAGTGTTTAATTGTAGTTTAGCAAGATATATCCTAGTTCAGTACACCTAAACAAAATATAATGAAAGTAAAGAATGTAGCATACCAAGATATATCCAGGTTCAGTAAGCTAGCCTTGCCTAATCTAGTCCCCCGAGCTCCATAGAGATTCGCAACTTCTAAACCCTGATTCCTTTACTAGGTAGGAACCAAACCCTTATAATTTCCCTTTTCCCAGGATAAGAAAGAACTTTATCTTTTTACCAGGTTAAAGACTAACCTAATTGTATTATAGGAAGAATCAAAACCTAATCCTTTTATAGGCTAAAGATAAAACCGAATCCTTTTAACATGCTAAAGATCAAACCTCACAACTCTCATAAGTATCCTTTTCACAGGTAAGGATGGAACCTTCATAATTCACTCAATTCAATTCAGGGAGAATCAAAACTTAGTTTTTTTCAAGGGAAAAAAATAATCTAACATTTTTATACTTAGGACAAAGATCAAACCCTAATTTTTTTCATAAGAAAAAATTAAAACCTAGCTATCTTGACCACACACCAGGACAATCCTGTCTAATTCGCTCAAACTCACAAATACAGAAAAATATGAGTTTCTTCGTACAAGGAGCTTCTACTACCTTAATACATATATACTCGATTATGTCCCAAAATTTACTAAGTGATAGATACAATGTGAGGAAAATTAATATCTGATTAATAAATAATGTAGGTAGCATAAATTAAAACAAATAATCAGATAATCACACAAAATCGTTTTAAAAAGATTTTTCAGGCTTTTAGATTTGAAAACAATTTTATAACGATCTTAACACCAAGTAAATAAGAATAATATGAAATCAAAATAAAGAAAAATAGCTTAAAAAGATCTCACCGGGAAAACAACGAAGAATGAAAATAGAAACGCAAGATAGTGAGTGATGCCAAATCAATTAGTACTTTAGATCAAGAACTTAGCACAAAATATCTCTCAAAAATCTCTGTAGAATAATAACTCTTAGAAAAGCGTTGGAACGGATGTCTTGATGTTAATTTATCAGATCAAGAACTTAGCACAAAATCTCTCTCAAAAATCTCAGCAGAATAATAACTCTTAGAAAAGCGTCGGAACTGATGTTCTTGATGTTAATTTATCTCAATCTCCCAGGTCTAACTATATAGACCAATATTAAGCCCTTCAATGATTACTTTTCAAAAGATATGCCTTTAAAAGGCATTCTTAAACCCCATATAACATGATCATTCAATTCTGGGGTATTCCACATTAAAATAACTTTCTAAATCTCTCAAATAAGTAAAATATTTCTCATTTAACAATTATAAAGATAGGAAGTATTTAATCATTTAAATTGAGAGAATCTTGAATTATGTAGATCAAATCAATAAGGATATAAAATATATGCACCATATCTTCAATAAGATCAGATCCCCTGAAATTTTTCCTTGGAATCATAAAAAATGGCTAGTTTTTGACGGAAAGACCAAGTTCCTCGAAATCTAAACTGAAACAGTCAGTTGACTGATCCCTGGCAGTTGGTTGACCGAATAAAACAACATTAAAACTAGGCCAAACAAAAATGTCAGTCAGTTGACCTATTGATGTAAAGAGTTTCCCTGCCAAGCCTTCAACCCAATTGGTTGATCGATTACTTACCAATCGGTTGATTGATTGTTTCAGAGACTTCCCCTGCCAAAACTTATGATCTAATAGGTTGACCGATCGATGCAGGGACTACACATTTTGCTTCAAAAATTCCACAGATTCAAATGGTTAATCAATTGAAAATGAAAATTGACCTAAGTAATCAGTTAACTGTTTACTGTTGGTTGGCCATTTTCTTTACCAATTCTGCTCCAAAACCCACTGTTTGATTCAATTAACCGATTTATTTTCTCGATTGATTGAATTAACCCTAAACAACAACTTTATATACTTTAATCCCGATTTTCACTTAGGTCAATTTTCATTTTCAATTTCATATAAAGAGCATATATTAAATCAATAATTAGAATCCTATATTCTATCATATCAACACATAAAAAGATACTTTATTTAATATTGTCGTGTGTGATCTTAATTTGGGTTTCATTAAGCGTATAAAAGTATAGAGTTATTTTCACCTATTTTCTTCAAGGTCTTCATAACTCTTCATTTTTTCAACGTGTCCATCTTTGCACCCCTAACAATTTCTTCATGATGTCTTCAACACAATTAATAATATGAAACTCTTTTATGAAATACTCAAGAAACACAGTAGTTCCACAAGAAATATCAACCTTTAATTATACATCAAAACCTAAGGATTAACAATCTCCCCATTTTTTTATGATGACAATTAACTTTGATATTTTCTTTCAAAAAAAATGTAACCATGCTCCCCCTAAATCTGAGGACGGGTATTTAACTCATTTAAGCATAATCATGAATACAAATTCAAACAGTTCAACGGATATTCAATATAAGCCCAAAAATTAATGTAATGATAACGATATTCCATAAAGCTCAATATAATCAATTCAACTTAGGTCTCTCTTTAATCAATGCAATGCTTAGGCGAACAAATTACTAAACATTAATTAACTCGTTTAAGCATCAAATAACTTCTCTCTCTTTGTCATCTCAAAAAGTGGGGGCGGAGACCCCAAAAACATTACTCTAGGCATACATCGTTATGTCTCGCCATACCTAAATCTCAAATAATTTTCATGAATTGATCTTCTGCTAAAGGTTTGGTAAAGATATCAACAAGCTGATCGGAGGTATCAATATACTCAATAGTAACATCTCTTTTCTGAATATGATCACGAATAAAATAATGTTTAATCTCTATGTGCTTAGTTCGTGAGTGCTGTATCGGATTCTTACTTAAGCATATAACACTATTATTATCACAATAAATAGGGACTTCCTCCATACATACTCCAAAATCATTCAATTGTTGCTTAACATGTAGAATTTGAGCACAAAAATTATCAGCTGCCATATACTCAGCCTCAGTAAAGCAATTGAGTTCTATTTATTGCTAGACCAAGAAACCAAGACATGTCCTAAAAAGTGATATAACCTGCTTGTGCTTTTTCGCTTGACTTTACATCCGGCAAAATCAGCGTCAGAGTAACTAGTTAACCTAAAGCTACTCCCCCTAGGATACCATAATCCTAGGCCACTTGTCCCTTTCAAATACCGAATGATTCGCTTAACCACAGTTAAATGCAATTCTTTAGGACAAGACCGAAGTCTTGCATACAAGCAAACACTAAACATTATATCAGGTTTACTAGCATTAAGATACAACAAGCTACCAATTATATTTCGATACATTTTCTCATTTACGTTTTTGCCATATCGTCTTTGTCTATTTTCGTAACTGTTGCCATGTGATTTTTATACTCTTTAGCATCATATAAGCCATACTTTTTTAACAACTCTTTGGTGTACTTGTCTTGATTAATGAAAATCCCTTATTTGGTTTGCTTGATTTGCAACCCAAGGAAGAAGGTTAACATCATACTCATCTCAATTTTGACCTGCATTATCTTGGCAAACTCATGGAAAAAATCCTCATTAGCAGAACCAAAAATAATATCATCAACATAAATCTGTATTAATAGGATATCAAAATCATTTTGCTTGATAAATAATGTTATATCACTAAGACCTCGTCGAAAACCATTTTCAATCAAATATCGGCTAAGTCTCTTATACCAAGCTCTCGGAGCTTGTTTGAGCCCATAGAAAGTCTTTTCGAAGTTTAAACACATGATCGGGAAGTTTATCATTCTCAAATCTCAGTGGTTGTTTGACATAAACGTTTTCTGCTAGAAAGCCATTCAAGAATGCACTCTTTACATCCATTTGATATAATTTTAAATTTTGTGAACGTGCAAAATCGAGTAATATTCTAATAGCTTATAATCTAGCCACAGGTACATAAGTCTCATCATAATCAATTCCCTCTTCTTGATTATAGACCTGTGCTACTAATCTTTCTTTATTTCTAATTATCATACCAGTTTAATCATTTTTATTATGAAAAATCCATTTAGTACAAATTATAGGATGAACGTTCGGTCTAGGAACTAGAGACCATACTTTATTATGTTTGAATTGACCTAATTTGTCTTGCATTGCTGAGATCCAAGATTCATCAGTTAACGCCTCAGTCACATTCTTAGTCTCAATTTGAGATAGGAAAGCAAGATTTATTATATCTCTAAGGGAGGAACGTGGTGTAAGTACTAATAATTTCTTTTACTGATTATCCCGACATTATCGTTATAGCTTGTGGTAAAGTAATTTCCTCTCCTTTTGGTTCCTCATTCCATAGTTCATTTGTTGTATCACCTCCTTGGTTTTGGATATTTCGTGTACTTGCATCATCATCATCCAAAAACTTTCTCGGCATAAGTGGATCAGATTCCTTAAATACGACATGCATAGATTTTTCTACTACTAATGTATATTTATTATAAACTCTATAAGTCTTACTGTTAGTAGCATACCTAAGAAAAATTCCATAATCAAATTTACCATCAAATTTACCCAAATTATCCTTATCATTCAATATAAAACAATTGTAACCAAAACCTTTGAAATATGATATATTTGAGTTTTACCATTATAAATTTCATAAGGTGCTTTATTAAAACCTCTCCGAATAGATACTATGTTTACCACATTGCAAGCTATGCTTACTGTTTCGGCCCAGAAATATTTGGGTAGATGATTCTCATTTAGTATCGTTTTGGGTATTTCCTGAAGCGTCCTATTTTTCCTCTCCACAACACCATTTTGTTGTGACGATCTCGGTGCAGAAAAGTTGTAAGCATACCCATATTTATCACAATAACTAATAATCTCATCGTTTCTGAACTCTCTACCTCTATCATTACGGATGTTAGTTATACAACATTACTTCTCATTTTGCACACATTTACAGAATTTAGAAAAAAATAGAAGCAACTTCACTCTTTTTAGCAAGGAAAAATACCCATGTAAATCTAGAATAATCATCTTCAATTACCAATGCAAAACATTTACCTCCTAAACTAGCAATGGCATTTGGAGCAAATAAATCAAGGTGCAACATTTCATGACATTTAGATATGGATGTGTGCATCTACTTCTTAAACGATTATTCAGATTGCTTGCCTAATTAACATGCATAACATACTTTATCTTTTACATATTTCAATGTAGGTAAACCACGTATAAGACTTTTCTTAGATAAATTAGATAGTAATTCCATACTAGCATGCCTAAGTCTGTTATGCCATAATCAATTGTTCGCAGATAGTGCATTTAAATATGATAAATTTTGAGAAGAGAAATCATCAAATAAACAAGTATACATGATGCAACAAGTAATATACTACTATTATGCCCATTCTTAATTATGCATATATCATGATCACAAACAACATTATAATCTTTATCACATAATTGACTAATAATACACAGGTTATGTTTAAGACCATCTACGAGGAGAACATCTTTAATAGTGGTAGACCTATTATTGATATTACCTATATCGATAATTTTACCCTTTGTGCCGTCTTCAAACGTCACATGAACTCCGTCTTTAGGTGTTGAAGATGTAAATTTAGATTTATCTCCCGTCATGTGCTAAGAACAACCACTATCGAGGAACTATTTGCCCTTGCCTATTGATGCTTTCAGAATAACCTGCAAGGAACACCTCAAATAGTTCTTAAGTGGTACCCAATCTACATGGGTTCGATCTTATTAATTAGGACAATTTTAGTTCCTTTAGTAACCCAAATTTGTCTGCATTTAGATAATTTAGAAAAACATCTACTAATGGTATGTCCCACAACATTACATTTAATTGTACGTCAAAACCTAGGGATCAACTATATTCATTTTGAACTTAAGCGCACTCTTTCTCTTAGCTGTCACTTTGCTAAATTCCTATTTAGAACTCTCAACGGATTCTCACACCGGAGGTGCAACGCTGGCAGGGACACCCGCAATGCATTATTTTGTAGGAATATTAGTGGAGGGAAAGAATGAAAGCCCAGAAGATACTTCGGACCCCAAAAGTGATGTGTCTAATGATCTAGTGATCTATTTTTAGGCATAATCTGATTGGCGCCGTTTGTGGGAATGACATACAGTTGTTCTTACAATCAAACAAATGGTCACTCTATGGTTTAGAATTATGACCAACAAAGATGAAAACAAGAGGCAACCACTTTGTATGACTGCCCATGAAGTTGGCCCATCAGGAGTATCGTCGTTGCTCTTGATAAAAATAATAAAAGTCAGAGATATCTCCCAAACTATTTAATACTTTACCACCTTTTACCAGGGCACAACTCATTATATATAAGGGGAAAATGACCTAGTGCGAACGACGTTAGGAAGGTGAACGCTGCCATACGCAGTACAATCTCTGGCAAGAACTGGATATTCTTCGCACAGAGCGAGATGAAATTCTCTAGTAGACCCATAACCGACTATGTAACATCGAATTCCTAAGGTCAAAGTAAACCCTTAATGTACACTCTTGGCTATCCATAGAAGAGCCAAGGGACAGTACACATGATGCTTCCTGACAAAGGAACAAAACACATCATACTTGCACTACGGGAAGAACTCACAACACATTTTGACGAACTCTACCAAGCTCAGTGAAATATTTCTCAATGTCCAGTTCGACGCCTTAGCAGTGTGACTCAATTCGGCAAGCCGATAAAGACTTGTGCAAGCTGGTAAGGGCCATTAATGAAAAGTTGGGTCAGATTAGGAGGAAGGAGACAAGCATCTATGAGATAGTAAAGTGGAACTCTTCTCATATCACTAGCATATTCTTCTGGAGAGACAATACCGTTCAACTTCAATATACTATCCCAGATCAAGACACAATAAGGGGACTTCGATCCCACAGAGCAACTTGACTCTTACCACGTGTGCACGAAGTAACAAGTTTTTCAGGTCACTCTTGATGGTGAAATGCGTAAATGGTACAAGAACCTAAAGCCAGGCAGCTTCAACTCTTTTGAATCTTTTAGCCTTGCTTTTACACATAGGTTTGTGAGCAGCAAGCCGTGGGCCAAAAACCTGTTACATTTTATGTCGGTGAGGAAAATGAAGAACGAGAGATTAAAAACCTATATTGAAAGGTTACATCATTAGTCTAATAAACTTGAAGAGCCAAACGAAAGAGTGACAGTAACCGCCCTGATGACGGGGGTACGGACATGTCTATCCCTAAATGAAATGGCCCGTACCCCACCAAAGACTTCGGCCATGGCCTTTGCCCCCTCTCTATTGAGTTTAGGAAATCTATAGAGTGTCCCCTCAAAATGGCTAGTTGTATTGCAGTAGATGTCTATCGGTCCCGAGCTAAAGAAGAGGAACAGAAAGAAGAAGGCTGGTGAGCCTAACAACAACAAATTCAGGAGAAATAACTCCCGGTCGAAGAAAAGGTGAAATAAGCCGGAATGAGATAATGCTAACAAGAAGTTAGAGAGAAACATATCCTCTTTGTGCTTATCCAACTATACGCCTCTCAATGCCCCATTGGGAATGGTCCTAATGCAGATCAATGATAACAAGATGCTCAAATGACCTCAATTAATAAAGGGTTGAGGAAAAGGCCATCAACATGGATAAGTGGTGAAACTTCTTCCAAAGTCATGGCCACACCATCAACAGCTGCTACAATCTTAAAAATGAGATCGAGCAGTTGATCCAAAGGGTCCACTTCAAAAGATTCACTGTCAATGAGGGTCAGGGTGAGCAACACACTGACGAAAAAAGAAGAAGATGAGGGAACATCCACACGATCTACGGTAGATTTATCTTCAGAGGAACCTCCCAAACTGAGCATAAAGCTTATGCTCGGCATGGAAAGTACCTGGCGATTGACTATATATTTTAAGTGTCCCAAAAGCCACCAGTTGAGAAGAAGGTCATTGCTTTCATCGAAGAGGATTTGCGCAAGTCTACACACCCCATGATGACGCTTTGGTGGTTAATCTATAAATTGTCAACCATAGCTTGGGGCATGTGTTAGTAAACAATGACAATTTAGTAGAAATACTCTACCTGACTGCCTTTAATAGAATGGAGATCATCCACAATCATCTGAAGCCGATGGTAACTTCTTAGGTTGGTTTTGCAGGAGAAACTATGATGCCCCTTGGCTAGATCACGTTTTAGATCCTGGCAGGCAAGGAACCAAAGCATTCCACCATTGACGCATGTTTCATGGTAGTGGATTACCCATTCGCATACAATACGATCATCGGAAGACTGTGTCTGAATGCCTTGAGAGCTGTTACATCAACCTACCACCCTATACTAAAGTTACAAACCAAGAACAATATCGGGGGGCGGGGGGCGGTATGTAGGAGTCACAAAAAGGCTCGAAAATACTTTGTAGCTAAAATATGGCTCCTGGAAGCACAACTCGCCAAATAGAAATCAAAGGACGGGGAGGTTGACGAAGACTTCTTACTCTGGGATATAATGAAATGCCTTAGAATAAGAGACATCCTAGACCATCGGATCGAGTAGTCCAATCAACCATGGACCTATCCCAAAGAAGAATCGAAAGACGTCTAGTTTCACCCAATATAACCAAACCACACGGTCTAGATCAGAAGAGCCCTAATGGGAGACAAAAGGGACCTGCTGGTTAAGCTACTGAAATTCAATGATGATGTATTCATTTGGTCACAAGCGGATCTACCTAGGATTGACCCACAGATCTCCATGCACAAGCTGTACATGGACCTAGCCTACCTACCAGTTTGTCGTAAATAATAGAAGTTCATTCCGGAGAGGTAGGTCATGATCGAGGAAGAGACTAAGAAACTACTAGACACTAACACAAATAAAGAAATCAACTTCCCTCTATGGTTGACGAACGTTGTTCTAGTAAAGAAAAATACAAAAATGTGGTGCATGTGTGTGAATTTTATCGACCTCAATCAGGCATTCCCGAAATATTACTTCCCTCTCCCGAAGATCGATGTGATTGTGGATGCTACAACCGGCTATGAGTCGCTTAGCTTCCTCGATGCCTTTTCAGGGTACAATTAGATCAGCATATACCCTCCTAACAAAGAAAAAACGACATTTATAATTGATAAAGCACTCTACTACTATAAGGTTATGCAATTCGGCCTCAAGAATACTAGAGACACTTACCAAAGGCTGGTGAACAAGATGTTCACTGACTTTCTCATAAAGACTATGGAGGTCTACATTGATAACATACTCGTCAAAATAAAAATGGCTGTAGATGACTTAGTCGACCTGCATGAGTGCTTTGATATACTTAGGAAGCACAAGATAAAGTTGAATCATAGCAAATACGCATTTGGGGTCAGCACAAGTAAATTCCCCAATCACCTAGTGACCTGAAGAAAAATAGAATCTAGCCTAGAGCAGGTCAAAGTAATCCTAAACATGACCTCCCTGAGGATGGTCAAGGAAGTACTGAGCCTGACTAAGCGAGTAGCGGCCCTAAACCGATTTATCTCTTGAGCATTCGACAAATACCTGCCCTTCTTCAAAACTCTATGTGGTAATAAGAGTCTAGAGTGGACCAATGAATGCGAAGAGTCCTTTTAAGTGCCCAAAAATTACAACTCAGAGCCTCTAATACTCACCACCCCGAAGCTAGAGTAGGAGATAATCATCAACTTGGTTGCTTTAGCTGTATCTGCAAGCACAATACTCACAATTGAAGAATACATAGTGCAATGGATCGTGTATTATGTTAACAATGCGCTAAGTGGGGTAGAATACTGCTATCCATGACTGCAGCTGATCACCTACGTACTTATAATCATGGTGAGGAAGATCTGGCACTGTTTTCAAGCTGACCTAATAGTGTTGCTCACCAACCAGTCCTTGAGGGTTATATTGCACCGACTGAAGACCTTTGGATGATAATTGAAGTGGTCAGTCGAGTTGGGAAAATCCTGTATTGAGTATCGATTTTGAATAACCATCAAAGGGTAGGCGCTAGTGGATTTCATCTCGAAATTCACGTTCTTAGAGGAATAAGACCCAACAAATGAGGACCATGCCCATGACCTAGACCAATACTCGATCGAATGCTTGACGATATACATGGATAGATCGTTGAATCATAGCGGCTCATGCTAGAGTAGTAATCTGCATCCTAGTGAAGGACATGCTAAAGTATTCCCTGAGACTTGACTTCAAAGCGACAAACAACAAGGCCAAATACGAAGCCTTGATTTTCTCTCTGAAAATCTTGAAGGAACTCGGTGCTACAAATAGGTTGATTTTATCTATTTATTTCCAAGCCGGTTTTGTAGTTTTTGAGTGTTCTTATTATGTTTTAATATGTTTTAACTTGTTTTAATTTGTTTTGGCATAAATCAGATGTTTGGGATGAAACGGGATGAAAACGGTTAAAAATCAAGCAAATTGGTGGGACGTTGGTGGATAAACATTGAAAAAAGCCAAGTTTAGAAACTGCAGGCTCATTATTGCAGCAGTGAAAACCACCGCTGCAGTGATCAATCAAACAGAAACATTCTGCTTAACCACCGCTGCAGCGGTTAACTGGCAGAAACCTACTGACTTCCTACTATTGTAGCGGTACTTCCCATCGCTACAGCGGTCAACTGGCAAAAACCTACTGACTTTCCACTGCTGCACCATTCTGATACTACGTGACTTAGATATTTTTGAATATTTTCTTAGATATTTTTGATCCCTTAATATTCCCTTCTTTCCCAACACATTTGGCACAATTTTTGGGATAATTTTGGGATATTTTAGAACTCAAGATCAGGAATCAAGAAGAGGAGATCATCAATTGAAGAAGAGAAAATGATTTCAGAGGGATTTTTGCAGAAGTGGAACACTTTACTTCACAGATTTGCTTTCCGTTCTTTGTTTCTTTCTTTGTTCTTAAGTTTTGTATATTGAATGATGATGTTAATATCTTATTTTAATGAATATTCGGTTAAGATCATGAGTAGCTAAATATCTATTGTCTAGGGATTGATATAGTCTATGAAAACGTTGTTTGAGAAAATCGAGTTTCGTTAACGGTTGTTCATTCGTATTCAATTGTGTTTACCATTATTTTACCTCCATAGTATTCTTATTATGATATTGTAGTTGATTTGAGAATACGGGGTTTGACACTTGGGAGAGGTAACCCTGAATTCGGACTAGGGTTTAAACACAACGTGACTATCTAATGACTCGGGAGAGTATTAGAATGTATGCAATCCGTGAGGTTGGAGAGAGACTCATGTAATTAGTGTCTTTTAGACGCTTGATGGGGATAGCAGCATTGACGCAAAGTTGCATATTTATTCACTTTACACTCGGGAGAGGTAGTGAGTGAGTTTTCGATACCTAGATTGTCGAATAGTTTGAATACCGTTAATGTAAACTAGATTGGATCGAATACATATAAGTAAACAAAGTTAATCCCTATATAATCTATTCCAATATAATATATATTTAGTATTGTAATTTAATTAGTTAATTTATTTAGTTTAGTATATATCTAAAAACAAAAACCCTAAATTCAATTGCCTAGATAAAATTTGGTTATGATAATCGCGGTACTTAATGAAAATTTAATCCAATCCGTGTGGATACGACAACCCTTCTCATTTACTATTCTATAAAATATAACTCGTACACTTGTGGTGAAAGTAGCGACGTAATATTCCGCTACCAAGTTTTTGGCACTGTTACCGGGGATTGGTTTTTAGATTATTGTTGATATTGTGAGTAAGTAACTTGATTTTAATTTAGGCGTTTATTTTTTTTATAATTTTTGTTTTTTGTCTGTTTTTCATGTAGGGTACTTGAAGATATCTCATCAACGCGTACTGTTGCATTTCTTTCAACGAGATTTTGAGCCATTTTATTGTGCTTGAGATTGATACAAGGAGTTGTTATTTCGGTTCCCATATCATGATTTTCTGAGGGAGTGTCAACTACTGAACTTCCTCGATGGGTTACTAACCGCAACAAGAAATTAGGTCAAAGGAGGAAATGGTACCACCTCATTCGACCAACAAACCGCGGACGAAGCCTATTGGTTGCTCAAAGACATGGCAGAGTTTAATTTTCATAGTTGGAATTATTCAACAAGCTGCCAAAGCTTGGGGGGTAATTCCACCGTTTCGACACCATGGATTGATACCTTGGACCAAAATGTGGAGTCTTCCCCCACCCTAGAAGAAATGTTCGTTGAATTTATGGGGGAGACTCAGGCTTTCTGGAGGGAGAAGAATGACTGTCTCAATAAGTATAAGGTTCGTCTTGACAATATTGAGACAACCTGCGCTGAAATTGATGAGAATGTAAAGTCTCTTGAGACTCAAATTAGTTAGCTTATTTGCTTTATTGAGGCTAAGTCAGAAACGGTGGCATTGAGAAACGCATATGTCACATCCGAATGTGAAAGCCACCGTAAGGAACCGAATGCGATCGGGAGGAACTTGGTTGCATTTTATGATGGTTCGATTGAGGAGAAAACCCAAGCGTGGATCGACGATACTGATTCTTTACCATTTGAGATCCACATTGTGATACTACCATCGATCGAAGATGGTCATATTTATAAGGATCCGATGTGGATCACTTGTCCTCCATCGCTTTTAGCACTGTTCAGTCAAGATTCCCAAGCACATGAGCCGGAGCAGAGTCAAGTTGAAAATACAGGCTGCCAAATCTCGCCAATCTTGAGGGCATTTTGAATCAAGACCTGTATGTTGTGTTGTATGACACATACTATGGGCGAAAATCTCTATTTGACGAGCCCTTTTCTGTGTCAAGCCGAGGACATTAAACCAAACGCTTTTTGGGAGGTAACCCAAGGTTTCAAATAAATTAATCCATCACCGCCTACTTCATTCAGAGGTGAGATTGTCTCGCCTCCCAGGTACGTGTTCTAAACCCCATTCGTCGTCATGCTTTATTTCTATTGTTGAGATCGATGTTGGGTCACTGTGGACACTGCCCATTTTAAGTTTGGCGGTGATATGTAGTATAATAGTATGGTTTCCTGTTATTAGTTAAGTAGTTTGAATTTAATTGTTGTTAGTTGTGTAGTTTTAGTTTATTGTATGCATGTTTGTTTGTTTGAGTAGTATGTTTGTGTTTGTAGTAGTTGTTGTTGTGTGCTGAGTTTTGTAGTTCATCTGGGCCATTACCCAATGATGATATTATCCCCTAGTTGTTTATCGAGGTCGAGCGTAATGCCTATTCATGTGTGTTATGTGTGCTTGATTTTTCATTTTGGTAAAAGTTATTGTGGATCCTAATTTGCACGAGCACGTAAACTCAATGTACTAGCTATCCAATTGATTTGACGTTGATTATCCGTTAGCCAAGTTCATGAGAATAGGGATTCTAGAACCTGATTTGGGGAAAATTCGAGGTGTAATCCTAGGCAAGGTAATCCAGGAGATATGTGATAGGTGTGATCTACCTATTTTCAAACCGATTTTGTTAGTTTTAGAGTATTTTTATAGTTATTTTTATTACGTTTTAATTAGTTTTTATTCTTTTTGTATAAATTAGGTGTGTGGGGGCAAAAATATAGGAAACTGGAGTAAAAAGGATGAGATCGAACCAAGAACAGTCAAAGAACGGTGGAAATATTAGCAAGGCGACAATATTTTGAAAGAAGTTCACCGTTGCGGCGTCCAGACCTCCACCGCGATGGTAAAAATATAGAGAATGACTTATCCTTACTGAACATCCACCGTCGTGGCTTGATACCCACTGCTGCAGTGGTGGAGATGCAGGATGTCAACCTAATCCACCACCTTCTTCACCGCCGAGGCGATCAGCCAACCGACCTACTTACCGCCGCGGCGGTTAGCTATGCATAATTTAGATATTTTATTAGATATTTTGAGCCCTATTTAAACTTTCCTCTTCTTTCCTCTCTTCAACCCCGGCCATAGGAGACCCTTTAGGGTTCTTATGATTTTGAGAGTGTTTCGGGGTGTGCTCAACCAATTCCGAAGGAGAAAAATGCGTTGCGATAAAGGAGGAGCGATCGTTGGATGGTTTTAGCGCCGAATCTTCGGACTATGGCTAAGTTTTTCCGTTTCTCTCTTTATTTTCTTAACTTTAGTAGATTGTTAAGCATGTTTAGCTCAGTTTTTAATGTATAACCAGTTATGAGTATGGATTGTAATAGGGATTAACGTATTATTTATAAAAATGTAGTTTTGGTTGAATTTATGTTTCGTTTATGGTTGTTCCTTATAATTTTGATTGTGTTGCCGTGTTTCTATGATTATATGCTAATTTAGATATATTGAGAATATGGGGTTTGACACTCTGGAGAGGTAACCCCGGATTCGGCCTAGGGTAAACACAACACGACAATCTAATGACCCAGGAGGGCGTTAAAAAGTGTGTAATCGATGACGTTAGGGAGAGACTCACGTGACCTAGAGTCGTTAAGACGTTGAGGGGGACTTATTCGTTGACACGAAGCCACGTATTCCTCCGTCTTACACTTGGGAGAGGTGGTAGAAGAGTTTACGAACCAAGATTGTCGGATACGCCGAATGCCATTAACGTTAACTTAAACGAAATCAAACGCATTTAAGTAAATAAAGTTAATCCTTAGACAATCTACTCCCCTAAACAATCTCAATATAATATTTATAGTATAGTTAACTTAATTAGTATTTTAGTTTATTATTAATTAATAATTAAATACATTTTTAGTGCCTAAATAAAGTTAGGTTATGATAATCACGGTACTCGATAGTAGTCTTAACCAATTCCTGTGGATACGATACTCGACCGAAAGGTTCATTATACTAAAACTTGACTCGTACGCTTGCGATGAAAGTGGTGACGCTTAAATTGCGGCCACCAATAAGATTTAGGCATTTATTTTGATCACTTGATCCTTTGAAGCCTACCATGTAATATGTTTTATCCCTTGTTATCCTGTTGAAGCCTATAAGTCGTTTGAATTCTGAATACGAAACAAATACCCTGGCCAATTGAATTTTTTCCAAACCATTATCTCTAAACCTAAGGAACAATTTGAGTGAAATCAAGTTAGCATTTGTTATGCTACTTGAAGTAAGTGGTTGGGTTTTGGGTGGACTATTGATTAGTTCGGTATTCAAGTACTCACTTGTCATTTTTTATCGTATTTCCACATCCGTCAAATTGTACAATTAAATAAGTTTGGAGGTGTGTTTGTTTAAAAAAAAAAACACCGTAAATGTGTATATGCGGTTTTATTTTTGTTTGGTTAGACAAGTGAGTACTACGTTTTCAAATATAAGTTTAGGGTTGTTTTGAATTGATCTGTGTGGGGGCTATGAGTGTGATTGAGCCAAGCATTGTGCCTCGGGTATCATTAAGTTAATAACGTTAACCTATTTTATATTCCTTATTAATCCTAAGATTTTGATGGACAATTAAAGGTTGTTGTTTTTGGTGGAACTAATGGTTTGATTAAGTGTTTCAATTTATTAGTTCCAAATGATGAAGATATGATGATAAAGATGATGAAGGATTAAGAGGTTGAAGAATTTGAAAAACCTAGGAAAAAAACAACTTAGGTTAAATTTCAACTCTTAATATCCCAATTAGGATCACACATGACATGAAAGATTTTTAAATGATTTTTATAAATTTGTGTGTTTTTTAGGATTCTAATTAGATAAATTATTTGCTCCTATGTGTAATTGAAAAAGAAATACTTATAATTAATTAAAATTGAATTTAAGTATTTAGTGGAGCTAACCAAGAAAAGAAGTTGGTTAAAGAGGCAAAAATGTCAATAAGAATGAATTAAAAATGAGTTTAGAAAATTGATCCAACATCCATAAGTCGACAGGTAAGTCGACCGGACAAAGAAGGAAAACTCTCTTTATCTCTCGGTCGACAGGTAGGTTGACCTGTACTTAAAAATGAACTCTATGTATCTATAAGTCGACAGAGCGATTGACCTGTGAAGAGAAATAGAACTATCTGAATCTCTAAGTCGACAGATAGGTTGACCGATAGGTACAAAATCTTTAGCTTGGATACATCTTGAATTGAGCGGTCGATTGCTAATCTTGGTCGATCGACTTGTGTGTCTGTTTCAGGATATTATGGAATTTTGGATTTTAATTTAAAAGTAGCCATTACTAGCCCTTTTTTTTGTTAGGATTTATGAGAGATTTTAGGGATGTAATCTTATTTGAGATATGCTACACATATTATGTTATCCCTATTGATTTAGTTTATTAAGTGTCATGACAAATGGGAACTAGCCGTTAGAGAGCTGATTTTAATCCCATTTATATAGTTTTGCGTTTTTCATATCATTAAGAGAGATTAAGGGAAATCAAGAGATTATATTGAGCTTTTCTAAGAGAAATCATATAGAGTTTTTTGTGAGAGTGTTTCTAAGAGACATTCTTGAGAATTATTTACTAAGAATCATTGCTGCTACCGAATCTGAAGTAACATCGCTCTAATTAATTTTTTTGGTGGATTCTGGGTGAGATGTTTCAAATTATTTTCTATATAGTATTGCTTGATTAATTTTTGGAATTTGATCTTAAGAATTTGTTTTCTGATTTTTTATTGAAAAATATTTTTTTAAAACAATTTCTTGAATTAATCTGATTACGTGCTACCCATTTTTGTTTAAAATCAGATTTTGAGTTTCTCACTTTTCTATTACTAGTTTTGGGATATTAATTGAGTTTTAATTTATCTGGGGTGGTAGAAGTTCTGAGTGAGAAAAATCACTTGTCAATTTTTTAATTGGTAAGTTGAGTGGCGGATTAAATACTGTTGGGTGTATTTAATCAAAGGGTAACTGGTTTCAGTCTCTTTCTGTAAAGAAATTGAGGTAGTAATTCTTCCTGAATTAAATTATTTTGTGTGGATTTTGTAACGGTTCAATCCTTACCGGCTAAAAGGAAATTTGGAGTGTTTGTAAGGTTTTAATTCTTTAACCTTTATGTCAAAAAGTATTAGGTTATTCTTGAGCCTGTTAAAAGTAGTGATTATTCCTTAGCCTGTGAAAAGAAAATTTTGTAAAGGTTGATTTTGAGCCTGTAAAAGATTTTTTGTGAGAGTTTGGTTCCTACCTTTAAAGAAATCTTGAGTTTAGTGGGTGCGACTCTCTGTGGGGCTCAGAGGACTGGATTAGCCAAGAGTAGCTTGGTGAACCAGTATAAATTTCTGGTGTGCGGCAATCTTTACTTTATTTATTTTTGTTTTTTGGTGTGCACCTAGTTGATTTTATATTTCCGTTGTGATATAAAGATAATAATTAATTTATGATTAAAATTAATTATTTGAGTTATTAAGTATTTTTTCTCTGATAATTTTTAATTACCCAATTCACCTATCCTCTTGGGTATTTCACTGGGCCGACATTCCTGATATACCCTTGGCCATTTGACAAAAACCGAACCAAGTCCTATTGATCTTTTTGAATTTTCAAGCCTATATTAGTGGAGAGTGGAACCCAGTCAGGCATATGAATTTCCTACACCTTTATGGTTTAAGTCATGAACTTTGTTAGTAGATAATCCAATCCGATCTGTGAATGGTTGTATAATTGAGTTTGCACACACACACTTGAGCAGGATCTAGAATGACGCTTACTGTTATTGAATGTTGAAATTGTAGAACACCACATGATGCGTTTTACTCTTAAAATATATATGATTGGGGGCCGATGAGGGAAAGTTTTTGGTTGTATAGATGAAATTCAAAACTCATACGTTGTTGGTATTTTTAGTTCGTTAGTGTTTTTCGTTTTTAATATTTAAATTCGTTAATTAGTCATGGTAGTTTAATTTATTGTGTGGGTGTTTTGCTTGAGAACTAGCAAAATTCTAAGTTTGGAGGTATTTGATAGGTTGATTTTATCTATCTATTTTCAAGCCAATTTTGATAGTTTTCGAGTGTTCTTATTATGCTTTAATATGTTTTAATTCATTTTGGTATAAATAAGGTGTTTGGGACAAAAATGGATGAAAACGGTTGAAAATCAAGCAAATTGGTGGGATGTCGGTGGAGAAAAGTTGAAAAAGTTCAAGTTCAGAAACAACAGAATCACCACTGCAGCGATCAATCAAACAGAAACATTCTGTTTGACCACTGTTTCGGCGGTGCTTCCCACCACTGCAACGGTTAACTGGCAGAAACCTATTGACTTCCCATCACTGCAGCGGTCCGACATCAAGTGGCTTAGATATTTTCGGATATTTTCTTAGATATTTTTGATCCCTTAATATCCCCTTCTTCCCCAACACAATAGGCACGGTTTTTGGGATATTTGAGGGCTTAAGCTCAAGAACCAAGAAGAGGAGATCATCAATTGAAGAAGAGGAAACGATTTCGGAGCTATTTTTACGGAAGTGGAACACTTCACTTCACAGATTTCTTTTCATTTTTTGTTTCTCTCTTTGTTCTTAAGTTTTTTATATTGAATAATGATGTTAATCTCTTATTTTAATGAACATTCAGTTAAGATCATGAGTAGCTAAATATCTATTGTCTAGGGATTGATATAGTGTATGAAAACGTTGTTTGAGTAAATCGTGTTTCGTTAACAGTTGTTCATCCGTATGCGATTGTGTTTACCGTTCTTTTACCTCCATAGTATGCTTATTATGATATTGTGGTTGATTTAAGAATACAGGGTTTGATACTCGGGAGAGATAGCCCCGAATTTAGACTAGGGTTTAAACACAATGTGATGATCTAATGACTCGGAATAGTATTAGTAAGTATGCAATCCGTGAGGTTGGGGCGAGACTCATGTGATTAGTGTCTTTAAGATGCTAGATGGGGACATCGTCGTTGACAGAAATTCACATATTCATTCACTTTACACTCGGAAAAAGTAATGAGTGAGTTTTCGATACCTAAATTATAGGATAGTTTGAATAGCGTTAATGTAAACTAGATTGGATCAAACACGTTAAAGTAAACGAAGTTAATCCCTAGATAATCTATTCCCATATAATATATATTTATTATTGTAATTTAATTAGTTAATTTATTTAGTTTAGTATATATCTAAAAACAAAAACCCTAAATTCAATCGCCTAGATAAAATTCTATTATAATAATCACGGTACTTAACAACAATTTAATCCAATCCCTGTGGATACAATAACCTTTCTCATTCACTATTTTATAAAACTTGACCCGTACACTTGTGGTGAAAGTAGTGACGTAATATTCTGCTACCAATTATTGAAGCAGAGGTCTACTACAATTCCCTACTGATAGCAAATCAGATCAACGGGGATTACGCGGCCAAAGAAGCCAAGATGATGGCATACCTAAGCTAAGCCAAGCTCCTTATGCGAGGATTCTCAAAGGTTACCATCAAGCAGATTCCGAGGGAAGAGAATAAACACGCAGACTCACTACCTAACCTGGCCTCTGCTGTAAACTTTTAGAAGACTTTATTGGTTTTCTAAAAAATGAAGGATTTTAAGTATAAGTAGTTTATCTGTTATAAATCACAAAGTGAAAATCTAATTCTTTTATTATGTTTTTGAGGATATATAATCTAGAGTAAAGATATGACAAGTAAAGCAATTCTACATTTATGGAAGTAATTCGCACAAGAACAAATAATAACAAGTAATATTCAATGAACTTTGGAACGAACTCACCAATATGGACAAAGATGTAAACAATGTAGATAGTACCAAATATGAGTAATCGATAGATTTATTCCTAGAAAGAATTCAATAATTGTATCCAAAAATCTCTTGTAATGGCTCAATATGATGATTCACACAAATTCTCAGTATTTTCCGTAATGTAGTATTATATAAACATTATTTCACTCAATATGGATCTAAGAGTAGTATAAACACATGAATAAGGCTTTAAGAATGTACAATGTATGTTGGATTTGAGGAATTTTTTGATTATTGGACATGTGTTTCTTGTCATGAACAAAGGCCCTTTTATAGGTTTCAAATTTGTGTAATTGAACTTTGTTTTGGAATGAATCCATTGTGTTTAATGATATGAAATTAGGAACAATTAATCTAATAATATTTTACTCTTACATCAATGTTCCATTTTATCCAATTTGAGAAATTTACCATTGGGAGACAAGTGTTAAGGAAAATGCTACATTTTTGGGATTAAAAAATGGAAACTCTATATCCAACGATTTGCCAATTATTATTATGTCTTAATTCGAATAATTTATTCAATTGAGATATAAAATGTTTAATTGATATTGTAAACTCATTTGAATCAATATAGTGTTCAATTCAAGCTCAAATTCAAGTTTTTTGCTCAGCGTATTCAAATAGCCCCAACAAATAGTTAATCGGTTTTGACAATCGATTGACCGATATTCTTAGTTCGTTGGTCCAAAAATCCTAGTGCTCTAATTGGTCAATTGATTGGTTTATCAATTAACCAGTAGTTTAAACTTAATTTAATTCAATACCTACTACTGCAATCGGTTGACCAATGATGCCTTTCGCTCCATCGATTTAGGCTAGTTTGTGTTCCTTTAAGGCTACTGGTTAAATCGGTTGATTGGTTCTGGGTATTGGTAGATCGGTTTTCGCAAGATCTGATTTTGTAGCCTATTTTTAAATCATTACCAGTTCGTTATTAATCTTTATTATCCCATACTTAATTATACACATCTATAACCAATCTAAACGCACGCGTGTGCACGCGCGCACACACACATACACACATATCATAGTAAGCATATACCACATAATAATAAAAGTGTGATTTGTGTTTATTCTAGTAGAGTTAATGTGTAAAGAAGTGTAGGGAAAGAGTTACCTTATCTTTCAATATACAATACGTTTGTTTTGAACCCTCCCAAGCCTCTTGAATCTTGGTCTTTGCCTGTATCTTCAACCCTGAGTGACAGATTTGTCTTCAATCTTTTCAATCATCCAAGCTTTAATCATTTCTTCTTTATTCATTGATTCTTCATTCACCTCTTTCCATCTTTATCATTCATCTGTGGTGCCTCCAATGTAATATTTACTATTCTAACACATTCAACAAACACATTAAATACAAAACCATAAATATCTTCTTATCATCAAAATACTAATCTTAGTATTTCACACCCTCAAGGTCAACAATCTCCCCCTTTTTGATTGCAACAACATATTTGATGGTTTTCCCAAGTTATATAACATTAAGACTTCCCCTTACTATTGGAACAGTGATTTTAGATAATTAACTATGAACTGGTAAATATGAATAAATACAAAGATTAATCATAATATACTTAAATATAACAAGAGTATGCCAATGAAGGCAAGTACTTAAGTTAAATAATAATGAATATTGTGCTCATATTAAAAGTATCGAATCACTATTCTCTCCCCCTTTGTCATCTCGAAAAGTGGGGGAGGTGGGGGATCAATAATTTCATGTTCAAAAGATAAAACACAATACATATTATATACCAAATGTAAGATAAGTTAACATGCATAGATTATCACTCATTAAAGATGGAGACAAATTTCCGTAAGATAGAACAATAATCAAAATAGATCGATCACTCATAATATGGTACGTCATTCAACCAAATAATAATAATACATATCCAAATCAAAACATAGGGTGTTTCATACATGGCACAATATTAGAGACAAAAATATTATTTCAATAATCTAATTAAATAACAATAGCCTAAAGACTAGGTGACAGTGGCTTGATGGAATGAGAGATACAAATGCAAATAAGTTGGCAACCCTTCTATTGATGCTTCTATATCATAAAATCTCTTGTCCATGTGTTGAGGATGTGAAGAGAATTATGTTCTTAGCTCCTACAAGTCTTGAGTAGTTATGTCCATCTGGCCTTCAATGCCTCCAATTTGACCATTCAACTCTAAGAATTCTTAGGCCATGTAATCTTGGAGGTTTTCAAAATATCCTTCTTCATCACCTTGACCTCCTTGGATGCCCTTATTTCTTATTCCTCAGTCTCATCTTCGCTAACTTTTTCTTTTCCCTTTATGGATCGAGATGAGTTGCCTTCTCCAAATACTCTATTCTTTATCCATGCTCCATGGACAAAGTGAAAATGCACGAGAGAGTGAGCGGGAGGAGGATATATTGTTTATCCATGCTAAGTGTGGTCACTAGATTGAAGTCATATTTTTTATTAATCCACAAAGGATTAGGATGGGCAAACACTTCTCCATGAGGGGCTTTTATAGTATATCCCAAGCAATCTTTGGTACGGTCAATTTTAGTGTTGTTGACAAAGGGGATAAATCCAATATTGATTTTGTGAAGAGTTTCTTAGAACATTCTTACACAATTTGAATGTTGGCACAATTGATGGTTACAATGAACTCCCACCCGAGATGGCTAAAGAAGGGATGAATGTTGATACCTCGATTTCGAAAGAGTCCAAGCTTATATGATACATATAGACGAGTAGAATGGTACAACCAGATATGCTAATCAAAAATTTCTTTGATTCTCTTTGGGGGATAAAAGTAAAGGATTAAAGTTTAATAGATCTCTTGAAGGATTACGGGGGTTTGGCTTGGTTCATTTTTGTTTAGCCTCACTTAGTTTTCTAGCAAGCAATTTCTTAGTCATTTTGACAACTAATGCTAACCTAGGGTATGATTTATTCAAATGAAAGGAAATGATAGAATCCTAATTTTGATAGCAACTAAGAACATCAAGAAACTTACCCTTTTTTTAAGAACTAGGGTATAGATCTATGCATATGACTAAGGTCGCCCGATAGAATCCAACACTATGAAAATTATTTTATAATCACCTCCAAGTGTGACAATTTTGAGTAAACTAGGGCTTTAAATATTTCCTTATGGTTCGAAAGATGAAGGATGTGTGATAATATGAAGGTATTTAGAAACGAGCAAAATTGATTTAAGGGTTTGCGGGAAAAATATATAAAGTTTGATAATTGGTTGACTGGTTGAGGTTATAATTGACTAATTGGACTAGTAGTTTGTTTTTATTTTATCTTTGTTCCAATCGATCAACTAGTTGGGAGATCCAGTCAACAACTAGTTTCCCTTAATTTTACTTTTTATTTTTTATTTTTTTCTCGAATTTTAAGGTCATGACTAATCTTAATTGTTTTTCCCAACATTTTTATCAACTTTAGTTCCCTATTTCTTTTAATCTTTCAAATCAATTAGGTTTAATTTTATTTGGGTGAAGATGTGAGCCATTTATCTTTAATGAAGCACATAAGTAACTGATGGCCTTGTTTCACTTGCGTTTATGTTCATTATTAGTGGGCAATCTTATCATTAAAGCATTGATAAGAAACACTTAGAAGCAATTAATATAGGTAGTTTTTATCTTACTTTGTGATTCTATTTGAACCACACAAATCATGATTCTTAATCATAGAATTTGAGAATAATTACCAATTTTGTCTAATAACCATTTGTCCAATTGCCTACTTAGAAAGTTGGACATCCGATTCATTTACAAATTTGAAGAATTTAGGAACAAAAGAGTAGGAGTTACCCACATCATGTTGTAGGATGAATTTTTCTCGAGATGAATGCAAATGTTTATGCTCTTTTTAAGCTCTCTTTCCCTTACCGTGGTCATGGTGTAGCCTTAGGTTCTAGGCTTGTTGTGTACCATTTTCAGATTTAGGATACCATGCTTGACTAAATTGATACTTTATTCCTCTAGCTTTCAATTTCTCATTTTGGAAAGGCCTCTATTATCCATAAGTCCTTACATAACTTGTAAAAGTATGATAGTTTGTTCTAGGTACTCTTTTTCTTCTAGGTCCATCCTTATTAGTGCAGATGTTGCTGAGGGGGCAGGATTTTGAATATTGATAATTTTTAAGACATATATAGTATGTAGGTTTAGATTTATCATTATACGTACGTGGAGGTATTTAGATGGAGCATTCTAACACAAATTTCTTTTAGATCTGATTTGGTACTTACCAAAGATCATCTCAAACGCCATTAATTTTTCTCAACAGTGGTATTTCTCTTATTTATGGTGTAAAACTCGGTTTTCAAAATTCTTATGTCACTTTCAAAAGAAATGTTTTTAGAAAAGAGTTTGTCAGAGTTTTCTTTGTCGGAATCAAGATTTTTTTGTTTGAGTGACACATTTTCAGCCATGGTCTTGATATGGAATCAATTAATTTATTTAGTGCAAAAATTCCAGAACTATTTTTCTTATACTTATTTACAAGATATTCATTTGCAACATATAGTTTGTCGAATTTATTATTTTTGGAGTAGCTTGTATTGCATACCTTATCTCTATTTCCCACCAAGGCAAGCATGGTCGTTTCCTCCTAGGTAGATGAGCTTTTCGAGCTGTTTCTTTAGGTGTCGTCCGAAGTGTCTAGACTTATGCCACTTGAAACACTCAACCTTGAGTGTATCACCTTGTTTCCTTCCTATAAAAGCTCTTTTTGCAAACTACCAAAAAATCCTTGTAACTAGTGCAAAGCATTTCTATTAGTTATTGTTGAACCCAAAATTTTGGTAAACAATTAAGTATTGATATTTTTAGTAGAACTAAAGATTTTATTAAGTGTTTCAGATTTACAAGTTCCATACATGTGATTAAGAAGAAGACCTCATGAAGAAAACATAAAGGGTGCAAGATGGACGTAATGAAGATGTGAAGAGTTTTGAAGACCTTGAAGAAAAATAGATGGAAACAACTCTCTACTTATATACTCTTAATGCAACTCGAATTAAGATTACATACGACACTTTAAATGAGTTAATTGTATGTGTGTAATGATAAGAAGTAATAAATTCAAGATCCTAAAATGAGATATTGTATGTTCTTCTTATGTGAAATAAAATTGATAATTAACCTAATTGGAAAATATGTTTTAAAGTATAAAAAGTTGAATTTTGGGGTTAATTCGGGAAACCGAGAAAAGCAATTGGTCAACTAAATTAAATAGTAAGTTTTAGAGTTCAAATGAGGTGTTACTGATCCAGTTGGTCAACCGAATGGAATTGGTCAGTCCACCGTTTGAAATAGTAGTTGTATTGGCGAAGGAAGTGATGCACCTCCGATTTCAATTGCGGAAGAAGTAGAAAATCAGAAAAAGGATGAAAACAAGTTTCATCTCTTCCTCTCTAAGTCGTCCAAATCCATTCATTTTTTATAATGGTTTTTTAGGGGCTTTTCTAGGCGTCGATTTTGAAAAACTTCATGGGCCGGGATTTTACATTAAAAACAGAGTCGCCACCTAGCATGGGATTAAATAGTATGCTAGGTCACCAGGGTTTTGGAAATTTATTTTTTATTTTTGAAATGGCTCGTATTTTGAATTCCATAGGTTTATGTACCAGAGATATTCTTTAAGTTTGTGAGTCGATTGTGCTCGGTAAAGATGTGAGACACCTCAAGACACCTGTCCGAAGACGGTACCTCAGTCTAAATGGATATTCACTGTTAAACACTATCCTAGCATTTTTCTTTGATTTACTTAAACAAAATAATTCCCCATTTTTTTAAAGTTTTTGTTCTTTTTATGTGTTTTTGACATGAATGATGATTTAATGGAAAATAGGTAAATACTACAGCTACTACTAGTCAGCGACACCCAATAATAGTTTATATATAGATAAATATGTAAATATGCAAGCTATACTAAATGAAATAAAAACTAAGACTAATTTATTTGGATATGTGACCAAACCCGCACGTGGGTTGCCTACATATCTCGAATGAGAATTAGGTTTTCACGTACTTCATTCTGGTTAGGGTAAATGATATGGTTTATTATTAGAGGTGTGACTGAACCTTTATGGGTTGCCTACATACTTTGGGTGGTTGGCAAAGATCAGATCAGGCGTAGTTCATTCTTCTCTCATTGAAAATTGGATTCATTATCAGAGGTGTGACCGAACCCTTATAGGCTGCCTACGTACTTTGGCTGGTTACCAAAGATTAGGTCAAACGTAGTTCAGTCTTGTTATGCTTGAAAAAGCTGAGTTGGTTTAGTTTAAAGCTGTTTTGTTCAGTTTGTTTTGGTTGATCATCAGTTAGTTTTGGTTATGAACAAACCTGAATCACAACCTCATAACAACCCTTTGATTTTGTCAAGAACCTTAAATAAACTCATTTACTTTGGTTAGTTTAGTGTTTGTGTGTGAGTTTTTAGTTAAAGGTGAAAAGAAATACCATATATTTATGCCAATCCTACTTGTAACTAAGGAAAACAGGAAGGTTCTTGAAGAAGAATCATACATATCCCTGAAGGAATAGAGGCCCTTCCTTTATCCCGAGTTCTTAGCCACAAGGGGTCTATCAATGTAGTATGTGTATGTGTGTGTGTGTGTGTTTTATTCAACTAAAAAGAAAATAAATATGATGTTCTTAGGGGAATCGTATAGACTATGCACAACTCGTGGTGTAATAGAAGTTTTGTTCGAATACTTACATGTTCTTAACATGTTGTTGGATGATTTGATGTTTCTGAATGTCTTTGCATGTTCTTGAATGCTCTTGTATGTTGTTTTGAATGTTCTTGAGATGCTTTGAATGATTTTGTATGATTTGACCCTAACTTGGTTGTTATAATTAAGATTAGGTGTTTGTTTAATGTTTTTGACAAAATTAAAAGTTTGTTTGGTTGTTTTATGGGTTTTATGTGTTATATAAATGAAAGTAACTGTATTATCTACATGATCCTACTATATACAAAGAAATATACACAAGATTCACCAATAGTCATAGGTTTTTTTTTTTTTTTATAGGAATATATCTACTTAGGGGATGTGGTCTTCCCTATATGTTTACCTCATTTTCCTCCTTGGTCGTCTTGGTCGGTGGTTGATCGCTGGTTGTCGATTCCTTGAGTTCTTAGCCAAGAACCAAGAACACCTTAGTTAAGGTATGTGGTCGTCCCTAAATAGCTAACATCTTTTCCCTCCTTTCTCTTCATGGATCGGTGTTGATCGATGATCGTCAATCCTTGAAGTTATTATTCTAAGAACTTCAAGAACACCTTCCACGATCGTATATTTGGAAAATAATGATGTGTTATTTGAGAAATCTGCTTGAGAGGCCTAGGACTCGAGAGAGTTGCTCGAGTTTAGAGAGAGAAGCTGGGCCTTCAAGATTTGCAAAAATGAGAGGGGTGGCCTGGTATTTATAGGACTGAGGGCTTGTGCATTGGCCAATGGGCAGTTCAATCCAGGGTCTTCTCTGGGCAGTATTTGGCCTAGGGGGCTTGTTGCCTTGTCTTGGTTTGATTTGGCTTGGAACGAATTTAGGATATAAGGTTTGACAAAGATTTGGTAATGATTGACAATCATTACCAGTGATTGCCAATCATAGTCAGTCATTACCTATCCTCCAATGATATTCCTTTCACATGGGTGTATTTATGATTTGATGTGATGAATCTGGTTAGGTTTAGGGGCTATGTACTGGTTAGATATACTATTTTGGTTTGGTCATCATAAATGCATCCAAAGTATATTAACCTAGTCCTTTGGTGTCACTTTGCAGTTAATGCAAAGTGATGAGCCATGACATAGAGGGCATTCCTATGGTTGGATTCGGATGGAATCGGGTTAACTTTCCTTGTAACCGTCGGTTGGTTTCCAAGTCTACTAGTTACCCTTAGATATTTTTTGTAAAAATATCTACATTATTTAAACCTAGAAATTCCATGTCATCCCAAGAATTTAAATCTTGATGGGATGTGCATTAAATGCAATGCTTTGAAGCCATTCATCCGGTTTGGTTTTGGTAACGGGTCGTCACAATTCAAGGCTTTCGGTTGGTTTCTAAGATAATTTGCTTAAAATGTCTAGAAACCTTGAATGTGGTCTTGACATGTCATCCCAAGCATTTAATTCTTTATGGGATGGCCATTCAATTCCCATTGAATGCCTTACTTGGGTGGCGAATCGAATCGGTTTAATTTCGATAATGGTTGGTTGTACCCTAAGTGCCTTGGTTCTCTTCCTTTGCCATTTGATAGGAAAATTTGTAGAAGGCTCCTTGGTCATTATTAGTCTTTATTTTTGGGCCTTAAATGATGGCTAGATCCTTGATTTCTTGGGCCTAGGGTGGTTTGTCAAGACTGTTTGGATTTAGTGTAAATCTAAGTCAAGCCCAATCCTTAAATCACCTTGTGATTTAGGGATTTATCACGACCCTTCCAAGAATTTATTAATGTGTCTTGTATTGTTTCTTCGTAGTGTTTTATGTAATATGCATAAATGAAATGAATGTTTTTGGTGTTAAATTTGACAAGATTCAGGGGTTGTAAATGTTTTAAGGTCGGGGTGGGTAACTGAGTTAATTGTTTGAAATGTCCTATAATTTAAGGGTAGTGACTAAGATTTATCTATAATAAAGATGATTTAAAAAAAATCAAACTTTTGTAAAGTCATTTTAGACCTCCTTAAATCATGGGAATTTCAAGGTTGACCTGAAACGTTTACTTAGTTATATTTTGTCAAATTCAACATTTTTTGCATTTTTGTCATGTTCTTGGTTGTTTTTGTATAGTATGTAGTGTGATATTAGGTAGAAATTTATTTTCTTTAAACCTAGGTTTAAATTTTATTTGAACTTATACTTGATCCGACATTGATTGGGTGGGACAAAATGCGGTGTCTTCAATTGTTCCTCTTTATCATGCGAGTTTATTTGTAGTGACAAAGAATGAGACACTAACATTTTGATCCACTTAGACATGAAATTTAAATACAAGTATTTAAATATATCCTAAAGGATGGAGACATACCTAATCCTGGAGGATTCGAAGATGATGACAATTGATCACTTCTGCTATTGTGTACTTCGAAGGATGAGGAACGATCAACCTTAGATTACTATTGGGAGGATGACGTGAATGTATGATCCTACTCGTCTATCTTCCTAAAGGATGACGGGAATGCCTGATCCTACTTCCTAAATGACGACGTGAATGTCTAATCCAATAGGGTCGTTGTTGAGGTTAGGACGATGTGAATATTTGATCCTACTTCCTAAAGGATGATGTGAATGTCTATTGATGTTAGGAAGATGTGAATGTCTGATCTCATAGGGTTGTTATCGAGGTTAGGATGATGTGAATGTTTGATCCTACTTCCTAAAGGACGGCGTGAATGTCTGATCCCACAGGATTGTTATCGAGGTTAGGACGATGTGAATGTTTGATCCTACTTCCTAAAGGATGAAGTGAATGTTTGATCCCATAGGGTTTCTATTGATGGGAGGATGACGTGAATGTTTGATCCTCTAGGATATGGTTTATACTAGGACGACATGAATGTCTGATCCTACTTCATAAATGATGACGTGAATATCTGATCCTATAGGGTATGGTTTATACTAGGATGACGCGAATGTCTAATCCTACTTCCTAAAGGATGACATGAATGTCTGATCCTATAGGGTCATTTATATTAGGATGATATGAATGTTTGATCCTACTTTCTAAAGGACGACATGAATGTCTGATCCTATAGGGTTGTTATCGAGGTTAGGACGACGTGAATGTTTGATCCTACCTACCCATACTTCCTAGAGGATGAATGTATAGTACAACCCCCCTGGTTATATATATACCTAAGGATGACACACAGTCTATCCTATAGGGTACAAAGAAGATGACGCTTGGTTAATCAACTTCTCGATGCGGAGAAGATGACTCTTGGGTCAATCGACTCCTGGTTGTGATTATACCCCAAAGGGTTTTCCTAAATATCTCAAACTAATGAGAATTAGGTTATATGTAGTTCTAACATATAAAGTAAATTCTACTACTAAACTATACTATTGTCCGAAATTCTTAAAATACAACTAGCTACTGGTTGTAACCATACCCCAAAGGGTTTTCCTACATATCTCAAATTAATGAGAATCAAGTCACATGTAGTTCTAACATGTAAAGTAAATCAAGATTGGTTGGAATGGTTCTGGGTTATAGAAACCAAATCAGGGGTGTCTAGTAAGTCCGAGGTTGAGGTCGACGTTGGTCTTTGTGGTGGCTTGACCGAACCTTATCAGGGCACCTACAAATCTCAGACTTAACTGAGAATTAGGTCAAATGTAGTTCAGACTCATGATGTGGATCAATATTTGGTGGAACAAGTTCTTCTTTAGGGAAGTTGATTCCTGGGTCATCATATTAATACAAGATCGAAAATGACTGAGAGAATTCACAACGGGCGAAGACCCTTGGGAAACTCAACACTTTATGGAGTTTCTTGGCTACATCCCACCTGGGATTTCCTGACGAGGATTAGAAAATGTCTTGGGGGGAAATTTAACCTCGGGTAAAATGTGCCCCAGTCGTAGACTGGGGCTTGACGATGTTTGTTCATTTCCTAGGATTATAGTTTTAGTTTTGAATTTTGCATTGAATATGGTTGGGATTGGTGCGAGTCTTATAACAAGAAACTCTACAGAGAGAATATATGATATAATGTGCCCGAACTCTAGCTGGAGAAATCGGATATAATGTGTCCCAACTCTAGTTGGGGCGTGGTACTATCTCCTGAGCATTCTAAGGATACGGCAGAGCCCACATGGGTTGCCTCTGTATCCTGAATTGAGCGTGCGATTTATAGTGTTTATTTTTGTTTAGAAACCCTCGTTAGGTTGTTTATGTAATATTGATGTTACTGGTTCTGGATGGTAATCATCGGATGACCGAAACCCACCTGGGTTACCTGCGTACACTGAGTTCCTAGGTTAGGAATCTGGTCGAAATGTAGTTCGACCCTTGCTGTGCTATCTTAGATTGTCAACCTTACCTACAAAGGCTTCCTATGTACCTTGGTAATCTACTAAGGATCAGATCGATGCGTAGTTCGAGCACATGTATCCTTTGTTGTCTACTGATATGTGTGATCTACCTACATATTTTCAAACCGATTTTGTTAGTTTTAGAGTAGTTTTTATATTTATTTTAGTATGTTTTAATTCATTTTTGTACTTTTTGTATAAATCAGTTGTGTGGGGGCAAAAAGATAGGAAACTGGAGCGAAAACGATGAGATCGAACCAAAAACGGTCGAAGAACGGTGGAAAAACAAGCACGGAGGCAATATTGTGAAAGAAGCCCACCACCGCAGCGGTGAAAATACAGAGAATGACCTATTCTTGCTAGACACTTACTGCCTAGGCAGTGAAATTGCAGAATGTTTTCCAAATCCACCATTGTCCTCACTGCCGCGGCGATCAACCAACCGACCTACTTACCACCTAGGCGGTGGCCTCTGCACAGACTGAAATTTAGATATTTTTTGAGATATTTTTCCTATTTAATCTCTCATCCTCTCTCATTTTTAGACTCTCTTGGCCTTTTGAGCCCCTTAGAATATATCTAAGGGTAGGTTTGGGAGTTTTAGAGGGAGATCTCACATCCCAAAGTGGAGGAAGATGACGAAGCGATCGTTGAGCGTTCTTAGCGGCTAATCTTCGGACGAGGCTAAGTTCTTTGATTTCTTCCCTTATTTCTTTAACTTAGGATTTTGTGAGCATATTTAGATCGATTTCAATGTTTATACGGTTATGACCACGAGTTAAATATGGATTGTATAGGGATTAACGATATATTTATAAATATGTGTTTGGATGATTTCGGTGTTGCATTCATGTTTGTTCTTTGTAGTTTGATTGTGTTTATCTTATTGTTTGTTTATAATGCTTAGATAGATACATAGAGAATACGGGGTTTGATAAACCCCAGATTCGGATTAAGGTAAACAAATGCCACGATCCAATAACCCGATCGGGGTTAGGATTGTGGACAATAGATGACATTTCATCTACCCTTTTACCCTAACCATACATTACAACCCTCAAAGTCCTTTTGATCTCCACTGACATACGTACTTACATAATTAGTGGAGAGTGACACGAAAAATGGGCTTATGGTTGTTTTTTCATGCACTGATTAGAGATCATTCAATGTCTACTTAGTATATAAATTTATTTGGGGCTCGTTTGGTTGGGTAAGAGTGATTGTGCACGCTCGGACACATCTAGAGTCTTGAGTGGATTGAAACTAATGCCTAAAGTCGAAAATCTAGATAATCTCAATGTGTGCATTTCTTTTAAGCTTGGAGCATTTAGTGCCATCAGAGATTCTTGCATGGTCATTGATTCGATATAAAACTCACATTTTATCTATAGTGTTTTAGTACTTGATTTGTGTTTTTCTTTCTTTTCTTTTCTTTTGCTTGAGGACAAACAAACGTTTGAGTTTGGGAGTATTTGATGAGTGGTTTATTTACCAACAAATCAAGAACTTTTAGATTCATATATTTGTGTGTTTTCAAGTATTTTTATTAGTTTAATGTATTTTTGTGTTGTTTTGTAGGTTTATAAATAAATGGGAAAAAAGATGAAAAATCGATTCAGGTGCAGTAACTTCAAGGATCTTTTTTACAATGATACGATTCGATTTTGGAAAAACACAAAACATGGACATTGTAGATCTCTGTATTATGTTTCCATATATTTTTAAATCACCTCAATTAAAATTTGGATGAGAAAGATACGGCCAACATATGTAGCATGTGTTGGCATTGCCTTGAGCGCGCTGCAGCATGCAAATGGCAGTGTTTCTGCCCTTTGCTCGTTGCAGCACCGATGGTCGGATCCGAAGTATTAAATAGAAATTTTAGGGCTCATTTTGAAGGAGAAGATATAGGAGACAAAAGAGAAACATAAGGGAGGCGATTTCTGGAGCGACAAGAGGTAATTTTGAGCTAGAAAACACCAATTCATGGCGTTTTGGTACGAGATCTGCGAAGAAAACATTATCGGTGGAACTTAGGATTGAAGATCTAAAGCCCAAAACCCACATTATGATTTTCTCTTCCTTTCTCTCTCCCTGATCTTTTGTTTTAAGTTTGTATTTGTAATATTGTATTGAACTACTTACATTTACTAATTTATTGAGAAGATTAGCTATGGATTTGTTTATGTTGTGTTCGTAATCTAGATCTAGGGCTTGACATTGTTTCATTTGAACCGTGTTGTGAATATTTTGTTAACTGTTAGATTTAATTCCATTTTATGCATTCCATTGGCCTAATGTGTTTGATTCATGTGACCAATGATTTAGACAATATTAGGTTACGAATTTTATACTTAGGAGAAGTTAATTTCGTAACCGAATTTAGGAGTGTATAACTTAGGTTGTTGTGAGTTCGAGAGGAAATCAACACTTAGGTATTCGAGTTAGGAATTTAGGATCTTGTGAGACCAGAATCAAGTTCTAGATTTATCAGTTAGAATTTCTATTCAGTTGTGTTTACCATTTTATCACTTCCATTGTATGCTTGTATATGATATTATGATTGTTTTGAGAATACGAGGTTTGACGCTCGGGAGAGGTAACCCCAGATTTGGGCAAAGATTAAACACAATACAACTTCTAATGTTTCGGGAGATTATTAAAACTTGTGCAATCCATAAGGTTGGGGCAAGACGCATGTAATCATCATCTTGATAGGGATATTGGTTTTAACGTGGTTATGTATTCACTTACTTTACACTCGGGAGAGGTAGTGAGTGAGTTTTAGAGATCTTGATTGTTGAATGAATGAAATTAAGTAATAATTGCTTAATAGGATAACATGGGAATAACGAGATGAAATCAAGCCCCTAAAACATTAGTGCATAGAAAATCCATATTCTATTATATTTTATTTTGTTTTTTGTATTTATATTTATTTTAGTTATAAAAAACCCAAAATTTGATTGCCTAGATAAAGTTGAGTGACGACAATCGTGGTACTTAGTGACAATTTAAACCAATCCCTGTGAATACGACATTCCCTACTGTTCCTATATTATTAAAACTTGACTCGTACACTCACAGTATTGTAGTGACAAAATATTTCGCTGCCACACCCATCTTGCACCCTTTATGTTTTCTTCATGAGGTATTTTTCTTAATTACATGCCTGAAACTTATAAATCTGAAACACTTGATAAAATCATTAGTTCCACAAAAAATATCAATATTTAATTATTCATCAAAACCTTGGATTCAATAATTTTTTTCTTTTTGATGATGACAATTAACTTTGATATTTTCTTTAATAAAGAATGTAACCATGCTCCCCTAAATCCGAGGATGGATATTTAAACTCATTTAATCATAATTATGAAAACATAAGCAAACAATGATGTAATATAAGCCCAATTTAATCAACAATGATATTCAACATTAATCCCAATAATTAACTTCTTCCTTTAATCATTGCAATGATTGGGCGAATAAATTTGTAAACATAAACTAACTCATTAAACATCAACTTCTCCCCCTTTACCATCTCAAAAAAGTGGGGGCAGAGACCCAAAAACATTACTCTAGGCATACATCATTATGCCTAACCACACCTAAACCTTGAATAAGTTTCATGAATTGATCTTCCGCTAGAGGTTTGAAAAAGATATTGGCAAGCTGATCGAAGATATCAACTTACTCAATGGTAACATTCCTTTTTTGAATGTGATCACAAAAAAAATGATGTCTAATCTCTATATGCTTAGTTTGTGAGTGTTGTATCGGATTCTTATTTAAGCATATAACACTTTTATTATCACAGTAAATAGGGATTTCCTCAATACATATTCGAAAATCATATAATTGTTCCCACTTATGCTTTTAGTGTCAATTTTACATCCGACAAAATCAACATCGGAGTAACTAGTTAACTTAAAGTCACTCTCCCTAGCATACCTTAATCTTAGGCCACCCGTATCTTTCAAATATCGAAAGATTCACTTAACCATAGTTAAATTTGATTCTTTAGGACAAGACTGAAATCTAGCACACAAGTATACACTAAACATTATGTTAGTTCTACTAGCAGTAAGATACAACAAACTACTAATTATACCTCGATACATTTTCTCATTTACGTTTTTGCCCGTATCGTCCTTGTCTATTTTCGTAGCTGTTGCCATGGGAGTTTTGTACTCTTTAGCACTATCCAAACCATACTTTTTTAGTAACTCTTTAGTGTATGTAGACACGACATTTTGACCGTCCCGCAAAAAAATTATGTTTTATTTTAAAATTTATTTTCAAAAAATAAAAAAATAAAGAAAAAAGAAAAGAAAAAATGAAAAAAGAAAAGAAATATAAACGAAAAAAAGAAAAAAAAATAAAACTGAAAAAAAATGGAAAAAAAATGTTTCCTTGTCAAAATGGGATTATGTTTCATTTTTCCTTTCCTTTTAGGTTTTGTTTCATTTTCCTCTTCGAATTGGAACTAGGGTTTCCTAGGGTTTCTAGGTTTTCTCACTCCACATCCTTCCTATAAATGATACTCTCCTCCTCACAGTTTAGACACACAAAAAAATTCAGAGAGAAACCCTTCGGTGAGATTTAGAAATTGAGAGAAAAATCCCTTAGAAAGTGATTCTTATCGTAAACCCTTTCGGGAAGCTATTTGCGAGAGAGAAAAAAATCAAGTATCGGGATTCTTGGCCTAAGAACATGTATCTTTTCTAATTTTTAATCTTTTTTTTTTAATTTATTTTATTCTGTTGCAATTTAAATTCCTGCAAGCTTCATTTTTTTTAATTGTCTAATCACTCGATAAAAAACGTCGGGATAAGGTTCTCCATTCTCAATCTGAATCGTTGAGCGTTTAGACGAGGATACCTGTTGTTTTTTATTTATTTATTTTATTTCTGTATTTTTTTTGATTTTTCATTCATATACATATAAAAAATAAGTTGTCCGATGATCCGATGAAAACGCTGGGTGAGTTTCTTGTGTTGAACTTAACCTTGAGCGTTAAGTGAAGGATGTTTCATTGTTTATTTTCTATATTTATTTATTTATTTATTTTATTCTTGTTATCAAAACCCTAAAATTATAAAAACTAAAAAAATTCAAAAATAATAAAAATATTTGTTTGTAGGAATTAATCCTTACGAACGTTAAGGTGAATCCGACGATTCGATAAATCGTGGGGAGAGTTTTTAGTGGCGTCGTTTCCATTCCCCGACTCGAGTGGAATTTAAAAATGAATGATTTTTGGAAATCTCTTTCCTCGGTAAATTTTTCGTGGGATTTCGTTTAAGTTTCAGAAAGATTAATTTCAACAGATTTGTTTTCGCGAACCTCACCTTGATTCTCATATCTATAGAATTTGAGGAAATTTCAAAACGAGATTTTTTTAAATTAATCGAGCGAATTCAAAGTAGATTTTTTTTGCATACACTTAACATGTTTATTTCTCGTTTCATTTAGACGGCATATACATATAGTTTAGTTTTTTATTTCATGAATCCACGCTACTTTTCAGATCTAGTCACAACATATGCACCACTTATATTTTTATATTAAATAATTAAATCATTTCCACGCATGATCACGTTAATTCACGTAGTTTTCCTATTCACTTTCCGTATTCATATAATTTTGCATTGGCATATTTAAATTAAACCCTTTAGTTTTTAGGTCACTTTTGAATAAAAAAATAAAATTCATATAGATGTAAGTTTTTGCATTCATATTTTCAATCTTATTCATCTATTTTAGTTTTCCTATTTAAATTAAAGAATTTTTTTGGAAACATACATAAAACCCCCCGGGGACCATCCTTATCGAATCTTTAATATTCGATAAGAGGTTATATCGGGAGAATATTCCAAAAAATCCAAAAAATTGTCACCTTATTTGTGAAATACCAAAAAGATTTTATAAGAAGGAAACGATTTCAAAATAAAATAAAACACTCGGACTAAACTAATTGGATATATGTTACCATTTTCAGACGGGTGTCTTGGGGTGCCTAACACATTTTCCCAGCGTAATCGACCCCCGAGCCTTTAAATGAATCTTTGGTTTGATCGTGTTTTTTTTGAGTCAAATTTTTACTTGGGCCTTTTAAATTATTTTCTAAAAATTTGGTGACCTAGCATACCATTTAAACCCAATGTTAGGTGACGACTCTTTATTTTTAAAATGGCCTAAGTATATGTTTTGAGAAAATCAGTGCTTTAAAAACCCCTATCCTTAAGCTATTTATTACTTAATATTCTTTCCTCTCAAAAAAATGGGGCGCGTCAGTGTGCTTGGCGTGGTTAATGAAAATCCCTTCTTTGGTTTTCTTGATTTTCAACCCAAGAAAGATTGTTAACTCTCCCATCATACTCATTTCGAACTCAACCTGCATAATCTTGGCAAACTCTTAACAAAAATCCTCATTAGTAGAACCAAATATAATATCATCAACATAAATATGTACTAATAGGATATTAGAATAATTTTTCTTGATAAATAAAGTTATATGACTAAGACCCCGTAGAAAACCATTTTTGATTATATATTGGCTAAGTCTCTCATACCAAGCTCGTGGAGCTTGTTTGAGTCCATACAAAGCCTTCCGAAGTTTAAACACATGATTGAGAAGTTTATCACACTCAAATCCCAGTGGTTGTTCGACATATACTTCTTCTGATAGAAAGCCATTAAAGAATGCATTCTTTACATCCATTTGATATAATTTAAAATTTTGTGAACATGCAAAGGTAAGTAGTATTCTAATAACTTCTAATCTAGCTACAGGACTATACGTCTCATCATAATCAATTCCCTCTTCTTGACTATAGCCCTGTGCTAAAAATCTTGTTTTATTTCTAATTTCCATACTAGTTTCATCATTTTTATTAAAAAAAACCATTTAGTACTAATTACAGAATGAGAGTCCGGTCTAGGAACTAGAGACCATACCTTATTACATTCAAATTAAACTAATTCCTTTTGCATAGCGGAGATCCTAGATTTATCAGTTAATACCTCATTCACATTCTTAGGCTCAATTTGAGATAGAAAAGTAAGATTGATTATATCCCTAAGAGACGATCTTGTACTTACACCTTTCTTGAAATTACCAATAATTTCTTTTTCCGAATGTCCCAGCAGTGGCTTTATAGCACGTCATAAACTCGTCTCCCTTCCTTAGGTTCCTCATTATGTGGTTTATTTGTCGTGTCACCTCCTTGGTTTTGGTTATTCTGTGTTCTTGTATCAGCATCATCCAAAACCTTTCTCGACATAAGTAGATCAGATTTCTCAAATACGACATGCATAGATTCTTCCACTACTAAGGTTCGTTTATTATAAATTCTATAAGTTTTACTATTAGAAGCGTACCCAAGGAAAATACCATAATCAGATTTAGCATCAAATTTATGCAAATTATCCTTATAATTTAAGATAAAACATTTGCAACAAAAAACTTTAAAATAGAATATATTTGGAGTCTTACTATTCCAAATTTCATAAGAACCTCTTCGGATAGAAACCCTGTTTACTACATGGCAAGTGGTGCTTACGGCTTCGGCCCATAAGTATTTAGGAAGATGATTCTTATTCAACATTGTACGAGCCATTTCCTAAAGTGTTATGTTCTTCCTCTCCATAACACCATTTTGTTGTGGCTTTCTAGGTGCAAAAAAATTGTGAGTATACCCGTGCTTATGACAATAACTTATTACCTCATCATTTTGAAACTCTCTGCCTTTATAACTATCAATGTCAATGATGCAATATTACTTCTCATTTTGAACACGTTTACAAAACTTGGATAATATAGAAGCAACTTCACATTTCTTAGCTAGGAAAAACACGTATGTTAATCTGGAATAGTCATCTACAATTACAAATGCATAAAATTTAGCTCCTAAACTAGCAATGGCATTCGGACCAAATAAATCAAGATGTAATAATTTAAGACATCTAGATGTGGATGTGTACAACTTCTTCTTAAAGGATGATCTAGATTGCTTATCTAATTAACATGCATCACATACTTTATCTTTCAAATATTTTAATGCAAGTAAGCCACGTACAAGACTTTTCATAGACAAATTTGAAATTAACTCCATACTACCATGCCCAAATCTTCTATACCATAACCAACTATTCTTTGATAATGCATTTAAACATGATAAATTTTGAGAAAAGAAATCATCAAATGAACATGTATAAACATTTTCAAATCGTGATGCAACAAGTAATATGCTACTATCATGCCAATTCTTAATAATGCATCTATCATGATAAAAAACAACATTATAACATTCATCACATAATTGACTAATTCTAAGTAGATTATGTTTAAGACCATCTATTAAGAGAACATCTTTAATAGTACTGAACCCATTACCGATATTATCTATACTGATAATTTTATGCTTTACTTTGTCTCCAAACGTCATTTGACCTCCATCTTTAGGTGTCAAAGATGTGAATTTAGAATTGTTACCCATTGTGTGCCGAAAACAATCACTATCCAGGAACCATTTTTTCTTACCTATCGATGCTTTCAGAGTAACCTGCAAGGCTGCAAAGAGTAGCTCAAATAGTTCCTAAGTGGTATCCAGTCTAAGTGGGTTCGATCTTGTTAGTTGGGACAATTTTAGTTCCTTTGGGAATCCAAACTTGTCTATATTTAGATACTTTAGAAAAGCTTTTTGATGAGTGGTTTATTTATTAACAAATCAAGTACTTTTAGATTCAAATATTTGTGTGTTTTCAAGCACTTTTGTTAGTTTAATGTATTTTTATATTGTTTTATAGGGTTTTGAATAAATGGGTGAAAAGAGGCAAAGTCGGTATAGGTGCAATAACTTAAAGGCCAATTTTGAACACGATGCCATTCGATTTTGGAAAAACTCAAAACATGAAAGTTGTATATAATTTTCTTAGATTTCCATAGGTTTTTGAATCACCTTAATTGGAGTTCAGATGAGAACGTTACAGCCAAAATACCAAAGGGTATCACCGCCACAGTTGTGACACCACCGCTGCGGCGGTCAAACGCAGAGGGTTGCTAAACTCTCTGTATTTCCACTGCCACAGTGGTGATCCCACCTTGGCTGTGGTCCGACAGCTAACAAAATTGATATTTTGGGATATTTTTTGATCCCTATATCATTTCTCTTCTTCCAAAATACCCTAGAATGTTTTGGGAGGTTTGAGAGCTCCAAACCAACATCGAACCAAGGGAAGATCACAAGACCAAGAAAGAGGAAGCGTTCTCGGAGCGGTTTTAGCGGCGAATATTCGGATAATGGCTAGTCTCCTCATTTCTCTCTTTACTCTTAAGATTTGGTTGGTTGTTTGTATATATTTAGCTTGTATTTCATTGTATATAGGGTTACGACCATGTGTAGCTAAACATATATTGTCTAGGGTGCGATTGACTTCATGAAACATTATTTGTATAAAATCTATGTTTCGTTAAAGGTTGTTCTTGTTTATTTGATTGTGTATACCGTGTTTCACGTTTATATGCTTGTTTAGATATATTGAGAATACGGGGTTTGACACTCGGGAGAAGTAACCCCTGGATTTGGACTAGGGTTTAAACACAACGTGAAGATCTAATAACCCAGGAAGGAGTTAGAAAGTGTGCAATCTGTGAGGTTGGGGTGAGACTCATGTGACCTAGTGTTGTGTAGACGTTGAGGGGGACTTCTTCGTTGATGCAAAGTCACATATTCATTCACTTTACACTCGGGAGAGGTAGTGTTTGAGATTTCGATACGGAGATTGTCGGATAGCTTGAACGTCGTTAATATAAACTAGATTGAATAGAACACATTTTGGTGAACGAAGTTAATCCCTAGACAATAATTCCCATTAACGTCATATATTAGTATATTGGTATAATTAATTAGATTAGTTTAGTATATTTAATTAACAAATCTATATTTTTTACCGCCTAAATAAAGTTTGGTTATGACAATCGTGGTACTTAATGACATCATCTAATCCAATCCCTGTAGATACAACAACCCTAACTCTCCTAATCTATACTAAAACTTGACCCGTACACTTGCGGTGAAAGTAGCGACGTGATTTACGCGCTACCAAGTTTTTGGCGTCGTTGCTGGGGATTGGTTTTTAGATTATTGTTGATATTGTGAGTAAATAACTTGATTTTAATTTCGGTATTTCTTTTGTTTATAATATTTTATTTGTAGTTTTGTTTTTTGTTTCTTATGTAGGGTACTTGAAGATGCTAGATCAACAAATATTGATGCATTTCTTTCAATAAAATTTTGAGCCATTTTATTGTGCTTTGGATCATTACAATGAGCTATTATTTCAGTTTCCAAATCATGGGTTCCCGAGTGAGTGTCAACTTATGAATTTCCTCGACAGGTTACAAGCCGTAACCAGAACATGGGTGGAAGGAGAAAATGATACCTCCGCTTTCTATGACCTAACCATGGATGAAGCCATTCAGTCGTTGGAGGAATTGGCGGCTTTTGATTTTCAAAGTTAGAATTATTCACCAAGTCACCAAAGCTTGGCAGATTGTTCCAACACTTCGGCGCCATGGATTGACACCCCGGACCAATATGTTGAGTCTTCCCCCACCCTGGAGGAAATATTATCTAATTTTATTAGAGAGACTGAGGTGTATTGGAGGGAGACGAATGACTGAATCAATGAGCATGAGGATCGTCTTGACAATATTGAGACAGTCTGCGCCGAAATCGATGCGACCATAACGTCTCTTCAGACGCAAATCAGTCAACGTCGTCAACGTCTTTGCTTCATTGAGTCCGAGTCCGAAGTGGTGGCACTAAGAGGCAAACAAATTACACCCGAATGTGAAAGCCACTGTGAGGAACCGAATGCAAACAGAAGGCACTTGAGTGAGATCAAAGACGATCAAGCTAATTAGGAGAGAACCCAAGTGTGGATTGAAAATGGATATTCATATATTAATCGTTGTGAGGTTTCACCATTTGAATTCCAGTTGGTGATGCCACACTCGATCCAAGACGATCACATCTACAAGGATCTGATGTGGCTCACCTATCCTACCCCGTTTCCAGCTCAGTACATTCATACCAACCAAACACATGATTAGGAGTAGAATCGAGTTGAAAGCCCAATCCGATTAAAGAAAAATCTCTCTAGTGTTGAGGGTGTTCAAAACCAAGACCCTTAAGTGGTGTTGTATGACACGTACTACAGGCAGAAGCTGCTCTTTGACAAGCCCTTCACCGTGTCAAGCTGACGACCTTAAACCAAACGATTCTTGGGAGGCAACCCAAGTAAAAAATAAATTAGATCTATCTCCGCTGACTTGATTCGGAGACGAGATTGTCTCGCCTCCTAGGTACTTGTTCTAAACCCCCATCTTCATTATAATGCTTTATGCTGTCATTTGGATCGCTGATGGGTCATTATGGACATTACCCATTTTAAGTCAGGGGTGGTGTGTAGTATGTTTAGTATGTGTTTTATGTTGTTAGTTATGTTGTATTGTTTTCAATGTATGCATGTTTGTTTATAATTAATTTATTTAGGTTAGTTGTTGTTTTGTGCTGAGTTTTATACTTCATCTGGGCCATTACTCGATGATGAGTCTGTCATCTGATTATTTATTGAGGTCGAGCATAAAGCTCATTCATGTGTGTTCTGTGTGCTTGACATATCATTTTAGTAAAAGTTATTATAGATCCTACTTGCATGAGCACGTAAACTCAATGTATAACTATCCAATCGATTTGAAAACGATTATCCGTTAGCCAAGTTCATGACAATAGGGATTTTAGAACCTGATTTGGGGGAAATTCTTGGCAAAATCCTAGGCGATGTAGTTCGGGAGATATGATTTAGGCATTCATTTAATCGCTTGAGCCTTTGAAGCTTACATTGTTATATGTTTATCCATGGTTACCCTGTCAAAGCTGGAAAGCCATTTCAATTCTGAACACTTAACTAATACCATGGCTAATTTAATTCTTTCCAAACCTATATCGTCAAACCGAAGGCACAAATTTGAGTGAATCAAGTTAACATTCGTGTATGCTACTTGATGTGAGCGGTTGGGTTTAGGGCGAACTTTTAAATTGGTTCGGTATTCGAGTACTCACTTATATTTTTTCTTTTGTTTTAACCACACCCGTGAAATAGTAATAATCAAATAAGTTTGGGGGTATGGTTCGTTGAAAACCCCCCCCCAGAGAAAAACATGTATATACGGTTTTATTTTCCGTTTCTTTTAACAAGTGAGTACGAAATTCACAAATATATGTTCAGGGTTGTTCCAAATTTATCTATAGGGGTTTGAGTGTGAGAGTGCCAAGCATGTGCCTTGGGTATCATCAAGTTAACGACGTTAACCTATTTTCTATTTTCGATATACCCTTGGCCATTTTCCAAAATTGAACCAAGTCCTACTGATTTTTTTGAATTGCTTAGCCTACATTAGTGGAGAATAAAATGTAGTCAGACTTATGGATTTCCTATACCTTTTTGGTTTTAGTCATGAGCTTATTCAGTGGAAAATCTAATCTGATCGACGGATAGTTGTATAATTGAGTTTTATCACACACACTTTGACAGGATCTAGAATAGCGTTTACTATTATTGAATGTTGAAATTCTAGAACACCACATGGTATGTTTTATTCTTGAACTTGATAGGATTAGGGGCCGATGAGGGAAAAATCATTTGGCCGGTAGATAATATTCAAAACTTGCACATTATTGTTTTTACTATTTTTCGTTTTTTGTTTTTAATTTCACAATTAGTTGTATTTTCCTGTTTGTGTGTTTTTGCTTGAGGACAAGCAAACGTTTGAGTTTGGGGGTATTTGATGAGTAGTTTATTTACCAACAAATCAAGTACTTTTAAATTTAAATATTTGTGTGTTTTCAAGCACTTTTGTTAGTTTAATGTGTTTTTGTATGTTTTATAGGTTTTTGAATAAATGGGTGAAAATAGGCAAACTCGGTACAGGTGCAGTATCTTAAAGGCCAAATTTGAACATGATTCCATTCGATATTGTAAAACCTCAAAACATGGAAGTTGTATACCTTTTTCTAAGATTTCCATAGGTTGTTGAATCATCTTAATCGGATTTCGGATGAGAACGTTACAGTCAAAATACCAAAGGGTGTCACCGCCGCAGCGGTGACACCAATGCCACGACAGTCAAATAGCAGAGAGATGCTAAACTCTCTGTATTTCCACCGCCGCAGCGGTGATCCCACTACCACGGCGGTTCGACGTCTGACGAAATGGATATTTTGGTATATTGTGTTATATTTTTTGATCCCTATATCATCTTCTCTTCTTCCAAACACCCTAGAACATTTTAGGAGGTTTGAGAGCACCAAACCAACATCTAACCAAGGGAAGATCACAAGGCCAAGAAGGAGGAAGCATTCTCGGAGTGATTTTAGCGGCGGATCTTCGGAATAACGGCTAGTCTCCTCGTTTCTCTCTGTACTCTTAAGATTTGGTTGGTTGTTTGTATATGTTTAGCTTGTATTTCATTGTATATAGGTAATAGGTGTAATTTATCTATTTATTCCCAAATCGGTTTTGTTAATTTTAGAGCATTTTTATAGCGTTTTTATATGTTTTAACATGTTTTTGTTCTTTTTGGTATAAATCAGGTGTGTGGGGGTAAAAGGGATGAAAACGGATGAATAAAGATCAAATTGGATCAAGAACGGTGGAAAAATAAGCATAAGGGCAAAATTCAGAACTGCAGCCCACAGCCGCGGCGACCAGACGGCCAAGATGCAGAGAAGGCTTTAAAGTTGCTAAAAACCCATCGTTGCGATGGTGAAATAATAGAAAAGCCTCTGCGCGTACCGCTGCCTCCACCGCTGCGGCGAAGACCAAATCGACATATCCACCACCGCGGCGGTCACTCTACACCAGATTTAGGATATTTTTTAGATATTTTTTCCCTATTTCTTATCCTCTCCTCTTCATTAGGCCATAACTCTCCTTATACATTAGAGAGCTTAGGTTAAGAAGTTTTGGGGAGCTCATTCAAATCTGAAGGAGAAGAACACAAAGCGAAGAAGGAGAAATGATCTCGAAACGATTTTAGCATCAAATCTTCGGACTACGGCTAGTTCTCTTCGTTTCTTTCTTCATTTGTTAATTTTGATTTATTGTTTGAGCATGTTTAGCTCATTATTCATTGTGTATAAGGTTCTGGTCGTTAGCTAAATATGGATTGTCTATGGAATTAATAATATTTATGAAAATGTTGTTTGTTTGAGTTTGTGTTTCGTTAATGGTTGTTCTTTATAAATTTGATTGTGTTTATCGGTTTGTCATGATTATTAAGCTTATTATGATATAGTGAGAAATCGGGGTTTGACACTCGGTAGAGGTAACCCTGAATATGGACTAGGGTAAACACAACGCAACGATACAATAACCCGGGAGGGAGTTGGAAAGTGTGCAATCAATGACGTTAGAGCGATACTCATGTGACTTAGCATCCTTAATATGTTGAGGGGGACTTCTTCGTTGACGCGAAATCGCATATTCACTCGTCTTACACTCGGGAGAGGTGGCGAGTGAGTTTACGAACTGAGACTGTCGGATAAGTTGAACACTGTTAACGTAAACTAAAACGAAATCAAACGTATTTAAGTAAATGAAGTTAATCCATAGGAAATCTACTTCCCTTAATCATCTCATAGTAATATTAGTATAATTAGTTTAATTAATTTGGTATTAGTATTTATTAATTAAACACATTTTTATCGCCTAGATAAAATTAGGTTATGACAATTACGGTACTCGATAATAATCTCAACCAATCCATGTGGACACGATACCCTTACTCTCTCCATCAATACTAAAACTTGACCCGTACACTTGCGATGAAAATGACGTGCATTAATTATGCGCTACTAAGTTTTTGGTGCCGTTGCCGTGGATTAATTTTTAGATTATTGTTGATATTGTGAGTAAATGACCTGATTTTAATTGAGGCATTTCTTTTGTTTATAATTTTTTGTTTGTAGTTTTGTTTTTTATTTTTTTTGTAGGGTACTTGAAGATGTTAGATCTATAGGTACTTTTGCCTTTCTTTCAACGGGATTCAGAGCTGTTTTATAGTGCTTAGGATCGATACAAGGAGTTGTTGTTTCGATTTCCGAAGCATGGTTTCCTGAGGGAGTGTCAACTACTGAACTTCCTCGATGGGTTACTAGCTGCAACCAAAATGTGAGTTGAGAGAAGAAACGGTACAACCTCTTTCGACCAACTAACCGCAGATAAAGCCTATTGGTTGTTGGAAGACTTGGCGGAGTATGATTTTTACTATTGGAATTATTCAACAAGCTACCAAAGCTTAGGGGATAGTTTCACCATTCCAGAGCCATGGATTGACACCCCGGACCAATATGTTGCGTCTTTCCCAAAAATTGGAAACCATATTCGCTGAATTTATGGGGGAGACTCAGGCGTTTTGGAGGAAGATGAATGACCAGCTAAATGAGCATGAGAATCGTCTCGAAAATATTGAGACAGTCTGAGCCGAAATTGATGCTACCGTAACGTCTCTTCAGACACAAATTGGTCAGTTAATCTGCTTCATTAAGGTCGATTCAGAGGCGGTGGTACTAGGAGATACACAAGCCAAATCATGCGAAAGCCACCGTGAAGAGCCAAAAATGAGCGGAATGAGCTTGGGAGAGTTCAACTACGATTATTCAAATGAGACCGAAACCCCATCATGGATCGACGATTGTGATTCATCACAATTGGAAATCCAAATCGTGATGCCACCATCAATCTCAGACGATCACATCTACGAGGATCCTATGTGGCTCACTTGTCTTTTGTCTCCAAAAGCAATGCTCTTTCATGCCCACCAAGCACATGAACCAGTGGAGAGTTTTATTGAAAATTAGAGCTATACAATGCCAAATCTCGCCAGTCTTGAGGATGTACAAAACCAAGACCTATACGTGGTGTTGTATGACACTTACTATAGGCGAAAGCCACTATTTGATGAGCACTTCTCTATAACGGGCCGAAGACAATAAATCATATGCTTCTTGGGAGGCAACCCATGGAAAAAATAAGTTAAATCCATCACAGCTGACTTGATTCAGAGGCTAGATTCTCTCGCCTCCTAGGTACATGTTGTAAACCCTCTTCGTCAGCATGCTTTAATTTCAAATATTGAGATTGATGATTGGGTCGCTGAGGACATTATCCGTTTTAAGTTTGGCAGTGGTGTGTAGGATATTAATATGTTTTATTGTTTCACCGTATTGCATGTTTGTTTAGTTTAGAATATTTTTGTATTGTTGTTGTTGCATGCTGAGTTTTGCGTTCATCTAGGCCGTTACTCGTGATGATATTACCCCTAGTTATTTATCAAGGTCAAGGGTAATACACATGCATGTGTGTTCTGTGTGCTTAACAATGCGTTTTGGTGAAAGTTATTGTGGATCCTAATTTGCATGAACACATAGACTCAATGTATTTCTATTCAATTGATTTGAGGCCGATTATCGATTAGCCAAACTTATGACAATTGAAGGATTCTAGAACCTGATTGAGGGGAAGCTTGAGATGAAATCCTAGGCGAGGTAGTTCAGGAGATATGATTTAGGCATTCTTTTTGTCACTTGAGCCTTTTAAGCTTATCATGTTATATGTTTATCCCTCGTTACCCTATCGAAGCCTAAATATCATTTCAATTCTGAACACATAAACAAATACCCTGGCCAATTAATCTTTTTCCAATCCTTTAAAGACATAATTCCCATTAACGTCATAAATTAGTATATTGGTATAATTAATTAGATTAGTTTAGTATATTTAATTAACAAATCTACATTTTTTATCGCCTAAATAAAGTCCGGTTATGACAATCGCGATACTCAATGACATCATCTAATCTAATCCCTATGGATACGACAACCCTAACTCTCCTAATCTAGACTAAAACTTGACCCGTACACTTGAGGTGAAAGTAGTGACGTGATTTACGCGCTACCACTTTTTCTAATAGTATGCCCCCACAATATTACATTTAAAATATCTAACAAGATTCCTAGGTTCTGAAAATAATTTATGAAATCTCTTTTGTTTAAGGTTTTTCTGAAACCCAATTCCAGCTTTATCAAATATATCTCGTCAACTTCCCAAAAGTAGTTTTAGATTATTCTCACCACCTGTGAATTTGAGAACTATTGAATATAAATCCGACATCTTGGATCTGAATTTAACGTTTTCAGATTCAAATTTCATCACTTGTTTATTAAGTGTGTTATATGTACTTTATTGGGATTTAATTTGAGAACACTGGTTTTTATAATCATATGTTAGTTCTTGATAAACATCAAATAGATCGTCGAAATCTAAAAGACAAAAATTAGAACATTTCGTTACCTCATCTCCAGTGGCCATCAAAGCAAGCATAGATAAATCACCACTACCCGACTATTCTGAGCTACTTGACTCAGAGTCATCCCAAGTGGCTTTCATTGATTTCTTCTTACTCTTATTTACCTTCTTCTTTTCCTTTCTCTTCTTATCTTTTTTCTTCTTTGGTTTGGGATAGTTGGATTGGAAGTGTCCATTCTTGTGACAGTTGAAGCATTCCACATTACTCATGTTGAAATTTCTCTATCCTCAGAATGTTCATTGAGTCATTTTTCAGAAATTTTTTGTGAGAAGTGCCACATCCTTTTCTTGCTCGTTGTCAAGACTGATGTCATCACTTTCATATTTTTGCTCATTTTTCTGAACTTTCAATGCCAAGGACCTTCATTTGATATTTTCTTTTTCATCCTCATATCCAAGTATAACTGTTTCATGGGTCATTAGGTTTCCAATAAGCTCATCAATCGTGTAATCTGTGAGATCTTTAGCTTCATCTATTACTGTTACTTTTGCCTCCCATATTTTAGTCAATGATCTCAGAATATTTCGCATTTTTTCCTCCATATTATAAGGATTTCCAAGTTAACCAAGGTTGTTGTAGATAATATTGAATCTCATATACATTTCTTGAATCGATTCTGCATTACCCATTCTGAATAGCTCAAATTGACGAATTAAGGCATTGATCTTGGACTGTTTCACTTGATTTGTCCCTTCGTGGGTGATTTACATTGTATCCTACATTTCTCTAGTTGAACCACAACTTGAAACCCTGGCATATTCATTTTCACCTAAAGAACAAAATCAAATATTAATAGCTTGAGAATTAAAAGAAAGTTTCTGTTTATCAAAGGTTGTCAACAATTCTTTCTTCTTAATCACTCCATTCTCCTTAGGAATGAATGGACCATCTTCAATGGCTAGCCACACATCATTGTTGATCCTAATATTTTGATGAATAATTAAGTGTTGATATTTTGGTGGAACTAATGTTTTAATTGAGTGTTTCAGTTATTTAAGTTCCAATGATGAAGATGATGACAAATGGATGCTATATGATGATGTTAAAGATATTGAAGAATTAAGAGTTTGAAGAAATTAGGGAAAACAACCCAGGTGAATTTTAACTCTTAATATCCCAATTAGGAACACATACGGCACAAAATATTTTTATTGTTATGTGTGTTTTGATTTAGTGAAATTATTTGCTCCAATATGTGATTTGAAAAGAAATAATTTTAAATGACTAAAATGGAATATAAGAAGATTAATGGAGCTTATTTAGAAGAGAAAATGGTTAAAAGGGCAAAAACATAAAAGAGAATAAGTTAGAAACGAGTTCAGAACAGAGATCCAGAAGACACAAGTCGACTAGTAAGTCAACCGGACCAATTAGCATGAAGTCTCTGTATCTATGAGTCGATAGGTAGGTCGACCGACCAAGAGAAGCTGAACTCTCTGAATCTACAAGTCGATAGATAGGTCGACTGGTAAAGGCAAAACGAACTCTTTGAATCTACAAGTCGACAAACAGGTCGACTAATGAACGCCCTTGGCTACAACCTGAATCTAACAGTCGACTGGTCGATCGACTAGACGCGCTGTATCAGGAAACTATTTATTCCAAGATTATATCCAAAAGTAGCTGTTTTTTAGTTAGGATTTGAGAGAGATTTCGGGGATATTTTTATATTTAAGATATGCTTCACCTAAAATATAAATCTTATTGATTTGGTTCATTAATTTTTAACGTTTCTCAAATTGGTACATAATTGTTTTTCTATTTTATCCATAATTGAGTTTGAGAAATATTTGGGGGACTTAATTGAAATATTTGAAAGCTGTTATTAAGTAAATTGAACTAAAATGAAGTCATTATGATATAAGGGGTCTATAAGTGTTATTAATTGTCATGACACATGTGAATTAGCCATTAGAAGGCTATTTTCATTCTTCCTTAAATAGACCTGCGAATTTCTTATATCATTAAGAAAGAGAAATCATATCATATCATAAGAGTGAGCTTTTCTAAGAGTTATCTTTCTAAGAGTTTGTGAGCTATTCTAAGAGTGATCTTGAGAATCAATTGCAATTAATTTTTGCTGCTACCGGATTTGAAGTTACATTAATCTATATATTCTTTCTGTGGATTCTGGGTGAGATCTTTCCAATTATATTCTATCATTGCATTACTTGTTTATATTTTGAAAATTGATCTTAGAAATTGGTTCTATTTTTTATTGAAGAAAAATATTTTACAAATAATTTCTTGAATTTGATTACGTACTCAATTATTTGCTACCCATATCTTGTTAAAATCACTTTTTTCTATCTCACATTTTTTCTATCACTAGTTAGGATATTAATTGAGTTATTATTTATCTAGGGTGGTAGAAGCTCTGAGTGAGATTTTCTGTTTATCAATTTGTATTGGTGAGTAGTGTGACGGGTTAAATACTATTGGGAGTATTTAATTAGGGGTAGTTGGTTTTTCAATCTCTTCCTGTAAAGAGATTGAGATAGTGATTCTTCCTAGATAGAATTGCATTTTGAGTGAATTTGTAACAGTTCAATCCTTACCGGGTAAAAGGATATTTGGAGTGATTGGTGAGGTTTTGATTCTTTGGCCTTAGTGTTAAAAAGAATTAAGTTATTCTTTAACTTGTAAAAAGTAGAGGTTATTCCTGAACCTTGGAAAAGAAAATTATAAAGGTTGATTCTGAGTCTGTAAAAGAATCATTGTGTGGGTTTGGTTCCTACCTTTAAATGGATCTTGGTTTTAGTGGGTGCAACCATCCATGGAGCTCGGGAAAACTGGATTAGCTAATAATAGCTTGGTGAACCAGTATAAATCTCTAATGTACTATAATATTTACTTTGCTATTTTTTCTGTTTGTGTGTGCATGTAGTTGATTAATTAATTCCACTATGATATAAAGATAATAATTAATTTAGGCTTAAAATTAATTATTTGATTTAAAGTTTTTATTTTGATAATTTTTAAATACCCAATTCACCCCCTTCTTGGGTATTCCACTAGGCCAACAATCATAATTAGTGGCTTGAAGAAAAACAATCATTCTGTCCTTCTAGAAAGAATAGTTATGACTTGTAAATAAAGGTGGACGATGCATAGACTGCCCCTCACCTAGAGTGCCTATGGGGTGCGCCATGTGATCTATCTTAGCTTGGATTTTAATCCAAATGAGATAAACCAACTATGGTACAAATTGTTGGACCAAAGAGCTACCCAAGAGGGGGGAGGGGGGGGGGGGTGAATTAGGTGATTACAAAATTTAAACAATTAATTCCTTTAAACACTTAATATAAAATAATCAATTTTCATAAATTAATTATTATCTTAGTTACGCAGTGGATATGTGCTTAATACTAAGTGCACACTCAAACACAATATAATGAAATAAACAATGCAACACACAACAATATATCTTGGTTCAGTCAAGCTACTCTTGCCTACATCTAGTCCCCCGAGCTCCACAGAGATTTGCAATCCACTAAACCCCTTTGATCCCTTTACCAGGTCGGAACTAAACCCTTATAACAATTATTTTATAGGCACATAATCAATCTTTACAAATTACCCTTTTCCTAGGCCAAGGATGAACACTTTCTTTTTACCAGGTTAAAGATTAACCTAACACTCTCTCACTTATCCTTTTCACAGCCAAGGATGAATCTTTGCAATTCACTCAAAATACAATTCAATTATTGGAAGAATCAAAACTTATTTTTTTTTCAAGGGAAAAGAATAACCTAACCTTTTTATAGGACAAGGATCAAACTCTAACATTTTTCATAGAAAAAAGATCGAAATCTAGTTACCCTGACTAGATATTGTCCCAAACGTGTCTAATCCGCTCAAACTCACAAATACCAAAAAATATAATTTTTCTCCCACAAGGAGCTTCTACCACCTCAATACAAATATACTTAGTTAATGTCATGAATAATTACTACATGATAGATACAATGTGAGGGAAATAAAATTTGATTAATAAATAATATGGGTAGCATAATTTATACACACAATCAGATAATCAAATAAAATTGTTTAAAAAGATTTTCATGTTTTTAATTTTAAAACGATTTTCTAAACAATCTTATACCAAGATATCAATAAGAATATAACTTCAAAGTAAAAAACTAAGCTTGGAAAGATCTCACCAAGAAACACCGAAGACAATGATAGAACAGTAATAGAACACAAGTCGGTAACGCTAAACCACAAGCGCTTTAGATTAAGAACTTAGAAGAAATCTCTCACAAAAATCTCAGCGTAAATATCACTCTTAGAATAGCTCAAATTGATTGTTCTTGATGTGTTGCTCACCAATGCCGCAAGTTTATATTAATAGACAAATATCAAGCCCTCCAACTTCTAATTTCTCAAAGATATACCTCTCAAAGACGCTCTTAGACCCCATATGTGATCACCTTTCAATTCAGGAGTATTTCACTTAAAAATATCTTTGGATACTCTCAAATAAGCCCATAAAACTATTCTCAATTTAAAATCATAGAGATAGGAAATATTAATCCATTTAAATTAAGAGAATCTTTAATTATGCGAGCCAAATCAATAGGAATGATTGAATAAGTTGTTAATATCTTAATTAAGTTCAAATTCCCCAAATCTCTACCTTGGAATCCTAAAAAATGATAGTTTTTTACCAAGAGACCAAATCTCCCGAAATCTCAACTTACTCAGTTGGTTAACCGAGTCATATAGGTCAGTTGACCAACCTATCTAGAACTAAATCCAGTCGTTGCCTTCAATCCTGTTGATTGATCGACTGCCTCCAATCAGTTAACCGATTGGATTAGAATAATCTAATTTTCCTTCAATTTACTTACTGACTCAAACAGTTAATCAACCACTTCCATTTGGTTGACCGATTGGATTAGTGTGCTAACTTCTTTTGCCAATTAAGATATTACTTCAAATTGTTGATCGACAAATTCAATTCGGTTGACTGACTGGATCAGTAGCACCTCATTTCGACTCCAAAACTTACTTTTTCATTCGATTGACCAATTGGTTTTCTTAGTTGACTGAATTAACCTGAAAATACAAATTTTTATACTTTAAAACATGTTTTCCAATTAGGTCAATTATCAATTTCATTTTAGATAAGGAGCACATACAATATCTTATTTTTAGGGTCTTGAACTTATCACTTCTTACCCGGACACACATATAATTGACTTATTTAAAGTGTCGTGTGTGATGTTAATTTGGGTTGCATTAAGAGTATATAAGCAGATAGTTGTTTTCATCTATTTTTTTAAGGTCTTCAAAGCTCTTCACATCTTTATTGCGTCTATCTTGCACCCTTTTATGTTTTCCTCATGAGGTATTCTTCTTAGTCACATGCCTGGAACTTATAAATATAAAACACTTGATAAAATTATTAGTTCCACAAAAAATATCAATACTTAATTGTTCATCAAAACCTTAGATTCAACACTCTTGTCGATGCGTAAGACATCAACTTAGGCACATTTTCCAATACATCACATGTCTCAAGGTAAGTTTGATTCTCTTTTTTCCTGCATAAAATTGGCTTGAAAATAAAATTTTAAAAATTGGAAAAAAATCATTTTTAACCAAAAGTGGGTCCGGGTACTGTTTCTGTGTCCCTGTGCATTGGCCCATGCATAGGGATGTTTTTCGATAAAAGACAGGCTAATAGCCTATCTGATATTTCGGGAAACAAGAAATAGAACCCAGAGTAGGAACAGTAACTAAGACAAATTTCTTGATCTTTCTCACTTTCTCATTAGTTTTCTTCAATTTTTGATCTGTTAGAAGGTAAGTGCATGTCATGAAGATCGTTTTCCACATGTTTTTTGTTTTTGCATAAAATGGTTGCACTTTAAACCCTAATTTATCATTTTTGAAATGCCCTATTTCTTTTGAAAACTTATGCAATGATTTTGCATTTTGATTTTGTATATCACATAAAATGTACAATTTTGAGCTTATTTCATGATTTATACTAGAAATAGGTAGTGTTCTTCCCTAGCCCAAGTGAAGTGGTGGTTTTTGTGATTTTTAGGGTGATGTACCTTTTTTTTTTTCCCACGCATGATTGTTATGTTTAATCATGTTTAGAAGATGATTTGGAGATTAATTTTGTTTGTGATGTATTAATGTTTGGGGATCAAATATCTTGTATATTTCTTGCCCATTTTTCCCCCCTATTTCATGTAAAAAAAATGCTTAGTGTATGTTTGTCTTTAGCGATGGATTTTGATTTCATGCAAAAATGTAACTATAGAATAAGTCTCGTTGGACTTGTTTTGTACATGTGTTTTTACTTTGAGAGTCTTGGATATCATCTTGATGATACAATTGAATCAGCATAGTTTGCTCCTATAGTGGCATATTTGTTTACCATTTTTGACATTTCTCCAAAGCAAGATGGGTTACAAATATTTGGTATATCGTACTTGTAGGGGCGGGAGTTTTTGACTTGGTCTTTTTGACTATGGCTTAGTCTAAAGTAGCAAAGAATGCATGCATGGTCGTAATCATTATTCTTGGAGAGGTAAACTCAATCCTTTGTCCCCTAGAGCCCGTCTAGAAATGAATCATTAATGATTAGTTCTGGACAATTTGATTGCTTTTGTAGAATAATGGTAGCGGTGATTCTGATATGTCTTTCAAAAGCCACGTATGAATCTTAGAGATTCCAACTTTTTTCTCAAGTTGAAACCCTAATGAGAAAATTTTAGAGATTCCAACGTCTTTATAGAAAATCTTGACGTATTTACGCGCTACCAACCGTCTACACCAATTCTTGTGGATACGACAACCCTTACTCTTTTCCATCTATACTAAAACTTGACCCGTACACTTGCGGTGAAAGTAGCAGTGTACTTACGCACTATCACTTGGCCTAAGATGTCTCCCTCAAGGGAATGATCCATCCTTGGAAACAAACTCCAGTAATCTTTGGCCAATCAAGGGGCGTCGGCACCAACTCTCCGCAAACTAAGTGAAGAGAATTCTTCGTCAAGAACCAGCGCTCAATCAAGGTGTTAGGATACTCGTGACCCATTCGAGACACTTGGATGGTAAGGAAATCCCCAAGCTTCACCCCTAGAGGAACAGAGGTTGGGATGCATCCTTCTAGCGTAAAGGGTATAAAAAGCCAACTATGGCCCCCTAAAACCCCCGTTACAACGAGGATCGACCTATAAAAATTTACCCAAAAAAATATAAGACTTTGTTCTTTAATAAAAAAAAAAAAAAAGGTGAATTAGGAAAGGTTTCAATGCAAACCTAAGTGGAATAGAGAAAAACAGAAGGATAGCCATGAAGATCCCCCACTAGCGACTAATCCCCAAGATCAATGGGATAAACCCATGCCACATCAAAGGTAAGCGATCTATCTTAAATTAGCCTAGGGATAGGATCTTCCGGTTCAAAATTGTCTCTTTGAAAATCATCAAGAATGCCTTACTCGGGCATCTCATCCTTAGGAGGGATGTAGTCAGGATCCGCTGTCATCCCAACTGTAACAGAAGGGCCAGCAAAATCTTGATCCATAGGAGTGTCTGATGGACCGACCATCGTCAGTTTATCGACTCTAGATGCCGTTAAGGTCTCCTCAGTAGAAGAAGAATAAAGGATGTGCACGTCATCTGAAATCCTTAGTGTCGATATTCTGGGTCGACCACAAGAGCATTTCGAAGTACTGTCTCCTATCGAGATCTCAAAGGCCTTGCATTTCCCACAAGAGCGGGAAGAATGGCGGCCGCCATCGCTACTTTCACTCGCAAGTGTACGAGGTCAAGTTTTAGTAAAAGTGGAGAGAGTATGGGTATCGTGTCCACAGGGATTGGTTTTCGTTATTATCGAATAACACAATTATCATAACCGAATTTTATCTAGGCTAAAAAGAATGATTTTAATTAAAATGTACTAAATTAATTTACTACTAATTAATATATACTAATTATACTAATACGAGATGGTTAGGGGATGAATTATCTAGGGATTAACTTTATTTACTTAAATGCGTTTGATTTTGTTTAGTTTACAATAATGACGTTCGACCTATCAGACAATCTCAATTCGTGAATTCCCTCGCCACCTCTCCCGAGTATAAGATGGGGGAATACGTGACTTCGTATCAATGAATAAGTCCTCCTCAACTTCTTAACGACCCTAGGTCACGTAAGTCTCACCCTAACGTCATTAATTGCACATTCTCCAACTCTCTCCCGGATTATTGGATCGTCACGTTGTGTTTAACCTAGTCCGAATCCGGAGTTACCTCTCTCGAGTGTCAAACCCCATATTCTCAAAATACTAGCATATAATCATAGAATAACGGCAAACACGATCAGAATAACGAAGAACAATCATTAAAGAAACACAACTCAAACAAAACTACATTTTTTTAAATAATATTAATCACATAGATAATCCAAGTTTAGCCTATGGCCATAACCATATTTACAATTAGAATCGAGCTAAACATACTCAAACAACTATTGAAATTAAGAAATAAAAGAAGAAACGGATGAACTTAGCCGTAGTCTGAAGTTTAGCCACTAAAACCGTTCAACGATCGCTTTTCCTTCTCTGCATAGTAATCTTCTCCTTCGAAATTGTTTGAGCACTCCCCAAACTCTCTTTCTATTCTATTCTAAGCCCTAAGGGATTTAATAGCCAGAGAGGATCAAAGGAGATGAGAGGAGAGGGGATTAAATAGAGAAAATATCTCAAAAAAATATCTAATCTGTGCCGAGGTAACCGCCACGGCAGTGGGTATGTCGGTTTAATGTTCGCCTGAGCGGTGAAGTCAGCAGTAGAATTGGTGACAATCCTACAGTTTCACCACTGCGGCGGTGGATGTCCAACAAGATTTGGCCCTCTCTGCATTTTCACATCTGCGCCGGAGGTCTAGACGCCGTGGCGGTGGGCTGTTGTTCTAAATATTGCCTTCGTGCTTGTTTTTCCACCATTCTTCAACCATTCTTGGTCCGAATTGATCGTTTACGCTCCTATTTCATACCTTTTCACCCCACACACCAGATTTACACAAAAAGAGTAAAAATTAATTAAAACATAATAAAATACTATAAAAACTCTCAAAAACTAACTTAGTTTGGTTTGGAAATAGATAGGTAGATCACACCTATCAAATACCCCCAAACTTGGAATTTTACTAGTCCTCGAGTAAAACACTCACACTAAAATAAAAACAAAACAAAATCAAATAACAAACAACATAAAAACAATCTAAACATAACGATATGCAAGTTTTGACTTCTTCTATCGACTAAGTCATTTTTCCCTTAACAACCGCCAGTCATTTAGAGTTCAGGAGGTAAAACGCACCATGTGGTGTTCTAGAATTTTGACATTCAATAATGGTGAATGCCATTCTAGATCCTATAAACGTGTTTGTGTGAGACTCAATAATATAGTTATACAACGACCGGATTGGATTATCTACCAACGAAACTCATGACTTAGACCATACTGGACTAGGATATCCATATGCCTGATTGGGGTCCACTCTCTACTAATGTAGGCTTGGAAGTTCATAAGGATCAGAAGGAATTGGTTCGATTATGGAATATTTGGCCAAGGGTATTTCGAAATAGAAAATGGGTTAACGTTGTTAACTTAACGTTACTCAAGGCTCAACGCTTGGCACATTAACTCTTGAGCCCCTATAGATAAATTAGAAAAAATCCCGAACAATCATTTTTAAGACCGACGTACTCACTTGTCAAAAGAAACGAAAATTTTACAATTTTTTTTTTTTTTTTTTTTACGAACCATAGCCCCAAACTTATTACGAACCCAACCACTCACATCAAGAAGCATTTGCAACTGCTAACTTGATTAACTCAAATATGCCTTTAAATTTAGTAATATAGGTTTGGAAAAAAGATCAACTGGCCAGGGTATTTGTTTATGTATTCAAATGTCATTTTAGGCTTCGACAGGGTAACGAGGGATAAACATGTTACAAGGTAGGCTTCAAAGGCTCAAGCGATAAAAATAATGCCTAAATCATGTCTACTAAACTACCTCGCCTAGGATTTAGCCTGAAGCTTCCCCTTAATCAGGTTCTAGAATCCTTAATTTGTCATGAGTTTGGCTAATCGATAATCGGTTTCAAATCAATTGAATAGAAATACATTGAGTCTATGTGCTTGTGCAAATTAGGATCTACAATAATATTCACTATAACACATTGTTAAGCACACATAACACACATGCATGAGTATTACCCTTGACCTTGAAAACAACCAAGGGGTAATATCATCATCGGGTAACGACCCAGATGAACGCAAAACTCAGCAGGCACAAAACAACAACACTAAAACATTTTACACTAAACAAACATGCAATATGGTAAAAACAAAACAACAAAAAACAATACTAAATACTACACATCACTTCCGAACTTAAAATGGACAGTGTTCTCAGCGGCCTAATCATTAATCTCAACATATAGGAAATTAAAGCATTCTGATGAAGGGGGTTTAGAACACGTACCTGGGAGGTGAGAGAATCTTGCCTCCGAATGAATGCAGCGGTGATGGATTTAATTTATTTTTTACCTTGGGTTGCCTCCCAAGAAGCGCGTGGTTTAATTTTCTCGGTCCGACATACTCAAAACGCCCTCAAGCTTGGTGAGGTTTTGCTTTGTTCGGCTCGATCTTTCAATGTCACGCCTCACCAGCTTATGTGCGTGGCCATGCACATAAAACGACTCAGAATCCTATTGAAAAGAATGCATCAATACCTAATGATCTAACATATCCAAGTACCCTACATAAGAAACATAAAAAAACTACAAACAAAAATTATCCACAAAAGAAATGCCTTAAATAAAATCGGGTCATTTACTTACAATATCGATAATAACCAAATCCCCGATAATAGAGATAAAAACGTGGTGGCGATTGCCCAAAACTGAATACGACAAACACAATCCCCGGCAACGGAGCCAAAAACTTGGTATACGTCACTACTTTCACTCTCAAGTGGACGAAGTCAAGTTTTAGTAAATGTGGGGAGAGTAGGGGTATTGTGTCCACAGGGATTGGTTGTCGTTATTATCGAATATCGCAATTATCATAACCTAATATTATCTAGGCTAAAAAAAATAATTTTAAATTAAACTATACTAAATTAATTTACTACTAATTAATCTATACTAATTATACTAATACGAAATGGTTAGGGGATGGATTATCTAAGAATTAACTTTATTTACTTAAACGCGTTTGATTTCGTTTAGCTTACAATAATGGCGTTCGACCTAGTCAACAATCTCAGTTCGTAAACTCCTTCGCCACCTCTTCCGAGTGTAAGATGGGAGAATACGTGAATTCATGTCAACGAAGAAGTCCCCCTCAACGTCTTAACGACCCTAGGTCATGTGAGTCTCGCCCCAACATCATTGATTGCACACTCTCCAACTCCCTCCCGGGTTATTGGATCGTCGCGTTGTGTTTAACCTAGTTTGAATCCGGGGTTACCTCTCCCGAGTATCAAACCCCATATTCTCAATTTATCTAAACTAGCATATAATCATAGAATAATGGCAAACACAATCAGAATAACGAAAAATAATCATTAAAGAAACACAACTCAAACAAAACTACATTTTTATAAATAATATTAATCCCATAGATAATACAAGTTTAGCCTATGGCCATAACCATATTTACAGTTAAAATCGAGCTAAATAGGCTAAAACAACTATTGAAGTTAAGAAATAAAAGAAGAAACGGATGAACTTAGCCGTAGTATGAAGTTTAGCCGCTAAAACCATTTAACAATCGCTTCTCCTTCTCTACATGGTAATCTTCTCCTTCAAAATTGTCTAAGCACTCTCCAAACTCTCTCTCTCTATTCTATTCTAAGCCCTAAGGGCTCTAATGGCCATAGAGGATCAAATGAGTGGAGAAGAGAGGGGATTAAATAGAGAAAATATCTCAAAAAAAATCTGATCTGTACAGAGGTGACCACCGCGGCAATGGGTATGTCGGTTTAATGTTCGCCTGAGTGGTGAAGTCAGTGGTGGAATTGGTGACCATCCTATAGTTTCACCACTGCGGAGGTGGATATCCAACAAGATTTGGCCCTCTCTGCATTTTCATTGCCGCGACGGAGGTCTGGACGCCGCAGTGGTGCTGTTCTAAATTTTGCCTCCATTCTTGTTTTTCTACCGTTCTTCGACTAAATTGATCATTTACGCTCCTATTTCATACCTTTTCACCCCACATACCTAATTTACACAAAAAGAGTAAAAACTAATTAAAACGTAATAAAATACTAGAAAAACACTAAAAAACTAACTTAATTTGGTTTGGAAATAGATAGGTAGATTACACTAATCAACGGTTGTTGAGTACTGCGATTATCATAATCGAACTTTGTCTAGGCAATAAAAATATGGTTTTTATAAAAAATATACTAATACTAAGTTAATTAAACTAATTATACTAATATAGTGGTATGACATTTATGGAAAATTATTGTCTAGAGATTAATTTCGTCCACTTAAACGTGTTCATTTCAAACTAGTTTACATTAACGGCGTTCATCCTATCGAACAATCTCGGTATCGAAATCTCATTCACTACCTCTCCCGAGTGTAAAGTCAATAAATATGTGACTTTGCGTCAACGCCGAAGTCCCCCTCTAGTGTCTATACGATACTTGGTCACATGAGTCTCGCCCCAACCTCACGGATGGCACACTTTCTAACTTATTCCCGGGTTATTAGATCGTCGTGTTGTCTTTAAACCTTATTCTGAATCTGGGGTTACATCTCCCGAGTGTCAAACCCCGTATTCTCAATATATCTAAACAAGCATATAAACGTAGAACAATGACAAACACAATTGGATAAACATGAACAACCATTAACGAAACATAGATTTTATATAAACGACGTTTTCGTGAATTACATCAAGCCCTAGACAATTTATGTTTAGCTCTACATGGCACTAACCAAATATACAACAAGAACTACACTAAACATACACAAACATTCAACCAAATCAAGAGAGAAAGAGAGAAACGAGGAGACTAGCCGTTATCTGAAGATCCATCGCTAAAATCGCTTCAAGAATGCTTCCTCCTTCTTCGCGTTGTGATCATCTATTGGTCGAATATCCTTGAAGCTCTCAAGACTCTCGAAAACATCTCCCTCTTGTTTGGGCAGATATGGATGATATTTATAGGATTCAAAATATCTCAAAATATTCTAAAATATCTTAAATGTCAGGCTCTGACCACTGTAGCGATGGGATCACCGCTGTAGCTGTGGATAGGTCGATAGGGTTTTTGGCGGTTGACTGCTATAGCAGTGGAGTTTCAACAAACTCCCTGTATTTTCTCTGCTGCAACAGTGGATGCAAGCTTGGAATTTGGCCTTTTTGCTAATTTTTTCCCCCGTTCTTCTACTGCTTTAATTGTTTATGGACCGTTTTAGTCATTTTTCACCCCGAATTCCTAATTTAAGACAAAATAAACAAAAACGTATGAAAACACAATACAGTATAAAAATACTCGAAAACTACCAAAATCGGCTTGAAAATATATAGATAAATTACACCTATCAAATACCCCCAAACTTAGAATTTTGCTAATCCTCAAGCAAAACACTCACATGAAAATGAAAAATACAACTAAATAAAGTAACATGAACAATCTAAACAAAACGATATGCGAGTTTTGAATTAAGCTATCGACCAAAACATTTTTCCCTCAACAATCCCCAATCATATCGATATAAGGAGTAATACGCAGCATGTGATGTTCTAGAATTTTGACATTCAATAATGGTAAACTCCATTCTAGATCCTTTCAATGTGTGTGTGCGAAAACTCATTTATAGAACTATCCAACGACCGAATTCGATTATCCACCAACAAAAGTCATGACTTATACTATAAAATATTAGGATATCCACACACTTGACTGGGTTCCACTCTCCACTAATGTAGGCTAATCAGTTCATAAAGATCAGAAGGACTTGGTTCGGTTTGGAACATTTGGCCAAAGGTAGATCGAGAATATAAAACGGGTTAGCATTGTTAACTTAACGATACCCAAGGCACAACACTTGGCACTTAATCACTCTCGAACCCCCATAGATAAATTGGAAACAACCCTGAACAATCATTTAAGACTGACGTACTCACTTGTCAAAAGAAATATAAATTTAACTATATTTACATATGTTTTTTTTTTTAACATACCACACCCCCAAACTTATTCTATTATTACAATTTCACGGGTGTGGTTAAAACGAAAGAAAAAATGACAAGCGGGTACTCGAATATCGAGCAAATCAAAAGTTCGCCGTAAACCCAACTGCTCACTTCAAGTAGCATATACGTATGTGTACGACGGCATTTTTACACGCTCGCGTATTGACTACTCGCAAGTATACAAGGTCAAGTTTTAATATAGTGGATCTTTAAGATCGGATATCGTTCCACAGGAACGGTGTGAATAATTGAATACCGCAATTTGCATAGTGTTATATTATCCCGATGGTTAAAGAATTATTTAAAATTAAACTAAGTTAAACTACAATTAATGGGTTAATCCTAACTAAGTTGATTACCTAGGGATTGATTTCATTCACTTAATACATGTTTGATTTCGTTTAGTTAACAATAACGGTGTTTATCATAATTAACAATCTCGGTATCTAAAACTCATTCAATCCCTCTCCCGAGTGTTTAGTGAATGAATACATGACTTCGTGTTGATGCCGAAATCCCCCTCGAACGTCTTTTCAAACACATAGTCACATGATTCTTGAGCCAACCTCATGGATTTCACACTCTCCAACTCCCTCCCGGGTTATTGGATCGTCGCGTTGTGTTATCCTAGTCCGCATTCGGGGTTACCTCTCCCGAGTGTCAAACCCTGTATTCTCAAATTCAATCCTAATACCTTAACAAGCATATTACAATTGTAAAAGAGCAATAACCACAATCGTATTTAGATAAACAACCGTTAAAGAAACATATATTAAACCAAACAAGTATTTACACAATTACATCGACCCCTAGCTAATATTTATCTAATCTATCATGATCTTAGCCATTGAAATATTAAACCAAGAGGGATTCAACATCATTCACAATAAAACATTAAGTTACAAAGATAGAAACATAGAAAGAAAGATCAAATATTAAAGTAGAGTGGTCTACTGTTGCCAAAGATCGATCCGCTAGTGTTTTCTCATCTTCGGATGATGAATATCCTCTTTGAGCTCTTCAAGAATGGACAAGGATCACCTCCTAAGGTTAGGGACGTCCAAGAGTTTTCAATTAGAAGTAGGAGAACAAGTTTTATGGGTGAAAGGGTCCAAAAATATTTGAAAATATCTTAAAAGATCTTAATTCTGTGCAGAGCTAACCACCTAAGCGGTGGGATTCACCGCCTAGGCAAAGGATAAGTCGGTTGTTCTCTGATATTTCATCGCCTAGGCGGTGGAATCACCGCTTAGGAAGTGGAACTAACTTCCAACTCTCTACACTTTTACTGCCTAGGTGGTGGCCACACCTTTTAGGCAGTGGGACTTGTGTATTTTCAGCACTGCCAGCATTCTCACTGCTACAGGGGTGGGTCTGTTGTTCTTGAAACCTTGCTTTTTCACCGTTTCTTCACCGTTTTTCCATTGTTTCGTTCGTTTATAGCTCGTTAACGTTCCTACACCTGATGTATATAAAAACAAACTAAAACACAATTAAATATTAATAATACACTTGAAAACTACCAAATTCAGTTTAGAAGTAGATAGGTATTTTACACTTATCTGTATGCTAACTCAAATTGTGCCTTCGGCTCTGCGATATAGGTTTTGAAAGAAGTTTTATCGGCCAGGGTATTTGTTATGTGTTCAGAATTGAAATGGCAAATTGGCTTCGACAGGGTAACAAGGGATAAACATTGTACAAGGTAAGCTTCAAAGGCTCAAGCAACAAAATAAATGCCTAAATCATATCTCCTGAACTACCTCGCCTAGGATTTTGCCTCAAGTTTCCCCTCAATCAGGTTCTAGAATCCTTAAAATTATCATAAATTTGGCTAATGGATAATCGAACTCAAATCAATTGAATAACTATACATTGAGTCCACGTGCTCATACAAATCAGGATCCACAATAACTTTTACCAAAACGACTTTGTCAAGTACCCAGAACACACATAAATGGGTATTACCCTTGACCTTGAAAAACAATAAGGGGATAATATCATTATCAGGTAATGGTCCAGATGAACACAAAACTCAGCATGCAACAACAATAACACAAACATAAACACATCCTACACTAAACAAACATGCATACAATAAAACAATAAAATATACTAACATACTACACATTACCCCCAAACTTAAAATGGGCAGTGTTCAGAATATCCCAATCATAAATCTCAACATTTGAAATAAAGCATGCTGACGATGGGGGTTTAGAACACATACCTGGGAGGCGAGACAAGTTCGCCTCCGAATGAATTCAATGGTAATGGATCTAATTTATTTTTGAACCATGGGTTGCTTCCTAAGAAGTGCTTGGTTTATAGTCCTCGGCCTGACATAGAGAAGTGCTCGTCAAAGATAAGCTTCTGCCCATAATAAGTGTAGTACAACACTACGTATGGGTCTTGATTCAGAACGCCCTCAAGACTGGCGAGATTTGGCTCTGTATGGCTCGAGCTTTCAACAAGAATCTTCACCGGCTCAAATGCTTAGTGGGCATGAAAGAACATTGCTAATGGCGACGATGGACAAGTGAGCCACCTCGGATCCTCGTAGATGTGATCATCTTGGATCGGTAGTGGTATCACATTTTGGATCTTTAATGGGGACGAATCACAATTGTCGATCCATGCTTGGGTTCCCATCTCATTCGAATAATCATCATTTAACTCACCCAAGCTCATTCGCTCGTTTTCGATTCCTCGTGGTGGCTTTCAATGCATGTGGCATTCGTGTCTCTCAGTGCCACCACTTCTGACTCAGCCTCAATAAAGCAGATAAATCCGATTTGCGTCTGAAAAGATGTTACAATCGCATCGATTTTAGCGCAGACCGTCCAAATATTGTCGAGATGATCCTCGTGCTCATTGATATTGTTATTTGTTTCCCTCTAAAATGCTTGAGTCCCCCCCATAACTATAGAAAATATCTCTTCCAGGGTGGGGAAAGACTTTACATTTTGGTCTGGGTTATCAATCCATGGCGCTGAAGTATTGGAATAATCGCCCAAGCTTTGGTAACTTGGTAAAAAATTCCAACTCTGATAAACAAAAGTGCTAATTCCTCCAACGACTAAAAGGCTTCATCCGCGGTTAGTTCATAGAAAGAGGTGGTACCGTTTTCTCCTTCCACCCATGTTCTAGTTGTGGTTAGTAACCCGTCGAGAAAATTCAAAAGTTGACACTCCCTCGAGAAACCATGATTCGGAAACCGAAATAGCAATTCCTTGTATCGATCCCATGTACAATAAAATAACTCGAAAGCCCGTTGAAAGAAACACAAAATTACCTGTTGATCTAATATCTTCAAGTACCATGCAGGAAAAACAAAAACAAAACTACAAACAAAAAAAATTATAAACAAAAGAAATGCCTAAATTAAAATCATGTTATTTACTCACAATATCAACAACAATCTAAAAATCAATCCCCCGGTAACGGCGCTAAAAACTTGATAGCGCGTAAATACGCCGCTATTTTCACCGCAAGTGTATGGGTCAAGTTTTAGTGTAGATGGGGAAGAGTAAGGGTTGTCATATCCACAGGGATTGGTGTAGATGGTATTTGAGTACTGCGATTATCATAACCTAACTTTATTTTGGCGATAAAAATTTAGTTTTTATAATAAAATATACTAATATTAAGTTAATTAAACTAATTATACTAATATAGTGGTATGACGTTTATGAGAAATTATTGCCTAGGGATTAATTTCGTCTACTTAAACGTGTTCATTTCAATCTAGTTTACATTAATGACGTTCATCCTATTCGACAATCTCCATATTGAAATCTCATTCACTACCTCTCCCAAGTGTAAAGTGAATGAATATGTAACTTCGCGTCAACGCCGAAGTCCCCCTCGAGTGTGTATACAACACTTGGTCATATGATTCTCAACCTAACCTCACAGATTGCACACTTTCTAACTCCCTCCCGAGTTATTAGATCGTCGCGTTATGTTTAAACCCTAGTCCGAATCCGGGGTTACTTCTCCCGAGTGTCAAATTCCGTATTCTCAATATATCTGAACAAGCATATAAATGTGGAATAACAACAAACACAATCAGATAAACATGAACAACCATCAATAAAACATAGATTTTATATAAACGACGTTTTTTTGAATTACATCAAGCCCTAGACAATATATATTTATCTATACATGGACCTAACCAAAATATACAATAAGAACTATGCTAAACATACACAAACATTCAACCAAATCTAGAGAGAAAGAGAGAAACAAGGAGACTAGCCATTATCCGAAGATCCTCGCTAAATTTTTTTCGAGAACGCTTCCTCCTTCTTCGCGTTGTGATCATCTATCGGTTAAATATCTTTGAATCTCTCAAGACTCCTGAAAACATATCCCTCTCGTTTGGGGAGAATATGGACAATATTTATAGGATTCAAAATATCTCAAAATATCCTAAAATATCTTAAAATGTCATGCTCTGACCGCTACAGCGGTAGGATCTCCGCTGTAGCGGTGGATAGGTCAGTAGGATTTTTGGTGGTTGATCGCTGCAATGGTGGAGCTCTCTACATTTTGACCGCTGCTGCGGTGGAGCTTCAACAAACTCTCTGTATTTTCATCGCTACAGCGGTAGATGCAGGCTTTGAATTTGGCCTTTTTGCTTTTTTTCTCTACCGTTCTCCCACCGCTATGATCGTTTATGGACCATTTTAGTCCATTTTCACCCCCAAATACATAATTTAAAATAAAATAAATAAAAATGTATTAAAACACAATAAAACGTTATAAAAATACTCAAAAACTACTAAAATTGGCTTGGGAATATATAGATAAATTACACCTATCACTGAGGCATAGAAGCTCCTAGGTACGATACCGGCGGAGGCGAGGACCGAGGTGCGTATATGATAGAGCAACTTAGCGCACGAGTCGTTCTTCACCCTTCCGCCTCCAGAGGATCTGGTAGCAAGGTATTGACACAATCGTGTTCTACTGCTTCAGTTCTTTAGTGGGACTTTTATGGCTTCGTCAAGTTCCACTATCCCTCTCCACTTTGTGGGTACTTTGGGTAACTTGGATGGCTTGGTAGAGATTGATTAGGGTAGCTTCACCTTCGCAGCCTTCCTAGAGAGGATGTGATCTCACGTATTAGCTCAAATTGGCAGCGTTACGCGATTCTGGAAGTTCCTAGTCGTGAGTTCATTTTGAATCTTTTATCTTTCTTTGTATTTTTCAATTCTGTTACTTTGCTTCTTTTTCCTCTCTTATTTTTCTTACAGTATTGGGTACATGAGTATCTTTCCTCATGTTGTTCCTGTTCTACTGCTAAGGATTACTTCCCCGAAGGGGCAAAGTGGCATCGTTTTGTCCTAGAAGAAGGGTCGTCATTCCCAGATCCTGTGGTGAACTAGACTCAACTAGAGTTTTGGCACGCAGAGGCATCATTTGGTAGCCATATTGTCATGACACTCATTGGGAGGACATGCTTCCTGAGAGGATATCGTTGACTCAACATCATGTCTTCAGAGGTCTAACTTCCTAGGAGTTGTACATGGGTGAAAGAGTGACTCCTCAGATTTCTGGTATCATGTGTCAGCCTTCTACCACTCTTGTTATGTAGTTTGGACCCTATACTGATGTTGCTTCGGATATACTCGACCTTATGGTTCTAGGAGACGTATTGGCTATTTTTCTGTTATTTGAGGATGAGTACGTCCAATGGTTCTCACGTCTATCGATTGGCCCTCATATAGATGTAGTACACCTAGTGGGAAGTACCCTGTTAGGTCACAGGGTGTTGTCCTTCTGGGCTAGTTGCAGCTAGAAGGAGTTGGTCTTGACCTTTGTGCTTGCTGCTATCAGATCTGAGAGGGATTATCTTAGAGAGGAGTGTGATTAGAATCATTAGAATACCGAGGACTTGCAGCGAGAGATCCATAGACTTCGTGGGCTATCCATTGGTCACCAGACTCTGGTTCCTCATTTTGAGGTTCGTACAGTTACTCTGGGCACATCAGAGTTCATGTCTAACCTAGAGGTGTACAATGTTGACTGGTATTTATTTGGATTGCGTGGACCTACCTCTCATCCCTCTATTAGGATTCCAAGGCAGGGTTTTCTATATTCTTAGTCGCATACTTCATCAATTAGGCTAGACTCAATATATTCTATTGGTTGATTGGACGATTGATTTTTGTGTCACTTTTGTGTTTAGGGACAGGGCAAGAGACACAGAGGCTTATGCTTAGTGGGAGCGTCGTCACTTGACCTCTGATGGGATTCCCTTATCAGTACATCCATTGGTGGCGACAGAGTATATGATTTGGACATACCATCACTATCATCCCGTGGTCTCTCCGTCCGTTGAGATATCGAAGGAAGGGACTCATTTGTTGGCAGAAAATGCTCCACCTGCCTCAGACTATCCCTTCATTTTCACAGATGAGGATTTTGCCTGGATTTTCTCTTACGTAGAGTCTCCGGATTACATGCGATTCTTGTGTTTGTCCCTTACTCTTTGATTGTATGGCATCGACTTGCTTTGATTGATTTGTTTGTTTTTAGCTTTGTATTGCACTAGTAGTTTTGATTTGTACTCGGTGAGTGACACTTTCTTTTTTTGCTTTTTATTTTATGTTTGTCATATGTAAAATTTCACATTGGCAATCTTTGTCTCGGCATTATTATGCTTTTGTTGTATTTTATTTATCATTATCTTTTGTGATTCTACTTTAGAGAAAGATTGAGTACCCTTTTGCCCTTAGCTGTCTTAAAGTAACCTCCACTATAATATAGATGAGAGAAAGGTCACCGATGTTTACTTGGAATTTCTTCTGGGCTCAGGAATGTTGGTAACTGGAAAGTCTATCTTCTTTTGGATGACATAAACTTGGCTTCGTTATTAAGTTTCCTTCTTCTAGCGTTCTTTGTTCCTCTTTGTCTGGTTCTCTGATCATAGGGGTGGCAAATCTTCTCATGTTGATTTCTATCATTTTCGGTATTCCTAGATTGCCTTTAGTTAAAACTTTGGTGTTTTGCCTTATAGTCCTTGTCGTGCCTTTGTATATATCTCCCTTGATCTCTTATAGGATTATTTAGTTAAAGTAGCTTTTTAATTTTTATATTTTGGTATTCAAAAGTTGGTCTATCATCATAATCTCTTACACCGAAAAATATTTAGGATATGGTAAGAATAGTTTTAACAGGAATTTGGAATAGTCACTCTAGTAGTTTGTTATCCGGCGTTATCTAATCCAATACCATCAAGTTTTGATATTTATTTAAGATTGCTATTTGGATTACTTGGGCCCTGAATGCTACCCGAGATTTATTCAATAACTCTGCTTTACTTTTTCTGTCTTAAACTAAGGGTAGAAGAACTGGACCTTCCCAAGATAACTTAGAGGAGAAAGAATAGAAGTGACGGAGAAACAAGTGTTAGTTACTGACTACTAACAAATGTTTTATTTTGTCCTAGCAGTGTTAAGAGAGTTTTCTATTATTTTCTTCACTCCAACAAGTAGGGAGTCGTACTTCTTATGTAGTGAGCTATTCCGGTTTGAAAAACTTCTTGTGACCCCTCTTTTTGATTATAACTGATGGACTATCCCATTCTGTTACACAAGAAATGATTGATTTTTATCTGGGCAGGCTATAAGAAACGAAATGTCACTTTTTTTTTTTTACACATGTCGAAGTGATATAAAACAAAGCATATCGTTTACATATCCGCCCAGTTTGTCCATTTTTTTGGAAATGATAGAAAAAATTATATCCCTATCCACATTAGAAAAAACCTCATCTGAGAAACTGAATAGTCGTTGGGTTTATATGGGTAGTGATCTTGGTCCAGTTGGCCTAAGTCACTAGGTGTTGAGACACCCTTACGACTTAATACTCGGATTGTATAGAGAGCGCGATTCACCTAATTTTAGAATTTTATATTTTTTAAAGGATTAGGGTAATTTGAGTAGGTTTCAATGTCTTTGTTGGTTCCACCCTTATCCTGACTACTTTTCCCATTTGTTCGATATGGCTTACCGTCTTTTCTAGTCTTAAATGTCTTCAGTTATGCGAGGTTTTTCTTGTCTTTTGTTTTTTAAGTAAGTTTCCCATGGTGTCTCAGAATTGGTTATGTCTAGATAAAGTCTTAGCTTATGTTAGTCAGTCTTCATTTGATCAGCTACCCGATCTTTCAAGGATTTTTCGAGACGAGCCTAGGCTCTAAGACTTTATCTATCATTCTTTATGTCGTAAGTCTTCAGGATATTTCTTCCTTTGTTCTGGTTTGAGAAAGTCTTCTGTATTTCTTCAATGCTACTTGGACACTCCTAGGTCGGAATATGAGTAGCGATTCCACAATCAGGGTTCCTAGGTTTTCCTCCTAAATCTTTAAGTAGAAAATATTATACTTTATAATAGTAGGGTTATGCCATAGTCACTTATGGACATCATCTAAACACCAAAGTTCCCTATTTGAGGCAAGCTAGCAAAAAGCAAAAGGTAGATATATAGCAAAATATGTTAGGGCTTACTATACCCCTACCCTTGCTTAGTTCATGATTCCATCGAAGTTGATTACTCCATACTGAATGAGGTCCTCGATGTGGTTCAGCAGAGTGTAACACTGAATGGTATGATGACCGACTCCTCCATAATGATACTCGCAGAAGGTGTTCGGGTTAAACTGTAGGAAATGTAGGTTAGGTTGATGGGGGTGGAAGAGGTGTAAGCATGTTATCTATGAGGCATTAGTGATATATTTGGGATAGTGGAGCGAGAAGTAGAGTACAAGGCTTGAGGGTTGGCAAGAGGAGGTGCAGAGGTAAAATCTTGTCGTTTAGAGTATGGTTGTTTTTCAATGGTGGTCAAGTACATGTTTCATCTCCTTGACTAGCTCCTAGGCATAGACTGTCCTAGTTCCTTTATGGTCTGACTTATATTGCCGATTTGGTCGCACATCTTGGATATTTCTCCCTGGAATAGGTCTTTTGTATGGATTTCTTCTTCGGGTTGTTGTAGTGCTGGCGTTTTAGTTATTGGTTCTATATAAGAGGCTTAGTCATTTCCTAAGTCTTTTTCATCGTCGATGTATCCTTCACACCCATCTTCCAAATTGATGGCAATGTTGTCAAATTGTTTCATCGTCTCGGAATAGGTTACCAAATAGGCTTTCTCGTAGTTTCCCAAGGTAATCCATTCTTCGTGTGGGGGTTTAGGGTTATTTCTACTATAAAGTCAGGAGACTCATTGTGTAGATCCTAGGTGGGGATATGGGTTCTTGCTTGATTATCCCGAGAAGCAGTGTCTGGTTATTTTTGCTCGTGGATTTCTTCAAGGAAACTACTGTCTCTTGCATCTTGTCTTGATGATGTGACATCGATCCCATATTAATGTCTCTAGCATATGAGCTTTAGGATAGCTATTCGGCAAAGGGTATTTTAAGATGTTTATTTTGAGGTGGATCTTTTGATTTTGTTTATTTAAAAGCGATAATATAGGTGATTTTGTTAAGTTATGTTTTAAGTTAATTATTATGGATGCAATGGGCATTATTAGTTTGATGTTTTATGTTTGACAGTTTATTGGGTTAAGTGAAGTAAGGATTCTTGTTCTTTCCTGCAGCTTGCTCCGTATTCAAGTTTTTGCTGATGTTTTTGGTGCCGAGCAAGCTAGCAATGCTTGGGATATATCAAGAATTATTACAGGGATTATTATGCCCCTACGTGTCCTCTAAGTTTTGTTCTATATACCTAGTACAACAGTAATGTAAATAACTTTACATAAATTTAAGGAAAAAAAACTCCTCTCTCCAAAATAAGTGTCCTAAGTAGAACAGGATTTTGGTTATCCTCTAACATAGGCTCACTATATGTGGTTTCGGATTTTCTTCTAGTACATCCTAAAAATAGATAGACATAGGCTCACTATATGTGGTTTTGGATTTTCTTCTAGTACATCCTAAAAATAGATAGATTCTTAGACCTTTAAACCTCCGGCGTCCTCTCCGAGGGAATATCCATCTTTAGTTGATAGTCTGAGTGAGAAGAGGTTCATAGCCAGATCCTGGGGGATGCAACCCTTAACCTTGCTTCTACTATCTTCTCTTTCTAACCTATGGGTTTGCAGGGCTTAGATTGGTGTATTGAAACCACCGAGAAAGCCTCTACTGTCAGCCTCTCTATCCCTAAGAGGGTTACGACTTGGGTTTTCATCATGATATGCAATGTGATGTAAGTGCTCATGCGTTGGAGAGAGTATACAATAATGTAAATGCCGAAATGTAAAGACATTATTTAAATGTGGTAATGTAATGACAATAAATGTAAATGCAGTAAATAAAGACAGTAAATATGTATGCATGTTGATATACACATAAAATGATATGCTTTATGTTGTTGTTGTTGTTATTATTATTGTTACTGTAATGTTTTTGGTAGGGAATTGTTTATGCTTGAAATCAACGATGTAATTCTTGGATGTTATTAAACAATCAATATGGATTTAGATTGCAACTGGGCCTGACTCTCTTATGAAGTACCCAACGGAGTCGCCAATTGACATACCCCAGATTTTGATGACAGAAGAAGTAGAGAATCGGGAAGAGGATGAAAACAAGTTTCATCCCTTCCTCTCTAACTTGTCCAAATACGTTCATTTTTTAAAATAGTTTTTCAGGGGCTTTTCTAGGCATCGATTTTGAAAAACTTCTTGGGCCGGGATTTTACGTTAAAAACGGAGTCACCACCTAGCATAGGGTTAAATGGTGTGCTAGGTCATCGGGATTTTGGACATTCATTTTTCCTTTCTAATATGGCCTGTGTTTTGACTTTCATATGTTTATGTACCAGACATATTCTTTAAGTTCGGGAGTCGGTTATGCTCGGAGAAGGTGTTAAATACCCCAAGACACCCGTCCGAAGACGGTATCTAAGTCTAAATAGATATTCATTGTTAAACACTATCTAAGTAGTTTTTATATTTACTTAAACATAATAATTCCATTTTTTTTTTAAAGTTTTTGTTCTTTTTATGTGTTTTTTACATGATTTAATGGAAAGCAGGTAAATACTACAGCTACTACTAGTGAGCGACACCCAATAATAGTTTATATATAGATATATATATGTAAATATGCAAGCTATACTAAATTAAATTCAAACTAAGACTAATTTATTTGGATATACGATCGAACCCACATGTGGGTTGCCTACGTATCTCGAATGAGAATCAGGTCATCACGTAGTTTGTTCTGGTTAGGGTAAATGATATGGTTTATTATTAGATGAGTGACCGAACCCTTATGGGTTGCCTACGTACTTTGGGTGGTTACCAAAGATCAGGTAAGGCATAGTTCATTCTTGTCTCTTTGAAAATTAGATTCATTATTTGAGGTACGACCAAACCCTTATGGGCTGTCTATGTACTATAGGTGGTTATGAAAGATTAGGTTAAACGTAGTTCAGTCTTGTTATGTTTGAAAATGTTGGGTTAGTTTAGTTTAAAGCTATTTTGCTCAGTTTGTTTTGGTTGATTATCAGTTAGTTTTGGTTGTGAACAAACCTGAATCACAACCTTATAACAACCCTTTGATTTTGTCAAGAACCTTAAACAAACCCCTTTGCTTTGGTTAATTTAGTGTTTGTGTGTGAGTTCTTAGTTAAAAGTGAAAAGAAATACCATATATTTATGACAGTCCTTCTCGTAACTAAAGAGAATGAGAAGGTTTCTGATAAAGAATCACACATATCCCCGAAGGAATAGAGGCCCTCTGATAGGTGTTATTTATTTATTTATTCCCAAGCCACTTTTGTTACTTTTACAGTATTTTTATAGTGTTTTTATATGTTTTAATACGTCTTTATTCTTTTTGTTATAAATCAGGTGTGTGGGGTGAAAAGGTATGAAAACGGATCATAAACGATCAAATCGGATTAAGAACGGTAGGAAAACAAGCAAAAGGGAAAAATTCAGAACTTGTAGCCCACCGCCGTGGAGGTCAACATGCAGAGAAAGGCTAAAGTCTCTGAAAATCCATCGCTACAATGGTGAGATCCACCACCACGGCGGTGAAACAACAAAATGACTCAGCACCAACCGCCGCATCCACCGCCTCGGTCGTGACCACAGTAGACATACCTACCGTCGCAGCGGTCACTCTATACAGATTTTAGATATTTTGAGCCTTATATCTTCTCCTCTCCTCTCCATTCGGCCATGAGAGACCCCCTAGGGTTTATAATATTTTGAGAGTGTTTTGGGGAGTGCTCAACCAATTCCGAAGGAGAAGAACACGTTGCGAAGAAGGAGAAGCAATCGAATGGTTTTAGCGCCAGATCTTCGGACTACAGCTAAGTTTTTTTCGTTTCTCTCTTTAATTTCTTAACTTTAGTAGTTTGTTGAGCAAGTCTAGCTCATTTTCATTTTATAAATGGTTATGGCCATGAGCTAAACAGATTTTGTTTAGGAATTAATAATATTTATGAAAATGTTATTTGTTTGAGTTGTGTTTCTTTAACGGTTGTTCTTCACTAATTCGATTGTATTTATTGGTTTGTCATGTTTATATGCTTCTTTAGATATAGTGAGAAATCGGGGTTTGACAATCGGGAGAGGTAACCCCGAATTCGGACTAGGGTAAACACAACGCGACGATCTAATAACCCGGGAGGAAGTTAGAAAGTGTGCAATCCATGACGTTGGGGCAAGACTCATGTGACCTAGTATCGTTAAGACGTTGAGGGGGACTTCTTTCGTTGACGCAAAGTCACATATTCACTCATCTTACACTCGGGGAGAGGTGGTGAGTGAGTTTACAATACAGAGATTGTCGGATAGGATGAACACCGTTATTATAAATTAAACGAAATCAAACAGATTTTTGTAAACGAAGTTAATCTCTAGATAATATTTTCCCCTAAACATCTCATATTAGTAATATTAGTATATTTGAATAATTAACCTAGTATTAGTATTAATTAATTATAAACTCATTTTTTACCGCGTAGATAAAATTAGGTTATGATAATTACAATTCTCAAAAATAATCTCAACCAATCCCTGTGGACACGATAATCCTTACTTTCCCCATCTATACTAAAACTCGATCCATATACTTGCGGTGAAAGTGGCGACATGAAATTTCGCCACTATGTTTTTGGCGCCGTTGCCGAGGATTGTGTTTTACATTATTGTTGATATTGTAAGTAAATGACATGATTTTAATTTAGGCATTTTTTAGGGTTTATAATATTTTTTTTTCTTTGTAGTTTTCTTTTTGTTTTTCTGCAGGGTACTTGACGATGTTAGATCAACAAGTGCTTTTGCATTTCTTTCAACGGGATTCCGAGCCGTTTTATAGTGCTTGGGATCGATACAAGAAATGATTGTTCTAGTTTCTGAATCATCGTTTCTCAAGGGAGTGTCAACTACTGAACTTCCTCAATGGGTTACTAGCTACAACAAGCAATTGGGTTGAGAAAGAAAACGGTACCACCTTTTTCGACCAATTAATCGTGGACGAAGCCTATTGGTTTTTGGAAGACATGGTCGAGTTTGATTTTTAGTATTGGAATTGTTCACCAAATTATCAAAATTTGGGGAATAGTTTTACCGCTTTGGAGCTATGGATTGACACCTTGGACCAAAATGTGAAGTTTTCCCCCGCCCTGGAAGAAATATTTGCTACAGTTATGAAGGAGACTCAGAATTTTTGGAGGGTAAAAAATGACCGGATTAATGAGCGCGAGGATCCTCTAAAAAATATCGAGACGGTCTGTGCCAAAATTGATGTGACTGTAACGTCTCTTCAGACGCAAATCCGTCAACTTATCTACTTAATTGAGGCCGAATCAGATGTGCTGGCACTGGGAGATACAAACGCCACATATATTGAAAGCCACCACGATGAACTAGAAATAAGCAGAAGGAGCTTGGGAGTTTCACAGATGATTATTCAAATGAGCCGAGAACCCAAGCCTGGATCGACGAATGTGATTCGTTTCCATTGGAGATCCACATAGTGATGCCACTGCCAATCCAAAACGATCAAATCTACGAGGATCCGATGTGGGTCACTTGTCCTTCACCACCAAAAGTAATGCTCTTTCGTGCCCACCAAGCCCATGAGTAGGTGGAGAGTCCTGTTGAAAGCTTTAGCCGATCAGAGCTATATCTCACTAGTCTTGAGGGCGTACAAAACCAAGACCCGTATGTGGTGTTGTTCGACATGTACTATGGGCGGAAGTCTCTTTTTGACGTGCCGTTATCCGTGTTAGGCCAAGGACAATAAACCAAGCGCTTCTTGGGAGGTAACCCAAGGCAAAAATAAGTTAAATCCATTATCGCTGACTTGATTCGAAGGCAAGATTCTCTCGCCTCCCAGGTACATGTCCTAAACCCCCTTTGTCAACATTCTTTATTTCTATATGTGGAGATTGATTATTGGGTCGCTAAGGACTTTGTCTGTTTTAAGTTTGGCAGTGATGTGTAGTACGTAGTATGTTAGTATGTTTTATTGTTTTACCGTATTGCATGTTTGTTTAGAGTAGTTTGTGTTTATGTGTTGTTGTTGTTGCATGCTGAGTTTTGCATTCATCTGGGCCATTACCCGATTATGATATTGGCCCTGGTTGTTTTCGAGGTCAAGGGTAATACTCATTCGTATGTGTTCTGTGTGCTTGGCAATGCATTTTGGTAAAAGTTATTGTGGATCCTAATTTGCACGGGCACATAGACTCAATGTATTTCTATTCAATTGATTTGAGGCCGATTATCGATTAGCCAAACTCATGACAATTTAAGGATTCTAGAACCTGATTGAGGGAAAGCTTGAGGTGGAATCCTAGGTGAGGTTGTTTAGGAGACGTGATTTAGGCATTCATTTTGATCGCTTGAGCCTTTGAAGCCTACCATGTTATATGTTTATCCTTCGTTACCCTATCGAAGCCTAAATGTCGTTTCAATTCTGAACACATAACAAATACCTTAGATAATTGATATTTTTCCAAACCTATATCGCTGAACCGAAGGCACAATTTGAGTTAATTAAGTTAGCATTCGTATATGCTACTTGAAGTGAGTAGTTGGGTTTAGGGAGAACTTCTTATTGGTTCAGTATTAGAGTACTCAGTTATCATTTTTCGTTCATTTTAACCATACCCGTGTGTAATAATCGAATAAGTTTGGGGGTGTAGTTCGTTAAAAAAAAAACATATGTAAATATAGTTATATTTTCGTTTCTTTTGATAAGTGAACACGTCAGTCTTAAAACATATTTAGGGTTGTTTCGAATTAATCTATGGGGGTTTAAGAGTGAGTATGCCAAGTGTTGAGCCTTGGGTAACATTAAGTTAACGATGTTAACCCGTTTTCTATTCCAATATACCCTTGGCCAATTGTTCTAAAACCAAACCAAGTTCTTTTGATCTTTATGAACTACTAAGCCTACATTAGTGGAGAGTAAAATCCAATCAGGCATATGGCTATCCTAGTCCTTTATAGTCTAAGTCGTGAGTTTCGTTAGTGGATAATCCAATCCAATCTTGGATAGCTATATTATTAAGTCTCGCATACACACGTTAACAGGATCTAGAATGGCATTTACCAATATTGAATGTTAAAATTCTAGAACATCACATGGTGCATTTTACCACTAGAATTCGATATGATTAGGTGTTGTTGAGGGGTAAATGTTTTGGTCGGTAGAAGAATTCAAAACTCGCATATCGTTATGTTTAGATTGTTTGTATTTAGGTTGTTCATGTTATTTAATTTAGTTATATTTTTCATTTTAGTGTGAGTGTTTAGCTCAAGGACTAGCAAAATACCAAGTTTGGGGGTATTTGATAGGTGTTATTTATCTATTTATTCTCAAGCCGGTTTTGTTAGTTTAGAGTATTTTTTATAGCGTTTTAATACATTTTTATTCCTTTTATTATAAATCAGGTGTGTGGGGTGAAAAAGTATGAAAAGGGATCATAAACGATCAAATCGAATCAAGAACGGTGGGAAAACAAGTAAAATGGCAAAATTTAGAACTTGCAACCCACTGGTGGCGGACTATTACGTCGCCACTTTCACCGCAAGTGTACAAGTCAAGTTTTAGTATAGATGGGAAGGAGTAGGAGTTTTTGTATCCACAAGAATTGATTGAAATTATTATCGAGTACCGTGATTGTCATAACCTAACTTTATTTAGGCAACATAAATTGAGTTTATAATTAAATATACAAATACTAAGTTAATTAAACTAATTAAACTTTAATACTATATTAATATGTTTATGGAAAAATATTATCTATGGATTAACTTCGTTTACAAAAATTTGTTTGGTCTCGTTTAGTTTACAATAACAGTGTTCAACCTATCCGATAATCTCTGTATCGTAAACTCACTCACCATCTCTCCCGAGTGTAAGATGAGTGAATATGCAACTCAACGTCAGTGAAGAAGTCCCCCTCAACGTCTTAATAACACTAAGTCACATGAGTCTTGCCCCAACGTCATGGATTGCACACTTTCTAACTCTCTCCCGGGTTATTAGATCATCGCGTTGTGTTTACCCTAATCCGAATTCGAGGTTATCTCTCCCGAGCGTCAAACCCCATATTCTCTATATATCTAAACTAGCATATAATCAAAGAATAATGATAGACACAATCAAATATACGAAGAACAACCATCAATGAAACACAACTCAAACAAACAACATTTTCATAAATATTATTAATCCTTACACAAAATCTGTTTAGCTCATGGCCATAACTATTTATACAATGAGAAATAAGCTAAACATGCTCAACAAACTACTGAATTTAATAAAATAAAGAGAGAAACGAAAGAAATTTAGCTGTAGTCCGAAGATTTGGCACTAAAACCGTTCAACAATCGCTTATTCTTCTTCGCAATGTGTTCTTCTCCTTTGGATTTGGTTGAGCACTCCACAAAACACTCTCAAAATATTATGAACCCTAAGGGGTCTCTCTTTTCCGAATGGAGAGGAAAGGAGAAGAAATAGGGCCCAAAATATCTAAATAAATATCTAAAACTGTGTACAGAGTGACCGCTGCGGCGGTGGGTATGTCGGTTTGGTCATGGCCTCGGTGGTGGATGCGGCAGTGGGTACAGAGACCTCTTGTTCTTTCACCGCCGCGACGATGGGTTTTCAGCAACTTTTAGCTTTTTTCTGCATTTTTACCGCAACGGCGGTAGGCTGCAGGTTCTAAATTTTAGCCTTTTTATTCTTTTCCCACCGTTCTTGATCTGAGGTGATCGTTTATGGTCCATTTTCATGCCTTTTAACCCCAAACACCTACTTTAGACAAAAACGTATTAAAACATGATAAAACATAATAAACATACTCGAAAACTAACAGGTTTGGTTTGAAAATAGATAAATAAAATACACCTATCAAATACCCCAAAACTTAGAATTTTTCTAGTCCTCGAGCAAAACACCTACACAATACAAGAAAATATAAAAACTAATTACGTAATTAAAAACTAAAAACGAAAAATACTAAAAACAATAATGTGCAAGTTTTGAATATCATCTACCGGCCAAATGATTTTTTCCCTCATCGGCTCCCAATCCTATCAAGTTCAAGCATAAAACACACCATGTGGTGTTCTAGAATTTCAACATTCGATAATAGTAAGAGCCATTTTAGATCCTGTCCAAGTGTGTGTGATAAAACTCAATTATACAACTATCCGTCGATCAGATAAGATTATCCCTTAAATAAGCTCATCACTAAAACCAAAAAGGTATAGAGAATCCATAAACCTGACTGGGTTCCACTCTCCACTAATGTAGGATTGGAAGTTCATAAAGATCAATAGGACTTGGTTCGGTTTTAGGAATATTTGGCCAAAGGTATATCGGAAATAGAAAATAGGTTAACGTCATTAATCTTTACGAAACCCGAGGCACATGCTTGGTACTCTCATACTTGAAACCCCACAGATAAACTTAAAAACCCTGAACAATCATTTAAGAATGTCGTACTCACTTTTCAAAAAGAAACGGAAATTTTACTATACTTACATATGTTTTTTTTTTTTTTTTTTAACTTACCATACCCCCAAACTTATTCGATTATTAGAATTTCATGAGTGTGGTTAAAACGAAAAAAAAAATGACAAGTGAGTACTCGAATACCGAACCAATTAAAAGTTGGCCCAAACCCAACCGCTCACTTCAAGTAGTATTTGCAACTGCTAATTTGATTCACTCAAATTGTGCTTTCGGTTTAGAGATATAGGTTTGGAAAAAGTTCAATTAGCCAGGGTATTTGTTACGTGTTCAGAATTGAAACGGATATTCGACTTCGATAGGGTAACGAGGACTAAATGATATTACATGGTAGGCTTAAAAGGCTCAAGCGATCAGATGAATGCCTAAATTATATCTCCTGAACTACCTCGCCTAGGATTTCACCTCGAATTTTCCCCAAATCAAGTTCTAGAATCCCTATTGTTATGAATTTGGGTGGCGTATAATCATTTTCAAATCAATTGGATAGTTATACATTGAGTTTACGTGCTCATGCATTTAGGATCTACAATAACTTTTACTAAAACGATACGTCAAGCACACAGAACACACATGAATGAGCTTTACGCTCGACCTTAATAAACAATCTGGGGACAGACTCATCATCGAGTAATAGCCTAGATGAAGTCAAAACTCAGCACACAATAACAACTAAACTAAACAAACTAATCCTAAACAAACATACATACATATAAAACAATAAAACATAACTAACATACTACATACTACACATCACCCCCGAACTTAAAACAGGCAATGTCCATAATGACCCATCAACGATCCCAATGAAAGCATAAGGCATTATAATAAAGACGAGGGTTTAGAACACGTACCTGGGAGGGAGAGAATCTTGCCTCCGAATCAAGTTGGTAGAGATGGATCTAACTTAATTTTTTTAACCTTGGGTTGCCTCCCAAGAAGCGCTTGATTTAAGGTCAACGGCTTGACATGACAAAGAGCTCGTCAAAGAGTGGCTTCCGCCCATAGTATGTGTCATACAACACCACGTACGGGTCTTAATTTTGTACGCCCTCAAGATTGGAGAGATATGGAATTGAATGGTCCAAGCTTTCGACAACATTTATCACCGGCTCATGTACTTGATGGGCATGAAAGGACGTTGCTAATGGCAGCGAAGGATAAGTAAGCCACATCGGATCCTCGTAGATGTGATCATTTGGGATCAATGGTGGCATCACAATATGGATCTCTAATGGTGACGAATCACAATCGTCGATCCATGCTTGGGTTCTCGTCTTATTTGAGTAATCATAGTTGAACTCTCCTAAGCTCCTTTCTCTCATTTTCGGTTCCTCACAGTGTCTTTCGCATGATATGGTTTGTGTATCTCCCAGTGCCACCATGTCTGACTCGACCTCAATCAAGCAGATAAGTTGACCGATTTGCGTCTGCAAAGATGTTACGGTCGCATCGATTTTGACATAGACCGTCTCAATATTATCAAGACGATCCTCGTGCTCATTGATCCGGTCATGTGTCTCCCTCCAAAACGCTTGAGTCTTCCCAATAAAATTAGTGAATATTTCTTCCAGGGCAGGGGAAGACTTAACATAATGGTCCGGTGTGTCAATCCATGGCTCCGAAACGGTGGAATTACCCCCTAAGCTTTGGTAGCTTGTTGAATAATTCCAATAGTGAAAATCATACTCGGCCATGTCTTTCAGTACCTGATAGGCTTCGTCCACGGTTAGTTGGTCGAAAGAGGTGGTACCAATCCCTCATTCAACCCACATTCTAGTTGCGGCTAGTAACCCGTCGAGGAAATTCAGGAGTTGACATTCCCTCGGGAACCCATGATTCGAAAACTGGAATAGCATCTCATTGTAACAATCCCAAGCACAATAAAATGGCTCGGAATCTCATTGAAAGAATTGCAAAAGTACCTGTTGATCTAACATCTCCAAGTACCCTGCAGGAAAAAACTGAAAAACAAAACTATAAAGAAATAATTATAAACAAAAGAAATGCCTAAATTAAAATCAAGTTATTTACTCACAATATCAACATTAATCTATAACACAATCCCCGATAACGGCGCCAAAAACTTGGTGGCAGAATATTACATCGCCACTTTCCCTACAAGTGTATGGGTTAAGTTTTAGTATAGATGGGAAGGATTAAGGGTTGTCGTATCCTTAGGGATTGGTTAAGATTATTATCAACTACCGTGATTGTCATAACCTAACTTTATTTAGGTGACATAAATTGAGTTTATAATTAAATATACTAATACTAAGTTAATTAAACTAATTAAACTATAATACTATATTGAGATGTTTTGGGAAAAAGATTATCTAGGGATTAACTTCGTTTACAAAAACATGTTTGGTCTCGTTTAGTTTACAATAACGGTGTTCAACCAATTTGACAATCTTTGTATCGTAAACTCACTCACCACCTCTCCCGAGTGTAAGATGAGTGAATATACAACTTCGCGTCAACGAAGAAGTCCCTCTCAATATCTTAATAACACTGGGTAATAGGTATGATCTACCTATCTAATTCCAAACCAAATTTGTTAGTTTTTCGAGTACGTTTATTATGTTTTATTACATTTTAAAATGTTTTTATTTTTTTTGGTATAAATCAGGTGTGTGGAGTGAAAAGGGATGAAAACATATCAATAATGATCAAATCGGATCAAGAACGGTGGGAAAACAATCAAGGAGACAATATTTTGAAAAGCAGACCACCGCCGTAGCGGTGAATATGCAAAGAGACTGCTTTTCTTCCTGAAAGCTCACCATTGAGGCGGTGAAACTGCAAAGAGATTTTTGATTCCACCGCTGCCTCCACCGCTACGACGAAGACACTACTGATATGCCCACTGCCGTGGCGGTCACTCTGCATCAGATTTAGATATTTTTTGTTCCATATTTCTTCTCTTATCCTCTTCTCCAGACAAAAGAGACCCCATAGGCCTTAGGATTTTTGGAGAGAGTTTTTGGAGTGTTTAACCAATTCTGAAGGAGAAGAACATGTTGCAAAGAAGGAGAAGCAATCCCGAAGCATTTTTAGCAGCAAATCTTTGAACTACGGCTAAGTTTATTTCATTTCTTCTTTATTTTCTTAACTTCAGTAGTTAGTTGAGCATGTTTAACTCATTTTTTCATTGTGTAAATGGTTATGGCCATGAGATAAACAAATTTTATCTAAGGATTAATATAATTTATGAAAATATTGTTTGTTTGAGTTTATATTTCGTTTATGGTTGTTTTTAGCTATTTTGATTGTGTTTACCGTTATTCTTTGATATTATACTTGTTTAGATAATTAGAGAATACGGGGTTTGACACTTGAGAGAGGCAGCCCCGGATTTGGACTAGAGTAAACAAAACGCAACGATTTAGTAACCCAGGAGGGAGTTGAAAAGTGTGCAATCAATGACGTTGGGGCGAGACTTATGTGACCTAGTGTCGTTAAGACGTTGAGGGGGACTTCTTCGTTGACGCGAAGTCGCATATTCACTCGTCTTACAATCGGGAGAGGTGGGGAGTGAGTTTACGAACCGAGATTGTCGGATAGGTCGAACGCCATAAACATAAACTAAAACGAGACCGAACACACGTTTTTGTAAACAAAGCTAATTCCTAGGCAATCGTTTCCTTAAACATATCAATATAGTATTAGTATAATCAAATTAATTAACTTAGTATTAGTATTTATTAATTATAAACATATTGTTATTGCCTAGATAAAATTAGGTTATGATAATCGCGATACTCGATAATAATCTCAACCATTCTCTATGGACACAATATCTTTACTCTCCCTATCTATACTAAAACTTGACCCATACACTTGTGGTGTAAGTGGCATACGTTAATTACGTGCCACCACTAGGTCACATGAGTCTTGCCCCAACGTCATGGATTGCACACTTTCTAACTCCCTCCCGGGTTATTAGATCGTTGCGTTGTGTTTACCCTAGTTCTAATTCAGGGTTATCTCTCCTAAGTGTCAAACCATGTATTCTATATATATCTAAACTAGCATATAATCAAAGAATAATGGTAAACACAATAGAATATACAAAGAACAACCATCAATGAAACACAACTCAAACAAACAATATTTTCATAAATATTATTAATACCTAGACAAAATTCATTTAGCTCATGGACATAACCATTTATACAATGAGAAATGAGTTAAATATGCTCAACAAACTACCGAAATTGAGAAAATAAAGAGAGAAACAAAAAAAACTTAGCCATAGTCCGAAGATTTGGCGCTAAAATCGTTCAACGATCGCTTCTCCTTCTTCGCAACGTGTTCTTCTCCTTCGGATTTGGTTGACCACTCCCCAAAACACTCTCAAAATATTATGAACACTAAGGGGTCTCTCTTTTCCTAATAGAGAGGAGATGAGAAGATATAGGGCTCAAAATATCTAAATAAATATCTAAAACTGTGTGCAGAGTGACCGCTGCGGCGGTGGATTTACTGCCGCAGCAGTGGATATATCGGTTTGGTCATGACCTCGACGGTAGATACGGCGGTGGGCTACAGGTTTTGAATTTTAGTCTCTTTGCCCTTTTTCCCACTGTTCTTCCACCGTTCTTGATCCGATTTGATCGTTTATCATCCATTTTCATGTCTTTTCACCCCAAACACCTGATTTAGACAAAAACACATAAAAACATAATAAAGCATAATAAGCAAACTCAAAAACTAATAGGTTTAGTTTGGAAATAGATAGGTAAAATACACCTATCACCTATCACCACGGCAGTAAAACCATTGCCGCGACGATCAACATGCAGAGAAAGGCTAAAGTGTCTGAAAATCCACCACCGCAGCAATGAGATCCACCACCGTGGCGGTGAAATAACATAATGACTCTACACCCACCACCGCGGCCATAACCACAGCCGACATACCCACAGCCGCGGCGGTCACTCTACACAGATTTTAGATATTTATTTAGATATTTTGAGCTCTATATCTTCTCCTCTCCCCTCTATTCATCCATGAGAGACCCTTTAGGGTTTATAATATTTTGAGAGTGTTTTGGGGAGTGCTAAACCAATTCACAAGGAGAAGAACACGTTGCAAAGAAGGAGAAGCAATCATTGAACAATTTTAGCGCCAAATCTTCATACTACGGCTAAGTTTCTTTCGTTTCTCTCTTTAATTTCTTAACTTCGGTAGTTTGTTGAGCATTTTTAGCTCGTTTTTCATTGTATAAATGGTTATGGCCATGAGCTAAACGGATTGTGTCAAGCGATTAATAATATTTATGAAAATATTGTTTGTTTGAGTTGTGTTTCTTTAACGATTATTCTTCACTAATTCGATTATGTTTATCAGTTTATCATGTTCATATGCTTGTTTAGATATAGTGAGAAATCGGGGTTTAACATTCGAGAGAGGTAACCTCGAATTCGGACTAGGGTAAACACAACGCAACGATCTAATAACCCGGGAGGGAGTTCGAAAGTGTGCAATCCATGACGTTGGGGCAAGACTCATGTGACCTAGTGTCGTTAAGACGTTGCGGGAGACTTCTTCATTGACACGAAATCGCATATTCACTCATCTTATACTCGGGAGAGGTGGTGAGTGAGTTTACGATACAGAGATTGTCAGATATGATGAACACCGTTATTATAAACTAAACGAAATCAAACACGTTTTTGTAAATAAAGGTAATCCCTAGATAATCTTTTCCCTTAAACATATCAAATTAGTAATATTAGTATATTAGATTAATTAACTTAGTATTAGTATTAATTAATTATAAATTCACTTTTTACTGCCTAGATAAAATTAGGTTATGAAAATTACAGTACTCAACAATAATCTCAATCAATCCATGTGGACATGATAACCCTTACTCTTCCCATCTGGTAGGGCACGAAAACACGCCGCTACTTACACTCGCAAGTGTACGAGGTCTAAGTTTTAATATAGTGGATCTTGAAGATCGGATATCGTTCCCACAAAGAAAAGTGTGAATAATTAAATACCGCAATTGACGTAGTCTCATGTTATCTTGACGATGAAAGACATGAATTAAAATTAAACTAAGCTAAACTACAATTAGTGGGTTAATCCTAACTAAGTTGATTAATTAGGGATTGATTTCGTTCACTTAATACATATTTGATTTCGTTTAGTTAACAATAAAGGAGTTTAGGTATCTGACAATCTCGGTTCGTAAACTCCTCCGTCACCTCTTCCAAGTGTAAGACGGGGGAATACACGACTTCGTGTTGACGAAGAGGTCCCCCATAATTGTCTTAATGAATCTAGGCCGCGTGAGTCTTGACCCAACATCATCGATTGCACACTAACTAACGCCCTCCCTAGTCGTTAGGTCGTAACGATGTGTTTACCCTAGTCCGAATCCAAGGTTACCTCTCCCGAGTGTCAAACCCTAGATTCTAAAATCCAACCCTAATACCATAACAAGCATACTAAGATTGTCATCAAATGATAAACACAATCGGACTTAAAAGCAACAACCGTTAAAGAAACGTATATTAAACCAAACGAGTATTTACACAATTACATCTTTCCCTAACTAATCTCTAATTAAACTAACATGTTTTTAGCCAATACAAAATTAAATCAAAAGGAGATCATCAATATCAACAATAAACATTAAATACAAAGATGGAAACAAGGGAAGAAAATCCAAATCTCAAAGTGGAGTAGTCCACTTTTGCCAAAGAACAATCATCTCGAGCTTCCTCTTCTCCGTTGATGAACTTCCACTTCTAGCTCTTCAGGGATTGACCAAGAACACCTCCTAAACTAATCTAATCTACTTCCTAAATTACCTAAACCTAAATAAGGTGGAAGGGGGCTCTCCAAATGTATCAACCGGGGCCTTCTCTCACGTCTAAGTCTTTTTTTTGGTTTGGTGGAGAAAGGGGTTAAAAAGAAGGATTTGGAAAATATCTTCAAAATATCTAGAAATAGATATTTTTGTGCAGAGTGTCACCGCCTAGGCAGTGGCTTAAGTCGGTTAAGTTTATGTCGGATCTTCGCCTAGGCGGTGGCTGTTGGCATAATATTATGATCTTTTTTCGCCTAGGCGGTGGTTTTCTCACCTAGGCGATGGTTCAGCCCTTCAGCACTCCAATATTCTGCCTCTTTTCCGCCTAGGCGATGGAACTTCCGCCTAGGCGGTGGTCTTCATTCACCGAAATCCTATTTTTCACATTTTGTTCATCGTTTCTACACAATTTTCACTTGTTTATCGCCCTTTAATGTCCCTTCACCTATTTTACACTAAAACAAACTAAAACACAATTAAATATAACTAAAACACTTGAAAACTAACAAATTCAGTTTAGAAATAGATAGGTTTTTCACACCTATCAGTACCTCCAAACTTAGAATTTTACTAGTCCTCGAGCAAAACACTAACACTAAACTAAACTAACTAATGAACTAACCAACTAAAAATGAAAAATTAAACTAACACGAAAGAAGTATATGCATGTAAATATAAAGTTTAATCAAAATGACCAATTTGTTCCTCCCTCAACATCCTTAAATCGGATCAAGTTCGGGAAGTAACCCACACCAAGTGGTGTTCTAGAATTTCAACCATCAATATCAATAAAAACCATTCTATATCCATTTTAAGTGTGTGTGTGAGAACTCAAATGTATAACTAGTCAAATACCGGATTCGATTATTCAATCGTTAAGCTCATAACTTAAACCGTTGAAGGATTCAGGAAAATCATACGCTTGATTGGAGTCTACTATCCACTAATGTAGGCTCAGATATTCACAGAGATCAATAGGGCTTGGTTTGGCTTTGGAGAACGACCATGGATATTACTGGAATAAAAATAGTAAATCGGTTTAATCGATCGATACCCGAGGTAAAATCGTTTGTCGCTATCCTCTCTTATGACCCCCACATTTAAAGTACAACTCTAAATAAGAAATGAAGATCCTTGTATTCACTTGTCGAAAGAGAAGAAAATTAAAACTATATTCACTTTTTTTTAAAAGCATATTCCTAAATTAATTTGAATTATTATACTTTTAGGAGAGTGCAAAAAGAAGTTAGAGAAACACTCCCCCAAACTTATTCGAATTAATAAAATTTTAGGAATATGTAAAAAGAAATGATAGAAATATACCCCCAAACTTATTTTAGGAACGTGCAAAAAAGAAATACGAAAGTGACAAGTGAATACACTAATACCGAATAAAAAAAAAAATTATCAGAAACCCAACCGCTCACTTGATTTCACTCAATTTTGAAAATTAGGCTTAGCGACCTTGGGTTAGGAAAAATTTAATTGAAAGGAGTATTTGAACGTTTTCAAAATTTGATTACGTTATCGGCTTCGACAGGGAAAATAAGGAAAGAAAATTTTCAGGTTAGCTACAACTGTTCAAGCGAAAAATTGAAGGCCTAAATCACGTATCCGAAATTACCTTACCTAGGATTCCGCCTCAAGTTTTCCCCAAATCAAGTTCTAGTCTCCTCATTTTCTATCATGAGCTTAATATCGAATAATCAACGTCTAATTGTTCATATAATTATACATTGAGTTCAAATGTCATGTGATTTTAGGATTGAGATAATTTTTACCCAATCAACATGTTAAGCATACAAAACACACAAGGAATGTATTATCCCCGACCTCAATATGCAATTAGGGGATAATTCTCATCATTGGGTCTTAGCCCAAATGAACTCACATCTAAACATGCAAATACAATTTTATACATACACAATTCTAAACTAAATCTAATACTAACATACATTATTTAATCTAACACTAAACATACAAAAACAAAAATTAAACTAAACTAAACTAAAAATTTGAAAACTAAAACATTCATAATAAAATACATACATAAACATAGATTTGTACATAAAAAATTTTGCATTTTGTTCAAAAAATAATAATTGTTCATTCTTTTCTGCAAAAAATCAAAATGGATGAACATCTACTAAACTATCATCCATTCCATTCCAAAATCATGCTTGAACAAACAAAGTGTTCCTCAGCCAGCGAACCCAATTAACATATAGCATTCTTGCAAACAAAACGGGTTGAACACATACCTAGGGAATAAGACTTATTCCCTATTGTTCACCTGAAGATGAATCATCACCATCATCACGTTGGAAAGGAGAGTGTGGTCTCTAGAGCAGATGTGGCGGCACAGATGGCATCGGAGGGTAATCGTCCATCTTAAGGCCAAGGCCTTCCCAAATCTTTCGTTGGACTCGATCTTGCTGCCTCGAAAATTGGTCCAGGAAAGAAGTGATCTCATATTGATTTTGGAGAATGGTCTAAATCTTGTTATATACCCTCTCCTGGAAGTTTTCATCTCGGGCTCCAGAAGGTCGCGTCGTCACGTCTGTTGGCTCTTCTCCTTCCTCAAGCTCGGGCTCGGCTGCCTCTTGTGCCCCAGTCTTCCACAATTGGTTTATCTTTGACAGATCAAGTGGAACGATAGGGTCGCACAGGCTTCCCTCGGATACCGTCACTTCAGCTAGTTGAAAAATATGGGTCAATAGTGACAGAAACGGGAGCCCACTCTTTACCGTCTTCGTAGCATGTATAATCAATGAATAGATTAGGAATCCAACATTTATTGGTTGCTCGGTTTGAATTTTATAGATCAAAAAGGCCCTGTCCTTTGAGACGTCTGAAATATGTGACGTCGGTAGGAGGCTTCCACAAATGAAGTGGTGCCAGATTTTTGGAATTAGCTTTAGGCATTTTACTGAGAAGGTAGCGACATTCGGCCCCTGGTGTTTCCACTTTACTTCACCAGATGTGATCTTTTCAATGCCCGTATACAAAGTAGGTTCTTAGCTTTGAAGGGACTCCGATGCCGAAAGTCCAAAGAGATGGTTGATAAAGTCAGGGCTAAAGACGATAGGATTATTTCGAACCCTTGCTTGGTCATCTATGGCCTCTGTAGGATTAGCATAAAATTCTTTGACCAAAGCAAGCTCGCTTGGGGGTGGCGATTTACAGAATTGCTCCCAGTAGCAGCTTCGGATTTCATTTTGAAATTCCACCGGGAGGTCCTCAATCGGACCGAAACCCCGTTGACGTATGCAAGCACGATGTTTTTCGTGTTCTTTGAAGTGCTCCTCCGCTTGTTTGGACACAAAATGGGTGGCATCGTAGTCAACGTCGGTCGGCAACCCCGGTTTCGAGCTCGACCCTTCTCCTCTCGCCCTCTTCTTTGCTACCCTCTTCGGCATTTTCTAACAATCACAATCACAAAAAAACCAATGCAACCTCATCATATATGAATAATTGAAAAACATAAACCTCCATAATCACTTTGTCAAGAACACATACATCCCAAAATGAACACCCATTTAAATTTTTCAAACAAATTTCACAAATTTGACATCCTATCTTAGTTCACATACTCAACCAATCCAATTAAACATGCTCATCACCAAGAATCAAACCAAAAACCCATGGAACTTCAGAATCGCGAAAATAGGGTTAAGGGGTTTTGGGCAAAATTTCAAAATCCATTGATTTCTTTGATATAATCATACAAACCAACCAATAATTTCAACAACTAGACTAAATGTAAAGTAAAATAAACTTACTTGTTGAGAATTAATGGTCCAATCGAAAGAGAATGAAAAAATCGCACCGTTCACGCAAAACCCTAAATTTTCGGAAATAGGGGTGGAGATCTAATTCTTGGAGGTTGAATCATGATAGAAATGACTACTTTTGGTAATGGAAGGATGATTTTTGAGTATTGGAATGGTTTGGAAGTGAGGTTTTAGAGAGAAGGTGGAGGATTTTGGGGAGGGAACCTTGCGATTTCAATTTTTGAACGAACGGGTTCTTTTTAACTGCAAAAGGTCCATCGCTTAGGCGGTGGAGCCCTTTTCTTTAAAATCAAACCTTTTGATGAAATTCTGCCTAGGCAGTGGTTTTTCCACCTAAGCGAAATTACACCAGTGTGAAAACATTTTATTTTGCTGTTAATCCGCCTAGGCGGTGGTTTCTCCGCCTAGGCGGTAGAGCATATTTTCAAAATTTGTTACATCTTGTATTTTTACAACCTAAGCGGTGGGCCTATAGCTCCCATTTTCATGTTTTTATCAAATTTTCAAAATACGGATCCACCCCATACGTTTTTACTTCGCTTGTTCAACGTGTTTAAACTTAAAACACTTCCCCAAGCGTCCACACTCCTAAATTCATTTCCGAACACATTCCAAAGCCATTCCGGCTTCCAAAAAGAATAAATAATCAAATAAATAGTAACAAAAATTGGGCAATTTGATACCCTAAGTTTTATTTCAAAAAAGAATGTAGCGCTTGAGTTACCGTCCCCAGCTAGACTTTCGTGTCACTAAGTATTTTTCACCAAAATTCCCCACAGACAAGGAATTTGGGCTCAAATGCTCAGCTGGATCAAGATTATGGCTTTGAAGTTGGCTTCTCCTCTCAGTCCTTATCATTTTCAATAAGCTCAATCTCGGGATTGAGAATTAAGAATTCTAATCTTCTTCATCGTTTCTCGCACTGCTTGATCTCATTAACACAATGAAACAAAAATTAAAATTAAAAACAAAACAAAAATAAATGTTAGGATTAACACTCGACTACTTAGTCACAATATCAACTTAAAATTCACACTAATCCCCGGCAACGGCGCCAAAAACTTGGTAGGGCGCGAAAACACGCCGCTACTTACACTTGCAAGTATACGAGGTCTAAGTTTTAATATAGTGGATCTTGAAGATCGGATATCGTTTCCACAGAGAAAAGCGTGAATAATTGAATACCACAATTGACGTAGTCTCATGTTATCCTGACGATGAAAGACATGAATTAAAATTAAACTAAGCTAAACTACAATTAGTGGGTTAATCCTAACTACGTTGATTAATTAGGGATTGATTTCGTTCACTTAATACATGTTTGATTTCGTTTAATTAACAATAACAGAGTTTAGGTATCCGACAATCTCGGTTCGTAAACTCCTCCGTCACCTCTTCCGAGTGTAAGACGGGGGAATACGCGACTTCGTGGCAACGAAAAGGTCCCCCTTAATGTCTTAATGACTCTAGGATGCATGAGTCTTGACCCAACGTCATCGATTGCACACTAACTAACGCCCTCTCGGGTCGTTAGGTCGTAACGATATGTTTACCCTAGTCCGAATCCAGGGTTACCTCTCCCGAGTGTCAAACTCTAGATTCTCAAATCCAACCCTAATACCATAAAAAGCATACTAATATCTTCATCAAATGATAAACACAATCGAACTTAAAATCAACAACCGTTAAAGAAACGTATATTAAACCAAACGAGTATTTACACAACTACATCTTTCCCTAACTAATCTCTAATTAAACTAACATGTTCTTAGCCAATACAACATTAAATCAAGATGAGATCATCAATATCAACAATAAACATTGAATACAAAGATGGAAACAAGGGAAGAAAATCCAAATCTCAAAGTGGAGTAGTCCACGTTTGCCAAAGAACAATCCTCCCGAGCTTCCTCTTCTCCGTTGATGAACTTCCTCTTCTAGCTCTTCAGGGATTGACCAAGAACACCTCCTAAACTAATATAATCTACTTCCTAAATTACCTAAATCTAACTAAGGTGGAAGGGAGCTCTCTAAATGTATCAACCGCCCTCCTCTCACGTCTAAGTCTTTTTTTCGGTTTGGTGGCGAAAGGGGTTAAAAAGAGGAATTTGGAAAATATCTTCAAAATATCTAAAAATAGATATTTTTGTGCAGAGTGTCACCGCCTAGGCGGTGGCTTAATTCGGTTAAGTTTCTATCGAATCTTCGCCTAAGCGGTGGCTTAAGTCGGTTAAGTTTCTATCGAATCTTTGCCTAGGCGGTGGCTGCTGGCATAACATTCTGATCTTTTCTCGCCTAGGCGGTGGTTTTCTCACCTAAGTGGTGGTTCAGCCCTTCAGTACTCCAACATTCTGCCTTTTTTCTGCCTAGGCGGTAGTCTTCATTACCGAAATCCTGTTTTTCATATTTTGTTTACCGTTTCTCCACCGTTTTTACTTGTTTATCGCCCTTTAATGTCCCTTCACCTAAAAAAAACTAAAACACAATTAAATATAACTAAAACGCTTGAAAACTAACAAATTCGGTTTAGAAATAGATAAGTTTTTCACACCTATCACCATCTATACTAAAACTTGACCCCGTACACTTGCGGTGAAAGTGGCGATGTGAAATTTCGCCACCAAGTTTTTGGCGCTGTTGCTGGGGATTGTGTTTTATATTATTGTTGATAGTGTGAGTAAATGACCTGATTTTAATTTAGGCATTTTTTTAGTGTTTATAATCCTTTTTTTTTCTTTGTAAGTTTTTTTGTGTTTCTGCAGGGTACTTGACGATGTTAGATCAACAAGTGCTTTTGCATTTCTTTCAACGGGATTCCGTTTTATAGTATGTAGTGTGATCTTAGGTAGAAATTCAGTCCCTTTAAACCCAGGTTTAAAGTTTTTTTGAACTTATACTTGGTACGATATTAATTGGGTGGGATAAAATGCGGTGTCTATAGGAAGTGAGCACATTGATCCAATCAGTCAACCAAATGAAATGGGTCAGTCAACCGTTTGAGTCAATAGATGAATTAAAGGAAAATTGGATAATTCTGATGCAATCGGTCAACAAATTGGAATTAATCGGTCAACCGATTGGTCTTAAGCCAACGATTGAAATTTAATCTGAACAGGTCGGTCAACTAACTTGTAAGACTCAGTCAACCAACTGAGTTAGTTGAGATTTCGGGAGATTTGGTGTCTTGGTAAAAAACTATCTGTCTTTGAAGATTCCAAGAGAGGGATTTGAGATATTTGAACCTAATTGAGATATTATCTACCTATTATGTTATCCTTATTTATTTGGTCCATATATTTTGTGATTCTCCTAATTTAAATGGTTTAATACTTTCTATTTCTTTGGTTTTAAATTGAGAACAGTTTTATGGACTTAATTGAGAGAATCAAATGCTATTTTTAAGTAAAATACTCCTGAAACGAAAGGTAATCATATATGGGGTCTAAGAGTGTTATTAAGAGGCATATCTTTGAGAAACTCGGTGATGGAGGGCATGATATTTGTCTATTAAAATACACCTGCGGGAATGGAGTTGAGCACATCAAGAACTATTTATTTGAACTTTTCTAAGAGTGATATTTAAGTTAACTTTATTATAAGTTCTTGATCTGAAGCGCTTGTGATTTGGCGTCACCGACTTGAGTTCTATTGTTATTCTGTCATTATCTTTGGTGTTTTCCAATAAGATCTATCCAAGCTTTATTGTTTACTTTGAAATTATATTTTTATTAATTGCTTGCTATAGGGTTGATTAGAAAATCTTTTTAAACTTAAGAGCCTGAAAATCTTTTTAAACGATTTTCCTTTGATTTTCTGATTACGTGCTTAAATTATGCCACCCACTTTATTAATTAATTATATTTTATTTGTCTCACATTGTATCTATCATATAGTAATTATTTGAATAATTAATTAAGCATGTTCGTATTGAGGTGGTAGAAGCTCCTTGTGGGAAAAAAATTGCATTTGTGAGTTTGAGTGGATTAGACACGTTTGGGACGGTGTCTAATCAGGGTATGTAGGTTTTGATCTTTTTCCTATGAAAAAAATTAGGGTTTGATTTTTGTTGTGGTAAAAAGGTTAGGTTGTTCTTGTACCTTAAAAAGAATTAGGTGTTGATTCTTCCTATAATTGAATTATTTTTGAGAGAATTGTAAAGGTTCATCATTCTCTGTGAAAAGGATAAGTGAGAGAGTATTAGGTTTTTCCTTTAGCCTGGTAAAACGTTAGGGTTAATCATTGTCCTGGAAAAAGGGTAATTTGTAAAGGTTGATTCTGTACCTATAAAAGAATTGTTGTAAGGGTTTGTTTCCTACCTGCTAAAGGGATTAAGATGTTTAGTGGATTGCAAATATTCGTGGAGCTCGGGAGACTGGATGTAGGCAAGACTAACTTGGCTGAACCAGAATAAATTCTTGTGTTCTGCATTGAATTATTTTATATATTTTGTTTGAGTGCGCACTTAGTATTAAACACATATCCGCTGCGGATAAAGAATATAATCTATTTAGGGAAATTATTTATTTGTGTTTAAAGAAATTAATTGATTAAATTTGGTAAGTACCCAGTTCACCATCTCTTGGGTAGCTCTTTGGGCCAACAATTGCTACCAGAGCTGGTTTAGCTCGTTAGGCTTAAAATCTTAACTAAAAAAGATAATATTGCGTACTACATGGGCTCTATCGGTGAGGGGGCACTTTATGCACCGTCCATCTCTGTTTACACGTAGTAATTATATTTTTTGGAAGAACATGATGATTTCATTTCTTCAAGCCACTAATTATGAGGCATGGTTGGTTATTGAAGATGTTTCATACATTCCTAAAGAGAATGTAGTAATTAAGAAGAAAGAACAACTGAGTTCCTTTGTTAAACAAAAATTGTCTATTAATTCTTAAACTATTAACATTATGTTTTGTTCCTTAGATACGAATGAGTACAGTAGAGTTTCAGGTTGTGTATTTGTGAAATAAATATGGGACACATTGAAAACCACATAAGAGGGAATTAATCAAGTGAAGCAATCCAAAATCAATGCCTACACTCATCAATTCGAAGTGCTCAGAATGGGTAAAGCAGAAACAATCTCGAAAATGTTTGTGAGATTCACCAACATATGCAACAATCTTGATCAGCTTGGAAAGTCATATTCCATAGAGCAAAAAGTACAAAGTATTTTGATATCATTGACCAAAATCTGGAAATAAAAATTGATCGCAATCAAGGAAGCCAAAGATCTCACCAAATGTACTATTGATGAACTTATCGGAAATTTGATAACCCACGAGACAAACATACAACAATATGAGGTTGGATTAGAAAGAAAGTTCAAGAGGAAAGATAGATATGTGAAAGAAACATGGGATGATACGGATTTCAATTGTTCTGAAGCATTGAGCGACAGTGAGGAAACTCCAACGTTCTCCCTAATTGCCCATGAGGTTGAGGTAACTAAATGCTCTAGTTCCTGTCCTTCGAATTTTGATAAGTTATTTTATATTTATCAAAAATTATTGCATGATTAAAAGGATCAATGTTTTCAAATTAATTATCTACAAAGTACAGAGATTACATTAAATAAACGCATTAAAAATTTCAAGGTCGAAAACATCAATCTTAAAAAACAGATTTGAAAAGTTGTTTTATGTGATTTAGAGATGGAAAACAATGAATTAAAATGAAAATTATGGATTTAGATTATATTGTTCACAAGTTTACAAATGGTGAAAATAATTTTAAATTGCTTTTGAGAAACTCTAAAGTTATTTTGACAAAACTGGTCTTGGCTTTCAGAAAAATGTCGAGCAAATTTTCTGAAACTAAGGAAGTTGTGAAATATTTTAATTGTAATATTGTGGGGCATACCTTTAGAAAATGTTTTTTGAAGGGATCTAAATGTAAGTAGGTATGGGTTCCTAAAGGAACAAAAGAGGATCCAACTAACAAAATTAGACCCACGTAGAATAGGTACTATCTAGGAACCTTTTGAGGTGGTTTTTGTAGGTTATCAAATAAACATCTATAAGGGAGGATAAATTGTTCCTAGGAAAAGGTTGTTCTCAGCACATGACACAAGAAAAATATTGAAATTACGTCTTTCACACCTAAAGATGAAAGTCATTAGAGTTATGAAGAATACGCGAAAGAAAGCCACAACAAAATGTTGTTGTGGAGAGGAAAACCAGAACGCTGCAGGAAATGGCTAGAACAATGCTTAATTTGAATCGTCTTCCTAAATACTTCTGGGCCAAAGTCATACACAAAATAATCAAAACCAAAGAGGTAATACGACAAATAAATCATAAAATGTGGAACCAAAAGGAGAGGAGACGACTTTACCACGTGTTATAAGGATAATGCCGGGACATTCGAAAAAATAAAATTATTGGTAATTTCGAGAAAGATGTAAGTACAAGATCCTCTCTTAGGGATGTAATTAATCTAGCTTTTCTATCTCAAATTGAGCCTAAGAATATGAATGAGGGGTTAACTGATGAAACTTGGATCTCCGCGATGCAAGAAGAATTAATTCAATTTGAATGTAAAAAGGTGTGGTCTTTAGTTCCTAGACCTGATTTCCATCATGTAATTGGCACTATATGGGTTTTTCTTAATAGAAAGGATGAAACAGGTGTGGTAATTAGAAATAAAGTAAAATTAGTAGCACATGACTATAATCAAGAAGAATGAATAAATTATAACGAGACGTATGCTCATGTAGCTAGATTAGAAGCTATTAGAATGTTATTCGCCTTTGTATGTTCATGTAATTTTTAAATTATATCAAATGGATGTAACGAGTGCATTCTTGAATGGCTTGCTATCATAAGAAGTTTATGTTGAACAACCATCGGTATTTGAGAGTGATAAACTTCCCGATAATGTGTTTAAACTTTGGAAGGCTTTATATGAGCTCAAACAAACTCTGTGAGCTTGCTATGAGAGACTTAGTAGATATTTGATCAAAAATGATTTTCGACGGGTTCTTGGTGATATAACTTTATTTATCATGTAGAATGATTCTGATATCCTATTAGTACAAATATATATTGAAGATATTGTATTCGGATCTACTAATGAGGATTTTTGTCAAGAGTTTGCCAAGATTATGCAGATTGAGTTTGAAATGAGTATGATAGGAAAGTTAACCATCTTTCTTGGGTTGCAAATCAAGCAAACTAAATAAGAAATTTTCGTTAATCAAGCCAAGTACACAAAAGAGTTATTCAAAAAGTATGGCTTGGATGGTGCTAAAGAGTACAAAACTCCCACATCAACAGCTACAAAAATAGAAAAAGACGATACGGGCAAAAATGTAAATGAGAAAATATATCGAGGTATGATTGGTAGCTTGTTGTATCTTATTACTAGTAGACCTGACATAATGTTTAGTGTATGCTTGTGTGCTAGATTTCAATCTTATCCTAATGAATTGCATCTAACTGTGGTCAAGCAAATCTTTCAAAATTTGAAAGGCACAAGTGACCTAAGATTATGGTATCCTAGGGGGAGTGACTTTAAGTTAACTAATTACTCTAACGCTGATTTTGCCAGATGCAAAGTTGAGCATAAAAGCACAAGCGGGTCATGTCACTTTTTAACACATACTTTAGTTTCTTGGTCCAACAAGAAATAGAACTCAATAGCCTTATCTACTACTAAGGCTGAGTATATGGCAGCTTGTAATTATTGTGCTCAAATTTTATATATTAAGAAACAATTATATGATTTTGGAATATGTAAAGAGGAACCCCTATTTATTCTGATAATAAAAGTGTTATATGCTTGAGTAAGAATCTGACACAACACTTAGGAACTAAACATATAGAGATTAGGAATCATTTCATTCATGATCACATTCAGAAAAGGGATGTAACTATTGAATATAATGATACCTCTTATCAATTTGCCTATATCTTTACCAAACCTCTAGCGGAATATCAATTTATGAAAATTATTCGAGATTTAAGTATGACTAGGCATAACGATGTATATCTAGAGTGATGTTTTTGGGTCTCCAGCCCCACTTTTTGAGATGACAAAGGGGGAGAAGTTGATGTTTAATGAGTTAGTTAATGTTTAGGAATTTGTTCGTCTAAGCATTACATTGATTAAAGGAAGACATTAATCATTGGGCTTATATTGAATATCATTACAGATTAAATGGGCTTATTGTTGAATATCTTTATTTTTTGCTTATGTTTTCATATTTATACTTAAATGAGTTTAAATACCTGTTCTCGGATTTAGGGAGAGTATGGATACATTTTTTTAATGAAAAAAACATCAAAGTTAATTGTCATCATAAAGAATGGGAAGATTGTTGAATCCAAGGTTTGGATGAACAATTAAGTATTGATATTTTTTGTGGAACTAATGATTTTATCAAGTGTTTTAGATTTATAGGTTCCATGTATGTGATTAAGAAGAAGACCTCATTAAGAAAACATAAAGGGTGCAAGATGGACGTAATGAAAATGTGAAGAGTTTTGAAGACATTGAAGAAAAATAAGTGAAAACAACTCTCTACGTATATACTCTTAGTACAACCCGAATTAGGATTACACACGACACTTTAAATGAGTTAATTATGTGTGAGTCATGATAAGAAGTGATAAATTCAAGATCCTAAAATGACATATTGTATGTGCTCCTTATGTGAAATAAAATTGATAATTGACTTAATTAAAAAATATGTTTTAAAGTACAAGAAGTTGAATTTTTTAGTCAATTAGGTCAACCAAGAAAAGAAATCGGTCAACCGAATCAAACAGTAAGTTTTAGAGTTGAAATGAGGTGCTACTGATTCAGTCGGTCAACCGAATAAAATTGGTTCGTCAACTGTTTGAAGCAGTAACTGTTTTAGCGAAGGAAGTGAGCATACTGATCCAATCAGTTAACAGAATGAAATGGGTTGGTAAACCGGCTGAGTTGGTAGATGAATTAAATTAATCTGTCAATCGATTGGCCTTAATCCAATGATTGAAAGTTGATCTGGACAGGTAGGTCAACTGACCTGTGAGACTCGTTCAACCAACTGAGTTAGTTGAGATTTCGGGAGATTTGGTCTCTTGGCAAAAAAAACCATTTTTTATGATTTCTAGAGAGGGATTTGGGGGATTTGAACCTAATTGAGAAAATATCTACCTATTATGTTATCCCTATTGATTTGGTCTATATATTTTGAGATTATCCTGATTTAAATGGTTTAATACTTCCTATTTCCTTGGTTTCAAATTGAGAATAGTTTTATGGACATAATTGAGAGAATTAAAATTTATCTTTAATTGAAATACTCTTGAAATGAAAGGTTATCATATATAGGGTCTAAGAGGGTCATTACGAGGCATATCTTTAAGAAACTAGTCGTTTGAGGGCTTGATATTTGCCTATTAAAATAGACCTATAGGAATGGAGTTGAGTACATAAAGAACTATCAGTTTGAGCTATTCTAAGAGGGATATTTATGTCGAGATTTTTGTGAGAAATTTATTCTAAGTTCTTAATCTAAAGTGCTTGTGGTTTGATGTCACTGACTTAAGTTCTATTTCTATTTTGTTATTATCTTCGGTGTTTCCCGGTGAGATCTATCCAAGTTTTATTGTTTTCTTTCAAGTTATATTTTTATTGATTGCTTGCTATAGGGTTGATTAGAAAATTATTTTAAACTTAAGAACCTGAAAATCTCTTTAAACGATTTCTGTTTGATTATTTGATTGCGTGCTTAAATTGTGCTACCCACTTTATTAGTTAATCAGATTTTATTTGCCTCACATTGTATCTATCACATAGTAATTATTCAGGTCATTAATTGAGTATATTCGTAATGTGGTAGTAGAAGCTCCTTGTGGGAAGGAACTTGTATTTTTTTGTATTTGTAAGTTTGAGTGGATTAGACACTTTTGGCACCGGTTTTAAAAATATTCCTTGGGCCAAAATTTGTTTAAAAAAATAGAGTCACCACCTAGCATTGAGTTAAATGGTACTCTAGGTCACCGGAATTTTGAAAATCATTTTTATTTTAAAAGGCCCAAGTTTTTTACTCAAAAAATACTAATCTTTACCAAAGATTTCTTTAATGTTCGAGGGTCGATTATACTCAGAAAAGGTGTTAGGCACCCCAAGACACCCGTTCGAATACGGTACCTAAATTTAAATAAATCTTTACGTTCAAAGTAGACCAAGTAATTTCTTTCGATTTTGGCTCACATACTAATTCCCCTTTTTAATTTTTTTTTTTCTTTTTTTGTATTTTTATGTATTTTTTAAGTAAGAAATCAAGAAAAATCTATTTATAAAAAGAAACAACAAATAAAACACATTAAGAATAAAGAACAAATGTCTCCCTTTTAGACTGCCTATCGATTATGGAAGAATCGACAAGTTTGGGCTCGGCCGGGGGATTTTATTTATTTAGTTAAAGTTCGACTTTGATAAATATAGATGGAAAAGGTAAAACAAATTTAAGAACATATTTTTATAGAAATGTGGAAAATCATGTTTTAAGTATAGAAAACATAACAACAATAATAAAAATTTTATCATAAACAATGTATATAAAACCAATTATTTTGAAAATACTTTACAAAAGACAAATGTTTATATTTTAGAGTAAAACACAAAGTCTTTTCTTGTTGAAAAACTCTTATGTGAAAACACTTTTTTATTTTTTATTTTTTTTTATTTATATAAGAATAGTAAGAACAAACATGACACTAATTGTAAATTATATGCACCTTTGATTTTGTCAAGAACACTCCAACCAAACTTATTTGCTTAAGCAATTTTAATGTTATGTTTACTATTGCTAGTCCAAAAGAGAAGAAAATATAAAATATAAGTGCTAGTTCTACTCGTAACAAAGAAGGAGGAAACATTTATGAAGAAAGCATACACCTATCCTCAAAAGAATAGATGACCTCCATTTATTCCATCTTTTAGTCACAAAGGTCTAGACATAGTAATATATAAAGGGTTCTAGCCCATGATCTAAGACGTAGGGCTAGTCCATGATCTAGGCTTGTATATATAAGGGTTCTAGTATATAGCCTGAGACGTAGGTCTAGGCCGTGATCTAGGGTAGCGCGGAAAGACGCAGAGCGAGAAAAATAAATGTTAGTTGTTAGTAGTTAGTAGTCCATAGTCAGTATTTTATAGTCGGTCAGTTTATTTTAGGTTTATTAAGTTTGGTTTCATGTATTTCTTGACAAAGGCCAAAGATGCTATGCATATACCAAAGTCACTAAAAAGAACCAAAAGAACACTATATACAAAAAATCAAAGGGTTTAAGAAAACATACCAAACTTAGGGGAGTGGTATTTCCCTAAGTGTTTTTTCCTCTTCTCATTCTTTAATCTCTTCTTTCTTTTTGCTTGGTTGTTCTTGAAGAACTTATTGAACTCTTGTTAGAAGAGTATCAAGCTCACCCTTTTAAGAGCCTTTTTTGGAAGAATTTGAGTATGTTTAGGAGGTAGAATGCTTATGGAATCAAGAAACTCGAGAAAGAAATTCAAGCTCAGAGAGAGAAGTGGTTTGACCAATGTATGTTTTTAGTGAAAGAATGTTGCCTTTTATAGGCAAAGGCATGCCTGCATATTCACTAATGCACATGAATAGCCAGACTATTTTGAAATGGTCATTTAATGACCATTTAGGGCCATTTATGGCTAGATTGGCCTAGGCAATGATCAAGATTTCCTAGGATATTGTAGGATATTATGAAGATCTTGCTAATGATGATAAAAATCTTGCCAAAATATTTGTTATTTAATTCCACATTGAATTCTCTATTTAATACCATTTAATGATCCATTAATGTTCTTAATAGCCTTGTCATGATGAAGGCTAATTAGGCTAGGTTTAGGCACTAATTATCTTTGTAAATGATGATATTTCGTTCATCATGATATTTTTTTTTATCAAAATCTTTCCAAAAGATTTGATATTTAATGATTATCTTTAATGCTATTAAGTGTTCTTAAATGTTTAGTCATGATGAAAGCTACTTGGATATAGGTTTAGGCACTACTTACCTAAGGAAATGATGAGATTTTTTCATCATGAGATTTTTTCAAATCAAATCCTTCCATAAGATATTTCTAATTAATGGTTCATTTAATGACTTCATTTAATGCTATTTAATGCTCTTTAATGAAGGCATGCTTATTGATAGGTGTGATCTACTTACGTATTTTCAAACCGAATTAAGTTGATTTTCGAGCGTCTATATAGTATTTTATTATGTTTTAATTAATTTTTATCTTTTTGTATTAAATCAGGTGTGTGGGGAAAAAAGATAAGAAACTGGAGCGAAATCGATGAGATCGAACTGAAGGCGAGTTGAAGTTATGGTGGACAAACAAGCAAGGAGGCAAAAATATGAAGGAAGCCCACTGCCTAGGTGTCCAAACCTCCACCTAGGCGGTCACCAAACCTGCAAAGCCGGTATAAGTGCTGTAATTTTGAGGCTATTTTGGACTAATATTCAATCTAATTTTGGAAACACTCAAAACACAGAAGTTGTAGATCTTTTTCTTAGTTTTCCATAGATTTTTGAATTACCTCAATCGGAGTTCGGATGAAGAAGTTATAGTCACAACAAAATGAAAACCTTCAGTTCCTTCACCTAGGCGAGAATTCCACCGCCTAGGCGAAAAAGCGGCAGAAAGTTAACCAACCTACCTTCGCCTAGGCGAAAAACCCTGCGCCTACACGAAAACCCCTGACACAGCCTTGATATTTATTAGATATTTTGAGATATTTTAGCTATAAATATCATTCTCTCTCCCCTCCTTGTGAACCCCCCCCCCCCCCCCAGCCATTTGGGCACCTTAGGCCATATTTAGGCTATGGTTTAGGAATTTTAAAGGTGGAGATCACATCCCGAAGTGGAGAAGACGGCGAATCGATCGTTGAGCGTTCTTAGCAGTTTATCTTTGGACAAGGCTAAGTTCTTCAAATTTTTTTCCTTATTTCTTTATTTTAGGATCATGTGAGCATGTTTAGCTCGTTATTTTATTGTATATGCGGCTATGGCCTCAAGTTAAACATGGATTGTAGTAGGGATTAACATATAATTTATAAATACTTTGTTTGGATGATTTCGGAGTTTCGTTTGTGATTGTTCTTCATAGTTTGATTGTATTTATCGTATTCTTAGTTTATCATGCTTAGTTAGATAAATGGAGAATATGGGGTTTGACCAATCCCGAATTCGGATTAAAGTAAACAAACGCCACGATTCAATAATCTGGGAGGGAGTTGGATTGTGGACAATCAATGACGTTGGGGTAAGACTCACGTGACCTAGGGTTGTTAAGATGTTGAGGGCGACTTTTTCATTGATTCGAAGTTATGTTATATCCCCCGTATTACACTCGGGAGAGGTGGCGAGGGAGTTTTAGAACGGAGATTGTCGATAGGGTAAATACAACACACGATCCAATAACCCAGGAGGGAGTTGGATTGTGTGCAATCAATCACGTTGGGCAAGACTCACGTGACCTAGGGTCTTTAAGACATTGATGGGGACTTCTTCGTTGATTCAAAGTTATGTACTCCCCCGTCTTACACTCGGGAGAGGTGGCGGTGGAGTTTACGTACCGAGATTGTCAAATAGGTCGAACAACGTAAACGTGAGTAAATCGAAATCGAGCACGTATTTGTAAACACGTTATTCCCTAGGCAATTCTTCACCCTAAAACATATTAGCATATTAGTATAGTTAATTTAGGATATATTAGTATTAGTTTAATTAATTAAATACATTTGTTTTTTGCTTACATAAAGTTAGGTCACGACAAACACGGTATTCGATAGTAACAATACCAATCCCTGTGGATACGATAACCCGATCTTTCACGATCACACTATACTAAAACTTTGACCTCGTACACTTGTGAGTAGTCATATACGCGAAGGATAGTAGAATCTCTTTCGACCAGATTCCAATCCATTTTATGTTGCTTAGCCAAACACATAAGCCGGTGAGGCATTTCGTTGAAAGATTGAGTCATCCAAAGAAAAACCTCGCTAATCTTGAGGACGTTCTAAAAATGTCAGGCCGAGGACATTCAACCACGTACTTCTTGGGAGGCAACCCAAGGTCAAATAAATTAAATCCATCTCCGTTGACTTGAAACGGAGGCGAGATCCTCTTGCCTCCCAGGTAAGTGTTCTAAACACCCTTCGTCAGTATGCTTTACATTTCATATATTGAAGAATGATGATTGGGTTCGCTGAGGACACTGTCCATTTTGAGTTTGGCGGTGATGTGTAGTATAGTATGTTAGTTTATGTGTTATTGTTTCTTGTATTGCATGTGTGTTTAGGTTAGAATGTGTCTATGTTTTTGTTGTTGTTATATGTTGAGTTTTGTGTTCATCTGGGCCGTTACCCGATGATGATAATTACCCCTGGTTGTTTTCGAGGTCAAGGGTAATACTCATGCATGTGTATTTTGTGTGCTTGACTATGCGTTTTGGTCAAAATTATTGTAGATCCTAATTTTCACGAGCACATAAACTCAATGTATAGTTATTCAATTAGTTTGAGGACGATTATCGATTAACCAAATTCATAACACATTAAGGATTCTAGAACTTGATTGAGGGAAAGCTTGAGGCAAAATCCTAGGCGAGGTAGTTCAAGAGACGTGATTTTAGGCATTCGTTTTGTTGCTTGAGCCTTTTTAAACCTATCCTGATACATGTTTATCCCTCGTTACCCAGTCGAAGCCTAAATGCAAATTCAATTCAAAACACATAAACTAATACCATGGCCAGTGGATCTTTTTCCAAACCTAAATTGCTGAATTTAAAGGCACATTTGGGTGAATCAAGTTAGCAATTGTAAATGCTACTTGATGTGAGCAGTTGGGTTTAGGGAGAACTTCTAATTGGTTCGGTATTTGATTACTCACTTATCATTTTTCATTTGTATTTTACACACCCCTTCAATTTTAACAATAAAATAAGTTTGGCGGGGTGTTCATTGAAAAGAAAAGAAAAAAAAATAGAAAAAAAAAATCAAATGTAAATATGGTTTTTATTTTCGTTTCTTTTGACAAGTGAGTACGTCGGTCTTAAATGCATGTTCGGGATTGTTTTCAATATTTCTATGGGGGTTCGAGAGTGAATATGCCAAGCGTTGAGCCTTGGGTATCGTTAAGTTAACAACGTTAACCCATTTTCTATTCCAAATTACCCTTGGCCAAATATACCAAAACCAAAACAAGTCTTAATGATCTTCAGGAACTACTAAACCTACATTAGTGGAGAGTGGACCCCAATCCAACTTATGGTAATCCTTAACTCATAAATTTCGTTGGGAGATAATCCAATCCGATCGTTGTATAGCCATATTATTGAGTCTCGCACTAACACGTTTACAAGATCTAGAATAGCGTTCACCATTATTGCATGTCAAAATTCTAGAACATTACATGTTGTGTGTTACCACCTAAACTCGAAATAATTGGCGGTTGTTGAGGGAAAAATAAATAGGCCGTTAGAAAAAGTCAAAACTCGCATGTTGTTATGTTTAGATTGTTTTTAGGTTGTTTGTTATTTAATTCAGTTTGTTGTTTTTTTTATTTTAGTGTGTGTGTGGCTCTAAGACTAGCCAAATTCCAAGTTTGGGGGTATTTGATAGGTGTGATCTACCTAGTATTTCCAAACCGAATTAAGTTGGTTTTCGAGCGTTTATATAGTATTTTATTATGTTTTAATTAGTTTTTATATTTCTGTATTAAATCAGGTGTGTAGGGAAAAAAGATAAAAATTTGAAGCGAAAACGATGAGATCAAACCGAAGGCGAGTAGAACTTACGGTGGATAAACAAACAAGGAGGCAAAAATATGAAAGAAGCCCACTGCCTAGGCAGTAAAGATGCTGAGATTGACAAAAGGCTATTGAGCCCACCGCCTAGGCGGGAAATTCCACCACCTAGGCGAAAACCCCAGCAGAAACATTTCCAAGTCCACTGCCTACTTCTTCGCTTATGCTGTCACCAAACCTGCAAAGCCGGTACAGGTGCAGTAACTTCAAGGCTATTTTTTACTATGATAAAATCCGATTTTGGAAACACTCAAAACATGTAAGTTGTAGATCTTTTTTCTTAGCATTCTATAGGTTTTTGAATCACCTCCATCGGAGTTCAGATGAAGAAGTTACAGTCAAAACAAAATACAAACCTGCAGTTCCTCGGCCTAGGCAAGAATTCCACCGCTTAGGCGGAAAAACGGCAGAAAGTTAAGAGACCTACGTCCGCCTAGGCGAAAAACCCTACGCCTAGGCGGAAACCCCTAACATAGCCTTGATTGTTTTTCCTTATTTCTTTATCTTAGGATCATGTAAGCATGTTTAGCTCGTTATTTTATTGTATATGCGGCTATGGCCTCGAGTTAAAATGGATTGTAGTAGGGATTACCATATAATTTATAAATACTTTGTTTGGATTATCTCGGTGTTTTGTTTATGATTGTTCTTCGTAGTTTGATTGTATTTATCGTATTCTTTGTTTATCATGCTTAGTTAGATAAATGGAGAATACGGGGTTTGACAAATCCCGGATTCAGATTAAGGTAAACAAATGCCACGATTCAATAACCCGGGAGGGAGTTGGATTGTGGACAATCAATGACGTTGGGGCAAGACTCACGCAACCTAGGGTCGTTAAGACATTGAGAGAGACTTCTTCGTTGATTCGAAGTTGCATTATATCCCCCATCTTACACTCGGGAGAGGTGACGAGGAAGTTTTAGAACGGAGATTGTCAATAGGGTAAATACAATGCACGATCCAATAACCCGAGAGAGAGTTGGATTGTGTGCAATCAATGATGCTGGGCGAGACTCACGTGACCTAGGGTCGTTAAGATGTTGAGGGGGACTTCTTCGTTGATTCGAAGTCATGTATTCCCCCATCTTACACTCGGGAGAGGTGGCGGTGGAGTTTACGTACCGAGGTTGTTAAATAGGTCGAACAACGTAAACGTAAGTAAATCAAAATCGAACACATATTTGTAAACACGTTAATCCCTAGGCAATTCTTCACCCTAAAACATATTAGCATATTAGTGTACTTAATTTAGGATATATTAGTATTAGTTTAATTAATTAAATACATTTGTTTTTTGCTTAGATAAAGTTAGGTCACGACAAACGCGGTATTCGATAGTAACGACACCAATCCCTATGGATACGATAACCCGATCTTTCACGATCACACTATCCTAAAACTTTGACCTCGTACAATTGCGAGTAGTCATATACGCGAAGGATAGTAGAATCCTTTGGCGTACACTTATATAGCTAGTTTAGGCATCATGACATTTCTTAGAAAATGATGTCATTCTATGGATGAAATCTATCCATAATATACTCATTAAATACTTAAAATTAATGCCTATCTTTCTTGGGAAGCTCTCACTTAGGCTAAAGGCACTCCAGTAGAGGAATCTTATGTTTCTTGCTAGGCTTGGAAAGTATGCTCTTAGTAAACTTGGTGTCTTAGGCACGCATTTGTCTAATCAAGACTTTATTAACTTGATTTTGGAAATTAATACTTTAAATAGGAAATTAAACAAAATCGGTGAAAACAAAAGTTTCAAGGGTTAAAACGTGAAGTAATGGTAATTGGTGAAATTTCCTTAAATTAAAGGGTAGAAACTAAATTAAACACATTAAAAGTGATATTCATAGAAAATATAATTTTAATATTGTCATTTTAATCCTCATTAACTTTTTTAGAAATTTCAAAATTGACCCAAAATTTTTGTCTATTCCAAAATTTGATCAAATTAACGATTTTATGGTTTTTCCATAGCTTTTATCTTTTTTGGTATCAAACGTAATCTAAGGCAGAAATTTATTCCCTTTAAACCTCAGTTTTAAAGTTTATCCAAATTTACACTTTAGACCCGATACTTTTGAAAACTAAACAAGTAGGATAAAATGAGATTCTACAATCATCATCATCATCGTCACATAATGATTTGAGTGTTAGCGCTTTTTTGTTGTTTTTTATTGAATCCTCCTCATAAGATTTGATTGATGTCTAGTGTATTGTGAGGTTTCCAACCAATACCTCCATGGAATAGGTGCTCAGATCCTTAGCTTCTTGAATCGCCATTACCTTCAGTTCCCATGCCTTGGGAAGTGACTGAAGGATCTTCATTACTCATTCAACCATAGAGTAAAAATTCCCAAGAGCGTTCAACCTATTGCAGATTTTGTTGCACCAAGTTTCCATATGATGAATGTTTTTGTTGTCCTTTAGCTTAAACAACTCGCATTGATGTACTAGGGCATTTGTCTTTGGTTCCTTTACTTAGTTGGTACACTAATGTGTTACCTCAATCATATCCCATATTTCTTTTGCTAACTAGCCTCTAGATATCATGTTATATTCATTAACGTCTAATTCATAGAAAAGAAAATTAGTAACTTGGACATTTAAAGATAACAATTTAATGTCAGCCTCATTGTACTCAGATTCAGACTTATTTACCTCACGTGAATCTACGGTCTTTCTAGGGGTGTGGGGACCATTGTAAGTAACACACAAAGGCTCACAATTTGTAGCTAACAAGAAGGCAATCATTATGTCCTTCTAGAACACATAGTTGTCTTCAGTGAACAACCGTAGCTTGTGCATGGATTGGCCTTTGGGTAAGGTAAATCCAGAGTTATTTTCTATTGATTACATTTTTATGGTTTTAAATCCTATAAGAAACTAAACTTTGTTTCTAATCGTTGGTCCAAATCTACCTAAGAGGAGGGTGGATTTTGTAGTGCAAATAACCATTAAAATTTTACTCTCGTTTGATTTTGTTCTTTAAAACATACCTGTGTCGGAACAGTGGCGCCGACGCTTTTGGACAAGCATAGTGACCCTTTTTGTGAATGAACAGCTTCCGTCATGCGGTTCTCTTTTTGTCTGGTCAGATTCTTTTATCACATCACATAATTTCACGGTTGTCTACATTGAGACGTTCTACAGTACTAGCACTTCTTCATCGCTTTCACCATTGATGTCAGCCCAAGCTATCTTCTTTTCAACAGTTTCTTTGCAGTAGTCACAAGTTCCTTCTGGATGTTTGAGAATTTGGCAAGTTAATTTTTTAACAGTAGGGCTTGCTGAGAACTTTACCTTTTGTATCATTTCCATCCATTTTATAGCAGAGGCTTTTGCAGCACCATAGAATTGACTACACTCAGTAGTGAATATTAAAAGATTATCAGTACTCATCGGGTAAACATATCCTTTATCCCATTCGATGAATTTCTTTAGTTTCTTTTCCAGGACATAAAACCCTAAGGCTCTCTTTGTAGCAATAAAATGTTCGAGTTGTCCATCTTCAAGGAGTTCAGGTGCTTCTTTAAACACTTGATTAGGGTTATATTCGGGTATCAGATTAGCACGATTTTTTGATAGCTGGACTATATGATAAGCATCATATCTTTTTTCGGGGGCAGCACTAAAACATTTTATCGGAATAGTATGCTGATTTCTTTGGTCACGGAAGTTTTTGATGGCTTCTTGCACCCTCTTTGGCAATCCTTTTTCAGCACTAGTCTTTGGGTCCGAGATAACAAAATCTAAATATCCGAATTCAAACATGTTTTCTATTTCGTTAGCAGGAGTTTCGGGTAAGCAGGCCATTCTAGGATATTTTCCTTCATGAAAGGGATAGATAGCAGAATCCTCAGTTACTCGGATTTTATAATCAATTTTGAGGTTGTCAATGTAATTTTGATAAAAATTCTCATTTAAACATTTGAGCATGTTACTTTTGGCTTTAGAAGAAGAAGAAGCAACTTCAGCAAATCTTTTCTCCGGGACAACAGGATTTGATGGAGGTTTTATAAAAGGAACAAATTTTTGAACAGGAGAGCTAGGAACCGTAAGGGTTTCCTGAGCTTTTTTCATTTGGTCAATATATTGATTGGGAGAGCGGGTAAGGGTAACCTTTTGCAGGTTATCAATAACTTGGCTTATTGGGTTTTTAGAGTCAGTGGGTTTTGGAGCATTGGATGAGTCATCAGTTTTTGGAGCACTGGATGAACAGTCATTCTTTTTATCATCATGTTTTGAAGCACTGGAGGCTTGGCCTTCTGTCTCTTTTTTCTTTTTAGCACTTTTGCTCTTATGCAAATGGATTAGTTCCTCAACAGCACTGAGAAAATAATGTCCTTGCGAACAATATTTCTTCATTGTTTCAACAGCACTTAAGGGTATCTCGATTGAGATCTCTGGAATCTCTTCAGTTTTCATGACCTTCCCTGGAGAGAAAGTCAGCAAGAATATTTTGTTTACCACTTCGATGAATAACATCAAAATTATAGTGTTGGAAAAAAGTTTGCCACCCATTCATTTTATTATATTCAGGACTAGTTGGTAATTTATTAAATATAAATCCTTTAACTTGAGTATTATCAGTAACAACTGTGAACCTTTTTGGAATAAGAAAATATCTAAACTTTTCTATTCCCTTTTTTATAGAAAGCAATTCTTTTAGATTACTATGGTAGCGTTGTTGTGTATCAGTAAATGTTCCACTGGTATATCTACAAATTTTTCCAGTAGTAGTTTTCAAAATAGCACCCCAATAGGCATTGGATGCATCAGTTTCAAGAATCAGGTCATCTTCATCAGATGGTAAAGTTAATCTTGGTAAATAAGCAATAAGATTTTTAATTTCTTTTATTTTATTTGAAAGTTCTTGTGTCCATTCAAATTTAACACCTTTTTTAAGTAGTCTTTGAAAAGGTTGTCTATGCTTTGCTAATCCTTCAATAAATGTTTCAGCATAATTTAATACACCTAGAAATCTTTGAACCTGTTTTTTATCTTCCAGAATATCGGGGAAAGCAGTAATCTTTTCACAGATATGGGGTTGCATTTCAATTCCTGTGGCGTCAATTATTAGTCCTAAAAATTCTATTTTATTTTTTCCTATTTCAGCTTTCTTTTTAGATAACAAAATTCCTCGTTCTTGGCATCGGTCTGCGAAAATATTAAGATGTTTTAAATGATCTTTTTCATTTTCTGAGAATATAAGTATATCATCAACGTATACAATACAGAAATCAGACATCTTTCCAAATACTTTATCCATCCTTCTTTGGAATATTTGAGGAGCATTTTTTAATCCAAATGGCATAACTAGCCATTCATAATGACCATTAGGTGTACTGAAAGCAGTTAGCGGAACAGATTCTTTTGTTAGTTTTATTTGCCAAAATCCACTTTTACAGTCAAATTTTGAAAAAATCTTTTTCCCTTTGGTTCTATTGATTAAACTTCCTTTATGAGGTAGGAAATATCCATCAAATTTAGATTTTTCGTTGAGCTTTTTATAGTTAACCACCATTCTGGCTTTTCCTCGTTTAATTTCAGAATGGTTTCTAACCATGAAGGCAGGACTAGAGTGGGGACTTTTACTTTCTTGTATTAATTTTAAGTTTAGCAATTCCTGGATTTGTTCATCAAATTCTTTGATATCAATCTCAAAATATCTCATTGGTCTTACTCGGATTATATCAGCAGGATTTGTTAATTCTATAACAGCGTATGTTTTATCTATTTCCCATAAAGCAGTCGGATTTTCACCAAAATTCTTTGTAAGCTTTTCAAAAATATCGTTTGCACAGAGGTAGACATCACCACGTTTTCGCGGATAAACGATGTTTATATTGTTAAGGCGTGGTATTTTTATCCAGTGTGAGCAGGGGGTTAAGAATTCAACAATTTTATGAGTAAAGCAAGTTTTCTTAAAAAAGCTTAAAAAATTATTTCCGAGTAACATTAATACGCCCATTGTGTTTTGTTGATATATTAGCGGGATTTTAATATATCGGTCTCCAAATAGTATGATAATATTTGTAGCAACAATATTTAGGTCTAAAGGTCTTTCTTCAAATCCTTTGGCTTTTATAGTTAATTTTTTAGTCTTTTTCCACATTTTATGGGGTAATACATTTTTATTCATTAAGCAAATATCGGCACCAGTGTCTAACATACATGGTATGTAAATGATATTACTGTTAATAACAATTCCAATTTCGAAGAATATTGGGTTTCTCATATAATTCTTGCAGCATGTATTTCGTCATTTGCTATGGTAAGCATGATTGAATTATAGGTAATTCTGTAAGGATAGCAGTGATCAAGAAAGTTATTTCCTAGTAACAGTTCCATTTTTTCGTCTTTGTCTAAATGTATAGGGAATAGTAATTCTTTATTTCCAATGATTAAAGGGATTTCAGCAGTATGTGTTATCGTGTGTTTAAACCCATTAAGATCTTTGTAGACATAAACTTCCTTTAGAGCTTTTTTAGGTATTTCATCAGATATCTTAGAAGGGGATATATGACTAACAGATGCTCCAGTATCAATTAGGGCTTCTACCTCTTTTAAATCATTTCCATTGAAATATTTTACTTTAATCTTATAGATAGGAACATCAACTTTCTTTTCAATCATTCGTCTATCTATAGAACATTCTCCTATTTCTCCATCAGTTATCTTTAAAGAAGAAATTCTTTTAATTTTTCCAAAGTAATTAGTATTATCAAGATCAGGTAATATTCTTCTAGATTTTCCATAGTCAGATAATCTGGCTATATTAAAATCAGGTTTTTTATTAATATTTAATTTCCAATCAGTAGGCAAATCATTTTCTGTTATTAAGTCTGGTTTATAAATATTAGCAAAAGGTTCAAAAACTTTATCAATTTCGATAAATTCATGTTTCGCAAATTTATCGCTATGGTGACTATTACTGAGAAAATAATCAACATGGTAAGTTATGGAGTAAGGAAATCTTCCTTCTTCCATAAAGTCTTTTCTAGCACTTTCATGGGCTAAGCTAAATATTTCATTTATTCTTGGTTCGTGTTGACTAACAGCATATTTTGGATATATCTTTATTCCTAGTATTCTTTGACTAAGGTTTCCATGAACAAGTCCTAGTAGGGCATCTGTTCGATCAATTATTCTATTATCCAGAACAGCGGCTTTTATTGGGAAGTTAATTCCGTTTCTGAAGCAGGATTTAAAAACAATTTGTATTCCACCAACGTGTATATACCCTATTTTATCTTTATCTTTTCCTAATTTTTCCAATTGTCTATTAATCATATTTCTACTAATGAGCGGGATATTAATCTTTCCTTTTGATTCTTCTGTATTAAGAGCAGCTTCGAATTGACATTCGCCATAGTAGTAGATATTCTTTCTATTAAATTTTTCCAAAAAGTTTTTTCGAAATAACTCATTACTTCCAAATGATCCAACATTTTTAAGTAGCTTTTGATTAATTATAATTTCAGCCTTGTAATCACCTTTATTTTCATCAGTATCTATATTCATATCAGGATTATTACTCGTACTCACTTCCTGATTCATCATCACTTGTTTCTTCTAGATAGAAAAATTCTTCCTCAGTATCAATTTCAGAAATATCATTTGTCTCACTAATATCAGATTCGTCTTGCTCTAAGAATACTTTTATCTTAGCATTTTGTTTATTTTTAATATTTGGACATTCATTAGCATAATGGCCTATTTCTTTGCATGCCCAGCACCTACAATTCTTGGTTTTTTCTTGAGCAGTTGTTATTTCTGGTTTAGGTTTTTTATTAAATTTTTTCTTAAAAAATCTTTTTGATTTAAAAGGAGTCTTTGGTTTGAAATTTCTTTTAAATCTCCTTTTTAGCTTATATTTATTTCTTTTGAAAAACTTTTTATTTTGTCTAGGAAAGATATCAGAACATCCAAATTGTTTAGGAGCTTCAGATTGGTTGTCACAGCAGAGTCCGAGTTGATGATCTTTTCTATATAATTCAGCATTTTTAGCAACAGAACACCATATACCTATTTGTCTTTGAGCATATTCCATTCGTGTTCCTAAAGAATCTTCCATTTGCCAATTGGGTATAGATTTATAGCTTGTTATTAATTCTCTAGCATATTGTGAAGGTAATTTAGAAAAATACATGTCTAGATAGACTTGTTGTTCATAGGTGTTAAAATCAGCTTTGTAATAATGTTTGGCAAATTCATTAGTGTGTACCTCAAAGTAGCACATATTACAAATTCTTATATTTATCAAATGATTTATAGCGTTTATTCTATTTCTTCTTTGAACTTCTTCGGTATTTTTATCCCAGAATTGTCCCAAAAATTCTTTTCTAATAGCATTCTCAAATCTTCCTATTACTTTAGCAACATCACCTTCTTCACTTGCAGCATCAAGATTCGCAGTAAAAACTCCAGTTCTTATTTTATTTTTAAGAGCAATTCCTAAATTAGTCCACCAATTACTAACGTTTCCTAAAAAGGTCATTGGTATCCATTTTGAAAACGGATCTTCAGTAATTTCTTCTTGGTTAAGAGCATTTTTGAATATAATTATGGTATATAGAGATTTTACCCACTTACTAATTATATCTTTCATAAGAGAGAAGTTTCCCATATAATTATCTAAATTCAAATAAATTCCATTTTCGGAAATACTTTCTGTTTTAGGTAATTCAAATTTGTGTCTAAGCAATTCCCTTTTGGCACTTGCTATTCCTTTTCTAGAATTTCTAAATGCAGGGTTTGAGTTGGTATTTTCAGGAAATGTTTCGTTTACAGAAGGAGGTGTAAAGAGAGAAGGGTCATTTATAAAGTCTGTTACTCTTCTTTGAGGAGGTGTTGATGTTGTAGCACTAGTAGTTTCTGGTTGAACAGGCTGAGTTGTTTGTGTGCTTTGACCGGAAGTAGTTGGGTTAACTGGTTGTCTAACACCACTAGTACTTGCTTCAATGTTCATTAGGATATTTAATTCTTCTAATATTTCTATATCCTCATCACTATTTAAAGATGCAGTTTCATTATCATCAGTATTCAAGACATAAGCTCTTCTATAAGATGGCATAGGGAACTCTCTTATTCCAATTCTTTCAATTTTTAAGTTTTCTATTAATATCTTGTTATTAATTACGGCATTCATTATTTTTTCTTGATTATGTACTATAATCGCAAGTCCTTTAGGTAGTTCAGTATTTTCATCAATTTTTTCAATAGACATTTTTAATCAGTCTCATTTTGGGCAGAATCATAGTAATCAAAAACAGAATCTTCTTTATCGTAAGTTCCTGAAGGTTCAGCTTCATTATCTGAATCATTTTTAGCAGTATTAGTGTAATGATCATGTAAATCTTTGAGTACTTTCCATTTTATAAGATCCTTGATCTCTTTAAAAAGATTAGTTTGGCTAAAAGCATAGTTTATTAGAGAGAGCTTTTCACTGGTTTCTTGTTTATAAACTTGTAGCCAATTTATAGCATGATATCCAAACAGAGATGATTCTGGCAAATATACATCGCGATATTTTGGTAATCCAATACTATTAGGCTTTTTATCAAATTTTTCATCATTTATAACTTCTTCAAATAATTCTTCCATATCTTCTAAGTTACAGTATTTCTTTTTATTAATTAAACTTATTATTCCTAGTTCAACATTAGCAATTTTAGAAAGGTCCTTATAATAATCAAGTCTTTCTCCTAAGCTTAGATTTAAAAGTTCTTCTTGAGTTTTTTGCATTGCATTTAATGTTCTTAGTTTTGTTATAAAACTAATCTAAACAATAATTTTTATTATGAGTATCAACGGGCTCTGATACCACTTGATAAAGATAGAGACAATGTAGACACAATGGTTTATAGTAGTTCGTTAAGGCCACTTCTTACCTACAATAGACCCCAAGGGTATGAATCCTTAAAAGAGGATTTTGACGATAACGTTATGTTTTTCCTTTTGATATTTGATGTAGTTGTTGAGTGTGTTTAGGCAGGTACAATCTATACCGGAGACACCACAAAGAATGATAAAGAGGATGATCAATGAAGATGATAAAAAATGCTCAAAGGAAGAATCACAAAATAGATTCAAAGAAAGTGAACTCAAGAATGAGGAGTCAAGGAAAGACTAAAGCTACAAGATGTTGAAGATTCGAGATAAATACACAAGTCCATTGAAGACTTAAAGGTATGGGAGGGATTAAAATAAACCATATTGTATATCAAACATATGGTAACATTCTTTCTCTTAATACACATTTAATTTACTAGGATACACAAAACATATATCACTTGCATTACTATGTGGCATCCTAGAATTATGTGATATAAATGTGTTTTATTTCTTTTAGAATGTGTATAATTAAGTTCAAAAGACAAAATTTAACAAAAAATAAAAAATAAAAAAATTGAAAGTAGTTTAAAATTCGTGTAAAAATTAAAAATAAGCTAGATCCAGTCGATAGCCAGTCAACTAATCCAATCAGTAGCCTAATGTGAAACAAAAGATTTAACTGGTCAACCTAACACAAGATCTTATCAACTGATTCTACCAGTAGGCAGGAACCTTGAGGGAAATGAACAATTGGTTAACTGGTGAACACTTACCAGCCAACAAATTATACTAGTAGGTTCAAAACTTATATGTTAAAAACAATCAGTCAACCAATACTTAGAAACAGTTGACCAATTATACCAGTAGGTTATCCGTAACACCAAATCATGAATATCGGTTAATCGATTCCCTCAATTTGTCAACGATTTACAGGACACTGTTTCGATACATTGAGCAAAACCTTAAATTTGTGCTTGAATTGAATGTTATATTGATTCAAAATCTTTAGAACTTGAATTAAACATTTATCTTTGATTTGAAAGAGTTAGTTTGGATTATGGGAAAATATTAAGGGGCTAGATCCCAGATTTAAGATGAGCTATTTTCAAGCCCAAAATTGTAGTCTTTTCCTTGCTACTTGTCTCCTTGTGGCTATATGCTCAAATTAAGATGAATTTTAATGTTGTAATACTTGTATATCATTTGGTTGATTGTGTCTAATGTTCACAATATTAAATTACAATGGGTTCATACCAGATTTCTTAAATTCATGAACTATATAAGAGGAACTATACTACTCTATTTTGAATAAAAAACAGAAGAGAAAAATACACAAAATTCCTCGGTTCATACTTTTTATTTTCTTAGAGGTCCATTCTAGTGTGAATAACACTCTTTGTAAAGAATCAATTAATATAGTGTTACAATAACACTACATTGTGAAAATAGTGAGCTTCAGTGACATGTACCTAGTGTGATTTTATAAGAGATAAATATTCTATCAATTTGCGAACTTCTCGAGGAATTTAGCTCAGGAACGAATTCATTGAGATAATTATTCATCAATTATAATCAATTATATCTATGATCATATCGGTGAGTTTTTTCTAAGTTGTATTTATTTGAATTGTTATTATTTACTCTTATGTGTTTTAATTTGTACATACCTAGAATTATTTCGACTTGTATATCTTCTTTCTAGATTATATTGCTTAAATTCATGATAAATGAATTGGATAGTCATACTTATGTTTTCAAAGGGATTAGGCCTATTACTTGTGAAATCCAACGTTTTGTGAAAACCCAAGAGCTCTATAAGAGTATTTGAAAATGTTTTCAATGTAATCATGATATTCATTGGCATTAGTGTATTCTACTGACGAGATTACATTATTTGTCGAGATCTTAAATCCCCTACGTACCATTCCAATAAAAGGTGAGCTAATTGGACGTTTTCACTAAGCTTTCTTGAAGATTTACATTATATTGAAAACATACTGCAATACTTGTTCTTTATTGAGTTTATTGATTCTTTCATGTATAATGTGGTCCTTCATATAGATCTATCTTGACCTGATTAATTATGTATGTGATTAATTGTCATATCATTGTACACGTAATCTACTAGCACCTAGCAAGAGTCAATATAGAGGGTATTGATATTGTAGGTGATTGATAGAAGATAGGAGGGTTCAACTCGTTAAAACTAATAAGATAAAGTTTTATGTTGTGAAGGTGTGAATCGTAATTTACACCAAGATGTTTGCTTAAGATAGATGTAGCTAGGCATAAATAGAGCTTGTTGAGTGAGAGAATAACAAGACATACACAAGCTAGTCTTGTAGAAAGGTATAAACGTAATGTACCTTGTGAAAGAGTAGCAAGTCATAAACATAGCTTGACTTGTGAAAGTTGTAGCATAAAATAAATGAAATTGTTCTGTGAGAGTGTGATATTTTTGTCTTCACTAGGTATGAATATATAAACTATAGGGGATTAAAAATCCCTGAAGAAACTTGGGAGTGTACAAGTAGGTAAAGAGGGGCTCATCAAACTACTACATATTGTTGTTGTTGAACCTAATATTTTGATGGACAATCAAATGTTGATATTTTATGAAAATAGAGGACAATTAAATGTTGAAATTTTATGAAATTAATGGTTTTATTGAGTGATTTCATAAAAAACAAATGTTCCATAAGTTGAAATGAGAACAAGAATGAATAAAAAGATTAATCGTTGAACAATTCATAGAGCGATCATTGAAAACTCAAAGAAATTCAAGACAGGTGCAAGTTGAAGATAATGAAGATTTTCAGAGCATTGAAGACATCGAAGACATTTAGGTGAAAATAACTCGTTATTTTTATGCCCTTAATGCAACTCGAATTAAGATCACGCACGACACTTTAAAATGAATAAACTTATATGCGTCATTATAAAAAGTAATAAGTTTAAGGTCCTAAAATGATTTTTATAAAGTGTTAAATTATAAAAATATTTTTGGTGAAGTGTTTAAATGAAAAAATGGTTTTAACACATAAAATGATGAGTTTTCTAATAAATTCAAACAACAGACGAAATGGATTAATTGACTAATGGAAACAGTGGTTTAAGGGAGTTAAAAGGGTAAACCTACTGATCAATTTGGTCGCCTGACAAGTTAGGTCAGTCACCTAACGAATCCAATAGCCGAAATGAAAAAAAAAATGAAGGAAAAATCATTGGACAAATCGGTTAACCGACGGGGAGTTCAGTCAACGACTACCAACAATGCAACAATTAGACAATTGATTATGGCAGGCACGGTCGACCGACAGTGGGTTGGTCAACCGACGGGGTCAGACAATTAAAGTTGATTGTTTAGTTTTTTATCCAAATCACATTGTTTTGAATGATTTTCAAAGAGGTTTTTAAGGGATTTGAGTATTTTACTATTAAATATGATATAATATTAATATCTTATCTATTTGGTCCATATATTAACTTATTCTTTGAATTAAATTGATAAAACTACTTCCTATCTTTAAGTGTGTTGAATCTAAAAAGTTTTGGGGACCAAATTAAGATTTTCTAAAAGTATTTTTAAAAGTAATATATCTATTTTGATAGTGTATGATATATGGAGTCTTAAAGAGACATTTTAGGTCTTGTAATTTCAAAATTAGTCATTATACGCCTAGTTAAAATTCTATATATGGAAACTTGTTTTTCAAATTAATAAATCAAGAACAATCAACCTTTGCTATTAAAAGAATGTGATTTACGTTGAGAAATTTATAAGAAAATATAATTGAAAGAGTTATTGATTGAAGCATGAAAATTTTTTCATCACCGGTCTTTGTTATTCACTGAGCTATCGTAATTATTTTTAAAGAATCCCTGTGAGATCTTTCTAAGTTAATTAAAGTGATTTCTTAGATATTTATTTGATTACTTTGATTAAGTATTTTGGAAAAATTGTTTTCAAATCTAATATCTTGAAAATGTGTTAAAATAATTTTTATTTGTGAAATTTGATTATTTATTATTTGTACTTTAAATTGATTAAATCAGATTTGTTCCTTACATAGATTCTATCACATAGTTTTCAGGACATTAATTGAGCATAATTGTTTTGAGGTGATAGAAGCACCAGCGGGAAGAAACTTGTGAAATTTTTGTATTTTGGAGGTTGAGTGGATTAAACATATTTGGGAAGGTGTCTAATCAGAGTTGTTAGGGTTTAATATTTAGCCTGGAAAAAAAAATGGATTTGATCTTTAGACTATGAAAAATATTAGGTTGATCTTTAGCATTTTAAAAGATTAGGTTTTAATTCTTCCTGCAATAGATTTTAGGTTAGATAAGGTTCTTTCGATGCCTGTGAAAAGGATGAGTGTAATAGTGTGAGAGTTTAAAGGGTTGATTTTAATCCTGCGAGAAGAATTATGATTGTAAGGGTTTGGTTCCTACCTGGGAAAGGAATTAAGGGTTAGTGGATTACGAAATCTCTGTGGAGTTCTAGAAGTAGCTTGCCAAATTGGGATAAATGTGATGCATTGTTATACTTCTGTTGTTTGGGTGTGCACTTAGTTAAATACATTTCCGCTACTTAACAAGATAATAATCAATTAGGAAAATTGATAATTTGTGTTTGAATTAATTTTTTAAATTTTTGTCACTACCTAATTCACTTCGTCCTCTTGGGTAAATCTTTGGGCGAACAATTGTGTCTCTTTTATTTTACTCCATCTCTTGTCTGTTCCTATTTATACTTATATTAATATTTTGTTGCACGTGTTTGAGAGTTTGATTACATTCAATAGTGGTTAAGTTTTAAGTAATGAACAAAATTGAAAGAGACTAAAAATTAGTTAATGTTATTTGCAATACCCAATTAACCTCCCCTCTTGGGTTAATACTTAGACCAACAAAGTCTACTCCCCCAATCTCCTTTAGAGATTTCTAATCTAATATATTTCAATTTTCTTCTCTAGTAAAGACCAACTTGCTACACTCTCACAAGATAAGGTACATTTATATCTTGCTACAATTTGTCACAAGCCAAACTATGTTTATGCCTTGTTATATTCTCTCACAAGTCAAGTTCGTTTATGTCTTGCAATAATCTTGCACTAGACAAATTCTTTTATTCCTTAGCTATAATAGCTCACTAGACAATTTCGTTCATGCCTAGTTACAATCTCTCACTTAGACCAAAACCCAAGTCGAAGTTACAAATCACACCCCACAGGTTGAATTTGATCTTTGTTAGTTTTACAAGTCTAACCCTCAAAATTTCTATTAATCTCCTACATTTAATACAACCAGTTTAGACTCATCTAGGTGCTTGTAGAAGTATGTGTACAAATGATATGTCAACTAATGTCAAGCACACAGATAACCATATAAGATATATATATATATACACACAATGTAGTTCACGTGGTATAAAAGAATCAATTAATTGAACTAAGCTCAAGTATAATAAGAATTATTCTTCTTAATTCAAGCAAAGATAAATTTCAAGATAGTGATATTCTCTGATAAAGTTTAGCGAAACTGGCTAATTAGCTTGCCTTTTGTGGGATAAGTATGATGGGAATTTAATCTCGATGAGTAATTTAATCTCACTGGCAATGAAAGTTCTTCCCATATCCAATATACCAAATCGATCGAATTCATTATATATGTAGAAAATAGTCTTGGATAACTCTTAGAAAGTTCTATGGGTTTTTAAAAAAAAAAAAATATTTCAAGTATAAGTAATTTATCTCTTAGAAAGAACACAAGTGAAAATTCAATTTGTTTATCACATTTCAAGGATATATAATCTAAATTAAAGATATAATAAGTAAAGAAATTTTATATATATGCAAGTAATTCAAACCAGGACAAATACTCACAAGTAATATTCAATTAAACATGGAACAAACTCATAGGTATAAACGTGGATGTAAATATGTAGATGACACCAGAACATGACTAATCCTTAGCATGATTCTTACTCATTTCAGTAATATAGTGTTATGTAAACACTATTTCACTCAATATGGATCAAAGAGTGATGTACAAAATAAAATTGGATTTAAGAATGTACAATGTGTGTTGGATTTTAGGAATTTTTTAATCATTTCACTTGTGTTCCTCCTCGTAAGGAGATGTGTTCAAGACACGCTTTTACAGGTCTGAAATCTGAGTAATTTTCCTTTGTTTTGGAATGAATCCATTGTGTTTACTGATATGAATGTCAAAAATAATTAATTTGATGAGATCACACTCTTAAAACATTCAAATTCATCCAATTTTAGCAATTTACCGTTGGGAGATAAGTAGCAAGGAAAAAGGCTACTTTATAGGGATTAAAAGATGGAAACTTTATATTCAATGATTAGCACATTAATATTGTTTCTTAATTTTAAAATAATCGATTAACTTAAAAGATAAAAAGTTTAAATAATATTCTAAGTTAATTTGAATTAATATGGTATTAAATACAAGCTCAAATTCATGTTTTTAACGTATTTAAAGAGCCCTAATAATCGGTTCATCGGTTTTGACAATTGGTCAGCCGATGTTCTTAGTTAACTATTTCGAAAAATCTACTTGTCTAATCGGTCGATTGATTTGTTCGATTGGTTAACCAATTGTTCAAAGTTAATTTGATTCAAAACCTATTGCCGCATTTGGTTGACTGGTGATGCATGTCGGGCGATCAATTTAGGCTTTTTCTATTCCTTTAAGCTACTATTTTAATCGGTTGATCAGTTTTGGGTATCGATCGACCGATAGGTTTTAATTTTTAGCCTATTTTTCAATCTGCTCAAATTTTTTTTTAATCTCCCTAGGCTTAGTTATACACATTTATAAGCAATCCAAACACACACACACACACACATACACACACACACACACACACACACACACACACACATATATATATATATATATATATCACAATAATCATATAACACGTTGTAATACAAGTGTAATTTTTGTTTGTCCTAGTAGAGTTAATGTATATTGAAGTGCAAGGAAAGAGTTACTTTACCTTTTGAAATGCATTTGTTTTAAATCCTTCCAAGAATCTTGAATCTTCATATTGGCTTGTCTCTTCAATCTTGAGAAACAGATCTTTAGTGTCTTTAATCATTTCAATCATATGAACTTTAATCATTTTTTCATCATTCTTTTATTGTTGAAGCCGTTTTTCAACAATCCAATACCGACTAGGAACACTTCAGAATATTGAGCTACCAAATGTCTTTAGTCTCATCCTATTTAATCACATTAAATAGATGGAGATTATACTCAATATTCAAGGTCTACAATAAAATTATTTTATTAAATAATAATATAAAAATATCTTTTATTATTACTCGGTATTGATGCTAGAAACAAGCCCACCTAAGATTGTCAATAGGACTTATTTCCAACATCATAATACTTAAGTACAACAAGATTATGTCAATGAATGGAAGTACTAGAGATAAAAAATAATTAATATTGCATTTATATTAAAAGAATCAAATGACTATTATCTTCCCTTCAATCATCTCAAAAGGTGGATGTAGGGATTCAAGAATGTCACATTACGATATAACACAATATATATTAAATCCCAAAATGTAAGATAAGTCAAGATGGGTAGAACATCACTCATTAAAGATAGAAAAGACAGATTTCCATCAAGTGGCAAAATATAAAATAAAACAATTACACATAATATAGTATATAATTCAACCACATAGTATTACATATCCAGATCAAAACATAGGTGTTCTATACAAGACACAATATTATGGACCAAAATATTATTTCAATATCTAATTAAATAACTATGGCCTAAAGTCTTGGTGGCAACGACTTGATGGAATGAGATATACGAAGGAAGATAAGTTGACAGTTGTTCTACCGATGCTTGCATACAATCAAATCTCTTGTCTATATGTTAAGCATGTAAAGATAATTTATTTTTTAACTCCTTCAAGTCTTGAGTAGTTATGTCCATCCGACCTTCAATTCCTCCAATTCGAGCATTACCTTTTCAAATTTTTGGGTCATGCAATCTCAAAGATTTTGAACATCTCATTCTTCATCACCTTAAGATTCATTTGCTTCCCTTATTTCCTCTTCCTAAATTTCCTCTTCTCCAAAAATTTATTTTCTTTTTCTAGAACAAGATGAGGTACCTTCTCTAGATTCTCTTTTATTTATCCATGCTCCATCAGCAAAGTGGAAACACATAAGTAATAGTGAGCGAGAGGAGATTTATTCTGATTCTAAAAAAATGGAGTTCGGATTTTCTCTGGAAGTGGGAACTTCAAAATACTGGAAGACTAGAGTAGGGATATTATCGTATAGTAAGGTACCACCACAGATTCCAAATTTATGATCCATAGTTAATATTAAAGTGGAAAGATCAATCTCAACATTTTTTATGAGACAATAAATAAGATAATCATCAAAACGAGTGGGGTAGCATGGCTTCCTATTCTAGGGTATGGATGATGACATGGAGTAGGCAGTGAATATTTCCTACTGAATAATTTCTCTCCCTGTAGATATGTGATAGGTGTGATCTACCTACACATTGCCAAATCGGTTTTGTTAGTTTTAGAGTATTTTTATAGTTATTTTTATTACGTTTTAATTAGTTTTTATTCTTTTTTGTATAAATCAGATGTGTGGGGTGAAAAGGTAAGAAACCGGAGCGTAAAGAATCAGATCGAACCAAAAACGGTTGAAGAACAGAGGAAAAACAAGCACGAGGGCAAAATTCTTAAAAGAAGCTCATTGTCGTGGCGTCAGACCTCTGCCACGGTGGTGAAAATGCAGAGAGGGCCATTTCTTACTGAACGTCTACCACCGCAGCAGTGAGATCCACCGTCGCGACGGTGAAACTGCAAGATGGTCACCAAGTCCACTGTTGTCTTCACCGCCTAGGCGATCAACTAACTGACCTACTCACCGCCACAGCGGTGGCCTCTACACAAATTTAATATATTTTTGAGATATTTTCTCTATTTAATCCCCTCTCTTTTTCTCTCATCTTGTCCAATCTCCATCCATTAGAGCCCTTATGGATTATAATAGAATAGAGAGAGGGTATGAGGAGTGCTCAAACAAATCCAAATGAGAAGATTACCACGTGGAGAAGGAGAAACGATCGGTGGACGGTTTTAGCGGCTAATCTTTGGATATCGGCTAAGTTCATCCGTTTTACCTTTTATTTCTTATCTTCAATAGTTGTTTGATCATGTTTAGCTCGATTTTAATTGTATAAAAGGTTATGACCACAAGTTAAACGTGGATTATATATGGGATTAATATTATTTATGAAAACGTAGTTTTGTTTGGGTTATGTTTCTTTAATTATTGTTCTTCGCTATTTTGATTGTGTTTATCATTTTATTATGTTTATTATTCTTAGATAGATATATCGAGAATTCGGGGTTTGACACTCAGAAGAGGTAACCCCGAATTCAGACTAGGGTAAACAACGCGACGATCCAATAACCCGAGAGGGAGTTGGATTGTGGGCAATCAATGACGTTGGGGCGAGACTCACGTCACCTAAGGTCGTTAAGGTATTGAGGGGGACTTCTCCATTGACATGAAGTCACATATTCCCTCTTCTTACACTTGGGAGAGGTGGCGGGAGAGTTTACGAACTGAGATTCTCGAATAGGTCGAACACCATTATTGTAAACTAAACAAAATCAAATACGTTTAAGTAAATAAAGTTAATCCCTAGATAATCCATCCCCTAACTATCTCGTATTAGTACAATTAGTATAGAGTAAATTAGGTTATATTAGTATTAGTATTAATTAATTAAAATCATTCTTTTTCGCTTAGATAAAGTTAGGTCATGATAAACATGGTACTCGATAATAATGACAACCAATCCCTGTGGATATGATACCCAATCTTGAAAGATCACATTATACTAAAACTTTAACCTCGTACACTTGCGAGAAGTCAGTACGCGAGCGTGTAACAAATGCTTGCCGTATACGTTTTTGGGGGTATTTAATAGGTGTGATCTACCTACATATTTTCAAACCGGGTTTGTTAGTTTTAGAGTATTTTTATAGTTATTTTTATTATGTTTTAATTAGTTTTTATTTTTTTTGTATAAATCTAGTGTGTGGGGTGAAAAGGTAGGAAAATAGAGCATGAAAGATCATATCGAACCAAAAACGGTCAAAGAACGGTGGAAAAACAAGCACAAGGGCAAAATACTAAAAAAAAACCCACCGTCGCGACAGTGAAAATGCAGAGAAAGCCATTTCTTGCTGAACATCTACCACCACAGCGGTGAAACTGTAGGATGGTCACCAAGTCTACCGCTGTCTTTACTACTAGGTGATCAACTAACCGACTAATTCACCGCCGTGGCGGTGGCCTCTGCACAGATTTAAGATATTTTTGTGATATTTTCTCTATTTAATCCCATCTCCTATTCTCTCCTCTTGTCCAATCTTTGGCCATTAGAGCCCTTAGGGCTAAGAATAGAATAGATAGAGAGTATCAGGAGTGCTCAAACAAATTCGAATGAGAATATTACCACACAGAGAAGGAGAAGCGATCGGTTGACGGTTTTAGCGACTAATCTTCGGATATCGGCTAAGTTCATCCATTTTTCCTTTTATTTCTTATCTTCAATAGTTGTTTGAGAATGTGTTAGCTCGATTTTAATTGTATAAATGGTTATGACCACGAGTTAAACGTGGATTATATATGGGATCAATATTATTTATGAAAATGTAGTTTTGTTTGAGTTATGTTTCTTTAATGATTGTTCTTCGCTATTTTGATTGTATTTATCGTATTGTTATGTTTATTATGCTTAGGTAGATATATCGAGAATTCGGGGTTTGACACTCAGAAAAGGTAACCCCGAATTCGGATTAGGGTAAACAACGCGACGATCCAATAACCCGAGAGGGAGTTGGATTGTGGGCAATCAATTACGTTGGGGCGAGACTCACGTGACCTAGGGTCGTTAAGATATTGAGGGTGACTTCTTCGTTGACATGAAATCATGTATTCCCTCATCTAACACTCGGGAGAGGTGGCAGGGGAGTTTACGAACTGAAGTTGTCGAATAGGTCAAACACTATTATTACAAACTAAACGAAATCAAACGCATTCAAATAAATAAAGTTAATCTCTTCCTAACTCTCTTGTATTAGTATAATTAGTATAGATTAAATTAGGTTATATTAGTATTAGTATTAATTAATTAAAATCATTCTTTTTTGCCTAAATAAAGTTAAGTCATGATAAACACGATACTCAATAATAACGACAACCAATCCCTGTGGATACGATACCCGATCTTAAAAGACAACATTATACTAAAACTTTGACCTCAAACACTTGCGAGTAGTCAATACGCGAGTGTGTGACAAACTCTCGCCGTATAGGTTTTTGGGGTTAATTGATAGGTGTGATCTACCTACATATTTACAAACCGATTTTGTTAGTTTTAGAATATTTTTATAGTTATTTTTAATAATTTTTAATTAGGTTTTACTATTTTTGTATAAATCAGGAGTATGGGGTGAAAAGGTAGGAAAATGGAGCGTGAACAATCAAATCGAAACAAAAACAGTCGAAGAACGGTAGAAAAACAAGCACGAGGGAAAAATGCTGAAAAGAAGCCCACTTCTGTTGCATTAAACCTCCGTCGCAGAGGTGAAAATACGGAGAGGGCCATTTCTTGCTGAACGTCCAACGTCGTAGCGGTGAAATCGCAGGATGGTTACCAAGTCCACGGCTGTCTTAACCGCCTAGGCGATCAACTAACAGTCCTACTTACCGCCACGGCGGTGGCTTCTGCATAGATTTAAGATATTTTTGAGATATTTTCTCTATTTAATCCCCTCTCCTCTTCTCTTCTCTTGTCCAATCTTCATCCATTAGAGCCCTTAGGGCTTAGAATCGAATAGAAAGAGTATGGGGAGTGCTCAAACAAATCCGAATGAGAAGATTACCACGCGAAGAAGGAGAAGCGATCAGTAGACAAGTTTAGTGGCTAATCTTCGAATATCGGCTAAGTTCATCCATTTTTCCTTTTATTTCTTATCTTCAATAGTTGTTTGAGCATGTTTAGCTCGATTTTAATTGTATAAACAGTTATGACCACGAGTTAAACGTAGATTATATATGGGATAAATATTATTTATGAAAACGTAAATTTTGTTTGAGTTATATTTCTTTAATGATTGTTCTTCGCTATTTTGATTGTGTTTATCATATTGTTATGTTCATTATGCTTAGATAGATATATCAAGAATTCGGGGTTTGACACTCGAAAGAGGTAACCTCGAATATGGATTACGGTAAACAACGCGAGGACCTAATAACCTAAGAGGAAGTTGGAATGTAGGCAATCTATGACGTTGGAGAGAGACTCACGTCACCTAGGGTCGTTAAGGCGTTGAGGGGGACTTCTCTATTAACATGAAGTCGCATATTCCCTCTTCTTACACTCGGGAGAGGTGGCGGGGGAGTTTACAAACTGAGATTGTCGAATCGGTCGAACACCATTATTGGAAACTAAACAAAATCAAACGCGTTTAAGTAAATAAAGTTAATCTCTAAATAATCCATCCCCTAACTATCTCCTATTAGTATAGTTAGTATAGATTAAATTAGGTTATATTAGTATTAGTATTAATTAATTAAAATCATTCTTTTTCACCTAGATAAAGTTAGGTCATGATAAACACGGTACTCGATAATAACGACAACCAATCCCTGTGGATACGATACCCGATCTTAAAAGATCACATTGTACTAAAACTTTGACCACGTACACTTATGCGTAATCAATACGCGAGTGTGTAACAAATGCTCGCTGTACAAGTTCTTGGGGAGATTTGATATGTGTGATCTATCTACAAATTTCCAAATCGATTTTGTTAGTTTTAGAGTATTTTTAGAGTTATTTTTATTACGTTCTAATTAGTTTTTATTCTTTTTGTATAAATCAGGTGTGCGGGGTGAAAAAGTAGGAAAATGGAGCGTAAACGATCAGATCGAACCAAAAACGATCGAAGAACGGTAGAAAAACAAACACGAGGGCAAAATATTGAAAAGAAGCCCACCGTCGCAGCGTCAGACCTTCGTCGCGGCAGTAAAATGCAGAGAGGGTCATTTCTTGCAGAACGTCCACCGCCGCGACGGTGAGATCCACCGCCGCGGTAGTGAAACTGCAGGATGGTCACCAAGTCCACTGCTTTCTTCACCACCTAGATGATCAACTAACCGACCTACTCACCGCTGTAGCGGTGGCCTTTGCACAGATTTAAGATATTTTTGAGATATTTTCTCTATTTAATCCCCTCTCCTCTTCCCTACTCTTGTCCAATCTCCGCCCATTTATGAATTAGAATAGAATAGAGAGAGAGTATGGGGAGTGCTCAAACAAATCCAAATGAGAAGATTACCACGTGGAGAAGGAAAAGCGATCGGTGGACGGTTTTAGCGGCTAATCTTCGGATATCGGCTAAGTTCATCCGTTTTTCCTTTTATTTATTATCTTCAATAGTTGTTTGAGCATGTTTAGCTTGATTTTAATTGTATAAATGGTTATGACTAGAAGTTAAACATGGATTATATAGGAATTAATATTATTTATGAAAACGTAGTTTTGTTTGAGTTATATTTCTTTAATGATTGTTCTTCGCTATTTTGATTATGTTTATCATATTAGTATGTTTATTATGCTTAGCTAGATATATCGAGAATTCGGGGTTTGACACTCGAAAGGGGTGACCCCGAATTCGGACTAGGGTAAACAACGCGACGATCTAATAACCCAAGAGGGAGTTGGATTATAGGCAATCAATGACGTTGAGGCGAGACTTACATGACCTAGGATCGTTAAGACATTGAGGGGGACTTTTTCATTGACACGAAGTCGTGTATTCTATCGTCTTACACTCGGGAGAGGTGGCGGGGGAGTTTACGAACTGAGATTATCGAATAGGTTAAACACCATTATTGTAAACTAAACGAAATTAAACGCATTTAAGTAAATAAAGTTAATTCCTAGATAATCCATCCCCTAACTATCTCGTATTAGTATAGTTAGTATAGATTAAGTTAGGTTATATTAGTATTAGTATTAATTAATTAAAATCATTCTTTTTCGCCTAGATAAAGTTAGGTCATGATAAACACGTTACTCGATAATAACGACAACCAATTCCTGTAAATATGATACTCGATCTTAAAAGATCACATTATATTAAAATTTTGACCTAGTACACTTGCAAGTAGTCAATATGCGAGCCTGTAAGAAACGCTCGCCGTACACCTTGCTAAGGGTGGTCACTAGATTGAAGTCGAAAGTTTAATGATCCATGAGGGGTTGTGATGTGAAACTACTGCTCCACGAAGGGCTTTCATAATATGTCTCAAAAAAATCTGTGGTAAGCTTAATCTCAGTACCGTTGATGAAGGAGATGAGCCCATCATTGATTATGAATATTTGCGAAGAACATTCTAGAAAAAAAATTGAATGTTGGGCATTATTGATTGTTATAAAAATAATTCCCATCCCAAACGGCTAAACAAGGGACAAATGCCGACACTTTGATGTCTATAAAGAGTCAAAGTTTACAGGATGGATGTGTCGACCAACATGACTTGAGATGTCAATCAGAATTTTTCTTTGATTCTCTTTGGAGGAAAAGAGTGAAGGATTAAAGTTTGATTGACCTCATGAAGGATTTTAGGGGTTTGGTTTGGTTCTTTTTATTTTAGACTCACTCAGTTTCTTAGTTATTTTGGAAAGGAATGCTAACCTAGGGCATAATTTAATCTAAATGAAGGAAATGATAGAATTGTAGTTTAGAGAAAAACTACTAATAGTGATAAATTTACCATTTTTTGAAGAACTACGGGGTAGATCTATGTGGATGATTAATAGCGCGCAATATAACGCGAGACTATAAAAATCATTTCTATTAAATTCCAAATGTCATAAATTTGGGTACTTTAGGGATTTTTAGGAGTTCCTTAAAATTTGGAAGATGAAATATGTGTGAGAATATGACGGGATTCGAAAATGAGCTATTGTCATTTTATTTAAAGGGTCCATGGGAAAACATAAATTCTAACAACCGGTCGACTGGTTAAGGTTATCAATCGATTGATTTTACCAATAACACATTCTATTTTATCTTTGTTCCAATTGGTCGGGTTGTTGTAAGATCCCGTCGACTGGGTTCCCCTTAATTTAATTTTTAATGAATATTTTTCTCAGTTTTTAAGGCCACACCTTGATTTTAATTGTTTTTACCAATATTTTTATCAATTCTACTACCGCAATTTTCTAATATTTCAAATCATTTAGGTTCAATTAGATTTGAGCTAAGATGTGAGCCAATTACCTTAAGAGCATTGGGTTGTTCTTTCCTATAAAATATCCTTTCGTGAACCCAAAAAATCCTTGAAACTAGTGTAAATTTTTTATATTAGTCACTATCAAATCTCTCATCATCATTATCTTGATCAACGTCACTTTCTTTTGTTGTTGATCGAATCCTCCTCATAAGATTTGATTAATGGCTTATGCCTGGCGAGATTTCCAATCAATGCCTCCATGGAATAGGTGTTCAGGTTCTTAGCTTCCTGAATCGTTATTACCTTCGGTCCCACTCCTTGGGAAGCAATAGAGGATCTTCCTTTTACTCGTTCAGCCATATAGTGAGGTTTCTCGAGAGCATTCAACTTATTGCATATTTTGTAGGATTGGTTGTACATGTGTTGAGTGCTTTCGTTGTCTTCCATCTTGAACAACTCATGTTGATGTACTGAGGAATTTATCTTTAATTCCTTTATTTTTTTGGTGCCCTCATGTGTTACGTAGAGCATGTACTATATTTTTTTTGTTGACTAGCATCTAGATATCCGGTTATATTTATTTAAGTCTAATGCACAAAAAGGCAAACTAGTAGCTTGGGGATTTAAATATAGCAATTTAATGTTCGCCACATTGAGCTCAAATTTGGAATTATTTACCTTATGTGAATATGAAGTCTTTCTGGGGTATAAGGGACATTCTTAATCATACGCTCATAGTTTGTGTCTTGAAATAAGGGAATTATTTACTGAACAATGGTGGCCTATGAATAGATTGGTCTTTGGGTAAGTTAAATATAGGGCTATTTGCGTCGGTCAGACTGCTATGGTTTTTAAGCCTATAAGCTATGAAGTTGTGCTACCAATTGTTGGTCCAAGTCTACCCAAGAGGGGGTTGATTTGGGTAGTACAAATAATAATGTCGATTTTACTTTCTTTTGATTTTGTTCTTCAAGACTCACTTAATCAATTATAAAATAAAGTACAAGTGTTAAAGAGGTACAACAGAATATATAAAAGTAAAGTAAATGACACATAAGAGATAGAGATAGAGACAATATAGATATAGAGATTAATGATAGTTCGGTAGGGCCCCTCCTTACCTACGTCCATTTTAACGAGCTTATTCGGAGATTTCTAATCCACTATATTCAAATCTTCTTCCTTAGTGAAGACAAAACTGGTACACTCTCACAAGATTAGGTATATTTATATCTTGCTACAAGCTCTCAGGCAAGCTACGTTTTTTACTTATTACGCTTTCTCACAAGACGACTTCACTTATGTCTTGCTATAATCTTTCACTAGAAAAGTTCATTTACGCCTAGCTATAATCCCTTGGAAAAAGTATATTTTAAACCCTCTAACTATTGACATATTTCTAAGTAGTCCTTCTCTGTTTGAGTGTTTCAGTTTAAACCTTCTACGTATCAATATATTTTTAAATGGTCCTTCTGTCAAAAAATCTATCAAAACAAACAGAATAGAGGGGAAAAATAGTCTCTTGACATATTTAATTTTTTAATGATTTTCTATTTTTATTTTTCTTCTTTATTCAAATCTCTCTCTCCAAAACACAAACAGACCCCAGATGTTGATCCGATGGTGGTCAGTTGTCCCCAAATCCATCCACCTCTATCACCACCACCTCCGGTACTTCTCCCAATCGGCATCCGCCATCACCGTACTCGAACACGACGTCCTCCAACACAAAGCAACACCACTTACATACCTTCAAGGCTTCCCTAGACCAGACCCCAAACACACTGAGACAATTCGCGTCGTCTCACGTACCGCCTCCGGTTCCAAAACCTCCCCCAAGTTGCGAAAGGCTGGTCATGTCCCCAGCATTGTGTTCGAGCAGGAGAATGCCAACACGGTAGCAATAAACGCCTGATCTCGGTTCAGACCAACTAGATCATGAAACTCGTTAACTATTTGGGAAGGTCATTCTTTCTCTCCCGGCACTTCGATCTCGAGGTTCGGCCTGAATTCGAATCCGATGAACTCATCGAGAGAATCTATGTCTTGCCTAGAGCGTTAATTCTCTTTTGACTCCATAGTAGTGATTTCATTGTGATTATCTATGATTTTTCAGTATATGAGACTGCATTCTTATGCTCGATTATACATTTTTTGAGTTGTGCTCTTGAATTGTACAAAAACAATTTATTCCCCGAAACAATTCAGCCTGTTACAGGGGGTGATTCCATCCTCGAAATAGGGGTGGTTCACCAGATGTTTTAGGGGTGTCACCCCCTATAATGGTAGGTGAATATTGTGATGTGGGTTTGTTTGCATGGTGATTGCTAGAGAGAGAAGAAGAGGGACAAAAAATATTTTGGGGGTTGTTTGTTTGCATGGTGATTGCTAGAGAGAGAGAGAGAACAAGAACAAAAATGAGTGGAAGGATGGAGGAAGAAAATGAACAGGACACTGTGATATGGGTTTCTGAAGTTCTCACAGTTCACTTTTCTACTCTTGTTTTCTTGTACAGCTACACTTTCATCAGATTAAAAACCTAGGTAACGTATTAATTTTTATATTATAAGTTGTCATTAATAAATTGCTTGAAGTTGTTCTTGAGTGTCGTTGTTATATGTATGCTTATGCATCTCGGAGCTGTTTATACTATATTCAAAGGACTATTTGTGAATTTCTTGAAATGGATATGTATGGAGGATCACCCCCTATTCTGACCGGCGATGAGAGTGAGGGAGAGAGAGGAGAAAGGAAGGAGGAATAGAAAGAGAGAGAGAAAAGGAGGAAGAATAAAAGAAAAAAAAATGAAAAAAGAAAAAAAAATGATTAAAAAAATAAAAATATGGAAAAAGACTATTTTGCCCTAAAAATTCTGTTAGTTTTGACTGATTTTTTGATAGAATGACTAAATAAAAATATGTTGATATCTAGAGGGTTTAAAATGAAACGCTCAAACAAAGAAATACCATTTAGAAATGTGTCAATACCTAGAGGGTTTAAAATGTACTTTTCTCTAATCTCTTTCTTATACCAACACCCTAGTTTAAGTTACAGATCACATATTCACAGGTTGAATTTAATCTTTGTTAGTTTTACAAGTATAATACACGAAACTTTTAACAATCACCTATAATTAAATACACCCTTATATTGACTTTTCTAGTGCATATAGAAGTGTGTGTATAAATTATATGTCAAGTAATGTCATAGATAATCATGTGTGAGAGATATATGTTTAATGTAGATCACATGAAACAAAAGAATCAATTAATTCAATTAAGCTCAAGTAGAAAAAGAATTATTCTTTTCCAATTCAAGCAAAGACGAATTTCAAGATAGTGATATCCTCTCAAAATATTTAGTGAAATTATCCAATTAGCTTACCTCTTATTCGATTAATATGCGAGGGATTTAAGATCTCGATGGGTAACTTAATCTCCAATTCAAGCAAAGACGAATTTCAAGATAGTGATATCCTCTCAAAATATTTAGTGAAATTATCCAATTAGCTTACCTCTTATTCGATTAATATGTGAGGGATTTAAGATCTCAATGGGTAACTTAATCTCACCGACAGTGAAAATTCTTCTCATATCCAATAAACCAAATCCAACAAATTCATGATAGATGTAGAAAACACTTTTGATAATCCTTATAAAGCTCTTTTAATTTTCTGAAAAATGAAGGATTTCCAGTGTAAGTAATTTATTTTTTATAAAGAACAAAGTAAAAAATCCAATTCATTTATCACGTTTTCAAGGATATATAATCTGGAGTAAAGATGTCAAAAGTATAGATATTTTAGTTATAGGCAAGTAATTCACAGCTGAACAAATAATATTTAATTAAAGTTGGAGGAAACTCACTGGTATGTATGTGGATGTAAACTATGTAGATAGTACTATAATATGAGTAATCCTTAGCTTGATTCCGTCAAGATTCACCAATTGATATGCAAAAAGAAATCTTATAATAGCTCACTATGGTGATTCTCACAAATTCTTTCTCATTTTGGTAAGGTAGTGTTATATAAATACTATTTTGCTCAATATGGGTCGAAATGTACTATACACATAAGAAAAAATACCTAAGAATATATAGTATGTTGAATCCAGGAGATAGCCAGATTTAAAACCAATATTGCAGTTGTGGACACTGTATTTTTTTTCCGCACAAAAGCACGACATAAAAAGTGAGAAAATAAGAAAATTAAGCAAAAGAAAATATATATTTATAATTTTTTTTTAAATCAAAGGTTAGTTTAGGGCTTCACATGTTTAATCGAGCCAAAACAAAATTCAATTAAAATTTTGGGGTCACAAATTAGCACCATTAAAACAATTTCGGTTCTAAATTGAAATTTGGAGAAAATTTAAATCATCATTCAAAAGGAAAAATTTTGATTTAACATTTTAAGTAAACTTTTTAAAATACTTTTTATTACAATAAAAAATCAAATTGGAGCTCCAAATGGGTTCTAGAAATTTCAAGAAAACATTTAGGGTCAAAATGGAAAGTTTAAGAAAGATGATTTTGGAATAAATTGATCAAATTGGAGTTGTTTCTCAAGAATATCACTCCCTTATCGATTAATTTTAGTCCCCAAGTGTTAATTTTAAGAAATTGTGTAGTTTGTGCAAATCTTTATTTTGACCCTACTTTATTTTTTGTTTTTCTCTAGTTCTGCCCTTTTTAGGATTTGAAGACGTAGAAGATGATTGGCACAGGGTGTGATGCAAACAACTTTTTTTATTTTGACAATCACAATAATAGTCATGTTGCCACCTTTGGTTTACCATTATATCAGCTCGACATCAATAATGCTTTCATGAATGGAGATTTAGTTGAGGAAGTAAACATAGATCAACCTCCAAGATTTGTTGATCAATGGGAGTTTGTTTTGGTATGTCACTTAAACAAATACATCTATGATCTTAAATAATCTCCTCGAGTATAGTTTGGGAGATTCAATGATGTGGTCAATAAGTTTTGTCTTATGCACTGTGGAGGTGATCATTCGATGTTCTACAAACATAGTACAATCAAGAGGATATTAATGAATGTGTACGTGGATGATATTGTGATTATAGGAGATGACCACAATGGTATGAAGAACTCAAACAATTCGTGTATTGAAAGTTTCAAATTAAAGATTTGAGTAAGTTGAAATATAATCTAATATTGAAGTTTCTCGATCAAGTCAAGGCATTTATCTTTCTTAGAGAAAAATATGTTATTGATATGTTGAGTGAAATAAGAATGCTAGAAGCTAAACAGATTGACTTAACTATGGATTCAAATACAAAACTATTAGAAGATCAGGAGCAACCATTGACCGTTTTGAAGCAATACAGATGGTTAATTTGGAAGTTAAACAACTTGACTATTGCTAGACTTGATATCTTATTTGTAGTTAGTGTTATCAATTAACTCTTGGATCATCCACAACTTATAAGTGGGATGTAGTGGTTTGTACTCTCAGATATCTAAAAGGTGCAGTTGGTTGTGGTATACTATATCAACATTTTTCTCAAACTCAAATAAAAGGATATAATATGCAGATTGGGCCAATCACCCTTACATATGAAGTATATTACAAGATAGACATGTCAATTATGTTGATCAATTAATAGATTTGTTTAATAAACCGTTAGCAAGTTCAAAGATAAAATACAGTTGTTACAAGTAAGGAACATACAACATATATTGTCCATCTAGATGGAGAACCATTAAAGGCTACTCATATTATTTATTTATATGTAGGATTTTTGTATTTTATCTTTATTTTTTCATTATATAGACGGAGAAGTTGACACAATTCTCAAGTCATCTTATCATTTTTCCTATTCTCCTCTTCATTTCAACATGTTATATGCATTAACATGACACAATACATGTTAGGATTATACTTAGGTTTCATATTCATGTCCATAACTTAGTTCACCTAAGGGTTATTCATATATCTCGAATGCTTTTAGATTCCACCATTCATACTAAATCATGATACAGATCAGTTGCATATTTGACAGTATAATGTAATTTAAGATCATTTTCATTCTTCTACTTTCATGTAGGAGTGGTTATGGGCCGAGCCGGGCTCTATCTAGGGTATTAAAAAATGGTAAGATCAAGTCTAGCCCAACCCTATGACCGGGCCTTATTATCATGCCCAAACCTGATCCTAAACAAAAAATTTCAAACCCAAACCTAGATCTACAATTCTTTTTTATAATTTAAAAAATAATCACTAAAATAAAACAATTTAATTATAAAATATATTCATACATAATAATTAGTACTTACAATTATTAATTTTCATTAAAAAAATAAAAAAATATTCATCCACATTCCACACTAAAATAAAATACATTCATCCATACCAAAATAAAATAAATAAATCCATAATTCCCTATTAATTAATTAGAATTCAACAAAACAAATACATCCAAACAATATGAATTAATTAATCTCCATAAAGATGCACTGTTAGAGTTCAGGGTACATGATACGTGATTTTTTTTTAAAATAAATGGTTGAACAAGGCAGGGACGACCTTAAACAAAAATGCCCTTCCCCAAGCCCGGCCCCAAAAATGAACGAGTCTAAATTTTGAGGCCCTAGCTGTAATACCTCGAAAATTTATATTTTGAAAATATTATTTTATATAAGTTTAATATTTTTGGAGGTTGTCTTGTTTATTAAGAAAATTTAAGGCATAGATGAAAAATTGATATTTTTTGGGATTATTAGATATATTATTTATGGTATAAATAAATATTAGATAATTTTAAGGGATAAATGTTAATTTTAAATTAACTATTAAAAGTTTTAGGGTTTATTATATTATTTAAAATATAATTTTAAGAGTTCTAAAATATAATTAATATTTTATTTATGTTAAGAGAATATTTTATGTAAATATAGATATTATATATATAAAGTTGTATGTTGTCATCTTAAGATGACAATAATATTGTGTTGTGTTATATATATACGCAATACTTGTATATGTATAATTATTATTATAATAATAATAATAATAATAATAATAATAATAATTGAGTTGATCAAATTCTTACCTCTTATATATATATATATATAGAGAGAGAGAGAGAGAGCAAAAAAAGATCAAAACAAATAGAAAAATTATACAACATCGATTTTGGTTCAGATTTCGTCTCAGATTTCAGGTAGAATTTATAATTCTTTTAATATATGTATTTAATCCTTCTATATAATTTATGTGGTTTATGTCATTAATGTTATAATTGTTAATGTTCATAAAATAATTATGATGATATGAAAACTACATGTGATACATGTTTATGTGTTTATTTATTGTATTAAATGGAAATACGTATTAAAGAGGTTAAAATTCTACTAAATTTTGACTCACAACCCTACAATTTTTATTTCAAGATCGATGAAAATGGAGCTGCACCTGAAGTTATAATTAGATTAGAATTATATTAATTTTATAATATTTTTATATGTTGTGAGATTATTTTATGTGGGCAACTAACATGGCCTGTGAATGACCGTTTCATTTTCTTTATAATTTCGATTCCTTGCAACCAAATACTACCTTAGTAGTTTTCTTTCGTTCTACCCTATCATGTACGTTTTAAGGTCTGTTTAGTTGGACAACTCTTGTTAAGCAGAAATTTTTAATTATTTTATTTATTATTATTGTTGTAACATTGACTCGATTAATTGATAAATATAATTGTCCACATAGGTTATAAAATTTCTCATATTCATGAGGAACAAAATATTCATTATTCAGTTTTAGTATTAATTCTCCTTGGGAGAAAGCGGTGATGATCCTAGAAAATCAGGCTGTTACAAAGTGGTTACAGAGCGTAGGTTACGACCACCCTAAACTTGGGTTATGATACCCATTACTCATAATAAGTTAGGTAATATTTAAAAATAATAATTTTAGTATAATTCATTAATTTATTATATTAGTAAAATATGATAAATTCAAAATACTAGAAATAATGAAAACAATGAAAATTACTTTTATGGAACAAAAACAAAAAAGGTTTAGACACTGTATATCCCTGAATTTTAACTAAAGTCTCACTTTGATCCCTACAGTTTCCATTTAAACATATAACACTTCAATGGTTATATATTTATTTTGAGTCTAAATGATATTTTAGAAATTCAAGTGGGGGGAGGTTAATGTAATATATATATATATATATATGTGTGTGTGTGTGTGTGTGTGTGTGTGTGTGGTATGTGAGTATTGAACTCGTTATCTTATGTGAGTTTTAAGCTTTTGAGACATATTTATGTGTTTTGATATGTATTTATGTGATTAAGACGTAGTTATATATTTCGAGACGTATTTATGTGGTTGAGACATAATTTATGTGATTTGAGGCGTATTTATGTGGTGAAACATAGTTTTGAGATGTATTTATATGGTTGAAATATATTTATGTGTTTTGAAACTTATTTATGTGATGAAAATTAGATTTATTATTTTGATTAACAACAATTATATATTTGTTTATTTTCATAGAATCCATTATTTGAAATTTGGATTGTGTTGATATTTTATAGAAAAAAAATTATAAGATTATAAGATTAAATTGGGATTTAAGAAAAAATGATATTGTGGTTATTGGAATTGATGACTTTTGGTCTCACAGAACAGTTCACAGGAAAAAGGGCTATCTGGTGCTTATGATGTTAGCTGTGAGTAGGTTGCTTATGAATGTTGGATGAAATTGATCAATATTGATTATGGGATATGGCAGTAGACTTGAAATGTCATGCCAAGTAAGAAAATTATTGGGGTCGTAGACCTGTTGGCACTGAGATAGACCCAATCCAAGTGAGACTACCGTAATATTTTAAAAATATATTTATTGGTTATATATACACACACACACACACACACACACACACACACATATATATATATATATATATATTGCTATTTTTATCAGAGTGTGCAACGGAAGTATTTGGAAATATAAGATTATTTGACAATCGATTATCTGTGTTAGGAGTTATCGACCAAACTGTACCATATTGTGTTGTGTTGAATAAAATATGGGTCGCCGCATATGCTGTAGTGGCAATACATAGTATGAATGTTGGTAAGATGTGGATTGGTGGTGACTTTCGGTTATAGAAACCTATATAAAGAACAATTGTCTTAGAGTCAAGTGTAAATAATATGACCGTGCAATTCTAAATTATTATTGTTTTGAACTAAATTTTGAGGATGAAATTTATTAAAAGGGTGTAGATTGTAATACCTTAAAAATTTATATTCTGAAAATATGATTTTATATAAGTTTAATATTTTTTTTTTGGGGCGGGGGGGTTTTTGTCTTGTATATTAAAAAAATTTAAGGCATAGATGAATAATTGATATTTTTTGGGATTATTTGATATATTCTTTATGGTCTAAATAAATATTAGAGAATTTTGGGAGTTAAATATTAATTTTAAATTGACTATTAAAAAATTTGGGACTATTGTGATATTTAAAATATAATTTTAAGAGTTCTAAAATATAATTAATATTTTCTTTATGTTAATAGGGGATTTTATGTAAATATAGAAATTATGTATATAAAGTTACGAGTTGTCTTCTTAAGAAGATAACACATATTGTGTTGTGTAATACATATACACCACACGTGTATAATAATAATAATAATAATAATAATAATGATAATAATAATAATAGAGTTGATCAAATCCTTACCTCTTATATATATATATATATATATATATATATATATATATGTTTAGAGTGAGAAACTATCAAAACAAATAGAAAAATTATACAACGTCGATTTCAATTTGGATTTTCGTTCGGATTTCAAGTAGAATTTCAAACTCTTTTAATATATGTATTTAATCCCTCTATATAATTTATGGTTTATGTTTTTACTGTTACAATTTTTAATGTTCATGAAATAATTGTGATGATATGAAAACTACGTGTGATACGTACCTATGTGTTTATTTGCTGTATTAATTGGATACACGTATCAAAGGGATTAAAATTCTACTGAGTTTTGACTCAAAATCTCACAAATTTTATTTCAGGATCGATGAAAACAAAACTGCGCCAAAAGTTATAATTAGATTAGGATTAAATTAATTTTATAATGTTTTTATACATTGTGAGACTGTTATATATGGACAACTAAGATAGCCTATGAATGACCGTTTCATTTCCTTTCTAATTCAAATTCCTTGCTACCAAATACTGCCTTAGTAATTTTCTTTTGTGCCACCCTATCATGTACGTTTTAGGGTCTATTTGGTTGGACAATCTTGTTAAGCGGAAATTTTTAATTATTTTATTTATTGTTACTGTTATAAAATTGACTCGATTAATTGATAAATATAATTATCCACATAGGTTGTAAAATTTCTCATATTTATGAGTAAAAAAATATTTGTTATTCAGTTTTAGTATTAATTCTCCTTGGAAAAAACAGTGTGGCAACCATGGAAACCAGGTTGTTACACTAGCCCTGCCTATAGGCTCAAAAATCAAGTTCAAACCCTAAAAGAAAAAGGCAATAGATTGGGCAGGTTGGGCGGGGCCTCGGGCCCACCACCCCTACATTCATGTTACTTATAATTTAGCACATTAACATTTATTTGCATCTTTTCATACATTTATGATTCATTTGGTTAGATGAAATGAAATCAGGGTGGAATGAAATAGCAAAATGGATTAAACGACAAAAGGAATATAATGGATTTACCAATGAAATCTATTGATCCCAAGATTTTGATGAACAATTAAGTATTGATGTTTTGGTAGAACTAATGTTTGATCAAGTGTTTTAGTGATTTAAAGTTCCAATAAAGAAGATGTCAAAGTAAATGGAGGCTAAATGAAGATATCAAGATGATAAAGAAGTATTAAGAGTTTGAAAACATTAGGGAAAACAATTTAAGTAAATATAAACTCTTAATATCCCATTTAGGAACACACACACGGCACAAAATGAATTTCATCTTTTTTGTGTGTTTTGGTTGAGTATATTTATTTACTCTTATGTGAATTAAAAAGAAATAGTTTTTGAATGACTAAAATAGAATATAAGAGTATTAGTGGAATTCATTTGAATATAAATATAGATAAAGGGGCAAAATTGTAAAAGAAAGTAAGTTAAAAACGAGATCAGATAAGAGATTCAGGAGGGGGGGAGTCGACTGAGAAGTCGACCAGAGAAAGAAGATGAACTCTCTGAATCTGCGAGTCGATTAAGAGGTCGACCAATAGAAGCTTGGCCAACTCTCTGAATCTGCGAGTTGATAGAGCGGTCGACCGATAGAAGCTTGGCAAATTCTCTGAATCTGCGAGTCAACTAAGGAGTCGATCGATCAAGTGCATGGGCTACTTCCAGTATCCTTCAGTCGACTGGACAATCGACTGAATGCACAGTTTCTGGATATTGGTTGATCCAATTTTAAATCCAAAAGTAGCCATTTTTGGTTAAGATTTGAGAGAGATTTTGGGGATATTCTTAACATTTGAGATATGGTTCATATACATATTAAATCCTTTCAATATGGTTCATTAATTATTAAAATTTCTCAATTTGGTACATAAAATGAATTCTATACTTATTTGTTTTAATTGAGAAATATTTTGGGGATTTAATTGAGAGTTTTAAAAGTTATTATTAAGTTAAATTGAACCTAAATGAAGTCCTTATGTTATGAAGGGTCTATAAGAGTATTTTATTGTCATGACACTTGTAAACTAGTCGTTAGGAGACTGATTACATGTGCCCTTATATAAACCTGCGAATTTTCTAAGAAAGCTAATCATTCGATTCATTCTAAGAGATAAAATCAGTCTATATTTGAGAGAGCGTTTATAAGAGTGATCATTCAACTATACTGTGAGTTGTTCTAAGAGTGATTCTGATAATCAACTACTATCAATTTGTGTTGATTCCAGAATTGAAGCTATATTGTTTTCATCATTAATTATGTGGATTCCGGGTGAGATATTTTCATATTGATTATTACTTGTTTATTATTGTCTTTGGAAATTGATCTTAGAATATGTTTTTGATTCTTTAAAGAAAATATTCTTCCAAACAATTTCTTGAATCTGATTACGTGCTCAAATTTGCTACTCATATATTGTTAAAATTAGATTTCTACATCTCACATAATTCTATCCCTAATTGGGATATTAATTGAGTTTATATATATCTGGGGTGGTAGAAGCTTCGAGTGAGATTTACTTATCAATTTTTGTATTGGTGAGTTGTGACGGGTTAAATATCATTGGGGATATTTAATCAAGGGTAGCTAGGTTTTAGTCTCTTCCTGTAAAGAGATTGAGGTAGTGATTCTTCCTGAATAAGAATTGCGTATTTGTGAGCGATTTTGTAACAGTTCAATCCTTACCGGGTAAAAAGATATTTGGAGTTTTTTTGTTAGGTTTTGATTCTTGAGCCTAGGTGTTAAAAAGAATTAAGTTATTTTTTAGCCTGTAAAAAGTAGATGTTATTCCTTAGCCTTTGAAAAAGAAATTGTAAATGTTGATTCTGAGCCTGTAAAAGAATCAGTATGCGGGTTTGGTTCCTACTTTTAAAGGAATCTTGGTTTTAGTGGGTGCGACCTCCGTGGAGCTCGAGGGGACAGGATTAGCCAAAAGTAGTTTGGTGAACCAGTATAAATCTCTGGTGTGTTGTTTTCTTAATTTGTCTATTTTTGTTGTTTGTGTGTGCACCTAATTGATTGATTAATTCTGCTGTATTATAAAAATAATAATTAATTTAGGCAAAAAATTAATTATTTGATTTATTGATTTTTATTCTGATTATTTTTAATTACCCAATTCACCCCCCCTCTTGGGTATTCTACTGGGCCAACAATTGGCATCAGAGCTGGTTTAGCTTGAATCTATTTTGCTAACAAAGATCACATGGAACACATAGTAGGCACACTAGATGAGGGGCAGTCTATGCACCGACCACCTTTGTTTGCAGGTGAAAGTTACTCATTTTGGAAAGACAGGACGATAGCCTTTATTCAGGATATAAATTATGACATGTGGCTTACAATCGAGGATGGTTCATTTATTCCAATGGAAAACGGAGTTGAAAAGAAGAAGAAACAACTCACTGCTTCCGATAAGCAGAAACTATTTATTAATTCTCAAGCTATCAATATTTTCTTTTGTTCTTTAGATACTAATGAGTATTCTAGGGTTTCAGGTTGGAAGTCCGCAAAGGAGGATAAGCTACAAGTCACCCCCAAAGGGACAAGTCAAGTGAAGCAGTCAAAAATCAATGCGCTTATGAGAAAATTTGAGCTGTTCAGGATAGAGGAAAATGAATCGATTCATGAGATATATACTCGTCTCAACAACATATGCAACAACATGAATTAACTCAAAAAACCATACTCTATGGAGGATAGAGTACAAAAGGTCCTAAGGTCCTTAACGAAAATATGGGAGTCAAAAGTGACGCAATCGAGGAAGCCAAAGATCTTGGACAATACGACATCGATGATATAATTGGTAATTTGATGACTCATGAATTGGAAATCAAAGGCTACGAGGATGATACCGGAAATAGTAAGAGGAAATCCTTGGCACTAAAAGTTAAAAAAATTGAAAAAGAGGATGACAGTGATGATAAAAGCCTTGATGGTGAGTAAGAGAAGAATGTATCACTTCTCACAAATAATTTTAGAAGAATGACTCGGCGCACATTCCGTGGTAAAAGAAATCTCAACATGTCCAAAGTGGAATGCTACAACTGTCGTAAAACCGGTCATTTTCAAAATGATTATCCCGAACCGAAGAAGGATAAAGAAAATGTGAAGAAGAAGAAAAAAGAAAAAAAGAAAGCAAAGAATAGTAAGAAGAAATCGATGAATGCTACTTGAGATGATACTAATTCAAGTAGCTCGGAAGAATCAAATAGTGAGGATTCATCAATACTTGCTTTAATGGTCACTGGTGGTGAGGTAACCAATTATTCAAGTTCTTGTCCTTTAAATTTTGATGAATTATTTGATTTTATCAAGAACTTTCACATTATTATAAAAACCAGTGTTCAAAAATAAATGCCCTTCAAAGTACAATTAACACATTAAACAAGCAAGTAGTGGATTATGAATTTGAAAACAATGAGTTGAAATTTAAATTGATGAATTTGCAATCAATTGTTCTCAAATTTACTGGCGGTGAAAACAATTTGAAAATACTTTTGGGAAGTTCACGTGAAGTTTTTGATAAAGCCAGTATTGGATTTCAGAAAAATCTTAAATAAAAACGCTTTCATAAATTTTTTTTTGAAACCAAGGATCTTGTTAGATGTTTTAAATGTAACGTTGTGGGGCATACTATTCAAAGATGTTTTACAAAACTATCTAACTGTAGACAAGTTTGGATTCCGAAAGGAACAAAAATTGTCCCGACTAACAAAATCGGACCCACGTAGGCTGGGTACCACTTAGGAACTATTTGAGGTGCTCCTTGCAGGTTATTCTAAAAGTATCAATAAGCAATGATAAATGGTTCCTGGATAGTGGTTGTTCTCGACACATGACGGGAGATAAAAGTAAATTTACATCTTTGACACCTAAGCATGGAGGTCATGTGACTTTCGGAGACAACGCAAAGGGTAAAATTATCGGTATAGGTAATATCGGTAATGGTACTACTATGATTAAATATGTGTTACTAGTTGATGGACTTAAACATAATTTGCTTAGTATCAGTCACCTGTGTGACAAGAGATACAATGTTATATTTGATCATGATAGATGCATCATTAAGAATAGTTATGATAGTAGTATTTTGTTAGTTGCATCACATTTTGAGAATGTTTATACTTGTTCTTTTGATAATTTTAATTCTCAAAATTTATATTGGAATAGTTGGTTATGGCATAGAAAACTTGAGTATGCTAGTATGGAGTTAATTTCTAACTTATCTGAGAAAAGTCTTATAAGTGACCTACCTGATTTGAAATATGTGAAGGATAAAGTATGTAATGCATGTCAATTAGGTAAGCAAGTTAGATTATCATTTAAGAAAAAGATGCACACATCCACGTCTAGATGTCTTGAATTATTGCATCTTGATTTATTTGGACCTAACTCTGTTGCTAGTTTCGGTGGTAAGTTCTATTCATTTGTTATTGTCGATGATTATTCTAGACTTACCTGGGTATACTTTCTTGCTAAGAAAAGTGAAATTGCTTCCGTTCTTGCTAAATTTTGTAAATATGTTCAAAATGCGAAACAATGTTCTATTATTAACATTCGTAGTGAATGAGGAAGAAAATTTGAGAATGATGAAGTGATAAGTTACTGTGATAAGCATGGTTATGCCCACAACTTTTCTGCACCAAGATCACCACAACACAATGGCGTAGTGGAAAGAAAGTATAGAACGCTTCAAGAGATGGACAAAACAATGCTAAATGAAAATCATTTACCAACCTACTTCTAGGCCGAAGCAGTAAGTACCGCTTGTCACGTGGTAAATCGGGTATCAATTCGTAGAGGGTTTAACAAAACCCCATATGAAATCTGAAATTGTAAGACTCCTAATATCTCATATTTTAAAGTCTTTGGATGCAAATGTTTTATTTTGAATGACAAGGATAATCTTGGTAAATTTGATGCTAAATTCGATTATGGGATTTTCCTTGGATATGCTACTAACAGTAAGGCTTACAGAGTCTATAATAAACGTATTTTAGTAGTAGAAGAAACTATGCATGTCGTTTTTGAGGAAGCTAATCCATACTTGTCGAGAAATATTTTGGATGATGATGATACAGGTATCTTAAATAACCAAAACCAAGGTAATGATACAACAAAGGAGTCTCAATAAGAGGAGGAACCTAAGGAGAAGGAGTTGACTTTACCAAGAGCTATAAAGAAAGTACCAGGGCATTCAATTAAATAAATTATCGGTAATTTTAAAAAAGGTGTAAGTACTCGATCTTCTCTTAGGGATATAATTAATCTTGCTTTCTTATCTCAAATTGAGCCTAAAAATATAAATGAGGTGCTAATTGATAAATCTTGGATTTTCGCAATGTAAGATGAATTAGTTCAATTTGAGTGGAACAAAGTATGGTGTCTTGTTCCGAAACCGGATTTTTATCCAGCTATTGGTACTAAATGGGTCTTTAGAAACAAAAAGGATGAATCTGGTATGGTAATTAGAAATAAAGCAAGATTAGTGGCACAGGGCTATAATCAAGAGGAATGAATTGATTAAGATGAAACTTATACTCCTGTTGCTAGACTAGAAGCAATTAGAATGCTACTCGCCTTTACATGTTCACGTAATTTTAAGTTGTATCAAATGGATGTAAAGAGTGTATTTCTAAATGGCTTTCTAGCTGAAGAAATTTATGTGGAACAACCCCCAGGATTTGAAAGTGACAAATTTCCCGATCATGTATTTAAACTTCGCAAAGCTTTATATGGGCTCAAACAAGCTCTGAGAGCTTGGTATGAGAGACTTAGCCGATATTTGATCAAAAATAATTTTCACTATTTGTGATATTACACTATTTGTAAAGCAAACTGATTCTGATATTCTATTAGTACAAGTATATGTTGATGATATCATTTTTGGATCTACTAATGAGGATATTTGCCAAGAGTTTACTAAGATAATGCAGGTTGAATTTGAAATGAGTATGATGGGAGAGCTGAATTTATTTCTTGGATTGCATATTAAGCAAACCAAATAAGGGATATTTGTAAACCAAGCTAAAAACACCAAGGAGTTGTTAGAGAAATATAGCTTGGAAGGAGCTAAAGAGTACAGAACTCCCATGGCAACGACTACAAAAATTGAAAAAGACCATACGGGCAAAAGAGTTAATGAAAAAATGTATCGAGGCTTGATTGGTAGCTTGTTGTATTTAACTACTAGTAGACCTGACATTATGTATAGTGTTTGTCCTTGTGCTAGATTTCAGTCTTGTCCTAAAGAATCGCACTTAACTGCGGTTAAGCAATTTTTTTGTTATTTAAAGGGGACGACTGACCTAGGATTATGGTATCTTAGGGGGAGTGATTTTAAATTGGTAAGTTACTCCGACACTGACTTTGCCGATTGCAAAGTTGAGCGGAAAAGCACAAGCGGATCATGTCATTTGTTAGGACATGCTTTGGTTTCTTGGTCAAGTAAGAAACAAAATTCGATAGCCCTATCCACTACTGAGGCTAAATACATGGCAGCTAGTAACTATTGTGTTCAAATTTTATATATTAAGCAACAGTTAAATGATTTTGGAGTTTGTATGGAAGAGGTCTCGATCTTTTGTGATAACAAAAGTACTATATGTCTAAGTAAGAATCCTACACAACACTCACGAACTAAGTACATAGATATTAGACATCACTTTATTCGTGATCACATTCAGAAAAGGGATATTATTATTGACTATATTAATACCTCAGACCAGCTTGCTGATGTTTTTACCAAACCACTAGCGGAAGATCAGTTTGTGAAAATCATTTGTGGTTTGGGAATGGCTAGGCATAATGATGTTTGCCTAAAGTGACTTACATGTTTGTTGTCTTCTCCTTCCCTACCTAAATTGTTTGTTGAAGATGACAAAGGGGGAGAAATTAGTGATGTTTTATTTAGGGGGAGAATTGAAAAACTGTGTTTTAATCAAAAGGGAGAAATTTAAAAATTGTGTTTTATTAAGTATCTTTTTTAATTTGTAAATTATTGAAATCTTCACTATGATGTTTAAATGAGTTAAAGAATCTGTCCTCGGATTCAGGGGGAGTGTAGTTACATTTTATTTTTAAACAAAACATCAAAGTTAATTGTTATCATCAAAAAGGGGGAGATTGTTGATCCCAAGATTTTGATGAACAATTAAGTATTAATATTTTGGTGAAACTAATGTTTGATCAAGTGTTTCAATTATTTAAAGTTCCAATAATGAAGATGTCAAAGTGAATGGATGCTAAATGAAGATATCAAGATGATAAAGAAATATTAAGAGTTTGAAGACATTAGGGAAAACAACTCAGGTATATATAAACTCTTAATATCCCATTTAGGAACACACACGGGGAACAAAATGAATTTCATCTTTTTTGTGTATTTTGGTTGAGTATATTTATTTGCACTTATGTGAATTAAAAAGAAATAGTTTTTGAATAACTAAAATAGAATATAAGAGTATTAGTGGAATTCATTTGAATATAAATATAGATAAAGGGGTAAAATTGTAAAAGAAAGTAAGTTAAAAACGAGATCAGATAAGAGATTCAGGAGGGGGGAGTCGACTGAGAAGTCGATCGGAGAAAAAAGATGAACTCTCTGAATCTGCGAGTCGACTGAGAGGTCGATCGATAGAAGCTTGGCCAACTCTCTGAATCTGCGAGTTGATAGAGCGGTCGACCGATAGAAGCTTGGCAAACTCTCTGAATCTGCGAGTCGACTGAGGAGTCGATCGATAAAGTGCATGGGCTACTTCCAGTATCCTTCAGTCAACTGAACGCACAGTTTCTAGATATTGATTGATCCGATTTTAAATCCAAAAGTAGTCGTTTTTTGTTAAGATTTGAGAGAGATTTCGGGGATATTCTTAACATTTGAGATATGGTTCATATACATATTAAATCCTTTCAATATGGTTCATTAATTATTAAAATTTCTCAATTTGGTACTTAAAATGAATACTATACCTATTTGTTTTAATTGAGAAATACTTTGGGAATTTAATTGAAATTTTTAAAAGTTATTATTAAGTGAAATTGAACCTAAATGAAGTCCTCATGTTATAAAGGATCTAGAAGAGTATTTTATTGTCATGACACTTGTAAACTAGTCGTTAGGAAACTGATTACATGTGCCCTTATATAAACCTGCAAATTTTCTAAGAAAGCTAATCATTCTATTTATTCTAAGAGATTAAATCAGTCTATATTTGAGACAGCGTTTATAAGAGTGATAATTCAACTATACTGTGAGCTATTCTAAGAGTGATTCTAATAATCAACTGCTATCAATTTGTGTTGATTCCGGAATTAAAGCTATATTGTTTTCATCATTAATTATGTGGATTCTAGGTGAGATCTTTCCATATTGATTATTACTTGTTTATTATTGTCATTGGAAATTGATCTTAAAAATTATTTTTGATTCTTTAAAGAAAATATTCTTCCAAACAATTTCTTGAATCTGATTACGTGCTCAAATTTGATACCCATATATTATTAAAATCATATTTCTGCATCTCACATAATTCTATTACTAGTTGGGATATTAATTGAGTTTATATATATCTGGGGTGGTAGAAGCTCCGAGTAAGATTTATTTATCAATTTTTGTATTGGTAAGTTGTGACGGGTTAAATATCATTGGGAATATTTGATCAAGGGTAACTGGATTTCAGTCTCTTCCTGTAAAGAGATTGAGGTAGTGATTCTTCCTGGATAAGAATTGCGTGTTTGTGAGCGATTTTATAATGGTTCAATCCTTACTGAGTAAAAGGACATTTGGAGTTTTTTGGTGAAGTTCTGATTCTTGAGCCTAGGTGTTAAAAAGAATTAGGTTATTCTTTAACTTGTAAAAAGTAGAGGTTATTCCTTAGCTTTTGAAAAAGAAATTTTAAAGGTTGATTCTGAGCCTGTAAATGAATCTGTGTGCGGGTTTGATTCCTACCTTTAAAGGAATCTTAGTTTTAGTAGGTACAACCTCCATAGAGCTCGATGGGACTGGATTAACCAAAAGTAACTTGGTGAACTAGTATAAATCTCTGGTATACTATTTTCTTAATTTGTCTATTTTTGTTGTTTGTGTGTACACCTAGTTGATTGATTAATTCTGCTGTGTTATAAAAATAATAATTAATTTAGGTATAAAATTAATTATTTGATTTATTGATTTTTATTCTGATTATTTTTAATTGTCCAATTCACCCCCCCTTAGGTATTCTACTAGGCCAACAAAATCACTATTCAATTCTCTTGTTTTGTTTTAATTGTATACTTAAAGGAATGGAATGGAATAATGTTATTTTAGATATCAATTTTGAGATCAAATTCCTTCATAATATATACCTAATATTAATTTATTTTAAAAAATAATTACAAAATATGAGTAATATCCCATGTAACAAAATATTCAAAAGCCACCAACTAAAATCATTTTATTCTTTAATTTTGTTTTCTCTTTGGGAAAAGAAATAGATTTATTTTTTTCAAATATTTATTTTAATTTAGGAATAGAAACATAATTTTTGTTCTCAGGTTTTCACTTCCATTTTCTATATAGTTTTATCTGGTTCTCAAATTTATGTTTCTGATTCAAGAAAACATTTAGATTCTTTGTACCTAGATTTTTGTTTCTATTTCGGTAACAGTAACATATTTTTCATTCTCAAATTTATGTTTTTTTGTTGATCTTAAGATTTTGATGGACAATTAAATGTTGATGTTTTTTGTGGAATTAACGGTTTGATTAAGTGTTTCAGTTTATTAGTTCAAAATGATGAAGTTATGATGATAAAAATGATGAAGGATTAAGAGGTTGAAGAATTTGAATAACCTAGGGAAAACAACTCAGGTTAAATTTCAACTCTTAATATCTCAATTAGGATCACACACGATATAAAAAGATTTTTAAATGATTTTTATAAATATGTGTGTTTTTAATAGGATCCTAATTAGATAAATTATTTGCTCCTATGTGTAATTGAAAAAGAAATATTTATAATTGATTAAAATCGAATTTAAGTATTTAGTAGAGCTAACCAATAAAAGAAATTGGTTAAAATGGCAAAAACGTCAATAAGAATGAATTAAAAACGAGTTTAGAAAAATGATCCAGCATCCATAAGTCAACAAGTAAGTCAACTAGACAAAGAAGGAAAACTTTTTGTATCTCTCGGTCAACAGGTAGGTCGACCTGTGCTTAAATATGAACTCTCTATATCTATAAGTCGATAGAGCGGTCGACCTGTAAAAAGAAATAGAACTCTCTGAATCTCTAGGTCGACTAATGGGCACAGAATCTTTGGCTTGGCTACATCCTGAATCGAGCGATCGACTACTGATCTTGGTCAGTCGACTCATGTGTCTGTTTCAAGATATTATGGAATTCCATATTTTAATCTGAAAGTAGTCGTTACTAGCCGTTTTTCTGTTAGGATTCATGAGAGATTTTAGGGATTTAATATTATTTGAGATATGCAATACATATTATGTTATCCCTATAGATTTGGTTCATTAAGTTTGAATATTTCTCAATTCGGTACATATAATTGTTTCTATTCTATTTAATTGTGATTGAGAAATATTTGTGAGACTTAATTGAGAAGTTTAAAAGTTATAATCAAGTTAATTGAATCAAAATGAAGTCTTAATGATATGAGGGGTCTAAAAGATTAATTAAATATCATGACAAATGAGAACTAGCCGTTAGAGAGCTGATTTTAAAACTCATTTATGTAGACCTGCGTTTTTCATATCATTGAGAGAGAGAAAAAGAGATCAAGAGATATTATTGAGTTTTTCTAAGAGAAATCATATTGAGATTTGTGATAGTTTTTCTAAGAGACATTCTTGAGAATCATTTGCTGAGAATCATTACTGCTACCGAATCTGAAGTAATATCGCTCTAATTATTTTTTCGATAGATTTCAGGTGAGATCTTTCCAAATTACTTTTTATTTAGTATTGCTTGATTAATTTTTGGAATTTGATCTTTAGAAATTATTTTCTGATTTTTTTATTGAAAAATATTTTTTAAACAATTTCTTGAATTAATCTGATTACGTGCTATCCATTTTTGTTTAAAATCAGATTTTGAATATCTCATTTTTTTATCACTAGTTTTGGGATATTAATCGAGTTTTAATTTATCTGGGGTGGTAGAAACTCCGAGTGAGAAAAAATCACTTGTCAATTTTTAATTGGTAAGTTGAGTAGCGAATTAAATACTGTTGGGAGTATTTAATCTAAGGATAACTGGTTTCAATCTTTTTCTGTAAAAAGATTGAGGTACTAATTCTTCCTTAATTGAATTGTTTTGTGTGAAATTTGTAACGGTTCAATCCTTACTGGGTAAAAGGATATTTGGAGTATTTGTGAGGTTTTGATTCTTTTGTCTTTGTGTTAAAAAAGAATTAGGTTATTCTTGAGCCTGTAAAAAGTAGAGATTATTCCTTAGCCTGTTAAAAGAAAATTTTGTAAAGGTTAATTCTGAGCCTATAAAATAATCTTTGTGAGGGTTTGGTTCCTACCTTTAAAGGAATCTTGAGTTTAGTGGGTGCGACTCTCTGTGGGGCTCGAAGAACTAGATTAGCTAAGAGTAGTTTAGTGAACCAGTATAAATTTCTAGTGTGCTGCAATCTTTACTTTATTTATTTTTATTGTTTGGTGTACATCTAACTGATTTTATATTTCCGTTGTGATATAAAGATAATAATTAATTAAAATTAATTATTTGAGTTATTAAAGTAGTTTTTCTCTGATATTTTTTAATTACTCAATTCACCCCCCCCCCTTCCCTCTTGGTATTTCACTGGGCCAATATTTTTATTTCAAGAACATAAACTGATTTTTTTGTTTTTAAATTTTTATTTTTATTCGAATATAAATTAATGAACAAGAAAATATTATTTTTTTAAAAAACATAAATAAAAAATTGGAAACGAAAAACATGTTTCTTACCCAAAAAAAAAATCAAGAACAAAAAAACAATATATTTCTATTCCCGAAATAAAAACAAAATATTCAAAAAAAAAAAAAAATATATATATATATATATATTTTATTTCAAATTAATATTTTATTTCCATCATTTAATGAATAATATTTTTTTTTGGGTTTTATTTTTTTTATTCAAATTAATATATAGGACTAAATTGATAAAATCAATCTATAGGAAATATCAAAGTCACTGACAAATTGAGAATCACAAGCCAAATGAGGTGAGATATTTTTTTTTTTTATATCACTCAAAAATAATCATTCCATGAATTGTGGAATTCAATTCCACCCCATGAAGTTTGGAATCCAATTTCATATATTTTAATTCCGATGAAATTAAACTTTTAATTCCATCAGATAATTTTATTTATTTTTTATTTTTATTTTTATTTTCTTTTTTGAAAAAACATAGGTCTATTTTTATTTTATTTTTTTATTTTTTTAAAAAAACGAAAACTTTATTAATGAAAAGGAAAAATTACAACCTTAGACGAGGAAAACCCTCTTGATCCTCACGAACATAAGAGATTACATCGTGAGGTAAGGGACTACCTAAAGGAAATAACAAAGGCTAGACGAAACAATGTTAGCAAGATTATCAGCAACAAAATTACATTCTCGATAAACATGAGAAATCTTAATGTCAAATGATAGAATCCAAAACTGAACTGTGTTCCAAAGATAAGCAATCGACCAGATTGGGCTATCATTCTTGATTGAATGAACCAAAGCTAGCGAGTCGCTTTCCACCAGCAGAGGAAGTTGGCCTAAACGCAAAGCTTCCTGAATCCCCAAGAACAACCCGTGGAACTCCGCTAGGAAACTTGAACTAACAGTAAGGGGAGAGAAAAAAGCCCAACTAACAACTCCATTACTATCTCGAACAACAACAACACAAGAAGATGTCATGGTCTCTCTCTTCAAAGCACCGTCCACATTAAGTTTGAAACACCCCTCGGGCGGACGGGTACAGCAACAAATCAGCGGCCGACGACAAATAACCTGCTTAATTGGACAACCCAACAGAACCAGAGACTGAATCCCAAAAGAGGATGAAGCCGACTTAGATTTAGTCAAAGGACTCAACGCTTGAACCCAGTTCCTAACTTTGAAAATAATCAATTTATCAGACATGGAAATATCATCATAGAGAGCACGATTCCTATTTAACCAAATCTCCCCACAAATCAGCGATGGGATCAATGCCCCTAATTTATGAAACTAAGAACTCCCTTTTAATCTACTCCACCATAACTTAATACGATGTATTAAAGGTTGAGGAATAAAAGGAATATTAAAAAAGGAGCTAAAATACCGCCAGACCTTAGAAGCAACCTCACTATCCAGAAAAAGATGTTGGATATTTTTAGTGGAACGAAAGAAGCAGCATCGACAACCCGAAACCAAAAACACTCCCATTTTCTGGATGATATCATCGACTGCAAGTTTGTTCTTCAAAAGCCGCCACATGAAAATTTTAATCTTCAAAGGAAACCACATACTCCAAAGATTAGAATAAAGAGCATTCGGGATTACCTCACTGCTAATAGCCCTCCAAGCAGATTTAATAGAGAAAACTCCATTATAGCTAGGAAGACAAATGAGAGAATCGGATTCCGATGACAATACTGGGAGGGAGCCCTCCAAGAAGTCCTGAGCATCATCTTCTAGATCTGGGAAGATCCATTCTTTGTCCTGTAAGCAAATTTTGATAGAAGACAACGAGTTGGTAAAATGAAGATTATTAGCAAGGATACCAAGGCCCTAATCATCATGCAAAAAACTAGTTAGCTCTCCATTTTCAACTTTCCATCTCGATAAATGCATAAAAGTATTTTTCGCCGATAATATATCTTTCCAAATTTTAGAACTCCCAATATGATCTTGCCACAGAGATAACGGGAGATGATTAGTGTATTTGGAGCGCATAAAATCACACCAGAGAGACTTTCCTTTCAGTAGAGACCAAATCCGTTTAAGAGAAAAAACCAACTTTATATCTTTTAGTTTGCAAAGACCAAGACCGCCGGAAGAGGTATCTTGACAGATTTTATGTCAAGCCACCCAGTGCCTTTTCTTACCTGAATCTGAGTGGCCCCAAAAAAAAATCGCAAACATGGATTCCATATCCTGCAAAATGCTATTATGAACACAAGTGGATGCCAAAAGATGAAGAGAGAAAGAAGATAAAACATGCTTTAGAAGAACAAGTTTACCTCTACTAGAAAGAAGTTTAGCCTTCCACCCATCGACTTTCTTAGACACTTTCTCGATAAGACCAGCAAAGTGACTCGCTTTAAGATGACTATAGGTAAGGGGCACTCCAAGGTAAGTATAAGGAAAACCACCTTGACTAAAACCTGTGGACAGGCCAATAGCCAAGCGACGCGCATTAGGACAGTTATAATGCAAATAGAAATTACTTTTCGGAGCACTCACAAGTTGACCAGAGGCTAATTGATACTTTTCAAGCACCTGCATTAAATTTCTAATACTGCGAGAACTTCCGTTGCAAAAAATGAGAGTATCATCTGCAAACATCAAATGAGACACCATAGGACAACGTCTTTTAGTTACAAAAGGTTGAACTCAGTCATCTATCATGGAACGATAGATATTTCGACTAAGAACCTCTTGAGCCAAGATAAATAGTAAAGGAGAAATAGGGTCCCCTTGACGCAATCCTCTAGAAGCAGGAAACCAACCCTTATAAACCCCTTGAAACACCACTGAGAAATAAGTCGAGTCAAAACAGCTAGAAACAGCAGTAATAAATTCTGAGCTGAAACCATATCGATTAAGCACCTCAATTAAAAAATTCCACTCGATTCGATCATATGCTTTAGCAATATCGAGTTTGAGCATAACATTACGCCCCCGAATATCCTTGCCCAAATCTTTGACAAGCTCTTAGGCTGGCCCAATAGCTTCAGCTATGGACTTGTCTTTAACAAAACCATGCTGTTGAACATAAATCAACTTGGGTAAAAGAGATGCCAGTCTGGTAGCTAACGCCTTAGAAAAGATTTTATAACAAATATTACATAAACTGATCAGACGAAAATCTTTTAGAGAAGAAGGTTGAGACTTCTTCGGAATAAGGACCAGTAAGGTATTAGAAAAAGCAGTAGGAAGAGGATTTCCTTTAAGAAAATAATTAACAGCTTCCCAAATATCTTTACCCACAATATCCCAAGAAGATTGGAAAAAACTTGAAGAGAGAGAATCCATACCTGGAGCACCGTCAGTGGGGATGGACCAAAGGGCATCTTTAATTTCCTCCATTGAGAAAGGAGCCAATAGCATGGCATTATCTATATCCGTAACAATGCGAGGGATGGAATCAAAGACAGTGTCAAAAAAGGATACCGGGGCAGACGAGTATAAATCTTTGAAAAACTTAATAGCAGCTTCATGAAACATATTGGGATCAGCCAAGCTACTTCCATCTTCATGGAGAATAGCAGACAAACGAAGAGGAGAATTACGCATTTTAATGGACGTATGAAAGAATTTAGAATTGCTATCTCCCTCTGCTAGCCAATGCTTTCGAGATTTTTGTTTCCAATAGATTTCCTCTTTATGAATAAGATTACTATATTCTATAGTAGCTTGATCAAGTAAGTCCGATACACTTTGAGACCAGTTGGTTTGAAGTATAGAATCATAAGCTTCCACCCTATCCTTCCAAGAATTTAACTCAACAAAAACGTTTCCAAAAGTTTGAGTATTCCAAACTTTAAGAGCCGCCCTCGTTGATTTGATGTTAAGACTCAAACGAACCAAAGGATTTTGACGAGAAGCCTTCCAAGACAATTTAACCACATCAAGAAATCCCTCATGCAACGTCCACATCCGTTGAAATCGAAATAGCTTCGGACCATTATATGAAAAAGAGGAAGAGTGTAGAAACAACGGGCAGTGGTCCGAATTAATACATTCCAAATGCTCAACCCGACCATCGAAGGAATTACAAATCGTAGGTGAAACCAAGATTCTATCCAACCGAGAATATTGCCGAGATAACCTTTGACGATTGTTACAAAAAGTAAAAGTTGACCCCGTGAACCGCGGGGGGGGGTCCTCCAGCCCGACTGAATTAATACATGTATTAAACTTTTGCATGGCACTCCAAGAAGGGGTTAAACGACCCAACTTCTCAGACATACTACGAACAACATTAAAATCTCCTCCCCAAATTATCGGAATAGAGATCAAGGTAGTTGTAATGAGAAGATATTCCCAAAGAATTCTGCATTCGATCTGAGAGCAACTAGCATAAACCACTGCAATCAAAAACTCCAAATTTAACCAAGATAATTTACAAGCAATAAATTGACGATGCGTACGAACAATTTGGACTCCTAGGTTATTCTTCCATAAAACCCAAATTTTACCCGAGTCACCTTAATTAGAAACTGCGTTATGGAACTTGATAGCTTTGTTTACTCTCCCCATGTTAGAATCATCAATCCATGGATTAATAACTCCTGCAAAGGAAACTTTCGAAGACTTCACAATTCGTTTTAATCTACCAAGGGTGCTCGGGTTTCCGATACCCCTACAGTTCCAAAACAGAATGGAGTCAGACATTAAACTTCACTTGATGACGTGTTACCATTCCCGAAATTTTGGAGATACCTCCAATCGACTCCGGAACCTTCGCTTTTCCGTTTTTCCTTCGAACTAGCTGAAAACCACCTGTTTCGGCGCTTGTCGTATCAGTTGCATATCCAACTGCTTCATTATCCTTATCCAAAGAATCACCGTGTTCCAAATGAGAATCCCCAATAGCCACAATGTTTTCTCCTCTCTCATCCGCAATTGGAACTTGGAGAACTTGAATTAGATTACTTTCCCCATCCTTCGGCAGATTATCATTCTGACTTGAAGCCAACTGGATTGTAACATCTGTACCTGCTGAAGGTTTAACGATGACCTGATATGTAGCCGCTAGAGCTGCTGTTGCATTGATCTGATCTATAACTGCCGGATCTGCTGTGGCGTTGACCTTGTCTGCTGGAAGGGGGACAGAGGGGGAGGCCCCCTCCATTCCACCTGCATTCCGTCCAACCAAATGCACGATTAGGATCTTTAGACCATACGTAGTCCATTTTATTTAAATTGCTATTTGGATTACAGAAGTCCATTTTAATTTATTACAATAGCTACTTCAAAAATCATTCTTGTCACTTTTTTAATCAAAGGTCACACAATGGGAACATTTTCAAAACAAAAAATCACCAAAACTTGTCCACTTAAAAAATAAAAAATAAATAAATAAATTGATAACAAAATTACTTACAAGAAAATGAATTCAAAAAATTGGATTAGAAGATTTGGATTTAGACTAGTTAAACTTAATTGGACATAGGAACGAATGTCTTGGAATGTCTAAAAAATTTTCCCAGATTCTGGAAATTTAAGATGAATCTTTGATTAAACCTTTGTTTTTGTAGTCAATTTTTATTAGGTTATTTCATAAATATTTTTTAAAATTCGATGATTTAACACACTAATTGAAAATCAATACTAAGTGGAGACTCCATTTTAGTAAAATTCTGCCTTAAGTTTCTTTTTCAAAATCTGGAACGTTAAAATCTTTTTATGTAATACTTTAACTATTCAAAAATAACTCGTGTTTTTCTTTTCGAAAATCTGAAAAGGGGAAAAATTGGATTTTCCTTTTTTTTAAAGGATAAATTACATGGTTGTTCCCTCAAATTTGTTACTAGTGTCAAATAGGGCCTCAATATTTTATTTTTTTTATTTAGTCCCTAAAAATTGTATATGGTAGCAATTAAATCTTTTCATTTATTTATGATAATCAATTTCCTATCACTAGCACAAATACACCACACGTGACATAAAATTAAGATATTTTTCTTTCAGTTTCCAAATTTTTTTTAAGGTAAGGGATGTCCGAGCCACCTTAGGCGCATCTCGACTAATCACCTTCCCAGACAATCTTAAGCTTGCATTTCCCCATATCAATCTGATGCATTCATAATTAAATTCAAGATTTAATTCTTAAAGTGTTCCCAAGAGATTCAAACCCTAATTGACAAGAAAATTGAACATTTTGTCGGCTAATAAGTTTCCAGTCTCTTCTAATAAGCTTCATATCTACTCTTTTTATCTAGTCAAGGGATATATGTGTGTGTGTGTATCAACCAACAACTTTAACAAAAAAAATAACCCAACAGATGCTCAATCTGATCAAATTTGAACCTCTTCCAACCTTCAATGATGAGTTTACCGCCTCGATTCTTTTTCTACAAGAGTGTGAGGAATGTCCTTCACGGAACCAATTTTGATAGTCCGATCCCCGGGGCTTCTACGCTGCCAAACTCCTGTACAAGGAAATTACTCTATTTATTTGCGCTCTACCATTTTATTTAATCAAGCGACAAAGTACATGTACATTTGGTTTGGGTATTCATCAACTTCACCTCACCTGCATCTTCTAACAAAAAAAAAAAAAAATTACAAAATAACTCAAACATTCACCTAAAACAGTCTTTTGGAGACCGGAATTGTAACTGGAATTAGTCTTACCTTTTTTCCAATTAAACATTCAAGGAGTTTGGTTCAAGCCCTCGTGACTGACGAATTCCGAGTGCCTCGTCCAATCAATGTGCCAACCTTCTCTCCCATAATGGCACTCGCAATGTTACCCGGTTTGTTTAGATTGAAGACAACAACTACATGAAGAGAAGTATGCGCATCCTCCGATCAGCCAAGAGATAGTCAGATTAGAAGTAAAAAAGGACATTTGGGAGTCATACCAGGTATATTGTTTTCTTGGCACAGAGTAATGGCCGTCATGTCCATAACCGAAAGTTCTTTAGCGGTTACCTCCTGATAACTCAGAGTATCATGAAGACGCGCATTTGGATTACGCTTAGGGTCATCGTCAAATACGCCATCAACATTTGTAGCTTTCAGCACCACTTCAGCATTAACTGGATTAAAAATCAATGTTAAATACTTATTGAGAGCAATATATCCAGTCCACAAATATTTGGACCAAATACAAAATCCAGGTTCCGTTTTAACAGTGGCCTGAAAATATTTGGAAAGATACAGCCCACAAGCAAGAATTTAGATATAGTTTGTCCCCAAAATTTATATGTTAAGTGGCGTTTAATTAGTGTTTCTCTCTGTTCTTGTTTTTGCCCTTGTTTTTTTTTTTTTTTTTCTTTGTTGAAATTTGGAACAAGAACATGAAAATGGGATATGTGTGTGTTCCTATTACGATCCAAGATTTTTCAAATAAATTTTAGGGATCAGAATAGGAAAGATTATATTCTTTTCTAAATTATTTCGGATCAGGAACAAAAAGGGCTATTTTGTATGGCCCCATAAGCCCAATCGTTTTACAACACTAACCCCATTTGTATTTTTTATTTAACAAAAATCATCATTTAATTTTGAAACCACGTTTTACCAATTAAAAATTTAAAATTAATTTTAGGGCAGCAAATTCCATTTTAAACCCTCTAGCTATGACCGTGTTTCTATGTGGTCCAATAAGTTTGCACGTACCACTTTAAACCTGGTATCTTTAATTATGTTTTAATTAGTCATTCTAATTTGGCTATTAAATTAGATGGAATTACAGGTAAAATTGTAAATTTAGATTTTTAATTTTTTTATTTATTTTATATTCATTTTTCAAATTTTTTTCTTTTTCTTTTTTTCTTCTTCTTCATGGTTGTCTTCTTCACCGACCATCTCACACCATCACCGCCTCCGTGCTCTGCCCCACCGTTGTCAAACCAAATCCACCATCACTGTGCCACCGCCCTAAGAAAAGGGAAACGGGGCTTTACCATTAAGAAAAACAGAGCCATTTGAGCTGAATCCAATGGATGCAGGGTAGCTTCCTAGAAGCCTCAGAGGAACAAAGCCTCCGGCAGTAAGTCCTACCGACAAGGCAACAACATCTTCAACCTTGGCACCAATCTACAATTCTTCAAACTTCTTGTTCATAACATGAACTGATGATTCAGAATTTTCTTTCGGATTATAATTCTCTTGGATGAGTTTAGCTTTCTCACCTTTGTTTTATTTTCTTTTGCTTTCCCGATAAGTTCATGATCGTTTTCACGAGAAAACAGAACTGTGATTTCGAAATAGGCTTCCTGTGGGAAAGCTGTATTTCCCAGGGAGGACCTGGCAAAGGAAGAGCTATTTTGATCACAAGACTGAGCTGCGGCCATGGATGAATTGGTTGTGGTGAGCTTATTTAACCCGGAATTAAGCCTAATCTTCTGAATGAAATCTGCCAATCCTTGACAACCCCCCAGCTTATTTCCACTCCTATTTCTATCCCACGGTCACTGGCAGAACAAATGCCCAGCAATGACCTCACCGACCTTAGTGACGTAGAACAAGTGTAAGTCGTGAAAGCGAATCGCGACCATTCATTTTTCACGGCATCGGTGGCGAGGGAAGGATTGTCAAGCCAACTGAACAGAGGTTTCGTCGACAACCCACATCGGAAAACATAGTAGTTCATCCTCTTCGCGGTTTCCTGATCGACATTGTGTACATTCACGTGGTGAAGTTTGGCAATCCCACTGCAAATTCTCCACTCTTCCCCTGCTTTCTCTGCCGTAATTTTGATCATTCGCCAGACAACATCATCGCCGGATCAAAATCATTAGGAAAAGATGGTTCAATGACGGCAGGCCAAGGCACGGTGGCGGTGATGGAGTGAGATGGTCAGTGAAGAAGACAATGACAAAGAAAAAGGGAAACAGAAAAATAAAAATAAATTTTAAAAAATATATAAATTTACAATTTTCTCCCTAATTCCATCTAATTTAACAATTAAATTAGACAGAAGTATTAAATAAAACCGTGATTAAAGATACAGGGTTTAAAGTGAAACGTACAAACTTATTGGACCACATAGAAACATGGTCATAATTAGAGCGTTTAAAAAGGAATTTGCCCTTAATTTTAAAACTACACTTTACAAAAATCAAAGTTTCATGGAAAAAACACTTAAAAGTGTATTTTTGTTTAATGGACTTGGGCCAGTGGAGTTGACGTCAATTAAATACTTCAAAGCGAGCTTTACGTACAAAACTTACAGAAAATAACGAAACAGAACAATAAAGTTGAGATAGAAGACATGACATACTCTCAGCGCACCGAAGAGCAGCAGCGGTATCAGTGGTGAAGAAGGGATTCCCAGTTCCGGCTGCAAATATCACTACCCGTCCTTTCTCCAAATGCCTCACAGCCCTTCTACGTATATATGGTTCAGCAACTTCAGACATGCGAAATGCAGTCTGGACTCTTGTTGGGATTCCCAAGCTCTCCATCGTTGCTTGCAAAAATATTGCATTCATTACAGTCGCCAACATCCTTAATAATGATGTATCCAATTAGAGAAATGGCATTAATAATGATATGTATTTTTATCTTTATGTTCTTTGTACATTGACAAAACAAAACTGTGCAACAAAACATGTTTTTGTTCCTGGTTTCTTCTTAAATAGATTCGGAATTTATTTTTGTCTCACATGGAACAGACACATACCGTTTGTTTAGTGTTCCTGCTCCTAAATTCTTGTTCTCCTTTCCAGGATTTTGAAATTTGAGAATAGAAACATATTCAATTAACATGTATTTGTTCCCAAATATACTCAAAATTTTGAGATCAATCCCAAAATTCTTGGGCTGTATAGGGAAAAAAAATTGTTTCCATTCCTTCCCAACTTATTCTCTCTTAAAGGAACAAGGTCAGTATTTTTGAATTTTTTAACGAGATCCTCCCTTCATTCAAGCCTTGTTAGTCTCAAATATAGAGAAGTGTCTTCTTCTTCTTCCTCTTTATTTATTTATTTATTTGTTTGTTTGTTTTTTAAATTTTTTTCCCCTTTTATTCATCGATTCAGGCCAAGGGAAACACGATAAGGTACTATCATATAATTATTTTATTTAGTTTTAATTAATCAGATAAATGTGTTCTTGTTTTACTATAATTACAAAAAAATGATTGCCCAAAATAAATATGGAAGTCTATCATTTACATTTTAAAATAAAACTACAAAATATATATATATATATATATATATATATATATATATATATATATATATATATATATATATATATATGAGAACTAGTGTTGTAACCATACGTGTTTCTTTGGTTTTGTTCCCATAAATTACAAACGAATTTAACAACAATTGTCCTTACCAAACGCATTTCTGTTCCCAGAATTATTGACAGCTGAAACATAATTCTCATCCCATTATTTTCAGAGAAGAAACAGAAAAACAGAAAAGTTGCCTTTCTATTGCTAGAAGTACACGCAAAACAAAGATGCAAAAAAAAAAAAAAAATCAAGGATTTAGAAAGTTCAGGCTGTGATAATAATTTCAAAACCTAAATTATATCGATGATCATAATAACCACCCTTAGAATGGCAATTGGAAAAGAGCGGATGTAAATTTTCAGTTTGTTACATGCATCCAATTTTTTCTTTCCAATTCCGCGCAACCAAATATTGGCATAATAGCAAATATGCAAGTAAATACATAGAACCCCAACCACAACCACAATAATCTTTTGCCATTTGAATTTTGTCATACCATTAGTCTCCATATACTTGTTTCGCAGTTGAGGATTTAGTGACGTGTTTAGAATTTAAATGTTCCCCAAACAACTATGTCGATCGTTGAAAAGAGTTTGCAATAACGAATTGTAATGGATTTAAATGCAACAATTTACCCAATGTAATCAGCTGATGAACGGTCAAGGCCACTACTTCCTGCCCAAGACGATCCCCGAAAAATATTCCCTCCACCAACAACAATGGCAACCTGAAACAGTTACCAAATTAAAATCAACTCCACACTCCATCCCATCGATTTTTCTATCATTCTGAGAAAAATTCGAAATAACAAATGACTTGAAATTAGAAATCGGAACAAGCGAATGGTTTTTGACGTATGAATTTTCAATTATTGATCTTTAACATATTAAGGCTGGATAGATAATAAAACTAAGGAACGGCTTTTGGCATATTACCCTTTCACAATACATCATTAATTATTTTCCTAAGTTCAACTCATCTAGAACATTAAAAAGCACTTTCATTTTAAATAAAAATAAAAATTGCACTATACTCGTAAAAGCACGAGAATAACACGCAGATAGAAAATATAACAAGGGAGAACAAAGAGAGATTCTCCAATCTTCACAAATAAAAATGATGAAATGCAGTATACTAACTGGCATAACACAATCAATCGAGAGAAACATCACCCACAAGAGGTATCAGCAATTGCTTAGAAAAAATCAAAATGATAGAAATCAGACATAGAAACCAAAAGTTTTTAGAACCAATTATTGTAGATTTACCTCAATGCCAAGCCGAGTAACAGACGCCACCTCTCTTGCAATGGCCATTGTGATCTATATAGGAAAAAATCTCAAATTCATAAAAGCATCGACAAGTTCAAAGTTCAACTAATAGATATATTAACACACAAACACACACACACACACACATTACAAATGAAAAAAAAAAAAAGGAATAGAGAATGTTCAACCTTTGGATCAATATTTTGTGCTTGATCACCTGCTAGTGCTTCGCCACTGACCTTAAGTAAGACCCTACGCCATTTACACAATGGTTTGGCAGCACCATTTTCATTCGTTGTGACACCGAAGGGAGCGAAAGAAGTTAACTGAGGTTGCCTATAAGAAGATTAAAAGGGTGAGAGAAAATTTAAATTACAAAGACAAATGAGAATTATTTTAATTTCAAATATCTATCACATTGAGCACATCCAAGGCCTATACTAGGAATGTTTTGAAGAGATGATGATTGAAGGGATGAGAAAGACGCTTGTCGTGAACATAATTTTTAACAGAAAATAGAATAATGATGTGTTAAATTGACATCAACTAATCGTATGAGAATCAATATAGGAGCTAACAACTAGAATTTTATCTGAAGTATGATAATATCGAGAAATATTTAAATTTGCCATCGTAAAGGTTCCATATACAAAATAATGACCATACACCTCCTATCACAAAAATGATGACTTCATGATAAATTAGGAAGTATCGACACTGGCAGCACCGTAGCACGCCAAGGATACGCCGTCAACAAGCCAGAATTCATATTCAACATGCCTAAATCTGGGTCATAAAATTTTGTGATTAATTTATTTCTTGGACACAAGCTGGACTAGCTGTAGGATACTTTTAGTAAATTTTAGTAATAAAGAGAGTTGAATCTACCAAGATATATAAACGAAACGAGCCCTAATTCCATATTCTTGAAAAATCCATTGTTCGTCTGTTGTATGAACTATGAAACTATTGAAATATTAGGTATTATGACATGTCCTTATTTAGCGCAAGAAGGGCTCATTCTTTTTATTAACACCCTCATTCCCAAATTATTGTCACATTTGATTTCACACAAAGTTTTAGTTAATGTTTGAATCATTTTTACTTACCATATTCCCTTTATTGTGAATGATATTAAAGTGATAAATCTTTTTAAAATTTAAATATGTGGTTGAGAAGAGAGTTTTTTTTTTGTTTTTTTTGGAAAAAAGTGCTAAATTATATTTGTTAAAGAAGAAATGTGACAATTAATTTGGGATATCCTAAAATAGAAAGTAGGAGAATTAATCTGGGACGGGGGTGTATTTAAATTTTTGTATAACTCTATTTTGATTAAAGATTAATCAATTTAATTTATATGATTATACATATATAAAATACATAATTATCATTTGTTGTATTGATATCCTACTATTTTAGATTTTTTTTTCCCACCTCTGTATCTTGTTGTATCTGTTTTTTTTATTTGTATCAGTGCTTCTTAGGTGATATCTAAATGTTAAACAGTAGAAGAAGAAATTATCATTAGAAAAAAATCAAGGACTGATGATGTAACTTAATAAATAAAGAGAGCGCAAGAGTGATTATTCGCAACAACATCATGAATTAACAATTAATTAGGTTGGCTAGAAATAAGATGTAAATTTGGAGATTTTCCCCATCTGATTACGGACAGAGGAATTCAACGCCACTAAGAGTTAATTCAACCTCTGAAATGTTTATGCACACAAATAAATATAACTGAAAAATGGAAAATTGTGGTTGAATTAGAGTAGTAAGTATTCAAAGTTTAGACATTTAAAGAATGCACAACTCCCAAGAACAAAATGAAAGTAACAATCGAACCGAACAACAAAGAAAATAGCAAAGTAAACACAAAACATGAGAATTAGAACAACTCAACATGTTTGATGAGAGCCGCCCAAGCTAATAAAAAAAATGTTCAAAAGTAGTCAAAATAAATAACAAACTGTAGATAAAAAAAAATTACAAAAGCTTGTCACAATAAAATTTCAAGAGGTTATTTAAAAGAATGGTGACAAAAAACAACCAACAACTTGAACACCAAACAGGTCGAGAAAATACATTGACTGACTCACCTATGTGACCAACTGACTTGTCTTCCTTACTAGAGTTGCACGCTACAACCGTTGACTTGAGTTTCGATCTCAACTAACTGCAAACTTAACCGACGTCATTGACTGACTGAGTCTACTTGATCTGGGATTCAAAATTTATTTATATTAGAAAAACCCACGTGAAGATTTACTCTCGCCTTAACACCATACAATAGAATTTCTTTCGTCAACTTTAGTGCTTTGACGAGATTCTTGAAACTTCAGTGCTATAATTATAGATCGGTTTTAAAGAAATCTAATCGGTATGCATCACTCTCTTGCCAATCAGAGAAATATTGAACTTATGGATAGTCGCAACAACCCAAATTCCATAAACATATGAAAAATTAGGGCGCAAAAACCTTTTTTGTTTTTTTTTTTAATTTTACGTTAAGGTGTATTCAAGCCAGCTAACGGGCACCTCAATTAATCACCTCACCTGGCAATTTTAAGGGCGCACTCCCCTACATTGGTCTGATTCATTCAGGATTAAATTCAAGATTTAATACCCGGAGTGCTCCCAAGAGAGTCGAACCAATCTTACAATGTCCAAAGTTATGGCTAATCCGACAAAAGTCTCTTACTATTGATCTTACCTAAATGCATATCTCCATCATAAAGAAAGTCAAAGCATAAACCCCGTGCAAAAATAATTTCACATGTGCTACCTATAATTGTTCTGTTGTCCTTGTTACCATTGTCTTTTCCATCTCTTTCCATGAAAGATGCAGATAATTAAACCATGACATTCCCACAAGCTCATCGAATTACGAAAAAAATATTATGTTATGAGCATTGTCCTGCAAATACTCCCGTGTCATGCGGAGCCACCTTGTGCCTAGGAGGGGCTCAATCCCCACTGGAGTTCGTATACCTTTCATTTTGACATATATATTTTAAAAACATTCTCAAAAGGCCATTCAAAGTTCACATAAATCTATCTATTTTTTACTTATTATTCAACATAACTCCTAAAATTTTGGTGGAAATTAGCACCGGACCTATGTAACTATATTGAGTTTTAGCAATTGAGTGAAGGATGAGTTATAGCAAATGAGTGAAGGATAGTGTTCCTTTTTTTTTTTTTTTTTTTTTTCAAATTCGTTTAATTCAGGCTCAAAAGAAAATATATACAAATTTAGGACTAATATTTGAGAATATTTCAAATTATTCTATTAATTATTTTTAAAAAAAAATTAGTAGCAGCCCTCTCTAAACTGACGTTCAGACTCCACCACTGTTGAGAAGTAAAATGAAGGAACAAAAGCCTAATGATGTTCATACATAATATGGGAAAACTTTCGCCCATAACTGACATAGACGTGTGGCTTTAAACGGGTCAGACCGGGTCAGAAATTCGATCCGAAACGAACAAGATCTAAAGAGTTATCTGGGCCAAAGAATAATAAGCCCAATGGGGCAAGGTCATCGGCAGTCTTCTGTGTAAGACAAACAGCTTCACAAAGAAGCCCATTAATAGGCAGACCAAAGCCCACAGTGTTAAAGACCAAAGAGTAACGGTTAGCCCGTTGTGATTGTCTCCCCTACACTTAAAGTGCATGATAAACCTGATTGACTGTAACGGCCCACATATAATGGGACTGTTACAGAGATCTCTCCTGAAATCATGGAGATATGGGTTATCTACCAAGTTATTAGGAGCGTATCACGCACAGGCAACCTCTCCTATGAAACGGTCGAATAATCTCCAAGCCTATATAAAGGGCAAGTATCACTGGTATTAAGGTACAGTTCAATATGTGTGTTAATCTATTATATTACCAGATTAACTTATTCTCACGTCGGAGGTTCTTTGGCCGACACCATACCAGTGTCTCCCTTTGAGAACTCACAGTTTCACAGGCATAGGAAAAGGAAGACATAGAGGGTTTTAGCATGTGCGAAGCTGCTACATGTGCTGGGAATTTTTGGTAATATCATGTGACGCCGTCTGTGGGAAAAGACTAAAAAAGATTTTTGTCACGGCTATGAGGTAGCTACGTATGAGAGCGGCAGCGAAGAGTCGAAGCAATGACTTACCGCCACCGTCTAATACAGAAACACCAGTGGAAGCACATAGGGAGGTTCAGGTTGATCCACCACCAGCTGTGTTCAGCACTGATGCAAAGATTGATGCTCTTACTGCAAAGACAGCTAAGATGGGGGACACGATTAAATACATGGCGCAAATACTCGCCGATAGCAGGTTGCATTCCCCAGCAACCAACCATGACGTTGGAGACGAAACAGGATCTCCTAGGTATGCTGATCCACAGTCTTATGAGGAGCAACCTGCTCAAGTAGATGTAAGCCATCAGCAAGAAAGAAAACTTTACAGCCAAACTGAGACTGTTGATTCACACAACAGATTAGAAGTAAGGTAGAGAAAGGTCAACCTTTGGATGAACTGAATACACTGTTGAAAGGCACAGAGAGCAGATCATGTGGACCATATCCGCTAATTTAAGCACGTTATGAATCTTCATGGCTCAAGCCACTCTACACTTTGCAGAGCCTTTGCTACAACGTTGAAGGGTTCAGCCCTTGAATGGTTGCACACGCTCTCTTCAAACTTTATCACGTCGTTCAAGGAGTTTGGGAAGATGTTTATCTATCGTTTCATAACATGTCAAAGGTTAATGAAAGGTCCTGATTTTCTGCTGGCCTTGTGCCAAGAAAAAGGAGAAACTCTGCGCCAGTATATGAGCTAATTTAATGAGGAATTGATATGCATAGAGGGTTGTGATACCAACCTCATTGTTAATGCATTTACCTCAGGGTTACGTCCTGGCCATTTTTAAGACTCCTTGACTAAGAAAAGTTCCCATAGCATGTCGGAGTTGATGGAAAAGGCTGAACCCTACATGAAACTGGAGGATGTCAAGCTCGCCAGAGAAGGCAGAGGATCTTTCAAGGATCACCCCAAACAAAGCGAGAAGAATGGCAGCAAGGCAAAAGTTAGCAACTCAGATAGGCATAAAGATCGAACTAGGAGTTCAAATTTCAGATCAAAAGTTCGTCAAGAGCCAAACTTACCTGGTCTGCGAATGCCGATCTCTGGAATCCTGCATGAGATACGTACGTCCGAAGTAATTCAATGGCCTCCCAGGCAGACTACCAAATCCAACAGAAAGAACAGGTCCAAATATTGTAACTTCCATAGGGATCATGGTCACGATACGGATGACTGTTGGGAGCTCAAAAAGAAGATCAAGCGCTTAGCTAATATGGGTCAGCTGCGTGCAAGGTTTTAAATCACGGTATCGAGTTACATAACGGTAACGGTGTAACAGTATCGGGAGTATCGAGCTGTCCATAACGGGAATCAACCGTAATGGTCATGAATTTTTTAAAATCACCAGAACATTCTCAAAAACTCAATAATGGTAATTATTTTACTTATTTAACACCTTAATAAACACATTCTAATAGATATTATGGCATTTAGGGTCATATACCACACAATAAAGACATAAAAAAATACGCAAAACGGTCGTACTGAATAATCTTAAAAGAATAAGATGATTCACACAATATTTAATAAAAATATATTACACAAACATAATAAAAGAGTAAATTGTACTTGTCCATTATATTACAAAAACAATACACTCATATCAAATTATTAATTTCAAAACTAATTGCGCGCAAGCTCTTTTTCAACCGACATTGTTAAATTTTAATTTTCTACGATTTACATACACAAATTTAATTTCTACTATTTACTAAAAAAATTATTTTAGGAATTAGGATTGAAAATTAAATCAAAATTATTTTAGGACACTACATATATATATATATCAATGTTGGCCTGTCCAGGACGTGGGGAGTAAGTCTCACGATACATGAATTTTAATATTTAAAAAGTATTATATATAATTAAAAAAAAAATACTAAAACAATAATTAAAAATAATATATCGAATTATGAAGAATATATATAAATAAAATTATAATTATTAGTTATTAAGTTATAATTTACAATTTATAAATAAAATACATAAAAAAAGATAAATAAAATAAAAAGTCATAGCAATCTTACCTAAGATTCACATTACTTATAATATTGACATGAAATATTAAAAAAAATTAAGGGTTCAAAATGTATAATTTAATCAATTAATTTATTTTTTTTAAATCGTAATATTAAGGAGTGCTTTTAGGCCAAAAAGGTCCAAAGTCCAAGTGTATTCTCTTTATAATAGTTTTAATTTAATAAAAGGGTGAATAAATAGAGTTTCAATGTGATGGGACAACAGGTTCATGTGTTTTGGTGGGTTTTGATGGGTTTCACCTCGGGAAGAACTAAGAAGGTTTCAATGGGTTCCCTCATAGTCTAAAATTGATCGAAGGAGGAGGATAAGTAGGACGATCCAGACGAGGTCAAGGAGCTGCGATTGCGATCCAAACCAACATCGCGCATGTATTTCTCTCTTTCTCTCTTTGTGTATTGAGGAGCTGCAATGGCGACTGCGACGGCGAGAGCTTTGTTCGGCAACGGCGACCAGCTGTTAGGGTTTGGTGACGGCAAGAGTTTTTTTCGTTTCAAAATCCGCGAAGGTATACATCTCTGTAAAGCTAGAACATCTGTAACAGCGTAACGGCAGTTACGCCTCTCTGTAACGGCCGTAACGCCCGTTACAGGCTGTCAGGCTCGTATCGGCCCGATACAGGCCAATACGGTGTAAATCGTCCCTAAACTCGAGAATTGGCCCTATAACGATATCGGGGGGTCCTATTTCAGGTACGAATTGGCCGTTACATTACGTAACGGACGATATTTAAAACCTTGGCTGCATGATTATCCGCAAGGGCGTTCGAGGGACAAGAAGAGGCCTAGAAACGACAGCCGAAGTGAAGAACATCTCAAAAAAAGGCGAAAGGAAGAGCGTCCCAGTGAGAATCGTGAAGTAATCTCCATGATAAACTCTGCTGGGTCGACCACTGGAGAGTCCAATCAAGAGTGAAAAAGGAAGGACCGCGAAGCAGCGTTGGAGCGTAACTTTAGAGAAACAATGGCGGTAACAACGAATGCAGGACCAATCATTACTTTCTCTGAGAAGGATTGCAAGGGGATCGTTCACCCCCATGAGGATGCCTTGGTCATCACTCTGTAGATCTCCAGCTTCTAAGTAAAACGGATCTTGATCGATAACGGTAGTTTTGCTAACATCATTTTTGTGAATACTTTAAGCAAATGGGAATGCCAAGTTCGGATGTCAATTCTACGCAAACTATTATGGTGGGATTCAATGGTGACCTTACATCACCACTTGGAAAGATCACTTTGTCCGTCACCTCCAACAAAGGAGAACGGGGGTACACAGAGGCCACAGACTTCATGGTGGTAGGCTCGGCATCACCATACAATGCAATACTTGGGCGTCCATGGTTACATACGATGAGGGCAGTTGCATTAACATACCACCAATGTATTAAATATGTGAAGGATGGTTCTGTGGCGGTGATAAGAGGTGATCAAGTGGCTTCAAGGCAACGTTTTGTCGTGGCAATAAAGGGCAGGAGAACGCCCTTATAGCAATTAAAGAAGGTCCAGGGAGCAATTCCGTCAACTAGCTCGGCAGACGAAATTGATGATTTCAAGGAGCACACAAGCGTGATCCAACCTGCCAAGCAAATAAAATAGATTGCTCATTAAGCCAGACTGAGGCCAACGAGGTCAACGAGCTGCTCCAAAAGAACCTAGACGTCTTTACCTGGGCTCCAGAGGATATGAAGGGCATCAGCCCAGACATTGTAGTATATCGCCTAGATATTTCTAGGTCTTACCCTCCAATCCGGCAAAAAAGAAGAACTTTCAGTCATGAAAAATAACAAGTAATTGAAGCCGAAGTGAAGAGACTACTCGCCATTGGCCACATATGGGAGAGTAAGTCCATATTCGAACCTCCATAAAAAAAAAGGCATATTTCGTTCTTGCTGGCATCGTATGGACGCTCATTTTCAGATGGAACCCTAATTGACACTGACAGATGAATGTTATATTGTTCTCTAAATGATGAAAGTCATTCCTAAGGAAACTTGCTTGCATCATGGTCCCCTTTGTTTTCTAAAAGATTGGAGGGCTAAGTAGCCTGAGCCGTCGTCGTCTGCTCCGCTATGGGATTTGACGATGAACCAGCAAGACTATTCAATTGGCTCAATGACATATCGCAAAAAGGCAAATAGCAATGAAAAAACAAAAACAAAAAAAAAAAAAATAGGAACGTCACTGAAGGATGAAGGGAAGATAAGAACTTACGTGAAATGGAAGTGATCTTTCACCTCTTTTCTCTTGAATCGTCGCGAAAGTCAGGAGGGCAAGTGATATGGGAAAACTCCCGTTAATAACTGACATAGACGTGTGGCCTTAAACGGGTCAGACCTGGTCAAAAATCTGATCTGAAACGAACAAGATCGAAAGAGTTATCTGGGCCGAAGAATAATAAACCCAATGGGGCAAGGTCATCGGTAGTCTTCTGTGTAAGACAAACAGCTTCACAAAGAGGCCCATTAATGGGCAAACCAGAGCCCACGGTGTTAAGGATCAAAGAGTAACGGTTAGCCCGTTGTAATTGCCTCCCCTAAACTTGAAGTGCATGATAAACCTGATTGACTGTAACGGCCCACATTTAATGGGGACTGTTACAGAGATCTCTCCTGAAATCATGCAGATATGGGTTATCTACCAAGCTATTAGTAGCGTATCACGCACAGGCAACCTCTCCTATGAAACGGTAGAATAATCTCCAAGCCTATATAAAAGGCAGGTATCACTGGTATTAAGGTACAGTTCAATATGTGTATTAATCTATTCTATTACCAGATTAACTTATTTCCATGGCAGAGGTTCTTTGCCCAATACTACACCGGTGTCTCCCTTTGAGAACTCACGGTTTCGCAAGTATAGAAAAAGGAAGATGTAGAGGAACTGCACGTGCTGGGAATTTCTGGTAACATCAATACACAAACATAAATTCACATTTACAGTATCTATACATCCACCAAATGCACAAAAGAACAAACAATCAAAACATACACCAAAAATTTATGTTTCTGAAAATTAATAGGGTCACCGAACAAATGAAAGATAGATAGGTACACTGCAGCGTTGATACCTGACATTCATTGGGTCTGAAGTAGAACCCAGTTCCGAAGAGGAACATTTGATGACCAAAGGCCCATATGATATTTTATTGCCCATCCCCGACGAGTATTGGTTGTGGTGGGGCTTGAGGAAGCACAGAGATGGTGAAGATATGACATTTGAGAAGGAAATGGGGCGACTGATGGAGGTTGAGACTGCCATGGAAAACCCAGAAAAGAACTGATAGGTGATATAGCACAAAACTAACAATCCAGAAGCTGTGTCGAGCAATTCGCTCCCTCTACCTTGGCTTGCTTGAGTGAAATGGAAATTTCTCTTTCTTATCTCTATGCGTCTCCGTAAGCAGGAGGAAGGGGGTTTGTTATTTCACTTTGGACCGTGTATTTTGAATTTTAACATATGACATCATAAAATTTCATAATGGTCTCGCCGTAGTCTAAATCAATAGTTCCATTTAAATAGTCTCTCATGGTGCACCCAACTACTTTTAGGGAGATCTTGTGAATATTTTCATTCTCTTTCCTTTCGTCCTTTATAATTTTTTTTAAAAAAACACTTGAATATGTGTGTGTGTATACATATATATGATGATAATATATTTATTTCTAATTTTTGAATATTTGGACAGAAGGAGAATGAAAAAAATAAAATAAAAAAAGAGCTAAAAATGTCCACAAAAACTCCTAAAAACAGGTACATGTGCAAAATAATTATTTTTTGTCAAAAATTGTAAGGGAGATGATAACTTGGACTATAGTGGAATGATTGAGAAACTTTAAGGTGTTATATATTTGATCTTGACAAAAATCAAATCGTCAAAATATGGTTCAACAGGAACTGGGTTCAAGTATTTAGAGGAGATGGAAAACTTGTTTGGTAAGTCTTCAATAAATCTCGATCAATCTCCATTAATGCTCATATTAGTGGAATACGGGAGTAATGGACTTTTATTCAAGATATTTAACCATCCCTTCTGACGTGCCCTGGTTTTCCGAAAGGAAAAGGATATGAAATAATAAATAAGCGTAAAGAGAATGGGGTTTTAAAAGCGTCAATTTTCTAAAAACAATACTTAGGCTATTTTTAAAAATAATAAATCGTCACCTAGTATTGAATTTAAATGATGTGCTAGGTCACCGAATTTTAGAAAAACAAATTTACAGGCCTAAGTAAAAATTGACTCCAGAAAAAAGGGTCAACCCAAATATTCATTTAAAGGCTCGGGGATCGATTACACTAGGAGAAGGTGTTAGGCACCCTAAGACATCTGTTTCGAAGACGGTACCTTATATCCAATTAAGTCTAATTACTTTAGTCCAAACGTTTTTTTTTTTTATCTTGAAATCATTTCCTTATGAAATCTTTTTGGTATTTTCAAAAATAAGGTGGGACAAATTTTTGTATTTTTTGAAATGTCCTCCCGGTATGACCTCTTATCAAATATTAAGGATTCGACAAGGATGGTCCCCAGGGGTGGTTTTATGTATGTTTTTTAGAGATTTCTTTAATTTAAATAGACAAACTAAAATAGGTGAATAAGTATGAAAATATAAATGCAAAAACTAACATGATATGAATTCTAGTTTATTTATGCAAAAATGATCTAAAAAAACTACGTTTATGATTTTTATGTAAAAAATATGCCGATGCAAAATAATATGAATACATGAATTAATCATGGAATACTACGTGAATTAACGTGATTATGCGTGGAAAGGATTAAAAAAAAAACGCAAGTATGTGTACGTGTCATGACTAAACAAGAAGAAGTGGCATGGATTATGAATTCTTAAAGAACCTAGATGTAATGAAATATATATAAAAAGTGTAAGTGGTGAAAGTGTCGTAGACATGTCGTTTAAATTATACAAAAAAATAAATATGGATTATGAAGTCTAAAAGAAACTATATGTGATAAAAAAAATATAAGTGATGAAAGTATCCTAAACATACCTTTTAAATGATACAGGAAATAAATATAATAGATGGATGCAAATAATGTCTATTTATGTTTGTCCAATTAATTTAAAGAAATCCCTATTTGAAATTCTCTCAAATTCTATGAATATAAAAATCGAGTGAGGATCGCGGAAACAATTTTGTGGAAATTAATCTTTTCAAAGCTTAAGCGGAATCCAACGAAAAGATTTTCCGAGGGAAGAGATTAAATTCCACTCTAGTAGGAGAATGTAAATGAGGTCACGGAAAACCCTCTCACGATTTATCGAATTGTCGAATTCATCTTAAAGTTCGAAAGGATTAATTCCTACAAATTAAGATTTTTATTTTTTTTGGATTTTTATATATTTTTTTATTTTTTAGGGTTTTGATAACAAGAATAAAAAAAATAAAAAAAATACAGAAAAATAAACAATGAAAACATCATTCACCTAACGCTCGAGGATTAAGTTTAAGCACAAGAAACCCACCATGTCATTTTCATCGAATCATTGAACAACTTACTTTTTTTAGTTTTTTTTTTAATTTTATGAATTGTGACAAAAGTAAATAAAAAAAGAATGCAAAAATAAAATAAAAAATAGAGAGATATGAGTGTTCTCGTCTAAACGCTCAAAGGTTCAGATTGAGAATGGAGAACTTTATCCCAATGTTTTCATCGAGTCATCGGACAATTTAAAAAAATAAAACTTGCAAGAATTTAAATTGCAAGAAAAATAAAATAAGCTGAAACATTAAAGATAAAAGAAAACATACATGTTCTAGGTCAATAATCTCGATACTCTAGTTTTTCCTCTCTCGCAGACAGCTTCCCGAAAGGACTTTGCGAATCATTCTTCTAAAGGCAACTCCTCTCAATTTTTGTATCTCCTCGAAGAGTTTTTCTCTAAATTTTTTGTGTGTCTAAACTAGGAGGAAGGTCCTATAGGAAAGGATGGGGCGTGAATAGTCCTAGAAACCCTAGTCCTAATTCGGCGAGGAAAAAGAAACCAAAACCCAAAAGAAAAAGGAAACTAGGGGAAAAAAAGGAAACCTACTTCCATTTTGACAAGGAAAATGAATTTTTTTTTTTCCTTTTTCTTTTTATCTTATTTATTTTTCTTTTTATTTTACTGCTTTTTTTAAATTTTCTATTTTATTTCTTTTTCTTATATTTTTTTTTTTTTTTTGTATTCTTTGAAAATAAAATAAAATAAAAAATAAATTAAACTATAAAATAAAGTATAAAATTTTTGCGAGATAGTCAAAATGTCGTGTCTAAACCTTCTTTATTTGGTGAGGTATCCTAATGAATCCCGAGTGTGGATAGGGGCGTCTCAGGTTTTCCTCGATTTTTTCTGAGGATGACTATTCCCAGTCACGCTAACACCTCATGCTCGAGGTTCACTTGACCGTAGTCAATAATAAATGTTGTTCTTTATTTTTTCCAAGGAACCTGGACAAAATCCTAGGGTTCTAGGGTTGAACTCGGTCTCACATGCTGGACATATGAGTCCTATATAATCAGCCATAGGACTACATGTTTTTCACATAAGAATTATTCTTTCATATGGAAGTACTATAATTGTGATTTAAAATACCCTTATCAAATGCCCCATATTTCCTAAACCTCCTAGACCCAAGAACGTGGGGGTCGGGAATACATTAATGTAGTAACATCCCAAGGCTCTTGCTTAGACGTGAATCATTCAAACTTGTAGCCTTGTTTTATTGTCCGCTCAAAATTTTGAAGATGCTATGGCAGTTCAAGTTTCGCGCCCAAGCCTATCATGCATTAAATGCAAAAAATGACAGAAGGCATCGTTTTATCTCCTAGGTGGCGGCTGACATTCCCCTACTACTAGGATCCTTATATTTAAGCAGATAGTCCCCATAGTTGTGCCTTCTTTGTATCTCTTTGAGCTTCTGTGCCATCCATTTTTTCAAAAACCTCCGAGTTTTCTAGTGACCTGCTTCCTACTCCGACTATGGTTTCTTTTGATTCCAGTAAGCTATTGCACTTTTTATCCATTTATTCTTCTCCATTTTTCTTTTGTTTCATTTGTATCCATGCAGTTTGTAGTTTATTGTTGTTTCTCTCTCTCTCTCTCTCTCTTTTTTTTTTTTTTTTTTTTTTGCCTTTTTTAGTGTAGACACCACATTTTGACCCTTCTATTTAAGTTTTCAAAGTATGCAGTCTAAAGTGCAAGTTCGGATAAACTTTAAACTGATGTTTAAAGGGAACAAATTTTTGCCTTAGATTACATTGGATATTGCACAAATCCAAAAAAACACAAGAAAGCATAAAATTGTCGATTTGATTGAATTCAATATAAGTAAAAGTTTCGGGCAACCTCGAAATTCCTAAAGTTAAGAAGGACTAAGATGACATTATTAAAGGTTCATTTTCATGAAATCACTTTTAAAAATGAATAAAAATTAGTTACTACCCTTTAACTTAAGGAAAATTTACCAATTACCTTTGTTACCCGTTTTTTACCCCTGAAATTTTTACTATTACCGGTTTCGTCTTATTGACACCAAAACCAACTAAACCAAAATTCCATCAAGTCATGCGTTAAATAAGTCATCAAATCAACCTCTCATCAAGCATTAAATTCTTAGTATGACCTTGGAAGACTACTTTCAAGGCACCTAGATATTTTGAGCAAAATATCTCAAGGAAACCAAATTACTTAAAAAGTAATTAGACGGTTACAAGACTAACTGGACCGATCCCATTTTATCAAAGGGCACTAAATGCACATCAAATTAAGTGTCATGATCAAGCATTAAATGAAAAATGAAAAGAAAAGACTACATTCTTTGAACATCCAAAGCATTCAAGTAACAAGTACTTAGCAACCAAACCTAATAAAAAAATGTCCCATCAAGCATTAAATGCCCCTTGTGCAAACCAATCATGAGAAATGATTGCTAATGATGACCAATAATTACCTAGGATATTTTGAGATTTGGTAATCATTACAAAATCGTAAAAGGTCTTACGGAATCTTCCAAGTTCGTCCAAAACCATCAAACTACAAGACATCAAAAGGTGACCCCTAGACTAAACAGGCCCTAAAAAACCTGGGATAGCCTATGGATTATACAATGAGTAGGATTCTCTTGCCTATAAATAGGGGGCCAGTTTCATTTGGAATGGGGCTTAATCGAAGACACTCTCTCTAGTCTCAAATTTCTCTCTCAGGTCTAGGGAATTCTCAAGCCTTCTATTCCAAAAACAACCCATAATTCTATCAAAATAGATTTCTAAAGGTGTTCTTGAGGATATTAAAGGAATATATCAAGAAGTTTCGGAAGAACGATCAAAAACAACCGAGAAGATCAAAGAAGGAGAAGAATTATATCACTTAGGGAAAGACCACTCCCCTAAGTTAGGTAAGTCTTCTTAAACACCTTTTGATATTTTTTTAATATTGTTATATTTCTTGTATATAGAGTATTTGGTTAGTTCTTAGATGCATATTTCATGTACATAGTTTATATATCAAGAAACAAGTCAAAAACATCAAAACAAGTTAAAAAAAACATCAAAATACATCAAGAACATGACAAGAACATAAATCACACCATTAGTTGTGCATAGAATATTTGATTCTCTCAAGAATACATGAAACCAAACTCTCATTAACTCAAAACAAAAGTAATCTCGAGATGAACTACGTGTTGACCTGATTCTCAACTACCTGAGATATATTGGAAACCCACGTATGGGTTTGGTCACTTGTTTAAATAAAAATCAGTTCATCTTGAATAGATAAACTATATGCTGACCTTATTCTCAGCTACTTGAGATACGTAAGCAACCCATGTACGGGTTCGGTCACTTGTCTAAATAAAAATCAGTTCATCTTGAATAGATGAACTACGTTTCAACCTGATTCCCCGTGGAAACCAGGATACGTAGGCAGCTTTTACAAGGTTCAGTCATCAAAAATACAAAAAATACTTTCATTTCATATGCTTTATTTGTTGTTGCTGATAGATAGTAATATTTCTTGCATTCTTACATAAAAAATGCATAAAAAGACAAAAACATATAAAATGAAATTATTCTTTTAAACAAAACCAAAGGAAATTGTTTGGACTTTGTTTAAACGTGAACATCTATTTAGACTGAGGTACCATCTTCAGACAGGTGTGTTGGGGTACTTAGCACTTTTTCCGAGTATAACCAACCCCCGAACTTAAAGAAATCTTGGTAAAAGACCAACTATTTTGAGTCAAAACTTGGGTTATTTCAAATAAAAATGAATTTCTAATATCTTAGTGACCTAGCACACCATTTAACCCATGTTAGGTGGCGACTCATTTTCTCACATAAATCCCGACCCAAATAACGTTTTAAAAATCGGTGCCTAGAAAATCCCCAGAAAACTCATTTTTGAAAATGAACGGATTTTGAGAATTTCGAGAGGGAGGAATGAAACTTTGTTTTCTTTTTCTTCTTCCCGTTATTTACTTCCCCTACTTTCAAAAATCCGGTTGCGTCATTTAGCAATCCCTGCTTCTTTTTCTTTTACTCCAATAGTCTTATTTGACAATACCTAGCTGACATGGCTCTCGTAGTATGTCTAGTTGTCTTGACTTCAATCTTGATGACAAAACTATGCTAGTAGGCCCTACTGTTTAGTGTTGTTTTCCTAATTTTTATTTATTCTTTTTTCTCTTTTTTTAGCGATCTCTGCTTCTTTTTATTTTTACTCCAATCTTCTTATCCAACAATACCAAAATGACATGGCTCACATGGCTCTCGTAGTATGGCTAGTTGTCTTGACCTTGATTTTGATAATGAAACTATGCTAGTTGGCCCTACTGGCTCGGTTTCTGGTCAAGCCTTTTGTTTGGCCTGAGGATGTTGATGGTCCCGAGCTGTCTCATGCTTAGGAAAAAGCATTTCATCCTATGCCCCTTTCTCGAGATGATAAAGCTTATATTCCTTATCCTGCTCTCGTGCCTATTAGTCAATGGCCTCACAAGATCCCATCCAAGATTTGAGAGCATAATGTCTAAGGACCAATTATTCACACTTTGAATGGAGCGTAGTATAATAAATTTTGAGGGGATGACACTTACTATGAAGGAGTGGCATAGGGTGCATAGTCTTTGTTTGGGCAAGATTGCCTTTAATGAGGTTGTGGTGGCCAGGAGAGCTCACTTTCCCATGCTCATCTTCATAAGGGAGATTTTGAACAAGTTTAACCTTTATTCAACTAACTAACTCTTATTTCTTGGAGGAAAATGGTTGAATTCTTCCTTTTATATCGCTTCAATGACATCATGCCAACCTACCCCATTTTGTTTTGTAATTTCTTGATGTTAGATGTAAGTATTGGACCACAAATCTACTCAAGAAGAGGGTGAATTGAGTAGTTTAAAATTTTAAACAAATAAATTTATCAAGTAAAATAAATCACCAATTTTCCTAATCGGTTGTTATCTTGAGTTAAAGTGAAAATGTGTTTATCTAAGTGCACAACCAAACAAATAAAGATAGAAAAATTGAATATATATTTATCTAGTTTTGGCAAGCTAACCTTGCCTATGTCTAGTCCCCTAAGCTTTCCTAGGGATTTCAAAATCCACTAACCTTGATCTCTTTTCTAGGTAGGAACCAAACTGTCGGCCCATAGATCTAACCAAGAGAGGGGGTGAATTGGATAGTTATACAAAATTTAAATAAATAAATTATCAATCAAACAATTACCAATTTCTCTATTCAGTTATTATCTTGAGCTACAATAGAAACATATTTAACTAAATGTATAACCAAACAAAGGGATTGAGAAAATGAACATGCAGATTTATTCTGATTCAGCAAGTTACTCTTTCCTATATCCAATCTCCTAAGCTACAAATAGACTCCTAATGTTTCCAGATATGTTCAAATTTCATAAATATTCAAATTCATTTTATGTTAATTAATAAGTTACAAAATTGAATTGTGAAATTATAATGACACATATTCTCTAATATTAAATCAAATGAATTATTATTTAAAAAATAGCCTCTACTATTTCAAATATTCACTAAACCCTAAAACCTAATTAAAAAATTATCGAAAAATCCTAAACCATAAAACCTTATACTCTAAACTTCAATCTTCCCATTAATCCTAAAAACTAAGTTCAACATATCATATCGGTCCCACTAGATAAAACATTGGTGCCGTCAGTATTTGAGGAATATAAACCAAATTGAAAAGATAATATAGGGGGCAAGTGTTAAAATATAGGTACCATCAACCATTTTTTTCTGACAACTTGATAAGAAGAAATTTAGCCAGAAACACAAGGGTGCCATGTAGCCTCAAACAAGCCATCAGTCCTAGATTTCCAAAACCGACCAGTTGGATGGGGCCCCTCGTATACTCATTCTGGGTCACAACACTCGGCCGAGTCTCCACATCCCACATGGGTCAATACTCCTAGGGCATGAACGCTATCATGCTCCAACTTCTACAAGGCGGCCAAAGCAACCTCTCCTTCCAAGGAACTTGTGGTTGCCATAATTGTTCTGCGTTCTCCGCCAGCTATCCCACTACCTCGTTGGAAAAGGAGGCCAAGATTCGAACCATTTGTCATACCGGTACTCAGAGAATTAAGTAAGACTTTCCAAACGAGTCTTCTTCCACTTCCTATATAAAGGTCAAAGCCCTAGCGGTTATAGGTATATGATGCAATGCACTATGCGATATACATTGTTGTATGCTCTTAGCTGTATTATTCTACCTTTCTTTTCAGAAACCCATACTGATTCTCAAACCGAAGGTGCAACGCTGGAAGGCCCACCCATGGTGCATTGTTTTGTAAGAATCAAACCAAGAGAAAGTGAGTTAACATTCGCCGCCAACCACCATCCCCAGTCTTAGGAGCCGACGTGTCTGGTGATCTATTTTCAGGCATCATCACAACTCCCTTTAGATGACTTGCAAATTTATTCAATAAACTTGAAATTTTTCTAATAAATCTTGTAAAAGTAAGTTATAATTTTTTTTCCTAAAACTTTTAATTTTTTTTATCAAACTTGTACGTTTTCTGGTAACATGCTACCTGCTAGTGAAAAACTACCTAAGAATTCTAACTTTGACTTTTCAAAAGTATTTAGATAGGACATAAATGGTTGAGATTAACTCACATTACACTTGATTAGACATGAATGGTTAAGATTGTATAAAATATTTTGGATTTTACTTCAATAAATCATAGTGGTTTTTATGTATTGACAAAGCCCTACACCAAAATGAAATTTTAACCACTGAAGTCCCATCCATGGGCCAAGTAGCACCATTTACACAATCCATGTCCCTTCCATGTAACTTTTTCCTAAATGCCTAGGTGGTTTTGTGCTAGTAGGTCACTAGCAGGTAACACATAAGTTGCAAGTTATGTCTAAAGAAGTTGTATGTTTGTTCACGAACTTGCAACATATTTGGAAGGAACTTGCAAGTTTGGAAAAAATGTACTTCACGTAAGTTGCAAGTTCGTTCCAAAGAAGTTACATGTTTGGACACGAACTTCAACTTCTTTGGAAAGGAACTTGCGACTTGGAAAATTCCTTAGCCTACACTTTCTCTCTCCTAGTAGCAAGTTCATTCCAAAAAAGTTGCATATTTGGACATGAACTTGCAACTTCTTTGGAACAGAGTTGAGACTTGGAAAAATTCCTTAGGCTACACTTTCTCACTCTTAGTTGTAAGTTCGTTCTAAAGAAGTTGCATGTTTGGACACGAACTTGAAACTTTTTTAGAACGCACTTGTGACTTAAAAAAATCCTTTGGGCTACACTTTGTCTTTCCTGGTTGCAAGTTAGTTCCATAAAAGTTGCATGTTTAGACACAAAATGAACTTGTGATTTGGAAAAATCCCTTGGGTTACACTTTTTCTCTCCTAATTGCAAGTTCCTTCCATAAAAGTTGCATGTTTGGACACCAACTTGCAACATTTTTGGAACGGACTTGCGACTTGGGAAAATCCCTTGGGCTACACTTTCTCTATCCTAATTGCAAGTTTGTTCCATAAAAATTACATGTTTGGACACAAATTTGCAACTTTTTTGAATGAACTTGTGACTTGAAAAAATTCCTTGGGCTACACTTTCTCTCTTCTAGTTGCAAGTCTGTTCCATAAAAGTTGCATGTTTGGACACGAACTTGCAATTTTTTTGGAACGAACTTGTGACTTGGAAAAATCTATTGGGATACACTTTCTCTCTCCTAGTTACAAGTCTAGTCCAAAGAAGTTGCATGTTTGGACACAAACTTGCAATTTTTTTGAAACGAACTTGTGACTTGGAAAAATCCATTGGGCTATACTTTATCTCTCTTAGTTTCAAATCCGTTCCAAAGAAGTTGCATATTTGGACACGAACTTGCAACTTTTTGGAATGTACTTGCGACTTGGAAAAATCCCTTGGACTATACTTTCTCTCTCCTAGTTGTAAGTCCAATCCATAAAAGTTGCATGTTGGACACGAACTTGCAAATTTTTTGGAACGAATTTGCGACTTGAAAAATACCTTGAGCTACACTTTCTCTCTCCTAGTTTCATGTTAGGTCCAAAGAAGTGACATGTTTAGACATGACTTGCAACTTTTTTGGAACGGACTTGTAACTTGGAAAAATCCCTTGGGTTACACTTTTTCTCTTCTAGTTGCAAGTACGTTCCATAAAAGTTGCATGTTTGGACACGAACTTGTAATTTTTTTAGAATGAACTTGCGACTTGGAGAAATCCATTGAGCTATACTTTCTCTCTCCTAATTGCAAGTTCGGTCTAAAGAAATTGCATGTTTGGACACAAACTTGCAACTTTTTTGGAATGGACTTGTGATTTGGGAAAATCCCTTGGGCTACAGTTTCTCTCTCCTAGTTGCAAGTCCATTTCATAAAAGTTGCATCTTTGGACACAAACTTGCAACTTCTTTGGAACAAACTTGTGACTTGTGAACTTGCACGTTAAAAATGAAGTTATTATATTGTTATTAAATTATTCTATTATGTTCCTAATATGAAAATTCGATTTATACACTGAAGTTGTCCATTGTATGATTTAAATAAGTAGAACATAATTCAATAAGTTAAATTGTGAAAAAAAATATTAGGAGCTAATTTCGAAATAATTAAGTTATTCAATTCTTATTAAATTTAGTACGTTGTTGATGTCAAATTCTATATGTAATTGATAAATTGAAGCATTCAATTAGAAGATTAAATAAACAATAGAACATAGATTAAATAAATATTACCTATTACTGAAATATTAGGTGCTAATTTGTAAAAAAATTAAGTTATATAAATTTTATTAAATGTATTATGCTTTTATATTCAAATTGAATAATTAATTTGAAATTTAAGTGTTCAATTGTATGATTAAAATAAGTGGTAGAACATTAATATTTCCTATTATATGAACTTTTTCAATATGGAAATATGTGAAAACCCTAAACCCTAAACCCCAAACCCTAAAACGTTGAACTGTAAACCCTAAATCTAGAGTCTTAATTTCAATGTAAAAGATTAAATCTGTACTAATTATGGTGTAATTAAATGATTGTATGATTAAATAATTAAGTAGAATACAAATTGAATCAATATAATGTATTAAAGAAATATTAGGGGCTAAATTGTAAAAAATTATGTCATTGAAATGTTACTAAATTTATTATCATTTTGATATCAAAATTCAATATGTAATTTGTAAATTGAAGCGTTTAGTTGGACGATTGAACTATTAGAACAAAAAATGATGTCATATTCTCTATTGCAGAAATATTAGGGGCTAAGTTATTCAATTGTTATTAAATTTATTACGTCTTTATATTAAAATTCAACAATTAATTTTATATTCAATTGTTGAATTTCATGATTAAATAATAAGAATATAAATTGAATAAATATTTTCTATTATAATAGTATTAGGGACTAATTTTTAAAAAATAAAGTTATGCAATCGTTATTAAATTGATTACCTTCATTATATCAAAATTCAATATGCAATTTGTAGATTGAACTATTCAATTGAATGATTAAATAAGTAGTATAGCATAAATTGAATAATTATTTCCTATTATATGAACTTCTTCAATTAGGAAAAATGTTTAAACCATAAACTCTGAACCCTGAACCCTGAACCCTAAACCCTAAACTTTGAATCCTTATTTTATAGTTATTTCTTCATTTATTGAACAAGAATAGATTATTTGTACTAATTATGGTGTAATTGAATGATGAAGATATAATTTATAAATAAAGATTTTAAATTGTTGGATGTGTCCTTCGATAATTTTCCAATTGAATTTCGTAACTTCTTAATTAATGTGATCCATTACAACATAAAGTGGGATATTTTCATAAATCAAGAATTATTAAAAACATTAACGGGTAGTTCGTAAAATATTTGAGGTTAAATTACAAAAAATTTAAAGTATATGGTTAAATAAAACAAGAAGATATTAATGTCACATATGGTGAAGGATATGAGTGCTTACTGTAATTCCTTCACCCCACTGTAATAAAAGTTGAATATTCTTAGGTGTAAACCCCCACAATCGTACTAATTACACTATTATTAAAAATAATTTATAAACTAAATTTTTAGATTATGGGATGTGTCATGTGATAATTTTGCAATTTAATGACGTAACTCGTCAATTAACGCAATCCATTACAATATAAATTGGGATATTTTGGTAAATCAAGTCTTATTAGAAACATTAGGGGGTAATTTGTAAAAGTTTAGGGTTTAAATTAAAAAATAAATAAAAAATTATAAGGTTATTTTATGTAGATAAAATAACAAGATAAAAATGTCACATATGGTAAAGGTTATGGGTGGTTAATGTAATTAGTTAACCTCTAATGTAATGAAAGTTCAAGCTTCTTAGCTCTAAAGCTCCGCAATCATTTCTCATCTCATCCTCTCAACCTTTGGCTTCATTCATCTCTTCTTCAAACCAAAGTTTCCAAACCCAAATCTATGGCTCCTACTACACGTGGTAGATCAGTGAAGAAACACAAGGTAGACTTTTTAATCGAAGGATCTGCGAATGAGAATGTTTCGTAGGTGACGACACCAGTTGGAACAAAGGTTGGTACAACAGTTGGTTTGGTAGATGGTGCGAATGCTAAGTGCGATAAAGATAGAAGTTTTAATCGTCTGCCCTAGGAGACAACTCTCATCGAAGAAGGTCGAAGAAGAGGGTCGCAGTAAAAGGGGATGGAAAGTTCTCCCGAAATGAAGCCGACTTGGTGGATGGTGCGACAACTTCATGTGGTAAGGTGGGTGAGTTTTAATCATCTAAGCTAGGAGACAACTCCCTTTGAAGAAGGCCAAAGAAGAGGGTTGCACACAAAAGGGACAAAAAGTTCTCCCAAAATAAAATTGACCTGGTAGATGGTGCAACGACTCTGTGTGGTAAGCAGAATGAGGTTTAATCATCTAAGCTATGAGATAACTTGCCTGGAAGAGGGTCGAACAAGATGATCGTGACAAAGGGGGTTAGTAAGTTCTTCCAAAATGAAGCTACCAGGAAACGGTGTGTTCATATCTTTGCTTCACGAACCTTGACAACGAAAGGGACCTAAAATTTAAAAAAAGGTCTCTTTAAAAGTCTACTATTTTAGTATTTTGGAAGGCCAAGCCATTAATATTTTAAGTAAATTCCCGGACGTCATTTACGAAATGCCTATTCATGTATTTATAGTAATATGAAAGTGATTGGACATGAAAATGCAAAAGATATTTGCATGACGCCATTTTTTCTAGGGAAGGTAATTTGTCTGAATTGTGCCTTTTTTGAGTGAAATCCTGAAGATCCCTAGGAAGTACTATTTTGACTCCAAATTAGATTTGCACAGTGCCCTAGACCAGGATACCGAAGACATGTATCGGGTATTAACAACAAGTTCATTTGAAGATGGCTGCCTAATTTCTACCAAGCTTAGACCGCATGTATGCCTCCTTTACCAATACGTAAAAGATAATTTGATGCCTCGAGGGAGACACCACGATATTGTCAAGTACACCGGCCAAATGGTGTTATATGATTTTATATGTCGTACTAGGTTCTTAGTCGCTTACTTGATCTTGAAACAAATGGCCAAAGTTGTTAGCAATGAAGGGAAGGCATTCATCCTGCTATTCCTAAGATTATTGACAAAAATATTCAAATATTTTAGTCTGACTCATACTTCTATAATTGTTTTACGTCGTGTTATGTTTTTTCATTAAGTGTTATTTAATGAAATTTATTTGGGATTCTATTACTTGGGATTTATTTATGTTCTTGTTCTTCAACATAGATGTAGCTATTGCACGCTCTGATTTGGTAGAAAAGCTAGTGCTTCTACTTTTTCTGATACATTTGATATTTATTTAATGTCTCTGACTAGCTAAAACTCGAAGTCATTTACTGACTCGACAACCATAATTCAATTAGAAAGGTGGCGATTGCTTCATAATTTCATACTTTGTAATTTATTTAATGAATTTTCTTTTATTTTTCATATACTATATTTGCACCCCAAGGCCACCACAAATCTAACACTTGCATGTGTGCGTGTTCACACGTGTAAGTTCAATCGAAGTTAATTTTTTAGCTTCTTTTCATGGTGGAGTATGTGTGTCGTGGATGCGTAAATTTGTCATCATGTTAGCCTTACATATTGTGTTGAGCCACTTGTGTACAATCTCATGGTTCATGTTTACGGTTATGATGCCTGATTTAGTCATATTATTTATGGGGATGATAACATTGTTTTAACTTACTATTCATTTGGTTGATTGTAACTTTTCTGAGATCAATTGTTGGTTTGGTTCTAGCTGGTGCTGCTCATTTCCTATACTGATTCATTGATGAATCTTCTAATTTTATTTTTCATTTCGTGGGTTTGTTGTTGGTGATTATTATTTAATTGCGAACGTGCTAAACTTTTTTGTTTCAATTTTGCATTATTGCTTCTTTTGTTTACCTGGTGCCAATTTTTCATTAGCATCTCTGCCTACTGGAACAATCTTACGAAGCTACTGGAATTGTACAGTGATTGGATTATGTCATTGGGTGTTTCATATGGTCTTGGCATTGAAAATTGGTTGATAAAACTAGCATGTGTTTTCTTATTATGAATTTTGATGTGGATTGATCTTCTTTTTGGGGGGAACAAAAAAATTGAATCATGAATTGATCTTATTCTTTTTTTTTTTTGTTGGGGGAGGGGGGGGGAACAAAATTGAATTTTGTTCCTATGTGACATGTAAATTATTATAGTTAGTATTTATTTTCCTTTGCCTCTTACTCTGTATCCATAAAGTTCTAATTTTTCAATGTGTATCCCCGTTGCGGAGGTCATTAGATTAGGTATTTTATTTTGAATTTCAATGCAAAAGTGTCCTACCGACAGAGAGCTGCAGGTCCTCTCTGGCAACGCGCAAAATACGTCGCTACTTACACTCGCAAGTATACGAGGTCTATGTTTTAGTATAGTGTGATCGTGAAAGATCAGGTTATCGTATCCACAGGGATTGGTGTCGTTACTATCGAATACTGCGTTTCTTGTGACCTAATTTTATCTAGGTGAAAAACAAATGTAATTAATTAATTAAACTAATACTAATATAACCTAAATTAACTACACTAATATGCTAATATGTTTTAGGGTGAAGAATTGCCTAGGGATTAACGTGTTTACAAATACGTGTTCGATTTCGATTTACTCACGTTTACAGTGTTCGACCTATTTGACAATCTCAGTACGTAAACTCCACCGCCACCTCTCCCGAGTGTAAGACGTGGGAATACATGACTTCGAACCAACGAAGAAGTCCCCCTCAACGTCTTAACGACCCTAGGTCACGTGAGTCTCGCCCAGCGTCATTGATTACACACAATCCAACTCCTTCCCTGGTTATTGGATCGTCGCGTTGTATTTACCCTATCGACAATCTCCGTTCTAAAACTCCCTCTCCACCTCTCCTGAGTGTAAGAAGAGGGATATAACGTAACTTTAAGTCAACGAAGAAGTCCCCCTCAATGTCTTAACGACCCTAGGTAGTGTGTGTCTTGCCCCACGTCATTGATTGTCCACAATTCAAACCTCGACCGGGTTATAGAATCGTGATACTTGTTTACCTTAATCCGAATCCGGGGTTTGTCAAAACTCCGTATTCTCCATTTATCTAACTAAGCATAATAAACAAACAATACGATAAATATAATCAAATTACGAAGAACAATCACAAATGAAACACCGAAATCATCCAAACAAACATATGTATAATTATATCGTTAATCCCTACTACAATCCATATTTAACTCGTGGTCATAACCATATAAACCTATAAATTGAGATAAAAATGCTCACATGATCCTAAGATAAATAAATAAGGAAAAACAATCGAAGAACTTAGCCTCGTCCGAAGATAAATTGCTAAGAACGCTCAACGATCGATTCGTTGTCTTCTCCACTTCGGGATGTGAGCTCCACCTCTAAAACTCCTAAACCTAGGCTCAAATATAGCCTAAGGTGCTCAAAAAACCAAGAGAGGCCGGAGAAGGGGGAGGAGAGGGGTATTTATAGCCAAAATATCCTAAAAATATCTAAAAATATCGCAAGACTGTGCAGGGGATTTCTGCCTAGGCGGTGGATTCTTCGCTTGGGCGAAGTTAGGTCGGTTCGGCTGATCGCCTAGGCGGTGAAGTAGGCAGTGGACGTGGAGAAATATTATGTTGGATTTTCGCCTAGGCGGTGGATTTCTCCGCCTAGGCGATCGGCTGTCATTAACCCATCTTCGTTTTCTTCTGGATTTTCGCCTAGGCGGAGGAATATTCGCCTAGGCGATGGTCCGTTAGTAACATTTTGCTCTTTTCTCAGCTTTTTCACCGCCTAGGCAGTGGGCATGTTTTATATTTTAATCTCCAAGCTTGTTTATCCACCGTAACTTCGACTCGCTTTGGTTCGATCTCATCGTTTTCACTCCAATTTCCTATCTTTATGCCCCACACACCTGATTTATACAAAAAGTATGAAAACTAATTAAAACATTATAAAATACTATATAAACGCTCGAAAACTAACTTAATTCGGTTTGGAAATACGTAGGTGGATCACACCTATCACTCTCATGCCACCAACAGTGAGCGGTATAGGCACAACACAAGACCACCCTTATGACTTAGAGTGAGTTAGGATCTGATGGCACCAGGTATGAGAACAAATTTAAAAAGTCTTGCGGCACCAAGCATGAGAACAAATTTAACTTAGAATTCTTAAACAATATTAGGGTTTCGAGTACAAAATGTCATATTGGCAGAGAGTGGTAATTATACTGGTGGCATCAAGCAATAGACTACATATATTGTCTTACTCTGAATTAAAATCTATTGAAAGTAGTCGAATGCAGGATCGTCAAGACTAATAAACTTATGGGGCAAATCGAACTCATGATCAACAGGATCCATCATTGCATGCATCCTATACAGGTCCAAAAGAATATCTACACCATCAATGGAATGTTCTGGACTTACCACATCAATTAAATCATCATCCCTTCTTTGCAGAGTGAGGTTAAGATATATATTGAACCCTTTCACTCCTCAATTTCCTAGGTGAAGCTTCGGACATTTTGGCTTGGTGTGACCTTCCATCCTATAAAGCATACAATATTAGTTAATTGTAGACGTACGAATAATAAATAAACATAGGCACATGTAAATAGAAAAGTTAAGAAAATTACCGACAATATCTGCAACGGTGTAATTTCCTGTCCAACTCTTTTCAACATATGGAGCACCTTTTGTCACCACAATATCTAGATGTCATACACCAAAATGGATGCTTGAATCTTCTACACAAGTAGATGAATGTCGTTGTTTGAGCCATGTCAATTTAACTTCTTTAGTTAACAATAAAATCCCAAAACACACAACTTCAGTTGCTTTGCAACACTACGATGCATAATAACACAATTTCGAGCATAAGCTACCTAGAAAACCATGTTTTGTTGTCTGTAAAATTGTCTCCAGAATAGTGTTTGCCTCTGGAAGATAATTCGATTTTGCCCCCATTGTCCACCGCTGTAAGTTTGCCATTTCGGGGATTTTCTTTAGATGTTGACCTTTATGACGGCAATGGTGTGGGAGCATGGTATCCCAAAAGACTCAACTTTTAAGCACATACATATGAAGCATTTCTCGTCCCGGTACGATACAACTTGCCACATCTTCTCTGGCCTTGAATACTTGCCTAGATAGTAACTTGTTGCACTGCATTCTATTCTCTGCACTATGAAATAATTGCCCTCATTTTTCATCTGCTAGCAGACCATGATTAATATAGTACACATGAAGACTTTAGATGTAAGACCCTGATTTTTATTTTATGCACAATTTGAGTCGCATTAGAGCATATTTGAAAATAACGAGGTGGATAGCGCTATTAATTATGTGATTTAAAAGTTTAGGGGTCAGATTGTAATTTTTAAAACATTAAAATTAGAGTTGAGTTAATTTATAACTTAACTAAAAAGAAGGGGGCTTGGTGTAAATTAAATATTATATATATAGATAGAGAGTCGGTAAAAATGTAGGGAGGAGGAGATGGCCACTTGGGCGGCCATTTGATCACACACACACATCAATATATACATGTGTGTGTGTGTGTCTATATATATATATATATATATATATATATATATATATACGGAGGAACAAAGAGAATGGAGAAGAATCGACAAGCGATGAGAGAAAGGAAGAGAGAGAGAGGTCCGCTGATGGGCTGTTCTGTCGCCGATCGTGTAGGGTTCACCGGCGATGGGGTTGTTCGCTTCGGAAGGGTGTTTCAGTGGTGGTTTGTTCAGTTTGGGGGGCTGGTAAGTGTGTGTGTGTGTGTGTGTGTGTGTGTTCTATTTAGATTGTTTGTATGCGTGGATGCTATTTTGTTGTCGGCCAGTGTGTGGGTGTTGTCCGGCCGTGTGTTGTGTGTGTGCCTACTGGATGTATGGGTTTTGTGTGTTCTATTCATGGTGAGGGAGTCGTCGGTTGTGGGTGTGCCGCCATCGGTTAGTTTGGCTGGCGGTGAGTAGAAGTTAGCAATGTGTGTGTATATTGTGCCGTCTTTCGATTGGTTTGACGGTAGTGGTTTAGTATGGGTTTGTTGGTGGTTGGTGTGGAGAATGATCATCGGAGGAGAGAGATGGAGAGAGACGGCAGGTTCAACGGGGAAAAATAGAGGAAGAGGTGGTGAGGAGTTCGCCTCGACGGTGTTGCGTTCGCCTAGGTGGTGAAGGATCAATGTGCTATAACAGAAGAAAGGAGGAAAGTTCGCCGAGGTGGTGGTGGGTCAGTAAGCCAAAACAGAAAACAGGAAGGGAGTTCGCCGAGGCGGTGGATCTTTTGCCTCGACGGTGGAACTTCAGGGAGCGAAGATGGGATGGCTTCGCCACAGCGGTGATGAGCTCGTCGCAGCGGTGTTGGCTGCAGCAGGAAGCAGTCGCAGACAACAAAGAAGAAAAAGAAAAAGGAAAAAGGGAAATAGAAAATTACACAAACAACCCCAATAAATCCAATCGCGCGGCCAGCGAAAAATTCGGGAAAGATCGAATTCCAAACTCTCTTAATATATATGTATTTAATTGTCCTGTGGTGTGATTATAAAATTATCTAGTTAATCGTTGTGATATTTTATCTATTTAATTACATGAAATAATTTGGACGATATGGAATTTATGTGACAAACATACTAATGTGGTTTATGTGTTATATTAATTAAATGCATGTATTAAAGGGGTTTGAGTTCTACTGAACATTGGCTCACAACCCCATAGTTTTTTGTTGCAGGGTCAGCGGGGACAAAATGACGAAGAGATTGTTATTTAAATTTCTATTTGTAAAAATTATAATTGTTATTTATTATTGCAATCGGAGGAAACGAAACTTATAATTATCATAGTCGTTGTAAAATCCCTCACTTATGAAATTATTGGACAATTGGTTTTACCATATTTGATTTAAGATAACTTTAGTTAAATTAAAGGTGGACATTGGGTTTTAAATTATGAAGTCGGTAATTATCAATTTTGCCGCGGCATTGTAAATTAATTTTTTTTTTTTTTTATAAACTGAATTTCTAATTTCTTGTCACCAGTATATATATATATAATTCGTGGATTAAATTAAAAATAAAGTGTTGGTTATTTGGTGATATTTTAAATGATGACTGTTAGATTTAATAATTGCCGTCGTAAAATTAGCAACTTAAATTATCATTATTATTATAAAATTTACTGAATTTGGTAGAGGAAAAATTTGACTAGTCGGTTTTGATGAATAAATTGATAAATAGTATATACCATTTTGTATATAATAAAATTGATTATTATATTCGATAAAAAGATGGATATAAATTTGTTTTTCATATAAATTTTAATCATCGTTGTTGATATATGTATAAAAGAAATTTGTTGCCGTAGTAAATGAAATTTGTTCGAAGTTACACCTAATAAATTATCGATTATTCGTTTTGGGTAGAAATTCTCTATAGGAGAAACCATAGTAGCGGCCCTGGGAAAACGGGTCGTCAAAGGTTCGCATCAGAGCTTAGTTTATAGATTTTGCAGACTTAGAGTTGAGATTTGCAAGCACTTTGAACCGGAGTTATGATACCCATCATTCATAATAAACTGTTAATATGCAATAATAATAATTTAGTGGAAATTACGAAATAAAAGTGAAATGTGTTTTATGTGTGTATATATGAAGTTAATATAATACGTGATTTATGTGCTCTATGTGATCTATGTGTCGTATTTGTCGCCATCTAGAATTACGTGATAACTATGTATTATCAAGTGGCGATTTATGTGCATTAATATTTTTATATATATACCTTTTTGTTCACATATATATACGTAGAAATAAAGGTGAATAATATTATGGGGGTAAATAGTATATATATATAGGTATTGACGTCTCCGTTATGTTTTTGGGAGGTTGGGCACTTTGCACCAATATATTATTACCATTATTTCATTTTGGTCCCTATCGTTTCAAATTTGAACATATTAACATTTGAGATGACAGTGGATTAATAGTTGAACATATTAACATCTTAGATAGCGGTAGATTAACGTAATTTATCTATAATGAGTTAAATAAGTTTGGGTGAGTGCCTTGTTAGTCGTGGACCATTGGAAATTATCGCTAAATGAGAGTTATTAAATTAAAGGTGTATATTGTCTTCTATATAATTTGTGAAACAATATTTTTGTATTAAATTATGAGAAAAAAAAAAAAGGGGGTTGATGAAATGGATTATTTTATGATGAGTCATGGATCAAGTAGAATTTTAAAGGTGAAAAAAATGATTTTATTATCCTGCGATGTCGTAGTATTATCTGTACAGAGCATTGATTATTTACTTCGGTAGAGCGTTGATTATCTGTTACAGCAGAGTGTTGTTTATCTATCGGGCATGGCTCTACAGAGCATTGATTATCTACTAGGCGAGCAGAGTGGTGGCCCGTCTAGACTGAAAATCCCACGAGTATACCCTTACCATTGGGGAAAATAAATGGCCCTGACGCTGTTGATCACATTAGATGACACAATTGTGCAGGTCACGGTACTGTCGCAAACTCTGATCATGAAGTTAAATGATCCTATAGCTAATGGTGTGCGGTATTTTATTATATGACGTAAATTTTTGAATTGGTGGATTTAAAATATTTGGAATGGGTTGACTTAAAATATTTTGATTTGGTGTTTTAAACATTGGTGGCAGTGGAAAATTGGTTTCCAACATGGGATGCAATATATGATAGTATCTTTTGAAAAGTGGTGTTTGAAAAAAAAAACAAAAAAATACTTGATCCATAAATTTTTTTATATTATGAAGGCAGCTTATACACTGTCTTCTCTGTAAATTTCAAAATCATATTTTCATATAAACTGTGGAAAAATGTGTTTTAAAAAAAATAAAAAATAAAATAAAAAAATTGGACGATTTTATGACTTATGTGAATCAAGTGGGTTTTAAATATGGAAAATGGTTTTATACTATGCCATAATTTTCTTCTCGTTAAGCCGATATGACCTACGAGATGTGGATTATCTGCTAGGCGTGGTCCTACAGACCTGTAGAGCGTTATTTATCTGCTAGGCATGGTCCTGTAGAGCATTGATTATCTGTTCGGAGGATTAGTCCGGCAGAGCGTTGGTGGACCTGTCAGGAGTGCAAATCTTGCGGGTGGCTGCCCCTGTCATTGGGGATATATAATGGCCCTGGCACTGATAGTAGCTGTAGTTGGCACCAGTCATACAAGTTATGACTGCTAGTTATTGGAGTTGGCGCAATTGTACAGGTTGCAATACCGTTGTAACTCTTGATCGTGAGGTAAACGATCTTACGGCTAGCAGAGAATTATGTTATTTTATGATATATACGTGAGTTGATTTGTCGATTTGAAAATCGGTGTTATGTTGAAAATATTTGATTGAGATTTTGATGTTAATAGTAAGGTGGTGACATTTTGTTGAGATTTGGATATAGCCAGGTGTGGTTTCATTTTATATTGGAACGTTGATTTGGATGAAAATATGTGAGAAGTGGATTTTGATAAAATTTGATCCATAAAATATTTTTATACTATGAAGAGAGTACACCGATAAAATAAATAAATAAAAATAAATACTCAACTATATGTATTGGTCCACTACTAACATTAGGCGGAATCGAAATGTGGGGTCATTGGGATTTCATGGGGAAATGATAATCGGAATTATCCTTGATGTTGATAAGTATTTTAGACAATATATGGATATAATATTTTTATATACAGTGATTGTTGATTTTTGTGACGTATCGGATTTTCGTAGTTAGGATGTAATTATGTATTTCAATACATATTTATATGTGGTTATATGTCTGAGACGTTTTATGTGGATTGAGACGTATTTGAGGCATTTGGACTTGTCAGGGACTTAATTAAATGTAAAGGCATGAAGGAAATTCTTATAAATAACCCGTTTGACGTATTTTGATATGTATTGATGTGGTTTGGTAATGTTTATGTGTTTTGAGGAGTGTTTGTATGATTCTGACGTGATTTGAAATGTATTTATGTGATTTTGACGTATTGCGAAATATTTATTAGTTGACGTTGGATTGTAGTAATTTTTATAAAACAGTTACGAGATGGATGAATATTTTGATGTGGATATTGAGGTTGATGATTTTTGGTCTCACGAGCTAGTTCATGTGAAGTTTGGGCTATCTATTGTTTATGATATTGGTTGCGAACTTGTTGGTTGAAAATGTTGGAAGGAAATATTGTTTCGAACTGGTTGATTGGAAATGTTAGATATAATGGATAAATGTTGGTTATGAGAAAAATTACTGTCGGAATGAGATAGACCCAATCCACTGACACTACAATGATATTTTACGAATATATTGTATTTATATTGTTATTTATTGTTAATTTTTATCAGAGTAGCTCAGCGGAAGCCTTTAGAAACATGAGATTCTTTGACAATTGGTTGTCTGTGCTAGGTGTTACCGACCAAAGTGTACCCTATTTGTTGGGTATTGGATATCATGTGGGCCACTGTGAATGAAAATGTTGCGATATTGGAACGAATTGTTGGTTATGAATTAAGGGTAACTTTCGGTTATGGGACTCTACACAAGAAACCATTGTTCTAGAATCAAGTGTAACTAACATGACCATGCGGTGCAATCCTAAATTTTTATTGGTTTGACCGGAATTTTAATTCCTATTGTTTTGCACGAAAATTTCGAGACGAAATTTCTTTTAGGGGGGAAAAGTTGTAAGACCCCTGATTTTTATTTTATGCAAAATTTGAGTCGCATTGGAGCACATTTGAAAATAACGGGGTGGATAGTGCTATTAATTATGTGATTTAAAAGTTTAGGGGTCAGATTGTAATTTTCAAAACATTAAAATTAGAGTTGAGTTAAGTTATAACTTAACTAAAAAGAAGGGGGGCTTGGTGTAAATTAAATATTATATATAGAGAGAGAGAGAGTCGGTGAAAATGTAGGGAGAAAAAGATGGCCACTTAGCCGTCCATTTGATTACACACACAAATTAATATATATACACGGAGGAACAGAGAGAAAGGAGATGAATCGAGAAGCGATGAGAGAAAGAAAGAGAGAGAGAGAGAGGTCCGCCGATGGGCTGTTCTGTCGCCGATCGTGTAGGGTTCGCCGGTAGTGGGGTTGTTCGCTTCGGAAGGGTATTTCGACGGTGGTTTATTCTGTTTGGCAGGTTGGTGAGTATGTGTATGTGTGTTCTATTTTGATTGTTCGTGTGCATGTGCGCTGTTTTGTCGTCGGCCGGTGTGTAGGTGTCGTCCGGCCGTGTGTTGTGTGTGTGTCTGCTAGATGTGTGGGTTTTGTGTGTTCTATTCATGGTGAGGGAGTCGTCGGTTGTGGGTGTGTCGTCGTCGGTTAGTTTAGCCGGCAAAGAGTGAAAGTTAGAGAGAGAGAGCAGTGGGTGTGTGTGTGTTTTACGTTTGTTGTGTATGTGTTGTGCCGTCGTTTGGTTGGTCCGACGGTGGTGGTTTAGTGTGGGTTTGTTGGTGGTTGGTGTGGATGATGATCGTCAGAGAAGAGAGAGGAAGCGAGACAGCAGGTTCAACGGGGAAAAGTAGAAGAGCAGGTGGTGAGGAGTTCACCTCGGCAGTGTTGCGTTCACCTAGGCGGTGGAGGATCAGTGCGCCATAACAGAATAAATGAGGGAAGTTCACCGAGGTGGTGGAAATCTCGCCGAGGCGGTGGCGGGTCAGTAAGTCAAAACAGAAAACAGGAAGGGAGTTCGCCGCAGCGGTGGATCTTTCGCCTCAGCAGTAGAACTTCAGGGAGGAAAGATGGGATGACTTCGCCGCGGTGGTGATGAGCTCGCCAAAGTGGTGTTAGCTGCAACAGGAAGTAGACGCAGACAACGAAGAAGAAAAAGAAAGAGAGAAAAAAGAAAAGGAAAGAGGAAAACAGAAAACTACACAAACAACCCCAATAAAATCAAATAAATCCAATCTCGCGGCCAGCGAAAAATCTAGGAAAGGTAGAATTCCTAACTCTCTTAATATATGTATTTAATTGTCCCATGATGTGATTATGAAATTATTTGGTTAATCGTTGTGATATTTTATCTGTTTAATTACATGAAATAATTTGGACGATGTGGAATTTATGTGACAAGCATACTAATGTGGTTTATGTGTTATATTAATTAAATACATGTATTAGAGAGGTTGGAGTTCTACTGAGCGTTGACTCACAACTCCATAGTTTTTGGTTGTAAGGTCGGAGGGGACAAAATGATGAAGAGACTGTTATTTAAATTTCTATTTGTAAAAATTGTAATTGTTATTTATTGTTGCAATCGGAGGAACGAAAACTTATAATTATCATACTAGTTGTAAAATCCCTCAATTTTGAAATTATTGAACAATTGGTTTTACCATATTTGATTTAAGATAACTTTATTTAAATTAAAGATGGAAATTGGGTTTTAAATTATGAAGTCGGTAATGATCAATTTTGCCGCGGCATTGTAAATTGAAAGATTGTTTTTTTTATAAACTGAATTTCTAATTTCTTGTCACCAGTATATATATATATAATTCGCGGATTAAATTAAAAATAAAGTGTTGGTTATTTGGTGATATTTTAAATGATGACTATTAGATTTAATAATTTCCATCGTAAAATTGGCAACTCAAATTATCGTTATTATTATAAATTTTACTGAATTTGGTAGATGGAAGATTTGACCAGTCGGTTTTGGTGAATAAATTGATAAATAGTATATACCATTTTGTATATAATAAAATTGATTATTATATTCGATAAAGAGATGGATATAAATTTGTTTTTCATATAAATTTTAATCACCGTTGTCGATATATGTATAAAAGAAATTTGTCGCCATAGTAAATGAAATTTGTTCGGAGTTACACCTTATAATTATTGGTTATTCATTTTGGGTAGAAATTCTCTATAGGAGAAACCATAGTAACGGCCTTGGGAAACCGGGTCGTCACATTAGAGGCATGTTTCTCAAGCAGCATTAAGGAAGTGACGAGAATATGCACTATATTCATTATTTCGTTATCCATCATTGCCTCGTTATTATGAATCCTAGCCAGTGCGCAATTGTAATTGTGAACAAATTTGTACAATTACAATCGCTGTTTAAGAAATGCATTGAAAAAGTAATTCTTACCTTCGCAACGTTGTGTGCTCTTCATGTAAGCAAATAAATAACCCCATAGATATGGTTCGGCCCATCGATAATTCAAACCGTAGGTGTCATGCACCCATTTGTTTGATTATAGACCATATTTCTCAACCACCATTAGCCACTCCTGCTCAAATTGCTTATGGCTTCCATTCAGTTCCATGCACCACTTGAAGTCTTGTAGGAAGTTGGTCGTTCGGACATTTGACATATCATTACGCTGTAAATGCCAACTACACAGTCGGTGACATGTGTTTGGTAAGACAACTTCTATTGCCTTCCTCATTGCCTTGTCTCTATCAGTCACTACTGTCTCGGGGTATTTCTTATTCATAGCTATCAACAACGTCTCCAAAATTCATGTGTACTTTTCAACCATCTCATCTGCCAATAATGCACATGCAAACATTATTGTTTGGTATTGGTGATTCATCCCTGCCAATATGATAAAGGGTTACGCATATGGATTGGTTATGTATGTGGTGTCAAAAGTAAGAACGTTCCCAAATTATCCATAATCTAATCGACTAGTCGAATCACTTTAGAATAGGGACTTTGCACCCATCCATCATAAAAGTTGGAGATTCGTATCAAGAAAAAGTAAGGATAAGATGTGGCCACTAATTGAGGTAGTACGACTTACTTTATTATTTTAATGTAATTATTTATTACGTTATCATTGATATGAAATTATAAACAATTGGTTGTAGAAAATATTTGTGGTTCTTCTGTGTGGTAAGAGATGGGCAATGAAATCATTAGGGAAAAGTGGAAGTAATGGAAAGGGAACTTGAAATCCAAATATTTTGATGCGATCAATGTTCCTAAGTGTTTCAGAAATCCATCTGAAAGGGTTCTGCGATCTCAATGGGAAAAGCTAGTTCTATATTGGAACACCGATAAAGCTAAGGTAATTACAAAGTTTTGTAAATCGTAGAATTATTGCTTTTTTTTTTTTTTTTTGCGAGGTTATAGTTGATCATAATTTGTTTTATTCGAGTTGTAGAAGCGAAGTGCTACTTATAAGAAAAATTGCTCAAAACAAAAGATTACTCACACTGTTGGCACAAAACGTTTCGCTTAAGTACGCGAAAATAAGGTAACTATGTATATATTGGAGCATGTTAATTATTTTTCCTTGAAAGTTCTAATTGTTTGATCAATAATAGATTTCAAGATGCGGCAATGGTTCTTTACCAACTTGAGTAGACATGTTTTTTACCTACTCATAAACAAAATCTAGAGAATTGTACAAATACAAAAACATCAAATGCAATTGTATGTAAGATTTTTCAATAGTTACATAATATTATGTGAAATGAGGCATATATACTCTAATTGTTGCATATTGGATTACAGGCAAACATTGAGAGTATGATTTCTCAGCAAACAAAAATCTTAGAAGATGACTTAGTAGATGATGTTGTATCTCGAGTAATTTGAAAATATCGATATAGTTATGTGCGTACATATGGATTAGGGCCTACTTGTTCGCTTATATGTGGCAAACAATCTAATATAGAAGATAATATTGTAATTTCTAATAATGCAGTTAATGAAGAAAATAAAAAATTTGCAGAAAGAACTAGAGACGACGAAACATAAGCATGTAGAGATGGAATAAAAAATGGCCAACTGTGAGAAATTGTTTGAAAATTTTGTTTCAAGTCAAGAAGGACTAGGAATCCAAGGTGACATCATGTTAGGTGTAACTGAGGTGAGTGTCTGTACTTATTTTATTTATCCTAATTTTTTTATTGTGAAATACATTTTAATGTTATATGTTTGTATTTATATTGATTGGGATATGTGAATTATATGGTGATAGGTTCAAGTCACTTCTAACACTCGAAATGTCTTAAATCAAAATTAAAAATATTTGCAAGCTGACATCACGTTAGGTGCAACTAAGGTAAGTATTTGTAGTTATTATTAGTCATAGTTTTTCATTTTGAATTATGTCATAATGTTATATGTTTGTATTTGTATCGTGTGAGATGCTTGAATTATACGGTAATAGATTCAAACTATTTCTAACTTTCATAATACTTTAAATCAAAATTCCAAAAAGTTCTCATCGTGGAACTGTAAGTGTCAAAAGGAGAAGGTAATAAAATAATTAATTCAATTAATATTTTATTTTACCATTATCAATCTATCATGTTATTTATATTAACCAATGCATATATGTGAATTTATTTGATAGGTTAATGGGACTTCAAAAAATACAGATACCTCAAATCAATCTCAAACAAATTTGTCTACGTATAAAATTGAGCAGGTAATGAAACAGTCAATTTTGACATCATCAAATTATGGGTGTCTAACGAGAAAGGTAGCAAACTAATTAACTCGTATTTATTTTGTTACCTTATTGGTGAAATTGTCATGTGCATTTATGTTACTTTATCTTTATAGGTTCAAGCTATTTATACTTTGAATGACTTAGCTGAATCTTGCAAAACTTTATCATCATCAAACTATAGGTCTCAATTAAAGAAGGTAATGAAGACATTAACGCTTATTTTAGTTATTACGTTATGTTATAATTATCATGTGTATTTTTTTTTAACTTAATCTTGATAGGTTCAAACTAATTATATTCCGAATGATCCAATTCAATCTTCCAAAAATTGTTGTGCTAAATTGGGTGATAAAGAATTTTTCAAAAATCTTTTGTTTCCTTTTGAAATTGTTCCAGAAGTTCTATTATGTTTTGAAAAATAGAACAAAACAGAAACAAAACATGTCTGTTTCTGTTATATTCAAAGAACAATAAACAGAACAGAATAATTATGTTCTGTTTCTGTTCACAGAACAAAACTATTTTGTTTCTGTTTGTTTTCTGTTCTGTGAAACTGTTCTGTTATGTTTTGAGGTTTACTTATGTTATTTTTGTGGAAACGAAAATGATTTTTCATGTTCAAGGAAGGAAATTTTAAAGAATATAAGGTAAAACAAGCAAGTGTTGTGAACTATTGAGTTATATTTTAATGATAAAATATTATTATTTTCACAATCTTTATGGATTTGTGATTTTAAGTTGTCAAAAATTATGTTATAATCTCGAAATAAAAACATAGCACACTTCAATATATTATCGATATTTTATTTCATTTTGAATTGTAGATGGAAAATGTGAAAGAAAAAGAGACAAGTGTTTCATAAGTGATATAAGAGGATTGTATGGTTTTGACAATCCATACTCAAGGTATGTTCCAGTAGCCTTGGGTGGTGGGCTCTAATGTCCTGGGTGGTGGACTTATATATCGTTTATATTGTTGATTTCGAAAATAATTATTGAACACTACTTTGTTTGTTGTGGTTGTGTTGGTTATTGTTATGTTTAGTGTTGGTTATATTTGATAGTATTATTTAGGTGACAAGTACTTTGAGAATGTTGGATAAACAAATGGGATTATGTCGAAATTTTTGTGTGAACACCATTTTAATATTTATGTAGTTTCTGTTTTTTTTTTTTTTTTTTTTTTTTTTTTTTTTGGCTATTTCTGATGTTTCTATTTCCATATACATACATGTGTTCTTTTTTCTTTTTTGGCTAATCGGGTGTTTGATGTTCGTTCTACTCTTCCAAGGGATTTCGAAGATTATTAGTTTAGATTATTGATTTACATTAAATTAGGAATTCAATTTAATAGTATATCATTGATTTATTTTTTTTAGCATTGTTTGGGGATATTGGATTTACGTTTTCAATTATTTATATATATATTCATGGATTTTTGTTGGTGATTAATACTAAAGTTTATTTTATTTCATTGAGATTATCTTAGAAATATTTAGCGGCTAAATCGTTAATTGTTCTTAAACATAAAAATGCAACATTTAAATTTGTCGCTATACGAAATCTAGGTTAGCCACTAAATATCTGTATATTTAGCAGCTAAATTGTTTTTTCCTACTAAATAAAAAAATAAATATTTAATATTTTTATTTATTTTTGGTAACATTTAAATTTGTCGCTATACAAAATTTAAATAGTCCCTAAATCTTTTATATTAGTGGCTAAATCGTCATTTTCCACTAAATATATAAATAAATATTTAATATTTATTTATTTATTTTTAGTGGCATTTAAATTTGTCACAATATAAAATCTAAATAGCCACTACATTTTTTGTATTTAACGACTAAAGCTTAACAACAATTATAAATTAACCTCTATAAGCAATAGCGACTGCAGTATTAGCGGCAGTTGTATGAATTGCAACTAAAACTTTTAGTGGTTAAATAGTGAGATTTTTTTTAGCGGCTAATAGAATTGTCGCTAAAGCCTGCTTTTGTTGTAGTGTATGATTCCACGAGAGGGATTTAGGGAATTTGAACCTAATTGAGATATTATCAACCTATTATGTTATCCCTATTGATTTGGTCCATATATTTTGAGATTCTCCTAATTTAAATGGTTTAATACTTCCTATTTCTATGGTTTTAAATTGAGAATAGTTTTATGGACTTACATGAGAGAATTGAAAATTATTTTTAAGTGAAATACACCTAAAATGAAAGGTTATCATATATGCGGTTTAGGAGTATCATTAAGTGGCATATCTTTGTGAAACTAGTCGTTGGAGAGTATTATATTTGTTTATTAAAATAGACTTACGGGACTTGAGTTGAGGACATCAAGAACAATCCGTTTGGGCTATTCCAAGAGTGATATTTATGCTGAGATTTTTGTGAGAGATTTATTCTGAGTTCTTGATCTAAAACGCTTGTGGTTTAGCGTCACCAACTTGAGTTCTATTACTATTTTGTCATTATCTTTAGTGTTTCCCGGTGAGATCTATCCAAGCTTTATTATGTACTTTGAAATTATATTTTTATTGATTGCTTAGTATATAATTGATTAGAAAATTATTTTAAACTTAAAAATCTCAAAATATTTTTTAAATGCTTTTTTGTTTGATTATCTGATTACGTGTTTATTCTTTTCCCTTGAAAAAAATTAGATTTTGATTCATCCTGCAATTGAATTGTTGTTTGAGTGAATTATCAAGGTTCACTCTTCCTTATTAAAAAAAAAAAAAAAGAATAAGTAAGAGAGTGTTAGATTTTTCTTTAACCTGGTAAAACGATAAGGTTTATCATTGGCTTGAGAAAAGGGTAATTTGTAAATGTTGATTCTGTGCCTATAAATAAATCATTGTAATAGTTTGGTTCCTACCTGGTAAAGGGATCAAATGATTTAGTGGACTACAAATCTCCATAGAGCTCGGGGGACTGGACGTAACAAGACTAGCTTTACCGAACTAGGATAAATTATTGTATGCTGCATTGAATTATTTTACATCTTGTGCTTAGGTGTGTACTTAATATTAAACACATATCCACTACGTATAAATATAATAATCTATTTAGAAAAATCGATTATTTGTGTTTAAAGGAATTAATTGCTTAAATTTGGTTACTACTTATTTCACTCTTCTTTTCGGTAGCTCTTTGGGCCAACAATTGGTACTAGAGTTGGTTTAACTCATTTGGCTTAAAATCTTAGCAAAGAAAGATCACATGACATATTACATGGGCTCTATCAGTTAGGGCCAATCTATGAACTGTCCACCTTTGTTTACAGATTGTAAGTATGTTTTTTGGAAGAACAAGATGATTGTATTTCTTCAAGACACTAATTATGAGGCATGGTTGGTTATTAAAGATGGCCCATACATTCCTAAAGAGAATGGAATAATTAAGAATAAAGAACATCGAAGTTCCTTTGATAAACATAAATTGTCTATTAACTGTTAAGCTATTAACATTTTGCTTTGTTCCTTAGATGCAAATGAGTATAGTAGAGTTTCAGGTTATGTATTTGTGAAAGATATGTGGGATACATTGAAAACCAAATATGAGAAAATTGATCAAGTGAAGCAATCCAAAATCAATGCCTACACTCATCAATTCGAAGTATTCAGAATGAGTGATGCAGAAACAATCTTGGAAATATATGTGAGATTTACCAACATATGCAACAATCTTGATCAGCTTGGAAAGACGTTTTCCATGGAGCAAAAAAAAGTAAAAAAGATTTTGATATCATTGACCAAAATTTGGGAATCAAAAGTGATCGCAATCAAGGAAGCCAAAGATCTCACCAAATTCACTATCGATGAACTCATCGAAAATTTAATAACCCACGATATGGACATGCAATAATATGAAGATAGATCAGAAATAAAGTTAAAGAGAAAAGAAAGATCTATGAAGAATGATACAAATTCCAGTAGTCCGAAACATCAAGTGATGATGAGGAAACTTCGAAGTTTGCCTTAATTGCCAATGAGGTTAAGATAATTGAATGCTCTAGTTCTTATCCTTCTTATGAGTTGTTTTATATTTATCAAGAATTATTGCATGATTATAAGAATCAATATTTTCAAATTAATGTTCTATAAAGTACAATATTTACATTAAGCAAGCGTATTGAAAATTTTGAGGTCGAAAATACGAATTTTAAAAATCGAATTTCAAAAATTGTTTCATGTGATTTAGAAATGGAAAACAATAAATTAAAATCTAAAGTTATGGATTTAGATTCTATTATTCTCAAGTTTACAAATGGTGAAAATAATTTTAAAATGCTTTTGAGAAATTCTAGGGGTGTTTTTAACAAAGATGGTCATGGCTTTTAGAAAAATATCAAGCAAAAGAGATTTCAATAATTATTTTCTGAAACTAAGAAAGTTGTGAAATATTTTAACTGTAACATTGTCAGCATACCTTTGGTAAATATTTTTTGAAGAAATCTAAATGTAAGCAGGTATAGGTTCCTAAAGGAATAAAGGAGGATCCAACTAACAAAATTGGATCCACGTAGAATGGGTACCATCTAGAAACTCTTTGAGGTTCTTATTACAGGTTATCAAAAAAACATCTATGTGCAAGGACAAGTTGTTCCTAGAAAAAGGCTATTCTCAACACGTGATGAGAGATAAATGCTGAAATTACGTCTCTGACACCTAAAGATGATAGTCATGTGAGTGATAAAAAATATGCCAAATAGCACCATAATAAAATGGTGTGATGGAAAGATACACAAAATAATAAAAACTAAGGAGGCGATACGACAAATGAACCACAGAATGAGGAACCAAAAAGAGAGCAGACGACTTTACCATGTGCTATAAAGACAATGCCAGGACATTCGGTAAAAGAAATTATTGGTAATTTCGAGAAAGGTGTAAGTACATGATCCTCTCTCAGAGATATAATTAATCTTGCTTTTCTAGCTCAAATTGAGCATAAGAATGTGAATGAGACATTAACTGATGAATCTTGGATCTCTGCGATACAAGAAGAATTAGTTTAATATGAGCATAATAAGGTGTGATCTCTAGACTGGACTTTCATCCTGTAATTGGTACTAAATGGGTTTTTCATAATAAAATGATGAAACATGTATGGTAATTAGAAATAAAGTAAAATAAGTGGCACATGACTATAATCAAGAAGAGATAATTGATTATGATGAGATGTATGCTCATGTGGCTAAATTAGAAGCTATTAGAATGTTATTCGCCTTTGCATGTTCACGAAATTTTAAATTATATCAAATGGATGTAAAGAGTGCATTCTTGAATGGCTTTCTATCAAAAGAAGTTTATGTCGAACGACCACTGGGATTTGAGAGTGATAAACTTCCTGATCATGTGTTTAAACTTTGAAAAACTTTGTATGGACTCAAACAAGCTCCACGATCTTAGTATGAGAAACTTAGCCGATATTTAATCGAAAATAATTTTCGATGGGGTCTTAGTGATGTAACTTTATTTATCAAGCAGAATCATTCTAATATCCTATTAGTACAGATATATGTTGATGATATTATATTTGGATCGACTAATGAGGATTTTTGTCAAGAATTGTCAATATTATGCAGGTTGAATTTGAAATGAGTATGATAGGAGAGTTAACCTTCTTTCTTGGATTGCAAATCAAGCGAACCAAAAAATAAATTTTCATTAATCATGCTAAGTACGTAAAAAAGTTACTGAAAAAGTATGGCTTGGATGGCGTTAAAGAGTACGAAACTCCCATGGCAACAGTTACGAAAACAGACCAAGATGATATGGGGAAAAAATAAATAAGAAAATATATCGAGGTATGATTGGTATCTTACTTCTGGTAGACCTGACATAATGTTTAGTGTATGCTTGTGTGCTAGATTTTAGTCTTATCCTAAAGAATCTCATTTAACTACGATCAAACAAATCTTTCAATATTTGAAAGGGACAGGTGACCTATGATTATAGTATCCTACAGAGTGACTTTAAGTTAATTAGTTACTCCGACGTTGACTTTGTCAAATGCAAAGTTGAGTGTAAAAAGCATAAATGGGTTATATCACTTTTTAGGACATGCTTTGGTTTCTTGGTCTAGCAAGAAACAAAACTCAATTGCCTTATCTACTACTGAGATTGAGTATATGGTAGCTAGTAATTGTTGCGCTCAAATTCTATATATCAAATAACAATTATATGATTTTAGAATATGTATGGAGGAAGTCCCTATTTATTGTGATAATAAAAGTATTATATGCTTAAGTAAAATCTGACACAGCACTCATGAACTAAGCACATAAAAATTAGATATCATTTTATTCATGAACACATTCAGAAAAGGGATCTAACTATTGAATATGTCGATACTTCCGATCAACTTGCCGATATTTTTACCAAACCTCTAGCGGAAGATCAATTTGTGAAAATTATTTGAGATTTAGGTATGACTAAGAATAACGATATATGCGTAGAGTGATATTTTTGGGTCTCTGCTCCTACTTTTTGAGATGACAAAGGGGGAGAAGTTGATATTTTTAATGAGTTAGTCGATGTTTAAGAATTTGTTCGCCTAAGCATTGCATTAATTAAAGGGATAAGTTATTGTGGGGCTGAATGTTGAATATTATTATTGTTTAATTGGGCTTACATTAAATGTCTTTATCATTGTTCACGTATGTTTTCATATCTATGCTTAAAGGATTTTAGATACTTGTCCTCAGATTTAGGGGAGCGTGGCTATATTTTTTATTGAAGAAAATATAAAAGTTAATTGTCATCATCGAAAAGGGGGAGATTGTTGAATCTAAGATTTTGATAAACAATTAAGTATTAATGTGTTTGGTTGAACTAATGATTTTATCGAGTGTTTCATATTTATAGTTCCATACATGTTATTAAGAAGAAAATCTTATGAAGAAAACATAAAGGGTGTAAGATGGACGTAATGAAGATGTGAAGTTTTGAAGACCTTAAAGAAAAATAGGTGAAAACAATTCTCTACTTATATACTCCAAATATAACCTAAATTAGGATCACACACGACACTTTAAATGAGTTAATTATATGTGTGTCATGATAAGAAGTGATAAGTTCAAGATCCTAAAATGAGATGTTGTATATACTCCTTATGTGTAATGAAATTGATAATTGATCTAATTGAAAAATATATTTTAAAGTATAAAAAGTTGAATTTTTGGGTCAATTCGGTTAACTGAGAAAAATAATCGGTCAACTGAATCAAACAATGAGTTTTGGAGTTAAAATGAGGTGCTACTGATCTAGTTGGTCAATCGAATTAAATTGGTCGGTAAACAATTTGAAACACCAACTGAATTGACAAAGGAAGTGAGTACACTGATCCAATCAGTTAACCGAATAAAGAAGTTCAGTCAACCGTTTGAGTCAGTAGATGAATTGAAGGGAAAATAGATCACATTGATCCAATCAATCAACCAATTGGAAGTAATTGGTCAACCGACTGGCCTTCAGCCAACGGTTAAATCTGGAGCTGGATAAGTCAATCAACCAACCTGTAGGACTCAGTCAACCGACTAAGTTAGTTGAGATTTCGGGAGATTTAGTCTCTTGGTCAAGAACTATCCATTTTTTATCATTCCAAGAGAGGGATTTGGGATATTTGAACCTAATTGAGATATAATCAACCTATTATGTTATCCCCATTGATTTGGTCCATATATTTTGAGAATCTCTTCATTTAAATGGTTTAATACTTCATATCTCTATGATTTTAAATTGAGAATAGTTTTATAGACTTATATGAGAGAATTGAAAGTTATTTTTAAGTGAAATACACTAGAAATGAAAGGTTATCCTACATGGGGTCTAAGAGTGTCATTAAGTGGCATATCGTTGTGAAACTAGCCGTTAGAGGGCTTGATATTTGTCTATTAAAATAGATTTGCGAGAATTGCATTGAGGACATCAAGGACAATTAGTTTAGGCTATTCTAAGAGTTATATTTATGTTAAGATTTTTGTGAGAGATTTGTTCTAAGTTCTTGAGCTAAAGCCCTTGTGGTTTGGCGTCACCGATTTGAGTTCTATTGCTATTCTGTCATTATCTTTGGTATTTCTCAGTGAGATCTATCCAACCTTTATTATTTACTTTGAAGTTATATTTTTATTGATTGCTTAGTATATAATTGTTTAGAAAATTGTTTTAAACTTAAAAGCCTCAAAATCTTTTTTAAACAATTTTTGTTTGATTATCTGATTACGTGCTTAAATTGTGCTACCTACTTTATTAATTAATCAGATTTTACTTGTCTCAAATTGTATATATCACATATTAATTATTCAAGTAATTAATTTATAATATACGTATTGAGATGGTAGAAGCTCCTCGTAGGAAGAAACTTGCATTTTTTGTATTTGTGAGTTTGAGTGGATTAGACATGTTCAGGACGGTGTCTAATCAGGGTAGCTAGATTTTGATCTTTTTCCTGTGAAAATGATTAGGGTGTGATCTTTGTCCTAGTGAAAATGTTAGGTTATTATTTTCCCTTGAAAATAAATTAAGTTTTGATTCATCGTCCAATCGAATTAATTTTTGAGTGAAATGTAAAAATTCATCATTTCCTGTGAAAATGATAAGTGAGAGAGTGTTAGTGTCATAACCCGTCCCGAACACCCGTCATCCCGAGGCGGGCGTGACCACAACATGACATCACCCATACCCAAATAACCAAACAAATGACAATATACACCAACTGTTTAATACAAACATCTACTATGGGAGACATACCTGTCCCGAAATTTTCATTAGCTAAAAGTATTTTATCCATGAACCTTTTTATAGGTTCGCCCTTGACGGCTTCTCTCAAACGCCTATATGACTTCATCCCATAACTCTACCTAGTGCCAGTAAGGGACCGACTCCTAGCTGTTGTACCTGCGAGTGTACTGCCTTCTTAGTAAAACATTTTTAAAATATTAATACGTTCTAAATATTCCCACAATCTAGTATGGATCAAGCACCAGTATATAAGCAATGAAAATAAAGTGATATAGATAAGGTCCATCTAGTATAAAATCATACCAATCATCATAATAAATAATATCAAATCCACCAATATACGTAAAACACCACATCTCAAGCACCAATCTCAAATACACACACACTGGCCAGCCCTAGTGATCGTTTTAACCTCACGATCGGGAGTTGCAACGGTACCGTAACATTCATAGGAATGCCTTCCTACGAAATATCCACACCCCTTTTTGGGGAGAAATATAATCCACACCCCTTACGGGGAGAACAATCATGGCATCGTCAAAGTCAAATACAGCCTCATCGAAACACAACTCAATAAATATCGTCTACTCAACATTGTCAAATCACCACACCTACCACTTTTCTTCAAAACCTGCTTTTAAATTCAAAAATTATATTTCGCACTTCCTTTTAAAGAAAACGTCCGATTTTATCAAATCATTTTTTCCATCCTTTATTTTTAGAAACCAAACATTTTTAGAAAAATAGATGTTTCTTATTCTCTTTTTAAAAACACCGTCTAATTTACCAAATCCAGCGGAAATTCATTTCCAACTTCTTTTTGAAATCTATCGAAGTCTAGTTTGCCAATTCATTCAAATCCTGCTTGATCCATATCGTTTATAAATTCATACAGTTTGGGTAATCACAAATTTCATCTCATATATATATAGAAAATAGTTTGGTAAGAAGACAGTACACTCACCTCGATATTTGTTTTGCAGAGCCGACACTGACCACACTCTTTCTGGACGTCGATGCCTGCGAACCTAATAGTGACAGAGCCTAAATTAATATCTTATCTAAAACATCCTAATCACGCAATACAGACCCTATGTTTCAAATCGTTATTATTTTATGTACCATGTAATTAAAATTAATTAATAGTTATGAAATTATTACGATTTTAGGATTTGTAATGCTAAGTAAAATTTAATTTAATGAAAATTAATAATCGATTGAAATTTCACCTGTTCCGAACCTTTTGACGATCACGAAATAAGTTTTGGATTTTCCTGGGGTGTTTTCTGCAAATTTCCCATTTTTTTTTTCCTTTTTTTTCTTTTTTTTTTTCTCTTTCTTCTTTGTTTGTTTTTCTTCCCGGTTCCGTCTGGTTCCAGCTGCCGGCCGTCGATGACTTTCATTCGCCGCCGATCAACACACACATTGTAGCCACCACCGTTTCTATTTTCTACTCTGCTTCATCCGGCATGGTGACGCACACCCACGCCGAAAAATATCCTCACCAACCCGAACCCACTTTCTCTCTCTAACTTTCCGATCACCTCACTTCAAACATCCCCCCACAGCATCCACGACGGTGAACGGTATGCATCTACTCACCGAACGACGGCGATCACGTACCCATAATTTGATCAGGGCCACCACCCACGCCGGACGGCACCCCCCTCGCCGCCGAACGTCTCTCTCTCTCTCTCCTCTGTTTTTGGTTGGGATTCACCGGCGCACACACACACACCATTAGCTAATCACCCACACATAACGAACCACCCTCACACCCGCTGTTGATCTCCTGTTGATCGACGGCGACGACACACCCACACACTCATGCCGGAGCGACGACGTCGATCCGAACCCACCATCCTGAACCTTTCCCTCTCCCTCTCGATTTTCTGATTTCCCCTTTTTTTTAGGTCCTCCCCTCAGGAATTACATATATATATATATATATATATGTATGTATGGCTGGGTTTGATCATCTCACGCCACGTCGCCCACTCCCGATCCCCCTGTCTCCGGCGGCTTCCACGGCACGTATACGGTAGGTATATGTATATATATATATATATTCTTATAAAAAAAAAATTTTATCAAAATATCCTTTCCTCCCCCACTTTTCTTATAATCTCATTTTTTATTCAATTTTACACTTAATATTTTCTTAAATTTCAATTTCACCCCAACCGAATTTTAATTCAAAAATTAAATACCAATTTTGGATTGAATGTTGTTTAAATTTACAAATTGACCCCAGAACTTTTTAAATCAAATAATAAATTACGCCACCTACCCCGTTATTTTGAAACATTTAAAATACGACTTAAAAAAATCTGGGTCTTACAGTTAGGTTTTTCTTTAGACTGGTAAAAAGATACGGTTCATCATTGGCCTGAGAAAGAGATAATTTGTAAATGTTGATTCTGTGTCTATAAAATAATCGTTGTAATTTGGTTTCTACTTGGTAAAAGAATCAAAGGGTTTAGTGGATTGTGAATCTCCGTGGAGCTCAGGAGACTGGACGTATGCAAGACTAGCTTGGTCGAATCAGGATAAATTCGTGTGTGCTGCATTGAATTATTTTATACCTTGTTTTTTGTGTGCACTTAATATTAAACACATATCCGTTGCATATAAAAATAATAATCTATTTAAGGAAACTTATTATTTGTGTTTAAAGAAATTAATTGTTTAAATTTGATAACTACCCAATTCACTCTCCTCATGGGTAGCTCTTTGGGCTAATAATCATTCTTTGTAGTTAATGCTAGTAATCGGTTGAGCGTGTCATTAAAGTTCTTTTCCAACTTAGTAGAGGGCCCAATCATCATTGATTGCAAATTATCCCTCGACAACATCTCCAATGAGATCACAAGCTTCAGGCAACCTGCATCTCCATCAGTTATGAGAGGGTCAACCTTCATGTCTTCTTTGCCAACCTGGACAGATGTAGACAGTGGGAGGTCCTGCAACTCCGGTTGCATATGTAACGACCCAGTTTTCCAGGGCCGTCACTAGGTTTCTCCCCTTGGAGAATTAACGTTAAAAACTAATAATCAACACTTTTTTTAAATAAAAGTTTGAGAAACTTTATAATGTGACGTCGATAATTATATTTAATTTATCGAGTCAATTTTAACACAGTAGATATTAGGTACAATTATTTACTATAAACTTTATGATTTCACTCTGAATAATTTACTATAAACTAAATAATAAATTTATTTAGTTTATAAACTAAACATACCATAAATCATCACTATTGATTCCTAACGGCCCAAGTAAATGTAATTATTATATAAAAAATCTCTTAAAGTAAACTTTGAATAATTGTAGTTAACCATATATGATTAATAATTATTACAATTAATAATTATTACAAATATTACACATTAAACAGAAATTCAACTAAAAGTCCTTGCGCCGTTCACTCTCACCGGCCCTGCAATCAAAACTGTGGAGTTGTGAGCTAACGCTCAGTAGAATTTTCAACCCCTATAATGCGTGCAAATAAAACACATTGACATGATTTTCACATAATTTCATATAATCATAATTATTTCATAAAATTTAACAGTTAAACTTCAACAACCATAATAACATAAATCTCACAATAGGAAAATTAAATACTTATATTAAAAGAGTTAGAATCCTACCTGAAATCCGAAGTCGGAATCCAAACTGAATTATCTTCCTCGTACCAAAACATATTAATGTGTGTGTGTGTATATATATATGTGTGTGTGTGTGTGTATGATTAATGTTAACATATGGCCAATTTTATTTTATTTTTCCATTTTTCCATTTTTTTTTTTTTTTTTTTCCTCTATACCCATAATCGATTGCTTAATGGGTAAGAGTTGAAAAAATTATAAAAAACAAATACCCCATAATTATAAATTAATTCATATTAAATCCAATAATTAGACTTATCTTCCCAAAATTATCAAATATTTATTATTATACAGAATAACCCAAAAATATTAAACTTATATAAAATAATTTTTTCAAAAATATAAATTTAACATTTAACTCCAAAAATTATCAAGTATATATTTATACCACAAGTTCACAAAACCATCCTAAAAATATTAAATTTATATAAAATAATAATTTCAAAAAAATATAAATTTTAGGGGTATTACAGCATAGACGGCTCTCGCACAACTGACGGCTCTTAATGTAATAGAGGCATATGAAGCATGCACGTCATCAAATCATTGAATACTAGGAACACCTTTTTAAGATCGGTTAAATCTTTCCGCATTGAGCCTAACTCACTCCTAACCTTTTTCATCTTCGACCCATAGCCATCCAGAATATCTTGGTATTGATCCATCATCTTTCGAATGCCATCAAGATCACCCTCCCTAGCCTCTTCTTGCATCTTCTCTTTAGTCTCATCATTTCTTTCCAGATTAACGCAATTTTTCTCCATCTTTTGTGGTTCGACAATCGGCACGAGCAAAATCTAAAGCAAATAAAAAATGTGAATACAAACAATAATGACTAAAACATGAAAAAGAAAACAAATGAATGGAAAAAAATTGCAGAATGCAAAAAAGTACCTCCTCCATATCAAACACTCTTAATTATTCTAAATGACCAATAAGTTGTTTTATCTCGTCCTTACCCCCTAGTGTTTATATGGGGTAATGCTCTATTATTTTTGGGATGATGAACAACATCCCCAGCTGCGTTGTGTTATGAGACAACAGGAAGTTAGTTGGAAGTAAGATGAATATGCTACAAATAATATATCAATACTAGCATAATATAGCTTATCATCAACAGCAGTAGGCATCCGGGTGCCTCTAAAGTCGTGTTTTTTGTCATCTTCTTCAAACCAGCGCAAAGAAAATGGAGGGTGAAAGTCACCCAATTCCTGTTGGCGATTATATCCAACGGGTCTAAGGTTTGAAAGTAGGATAGCGACGCCTTTGTACTGCTAGTTAAACACAGGAAAGACCTAATCAACCACAACAAAAACTTGACTCGGAATTCTACCCCTCCGTCTCCATTTCACAGAGTTGATTCCTAAGGTCTTTGAGTACTACAGATTGCCCACCCAAACCAAGCAGACTCTTGAATTCCTATATGTTGTCAACCTTCCTAGCTTTCTTGACGGAGAATCCCTCATAACTTATTCTAAGGATATGGTACACATCCTTCGAAGTAATCTCCAACGTCCTGCCATGGGCTGTTAGACAACAAGAAACAAGGTCAAATCTTCGCACCAACCAACTCAATAGCGTCAACAACAGCTTCATAAAATTTATCCCGAGAACCCCTCCAAACCCCATTTCACCAACAGCTAATCTCTGCGGCTCAATCAGAGACTCAATTATACCCAATATGGAATAGATAGCTGGCCTCGTCCCAATGGGTGCCTTCAAGACAAACAATTCAAATTTTAGAAACATCATATATTTATAAATCTTCTCAGGTAAATTCATTAAAACTTGTAACTATTAACCCTAAACTTGTAACATTGAACAAAAAACTTGACCAATTATTCAAACCACTTGTATCTAGGACAAATGAAACTTGTAATGGATAGAAAACTTGTAACAAATTGTAACATTCGTCAAATAACTTGTAACTATTAACTCTAAACTTATAAACTTGGATGGAAAACTTGTAATGTTGTACAATGAAATTGTAAGATTCGTGAAAGAACTTGTAAAATGCTTCCAATGCAATTATGATTCATGAACTTAGACAAATTAAACTTGTAACATTACAAAAAAAATAAAAAAAAATAACTTAACTTATAAACAATTCTATAACACAATTGGTTAAACCAAGGATAAATAACTTACCTTATAACATTTACCTTTTATCGTTGGTGCATCACCACAGACATTCACTTCCTCCTTTTCGTCACAATCGTTGACAATGTTGTAATTGTCTTTAGTGCTAAAATATTAACAAAAGGATTAAATAAGTAGTAGACGCATGTCAAAATAAATACAAACGCATTGATTAATTTTAAGATAAATACTTACCCTGTACCCTTTATTGTTGACCTATTACCGGAGACTTTCGCTTCCTCCTCCAATGCATGTTTGTCAGCATTGCAATCAGCGTTGGCACTACAATACTAACAAAAGGATTAAATAAGTAGTAGATAAATACAAACACATAGATAAATGATAATATAAATACTTACCATGTTCCCTTTATTGTTTCCCTACCATCGGAGACTTTCGCTTCCTCCTCCAATGCACGTTTGTCAACATTGCAATCAAACATCGGCGCTACAATATTAACAGTAGCTCAACAAGTAGCAGACGCATGTCTAAATAAAATAAATACAAACGCAACAATTAATTTTCAAAGAAATACTTACACATAAATTTTGCGCCTCAAGTTTGCACTTCAAACCTCTTTTTTTTTGTTTTTTTACTGTCCATCTCCTTTACTTTCATCAACAAGAACAATTTATCAACAAATTAAAAGTACTTGACTTCACAAATATTATAACATAATGAATGAAACATGAAACCTAAATAGGCAAATATTCAAATGAATAGTAATTGTAAACTGCAAACTTAAGTTAAAACTTGTAAATATAGTTCTCTCAATAAAAAGTTAAGTTAATTAATGCTACTATTCAAATAAAAAATAATTAACCATCAAAACCACAAACTATAAACTAACAAATTGTATCACAATATTCAAACATTAATTTTCCGAAAGATGAAGTGACAATGAGAAAGAACAACCACCACAAAACTCATTATCAAGAAAAAAGAGGTATTGCCCGAGCATCATGCTAAAAAGTGATGGTGTTTAGTTATGCTTCTAAGTGATAGTTCACTACCCTAATCGCCACACCGCCATTCACACGCCAAACCAACCCCACCATCAGTGTACCAAGATGTTAAAAATCGACTTCAAATTCTAAAATTTGATTAAAAATCAAAACAAATAATAACTTAAACTTAACTGAGAATCTAAACTGAGATAATGCAATTCTAAATTCAACCAAATTGAAGATTCAAAAAACAGAGAGGAAGATGGATAGAGAGAGAGAGAGAGACGAACCAAGATTGTTCTTAACAAAATGGTCGTTGTGGTTCAATGAAGGGAATGTTCTTGTCTATGAAACCACTAAAGTGAAAGGGGGAGAAAGAAAGAAACCACCATCGGTGTGCCAACTCGGTTTAGAAATCAATTTCGAAATCCAAAATCGAATAAAAAGAATAAACAAAATTCAGTATATGTTGTTGCAGAAAATAAATAAAGTACGAGTTTACCAAAATTTCTTGGGATGAGTCGCGGACTAGGTCGTTCTCTTTAAGACGTTTCGCAGCTCTGCCCAAGAATGTGCAAGCAGTGTATCAGCCCCGTCGTCCCCAGGACAAAACAGCCCAGAATTCTTCTCTGTCTAGGACATTCTTTGCACTGTAGAAGTCCCGAAAACCAAACACCTCCACACACTGTTCGCAAAACGAACAAACTGCTCGGAATCCAAAATTGAACTGAAAAAATAGTACCGGAACAGATCGGAAAAATTTCGGAAGATCAAACCGAAAATGTTTCGAAACAGAAACAGAAACAAAGCTGAAACAGAAACAGAAACAAAGCCGAAACAGAAACAGTTCTGAAACAGGAGCAGAAACAGTGTTCTGTTTCTTTTTTTCTCTCTGAAAATTGAGGAAAAAAAAACTGGTATTTATAGGGGAAAAAAAATAACCGTTTTAATAAAATTAAAAACTGAAATTAATAAAAAAAAGTCAAAACGTTAAACAAAATTAATTTAAAACGTTAAAACGTTTTTATTAAATAAAACGTTTTTTTTTTTATTATTTTAAACGGTTCAATTTTTTTTTATTAACTAAAATATTTTTTTTTAATTAAATAAACTGTTTTTTAAAAAAAAAATTCTAAAAAATAAATAAGTGCCACCTCATCACATGCGCGACTCGACTCGGCACGGCACGGTTGGCCGGACGGACGGCGGCACCGGTGCGCGCGTGTGTGGTAAACCGGTAGGGATGTAACTCCTCTCCCCTCCACAAAATGTGGGTACCCCTTGGGGCACACCCCAAGTGTCTCACATACCCCTAGATAACCACTTTAATTTCACCTCTCCCAACCAATGTGGGATAAAAGGTTTTGAGGGAAAAAACCAATTTGACACATTTGGCACTTTCTATTCTAAAAATTAAATTAAAATTCATTTGTTTCAACAATCCCCCACTTGAATTTTTTAAAAAACAATTTTTTCATCGAGCAGTATAGTTCAATATAAGATTGTGCATAAGAAAATGTGTCTATCGACTTGAACCTTTACATAGTGAAGATGCATTAGATTATACTAGAGTAACTCGTAGTTTTGAACTCTATCTCTAACAACATCACACACACAACCCTATCAGGGTGTAGTCCAAAAGCCCGTGCTTTACGGCCATGCACGTGTATCCCAGTATAGTGAATGCTTTAGAGAATTTTGCCCAAAATTCCATAGGAAGCGGTCACACTTCCACATTCACATAGGTGAATCTATCAAGAGTACTCTTGTAGCTAGGTACTCCACTCCAAAATAGAGTATAGATCTCATTAAGAGTTAATAAAAGCTCAACCTTCGATCGCTTCAAGATATCATGCTTCAAACAGCACATTTATGAAATAGAACTCAAATTTATAGCATGATTTTTCTCATATCACTCCATGAGTTGTTATTACCCTTTGAACCTATTTCTTGGGATCTCCAGTCTATAGGTTGGGTTTCCCTCACAAGTGACTTGTCAATCTATGGGCTTGAGTCTCATTCCTTTCGAGGTTTTGTAAACCTTTTCTCGAGCTAATCCTTTCGTCAAATGATCGGCTAAGTTATCATCAGACCGTACATGATCCACTCTCACAGCCCCTGTAGAGATATACTCCCTAATAGTGCTGTGTTTGCGACGTATTTGTCACTTTTTTCCGTTATAATAACGGTTCTGAATCTTTGCAATAGCCGCGGTACTATCACAATGGATCAAGACAGCTGGAATCGGTCTCTCCCATAAAGGGCTATCAGAAAGCAGGCTCCTTAACTACCCTGCTTCCTCACTAGCCGAAGCTAGTGCAATCATCTCAGACTCCATAGTAGATTGAGCCAAAATAGTCTGTTTCTTAGATTTTCAAGAAACAGCTCCACCAGCTATACTAAATATATAACCGCTAGTTACCTTAGAGTCATCTGAAAGAGTGTTCCAATCAACATCGCTATATCCTTCCAGAACAGCGGGAAACTTCTGATAATGTAATCCAAGGTTCATAGTTCTCTTTAGATATCTCATAATCCTATCAATAGCATGTCAATGCTCAATACTAGGTCTACTTGTAAACCTGCATAGTAATCCCACAGCATACGCTATGTCGGGCCTAGTGCAGTCAGTGGCATGTCGGAGACTGCCTATGATGCTCGCATACTCAGTTTGTCTAACACCGTCACCGGTGTTCTTGAACAACTTCACACTAGGGTCATAAGGAGTACATGCTAGTTTACAATCAAAATAATTGTATTTCTTTAGAATCTTCTCTATATAATGAGATTGGTCCAAAGAAATTCCATGTTTAGACCTATTTATTTTAATACCAAGGATTACACTTGCTTCACCAAGATCTTTTATATCAAAATTAACACATAGCATGGATTTTACATTATTCACAACATGGATATTGGAACAAAAAATTAGCAAGTCATCCACATAAATACATATAATAGTGCAAACATCACTTTCATTTACTTTAAAACCATGTGAAATGACTAGATTATTAAATTTCTCATGCCATTACTTAGGTGCTTGTTTTAAACCATAAAGAGATTTATCTAATTTGCATACTTTGTTTTCTAGACCAAGAATAACAAATCCTTCAGGTTGGTCCATATAAATCTCTTCTTCTAATTCACCATTCAAAAAAACAGTTTTAACATCCATTTGGTGTACAATAAGATTATGAATTGCAGCAAGAGATAAAAGTACACAAATAGATGTAATTCTAGAGACAGGTAAGAAAATATCAAAGAAATCTACATTCTCTCTTTGTCTAAACCCTTTGGCTACAAGACGAGCCTTATATTTATCAATGGTTCTATCGGGATTCAATTTCTTCTTAAGAATCCATTTACATCCTATTGTTTAACAACCAGGAGGTAAATCTACTAAATGCCAAATTCTATTTGACTCGAGAGAGTCTAACTCGTCATCTATAGCCTCTTGCCATAAACTGGCATCTATAGAGGATAATGCCTCTTTGAGGGTAAGTGAATCCTCCTCTAAGGTATATGCATAGAAATCCGAACCAAAGTCTTTAGCTATACGAGGTCGTTTACTCCTTCTAGGTTCAATATCTAGTTCCTTATTAGATTCATTAATCCTAATGATAGGTTCATTACTAGAAGTCGAGCCCCCACTATTCTTCAATTTGAAAGGAAATTTATATTCATAAAAATCAACATCATTTGATTCAATGATAACTTTATCTTTCAAATCATAAAATCTATAAGCTTTGCTATTTACCGCATAACCAATAAAAACACATTCATAAGCTCTACTGGCAAGTTTTCTTCTTTTGGGGTCAGGAATTCGAACATATGCCAAACAACCCCAAGTTTTAAAATAAGACAAATTTAGTTTCTTATTTTTGAAAACTTCATAAGGTGAAATTTTACTTTTCGATTTGGGAACTCTATTAAGTACATAGCAAACCGTTAATAAAATTTCACCCCACCAGTGAAAAGCTGTATCGGAGTTAAGTAAAATAGCAACTACTGATTCAGCAAAAGTTCTATTTTTTCTTTCAGCCTTACCATTCATTTCAGGAGAATACGGTGCAGTTTTTTCATGAATAATCCCATGAGAATTATAAAAATCAATAAAGATATCAGAATCATATTCTGTTCCTCTATCACTACGTAATCTCTTAATTTTCTTATTGCATTGATTTTCAATCTCAGTTACAAAGTTCTTAAACATATCAAAAGCTTCACTTTTATTTTTCATGAGATAAACATAAGTAAAATTAGAACAATCATCTATGAATGTAATAAAATACCGTTTACCATTCCTAGTCAAGACTTCATCAAATTCACAAATATCAGAATGTATCAAGTCAAGAGATTCCGATTCTCTAATTACTGATTTATGAGGGGTTTTAGTAATTTTAGCTTGACTACAAAATTCACATTTTTCAAAATCATTCAAAGACAATTTAGGAATTAGTTCTAAGTTGCTTAAGTTTTTAATAATGCGTTTGTTAACATGACAAAGTCTAGCATGCCAAATATTAAAAGAACACAACATGTAAGCAGAAGAAGAAATTTTATTAATTTTAACATTCAGTTTGAACATTCCATCAGTTGCATATCCCTTCCCAACAAAAATATTATTTTTGGTTAAGGTGTACAAATCAGCCCCAATAGTTTAAGTAAAACCCGCCTTGTTTAGAAGATAACCCGAAACCAAATTCTTTCTCATCTCTGGAGTATGCAGAACATCTTTAAGGATGACTGTCTTTCCAGAGGTAAACTTTAATTCCACTTCACCAGAACCGGCAACAATAGTGGAGTGGGAATCACCCAACAACACTTTCTTGTCTTCACTTTTAGAATAAGATTTGAACATGGTACGATCATAGCAGACATGGCGTGAAGCACCAGTGTCTACCCACCACCCTTCGGATCCACCAACTATATTGATTTCAAAAATCATAGTTATAAGTTGGTCCTCGGTAAGATTCGCCTGTGGAACAGGACGACGTCTTTGCCGGCAGTTCCGAGCCAAATGGCCTGCCTTCCCACAGTTATAACAAGTAAACTGTTCAGAATTATTTCTTGAAGGGAGTTTGTTTCTATTCTGATTTTGATGCACATTTCTGTTCTGGTTGTTGTGGTTGCGATTCTGATTTTGGTTTTTCATATTTTTCCATTTAGGTTTCAGAATAGCGTAAGATGGTTTTTTGTGAGCATTGTTAGTAACAACAAGCACTTCATCTTTCTGATCTTGTTTTCGGGCCTCCTCCTCAATCCGAAGACGAGTGATCAAACTTTCTAAAGAAAACTCTTTAATTTTATGCTTTAGAGTATTCTTAAAATCTTTCTAAGAGGGGGGTAATTTGTCAATTAAAACAGCAACTTGAAATTGTTCATCAAGGGACATACCTTCAGCAATTATTTCGTGAGCGATTTTCTGAAGTTCATGAGACTGAACCTCAACTGATTTGTCGTCGGTCATTTGGTATTTCAGATACCGACTAACAGCATATTTTTTACTTCCAGCCTCCTCAGTGTCGTATTTCTTTGAAAGAGCATCCCAAACTTCTTTTGCAGTTTTGTTAGAGCAGTAATAATCATACAGATCATCAGACATACCATTAAGAATAAAATTCTTACAACGGAAATCATTTTCCTCCCAAGACTTAACTTCTTGAATCTGAGCGTCTGTAGGAACTTGAGGTAATTGAGGTTTTTCGATTGTACAGACATATGCTACTTTTTCGATAGTAAGAAAAAATAACATTTTCTGTCTCCATATTTTAAAATGAAACCCTTCGAAACGAAAGGGTTTGTTGAGATCAACAGTTACTTGTTTAAAATCGTGATCAGCAGACATCTTAGCAGATATTGAACGTCTTAAAATTGTTATTGCAGAAAATAAATAAAGTACGAGTTTACCAAAATTTCTTGGGATGAGTCGCGGACTAGGTCGCTCTCTTTAAGACGTTTCATGGTTCTGCGCAAGAACGTGCAAGCAGTGTATCAGCCCCGTTGTCCCCAGGATAAAACAGCCCAGAATTCTTCTCTGTCTAGGACGTTCTTTGCACTGTAGAAGTCCCGAAAACCAAACACCCCCACACACTGTTCGCAAAACGAACAAACTGCTCGGAATCCAAAATCGAACTGAAAAAATAGTACCGGAACAGATCAGAACAATTCCGGAAGATCAAACCGAAAATATTTCGGAACAGAAACAGAAACAGAAACAAAGCCGAAACAGAAACAGTTCTGAAACAGGAGCAGAAACAGTGTTCTGTTTTTTTTTTCTCTCTGAAAATTAAGGGAAAAAAACTGGTATTTATAGGGAAAAAAAAAAAAGAACCGTTTTAATAAAATTAAAAACTGAAATTAATAAAAAAAAACGTCAAAACGTTAAACAAAATTAATTTAAAACGTTAAAACGTTTTTATTAAATGAAACGTTTTTTTTTTTTATTATTTTATTTTATTTTAAACGGTTCAAATTTTTTTTATTAACTAAAACAGTTTTTTTTTAATTAAATAAACTGTTTTTTTTTAAAAAAAAAATCCTAAAAAATAAATAAATGCCACCTCATCACACGCGCGACTCGGCACGGCCGGCCGGACAGCCGGCGGCGGCGGCGGCGCGCGCGTGTGGTAAACCGGTAGGGATGTAACTCTTCTCCCCTCCACAAAATGTGGGTACCTCTTGGGGCACACCCCAAGTGTCTCACATACCCCTAGATAACCACTTTAATTTCACCTCTCCCAACCAATGTGGGATAAAAGGTTTTGAGGGAAAAAACCAATTTGACACATTTGACACTTTCTATTCTAAAAATTAAATTAAAATTCATTTGTTTCAACAGTATAAAAACAGAAAAACGTAAGCCATCTACTTCCAAATATAGGGTTTTGAAACCACAGACGAAGAGGGAGAGAGAGAGGGAAAGAGAAAAACAAACCTGATGTTCTTCACGAGAGATGAGGATGCTCTTCACAACCAAAACACTAAGCCACGAGGAGTAAGATAGAGAGCAACAACCCTAGACCAGCAGAAGCCACCACTAAAACGATCACCACACCAAGAGAGAAAGAGAGAACAATGGAGAAGCAGAGGACAGATGGCAGAGTGACAGGACCGAAAGTTGAGAAGATGAGAGAAGAAATGCATCTAACTAGCGGGATAGAGGCAAACAAGATAAGCATTTGGTATTTTTTATTTTTATTTTAAAGTTTAGAGGTGGTTTTGGATATTTTTTTGGGTGGTTTTGACTTTTGTAAAATGGATGGCTGAGAAATCTCAGTCCCCTGTCTGGCTTGTATGCATACAGTCAAAACCAGGGTTGTATTGTAGTCTATCCTCAAAATTATCATTGTATTTAAGTGAAATCATAACTAATAACATGATTGTAGTAAGCGTGTCTATCCGGTACACAGAAAACGAAGAGTTTTCCAATCAGCATTTCCTATGAGGTGAAAGGGTCACTGCCAAACAAATTTCTGTACGCTTCTGGGATTGAAAGAATTCATGGCCACAAGGCTTGTTAAATGTCCAATTGCAGCCTCCCATGTGGGCCGTCCCCCAGTACCCAGCATTAGAAAGATGATGACTCTCCGTCTCTCAACCATTCATACATGGAACAAGCAATCTGGTTTTAGAACCATTTCCACCAAGAAAGTTGCAGAACGGAGTTCTGCTTTTCTCGGAGGCGATGAAGAAACAAGAAGTGAAGATCCATCAGATAATACGACGGTTACCCAATTCAAATCAGACCTATACACTGCTGTTCAAGGTAAATTTCTGACATCCAAAATAAAACTACTTTTTCTAAACAACGTTTTGAGCTTGGAATTGAAATGGGTTGCATTTGAATATCACGAAAAAGGCATTAACAGAGGAATTTTCGGAGTCCGATCTGAGAAGAAGTCTGAGATTCAAGATTTGGTGAGGCTGTTGGAGTCTCAAAATCCAACCCTTGAACCAACTCAATATCTAGAGAAGGTAAAAAAAAAAAAAAAACCCATTTTCTCAATTGATTCTATTTTAAAATTTCGAAATGTAATTCCATAATGGTAGTTTAAAATTTCGATATATATAATGTGGTAGGTAGGAGGCTGCTGGAAGCTTGTTTACAGTACAATAACCATCACCGGGTCGAAAAGAACGAAGCTAGGATTGCGCGATTTTATAAATTTGGGGGACTTTTTGCAAATTATTGACGTTGCAGAGGTAATGAAAATTTGTTTTTGTTTTTTTCCAATTGAGGATTTTTTTTTTATTATTAATTTTAAAACTAAATCTTCAACACTTGTGATGTGAAAATGGAGGGTAAAGCAGTTAATGTGATCAAATTCAGTGCAAGAGGACTCAATCTGTTGAATGGGCAATTGACAATTGAAGCCTCGTTCAGGATTGCTTCCAAATCAGTTAAAGACTTAACCTTTTCCGTGGTTTTATATTCTCTTGTGTAGAAATTTATTTAAGGGTACTCGTACTAATCAATTTTTTTTCCTTTTTTTATTTTTTATTGACGATTGAAATTTTGTAATTTTGAAAATGCATAGAGAGTTGATATTAGTTACGAAAACTCGACAATCACTCCTGATCAGGTATGCTGTATCTAATGCTTTCCTTTTTTCTTTTTCTTTTTTTTTCCTGTGTTTGGGGGTCTAATGTGTGCTCAATAGTTGATGAATATTTTTCGAAAAAATTATGATCTTCTGCTCGGTGTATTCAATCCAGAGGGATGGCTTGAAATCACGTATCCTTTTCAATTATTATTTTCTTAATTTGTTCTTCTTAGATCTCGTGCATTGATTTGCATGTAAGTAGAAGTCAACACTTGTAACCCAGTAAATATGTATCTAATTTAAAAAAAAAAAAAATGATTTGTTTATTCTTGATGTTTGATATGGTAGATATGTGGATGATACTTTGAGGATAGGGAGAGATGATAAAGGCAATGTCATCATACTAGAGAGATCAGAAGAAACTGCACCATAATTTGATTTATGTATATTATCACCTTGCCCATAATATGTATTTTCGCTACAATTCTTGTTGCATTATTTTGGCAGAATGATTAGCTTTGAATGTAATGTTTGAAGGTTGATTTAAAAAAGTAAAAAGAAAGTTTTTTTAAAGGAAAAAAAAAAGTTTTCCAAAAGGTTACGAATGGCTAAATTTCACCTGACTTCTTTACACAATAAAAAAAAAATTAAAAAAAAATTCATGACAACACATGTATTTGAAGATATACCATACCCGAGTATCCCGATATTCGGAACACCGGGAATGATTTTTATTTTTTATTTTTTTAGTCCCGGCGTTCTCAAAAAAATACAAACGGTCGTTTGTGGTGACCAAGCCCAAGGGGTTTAGTCTCGGCGTTCAAAACGCCAAGACTAAGTCCTTTTTTTTATTGCCCAGAAGAGAGAACGAAAAAGAACAAAGGCCAAGAAAAAAATTCAAGCATTTTTACACTTTATACTCCTAAAGTTTGAACATTTTTTTTTTGTTTTTTTAGTTTTTACTCTTTTTTTTTTAATTTCATTTTTTTATAAACAAAACTTGGCTGTTAATTTTTTTTTTTTTTATTGTTGTAATTTAAATTTAAAAGTGAGGTCAAACGGTCGATCGAATAAGTCAAACGTTTGACTGGTTAAAGTAATGAGATAAAAAAAATCTGAAAACTAATCCAATCAGTCGACCGACTTAATAAATTAGTCGACCGTTGAAAATAGTGGGTTCAAATTGCGTATTTTGATCTAACCTGTCAACCAAATGGGACATCCTGTTGACCAAATTTGAATGGTGCTTCCTGTCTACCAAATTCAATTTGGTCGACAAGATGTCCCATTCTGTCGACCAAAAATTGAATTTGGTTGACAGGATGTCTCATTCAGTCGACAAAAATTTGAATTCGGTTGACCAAATATTGAATTTGGTTGATAGGATGTCTCATTCGATCGACTAAAAATTGAATTCGGTAAACCAAATTTAATTTTTGGTCGACCGAATTTGACACCCTGTCGACCAAATTCAATTTTGGGTCGACTGAACTAAATTTTTGGTTGACAGAATGGGATATCCTATTGACCAAATTGAATTTGGTTGACTGAATTGAATTTTTTGTCAACCGAATGGGGTATCCGGTTGACCAAATTCAATTTTTGGTCGACCGAATGTGACATCTTGTCGACCAAATTCAATTTTTGGTCGACAGAATAGGACATCATATCGACCAAATTTAATTTGGTCGATAGGATGTCCCATTCAGTTGACAGGTTATATTAAGGCATGCAATTTAAATCTACTATTTTCAATGGTCGACTGATTTGTCAAGTCGGTCGACTGACTGGATTAGTTTTCAGAATTTTTTACCTCACTACTTTAACCAATCAAACGTTTGACTTATTCAATCGACCGTTTGACCTTATTTTTAAATTCAAATTATAACAATCAAATAAACTAAAATTAACAAACAAAAAAAAGTTTTGTTTTTAAAAAACGAACTTAAAAAGTAAAAACTATAAAAACAAAAAAAATAAAAAAAAAAATCAAAGTAAAATAATGGTCAAACTTTAGGAATATAAAGTGTAAAAAATGCTTGAATTTTTTTTCATGGGCTTTCATTTTGGTTCTCTCTTTGCTCTTTCTCTTCCTCCCTGTGTCTCTGTCGGCAAGGAAAAAAGGGACTTACTAAGCCCCTTGGGCTTGGTCACTACAAAAGGTGTTTATCAAACACCGTTTTTTTTTTGTCTCGGCGTTCTGAACGCCGGGACCAAAAAAATAAAAATAAAATCAATTTCGGTGTTCCGACCTCTGAGATATTCGGGTATAATAAATAACTTCAAATACACGTGTTGTCAGGATTTTTTTTATAAAAAATATTTATTGTGTAAAGAATTCAATTTCACCTAGCGTGTAATTCCACTTTGCTGCTAAATAGCCTAATAAGTTTGTTTTATTTTACTTTAAGCCTTTTAACTATTTAATTGATTTTAATTGGTCTTTCTATTCCAGCAAATAGTATTTATATATATACTAGCGTATAACCCGTGCCTGAAGGCACGGGTGTAAAATAAATTGAACCTATTTTATATATATATATATATATATATATATATATATATATATATATATATATATATATAACCTCTTATATTTACACAACATTCTAATGACGAAAGAAACAGAGGAGCTCAGAGGTCCAACAATGACGAATGCGGAGTCAGTAATGGAAGAGAAGATTCACCAGTGCCTTATTTGTTTCTGTCTTTTTTCCTCTGGTCAGGCACTCAACGGCCATAAAAGAACACATGGAATTGCTTCATTGACATACTCTTCCTCCTGCTACTACTACTAAAGTAAATCATCTTCACCTTCATCACCATTTTTATCCTCAAAATACTTTCGAAGAACACATAATAAAAATAAAATAAAATTTACCCATATAATATAGCACGTGCATCTCACGTGCTAAAATCCTTCCAAATTAACACTACTATTTGATAAAAGGGTTACATAAAAAATTGACAATAAAAGAAAGGATGACATTGAAAATAAAATAAAATTGCAGGGCTACATAAAAAACAAATAGCAAATAGGAGGATAAAAAATATATAATTTGTGCAATCAATAAAAAATTCAAAATTAAATTATTATTTCATTTTTAATCCTGTTTATTAGATTTTATGAAAACATTAATATTCAATTTCTTAATAGATCAAAAAACTAAGAAATGAAATCAAATCTATGAATATATTTGTTAGGAAAATCAAAGAAAAAAATGAGAGATTAACAGAAATGAAAAACTAATAAATAAAAGTACTCTAATTGCAATTGCGTATGAAGATACTACAAGCTGTGGTAGACCATGGTGGAGCGACTGAAGTGATCTTTGCACCATAGTACATCAGATGGAGATGGTTTTTTCTTATTCGTGTTGTATTTGTTTTCTTGCACTTTGTCCCCTAAAAATTGAATAATTGGCAAATTCTGGAAAAGAATTGAAATATTTTTTAATTTTCTTCCTGGATTTTTATTTTTCGCCTCAATTTTTTATTTTTATTTTGTTGGAAACACAAACAAAAAAAGGGAAGTAGAAATAGTAAGGCGGCATTTGTTTAGTGTTTCTATTCCCAAAAAAGGTAAGAACAAAAACAGAAATATGGGAACGAAAAATATGTTCTTGTTTTTTACCCAATTCTTAAGAATAGAACAAAAACCAAAATTTGGGAACAAATAAAAACACTAATCGAGTAGACTGACCCAAGTACTTGGCGGTAGCTTTCGCCAAAGCTCCATCGGAATCAGCACCAGGGATGGCAACCATCATTAACTTCCTTGCACCCTAAAATTCCAAACCCAAAGAAAAAATTAATCACATAGAAAAATAATAAACAAATGATTAAGAGGTTGGAGCTTGGTTTAAATATGAACAAATTCATGTGGCAAATATGAACAAATTCAATATCTAAAACCCAATTTGATGGCAATGGTGATGAGATTGCGAGATTTTTCCATTCCAATTTCAAGATTTGAAACCCTAAACGTTCAGATCTAAAACCCAAATTCGAAAATTTAAAAAAAAATAAAATCGTAAGGCAGAGAGCATACCTGAAGGTTTTGAGGTCGGCGCGAGCATCAACAGTGGGTTTTAGATTAAATTACATATGGAAAATGGTCTTCATGAGCAAACCAACGCAATTTCTTTGAATTTCATTTCTCATGGCGATGGAAAGAGAGAGCGATCACTGGGCATTCAAGAAATTAGGAAAGGAATAAGGAATTATAATGCCACCAAAAAAAAAAAAAAAAAACAGGGTAAAAAAAAAATTAAAAAATTTGAGCGAATCCCTCAACTGCAATGAAAAAGGAATGAAAAAAGTTAATTAGGATGTTTAAAAATGAAAAAAGAAAATAATATTTATTTATGGAAGTAATTAAAGTTTAATTCAAAGGTTAATTAATTAAATTAATTTTTTTAATTAAAAAAATGAGTTAATCATTTGTCCAAAATTGAGTTAATTTCTTTATGTTTGTCCTAATCATCAAATTTATTTAGCCTCGTCAACAATTTTGTTTGTCCTAGTCATATTTTTTGTCTTAATCATAAGTTTATCTTAGTCAGCCAAAAAGTCATCCTATTTTATATAATAGATATATATATATTTCTTCATCCTCTCTCTCTCTCTCTCTTCATGTGTTTTCTCTTTTTCAAAGAAAAAGAACAATTTGTTGTAGCAGGGAAGGTAACAACGCGTGGTTCAACAGCAAATGAGGCAAGATAACAAGCAATTGCACCGAAACCAGGAGCAGCCGAAGCTGGCAAAGCCGAACCCAGGTGGCCCGTCGTTTATCTTACTCACGAAGAAATTAGTTTTTTTTTTTTTTACAAATAATATTTGCCAATAGTACACATAATAAGATCATTCTAATAAGATCTTTCCAAACCCTGGAAGAAAGACAGGCACCACCATCACCAACTCCGACGAAAGCCACCCATTTCCAGTGGAAGCGGAACAATACGATTATTTTTGGTGAAAGAGGCAACCAATCTACTCAACGAAACTCTGAAATCATTTTCTTCCTCGTTGACCCTATCCAATTCCCCATCCATTTGGGACAAATTGGGATCGACGAGTTGATTAAATTATTTGCGTGGGTGTGCGATGTTTGATTAAAATTTCAAGATTGGACTTAAAACTTGGGATCGGTTGAGCTCTTTCCGCATACATGTAGAGGGACTTACTTCTCTGCCTCAATCGGGACTATACGAACAGGGGCATTCCATACACTTGGAGTGGAGGTGATAAGGTGAAGACATTTGGGCTTGGCCAACAGAAGACGTGGCGCGTGAGCACCATGAAGCAATTAGGGTTTGTTCTTGATATTTCGATCTACGATGTGCCGATAAAAGGTCTATGTAAGGACAGAGAGATTGAAATCGGTTGAATATCTATATTTCAGGCGAAAGACTGTTTTCTTATGTCATTGAAGGTTAGCACTTCGTTTCCGATGGCGATAAAGCTGATTTTGATGGCCGGCAAGTAAGAAGAAGAGAGAGAGAGAGAGAGAGAGAGAGAGAGGACGAAGAAGTGAAAGGAGGAGATTCGGTGAAGAGAGAGAACAAAACAGAAAAGAAAAAAAATTATATAAAAAAAACTATTTTGTTTGTGTTAGTTTGGATAAAAAAACTAACATAAAGATCAATTAAAATAAATTATATATTAAGACGAAATAAATTTATTGAACTATATAAAAACGTATCAATAATTAGATGGTTTAAAAAATAATTTGTATTTTTAATAATGAAATTTAGAACCTAAATTTGTTTTTTCCGTTTTTTTTAATTTGGTTGAATTTGTTTAATTTTATTTTCACAGTTAGCCAGCTGAATTGCATGTTAGAAAAAAATTGAGGATAAGGAAAATATTATATCACACTTTATACCTTTAAAGAGATATATTGTGATTGCAGTGTATTCAGTGACAGATCGATTAAAATCAATCAATCAGACTAAATTGATACGAAATACAAATATTAGGGGGCACTTGATGAAAATTAAAATATGATCTGACAAACTGTGAAAACATCCAAACATTAAGGGTACACAGTGTAATTTAGCCTATAAGTTCGAAATTGTCCCGCAACGTTTTCCAAGTTTTTTCTTACTTTTAAACAAAAAGGAAAAAGGAAATTGAAAAGTGACATTTCTTTTTCACTTAAAGAGTATTTTTTTTAAATAAAATAAAAATAAATATATATTTTTTTATAAGAAATATGCCTGGGACACGTTTAATAATATTTTTAGCGCATTTTTTTGCTTTTAAAAAAAGAGAATTTTATTATTTGGTCCTTAGAAGATAGTGTATTGAAAAAATATCATCCACATACCTACATTAAGTTTTTGATTCTCATAGACTTCTTAGAATTTAGTCCCTAGTCATTACTCCTTATTTGTGTTATATTTACAATTTATGTCATTATGTTAAAAAGTGTGACTGTTCATTTTTTTAAAACTCATCAAATCACCAAAATCACCTCTCACGATTCACAGTTGATAAAAAAAAAATACATCAAATTAATCTACGAAAAATATTCTTTCTAACGATATGAATTTCAATTTTTTTGGTAATTTTTTATTAATTTGTGAATGTTCATGTTTTTGGGAAAAAAATTAAGATAAGAAAACGAGAGCAAATCAACATGAAGATTCAACCCAATTATAGATCTAGAATGTTTTAGATATAAAAATAAAGAAAAAATTTCATGAACATTCTTAATACTGTCTGAACAACAAATGAAAATTTGAGAATATTCACAAAAATCACAAATTCAAAATATATCTAATAAAAATCAAACATGAATATTCACCAAAATCGCAAAATCAAACATTCACCAACTCACACATTGAGACTGAACATCATATCTATGTATTTTGACATGAACATTCACCGAGATCTGAAAAATAGAGAGAGCAAAACCAAATCTGAGAACGTTCAAATCAGATCTGAGAATGAGAAATAACTCAATATGAACATTCAAACAAACACATAACACAATCAATGAAATAACAGCAAAAACAAAACATCCATTGCAAAACATTCACAGAAACACAAAAACACACATAAACATTCATAGAAAACAAAGAGACATACCAATATGAATATTCACATAAGATGAACAGACGACTGTTGTGAACATCCATCGCCAAATCAATCACCGCAAAATCGCCTGTTGTGAACATCCACCGCCAAATCTTTCACCGCAATGCACCGCAACCCACCATTGCAACAACCGTCTTCAGCGACGGTTCATCAATCGTCGTCTTCGTCCACTGACCGCCGTTTAAACAAGATCTGAACAACAGTCGTGACCATCGTTCATCGTCTTCGCAAAATCAGAGCACGATGGCAATGGGCTGTTCATGGTCTTCGCAAATCAGAGAATGACGGCGACGAGCGGCTCATCGTCTTCGCAAATAGGGAGCATGGCGGCGATGGGCCAGTTCTTCGTGTTCGCAAATCGGTCGTCTTCGCTATCACTTCTTCGCGGTCACAAATCGGTCATTCATCGTTCACGGTGGTTGACGATCATCGTCTAGCAGCGGGGGAAGTCATCGTCTGGCTGGGCGGCGGTGAGCGGCAGTAATCATTCTTCGGCTGCGGTTGAGAGAGCTCATAAGGAATTGGGGGAGCGGCTGAGAAAGCTCACGATTTAGGGAATGAAATTAATTTAGAACCTAGGGTTTTGATAGATATATGGAAGCGTGTTATTACCCATTCAATTTTTTATTTTATTTTTAAAAGGATCTTTCACTAAGAATGTGTCTAAAATGGTTTAAAAAATATCTTTTTTCAAAAATAAGTTAATTGAGGAAAGAAAAAACTAAATTTAGTCTAAACAATAAAAAAATCCTTAAAAAAATAACTAAAAATAACGACTTTGTTTTACACTTAAAAATGTACTTTTATAAATTAAGAAAAAGTTTTTTTTTTTTCAATTTCTTTTTGATATTCATGTTAGGAATTTTAACTAAAGTTCCTACTGTCTCTTTCCTAAAATATACACTTATTTTTCTATACATTTATTTTTTCAACGCGCGTAACTTCTAGTGTTTTTGTTACTAATGATAGTTGATATGAACAAGATTTGCAACACAAAGTGAAAATGAAGATTAAAGAGATTAGGATAGGGTTTGGCAATTGGCCGGGTCGGGCGTTGACTGGTCAACAGTCCGCCCAATAGACCCGCAAATCTTCGCATACTCGGGCTAGGGCTCGGAACCAACATTTCAGTTCAATTTTCTAACTTTAAATTTCAAATGAACAAAATGGTTGAAATATCCAATGGACCAAACTAAGAGTTATTTTCAATTGTTAAAATGTCAATAGTAAATTATATTTGGCATTTTAAATTTTAAAACATTTAATTTTTTTGAAGATTTTTTTCTTTAATTAAACTTATTTTAAACATTAAAGTTATATTTTTTTTTTTACTTTAAGAATTTATTAAAATTTTTACATTATTAACTTAAAAATAAACTAAATTACATTTATAATTAAAAAAAAAAAAAAAGGTATTCTATTCAAAGTTTTCCAATTTCAAGCTTAACAAAAGAAAATTCAAAAATGAATAGGGATATTTTTTTGGGTAATTAATTTTTTAGTCCTCTATAGAGACCCAATAGAGAAAAAAAATCTCATGACATGAACAATTAAATTTTCTGACCCCACCAAATTTTTAGAAAAAAATCCTTCATTATGCCTCTCTCTGTTAACATTTATTTACAAGTCTGTCATTTTGTCATTATTCAACAAGACAAATTTGAACAATAAAAGATGTTAACGTTAACGTAACTTGTTCAAGTAAATACCACTTACTTATATTACAATATTACATTAGAATTGGCGTTAACGTTGTTGAATCCATTTTTTTTTGTTAACGCATTGTCTTCCAATCTATCTGTTTGTGCATTACATTAATGTTAACTCATTTTATCACCAGACGTATTGTATATTTTTTATCTTAAATATTTATCACATTTTGTGTGTGTGTTAACGTTAATACATTTTTTTGTGTGTTTCATATTACCGTCTCTTTCATTATTTGTTTTGTATGCATTAACGTTAATGTTAGTTGCATTAATGTTAACGCAAATACAACCTAGCACATTAACTTAATTGCGTTAACGTTAATGCGATTACAACCCAACACATTTAATTTTATTGCGTTAACGTTAACATAATTACAATCTAACACACTTAACTTAATTGTGTTAACGTTAACGCAATTATAAACCCAATACATTTAGTTGAGTTAACGCTCAACACATTTAGTTGTGTTAACGCTCAACTTTAGAGAGTGAGTGAAAGAGAGAGTAAGCTTAGAGTGAGAGAGAGAGAGAGGGTGAGTGATAGTTAATATAAATAAGAGAGATGGTTTATTCAGGGGTACATATGTCTTTTTAGTGTTCTTTTTATTTTTTTGGAGGACTAAAAACTTAAGTGATTGTACTATTTGGTCTAAATCCTAACCAAACATATGAAAATGATTTTTTTCTCAATGATCTCTCTATGAGGGACTATATAATAAAAAACTCTATTTTTTTTTATTAACCGTAAAACAATTATATCACTATTCATTAAAATTCACTAAGTAGTAATTAGTAAATGTGGATAAGCAACTATATCGCTACAAAAATGTATACATCCCAATTAAGTTGACACATAAACATTTGACAACCATTTGTATTACTATCAACCCAAAATAAATTAATTCATCAATTTTCAATCAACACATTTATCTAGATAACTAGAAGGTTCTGATAACTATATTCATTTGACCGTTATTACATATTTCATTTGAACATCAATAATAACTAACGATTAAAATTAACATTTTGCAGATATTTAATAATGCAGATATTTAATGTGAATATCAATAATAACTAACAGTTGAATATCACCAATAACTAACAATCAAGACTGAAACTTGAATCCATATAAAATAAAAAGACCTTACACGGATTATATACAAGTAATAAATAAATTGCGTTATAATTCAGATATGAAAATAAGTATCACTTCACTTATATTATAATTCCCAACACGAAAAAGAAAGATTATACATTCTTTACAAATGCATGTTATTTATATACTTAAATAGAGCTTTACATAAATTCTCTTTTTTATTTGGGATAATAATACTTTTGACCCTTTACAAATGGAGTCGGTGTTCAATTAGAACCCCGAATTTAAAAATAAACACATCCCAATTCAAATTAGAATCCCCATAATGCACTACTTTTTTATTTTTTTACCATGGAGCAACATTAATTAATCCAGCACAATCAACACGGTAGAATAATCCTCCATGGAGCAGAACTAATTAATCCATCCACAGTAAGCAAGTAGGCAAAACGATCAAAGATATGTTTCCCCAAGTGGATCAATTGAGACAAATTATCATTTAAAATGCAAAACAACCATTTTAAGTCAACAATTAAATTCCAGTAGAGAAAGAAAAGCAAGACCAAAATTATCATTATTCAGATTCATAGCTAATATCCAACAAAGATAAGAAATATCAAAAGAGATTTTATTATGCATGGAAGAATATACACGTATAACAAATTATGCCACTTGGGAGAAAACGATCAAAATGATAAGCTGTGGGAGCCCAATTTGAATCAAACATTTCAAAGAGACATTCCAACAGTCCGATTCGAATTAGACAGGTTTGATAATCGAACCTGCAGAGAATAGCCAAACAAAACCTAGGTGGTAGAGGTGAGAAATCGAGAGGGTCCAAATTCTATCAATAAAAATCATAAAAAAATGCAAATGCTGTTGTGAAATGCAACAACTCCCAAACAAAAACGAAACATACAGAAAATCAAAATAAAACCAATCCCAAAACAAAACCAAATTAATTAGGAAAAAAATAGAAGGAAATAATAAATAAAACATACCTAAAGGCTGAAAATTGAGATTTGAGGGCAAACCTGAATATGAAAACGGAACCCAAAATTGAAGATCAAAATGAAAACAAACTTGAAAACATAACAAACTGTAGTAGTAAGATGCAAATACAAAAATTAACATAACAGTGTTAGGGGAGTATATAAAAATTCCAATGGTCAAATCAAAAGTAAACACATTCCTAACAAATTAATTTAAACAAACTAAATAAATAACAATCAAGAAGAACAAAATCCTAAACACATTAACAATTTAAAAATATTAAGCAAACAAACTGTAAATTTCACCAAAAAAAACCCAGACTTACTGCAGTGCCGTAGTCCTCCGTGAGCCGTTTGCAGTCATCTCCGGTCGTCGTCATCGCTTAGTGGTTGCCGGTTGGACTGAGATCGTACAAAAAAACAATTCAAGAATTCAAATTATACATAATATACAATCAAGAACTCAAGAATAAAGTCATACCTAAAATTAACAATTATATAAATAAAAATAAAGAACAAAACCCTAAACACAATCAAGAACTCAAGAACAAAATCACACCTAAAACAGCTTGACCAACCTGACTATTGATCGACGACGGTGGCCATCAATCCAGATGATCGATCGATGGTGGCGATTTCGGCGAAGAACAATTGGTGATGACATTGATCCAGACGATTTTGGGGAAAGAAAGATGGTGACGTTACATCGACCTACATGACGATTTCGGCGACAATGGTGGGGACGACATCGAATCCATCCAGATTTCTGGGAACAAAAATGAAAGAACGTGAACACCAAACAAACACCAAGCAAAGAACAAATTCATAAGTGTTTACCTCTATCCCTCTCTGATCTCGCCGTCGTTGCTATCACTGTTCCAGATCTGGACGGCGGTGGTCGGATTTGAAGGTTGTATATATAAGAAGTTTCCATAGAAAGAAGGGTTGGGCGATATCAGAAGGGTAAGTCATGATTTCCACTGATAGCCAGTAAATCGTGAAGAGAGAGGAGGGTAGGCGAGGGTTTCCATAGAGAGAGAGGGTCGGCAATGGAGGTGGAGCAATGTGGGCTTAAGGTAAAGGTAATTTGATATGGCGGTGGCGTAACGTGATGAACATGGAAATAGTAAAAGTAAGGAAATAATGACCCAGTTAATTAAGGAAATACTGGGCGTAATAAGAATAGAAAATAATGTTATTTAATTTAATTAAATAGAGAAAGGTAATGTGAATTAATTAATGCAAGAATTATATCTTAATTTACCTTAATTTATGCCTGTTTCCTTAATCGTTAGCATTAATTTGTTTGTCCTAGTCAGCAAATCAAATTTAGCCTAGTCAGCATTGTATTTGTCCTAATTATATTTTCGTTTGTCCTAATCAGCAAAAGCCGTCCTATTTTATATAATATATATATATATATATATGTGTGTGTGTGTGTGTGTATGTGTGTGTGTGTGTGTTATAGGAAAAATTAGAGAAAACCCAATTTTTATTATTAAAATTAAAATATGTCACTACTTGTAAGTCCATATTGAAAAAATACCACCTATATATTTATTATTTAAGATAAACTCAAACACATATTTTCTCACTACATCAACAATAATATAATAAATGGGGGAGATGCAAATGTTACCGTCCAACAACAATTTTAATAGCAACATAATAAATGAGATGTAAATATTATTGTACAACAACATAATGAATGGGGGATGTAAATGTTTACTGTACAGTAAATGACGCGCTCCGATTTTATGAAAAGAAAATAATATTAAATAATAAATAACTTAAAAGAGAGGGGGTTTTAAAGCACCGATTTTCTCAAAAAGTACTTAGGCCGTTTTTAAAACTAAGGAGTCACCACCTAACATTGGATTTAAATGATGTGCTAGGTCATCAAATTTTAGAAAAACAAATTTAAAAGGCCTAAGTAAAAATTAATTAAAAAAAACACGGTCAAACTAAAGATTCATTTAAAAGCTTGGGGATCAGTAATGCTCAAGAAAGGTGTTAGACAGCCCAAGACGTCTGTCCAAAGACGGTACCTTATATCCACTTAAATCCTATTAGTTTAATCCGAACGTCCTATTTTATTTAGAAATCTTTTCCTTCTCATGAAATCTTTTTGGTATTTTAAAAAATAAAGGTGTGACAAGTTTTTGTATTTTTAGGAATGTTCCCCTAATATGACCTCTTATCAAATATTAAAGATTCGACAAGGATGATCCCCGATGAGTTTTATGTATGTTTTTGAGAGGTTTTTTTTTTTTAATTTAAAATAGGCAAACTAAAATAGGAGAATAAGAATGAAAATATGAATGCAAAAACTAACATTATATGAATTCTATTTCTTTTTTATTCAAAAGTGACCTAAAAAACTAAAGAGTTTAATTTAAACAAGCCAATGCAAAATGATACGGATACGAGAATTAAACAGGGAATACTACGTGAATTAACGTGATTATGCATAACAAGGAATATAAAAAAAATGTAAGTGATGTACATGTCGTGATTAAATGTGAAAGTGTTCTAAACATGCCGTATAAATGATACAAGAAATAAATATGCTAGATAGATATAAATAATGTCTACTTTAAGTTTGCTCAATTAATTTTAAAAAAATCCCAATTTGAAATTTTCTCAAATTCTATGGTTATGAGAATCGAGGAAGGATCGCAGAAACAATTTTTGTCGGAATTAATCTTTTCAAAACTTAAGCGGAATCCCATGAAAAGATTTATCTAGGGAAGAGATTTCCTAAAACCAATCGTTTCTAAATTCCACTTTAATTGGGGAATGGAAACGAGGCTATGGAAAACTCTTGCACGATTTATCTAATTGTCGAATTCATCTTAAGGTTCGTAAGGATTAATTTCCATAAACTAAGATTTTATTATTTTTTGGATTTATTTATATATATTTTATTTTTTAGGATTTTTTGATAATGAAAATAAAAATAAAAATAAAAAATACAAAAAAATAAATAATAAAAAATATCTTTTACCTAATGCTCGAGGATTAAGTTTAAGTACAAGAAACTTATCTTGAAATTTTCTTCGGATCATCAGACGACTTATAATTTTTTTTTTTAGGTTTTTCTTTTATGAATCATGATGAATAAAAAGAATGTAAAAAAAAGAAAGAAAAAAAAAACGATATATGGGTGGTCTCGTCTAATTGCTCAAAGGGTCAGATTAAGAATGAGGAACCTCATCCTAGTGTTTTCATCAAGTCATCGAACAATTAAAAGCAATAAACTTGCAGGAATTTAAATTACGAGAAAAAAAAATAAGTTGAAAATATAATTGAAGATAAAAAAAAAATATACCTGTTCGAAGTCAAGAATCTTGATACTCGGGTTTTCCTCTCTCGCAAATAGCTTCCCGAAATGGCTTTCGATGAAAACCACTCTTCTAGGGGTTGCTCTTTTCAATTTTTTAATCTCCCCAAAAGATTTCACTCTAAATTTTTTGTTGAAACTATGAGGATGATAGTCCTATTTACAGGAAGGATTGAGAGTGAAAAATCATAGAAATCCTTAGGAACCTAATCCTAATTCGGCGACGAAAAGGAAGCAAAACTTACAAGAAAAGGAAAAAGGGAAAACTAATCCCATCTCAACAAATTTTTTTTTTCTTTTCTACTTTTTTTTTTTTAGTTTTATAATTTTTTTATTTTTTCCTTTTTTCCTTTTTTCTATATATTTTCTTTCCTTCCGTTTTTTTTTTAATTTTTTTGAAAATAAAATAAAAAATAAAGTAAATTATAAAATAAAGCATAAAAATTTGACGGGATGGTTAAAATGCCGTGTCTATAATAAACAATTATCATATACCAATTGGATTTTTCACTAAACTTAAATGACTACATTGGTATAATAATGAATTAGTAATAGGTCTTGGGGCCTATTATAAAATACCCTACATTATATTATATATTACTTTAATTTACAGACTTTGGATTTGAGCTTTGAGATCAGGCCTCGAGTAGCCCAAATGTCGAACTTTGTGCTTAGGTTGGATTTCTCTAAAATATATAAAGCCCAAGCTCAATCAGAAGCCCTATGGGCTTGGGCCGGGTGGGCCCAACTTTAGGCTCAGGTTAAGCTAAGCACGACAGGGTTCAGATAACCCACGACGTTCGGACTTTTTGGAAAGGCCTAGGTTAGGATGGCCATTCAATATTTTTTATGTTTGTTTTATGTGTTGAAGTGAACAAAATACGATACTATTATTTTTGTTTTTGTTGTTTATTATCTTCAATTGACATTAACACAACATGTTCATAGTCACAACTCAAATTCTACAATTTTACAAGCAAAAATCTTGCTCATTAATAAAATAAATATTTTTAATAAAAATTTTATATTATTAAAGGTATTATCATGGGATTTATTTTGATTAAAAAAATGTCAATGAAACTGTTCAGTAAGAAAAATAATATTTATTATTGGAAAATAGGTCGGTTACTTTTTAAAAAATATTATTTTGGAGATTATTTAACTAATGTTCTCTTATATTTTAAGAGATTAATGAACTTGGACTTGTCTATAGATTTTTTCAACCCTCTATAGTATTCTTTAGGATGTCATTCGTTTATATGGATGATACTAAAATACCATATCTACGTTTATGTGGTGTGTTTATTCTTTGACAACAAGAGTTTGATTTTTTATTTAGATGTGCCAGAGGTACTTTTTTCTAAAAAAAAAGTGATGTAAATGATCCAAGATTAGATGATTGTGTGAATACTCTTTACCTCAATTAAGAATGATTTTTAAGGGAAAAGACTGTATATTTAGAAACAACCAAATGAAAATGGTTGAATGTGGGATGAAATTACGGTATGGGATGAGAGTATTAAATTTGTTAAACTACTCCTAAAAAGAAGATAAAATGCAGATAGTTAAAAAGTTTAAGGGATATATATTTGCTTACAAATGTAAATTAACTAACAAAAGTAACGAGTTTAAGTGATAGAGATTTGCATGAAAAATAAAAATGACAGTAAAAGTAAAGAGTTTAAAGGACAAAGATTTGCATTAAAAGTTAATTGACATTAAACTAAAATTGACATGAAAATTAAAGGAGGTAAGGGATAGAGAGATACATTAAAAGTAAATGACAATAAATTGAAGGTATACTAACAACTCTCAGTTATCATCCAAGGATCTTTTTAAGTTCAAAGATGTTATGACGGTCATTCTAGTATTCAAGTTATATTTATTGAAACATAGAAAAAGAAGTGAAAGATTTGAAGTGATTCTATGGTCTGAATTTTGATTTGTGTTAAGTTTCTTATTAGAGTGCGTCGCTTCAAATTTATAGCCCTTGCATTCGACTGTTATCTCCTTTCCTTGAGTCGATAACTATCCCCAATGCCATGAAAATTAGAAGTGGAGGGGGGTAATTGTGTCAAATATAGTCAACCTATCTTCGAATTTCATGTAATTCCTTATGCAAGATAGCCTTCGAGCCATATGCTTTTCTTGTACCTTTTATGTAGGCTTGGTCAATCATCCAGTATGTGGATTTTTAGTTGTTGGTTTAGTGTATTTGGCCCAAGACTTGAGTTAGTTTTGATATTAACATATACTTCCCGCATTAACGGCGATTAGGATAATCACTATTAATGGATGTTATTACCGGATATTTCACGTTAGGCTAGGCTGCCTTCTACTAATTACCTTATCTCTCGAAATCTTCTTACATGCAAGTTCCTTGAATCCTTTTCAGTATTCTCCACCCTGCATGAAAAAAAAGAAGAAGAAAGGTTTTACCAATACGTGTTAATATATCCCATAATATTGTCTAGAACATCCATCAAGAAAGATGTTTCCCATGCCTGTAGAGCCATTCCAGCCAAACGTATCATGCTATGTTTGTTTACAGGTTTGTTATTACTTTTTTTTTTTTATTTGTTTTTAATTTTTTTTAGGGTTGCATCTTAGATTATCAGTTTCAACTATTTATTAGCACTTACTTTTGTTGTTCGATATATTTGAAAACAGACACCTCTGTATCTAGAGGTTTGCTAGATTATGAAGTGGGTCGGGTCGACTTGTGGAGCATCCACATGGGCTCCATGATTCATGGAGAGTCACCATGTGAATGAGTGCACCTCTTGATCTTAAGGATCACATCTTGTCGATAGACACCTATTGGAATGGATATACCCATTTGGTATGTACCCATTGGAACGGACACATCCTTTGGGATTCTCTATAAATATGCGTTGATACATCAAGGTCTCTATCCCATCAGATTAAAGATAATTTGAGTGGCCTTGGTTAGTGAGTGTGTGGATATTATCGGAAAATACTCTAGTGGTATTTTTCTTGCCGACGAGAGAAGAAACGAGAAACGGGTTGTAAACGAATTTTTCGAATCCGAAAGATTTGCTTTCTTTTTAATGTTTCCGCATTTGTCTACATTGGTATCTGAGCTTTATAGACTTGTTTTGCCAAATCATAAAGTCCATAGAAGATAAATCGTTTCTTTCTCATTCATGGCCAAAATATTTTTTTTTGAAAAGTTCGATATTTTTGGAAAATTTTTATACAGAAAAAATTCTACGTTTTATTGTAAATCCAATGATATAAATTTCATAAAATTTGGACGTACGGTTGATTTTGTATGATTTTTTCAAGATTGAAAACGTAGAATTCACCGTTTTGTTCATGCCCACTGTTCTGGTTCTGGAATGGTGAAGAAGACGACGTAAAACAACCTCGTTTCATTTATTTAGTGAAATGGCGCGTTGGTTCTTAATATTTATTCACACCTTAGTGCTGAAACTATGTGTTGGATAGTTGGCTAGTCCTTACGATTGATGGCTTATGGGCGTAGTTGGTCTGCGATTCGATTCTAGGCAACACAACTGCATTTTATTTTTATTTTTATTACGTTAAACAAATTAGTAATAAATTTTTTTAAAGGACGAGCCCAATGGGAGTCCAATGAGAGTTGAACCCTGGTCGTTCGGTAATAAAGCAACGCCCAATCACCACTAAGACAAGTAGCCATATGTTATGTCTATTCCATTGTTTATTAATATATTCGCAAGTTACAGTGCACTCTCATACTTCATTGTATATCATGTTATGAAATTTGGTTTGGTTACTTGTGAACATGAATTATATATGAACATGTTATTTAATTTGATATACATATAATATCAAGTTTATATTAGAAAAACATGAAATTAGAATTGTGGGCTACGATGAGTTGAAATATATTTTTCTCATTCTTGTTTGCGCATAATGTATCTACAAATGATATTTAAATCTATATATGCAAGAGATGATTATGAGTATAGCGAAATTTTTGATCTTGTACTATAGAGATATGTATTATTTTTAGATTCGATTATTGTGGCAAAATAATTAGTGTGTGCTAATATCTTAAATGTGCATAAAATGTAGTGAAATGATTTTAACGAATATAGTAGCAGATCTTGCCAAAGTTGAGAAATTAGATGGAAATAACTACGATATTTGGTATCATAAGATTTAGTATCTCCTAAATGAGCGAGATGTTCTGAAAACACTAACACATAGCATGGAATCGCCTCCTGAAGGTAATTCTGCCCAACACCGGCGTGAGATGGAAACATATCAAAATTGGGCCAAGAAAGATCGTAGTGCAAGATTCACTATGTTAAGCTATATGCACGATGATCTAATTGGTGATTGTAAAGGTTATGCCACTGCACTAGAGATGTGAAATGCCTTGAAGTTGGCATTTGCCGGTACATCAACAACTAGGTTGCGAGCCTTGACATTTAAGTTTAAAACTTATAAGATGTCTCCCAAAACAAAGATGGTTGAGCATTTTCGAAAAATGTCAGTTATGATACGCGACCTAAAAGTGGCTGGTACCAACTTATCTAATGAGCAACAGATCCTAGCCGTGCTTCGCTATTTGCCTGATTCTTGGGAGCAAATGAAGCTCACAATGACGCACAATGAAAATATCCAAAATTTTACCCAATTACAATGTCATTTGGAATTGGAGGCAGAGAGGTTGGAGACACAATATAATACTTCTATGTTTGTCGCTGAGTCTAGCCATCGCTAGACATTTGGGTCCAAGCGAAAGTGGCATGACAAAGTGCAACAAGGAGGAATAAGAGGATCTGCTTATAAAAAGAGAATGGGTAGAAAGTATCAAAAAGGCAAATGTGGAGGAAAGAAGGAAAAGTTTAAGCTGAAGTGTTACAACTGTGATAAACTTAGTCACTTCGCTCGTGAATGCATTGAGCCGAAGAAGGTACAAACCAATTCTATCTTTCAAAATGATGCCTTTGTGTGCAGTCATGTCTTGGTTGCTTTTTCATTTCCTGATTGGATTGTAGATACTGGAGCAACAAGACACGTCGCAAAATATCGAGTAAGGTTCATTGAGTATCGTAGAATTTCAATTGAGAGTCAACGTATTGGGGAGTAGCACTAATGAATATATGATAGAAATTGGAACCTATCAATTAAAGATGCGTTCTGGACGCACCGTGCTTCTCTATGATGTTCTCTATGCTCGTAGAGTTCGACAAAACTTGATATTTGTTGCAGCCATGGCCGAACTAGGTTTTTCTTTCAGTTTCACTATAGACTCTGTTCAATTTTATTTAGACTCCGTGTTTTATGGTAGTGGACACATAGTATATGGATTCTATGTACTAGATGTTGATGATTCTTTATATTTTGATACATATTTAACTTCTAGTGATAATAAGTCTAATACATCTACATCTGTTACATGGCATGCAAGACTTGGTCATATTGGACAAGAAAGAATAACAAGGTTAGCTCGAGAAGGACTTTTAAGTCCATTCTCTAGAGTCAACTTACTTGTCTGTGAATCTTGTTTGGCTAGAAAGGCCACAAGAAAGCCTTTTGGTAAGGTTAAAAGGACTACATCTCCCTTAGAATTAGTCCATTTTGACATTTGCGGACCTATGAATATTAGGGCATGACATGGTGCTAATTATTTTATCACATTCATTGATGATTACTTACGTTTAGGTTATGTTTATCTCATTTCTCACAAATTAGAGGTATTGGATTGCTTCCAAAGATTTGTTCATTTAGTTAAGAATCAAAGAGGTAAAAATCTTAAGATTTTACGTACTGATCGAGGACGTGAGTATTTTTCTGAACAATTTAATGATTTATGTGATAATAGAGGCATAATTAGACATTTGATGATTTTCAGTACTCCACAAAAAAATGGAGTAGCCGAGCGTAAGAATCAAATTTTATTGGATATGGTAAGGTCAATGATGGCACATACTAATCTACCTATCAATTTCTGGGGAGATGCTTTATTGATAGAAACCTATATCCTTGATAGAGTGCCCTCAAAGTCAGTACCATCTACACCATATGAGTTATGGACTGGTTTCAAACTAGAATTAGAACATTTACGACCATGGGGATCCACAAGTTATGTTCGTGTTACGTCACATGCACTTGAAAAATTGGGTCCCAGAGCTCAAAAGTACACATTTGTTAGATATCCTAATCATTCCAAAGGATATGTAATGTTACATGAACGTTCTGATGGCATACTGACTGAGATTAAGTCATGCGATGTCGAATTTATGGAAAACAAATTTCCAAGCAGAGGTGAACTAAGAGGTAGTAAAGAACTTTATGAGCTGAATGAGTCAAACAATAACTCTACACCATTACTCGGCGAGGGTGGGGAGATTAATCCTCGTCCTTCTACAAGCACGCCAATGATCGTTGAGGGTAGTGGGAGAGATTTAAAGAATAGTGGGAGTATACCACAAAATAATTCTCAAACTCTTCAGCTGCGTAGAAGTTAATGTGGAAATATTCCTAGACGTCTATTTGGGATGGATGAGGAATTTTTCATGTGTTCTTCACTAGAGGAAGATGATCATTTCTCTTATCAAGATGCCTTATCATCGCCTGTTGCTAAAGAATGGATAACTGCAATGAAAGATGAGATTAGTTCTATGCAAAAGAATCAAGTGTGGGAACTAGTTGATATTCCGAATGGACGAAAAATATATTGGAAACAAATGGGTTTTAAAGATTAAAAGTCAGGCAAATGGATCTATAGATAGGTATAAAGCTCATCTCATGGCGAAAGGTTACACTAAAAAAAGAGGGTGTAGACTATGAGGAAACTTTTTCACCTGTTGTTAGGTTTGCCTCCATTTGCCTAATCCTAGCCATCATCACTCATTTGGATCTAGAACTTTTTCAAATGGATGTTAAAACTATTTTTCTCAATGGAAAACTAGATAAGGAGATCTACATGGATCAACCTATTGGTTTTGTGGCCAAGGGACAAGAGCGCAAAGTGTGCAAGCTAAAACGTTTTATTTATGGTCTAAAACAATCGTCTAGACAATGGTACCTCAAATTTCATCAAACTATAATTACTTTTGGCTTTATCATGATTGAGGAAGATCATTGTGTTTATATAAAGCAGTCGGAGAAGGGTTTCAATATTCTTACTCTGTATGTAGATAATATTTTATTGGAGAAAATGACATAGGGATGATTGTCTCCACTAAAGAGTGGTTGTCCTTTACTTTTGATATGAAGGACATGGGTGAAGCAAATTATGTACTTGGTGTTAAAATTATTCGAGACTGTTCTAAGAATTTTTTTGCTATGTCTCAAGAGACTTATATTAGGAAGGTATTTGAACGATTTTGAATGTATAATGCTAAACCTATAGACACTCTTGTTGAGAAGGATAGTACCTTGAGTCTTGATTTTTGTCCTAGAACTAATGCTGAAAAAGAAGAAATGTCCCGTATACCATATGCAAGTGCAATTGGAAGTCTAATGTATGCCCATGATGTGTACATGACCAGACATATGTTGTGCTGTGGGGTTGGTTAGTCGTTTCTATAGCAATCTAGGAATTGTTCATTGGAGAGAAGTTAAAAGGATCTTGTGGTACCTTCATGGAATCGCAGACTATATGTTTTCTATTGTGGTGGAAATATACATTTGCAAAGATATAGTGATGCAGATTGGAGTGGTGACTTTGACGAACGTAAGTCGACATCAGGATATGCTTTCATACTCAGCAACGATGCTATTTCGTGGTCTAGCAAAAAGCAATCTTGCATAGCACTATCCACTATGGAAGTAGAATATGTTGCTTGTGCTTCAGTAGTTCAAGAGGCTATTTGATTAAAAAGATTTTTAGAAAGTCTTGAGATAGTACTATATTTTGTAGATCTTGTAACCATACATTGTGATAGTAGGGCTGCTCTCGCATATGTCAAGGATCCTAAGTATCATGGAAAGATGAAGCATATTCAAACTCGATACTATATCCAAGATAGAGTCTCACATGGAGAAGTGATACTCAAGCATATTTCTATGAGTAAAATGGTGGTTGATTCCTTAACCAAACCTATTTCTAGAGATTTGTTCCAATCTCATGTAAGATCTTTGGGTCTTCGTAGATTGTAAAAGATATGCTTAATTTATTGACTTCATATATTTGTACCACAATGCACATTTACAATTTCATACTTTATTTGCATTTATTAAAAGTATGATAAATGATTTAGGATATTTGCTATAGCACACAATTTACCATGATGGTAGATGTCACTAGGCTAAATGGTTGGCTACTCACACAGCAACCAACCTTGACGTTGAGATAGCGTGCGAGATGAGACTTTAGAATTATGAAGATTGAGTTAGAGAATTCTTTATAATGTCGCCTTGGATGAGCCAAGATGAGGTTTATGAAAAACTGAACATGAAAGTTTCCCACACTTCATGTAGCTTAAGAATAGCCGAATGTGAGATTTCAAGTGGATACTCGAGGAGATACCAGTTTGAAGTTCTCAAGTCAACCACTTATGTAATGATTGAACTTAGATTCGTACGGTAATTTAGAATGACATCCTCATTTTTTATGATTATAATACCGTAGCATGTAAATCATACTACATATGCTTTTAGACGACCACATAGGGAGTAAGAAATGGATCCCTGCTTTCTTACTATGTGAGTCCTATATATATGTAGATCATTAATAATGATCTAATTGTGTCCTTATGACTTTGAACTATGTTACGATTAAGAAATTTGATGTTGCTACTTTAGCTTATTATTCTATGGCCATGAATGATGCGGTCTAAAAGGACATGTCTAGGAAAATAGTCAAATAGAAGTTGAGTAACATGAGGATCAAAGGAAGATAATTTAGTAACACATATTGTTAAAATTGCAATGTACGGTGTTTAATGGTGGCCACCACACATAAAGCTATTTTTCAAAATTTTATTATATATATTATATATTTTTTGAAAATAAGCACACTACTACAAATAAGATTAAGCATGTTCTGAATTTTAAACTCTAGAGGAGTTAGAAATGCTTAATTTAATGTGACTGAATTGATCTGGGGCATAGACGAGTAATTTTATTTTGCAGCAGAATGTTGCCATGTTAGTTTGATAGAAAGTTAATATGGTGCTCCCACATTGTTTGAAGACACTTGTCAGTCGCACACACCACTAACCTGTATGAAGAGAGTATAATGCATGAGTGAGAGATGTTGGATTATGGAGCGGGTCGGGTCGACCCGTGGAGCATCCACATAGGCCCTATGATTCATGGAGAGTCACCATGTGAATGGGTGCACCTCTTGATCTTAAGGATCATGTCTTTTTGATAGACACCCGTTGGAATAGACATACCCTTTTAGTATGTACCCATTGGAACAGACGCATCCTTTGGGATTTTCTCTATAAATATACGTTGATACGTCAAGGTCTTTATCCCACCAAATTATAGATAATTTGAGTGACATTGGTTAGTGAGTGTGTAGATATTATCGGAAAATACTCTATTAGTATTTTTCTTGCCGACGAGAGAAGAAACGAAAAACGGGTTGTAAACGAATCTTCCGAATCTGAAAAGTACGCTTCCGTTTTAATGTTTCTGTATTTGTCTACAAGGTTAATACCCACTTCTTGACGTTTAAAGACCTTATCGAAAAGATTATTAAAGCTAAACTTTGGATGAATTTGACATTAATTATGCATAGGTCAACCCTTGTTTATAAGGTTGGTGATGATCTTGAGGAAGATATGGTAGCCAATTTTGCAGCAAACCTTGAAAAGATATATATGTCTTTTTATGCACCATATCATGCCTTTTATTGTTCAGGTTCTATCATTCTTTCAACGACTATTTGTTTTTATTATGTTTCTCTGCTTAGGTACTAGAGGAGCTTCTTTCTCTTGTCACCGGAGGGACAATTCTCATTGTTGAGGATCTTCAACAGGAATTCTTATACAATATCAGTATCAAGCAAAGGTTTGTTTTTACTAATTTCAAATTTGGTTTGATTTTGACACTAGATGATAGGATAAAGCACCGTTTGGTAATATTTTTTTTTTTTTCAAATACTTTAAGTAAAAAAGTACTTCAATTTTAAAGGAAGCGTTTGATTTGTACGTAAAAAATTAGTTTTAAGAAAACACTTGTGGATGCACAAATATGAAAATGTGATTTAATTCAAGTGGAAGGTCTTCTAAGGGGGTAGACTTAAGAAACTTTGGATGATTCAATAAAAAATTATTTGATTGACTTGAACTTAAATGAGTTATAATTTGAAGATCTGTATGGTGCCAAAAGATTCATACAGTCAACCATATTAGGTAGAACAAAGGGTTTATTGTTGTTGTTGTTCCTCTAGAGTTCTTAAATCCTCTAGTTCCTTGATGTAATTTTGGACTGTTGATAGATTCACTCTTTTAGTAGGTGTAAGCGGTCAGGTATTACAAAATGAATTTTGCTATTTTAGAAGGCTTGGTGTAGTTGGTGCCATCTTATTTGATATTATATGTTATAAACTATCTATTATATATAGAAAACATGGTTGCTCTCATTCTTAATACTAAAGAGGGTTCGAATCCTACCTCCACGATTGTTACCATCTCTATTGTGGATATGGCTTCACTCTTCCACCAAATTTTCTCCAAGAATGATACAAACTTTTCCTCAGCCATCTCACTTACTACAGGTAATTCTTCTTGATTCTTTGATGTTGCATATTGTAATCATATGACTTTTGATCCCAACATTTTCTCATCTAAACTATCCGCTATGAATGCCCCTAGCATTCATATTGCTGATGGGTCTTAAATACGTGTTACTCATACCGGTCAAATTTCTAATTCACATATTTCTATTCCTGACATGTATTTAATTTTGAAACTCACCTTAAATCTCTTATCTATTGGGCAACTCAGTGAATTGGGATTTCAAGTTATATTTTCTAATAGTGGTTGTTGTGTGCTAGATCCTCGAACAGGAGTAACCCTTGGGATTAGTCGTAAAGTTGGACGTCTATTTGAACTCAACAGATTACGCCTTCCTCATCAAACCCCACTACCACCCTATGTCCCTTTAACAACCTGTGCAACCTCACCACCACCATTATATTCCTCATCCTCATCATCCTTGTCATCATTATCCTTATCTCCACCACTGCCATTGCCGCTATGACCATCCTATATTTGGTATTCTCTGTTAGTTCATACTTTATTTTGTTGACACAAATAACTATCTCTAACGGTCAGTTAGGTTCAATTTAGCTTGAGTCTTTCAACTATATTCATTGCAACCTTGCAAAACAATCAACTTTACCTTTCAATGAGAGTCAATTTATTTATCTTACACCATTTGATCTAGTTCATTATGATATTTGGGGGTCTTCTCCTTATGCCACAATGGGTGGTTCTCATTATTTTGCTAATGGGTGGTTCTCGTTATTTGCCTATATTTGTGGACGACTACTCTTGATATACATATTTATTTCTGGTGAAAAATTGGTTCGAATTATTTCAAATATATTCTGAGTTTTCCTTTATGGTTCAAACTCAATTTTCTCAAAATATCAAAGTTTTTTGCTCAGATAATGCAATGGAATATAAGGATCGTGTTTTTTTCAATATACTTCACAAAAATGGCACATTTGCCCACTGCTCGTGTATTAGTACATCCCAACAAAATGGACGAGTCGAACGCAAACATAGACACATTTTTGATATAGTTCGTGCTCTCCTCATGTCTTTCACCTGTCCTAAGTGATTTTGGGATGAGGTTTCCCTAACCGCAATATACATAATAAATCATGTTCTCTCCGCAACAATTCAGTATCAGTCTCCATTTGAGCGTCTTTTTCATAAACCTCCTGATTACTCTGAACTCAAAGTCTTTGGTTGCGCTTATTTTATTCTTCTCAAACCACATGAACACAACAAGTTGGAACCAAGGGCCCACCTATGTTGCTTCCTAGGATATGGAATTGAACATCAACGGTATCAGTGTTGGGATCCGATCTCTAAAACTCTTCGTATCTCTTGTTACGTCATTTTTTGGGAACATTAAATGTTTTCTTCCTTATGGTCCTTTGATAAATTAACCCTTATTAACTCTAGATTCTTTACTGATTTATCTCTTGAGTTATTTCCTGAGGATGTAGTTCCAGGTACTGTTGAGCCTACTATTACACCGCCAGCTAAGCCCAGTCTCGCACCTTCCACTGAGTCCATTTAAGAACCACTAGCTGAACCCACTCCAGAACCACCAGATGATCTCACTCCAGAACCATAAGCTGATCTCACCCCTCTAACTCCTTTGACCATGCTTGAGACTTCTCCTATGGTCGATGATTCTGCGTCGACTACTTCTAAGACCCACCCTTTAGATCACCACTGCTTCTTTAACAAAGTAACTCATCCTCCCCATTATCTTATTGATTATCATTATTTTCCTACTATTTTAATCTGCATGAGCCTCAATCCTATAAGGAGGCTAGTACTAATCCTATTTGGTAGAAAGTAATAGACGAAGAGCTTCAGACCCTAGCCAAAACTCATACTTGGGATCTTGTTGACCTCTCCCCTAAAAAACTCCTATTGGATACAAGTGGCTATTTAAGATCAAAACACTTTCTGATGGTTTCGTTGAATGCTATAAAGTCTGACTTGTTTTTAAGGGATCTGCTCATAAATATGTCATTGACTTGTTCTAATAGCGAGGCTCACATCTATCTATACTCTTCTTTCTATCGACGCCATTCGAAAATAGACACTTTTTTAGATGGATGTCAAGAACGCATTTCTCAATGGCGATCCTCTTGAGAAAGTTTATGTGCATAACTCTCTTGGCCTAGTTACTCCTTTGTTGATCCCTAGGTTTTGATAGACAATTAATTGTTGATGTTTTTGGTGGAACTAATGTGTTTGTTGAGTAAGAGTTCGATATTGTTGAAGACATCATAAAGAAAATGTTAGGGGTGCCAGGATGTATGCAGTGAAGAAATGAAAAGTGTTGAAGACCTTGAAGAAATTAGGTGAAAACAACTCAATACTCTTATACTATTAATTCTACCCGAATTAGGACACATGACACTATTAAATGAGTTATCTTTTGTGTGTTGAAATGATATAATTTAAGATCCTAATTATTGATTTATTATGTGCTCCTTACATAAAATTAAAAATAGAAATTTACCTAATTAAAAATAAGGATTAAAGTATAAAAAGTTAAAGTTTAGGGTCAATTTAGTCAACCGAGAAAAGAAATCAGTTAACTGAATCTAGCAGTGGGTTTTGGAGCAGAATTGGAGAAGAAAATGACCACCCAACATCAATCGATCAACTGGTCAGAAGAGATCGATCAATCGTTTGAATCCGTGAAGTTTTCAGAGCAAAATGAGTAGTCCTTCATCGATCGGTCAACCAATAGAACGCAATCGATAAACTGAGTAGATTAACATTTTGGGAGGGAAAGTCTCTGAATCAATCGATTAACTGATTGGGGAACAATCAGTCAATAGAAAGGCTTGGTAGGGAAACTCTCTGTATCAATCGGTTAACTGACCAGAGGGGAATCTGTCAATCAAATGGGTTTTTTAGTTTAGCCTGGTTTCAATGCTGTATCATTCCGTTTACCGACTGTTAGGGATTGGTCAACCGACTATTTCGGTTGAGATATCGAGAAAATTGGTCTTTCGGTAAAAAACTAGTTGTTTTTTATGATTCAAAGGGAGAAATTCAAGGGACCTGATCTTATTGAAAATATGGTACATATATTTTAATATCCCTATTGATTTGGTCCACATAACTTAAGATTATCTCAATTTAAGTAGTTAAGTACTTCCTATCTTTATAATTGTTAATTGATAAATCTTCAATGGACTTATTTGAGAGTTTTAAAAGATATTTGTTTTAAGTGAATTACATCATAATTGAATGATTATGTTATATGGGGTTTAAGAGTGACTTTTAGAGGTATATCTTTTAAAAAGTAGTCGTTGAAGGGCTTGTTATCAGTCTATATATATAGACCTACAAAATTTACATGGGATACATCAAGAACATCAATTCCTATACTTTTCTAAGAGTTATTATTCTACTAAGATATTTGAGAGAAATTTTATGCTAAGTTCTTGATCTAAAGCACTGATTGATTTGGCGTCACCGACTTGTGCTATCATGTGATTCTGTTTTCATTCTTCGGTGTTTTCTCAGTGAGATCTTTCCAAGATATTGTTCTTAATTTTGATTTCATATTATTATTATTATTATTATTATTATTATTATTATTATTATTATTATTATTATTATTATTATTATTATTATTATTATTATTATTATTATTATTATTATTATTTTCTTGGTGTTAAGATCATTAGAAATTATTTTCAGACTTAAGAGTCTGAAAATCTTTTCAAAACGATTTTGTGTGTTTATTTGATTACGTACTTTAATTTGTGCTACCTACACTTATTTATTAATTTGATATTAATTTGTCTCACATTGTATCTATGAGGTAGCAAATTTTGGGACATTAATCGAGTATAACTGTATTGAGGTGGTAGAAGCTACTTGTGTGAAAAACTCATATTTTTCTGTATTTGTGAGTTTGAGCAAATTAAACACGGTTGGGTCGGTGTCTAATCAGGGTAACTTGGTTTTGATCTTTTCCCGTGAAAAATATTAGGTTTTGATCTTTATCCTATGTAAAAATGTTAGGTTATTATTTTCCCTTGAATGGAAAATTAGGTCTTGATTCTCCCTGCAATTGAATTGATTTAAGCGAATTGTAAAGATTCCATCCTTACTTGGAAAAATGCTACTGGTGAGTGTGGTGAGGTTTGAACTCAAAAAGTTTCTCAATGGACAATTCGAGATGAAATACCTTGGTGTGGTCACCTATTTTCTTAGTCTCAAAGTATAATCCAGTTCAGATGGATATTTTCTTTCTCAGGCCAAATATGCCTTCGATCCCCTATCCAAGGCTAGCATCACTAACTTCACTACGACCACTACTCCTCTAGATTCGAATATTTGACTCACTCTATTAGATGCTTCACCTCTTCCGGATATCAATATATATCGCCAATTGGTTGGAAGTTTGGTATACATCACTATTACTCGCTTAGACATCGCATATGTCGTCCATCAAGTTAGTAAGTACTTGTCCACTCTTTGGACCACTCATTACCCTATTGTTCTTCTCATTCTTTGGTATGTCAAGGGTACCTTATTTCTCGGACTTCATTTCTCAGCTCAATTTGCTCCCATTTTATAGTCTTATTTTGATGTTGGTTGGGCTGGAGATCCCATCGACAGACATCCAACTATTGATTATTGTTTCTTCTTGGCAACTTTCTCATTTCCTAGCGCAATAAGAAATAAAATGTGGTTGCTCGCTCCAGCACGAAAACTAAATACCATTCCATCGCCGATACAACACATGAACTTCTTTGAATTCGCTGGCTACTCATTAACATAGAGTCTTCTTTCCTACTGCCACTGTTCTACATTGTGATAATAGGAGTGCTATTCAGATTGTGCATAATAATGTCTTCCACGAGTGTACAAAACACACCAATACTAATTGCTACTTCATCCGTCACTCATTCTCCAGAATAATGTTCGTCTACAATCCATTAGTTGAACCGATCAAACATCAGATATTTTCACCAAGTCTTATCCACCTAGACGCTTTAACACTGTGGTTTCCAAACTCAAGATCGCGTTTCATTACCCCCTTCAGTTTGAAGGGGGTATTAATATATGTATATGGGCTTGGCCCATTAGATTAAAATCGTAAGTACAAAGAACTTTCATGAAAAAAATAGATAAGAATATTCACAGAGAACAAAAAAAATCAACATAAAGAATAAATCCCAATGAATAAACAACAACTCTACCAAAATCTATAACAAGTCAAAACAGATTTGAACGATATGAATATCCACCAAATCACAACGAATATTCACAAAAAAAAAATGGATATGAACATTTGCAAAGAACAAGGAAAAAAAAAATCACAAATGAATAAACAAGTCTACCAAAACCAACAAAAACCAAACAAATCAAAACAGATCTGAATCAATATAAATGTTTACTAAGAACAAAGACCATCCACCAAAACCCACCAAAACAAAATCAACATATAACAGTATGAACATTCATAAAACGAGATTTAGGAATGAATATTAATAAAAATGAGATCTAGAATGAATAGTAGTAAAAACGAGATCTGGAATGAACATTTAGATAATTCAATCCTATTGTAAAAATGAACATTTAATCTTGAGATCCCTAAATTTCCAAATGAAAATTTGCCTCATCTGGAAAAAAGTAGACCTGGAAAATTCCAGATCTGAGATACATACATACATATATATATATATATATATATACATACATATATATATATATATGTATATATATATACATATATATATATATATATATATATATATAGAAAGAGAGATAGAAAGATAGAGCAAGAGAGAGAGTGTGGACATGACTGCGATGTTCGCAAATCTGCGATGACGCGGCATGAAGAGAAGAGACAGATGGGAGATGGTGACGTGGAGGTGATGATGGTTTGACTGAAAGACAGGTTGACTGTGGCGATAGCGATGAGCGTTGGTGTCATTTACCTAGTTTTCTGTGTAGTGGTGCTGCGGCGGTCGTTGTTTGGCTGAATGAGAGAAAGAAGAGAAGACACCATTCAACCGTCTGGTTCGCCTGATGGGTAGAGAGATAGAGCGTCGTTGAGAAAGAATATATCGGTGTTTGACGGAGAGAGTAGAGAGAGATTGCCAGATGGAGACTTGGAGAGAAGCTTCGGCGGCTCTGGTTGAAAATGTAAAAAGGATTTAACAATTAGGGTTTGTTTGTTAGCTTGTTATCATATATATATATATATATATATATGCACCTAAATATGTCCATTCATTACCTCTAAAGGATTAAATATGAACAATGTTTAAATGAAAGATTAAATAATTTTTTTATTTATTTAAAAGGTTGATTGGGGAGAGAGTGCCAAATTTGGTCTAAACAATAAAAATCTCAAATTAGAAAGGGGGTTGGGTGTAAAAAATGCTCAAATACAGTCTCTTTGGCGCGAAACTCGAGGATTAGCACCGTTTTGGCCTTTAGGACTTGTAGGAATAAATAGAAATATATTTGTATAAGTGGTTTAGGATTTATGTGAAAAAAATAGAATTTGAACACTTAAAGAAGTTAAAAAGGATTAGGAATACAAAATGCCCTAACAGTGTTTGATTGGTGGGAAACTTGAGGGTTAGTGGCGCTCTAGCCATTAACACTTGTAAGAAGAAACGAAAATGAATTTAAATAAACGATTTAGGATTTATGCAAAAACAAATGAAATTCGAGGGTTATTGTCTATTAAGACTTGGAGGAAGAAATATAAATTAATTTGTATATGCGGTTTAGGTTTTATGTGAAAAAATAGAATTTAAACACTTGAGAAGTGGAAAACTAGTTGTATCCAAGATGTCCAAATGGGGTCCGAAAATTCTATTGAAAAAAAATAGAACAGATAATTAAAAAACCTGAATAGAAAAAAAGAAAAGAAAAAAAAAGGAACATACAAAGAAAGAAAAAAAAAACCTAAACATATAAAAAAAAATAAAAGGGAACAAAAAAAGAAACCTGAACAGAATTGAAAGAAAACGTAAAAATTCCTAAGAAAAATATTACAGAAAGAAAAAGTAGAAGACTTAAAAAAACCTGAATTTAAAATAGAAAGCAAAATAGAACAAAAGATAAAAAAAAACTGAATAGAAAAAAGAAATGGAACCGAAAAATAAACATTAACAAAATTGAAAAAAAAAAACCGTAAAATATACCAGAAGAAAACATAACAAAAATTGTGCAGAATTTAAGGGAAAAAACATAACGATTTCCAAAAAAATAAATAAATAAATAAAATAGAGAAACTGAAAAAGGAATAGACTAAATAAAATGTATATCCTCTCTCTTTTATGGATTTGTTCCTTATTTTGACTACGTTGGACAACAAATTATGTGGATTATTTAAGTAAGACGAGTTATTGATTTATTTGATTTATTTGTGATGCAGATTAGTTGTTTATTGATCTGAAATTACGAAGACTATTTTTATTCAAGGAAGATATTTGATACAACAACTTCAATGCTTTTTTTCCTTTTTTCTTTTTTGACAAGAATAAGACGATTTAGTTACATCTATTTACAATTTCTTTTATAGACTATTTGAGAATTTGAATTTTTTTTTTTATGTAGTTTGATATTATGTACATTATATGAGATTAAATTGAGACGTGTTTATTCGATAAGGGAGTTTTATTTACATATGTTGGAATGTACGTTGTTATGAATTTTTGTTTCTCTTTGAATTTTGAATATGATTAACAAGTAGTGTTCTAAATATTTATCACAAATTCTAATGGTGATGAATGATATTTTCTCGTTATAGTTTTAGTTTGAATTTTTGGGAGGAATCATGCTTTGTTGCTAAATTTCTATTCTTACTTTTAGCAAGAAATTTAGTTAGTTGCTAAATGTGAATTATTAGTGAGGAATTTATTCAAATAAATTTCGTTGCAAATTCTTACTTTTAGCTAGAAATTTAGTTGGTCACTAATATCGAGAAAAGTTTTCAAACAAAATTTGCTGCAAATTATTACTTTTAGCGATAAATTTAGTTGGTCGCTAATTATTAGTGAGGAAATTATTCAAATAAATTATGTTGCAAAAGGTGATTTTTGGCGACCAAGTATTTCTTTTAGTGAGGACATTAATGATGAAATAATTCCTTGCTAATTATATATTTTTTAGCGGAATTCAGAAATTCGTCACTAAAGACTTTTGTTGACAAGATTTTTGCAACAAACGCGGTGACGAATCCACTACTTTTAGCAGCTAAATATTTTCTCACTAAAAGTGAAATTTCTTGTAGTGATGTCCGATGAAAAGATAGTATGCATGGAAATTTCTAGCTGAGAGAGGCCCATCAGGTGGAAAGACGGCAACTTATCTATATGCTAGAATTTATGCCATCGACAAGCATTCACACATTTTTCTTTTTTCAATGAAGGACATTGATCATCCTTGGGTGATCCGCAATTTTCTTGCATCTTTTGTTTCATATTTTTTTTCCTTTTTCTTTTCAACCTATGTTTGCAATTTGAGGTCTTCCACTCTCTTTAAATTTATTTTGACTCGTCGAGGCAATTGAATAGAGTAGTGTACTCTTACCTTCATGGTACAGACTCAGTTTGGTCTTCAATATTTTTCTCTTCCCTTGGCTACTCGGATTAATTCTGATACTTGGGAATCAACTCTTGCAAACTGGATTAGCCAAAACATGCAAATATTTTTTAAGTTTATTGATTAAAATATCTTGTTTTACCTGATATGATTTTTTATATATGATTTGCATTGAGCTTGACAACCACGATTTCTATATCAATCAATATTTTCTCCAAAATTTGTGTCACAAGATGACTCCCTCAACTAACGAGTATTTGAATCATTCTTTCCATGATAATACTTTTGAGCAACTGAAGAAAAAAAAAATGCTTCACGATTTTTATTTAAAAAAATGCTTCACGATTTTTATTTTTATTTTTCTTCTTCTCTTTTTGTTTTTCTCTTTTTTTTTTTTTTAGCATCTTGGCATTCGAAGTAAACCATGTAGTGATTTTTGGGTAATGATCCTGGTCTAGTTGACCTAGGTCACTAGGTGTTGAAACACTTGTATGACTTAATACTCAAATTACCTAGATCCTCAATCAGCTAATTATTATTTTTTTCTTATTTTTTATTTATCTTGAGAAGAATATTTATGATATTATAGATGATAGATAGACCTCACGACATCAAACGGTTTTTTGGGATCGTGGCTTTATTTTATGACGGATTACTTTTTGGGGGTGATAGACTTTTGGGATGACTTTGATTTATGACAAATTGCTTAGTCGTTGAGTTTTTTGGGTTGTGGCTTTGCTTTATGATAGATTGTCTGGTCGTTGAATGAATCTTTTCGATAATGACCTTACTTTATGACGAATTGCCTAGTCGTTGAATGAGTCTTTTTACGTAATGGATTTTTAGGTAATGATTTTTCTTTATGAAGGATTGCCTAGCCATTGAATAGATCTTTTATGGAGATGACTTTGATTTATGATGGATTGCCTAGTCGTTGGGTTTTTTTGGGTGATGACTTTGTCTTATGACGGATTACTTAGCCGTTGAATTGGTCATTTTGGGTGATGGATTTTTGGGGTATGACTTTGCTTTATGACAGATTGTCTAGCCGTTCAATGGGTCTTTTTGGGTGATGGATTTTCGGGTGATGGCTTTGCTTTATGACTGATTGCCTAGCCGTTGGATGGGTACTGTTGGGTGATGTATTTTTAGGTGATAGATTTGCTTTATGATAGATTGCCTAGCCGTTGGGTCTTAGGTTCAATCATAGCTCTGACCATTTCTTTTTCTAGGGTTTAAAGAAGATAAAGTAGAAATTCGTATTGATAGGAAATACAACGCCACTTTGATAATCTAACTGACCATCGGGAAGCGTGCATTACTAGTTGATGATGGTGAAGGATATTCTTTTATTCATTTTGATCTCATTTCATTGGTTAGAATGGTAAATTATGGGCATTGAAGAAGTAGTTTTTTGGTGGTGGGTGGAGTTTGAAGATCTGTATCGGGAGATGGTTTTAGGTTTAGGGATGGATTTCTAGATAGGATGAGTCATCTTGTTCACTTCTTCTTAGATCAAATTCACTTTTAGTATGTAAATCATATTCATCATGCTCAAGCTCATTCTCAAAACATAGATCAATACAAACAATTTGGAATATTTAAAAAATAAGACATTAAACATTTGAAACATTTTTTAGGCAATACAATAGAACTCAATAAAACTTTCAATCCATCCACAAATCAAGTCCTATATCATCTTGAAGGATAACTAGTAGAGGGGGTGGATTTTAGATTTTTTTTTCCAATTTTATCAAAATTCATCTTAGCAGACAAAGTTTGCAAGTGATACAATCAGGAAAGGATTTGGTTTGTAATATGAGGGTGTCTTCCAATAAAATTTAAAAGCGATTAAAGTTTCGTCCTAGGGTAAGTTTGGTTGAAATCCCTTTGTTGCTCAACTAAGTTTATCTGGAAGATAAGGCACCGAGGGTTTATATCCATTTGGTGTGGATAAGATGGTATCATGAGATGGTAGACGGATAAATTTGGGCTATCAGGGCAAATTGGGTATTTGAGGTTGGACCAAGTAGGCAATTTAAGGTTTTGGGTGAGCAGGTCAGGTGATATTTCGGCTGTGTATGATTTGGATTGGTGATTTTGTTTTGGTGAAATTATAGGGGTACCACTTGATTTTGGGATATGATACGATTTTTCAATTATGATTATTTTATCTTATTTGGGAGAAAAGCCTCAAAAGATTTTTGGTAGCCTTTTTTCTTTTGATTTTTTTTTTGCATGATTGACTCTAGGATGTCCAAATTTCCTTTAAATTATTTAAATTCGATCGACTTATTGGTCCATGTGGGTTAAAGAGGACCCAATATCCATTCAAGTTTGAAATTTCCAATTCTAGTGATGACTGTTCAGACAAACATAATAATTGGGCGAAAGAATTTCCATCTGTCTGAAAATTATGATCCAAACCAAAGGAATTTAACATGTTATTACAATTATTAACCCTAAATATTATTTGATGTTTTAATGAAAAAAATTAACGTGAATATTTCATTGGATTGATGAGTTTCTTTTTTTTTTTTTTTTTTTTTGAGATTTGACTACAGAGATTAGTTCAAGTGATTAATGAGGAAAATTGAGAAATCAAAGTAGAGGTTCAAGATGATTGCAATGGAAGTTATTCAAGATCATTTTAGAAGGAATTGTTTTGTACGTCTAGGTGAAACAACTCAAGTTCTCTGTAAACTCTTGATGCAACTTGACAAGGATACGCACTGCGCATGAATTTATTTAATAAGTTTATATGTGATCAAAATCTTGGTCAGAAGTGATAAATTATATTTTAAAATAGTTTTTTAAGAAATCAATCAACTAAGCTTTGAAAAATAGGTCCATATTCGATCGATTGACACAAGAAACGGTCGACTGCCTATAGACATTACATTTCGTCTTGCTCGTTTTCGCATTTTATAAAAGTTTCTGGTCTAAAGTGAAAATTTAGACAAACTTTAAAACACGTTTAAATGGACAAATTTTTGCCTTAGATTCACGTGTTTAAATTCCATTTAATGTTTTGAAAAGAAAAGAAAAGCAAAAATCTACAATTTGATTGATAAATTATATTTTAAAATAGTATTTTTAAGAAATCGATCAACTAAGCTTTGAAAAATAGGTCCATATTCGATCGATTGACACAAGAAACGGTCGACTGCCTATAGACACTACATTTCGTCTTGCTCGTTTTCGCATTTTATAAAAGTTTCTAGTCTAAAGTGAAAATTTAGACAAACTTTAAAACACGTTTAAAGAGGCAAAATTTTGCCTTAGATTCACGTGTTTAAATTCCATTTAATGTTTTGAAAAGAAAAGAAAAGAAAAAATCTACAATTTGATTGAATTAGGCAAAAATAAAGTTTTGGGCTAAAATAAAAAATTTTAAAAATTAATTGGGGACTAAATTAGTTACATTAAAAGTGTATTTTCATAAAATATCGCTTTAGATGTAATTAATTTTGTTTCTGATCCCTTAATTTCAAGAAATTTTACCAATTCCAACTACTTTTTATTTTTCGCCCAAACATTGTAGTTTTTCGTCTGTTTTGTCAAATTGATTACCAAAAACATTTTATTTTTCAAAATTGAACTTTCCAATACTTATTTGGATAGTTTAACTTCACTTTTAGCATTTCCATTTCAAGAAAAAAAAATCAAAGAACACATGTTTAATTGATAAAAAGTGGAAATCACAAAAAACGCTAAAAGGAGCACCCTCTGAGAATAAGACGGAGCATTGGATTCTAAAATTGGATTGCCCAAAGTAGTCAAGAGAGCCCCCAAAGCCATTTCCCAAAATGGTATAATTAGGAGATGTCAAATCAAGTGAATTTTACACACAACACCCAAACTAGGGGGCTATTATGTAAATTTCATGAAATGGGGGGGGGGGGGGGGGGGGGGGGTAGACCTCTTTATTAGAGTAATGTCATGTTTGATAACTACTTAAATTTTAAGTGATGAATTTTAAGTGCTGAAATTATAATTGCTAAATTTATTAAATCCTGAATATATTAAGTATTCAATTTTTAATACTTTTAACTTCAAAAAAATTTATTTTTGTACAAATTTTTATTCCTAAGATAATTTTTAGGGTTAATTACACTTTACCCCCTGTGGTTTGGCCCATTTTCACTTTACCCTCTTGTGGTTCAAACGTCGCCACTTACCCCCTTTGTGGTTTTGGACCTAACTGCAAATCTAACTTTTTCTGTTAAAGTTAACAGCTGTGCAGCTCACGGGCCTTTGACGAGGATGGACATAGTTTTTGTGTTTTTTCCCTCCATAATGCTGTTTTCTTCTTCCCATTTTACCCTCATGTTTCTCTATATAATCTCTATGTTTTTCACACATTTTTTACACCAAACCAAACCTTCTCATTTATTTTTTTCTCCCTCTTTTATTTTTTCTCCCAACAAACATGAAACTAAAACAAAAATTTGGGAACAATTTTATTCTGTTATAATAATTTTGTTCTAAAGCTGAACACTAAACAGAAACATACTCCCTTTTGTTTTTAAATTTCTGTTGCAATTTCTAATTTTTTGAGAACAGAAAAAGAGTTGATCAGAATCACTATCATCTCGATTCATCATATAAAGAATATTATATATTTGAATCATAGCATGTCCATCATTAGTCCATACATTCGTGTTAATTGTTACTGCTACAAATGTCAACAATTACATTCACTACTACAAAAACGAACTTTAGCGACAATTCTAATATCCTCAAACAATACCAACAAAAAAATATATCGATAAAATAATATAAATTGAACTCTTAATTTAATGCAAATCAATAATCTCAACTATTAATCTCAAAATTTCCTTGGAAGAGTAGAACCAACATCAAACGTCCAATTAACCCAATACGTATACAAACACAGAATCATAAGTACACAAAATAAAAACAAAAACATAAATATTAAAATGACATTCATGTAAAATTAAAATTACTAACACATAATTTAAAATTAAAAAGGAGCTAGTAAGAAATCTCATACCCGACCCATTATAATTTTGGAACAAAAATAATTATATTTTTATTTAGAACAAAAATAAAAACAAAATTATTTTTATAATTTTGGAAGTTAGGAACAAAAATAGAATTTTGGAACAAAACATCAAACAAACCCATTATAAACAAAATCTAAATGATTAAAAAATTATCATTTTAAGAATATGGAATTATCAAAATGATTCATGTTTAGGAGTAGAATTACCACCCTTTAAAGAAAATTCAACCCATGACAACAAAAAAATGAAGCAAGGACATTATTAAATGAAGCTTCTGGTGATGAATTTAAATTAGAAACCAGAAACACAAACAGAAATAGAAACTAGAAGTGAAACTGTTTAGGCGAAATTCCTTCCAGAAAATACAAAGGGTCAGGATAAGATATCTACTAGAAGTCTATTCAACAATAAAGTCAACAAATGTAAAAATGAACTCAAATTTGCAGATTTTAAAAAATCATCAGCATAAAGAAAATTTTTTAGATGGATATTTTGATCCAGTCCATTATTCAAAAATCAATTGGAAGAGGAAAAACATACAACAACTAAACAAGCATTGACAATCTGAACTCAACTTAATTGCAATAACCATAATCCACCAGATTAAATTCTAAAATGAGAATCCAATTTCCTTGCGGAAGGTCTACATCAATTAAAAATTCAAACACTAGAATGTTTGTTTTAACAATAATTCCTCAAACATAACACACAATGACCTAATTCCCACAAATCATTAAAAGCCATTCACAAGCCGAATTCCACATCTGAATCTGACCAACCCACGAACTCTGCAGCGATACTCTGCATTTTGGTCACTGTTATGGGCATTAACTACTATTGGTAGAGATTGTTCATCCTCAACCTTTCCCATTGGAAAGAATTGTAATGGGGATCGATCGATCTGGACGATTGAGATGATCTCAGCAAAAAATTATGTTTTGTTCCTAAAATAGAAACAAATTTGGGAACAAAAAACATAGACTATGGGATTAATGAAATACTTAACCATTAGGAGCCAAATCGAAGGGGATCAACCGATCTGGACGATCGAAACGATCTTAGCAAAAATTTATGTTTTGTCCCCAAAATATAAACAAATTTGGGAACAAAACATTGCAGAACATAAACATAGACTATGTGATTAATGAAATCCCTAACCATTAGAAGCCAAATCGAAGCCCTAACTACTCACCGAAAGAGGACGATCGCGCGAGAGAGAGACGGACCAGTAGTGACGATTCTGGTCCGTCGAGAGCGTCCAGATCCGGCCACCGCCATCCAAATCTGTCCAGATCCGACGTACGACGACCAGATCTGGCGTCGTTGAACTGCCGAAGAACCTGCAGTTGTTGGCATAGGGGCTATGGCCTCCAGGATCCTTCCATTTCTGCTCCTCCGCTATATCGAATTCCGATTTATCAAACCCATATTCTCCAACACCTCCAATCGAAGCCTCTGAGCGATTGAAGAGAACGGAGGAGAGAGAGGTTTTTTTTTTGGGTGGGTGAGAGAAATGGGAAGGAGCTTAGCGTTAATTACACTTTATAATCCAATAATTGTGAATAATTAGAGAAGGGAAAAATCGACATTTCATATTTTCCGTTAATAGAGTTAGCGTTGCACTTAGGTCCACAAACCACAGGGGGTTAAGTGGCGACGTTTGAAGCACATGGTGGGTAAAGTGTAATTAACCTTAATTTTTACAATTTTATTTTTCTAAAATATTCTTTCTCTACAACTTTCTCTATATATTTTTTCTCAATTTATTATTTTCTCTATCTATAATTTTTTTTGTATATGATGTTTTTTATGAGATTTTACAGTATTAGTGTAAAATGTTGGTTGTGATAATTAGATATTCAATAGTATTAAGTGATAAGTGCTAAAATATTAAATGAATCACACATCACTTAAAATTTTGAATAATTTTTTAATTGATATTTATTTTTTAAACGATTGCTTAATTTTGTTATCAAATGCACTTAATTTAAGAAGTATTTAATGCATTTAATTTTAAGTACTTAATTGCATTAACAAACGTAGCCTAATGTGGGCTGAAAAATGATAGTTGCGCACTTTTCAGAGTGTGTTCCCCAGGGAGTGCGCCAATGGCCTCTTCTATAAATAGAGGAGTTAGTCATTCCATTTCACTTGTTAATTCGCAATCTCTTACATGCACATACACTCTCTCTCTACATGCTAAGAACACTTTCTCTCTCTAAAAAATATTTCTAAAAAAAATTAGATTTAGGTTTTTAAAAATTTTAGATTCTCTTAAAAAAGAGATTTAAGAAGAAGAAGAAGCAGCAGCAAACAAAGGAAAATAAGAGTCATTCTTCTGAAAGGCTTTTAATGTAAGTTCTCAAACCTCTTAATCTATTTATATTACTTGTCAAAACAAAGACAAAAAAAGAAAAACAGTCAAAACCTGACAAAAATACAAGTCGTTCTCCAAGAACGCACAAATTTATTTTCTTGCATTTACTTTTTTCGTTATTTAATTTTTCCATTTTACTTTTCTGCATTTATTTTACTCTCATTTATTTTTACCGCGCCTTTCCACACTTTATATTTTTGCATTTTTTATTTTTTTGGCCTAGGCCTTGGACTGACACTAAGTTGCAGTCCTTGGCCTAGCATTTATACTTATATATATATATATATATATATATATATACACACACTATAGCTATTATATATACACACACACACATACATATATTTTTCTCATTTTCTTTACTTTCCTACGTATCAAAAAAGAAAAAAGAAAAAGAAAAGGTTTTACTTAAGCTAAAAATCCTTTCCCCAAAAATGATTCTAGTTAAGGTTGTCACGGAAATTTTTTATTTTTCTCACTTTGCTTAAAAAAATAAAAATAAAAATATTCAAGTATCACTGTTTTTCTTCCAAAACAAATGGCACTTCAAAAATAAATAAATTATTGTTTCTTTTCTTTACTTCAAGAAGTTCATCCCATAAAAAATAAATTATTTTTCTTCTTCTAAGAAACCCAAAAAATAATTTTACTAAAATTTTCCTTTGAATATAACTTTGAATATTTATTTTTTTTTCCTAAAAAAAATAATAAAGTGTTGTTTTAAAAATAATTTTCTTTTCCCTTAAATAAAAAATTTCTTCACATAAAATATGTTTCTTTTTTTCAAAACCAAGATTTTCTAAAATGTTTAATTTTTTATTATTATTTTTTTCTCTCTTCACAAAAAGATAAAAAATTCTCATTAAATGTTTCTTAACTAGAAGACAAAACTTTCATGAAAGTGTTTCATTCTTCTTACAATGGTTTTCTTTCCTAAAAGACAATTTTTTTCCTAAAATGTCTCCTTATTAAAAAGATGTATTTTCTTAAATGTTTTTGATTTAATAATAAAAAAATTTATTTTTCTAAAAACTATTTTTCTCTTAAAAATATCTTTCTCACAAGAAGTCAAAATTTTCTTAAAAATGTATATTTTCAAATTATTTTTCTATTTCAAATTATTTTCTCAAAGTGTTTCAAAAACTTTTGTTTTTCATTTTTTTTTTTTAAAAGTAAGAATGTTTCTGTTGATCTTAAAATTTTGATGAACAATTAAATATTGATATTTTTAGTGAAACTAACGATTTTATTGAGTATTTCAGTATTAAAGTTCCATCGATCATTTATCATGAAGAATTGAGTAAAAAGAGTTATGGATGCTAAAGAGACTGACAAAGACGATGGATATTAAGAGACCGATGATTTTGAAGAATCTAGGGAAAAAAAACTCAGGTCAATTTTTACTCTTAATGTATCTCGATTAAGATCACACACAACACAAAAAGTTTTTAAATTTGTGTGTGTTTTGATAGGATTCTAATTAGTGCTCCTATGTGTAATTGAAAGAGAAATATTGATAATTGATTAAAATTGAATTTAAGTATTTAGTAGAGTTAACCGAGAAACGAAATCGATTAAAGGGGCAAAAACGTTGATGAGAATAAATTAAAAACGAATTAAGGAGAGGATTCCAGCATTGGTAAGTCGACAGGTATGTCGACCGATGCATAGAATATGAAGTCTCTGAATCTCTAGGTCGACAGATAGGTCGACTTATGAAACTCTCTGTATCGTCCAATCGACAGGTGATGGATGGGCGGTTGACTAATGGGCGAAGGAATTTTGGCTTGTCTAGTATTCTGAATCGAGCGGTCGACTTATGGGCGTTGGTCGGTCGACTTGTGGGTCTGTTTCAGGTTTAGAGGATTTCGAGAATTTTGATAAAACAATAGCAGTTATTAGCCGTTTATGGTTGAGATATGAAAGAAATTTTAGGGATATGATAGTATAAAAGATATATCATTGATATTTTGTCATCCCTATAGATATGGTTCATATATTTTAGTTATTTCTCAAATTGGTTCATATAATTCTTTCTATCCTATCGATTTGAGTTTGAGGAATACTGGAGGTACTAATTTGAATATTTTGAAAGCTATAATTAAGTCAAATATATCTAAAATGAAAGATAATGATATATGGGGTCTATAGGTGCTTTTTAGATACTTATCATTTAAAACTAGCCGTTGGAGGGCTTGTTTCAATTCCCTATATATAAACTTGCGGATTTCACATAAAATACATATCAAGAACTATTCAGTTCCTAAGTTTTTCTAAGAGTTACATTCTGATATTATACTGACAAATATTGTGAGATTATTCTGGTGTTAAAAAAAACACCAATTTATTTGGCGTCACCAATCTGAGCTGTCTAGCGATTTGTTTTGCAATCCATTGGTGTTTTCCTGGTGAGATCATTCCAAGCTTATTCTTTAATTGAGTATTTGATTATTATTACTTGCTTGGTGAATTGATCTTTTTGAGAAATTGTTTTTGAACTTTAAAAGTATAAAAATCTTTTAAAACGATTTGTGTTAATCTGATTACGTGTTTAATTATACTATCTGCATCCTTTATTATATTCAAATTTTGTTTCCTTACTTTATTTCTATCACTAGTATCGGAATATTAATTGAGTTTTAATTAATTTGAGGTGGTAGAAGTTCCGAGTAGGAAGAATTTATCAATTTTTGTAATTGGTGAGTTGTGCACAGATTAGATACTATTGGGAGTGTCTCATCAGGGGTAGCTGGTTTTAATTTCTTTCGGTAAAGAGATTGAGGTTTTGATATTTCCCTAAAGTATAAAAATATTAGGTGTTAATTCTTCCTGAATTAAATTGATTTGTGAGCAATTTTGTAACGGTTCAATCCTTACCGGGTAAAGGATATTTGGAGTGTTTGTGAGGTTTTGATTATTTAGCCTTAGTTTAAAAAAGAATTAGGTTATTCTGAGTCTGTAAAAAATAGAAGTTATTTATGAGCCTGTGAAAATGAATTTATAAAGGTTGATTCTAAACCTGCGAAAAGATTCATTGTGAGAGTTTGGTTCTTACCTGTAAAGGAATCTTGAGTTTAGTAGGTGCGAATCTCTGTGGGGCTCGTAAAACTGGATTAGCCAAGAGTAGCTTGGTGAACCAGGATATATCGGTGTGTACTACATTTTTTATTTCCTTTATTTTATCTTGTGTTGTTTGGGTGTACACCTAGAGCTTATTACATTATCCTCTGCTATAAAGATAATAATTAATTTTAGGATAAAATTAATTGTTTGAATTTTTGAAGTGTTATTATTATTCTGATAATTTTTTAATACTACCCAATTCACCTCCATCTTGGGTAGCCCACTGGGTCAACAATTGGCATCATAGCTAGTTTTAACTCAATTAGGCTTAACATCCTAGCTAAACAGGTCACGTGCACACACCTTAGATGATGTGTTTTGTGTATCCTCTTTTTGATAGTGGTAAATTCGTATATGAAAATGTGGTTTATGATTCTTGTGATTCTTGTGATAGTGATGGAGATGATGATAATGAAAATGTCTATATTGTTATGGAATTTTTTTTCACACTACTTTTTGCTAAAGAGAGCTTGAGTTTAAAAAGAAAAATTGATTCTTTTGAAAATAGTGAAAAAAGTGTCCGAAAATCTAAAGTACATTTGGATAATTATTGTGGTGCAAAAGAATTTTCGGATGTTGTTTTTGAAATTATTAATTTGCTCTCTAAAGTGGATTCTCTTCAAAATGAAAACAGAGTTTTAAAAAATAATTTTGATACGATTTCTAGGCAAATGTCAGATCTTGTTTCTAAAATCTATTTACTTAAGAAAATTTTTGAAAAATAAAAATCCGACCTTAAGTCTGTTTCGAGAGATTCTGAAAATAATTTTTCTAGGCAAAATGGATATGTTTCATCATCTCATCCTTCATCACAAGCCAGTGATAATTATGTGACTATTGTTAGAAATGATTCTTGTTTTACATCTCGTGCTTTCTATTGTAAATTGTATTTGAAATGTTATTATTGTAATAGAGTTGGGCATTTTAAAGTATCGTATCCGTTTTGGAACCTTAAGTTTTTGTCTAACAATGACGGATCCAAAATGACATGGATACCGAAGAGAACTATTGAAATGTCTTGTGCAGAATTACATAATATCGGAAGTGGACCTGAAGAGGCGAACAAAGAAGTTATATCAAGGTTAAAACAGAAAGTCACGAAAGATTCACAAGCGACGCGTGCGAAGCAAAAAGATGTACCAAAGACAGAATGTGAAATTACAAAGAAGCCACAAGCGAAATGTGTAAAGAGAAAAGATTCGTCAAAACCAAGATGTAACATCACCAGAAAGCTGCAAGTGACACGAGCAAATAAAAATATTAGAAAATCAAATGGTAATAATAAAAAGTTGAGAGGATACAGACAGGCCAAGAGGAATTTTGTACTCAAAGCAATCATGAGTACAAATAAGGTAAAAAGTAAAGTCATCCCGAAAGATATAAAAGGTACTTCTAATCTCTCGTGGTTTAAATTTATTAAATTTATTAAAGAGGGAGATTTCTGACTTGCCAAATAGGTAAGTTGGTAATGGTTTCTGAGACTTATTTTAAATGATACGTTCATTTGTTATCTTAGAAACATTATATGGTGATTATGAAAATCATATTTAGTTAAAGTGTATTTACATGTTTTTATAATGTGCTTATATCAAGTAGTAATCATGTGTTTGATTTTGAAACATGTCATGTGATTTAAAAGATTAATCGGGTGTTTGTGATCTCACTAAATAGTGCCAATTATTTGTTGCATATGTATTTTAATAAGATTATTTGTATAATGTGCTATCATTCATGCTATTTACGCTTATATAAATGAGTTGAATTAAGCTAATTTTTTTTTTATGCATTTTGACTTATTAAAATGCATGATATTTTATATTGAGATGATTTAAAAAATAAAGAATAATTTGGTTGATGCATATTATATTAATTCTATTTTTGATACTATATATATGCGATCATTTAAATATTCATAGCGCATCAATCTGTGCTTAATGTTTTAAGTTGATAGTTTGTGCACATGAATATATTTATGGATATTAAGTATCTTGTTATATATTCTTCTCATACGTCTCATATCTATTCATTTTTAAATGATTATGATTATGAAAGATCTAGAATGATATGAGATAACATCGTTATTCTTGACATATGCTTTCTATTCTAGTGCATTAAAGATTATATGTTTCTAGATTCTATCTATAAGGAAGACATTATTTGGCATGCGGACTTAACTAAAATTATATGATTGCATGCTATATTATTGAAATATTTTGATTGCCTCAGAATTATTCTCCTAAACATGAATTTGTTTGTTTAAAATTATAGATGGGGATAAGTGTTCATAAGAGGGGCAATAATGTGTTCTGCTTACATTAAAAACAAATAATATCGAAAATTTTGATATTTTTGACTAGTTTGTTATACTCACTAAATCTCTAGCGGAAAATTAAATTTCATGACATTTTCCTAGAGTAGTGATGTTTTTGGTTCCCCTCCGCAATTTGTTTTGAGATGACAAAGGGAGATAATTAGTTGATGTTTTAATGAATGTTTCAAGGGGGAGCTTGAATTACCTTGTTGAATATCTTAAGGGAGAGTATATTGAAATTTGTTCTTGGTTGAAAATCTTATGATTATCTTCATTACTTTGCTTTAATGAGTTAAAGAACCCGTCCTCGGATTTAGGGGGAGTGTGGTTACATTATTGTTTTGAAGAAAATATCAAAGTTAATTATCATCATAAAAAAGGAGAAGATTGTTGATCCTAATATTTTGATGAACAATTAAATATTGATATTTTTAGTGGAATTAATGATTTTTTTGAGTGTTTCAATATTAAAGTTCCATTGATGGTTTATCATGAAGAATTGAGTAAAAAGAGTTATGGATGCTAAAGAGATTGACAAAGACGATGGATATTAAGAGACCAAAGATTTTGAAGAATCTAGGAAAAAACAACTCACGTTAATTTTTACGCTTAATGTATCCCGATTAGGATCACACACGGCATAAAAAGTTTTTAAATTTATGTGTGTTTTGATAGGATCCTAATTAGTGAAATTATCTGCTCCTATGTGTAATTGAAAGATAAATATTGATATCTGATTAAAATTGAATTTAAATATTTAGTGGAGTTAATCGAGAAAAGAAATCGGTTAAAGGGGCGAAAACGTCAATGAGAATGAATTAAAAATGAATTAAGGAGATGATTCCAATATTGGTAAGTCGACAGGTAAGTCAACTGATGCATAGAATATGAAGTCTCTGAATCTCTAGGTCGACAGATAGGCCGACTTATGAAACTCTCTTTATCGTCCAGTTGACAGGTGATGGATGGGCGGTTGATTGATGGGCGAAGGAATTTTGGCTTGGCTAGTATCCTGAATCGAGCGATCGACTTATGGCGTTGGTCGGTCAGCTTATGGGTCTATTTCAGGTTTAGAGGATATCGAGGATTCTGATCGAACAGTAGCAGTTATTAGCCGTTTATGGTTGAGATATGAGAGAAATTTTAGGGATATGATAGTATTAAAGATATATCATTGATATTTTGTCATCCCTATAGATATGGTTCATATATTTTGGTTATTTCTCAAATTGGTTCATATAATTCTTTCTATCCTATCGATTTGAGTTTGAGAAATATTTGAGGGGCTAATTTGAATATTTTGAAAGCTATAATTAAGTCAAATATACCTAAATGAAAGATAATGATATTTGGGGTCTATAGGTGCTTTTTAGATACTTATCATTTAAAAATTAGCCGTTTGAGGGCTTGTTTCAATTTCTTATATATATATACCTGCGGATTTCACATAAAATACATATCAAGAACTATTCAGTTCCTAAGGTTTTTTAAGAGTTATCATTCTGATATTATACTGACAAATATTGTGAGATTATTCTGGTGTTAAAATTCTTGAGTTAAAACGCCAATTTATTTGGCGTCACCAATCTGAGCTGTCTAGCGATCTGTTTTGCAATCCATTGGTGTTTTCCTGGTGAGATCATTCCAAGTTTATTATTTAATTGAGTATTTAATTATCATTACTTGCTTGGTGAATTGATCTTTTTGAGAAATCGTTTTTGAACTTTAAAAGCATAAAAATATTTTAAAACGATTTGTGTGTTAATTTGATTACGTGTTTAATTATACTACCCGCATCCTTTATTATATTCAGATTTTGTTTCCTCACTTTATTTCTATCACTAGTATCGAGATATTAATTGAATATTAATTAATCTGAGGTGATAGAAGCTCCGAGTGGGAAGAACTTATCAATTTTTATAATTGGTGAGTTGTGTGCGGATTAAATACTATTGGGAGTGTCTAATCAGGGGTAGCTAGTTTTAATCTCTTCCGGTAAAGAGATTGAGATTTTGATATTTTCCTAGAATATAAAAATATTAGGTGTTAATTCTTCCTGAATTGAATTGATTTGTGAGTAATTTTGTAATGGTTCAATCCTTACCGGGTAAAAGGATATTTGGAGTGTTTGTGAAGTTTTGATTCTTTAGCCTTAGTTTAAAAAAGAATTAGGTTATTCTTGAGCCTGAAAAAAGTAGAGGTTATTCTTGAGCCTGAGAAAAGGAATTTGTAAAGGTTGATTCTAAGTCTGCGGAAAGAATCATTGTGAGGGTTTGGTTCCTTCTTGTAAAGGAATCTTGAGTTTAGTGGGTGCGAATCTTCGTGGGGCTCGAAGGATTCCTAAAATTGTTTTAAAAAACAAAGTTTATCCGAAAGCATTTTCTAAAGGATAAGTTGTTCAAAAAATAAAAGAAATTTTTGAATCTAAAATTGGCACTCGATTGGTGTTATCATTCGTGAGCAAAATTTGGGGCGTGTCACCGCCAGAAACAGGTTCCCACAAAAATGAGTTTTATGAGCATTCAGTTGACTTATTGAGTGCATGAAAGACACAGTCTTGAAATCGATCGGTTGACGCAAATAAATGGTCAACCGAAGTATCTTAATAGGCTAAATTTTTTTGAAGATTACAAGAAATGGTTGTTGACCAAGATTTCCGTTTACCAATTGGCTTTGATTTTTTTAAACGACTTATACGTTATTCCAAGATCTTTCGACGTTGATTATCATGTTTGAACATTAAAGATATATTTTTTAATGGATAAAAATAGTTTTTAAAGATTGAAAATATATTTTAAAATATTTTATTGAAAAATATTATTTGGTCCCTTTATTTTAAAGATTTCGTGATTTTTTTCGGTAAAACTACTTCCTATACTTTTTTGGGCTAAGATCTAAATATTTTTGGGATATAATCAATATAATTTTAAGGGATGATTTATAGCCAAACAAGTCTTTGTAAGCTAGATTAATATAAGGAATATATAAGAGTAATTGTTTGCAATATCATTTAAAAAATAACCATCATAGGATATATTTGAAAATTTTATAAATAGACCTGCAGTAATGACCCTGTTCCTAGGGCCACCACTCAATTTTTCTGAAAGGGAATTGCAATAAAAGTCTTTGATAAGTATTTACACACCCATATTTGATAAATTTTACAAATCATGCCGATGATTTAAAAATATCAATCAATTGGATTAATCTTACAAAAATAAATAGTAATTACAAATATTGTAATTTTTTTTAATACAAATCAAAATTTAATTTCTGGCGTAGCTTCACTTTTGCAAACCCTGCAACAAATACTATGGGGTTGTGAGCTAAAATTTAGTAAAATTTTAACCCCTTTACTCAATGCTTTATTGCGATTTTGCTTCTATCTTCGGTGTTTTCCTAATGAGATATTTCCAAGTTCTATTCTTTATTTTGAATTCATATATTTATTGATTTCTTGGTTATAAGATTGTTAGAAAATCATTTTTAAACTTAAAAGCCTAAAAATATTTTTAAAACGATTTTATTTGATTATTTGATTTCATGATCTAAATTGTGCTACTCACTTATTCATTAATCAGATATTGTTTGCCTCACATTGTATCTATCACGTAGTAATTTTCTAGAAATTAATCGAGTATATCAGTATTGAGGTAGTAGACGCTCCTTGTGGGAAGCATTTTTTTTTTTTTTTTTGTATTTGTGAGTTTGAGAGAATTAGACATGTTTGGGACGATGTCTAGTGAGGATAGTTAAGTTTCAATTTTTTTCCTATGAAAAATATTAGGGTTTGATCCTTGTCCTGCAAAAATGTTAGGTTATTCTTTTCCCTTAAAATGAATTAGGTTTTGATTCTCCCTGCAATTGAATTGTTATTTGAGTGCTTTTTAAAGGTTCTTCTTAAACCTATGAAAAGGATAATTGAGAGAATGGTTAGGTTAATCTTTAGCTTCATAAAAAAATAGGGTTTATCCTTGGCCTGGGAAAAGGCTAAATTTGTAAAGGTTGATTATGTGCTTGTAAAAAAATCATTATAAGGGTTTGGTTCCTACAGGTAAAAGAATAAGACGTTTAGTGGTTGCAAATCTCCGTAATGCTCAAGAGACTGGATTAGGCAAGTTTAACTTGTTGAACCAAGATATATCTTGGTATGCTGCATTATTTATGTTTTTTATATTATGTTTGGGTGTGCACTTAGTATTAAACACTTATCCGTTGTGTACCTTTTGATATTAATTATTTGTTTAAATTTAATAACTACCCAATTCACCCCCTCTTGGGTAGCTCTTTGGGCCAATAATTGGCATCATAGCTTATTTTAGCTGGTTAGGCTTAACATCCTAATTAAACATGTTTACATGGAGTGCACTGATAATGATATTGTGATAGGTGGAAATAACCTATCTACTTTTAAACCGAATTTGCTAGTTTTTGAGCATATTAGTTATATTTAATTTAATTTTAGTTTGTTTTAGTGTAAAACAAGTGAAGGAACGAAAAGAAGTGATAAACAAGTGAAAACAGGGGAAAAACGGTGAATAAAACGTGAAGAACAAGGTTTCGGTGCATAAAGACCACCGCCTAGGCGAAGATTCTACCGCCTGGGCAAAAAAGAGACAGGAAGTTGGGTTGCCGAACCATCGCCTAGGTGAGAAAACCACTGCCTAGGCGGAGATCCGTCAGAATGATTATGCCAGCAACTACCGCCTAGGCGAACATTCCTCCGCCTAGGCGAAGATCCTTCAGAACCTAAACCGACTTAACCATTGCCTAGGTGGTGACACTCTGCGAGAAATATTTAATTTTAGATATTTTGAAGATATTTTCAAAACCTTTATTTTAACCCTTTTCTTCCCCATTTTTGGGGATGCCCTATTATGTTTTTGGAGAGCTCCTTTCACCTTAGATAGGATTAGATAATTTAGGAAGTAGATTAGATTAGTTTTAGGAAGTGAGTTTGGCCAATTCTTGAAGAGCTAAAAGAGGAAGTTCATCAATGGAGAAGAGAAAGCTCGGGAGGATCGTTCTTTGGCGAAAGTGGACTACTCCACTTTAAGATTTGGCTTTTCTTTCCTTGTTTCCATCTTTGTACTAATGTTTATTATTGATGTTGATGATCTCCTCTTGATTTAATAATGTAATGGCTAAGATCATGTTAGTTTAATTAGAGATTAATTAGGGTTAGATGTAATTGATGTAAATATCTCTTTGGTTGAATATAAAATATTTTGATGGTTTGTTATCCAATTCCAATTGTGTTTACCGTTATTTCACGATTATTATGCTTATTATGATAAACCGAGAATATGGGGTTTGACACTCGGGAGAGGTAACCCCGGATTCGGATTAGGGATAAACACAACGTGATGATCCAATAACCCGGGAGGGAGTTGGATTATGTGCAATCCATGAGGTTGGGTCAAGACTCACGTGGCTGTGTGTTCGAAAAGGCATTCCAGGGGGACTTCGACGTCAATGAGAAGTCATGTATGCGCTCGCTTTTCACTCGGAAGAGGGAGTGAGTGAGTTATAGATACCGAGATTGTTGGATGTGATAATAACCATTATCGATAACTAAACTAAGCCAAATAGGTACTAAGTGAATGAAATCGATCACTAGTTAATTAGTGTAATTAGAATTAATCCTTAGGAGTAGTTTTAATTAGTTTAATTTAAATAATTAATTTAATCGTCATGATAATATGAGACTACGTAAATTACGGTATTCAATTATTCACACTTTTCTCTGTGGGAACGATATCCGATCTTCAAAGATCTACTATATTAAAACTTAGACCTCATATACTTGAGAGAGTAAGTAGTGTCATATTTCATGCGCTACCATATTGTATGCACTATTATAGAGTCTCCTAGTTCCTCTGATAGTCAGGGTCCCATTAGTAAGAATGATAAATTTGGTGATAATGAGACTGCAGATTGCCCTTACTTATGTTTTTGGAAAAGAGAATTTGAAACTTGGACAAAATATTGCAATTCTTGAAAATAAAAAGTTTAGTACTACTAAATCTCTTAAGAAGAAGAATTTGGACAGTTAGTTTGAAACAACTGAATTTACAAATGCTTTATCTGAAATTGGTAAGTTGCTTGAAAAAATCGATTATCTTGAAGAAGAGAACGAAGTTTCAAAAATTAATATCTATAATTTTTAGAAAAATGTTTTTAGAAAGAAAAATCTTGAAGCTTTAAATGAGACCTTGAATATTGAGTTGGATAATACAAGGTGTGAGCTTGATAGAGCTCGAGTGAAAATTCATTTCATTGAAAATAAGTGTCAAATTCTTAAGAATGATCCTGAATTTGTGTATAAGAAGAATTTTGGTCTACAAGTGAACGTTAGTTCATTGGAGCGATCACTTGAAAAGACTCAAAAGGAACTTAATGAAGCAATGGATAAATTCAAGGATATTGAGAGAACTAAACTTGTTGAAAAACTAATAGTTGCTAAAACAGCTACTCAATATCACCATCAGTATCGTGCTCATGTACGGAATAATGATTATCCGTAGAAACGTGGTAACAATGCTAGATGTTTTTATTGTGGGAAGCATGGTTATTTTTGAGAAAATATGTTATTTGTTGAATGGTTACCTGGTCGGATCTAGAAATAACTCAATACCGAAGAGAGAAATTTTTTTATGCAGGTACAAATAGGAGATTTGATCGATTAAGAGGTTACAATGAATACTACATGCCAAGAAGGGACTCCATATTCAATGCCCTAATGAGGAAGAATTAATATATGCAAAATGGAAAGTTCGAAAAGCAGCATGCTCAGTATATAAAATCAACTGATACTTATCCTCAAAGAATAGAGAGAAACCAATATTAGAAAAGGACAATGTATAAGGTGGTGACAAAGCAAAATGAGAGAAAATAGCTCAAAACATCTTACAAAGGAAAGAAAATTATTACTGACCCAATCTAGATGAAAGCCAATGCAAGTAAGGAGGAAATCAAAGAGGTTAATCAAGAAAAATAAAAAATAGAGGATTCAAAGGAAGATAAGCTTAAAATTAAATATCTACCAATGGTACACACACCAATTGTTCCCAAGGATGAACCAGGTATGTCAAATTTCCTGAAATTCAAATATGTTAATTTTGTTAAATAGACCGATGCTTCGTATTTTCTAAATTAGTTTATTTGTGATATGTGTAGGGTGTGTGAATGTGTGTGAAAATATTTTAAATAATATGTGTGGATCAAAATAAGAGATAAAAATTAAGCTAATGGATCAAAAAAGACAAGAAATCACCAAATGACAAAAATATTGTGTCGGTTAACCAACAGAAAAAGAGTCTGAAATATACAGACTTTGACTTGGTTGGTTAACCAACCAAAAACAGTCAGTCAACTGACTGTTACGGAAATTAGTCCCCTTTGAGACCTCATTTTACCCCATTTTGGTTTTGAACCTTTCTCTCTCTAAACAACCATTTACTTCCAAAGAGATTTCCTTTCAAATCTACAAGAGATCTTCACATATTAGCTTGGGTTAGAAGTTTAAGGGCTCGAATCTATCACTTGGAAGTAAAAATCTCATCAAAAGGTTGGTTGTTCTTTTTCACTTTAGGGTTTTGGTAGATCTACTAGTGTAGCTTCATCTTGTTTGGATTTTGGGTCTTAATTGTTTTGTGAAATCACTATTGTTAGAAAAAGCCGAAGGGTCCAACCAAACAATCTTACTTGGGAATGGCTAAGTTTGACACCATTCATTTTGAAAACAAAGAGGATGAAGAAAAGAAAAATAAAAAAATAAAACTGAGAATCGAAAGGTTGTTTGCTGTAAACCCATTGATTTTGCCGGGTTCAAAAAGAAAAATATTGATCTTGAGAAATATGTTAAGAACATGGGATTGACTGACTTTCTTACTCAGAGTAATGAGTGGATGCCCCATTGGGTAAATATGTTTTATAATAATCTTACGATTAGTGATGGAGAGATGAGATCGTTTGTTAAAGGTATTGAAATTAGATTTGATAAGGTTGATCTTAGGAGAATTTTGAAGTTCAAAAGGGGAGAAGTTCGTCCTTACAATACCACTTTATGGCTTGTAGTAAATTTTAGGAGAAATGAGATTGCGAATAAGTTTGGTTTGGTTGATAGAAGAGTGAGATCACCATCACTTGAGCATTGTCTTATTCATTTGATGATCACTTACTCTATTGTACCTAGAGGAAGAAGTCATGCGAACATTAATGAATTTGATTAGTATTTACTATATGAGATTGTTGAGGGTAGAAATCATGATTTAGATCATATAATGTTTAAGCATATGGAGTATCAAGTGAATAAAATATCAAGATTACTACCCTATGGTGATGTGCTTCAAAGAATATTTAATCACTTCGAAGTTGATGGTGATCTTGAAAAAAAATAAACTTCTCAAGATAACCCCTGGATGGCTAAATGTTAGTAGTTGTAATTTTTGGGGTTTGAGTTCAAGAGAAATAGATGGGTGAGGGAAAAAGGAGAAGAAAGAGAGAGAGAGAGAGAATGATTGTGGATAAGTAAGAAGAAGAAGAAGATGAAGAATTGAGTACATATTAGAAAATTGATATGCTTCAAAATCAATTTGATAATTTCTAGCAATACGTGAAGGTGCTTGATTATAGAGTAGTCGGGATCACAAATGATATAGCAGAGATGAGGGTGTCCATGGAAAGTGGATATGGGAGGCTAGCGATGCAATGGAAGCTGGGTTTGGAAAGATCACAAGCAACATGGAACAAATGTTCCAAATCATGCAGAACCAACATTACAATAGCCAATAGCAGTATAGTTCCCAACAACAATATAGTGGGCATACTACTTTTGGAGGGCAGCAGTCCTTTAGAGGACCTACCGTAGCAAGGTCTTTAGAGTCCGGACAATCTATGTCATATTATCAGCAGATGCCTTCGAGCTCAGGCATGCAGTCCGAAAGTTAATACACACATTCGCAGTCCATGAGTCAAATGGGACCATATTATCCGTTCATAGGACAAGGTCCCCATTATATCTTATGCTTTATCATTTTTTTTCTGGTTATCTAATTGAATATGTCTCATCGTGGTACCTTGGTCTATAATAGTAAATCTAGGAATTATGTACTTGATCTAGAGTTAGTAGTGATTAGTCTATCATGGTGAACTATTGTACATTTAATGATCCTTCATGCATTAATGTTTAATTCTTATGATGATCCACATATATTCTAGTGTTGAAAATTATTTTTATCCTTATTATTGAAAATCAAGGTTTTATGATCTTTTAATGAAAAAGTTTTTATAAGAATATTTATCAAGGAGTATAAAAAGTAATGTTATTCTATCCCCACTTTTTGAGATGACAAAGGGGGAGAAGTTGATGTTCAAATGAGTTAGTTAATGTTTATGAATTTGTTCGCCAGAGCATTGCATTGATTTAAGAGAGATGATAGTTATTGGGCTTCATGTTAAATATCATTATTGATTAAATTGGTTAAATTAAGCTTATATTACATATCTTTTATATTATTTGCTTATGTTTTCAAAATTATTCTTAAATGAGTTTAAATACCCGTCCTCGGATTACGGGGAGTATGGTTATATTCTTTATTGAAGAAAACATCAAAGTTAATTGTCATCATAAAAAATGGTGATATTGTTGAACCCTAGATTTTGATGGACAAGTAAGTATTGATGTTTTTGGTGGAACTAATGTGTTTGTTGAGTATTTCAGGAAAGAGTTCCATATAATTGATTAAGAAGAAGACCTCATGAAGAAAACATAAATGGTGCAAGGAAGGATGCAATGAAGAAATGAAGAGTGTTGAAGACGTTGAAGAAAATTAGGTGAAAACAAATCTCTACTCATATACTCTTATTGAAAACCGAATTAGGATCGCACACGACACTTTAAATGAGTTATTTTTATGTGTATCTTGGTATGAATTGATAGAGTTTAAGATCCTAATTAAAGATTTTGTATGTGCTCCTTATGTGAAATCAATTTGATAATTGACCTAATTGGAAAACATGGTTTAAAGTATAAAAAGTTTTATTTTTGGGTCAATTCGGTCAACGGAGAAAAGAAATCGGTTAAGTAAATCAAACAGTGAGTTTTAGAGTAGAAATGAGGTACTACTGATTCAATCGGTCAACTGAATTAAAGAGGTCAGTCAACCGTTTAAAACAGTGACTGAATTGGTGAAAGAAGTGGACAACCTGAAGCAGTCGGTCAACTGATTGAAAAAAATCAATCAATCGTTTGAGTTAGTGTGTTTTTGAGGTAGAATTGGACCATCTTGTACTAATCGATTAACCGATTGGTGGAATTCGGTCAACTGATTGGCCTAAAGGTTTAGGCTGTGTTTCAGCTCTGTATCGATCAGTTAAACGAATTTTGGGGATTGGTTAACCGATAATGTTAGTTGAGATTTCGAGAAACTTGGTCTTTTGGTAAAAAACTATCCATTTTTAAGGATTCCAAGGGAGAGATTTGGGGGATTTAAACTTGAGATATGGTACATCTATTTTAATATCCATATTGATTTGGTCCACATAATTTGTGATTCTCTCAATTTAAGTAGATTAACACTTCCTACCTTTATGGTTTTAGGTTGAGAATTATTTTATGGATTGATTTAAGAGACTTGAAATATATTTTAATGTAGAATACACATGAAATGGAAGATAATATTATATAGGGTCTAAGAGTATTTTTTAGAGACATATCTTTTAAAAAGTGGCCGTTGGAGGGCTTGATATATGTCTATAAAAGTAAACCTGCGGGAATCAGTTGAAACTTATCAAGAATAATCAGTTTTGAGCTTTTACAAGAGTGATTTTTACGTTGACATTTCTGTGAGAGATTTGTGCGAAGTTCATGATTTAAAGCACTGTTGATTTGACCTCACCGATTTGTTCTCTATTGCGATTATGTTTCTATCTTCAGTGTTTTTCCGGTGAGATCTTTACATGCTCTGTTTTTTATTTTGAGTTAAGATATTTGTTGATTGCTTGGTTATAAGATTGTTAGAAAATCGTTTTTAAACTTAAAAGCCTGAAAATATTTTTAAAACAATTTTGTTTGATTGTCTGATTATGTGCTTTAAATTGTGCTACCCACTTATAAATTAATTAGATATTATTTGCCTCACATTGTATCTATCACGTAGTAATTTTTAAGACATTAATCGAGTATATTTGTATTGAGGTGGTAGAAGCTCCTTGTGGGAAGAAACTCATATGTTTTTGTATTTGTGAGTTTGAGCAAATTAGACATGCTTGGGATGGTGTCTAGTTAGGGTAGCTAGGTTTTGATATTTTTCTTGTGAAAAAGATTAGGGTTTGACCTTTGTCCTGCAAAAATGTTGGGTTTTCTTTTTTCTCGAGAAGAATTAGGTTTTGATTCTCTATACAATTGAATTGTTATTTTTTAGTGATTTGTAAAAGTTCTTCCTGAACCTATGAAAATGATAAGTGAGAGAGTGGTTAGGTTAATCTTTAACCTAGTAAAAAAGTAGAGTTCATCATTAGCTTGGGAAAATGGTAAATTTGTAAAAGTTGATTCTGTGCCTATAAAAGAATTATTATAAGGGTTCAGTTTCTACCGGTAAAGAAATCAGGGGTTTAGTGATTGCGAATCTCTGTGGAGCTTAAGAGATTGGATTAGGCAAGGCTAACTTGCTGAACCAAGATATATCTTGGTGTGCTGTATTGTTTGTATTCTTTATATTGTGTTTGGTTGTGCACTTAGTATTAAGCACTTATCCGCTGCGTACGTAAGATAATAATTAATTTAGAAAAAATGATTATTTGATATTAAGAGTTTTAAGAATTATTTGTTTAAATTTAGTAACTACCCAATTCTCTTCCTTCTTGGGTAGCTCTCTGGGCCAACACATAATATTCAAAATACCCCATAAATTATAAAATCTTTATTTATACCATAAATTTTTTATAATATACAAAATAACCCCAAAAACTATTTAAGTTATAAAGTATTATTTTTAAAAATATAAATTTACAGAGTATTACTATCTATCCCCGTTAAATAAATTTCGTCCTCGAAATTTTGTTTGAAAAATTTAATCGGAATTGCATGGTTATATAAGTTACACTCGATTCTAAAACATTCATTCTCTATGTATGGTTCCTTAACCGAAAGTCACCCATAATTCATAACCAACAAAATCCAATAGCAACTTCCACATCTGCGGTGGCTCACTTTATATCTAACCAACGCACAGATAGGGTGCACTTTGGTTGGTAACTTCTAATACTGATAACTAACTGTCCGAGAATCTAATGTTTCTAAACACTTCCTTTGTGCTCTCTAATAAAAAAATTAATAATATATCTTTAAAAACTTACGGTATTCTCATTTGAATTTGGTCTATTTCGGTACTGTACGCGCGAGGACTCACAACCATCGTCTTCGCGGTAATGACTACTCGCAAGTATATGAGGTCTAATTTTAATATAATGGATCGTGTAAGATCGGATATCGTTCCACTGGGAATGAAAGGTAATTCGGTTGAGTATTGCGATTTAAATAGTTTCATGTTATCTCGACTAATCAAATTTTGTTTGTTTTCTATTTAATATACTAAGAAAAACGACAACTATGAGGTTAGTTCTAATTACACTAATTACTTAGGTATTTATTTCTTTCACATAATGCATCATCGAAGTCATTAAGTTAGCTATAATGGTTTTCCATCTATTCCGACAATCTCTGTATCGATAATTTCTCCACCACCTCTCCCAAGTGTAAGACGGGGGATTACATGACTTTGTGTTAACGAAGAAGTCCCCTTCAATGCCTTTACGACCCTAGGTCGTGTGAGTCTTTAGCCAATGTCATGGATTGCATACGTTCTGACGCTCTCCCGGGTCATTAGAACGTCACGTTGTATTTACCCTAGTCCGAATCCAGGATTACCTTTCCCGAGTGTCAAACCCCGTATTCTTGGTTTATCAATACAAGCATAATATCAAGAATAATGGTAAACACAATCGGATTTAGACAAACAACACATTAAAGTAACATTAATTCATTCAACTTAACAATTACATGATTTCAACTACACCTAAGTAACATTTAACTAATACTATAAGATCTTAGATATATACCATACAACATAAGAGGGATTCAACATTCTTAGATATGTAAAAGTGATTACAAAGATAAAAACAAGAGAGAAACGATCAAATCTGGAAGTGAAACGGTTCACTGTCGCTAATGATCGATTCGCAAGTGATTCTTCTTTGTCCGAATGATGAATCTCCTTCTTGATCTTCAAAATATAGCTTAAGAGCTCTCTATTAGGGTTAGGGTTCTTCAACAACCGGTTTCAAACGTGGGAAAGGGGTATAAATAAGCTTAGGGGTTCAAAAATATCTAAATAGATATTTTGGGTTGTTCTGCGAATTCCGCCTAAGCAGTAGAATCTTCTCCTAGGCAGAGTTTAAGTCGGTTAGAATTCCGCCTAGGCGATGGTTTTTTCGCCTAGGAGGAGGACTAACTTCTTGGTCTTTTTCTTTCTGATGAAATTCCGCCTAGGCGGTAGCTACTTTGCCTAGGCGGATTTACAGTAATTCAGCTCTTCCAGCAGTTCAACACTTCCAGCGTTCTGATGGATTTCCGCCTAGGCGGAGGACTAACTTCTTGGTCTTTTTCTTTCTGACAGAATTCTACCTAGGCGGTAGCTACTTCGCCTAGGTGGATTTACAGTAGTTCAGCTCTTCTAGTAGTTCAACACTTCTAGCGTTCTGATGGATTTTCGCCTAGGCGGTGGAAACTTCGCCTAAGCGGATTTCAATACTTCAGCCCTTGCAACCTTCTGAAGGATTTGCACCTAGGCGGTGGAAACTTTGCCTAGGCGGATTTCAACTTTTCAGCATTTGCAACTTTCTGATGAATTTCTGCCTAGGCGGTGGATACTTCGCCTAAGCGGAATTGCGCTGTTCTTTGAAACCTCTTTTTTTTCATCTTTTTGGCTACCCTTTTCTCCACCATTTTGCTCGGTTTTTAGATTGTTTACGTCCCTACTCCTGACTAATAAAAACAACTAAAAAGATATTCAAACTTCAATAAAATACTCGAAAACTGGCAAATTCGGTTTAGAATTAGATAGGTATTTTACACCTATCAAATTCCCCCAAACTTGGAATTTTGCTAGTACTCGATCAAAACACCCTAATGCTAAATAACACTAACTACACTAATTAACTACATTCTAAACTACAAATAAGTAATCATTAATAAATAAGAAGTACACACCTGTGAGATTCAAGTTCAATCAAAGAAACCATGCTATTCTTCCCTCAACAACCCGTAATCAAATCCGGTTAAGGAATAACACACACCACGTGGTGTTCCAGAATTTCAACACTCAATATCAGTTAAAATCATTTTAGATCCATTTGAAATGTGTGTGTATGAGAACTTGGATATATAATTAATCAAACGCCAGATTGGATTATTTAATGAATAAGGTCATGACTTAAACTTGTTAAAACATTCAGGAAGGCCATATGCTTGACTGGGCTCAACTATCCACTAATGTAGGTTCGGATATTCACCGAGATCAATAGGGCTTGGTTCGGCTTTGAAGAATGGCCAAGGGTATCATAGAAATAGAAACTCGTTATAATTTTAATGATACCCAAGGTACAAACGCTTGTCGCTAAATCTCTCTCATGACCCCCTTATCTTTGAAGATATTACCCTGAACAAGATTTAGTAAACTTGTATTCACTTATCACAACAACCGAAATTAAACACTATATTCACATAGTTTTTTTTTGACAAACACACACCCCCAAACTTATTCAATTTTGTACAATTTTAGGGGCGTGTAGATACAACTAAAGGATTAACAAGTGAATACTCTTATACTTAACCAAAAACATTTAAACTGAAACCCCGATTGCCCGCTTCAAGTAAGCATAATCTAATGCTACTTGTTTTCACTCAATTTTCACTTTTATTCCTAGCGACAATGGTTCTGAAAGATTTACTTGGTTAAAGTGTAGAAATAAGTTCAGAAGTGAAAAATTTTATGACTTCGACAGGAGAACGTAGGAATAACTTTTCAGGTTAGTTTCAAACAGTTCAAGCGATAAAAATGAAGGCCTATATCATGCCTCCGGAATTACCTTACCCATAATTTCGCCTCAAGCCTCCCCCAGTCAAGTTCTAGATTTCTCATTTCTATCATGAACTTATTACTGAATAATTGGCGTCAAATCGTTCAACTAGTTATATAATAAGTTTATGCGATCATGCGATTTAGGATCAAAATAATCTTCACCTAATCGACATGCTAAGCACACAAAACACACATGAATGGCATTACCCCCGACCTTAATATGCAATTTAGGGGGTAATTTTTATCATCGGGACATGGTTCGGACGAACTCAAAAACTCAGCATGCACGTACAACTATATTCATTAACAAATCTACTCTAATTCTACAAACTACCATTACTTCTGCTAATGATCCTTACACATGCATAGCTAAACATGACATATGCATAACAAAAAGAATTTCAAAATTTGCAAAAAATTTTAACATTAATATCATTATAAACAACAATTTGTACACAAAAAGAATTTTGTCCTTTTTACATCAATTTTTTTGTCATCCTTCATATCCTCCCAAAAAACCAAAAAAACTACATGCTTGCATTGCATATCATATACCCCCAAACTTGAACGAGGCAGTGTCCTCACTGCCTAAGCAGTGAACCCAATAGTAGAATAGAAAAATACGTATTGAAAATTGGGGCGGACACATACCTTGGGGAAAGACATACAAGTCTAACCTTCTATCGTTCATTGTGGAGGAGATGGCGGTGGCGGCTCATTAATCTCAGAAGGCGGCACGGGTGTATAACGCGCTATGTCGATTCCGAGATGTTCGAATAAAACTCTTTGTTTTTGATCTTGTTGCCGGATGTAGGAATCCATGTAGTTCTCCATCTGAGCCAAATTAGCTTGAAGCTGGCTCATATCGGATTGGAGACTACGGACATCTCGTGAAAGTTGGATGAGCTGGCTGCGGCTAGTTGTGGGCGTCAGTGGCTCCGAAGGGCCGACTTCTTTTTCTTCCTGACCCTCTTCTCCTTCACCTCGTTTGCCTTTCTATAACCTGTTAATCATTGCAAGATCGAGTGGCTTTATAGGTGGAAAGGGGCTTGTGGACGTGATACGAACTCTGACTCATTGAAAGAGAGCGGTGAGGAAGGAGGAAAAAGGAAGGCCACCCTTCTTCGTCTTGGCAGTATGAATTATTGAAGAATAAATGTGCCAACCGACGTTGACGGGTGTCCCTCTATCAATGCCGTAGAGCATAAACGCTCTCTCCTTGGAAATATCGGACACATGGGTAGTAGGGAGCAAATTAGCGCAGATAAATTGATGCTAAATCTTTGGGATCAATTTCAGAAACCGTAACTTGAAGATTGCCCGACCCTGCCATGTGTTCGTCTACTGGGCGTTTCCTGTCGTCAGGGTCTGAATCACCGCACTCATTGTCGGTGTGGCGGTATCTGATAAATCTCTGGAGGCTTTCAGCCCCATCAATCCAAGCAACTCGTTGAAATGGTCTGCACTGAACAGAACTGGAATGTTCAGGACCCTTGTCTAAAATCCCGTGGCCTCTGTAATGTTTGCATAGAATTCTCGTATGAGGGCCAACTCTCCTGGTAGGGGTGGAGCATAGAATTATTCCCATCGTCTTTGTTAAATGACAGTCCTGAATTCTTCAGGGATTTTATTCAAAGGTCCGAACCCCCTCTGGCGAATACCGGGATGCTTAGTTTCATGAGCTTTGTAATGGTCCTCAGCCTGCTTTGAGACAAATTTGAGAGAGTCGTAATCTGAAGCAGCCAGAGGTTCGTCTGTTCGTGGTTGCTTGGCGGCGCTTTGCCATTTTCCCTGTAAATCACAATCACAACACCAACCACAATAATAATAATAGAACACGCAATTCAAACCCTTGTCAGCAAACACACAATGCCCTATTTTATCAAACATATGCCAACGAAAGCCAAACAATACAAATTTCACAAGATATCCTACCAACCATAACCAAATCACATTTTTGTCGCAATGTAGTGTAAAATAAATGATTCACATTGTGTATCAACACAAAAACATGATAGGGTTTACCATTAATCATTCCTAAATCCCAAATAGCATGAAAACCGCAATCTAGGGTTTAAAGAGGATTAGGGTTCTAACCAAATCCAATGATATTTGAAATAAAAGAGTAGATGAAGCAAATATCTCAACAACTAAATGAAAAATAGGATCATTAACACTTACTTGTTGAAAGTTTTTGATCAAATCACTGGAAGATGGCGATCTCGTACTATTTCACCATTCAAACCCTAATTTTTGAGAATGGGAAGAGGAATTCCACGTTTGGACGAAGATTCTTGGTGAAAATTCAAGTTTTAAGCAATGTAGGATGAATCTTTAATGGGAGGAAGGGATTTGGGATGGTGAAGTTGAGAGGTTTCTTGAAATTTTTAGGAGGGAAGTGTTGTTTACGAAGAGGACTATTGCGTTTTAAAACAAAGTTCGCGTGAATTCGCCTAGGCGATGGTTTTTTTTGCCTAGGCGAAGTAGCACATTTTTCTTTTTTAAAAACCTTATGGTGTTAATTCGCCTAGGCGGTGGTTTTTTTGCCTGGGTGAATTTACACTAGTGTGAAACCCCTGATTTCGTTGTAAATCCGCTTAGGCGGTGGGATTTCCGCCTAAGCGAATTTACACCAGTGTAGGAACTCAACTTTTCTTTATTTTTCTGCCTAGGCGGTGGTTTTACCGCCTGGGCGAAGTTACAGCAGTGTAGAAATTCAGACTTTTTCTTCATATTTCTGCCTAGGCGAATTTACGCTAGTATGTTTTCTCAGCCTTTCTGTCTAATTTTTGCCTGGGCAGTGGTTTTTCCACCTAGGCGAATTTTCGCCAGTGTGGACTTTAGCTGGATTCCTTTAGGTTTTCACATTTTTGCTCTACACCTCTTACTTCCTCTTCGTTCCTCAAACGAGTTTTAGCATGCAAATCAATCCTAAGTATCTAGCCTCATCAATTCACCACAAAAAAATAGTATTAGGAGATCAATACGATCTCCAAAAAGTAATTTATACAAAAGTTGGGAATGTTCATTACCTTTGATGACATATCAAAAGATGTTGCTTGATTTTATATCCCTAGCATGGACGTGTATGAATTCTGGCTTTATCCTTCAACGAGGGAGATGTTCTTCACAACTCGCTCTTCATCCTTGAAGTAGTGCTTGATCCGCTCCTCGTTGACTCGGAAAGTTCGTCCGTCTTCACCTTCTAGCTTGATAGCACCAAATGGATAAATATGCTTGATCCGGAACGGTCCAGACCACCGGGACTTGAACTTTCCGGGAAAGAGTCTCAGCCTTGAGTTAAACAATAAACTTGTTGGCCTGGACTGAACTCTCTCCGGACTATTATTTTATCATGCCACCTCTTCGTTTTATCTTTGTAAAGCTTGGAATTCTCATAAGCCTCATGCTAGAATTCCTTCATTTCATTCAATTGGAGGAGACGTTGCACACCAGAAGCTTTTATGTCAAAGTTGAGTTTCTTAATCGCTTAGAATGCACAGTGCTCCAATTCAACGGGCAAATGACACGCTTTCTCAAACACCAATTGATATGGAGACATGCCGATCGGTGTCTTAAAAGTCGTGCGATAAGCCCATAAGGCATCGTCAAGCTTCACCGCCCAATCCTTGCGATTAGTATAAAGCATTTTCTCCAGAATTAGCTTGATTTCTCGGTTTGAAACCTCAGCTTAGCCATTTATCTGTGGGTGGTATGGTAGCGCCACCTTGTGTCTAACCCCATACTTTGGCAACAAAGCGCTTAGCATTTTGTTACAAAAGTGAGTTCCCTCATCACTGATTAAGGCTCGAGGTGTCCCAAACCGTGTCATGACATTGTGCTGAATGAACTTCAAAATCACTTTAGCATCATTGGTAGGTGTTGCTACGGCCTCGACCCATTTAGACACATAATCCACCGCTAACAGAATATACTTCTTGCCAAATGACGGTGGAAATGGCCCCATGAAATCTACGCCCCACACATCAAATAACTCAAGCTCAAGAATTGACGTCAATGGCAATTCATGCCTTCTCCATATGTTACCCACCCTTTGACATCTATCACAAGTTTTCACAAACGTATATGAATCTTTAAACAAAGAAGGCCAGTAAAAACCTGATTGAAGTACTTTCGATTCTGTCCGAGTCGCACCAAAATGGCCTCCACAAGGTGATGAATAGCAATAGTAGAGAATACTAGCCATTTCCTCCTTCGGAACACATCTTCGGATCACCTGATCAGCATATTTCTTGAATAGCAATGGCTTATCTCACAGATAATACTTTGCATCAAAAAGAAATTTCTTCCTTTGGGCTCCCGTCAACTCAGGTGGTAACACGTTACATGCAAGATAATTCACAATGTCCGCATACCAAGGAAGTGCATTTTCCACTGAAAATAGTTGTTCGTCAGGGAACACTTCCGTGATGCTAGACTCCTCACCAACGTCTTCTTGAATCAACCTCGACAAATGGTCGGCAACAAAGTTCTCACTCCCCCTTTTATCCCTTATTTCAGCATCAAACTCTTGCAATAGAAGAATCCATATTATCAATCTCGGCTTGGCATCTTTCTTTGCAAACAAGTACCGGATAGCCACGTGATCCGTGTAGACGATCACTTTTGACCCAATGATATAAGACCGGAATTTATCACAAGCAAAGACCACCGCTAGCATTTATTTTTCAGTTGTGGTGTAATTCTCCTGGGCATCATTCAATGTCTTACTTGCATAATAGATAGATCGGAATATCTTCTCTTTCTGTTGGCCTAGCACCGCGCCAACGGCATAGTCACTTGCATCACACATTATCTGAAATGGCAACTCCCAGTCCGGAGCGACCATTATTGGAGCCGTGATCAACTTCTCCTTTATTGCCTTGAAAGCCTCCAAGCAAGCCTCATTGAATTCAAATGAAGTATCTTTCTCAAGAAGGTGACATAACGGCTTCATCGTCTTTGAGAAGTCCTTAATAAAGCGTCGGTAAAAGCCGGCATGCCCCAAGAAACTTCAAACTCCTTTCACATTAATCGGTGGTGGAAGCTTCTCAATCATTTCAATCTTTGCTTGGTCCACCTCAAGCCCCTTAGAAGAGACTCGATGACCCAAGACGATCCCCTCTTTAACTATAAAGTGGCACTTCTCCTAATTTAGAACTAAATTCTTCTTTTCACATTGGTCAAGAACAAGCGCCAGATTGTAGAGACAGTGATCAAAAGATGACCCAAAGACTGAGAAGTTATCCATAAAGATTTTCATTTTCTCCTTCACCATATCAGAAAATATCGCCATCATACACCGTTGAAAAGTTGCTGGTGCATTGCAAAGGCCAAACGTCATACGTCGGTAAGCAAACGTTCTATACGGGCATGTGAAAGTAGTCTTCTCTTGGTCCTCCAGTGCAATGGCTATTTGATTGTAACCTGAATAGCCATCAAGAAAGCAATAGTACTCATATCCGGCTAATCGATCTAGCATTTGGTTAATGAAAGGAAGAGAAAAATGATCCTTCCTCGTCGCCTTATTCAATCTTCTATAATCAATGCATACACGCCATCCCGTGATGGCCCGTATAGGAATAAGGTCATCCTTATCATTCTTCACCACCGTCATACCTCCTTTCTTGGGCACCACTTGCTCCCAGCTAACCCACTCACTATCGGATATAGCATATATAATTCCTGCATTCAAGAGCTTCAACACCTCCGCTCTCACCACTTCTTTTATAACTGGATTTAGCCGCTGTTGATGTTCAATAGAAGGTTTGAACTCATCCTCTATCAAAATCTTATGCATGCAAACCAAGGGGCTAATTCATTTGATATCCGAAATAGACCAAGCAAAAGCGGATCGATGCCTCTTCAAGATTCTCAGCAACTTACTCTCCTCTTCTTCCGTCAGAGTTGATGAAATTATAACCGGATCAGTTGAATTCTTTCCCAAAAAGATATACCGAAGGTGTTCCGGTAATTCTTGAGTAATAATCCACCGTGAGGTGGATTTGATTCCTCGGGAGAGTTTTCAAGTTCTTTAATCTTCGTCACATGAATACGATCTTCTACGTCTTTAGATTGAGCATCCAAAGTCAGAACGTAGTCCACAACCTCAAGTTCCATGGTAGAGCCTTCCTCACCAAGATCCCCCATAGATAAGAAATTTGTGAGTGTATGCTCTAAGGAATCCATCTCCATATTTGCAAGAAAGAACTCCCTCATGCAGGAGTCCACAACGTCAACTCGATTGCAATTGAGAGGTTCATCCAGAAAGTTCATAGTTCTAAAAATGTTGAACCTTATCTCTTCATCATTGACTCTTAACGTCAGATTTCCGTTATGCACATCAATCAAGGCCTTTCCTGTTGCAAGGAAAGGTCTTCCTAGGATGATCGGGATTTCTTTATCTTCTCCCATTTCAAGCACAATGAAATCCACTGAAAATATGAATTTGTCTACCTTCACTAGCATATTCTCAATGATACCTTTTGGATAGGTTAATGAATGATCCACCATTTGAAGAGAGATCGTTGTCAGCTTTGCACTCCTAAGTCCTAACTTCTGATAAACGGAAGAAGGCATCAAATTAATACTCTCCCCAAGATCACAAAGTGCCTTATCAAAATGAGATTTCCCGATAGTACACGGAATTGTGAAACTACTGGGATCCTTCAATTTAGTAGGTAACTTTCTTTGTAGTATTGCAGTACACTCCTCCGTTAGCTTCACTATTTCATAATTCTCCAACTTCCTCTTCTTCGTCATGATGTCCTTTAAGAACTTTTCATAGTTGGGCATTTGTTCCAATGCATCCGCAAAAGGTATGTTGATGTGGATTTTCTTGAAAATTTCAAGAAATTTATCAAATTGGGCATCCAACTTCCTCTTTTGGAATCTTTGAGGATATGGTAATGGGGTTACTAGAATCGGTGGATTCTCTGAAAATGTTACTCGCCCCGGTATCACCCGTTCATCTCTTATTCTCTCCTCGACTTTCTCTTGGTTTTTATCCCCATTCAAGTCTTCACTTGCCTTCTCATTTCTTTCATCGGTTTTAACTTCAACTTCCTCCTCCACACTTATTCTTGGTTTATCATGCAGAAACTCACGACTCACTCCCGGCTCGGTTTCCATAGGCCTGCTCACTTCCACATCTCTTCCGCTCATCAACTTAATCGCCTTGCATTCCCGAGGGTTGGTTTCCGTGTTGCTTGGAAATTTTCCCTTTTGTTGCTCTTGAATGGCCCTAGCAAGCTGCACGATTTGAGTCTCTAAAGCCTTCACCGTGGTGTTAGTGTTTGTACAAGTGATATCGATCGAGTCCAGCCGATTATGCGTCTCACGCATCATAGTCTGAGTCTCCTTCATAAACGAACCCTAAACTTCATCCAAATTTGACTTCAGATTATACATTATTGGTTGTTGCATTTGATGATTGGATTGCATTGGATATCCCGAAGCTTGATTTCCATAACCCGGAGGTGGCCACAAAGCATTCTGATTGTTCGCATATGAGAAGTTCTCATGGTTACAAAGTCCAGGATTGTAATGAGTCGGAATGTTGGTAGCCGGCCTGAAAGTGTAGTCCCGATTGTTTAGAAAATGACATTCCTCAAACTCGTTATCCAATCCGGATTGAGAACAACTTGCTGCTATCTCCTCCCCTTGACTTGACAAAGCTCCTTTTGTAGACATGGCGACCAATTGATCTGAGAGCTTGGACACTTGGGCCGATAACGTTGCAATATGGTCAGATTATTGGATAGAAGAGACCCGTCTTCCCGTGTTTCTCTCATTCGGCCATTGATAATTGTTAGCCGCCATTTTTTTCCAATAATGCATTAGCTTCGGTAGGGGTTTTGGACAACAATGATCCCCCCTGAGGCTGCATCAACTATCATTCTAGTCTATCCATCCAACCCGTTGTAAAATAATTGGGTTTGAAACCAATCTTGATACCTGTGTTAGGGGCACCTTCTCAATAGGTCCTTGAATCTCTCCCATGCCTCAAACAATGGCTCAAAGTCTCTTTGGCGAAACTGCGCAATCTCGCCTCGCAGTTGATAAGTCTTCGAAGGTGGAAAGAACTTAGTGAGGAACCTTTGTGCAAGGTCCTCCCAAGTATTAATGCTTCCCGGTTGAATCGACTGAAACCAACCCCTTACTCTATCTCGTAAATAAAACAAAAATAACCTCAACCTTATCACATCTTCGGCAACTCCATTTATCTTGATAGTGTCACAGATCTTGAGAAAGGTTTCCAAGTGGACGTTGGGGTCTTCGTGAAGATTACCGCCATACTGGTTTTACTGAACCATATTAATTAAGGCGGGTTTCAATTCGAAGTTATTTGCCTGGATCAGCTTCCTCTGGATCCCTGAATAGTTATCCAACATGAGTGGCTGATAATAGACCCTAAGGACTCGTTGTGGCCTCTCCTGCTCCAGAGGCTGAAGTGCGTGCGGTTCTAGTGGTTGTGGAACATTTTCACGTCCCCCGGCAATAGCAGTAGCTTTTTCCTCTTTCTGTTTAGCAATATGTTGACTACGCCGCATGCACTGCTTAAATCAAATAGATAAATCAAATAAATAAATGAATTGAATGAAATTTAAAAGCAAAAGAATTATCGTGATTAACATTCAACTACTTGATCACAATATCAACTTAATTGAAAAACACCTTGCCAGTCTCTGGCAACAGCGCCAAAAACTTGTACGCGCGAGGACTCACAACCATCGTCCTCATGGTAATGACTACTCGCAAGTATACGAGGTCTAGTTTTAATATAATGGATCTTGTAAGGTCCGATATCGTTCCACTGGGAATGGCGGGTAATTCGGTTGAGTATTATGATTTAAATAGTTTCATATTATCTCGACTAATCAAATTTTGTTTGTTTTCTATTTAATATACTAAGATAAATGACAACTATGAGGTTAGTTCTAATTACACTAATTACTTAGGTATTGATTTTTTTTCACATAATGCATAATCGAAGTCATTAAGTTAGCTATAATGGTTTTCCATCTATTCCGACAATCTCTGTATCGATAACTCCTCCGCTACCTCTCCCGAGTGTAAGACGGGGGATTACATGACTTCGTGTCAATGAAGAAGTCCCCTTCAACGCCTTTACGATCCTAGGTCGCGTGAGTCTTTAGCCAACGTCATGGATATCATACGTTCTAACGCCCTCCCGGGTCGTTAGAACGTCACATTGTATTTACCCTAGTCCGAATCCAGGGTTACCTCTTTCGAGTGTCAAATCCCATATTCTCGGTTTATTAATACAAGCATAATATTAAGAATAATGGTAAACACAATCGGATTTAGACAAATAACACATTAAAGTAACATTAATTCATTCAACTTAACAATTACATGATTTCAACTACACCTAAGTAACATTTAACTAATACTATAAGATCTTAGCCATATACCATACAACATAAGAGGGATTCAACATTCTTAGATATGAAAAATGATTACAAAGATAAAAACAAGAGATAAACGATCAAATCTGGAAGTGAAACGGTTCACTGTCACTAATGATCGATCCGCAAGTGATTCTTCTTTGTCCGAATGATGAATCTCTTTCTTGATCTTCAAAATATAGCTTAAGAGCTCTCTACTAGGGTTAGGTTTCTTCAACAAGCAGTTTCAGACGTGGGAAAGGGGTATAAATAGGCCTAGGGGTTCAAAAATATCTAAACAGATATTTGGGCTGTTCTGCGAATTTCGCCTAAGCGGTAGAATCTTTGCCTAGGCGGAGTTTAAGTCGATTAGAATTTTGCCTAGGCGATGGTTTCTTCGCTTAGGCGGAGGACTAACTTATTGGTCCCTTTCTTTCTGACGGAATTCCACCTAGGCGGTAGCTACTTCGCCTAGGCGGATTTACAGCAGTTTAGCTCTTCCTACAGTTCAGTACTTCCAATGTTCTGATGGATTTTCGCCTAGGCGGTGGAAACTTCGCTTAGGCAGATTTCAATACTTCAGCTCTTGCAACCTTCTGACGGATTTTAGCCTGGGCGGTGGAAACTTTGCCTAGGCGGATTTCAACTTTTCAGCATTTGTAACTTTCTGATGAATTTCCGCCTAGGCAGTAGATACTTCACCTAGGCGGAATTGCGCTGTTATTTGAAATCTCTTTTTTTTTTCCATCTTTTTGGCTACCCTTTTCTCTACCATTTCGCTTGGTTTGCCGATTATTTACGTCCCTACTCCTGACTAATAAAAATAGCTAAAAAGATATTCAAATTTCAATAAAATAATCGAAAACTGGAAAATTCGGTTTAAAATTATATAGGTATTTTACACCTATCAGGTACCAATAGGTCCATGATCTCATTTTATTTTCACAATCAACATACTGATAACCAATCTCATAACCCCCAGATAGACATGATATTTCAAGTCCACCACCATATCTCATAAACAAAATTCACAACCAAAATCATAATCACCAGATAGCACCCTTTTTCCTTGTGGTCCTATGAGACCGAAATCATCAATCTAAATATACAAAATATCAAATTTTTTTTTTAAAAAACAAAACCAATTTGATTTTATAATCTCATAAACTTTTTCATAAAATATCAACACAACCCAAACTTTAAATAATTGATTCTCTAAAAATAAATAAATACATAATTGTTGTTGATCCAAAATAATAAATTTAATGAAAAAGTACATTTTAATCCCTCTAGGTATTGACACATTTCTAAATGGTCCCTTTTCGTTTGAGCGTTTCATTTTAAACCCTCTAGGTATAAACACGTTTTTATTTGGTCATTCCATTAGAAATTCTATCCAAACTAACTTAATTTTGAGGGAAAAATTGTAATTTTACATTTTTAATCATTTTTTTTCTTTTTCTTTTCATTTTTTTTCTTCTTTGATTTCTCTCACACTCTCTCTCCTACTCCTTTTCTCTTTCTTCCTCTCTCCTCCTCTCCTCTTTCTCTCCTGCTCAACTCCATTTCTCCCTATCGGTTGAACATGGGTGAATACCCCTGTAATAGGGGGTGCTTACCCCCTGTGATTTTTTACCACATTCGCCCCTTTCGCCTCCAACTCCATAATCACCGCCACTTAGTGACCTTCGTCGCATGTGACGACATGACTCTACAAAATCAACCCTACCACCGGTGCGTCTGGGCTCTTCAGCTTCTCATTGGTGTCTCTCCTCATACCATTCTAGTTCAAATACTCCTTGACATCATCGTACATACAAGGAGACAATGGGTGCCAAATCCCATTACCCAAAAATAGAACGGGTTCAGAATATTCGATCTTCGTCCACTTTAACACTGGAACATACGATCCTGACACCATTTTCAAGAATTCATGAGATTAAAGGGAAACCCACCGTGCCAAAATTATAGGCTCAGTGTATAAAGTCTGGCGTCTTGAGCTTTATCGCTTAGCAAATACTTTAAAACCTTCGGTAATGTCCAAACGAGTTTCAACATGCTGTCAATGAATCCGGCAGACTGTTTCTTCCATTTGAAGAGTTGAAAGAAGGGGCTCTTCAATTAGCCGAGCTGAGACATGCTAAAGGAACCCAGTTTGTTAAGCCTCATTACCTCCAGAATTGACAAAAAAACTAGTACGACGTCGAGTCGGTCGCTTTGTTTCTCGATGACGGATTTCACTTTCAGAGCCAATTCCTCAAAGAAAATCAACGACCTAATACAGATATTCATATCCTTGAGGTCTTTGCAGGAATTCTGATACGTTGTTCGTCTCTTGGGTCTTTGACTAAGTAGCCGACGACTTGGAACGATGCGTATTTGTCGCTCTTGTTCAGTGTTCAGACGGCAGCGGAGAGAGAGGATTGGTTCTGAGCTTCTAACACGACTGATCCTGCTGTACTCCTTTCTTAATTCATTTTTTAATTCAATTTCTTTGACGTTTTTGCTCCTTTAACCGATTTCTTTTCTCGATTAACTCCATTAACAATTAAATTCAATTTTATCCTAATCTTTCTTAAATCAATATTTCTTCTTCAATTTCATATAGGTGCAAGTATGTTAACTAATTAGGATTCTATTAAAAAATAAACATAATTGTAAAAATATTTTGTGCCGTGTGTGATCCTAATTGTGATACATTGAGAGTAAAAATTTAACTTGAGTTGTTTTCGCCTAGGTTCTTCAAAGCCTTTGATCTCTTAATGTCCATCATCTTTGTCAGTCTCTTTAGCATCCATTTAGCATTCATCTTAACTTCTTCATGATAATACCTTCAATGGAACTAATAAACTAAAACACTCAACAAATCCGTTAGTTTCACAAAAAATATCAACATTTAATTGTCTATCAAAATCTTAGGATCAACAATCTCTCCTTTTTTGATAATGACAATTAACTTTGATGTTTTTGTTAAAATAATATGTGTTGATCCAAACATTTTGATGAACAATTAAGTATTGATGTTTTGGTAGAACTAATGTTTGATAAAGTGTTTCAGTGATTTAAGTTCCAGTAATGAAGATGTTAAATGGAATGGATACTTAATGAAGATATCAAGATGATGAAGAAGTATTAAGAGTTTGAAGAAATTAGGGAAAACAACCTAGGTAAATATTAACTCTTAATATACCATTTAGGAACACACACATGACACAAAATGAATCTTATCTTTGATGTGTGTTTTTGTTAAGTATATTTATTTGCTCCTATCTGAATTAAAAAGAAATATTTTTGAATGACTAAAATGGAATATAAGAAAATTAGTAGAGCTTATTTAAATATAAAAATGGATAAAAGGACGAAATCGTAAAAGAAAGTAGATTAAAAACGAGATCAAATAAGTGATTCATAAGGAGGCAATCGACTGAGGAGTCGACCAATGGTAGCAATTGCAACCTGCTGATTTTATCTAGTGTTAGCTCATCATTGAACAATTTAGCAAATCCTAAGATTTCCTCATTTGAGACACCACCTCCTGCCTTAACCTGTCAAAATCCAGTTTTGAGTATTAAATTTTAATATGTAGAAAATAAATAATGTAATAGCAAAGTTCAGTGTAAATGTGAAGTGACCTTGTTCAAGAATTCATCAAGATCTTCTGCTGTTTTCTTGATTTCTCCACTCCGCGAGTTTTGCACTTCCTTTGCCATCTCTTCAACAGTCTCCTAAAGAAACTTTGCATATCATATACGTGCATTCAACCTCCTTACCAAAGCTTCCTACAATTCAAACTTTGAAGTGAAGCATTCCACATAAAAAAAATATATTTGAAAGAGGTCATAGATGAGTACACCTATGGATTTGTGTGCCTGCAAGAGCAAAAACAAAGGTACACGACAATGAACAGGGAACTTAGTAAGGGAAAAAAAAGAGTGAGACCTTAAATGGTGCTGATATAAAAGTAAACAATAGAGATAAAAAAATACAGAAGAAACAGAATGAGTTTTTATAACTCAATACATTAAATAGTGATCTATGATAAAGGGTTCCAATAAAATTAAAAAAAGAAAGAAAAAGCTTAACCAAGAATTTGAACATGATTTGAACTATGGTTAATACACAAACACATGATTAAATAAGTCTGAAAGCCAATCACAGTTAGCCCGCTAAAATCTATTACTCAAGTTGATGGCATGCCAATCCATTATTCGCGGAACAAAAAATAGTAAAAAAAACAAAATTTATAACTGTTGTTAGCTTCAATACTTGCCAAAATTCTCTACAATCAGTAGCAAAACAAACAAAAACCAAAAACTTGAGTAATAGATTTTATGAACAGGAACGAAAATAGAAATGGAAACATGTATATTTCTCTAATAGAGAATAGAAACAGAAGCAGGATCAAAAACAAAAAAACAGAAACAAAAACAGGGAGCAGGAACAGAAACAGGGAACAAAAATAGGAATGGAAATAGAGACGGAAACAGAAACAGGGAACAAGAATAGAAATAAAAATAGGGAACAAAGTAGAAACAAATGCAAATTTAACCGGATTTGAGTATGCATGAATTAAACCCGTGCCTGAAGGAAAAATAGAACACAATCTCAATTATACATGAATCGATTGACGAATCGAATAAGAATATTATAAGCAAATGCAATCTAATTCATAGACCAAAAACACTAATTAAACTAAGTCGAAGGAAAAACCAAAATTTAATCGAATTCATAAACATAACCAACATTGAAACCTAAAATTTAAACTGTAGAAAGAGAAATCACACACACACTGAACAAATTAGAGAAGAGAGAGAAAAAGAACCTAGATCAAAGGCCATGGCTTGCAAAAGAGATCGGGATAAGGGGTGAGGTCTTGAATGTGGAGGGTTGTATCACAAAATGCCAAATAAGATGAAAATCACAAACCACATACAATATATTTTCAGCTATTTGCAAATAAAATGTCATTCTAGTCAACAATTTATGCATTAGCTTTCCCCCGATTAAGCATTACCACAAAGCACAGTACTTAATTAACGATGACGGTTTAAAGGTAACAAAATAGTATGAATCCATCCTACAAATTGAGTATCCATTAAAACCAAACAAACAATATACACCAACACACATATTGATACACCAATAATGCAAATTTGAAGAGAGAAAGAGAGTACTTGGAGTTGGTGACATCGATGAAGAGGGCAAGAGATGATCCCTGACCATATTTCGCCACCATCCCATGGGCACTTGCCACCTCCACCCTGAGCTTGAAGACGTTCATCATCTGTACAAAAGGGGAAAAATTTAGAATTGAAAATTTGGAGGAGAAAAGAAAGAATTCGGTTATGTTTCAGATTTTTACATGCGTTCATTTTCAATTGCAATCCAGAAGCTCCAATTAGCATTAAAACAAATGCTACCTAAGTGGTTTTTGGAGGAACAAAAATAGAAATTGAAGAGAAAAAACACTGAACAAATACCACCTTAGCGTTTCTGTCCTAGATTTCAGTTTGTATTCCCAGTTCTCTAAGAACAGAAACAAAAGTATTGTAACAAAAATGGGAAAAAAAAATCTATTTGTGGATTCGGAACTTAGGGTAGAAGTTAGTTAAACATACCTAAAAAGGGGTCTGTTAATCAGGAAATGACACTGCTTCAGCTCCAGGGGGTTATTGTCTAAACATCAATTGGAGATTCTAAAAGTGAAAAAGAAATATATCAGGAAAAAAATCGAAGAAATAAGCAATCGAAGAAACAATTGAAATTGAAATCCAAATCAAATAGTTTAGATTGAAAGTTCTCAGAGTAAAAAATGAAAGGATGGAGAACTATAATAGATCCGAATTCAGGGAGAAAAAGGGAGAGAAAAATAAAAACCTGGATCCAAGCCACTCGACAACTGGAGAAGGAAAACCAATCGTTTTTAGATCTAGGAAATCAAATTTAGGTTTCGCCAAAATAAACACAGAGCGAGGGCTTACCAGGTCGGGGTCCCATAGATGGAGATGGTCTTCCAAAAATCTGCGACGTTGGGAGCGAGGACCGTGAGCAATTGGAGGAGTCGACTATCAGCAAAGTTGTGACATTAGATTCGGTTGATAGCTAAGCCACCGTCGTCGTTTGGAGGAAGGGAGAAGTCGTCGTGAGAGAGAAAAAAAATTCGTCGCCGTTACGAGTGAAGGATGACGGCGTGGATAGCGAGGCGATGACATCACGGCGAAATGGAGCGGAGGTGGCAGTGGCAATGGAGAGAGGATGGCGGAGGAGACTGAGAGGGAGTGGATTGCGAGAGACTGAGAATGAGAGGAGATGGATATGGCTATTGTCGGAAGTGGAGAACGTATTAACGGCGAAAAATGATTGACAATTTAGATTTAGCCAAAATAAACACAGAGCGAGGGCTTACCAGGTTGGGGTCCCATAGATGGAGATGGTCTTCCAAAAATCTGCGACGTCGGAAGCGAGGACCGTGAGTAATTGGAGGAGTCGATTATCAGCGGAGTTGTAACATTAGATTCGGCTGAGAGCTAAGCCACCGTCGTCGTTTGGAGGAAGGGAGAAGTCTTCGCGAGGGATAAAGAAAAATCCGCTGCCTTTGCAAGTGAAGGATGATGGCGTGGATAGCGAGGTGATGACATCACGACGAAATGGAGTGGAGGTGGCAGTGGCGATGGTGAGGGGATGGCGAAGGAGGCTAAGAGGGAGTGGATCACGGGAGACTGAGAATGATAGGAGATGAAGGCGACGACAATGGCGATTGTCGGAAGTAGAGAGGGTATTGATGGCGAAAGATGATTATAGAGAGAGAGCGCGAGGGAAGAAGAGAGAGAGACGAACCCTAATTTCTCTGGCAGCTGTAAGAGAGAGGCAACCCTAATTTTAATTTTAATATTTATATGTAGGTTTATTTTGATCTAATGGCTATTAATATCCAGAGACATCTAACGACTGTAAATATAAATGAGTTGATTTATTATATAGATTTTTGGAAATTGATCTTAGAAATTATTTTTGATTTTTGAGGAAAATATTTTTTCAAACAATTTCTTGAATCTGATTACGTACTCCAATTTGCTACCCATATCTTGTTAAAATCAGATTTCTGCATCTCACATATTTCTATCACTAGTTGGGATATTGATTGAGTTTTTATTTATCTGGGGTGATAGAAGCTCCGAGTGAGATTTACTTATAAATTTTTATATTGGTGATTTGTGACGGATTAAATATCATTGGAGATATTTAATCAAAGGTAGCAGGGTTTTAGTCTCTTCTTGTAAAGAGATTAAGGTAGTGATTCTTCCTGGATAAGAATTGCGTTTTTTGTTTTGAGTAATTTTGTAACGGTTCAATCCTTACTGAGTAAAAGGATATTTTGGTGAGGTTTTGATTCTTGAGCCTAAGTGTTAAAAAGAATTAAGTTATTCTTTTGCCTGTAAAAAGTAGAGGTTTTTCCTTAGCCTGAGAAAAGGAAATTATAAAGGTTGATTCTGAGCCTGTAAAAGAATCGGTGTGCAGGTTTGGTTCCTACCTTTAAAGGAATCTTAGTTTTAGTGGGTGCGACCTCCGTGGAGCTTGGGGGACTGGATTAACCAAGAGTAACTTGGTGAACCAGTATAAATCTGTGGTGTACTACTTTCTTAATTTATTTATTTTTGTTGTTTGGGTGTGCACTTAGATTTATTTTAATTCTGCTGTGATATAAATATAATAATTAATTTAGGCATAAAATTAATTATTTGATTTATTCAAGTATATTCTCATAATATTTTTTAAATACCCAATTCACCCCCCCTCTTGGGTATTCTATTAGGCCAACAATATGTAACCATACTCCCCCTAAATTTGAGGACGGATTTTTACCTCATTAATGCACAATCATGAAGAATTAAAAAAAAAATGATATTCAACAAAGCACCAAATCATCTTAATAATTTATAAGCTCCCCCTGCATAAATGCAAACTAATTTATAGCACAACTATGGTCTCCCCCTTAAGAAATTCAATAAAACATCAATAAATTATCCCCCTTTGTCATCTTAAAAAGTAGGGAAGGAGAACCACAAATCACTACTACTCTAGGCAAATATCATTATGCCTAGCTATACACAAACCGCGAATGATTTTCACAAACTGATCTTCCACTAATGGTTTGGTAAAAATATCAGCAAGCGGGTTGGAGATATCAATATATTCAATAACAATGTCCCTTTTCTGAATGTGATCACGAATAAAGTGATGTCTAATCTCTATGTGCTTAGTTCGTGAGTATTGTGTAGGATTCTTACTTAGACAAATAACACTTTTATTATCACAATAAATCGGGACTTCCTCCATACATATTCCAAAATCATTTAACTGTTGCTTAATATACAAAATTTGAGCACAACAGTTACCAACTTCCATATACTCAGCCTCAATAGTGGATAAGGCTATCGAATTCTGTTTCTTACTTGACCAAGAAACCAAGGCATGTCCAAGCAAATGACATGATCCACTTGTGCTTTTTCGCTCAACTTTGCAATTGGCAAAATTAGCGTCGGAGTAACTTATTAATTTAAAATTACTCCCTCTAGGATACCATAACCCTAGGTCAGTCGTCCCCTTTAAATATCAAAAAATTTGCTTAACCGCAGTCAAGTGCGTTTCTTTAGGGCAAGACTGAAATCTAGCACATAAACAAACGCTATACATAATGTCAGGTTTACTAGCAGTGAAGTACAACAAGCTACCAATCATACCTTAATACATATTTTCATTAACGTTTTTACCCGTACCATATTTATCTATCTTTATAGCTGTTGTCATGGGAGTTTTGTACTCTTTAGCGCTATCCAAGCCTTATTTATTTAACAACTCCTTGGTATATTTAGCTTGGTTTATGAATATTCCTTCTTTGGTTTGTTTAATTTGTAACCCAAGAAAGAAATTCAGCTCTCCCATCATACTAATCTCAAATTCAACCTACATTATATTGGAAAACTCTTGGTAAAGATCCTCATTAGTAGATCCAAAAATAATATCATCCACATAAACTTGTACTGATAGGATATCAGAATCAATTTTCTTAACAAATAACGTTATGTCACAAATACCCATTCGAAAACCATTTTCGATCAAATATTGGCTAAGTCTCTCTTACCAAGCTCTAGGAGGTTTTTTGAGCTCATACAAAGCCTTACAAAGTTTAAATATGTGATCGGAAAATTTATCACTTTCAAATCCCAGGGGTTGTTTCACATAAACTTCTTTCGCTAGGAAGCCATTTAGAAATGCACTCTTGACATCTATTTGATATAGCTTAAAATTAAGTGAGCATGCAAAAGAGAGTAGCATTCTAATAGCTTCTAATATAGTCACAGGAGCATAAGTTTCATCATAATCAATTCTTTCATCTTGATTATAGTCCTGTGCTACTAATCTTGCTTTGTTTCTAATTACCATACCAGATTCATCCTTTTTATTTTGAAAACCAATTTAGTACCAATAACAGGATAAAAATACGGTCTAAGAACTAGACACCATACTTTGTTTCGCTCAAATTGAACTAACTCATCTTGAATTACGGAAATCCAAGATTCATCAGTTAACGCCTCATTTACATTTTTAGGCTCAATTTGAGATAAAAAAGCAAGATTTATTATATCTTTAAGGGAGGAATGAGTACTTACACCTCTTTCAAAACTATCAATGATTTCTTTTACCGAATGTCCCGGCACTGTCTTTATAGCTCGTGGTAATTCCGAATCATTTTCTTTAGTCTCCTTCTCTTTTTGAGATTCCTTTGTTACTATATTGCCTTGGTTTTGGTTATTTGAAATACTTGCCTCATCATCATCCAAAACATTTCTCGACAAAAATGGGTCAGCTTCCTCAAAGATAATATGCATAGACTCCTCAACTACTAACATACGTTTATTATATACTCTATAGGCCTTACTATTAGCAGCATATCTAAGGAAAATCCCATAATCAGATTTAATATCAAATTTACTTAGATTATCCTTATCATTCAAATTAAAGCATTTACACCCGAATACTTTAAAGCACGAAATGTTAGGAGTTTTACTATTCCAGATTTCATATGGGGTTTTATTAAACCCTCTACGAATCGATACCTGATTCACCACGTGACAAGCTGTACTTATCGCTTCGCCCCAGAAGTAGGTTGGTAAACGATTTTCATCAAGCATTGTTCTGACCATCTCTTGAAGCATCATGTTCTTCCTTTCTACAACACTATTTTGCTGTGGTGATATTGGTGTAGAAAAGTTATGAGCATAACCGTGCTCATCACAATAACTAATAACATAATCATTTAAACTCTCTTCCTCTGTCACTACGAATGTTAATAATAGAGCCTTACAAAATTTAGAAAACACAGAAGCAACCTCACTCTTCTTAGCAATGAAAAATACCCAGGTAAGTCTAGAATAATCATTAACCATTAAAAAAACATAAAACTTACCACGGAGACTAGCAATAGAGTTTGGGCCAAATAAATCAAGATGTAACATTTCAAAACATCTAAATGTGGACGTGTGTATCTTTTTCTTAAATGATGATCCAGACTACTTGCCTATTTGACATGCATCACATACTTTATCTTTCACAAATTTCAAATCAGGTAAGCCACGTACGAGACTCTTCTTAGATAAATTAGAAATCAACTCCATACTAGCATGCCCAAGTCTCCTATGCCATAACTAATTATTCTCAAATAAAGCATTAAAACATGATAAATTTTGAGAAGTAAAATCATCAAATGAGCAAGTATAGACATTCTCAAAACGTGGTGCAACTAATAGGATACTACTATCATGTCCATTCTTAATAATGCATTTATCATGATCAAATACGACATTATAACCCTTGTCACATGGTTGACTTATACTAAGCAAATTATGTTTAAGGCTATAAACTAATAACACATCTTCAATAACAGTAGTATCATTATCGATATTACCTATACTGATAATTTTACCCTTTGTGTTGTCTCAAAATGTCACATGACCTCCATCTTTAGGTGTCAAAGATGTGAATTTTGCTTTATCTCTCGTCATGTGTCGAGAACAACCACTGTCCAAGAACCATTTGTCCTTCCTTATCGATACTTTTAGAATAACTTGCAAGAAGCACCTCAAATAGTTCGTAAGTGGTACCCTGTCTAAGTGGGTTTGATCTTGCTAGTCGGGACAATCTTAGTTCCTTTTGGAACCTAAACTTGTCTGTAGTTAGATAGTTTAACAAAACATCTATGAATACATTTAAAACATCTAACAAGACCTCTGGTTGTAGAAAAAGAATTTATGAAAACATTTTTTCTTAAGATGCTTCTAAAACCCAATACTGGCTTTATCAAAAATACCACGTGAACTTCCCAAAAGTATTTTCAAGTTATTCTCACAGCCGGTGAATTTGAGAATAATTGAATGTAAATCTGACATCTTGGATTTTAATTCTTTATTTTCAGATTCATAGTCCATTACTTGCTTGTTTAATGTGTTAATTGTACTTTGAAGGGCATTTATTTTAGAACACTAATTTTTATAATCATGTGTAAGTTCTTGATAAACGTCAAACAATTCATCAAAATTTAAAGAACAAGAACTTGAACATTTTGTTACCTTATTACTAGTGGCCATCAATGTAAATAGGGACGTTTCTTCACTTTTTGATTTTTTCGAGCTACTCAATTCGGTATCATCCCAAGTAGCTTTCATGGAATTCTTCTTGCTCTTCTTTTCTTTCTTATTCTTCTTTCTTTTCTTCTTTTTTTCTTTATCCTTCTTTGGTTCGGGACAATCAGTTTGAAAATGACCGATCTTGTGACAATTGTAGCATTCCACATTTTTCATGTTGAAGTTTCTTATTCCACTGAAGGTACATCGAGTCATTATTCTAAAATTATTTGTGAGGAGCACTGGTGGCCACAATTTAAGCGTTGCTACTTTCACCGCAAGCATATGGATCAAGTTTTAATATAATGGACCTTTCGGTTGAGTATCGTATCCACAGGGATTGGTTGAGATTACTATCGACTACCGCGATTATCATAACCTAATTTTTTCTAGGCGATAAAAATAGAATATAATTTAATACTAATACTAAAATTCTAATCTAACTATACTAATTACTAATAAGAGATAGTTTAGGGGATGGATTATCTAGGGATTAACTTTATTTACTTAAACGCGTTTGATTTCGTTTAGTTTACAATAATGATGTTTGACCTATTTGAAAATCTCGGTATCTAAAACTCCTCCGCCACCTCTCCCAAGTGTAATATGGGGGAATACTCAACTTCGTGTCAATGAAGAAGTCCCCCTCAACGTCTTAACGACTCTAGGTCACGTGAGTCTCGCCTCAACGTCATTGATTTCATGCGTTGTGTTTACCCTAGTTCGAATCCGGGGTTACCTCTTCCGAGCGTCAAACCCCGTATTCTCGAAATATCTAAACTAGTATATAATCAAGAAAATACAATAAACACACTCAAACATTGAAGAACAACCATTAAATAAACACAACTCAACCAAAATGACATTTTTATAAATAATATTCATCCCTAAGATAATCCAAATTTAGCCTATGGCCATAGCCGTTTATACAATTGAAACTAGGCTAAACATTCTCAAACATATATCGAAGATAAGAAATAAAAGGAAAAATGGATGAACTTAGCCGATATCCGAAGATTAGCCGTTAAAATCGTCCACCGATCGATTCTCCTTCTCCGCGTGTTAATCTTATCCTTCGGATATGTTTGAGCACTCCCCAAACTCTATCTATCTTCTAAATTAATCCCTAAGGGCTCTAATGGCCGGAGATAAGCAAGAGGAAAGGAGAAGAGGGCCGTAGCGGTAGGTATGTCGGTTCACTGTTTGCCGAGGCGATGAAGAAAGCGTTGGAATGGGAAAACATTCTACATTTTCATCGCCTAGGCGATGAGCTTTAAGCAAGAATGGGGTCTTTTCAGCATTTTCACCACCACGGCGGAGGTCTGGATGCCGCGGCAGTGGGCTTCTTTCACAATATTGCCTCCTTAATTGTTTTTCCACTGTTTTTTGACCGTTCTCGATACGATTTAATTGTTTTTGCTCCGATTTCATACCTTTTCACCCCCACACACTTGTTTTCATACAAAAAGAATAAAAACACATTAAAATGTATTAAAATGTAATAAACATACTTGAAAACTAAAAAAATCGGTTTGAAAATATAATGTGACAGGAATTCATAGTTTCTTGAGATTGACAGGTGATTATTAGTAGGGTTGTTAAGAAATTTTATATTATAGTTATATCGTTGACTCGTTTGACTCACACAGAAGTTAAATTTGAGTGGATTGATTAATGTGAGTAGAGTTTTCAAAAGTTATAGAATAAATGAATAAATTAATATCAACATTGATATTTTCTTCTCCTACAAAAGATAATGGTTTTATGATATATATATATATATATATATATAGTGATGCATCACATTTGAGTTTAAATTGTTATATGATTGCATATACTTTTTGGTATTAAAGAATTGTGAGTGCAACTACCTGACATTTGATTTGGACTTACCGACAATTGTATTCACTTTGAAACTTTGGAGAAATTTTCTTTATAGCAAGACCATTGAGATTTACACTAATCACCAAAATTTGAAATATTTATTCACCTACAAATAATTGAATTTGTGGTAGAGATATTGGATGGAATTGATTGAAAATTATGATTGTATTATCTATTATCATTCTATAAAGACTAATGTTGTTGTAGATGCGTCAAGTGAAAAAACAATTGGTAAGCTGAATTGCACATCTTCGAGTTAGACAAACTAATCTATATGTCGAATTGGGATCTCTTTGAGTTCAATTGGCAGTGGGTCAACTGCATCATTACTTGGACTTTAAAATTGAGACCGATGTTAATTGATAGTATTATAGAAGCTCAAAAACCAGATGCCCAATTGGAGAAGATTAGTAATAAAGTGAAAACTGGATTGAGAGTAGATTTTCTCATCAGAGATAATGATGGGGCCGTGATGTTTTGTGATAGGTTATGTGTGCTTGATAATGGTGACTTGAATAAGGATATTTTAGATAAAATACAGAGCTTGATATATACAATGCATCCAGAGAGTACTAAAATATATCGAGATTTGCGAGAACATTAATGGTAGAATGGAATGAAATGAGAAATTACAGAATTTGTTACCAGGTGTCTTGTCTCTTAGCAAGTCAAAATCGAGCACTAATGTCTACGAGGATTATTGTAGCCTTTACCTATCTCAAAGTAGAAGTGAGACCATAACAGTATAGGTTTTGTTTCTAGATTGCCCTATACTCAGAAGAAATATAATTCAATTTGTGTGATTGTTGAGAAACTTACAAATCTATTTATTTTTTGGCTATAGAAATCACGTACTCCATGGACAAGTATACAAAATTATATATGGACGAGATTGTCAGGTGGCATGGTGTGCAAGTTTCTATGGTGTTCGATAGAGATCCGAGATTTATATCGAAATTCTAGATAGTCTTCATGTTGCTTTAGGTACCAAATTAAAATCCAGTACAATTTTTCATCCTCAGATTGATGGTCAATTAGAGTGTTTGATTAAGATATTAGAGGATATGTTGAGGCACTATGTTTTAGAATTTATTGGCAGTTGGAATGATCATTTAATTTTAAGGAGTTTTCCAATAATAATAGTTATCATTCGGTAATTATAATGGCATAATATGAAGCATTGTATGGTAAAATATATAGAGACGATGCTTAAAGATGTAGTATTCCAGTCTGTTAGACTGAAGTAGGGGAATAGAAATTATTAATGTCCAACATAGTACAGATGACAATAGAGAAAGTGAAGCTGATTCAAGAAAGTCTGAAAATTGCATAAATTCGACAACAAAGCTATGTTGATAAGCGTATATGTGAGCTGGAGTTTGAAGTAGGTGATTACGTATTTTTACATATATTTCCGTAGAAAGATATAGTGAGATTTGGGAAAAGAAGAAAACTGGATCCGAAGTATATTGGGTCGTACGAGAATCTAGAAAGGATCGATACAGGATATATCCAATAGCTCTTCCACCATAATTATTCAAATTGTACGATGTTATTTATATTTGGACGCTAAAAAATAATTTACCCGACCCTTCACACATTTTGACTTCTCAGCCAATAGATATGAAAGATGACTTGTCAAATATTAATGAGTTAGTATAGATTCTAGATAATAAAGATCAAGTATTGCAAAAAACAAAATGATTTTATTGGTAAAAGTGATATGGCACAGTTACTCTGTGAAAGAGGTAATGTGGGAAAAAGAAGAGGATGTGAGAAATACACATACGCATTGTTTGTTTAAGGTAATTAAATTTTGAGATGAAATTTTTATTAGGGGGATGATTGTTGACACCCTGGATTTTTTGAAAGCAGAGGAAGTACATATCAGGAAGAAGAGAAAAATAAGTTTTTATTCTTCCCTCTCGAAATTCTCAAAATTCATCCATTTTTTAAAATGATTTTCAGGGGCTTTTCTATTCGTCGGTTTTGAAAATATTTTTTGGGTCAGGATTTCTATTAGAAAATGATTCATCACCTAATATGGATTAAATGGTGTGCGAGGTCACCGGGATTTTAGAAAATTATTTTTTTTATTTTTGAAATGGCCCTAATTTTGACTCACAAAGGTCTTATACTAGAGATTTATTTAAGTTTAGGGTTCGGTTATGCTTGGGACGGTTTTAAGCATCCCAAGATATCCGTCCGAAGGTGGTACCTCAATTTAAATAGATGTTCACATTCAAACAAAGTCCAAGCAATTTTCGTTGGTTTTGTTTCACAAAAATAATTCCCATTTTATATTTTTGTCTTTTTTATGCATTTTCGTGTAAGGAAAGTAAGTAAACTAACTATCTAACAGTAGGAACAGATAAACCAGATTGAAATGAAAAATATTTTTGTATTTTTTTTTCCGACCAAACCTTGTAAGGGTTGCCTACGTATCCTAATTTTCATAGGGAATCAGGTCAAAACATAGTTCATCTGTTCAAGATGAACTGATTTTTATTGGATAGGTGATTGAATCAGTACGTGGTTTTTTTTTTTTTTTTTTAAAGAAAAAAGAAAAGAAATATTATTGCAAAAATGAGGGAGGAATTAAGAACCTTCGAAATTACAACATTTGGTTTTTCTAAAGCTAGGAAAACCAACAAAATCAAGTTTTAAACAACCTCTAACTACTTGAGGAACATCAACAAAGATTGTGGAAACTAGTTGATTACCAGCACTAGCAAACATAGAAAGGGCATCAATAGGGAAATTAGTTTATCTGAAAATATGATAAATTGGGAAATCTCCTTGTTTTCTTAAAGAAATGATTTAAGAGATATAAAGATAGACTTTCCAAGGAATTGCAGCCTTTTGAAGCACCATATCCACCAATAACTTGCTATCTACCTCCAAAACTGTCTTAAGCCATTCACCAGCAATACAGGCTTTAAGCCCTTACCAAAGGGCAATAACTTCTATAAATAAGTTGGATTGAAATCCAAAAAGGGTTGCAAATGCATAACACATCAGCCCCTTATGATTCCTGATCACCGCACCTGTATCAGAAGATCTTGGATTACCAGTTGAGCTGTCATCAGAATTGAGCTTGAAATAACCAATAGTAGGCTTGATCCGTTTGAGCAGTACAAACTGAAAAGAATGAGCCTTCTTAATTGGTTTGGTATGAATGATAAATTCTACTATACTAATCACAGCAGAGAAGAAAGGAGCAACTTTATTTGGCTTGGTACCTAGATTTCCATAATATCCAGCAAATTGGCACAGGAAGACCAGCATTGAGATGCTTGTTTTTCCATCATTTGAGCAATTTGGATAACAAAGAACTATCATGCTAAGACCTGCCAAAATAAGCCCAAACCCTTTGAGCAAAAACACATGAAGAAAGAATATGGTCCTTAGAATCAACATCATTCCCATAACAAGCACAAACAGAAGGCATATTAAAACCCAAGGTTTGAATTTTAGGAATCAAAAGGCACAATGTTCTTGAGCACCTTCCACATAAAAATAGAAACCTTAAGAGGGATAGTAGGATGCCAAATGAACTTGAAATAAGGGGGACTTCAGAACACTGTCTAAGAACCTACCAAGATGAAGCCACTGAGAATTGACCAGAAGAGGAAGGCAACCAGCACATTCTATCCTTATCAACGAAGGAAAACTTTTGACGTTACATAGTATTGGATTTGAAATTAGGAAGAAATTGATCCACCTTGTTCCAACTCCAAGAACCATCAACATTAAGCAAAACCTTAACCTAGCAATCTGATGTTGCACTAGTAAGATTTCACCAAGAGGAAAATTGTTGAGCCATTGGTCCCACGAAAGAGAAACATCTCCCTTGCCAATTTGAAAAAAAAAAAAGAAGATGAAATCTTCTGCTAATGCCTTTCCCTCAATCACATTTCTCCACCCCATACTCTGATGAGAAGTAATTCTGCTGAAATAAGCCTGTTTTCTACGGCCATACTTCAGCTTCATGAAATTAGCCCAAAGAGAATTGCCAGCTCTGAAGTTCCACCGAAGTTTGGATTTCAAAACCAAAACCATATCTTTGAGTTTTCTAAACCCCAAACCACCTTCTACTATAGGGTAGCACAAAGCTTGCCATGTTTTCCAATGGTGTTTTCCATTCCAAAAAAAAAAATAAAAGAAAAGGCCTTCCAAAGTTTTGATAACTTTGACTGGGGGAAAGAGGGTCATGAACAAGAAGATGGTTTGGTATAACAACAGATATTTGATCAGCACCATTCTAACTCCACTTGAAAGCAATTTAAATTTCCATCCTTGTAGCATGTTCCTAACTTTAGCAATCAGGGAATAAAAAAGGGAAGCCTTCTTTTGACCTGCAAAAATAGGACATCCCAAGTATTTCATTGGGAGAAAGCTCTTGAGAAAGCTTGTTTTAGAGACCAACCAAGACAACTTGTTAGCAGAAATATAAAGAGATGGGATGAAATAACTTTTGGTGTAATTAATGAGCTGGCCTGAATTGGTTTGATAAGCTTTTAGAAAAGCTATCAATTTAGAAATAGAAACTTTAGAACCATTGTCAAAAATGATCATATCGTCAGCAAAAGCAAGGTAGGAAATGGGGATTAAGGATTTAGGCTGGGGAAAAGGAAGGATGGAATGGTTTTGAACAAGGGCTTTAAGGCTTCTAGAAAATGATTTTGCCATGATGATGAAGAGAAAAGAAGATAAAGGATCACCCTACCTTAAGCCTCTCTTAGATTGAAAATAACCATATGATCTTCCATTAATGATTAGAGAAAAAAAAAAATTGGATATAAGCCTCCACACCATATTAATGATCCTCACATGAAATCCGATTTTTCTCACAGTAGAAACAAGGAAGAACCAAGAAACTATATTAAAGGCCTTAGCCATATCAAGCTTAATTATGTGATTTCTACCACTCACTTTTTTGGAAGAAGATGAACCATTTCTTGAGCAAGCATAATGTTATCAAAAATATTTCTCCCTTTCACAAAGGCACTCTGCTCAGGAGAGATAAATTTAGGAAGAACAACCTTCAACCTATTAGCCAAAAACTTAGAAATGATTTTGTTGAAAAAATTGCATAGGCTTATAGGTCTGAAATTAGAGGGAGATGAAGGACTGTCAATTTTGGGAATTAGGGCTAGCAAAGTACTTGTATAGGATTTAGAAAGCTCAGCCCCATATAAAAACTCCATAACAGCTTGAAACAAATTATTTTTTATGATATCCCAGCAATGAGTAAAAAATAGGCCAGTGTATCTATCAAGACTAGTTGCACTACCTCCTTTAAGGCTAAATACAACCTTATTGATTTCCTCCAAAGTAGGATAAGCTAATAGGGCCTCATTGTCATTAACAGTTATCAAAGAAGGAATCATATCCAAAAAATCCAAATTAGGTATAGGAGAAGATGAACACAAGGCTTCTTCAAAATGCTGTAAAAAATAGCTTTGTATAGCTTGATCATCAGAAAGAAAGAGACCTTGTTTATCCTTGATATTATGGATTCTTCTTTTAATTCTTTGATATTTCCAAGTAGCATGAAAGAATTTAGAATTAGCATCCCCATCTTTAAGCCATTTGAAAGAATATTTTTGTTTCCAAAATTGCTCATCTACTAAAATAGCCTGTTTATGCTTAGCCAAAACATGATTGTATTTTGACCAATTCTTAGCATTATCAACATTCAAGCAAACTTGTTCAAGTTGAGAGACCTCCATTTTAGCATTTTTAGCAGCTTTAAGAATGTATCCATAAAAAGAGCTACTCTATTGTTTGAGCACAGCTTTTAGAGTTTTCAGTTTGTATGCCACTGTTGAAAGATAAAAATCAACATAAGGGTGATTCCAATGGGCTACAACAATGGTAGAAGAAACTGGATTTGAGCACCAAAAGTGCTGAAATCTGAAAGGAATAGGACTATTTTTTAGACTAGAAGAAATAGAAAGAAGCTGAGGTGAGTGATCAAAGTCTGTTTTGGGGATGTGAACAACAGTGGTATTTTGAAATTTGGATATCCATGCTGAATTCAAGAAAGTTTAATCAAGTTTGATCCATTTTCTTGCATTACCTTTGTTAAGATTGCACCAAGTACATTTAGAGCCTGAGAAAGGAACATTAACAAGCCCACAATTCTGGATATAAGAGTTGAACTCCAAACAACTAATTTGAGATAAGCATGAATATCCTTTTCTGTTTTTATTGTTGGAATAGCAATTAAAGTCCCCTGAAATAATGCAAGGATGGCTCAAAGAAGGAATAAAAGTTTTCCAGGTCAGTCCACCAAAGACAACTTGTGATCAAAATCAGGATGAAGGCATTCTTCAATCACTAGTTGAGGAGATGGAAAAAATAATAGAGCAGGCTAAAGGATTCTTCCAAAACAACCAAATCTTGCTAGAATAATTTGAATAAGATTTGTCAAACTTCAGGTATTAGGCTAAAGTTAGGATAACATCCATGGTTAACATATGCTCAAGAATGATAAAAAACTACAACCTATGTTCTTTGACAAAGCTTTTTAATCTGACTTTGGAAGCCCCCTTAAAGGTACCTCTAATGTTCCAAATTAGGCCTTTAATCATTGGAAATAGATAAAGAGGAATAATTACTTCTCAAACCAGATTTGGTGACCATACTGGATTGAAACTTGGATTTAACCCGATTTTTCTTCTTGGGAATGATCCATTCAATATCTTCAGCTTCTAAAGAGATATAATCTCCGGAGATTCTTTTAGGGGATATGGTGAACTTAAGAATCACCTCATGTTCATTAGAAAAAATATGGCCAGAAGAAGAAGGAGAGGCCTGCTGACTTATAGACTTGATAGGCAGGGCTGCTGTGATCTCAGAACTCAAATCTGTATTCAAAACAATGGGGTTGTCAAAATTAGAAGGTCACTCCAAATGATCAAGGTGAGGGGTTGGGGATGAAGAGGAAGGTAAAATAGACTTGAGAGATGGGGCTGAGACAATGGGACAAGTGGCATTGGGGAAAATGGTCTTTGCCTTAGATTAGCCTGATTTGCCAAGAGATGAAACAGAAAGATGCTCAAATAGAGGGGAACCAACAGGCTGAGAATTAGAGATTAATGAGGAAGTTTGAATAGACAAATAAAGATTATGGGATAAGGATTTGTATTCAAAAGAAGAAGGCTTGGTAAAATTGGCTTTGGCCTTAGAATGACTAGAAATGTCTGAAAGAGAAACAACTGCTGAAACAGGTGGGGGCTCCAAATGAGATAAATCATCAGGATTAAAATGAGGAGCATTTGATAAAGGTTCAAAAGTTGGAACAAGGTTGGGAGAAGAATATAAGGCTTTAGAAGAGGCTCTTTTGGAGGAGATAACTTTAAGATTGGAACAACCAGGAGTTCTAGTAGCCAAACAGTGAGTGACTCATTTTGAGCTTGACCAACTAAAAGAGTAATTGAACTATCTGAGATACCTTCTGAATGAGATGGAAGATTTAGAGAATGGTCAGGATCAAAAGAGGAATCTAGAAGACTATTAGGAATATTTCTATAAGCCTTAATTGTCTAAGAAACAGTGGGGAGAGCAAAATTTGCAAGAGGGGATAGATGATCAATTGAAGAATATATGGAGGATGAATTAACCATATAAATATAGCTAGAAGTATTAGTAATAGACAAGGAGAAAGTTTTATCCAAGGTGGTCACAGCCTGCAATTTTGCAGCTTGCAAATCAGAAAAAAGGTACAGAATTTGGAGGATCACCAGACTGAGATTTTAAATCTTTACAGGATGATTTATGAAGAGAATCAAACTTATTAGAAGGTGAATAATCTTCCAAAGAATGATTTTTAGCATGGGAAGACTTTGTCTGCCAAACTGATTTTTTGACAGGCTTAATCACAGTGAAATTACCAGAATTGGCAATAACAATGGAAAGAGGTTGAGAAGTGTTGAAGGATGATTTTTTAGATTGAAGAAACTTGTAAGGATGATTTTGACCCTACAATGGCAAGGATTACAAAACTGAAGGCTTAGAATGAAGAAAACATTTTTTGGATGAATTGTGATTTGGAAGAGAATAATTAGGATCTCCTTAATCTGATTTATCATCATAATTATCAAGAAACCATTGAGGGAAATATTTGGAATTTTCCAAACTAGGATTGGAAGGATGAATTTTGACCAAATTTGAAATGATACCTTTGGACAGATCAGGCTTATCAGAATTGGAATTACTCTGTTTTCTAGTAACTGGAACAGAGACAATCGGATCTTGAGAGATTGAAGAAGAGGAATTCTTGGATTCACAATAGTCCTTAGAATGGCCTTGCTTGAAGTAGAGATTACAGTAAGAAAAGTTAGATTCGTATGAAATGGCTTTCCAGAAACCATTCGAACCACAACAAATCCAAATACGCTTTATTAGAAGATAACGTAGATCAACCTCCACACAGACACGAGCCAATTTTGGTTTAGCCAAATTAATAGTAGTAACATCAATTTTTAATAAGGATCCAATGGCCGAAGCAATTGAGAAGAAAGCCTCTTTGTTATGGAAGTGGACTAGCAAAAATTCGAAATTGATCCAAATTTGTACCAAAAGGATTCGACATTTGCTTGAAAATCAGGTGTCCATTTGAACATTTTGATCGGATATTGATGAATGAGCCATTGTTCCTTGATCCATAAACATTGAAAATTTTCTTCAAAATGGAGTTGGATGAGAAAATTTATTTGATTAAGAATCCAATTTCAAAACTTGCCGAAAGGTTAAGAGCAAAAAACATCTCTTGATTGTATCAAAATGAGGCCTACCATGGGTGAATTTAGCCACCAAAGCATACTTAAAAGGAATTGATAACTTTGCCACTTCTTATTTTGGAAGAATATATTGTTTACTCACATTTGAAAGATTGCCGCACGTTTCTTGAAATAACAGAAGCCTTGTTTTGAAGAACACTTGTAAAAGATTTTTGTGCAAATGAAATTGGAGCAGCAGGTTGGAAATGATCTTTTGGTTGAATGGAGGGATGGAGATTGGAAGAAGAAGGAAGAACAACGTGCTGGGGATCATCCCCAACACTAGAAGCCTCCATGGTAGAATCAAAGAGATTCAAGAGAAAGGGAATAACCTAGCAAGAATCTTGAAGAGAAATCTTGGATCTTCTCACACTAGAATTCCACTTTGCAAATGCCTTGGCAATTACTTTACAAATGAATCAGTACGTGGGTTGCCTACGTATCTTAGATCGTTGAGAATCAGGTCATTACATAGTTCATTTATGCAATATGACTGATTTTATTTTTATTTAGTTATGAGATAAGAACATGAATCGTACAATCATATGTGAATAATCTCTTTGATTTTGTCAAGAACACTGCAACCAAACTCACTTGCATGGCAAGTTTAGTGTATATGTTTGAGTTATTAGGTAAAAAAATGAAAGACAAAATATAGTATATATGCCAGTCCTACTCGTAATTAAGAAAGATGGAAAAGTTTCTGAAGAAGGTGCACAATTATCCCCCAAGGAATAGAGGTCCTCCATTTATCCGAATTTTTAGTCACAAGGGTCACGACGGTGTAATATATAGATATGTATATAATGTGCCAGTACACAAGCCTGAATACTTAGTGTTAGGCAATTGCAGTAAAGCAAAATTAGTTATTAACAATTGTTGGTTAGTGATTAATTTCATTTGAGTTTTGGAATTCAGTTTCAAGCTTTCTTGAGAGAATCACAAATGCTATGCACAACTCATAGTGTGATAGATGTTTTTGTAATGCTCCTCACATGTTTTTAACATGTTATTGGATGTTCTTGGATGTTTTTAATGTTCTTGACATGATCTTGAACAATTTTCACATGGTTCGATGAATTTGACATGTTTTTAACGTTTTTTTACTTGATTACTTAATGGATATACTATGTATATGAAATGTAAGTTTAAGAACTACATGAACATTCTACATATAAGTAACATAACTATATTTACGATAAAATCAAAGGATGTTAAGAAAACATGCATAGCTTAGAGGAGTGGTTTTTCCCTAAGAGATTACCTTTTTCTTCTTCTTTGAATCTTCTCAGTTGTTCTTGATCTTTTTCTATCAACTTCTCGAGATATTCCTCCAAGATTCTCAAGAACTCTTTTGGGAAGGTATTTCGATAGAATTTCAAGGTATTTATCTAATAGAAAACATGAAAACCCTATAGATCCGAGGGCAGAAGTCGAGCCTAGAGAGAGAAGTTATGGGTTTAAGCCCTTTGAATTATGAAAAATGAGCCTCCAATTTATAGGCTGGGTACCCTAGGCATTGACCAATCCGTAGGGTACAACATCATTCTCTTTAGGGGATGTTTAGCTTAGGGGTCATTCTTCTATGTCTTGAGGTTGGATAGTTTTGGACGAATCTTGAAGATTCTATAAAATCTTTAACGATTTGGTAATGATTACCAAATCAATAAATATCTAAGGCAATGATTTACAATCATTATAGATGATCGGATTGCACATGGGGCATTTATGGCTTGATATGACACATTTCGGTTTGGTTTGGTGGCTAAGTATCGGTTACTCGCACTATTTCGGTTTGGTTGCCATTAATGCTTTCAAGCTGTATTGAACTTGGTCTCCAAGTGTCATTTGGAAATTAATGCTTGACAATGACACTTAATGTGATGGGCATTAAATGTTTTCAAATGGAATTGATTTGGTTCTGTTTACCTTGTAACGGTGTAGTTACATTTCAAGTAATTCGGTTTCCCTAAGATATTTAGATAAAAATATTGAGGTGGATTGAATGTGGAATTCCTATGTCATCCCAATCAATTAAGGGTTGATGGTATAGGCATTTAATGGCTCATTAAATGCATGCCTTGGTGGCAAACTGGATCGCTTAGATTGATAATTGTTAGTTACTACTTATGTAACTTGGTTTCCTTCCTTTGATATTTTGTAAAACAAAATCTAGAAATTTCGAGGTTGACCCAAAACATTTACTAACCCAAATTCAGTCATATTTGACAGTTTTTATGTTTTTTATTTTTTATTTTATTTTTATTTTTTTTATTATCCAGTGTGATCTAAGGTAGAAATTTATTCCCTTTAAACCTCAGTTTAAAGTTTATTTGAACTTGTGCTTCCAATTCGACAATGACTGGGCAAGATAAAATATGGTGTCTATAACTGCCCTTTTTTGTCACGTGAGTTTACTAATGAGTATGAGACACAAACATTTTGTTTTTCTAGACATGCAAGTAGACAAAAATTTGAATTTGACTAAGTAAAGTCAGGAACGCTCCTGAACATTGCTACATCTACCCTATGGAAGCGGTAAAGAATTTCCTAAAGGACGAAGAAACTTAAAATGAGTTAATTCTATGTATTTCATGATAAGAAGTGATAAGTTAAAGATCTAAAAATACAATATTGTATATGCTCCTTATGTGAAATGATTTTGATAATTGACCTAATTGAAAAATGTGTTTTAAAGTATAAACAATTGTGTTTCGGGGTCAATTTCGGTCAACCGAGAAAAGAAATCAGCTGACTGATCAAAATAGTGAGTTTTGGAGTTAAAACGAAGTCCTACTAATCCAGTCGGTCAACCATGAAAAGTAATCGGTTAATCATTTGAAATAGTAGCTGAAATGGTTAGGGAAATGAGTACACTGATCCAATCGATCAACCGAATGAAGATATAGGTCAATTGTTTGAGTTAGTGGATGAAATGATGGAAATTAAAAACACACTGATCCAATCGGTTAATCGACTGGGCAAGGTCAATCAACCGACTGGTGTTGTGCCAAAGGCTAAATTGGAAGCCTGATATAGTTGGTCAACCGAATGGGCAGGTCGGTCAACCGACTGCTTCAATTATAGATTCGGCTAATTTGGTATCTTAGTAAAAAACTATCTGTTTTTTATGATACCAAAAGAGGAATCTGGGGGATTTGAATTAACGTACCCTGGATTTTGATAGCGAAAAAAGTAGAGATCGGGAAGAAGAGAAAAACAAAGTTTTCATTCGTCCCTCTCGAAATCCTTCAAATCCGTTCATTTTTGAAAATAGCCTTTCAAGGGCTTTTCAAGGTGTCGATTTTGAAAAACTTCTTGGGCTAGAATTTTATGTTTAAAAAAGAGTCACCACCTAGCATGGGTTTAATGGTATGCTAGGTCACTAGGATTTTTATAAATTCATTTTTTTTTTTAAAATGACCCTTGTTTTGACTCATAAGGTCATATACCGGAGATTTTCATTAAGTTCGGGGGTTAGTTATGCACGAGGAAGATTTTACGCACCCCAAAACACCCATCCATAAATGGTACCTTAGTATAAGTAAATATTCACTTTTAAACAAAACCCAAGTAATTTTCTTTGGTTTACTTTAACAAAAACAATTTCCTCTTTCAAAGTTTTTCCTTTTTTATGCATTTTTGACATGATAAAAGCAGTAAATACTACACTAATCTAAACAGTGATAACCCAATGACAATTTATAAGATACAATAATATAAACGACCGAACCTTATAAAGGTTCCAACATGTAACCTATATTAAATGAAATGTTCTTTTTATATGAAATGATTTTTTTTTTTAAATATTTTTTAACGACTGAACCTTATAAAGACTTCCTATATATTCTTGTTTTCACAATGAATCAGATCGACATATAGTTCTAACATACAAACTAAGACTAAATTGTTTATATATGTTTTTATTTATTAAAGGTGACCAAACCCGCATGAGGTTGCTTACGTACTTTGGCGAGTAACCAAAGATCAGGTTTTTATTTAAGGTGAAGAGGATATGTTTAAATTTGTTAAAGGTGGCTGAACCCTTATTAGGTTGCCTACATACTTTGGTGAGTAACTAAAGATCAAGTCTGACGTAGTTCATTTATTTAAGGTTAAAACTATATGGTTTTATTGATTAAAGGTAACCGAACCCTTATTAAGTTGCCTACGTACTTTGGTGAATAACCAAAGATTAGGTCTGACGTAGTTTTTTTTTTTTTTTTTTTTTTTTAAGTTTAAGACTAGTTTTAGTTAATTTTATTATTAGTCAAGACATAAACCACAACAAGATGTATGCATTATCTCTTTGATTATGTCAAGAATACCTTAACCGAACTCATTAGTTTAGACAAGTTAGTGTTTGATTTTAAGTTGCTTAGTTAAAAAGAAAAGAATATATATATATATATATATATATATATATATATATATATATATATATATATATATATATATATATATACTAGTCCTAAACGTAACTAAGAAAAATAGGAAGGTTTCTGAAGAAGAATGACACATATCTTCAAAGGAATAGAGGCCCTCCCTTTATCCTAAATTTTTAGCCACGAGGGTCTGTCAGTGTAGTATATGTGTGTGTGTGTGTGCCAATCCACTAGCTTGAATACATAGTGCTAAGCTGTGATGTTGACATTTAGCATAAATTAAATGTGTTATTAATAGTTATATGGTTAGACTAATAGTTAATGAGAGTTCGGTTTGAAGTGTTCATGAAAGAATCGTATAGAGTATGCACAACTCATGGTGTGATAAATGTTTTGTTTGGATCCTCACATGTTCTTAACATGTTCTCTGATGATTTGGGTCCTCACATGTTCTTGGATATTATTGATGTTCTTGACATGATCTTAAACAATTTTAATATGGTTTGGTATGTACCACATAAATTTAACGTTTTTTAGTTATTTATAGGTTATTTGTGCTATGTACATGAAAATAAAGCATGATATCTACCTGATTCTACAATACACAAACAATATATATTTTCAAGAGACATTCCTAGTTTAGGGGAGTGGTCTTTCACTAAATGAATACCTTCTTCTCCTTCTTGATCTTCTTGGCTTGAACTCGATTGATTGTTGTCAACTTCTCTAGTTCTTGCTCCAAGAACCACAAGAACACCCTATGGGACCAAATTTTATCATAACAAAGACTTGTTATTAAAGACAATTGCTTGAAAATCCTAGCACCCTAGAGAGTTGCTTGAGTTTATGAAAACAGGCACCCTGTATTTATAGGCCAGGGGCCTACGTATTCAGCCTTGTGCTGGCCATTCTAGTCCCTTTCTTAGGGACTATTTTTCCTAAGGGATATGTCCTCTATTCTTTATTTTAATCACCTTCGAAAACAATTTAACGATTGTGTCAGATTCTTAAAGAGTTGGTAATAATTACCAAATCTTTGGAAGAATCTTGCAATGATTGGCAATCATTAGTAATGATTGGAAATTATTTACAATAATTACACAATTTTCATGATAATTGGTTGCACATTGGTGCATTTATGGCATAAAGTGACACTTCCAGTTCAATTTAGGGGCTAAGTACCGGTTTGTTTCACTCTTTCAATTTAGTTGCCATAAATATTTCCAAGGTGAAATGAATTTGTTATTAATGAGTAATTTTTCATTTAATTCTTAATTATGACTCCTGACTTGATGAGCATTCATTCGGTTAGTTTTGGATCAAATCGACTCAGTTTGCCTTGTAACGGGTAGTTACATTTCAAGGGTTTTAGTTAACCCTAAGATATCCTGATTCATTGAATTCATCCATTCCATTTCATCCCAAGAAATAAATTATTTATGGGGTGTGCATTTAATGACCATTAAATTCTTTGCCTAGGTGGCAAACCGGATTGGTTTGGTTTCGATAACGGGTAGTCACATTTCAAGATTTTTGGTTAACTCTAAGATATTTTGGTCAAAATATATTGATTCCTTAAATGTGGCCTATCTATTCCATCCCATGGCATTTATTTCATATTAAATGCCTTGCTTAGGTGGCAAACCGAATCGATTTAGTTTCGATAACAATTTGTTACCTCCTAAGTGTTTTAGTTCCTTCCTTAGATATTTGTGTAGCTAATACCTAAGGTTTCCTTGGTCATTTAAATTATCATTTATGAGTCATTTAATGATGGGTTGGGCCCTTAATTCGTTGGGCCTTCATGATTAATCTAGTTGACTTTAGTTTTGGTTAATTTTAACTCGAGTTTTAATCCTTTGTTATATTGTGTAACTTGGACATGACATGACATTTTTATGCATTTATTTGGGTATTTTGGAATTGTTTTAATGATATTAATACTTTACAAAATAATTTGAACAAATAGTTTTGGTTTCGAGTTGATGAAACTAGTGATAATAATTTTTTCTAGGGCCAAAGTAGGCTACCGAGGTAATTTGGTGAAATTTCCAATAATCAAAGGGTAGTATCTAATCTTTATTCATATTAGAGGTGATTTAATGAAAATCAACCTTTAATAATGTCATCTTAGACCCCCCCTTAAATTTTAAAAATTTCAAGGTTGACTCAAAACTTTTACTTTTCCGAATTTAGTCAAATTAAATAGTTTTTATGTTTTCTTATGTTTTTATGGGGCTTTCTATATTATCTAGTATGATTTAAGGTAGAAATTAATTCAACCTTAGTTTAAAATTTATCTGAACTTGTACTTTCGTTTCAACACTAATTGGGGGGGATAAAATGCGGTGTCTACATGAATGTATTTCAAGTTTAAATAGCCTATTAGGTAATCCCTATTGATATGGTCCATATATTTTGAGATTCTCTCAATTTAAATGATTTAATATTTTCTATTTATATGGTTTTGAATAGAGAATAGTTTTATGAATTTAAATGAGAGATTTGAGAGATATTTTTAAGTGGAACATACCTAAAATGAAAGGTTATGATATATGAGGTCTTAGAGTGTCATTTTATGACATGTCTTTGAAAAACTAGCCATGAAAGGGCTAGTTATTGGTCTATTAATAGAGACATGCGGGATTTGAATTAAATACATCAAGAACATCAATTTGAGCTTTTATAAGAGCGAGATTTTTGCTGATATTTTTATGAGAGATTTTATTCAAGTTCTTGATCTAAATCTCTTGTTGTTTGGCGTCACCGATTTGAGTTCTACTTGCTATATTGTCATTGCCTTCCGTGTTTTTTTAGTGAGATCTATCCAAGCTTTATTTATTCACTTTAAAATTTTATTTATCTTGATTGCTTAGTATAGGATTATTAGAAAAATCGTATTGAACTTAAAAGCCTGAAAATATTTTTTAAACGATTTCTGTCTGTTTATTTAATTACGTGCTAAATTTATGCTACCTACTTTATTTATTATTCAGATTTGAATTGCCTCACATTATATCTATCACGTAATAATTATTTGGGACATTAATTGAATATATTCATATTGAGGTGATAGAAGCTCCTTGTGGGAAGAAAGTCATATTTTTTGTATTTGTGAATTTGAGTAGATTAGAAACATTTAGGATGGTGTCTAGTTAGGGCAGTTAGTTTTTGAATTTTTTCTTGTGGAAATGATTAGGATTTGATCATTTTCCTAGTAAAAAGTTTAGGTTATTCTTTGTTCTTAAAAATAATATGCTTTTAATTTATCCTGCAATTGAATTTTTGTTTAAGTGATTTGTAAATGTTCATCCTTCCCTGTGAAAATGATTAGTGAACGAGTGTCAGGTTTGTCTTGGTAAAATGATAGGGTTCATCATTGACCTGTGAAAATGGTAAATTGTAAAGGTTGATTATGTTCCTATAAAATAATCGTGAGTTGTATGAGTTTGGTTCCTACCTGGTAAAAGAATCAAGAGGTTTAGTGGATTGTGAATCTTCATGGTACTCGGGGATTGGATGTGGGCAAGATTAGCTTGACCGAACGAGGATAAATTCTGGTGTGCTACATTGATTTATTTTCTATCTTGTGTTCGGGTGTTCACTTAGTATTAAACATATATCCACTGCGTATCAAGATAATAATTGATTTAGGAAAATTAATTATTTGTGTTTAAGTGTTTGACTGTTAAATTTTTGTAACTACCCAATTTACCCCCCTCTTGGGTAACACTTTGGGCCAACACTTGTTTTCACAGGGAATCAGGTCAACACATAGTTCATAATTAATTGATAGAGGATTGAATTGAAGATAGAAAACAAAACTGTATGTGGGTTGCTTATGTATCTCAGATAATTGAGAATCAGGTTGGCACGTCGTTCATCATTAATTGAATTTTTTATGATTTGGGTATTTTATTTTACTTTGTGAGATGGAAATAAACGTTGTTTCCATCGAAAAATCTTGAATAAGATGAAATGTGCTCAGTCTCTAACTAGGGCAATGATTAGATAAGTTCCATTGGGAAATCTAATCTGACACTTCTAATTATGTGATTTGTGATCATTGACAGTGTCAAACATATCTCAACTTCTGGGTGGGGGATGAGACTGATTAGCTACTGGATTGAGAAGTTAAGTGGGTTTATCTCACTATTTGTTAGAGGTGATAAAAAATGAATTCAGAATTATTGATGTAAATCCCCAAATACATTTGTTGACGTGTTTATTTTTGGTAGAAAAGGATTTTAAATGTGAAGTTAATTCCTAGGATTTTCCCCATTGGTGTAACACCCGGGCCATTTAATTTAGTCTAGACAGAATTGACAAAATTGAATTACTTGAAATGCCAAGGTTTGTAGATTATTTGTTTCGAGTTGAATAGTGACCCTCCTCCTTTCCATTTAGTTTTTTGCTTCAAGCATTTTTCTTTAAATGTCAGTATATAGGCAGTCTGCATTCGTTTCTTATATTTATGACAGCCAAATTACTGTTAGAGTAAAAAGTAACCCCTGCTTCCATTTCTTGGTGTTGTCACCTAGCGGTGTATGTTGGTTTCTCTCTTCGAAAGTTGGTAAATCTTCGTCTATGGATGGTCTTCGTCTTTTGTCAAAAGCTCCATCTTGAAAGTATCTTTGGGGTGTACCAATCTTGCCCCAAAATTGATTATTTGTATCAAAAATTAATTCTTTAATGGTGCACGATGGTTTTCTACTATATCGTCTTTTGGTGAAGTCTTGGTTGTTGAATTGGGATTTAATGTATTGTTGTGATAATGGTGGTATTATGGAAATTTGAGGGGATTTTACCGTTAGCCCAGTGATGACGTCAGATATCCTTAGAGTGGAATTGCTTTATGGGCTCTTATGCCGTTTGTTTTTTCGGCTATCTTTCCTGAGATGCCAGCCATTGAATTCATAGTGTTCACTAGATTTTTAGTAGTTTTCAACCTACATTTCTTTTAATCCTAAAGAATTCTGAATTACTAGTTGAATTTTCTAATTTCTCAACCTAATTTTGGAATTTTTGCCTTCAAATAGAGCCAAAAAACCTATTGGATTATGGCAAGTTGACCGAAATCTCGTGTCTTTTCCTCTTTCTTTATTTTGATCTTTATTTTTTTGTCATTTTTATCCGTAGCATCCATTAATGGGGAGTAAAGCTATGAACTTAGGCTCTCACCATTAGGTGGAGACCATACATTGGATTTTATTAGTTAGAATCCATGTATGATGATAGAAACTGTAAGAACACTCTCCAGCCCATGGCTGGGGTTTATATAGTTAGATGACTGAACCTCAATAGGTTTCCTACGTACCTTGGTAGGTTGTGAAGGATCGGGACAAGCGTAATTCCTGCTCGAGCATCCCCTATTGTTTAAATAGCAAGAAAAGTGAAAAGAATTTCCTTAGGAACATCAAGGGACTGTTCCAAAGATGCTCCCTGGTATAAGGCTGAGAGAGTGCCATGAAGTTGGTACTTCTCTTTCTTTTCATTTTAATCGAACCCTCTTGGGTTTCCTACGTATCTTGGCTAGTGGCCAAGAATTAGTTCGTAACGTAGTTTTAGGTAATCAAATGATTTTAAGAATCATACCCGTCGCTGGCAAAGATAGCTACGTTTATTGGCAGCAAATCTTCCTCTAGTAGAATTGATAGTGTTTTTTTGTCTAAGCATTAGCTAGGTAAGATCGATTGTTATCATGATTAGTAGTTTATTTAAGTCTTTGAATGATGTTATTCCGTTTTGGGGGTATTGGAGGCTTGGTACTTAGAGTACTTGAACGGTGGTAGAAATTACTCAACTCTAGGAATATCCTATTAGATCCTGGTAAGGTTAATTTATGCTACACCCCAACGTTTCATAAGAATGGGCATAGTTTATTATCAAGACACACTCATATAGGATCGATTCCTTGTCTAACTTTTGAGTTGGTTAAAACCACTATTAGAGACGGATAATGGTACGGTGACTGGTGAGGTTACATGACCAGATTACCTGTTCGAGGATTTCTTGGTAGCCTACTATAGCTCCCAAATAAGGTGTATAGGTATAAATATCGTGTCGATGATGGCCCATTGATGCAAAATAATATGCAGGATACTAGAGGCTCTTGTTCAAGTATGATGACTATTTTTTTTTTCATGTGTAAGCAAGTTTATGTATGCCCAATTGAAATGTAATGCATGGTGTTTGTGTAGTGTTTCGATACTGACTTATGTATTGTATAATTTTACGAAGACCAAATCCTTTACTTAGAATGTTTTCCTAGGGAATGTATCGTCTATCTAGAGATGCCAGGTTTTCCCTAGAATGTTGGTACTAGGTACCTTTTGTTACTAGCCATCTCCCCTGGTTCGTTTTTGATATGGAAAGCTGACCGGTACTTCTGAAAGGCGTCTTGCTCATTTGCTCCTGCATGCGTTGCAATTGAAATTTTGATCGGGATTTTTCTTCTAATACTCTATAGGTTTTGGTTGTGAGATGGAAAAGTTTGGACTGGAATAGTGGAGGGTTATTTTATGTTAACTGGTTGAGATCGAGATATCCTAGAATAGGAACATCTAGCTCAAAATTGAGATAATTGTCAATCTGGCTCGAGCTTTGAATGACTTTTTGGATGATTTTTTTTGAGAGGGTTCGAATGAATGGATTATTTAGCAAGGCTTCTTCTCTTCCTTTCTCGTACTTTCCCAAGTTCATTTATAATGTTTTAGGTATTAACCTTTGCATGCCATGTATATTTGTCGTTCCCCGTTTGTGCAAGATTATTTTGACTAGAGTATACTCTGGTAATCATATTCAAACATTCAATCATCTCAGTGATTGTCATAGTTTTTGCTCCGGATTAATCTAAATTATGATAAATATAAGTTCAATAGTAATTTAGACCAAATATCTGTAGTTATAGTTTGAAGAGTTTGTCTAGTTCAATTCCATCAAGTTCTGATATTGATCTTTTCTAAGATTGTTATCGAGATTATCTAGGCCATGTATGTTATCCGAGGTTTCTTCGATGACTCTAACTCACTTCTTCTGGCTTGAATTGAAGGCAATTGGAATAGGCCTTCCCAAGATGACTCAAAGGGGGGGAGAAAAGAAGTGATGGAGAAATAAGTGGTAGTTAATGACGACTAACAAATGTTGTTTTATCTTGGTAGTGTTGAGTTATTTGTTATTATTAGTGTTATTATTGTTGTTGTTGTTGTTGTTGTTGTTGTCGTTGTCGTCGTCGTCGTCGTCGTTGTTGTTGTTGTTCTTATTGTTCTTATTATAATAATTATTATTATATACTTCCTATATAATTTAGGTAGCAAGCTTTGGCCCAAGTTATTAGGTGTTGAGACACTCCTACGATTTAATACTCATATTTGTATAGAGAGCATGACTCACTTGATTGCTTTTGTGTGACGACTTAGTGTTTTAAAATTTTCTGAGACTAGTCTTTACTTTATTTATTCTATTAACACATACTTTCATGGTTTTACATTTTGGAGAATTTATGGCAGTTTGAGTCAGACTCGAGGTCTTTGTCGATTTTTCCCCTATCCCGGATACTTCTTATTTATCACCTCTTGTCCAGTAGAGTCTCCTTATCTTCTTCCAACTTGATCCATTTCTAAAAGATTCTTCTAGTTACATGAATTACTCCTTTTTGGAACTTTGGGTGAGGTTAGATATCATAAATTTCTAAGTATTTATTTGATCAAATCTTCTACTTTTTCCCAGAACACAACCTTGGCTACTTGATTTACCCTTCAGAAAAGTTTATGGTTACCTGCCCCCCTCTTAAGAATTTAGGGAGAGACCAGGTTCTATGGTTACTTTCCTCATCTCTGGGTTCCTTAATAATGATATCAACCCAAGGTCTCTTTTCTAATATCCCAAAGTATTTTTTATAGGTATGTTTGTTACAACAACTCTCGGGTTGGAACATGTGTAACGACTCCACATCAGGTTTCTTAGGCTTTCCTTCTAACTTTATTAGATTTTATTATCAATATATCACCATCATTTGGTTGAAACAAGACATTTCTTTTAACATTTTCTTTTGGATGATGGTCTAATTTAGTATTGAAATTATATTATCATTATTTTGATTATTCGCTGTGTGTAAATTATGACAAACAAATTAATTTATGGAAGTTGGAGTATAAAGACCTAAGTTAACCTTAGGTAAAATGAACATGTATTTAGTGATATATAGATCTAATACATAGGAGTACAAGATAATACCTAATTTATTCGAAAGTTCTTAAGAAACTAAACGAAAAAGCAGCGATAAATATTGCCTCCTTAAAGTTCTTGGTCTTTTGAGAAATTTATGACCCCTAGTCAGTATGATGACCAGCTTGTCTAGAGTGGTATTTACAAAAACTATGAGTGTTAAACCTCAAAGTTTGGGGGTTTTCTTGATGAGGGGTAATTGGTTTTAAAAATCATTTCTTAAAGTAACCGTGGAAGATTTCAGAAAGTGGTATAGGAAGCAAGGTAAATTGCTTCCATTTTTGGAGTGCATGAGTTGTCTTGGGAATTTGAGAAGAGCTACTTGGATAAGCTAAATATGGAGAAGAGATGAAAGGATGTTGTTTTAAGTAGATAGAGGTCTCTGTTATTAGGGTCGTAGGGAATCTTTTTTCTTGACAGGCCGGTTTGGTTTATCTAATCTCTTTGATAGACTAGTCCATGTAGTCCATCCACTTCAATATTTTGGAAAGTTCTCATTGGATTTATTTTTCATTAAGTTCAAGTTTTTTTTTTTTTCCCATCTAGGCAATTCTTGACTTGTGATGGTGGCAAGAATGTCATCCTTATGTCTATCAAGGCTACTGTGATTTTTTTGTGGCAATCAATTTTTCATGAGAGAACTTCTTGATTCTTATTTCATCCCAATAATTTACCATGCTAAGGGTATCTCCAGGTGACGATAATTGGCCTTTTTTTTTTTTTCTCTTTTTGGAAAAGTGAGGTTGGGTTCATCTGGCTCAACGCTTGCTTCAGAGAGAGAACACTTTCTTGCACAAAGAAGATCTCAAAGTCGTTCTAAGTACTTCCAATAGAGGGAGGGATTGGGTCTATCATATGATCTTGCGAGTGGCTCTCGGATGGTGATAGGTGTGATCTACCTATATATTTTCAAATCGATTTTGTTAGTTTTAGAGTATTTTTATAGCATTTTTATTATGTTTTAATTAGTTTTTATTCTTTTTGAATAAATTAGGTGTGGGGGGTGAAACAATAGGAAACTGGAGCAAAAACAATGATATCGAACCAAAAATGGTCGAAGAACGATGGAAAAACAAGCAAGGCGGTAATATTCTGAAAGAAGCCCACCGCCGCGGTGTCCAGACCTCCGCCACGGTAGTAAAAATACAGAGACTGACCTATTCTTGCTGAACACTCACCGCCTAGGTGGTGAAATTGCAGGATGTCATCCTAATCCACTGCCTTCTTCACCGCCGCGGCGATTTGCCAACTGACCTACTCACCGTCGTGGAACTGAATCCTACCGTTGCGGCGATGACCTCTACATAGAGCTAAGATATTTTTAGGATATTTTTGATATATTTTGCCTATAAATACCCTCTCATCTTCTCTACTCTCCACTCCTCTTGCTCTCTCTTGGCATTTTGAGCCCCTTAGAATATATCTAAGGGTAAGGTAGAGGAGTTTTAGAGAGAGAGCTCACATCTTGAGGTGGAGGAAGATGGCGAAGCAATCGTTGAATGTTCTTAGAAATAAATCTTCGGACGAGGCTAAGTTCTTCGATTTCTTCTCTTATTTCTTTAACTTAGGATTTTATAAGCATGTTTAGCTCGTTCTTTCATGTAAATACGGGAATGGCCATAGGCTAAATGTGGATTGTATATGGATTAACGATAATATTTATAAATATGTGATTCGTATGCTTTCGGTGTTGCGTTTATGTTTATTCTTCGTAGTTTGATTGTGTTTATCGTATTATTTGTTTATTATGCTTAGATAGATACATGGAGAGTATGGGGTTTGACAAACCTCGGATTCAGATTAGGGTAAACAAACGCCACGATCTAATAACCTGGTCGGGAGTTGGATTGTGGACAATCGATGACGTTAGGGCAAGACTCACGTGACCTAGGTTACGTGAGTCTTGCCCCAACATCATTGATTTCACACAATCCAACTCCCGATTGGGTCATTGGATTGTCGCATTGTGTTTACCCCATGAACAATCTCAGTTCTAAAACTCCACCGCCACCTCTCCCGAGTGTAAGACGGGGGAATACATGACTTCGAGTCAACGAAGAAGTCCCCCTCAATGTCTTAACGACCATAGGTCACATGAGTCTTGCTCAACGTCATCGATTGTCCATAATCCAACTCTCGACCAGGTTATTGGATCGTGGCGTTTGTTTACCCTAATCCGAATTTGGGGTTTGTTAAACCCCATATTCTCCATGTATCTATCTAAGCATAATAAATAAACAATACGATAAACACAATCAAACTACGAAGAACAAACATAAACGCAAGATCGAAATCATACAAATCACATATGTACAAATATATTCGCTAATCCCTATAAAATCCATGTTTAACTACGGCCATAACCGCATTTACAAATAAATAATGAGCTAAACATGCTTATAATATCCTAAGTTAAAGAAATAAGGGAAGAAATCGAAGAACTTAGCCTCGTTTGAAGATATGTCGCTAAGAACTGTTAATGATTGCTCTGCTGTTGATAGGTGGAATCTACCTACATATTTCTGAACCGAATTAAGTTAGTTTTTGAGTGTTTATATAGTATTTTATTATGTTTCAATTAGTTTTATTACTTTTTGTATAAATCACATGTGTGGGGCAAAAAGATAGGAAATTGGAGCGAAAATGATGAGATCGAACTAAAAGCGAATGAAGAACAGTGGAAAAACAAGCTCGTAGGCAAAATTGTGAAACAAGCCCACCACTGTGGCATCCAGACCATCGCCGCGGCGGTGAAGAAGCTGAAAAATACAAAAGGCTACTGACAGCCCACCACCTAGGCAAAAATCTAGCAGAAATATTTTCTAAGCCACCGCTGTCTTCATCGCCGTAGCGATCAGCCAAACCGACCTCCGACCGCCACAGCGGTGACCCTCTGCACAGCCTGAAGATATTTTTAGATATTTTTAGGATATTTTGCCTATATATATCTCCTCTCCTCCCCCTTCTCCGGTCTCTCTTACATTTTTTAACACCTTAGGCCATATTTAGGCTAGGGTTTAGGAGTTTTAGAGGTGGAGCTCACATCCCAAAGTAGAGAAGACGACAAATCGATTATTGAGCGTTCTTAGCGGTTTATCTTTGGACGAGGCTAAGTTATTCGATTGTTTTTACTTATTTCTTTATCTTAGGATCATGTGAGCATGTTTAGCTCATTATTTCATTGTTTATATGGTTATGACCACGAGTTAAATATGGATTGTAGTAGGGATTGACACTATATTTCTAAATATGTTGTGTGGACGATTTCGGGGTTTTGTTTGTGATTGTTCTTCGTAGTTTGATTGTATTTATCGTATTATTTTTTTATTTTGTTTAGAATGATAAATGGAGAATACGGGGTTTTGACAAACCCCGGATTCGGAATTGGGTAAACAAATGCCACGATTCTATAACCCGGTTGGGGTTTGAATTGTGGACAATTGATGACGTTGGGTCAAGACTCACGCGACCTAGGGTCGTTAAGACATTTAGGGGGACTTCTTCATTTACTCGAAGTTGCGTTATATCCCCCGTCTTACACTTGGGAGAGGTGGCGAGAGAGTTTTGGAATAGAGATTGTCGATAGGGTAAATACAACGCACAATCCAATGACCCGGTCGGGAGTTAGATTGTGTGCAATCAATGATGCTGGGCGAGACTCATATGACCTTGGGTCATTATGACGTTGAGGGGGACTTCTTCATTGACTCGAGGTTATGTATTCCCCCATCTTACACTCGGTATAAGTGGCAGTGGATTTTACGTACCGAGGTTGTCAAATAGATCGAACACCGTAAATGTGAGTAAATCAAGATCGAACACGTATTTGTAAACACGTTAATCCCTAGGCAATTCTTCACCCTAAAACATATGAGCATATTAGTGTAGTTAATTTAGGTTATATTAGTATTAGTTTAATTAATTAAATACATTTATTTTTCGCCTAGATAAAGTTAGGTCATGACAAACACGGTATTCGATAGTAACGACACTAATCCTTGTGGATATGATAACTCGATCTTAACAATCACACTATACTAAAACTTAGACCTTGTATACTTACGAGTGTAAGTAGCGGTGTATTCCTACGCACTACCAAGTTTTTGGTGCTGTTGCTGGGGATTGTTTTGTTGATTATTACTGGAGATACGAGGTAACAACCAAAGTCTTAAGTTTTAGATAGGAGAAGCAAGTGTATCGTATTGCTGGGATTGTGTTTTGTCGTTTATTGTGTGTAAATGACTTAATTTTACTTTAGGCATTTCTTTTGTATATAATTTTTGTTTGTAGTTTTGTTTTTGTTTCCAATGCTGGGTACTTGGTGATGTTAGATCAACGGGTATTGATGCATCCCTTTTGACGGCATTCCAAACCATTTTATGGTGCGGGGCTACACACATAATCCAGTGAGGCATTTCGTTGAAGGATTGAGCCATCTAAAGCAAAACCTCACCAAGCATGAGGGCATTCTGAAAATGTCGGGCTGAGGACATTAAACCGCGTGCTTCTTGGGAGACAACCCAAGGTCAAATAAGTTAAATCCATCTCCGTCGAATTAAAATGGAGGCGAGATTCTCTCGCCTCCCAGGTAAGTGTTCTAAACACCCTTTGTCAGCATGCTTTAAATTTCATATGTTGAGAATGATAATTGAGATGGCTGAGAACATTATCCGTTTTATGTTCGGAAGTGATGTGTTGTATAGTATGTTAGTTTATGTGTTATTATTTTCTTGTGTGCATGTGTGTTTAGGTTAGAATGTGTTTATGTTTTTGTTGTTGTTATATGTTGAGTTTTGTGTTCATCTGGGCCGTTACTCGATGATGAAAATTACCCCTAGTTGTTTTCGAGGTCAAGGGTAATACCCATGCATGTCTATTCTGTGTGCTTGACTATGCGTTTTGGTCAAAATTATTGTAGATCCTAATTTGCACGGGCACATAGACTCAATGTATAGTTATTCAATTGATTTGAGGACGATTATCGATTAGCCAAATTTATGACACATTAAGGATTCTAGAACTTGAGTGAGGGGAAGCTTGAGGCGAAATCCTAGGCAAGGTAGTTCAAGAGACGTGATTTAGGCATTCTCTTTGTTGCTTAAGCCTTTTTAAGCCTACTCTGTAATATGTTTATCCCTCGTTACCCCGTCGAAGCCTAAACGCTAATTCAACTCTGAACATATAAACTAATACCCTAGCTAGTTGACCTTTTTCCAAACCTAAATCGCTGAATTTAAAGGCACATTAGAGTAAATCAAGTTAGCAATTGCAAATGCTACTTGATGTGAGCGGTTGGGTTTAGAGAGAACTTCGAATTAGTTTGGTATTTGAGTAATCACTTGTCGTTTTTCATTTGTTTTAACCATACCTATGAAATCATACTAATCAAATAAGTTTGGGGTATGGTTAGTTTAAAAAAATAATAATAATAATTTTGTTTCTTTTTGACAAGTGAGTACATCGGTCTTAAAAGTTTGTTCATAATTGTTTTCCAATCATTCTATGGGGGTTCAAGAGTGAATGTGCCAAGCGTTGAGCCTTGAGTAACGTTAAGTTAACAACGTTAACCCATTTTCTATTCCAAATTACCCATGGCCAAATAATCCATAACCGAACCAAGTCCTTCTGATCTTTTTGAACTTCCAAGCCTACATTAGTGGAGAGTGGACCCCAATCAGGCATATGGAAATCCTAGTTCTTTACAGTCTAAGTCATAAATTTCGTTGGGGGATAATCCAATCCGGTCGTTATCTAGTTATATTATTGAGTCACGCACTAACACGTTTACAGGATCTAGAATAACGTTCACCATTATTGCATGTAGAAATTCTAGAACCACATGATGTGTTTTACCGCCTGAACTCGATATGACTAGTAGTTGTTGAGGGACAACAATAACTAAGCCGTTAGAAGAATTTAAAACTCGCATGTTGTAACATTTAGATTATTTTAGGTTGTTTGTTACTTAATTCAGTTGTGTTTTTCATTTTCGTGTGTGTGTTTGGCTCGAGGACTAACCAAATTCCAAGTTTGGGGGTATTTAATAGGTGTGATCTACCTACATATTTTCGAACTGAATTAAGTTAGTTTTCAAGCGTTTATGTAGTATTTTATTACGTTTTAATTAGTTTTATTACTTTTTGTATAAATCAGGTGTGTGGGGGCATAAAGATAGGAAACTGTAGCAAAAACGATGAGCTCGAACCAAAAGCGATCGAAGAACGGTGGAAAAACAAGCTCGGAGACAAATTTGTGAAACAAGCCCACTGTCGCGGTGTCCAGACCACCGCTGTGGCGGTGAAGAAGTTGAGAAATAGAAAAGATGACTGGCAGCCCACCGCCTAGGTGAAAATCCAGCAGAAATATTTCCTAAGCCACCGCTGTCTTTATTGCCACAGCGATCAGCCAAACCAACCTACCACCGCCGCGGCGGTGACTCTCTACACAACCTGAAGATATTTTTAGGATATTTTTCCTATATATATCCTATCTCCTCCCCTTTCTCCAGTCTCTCTTTCATTTTTTAGCACCTTAGGCCATATTTAGGTTAGGGTTTAGGAGTTTTAGAGGTGGAGCTCACATCCCGAAGTGGAGAAGATGGCAAATCGATCGTTGAGCGTTCTTAGCTGTTTATCTTCGGACAAGGCTAAGTTCTTCAATTATTTTTCCTTATTTCTTTATATTAGGATCATGTGAGCATGTTTATCTCATTATTTCATTGTTTATACGGTTATAATCACGAGTTAAATATGGATTGTAGTAGGGATTAACACTATATTTATAAATATGTTGTTTGGATGATTTCGGTGTTTCGTTTGTAATTGTCCTTCGTAGTTTGATTGTATTTATCGTATTATTTATTTATTTTGTTTAGAATGATAAATGGAGAATATGAGGTTTTGACAAACTCCAGATTCGGAATTGGGTAAACAAATGCCACGATTCTATAACCTGGTCGGGTTTGAATTGTAGACAATCGATGACGTTGGGACAAGACTCACGCGACCTAGGGTTGTTAAGACGTTGAGGGGGACTTCTTCATTAACTCAAAGTTGCGTTATATCCCCTGTCTTACACTCAGGAGAGGTGGTGAGGGAGTTTTAGAATGAAGATTGTCGATAGGGTAAATACAACGCACAATCCAATTACCTGGGAGGGTGTTGGATTGTGTGTAATCAATGACGCTGGGCGATACTCACGTGACCTAGGGCCGTTAAGACGTTGAGGGGGACTTCTTCATTGACTCGAAGTCATGTATTCCCCCGTATTACACTTGGGAGAGGTGGCGGTGGAGTTTACGTACCGAGATTGTCAAATAGATCGAACACCATAAACGTGAGTAAATTGAGATCAAACACGTATTTGTAAACACGTCAATCCCTAGGCAATTCTTCACCCTAAAACATATTAGCATATTAGTGTAGTTAATTTAGGTTATATTAGTATCAGTTTAATTAATTAAATACATTTGTTTTTCGCCTATATAAAGTTAGGTCACGACAAACACGGTATTCGATAGTAACGACACCAATCCGTTTGGATATGATAACCCGATTTTAACGATCACACTATACTAAAACTTAGACCTCGTATACTTGAGAGTGTAAGTAGTGGCGTATTCCTACGCCCTACCACCCGTCTTCCTCTACTTCGGGATGTGAGCTCCCCCTCTTAAACTTATCTACTTACCCTTAGATATATTCTAAGGGGCTCAAAATGGCCGGGGAGAGGGCCAAAATGAGAGAGGATAGGGGATTATATAGGATAAATATCTTAAAAATATCCTAAAAAATATCTAATTTGGTGCAGAGGTCACTGCTGCGACGGTGGGATTCACCTTCGCGACGGTGAGTGGGTCGGTTAGCTGTTCGCCACGACGGTGAAGAAGGCGGTGGATTAGGATGACATCCTGCAGTTTTACCACCTAGGCGGTAAATGTACAACAAGAATAGGTCAGTATCTGTATTTTCACCACCGCGGCGGAGGTCTGAACGCTGCGGCGGTGCGCTTCTTTCAGAATATTGTCGCCTTACTCATTTTTTCACCGTTCTTCAACCGTTTTTGGTTCGATCTCATCGTTTTCGCTCTAGTTTCCTATCCTTTCTTCCCACACACCTGATTTATAGAGAAAGAATAAAAACTAATTAAAACATAATAAAAACGCTATAAAAAATACTCTAAAACTGACAAAACCGGTTTGGAATTATATAGCAAAAGTCACCTAAAGTAGATTTTTTAGATTTATTAAGTGATTAATAACCTAGACATTGACTAATAAACTTTTAAGGATGCAAATTATCCTATTTTTATACATAATTTTTTTCTTTACCTATGTATGAATATGTCTATATGAATAGATGATTATGTTCCTACTTTATCTAATGCGATCTTAGAAAGATGTAGCTCTAGCAGGAAACTCTCACATATATTTTGGACAAACCTCGGCTTAGATTTGTAAAAAAATGATTTTTACCAATTTATCCCCTAATGAATTTTATGATTTTTGAGAATTTTATTTGTGCTTTTAATGGTTTTTTAAGATTATTTATGTAGGAAAGGCGAATTGGGTTGAATTAGTTGAAAATCAAGACTTTTGAAATGAATCAAAGATCAACAGGTGTGCTGCAGTGAATTAGTGGTCTGCTCTAGCGCGCTTCTGAATTAGAACATTACATGATTTCCGCTGTAGCGCATTTAGGTGCGCTCCAGCGCGGCCCCAAATCTGACTTCGATCCAGCGCATTATCACTCTACTCCAATGCGCCCATAGACCAAACATTATACCCAAACTGCACTCTAGTGCACCTTTGACCTACTCTAATACACCTCCCACATTTCCCTAGTTGCCGTGGCGATGCTGGAGCGCCCAAGAAGCCAAAACCAACACCTTTTCTCATGCAAGATGATGGTTATTAGCTAAAAAAAATGATATTTTAGGGTGATATTAAAATAAAGGGGAGCTGAGATTAAAGGGGAACTTTTGGGTGCTGACTTTTGAAGATACCGAGAAGATAAATTAGGAGATTTGAATAGCTTTGTATGAACTATGCTTTGAGGTTTTAAGATTTTGTTAATTGAATTTCATGTTTCAATCATTTGTGTTTCTTTATGCTTATTTGCTGATTTATGTAAAAGATAAATTGGACATCATAGATGTGTGGGATTAGGCACTCGACCGAGGTAATTTTACACATTGAGACTGGAGAAATACAACTTGAGTATGCTAGTGCGAAAGGCTAGTATAGATTGGGTAGCCATTTGATAGGCAAAACTTAATGATTGGATAATTAGTTAAATTTAATAGATATATTAATTAAAGTAATTATACAAACTACCTTACTTGGCACTCGATAGAGGGAGTGAGGTTACTATAGAGACCCATGGTTAATGATTGAGCATAAATTTAATTAACAAGCTTAAAGTGGATTAGCATAGTTTAGAAAAGTAATGTCAACCCCTCCTAAGAGCATTTATTCCATTAAATTTCCTTAAATCAAGTTTTCCATTAGTTATTTAGGCCCCGTTTGGTTAGTGTTCCCAACCCAACCCAACCCAAAAATTTTGGGTTTGATTTTTGGGAACGCGTTTGGCAAACACAAAACTCAACCTAACTCAACCCAAAAAATAGGAATTGATTCTCAAAATCCTAAAGAAACCAGAAACAAAGAAAAATTGTTTCTTTTTGTGCCCAAAAAATTCAACTCAAAGTTCTCAACTTTCATCTTCATCTGTCGGCCGACCACCACCACCCGCCGCCGACCACTGTTCGACGACCATTGCCGGCCGCCGTCGTCTCCGGCCACCTCCGGCGACCTTCCGCTAATGCCGACCATTTTCGGCGACCGTCCGCGCACGCCGGCGTCCACCTTCGGCGAGTCGGCCACCCTCACCGTCGCCGCCGACCGTTCGGCGACCGACCGTCGTCTTTAGCCACTTCCAGCGACCTTCCACTGACGCCGGCCACCTCCGGCGACCGTCCGTGCCGTCGACCACCTCCGCCGTCTAGCTGCTGCCAAACACAAAAAAAAAATTCAAAAATAAATAAATTAGTAGGATAAAATCGTTACCAAATACATTCTGTTCTCAGCACGAAACAAAAATTGTCGTTACCAAACGTAATTTTGTTCCCAAAATTCTCAACCCAACCCAATTCAATTCAACCCAACCCATTCCAGTTAGGTTCAGAAAAGTGGGAACACTAACCAAACGCCACCTTACTTTCTTTGTTAATTATTAATTTAGTTGTTAGTTTAATTTTCATTACTAAATATTCGATAGTCTAGATAAAATTGAGTTATTCTAATAGTAATACTTAGCTGTTTCTAACTAGAATCATAGAGGACGATACTCAATCTTCGAATCACTTTATTATTTGTTCGACTTTGTGCACTTGAGCTTACACATAGTGCATAATTATCGCAACACGTTTTTGGTGCCATTACAGGAGATTGAAAGTTAGAAATTAAGTTGATATTACTACCAAGTAACTCGATCTTAATTTAGACATTTATTTTATTTATTTTGATATTTTTCTTTAGTTGTGGTGGTTGACGTGCATGCGACAAAGCCACAGCTTGGAAATTCTTTCTCTTGATCAAGAAGTTGAACACACACTAAGGAGATTAAGGAGAAAAATGAGAGACCAAGCTCAGGAAATGGCCTACGGTGGTAATAACCATCTACCGCAACAATCTTTGATACCTCAAGCACCATTATAACAATAGAAACGGGTCCTTTAGGATTATTTGAGACCCGTTGTGAATGATAATTACTCAGGGATTAGAAGGCAACCAATCTGCGACAACAATTTTGAGTTGAAGCCCACCTTAATCAATATGGTTCAACAAAACCAATATGGTGGGCTTCTACATGAAGATCCCAATGTCCATTTGGCGACTTTCTTGGAGATATGTGACACCATGAAGATTAATGAAGTCCTAAAGGATATCATTCGGCTAAGGTTATTCCCGTTCTCACTTCGAGACCGAGCTAGAGGTTGGCTCCAATTTGTATAAACGGGGAGTATCTCTACTTGGGAGGAACTAGCCCAGAAGTTCCTCATAAAGTTATTTCCTCTACATAAGACTTCTAATTGAGATACAAAATAGCTCAATTTCTCCAAAATGATTATGAGCCACTTTTTGTGGCATGGAAGCTGTTTAAGGATTTATTGAAAATATAACCCCAACATGGGTGTCAAGATTGGTTTCAAATTCAACTCTTCTACAATAAGTTGGATGGACAAACCAGAATGATCGTGGATGCTACGTCCAAGGGTTCTTTTCCATCAAAAACTTTCAAGGAAGCTCAAGCGTTATTGGAGGAGATGGCGGCCAATAATTTTCAATGGCCTAATGAGCGTAATATGGGACGAAAGGTAGCCGGTATTCATGAGGTTTTTCCACTAGCTACCGTGTCGGCCCAAGTTTTGAATCTCACAGAACAAATTGCGAATTTCATTACCAAGGACGCCTCATCAAGTAGAAAAATTGAGAATATGGCTAGTATTTCCTGTTGATCCTAAGATTTTGATGAACAATTAAGTGTTGATATTTTTTGTGAAACTAATGAATCACCAGGTGAGTGTACTGTCTTCTAGTAAATTTCAAAAATCTATTTTCGTGTAAATTATGAAAAATGTGTTTATTTACAAATGGACGAATTTGCAAGTTATATGGATCAAGCGTTTTTGGGTGTTGGTGGAAATTAAAAATGTTTTGTGGATTACGTTGGTTTTAAAAGGGGTGAAAAATGAATTGTTGAATCTAGTTGATTTCAAAATGGGTGGAAATTGATTGTGGAAAAAGTCATTTGTTCTTTAGATGGAAATTGGTATTTGGTTCGACTACGCCATAGTATTTACTTGCTAGGCATAGTTCGGTAGAGCATTGTTCACCTGCTAGGCATAATTCAGCAGAGCGTTGTTCACCTGCTAGGCAAAGTTCGGTAGAGCGTTGTTTACCTACTAGGCAAAGTCCGGCAGAGCGTTGTTTATGACCCGTTAGGAAGGCAAATCCTACGGGTGGTACGGTACCGTTGGAACTCCAGAACGTGAGGTTAAACAATCATGTGGCTAGTCGGAGGGTGTTGTGGTGTTTTTTCATATATGGTGAACCGGTTGGATACATTTATTTGGTGTGTCCGTATATATATGTATTGGTGTATTTGTCGTTTTGGTTGTTTTACACCATTTGGTGGGATATAGTATTCTGGTGAATTTTTACTGCTTGGGTGGAATGTGATATATATATATATGAGTTTGTTTCTGTGGTGACAGGAAAATGGAGTTTTCCTTATGGTATGTGGGTATATTATATTTTCATTTGGTGTTTTTATATACATTACTTCTTTACAATGTGGACAGAGGGAAGTTGTTTTCGTATGTGGAGTGCGGTATATATTATTACTATATCATTTCTTTTCACTGGTAGAAATAGAACCGGGTTTGTAATTTCGTTATTTTATATTTCGAATCATAATGTTTATTATTTATACTTGATCCATGTAATATTTTTATTATGAAGACAGTACACCGAGAAGAAAATTTTGGGGTGCAGGTACCGTGGTTAGGAGTTGGTCCACTTTTTGCACTAGGTAAAGTCCGGAGGTAGTGTCGTTTCTGGAGGTGAGTTGGTCGAATGTGAACCATGGAAGGTTCAAGTTTGTTTCGTATTTTTCGGTTGTGAATATTTGGGACCGGTATATTCCCAAATTTTGGAACGAGTAATTATATATATAGTTTTGGAAAGAAAGAAGAATAAAATTTCAGTAGCGCGAGTAGGTACGTATGGACATATGGATGGATACATCGATGGGTCAGGTGACGTCGCGCTCAGCCTCGGGTGACAAGTACCGGGGTGGGGTGTAACATTTGTGGTATCAGAGCCTAATTTATAGGTTATGTAGACATGTCAGTTGTTGAGCTAGTGGTGGATTATGAGATAGGGTGTTGATAGGTGGTGTCAAGCTTGTGGTGGACCATGAGATATGGTGTCGATAGGTGAGTTTGGCACGTGAGTGATAGTTATTTCATTACATTAGATAGTGCATTGGCATCGTGCATTGTTATTGATCTTGTTGGCAATTAGTGGATGCGACAAAGTTGTGATATTGCTAGTTAGTAGTTGGGTGGTGTTGTTGGTAGTGGTAATGGATGGATGACGTTTGTGGGGATGCTAGTGGTTTTAACTAAAATTATAACTGATAAGTAATCATATTCGTATTACTTGACGTTGGGATTCACGATCAGTAGAATCTAAAATTTTAGTTGTTAAAACAATAGGTAGTGTGATAGAGCACACTTAAGTTGGATTATTAAACAATATCCAAGATGTGTATAAAACTGCCTTTTAGGCAATATTAAGGGAACTTTGTATCTTTATTGAAGGGGGCGTACGTATTATTGGAATAAGAGAAGATGATTCTTTGTAGACTAATCTAGAAAAGATGTAATTGGCAATAATTGGCAATATGTTTTAGGTTGATGAGCAATATGAAATGGGAAAAATTAATAAAGAATGATGTGTAGGAGACAGCCGAGAACAGTGAACCGTGTTGATAGTTAGTGTGCATAAATATAGTTCAGTTTGTATGGGTAATTTGAAGTTGTTGGTGGATTGTTCCAAAATGAAGTTACCTTCCGAATCTTAGATAAATCAAAGTTTGTATTTTTGCAAGATGTAATCATTACCCCAGTCAATTAGATTTTTGGTCCAGGAGGTCAGGAAGTTGTTAAAGAAATGATATCAGTGATACCTCGCGCAGGTGATGGGCACCAGTCAGAACGAAGTTCGGGTAACGGTTTGTAATAAATATTCATCGTCTAGGATTGATGATTGGTTCGACCAACTGCAAAAGACCAGGGTGTTTTTCCAAAAATAGATTCCGATTAGGGTATTACCAGTTGGAGGTCAAAGACAGTGACGTGGTGAAAACGGCGATCTGGTCGAGAGTAGAGAAGAGCATGCAGAGCATCTCCAAATTGTGTTGCAGACGTTGCGAGAAAAATAATTGTATGCTAAATTCAATAAATGTGAGTTTTGGTTGGATTGAGTTGTAATTTTGGGACATGTGATCTTGGGAGATAGTATTCAAGTAAATCCATAGAAAGTTGAAGTTGTGGTTCAATGGGAAAGGCCAAAAAATGTAACCGAAGTTCAAAACTTTTTGGGGATTGGCGGGTTATTATCGTCAATTGGTGCAAGGATTCTCTGTTATAGCTATCCCGTTGACCCGATTGCCTTGCAAGAAATCTAAATTTGAGAAGACTGATAAATGTGAGCGTCATTACCCGATGCATGAATTGGAGTTGGCGGCAATTGTGGTTGCCTTGAAGTTTTGGAGACATTACCTGTATGGCGAGACTTGTGGGATATACACCGACCACCAGAGTTTGAAATATTTGTTTATTCAAAAAGAGCTAAATTTGAGGCAGATGTGTTGGATAAAATTTATCAAAGACTACAATCGTACCATCCATTATTATCCAGGAAAGGCTAATGTTGTAGTGGATACTTTGAGTAAAAAATCGGCAGGTTGGGTTGCGCACATTCAGGTTGTTCATACTAATTTATGTGTTGAGTTGAGACTCTTGTGAGTTTAGTGGGAGGTTGGTCAGATGACAACGTTGTTTGAGATTTTGACTTTGAAACCGATATTGATCGACCGTGTTGTAAAAGCACAGAAGTCGGATGTCCAATTGGGAAAAGATTAGAGATGAAGTGAAAAATTATCACAGAGCTGGCTATCGTGTCAGAAATAATGATGAAATCTTGATGATTGAAAGTGGATTGTGTATTCCTAATAATGCCCATTTGACGAAAGATACCTTAAAAGAAGTGCATAGTTCAATATATGCAATGCACCCCAGTAGTACCAAAATGTATCGAGTTTTGCATGAGCATTATTGGTAGATTGGAATGGAATGAGAAATTGCAGAATTTGTTGCTAGATTTCTTGTTATTTAGCAAGTTAAGATCGAGCATCAATGTCCAGGTGGGTTATTGCAGCCTTTACCTATTTCAGAATGGAAAAGGGAACGTAGCACGATGAATTATGTTTTGGGATTACCTCGCATTCGAAAGGGACATAATTCTATTTAAGTAATTGTAGATAGGCTTACTAAGTCTTTTTTTTCTGGTCATGAGACGACATATTCTCTTTATAAGTATGCCCAATTGTATGTTCACGAGATGGTTAGGTTGCATGTTGCACCGGGTTTCATAGTGTCGGATATAGATCTAAGATTTATTTCAAAGTTCTGGTCGAGTTTCCAAACTACTTTGGGTGCCAAGTTGAAATTCGGTACCGCTTTGTATTTGCAGACTAACGGTCAATCGGGAAGTGCGGTTCAGACGTTGGAGGATATGTTAAGTAGTTGTGTTTTGGAATTTTTTGGTAGCTGGGATGATCATGTAACGCTGATGAAATTTGTTTAAAATAACAGATACATTTTCGGCGATCAAGGTGGCACCGTATAAAGTAAAGATGTAGGACTCCAATCAAATAGACTGAACTGAGATAGGAGAACGAAAATTATAGAGATTTAGATACAGCCTGGTGTGGCTATATTTTTAGTAGGAAGTGGATTTTGATAAAAATAATTCAACTAGATATATTGGACCACTACTAACATTAGGCGGAGTCGGAATGTGGGGGTCATTGAGATTTCATGGGGAAAGGATAATTTGAGTTATCCCTGAGTTGATGAGTATTATTGATATAATATTTTACCTACAGTGACTATTGACTTTTGTGACGTATAGAATTTTGTAGTTGGGACGTATTCATGTATTTCGATCCATATTTATATGTGGTTAAGTGTTTGAAGCATTTTTATGTGGATTGAGACGTAATCGAAGCGCATGACCTTGTCAGGGACTTGATTAAATATGGAGGCATGATGAGAATTCTTATAGATGACCTGTTTGACGTAAGTTGATACGTAATTATATGGTTGATACGTATTTGGGTGGTTTGAGACATATTTATGTGGTTCGGTGATATTTATGTGTCTCGAGGAATATTTATATGATTTCGACGTGTTTAGGTGCTTTGCGAAATATTTATGTGAGTTTGGCGTATTGCGGAAATGTTGTTATTTGAAGTTGGATGGTAGTAATATTATAAAACTTTTACGGAATTATTGAAATTTTGATGTGGATATTGCGATTGATGATTTTAAGTCTCACGGACCAGTTCACGTAGGGTTTGGGCTATCTATTGCGTATGAGATTGGTTGCAAGTATTGTTGGTTTAAAGGTTGAATGGAGATGTTGTTCTAGAATCAAGTGTGATTAACATGACTATGCAGTGCAAATCTGAAATATTAATGTTTTGAACAAAATTTTAATTCCTACTGTTTTGAACGAAAATTTCAAGACGAAAGGGAAGAGTTGTAAGACCTTAATCGTAGCACGTATGTCATTTTAGTTGTATTTTAGAGTAATTGAAAAATTCGGGGTGAAATTTGGTCAATTAAAATTCAAATTAAAAGTTTGGGGGTCCAATTGAAAATTTAGAAAACAATCAATCTAAAATTTGTACATTTAATTTTTAAAACTAAAAACGTTTGGGGTGAAATTACAATTTCAGAAACTTTTAAAAGTAGAAATTGACTAAGAAAAAAATTGTAAGAAAATTAAAGGGAGAAAAAAGCAATTTAACCAAAGATATTTTTATATGCATATATATATATATGTATATGTATATATATATGCATATATATATATATATATATATATATATATATATATGCATGCTTGTGCACGCGTGTGCCATGAGCTCAGCCAGAGATAGGGGAATAGGAAAAGGGCGACGTGGCCTAAAGAAAACCCATAAACCAATATACAAAAACCTATGCAATTTAATGATCCATAAAAATCTTTATCTCAAGCTTGGAAATAAGGAGGGAAATGAGAAATCTAGAGAGAGATAAGGTCGTCAGAGGTTTGTGATCGTTGGTGATGGTGGGTTCTTCAACGTGAGGGTGTGTTTCAATGTCGATCGTTGCCTTGTTCGGCGGGATATGTGTGTGTGCCATCCATTTGTCTCGTCCGATGGCAGGGGTGTGCGAGATAGTGTATGTGTGTGTACTCTATTTTTTCTTCTGGTTCTGGGGGTATCAGGTGCGTGTGTGGGTGTGAAGGTGTTGTGGTGTGACTTGATCAGACTTGTGGGGAGTGTTGTTGGTAGAACGGGCTGCAGTGTAGGTGCGTTTTGGTCATTGGTGAGGGGTGGTAAAAGAGCCGCCAGAGTAGTGAAGAAGAAAGAGAGAAGGGGGCTGTTCTGATCAAAGCAAGAGCTAAACGAAGAAGATGGCCGTTCGCCTAGGCGGCGAGAAGCTTTGCCTAGGTGGTAGAGCATTAGAATGCAAGTAGAAAGAAACTGGGGTGTGTTCGCATAGGCGGTGAAGACGACGGCCTAGGCGGTGGCGAGTCAGTAGTGAAACAAAGAAGAAAAAGACGCAGTTCACCAAGGAGGTGGAAAATCTCGCCGAGGTGGTGGCGCGTCAGTAAGCAAAACAGAGGAATGAATAAACGTGTTCACCGCGGTGGTGGATCCTTCGCCGAGGCGGTGAGCACTAGAGTAGAAACTAATTTTTTTTTTTTAAGGAAAAAGGAAATCGACAATCATTTCAGTGCGGGTAACGTTTCTCGTTAAATTTTGTGATTTGTTAAATTAAATTACTAGCATAAAAAATGTCGAATTGGCGATAATAAATATTGAGGTCATTCACATGAATAAATGTTATATAGTAAACTTTAACGGAGCAATACTGGTCGAATAGTAATATTTCATAATAAAATGTGTGGAATTGAAAATTATAGAACGTATGGCCTGCATTACATGATTAGGTTATTTTCACCAAAAATATTAATTTAGGCCCTGTCACTAATAGGTTCGCAGGTATCGGAGTAACGGTAAAATATAGTCGGTAAAATCTTTTCCGAACGAATCACCAGGTGAGTGTACTATCTTCTAGTAAATTTCAAAAAATCTATTTTCATATAAATTATGAAAAATATGTTTATTTAAAAATAGACGAATTTGCAAGTTATATGGATCAAGAGGTTTTTGGTATTGGTGGAAATTAAAAATGTTTTGTGGATTACGTTGGTTTTAAAAGGGGTGAAAAATGAATTGTTGAATTTAGTTGATTTCAAAAGGTGTGGAAATTGATTGTTGAAAAAGTCATTTGTTTTTTAGATGGAAATTGGTGTTTGGTTCGACTACGCCAAATATTCACCTGCTAAGCATAGTCCGGCAGAGCGTTGTTCACCTGCTAGGCATAGTCCGTTAGAGCGTTGTTCACCTGCTAGGCATAGTCTGGCAAAGCGTTGTTCACCTGCTAGGCAAAGTCTGGTAGAGCGTTGTTTACCTGCTAGGCAAAGTCTGGCAGAGCGTTGTTTATGACCCGTTAGGAAGGCAAATCCTACGGGTGGTACGGTACCGTTACAACTCCTGATCGTGAGGTTAAACAATCCTGTGGCTAGTCGGAGGGTGTTGTGGTGTTTTGTTATATATGGTGAACCGGTTGGATACATTTATTTGGTGTGTCCGTATATATGTATTGGTGTATTTGTCGATTTGGTTGTTTTACTCCATTTGGTAGGATATAGTATTCTGGTAATTTTCATTGCTTGGGTGGAATGTGATATATATATATATATATATATATATATATATATCACATTCCACTGAGTTTATTTCTGTGGTGACAAGAAAATGGAGTTTTCCTTATGGTATGTGGGTATATTATATTTTCATTTGGTGTTTTTTATATACAATGCTTCTTTGCGATGTGGATAGAGGGAAGTTGTTTTTGTATGTGGAGTGCGGTATATATTATTACTATATCATTTCATTTCATTGGTGGAAATGGAACCGGGTATGTGATTTCGTTATTTTATATTTCGAAGCATGATGTTTATTATTTATACTTGATCCATGTAATTTCTTTATTATGAAGACAGTACACCGACAAGAAATTTTGGGTTGCAGGTACCGAGGCTAGGAGTTGGTCCACTACTGGCACTAGGTAGAGTCTAAAGGTAGTGTCATTTCTGGAGGTGAGCCGGTCGGATGTGAACCATAGAAGGTTCAGGTTTGTTTCGTGTTTTTCGGTTGTGAATATTTCGGACCGGTATATTCCCAAATTTTGGAACGAGTAATTATATATATAGCTTTAGAAAGAAAGAAAAAAAAAAATCAGTAGCGCGAGTAGGTACGTTTGGACATATGGATGGATACGTCCATGGGTTAGGTGGACGTCTCGCCTAGCCTCGAGTGATGAGTGCCGGGGTGGGGTGTGATAGTGATGTTCCTAAGAAAAGCCACGCTCCTTTATTCGAGGCTTCTTGAGGGTCACCGTTAAGCAAATCCCAAGGGACGAAAATAGACATGCAAATTCACTGACTAACCTGGCCTTTACCTTTGATACCAGGGGGCACAGGACCATCCTGGTCGAGAATATCCCGCAGCCAAGCTACAATGAATGAGAGGAAGAAGTCAAAATGGTAATGCACTAGCCAAGCTGGATGAACCTCATCTGCAGCTACCTCAATAGGGAACTCCTCCCAAAACAACAGAGCGAAGTTAGGAGAATTAGCTACTGAGCCGCCAGATATGTGCTATCGCAAGGAATGTTGTACAAGCTCTTTCATGGGACCACTACTCCAATGCCTCTGCCCGGACGAAAGAAACTAGGTGTTCCAAGATATCCATGAAGGCCTCTGCAAAAATCATTTAGGAGCGCGATCCTTAATCAGAAAGTCACTAAGTCAAGGCTATTGGCCCACCATAGAAGCTGACGCCAAGTGTGGTAAAAAAAGTACGACAGATACCAAAGGTTCGGACCTACGATTAACACCTTGGCCATGGGACAACTGCCTTTGTCAGTAAATTGGCCATTTGCCTAGTGAGGAGTGGACATCCCTGGTCCCTTTCCCATGGCCGCGACTTAGAAGAAATTATTGATCGTCGTAATCGACTACTTCACCAAATGGATTAAAGCCGAAGTTGTGGTAAATATTACGGACATGGAAGCATATTATCTGTCAATTCAAGGTGCCACAAGCTATCATCATCGATCACATAACGCAGTTTGATTGTGCCCTATTCGACAACTTTTGCTCTAAGTTGGGCGTTTGACACCACATATCGACCCTAGGTCACTAGCTTTCTACCGGCCAGGTCGAGGTAGCCAACCGAATGGTCCTATATACCTTGAAGACTCAATTGGAAAAGTCCAACGCAAAGTGGGTAAACGACCTCCTCTCAGTGCTATGGGCTGACCACACTACTTTGAGAGTTTCAACTGAGAAAAATCCCATTTGCCTTTCGCTCTGAGCCAGTGATTCACATCGAGCTGGGCCTACCAACATGCCGAGTAGCCCACTATGATCTTGACAAAAACCAACGCAAGATAGCACTGAACCTAGACTTGTTGAAGGAAAAAAAATAGTGTGCACACATCTGACAGGTAGCCAACAAAAAGTAAATGGACCGGTACTACAATAAGAGTGTCAAAACACGCTCATTCAAAGAATAAGACTTGATTCTACAAAAAATAACCATCGCCACATGAGACCGGGTGAAAAAAACTTGGGCCTGAATTGGGAAAGACCCTACCGAGTTAACCACATAATCGGTCTAGGCACTTACAAGCTCGAAATACTAGAAGGAATGTCGTTCAAAAATCTATAGAATGTATTATACTTAAAGTAGTATTTTTCAGTAGCATACGATTTTTTTGATGTACCTCATTTCTCCACTTAATAAAATTATATGATTTGCTTGAAATATTTACAAGTGTCAACATATGAAGAGATAAAATTATGAGTCATGTCTACTACCCTACCCCAACTAGCGGGTAGAAAGGAGATTGTGACCAGCTCACTAGTATACACTCACCCGACCAGGTGGTTATGGCTTAAACAATCTAGCTCGGCGATAGACTGAAGAACCCCGTATTCTCGAGCATACTCGAAACATGATCCCCACTTTAGATGGCTGCCAATGTGGAGTGGAGGCAATCAACGTTGACATACTGAAAAAAATCCTCCCTATATTTTGGATACCTGATAACTCGAGCCTCTTAATAGTGGTCGGCAATGAGCATAGGTCATATGACTACGCAAACCTTGATTGTAGAATAACTTTGCCACTCATGTGTAAATTAGTCCACGGGCTGAAAGAACCCTCCATGTATTTGGGATACCCAATAACCCGAGCCCACCTTAACAAGAGGCTAGCCATGAGCCGATTTTATCATACCTTTTGAACTTTGGTCGTAAACAACCTCGTCACTCACATTTGATGAGTTGAAAGAACCCTCCATATGATCAAGACGACCGATAACTTAAGCCCACCTTACAGAGGGGTAGCAAAGAGTGGAGGTCATCCAGGCCATCAACCGAGTTCCAAACAACTTTGGATTCAACACCAAGTTTGTATAAAGCTAAAATAACCCTTCGTATACTCGAGCACACTCGATAACCCGAATCCACCCAAGTAGGGGGCCAGGGAAGAATAGAGTCCATGTATTACAAGATTGAGTCGCATACCTATTGTTGGATGAAGCCACCACCACTGACGGATGAAATCACTGCTCGAGGGCCATAAGCCCACTACTAGATGAATCCACCACCATTGCTGGATACAATTATCGTGCAAGGGTTATAAGTAGAATAGCATTTCTATACAACTGCAGCAAACCTCTTACACTACATGGTATAAACTGGACTATTTACAACTTTGTTCAAAGCGTTTTTGTTATAAAAAATTACACACAACATACAAAGACAAACAGATACGTTTCAAAAAAAGATCTTTATTCGTATGAGTAATGTTTCTTATAAGTTCTCTCATGAGTACATGTTTACAAGTCGTCCTACAAATACAAAAAAGTAATCCTAAGGAAAGATAAAAGACTGATCTTTCGCTAACTGCAAAGAATACCTAAAAGAAATAGAGAGACGATGAAGATGCACTTGTCTTCACCCCATCTTTTGATGGGAAGAATGAAGTAGGAAAAAACTCCCCCTTCCAATAGTCGGTGTGGTCTCATATAAGCTCATTTCTAAAGCTCAAAACAGAGGGGATGAATCTTCCCCTTGCTCCCCGCCACTAAAATCTGTCATCAAGGAAGGCTCTCATCTTTAGATTAGAAAGGATAGAGGCACACCGTCTCTCCCTCCACGGGGAATCTGAGATAGATATCTTGTGCCCTTCGATTGCCAAGAAAGTAAGAGAACCTCTCTACGTGCCCCTTCTTCATTGTAGAAGAAAGATTAATACCCATCCATAAATAAATAATAAGATAATAATCCAACAAATCCATAGATATTCGCTCTGTGAGCGGCATTCATTACCTCTACCATTGTCGTTACCCTCAATTATCGAAGTGCCTTTAGCACCTTTAGCACTCAATAGATCTTGTTTTCTTAGCACTCGAATGTCCTGAGGTGTCCAAAGCCTCAGCCACCACATGGGGGCAACCGTAATTCATGTAGACAAAAAGGACTCTAAGTTTCTCTTGGGTACCAAAGGCTTTGGAACAGTCATTCCTCTATTCTCAACTGCTGGATAAGGGCCTCTATTCTTCAAACTGCCTTGCAACGACCATCTCTAAGTCCTATGTGAAGGTCTATCAGAGGAAGAAATCTAGATGGAAAGTGATGAAACATAATTAAAAGGATTGTAAAAAGAAGTAGCAAAGTGCCCCTAAAATAGGCGCTCTAAGAGGAAAATAACAAAAGCACACGTCATAAATAATCAACGGTTGAATTGATATGGAATCCCAAAATACTACATGCAAATATGGATCTAAATAGCTACATAGAGATACGAATAAACTGTTGCAACCTTGGAAACACGCGAAAATTGACACGTGGCTAAAAGTAAAAAATTTAAACTCGGGTTGAAATAGGTACCTGCCCGACTTGACCTGGTAAGAGGACTATCCTACTTGATTAGTTGTTCCCCACACAAAGTAAGAAAAGCATTTCCTAGGTAGCTAAGTACGGTCAGAGCCTGGCCAAGCCTGCCTGACTAAGGGAGTATCATAAATTTAAACCAAGGAAACAACTGACCACACCAAAAGGTAGGAAAGATCCAAATAAAGTGAAAAATTCATCAAAGAAACAAAATATCCATAAAAAAAGGGCTAATACACCACAGGTTCAAAAACACGAGGCTATAGTTATAACAACTTAAGTATGGGCTCCACTTAGGTCAGAGGACCCTTCCCTAAAAAGACCCCTTGCCAATGCCATAGTGTTTTCATCCCCGACCTCAAGAAAATGAGCAAACTTTAGGATAATAAGAGGGGCAACTAGAGCCTCGACAAAAGGCTTTGTAACATAAGGCTCCAACATATCATCTTTAGGGAACGATACCCAAGCAACTGAATATTGGAGTGATTGGTATCTGAATTCTTCCCCAATAAACTAGAATTGGCATCCTCAAATTTCTCCGCCATGTACTTCAGCTTATGGGCCCTCCTCCAATCTCGAACGTTCTTGGAGTACATCCACTCTTGGATGGACCAATCAACGGTCCTCTTTGCCTTAACCCTTTCTTTTTCCAATGCTTAACATAGCCTTGATGCATCTTCAAGTGGCCCTTTCCTCTCCGATCTTAGCCTAGACAACGCCCTTTGACTTGAAAGAGAACTGGAGTGGCACCTCCAGTGATAAGATTTTTTCTACTACCTCAAGAGCTCCTCGTTATGGATTTACAACATCCCGCCTCGCTTTATCGGTCTCCTGCCTGGCCTCTACAAAAGTTTCTCATCATCTACAACACAACAGTCCCTCTCCTCAAGCTATAGTCTCACATTGTTTTGCTACCACTCAAGAGCTCCGAGTCGGGACACGATCCCCCTCCATCACTTGAGCAAAGAAAATGAGAAAATAGTAGTCTATCACCAGAGTAGGAGAAAATTGAGGAAGGATAAAAAATACGTAAGGAAATTACGAAGAAAAGAAAAATAGATATGTTACTGTTATGCTGGATTTAAACAGGTTCAGAGTAAGGTTGTTGCCCAACTCTACATCTATCGCCTTCATGGCCCTTAGAAAGGAGTACTGCTTGGGCCTATCGGAGCGAGCGCTCTAGTGTAAGAAGAACCTGAGAGCCCATGGTTAGCCCATTTACTCGTGGAGTCCATTTCAGAAAGTTTGACGAAAGCGAACGCCGGCTAATGGGCTTGCCCATCTTTTCTAAACGAGGACAAGTAAACTTGCAGGAGCAAAAGACGAAGCTATTGCATCTGAGCAACCCACTTTTGACACATGGCCTCCAGAACCTCAAGGTCTGTTTCTCCTATCAACATTCTTATAACAATGAGATTTGTCATCTGTTATAAGCAAAATTAGTCAAAAAACCTAGAAAGATGGGAAAGTGCATCCTGAAATAGAACTGTATCTAGAACTTCAAGTCTGAATCGCCCTCGCGAGGATAGTAAAGAAAAGGTCAAACAAATTGGCCTTGGGGAAAGTGAGATTCCTCTTTGCCTAGGAAAGCTTTGCTGTGAATGCTATTAAAGCTGCCTCTATTTCATTGAGATGCGAGTGAGGAGGGTACCCTATGAAAAAATAAAAGAAGTTAGAAGTAGCAACCAACCATGCAAGAGGATAAAAGGGGGAAAACAAACTCACTCAGCTATGATAGTGCTTTGTGACCGGGTAGGGATCTTTTTCTCTAAGTGAATGCTTACGAGGCCCATTACATTATGACCCACCTGTTCTTCCACCGTGGATTATTTTTCAGGATTCCCACTATGATTCTCCTACTATGAGTACAAAGCTAAAACCAATTGTTATATGGAATCGTATTTTTCTCGAGCCGGTAAAAGAAGAAGAACATGAAAGACGTATGAGGCACGTTGTTCCTTATGTAGAGGATAACAAACCTGACCATCAACTTCCATATGTTGGGAGCCGATTGAGAAGACACCAAATTGATCCGATGGAGAATGTTATAGAAAAAATGATGCAAAATGAAGTGTACCCTTGCCCAAGAAAGTGTCAGTATAAAAGCCGATGCGATCCGCGCGGGAAGTGAAGCACATGTCATGAGGAATCAAGATTATACAAGAACATGCCAGAAGGGATGGAATAGTCCTTATACATCTCATGGAATTGGGTATCCATCAAGAAATTTGTTTCAAGTTCATCCTCTTCCAACTCAGGTACATAGGCTACCACTAGCGTAGCAACTGCAGCAGGGATGGGAAGGTGCAGTTCTCCAGCTTACTCCGCCTCTTTCCCATGATCATGCATATCCATTGAGCTACCCCTCAACATGGGGCACCCTAGACGACGACCAACCTCGCCACCATTATTGCTTCCAAAAGAGCCAAACCACAACTTAGAATCTTTCGATATTCATAATATGAAAACTGGACATAAGAAAAAATCTTTGTAAGAGAGAAAAAGTAAGATAGGCTATCCGAAAAAGCACATGCGGGAAAGTACAAAAAAATTCTCCTATTTAAGGGTCTAAGCAATACTCCCCTTCAACTGTAGCCTTAGAAATTCAAATAGGCCAGCCTTCTAATTAGTCATGAGGCAGTAAATGCCTAGCACTATCAAAAGACAAAGGCTAAAGCGTTTAGCTGCAGCCAATACACTGATTGGGCACAAGTTGCGAAGAAATGACAAAGATCAATTCCCAGCCAAAACATCTAATATTCCTTGGATGTGAATCATTATGCACCTAGGAATAGAGGGCACTTGACGAGAGAAAAATTGATCAGACTTGAAAGATGCCACATGTTCCAAACACGTGACTGGCATGCGAGTTCTAAATCAGCCAGCTCGACCAAGCCCCAACTTCACACCTGGCTATGGTCATACCTTCCCAGGCGCGAGTGCCGTGATGCTACTGATCGCAAGTAGTTTATGCTACCTCTATCAGATAAGGAATGTACTGTTACTCTCTCTAGATAACGGCTCTACGATCTCCATAATAACGCACCAAGAATTAGGAAAGACTTGTCAAACAAGTCTCATTTCCCTCTGATAAATATGAAAATGCAGGTTGTCTAAGGTATGATGTGATATTTGTGTGAAATATATGTACTACACACAATACACGCTCTGAGATGCATCCACGCTGCTCTTAAGCGTACTCTTTCTTCTATCTACTACTTTGTTAGGCTCCTATTCAAAACTCTCAATTGATTCTCACACTGAAAGTACAATGCCAACAGACCCACCCGTAGTGCATTGTTTTGCAAGAACCTTAGCCAAGGGATTAGGGAGAAAACCCAGATGATATTCTGAATCCGAAATGACGTGTCTGATGCTCCATTTTTTAGGCATCATCAATTTCAATATTGTTCAAGCTCGAGAAGAGTTAATAGTTGTTGATACTAGGACTAGGTATCATAGTCTTATTGAATGTATTTATCATTCGATTGTTATGTACTATCTTGCTCCCCGTGGTGGTAGTCGTACCACGGTTACTGATTTTGAAACTTTTGTTTTTCTTTCATCTATTATCGATGATACCAATAGATATTCCAACTCTAATTGTAGAACATATGAAAATTAGTTAGGTGTGTCTTCTCGTGTTCTACCATACAGTGACATTGTGTGTCATCTCCTTGAGAATTTTAGTATTCTTCTTGACGAGGAGTGTGCAACCTATCTTGGTCCGAATAACTCTATTTTAAATTCCATTACCATAATCTTAATATGGTATGAGTTTTGTGGAAATTAATGGGTTCAAAGAGAAGAATGAGCTAAAGAATAAGAAAGAAAGAAAAAAGAAAAATAAGAAGAAAAACATAGAAATTGAAGAGGCTAATCCATTTTTGTCTACAAAAGATTTAGAGACAGAGGATGCAGGTATCCTGGCAAAATAGAAGGATCAAAGAATTGCATCTGAAAAAGAACCATCATATCATCCCAAAACGTTACCACCTATTAAGGAACTAAAAACTCCAAGGGCAATAAAGAAAGTTGTGGGTCATCCGGTTGATCAAATCATTGGTAGCGTAAACACAACATTTTGACCGTCCCACAAAAATATTTTATGCTTTATTTTTTATTTTATCTTTTATTTTTAGAAAATATAAAATAGAAAAAAAATAGAAAATGGAAAAAAGAATAAAAGAAATGAAAGTTGAAAAAAAAAAGGAAAACTTTTTGAAGTATAAAAATATAAGAGAGAGAGAGAGGGAGAGAGAAAAAAAGGGTGTGGGGCCACTGATTTAGTCGAGAGAGAGAAAAATAGGGGAAAGAGAAAGAGAGAATAGAGAGAGAGAGATTTGTGAGAGGAGAAAAGAGAGAGAGAGAGAGAGAGAAATGTGGAGAGGGGCCCGTCGTTGGTCAATAGTAAAAAAAAAGGAGAAACACATCAGAAACGTGGAAACTTCTCATGCTGCCATGCGTCCACTTCAACTATAAAAGACACCCAATCTTCTAAAAAATTTCGTCGTTAACTTTTTCCTTTTCCTCCCAGATTTAGGGCTAGGTTGGTGGCTAGGGCTAGTTTTTTAGGGGGGTGTCATCCCACATTTTTCCATATAAAAAGAATCATCCCCCTCACAGTTGAATGAGTCCAAAATTCAGAGAAAAACCCTCCTAATGAGCGATACTCAATGAAAGTTCATTCGGGAAACCAACTTTGAGAAAATAAAAACCCATACGTCGGGGATCTTTGGCAGGGCAGGTATGATTCTTCTCCCTTAATTCCTTTCATTGTTTTTTTTTTCTTATATTATCGCAATTTAAATTCCAGCAAGTTTAGTTCGGTTAGAATTACGGTATGCCAGCATATCCCACCCAGGAGCATGTCTACTAGGCTTCACCTGAAAGCCCACCTCTTCTGCACTGCAGATCCTCATTAACCTAGAGAGGGTCCTTGCTCCACCGAACGATTTGAATGCGAATCAACTGGCCCCGACCATCAAAACTTAAAACAGGAAAGGAGAAAATAAAGCCCCTCCAGCCTGGGTTCTTAAAATGGCGAAATTGGAGAAAATCGTAGAAGAGTTGAAAAGATAAAATCCTTCCAAAAAAAGAAACATATGTGGAGTTGTCCGCATTACCCCCCTCCCCCGACGCGCGCGCGGGGATGGTGTATTCGGAAAACAGCGTAGTCCTAGAATTTACGAAATATGACGGTAATGACCCCCCAAAATGGCATATCAACATCTAAAAAGAGTTATTTGGAGTTCAAGCTTGGAATGAAGATCTTTACCTAAAGATGCTTCGTCGATCATTAAAGAGACCGCCCCTTAGCTGGTACATGACTTTAGAGTTGTCGCAGACTAAAACCTTTGAGGACCTAGTAGAGGCTTTTTATGAGCAATATGTCTACAACAAAGATGTTTCACTAGAACATAAAACCCTATACACGATTATGAAGAAAAATAATGAGAGCTTTCGGAGGTACAGTGCCCGCTGGAGGGAGGAGGCTGCCAAAATCGTCCCTCGCCTGATTAAAGAGGCTCAGTTAGAGATATTCAAATTAATTCAGACACCGTCATTCTATCAGAGTCTTTAGAGCATAGTGTGTCTTTCTTCGGCGATGTGATTAAGCAAGCCGATGTGATAGAAGAAAGAGTAAGGAGTGAAAAGATTGAAAGGGCCGAGCCTGATCCGACGAAGAGGTCAGCTTTGCCAAAGAAGAAAGGGAATGAAGTAGCTGTCATCATTTTCCTTTAGAAAACCCTTCACCAAAACAACTCCCAAGTTTCCTACTACTTAAACTAAAACAACCAATACCGTAACCATCTCCTTCAAAATCGCCAAAACCAAAATTATCCTCGAAACTAGCAATATTCCCAAAATCGTCCCCGCTACCAATATCATAACATATCTCCCCCTTGCCAAAACCATACTTCCTAATACTACCCTCAAGTCTACTAAACACCCTATTACTATACACCGTCATATCAGCCAAACCAAAACTCCCTACCTCTAATTCCTAACCACACCCTAAAGCTAGGAACCCAACACCAGCCGATTTATCCACCTTGGGCTACTGGGAGAAATTTTTGAAATGATGAAAAGGAACCACTAGACCTTTAGTCTCCATAACTGAGCTATATAGAAACTATTTGAAGTAGGGGATATTGACACCTCTTCCATCCGACGAACCTAAGCTAGGGAGTAAAGAGGATATTTCGAATGCTTTCTATGAGTATTATTCTAGAACTCAAGGACATACGACTGCACAGTGCTTCGAACTAAAATACAAGATCCGAGAGTTCATACAGAGGGGGACTATTACGTTCCCTAACAATAGGATTAAGGTTGCTACGCCAAATTACCAACTGAATCCATTTCCTGAGCATGCACCATCGAAGAGTAGTGAAGTTGATCTTTACCAAAATGCTGGCGGAGATGAGAGTGAGTCGTATGCCTAAGGCTTGAGTTGAAAAATCTAAAAGCTGCAAAACTGGGATCCTTGTTCACTTCCAATATGCTAGGTGTTTTTGATAAAATTAACACATTTTCGCATACTCACCTTTCCATCCCATTGGTATTTTGGATGGAAAATGATTTGTCCTGTAATTGCTTTTTGAATTTTAATAAATGCAATGTTGTTTTATCCACACTATGGTCTAATGTGTGAATTTTACTCTTTACTCTTTCAGGTACTCAAATTATCTGCATATGTTATATGTGATGTGACTGAGAAAGGCTATAACGTATATGGTTTTAATACAGAGGTAGACCACGATCCAATGGGAATAGAAACAAAGGAAGATTTTGTTCAGCCAAACGATGGTGAGATCCAAAAGGCCTTTGACCAAATCCGACAGGAATTCTAGATTACTAGAGGATTCCAAGGTCAAGATTGGCATCCATTGCCCTAACGATGCTTTGATATATTACAACAAACTGATCAAAATAATGGTGAGATCCAAAAGGCATTTGACCAAATGTGATAAAGGCCTTTGACTAAATCCGATAGCAATTCCAGAGTACCGAAGGTTTTGAAAGTCAAGATTGGCATCCATTACCCTAACGATGCTTTGATATATTCTGCAAGTTGATCAAGCTGTCTCTTATGGTCCTTTAGTGATTTGATAAAATCATGTATAAATATCCTGGCTCGTTTGCGGTCAGAACCAATGGCGAAAAGGGAATACAATCATTCCAAGTCAATGATCCCAATGAATAAGCTCTCAAATGTTGTACGAATGTCTCAACTCACAAAGAAGATAAAGTTCATTTCTAAGCTTAGTTGCCCCCGAACCATTATAAGTTCGATCATCTATTTAAAAATAAAAATAAATAAATAAACAGCGAAAAATGAAAAATGGAGAGTAACCGAGCAAGAAGCGTTGGTCCAAATATGGTAGATATTTGAAGAGAAAAGAAATGGGACAGATTGGTTCTCTCAAGGTTCTGCTTTGGCCCAACCTAGTGGGCAAACGAGATTTTTTTATATCAAAACTTGATGGATTTGAATATAACCAAAATTTGTGAAAAGAAAAATTAGGCGTGGTCCAGAAATGCATTAGAACCATATTTCTCTACAATCCAACACAAAATCTCATAGAAAATCATATCAGGTATTGAAGGTACTCATTTTTGTAATTTTTGACATTTTACCCATTTTTTTGGACTAAATAAATTTTATAGGACTTAAGAAAACACAGAGAATACAGGAGTATTAGAACCCAATGTATCGAAGCACCTAGAAATTTGGAAAGACAGGAATCCAGTCGAGCAAGCCAATGAGACCTTGATGAGGTACGTTGGGCCCTCTCTTGAGTTGGAAAGCGAAGTCTCTTAATTTAAAACAAAAAAATAGTTGAATCACCTCGAGGCATGTCGGGACCTTTTCCTGAGTTGGAAAGCAATGTTTCTGAATTAAAAAAAAAATCTCATCAAATTACCCCATGAAAGTCAAGCGCCGTCAGCCAAGTGACTACGACAGAGAAGAGGGGAATAAAATTGCGAGTCATCAAAGGTGAAAAAAAATCAAGCTATGATTTTGTTATGGAAGTATTTTCTTGTCCACTTACAAGGATCTTGAAAAGTCCGGGTGTACGATAAGGTTTTTACGCTCACGTCTGACTCACTCGCAAGTGCACGGGGTCAAGTTTTAGTATAATGGATCTTTAAGATCGAATATCGTTCCATTGGGAAACGTGTTTGAATAATTGAATACCGCAATTTGCATAGTCTTATATTATCATAATGGTTCAAAAAATGTTTTAAATTAAACTACTTAAAAACTAAGTTAAACTAAAAACTATTGGGTTAGTTTTAATTAAGTTGATTACCTAGGGATTGATTTCATTCACTTAATACATGTTTAACTTCGTTTAACACTAACAATGTTTATCATATCCGACAGTCTTTGTATCTTAAACTCATTCACTTCCTCTCCCGAGTGTTTAGTGAATGAATATGTGACTTCGCATTGACACCGAAGTCCCCCTCGAACGTCTTTTCGAACACATAGTCACATGAGTCTTGACCCAACGTCATGGATTGCATACTTTCTAACGCCCTCCCGGGTCGTTAGAAAGTCGCGATGTGTTTACCCTAATCCGAATTTGGGGTTACCTCTCCCGAGTGTCAAACCCAGTATTTTTAAAACCAACCCTAATACCTTTAGCAAGCATATTAAAATTGTAATAGATTGGTAACCACAATCGGATTTAGATAAACAACTGTTAAAGAAACATATATTCAATCAAATGTATATTTACATGAACTACATTGATCCCAAGATAATATTTGCCTAACCTACCATGATCTTAGACATTGAAACATTAAAATAAGAGGGATTCATCATCATTCACAATAAAACATTAAATTACAAAGATAGAAATAGGGAAAGAAAGATCAAATCTTAAAGTGGAGTGGTTCACTATTGCCAAAGATCGATCCGAAAGTGTTTTATCTTTTTCGATATGTGAATCTCCTATTTCAGCTCTTCACGAATGGCCTAAGATCACTTTTCTAATGTTTGGAACATTAGGGATGTCTCTTGTAAGTGGGAGAACAAGTTTTATAAGTGCAAGGGTCCAAAAATATCTAAAACTATCTTAATTCTATGCAGAGCTGACCACCACGGCGGTGGGTATGTCGGCTGGCTCATTGCTGCAGCGATGGGCTGAGCCCTAAACTCTATGATATTTCACCACCGCGGTGGTGAAGTCTGCACAATTCTCCCTGTATTCTCACCGCCACGGCAGTAAGACTTGTGCAAATTTTAGCCATCTCAGCATTCTCACTGTTGCGGTGGTGGGTCTGTTATTCTTAAAACCATGTTCTTTTATTGTTTCTTCACCGTTTTTCCACCGTTTCACTCGTTTATAGCTCGTTAACGTCCCTACACTTGATTTACATAAAAACAAACTAAAACACAATTAAATATTACTAATACACTCGAAAACTACCAAATTCAGCTTTAAAGTAGATAAGTATTTTCAACCAATCACCGGGAGCATGGATTACCTTATCATTGAGTCCTCTCACCTTCCTACCAATTCGAATTAGAAATTATTGTTGCCAAAAATTCAAAAGCTCTAAATGAGCATCCAAGTATATGTTTTGACCTAAAAAGAGCATCTAGTGAACTATGTTAAACCTGATTCTTTGCGTAATACTAATGTATATAAGCAACCTGTAAAGGTTCGATCATCTAAGAGTCAGCCCCAACCGTAGGCTGGGGTACATGTTATATCTTTGATATCTCATTTTAGCTTAGCCACAAGTTGGGGAATACTTTATACCTCTGGTCTTTCTTTTGTCCCCCAGCCAATAAGGTAGGGGCAAGAGTATTATTTTTCATTACTCTAAATGATCCTCTAAACAAACACATGTTCATCATGAGTCATTTTCATTACTCTAAACGATCCTCTAAATGGACACTTGTTCGTCATAAGTATCGTCATGAGTCATTTTTCATTACTCCAAACGATCTTCTAAACGAACACTTGTTCGTTATGAGTATAGTCATGAATAATCTTTTTTATTACTCCAAACGATCTTCTAAACGAACATGTGTTCATCATGAGTCATTTTCTATCACTCTAAAAGATCCTCTAAACGGACATTTCTTCATCATGAGGCATTTTTTTATTACTCTAAACGATCCTCGAAATGAACATGTGTTTGCCATGAGTATCTTCATGAGTAATTTTCTATCACTCTAAATGATCATCTAAATGGACATTTAATCTCCATGAGTATCATCATGAGTCATTTTTCTATTACTCTAAATGATCCTTGGTAGCGAAATATTACGTTGCTACTTTCACCGTAAGTGTATAGGTTAAATTTTATAGAATAGTGAATGAGAAGGATTGCCGTATCTACAAGGATTGGATTAGATGGTCGTTGAGCACCGTGATTATCATAAATGATAAAAATTGGGTTTTTTTTTTTTATATAAATAATATACTAAATTAACAATTAATAAAACTATAATACTAAATATATTATATAGGAATACATTATCTAGGGATTAACTTCGTTTTTTTATACGTGTTTGATCCAATCTAGTTTACATTAACGGTATTCAAATCTATCTGACAATCTAGGTATCGAAAACGCACTCACTACCTCTCCCGAGTGTAAAGTGAATGAATATGCAATTTCGTGTCAACGTCAAAGTCACCCTCGAGCGTCTATACGACACTTGATCACATGAGTCTCGCCCCAACCTCAGGATTGCACACTTTCTAATACCCTCCCAGGTCATTAGATCGTCATGTTGTGTTTAAACCCTAGTCCGAATTCGGGGTTATCTCTCCTGAGTGTCAAACCCTGATTTCTTAATATATCTTAACAAGCATATAAATGAAGAGAAAGAATGGTAAACACAATCGAATAAGCAAGATCAACTGTTAACAAAATATGGATTCAAACAAACAACGTTTATTAGTAAACTACATCAATCCCAAAGATAATCAACGTTTAGCTCTTGGCCATAACCATATATTCAACAATAATCCATATATACATGATCAAACAACCAAAAAAGAGTTAAGAATAAAGAGAGAAACAAGGGAGAATAGCTATTATCTGAAGGTAGTGTCCGTAAAAACCTCTTCGATCTTGTTTCCTCTTCTCCAATTGTGTTCCTCCTCTTTGGTTGGTTGAGAGCTCCCAAAACCACTCCCAAAGTGTTCTACAAAAATTGGGATTAGGGTTGGAAAAAAAAACAAACAAAAACAAAACAAATATCTAGAAAATATCCTAAAACACTTCACAGTTAGGGGATTCGCTGCAGCGGTGGGGATGTCGGCAGGCTCACCGCTGTAGTGGTAGGCTTAACCGCTGCAGCAATGGGAAGTTAGTGGCATTCTCCTCTTTCATTGCTGCAGCAGTGAGCGATCAGAAAGTTTCTGATCTCTCTGTTGTTTCGCCGCTACAGCGGTGAAGCTGTTGCTTAATCTTTTGATCATCTTCATTATTTTTCCACTGTCTTCCTACCGATTTGCTTGTTTTTTGACCGTTTTCGCTCCTAACCCCTGCTTTAAATAAAAACAAATTAAAACATAACAAGAATACTCAAAAACTACCAAATTCGGTTTTGGAAATAGATAGATAAATTTCACCTATAAAATACCCCCCCTAAACTTGAAATTTTGCTAGTCCTCGAGCAAAACACACATGCAATAAAATAAATTACCACAACTATTAATGAATTTAATTACTAAAAACAAAAAACACAAAAACGAACTAAAAAAATAACGTGTAAGTTTTGAAAGTCATCTAACGACCAAAAAGTTTTCCCTCATCAGCCCCCAATCATATCAATTTCAAGAGTAAAACACACCACGTGGTGTTCTAGAATTTCAACATTCAATATCAATAAGCACCATTCTAGATCATGTTCAAGTGTGTGTGCAAAAACTCAATCATACAACTATCCACAGACCGGATTGGATTATCCACCAATAGAGTTCATGACTAAAACCAAAAAGGCATAGGAAATCCATATGCCAGACTGAGTTCCACTCTCGACTAATATAGGCTTGAAAATTCAAAAAGATCAATAGGACTTGGTTCGACTTTTTGGACAATGGCCAAGGGTATATCAGGAATATAAAAATAGGTTAACGTTATTAACTTAACAATACCCGAGGCACAACGCTTAGCTCAATCACACTCGTAACCCCACATAGATTAATTTGAAACAACCGTGAACTTATATTTGAAAACAAAATACTCATTTGTCAAGACAAAAACAAAAATAAAACCATATTAATTCTTTTTCCTTTTTTTTTTTTTCTTCTTTTACAAAAAACATACCCCCAAACTTATTTGATTTGTTAAAATTTGATGGGTGTAGAAATACGATAGAAAAATTACAAGTGAGTACTCGAATATCGAACCAATCAATAGTTCGCCCAAAACCCAACCACTCACTTCAAGTAGCATAAATAAATGCTAACTTGATTTCACTCAAATTGTGCCTTAGGTTTAGCGATAAAGGTTTGAAAAAATTTAATTGGACAGAGCATTTGTTACGTGTTCAGAATTGAAATGGATAACAGGCTTTGACAGGGTAACGAGGGATAAATGATATTACATAGTAAGCTTTAAAGGCTCAAGCGATCAAAATGAATGCCTAAATTATATCTCCTGAATTACCTCGCCTAGGATTTCGCCTCAAATTTTCCCCAAATCTGGTTCTGGAATCCCTATTGTCATGAACTTGGCTAACGGATAATCGGTGTCAAATCAATTGGATAGCTAGTGCATTGAGTCTAAGTACTCATGCATGTTAGGATCCACAATAACTTTAACCACAACGAAACGTCAATCACATAGAACACACATGAATGGATACTACCCCTGACCTTGAAAAACAACTAGAGGATAATATCATCATCGGGTAATGGCCTAGATGAACTACAAAACTCAGCACACAACAACAACAAACATACTACAAACATAAACATACTAACACTAAACTAAACAATCATGCATTCAGTTAAACAATAAAACACTTAAACTATATAACTAACAACAATTAAACATAATAGCATACTATATATCACCCCTAAACTTAAAATGGGCAGTGTCTACAGTGACCCAATCATCGTTCTCAACAATTGAAATCTAGCATGCTGACGAAGGGAATTTAGAACACGTACCTGGGAGGCAAGATAATCTCACCTCCGAATGAAGTTGGCAGTGATGGATCTAATTTATTCTCAAAACCTGGGTTACCTCCCAAGAAGCACTTGTTTTAACATCCTCGGCCTGACACAGAGAAGGGCTTATCAAAGGGCGGCTTCCGCCCATAGTATGTATCATAGAACACCACATATGGGTCTTGATTCAGAATGTTCTCAAGCTTGGCGAAATGTGGCATTGCTTGGTCCGTACTTTCAACTCGACTTGTCTCTATCTCATGTGCTCGACGGGCATGAAAGAACAGTGCTAAAGGCGACGAAAGACAATTAAGCGACATTGGATCCTCGTAGACGTGATTGTCTTCGATCGGTAGTGGGATCACATGGTGGATCTCAAATGGTGAAAAATCACAATCGTCGATCTATGCTTGGGTTTCTGTCTCATTCAAATAATCATAATTGAATGCTTTTAAGCTCCTCCCGCTCGTATTCGGTTCCTCTTGGGGGATTTCGATGAATATGGCTTGTGTCTCTCTCAGTGCCACCAGTTCTGACTCGACCTCAAAAAAGCATATAAGCTGACTGATTTGAATCTGAATAGACGGTATGGTCGCATCAATTTATGCACAGGTCGTCTCAATATTTTCAAGATGAACCTCATGCTCATTGAGACGATCATTCGTCTCCCTCCAGAAAGCTTGAGTTTTCCCTATAAATTCAGCGATCATTTCCTCCAAGGTGGGGGAAGACTCATCCTATTGGTCCGAGGTGTCAATCCATGGCATCAAAATGGTAGAATTACCCCCCTCCCCCAAGCTTTGGTGGCTTGTTGAATAATTCTCTCTGATAATTAAAGTCCATCATGTCTTCCAACAACTGATAAGCTTCGTCCGCAGTTAGTTGGTCGAAAGAGATGGTACCGTTTCCTAATTCAACCCAATTTCTTGTTGCGACTAGTAACCCATTGAGGAAGTTCAGTAGTTGACACTCCCTCGGGAAACGAAGGTTTGGGAACCAGAACAACAACTTCTTATATCGATCCCAAGCACAATACTTGTTGATCTAACATCTTCAAGTACCCTGCATGAAAAATAAAACAAACAAACAAAAATTATAAATAAAATAAATGTCTAAATTAAAATTAAGTTACTTACTCACAATATCAACAACAATCTAAAAACCAATCCCTAGCAACAGCGCCAAAAACTTGGTAGCAGAATATTACATCGCTACTTTCACTGCAAGTATATAAGTTAAGTTTTATAGAATAATGAATTAGAAGGGTTGTCGTATCCACAAGGATTGGATTAGATGGTCGTTGAGTACCGCGATTATTGGTAGCGAAATGTTTCGTTGCTACTTTCACCGCAAGTGTACGGGTCTAGTTTTAGTATAATAGGAAGAGTAGGGTTTGTCGCATCTATAGAGATTGGATTAGATTATAGTTAAGTACCGCGATTATCATTACCGGATTTTATCTAGGTAACTCAAATGTAGTTTTTATAATAATTATAATCTACTAAACTAAATTAATTACTAAACTATAATACTACTATGAAGTTTATGGGAATTTATTGTCTAGAGATTAACTTCGTTCACGAATACGTGTTCGATTCAATTTAGTTTACATTAACGGTATTCAAATCTATCTGACAATCTAGGTATCGAAATCTCACTCACTACCTCTCTTGAGTGTAAAGTGAATGAATATATGACTTCGCGTCAACATCGAAGTCCCCCTCAACCGTCTATACGACACTTGGTCACATGAGTCTCGCCCAAACCTCACGGATTGCATACTTTCTAACGCCCTCCCGGGTCATTAAATCGTCACGTTGTGTTTAAACCCTAATCTGAATCTGAGGTTACCTATTCCGAGTGTCAAACCCCGTATTCTCAAACCAACCAAAATACCATAACAAGTATACTATGATTGTAATAAAATGGTAAACACAATCGAATACAAATAAACAACCGTTAACAAAACATCAATTTATACAAACAACATTTTCATGAAGTTAATCAATCCCTAGACAATATATGTTTAGCTACTCATGGCTATAACCATATATACAATAATAAACAAGATAAAAATAATCAAAACTATCAACCAAACTAAGAATAAAAGAGAGAAACAAGGAGATTCGCCATTATCCAAAGAACCGATGCTAAAATCGCTCCGAGAATGTTTTCTCTTCTTGGATTTGATGATCTTCTCTCGGTTGATAGTGTCTTGGAGCTCTCAAGATTCCCAAAAACGTTTCTTTAGGTGTGGGAGAGAAAAGGGGTATAAGACAATGATCAAAATATCTAAAAAATATCTTAAAATAGCTGGCCTTTGACCGGTACAGCGGTGGGCGACAAGTAGGCCTTCTGTTGTTTCACCGCTGCAGCGGTGGATCTTACCACTGTAGCGGTGAACAAATAGAGAGTTTTTGAACTCTCTGTTGTTTCACCGCTGCGACGGTGGCTTGACTGCTACAGCAATGAAGATGTTGCAACCAACTTTGATCCTCTTGATTGTTTTTCACTCGATTTCCTACCGATTTGATTAATTATCCATCGTTTACGTCCCTACACCTAATTTACATCAAAACGAACATAAACACAATTAAATATTAATAAAACACTCGAAAACTACCAAATTTGACTTTGAAATATATAGAAAAATTTCACCTATCAAATACCCCCAAACTTAGAATTTTGCTAGTCCTCGAGTAAAACACTCACACTAAAAATAAAAAACACAACGAAATAACTAACACAAAAACTAAACAACGAATAAAAACACAAACAACCTAAACATAACGATATGCGAGTTTTGAATTCAACTATTGACGAAATGTTTTCCCTCAACGACCCCCAATCATATCGAGTTCAGGAGTAAAACGTACCATGTGATATTTTAGAATTTCAACATTCAATAATAGTAAACGCCATTCTAGATCAATTCGAAGTGTGTGTGCGAAACTCAATAATATCACTATCCAACAACCGGATTGGATTATCCACCAACGAAGTTCACGACTTAAACCGTAAAGAATTAGGATATCCATATGCCTGATTGGGTTCTACTCTCCACTAATGTAGGGTTGGAAGTTCAAAAAGATTAATAGGACTTGGTTCAGTTTTTTGGAACATAGCCAAGGGTATCTCAGGAATAGAAAACAGATAACCGTTATAATTCAACGATACCCGAGGCACAAACGCTTGTCGCTCATTCACTCACGTAACCTCAAACACTTAAAACTCAACCCTAAACAAATATTTAAGAACTTTGTACTTATTTGTCAAAAGAAACTAGAATAAAACAATATTTACATATGGTTTTTTTTTTTTTTAACATGAACCACACCCCCAAACTTATTCGATTATTACAATTTCACGAGTATGGTTAAAATGAAAGAAAAATGACAAGTGAGTAATTGAATACCAAACCAATCAAAAGTTTGCCTTAAACCCAACCGCTTACTTCAAGTAGCATAAACGAAGGCTAACTTGATTCACTCAAATTATGCCTTTGGTTCAGCGATATAGGTTTCGAAAGAATTTAATTGACCAAAGTATTTGTTATGTGTTCAGAATTGAAAGGCTATTTGGCTTCAACAGGGTAATGAGGGATAAACATTTTACAAGGTTAGCTTCAAAGGCTCAAGCGAATCAAATGAATACCTAAATTATATCTCCTAAACTACCTCGCCTAGGATTTTGCTTCAAGTTTCCCGCAATCAGGTTCTAGAATCCTTAAAATTATCATGAATTTGGCAAACGGATAATTGGCCTCAAATCAATTGAATAGCTATACATTGAGTCTACGTGCTTATGCAAATTAGGATCCACAATAGCTTTTACCAACAACATGTTAAGCATACAGAACATACATGAATGGGCATTACCCTTGACCTTGAAAAACAACCACGGGATAATATCATCATCGGGTAATGGCCCAGATGAACGCAAAACTTAACACATGCACAACAACTACAACACACACAAACAAACAAACATGCAAACAATTTAACTAAAACTACACAACTAACAACAATTAAATTTAAACTACATAACTAACAAAAGAAAACATACTAACATACTACACATCACCCCCAAACTTAAAACAGACAGTGTCCACAGTGACCCAATTATCGTTCTCAACAATTTAAATATAGCATGTCAACAAAGGGAGTTTAAAACACGTACCTGAGAGGCGAGACAATCTCACCTTCGAGTGAAGTCGGTGGTGATGGATATAATTTATTTGAGACTTGGATTGCCACCCAAAAAGTGCTTGGTTTATTGTCCTCAACCTGACACAGAGAAGGGCTCGTCAAAGAGCAGCTTCTGCCTGTAGTATGTGTCATACAACACCACATACGGGTCTTGATTCAGAATGCCCTCAAGACTGGAGAGATATGGTAATGTATGGCTTGAGCTCTCAACTTGATTCAGCTTCATCTCATGTGCTCGGTTGGCTTGAATGAACATTGCAAAAGGTGGTGGAAGATAATTGAGCCACATTAGATCCTCATAGATATTATCGTCCTGGATCGGTGATGGCATCAATAGTTGGATCTCAAATGGTAAAGAATCACAATCATCAATCCATGCTTGGGTTTTCGTTTCATTCGAATCATCAACATCGCATGAACCCAAGTTCCTCCCACTTGCATTCGGTTTCACACAGTGGCTTTCATATTCAGATGTGACTTGTGTGTCTCTCAGTACACCATTTCTGCCTCAGCCTCAATTAAGCAAATAAGCTGACCGATTTGAGTCTCAATATACTTTACAGTCTCATCAATTTTAGAGCAGGCCGTCTCAATAGTGTCAAAACGAACCTCATGTTCATTGAGATGATTATTCGTCTCCCTCCAGAAAGCCTGAGTCTTCCCATAAATTTAGCGAACATTTCTTCCAGGGTGGGGAAAAACTCGACATGTTGGTCCAGGGTGTTAATCCATAGCACCGAAACGATGAACTATCCCTCAAGCTTTGGTTGCTTGTTGAATAATTCCAACAGTGATAGTCAAACTCCATTATGTCTTCCAACAACCAATAGGCTTCATTCGTGGTTAGTTGGTCAAAAGAGGTAGTACAGTTTTCTCTTTCCACCCATGTTCTTGTTGCGGCTTGTAACTCGTCGAAGAAGTTTAGTAGTTGACACTTCCTCGGGAAATGATGATTTGGGAACTGAAAAAGAAACTCCTTATATCTTTCCCAAGCATAATAAAACAGCTCAGAATCTCGTTGAAAGAAACACAATAGCACTTGTTGATCTAACATCTTCAAGTACCTTGCAAATCAAAACAAAACTAAATTAATTACTAAACTATAATACTAATATGACGTTTATGGGAATTTATTGTCTAGGGATTAACTTCGTTCACTAATATGTGTTCAATTAAATCTTGTTTACATTAACGGTATTCAAATCTATCCGACAATTTAGGTATCGAAATATCACTCACTACCTCTCCCGAGTGTAAAGTAAATGAATGTGTGACTTTGTGTTAATCCTGAAGTCCCCTTCAACCCTCTATATGACACTTGGTCACATAAGTCTCGCCCCAACCTCACGGATTGCATACTTTCTAACGCCCTCTCGGGTCATTAGATAGTCACGTTGTGTTTAAACCCTAGTCCGAATTTGGGGTTACCTTTCCCGAGTATCAAACCTCGTATTCTCAAATCAACCACAATACCATAACAAACACACTATGATTGTAAGAAAATGGTAAACAGAGTCGAATACAAATGTACAACCATTAACAAAACATCAATTTATACAAACAATGTTTTCATGAAGTCAATCAAGCCCTAGACAATATATGTTTAGCTACTCATGGACATAACCACATATACAACAATAAACAAGGTAAACATAATCAAAACTATCAAAACCAAACTAAGAATAAAAAAGGGAAACAATGAGACTAGCCGTTATCCGAAGAACCAATGCTAAAACTGCTCCGAGAACGTTTTCTTTTCTTAGATTTGATGATCTTCTCTTGGTTGGTAGTGTCTTGGAGCTCTCAAGAATCCCAAAAACATTTCTTTAGGTGTGGGAGAGCAAATGGGTATAAGATAAGGATCAAAATATCTAAAAAAAAATATCTTAAAACAAGTGACCTTTAACCACTGTAGTAGTGGATTTCACTACTGCAGCGGTGGGTGACTAGTAGGCCTTCCGTTGTTTCATCGCTGCAGCGGTGGCTTGACCACTGTAGCAGTAAAGATGCAGTAACCAACTTTGATCCTCTTGATCGTTTTTCACCTGATTTCCTACCAATTTGCTTGATTATCGATCGTTTACGTCCCTATACTTGATTTACATCAAAACGCACATAAATGCAATTAAATATTACTAAAACTCTTGAAAACTACCAAATTTGGCTTGAAAATATATTGACAAATTTCACCTATCAATTATCATAATTGAACTTTATTTAGACGATAAAAATTGGGTTTTTATTTTTATAAATAATATACTAAATTAAAAATTAATTAAACTATAATACTAAATATATTATATGGGAATATATTATCTAGGGATTATCTTTGTTTACTTATACGTGTTTGATCCAATCTAGTTTACATTAACGGTATTCAAATCCATCCGACAATCTAAGTATCGAAAACTCACTCACTATCTCTCCCGAGTGTAAAGTGAATGAATATGCGACTTCGCATCAACATCGAAGTCGCCCTCGAGCGTCTATACGACACTTGGTCACATGAGTCTTGCCCAACCTTAGGGATTTCACACTTTCTAATACCCTCTCGGGTCATTAGATCGTCGTATTGTGTTTAAACCCTAGTCCAAATTCGGAGTTACCTCTCCCGAGTATCAAACCCTGATTTCTCAATATATCTTAGCAAGCATATAAATAAAGAAAAAAAACGGTAAACACAATAGAATAGGTAAGAAAAACTGTTAATGAAACACAGATTCAAATAAACAACATATATTAGTAAACTACATCAATCCGTAAAAATCGCTCTGATCTTGTTTCCTCTTCTCCAACTATGTTCTTCTCCTTTAGTTGGTTGAGAGCTCTCAAAACCACTCACAAAGTGTTCTACAAAAAATGGGATCGGCCATGGAACAAAAAAAGAACAAAACAAATATCTAGAAAATATCCTAAAATACTTTACAGCTAGGGGCTTCACCGCTGCAGTGGTCAAAAGCACTGCCGTAGGGGTGGGGATGTCGACAGGCTTACCGCTGCAGCGATGGGAAATGAGTGGCATTCTGCTCTTTCACTGCTGCAATAGTAGATCTCACCGCTGCAACGGTGAGCGGTCAAAAAGTTTCTAATATCTCTGTTATTTCACCGCTGCAACAGTGGATTTCACCGCTGTAACGGTGAAAGTACTGCTTAATTTTTCGATCATCTTCATTATTTTTCCACTGTCTTCCTACCAATTTGCTCGTTTTTCGATCATTTTTTGCTCCTAACCCCTACTTTGAACAAAAACAAATAAAAATAAATTAAAACATAACAAGAATACTCGAAAACTACCAAATTCAGTTTAGAAATAGATAGATAAATTTTACCTATTAATCCTATAAACAAACACATGTTCACCATAAGTATCGTCATGGGTAATTTTTCTATTACTCTAAAGGATCCTCTAAATGGACATGTATTCATCAAGAGTATCATTATGAATCATTTTTATATTTTATTTGTTCTATTGTTGAAAATTGTGCTTCAAAAAATCCAAAAAATAGGACAATCAAAATGACATGATCTCCTATCATTGTCAAACAGATGAAACTCACATGACAAAGAAAGGCAGCTATAGACACAACATTTTGGCTGTCCTGCAAAAATATTTTATGCATTATTTTTTATTTTATCTTTATTTTGTTTTATTTTCAAAAAATATAAAATAGAAAAAATAAGAAAAGAAAAATAAAATGGAAAATGGACAAAAGAAAGGAAAGTTGAAAGAAAAAAAAAGGAAATTTTTTTAAAGTATAAAAATATAAGAGAGAGAGAGAGAGATAAAACAAAGAGAGGGAGAAAGAGAGAGAAAAAAGGTATGGGGGTCACAAATTCAGTCGAGAGCAAGAAAGAGAGAGGAACAAGATAGATAGAGAGAGAGAAAATAGAGAGAGATGAGAGAGAAAAGAAAAAGAGAAGAGAGAAAGAAAGAGAATAAGTTAGGGAGAGAAATAATAGTATGTAGAGAGGCCTACAGCTGGCCAGTAGTAAAAAAGAAAGGATAAATGCATCGAACACCTGGAAGCTTCTCATGTTGCCATGTGTCTACTTCAGCGACAAAAAGCACCCAGTCTTCTAGAATTTTCGTCGTTGACTTTTTCATTTTCCTTGTGGATTTAGGGTTAGGATTTGGTAGTCAAGCCTAGTTTTTTAGGGTTTTGTCATCCTACATTTTTCCTATAAATAGAACCCTCCCCCTCATAGATGAAGGACTCCAAAATTCATAAAGAAACCCTAGTGGCGGAATATTACATCACTACTTTCACCGCAAGTGTACGAGTCAAGTTTTAGTATAAATGGGAAGGAGTAAGGATTGTCATATACACAGGGATTGGTTGAGATTATTATCGAGTACCGCAATTGTCATAACCTAATTTTATCTAGGTGACTTAAATTTTATTTATAATTAATAAATATTAATACTAAGTTAATTAAACTGACTATACTAATATTATATTGAGATGTTTAGGAAAAATATTGCCTACGGATTAACTTCGTTCACAAAAACGTGTTTAGTCTCATTTTGTTTACAATAACAGCGTTCAACATATCAGACAATCTATGTATCGTAAACTCACTCGCTACCTCTCCCAAGTGTAAGACGAGTGAATATGCGACTTTGTATTAACAAAGAAGTCCCTCTCAACGTCTTAATGACACTAGGTCACGTGAGTCTTGCCCCAACGTCATTGATTGCACACTTTCTAACTCCCTCCCGGGTTATTAGATCATCGCATTATGTTTATCCTAGTCCGAATTCGGGGTTACCTCTCCCAAGTGTCAAACCCCGTATTCTTTAATTATCTAAACAAGCATAATAACAAAGAATAACAGTAAACATAATCGAAATAGCGAAAAACAACCATTAACGAAACACAAACTCAAACAAACAACAATTTCATAAAATATATTAATCCCTAAACAAAATATGTTCAACTTATATCCATAATCATTTATACAATGAAAATCGAGCTAAACATGCTCAACAACCTACCAAAGTTAAGAAAAAGAATAACTTAGCCGTAGTCTGAAGATTTACCGCTAAAACCGTCCAACGATCGCTTCTCCTTTATTGCAACGTGTTCTTCTCCTTCGAAATTGGTTGAGCACACCCCCAAAACACTCTCAAAATATTAGGAATCCTAAGGGGTCTCCTATAGCCGAGGGTTGAAGAAGGAGAGAGGAGAAGGGATTAAATAGGAAGAAAAATATCTACAAAAATATCTAATAGTTGTACAGAGTGACCGTTGCAGTATGGGGCTCACCGCCGTAGTGGTGAGTATGTTGGTTAAGCCACGACCTCGGCGATGGACTTGGCGATGGAATTAGGGACCATCCAATTCTTTCTTTCACCGTCTCGATGGTGAAGTCACTGCCTCGGTGGTAGGAAGTTAGTAACATTTTGGTCCTTCTCTGCATTTTGACCACTGCGACGGTGGTCTGGACACCGCAGCGATGGGCTGGTTTTCAGAATTATGCCCTAATGCTTGTTTTCTCACCGTTCTTCCACCGTTCTTAATCTGATTTGATCATTTATGATCCGTTTTCATCTATTTTCACCCCTACACACCTGATTTATACAAAAATACATAAAAATGTATTAAAACGTAGTAAACATACTTGAAAACTAACAAATTTAGTTTGGAAATAGATAGGTAGATCACACCTATCAAATATCCCCAAACTCAAAATTTTGCTAGTTCTCGAGCAAAACACCCACACAATATGAGAAAACATAAAAACTAATTACGAAATTGAAAACTAAAAATGAAAAACTAAAAACAATTATGTGCAAGAATTAAATATCATCTATCGGCCAAATGATTTTCTCCCTCATTGGACCCCAATCCTATTAAGTTCAAGAATAAATCACACATTATGGTGTTCTAGAATTTCAACATTCGATAATAGTAAGCGCCATTCTAGATCATGTTAAAGTATGTGATTAAACTCAAATATACAACTATCCGTTGATCAGATAGGATTATCCCTCAATAAAGTTCATGACTAAAATATTTTAGGTATAGGGAATCCATAAGTCTGACCTGGGTTCTATTTTCCACTAATGTAGGCTCGGATAAATCCAAGAAGATCATTAGGAATTGGTTCGGTTTTAGACAATTGGACAAGGGTATATCAGAAATAGAAAATAGGTTAACGTCGTTAACTTGACGATACCCAAGGCACATGCTTGACACTCTCACACTCGAAACCCATAGATAAATTGAAACAACCCTGAACATTCATTTACAATTAATGCACTCACTTGTCAAAAAGAAACGGAAAATTTAAATAATATTTACATGCGGTTTTTTTTTTTTTTTTTTTTTTTAACATGAACCACACCCCTAAACTTATTTGATTACTAGAATTTCACGGATATGGTTAAAATGAAAGAAGAGCGACAAGTGAGTACTCAAATACCGAACCAATTAAAAGTTCCCCCTAAACTTAACCGCTCACTTCAAGTAGCATTTGCAACTACTAGCTTGATTCACTCAAATTCTGCCTTCGGCTCGATGATACAAGTTTGGAAAAAGTTCAATCGGCCAAGGTATTTATTTAAGTATTTAGAATTAAAACGGTTTTTAAGCTTCGATAGGGTAACGAGAGATAAACATTTAACCAGGTAAGCTTTAAAGGCTCAAGTGATAAAAATAAATGCCTAAATCATATCTCCTTAACTACCTCGCTTAGGATTTCACCTCGAATTTCCCCTAAATCAGGATCTAAAATCCCTATTGTCAGGAATTTGGTTGACAGATAATCGATTCAAATCAACAAGGCAATTATATATTGAGTTTACGTGCTCGTCCATTTAGGATCTACAATAACGTTTACTAAAACAAAACGTTAAGCACACAGAACACACATTAATGAGCTTTAAGCTCGACCTCAATAAAAAACCAGGGGATAGACTCATTGTAATGGCCCTGATGAAGTCAAAACTCAACACATAAAAACAACTAACCTAAACAATCATGCATACAATAAAAACAAAATAACATAAACTAGAAATAATAAAATACTACACATTACTTCCGAACTTAAAATGGACAGTGTCCTCAGTGGCCCAATTATCAATCTCAGTATTTAAATTTAAAGCATGCTAACGAAAAGGATTTAGAACACATACCTGGGAGGCATGAGAATCTCGCCTCCGAATAAAGTCAGTTGTGACAGATTTAACTTATTTTTTACCTTAGGTTGCCTCCCAAGAAGCATGTGGTTTAATGTCCTCGGCCCGACACGGAGAACAACTCGTCAAATAGTGGCTTCTGCCCATAGTAAGTGTCAAACAACACTACATACGGGTTTTGGTTCAGAACGCCCTCAAGACTGGCAAGATATTGCTCTGGATGGCTCGATTTTTCAACAATATGCCTTATTGGCTTATGGGCTTGGTGGGCATGAAAGGACGTTGCGACTAGCGATGAAGGATAATTGAGCCACATCGAATCCTCATAGATGTGATCGTCTGGGATCGATGGTGGCAGCTCCTTCTGCTTGTTTCCAATTCCTCCTGGTGGCTTTCATAATCAGATACGAATTGTTTATCTCTCAGTGCCACCGTCTTTGACTTGGCCTCAATCAAGTAGATAAGTTAACCAATTTGTGTCTAAAGAGACGTTACGGTCGCATCGATTTTGGCGCAGGTTGTCTCAATTGTGTCAAGACAAACCTCGTGCTTGTTGATCTAGTCATTTGTTTCCCTCAAGACTCTCTAATTTTCCCCCATAATAGTAGCAAAGATTTCTTCCAAATTGGGGGAAGACTCCTGATATTTCCTCGGTGTGTCGATCCATGGTGCCGAAAGGTTCAAACTATTCCCCAAGCTTCGATAACTTGGTGGATAATTCCAATTCTGAAAATCAAACTAGGCCATATCTTCCAACAACCGATAGGCTTCATCCATGGATAACTGGTCGAATAAGGTCATACGATTTCCTTCTTCAACCCACATTCTGGTTGCGGTCTGTAACCCGTCAAGAAAAATCAGCAATTGATATTCTCTAGCAAAACAATGTTTTGGATACCGAAATAGCAATTCCTTGTATCGATCCCAAGCACTATAAAACGGCTCAAAATCTTGTTGAAAGAAACGCAAAAGTACCTATTGATCTAACATCTTCAAGCACCCTACAAGAAAATAAAAACAAAAACTACAAAGAAAAATTATACACAAAAGAATTGCCTAAATTAAAATTGGGTCATTTACTCACAATATCGACAATAATCTAAAACACAATCCCTGGCAACGGTGCCAAAAACTTGGTGGCAGAATATTACATCACCACTTTCACCTTAAGTATACGAGTCAAGTTTTAGTATAGATGGGAAGGAGTAAGGGTTGTCATATCCACAGGAATTGGTTGAGATTATTATCGAGTACTGCAATTGTCATAATGTAATTTTATCTAGGCGACTTAAATTAAATTTATAATTAATAAATACTAATACTAATTTAATTAAACTAACTACTAATATTATATTGAGATGTTTAGAAAAAATACCTAGGGATTAACTTCGTTCACAAAAATGTGTTTGGTCTCGTTTAGTTTACAATAGCAGCGTTCAACACATCAGACAGTCTCTGTATCGTAAACTCAGTCGCCACCTCTCTCAATTGTAAGACAAGTAAATATGTGACTTTGCATCAACAAAGAAGTCCCCCTCAATGTCTTAACGACACTAGGTCACATGAGGCTTTCTCCAACGTCATTGATTGCATACTTTCTAACTCTATCTCGGGTTATTAGATCATCGCGTTGTGTTTACCCTATTCCGAATTCGGGGTTACCTCTCCCGAGTGTCAAACCCAGTATTCTCTAATTATCTAAACAAGCATAATAATAAAGAATAATGGTAAACATATTCGAAATAGCGAAGAACAATCATTAACGAAACACAAACTCAAACAAACAACGATTTCATAAAATATATTAATCCCTAAACAAAATCTGTTTAACTCATGGTCATAATCATTTATACAATGAAAACCAAGCTAAACATGCTCAACAACCAACCGAAGTTAAGAAAATAAAGAGAGAAAATGAAGAACTTAGCCGTAGTCTGAAGATTTGCCACTAAATCCGTCCAAAGATCGCTTCTCCTTTATTGCAACGTGTTCTTCTCCTTCGGAATTGGTTGAGCACACTCCAAAACACTCTCAAAATATTAGGAACCTTAAGGGGTCTCCTATAGCTAGGGGTTGAAGAAGGAGAGAGGAGAAGGGATTAAATAGGGAGCAAAATATCTAAAAAAAATATCTAACAGCTATTCAGAGTGACCGTCACGGCAGTAGGCTCACCGCTGTGGCGATGAGTATGTCGGTTAAGCCACAGCCTCGGCGGTAGATTCGACGGTGGAATCAGGGACCATCCTGTTCTTTTACCGCCTCAGTGGTGGGATATCAGTAACATTTTGGTCCTTCTATGCATTTTGACCTCAGCGGCGGTGGTTTGGATGCCGCAGCGGTGGTCTTGTTTTCAGAATTATGCCCTCATGCTTATTTTCCTACCGTTCTTGATCTGATTTGATCGTTTATGATCTGTTTTCATTCCTATTCACTCCTACACACCTGATTTATACAAAAATACATAAAAATGTATTAAAATATAATAAAACGTAATAAACATACTTGAAAACTAATAAATTTGGTTTGGAAATAGATAGGTAGATCATACCTATCAAACCCTCCTAAGGAGCAATGCTCAACGAAAGCCCATTCGAGAAGCCATCTTTGAGAAAATAAAAACCTATACGTCGGGGATCTTTGCCAAGGTAGGTATGATTCTTCTCGCTTAATTATTTCATTGTTTTTTTTATATTATCGCAATTTAAATTCTTGCAAGTTTAGCTCCGTTATAATTATTTGATGACTCGATGAAAACGCTGTGATAAGACTTTCTTTTTGCACTTTCGAGTGTAAGATCAGGGTTATTTTTTTGCTACTATTTTTTATTATTATTATTGTTTATTTATTTAATTTGTTGCTATACCTAAAAAATAAAAAATAAAATTTAAAAAACTAAAATAATAATAAATTATTTTGTAAGAATTAATTTTCATAAGCTTTAGGGTGAATTCAATGATTCAATATATTGAAGGAAAGATATCTTTACCATTGATTTGTTTTCTCAAATAAAATAAATTTAGAAACAATCAGTTTAGTAAATCATTTTTTTTTTCAGTAAGTCGTTTCGTTGAATTTTACTTGAAGTTTTGTTGGAATTAATTTTGACAAAAAGCACTTCCGTGATATTTCCTTAATTCTTATTTTCATAGAATTTAAGGGATTGTCAAATTGGAATTTCTTTAAATTAATTGGAAAAATTAGGAAAGTGGTCATTTTGTGACATTGCATTTATAGAAAATAATATAATATTTCACGTCGCTTTGCATGTTGACTTTTGCATCACTTAGAAGATATTTAGATTTATTTGCCTAGTTAAATTAAATAATTTCATCGGAAACATATATAAAACTACCTCTTGGGGATCATCCTTATCGAATCCTTAATATTTGATAAGAGATCATATAGGGAGGAACATTTTCAAAAAATACCAAAAATTTGTCTTGTCTTAATTTGAAATACCAGAAATATTTCATAAGAATGAAAGGATTTCAAAATAAAATAAAACGTTCGGACCTACACTAATTGGACTTAATTAGACATAAGGTACTATTTCAGATGGGCATCTTGAGGTTCCTAACATCTTCCTCAAGCGTAACCGACCCCTAATCTCTTTAAATGAATCTTTGGTTTGACCATGATTTCTGGAGTCAATTTTCACTTAGGCCTTGAAATATTTTTTTCTAAAATTCAGTGACCTAACACACCATTTAAATCCAATGATAGGTGGCAACTCCTTATTTTTAAAATGGCCTAAGTATTTTTATTTTTTTTAGAAAATCGAGGCTTTAAAAACCTCTCTCTCTTTTACGACTTTAATATTTCATATTATTTTCCTTTCGAAAAATCGGGGTGCATCAGGTAGCATAGATTTGGTTATAAGTACTCCTTCACTTAGAGATATTGTTAATCTTGCTTTTCTCTCTCAAATTGAACCTAAAAATGTTAATGAGGCTATGTATGATGAATATTGAATTTTATCAATGCAAGAAAAATTACTTCAATTTGAGAGAAATAAAGTATGGAATATAGCTCCTAGACCTGATTTTCACCCTACTAGGGGTACCAAGTGTATTTATCACAATAAAAAGGATGAAATAGGTATATTAATGAAAAATAAGGTAAGATTAGTAGTACAAGGATATAATCATAAAGTGGGAATAGATTACAATGGCACTTATGCTCCTATTGCTAGATTAGAAGCCATAAGAATATTATTAGTTTTTGCTTGTTCTTGTCAGTTTAAATTATTTCAAGTGGATTTTAAAAGTGTTTTTCTAAATTGTTTTGTTGCTAAAGAAGTTTACGTCAAACAACCACTTGGTTTTAAAAATGATAAATTGTCTAATTGCATTTTTAAATTACATATAGCTCTGTATGATCTTAAATAAGCTCTTAGAACCTGATGTGAAAGACTAAGCAGATATTTAATTGAAAAAAAAAAATCAACATGGATTGAGTGATATTACATTATTTATTAAACAAAATTATACAGACATTCTTTTAGCTCAAATTTATGTAGATGATGGGATATTTGGATCTGTTAATGAAGATCTTTGCCAAGAGTTTGCCAAGATAATGCAGGCTGAATTTGAAATGAGTATGATGGGATAATTTACATTCTTTCTTGGGCTACAAACTAAGCAAACAAAAGATGGAATTTTTATCAATCAAGCCAAGTATGTTAATGAACTTCTTGAAAAATATGGCTTGGAAGGTGCTAAAGAATACAAAACTCCCATTGCAACGACAACTGAGCTTGACAAAGATGACAAAGGTAAAAGCATAAATAAAAAGACTAATCGAGGTATAATCGACTTATCAAGGTATGATCGTAAGTCTTTTAAATCTTACTGCTAGTAGACCTGATATTATGGTTAGCGCATGATGGTTGCGAGATTTAAATCTTGTACTAAGGAGTCTCATTTAACTTATGCTAAACATATTTTTCAATATTTAATGGCTACATGTTATTTAGGATTATGGTATCCTAGAGGGAGTAATTTACCATTAATTAGCTACTCTGACACTAATTTTGTCGATTGCAATGTTAAGCATAAAAGCACTCGTGAGTCGTGTCATTTATTAGAACTTATACTTGTTTCTTGGTCTAGAAAGGAACAGAACTCTATAACCTTATCCACTATAGAGGCTGAGTACATGACAGCAGGTAGCTGTTGTGCACAGTTTCTTTACATTAAACAACAGTTGCATGGTTTTGGCATTTGCATGGAAGAAGTTCCAATTTACTATGACAACACAAGTGCAATTTGTCCTACACAGGACTCACGTACTAAGCATATTGATATACATCATCATTTTACTTGGGATCACATTAAAAAAAAATATGACATTTCTCTGCAGTATGTTGATGCACATGATCAATTGGTTGACATATTCACAAAACCTTTAGCGGAAGAACAATTTTCAAAACTCAATTTGGGGTTTGGGAATAGTTAGGCACAATGATATTTGTTTAAAATAGTTAGTATATTTCTAAAATATCATCATGAAAACTATTTTATAAATATGCATGAATGTTTCATCATTTAAAAACTGTACATAAGAGAGCATATACGTTGTTTTAAAAATTAATGTTCTTAGAGTACTTAGAAATTATTCTATTTACTCAACTGAAAGATTTTCATATTAAAAGATTATTAATACTTTGATAAATTCTTTACATTAGTTTTGTCATTTCAAGAGATCCAATATTCCAAATATTTTAGGGAAAAAAAAAATCAATTTTTGAGATGATAAAGGGGAAAATTTGTGATGATGTTTTCAAAAAAAATTGAAGATCTTTGAAAAGAGTTTTCTAGTGTATTCATTAAGTAATCTGAAAACAATTAATATTTTTCTCATTATTGTCACATCATTATATTCAGGGGGAGAGGGGTTGACATTATATTTTTTGAGAAAATATCAAGTTAATTATCATTTTCAAAAAGTGGGAGATTGTGAAGCCTAAATATTATTTAATGTTTTGATGAAATAACTAACTTGAATTTTTTGTTGCACTAATGGTTTTATTGATATTTGATTACAGAGATTAGTTCAAGTGATTAATGAGGGAAAATGAGAAATCAAACTAGAAGTTTAAGATGATTGCAATTGAAGTTGTGGAAGATTATTTCAAAAAGATTGTTTTTGTATTTCTAGGTAAAAGAACACAATTTCTCTATAAACTTTTGATACAATACCGTAAAGATCACACACTACACTTGAATTTATTTAATAAGTTTATATGTGATCAAAATTATGGTCAAAAGTGATAAATTATACTTTAAAAGAGTTTTTTAAGAAATCAATCAACTAAGCTCTGAAAAAGAGGTCCATGTTTAGTTGACTGACATAAGGAATGGTTGATCACCAGAAATAGGTTCCTAGAAAAATAAGTTTTATGGGCATTCGGTCGACTTACTGAGTGAAAGGCAAATACAAGGTTGAAACAGATCAATTGACACAAAGAAACGGTTGACTGAAACATCTCAAAAGGCTGAAAAGTTTTGAACATTACAATATATAGTCTACTGACCACGAGTTTGGTTGACTAAATGGCTTTGAATTTTTAAATAATTTATACTTTATTCCAATATCTTCTTGTCTCAATTCTTGTGTTAGAACATTAAAGAGATATTTTTTAAAGGCTAAAATGGTTTTTAAAGATTAAAAATATATTTTAAATATTTTATTAAAAAATATTATTTGGTCCCTTTATTTTAAAGATTTCATGATCTTTTCAATAAAACTACTTTCTATACTTTTTTGGGCTAAGAGCTAAATATTTTTGGGATATAGAAATGATTTTTTTAAGGGATGATTTATTATTAAACTAGCCATTGTAAGCTAGATTAATATGAGGGATCTATAAGAGTAATTTTTGACAATATCTTTTAAAAATAGCCGTTATACGATATATTTTGGAATTAATTATCAAGATATATCTGTATTGTCAAAATGAGAAAAGATATATTTTCTAAAAAATATATTCGAGGAAAATTTGTTTGAAATTCTTGATCGTGAAAAAAACTGATTTAACAAACCAAGGAAATCGAGTTATTGTTCTAATCCTTATTGAAAAAATCTCAGTGACATTTTCTGATTTGTTTTGTGTACTTAAGATATTGTGCTTTTATTGTGATTAATTATATTTTGATTTTGAACCTGAAATATTTGCACAAAATTGTTTTGAAAGGTCTTTGAATATTTTTTATTGAAACGATTTCTAAAATCTTGTTTTAATTATCTTTATGCTTACTTAAAAAATCCAGACTTTTTTAATTCTAACATGCGTTATTTAATAAACACTTCTATGACTAGATCAGTGTATTAATAGAGTTTATTTTGATTTGAGTTGGTAGAAACTCTTGTTAGAATAAACTGATAATTTTTTTATATTTGTAAGATTGTAGCCTCAGGCCTAAGTAAAATTGGTTTAAGTGAGGGCATTGATTAGGTATAAGGAAAGCTTACTTAATTAGGGATTGAAAAGGTGTGATTCTTACCTGTGAAAAGGATTAGTGTGATGGTTTAATTCTTACCTAGGGAAATGATCAATGTGTTTACTAGATTTGAATTCCCTGTGAGAGCTCAGGGAGTAGACGTAGGTAAGGCTAGCTTGGCGAACTACTACAAAAACTTTATGAGTGCTAATTTCTCTATCCGTAATCTTTGTATGTGCATCTAGTATTCATGTTTCTGTATTGAACAAGATAAAAATTGATTAGGGAAATTTAATTTGATTTAAAATTTTAAACTACCCAATTCACTCTCTCTCTTAGATAGGTATTTAGTCCAACACGATCATATTGGATAAGACTTACATAAAAAAAAAAATTATCACTCGATTCTTCATTGGTATTGGAAACTTTAAATTTATTTGGTTCTAGAGTTTCCTAAAATATCATTAATCTATACATAATTTATAATGTCCTCTCTCATGTCCTACATCATAATGTCCTATAAGGTCTTGGGCAATACCTAAACCCAGGATTACTACGTGAGGCTTACAAATTCAAACTAATGCATCCTATAAAGGCATCATTTCCTATATCTTCAAACCTTCAACGTCCCGAAGGAACATCCATTGTTAGTTGGTGATTTGAGCAAGGTGATTTTCAAAACCAGTTCTGGTAAATGAACACGGGCAACCTTGTCGCTACTATAAACCTCTATCTAACTTACAAGGTTTATCATTTGGGACAATGTAGAAACAATATAATTGTTCTTGTACCTTGGAAGAGTGTATAATATCACAATAACAGAAAGTGAGAAACATATATATATATATATATACCCAGAAAAAAAATATGGGGGGAGGAAAAAATAAATATATGTATAAAATAAGACTCATCACAACTCATGCTTATTTACAAAACAGAAGAGAAATATAGTAAAATAAAATATAATATTTGGACTTGGATTATTTGGACTTGCTTAGACATTTTAGGCTCGACCCTCTAACTATCCCCAGTAGAGTCGCCAACTGACATGCCCCAGATTTTCAAAATGATATAGCATATGAAATATTGAGCGTAAAGAGAATGGATTTTTTAAAAGCGCCGATTTTCTAAAACAAATACTTAGATCTTTTTGAAGAATCGCAACCTAGTATTGAATTTAATTGGCATGTTAGGCCGCCGAATTGTTTTTAGAAAAACAATTTAAAAGGCCTAAGTAAATTTGACTCCAAAGATGTAGACGAACCAAAGATTCATTCAAAAGAGTTTAGGGGTCGGTTACGCTCGGAGAAGGTGTTAGGCACCCTAAGATGCCTATCAAAAATAGTACCTTATGTTCAATTAAGCCTACTAGTTTAAATCCGAATATTTTATTTTACTTTGAAATTCTTTTCCCTCCTCTTGTGAACACATTTTTGGTATTATTTTGGAGTGTTCCCCTGATATCATATCTTATTAAATATTAAATGATTTGACAAGGATAAATCACAGGAAGATTTAATATGATAAATCTTAATATTAGGCTAAGTTGACAATTTAATCTAGGTTGGTTGAAAGAAAATAAAATATTTAAAAAGAAAAAGATTTAGTGACCCTTTTTTTTTTTTTGGGGGGGGGGGGGAGAGACCTTTTTATTTTTTATATTTTCTAAGAAAAGGTTTGAAGACTCATTTGTGTTTTTTTTTGGAAATATCTTTCTTTTTCTTTTTAAATGAACTGATTTGAAAACTTTCTTTTGTTTTTATTTTTTTGAAAAATGATTTGAAGACTCTTTTTTTTTTTAGAAATGATTTTTTTTAAATGATTTATAAAGATTTTTTTGAATAACTTTTTTTAGGAAAGAACAAAATGATTTTTATTTTTGAAAAAATGCATTTAAAAAAAAAGAAGTAGTGTTTATTTCTCACAAACAATATTTTTAAAAGATTTACACTTTTTTTTATGCCTAAAGTTGGGAAAGAATTAACTTGATGAAATATGACATAGAAAAAATCTTTTTATTTTTTTGCAAACTTAATCTAACTTAAGATCCAACTAAAAGAAGTGTCTCCCTAAGCCCATTGTCTTAAAATTTCACTCATGTTGGGAAATCTATAATAATGGTATGAAAAACACTCCCTTACTTTAGGGTCGTAAGCCATTTTTTTTAACTAAAAAAAATCTGAAAAATTTGGACTATCCCACTAACTACTATATTTTTTCCTTCTTCTATTACTTTTTTTCCTTTTCCATTTTATCTCTTTTTTATTTATTTTTATTTATCAAGGACAAGACTTTAAGAAGAAGAAAAATTATAGCATAAGAAAAAAAAATGAATAAGAGTCCATGAATTTTTTGTCCTTTTGCCTCATTTCGCGACTATGATTGTGGTAAAACCTAGTGAACTAGGTGTACTACTTGAGTTAGGGCTTATGTAATATATAAAGAAGAGAGCCCAATTAGGGCCTTTTTGTTTACGTTTAAGGATTGTTTGCCTTTTAAATAAATAGAAGTTGGAAAGCAAACTTTCAAATTTTTCTTTCAACTTGATAGCAAGTTACAAATTTTGTCTCGGTAGGATGCCTGTAAAGTAAACAAACAAAATAAAATAAATGCCTTTTTTGGGGGCGCTTCATCAAGCCCACAAATGGATAAGTCTACAATCACCTTTTGCGTTTTTACGGTATCCTCATATCTGTAGAGCATTCCCGTCTACTTATTGTTGCTAGAACATTTATTATTTTTAAACTAAAAAAAAAAAAAAAAAAAACTTAGTGCCAAAGAGAAGAGCGATCGTGAAAAGGACTGGAAAGAATGAAATGCATAGGGGACCATCCTTTTGTTGCAGCATGCTCCTCATATTTACAGATTTGCAAGGGGCCTTAGGCCCTACTTAGGTGACCGACAATGATAAAGTCTTGCGAAACTAAGTAAGGCCCTTAGAATTGAATGTGAAAAAAAAAAAAAAAAAAAAAAAAAGAGTCATTTGTCAAATAAAATGTACATTGCTTCTCAAAATTTTCTCTCCAAATTTTTTTCCTAACCTTTTCTCAAATTTTTATCCTCTCAAATTTTTTTTTTAATCCCTAACAAGTGATAATGGGTGTCCTATTTATAGGAATATGTGAGGGGTGGAAAAACACTAAAACTCCTAACCCTAACCGCTACTATTTTTTTTTTTTAATTTAGTGTAGATCCATGTAGACAGTTGTCCGCGCATTCCCCCTTCATTGTTTTTTTAATTGTAAATAAGTATAAAAGAAAAAAAAAATAGAAAAACCAAAAGTGGTACTTGGGCAAGTGGTAAGAAGCAACATATGTCTTTTAGTAGGCTTTGGGTTTGAATCTTATCATTTTGACATTTTCTTAACTTTTAAATTTTTTCTCTCTATCTCTCTCTCTCATTTTTTTTTTTTTGCTTTGTCATCTTCTCTCTCTCTCTCTCTCTCTCTCTCTCTTTGATTCTCTGTCCTCTTCTCTTCTTTTTTTTCATCTCACTTCTTTTTTATTTTTTTATTTGTTTGTTTATTTTTCTTTTTTCTTTCTTTTATTTTTTTTATTTATTTTCTACTTTTGTCCTCTCTTTTTTTTTAATGAAATAAAATAATAAAGAAAAATAAAAATTAAACTGCAAAATAAAATCTATTATTATTATTTTTGCGGTCAAAATGGCTTGTCCACCTCCACCTGCCAACCCAAACCAATCACAAGGGGGTCAGTACAGAGATAGCCTGAAAAAACCCAACTTAGATAAGTCTTCATGCTCGGGGGCGATCCAATAAATTGGGTGTTGGCCCAGTGAGCTACCCAAGAGGGGGGTGAATTGGGTAGCATTAAAAATATCAGAATGTAACACTTCAAAAATCAAACAATTAATTTTATTCTAAAATTAATTATTATCTTTTATAACAGCGGATATGTGTTATTAACTAGGTACACACCCAAATAGCAAAATATAAGCAATATAAATAATGTAGCAAACAAAAATTTATACTGGTTCACCAAGCTACTCTTAGCTAATCCAGTCCCTTGAGCTCCACGGAGATTCGCAGCCACTAAACTCAAGATTCCTTTACAGGTAGAAACCAAACCCTCATAATGATTATTTTCACAGGCTTAGAATCAACCTTTATAATTCCTTTTCCCAGGCTTAGGAATAATCTCTTCCTTTTCCCAGGCTCAAGAATAACCTATCTTTTTATAGGCTAAAGATTAACCTAATTTTATTATAGGGAGAATCACAACCTAATTTTTTTTATACCTTAGACTCAAGAATTAAACATCTCACAAACACGCTTAAAATATCCTTTTACCCAGTAAGGATTGAACCGTTACAATTTACTCACAAATTCAATCAAGTAAGAATTAACATCTAATCTTTTTATATTCTAGGCAAAGATCAAAACCTCAATCTCTTTACTGGAAGAGATTGAAACCAGCTACCCTTGATTAGATACTCTTAATAGTATCTAATCCGACACTCAACTCACCAATTAAAAATAATTGATATGTGATTTTTCCACTTGGAGCTTCTACCACCCTAGATAAATTCAAACTCAATTAATATCCCGATACTAGTGATAGAAAAGTGAGAATTTCAAAATCTGATAAATAGAGATGGATAGCAAGCAATTAAGTACGTAATCAGATTTTCTCAAGAAATTGTTTCAAAAATAATTTTTAATAAAAAATCCAGAAAACAATTTCAAAAATCAAATTCCAAATAATAAATATAATCAAGCAACAATTAATAGTAAGTAATTTGAAAAGATCTCACTAGGATTCCACCTAAAAAATAATTATTAGAGATGGCAATGAAATTTCAGATCGGTAGTAGCAATAATCCACAACAAATATTTCTCAAGAACAACTCTCAAAAAAAGATCTCATAATTCACTCAGAATGATTACTCTTAGAAAGCACGAGAGTTGAATAACTCAAAATAGTTTGGATTCTCTTGATTAATAATTCTAATTAATTTTATGTGAAATCCACAGGTCTATTTAAAGCCTTTTAAAAGAAGCCATATAACGGCTAGTTCCCATAAATCATGACATTTAATTACACCAATAGACCCCCTATATCATAATAATTCATTCCTGGTAAAATTCACTTAAAATATCTCTTAAAATATTCAATTAAGTCCCTCAAACGTTTACTTAAACTCAAATCGATAAGATAGGAAGTATTAAAAGGACCAATTTGAAAAACACTTTAATTTCGTGTACCAAATCTATAGGGATATTCAAATATTAGTTGCATATCATAAATAACATTAAATCCCTTAGATATCTCTCAAATCGTAACAATAAAACGGCTAGTATTTGAATAAATCCTAAAATTCCACAAATCCTAAAATATCTCCATATGTCGACCGGCCAATTCAGGATGTATCCAAGCCAAAAACTCTTCGCCTATCGGTCGACTGCCCATACATCACCTATCGACTGGACGATTTAGAGAGTTTTATAAATCGACCTATCTGTCGACTTGGAGATTCATAGAGTTCATTATCTGATCACAAGTTGACTCACCTTTCGACCTAGAGATTCAGAGACTTCTTGTTTTAAGCTTGGGTCGACCTCCCTGTCGACCGAGAGATTCAGCAACTTCATTTATTAATCATCGATCGACTTACCTGTCGACTGATAGATGTTGGAATCCTCTCCTGAATTCGTTTTAAATCCAATTTCATGGACGTTTTTTTTTCCCTTTAACCAATTTATTTTCTCGGTTAGCTCCACTAAATCTTAAATTCAATTTTAGTCAATTATCTTTATTTCTTTTTCAATTACACATAGGAGCAAATAATTTAACTAATTAAGATATTATAAAAACACGCATAATTTTAAAAAATATTTTGTGTCTTGTGTGATCCTAACTGGGATACATTAAGAGTCAGAATTTAACCTAAGTTGTTTTCCCTAAGTTCTTCAATTTCTTCAAATTCTTAATCTTCCATCATCTTTGTCTTTATCTTTAGCATTGTCACAATATCTTCATGATCAGTTTCATCACTAGAACTTATAAATTGAAACACTCAATAAATCCATTAGTTTCACTAAAAATATCAATATTTAATTGTCCATCAAAATCTTAAGATCAACAATGGGATCACCCAAGTGGGGGTCAATGAGAGAAGGCTCATTTAACAATTTTTTATACTCATCCAAATTCTACATTCAAGGTGTTTTCTACAATAGTTTAGATCGAATAAAATAGAGAAAGACCTACATGTACATTTAGATTTTCTCTAAACAAAATTATAACTGTCATGATTGAGCAAGAAATAACTTAGCTAAACCTCATCGTCAACCTGTAGAACCAACAAAGAAAAATCACTTTTACAACTATTGGACTTTGGTCGGGTCCAAGGTTGATAAAATTTAAGATTCCACAAATTTTTATAAGTGTTGAGTCTTAGTCGCGACAAAAGTTTGAGCAATTCTGCAAGTTTTGGCTTCTACTCAAGTAAATATCCTAAAATTAACTCAAGAGCTTATAATTTTGCTATGTGTGAAAGTTCTACTCGGGAAACATAAGCATGCGAAGCTGATGCAAATTAAAGAAAGCACAATTATTTCATTAAGCTTAATAAACCTAAAGGCATTACTATGTGTCCCCTTGAATAGTTACAAAGGAAAACAAAAATACTACAACTACAAAGTTACAATGAAAAAATAAAACTAGACCTAAGGCATATATTGAGTAAACTCAGGTCTGTAGCCCCAAGGACAGAAGCAGTAACTTTCTTGGGGATGTCAATAGGAGTGGATGATTGATTATAATCGCCAACATCGAGGTGCTTGGCAATTTGTTGGATCGTGGCCTCAGCAAGGAGTCCCCTTAATTCATTATCATCGAGTGTTGGTTCTTCATTAGGATCGTGCGTAAGAAGAGGTTGGGACAGATCAATCCTAAGGTAGAAGATCCCAGAAAGGTTAAGGTTAGGGTACCTTCCCAAGATCCTTGCCTTAGCATCCTGGAACGCTAGGCTGATGTACTCACCTTGTATGTCGTCCTTAAGGTTTTTTTTGTAATCTTGGGAATACTTTCATTCCTTGATGGTTTGAGCCTTTAGCTGGGCACCCCAGGCTTGCTTAGCCTCAAGATCGACCAAGGACTTCTCCAACAGTGACCGAGATTGATCAAGGTGTCGTGTCAAGTCATCCCTTGCTTTCTTCTTCCTTATGCTCTCTTTGAGGTCGACTACCCGATGAGCTCGAATTCCTTCACGGTCTTAGTTTTGGTCCCAAGCTTAACCTTAAGGGACTATCTACCTTTATTCAACCTTGTAGGGTCGATGCTCTCCGCTTCCCACTCCTTAATAAGCACTGAGGCTCAAGCGAAAGCCTACACAACTTAAAATGCACAAGCTTTAGTGAAAAGCAACAATGTTAAAGTTTTTAAAAGAAATAAATCCCTCGTATTATTACCTTGGCGAGTGATTGAAATAGACTATCCACATTCTTGGGCTTTTTGCTAAGCCCAAATAATTTCATGGTCTCGAGAAAGGACATGAGCCTTTTCCTAGGTCTTGAAAACCCTAGAGACTTGAGGATAGATGACTCGATGTTAAAGTCTGTTACCCCATAAACTCACAAAGGTAGAGCTTGAGTTGCAATACTAACCAAATGGTAAGGCTGACAAAGAGTTGCGAGATTAACTAGCCATCATCCTCTGTGAAGTCTTGAATAGGACCTCAGGAGGCTATCTAACCCTTTCATTTCTTTAGCCCACTTGCTTGGAGAAGTTTCCCTAGCCCTTTTGGGTGGGATTTCTCAGATCTCTAATCCATTCGTCAAGTATTTGGTCGGCGCCGTTCTCTTTTGCACTAGCGTGGGCTTTGGGATAATAGCAGTAGTGATCGAGTCACCTTTATTGGTGACAACCACCTAAGTATCTACAACTGTCTCATTTTTTATCATCTCCTCTAGGAATCTAGGTGTCAAAGCCAAATCTGCAAAATTTATTATCGACAAAAAATGTAGAATATTAGTAATTGTAGGCCCAAGGCTAACATAATAAAATTATTATTACTCTACTGAACATAAAAAAGTACAAGTATTAGCTCAGTTACCTTCTTACTTGATCTTCTCAGGATTGGTCTCAGTTCAAATCACAAGATTGGTTAGACCCTTGAAGTAAAGATGGAAGTAGTACTTGTAAAGGTGCGATAGCTCGACAGGATCTTGAACAAGAGCAAAAGTCTTGGAGTCAACTTCTTCAACTGGGATCAACTTTGGGGCTTATGTGAACCTACCAAAGCAACATGAAACATTGATTAGTGCACAAAAAGAAAAATACAAAAGTAAGAGTGTGAAGAGAAGGAGCTCGAGACGTATAAGGTTTTGTCCACTGCCATGGAATAAAGAAGGTATTTTGCTTGCTATCCAGACACTCCCAGTTCCCACTGAGCATGAACCACTTTACTTTCCACCCCTTGTTATTCTTAGGGTACTTCAGGATCAATTTGACCCTACTAGGTCAAGTTCAGAAATAGAACTAGCTCGAATTTGGCACCTATTTTTTCACTAGATGGAAACAATAACATAAAAGAAGATAGGTCGGTGTAATGCCATAAATTGACATATTATAGAAAACCCTACCATCATCCTCCAGGAATAAGAAAACATAAGAGAGGATAGACGTTAAACCAATTCAAGATCTCTGTAATAAAGATAAGTAAGAAAAAGCCAGCTCCCCTAACCACCACGTCCTCATAAAAGGCGATCTTACCCGAGAATCGATCATGGGTCTAATGGTGAACCTCCATAGGAAGAGTTATCTCTACAGGATCTGATATATAACAATTCTTACGAAGAGAAACCAGGTCAGCCCTGACCATTAAGGATATGTAGTCCTCCATGGGATCTTGTTGGCACTTTAGTTGAGGAGGCACATCAGCAACAAGAGATGGAAGGCCAACCTCACCTTGAGCAAAAAACTCAAGATGAGATGCCTTGCTCTGAGCAGAAAACTCAGGTGCCTTGCTCTAAGCCGAAGGCTCAACACCTGCATTGGTATCAGACCTAATGGAAGGCCTAAAGCTGTTGCCAGCACAAGATCCCGAGATGGTAGCACCAAATGACTCAGCTGCCTCATCGAGGTTAATGCTAAGTGAATCATCCATGGGATGGAACATACATCCTCTCCTAGGCATTGACAAAAAAGACAATTAGAATAAAAGATAAAATAAAAGAAATGAGCAATAACCACCAGAAAGAAAGATGGAAGAAAGAGGAAAAAAAGAGTGAACTTAAACTCAAGATGACATGGTGAAACACAAAGGAAGGGCGGAGATAAGAAGATTGGATAGAGCAATTATACAAAGTCTTACCAGAAATAGAGAAGCATCATCGTCGGAATGCTGAACCAGTTGCCGGAAAACTTAAAAGATCTCTTGAAGTGAAAGATAAGAAAGCTCAAGAATCTCATAAATGTTAAATACTAAGATTTATTTGGCAAATGATTGTCTACTATTACTACATAAGTGAAAGGGTGCTTCCAGTCCAATAATGCCATGCATTAAATGCATGGCAGATTTTTGGGGGTGATTTCGAAATGACACAACTTTAAAAAAATTTATTGGGCAGTAATCTAAAATATTGCGACCAATTGACATTCACCCAAGCTTTCATCTCGGTATTTGGGTTCATCCACGAGAAAGTATTATTGAGTTCCTTTTGCCTCAAACCTTAAAAATCTAGGGCATCTAATGAGAGATGTTTCCTACCAGCTCCATAGGCTAACACATGGAAACATAATCCCACATAACCTCTGTTGAGCCAAAACCTTGTTCCAAGCATAATGGGTCCACAACTGCTAATAGTAACTGAGGATGCTACCTGATACCAAGGATGCTGAGCATAACGTACCCCAACGAAGACTCACGCTCGGTTTCCTTACAGTCCCACTCTCAGAAAGCTGATGATGGTGAAATGGTATTACGTCTCAGGCTTTAACTCAAGCTCGGGAGTCGTTAGAACTATCCGCTACATATATGGAAAGAGCAATTGCATTTAATTGTAGTGTAATGTTACCATAGTCCCATAATCCTATTAAATTCGAGGGATTAATAGTAGGGCTGACAAATCGTGGCACCGGGGCATGTTTCGTATCATGTCATGGTTTGACATGAACACAATAACATGTAACATGCACATAACACGATAAGTTACCGTGTCATAAAATCAAAACACGAACACGACATGAAACTTATCGGGTTGATGTGGCATAATAAAATAATTTATCGTGTTACACAATAATACAAAAATGTATCTGGTTGACATGACACGACACAATAATTTATGGTGTTACACGACAACACAAAATACTAACACAACAATAAGATATCGTGTCACAATAATGACTTATTTAACTCATTAAGCATTAAAGACATGTTAACACAATTTATAAAAGAACAACTCCATTTTGTTTTGGAATTGTAGGGGTATTGGCAACCCTAGTACCCTTGCTAGATTAAAACGAATTGTGAAGTCTTCGAAAGTTTTCTTTGCCGACATTATTGACCCATGGGTTGATGATTCTAACATGGGGAGAGTTAATAAGGCCATCAAGTTTCAGAACGCAACCTCTAACCAAGGTGAGTCAGGCAAAATTTGGGTTTTGTGGAAAAATAATTTGGAAGTTCAAATTGTCCGTACGTATCACCAATTTATTGCTTGTAAGGTAGCTTGGTTAAATATGGAGTTTTTGATTGTGGTTGTATATGCTAGTTGCTCTCAGACTGAACACCGAACCCTCTTGGTAGGATCTTTACATTACGACTACCGCAGTTTCTATTTCGGTTATTTGGGGGGGAAATTTTAATGTTGTTCATAGCATTTTAGAGAAATTGGGCCGTTTAACCCCTTCTTGGAGCGCCATGCAAGAGTTCAATGCATGTATTAACCTCGTTGGGTTGGTGGACCCCCCATTCACAGGGTCAAAATGCATTTTTTGTAATAATCGTTAAGGGTTGTCTCGTCAATATTCTTGGTTGGATGGAAATTTGGTTTTGTCTACAATTTGTAATTCGTTCGATGGTCGGGTTCAATACTTGGAACGTATTAATTTGGACTACTACCCATTGATTCTTTACTTCTCCTATTTTTCCTATAATGGTCCGAAGCATTTTCGTTTTCAACGGATGTGGACGTTGCATGAGGGATTTCTTGACGTTGTTAAATCTGCATAGAAGGATTCTCACCAAAACCCTTTGGTTCGTTTAAGCAATAAAATCAAATCAATGAGGGCGGCTCTCAAAGTTTGGAATGCTCAAACTTTTGGGAACGTCTTTGTTATGTTAAACTCTTGCAAGGATAGGGTGGAAGCTTACAATTCTATGCTTCAAACCAACTGGTCTCAAAGAGTTTTGGACTTATTTGATTAAGTCACTATGGAATATAATAATCTTCTTAAGAAATAAGAGGTCTATTGGAAACAAAAGTCTCGAGAGCATTGGCTAGCAGAGAGGGATTGCAACTCCAAATTCTTTCATACATCCATTAAAATGCGTAACTCTCCTCTTTGTTTGTCTACTATTCTCCATGAAGATGGAAGTAGCTTGGCAAATCCCTATATGTTTCATGAAGCTGCTATTGAGTTTTTCAAAGACTTATACTCGTCTGCCTAGGTTTCCTACTCCGACACTGTCTTTGATTCTATCCCCCAAATGGTTACGGATTTGGAGAATGATATGTTATTAGCTCATTTCTCGATAGAGGAAATCAAAGATGCCCTATGGTCCATTCCCATTGACGGTGCTCCAAGTATGGATTCTCTCTCTTCAAGTTTTTTCCAATCTTCATGGGATATAGTGGGTAAAGATGTTTGGGAAGCCACTAATTATTTTCTTCAAGGAAATCCCCTTCCTACTACTTTCTCTAGCACTTTACTGGTTCTTATTCCGAAGAAGTCTCAACCTTCATCTCTAAAAGATTTTCGTCCGATCAACTTATGTAATATTTGTAATAAAATCTTTTCTAAGGCATTATCTACAAGACTGGCATCCCTTCTGCCCAAGTTGATTTCAAGTCAACAGCATAGTTTTGTCAAAGGCAAGTCCATCGCCGAAGTTATTAGGCTCAAGAACTTGTCAAAGATTTGGGCAAGGATATTCGTGGTCGTAATGTTATGATTAAACTCGATATGGCTAAAGCTTATGATCGGCTAGAGTAAAACTTCTTAATTGACGTGCTTAAAAGATTTGGTTTCAGCTCGGGATTTATTGCTGTTGTCTCTAGTTGTTTTGACTCGACTTCTTTTTTCGTGGCGTTTCAAGGGGTTTATAAGGGTTGGTTTCCTGCTTCTAGAGGATTGCGTCAAGGTGACCCTATTTCGCCTTTATTGTTTATTTTGGCTCAAGAGGTGCTTAGTCGGAATATCTATAAGTCCATGATAGATGGTTGGGTTCAACCTTTTGTTACTAAAAGACGTTATCCTCTGGTTTCTCATTTGATGTTCGCAGATGATATCCTCATTTTTTGCAACGGGAGTTCTTAGAGTATTAGAAATTTAATGAAGGTGCTGGAAGAATATAAATTAGCTTCTGGCCAACTTGTGAGTACTCTGAAAAGTAATTTCTATTTACATTAGAACTGTCCCAATACCTGTCGCCTGGCTATAGGTCTTTCAACCGGTTTTAGCCAAGGTTGTTTTCCCTGCACTTACCTTAGAGTACCCTTTACCTATGGTCATCTTAAAGTGAGTCATTTTGCCGATCTTATCAAGAAAGTGTCAAAGAAGGTCGAGGGGTGGAAAGCTAATCTTCTATCTTGTGGAAAGCTAAACGGGTTCTTTTGAAGCATGTTTTATCTTCTTTCCCTCTTCATCTTTTGGCTTCTACCTGTGTTCACAATAGCATCCTGGATGATATGGAGTTGATGTTTGTGAATTTCTTCTGGGGTCAGTCGGATTTAGGCAAGAAAAGACACTGGGTGGCTTGGCATAAAATATGTCAAGATACCTCTTCCAGTGGTCTTGGTCTTCGTAATCTAAAGGATATAAAGATGGCATTTTCTCTTAAAAAAATTTGGTCTCCGCTGAAAGGGAATTCTCTCTAGTGTGATTTTATGCGCTCCAAATATACTAATAATCTCCTGTTATCGTTATGGACAGATCATATTGGGAGTTCTAAAATTTGGAAGAATATTCTGTTGGCTAGAAATACTTTCTTGCAGCTATCGAGATGGAAGGTTGGCAATTGCAAGCACACTCGATTTTGGCATGATGATTGGGGCCTTGGTATCCTTGCTGATGATCTTCATTTTTCCAACTCTTTATTTTCTGTCAAAACTTGCTTACAGGACAAAGAATGGTTATCCTCAGATTTAGAGGATGAAGTTCAGGAATTCTTGGAGGGCTTCCTCCCTTTATTATCATCGGACTCTGATTCTCTCATTTGGATTCTTAGTGTTAATGGCGTCTTCTCCATCAAATCGGCTTGGAGGGCTATTAGCGGTGAGGTGACCCCGATTGATCATTCTTTTATTCTTTGGAATTTGCGTTTACCTTTGAAGATTAAGATTTTCATGCGGCGGCTTTTGAAGAACAAAATTGCAATGGATGATATCATTCAGAAAATGAGAGTATTATTGGTGTCAGGTTGTCATTGTTGCTTCGTTCGATCCACTGAAAATCTCCAATATCTTTTCTTGGAAAGTGAGGTTGCTTATAAGGTTTGGTGTCATTTTAGCTCCTTCTTTATTATTCCTTTTATTCCTCAACCTTTAATTCACCGTATTAAGTTATAGTGGAGTAGATTAAAAGGGAGTTCTAAGTTTCATAAACTAGGTGCTTTGCTTCCGTCACTGATTTGCTGGGAGATTTGGTTAAATAGGAACCGAGCTACGCATGATAATATTCCCATGTTTGATAAATGGATTATTTCCAAAGTCAGGAACTGGGTAAAGGAATTGAGTCCATTGACTAAATCAAAGTCGGTTTCATCCTCTTTTGAGAAGCATTCTTTGGTTCTTTTGGGTTGTTCGATTAAGCAGATTACTCGGCGACGTCCCCTGACTTGTTGTTGGTCCCATCCGCCTAAGGGGAGTTTCAAGCTTAATGTTGACGGTGCTTTGAAGAGGGAGACCATGACGTCTTCTTGTGGTGGTATTGTTAGGGACAGTAATGGGGCTATTTGTTGGGCCTTTTTTTCTCTCATAACTATCAGTTCAAGTTTCCTGGCTGAGTTCTATAGGTTGTTCTTGGAGATTCAGGAAGCTCTACGTCTGGGCCAACTTCCTCTTCAGGTGGAAAGTGATTCGCTCGCTTTGGTTCATTCAAGCAAGAAGGACAGTCCAGTCTGGTCGATCGCCTATCTCTGGAACACAGTTTGGTTTTGGCTTTTATCATTTGACATTCAGATTTCTTATATTTATCGAGAATGTAATTTTGCTGCTGATAGTCTAGCTAACATTGTTTCAACTAGCTCTAAGTTGTTTTCTATAGGTAGTCTCTTACCTCACATCGTAAATTCTTACGTTCGTGAGGACAAAGAGGGTCTCCCCCGTCTTAGGTTGTAATTTTTCACTTATTCAATAAAGATTTCGTTTTAAAAAAAAAAAAAATTAACGAAAAAAAGTAAAATTAGGGTTTAAGAACATATTAGTAAGACTCATATATATAATATGGACTAAACTATAATATTAAACAAATTTAGAGAATGATTACAATTATTTATTAGTATATTTTTTATTTTAAAAAACTAATTTATAAAATTATCATGTGACCTATTATATATTTTCTTATTGTATAACCTAAAAATCCAATTAATTATTATCGTGTCATTCACGTCGCTTATCGGGTTGTCAGGTAAACATGAAATTCGACTTGTTTCTTATCGTGTTTATCATGTGCGACCCGATAACGATCTATTATCCAATAATCTAAACACATTCCTAAAGTGCTATTGCGTAAGTATCCGGTTTGCCAGCCTTAATTAATAGGGATTAACCATGATTTATGGAACACTTGCCAAATAAATCTTTCAGCAGTACTACCCATGATGCACTGTTTTGTGGAAATCATAATATTGAGGAAATCACATTTCGAATCTCAAGAAAAATCACTAGAAATAAAATGATGAATAGACTATCTTTGATTTCATTTTTAATTGGGTTTTCAATCTTTTAGTTGTGTTGTATATTGTTTTGTATCTAAGTAGGAACAAAACAAGAGGAAATACTGAAGGCCACCTTCAGTTGTTAGAAAAGTTTTAAAGATCTAGCTTAGGTCACATTTGATTAGTGTTATTGTCTCTCAACTTTTCCTCCATCCCTTAAATTTTGAAAAAAAAAAAAAAGAATTACATCTAATAAACAAAATTTATTTCTATTTACATTCAAGAAATTTATTCAAAAAATTGAGATAAAATATATATTCTATTTTTGTTTTCGATCTTGTTTGAGGATTGGAAAAAAAAAAAAATACACACCGCGAGATGATTTTTTATTTTTTTTTTAAACTTGATTTGATCTCATATAAAAAATGTCCTCTATAATTTGAATACTATTTGGAATATCACTTGTCATTTTAATCTGTTATTATTTTATTAAAAAGTAATTCTATATGTGTGCACCTATTCTTGAAAATTGTATAACCCTTGAAAGGATAAAATAAAAATAAAAATTCAACTATTATTTTTTAGTATCAAAATTACTAAATGATGATAACTTTTTCTTTTCTTTTCTTTCTTTCTTCTTCTTCTTCTTTTTTTTTTTTTTTTTTTTTTTTTTTTTTTTTTTTTTAATATACCTAACAATCCTTATGATGTGATGATTTGTTCCTACTAAATACTTCCATCAACATTTCCGTTTATGTTCAATACCGGCCCACCCGATTCCCCATTCCCATTCCCATCCCCATTCCCATCCCCATCCCTCTTGTTCGATTTTTTCTTTCCAGTTCTTATTCCACTTCTTCGATTCCCATCCGCCGCTGCCTTAGTTCCTCAAATTCACGGTGAACATTAAAGATCCTCGCGACAATTCCCATCCAAAAAAGCCTATACATTTCCATTTACTCATTTAACTCATCTGGATCTACTCCCTGTTCATGGAAACCCTAATTAGAGGTTGGAGCCTTTGACGACGGTGAGGCTGTGACGATATCTTCGCGGTGTTGTCTGTGCGCCTGTGTTGTGCGAGAGTGAGAGGCTAAAAAGTGGGAGGAGCTGAGCACGTTATAGGTAAATTATATGTGTGCGTGATTTATTATTCAATTTCTGAATTAAAGCCTTGGGTACTCGATTATAGTTTAAAAAATGCATTGTTGATTATTCTGTAGAGTCTTGGGGTACTCTGATTACAGTACCCGAACAGGATCAAATCGTAGTTGGACCGATTGAACCTGATCCAGATCCATGCATCCCAGCCACCCAATTTTTTTTGTATTTCTCCCTTTTTGGGTTGAAAGGGGGTAAAAAATAAAAACAAATCTCGAATATGTCGGACCGGGTCTGGTCTCACCCAAAAAAGTTCATCCCAATCCTACGAACACCCCTTGTTTATAGGATACCTTAATTTGCGGAGTGAGTACCATATGTGTTTGCAAGAAAAATACTTCTAAATTATTAGATGATTGTCCCAAATATATTCAATGTTTTGGTTGTCAAATTATACAAGAATAATCTTCGTATCACTAGCTTTAAAATTTGATGTCATATTCAACATGGTATGAGTTATAAGATGAAAAATATATGACTACATTGTGTGGTGGTGTTACATATAATATGAATTGCTTGTAAATTAAGGTATATGTCTTCCGCAAAGCACACAATCATAACTCTACTCTTTGTTTGTGTGTTGGATATAACATTCGTTGAATATGATGCTCGTTATTTGTTGGAAGTTTTTTTTGTTTTTGTTTTTGTTTTTTTTTTTTTTTTTTTAAGGGAAAACTATTAACTCCTGCAGATCTTTTGGCGGTATTTTTGTCATGAAGGTTTTGGCCCTTTTAAAATTGGGATTGAATAGTTTAAAAAGTCAAGTCAATGAGATTAGTTGTTTCAACGGTGAACAATTTATATTAATTGGTAATTTGCTTCTTAATATAGGTCTGCCCAATAATTTTTCCTTAAAATTAAGGTTTTTACCTCCGTTCTGTTCTTAAACATGCATTAACCCCCCACCACCTGCTGTCCCCACCCTTCTTCTCATTCTTCCTTACTCTCTCTCTCTCTCTCTCTCTCTCTCTCTCTCTCTCTCTCTCTCTCTCTCTCCATAGCGGACTACTGCTGCAGATCTCGACAGATCCATCACGTGGATCTGCTACTGATCTGTTTATATTAGCGACAGTAGCTCCGCCCGCGGATAGAGAGGGAGAATAGTAGAGGTGGGGGCCGGCGGATTTTTTTTTTGGGGGGGGGGGGGATTGTGGGAGACCCACGGGGTAGGGGTTGCGGAAGCAGGGGTTAGGGGGGAGAGAGAGAGAGAGAGAACTTTGTCGTCGTCGCGCTTGCGCGGGTGATTGTATGGCCAGGGAAGATGGGAGAGGGAGGGAGAAGGGAATGAGACAAATATGTAAAAAAATAAAAAAGTTAAAAATGTATATCAATTGATAATTTAAAAGATAACATAAATTGTATATTTTGTTTATTGTTTCTTCAAAACAACAACAAAATAAAAATATTAACCAGTCACATCAATTTTGGCACGAGAAACCTTACAATTTTATGTAATTTTCCATTAATTAGTCTATTCTAATAACCAACTCAAACACAATGACCTTTTGTTAGAACTGTCAATTATGTCCAGCCCCATTTACGAAATAGCATTGGCATTGCCCAATTGTGTGAGATCTTGACTGACGGAGGAGAAGAGTGCATGACAGATTCAGAGAATCTCCTGAAGGAATTATGAGAAAGTGTGGAATACTGTGAGATTGAGAGACCGACATGATCGAGTTGATAGAGATTACTTGTAGAGAGAGAACCGAATATCATTGGAGGAGGAGAAGCTGTTGTTTGACGGATTAGGGTTCAATTGGAACTTTATTTTTTTAGAAATTTCACAAATTGAAACATTTATTGAATAGTATTTTCTACTCAATTGAAATTCAGGTATGTTTACACTTTACACCTAATTCTTCAATTTATTTGTGTTTTTCTCTTTTTCTTTCACTTGTAACTTTTGTTACAAAGATCTTGTCAATTATGTTTTCACTTTTCACTCTTCATAGTCAGAGGGAAATATTAGTTCGGTAACCGAACATCATCTGCAATTCTTATTTCCCAAATTCGCTTGTGCACCCTCTCTCTTGATATGAGATTAAATATATGCATCCCTAATTTAACAAGATGCATAATTCGTCCTCCTTTGGCTAGTGCATCGGAGTGATTTTTATGTCTTCAAATGAATAGAAAATTTGGCAGTTGAACCGAAATGCTTACTAGGATGCATCTCCCTTGAAATGCTGTAAGATTGTCAAATTTACCAGATTAAAAGAGAAATGCTAATAAAACTTGATAATACAAGTTAGTTGTTTTACATCACAGAAACAGGGAAACACACGCTCTCCTGCACACACGCCCGTACATTGTATTAGATAAAAATATTAGTATTTTGTAATATAATATTGTAAGCCTCACGATGAATTGTCACTTTTACCGCAGATTATATCAAGCCATCCCTGTTGTTGGGTGGTGATTTTGGCTGACGGTTTGGAGGTGAACATGTTTTGGAGAGAACGGGAGAAGGTTCACAAGGAACAAAATGGTGGGCCGCCATGTGGGCAGGTTCGTGTGCTTGTTGTTGGTGACTCAGGTATCCAATTTGGTAACAGTATATTCTTCCTTCACTACGGTTACAATTATTATTCATTTTTCCCCTTCCTATTTTTGCTAAACTTCAAGTTTTTTCTTTTTCTCATGGTAGATTTGTTTATGTTGAAACACTTGTAATGGGAAGTATTTCCCTCTATCTTGGAGTGCCGGAATATTGGAGTTTTCCCCGATTAGGTTTTTCTATCAAAAGTGAATTTTTAGTACCTGATGTAAGTTGAACAATCATTTAAAATATTTAAATTAAAATGATGTAGCAGTGGTTTCCGTTTCCCATCCAGACATGATTTAGAGACTAGTTCCTGAAAGAAACCTTCAGCGATTTAAGTTATATAAAGTTGAATTATGAAGAGCTTTATGTTTTTCAGGTAAGTGATTATTTGCAATTTCACAATTCACTGGATATATGTGGTCCAGTTAACTAACGTACAATCTTAAAACAGTTGTGGGATTTGAGGTGAGACTGATGATGTCAAAATTGATGATTGCAATCCAGGATTATGATTTTAGGAGCCAAGAATGTATCTTATGATAGTCGCATAAAAAGAAACCTGTACTAAATCGTTGTTCTACATATAAAACAGAAAAATGAAGAATTATATTTATATGTAGGTAAGACTCCAAAATATGTTTCGAACCATTGGGGGGTTAATATTGTATATGATAATTTGAAAAACTTAAGTATAATATAGGAAATGGTCTTTCGAAAAGTTGATGGAGGCAACTGCCCCCTGCTAGCCCCCTAGATCTGTAGCCGGAAATGGACTCAAAGAGATGATTGAAGTATTGCATTTTAGGAAACATTAGGTTTATTAAATGTTTGCGGTCAAAATTCCTTATATTTTATTGAGTTATTTAAGTTTTTATTCCTTTAATTCTGTTTCCCGGAAAAAGATCCTTGTCAAACACCATTGCTTGCTTGGTTGCTGATCGAGTCGGGAGGGCCTTAGTAGTCCTAAAGTATTTGGTTCAAGTCAAAGCTTGTTCGGGTGCCATAAGATCTTCTTAATACTCTAATCTCTTGAGGGGTTTAGAGGGTTGCATGAAATTCAGCAGACTACTTGCATACCGCGAGCTGGATTGTGCGACCTTAATGTGTTTTCACAACTAGTTCTTTTTTATGTAGGTTACTTTCTTTCCCTGGAAAATAAAAGAAAATAGATTGAGAATGACCTAGAAGCTTGGGCGTACTATAATAATATAAAGAAAAGAAAAAAAAAAAAAAGAAAAGAAAAAAGGAAAAAGACCTTACGCAATGTTTCAATTCTAGTTGGTGTGGACTGGTCATTTGTGGCCACATTTTTATTCCAAGCTATTGAGACTTGTTTAGATTTTGATCTTGGGAAGTGTGTATCATACCTAATCATATGACTAATTATTAGAAGGATTATACTCTTATATTTCTAAAAGTATCACAAATAGAGTACCAAGGCGAATTGCGAAATGTAAAAGCATTCAAAAGAACACTACTTGTGCGTACTGTGTACCACGTACCTAGTTGTTACAGGGTTAATTTCGAACCTGAAACTTCCGCACCTGTGATGGCCTAGTTGCGCACCAATCAATCAGTTGCGCTACTGTTTCGAGACAAGACCGATGTCAAGACAACCCGACGCACTCAAATGCATTAGAAAATAGTATGAAACACATAATTATAGCCAAAGCCAACCTCATTTTATTGCTCAACTGAAACAAGGAAAACACACACTATTCGGGTTAAGGGTTGTAGGAACTATACTCCATGCTAAACATTGGTACATAATTTCGAAATAGATAAAAGGAAGATAGGAAGTTGATACCCTCGATTGCTAAGAAGAACATGGTCTAAAATCATTGGACAGTTGTGTTGGCCAAAAGTGCAGGGCAATTACTCAACTAAATTTGTGGCCAGAATCAGTAACTTCCCCCCACATGCTGGGCACATGTCCCAACTATCCGTACTTAGCCAATTTTCGCATGCACTAGCTAAACATCAGTAACACCAACTGTCCAGCTAACTTTGCCTTTCCTGTTGCATCTTCATTGTGTCGTTGCGCCCCAACAGCTCGTCATGCCGTATGCATGTTTCTAACTAGAACGCACTGTTGTGTTCTAATGGTCTATCACGCCGCCCACATTATTGATCAAAACGTGGTGTTGCGCCCATGTTTTGCTCACCTTGCCTTGATTCCATACCAAGGTCTTCCATTGGTTTCATGTTGCGCCCATAAAACTCAATCCTAGCACAGCCCCTATGATTGCATCGCACCACATGCCAACGCTATAAATGTTCAACAGCATCGCCCCATTTTGCCAACGTTGCCCTGCACTTCGTTCTAATCCTGTCCAATGCCTACCAGCAGTCCAGCATTGCTCAACAAGGCCCCATTTTGCCAATGAGTGCCGACGCATGTTGATGTTTGTTGCTTTTACCCTGTTCCAAGGTCTTGTCCGGTGTCATGCTGCACTCATGGCATTGATCCTGGTGTTGTGCCTAGGATCTCCTTGATCTTAGCTTAGCAACGCCCAATGCCTATTGGTTTGCCCCACAACGCCCTTGTCCGCCTACTTTTCTTGCCTTGGTTTTTGTCTCATATTGATATGCTTAGGTAAGCTTTACCCCAAGCTTTCCACCATGGGTGAGCCATGCCTTTCACCCTACCTTAGTGTACCGATACCCCTTAGCACGCCTTGGTACTTTGTCACGATGAGCGTCTAGAGGGAGGGGCACCCCCTTATAATACTTTAATTAAAAAAACTCAAATGGTACCAATAGACATCAGAATGTCCAAGGAGTCATAATGGAGTCAACAGTGGACCTCAGCCCACAGTTGACTCCTTAGCTTAACCAAATGCCTACGTTTTGTACGAAGTTACTCCAACGTGACACCACGGTGTCGACGTTTCACTAACCAACACTTGTCCTCACCCAACAATTGTCTCTTTGGTTAACCCTCTTTAATTAAGAAAACTCGAGTGGCACCAACATATATTAGAATGTCTGAGGAGTCATAATAGAGTCAACAGTGGACCTCAACCCACGGTTGACTCCTTGTCTAAATTGAATGCCTATATTTTGCACCAAGTTATCCCACCTTGGCACTATTGCAGCAACGTTTTGCTAACCAACACTTGTCATTGCCCAACATTCGTTTCTTTGGTTAACCTCCTTGCTATTTCCGTATCAATGCCTTTGTTTGGTGCCACGCGCACCACGTCCGGTTAAAAAGCACACCAAATCTATGTCAAATCTTTTGCTAACATTGTTAGGGTCTAACATTAGTACACTAACATATTGTGTCCCCATACCACGTACCACAACGAATCAAGACCCATGTGACATTGGTTAAGATAGATCAAGTTGAGGACTATGTATGTGTACCTAGAAGAAGGTTGCAATGCGTACCGTAACCCAAGGTACGCTTGAACGGATGAGAGTAAAAGAGCAAAAGGCTATGACAATGATGGTTGTGCCATTGCATCCGCACCCAAGTGGGATGCGCTTATCGCCCAAGCGTACCAAAGTCTTCCGAGTACTGCACCACGTATGTTGTCAAACTTCGCTGCATAGCTCACCCCCTCATATCCCTTCAAATGAAAGAAAGGATGCTTTGGTATCATTGTATTTACTCCACCAACAACTACTATAATCCCTAAGTCAAAGTCTACCAATCGCAGCCTACAATTTGCTTGCGTTGAATTCCACTACCGGTTGTTTTGCTGCTTCTTTCAATCTAGTTATACCCGGTCCTTCTTCACCCTCTTTGTTGCAATAGCCTTGTTACCAGATGATGAGGTTGTTTGGTTGAATCACTGTGTTTCCAGTGTTATTTCGTCATCTGCGCTCAAGCATGCAAAGAAAGCTCTACGATCGTAACCAACAGAAGGTTCTTAACCTGCCCCTGACATCATCTTTCACTTCTTTGCCAGATCTTTGAAGCAAACAAATCACTCTTTCCTTATCTTTATATAGGGTCTTTTTCTGCCGTTCGGGCTTTCCCCACCAAGGTGTAATAAGTCTGTTCTAGCTAGATCCGAAGATTTTGATCCATGATTTAGTAATCCACAGATGTTGAATCTCATACGAAGCCAAATCTGCTGAATCAGGAGAATTTACGTTTCCAGGTGATGTGAGTTGGTATATAACCAAAGGAAGAGCAGAGGGAAAACTTTACCAGAAGAGATCCGACCCACATTCATCGCAAATGGACCAATCATGCCACTTGTTTCCCTAATGAGAACATTCTCCGCCTTGCACCTTACCTCTTGGAGAAATATCACTATCGTAACTTGCTACTATCGAGTTTAAGCTGTGGTGAAATGATGGGTACCATACTGCACATCTGGGCCATTAGTGAGTTTCACACGCCGAAATACTTTAGCCGGAAGAATATTCTAAGGCAGCTTTTCTATTTTATATTAATTATCAATTGATTGTAGTTTGAAATGTTTGCTTCCATATTAGTTTGGACTTGTTTTTCCCTTATCGCATTGCAAGGCCCTCTATGAACTGGTGCCTATTATGATCAGGACTTGCACTACTTATATTTCATCAGTACATGACTGACTGGTTTGTTGCATTGGCTGGATTTTCTCTCGATTTCTATTGTTCATTCTTTTTCTGGACTGTAGCACAGCACTGAGATTTTCCTTTCAATTTGTCAACGTTATTTGCTGACCACTTTTGTTTTTTAATCCGCTGTCTATGAGAAGAATAAATCTTGTATTTAGTTAGCAATGTTTTGGGCTTTTTGTGCTTCATTTGGGTGCTTGATTAGTACTTTGCCTCTTAGTTTATGATGCATCCTTTGTGTTTGAACGCCGAATGTAGCACCAAGGCGTGTAGGGAGAATCTCCGTACGCTTCTTTAATTTGCATGTAGATCACAATTTTACTTGACTAAAACATATGGCCACTTCTATAATTTGCATATAAGCTCAATTTACAAAACGGAAATCTTCCTTATATCCTGGTTCATTTTTTATGATATAAAAAAATTAATGTCAATACTGTATTCTGCTAGGTGTTGGGAAAACATCTCTTGTTCATCTTATTATCCATGGTTCTTCCATTGCTCGGCCTCCTCCAACAATAGGTTGCACTGTTGGTGTGAAGGTTAACTCAACATTCTTCTCTTTTTACATGGTTCGTGTGAGCTTAGGGTTGTCGTTTTGACTTTTAATCAAATTTTCCTGTTTGAATCATGCAGCACACTACTTATGGAGCAGCTAGTAGCTCTTCAAATAGCATTAGAAGTGATAATGAGAGAGATTTTTTTATTGAACTTTGGGATGTGTCTGGACATGATCGTTACAAAGACTGCCGTTCTTTATTCTATTCACAAATCAATGGTAAGTCTATCAGCTTTTTAGTTTAACTATCACTTTATTTGGCAAGTTATCGTTGACTTAAGCTTCACTAGATAAAAGTCTAGAAATTTGTAATTTCTATGCATGAACTACAGCGTTCGGTTTAGGAATTTGTAAGTGCGCTTGGAACTCTGACATGGTCATGTTTATCTATGACTAGATATTATCAAAGAGGGTCTTTAGTGTCTTTTTGACTCGCCTTTCTCATATATTTATTTTGCACATGCGAAGCATATGCATCTACCGCCTGTGTGCCATCTATTGGATGGAGTGGGCTCTCTTCCCCATCAGTAGCTAAACATGTGTACATGTTTGTTTTTTTTTCACTTACAACTGAAGTTCTAGAAACACTAATTGCTTTACAACTTGGGTATCTATTACTTCCATGTGGATAAACAGTCCAGCATGCACAAACTGATAAATGTGTGATCTGCCTAAAATTGTTGCAGGCATTATTTTTGTTCATGATCTGTCCCAGAGAAGGACAAAAACAAGTTTGCAGAAGTGGGCAGTAGAGATTGCAGCAACTGGGACATTCTCAGCTCCATTAGGGTCTGGTGGTCCTGGTGGTCTACCTGTTCCTTATATTGTTATTGGAAACAAGTCAGATGTTGCTGCAAAAGAAGGAACAAGAGGAAGCAGCGGCAATCTTGTTGATGCGGCTCGCCAGTGGGTTGAGAAGCAGGGTTTGCTTCCATCAAGTGAGGAAATTCCATTGACTGAAAATTTTCCTGGCAGTGGCGGTCTTCTAGCAGTAAGATTTGAACTTTACAAATGTGGGCTAAGAATCCTTAGTTTATGTTATTTATAAATATTAATGTAGGTATAGAAACAGATGAAACTGTCTATTATTTGAACAAAATTATTTTAGTGAGTTTTATTTACATGGCCTTCAAATTAACAGTATTATTTTTTTGTTTTAGTATTTTCAAAAAACATTGTAACTGAGTGGTTTTAGTCTCAAGAAAGAACGCCTTATTTTGGACTTCTTTTATCTCTATGACATTTGATATATTTGTGCATTTAACTGCGGTAGAAAGAAGCAATCACTTTGATTGTCGATTGTTGCCTGTCGTTCTGTGTTTTTTTAAACAATCTTCCAGGTTGCTTATTTGAGTTTTTACAACTCATAGCTCTCCATTATTTAAAAAAGAATTGCTACCTATTATTTATATTATAGTTTTCCTAAATTTGTTATTGTAAAGATTTTAGCTTGCTCTACTGCAGGCTACTATTTTTGAGAAAACTCAAAACCGAGTAATTTTTAGCTGAAAGTGTAGATGATAAGAAATATTGTATTTGAATATTTGAAGGCGTGTGAGCCAGCCATTCATGTACTCTTTGTTCCCTTTGTCTTTATTTTACAAGCTGCTATGAGGTTTCAATGATATCATTGGGTGGGAGTATTTTTGAAAATCCATGATCTATTCGAGGAAAAATTGTTACTGTTTATTGAGTTGCTGGATTTTATGGTTTTTTTTTTCCCTTCTAATAGATGCGGTCATTGTTCACATTTTACTTTGGCCTCTCCTTTCTTATTTTGAATTACATATTTGGTGTTAGATTAGCTCAACTACGAAAGTTTGAACAAGTGCAGACGTCCAAGGACCATTTGCAATTCCTAAATGAAATTGCATGACTGAAAATGCGCAACTCTGTGCAGTTTATTCTTTTAATTTGAAAATAAATTCAATTGTAAATATATGCTATATGTTTTTAATGTAATAGTTATGGCTATAATTGAAATAGCAGTATAGATATGGTTTGGAGTTGTAAACATTAAATTTGTCAGGAAAATAATATTTAAATTTATGAAGCGGATTTTAGGAAATAAAAATAATTCACATATGCATGAAATTAGAACGTGTATTTAGACCACAATCCTCTTTTCCTTACTATACTCGCATTGATAAAAGAAAGGACATTTGCTAGTTTGCCCCCCAATTTTTTGTCTTCACAACTATGATTTTACAGTGTCTTGGGAGCTGTAAATAAGTTTGATGATATTTTTTTTCCCTTTCATTATGAAGAATAATTCCTTTATAGTTGCTTGGATTTTAGGATGTAGTAAAGTTTATTATTTTGAGTTTCTATGTCAGATAATTTGATTGGTCAAATTCTTACAGGCTGCAAAAGAAGCAAGATACGACAAGGAAGCTATAATGAAATTTTTCCATATGGTCGGTATTCTTGTCCTTCTCTAGTTCTTTTTAACTTAATTATTTTTTGTGGGCCATCATCTAAGCTTTGTAGGATTTCTTCTCAGTTGATTAGGAGACGATATTTTTCAGATGACTCTGCTGCAGCAAATGCATGGTCTCCCCAAGTTCATCAATCATTACCGCAGATGAATGAAAGACTGAGCGGTGAAGATCATTTATACAAAAGTACAAGGTATTGACTGGCTACTATCTATTAACTTTCCATTGATGGCGCTTCTGAATTTTTAAGTCCATATTTTTTTGGCACTGCACAATTTTATCAATCATTCATCTCAATGGAAAGATGATAAACTCATTAAGGGTGATCTGTAAATGAAGATGAATAAGAACAGCAGTTTGACATTGGGGCTGATTGGGCGTGGGCCAAAAAATCAATAAGACCAAAAATCTTTTCGCTTCATTAAATAGTGAAGGAAAATTTTGATACTTTTTTTTTTTCTCCATATTTTCATATGATATATAATTAATTTTCGTTTGTTTTTTTGGATCAAGTGTAAAATTACTGTTGTTTTATGTATCTTCTGGTATTTAATTGCTTTATGTGATTCCAATTTTTTACTTGGATTTTATGTCATCCAGTTTTGTAGGTGGTGATCCTTACAAGTACAATGTACTCCCTCCTCTGCCAGCTCAGCGTAATCTAACACCGCCTCCCACACTTTACCCTCAGCAACCGATGACGACGCCTGATAACTATAGCATCCCGAGATTCGGATTGATGGGCTCCCAGGAGATGACCAATGCAAGATCAAGGCGTTCCGATATTAATGTTTGATTTAAAAGCATTTCTGTTTTGTTTCCTTTTGGTTGTTGCTTGTATACAGTTAGTTCCATTCATTCTTTTGACTCAACAATTGAGAGGTTTTCTTGATACTGGGTGTTGAAATTTGTAATGACTATAGTGTATAATATGAAATTCAATGGCAATTCATTTTTCTTCCCCCCGCGACACACTTCCTAACCCTTTAACCCTTTAGGAGAGCGTGTGTGTGTGTGTGTGTGTGAGAGAGAGAGAGAGAGAGAGAGAGAGAGGTTGGGATTCAACAATGATGCTCGTATTCAGGACCCATATAACAAAAGTAAAGAAAGATGTTTGAGAAACACTTACAATTTGGCACATCATCAACCACATATTAGAGAAACAAAGCTAATTTTAGAAGATTACAAAAAATAATGCAAAGCACATTCGGAAGAATCGGAAGAATAAATCAGGGTGCATTATTATAAAGTGCACACTTGACATTTTTCTTGTAGTTCATTTGATTACCAAAATCCACAATATTTTCTTTCACCCTCACTTTCTCGAGTCAAAGAATTCCAAAACAAGAAGTTAATATAAAAAAATGTTTTCTATTCTCAATGTTATACACCAAAAAAAAAAAAACTCTTAAGATAAGATTGAAAAGCATATATAGGATCAATCAGAGAGAAGTTCTCTCTTTGTCTAACTTGTGAGAAATAAATAGAACAAATAATTCTCAATGGTTTCAGTGGCAGCTAAAGTACACTTCTATTTGGTTTTGGTTATATTAATCATCCTCTGCTAGCATTTGACAAAAATGTCGCGGTGACTCCTATAGTCAAAGTAAGTAGGGGGGTTCAGTGTTGGGTTTGATAGTATATACATGGGGTAAAATGTTCATTTCTTAAATTATGTGGTGGTAAAGTATAATTTTAATTTATTTTGCTTGCAATTGTGTGAATCCGTTGGTACCAATGACATTTCCTACCAAAATCCTATGACAACTATAATTTTAATCACATTTAAAAAATTAATTAAATTTTACCAATTATGTTTCCGGACCATATAATGGTTTCACTTAACACTATTCCCAAGAGTATTTTACTTTGAATATATAAATGTGCGAAATGACACCCAATATCTTATCTTACTGTGCAGGGTTTCTTTATTCATTAGTAACATGGGTTTCATTTTTCTTTAAGTGTTCTCCATTCATTTTCCGCTTATGAAAAATATGATGTAGATGAGGCAAGATCAGGAAATGTGAGAACACTCTTAGCCACAATTAAGAGGACTTTGCAAGGGAAATGATTGGATCTTTTGAAACAACGAAATGGAGGAGGTTGAATATGGGATAAGACTACTGATTTTGTGGAATGAGTCCACAAATTAAGTTAAACCACTCCTACGAAAACAAGTAAAGCACAATTATTTAAAAAATTAAAAGATAAAGATTTACATGTCAAGTAAATGGCAGTAAAATTAAAGAGCCTAAGAGCTAGAGTTGTATTAAAAGTAAATTGACATGTAAAGTAAATGAGTTTAAGGGATAGAGAGATACACTAAAAGTAAATGACACAAAATTAAAAGCTTACAAACAACTTCGAGTTATCCTCGAAGAATCTTCCAAAGTTCAAAGATTTTATGTCAGTCATTTTGATTTAAGTTACATCAAGAATTTAGCAATATAAGTGTTGTTTTACCTTAATTAAGACAAATATATATATATATATATATATATATATATATATATATATATATATATATATATATATATATATATTTGCTTAAAAAAATGTCTTGATCATTCATATTGTTTTTTACTGTTTGTCATTTCATCAACTCATTATCTTAGTTCACCATTGATCCAGACTAATATATTGTAAACATATCTCAAACACAATATTAGCCCAAACAAACATCCCAGTTAATTGAATATCAAAATCATCAAAATAGGATTTGAAGCTTTTAGGATTAACAATGTTCTCCTTTTTTATGATGAATATTAACTTGATATTTTCTTACAAAAATAAACCGTACTCGCCCTGAATATGAAGTTTGACCAATTAAATACGTAATGAGAAACATGTTTAGAAACCAAGTAATTAAATATGCAATTTAAGTATAAATGTATCGATAAATCCAGTATGAATACATAATGAATAAAATATTTAAAACTTAATGATATATGCCATAGGTAGCCACCACCACCAGGATACTGTTCGGAGCAAGTTATGATAAACACAATTTGTGTAGTCGGCATACTACCTGGACCTACCCAAGTAGTAGGAACCATAGACCGACTGACGCACCCCATTTTTCCAAAATAAAATAAAATAATAATAAATAATAAATAAGCTTAAGGTGAGGGGTTTTTTAAAGCGCCGATTTAAAAAAAAAATACTTATGCCGTTTTTAAAAAATAAGGAGTCGACACCTAGCATTGGATTTAAATGGTGTGCTAGGTTACTGAATTTTAGAAAACAAATTTAAAAGGCCTAAGTAAAAATTGACTCTAAAAAAAATACGGTCAAACCAAGATTCATTTAAGGGCTCGGGAGTTGGTTACACTCGGGGAAGGTGTTAGGCACCCTAAGACGCTCGTCCGAAAATGGTACCTTATGTCCAATTAAGTCTAATTAGTTTAGTCCGAATGTTTCATTTTATTTTTTAAAATCAATCCCTTCTTATAAAATATTTTTGGTATTTTCATAAATTAGGTGTGACAAGTTTTTGTATTTTTTGGAATGTTCCCCCGGTATAACCTCTTATCGAATATTTAGAAATGGCAGTTACCAAGATGTCCTCATATGAGGACAAAACTACCAAATACACATTTTTTTAAAAACATGTTACAAAATAATCCTTTTGCCTTTTTGTGACAATTTTACCCCTCGTGTTATATTCAACACGAATGTCGTGTTATATTCAACATAATCTCAGATCGTGTTATATTCAATACAATTTTGTGTTTAATATAATACAAGATCGTGTTACATTTCAATTTTTTCAATCAAATTGATAATACATCTATCCTACATTCGTGTTACACTCAACACAATCTCGTGTTGAATATAACACGATGTCGTGTTACATTCCAATGTATTAATTCAAATTGATAATTCATCAATCCTACATTCATATGCTTGATTTTTATCAATACAAACCAAATTAATTCAACCAAATGAACTCTAAAATTCCATTCAAATCAACCAAATCAATCCAAACAATTCAATCCAACATAATCGAAACAAATCAATACAAACCCTAAAAAATACCATCTTAAATAACCAAATCAATACAAAATTGCGATCCAATTTCAAACTTACTTGACTTCCTCCGCCATTCCTCACTCCACCAGCAACAAGAATCAGGTGAAATGGAAGAAAATCATGAATCGAAGCTTCGTCTCTTCCACAGTCTTATAACAATCATTGAATTGGATCGTTTTCCCCACTAAATTAAGAAGAAATTCAACATCTCAGCCTTCAAATTTCCCCCTATTTCCATTTCATTGCATTTCGATTGTCTTCAACTCGTTCTAGGGTTTCGATCTGACATCAATGCAACAGCAATTGCTCGTCGTCGTCTATGTATATTGGCTGGAACGAGGTCCAATCTAGCCATCTCTAGCCGTCGTGCCACCATGTCTCTGTCCACCATCACCATCGTTGCTGAACCCTCGCCAACTATCTTCATCACCACTAAACCCCTTCATCGTTGTATCAGGTGAGAACTTGGGAGTGAAAATGGAAGGGGGAAAAAAAGAAGGGAAGGGCAAAATTTCACTCAAACAAACCAAATAATTTGTTAATGAACCCTGAATCGAAAGCCCTAATTTCGATTTTTGAAATTGGAATGAAACAGAAGAGAGAAAAAGAGAGAGTGTGTGTGTTCTTACCTCCTCCAGCTAGTCGGTGATGGTGAGGATAGAAAACAGAAAGCGATGGAGAGCCACTACTCATCGGAGATGGAGAGCCACTGCCCGTGGAGGCTAGAGATGATGACAATGCGGATGGAGGCTAAAGACAACGACGAGGCTAGTGGAGACAGTGAGAAGAGAACACGACGACGATGGAGATGGAGATGGAGATGACGATGGCGGTAGAGAAGAGACAGTGGCGAAGAAGAAGACGCAAGAAGAAGAAGTGAAGAGGAAAATGATCTCTCTCGAGAGAGAGAGGCTCGGAGCAATACAACATTATGAGGGTGATGAACATACAAGGAAGTGAAAAAGGGTAAAATCGCCACTTTATAATACTTAGGAGTATTTTGTGCAATCTAGCGTTTTTAATGGGACTATTTGGTGCAAAAAAAAAAAAAAAGATTATGGACTATCTTGTAAATTTGTTGATTTAATAAGACTATTTGGTATTTTTCCCTATTAAGAATTCGATAAGGATAGTCCCCAGGGGGTTTTATGTATATTTCTGAGAGATTTTTTTAATTTAAATATGCAAACTAAAAATAGGTAAATAATAATGAAAACATGAATGAAAAACTAACATCTATTTGAGTTTTATTTTTTATGCAAAAGCAACCTAAAAAAAAACTAAACGGTTTGGTTTAAATATGTCTATGCAAACTTGATATGAATATGAGAATCAAATAGAGAAATACTACGTGAACTAACTTAATTAGGCGTGACAATGATTTAGTTATTTAATAAAAATATAAAAAATATAAGCAGTGCACGTGTCGTGACTAGATATGAGAAGTAGTATGGATTCAAGATATAAAAAAAAAAAAAAAAAAAACTATATGTATAAGTGGTGATAGTGTTCTAAATATGCCGTCTAAATTATATAAGAAATAAACATACTAAGCGGATGCAAAAAAAAGTCTATTTTGAATTTGCTCAATTAATTTAAAGAAATTCCGTTTTGAAATTTCTTCGAATTCTATGGATATGAGAATCAAGGGAAGATTCGCGGAAACAATTTTATCGGAATTAATCTTCCCGAAACTTAAACGAAATCCCACGAAAGATTTATTGAGGGAAAAGAATTTCTAAAAGTATTCATTTCTAAATTCCACTCGAGTCAGGGAATGGAAACGAAGCCACAGAAAATTCTCCCACGATTTATCGAATCGTCAGATTCACCTTAAGGTTCGTAAGGATCAATTCCTTAAAACAAAGATTTTATTATTTTTGGATTTTTTATTTTTATTTTTTATTTTTGGGGTTTTGATAACAAGAATAAAAATAAAATAAAATAAAAAATTATAGAAAATAATCAATGAAACATCATTCACCTAACACTCGGGGTTAAACTCAACGCAAGAAACCCACCCTTCCGTTTTCATTGGATCATCAAACAAGTTTTTTTTTTTCCTATTTTTTTTTTTTTTTTACAAATTATAAACACACACAAAAAAAATGCAGAAATAAAATAAATAAAAAAATAGCAGGTGTCCTCATTTAAATGCTCAAAGGTTCAGATTGAGAATGAAAAACCTTATCCTGACGTTTTTCATCGAGTCATTGGACAAATAAATAAATAAAAAAATAAAGCTTGCAGGAATTTAAATTGCGAAGAGAATAAAATAAACTGAAAAAGAATTAAAAATAAAAAAAACATACATTTTCTAGGCCAAGAATCCCGATACTCGGACTTTTTCTCTCTCGCAAACAGCTTCTCGAAAGGGTTTACGATGAGAATCACTCTTTAAGAGGTTTTTTCTCTCCATTTATAAATGTCTCCCAAAGGGTTTTTCTCTAATTTTTTGTATGTCTAAACTATAAGGAGGATAGTCTTATTTATAGGAAGAGTGTAGAGTGAAAAATCCTAGAAACCGTAGGAAACCCTAATCCCAATTCGACGGGAGAAAGGAAACAAAACCTAAAAGGAAAGGGAAAAGGAAACCTAATCCCATTTTGACAAGGAAAGTTTTTCTTTTCTATTTTTTTTAGTTTTATTTTTTTTCTTTTTTTCTTTCATCTTTCTTTTCTTTTTTCATTTTTTCTTTTCTTTTCTCTCTATTTTTTTTTTATTTGTTTTGGAAATAAAAATAAAATAAATTTTAGATAAAGTACAATTTTTTTGCGGGACTGCAAAAATGTCTTGTCTACAGCTGCCCTTCTTTATCATGCGAGTTCCACTTGCTTGACAAATATAGGAGATTACATCATTTTGAACGTCTCATTTTCTGATTTTTTTTCAAAGTGCATTTTTCAATTACAGAACAAATAAAATAAAATGACTCGTGACTATACTCATGACGAACAAGTGTCCGTTTAGAGTAATAACAAAATGACTCATGACGATACTCATGACGAACAAATGTCCATTTAGAAGATCGATTAAAGTAATAACAAAATGAAAAGACTCATGACGATACTCATAACGAACAAGTATTCCTTTAGAGCAATGAAAAAATGACTCATGACAAACAAATGTCCATTTAGAGGATCGTTTAGAGTGATAAAAAACAGAGACGCGTGACGATACTCATGACGAATAAGTGTCCCTTTAGAGGATCGTTTAGAGTAATAAAAAAAGACTCATGATGATACTCATGATGAATAAATATCCGTTTAGAGGATCGTTTAGAGTGATAAAAAAAATAAAGACTCATAATGATACTCATGACGAATAAGTGTTCGTTTAGAGGATCATTTAGAGTGATAGAAAATTGATCAAGCCCTAGTACTCTTGGCTGGGGGACAAAAGAAAGTCCAGAGGTATAAAATATGCCCCAGCTTGTGGCTGGAAAAAAATGAGAGAGCAAAGATATAAAATGTGCCCCAGCCTTTGGCTGGAGCTGACTCACAGATGACCGAACCTTTACAAGTTTCCTATGTACCTTAGTATTACGCCGAGGATTAGGTTTAGCGTAGTTCACTGGACACCCCTTTCAGGGAAAAACGAATACCTGGATGCTCATTTAGAGCTTTTAAATTTTCTGCAGTAGGAGTCTCCAACTGGAAGGTAAGAGGTCTCAATGACAAAGAAATCCATGCTCCCAGCCTTTTTGAAATCCCTGTAATGAACAAGAAAACACTTCCAAAACAAAACCTTAATTTGAAAAATTGTTACCTTTTTTACTCACAATTCCATTCCCCCCTTTCACCTTAATCGCTTCGGCTGATGGTGCTTGGATCAGAGTGATTTTGGGAGATTCTTCCATTTGAATTTAGAAGTTTCTCTTTCCAACTCAGGGCCCGACATGCCTCGGCTGATTCAATGATTTTTATTTATTTTTTTACTTCTGAGATTTTACTTTTTAACTTAGGGGAAGGCCTAACATGCCTCATTAAGGTCTCTTTAGCTTGCACGACTGGATTCTTATCTTTTCAAATTTCTAGGTGCTTTGATACTTGAGGTTGTAATACTTCTGCATGCTCTGTATTTTCTCAAGTCCGGCAAAACTGATTTAGTCCAAAAAATAGACAAATGTCGAAAATTACTAAAGGAGCACCTTCAATGTCTGATATGATTTTTTGTGAGATCTTGAGTCGAATTGCAGAAGAATATGATTCCAATACATTTCCCGACCATGACCAATGTTTATTTTCACAAATTCTGATTTCATTCAAATCTATCAAGTTCTGATCTCAAAAAACATTGTTTGCTTACCAAATTGAGTTGAGGCGAAAACCTTGAACGAATGAAACTATCATCTTTCTTTCCTATTCTAATCTCTTCCATATTTGCACCAACGCTTCTTGCTTAGTTACTCCACATTTTCATTTTCTTTTTTTCTTTTCTTTTCTTTTTCCTTTTTTTTTTTTTTTCCTTTCATTTTTTTTTTAAATAGATGATCGAACTTATGATGGTTCAAGGGCAACCGAGCTTATCAATGAACTTGATATTCTTTGCGAATTGAGACCTTCTTGCAACATTTGAGAGTTTCTTCATTGGGATCATTGTCCTAGGATGATTGTGTTCCTTTTTTGCCATTGGGTAACTCAAACAGCAGGAGAACCAAAATATTTACCCCCAGTTTTATCAAATCACTAAAAAACCACCGGAGACAACTTGATCAACTTGCAACGATATATAAAGGAATCGTTAGGGAAATGGAAGTCAATCTTGTCTTTTGAATCCTTCGATACTCTGGAATTGCTGTCGGATTCAGTTAGGGGCCTTTTAGATCTCACCATCGTTTGGTTGAACATAACTTTTCTTTGTTGCTATTCCCATTAGATCGTGGTCTAGCTCTGTATTGAAATTATATACTTGCATCCTCTCTCAGTAACATCACATACAATATATACAGGCAATTTTGGGCACTTGAAAAGTAAGATTCAAACATTAGACCACAGTTTTGGATAAACAACATTGCATTATTGAAATTTAAAAATTTCATTATAGAGCAAATCATTTTCCATCCAAAATACCAAAGGGATGGAAAGGTGAGTATATGAAACTCCCAATTTTATCAAAACTTCTAGTAAATTGAAAGAAAACAAGAAAACTTAGTTTTGTAGCCTTTAGATTTTTCAAATCGAGCCTCAAGCATATGACTTGCTCCCATCTCCACCAACGTTTTGGTAAAGATTGACTTCACCACTCCCTGAACGTGCATGCTTAGGAAGTGGATTCTTCTAACAGTTTAGTGCACTAGTCTCAAGCTTTTTAAGAAACGTGATGGCTCATGTCCATATGAACTCTCGGATCTTGTCCTTTAGCTGAAAGCACTGCTCGATCGCATGTCCTCTAGTTCCCAAGTGGTATTCACAGAAAGCATTCGAAGCAGTTGCTTTACTCCTAGGCTTAAGTTCATATGATGGAAGGGGTGTCAACATCCCCTACTTCAAACAACTCCGTTATAACTCGATGATTGAGATCGGAAGGTCTGGTGGTTCCTCATTATCGTTCCTGAAGTTTTCCCCAGTAGCACAAGGTAGATAACCTTGGTGGTATTTGGTTCTTGGCATTAAGGTATAGTGAGGAATTTGAGGTAGAAGGTTTTGGTTAGGCTGATATGAGGGCGTATGGTAAACGGGTATTTGGTAGACTTGAGGGTAGTATTAGAGAGTGCGATTTTGGTAAGGGAAAAGTACATTCTAGTAGTAGTGGGGACGGCTTTGGTAATATGGCTGGTTCTAGGGGTAATATTGGTTTTGATGATTTTGAGAGAGGTGGTTACAATATTTGTTGTTTTGGTTCGGGTTGTTTTAGGGATAAGAAGCTTGGGGAAAATGACAACGGCTACCTCATTTTCCTTCTTCTTTGGCGGGGCTGACCTCTTAGTCAGATTGGGCGAGGCCCCTTCAATCTTTCCGTTTTTTATTCCCTCTTCTATCACATCGGCTTGTTTGATCGCATCGCCGAAAAAAGTCACTTCTATGCTCGATAGATCTTGATAGAACAGTGGTGTTTGGATCGACTTGAATATCTAACTGAGCCTTCTCGTTAAGCCTGGGGACAACTTTGGCAGCCTCCTTCCTCCAGCGGGCAGTATACCTCTGGAAACTCTCATATTTCTTCTTCAGTATCAGGTAGAGAGTATTACGATCCGGCACGACATCCTTATTGTACACATACTGCTCACAGAAGACTTCTACTAGATCCTCAAATATTTTAATCTACGGCAGGTCCAAGGTCATGTACCAGCTGAGAGTCGGTCCTTTCTATGATCGCTGAAACATCTTCAGGCAAAGGTCTTTGTTCCGAGCATAAATTTCCAATTCTTCCTTGTAGATGCTGACATTTCACTCTGGGGGTCCAGTGCCGTCATACTTAGTGAACTCCGAAACTATGAAGTTTTCCGGATACACCACCCGGGGTGGTGCTGACAACTCCTTGTACGCTATTTTCCTGGATGGATTCTTCTTTTTAATTATTCTATGGTTTTCTCCAACTCCTCCATTTTCAGAACCCAGGCCAGAGGGGGTCCATTATCTTTTTTTCTATTTTTTGTTTTAGTGGCCGGGGTCGGTTGATTACCATTCGAATCGTTTAGTAGAGTAACGACCCTCTCCGGGTGAATGTTTGTAATTTGTGTTTTACGAATTACAAACACACACAAAAAAAATGTAGAAATAAAATAATAATAATAATAATAATAAAAAAAAAAAAACAGCTAGTGTCCTCGTCTAAATGCTCAAAGATTTAGATTATTTAGAAAACCTTATCCCGGCATTTTTCTTCGAGTCATTGGACAAATAAAAAAAAATAAAGCTTGCAGGAATTTAAATTGCGAAGAGAATAAAATAAATTGAAAAAGAATTAAAAATAAAAAAACATACCTATTCTAGGCCAAGAATCCCGATGCTCATATTTTTTCTCTCTTGCAGACAGCTTCCCGAAAGGGTTTATGATGAGAATCACTCTCTTAAGGATTTTTTTCTCTCAATTTCTGAATGTCTCCAAAAGGATTTTTCTCTAATTTTTTGTGTGTCTGAACTATAAGGAGAAGGGTCTTATTTATAGGAATGATGTGGAGTGAAAAATCCTAGAAACCTTAGTCCCAATTAAATGAGGAAAATAAAACAAAACCTAAAAGGAAAGAGAAAAGGAAACCTAATCCCATTTTGACAAAAAAATATTTTCTTTTCTATTTTTTTTTTAGTTTTATTTTTATTTATTTTTATTTTATCTTTCTTTTCTTTTTTCATTTTTTTTCTCTATTTTTTTTTTTATTTTTTTGAAAATAAAAATAAAATAAATTTTAAAATAAAGTATAAATTTTTTGCGGGACAGTCAAAATGTTGTGTCTACACCGACCATTAACTACCAGATATAAGACAATGTATCTGGTTGGCGACCTATGAGCTTGATCATCAGTTCTTATGAGTAGCATAAAGATGGTTCCTAAGAAGGTGTACGTATTTGGTTAATCAATAATATCCTATTTCTTCATCACAGTCTCTAATTTCCGAACTTTTCTCATGTGGAGCACCTTGAAGGGGTTGTTGCCCAATGACCAAAGAAGCATGGATTGAGCTTGGGCTGTCGAGGGTAGACCCTCTAGGATATGATCCACCAATATAATACCTGATCCACCAATATACTACCTGATCCTCGGTGCCCATTAGCCGGCCTTACTAGACTTTCCAACTAGTGGTTGTGATAGGTCGCCGGCCATGATTGTTTGCCCGTCAAAAGGAGACAGACACGGGGCGTAGGAAATGGTTGCCTTCTTGGATCTTAAGGAAACTCATCGACGAAATATAAGAGTGGTCTCCAACTATGGGGTGAATCGGAGTAGAAAATAGATAACGAGGAGTAGGCCTCTCCAAAAAGCTGGAAGCTTGTGGGCTGCCCAAAGCACATTGAGTTAGCCCGGCTCGAGCCCGCACCCATAGGGCTTCCGGTTGGGCTCAGGCTTTGAATATTTTTATAGGAGGTCGGTCCAAAGCCCAAGCCCGATTTTCAGGCTATAAGAGGCCCGAGCCCGAATCTAAGGCCGGTTAATTTTTATATATATATATATATATTTATATATTTGAATTTTTAGATTTCAAAATAGTTAAAATACTTATTTTACAAATGGATGAGGGGGAAGGGATTTGACCACTAAACCTCTCATTAGAAAAACAATCTTACTAGCCACTAGGCTACAAGCCTTGATTATGCAAAAATATCTAGTGGAAAGAGTTAAAAAGTAATGTTCAATTGTCAAAATAATTTTAAATTTTAAAACATTTGTTATCATTTTTTCAAAAATATTTCTCTTTAACTAAATTAATTTTAAACTTACTATATTTTTTTCACTTAATTAATATAAAACTTTTTTTTTTTTTTTTACTTTATACTATATATTTATTTATTATTATTCACTTAATACCTAATATTCTTCATTGTCTTCGATTATTTGCTCTGTTTCGGTAAGATTAATCTAATTTCTTACTATTATATTATTGATTATTATTTTCAATTGTTTATGTATTCATATTTGATAATGGCTAACATGAATTTTAATTTGTCTCATTCTTTAGATGAGGATCGAGAACTCAAGAATTTGAAGTTGGATTCTTATCATCAATTCAATTAGATCCAAATGATATAAGACTTTATCAATATATGACTTAATATTTTTTGACTTCATGTATATAATACACACACACACATGTATATTTATTATTATTCACCTAATATCCTTCACCATCTTAAATTATTAGCTCCATTTTCTGTAACATTAATTTGATTTCCTACTATTATATTATTGATTATTATTTTTAATTATTTATTTATTCATATTTGATATGACTAATCTGAATTTCAATTTGTCTCATTATTTAGATAAGATCTTTGAGGATAAAAAATTTCACGAATTTGAAGCTGGATTCTCATTATCAATTTAATTAGATCCAACTAAAGTACAATTAATACCCCTAGTACTACAACTTGTGCATCAAGTCTTATATTCAATTCTAAATTTTCTTTTGTTAAGTTTGAAATTTTAAATAGAATACCTATTTTATTTTTTAAACTAAAAATAAATTTTAATAAAGTCAAAAAAAATTAAGTCTTATATTAATTTATATAAATTTAATTAAAAAAAATATTTTTGAAAAAAAGATAACATATGTTTCAAAACTTAAAATTATTTTGACAATTGAATATTACTTTTTAACTCTTTCCATTTGATATGTATGTGTAACCAAGACTTGTAGCCTAGTGGTTTGAAAGATTGTCCTTATAATAAGAGGTCTAGTATTTAAATTCGTTTCTTCTCAACCATTTGTAAAAATAAAATATTTTAATTATTTTGAAATCCAAATATATAAAAAAACCTGAAATTCGGGCTTCAAGCCTGAGCCCGAAGCCCGTAGATCTGAAATGTGTAGGCCTATTGGACGGGCTCAGACTTCTTCAATTTATGTCTGACCCGGCTCGGCCTGAGCCCGGCAATACCCATTGACCAGTCAAAGCCTAATGGGCTTGGGCTAGGGCCCAGTTGAGCTTTAGGCATTTTAGGCAGGGTAGGCCCGGCACGACCCATTGCCGACCCCTAATGAGGAGGGGTGATGACGGCCTGATCAGCCTGTGGGCTATTGTAAAATAAAAATAAAAATGAGAAACGATAAGAAAAGTACCAACCAACAAGCACAAGGCATTGAGGAGCTTTGAAGATTTGCTATATTGGAAAATGGTGTAAGAGTAAAATGAAAACCCCTTTTATAACTCTGGCAGGAAGATAAAGGGTCAAAAGTGTAACAGTTTGAATTATCTCAATTGACGAGCCCAATATGACATGGGACGCATGTCAAAATACTAGGGGGTAGAAGGCAAATCGACAATTGGGAAATTGTCCACCGGCTTGAGCCCTCATTAGCATCTAGGACGGCCTTGCTAAATTGTCCACTGATTGCCATAGTCAAAGATCCTTGCAGAAGTCTTCACTATCCAGCCCTCCGTCGACAATGCTCAAGAGTGAAGGGCAACTGATGAGCAATATATCTTCAAAGCCATATGCACCACTTAAGAATCGCCGCGTGTCAGTAGAGTACACATCGCTGAGCATATTTGACTGATCAACTCCAACTGGCCACATGGCAGAGGGCATCGGTAAGACCTTCATTAATCACCTGACAATATTTTCGTTGGCCGACAAGGGCCATCCAGTTACCGAGAACCTCTCTCGTTCATTTGTTTGTGTCTACCTGCCCTGGTCTAATCAGTGAGGATCGAATAGTCTCCACAGCCTCCAGAAGAATCCCTACACTCACCTAGGTTGGGCCCTATCTCTTATTCCCTCTTCTAGCGCTATGGTCTATTTAGTAGAGAAAAAATCAAAAGCCTAAAGACCTAATCATGCCACAAGCCACCCGATTTACCATACGCCAAACTACATTTGTAATTCGAGCTTGGAACCATAATTTGATAAGGCTAATCCAATATCTCTCCCATAAATAGTAGGGCAATGAATGCATTAGGTAAGAGAAGTTCTTGTTTAATACACTGGAACTCCTATTTTCTCCCGAGCATTTACTTTCACATTGGCAAAGTTCCGCTGGGAATGCGCTAACGCCTCTTTGTGTAGGTTTTTTCTCGAACTCCAAATACTTTGTGTCACACCCCACCCTAGGCCCCAACACTGAGGCTATGCGTGACCTCGACTTGATGTTACTTAACTAGAAACAAATGAATATGTATCATTTTATACAACTGAATATATTTTCTTTTTCTAATAATTATACAACCCAAAATTCAATTATTAGACATATCCACTATTCCACGACAAAACTATAAAAGTCCAATCTTTCGATACTAACACCTACCCTGATTGCCTCAAAAGTAATACCACTCCTTGACTCTATTTAATGTCAGTAGTGGACTCGTCTCTACTTAGAGTACTTGAGACAAAATATTTTATCGGTGTACTGTCTTCATAATATAAAAGATATTTATAGATCAAATACATTTATCAAAACCATTTTCCAAAATATAATATAATCGCATACTGAGCATAAATAATATCCCACGACTATCATTATAATAAAATAAATACATTTAAATCAATTAATCAAATTACTTTGATATATAATAAAGTACCTCACGCATACTTCCATACTAGCCATAAGATTGTTTTACCACATGATCAAGAGTTATAACAGTACTATAACTTGTACAACTATGCAATCTAAGATTTCCATCAGTGTTAGGGTCATTCAATATCTCCAATGATAGGGCAAACACGTGGTATAAACCACATATCATAATGACAATCATCATCAACAACAACGATAATATATATCAACCACCTGCACGACTTGCTCTTCTGTTAAGTTACAACACAATGTCCTACAGGACATACCCTCCTGTTAAAATCAACAACATCTCATAGAACATACCCTCCTATCAAGATGACACTATGAAATAGTAGGATAATAATAAAAATGACTTTTCATAATCAACTTTTTACTTGATCCATTCTAATTCTATAAAATAGTCCATTTTAATAAATATTTTCTTTTCCACAATTTATAGTACAAAAATTTAATTTGACAATTTGTATAGAAGACAGTGCACTTATCTCGATATTTACACTAGTATGATGTTATCGTCGTGGTATTGACATAATCGGCGTCGCCTGTGAACCTAACAACGACAAGGCCTAAACTAATAATTTATCAAAATAAATCTAATATGACATGAAATGCGTGACACTAAAATGCAATTTTTCTCATTCCCAAATTTTCTTGATTATAAAATTACTTAAAATTGAATGTTCTAGTTTCTCAACCCAATATCAATTTTATAATTAAAATATTATCATTATATTTATAAAATTTATCAACTAATAATTTAGTGATAGAGAAAAATATCAACTAATTATTAACATTATTACTAGGCAATGAAATACTAAAAATATTATTTTAATAAAATCTACAATTTTTTACTTTAAATTAAAAATCATCACAAATTAACTATATCTATACATAAATATAATCCACTATATTATATATACTCTACCCCCCCCACACACACACACGAGTTAAAAAATATACTAACCATATATATATATACACACACAAATAATACACATACTTGAAATAGCAAGAGACATTGCAAAAGGAAAAATCAGAGAGAGAGTAATCTTTGTATATATAAAGATAAACAAAGTGACGATGAGAGACAACCATAGTAGAGAAATATATTTGTAAAATGTCAAACAGTTTGCTGCCTTATTACTTCAATGCTTCATATATATATAACTTTATCCACTTGAACAACTATTTAATATTTTTTTGACAATTTACACTAATTACCTAACAAAAATATTTAAAATGCTATTTAAGCCCAAAAATAAAAATTAACATTATAAAATAACAATTGACCCTTAAAACTTTTAAACGTCAAATTAAAATTAATATATAAATCCTCAAATTTCTTAAAACTAAATTTTGAAATACCATAATAATCTATTAAAAAAATTAAAATTTAAATGTCACAGTGCACCTTGTTATTTTTCAATTATTCTAAAATGCAAATAAAAATATGCATATACAGAAATTGGGTCTTACAATCCTTCTCCCTAAAAGAAATTTCGTCCCAAAATGTAATTACCTTAAACGACAGATGCGGATATTTACTCTTCATTTCTTTTTTTTTTTCCCACGTCGCCTTTTCCACGGAGTGACTGCACCACAATACTTTCACCCACAGAAATATTTTCATTTGTAATACTTGACTTTTATGATTTAGAATCTGTCCTAACTCCTCCACGTATGACAAGTCTTCGTTCAATTCAATTGGCTGAAAAGTCAACACATGCTAAGAGTCTTACACATATTTCCTAAGCATCAAAACCTGAAAAACATCATGCAATATAGACAATTCTGGTGGTAGGGCTAGTCAATAAGATATTGTATCAACCCTTTCTAGAATCTCGTATGGCCCAATATAGCTCGGACTTAGTTTTTTCTTCTCCCCAAATCTCATGATGCCTTTCCACGGAGATGTACGTAAAAATACGTAATTATCTACTTTAAATTCTACCTTACGTCTACGTTTGTCAGCATAGCTCTTTTGTCAATTTTAAGAAATCTTTAGTCTTTCTTGAATCACTTTCACCTTTTTCGCTGTCACCTAAGTTATGTCAGGCATCACCAATTTTTGTTCCTCAATTTCAGTCCAACAGACTTGAGTTCTGCTTTTTCTACCATACAACACTTCATACAGTGTCATTTCAATTGCGGAATAGTAGCTATTGTTATAGGCAAACTCCATCAACGTCAAATAATCATCTAGCTACCAGGAAATTCTAAAACACAACCCCTTAACATATCCTCCAATGTCTGAATTGTATGCCCTGATTGGCTATCTGTCTGAGAATGAAAAGCTATATTGAATTTTGATTTGGTACCTAGAGCAACTTGAAGACTCGGTCAAAATTTCTACGTAAATCTTAGTTCTTTATCAGACACTATGGAAACTGTCACACCATGCAATCTAACAATCTCGTCAATATACAATTTTGCATACTTGTCCATGGAGTACATGGTTTTTGTAGTCATAAAATGAGAAGACTTTGTAAGTCTGTTAACAATAATTGAAATGAAATTATGTCTCTTTTGAGTATGAAGCAATCCCGAAACAAAATCCATCGTGATATGTTCTCACTTCCTTTTTGGGATAGGCAAAGGATGCAATAATCTTCTTGGACGTTGGTGCTCAATCTTGACTTGCTGACAGATAAGACACCTAGTAATAAATTCTACAATTTCTAGTTTTATTCTATTCCACCAATAATGTTCTCGCAAATCCCGATACATTTTGTTTTTTTTTTGTTGCATTGCATACGCTGAGCTGTACTTTAACTCCAAGATATCTTTCTTCAAATCAACATTATTAGGTACACACAATCTATTCCTAAACATCAAGGCTTCATCATTATCTCTAACACGATAGTAGGTTCTCTGACCATTTTTCAGTTCATTTCTGATCTTCCCCAATTGGGCATCTGACTTATGCACGTCTATGATACGGTTAATTAATGTTGGTCTCAAGGTCAAAGTCACAAACAATGATGCCATTTGACCCATTGCCAACTGGACTTGTAGGGATCTCAGTTCGACATATAGGTTAGTATAAACACTCGAAGGTGCGCAATCGAACCTGTTAATTTTTTACTTAATGCATCTGCTACAACATTAGCCTTTCCAGGGTGATAATAGATAGTACAATCATGATCCTTGATCAATTCCATCTAACGCCTCTATCTCAGATTTAGTTATTTCTAAGTAAACAAATATTTTACACTCTGGTGATCAGTGTATATCTCGCAGGTCTCACCATAAAGATAACATCTCCAGGTTTCAAGGCAAACACAATGGCTTCCAACTCCAAATCATGTGTCGGATAGTTACATTAATGGTTTTTTAATTTTCGAGAGGCATATGCAATCATGTGGCCTTGTTACATCAGTACACAATCTGGCCCCTAGTGTGAAGCATCATTGTATATCATAAAGCCACCACTTTCTGTTAGGAGAAAAAATATTGGCGTAGATATCACTTTCTTCTTCAACTCTTAGAAGCTCTGGTTATATTTCTCAGCCCATTCAAATTTAGCTTCCTTGCGGGTCAAACGGGACAGCTATAATAGAAAATCCATGTACAAATCGGCGATAATAACCTACCAATCCTAGGAAGTTTCGAACTTCTATCACACCTTTTGGTCTTTCCCACAGAACAACGGTTTTTACTTTCTATGGGTTAACTTGTATACCATCACCTGAGATAACGTGCCCCAAAAATACATCCAGCCAAAACTCACATTTACTGAATTTTGCATATAATTGCTTCTCTCTCAAAATCTGTAGAAAAATTTTGAGATGCTCTGCATGTTTTCCTTTATTTTGGGAAAAAATCAGTATATCATCAATGAATACAATGATAAACTGATCTAAATAATCCTGGAAGATCCGATTTATCAGATCTATAAATGTAGCAGGGGGTATTTGTCAACCCAAATGACATAACTAAAAATTCATAATGTTCCTACCTCGTACAGAACGCCGTCTTTGACACGTCACTATCTCTAATTTTCAATTGGTGATATCCTTATCAAAGATTTATTTTCGAAAATACCTTGGCTTTCTGTAACTGATCAAATAAGTCATCAATTCTAGTCAACATATATTTATTATGAATCGTCAGCTTGTTTAATTGTCGATAGTCGATGCACATCCTCAAAGTTCCATCTTTCGTCCTTACAAATAGTACTAGAACTTTCCACAAAGAAACACTTAGTCTGATAAACCCACGGTCTAACAGATCTTACAATTGAACTTTCAGTTCCTTCAGCTCAGTAGGTGCCATGCGATCGAGTGGAATTGATATACAAGAAGTACCCAGAAGTAATTCGATAATGAATTTAATTTCCTTATCCACTAGAGACCTTGGAAATTCTTTTGGAAAGACATCGGGATAATCTCTAACCACTGAGATATCTGCCAACTGTACCTCATTCTGACTGGTGTTAAGCACATGCGCTAAGAATCCCTGACATCCTTTCTTTAATAATTTTCTATCCTCTAGGACTGAAATCAAACTGACATGTGTAATGATTTTATCCCCCGAAAACACAAATTCTGGCTCGCCTTGGACTCGAAAAGTAACTTCATTTTTAAAACAATCGATTGTGGCATGATAGGCAGATATAGCAAAACTATACTCAGTATCACATTAAAATTGTGAATACTTAGGGATAATAGCTATGTTGATAATTCCATATCGCCAATGTGAAATAGACTATTTTTGTACACACTATCCGTCAACACTGACTTACTCATAGGGGTCAAAATAATAATACCATATAACAGAGGAGTATGGAATCTTTCTACATGCATCATGAATGTCACGGAAATAAATGAATGATTGGAACCTGGATTAATAAGTGCACATGCATCTCTATCGCATAACGACATAATACATGTAACCATATCTGGGGTAGCCTGAGCATCCTGCTGGATAGTAGCAAATACACGCCCCCGAGTTGGAGGTCTACCGGTCAGTTCTCTATCTCACCCCTGAACACCACTAAAGCTAACACTGTCCACACTACTTGCGGAAGGTTTAGGTGTAGCAACAGGTTTCGGGCAAAATGGGGACGTGTAACCCGACTCATGATGACGAAAACATATTAGGCCTACCATAAAACAGTATCTAAGGAAGTGATACGATGATCCACATTGATAACATATGGTTGTCCCCGTTCGACTAGACATTTGGCCTCTACCTTGCCCTTGTTGACTTGAACTCTGCCCAGGTACATTCTATCGTCACCCAGAATATGATTGTCATTAAACTAGGCTCCTAGTTGTCTGGTCGACTATTGGAGCCCTAGAAAATTTTGGTCGAAGGTATCTGCTAGACGACTCAAATCTACTCTTCTTGTACTATTCCCGATTTTGGACAGCATCCTGCACATCTTTCTCTATTAATTTCGTCGTATTTACAAGTTTAGCGTAATTTTTTATCTATTTGACAGTCAACCTTGAACTTGTATTTGTAAATCTAGTTCTTTTTGGAATCTTCCACATCTCCATTCCTCGGTCTTTACCAAGTCAGGGGAAAATCAAGACAAAACATCGAATTTAATTTCATACTGCAAAATTGACATCTTTTCCTGCCTCAGTTTTATAAATTCCTCTTCCATCTCAAACTGGTAGGATTCAGGGAAATATTTTTCATTAAATAATGCCACAAATTAATCCCAGGCGATCTCTTGGTCTAGAATTAAAATTAATCGCTTCATTTTCTCCCACCAATGTTCAACTTCCCCTTTTAGCTTGAAGGTGGCGAGAAGAACTCAACTGTCATCAGTTCATAGCCTCGAATGTGTGTCCTATGCTCCTCAACCAATTCTTAGTATTTACAGGACCCGCGGTTCCTGTAAAAATTAGAGGATCCAGCTCTTTGAATCTTTTCAAGAATACAGTATGAGGATTGGCTATTTCGGTTTGGGCCCTCTGCTATTCTATCATTTTACTTGTTGCTCTATCAGTTGCGCAACAACCTATAACATTTGCTCGACAACATCCAATATTTCCCGCACCCTATCCCTTTTCTTTAGAGTCCAGAACTCCTACTACTTTTATTTCGACATTTCATATTCAAGATCAGAAATAAAATTTAATAAATAAAAATGCTAACAATGCAACAAACAGTGCATGATACGAAGGTACTATTTAATCAAGTGAAAATAACTACCACACACGTGCTAAACCAACCTATCAAGACCCTATCTTACGGTTCACTACGGACGAGACAACCTAACAAGTCTACAAAACTTATAGCCCAGGCTATGATACCAAAAACTATCGTACCCGAGGCTAGACATGACCACGAATTGATGCTACTCAACCAAAAACAAATGAATATGTACCATTTTATACAACCTAACAAGTCTACAAAACTTATAGCCTAGGCTATGATACCAAAGATTGTTGTACCCGAGGCTAGGTGTGACCTCGACTTGATGGTACTCAACAAAAAATAAATGAATATGTACCATTTTATACAACCAACTTTTTTTTTTCTTTTTTCTAATATTTATATAAGCCAAAATTCAGTGATTACACATATCCACTATTCCACGACAAAATTACAAAAGTCCAACCTTTCAATACTACTGCTTGTCCTGATTGCCTCAATAGGAATACCACTCCCTGACTTTATCTAATGTCAGTAGTGGACCCGTCGCTACTTGGAGTACCTGAGACGAAGTATTTATCAGTTTATTGTCTTCATAATATAAAGACAATTTATAGATCAAACACATTTATCAAAACCACTTTCCAAAATAGAATATAACCGCATACTGAGCATAAATAATATCCCACTGCTATCATCACAATAATACAAATACATTTAAATCAACTAATCAAATTACTTTGATATATAATAAAGTACCCCACACATACTTGCATACTAGGCATATGATCGTTTTACCTCACGATTGGAAGTTATAACGGTATCGTAACTTGTACAATTATGCAATCTAATGTTGTTATAAGTGTCAAAATCATTCAATATCTCCAATGGTAGGGCCAACACATAGTATAAATCACCATGTCATAATGATAATTATCATCATCAACAACAACAATAATAATATATATCAACCACCTACAAGACTTGCCCTCATGTCACTTCACAATACAACGTCCTATAGGATATGTCCTCCTGTTAGGACCATCAACATCCGGCAGGATATGCTCTCATGTCGGGACCACACTATGGCATAATAAGATAATAATAAAAATCAGTTTCTATAATCAACTTTTTACTTGATCCATTCTAACGCAATAAAATAGTCAATTCTAATGAATATTTTCTTTTCCACAATTTAGCACGAAAATTAAGTTTGGTAATTTACATAAAAGACAGTACACTCATCTCGATATTTGCACCACTATTATTGTCGTAATATTGACGTAGTCGATGTCTTATATGATCCTAACAATGACAGAGTCTAAACTAAGAATTTAACTAAATATATAACATGAAATGCATGACACTAAAATGTAATTTTTCTCATTTTCAATTTTCTAAATTATAAAATTTATTAAAATTAAGCGTTATATTTTCTCAACCCAATATTTATTTTACAAGTAAAATATTATCGTTACATTTATAAAGTTTATCAATTAATAATTTAGCTATAGAGAAAAATATCAACTAACTATTGACAACATTTCTAGGCAATGAAATACTAAAAATATTGTTCTAATAAAATTTATATTTTTTTACTTTAAATTAAAAATTATCACAAATTAAATATATCTATGCATAAAAATAATCCACTGTATTACAAATACTCTATCGTGCACACACACATATATATAGGTAGGAAGCAAGCAGTCGAAGGTTGCATGGTAGGTTTGCGGTAGAGGTAGAAGGTATTTCATGCTTCATGGTACTGTCTCTTTTAGATTATTCGGATGAAATATGAGAAAACTCCGTTCAATTCTCAATGGAAACAGAATATTCTCAGATAGCGATAAGTGACATCTTGGCACATTGAAGACCGCTTAGAGCCTTAATACTAAAAGGCCATCATGGACCAAAATCCAAATAGCTCAATCTTGTTGAGAGGTACATCGGCTATCTGCGCGAGTCACCTTCTTCTAGGCTCCACTGGACGACACTACCATATGGTCAAGAAGAAGAATCATGACACACACACACACACAATACTTGAAAGAGTGAGAGACATTGCAAGAGGAAAAATCAGAGAGAGTAATACTTGTATATACAAAAAAGAAATGAAGTGAGGATGAGAGAGAACAAAAGTAAAGAAATATATGTGCAAAATGTCAGACGGGTGAATGCCTTATCACTTTAATGCTTATACACACACACACACACATACACACACTGGCGGATAACCCATGCCTGAAGGCATGGACTAATAAAAGTAACCTTAATTTAAAAAAAAAAATAACCTTAATAATTTAGACAATTAAATACAAAGATTAACAATGACATTGAACATATAATATTGTACACAAAAATATAATTTCAAAATACAATTGATCTTCCTAATAGGGTTCAATACTTCAAATTATCTATTTGAAGGAAAATGTGTGATTACTTTAAAACATGTTCATTTTCAACCATATTGCATTCATGGAATATTATATAATTAGCAACACTGGATTTCAAATAAACAAAAACTAACAAAAAATCTATATGACAATTCAACAAAACAAACAACGAACAAAGTAATCTTTTACAAAGTAGTTTACATTCGATTTTCATCCACCTGCTAGAGAACAAAATGAGACCGATATCAAATTTGGAACTAAGATTCACTTATCACCCACCGTAGAATCAAAAACTAATCATTTTTATTTAAACTACAAATATATTATAAGTAAAAGAATCAGATGCTTAAATTATAAAAAGCTGAAAAGATAAACACCATATAAAGCATATTGCATCATACACACAATATACAACATAGAAATACCATACCCATGTCAATCTGTAGTGTTCCCTCTTCCATGTCAATATTGTTTTGTTCAACACATATATTTAACCTGTGTACACCAATAGAAATCCAAAATGAAGTTGAAATTTAACTTAAAAACACTCCAAAAAATAATGAACTTCCAAGAACAAAATTCAATCCAGTATAAAAGCGATGAATGCAAAGTTTCTCTCATCTCTCTTTGCTCCATCAAAGACGATGATACCATTTTCTAACAAAAAAATATAGCTATCAATACAAAACAGATTCAAAATCTAACCCCAAATATTGAAAGACACACACACACACACATACTCAAAAATTTTAACATTCAATAATGAATTGATGCATGCGCGCGCACACACTAATCAAATTTTTTTTCTTTTCTTTTCAAAAAGAAGAAGTTCGAGATAAAGATACCATGTACCTTTGAAGAAATTCCACAAAGCCATTTCCTATATTCTTACATGTATTCAATACAGCATTAGCAGCCATGGTTGTCCAAATTCAAAAGCCCTCTCATGCAAGAAGCTAAAATCATTCTCTCTATCCTGTAAATTAAAAGAAAAGTTCAAGAATCAAAGGGAATCAGCCCCACCAAATAGATTATCGACAACATAAAAATATTCCCAGAAGAGAGAGATAGCGAGAGATAGAGATAGTACCTTCAAAGAAAAGTTGAATAATCCAAAACCTAATACGTCAAATTTTTCTATGGAGAGGTTGTGTTTTGAATATGACCCAGGTACAGTGTTCCTCAATTGTGAAAATCTCCACCATGCAAGTTTCTTTACCCTCCGAGAATAATGTTGTACTTCGCATGCTCCAAACATTCCAACCTCCCAAGTCATAAAAAGCGTCTTTTTGAACTCAGATCACATGAGGGACAATCCTGATATTTAAATACTAATTAATAACTAATTTTGAAGGCCTACATTATCTATTAAAAATGCTTCTCTTAAGATTGCTTGGAAACGAAACATTACATAAGCACCACCTTTGTTTGAGCTTAAGAACTTCAAGTTCCTTCTCATTGACAAATCAGAACCAACCATGATAATAAACAAAATCAATAGCAGGTGACATGGAATCAATCAGCTGCAGTATAGCTACACAGTAGTACCAACAAAATCAATGAAGATGGTTGTGCTTACTAAATCAACCAACATCAGATCTGAATATGTTTAGCGATGGGAGGGCGTTAATTGAGCAACAACAACAGTTTTATTGTGTGAGAAGCAACGAAGGCGGTGTTGAATCTAGGCCCAATTAAACAATAAATAGATTTAACTAAACGAAAAAAACTAACTGAATTTGTAGAATAAGAAAACCAAATCAATTATAAGAAGAAAATCGGATCAATAAAGATTATCTAGCTAATGCTTGAACACGTACCGGAATTGGAGAGTTAATAACCTCATGATCCTTATCATTGACAAAAGTAATACCAAAAATGATGATAATAAACAATACACCTATACAACATTTCCAACAAAATCAACCAAGATGTTTGAGCTTACCGAATCAACCAACGTCAGATTTGAAGATGGTTATTTTTCAATTCCCTCGCTCTACTAACACACTCACCGTCGCTATATGAGAGGAAGGTAAGGGATAGGAAATCACTTAGATGAAAATCACTGAAATGGAATTCACAATTTCCATAGATAGATTCCAAATAGAGAGATTTATAGAGGAAATAGGAGGTCATTGATAACGGCTTCGTGGCGATGGAAGAAAAGAGGAATCTAGCGCTGGAGGGGAGATATCACATGAAAGATTTTCACAAAGAGATAGGAAATCGGAGGCCGGTGATGGTGCTTCACGACAATGGAGGGATAGATGGATCTGGCGATGGAGAGAGCACAATACGGGAAGCGACTGATGGTGAGAGAGGTAATGGAGTTGAACGGCAATGGAGCTGTGATGACGATGGCATGGCGACGACGATGCAATTGAGATGGCAGATAGAGAGAAAAAGATGGGGCTAAAAGTTGCCGAACAAATGAGTGAGTGAGAGTGTGTTGTTGAGGGTTTTGATTGAGGGAGCCGACAACCACAATGGAGAAAAAAAAAAAAAAAAAAAAAAGAGAGAGAACAAAATGGGGAAAGAAACTATAAAGCTAAAAAAAAAAAACAACTATGAAAAAAAAAGATAGAAATGAAAATAAAAAGGAAATCAATATATGGTAAGGAATGAGAGAAATATGAGAGGGGAAGATAAATAATTACTTATAGAAATAATTAAAGGATTAATTAATTAATTAGTAATTTAATTAGAGAAAATTGGATAAACCGTTACCTAAAATAACACTATCGATATCTCAACTTATGTTGCCAAAATGTCCTAATTAGCACTTTATTTGTCCTAGTCAGCAAAAGTCGTCCTGTAATATATATAATTTATTTATCTATTATAGTTGGTTGTTGACTTTCCAACAAAAAGGCCACATATTATTTTGTTTTTGGTGGTAGGCATAATAAAGGCTACACCTTCATGCGCACGCGCGCGCGCACACACACACACACACACACACACACACATATATATATATATATATATATATATATATATAATAAAACAGGATGTACATAAGTTTTCTAGGAAAATTTCAGCCACTATTTACACCCCTCCATAAACAATGGTCCAGATTAACCTACAAACTTAACCTAAATATTTATATATATATATATATATAAAAAGTTTTTTTTTTTTTTTTTTCATTTCTCTTATTTCAGTATTTTTTTCTTATTTTCTTACCTTATTTTCTTTATTTGTTCGTATTTCCTTACCTTCTTGGGTTTTCTCCTCTTCCAAGCCATCGCCGACATAATGATTCTCCTTCACCTTCGCCAACCCTCTTTCTCTCTCTATCTCTCTTTCTCTATCTATCTATCCATGTTTTTAAATAATGGCCGTTATGTAACGTAACGGCCGTTATGGCCCATTACAGGGCTGAGAAATTGAATCACACCGTAACGGACCGTTACGGTGCCATTACGGTGCGCCGTAACGGTGTGCCGTAACGGCCGTTACGGTGCTGTAACGGCCGTTACAGCACCAACGCACTGGAAGAATGAGATTACAGAAGTGAGAGTAATCCTTGAACCATTCGTAATACTCCTCGCGGGTGAATCTCTGGTCCCTGAAAATGGAAGGAGCGTTTGAGTACCGAGAAAATGAGGAAACGAAGGGGCAAAAAAGGTATGAGAGGAGAAAGACATACTAGTAGTGAGGGTCGAGGTACGCCAGAGCGGTCGACGAAACTACGTCGGAGTTCTCCGATTCCGGTCGGCCTCCGATTGGTTCCATTTGGTCTCGATCCCCGAGAAGCAACAGTGAACAGAGAAACGAAGCCCTAAAAACCCAACCCAAATAGTTGGTCCAATTTATTATTGTGAAAATTTGGTGCTAATTGCAGTCGGACCCCAAAAATTTAAGAAAATGACATTATTACCCCTGTCATTTTTTGTAAAGCAAAATTCCAACATTGGAATGTGGAGAATGACAAGATTGACCTAATACAAAGTTCATATTACAACAACACTATGGTCAAAACATTTAAATAAGATTAAAAAAAAAAAAAAGGGCAAAAAGAATTAAATGCATCAAGAAAAAAAATTCAATTTTCAACTCTGAAATTACTAATACTTTGTTTTAAACCTTGATTATAATCTATTTTAAAGTAAAATTCTTGAATATATTGGATTTATAGATGTTGTGAATTGAAAATAAAAATTCACGACCGCGACGTTCGTTACTGTTACGTTACACCCGCTTCACCCCCACTTCCGCGTCACCACGTCCATTACCGTTATGGTTGCCGTTACCGCAATTTAAAACCATGTATCTATATATCTATCTATGGAAATGCTCCACTACCTCTACTTATGGAAATCGCTCAGCCTTCCCAATCTCTTTCTCTCCCTCCCTCTCCATCGTCGTGAACCCTAATTTCGTCGACCTCTCTCTCTCTCTCTCTCTCTCTCTCTCTCTCTTTCTTTCTATACAAAAATTGTGATTTCTCTTCTATCTATGGAAATCATGATTTCCACTGCCTCTATTATGGCTACAAATGCCTCCATCACCGATCTTTCCCTAACTCACATTGTCTTCCTCTCTCTCTTTCTCTTTCTCTTCACCGATGCTCTCTGCCTCCATTGCACAGGTACGATTTTCTTTATTTTCCTCAGTTCTTAGCTTGATTCTTCCGTATGTAGTTTATTTATTGGCTTACAATTACAAATTTCGTGAATTTCGCTTTGATTTCTAGGGGTTTTTTACTACTGATTTTGCTTTGATTCCTAGGGTTTTTTTTATTGCTAAAGTAAGGTACGTTCACTTTGATTCTTCCATATAGATTTTATCTACCAGCTTACATTGCTTGATTTTATGTTATGTTCCCGATTTTCTGTTCCTTTTTTGATTTTCTGTTCTTTTACTGTTCATTATGTTCCCAATTTTTTGTTCCCATTCTGCATTTAATTAATTGCCTTAGTCCCATTAGTAGATAATGTTGATATGGTTTATTGTGCTCACACAGTCTTCACAAATCATCGGTTTACTGTTGTCTCCTATTTTTCGTTTTTCCTTTATAGGTAGTTTAATAGTTCGCTATTTTTAACCTGAAAAAAAAAATCTCACTTCTTCAGGTATGTTTTGGTAGTGTTCTATTCTATTTTGATAGTACTTTGTGTTCATAGGTTTGAAAACTTGGGCGAATCTAAATTTAGGTATGTTGAACTTCATCATTCAATTTCATTTTTAGTTCATTACATTGATTGTTTAATTGAAACCCTAATTTTTGGATTGCATTATTTCATCTGCATCTATTTTTTGTTAATTCATTTCCTAATTGCATTATTTCATCTTCTTCTTTTGTCACTTCTTTTTATGTTCTTCTTCTTTGTTAAACAGAAACAGTTAATAACATCCCTAGGACACTGATGGAAACACAAATGGGAAAGGAAACACAATTCGTGAATTTTCTGCAAATACAAATGGAAATGGAAACACAATTCGTGAATTTTGTTTGCCGTGATAACGTTATATAAGTCATTATATAAGTCATTACCTCTTTGTGGTGGGTTTGTGATATTTAGATTGATGAACGTTGTGCAACAGGTAATTGAATATCTTACATTTGTTTAAATGTTTGTTAAAACTTCTATATTCTGACTTGATTCGAGTTGATGAGTATCTTACAAAGGTTATTGGATTTCTCTGATTTTCTGCAACATTATTCTTAGGTTATATTTGGTTGCATGGAATTAGGATTATAAATGAACACAAGGCCTGTATTCCGTTCTACCAAATGCAACCTTAAGACTATTTTCAATCTATTAGGCTACTACATATGCATTATATTTTTTTTTTTGCAGGTATTTGCTCAAACTGATCTACGTGATTGGATTGTGAAAAGGCTTCCACTTAAAGCAGAGAGCTTAGACTCTAGAGGTGTTTATATATATGATGATGGTTTCTGTTTTGTAGTATGGTTTGGCAGAATGGTTTTGCCTGATATAGCCATGAATCTACTTTGGGAAGACATTTATGCTGACTTCTCAAAGCTAATGCTACTACTACAATAATATATCATAAATCTAGGGTTTAAAACATCATGTTTATGGTTTTAAGCCTTATGTCCATTATCTTTGCATGTCATCATTTCGGATTTAAACATCATGTCTACAGTTTTAGTTAGCATTTTCGGCCAAGTTTAGCTATTTAGGGCCCGTTTGATTGTCTAAATTATTTTTTATGAATTAATTTTATATTTTTCGATTTACCTATGATTTAATCAAGTTAAACAAAGAAACACATAGCTTTTTTAATTTAGTTAAAATTTTAAATTATATTATACTCAATTTAATCACAAGAAAATTGAAAATGGAAACACAAATCATTAATTTTGTACATAAAAATCTGCAATTTTTCAATTCCTATTTCTCAATTTGACTTATCTTCAGAACATATATTTGTTGGTGCTTATTTTAATTTAGGAAAAATATTTGAGAACATATATGTTTTTTGAAATATTCTAGAGCATATAGTTGAAAACTGTTTAAATTCATTGGGTTATATGTTAGAATGTTAATTTTTTTGGATTCATTTTCTTATGTTTTTTTTTTTTTTTTTTTTTTTAATTTTTTTGCTTTCGGTATTTTGATGGAAAAAAATTGAGACACCATGTTTGAGTAAATTCATTTCTTCCATTTCTTGACATCTTTATGATTTTTCTTGCTTTATTATGATTATGTATGCTCCCATAGGAGGTATAAAGCATGGTAATTTTGTCATTGTATTTCTCTTCATATAATGGTAATGGATGTGATTTTTTAGTTTTAGTTTATTTTTTATACACAATTCTGAGAACGAATTATACATCACGCTAGTAGTCTCTATTCATTTCTTGCTAGAATTGCTTAGGTTCAATTAGTGTAATTCTATTTGCATTAGATTTGTATTTTCAATAGGTGTTCAATTGTTGTAATTGAACTGGAATGTTTTATAAACAATGGGTTGTATAAACAGAGTAAGTTATGTTGTTTTTTTCAAATGTTGGTTATTTTTGTGCTCACTTGAAAAACGAGAGTTGAGAATTTAGGAGACAAATGACGCTTTGTCACTTTTTTTTTTGAATTGTTGGTTAAGTTTTATTGATTATTATTGGTTATTGCTCTATTCATTTGAAAACAAGAGTCGGACCTTGAAAATGTTATATAAATAATGAGTTTTGTCATTTTTCTAAATTTGTACATGTATTATTAATTTGTGTCTAATTATGGTTCATTGGAACAGTTTAATGGTTCATTTATTTCACCATTCCAATACCAATTTTTGGCGTCGCTTTGTTCTTCTCTAGATTTTTTCTTTATACAATTTGGTTTTTTTTTTTTTTTTCAAATTAAGGTATCTTTTCTTAGTCTGTGTCTTCAAGCATGGGTTATCCGCTAGTGTCTATATATATATATATAATTATCATTATAAAATAACAATTGACCCCTAAAACTTTTAAAAGTCAAATTAAAAATAACATATAAATCCTCCAATTTTTTAAATCTAAATTTTTAAATACCATAATATCCCTTTAAAAATTTTAAGGTAAAATTTAAATGTCACAATAGACCCTATTATTTTTTAATTATTCTAAAATGCAAATAAAAATATGCACATGCAGAAATTGGGTCTTACACTTTGACTAAGGACCATTCATAGGATAGGACAACCAACATATTAGGATACCTCAACACCCAATCATCCATGGGGACCTTGACCAAACTAACTACAGATGTCGGCTAATTTTCGACACCAATAAAACTAAAAATAAAAAAATAAAGTTAAACAAATTAAATACTACTTTAACCAATAAATGAAGCTACCTCAACTTTTGCATAGATAATCAATTGCGACAAATGTAGTACAAGTAGTGGCTTGTGGCATTTTTTCCCTAGGTAATACCACACATGTTAGAGCTTCAAAAGTTGTAGTCAAATGACAATGCCCTGGGTAATAGCACACATGGTAGAGCTTCAAAAGTTGTAGTCAAAGGGCAAAATAGTTTGTTATACCTTATGCCCCACTTAATGCCTTATCTCTTGGGGATGCTCTTAGAAGCAAACTAGTCCCCAAGGCTTTGTTTGTTTAGTATTTCTACTCCCCGATTTATATTCTTAATCTTTTTTTTTTTGAGGGGGGGGGGGGGGGGGGGGTTATTTACATACAGAAGCTTATTTGGTAAACATGTTTCTACACCTATATTAGAGCTTCAAAAGTTGTAGTCAAATGGCAAAATAGTTTGTTATACCTTATGCCCCACTTAATGCCTTATCTCTTGAAGATGATCTTAGAAGCAAACAAGTCCCCAAGGCTCTGTTTGTTTAGTATTTCTACTCCTTGATTTCTATTATTAATTTTTATTTTTATTTTGGATTTATGTGCAGAAGCTTATTTGGTAGACATGTTTCTATTCTGATAGTACCAAAATTTTGGAAGTAATCATTGAATTCCTAATAACTTGAGAAACAAAATAATGTTGATTCCATTTCATTCCCACAAAACCTTTCCCAAACCATTTCTTGGAAAATGGCACGAAGTTTATTTTTACAAATATTAATGAGGTCTAACCTTCAACTTCTGCAAGCCGCAACTTACATTTTTTTCCCTTTCCTTTAGGGCTCGTTTGGTTGGATGGAATGAGATCAAGGCGAAATGAAATGTGATAAATAATGGAACGAGAGAAAGAATAATAGATTTGTCAATGAAATCACAATTCCATTCTTTTGTTTATTTGTTATTGTATGTTTAAAGGAATAAAATGAAATAATATTCTTTTACATATCAATTTTTGGATCAATTTCATTCATAAATATACCTAATAATAATTTATTTTTAAAAAAAAATGACTACAAAGTATGAGCAATATCCCATGTGAAAAATGTTCAAAATCTACTAATAATTAAAATTGTTTTGTTTTTAAATTTTTTGTTTTCGCTTTAGGAGCATAAATATTTATTTTTGTTTAAGAATAAATCTATTCTTTCTTCTCAGATTTTTACTTTTATTTCTCATATATTTTTTTTCATTTTTAAACTTATATTTCTAATTCAGGAAAACAATTATGGCATGTTTCGTTGGATGGAATCGAGGGCGGAATGGAATCACATTCCGCCCTCGATTCCTATTCCGTCGTTTGGTTCTCCAATGGAATCACTTGTGTGATTCCATTGGAATGAAATTGGATGGAATGGGATTCCATTTAAGATGGGGGGGATTCCATTAGAAAATTGAGAATAGAAACTGAAAATTGTGAGTAGAAACAAAAAATTGAGAACATAAACCGAAAATTCAGAACAAAAACAGAAAATTAGATAATAGGAAATTGAGAACATAAACTAAAAATTAAGAACAAAAACATAAAATTAGATAATAGAAAATTGAGAACAGAAATAGAAAATTGAGAATATAAATTGAAAATTGAGAACAAAAATATAAAATTAGAGAACGAAAAATTGAAAATGAAAACTGAAAATTGAGAACAAAAACATAAAATTAGATAATAGAAAATTGAGAACGGAAATTGAAAATTGAGAATAAAAACAGAAAATTGAGAACAAAAACAAAAAATTGAGAACATAAACTGAAAATTGAGAACACAAAATAGAAAATTAGATAACGGAAAATTGAAAAAGGAAACTGAAAAATTGAGAACAAAAACAGAAATTAAATAATAGAAACTGAAAATTGAAAACAAAAACAGAAATTAGAGAACAAAAATTTAAAATTGAGTTGAATAGTTAAATATAATAAAATGATGAAAGGAATAGAATAATGAAATATAATAAAATTTTATTATAACCAACCAAGAAGAAAATAGAATAATAATTTTATAAGGGCAAAATGGAAATTTTACTATATTTCACTATTCTATTCTTTCTTTCATTCCATACCAACCAAGCAAGATAATGGAATAGTTATTCCATTCACAATTCCATTCCATTCCTTCTCTTATTCCATTACTTCTTCCATTCCATTCCACCCTCATTCCATTCCGTCCAACCAAACATGCCGTTAGATTTTTTGTTCCCAAATTTTTGTTTATATTTCAGGAACAATTACATATTTTTTGTTCTCAAATTTATGTTTCTATTTCAAGAAAATAAACCATGGAATCTAAAAAAAAAAAAAAAAAAAACCTACCATGAATCCGATTCCACCCCCATGAAGTATTGAATTCAATTCCATCCATTTTCATTCCAATGGAATCAAATTTTTAATTCCATTGAGAACCAAACAAAGGAATTGGCATCGAGGGTAAAATTGTGATTCCATTCCACCCCAGTCCATCCAACTAAATGTATCGTTAGAGTTTTCATTTTGAAGAAGGCCCTATCTCTCTCAATTATCTACTTGGCTCTCTCTTTCTCTCTCTCTCTCTCTCTCTCTCATCTTGTGTTTGACAAGTGTTGTTGGAGAACTTTTTTTTTTTTTTTTTTCAAATCTATGAATTTTAGTTATATATTTTGTCTTCCAAATTATGGATTTATGATTTTGTTTTTCTTCAGATCCATAGATGTATGAGCTTTTCTTTGTAGATCTTTTTTTTTTTTTTTTTTTTCGTGGATTCAATTTAATTAATATTTTTTTTGGTTCTGTTGAATCCGTTGAAATCAACATTTCGATTTTTTCGTAGATTTGTTTTTTTTACCTGGTGCATCTGATGGAATCAATATTTCCATTTTTTTGTTTTTTTTTTTTTCCTGCTGAATCCGATATAATCAATATTTTATTTTATTTTTTTTGTTTTTTGTTTTTTATAGATCTAATTTTTTATATCTATGTTTTGTAGATTTGGAATTGTATTTGATGTTATTAGAACAAAAAATAGGGTGGCATGGGGTAGCGGTGGCCGCGACGATGGTAATGGCAGTAGTGTTTCTTGATGTTATGAAGACAAAGCATGAGGTGGTATAGCAGTGCAATGGTCGTGACAGTGGCCATGGCTATAGTTGTTGGCCCAAAGATCTACCCAAAAGGGGGAATGAATTTGGTATTGACAAAAAATTAAGTAATTAAATCAAACACAAGTTATCAAATTCTTTAATTGCTTATTATCTTGTTAAGCAGCGGAAATGTATTTAACTAAGTACACACTCAAACAACATAAATATAACAATGTAGCACATAACGATTTATCCTGGTTTGGCAAGCTACTCTTATCTACGTCCAGTCCTCCGAGCTCTATAGGGATTTCGCAATCTACTAACCAATTATTCATTTCCTATGTAGGAACCAAACTCTTACAATCCTGATTCTTTTCACAAGTTCAGAATCAATCTTTACAATCTTGATTCTTTTCACAGGCTCAGAATCAACTCTTCACACTCTTACAGTATTGCACTTATCCCTTTCACAGGCTTAGAAAAAACCTTATCTAACCCTTATTCTATTACTGGAAGAATCATAACTTAATCTTTTAAAAGGCTAAAAATTAACCTAATCTTTTTCACATGCTAAAAATCAAATCCTAATTTTTTTTTCTCAAGTTAAAGATTAAACCTAACTACCATGCTTAGGCACTATTCTAAATATGTCTAATCTACTCAAACTCACAAATACAAAAAATTCACAAGTTTCTTCTTACAGGAGCTTCTATCAACTCAAAACAATTATACTCAATTAATGTCTCAAAAAACTATGTCATAGAATCTACAAGAGGCACAAATCTGATTTAATAAATTTAAGGCACAAATAATAAATAATCAGATTTCACAAATAAAAATCATGTTAAAAGATTTTCACAAGATGAGATTTGAAAACGATTTTTCTTAAAACAATTAATCCAATTAATCAAACAAATAATCTAAGAAAATAATTTATTTAATTTGGAAGGATCTCACCAAGATTTCTTGAAAACAATTACGATAACTCAGTGAAGAACAAGACCGGTGATGAAAATATTTTCATGCTTTAATCAAGAACTCTTTTGATAATATTTTCTTATACATTTCTCAGCGTAAATCACTCTCTTATAATAGCGAAGGTTGAATGTTCTTTATTGATTCGTTTAAAAAATATAGGTCTCTATATATATAGCCTTTTACTAGACCTCTAACGGCTCCTTTTCAAATTACAAGACCTGAAATGACTCTTTAATACCACATATATCATATGCTATCAAAATAGATATATTCCTTTTAAAAATACTTTTAGAAAAGCTCAATTTGGTCCCCAAAACTTTTTAGATTCGAAACACTTAAAAAATATAGTTTTTCCAATTAAATTAAAAGAATAATTTAATATATGGACCAAGTAAAATACCTAAATCCTTTAAATACCTCTTTTAAAATTGTTTAAAACAATGTGATTTGGCTAAAAAACCAAAACAGTCAATAATTTGCCGTTGCACTGCCTATGGTCAGTTAACCGATTCGTCTAGTGTGTTTTCCCTTGTTTTTTCATTTCAGCTATTGAATTCGTCAGTTGATCGACCTAACTTACTGGTTGACCGAGTTGACCACTAGGTTCACCTATTTCACACCCTTAAGCTATTGTTTTTATTAGTCGACCGACCCATTTCGTCGGTTGACCAAATTGACCAGAAAACACATTATTTTATGTGTTAATTTTTTTTATTTTTTTTTCATTTAAACACTTTACAAATAATATTTTTAAGATTTAACACTTTATAAAATCTATTGTAGGACCTCAAACTTATCACTCCTTACTATAACACGTATAAGATTATTCATTTTAAAGTGTTGTGCGTGATCCTAATTCGGGTTACATTAAGAATATAAAAGTAATGAATTATTTTCACCTAAATACCTTCAATATCTTCAATACTCTGAAAAACTTCATTATCTTCATCTTGCACCCGCCTTGAATTCTCTTGATTCTTCAATGATTAATATTTTTAACCTAATTTTTTTCATATTTCAGCCTATGAAACTATTAATCTGAAATTAATCAATAAAACCATTAATTCCATAAAATATCAATGTTTAATTGTGTATCAAAATTTTAGATTCAACAATTGTGTTCCTTGATGTTCATGGAGAGGGATAAACATATAAAAGAAAAGAAAAAAAATCGAAGTAGTATAACAAGAAAGAAATTTTCTTAAGTACTATTTTTTTTTTTAAAGAAAAAGATAAGAGTATTAAAAAATCAAAAATATATTATTAAGACAAAGTTTTGTTCGAAAAATATATTATTGAAAAAATTGTTTTGTTTGCAATCAGACGGATATTTTTTGGAAAAAATACTAAAAAGTCTACTTGAAAGACTAAATCCACAAAATGGCCCTACAACTTTTTTTTTGCACCTAATAATCCTTCAAAAAATGCTAGTTTGCACCAAATTGTCCTAATTTTTTTGAAATGACAATTTTACCCGTCTTTCCATACTTCTTCTTCCCTTGATGTATTTGCTCCTCCTTGTATGTTCTTCTTCCTCAAAAATTTATTGTGCTTGAAGTATTTTGGAAGCAAATTCCTTGCCAATTCAGTCGAATTCCAAACGATAAAGGTCGATCCGTCTTCGTTCCACATGATTACGTCGTCGATAGAACGATCGTTGATCGTGGTAGCTTTATATTTTAGGGTTTGTTTATTGTACCAATTGATTTCAATCTTCGTTATTCTTAATCACATATGATATATTTGGTGTCGATCTTTACCCTCTTTTTGATGGAATCTTCGAGGTCATCGATAATGGTGTCGAGGGCTTCCAACTTCCATTGGGGATGCGGTTTCCAATTGGCGAGGAGAGGGGTCGGAGATGATTTCTAAAACAATGAGTTTAGTTCATGAATTTGGGTTGATTTTGGCAATCAATTGGTGGATATTCTGGATTCTCTCCCTCATATTGAATCGCAGTCAGATCTGGCCGCAATTTTAGAAATAGATTCGGCGAACTGAGAGTCGCAGTGGAGCTCGTATCATTCCTGATTGGGCCAAATCAGTCTCACATACCTAAATTTTGATTGAAATACAATATCGTGTATGATAATTGGATGATTAGTGTGTGGATTTATTCCATGCTTATGTGCAATGTTAAGTAGCTTGATATTCACATGGAAATGAGAGAGCATTATATTGTTCCTCCTGAAATTTTCACTTGCAAAACGCTTGAGGTGTTAAAATTGAAACTGGGATATCGTTTTGTTCTTCATGTTTCGATATCAGTCTGTCTACTAAATCTCATAGTCCTCCACCTTAAACATATGATATTTACTAGTACTAATGATTATTCAATCAATAGTGATATTGTCAAAAAATCCTCGGTACCTGTTACAACCCCTCACGTGCCGAAAACCACTGCAACCTGCAATCTAACCTGTAAAACCAATTAGTTCTATGGGGGGACACCGGTGTGGTGTCAGCCAAAGAACCTCCGGCATGAGAATAAGATCAGACTGCTCTTTGAGAGATAAAAAGCTTAAGAATGTAATATGAATGTAATATTGAGAGTTGTGTGTATGATACCTAGTTTTTCTGTATATAATTGAGCCGATTTACCTCATAACCATCATTCCCATGATTCTATCCATCATATTTAGTTGTAGTGATTGTTGTCCATGCTCCCATGAGCATGGGAGAGAGTAGGTGAGATTGACCTGCCATCCTTAGAACTAGAAACCAGGCCTTTCAAAAGGCCTTATTCTGTATCGGATCATCCCATGCATAGCTGGGCTTCTTGGGCAGGTTAAGTGTATTTACATCTAGGCCGTCAACACGGTCGGCCCATGGTTGGTTCTCGGACCACTCCTATTAGTCTGGATTTTATCCACCGACCCTGTCCGCCTTCTTAACACCCGTTTCATAATTTATGAGTGGGAATTTCTACCATATTATTTTCCCTCCTAACTTCTGTGGCTATTTATCGAAGCAAGATAGAAGATCATTTTTCTTATGTTTCAGTAACGGCCTAATCCTTGGTGTGAATTTTTTTGAGGTTGTAATTCTGGATTTATTCAATCGTATCTCTAGACCTCTTGACTGAGACAAATTTAGATAAGATTGAGATAGACATTAAGGTTAATGCTTCGTTGGATAAGCTGATGCAATAGTAGAGACGTCAGCATCCGTGTGCAGCAGAACTCTTGGGCCCTTTGATTGGGCTCAACTCAACCCTAACTAGATTTGGTTTAGTGTTGGCCAAGGTCAGCTCAAATCTGACCATGTTTGTGCCCCACATAGTGAATAAATCTTAGAACCTACTGAGCGTCACGTCACACTTCTACCAAACAGTACAGATTACTTGGGCACTGTTTGATTAATTAGATATCTTTTCCATTTTTAGTCTTATCGGTTTTGTAATGATGACGCTCGATAATTATGACTGACCTTAAGCACCTACAGTATTTGATCTTGGAAACTAACGTCTTTTTCTCAATATTTGTTGCCGCCGTTTGGCTTTATACATCATAAATATTCTGACGATTGAGTTTCACACTTCCCATCATTTCATGATCGCTAGTTTATCTATTTAAAGCCAAGCCTCCTTGAGGATTCTTCACAATTTTCTTTTTCACTAATTTCTTTTCTTTTGCTTCCTTCTTTCTCTTTTCGTCTTAGTACAAATATGGCCTCGTCGTCATCTGCTTCCAATATTTTCGACACTGTTTAGGCAGAACGAAAGAAGGAAGTAAGACAAGGGTATCGCTTCTGCTAACTCATGATAATGGCGAAGACCCTTAATACAGGGCACCCTAGGCTTTAAGCTATCGAGGTTGCCAATGCCCTCGATACCACCCATTTCTGTACAATATCCCAACTCCACAAACTTCGTGGCCAGTTGCGGGTGGCAGAGAAACAAATCGAAGAGTTGAAAGCCCAAGTATATCTCCATAAAACTCATAACGGCTTGTTGAAGACAGAGAGAGAAAGGCTTCTGGACAAGAACGAAGAGAAAAAGAAAAAAAAATACGCTCCTTGGTTCTAGCACTGAGCCAGTATGAAGCAGGTGACTTCTACCGCTCGAGTTCGGACTCTGAAGACTTAGGTTCTTTGCTTTCTCCTGGATCGGAGCATTTTTTTTTATTTTATTTTAAAAAAAAAAAAAAAAAAAAAAAAAAAAAAGCCTCAAGAGTATTTTTTTGAACAGTACGAGCTTATTAGTCACCAAATAAGCCCCTACATTGTAACTACCTTTTCCAGTCCGAACTCCATGGTAAGAAGTGATAAGTTCAAGACTGGAAAAAAACAATATCTTGAGTAGGATTCTTGTGATAGTAAAGTTTAATTCATGTAGTTACATCTATTTTGTATTGAATTCGTGTACGAAGTGACAAGTTCAAGACTACTTTTTTTCTTTTGGATTGTAATGACATGTCTGTTGTTTATAAGAAACTGTCAAACTTCATATATCGTGTGTTGAATGAAATTCCATAATTGTACTTGGACTAAAATGGGGCATTTATCGCTCAGGCATAAAGTATGGATTCTCAACCACAACAAGTAAAGTTTGGATAACTGGGAGTAAATCTTCCAACCATAACTTTTAATGAGGGTAAGTCCTCGCCCGTGAAGGTGATTAATTAGGGAAGAATAAGAAGTATATTCCTATGTCGCAAGAAATATATTTTTATTCTTCCATCCTCTACCCTCCTCCATGTCAAGTTTAAGTAATAAACATGAGATGGACTGCATGAGTCTCAACAGACTAATAGAAATAATGTACTTACTGACCTGAAAATTTATAACTTATCGCACGTCATCTCTTGAATGAGTTGTCATAAGTGGCCCATCTGAGAAGCTTGGTGTAAGCTTTGAAATTTGGTGAGTTTCCATTAAGCATTTACTGAATGGGCTGATTAGAGTAGCTTGGTTGGTGCATTGAGTTGATCTCAGCGCCTTGGCTAATTGGTGATCCGATGAGTCGACCTTTGAAGCTCAATGTAATTGGTAAACTAATCTAGGTAGTTGGTCAATGAGCTAATGTAGGCAGCTCAGTTGGTTGATGAGCTGATCTTGGCAGCTCAGTTTAGGAATGGAGTTTAGTTAACGAGTTGATCTTGGTAGCTCAGTTATGGGTGAACCGATCTAGGCGGTTCAGCAGCTCAGTTCAGAGATGAACTGTTCTAGGCAATTCAGATGGTTGATGAGTTGATCTTTGGTATCTTAGTTTACGGATGAACTGATCTAGGTAGTTCAGCCAGTTGATGAGCTGATCTCGGCTGCTCAGTTTTACGAATGAGCTGATCTCGGCTACTCAGTTTTACGAATGAGCTGATCTAGGCAATCCAGTTCAGAGATGAATTGTTCTAGGTAGTTCGGTCAGTTGATGAGCTGATCTTGGAAGGTTAGTTTACAGATGAACTAATCTAGGTAATTCAGTTGGTTGATGAACTGATCTCGGCAGCTCGATTTTACGAACGAGCTGATATAGGCAGCCAGTTCAGAGATGAATTATTCTAGGCAGTTCAATCGGTTGATGAGCTGAATTTGGTAGTTTAGTTTATGGGTGAACTGATTTAGGCAGTTCATCCGGTTGATGAGCTGATCTTGGCAGCGCGGTTTTACAATTGAGCTGATCTAAGCAACTTAGTTTAGAAAGAAATTGATCTAGGCAATTCGGTTGGTTGATGGCTAACCTTGGCAGCTCATTTTCATACCGTTTATGATCGTAAGTGTAGGGATGGTCTTTGTTGAAACTTTTTTTTTTAAATAAGTGGTTTTGACTGCTCATTCAAAAATTTACAACCGATATAGCAACAATTTTTCTTCAAATCTTTAATAATATAACAAATAATAAGGAACTCAAACAAAGTACTTTCACAAATGCGCAATGTTCCATGGCCGAAGAATTGGCACACCATTCAGATCTTCCAACTAGTACGTCCCAGGACTATTCACCTTGATCACCTTATATGGTCCGTCCTAGGTAGGAGCCAGTTTTCCTAATCGAGTCTCTTGGCGGTGTGGCATTACCCTCCTAAGCACTAGCTCTCCTACTGTGAAGTGCCTCGGGTGAACTGCATGGTTGAATGTCCTTACCATCTTTGAGTTGTAGGCCACCATACCCAATGCTGCTTGGTCTTGTTTCTCCTCTAGTTGGTCTAACTTTTGGCATATCGCAACCTCGTTTTTTACAAGATTGACCATGTTATCTCGTCTCAAAGGTAAACTAATCTCCACTGGGACCACTGCTTCCATCCCATACGTCATGGAATAAGGTGTTTCTCCTGTAGTTGTCCTCGAAGTAGTACGGTAGGCCCACAGGATCGCTAGCAGTACTTCCACCCATTTTCCTTTTGTATCGTCTAACTGCTTTTTGAGCACTTTTTTTATTAACCTATTTGTTACCTCTACTTACCCATTTTCTTGCGGATAAGCTGGGCTTAATGTCTGATGTTGTATTTTTAATTCGTCGTACATCCAAGTGACCTTTCCCCTGGTATAGAGGGTTTCATTATCTGATATTAGTACCGCCAAAATACTAAAATAGCAGATTACTTGCTTCCAAAAAAGGTTCTTGACTTCATTTTTGCCCACAGTCACGGAAGCATCAGCTTCCTCCTATTTGGTGATGTAATTGATTACTATTAATAAATACTTTTTGTTCCCAAGTACCGGCATAAATGGCCCTAGGACATCCATCCCCTATTGAGTAAAAGGCCATGGACTATGGATGGGTGTTTACATTTGAGAAGGAACTCGGATATCATTCGAGAACCGTTGGCATTTGTCACACTTCTTGATATACTCCTTCGTATCACTGCATATCGTTGGCCAATAATACCCGATTGTAAGTGTCTTACATGCCAAGGCTCTTCCTTCCTGATGGTTCCCACAAACTCCTTCGTAAATCTTTTACAGCACATAGGTGGTTTCCTTTGGCCCTAAGTAGAGTAACAACGGTTGTGTAAACGACCTTCGGTACAACTTCCCATCCATTATGATGTACCTTGGCACTTTGTATAAGACCATTTGCACTGATTCCTTGTTGTCTGATAATGTTCCCTCACTCAAGTACCGTACCAAAGAAGCTCTTCAGTCTTCTTCTTGTCCCAACTCTCTAATGTAAGCACAGGATTCAATTTGGGCTGGTATGAACGGCGGCTCTAAATAATCCACCACCTTGGACTGTTGATATGGACTGAAGGATGACGCCAGTATGGATAGCGCATCTGTTTTTTCATTTTCAGTCCTTGGAATAGCTTCAATTTTGCAACTGTCGATGACCTTCATTAACTCCTTCACTTTATCAACGTAGAGGCACAACTTCCCTTCATTGACTGCATACATACCGTTTATTTGATTTACTACGAGTTTGAATCTGATTTGGCCTCTACATTATAGGCTCCTAACTCTTTCTCTAAGGTCAGGCCCAGGATCATAACTTCGTACTCTATCTCGTTATTGGATGCTCTGAAATCGAGTTGTATAGCCTTCTCGAGTTGATCACTTCGATGCTCCGTCAACCCATAACTTCTAAGGTCTTATTGGAGTTAACAAATACTCATCGTCCTCTATGGCTGCTCCTCTTGGAGGTGTTAGCTCAGCAATGAAATCGGTCAGTACTTGGCCTTTAATTGTTGTCCCGAGTTTAAAGGTCACATAGAATTCTCCCATCTCTATCACCCACTTCATGAGAAGGCCCAAAACCTCTTACCTGTGCATTATTGCTCTGAGCGGGTACGCAATTAACACATTGATTGCATTTGCTTAGAAGTAAGGTCGTAGCTTCTAGGCTGCGATTATCAAGGCTAAAGCGAGGTTCTCGAGTTCGATGTAGTGCGTTTCCTCTGGTACCAATGATTTTCTTATGTAGAATACTGCCCTCCTGCGTACTCCTTCACCAATGTTGCACTGACCGCAACTATGGTGGCTGCTAAGTACAAGTATAGCTCGTCTCCAAGTTCATCCTTAGCTAAAGTTTCAAAAAAGCCTAGGTAATCCTTGATAGACTGCAAGGCACGTTCGCTGTCTTCATCCCAATTAAAATTCTTGCTCCCTTTCAAGATTTTGAAGAAAATAGCACATCTATCTGTAAATTTGGAGATGAACCTATTCAGAGCTTCCAATCTTCTAATCAGTACCTAGAACTTACATATCATCGTAGGAGACCTCATATTTATGATGGCTTCTATCTGCCCAGGATCAATCACGATGCCTGTCTTGTTTACCACAAAACCTAGATATTTGCCCGACGTTACACTAAATGCACACTTTTCGTGGTTCAACTTCATATTGTACTTCTGTAATATTACGAAAGCCTCTTCCAAATGCTCTAAATGATCTTTCTTCTTAGGACTGTTAACCAGCATGTCATCTATATAAACCTCCATAGTTACTCTAATTTTTTCTTGGAACATATGGTTCACCAGACATTGATATGTTACCCCTGCGTTTCTTAGACCGAAGGGCATCACTCTATAGCAAAACATACCTCTAAAGGTGATGAAATGTATCACTTCCTCGTCTATATGATTCATTCGTATCTGATTATACCCTGGGTAGGCATCCATCATAGATAATAGCTCGTGCCCAACGGTTGCATCCACTATTTGGTCAATCCTGGGCATTGGGTAACAATCCTTGGGGCATTCTTGGTTAAGGTCAGTAAAGTCCACGTACATCCTCCATTTTCTGTTCTTCTTCTTAACTAGCACTGAGTTGGATAGCCACTTTGGGTAGACCATCTCCCTTATATGCCCTATTCTGAGCAGTCTTCGCACTTTAGACTCTATTACCTCTTTCTTCTCCGAACTGAACATTATTTTCTTCTATTTCGCTGGAGGGTAAGACCTCGAGATATCAAGTCAGTGAACCATCACCTCTGGGCTAATTTCCTTCATGTCTTTTAGGTGCCTAAGAAAACATGTCCAGGTTCCTTTCTAACAATTGCATGAGCTTCTCTTCCTTAGATTTGCTCATCAATGTGCCAATCAGCAACTTTTTGGTTCCTTGATTGAAAGTTATTTCTTTAACCTATTCAGCTGGCTGGAGGACTTCGAGATGCTCCCTGAAATCATCGATCTCCTGTTCTGAGTTGCTAACCTGAGTTGGACTATCAATCTGGGCTTTAATGGGCCCTTGCTCTTGAGATGGGTTGTTTATCTGAGCTCTGATGGGCCTTTTCTCCTGAGCTGGGCTATTGATCCAAGGTTTACTAGACCTCTGCTCTTGAGTTGGGCTGTTGATCTGAGCTCTGATGGGATTTTGCTCCTGTTATTGTTTGGTAGTCTTTATCATCTTCTTAGTTGTTGTTAAACATTGCTTGGATACAGCTTGGTCTCCTCGGATGACGATCACCTTGCATTCTTTATGTACTTAACACATTGATAAAGTGTTGACGCTATATCTCCCATTGCATGGAGCCAAGGTCGTCCCAAGATAGCATTGTATGGGGACATGGAGTCCATTACGGTGAACTCCATAACCTTTGTCAACCCATCCTCATGCTTGCTTATTGTGACAAGCAATGTGATCTTCCCCGTTAGAGAGCTCAAGTTTCCATTAAAGTACACCGTTAGTATTTGGGTTGACCCAATGTCGGAATCAGGGACACCCATTTGACTAAGTGTGTTAATGAAAATGATGATGACTGAACTGCCTATGTCAACCAAAATCCTTTGTACCTCGAAGTTGGAGATCCAAAGCATTATTACTAAGGCATCATCATAAGGACGAGCCACATCTACACTATCCTCGATGTTAAACGTGATCACCGGTCTAGTTTCGCTCGTCGGCGCTATCACTTCTCTGCTGCTTGGTTTCTTTCCTATCCCATGGACCTCTTTCTTTTGTCCACGGTCTGTTTTCTCGACGAAGGGATCAACCGTATTTATCATGAAGTTGGCCCCAAAAATGATGCTAGGGCTATCGTTCTACATTTCGAAGAGAGTAGTGGCATGAACCACACTTGGAGCCTCCATACGTGTTTTTGTATCTTCAGGGAGTAGGATCTCCTATCCCTGACTCAAATCTATTATGCTCAATTGCAACTGCCTTATCTCGTCGGTTAACTTCTTTTTGTTATTCTTCCCATAGACGATGCCAAATAATGTTGCCAAAAAATCCCCAGTAGTTGTTACAACTCCTCACATGCTGGAAACCTTCACAACCTGCAATTCAACCTGTAAAACCAGTTAGTTCTATGGGGGGACACCAATGTGGTGTCAGTCAAAGAACTTCTGGTGTGAGAATAAGATCAGACTGTTCTTTGAGAGATAAAAAGCTTAAGAATGTAATATGAATGTAATATTGAGAGTTGTGTGTATGATACCTATTTTTCTTGTATATAATTGAGCCGATTTACCTCGTAACCATCGTTCCCATAATTCTATTCACGTTCCATATTTAGTTGCAGTGATTGTTGTCCATGCTTCCATTATGGGCTATCATGGTGATCACGCCCATGAGCATGGGGGGAGAGTAGGTGAGGTTGACTTGCCATCCTTAAAACGGAAAACGATGTCTCTCAGAAGGCCTTATTTTATACTAGATCAGCTTATGCATGGATGGGCTTCCTCAGCAGGTTAAGCGTATTTACATCTGGGTCATCAACATGCTTAGCCCATGGTTGGTTCTCGAATCACTCCTATCGGGTTGGATTTTATCCACCGACCCGGCCCGCCTTCTTAACGTCGGCTTCATAATTTACGAGTGGGAATTTCTCCCACATTAAATAGGATTGAAATTGGTAACTTAGGGTTTATGCACCTGTTGGACTAGAACTTATGTTGGGTATATTGTATGGTTGCTTTGGTGAAATGGAATAAGTACAGCGATTTTGTAGCATTTGAACGCCGATGAAAGTGAAATATAACATGATCTTGTGTTATATTCAACACGAGATTGTGTTGATTTCATTTAATGTTTTTCATGGTAGGGTTTAAAGAACAATGTTTGGGAGTCTGTAAAGTGAAGTACATTTTTGCTAAAGAGAGAGTATTAATTGAAGTTATGGTGTCCTCCGACTACGTGACCTCAGTTTATTTTCTAGGGTTTGTATTGAATTGGTTGATTTTTTGGGATTGATTTGATTGGATTAAATGGTGAATTTGATATATATATACGCGGAATTTAGGATTCATTTGGTTAGATTGATTTGGTTTGTATTGGTAAAAATCAAGCGTATGAATGTAGAGAATGAATTATCAATTTGAATGAAAAATTGGAATATAACAGGAGATCGTGTTATATTCAACATGAGATCGTGTTGAATATAACATAATGGTCGGCGGCCCTAAACTCGTTACCCTAAACAAATGTGGGAGAGAGCGAGAGAAAAGGGACTTGGTCTATGTACTTGGTGGAATGGAGTTTATGTTATGTATATTGTATGATTGTTTTGGTGAGATGGAATGAATACGGCGACTTGATAAAATTTGAACGGTAGTGAAAATAAAATATTACACGAGTGGTAAAATCGATACAAAAAGACAAAATGATTGTTTTGTAACATTTATTTAAAAAATGTGTATTTGGTAGTTTTGTCCTCATATAAAGATTTCTAGGTAACTACTTTTTTTTTTTTTTTTTTTTTTAAGAAAAATTACAAATATATTTTAAAAATAATTATTGTCATCAATTTTCAAAATTATTTAGAAAGGAAACACATCACATTTTTTTGGGATTAGAAATAACAAAAAAGAAAAAGAAACGCATTGCTCTCATCGCTTCTCTGCTGGAAGTTCTCCTGTCGCTCTTCCCATTAGGCGAAGTGCTCCCGCCGTCGTCATCGGCCCGCTCAACACTCGGTCAACGTATCTCGCTGGAGCTCCGCCATATCTGTGTCGCGCATAATCTCTGACCGGTTATATCTCTTCTCCTCGCTCTCTTCTCTATTTCTCTCATGACAGCCAACACACCACCCACCCACCCTTTCATCTCCGTCTGTCACATAAGAACCTTGCAAAAGTTTAGATCTTAACACTGGCTTCAAACCACAATAATTATTTCAGGGGTTTTTTAATTAAAATTTGGGATTAATTTCGTTCTGTATGGGGTATTAAAAAGAAATATTGGGATTTAATTTCACAAATCTTAAATGTAGGCTGAATACATTCTCCATTTCATCTTTATCATAATTCTTGGTCGGAATTGTTTAAAAAATTTCCCGATTCTTCGTTCATGCTGTTTGGAAACTGATAAAATGTATGACTTTGTTGAATCAATTGACGAAAAGAGCTTCAACCAATCGCTATTTTGCATTACCGGTAGTATAATAGTTAAATAAATCCGTTTTTCTCCTTTAGTTTTGGTTCTTACAATTGACTTAATAACCAATGGCATTTCATTTTTCCTGCTGAAACTGTGAAGAAGTAGTTGTGCCAAATTAGTCCTAGGCAGCTGGACTTCTTGCTCTACTTTTTTTAAATATATATATATATTCCTCTGAAGGGTGGAACAATTAACATCGGCTTTTGTTCGTTCTGAAATGTCAAAAAAAAAAAGGAATAGGAATTGTACGCCATGTTGGTTCCTTAAATTCGATCCAGCTTGTGAAGGAGAAGAGCAGTCCAACACTTCGAAAATTAATTATTTTTACTCATTTTTTTTTGCAATCATTTGAATTCACAATCACGGGTCACTTGGGCTCAGTCTCCAAGCCAATTTTTCAGTCAAATAAACAGAAACATCATGTCAACTGCCTAAAGAATTATCTTGAGACCTACCATGTTCCTCTTGTGGGGCTGTAGTTGCATATTCAATATAAGATAAAAATGATACTCATCTTAATTGCATTATCTTCTGAATTCCAGATATTCATATCCAAAATGACATGTACAAACATACCAAGACATGTAGTGAGTGATCTTGGTGTCTTTGGTTTTGGTGTTGTCTTTTTTTATCTTTCTTTGTTTCTTGCAAAAGAAAATGGTTCTTTGCTTCCCAAACTTGCTATTGGTTACTGCATGTAGAATCAAAATCTATTGATGATTTCTGTGTAACCTTTCGCCCAATGTGTTAGTTACATTCGATATGCCCTTCTTTTTTCTCATCACACGAGAAGACCAGTTGTATGGTTTTAAACTCATGTTTGACTTTCATATTGACTATAACTTCTTATGCTGGAAATTTGAATCGTTACACATCTCATCTTTAACAGCGAAAAATGAGGATGTTCTATTATTATCATTATTATTATTATTACTATTATTATTATGATTATGATTTAGGATTTTTTTTTTTTGTCATTTTAAGATGTACCTCAATGTTTATTAGAGTTGTGCCTAGGGTTGCACCTAGTCCCAAGGCTTACTAGGTCCCAGATTTGGTGCCTCGCCTAGCGTGAGGCACGACTACCTCAATAAGGTGCTCGCCTGGTGAGCTTAGGTTCAAGGACCATGGCTTAGCAAGGCTAAGCCTTGTCAATATTATTTATAAATTTTGGTGCAAACATTATTCTTTAGCAAATTGATGATATATATATATATATATATATATATTTATTTTAATGTTTGTAATCCATTACAATAGATAACATTTGAGGATTATTTAATTTGCTTCCTTGCTTTGTTCAATCTATTTAGTTTTTTAATATGTTAATTTGAAGTTGTTATGTATTAATTTGAAGTTGTTAATGTGGTGTATGTTCTCATTAATAGTAGATAACCAACATTTATGGTGAAAAATCTCATGCAGGTAGAATCTGTTATTAGTCTATCCTTATCATAGACCTTATATGATTTAATATTTTGTAAAATATTCATAAAATATTAGTTGTATGTACACGCGTCTTAGTTCAATGAAGCTCATGCCTCGCACTTAGGCCCTTAGAAGACATTGGCACCTTAATGCGCCTTTAGCTTTGAATAACAATACCTTGGAGTAGTATTAACATCACCCTTTTAAAATTCTCAGTTTCAGTTTCATGCTTGTTTTTCAATTTATTTATTTTTATCTTTTAATGCCTTCTCTGCTTTTACACACCAATTATCTTTTGGCATAATTGTCAATTCCTTACTAAAAGGTTCTCTTTCTTCAAGTTCTGGACATCACCCAGCTGACATTTGTTTCTCACCAGAATAATATCCTTTGCTGCTATCCTTTTTGGAATTCTTTTCCGATTGTTTTATGCATACAGTAGTTTGCATGTTCTGGTGTATTTGTATGGTGAGGATTTGCAAAAAATAGATTGTGAACACTGGTTGATCTTTTCCTTCTACCTCTACCTAATGTTTAATTGACCATAGATCTAATATTTATATACACAAAAGATCTGAAGGCTTGGCAACAAATGCACCATTGACTATTGAGATATATTTACAATGTACTGTTACTTGTTTTATTTTTATAGAATTAAAGCTGCTTGTTTAGTGTAGATCTAAGAAGCACCAACATGTGTCGCATACCGACACGCCTACGATATGTATCCAACACGCATCTGGGTGTGTCCATTTTTTTTACCTTTTATTTTAGATTTCGACATGGTGCCGACACGCGAGATGAATGTGTCAGATGCTTCAAAAACCTGTGTCATGTTTTTTTTTTTGGTAGGTTTAGTTTTGGTATTTTTTTTATTTACTATAATTACATTATTATTTAAGGATTGTATCTTATAATTTAAAATTAAATAACTCTATGAAATTGGTCTTTAACATTTGGAGAAACAAGAAAGGAGAAAGGCAGAAAGTCAACTGTTTTATTCACCAATGAAGGGTGTAAAGATGATAATCAACCAATCGACCTCGACTGATTTTTTATTTTTATTTTTGTCTTTTTGCTTTTGTTTATGGGATTTTTAAATGTGAATGTTGGTTTGAACTTTGAAGATTTATAATTATTGGTTTAATGGTTTTTTTTCAATGAATTTGCTAGCACATGTATTTCGTTAATTAGGCTAAATATATGAAAATATATATTTATTTATTGATGTGTCCCCACTGTATCCGTGTCAGGATTTTTGAGAAATTATAGTGTCGGAGTATCAGTGTCGCATGTCCGTGTCCGTGCTTCATAAATGTAGATTTAGGTAGACAGCATATATCTCTCAGTGCTTCAAAGCTCATTATGACCCCTTGTCTGATAATCGAGATATATGGGGAGGCTTTCATGCTTTTTCTGACTGCTTCAACATAATTATTTATTTGTCTATGATAATCTGATTTTACTTGTTAACACTGATTACTTTTATTTTATAAAAATGGGTGGAAATCATGTAATTCTGTTTCCCCTTTTTTAATCCACATCCTTGGTCTACTGTGAATTTTTAGTCTATTTTACCAGTTTTATATGGTAAATTTATCAAATATGATTGATTTCTTTCTATTTTTTTTTATTTTTTTTGGTTATCTGCCTTTAGAAAGGTTGCGTTGAACAATTTAATTCACGAAGAAGTGTGTTAAGGGCTCAGAGACATTTGATCTGGTGTACCACTTCATACTATGGTTATTTGTCACTACTCACTACATGTCTTCACAATGGAAGGTGACGAAGGCACAACTTATGAATGCATTTTATGGCACTTGGCTTATCATATTATATGCTTCCAGCTTGCTATCTTTCTTGGTATAATGTCAATTACTTCTAGTATGCTGTCAGTAGAGAAGTACACGGAATTTTGAAAGTGTATTTCTTAGCTATAAAACTTAATTACAGACACCTAAATTTAGACACCAATGAGATTCATGAATTTACCGTTTTTCCGTTTCCTTGTCAGGGCACTTCATTTTTTACCGTTTCACCCTCTCTAGTTAACAGCTACTTCTGAAGAAGAAACACAAGATTAATTATAGCAGTGATGGTGGAGGTATGGTGGTCCCTGGTTGGGGCGGTTGTTCCGGCCATTATTGCTGGGCAAGCATACAGAGCCAAGAGAAAACACGCGGAGGAGCAGAAAATCAAGAGCACCCGTGGGAGAGAGAAGAGCACCGACGATATATTCGTATGCGAGAGGGTGTGTACTTCTAAGAGAATGTTAAAGAAGGTAGGTGCATTCTCTAAGGACCCGATTCCCGATACTTGTGTTACTGTTTGTGGTGTTTCAGAGCTTGATGCTTGCTCTGATGCCTGTGCTCGGACTGTGTGTGTCAACCAACATCAGGTTCCTAGCTGGAACGACGTTTGTCTTAAAAGATGTCAGAGCGAATGCCTCAAGCTCTCTGCTTCTCATTCTTACTGATGTTATTTTTTTTTCCTCTCTTTTGGGATACCTTTTTGTCTCAATGTAGATTTTTACCTGAAACTTAGGATAACAATTGAATCAGTCATGTTATGTTCTGTTTTCTTGAAACTGAATTGTTGGAGTTTTTCTTTTATTGCTGATACATTGTCATGCATTATTATTGTGGTATTCTTATTGTAGTTCTTTGGAACTGTGTTTGTGTTGGAATGGAATTAGTGTAATGACACGTTTGATAAAACAATTCAACATTTAAAATTGAATGTTATCAAATTAAATGTGTTGGATGGTAACTACATCATTTAAAAATTATTCAAAATTTGAAAAATTATTCAAAATTTGAAATGATGTTTGTCTCAATTATTTGTTTAGTACTTATCAATTAAATTCTTCAAATATGGATCTTCTATCATTATCACTCAACATGGATGATACAAAATCTTGCAAAAAAAAAATTATATACAAACAATTATTGGTACTAAATTGAGAAAATAGAGTTAAAAATTGTAGAGAGAAATTTTTGAAAAATAAAGTTGTAAATGTTATTTTAGGAATAAATTTGTGCCAAGATAATTTTTTAGTTAAATTAAAAAATTAAGTATTTAAAATATTCAGCACTCAATTACTTAAACGATTATAATTTAAACACTTTAAATTTAACACTTTCAAATTTTCAACCTTATTTTTTATTAAACTAAGCATGTCCAGAAAATTAGTGTAACAGAAATAAGGATGTTACAATGGATGAGTAATAAGGCGAGAATAGACAAAATTAAGAATGAAACTATTAGAAAGAATTTAGGAATAACATCCATTGAATAGAATATGAGAAAAAATTGTTTATGGTAGTTTGGACATATACATAAAAGACCTATAGAAACACCAGTGAGAAAATGCGATTTAGTGAAAGTGCAGGAGGTTATTAGAGAGAAAGATAGGCCTAAGAAGACTTGAGACAAAACTATTAGAATTTATTTGATGATGTTGAACCTGGTCAAGGGAATGACCCTTGATAATTTATTATGGCATAAAACAAATTCACGTAGTCAACTCTATTTAAGTGGAACAAATGTTTAGTTGTTTGTTTGTATTTTCAATGTCATTAAACATGCCCAACTCTGCTTCTGGATCTTAAGCATCATGTGGAGGTTTGAAAATCGGGTTCCCAAACGGCAACATGGGTTACAAAAATGATCTTATTGTTTTGCAAATTGGCTTTCCTTGCATGCATAATTGTCACTTACTGTCCATTATTGTCGGTTATTCTTACTTATAGTACTTGGTCTCTAATCTATGATCCGAAGTTGATAGTACTGATGTGGGAAAAATTTCCACGTGTGAATCATGAAATCGGTGTTAAGGGACCAGGCCGGGTCGGTGGATAGAACCAGACCTAATAAGAACGGATTTGCGATTTGAAGGTTAATCATGGACCGACAGCTCTAGTAGCCCATGAGATGAAACACTTGGTTTGCTGATAAGGCCCAATCGCACGTACGGGCTAACCCATTACAAAATGAAGCCCCTTAATGGAAGCTCTGGGGATTAAACCCAATTATGGTAGGTTAACAATAACTGTTGCCTCACCTAGCCTCATTCCCATGCGCGGACGTGATTAACGTATCATCCCATAATGGGCACACAAGCAACATTCACAACAACTAGGTATGGAATGTTAAGGGGATCATGGCAAGAACGGTTGCAAGTGAAATCGCCACAAATATATACAAGGAAGATAAGTATCGAAACACAACTCTCAATATTACACTCGATATACTCTCTAAAGCTTTCGTTATCTCTTAGAGTAATCTGATCTTATTCTCATGCCGAAGGTTCTTTGATTGACACCACACTAGTGTCTCTCTCATAAAACTAACTGATTTTGCAGGTTGGATTGGGGAGGTTTCCGACACGTGAGGGGCTGAAACACATACCGAGAATTTTTTGGCAACATCAAGTAATAGGCAGGGAAACACGATGTGAAGGTTTTTCCACAATTTACATATTTATAACATATTTACACACTAATTTTGATATATCCACAAAAATAAATAGCTTAGCTGTTGTTGTGTGTAATTTTTCCACAATCCATGCTGAGTATTTAATAGGTGGACAATCATGTGCTTAACTTAAATGGGCCTATGACCATCTGAGAATATGTGATGTAATGGGCTTCAATGAGTAAACGCATATCTAATTATAAGAAGAGCTATATGACGTGCCTCATTTTTCCGAAAGGAAAAAAATATTAAATAATAAATAATTAAGGAGAAGGGATTTTTAAAGCGCCAGTTTTCAAAAAATATTTAAGCTGTTTTTAAAAAAAAAAAGGAGTCGCCACCTAGTATTGGATTTAAATGGTGTGCTATGTCACTGAATTTTAGAAAACAAATTTAAAAGGCCTAAGTAAAAATTGACTCTAAAACACGGTCAAACCAAATATTCATTTTAAAGCTCGGAGGTTGGTTACACTCGGGGAAGGTGTTAGGCACCCCAAGACATCTGCCCGAAAACAGAATCTTATGTCTAATTAAATCCAATTAATTTAAGTCTGAATGTTTTATTTTATTTTAAAAAAAATTCCTTCTTATAAAATATTTTTGGTATTTTTTAAAATAAGGTGGGATAAGTTTTTGAATTTTTTTTTTTTTTTTGGAATGTTTCCCTGGTATAACCTCTTATCGAATATTATGGATTCGACAAGGGTGGTCCTCTGGGGGTTTTATGTCTGTTTTCAAGAGACTTCTTTAATTTAAATAGGCAAACTAAAATAGATTAATGAGATTGAAAATACGAATGCAAAACTAACAAATAAATGAATTTTATTGCAAAAGTGACTAAAAAACTAAAGGATTTAATATAAATATGTCAATGCAAACTGATATAAATACGGGAATCGAATATGGAACACTACGTGAATTAACGAGATTATGCATAGCAGTGATTTAATTAAAAAAATATAAGGGGTGCATGTGACGTGACTAGATATAAAAAAGTAGCATGGATTCGTGGAAAATAAAAATAAAAAAACTATATGTATAAAAAATGTAAGTGGTGAAAGTGTCCTAAACATGCCGTCTAAATGATACAAGAAATAAACATGTTAAATGGATGTAAAAAAAAAAAAAATCTATTTTGAGTTTGCCTGATTAATTTAAAGAAGTCTTAATTTGAAATTTCCTCAAATTCTATAGATATGAGAATCGAGGAAGGTTTACGGAAACAATTTATTTGAAATTAATCTTTCCGAAACTTAAGCAAAATCCCACGAAAAATTTACCAAGTAAAGAAATTTCCTAAAACCATTCATTTCTAAATTCCACTCGGGTCAGAGAATGAAAACGAGGCCATGGAAAACTCTTCCACGATTTATCGAATCGTCGGATTCAACTTAAGGTTCGTAAGGATTAATTCCTACAAATAAAAGATTTTATTATTTTTTTTTATTTTTTGATTTTTTTGGATTTTGATAAGAAGAATGAAATAAAAAATAAAACATCATTTATCTAACGCTCGGGGTTAGGTTTAAGCACGAGAAAACCACTCCGGCGTCTTCATCGGATCATCAGATGACTTGCTTTTTTTTTTTAGCTTTTCCTCTGTTCTAGGCCAAGAATCCCGACACTCGGTCTTGTCCTCTCTCGCAGATGACTTCCCAAAAGGGCTTTGAGAATCACTCTTTTAAAGGGGGTGATTCAACTCAATTTTTGAATCTCCCCGAAGGGTTTCTCCCTAATTTTTTTGTGTCTAAATTATGAGGAGGAGGGTCTTATTTATAGAAAGGATGTGGAGTGAAAAATCCTAGAAACCTTAGTCCTAATTCGACGAGAAAAATGAAACAAAATCTAAAAGGAAAGGGAAAAGGAAATCTAATCCCATTTTGACATGGAAACCTTTTCTTTTTTTTTAGTTATTTTAAAATAAAGTATAATTTTTTTGCGAAACAGTCAAAATGTCGTGTTTATAGCTGCCCCTCTTTATCATGTGACTACTTGCTTGACAAAAACAAAAGATCACGTTATTTTGATCGTCCCATTTTTTGTATTTTTTTTCCAAAGTGTATTTTTCAACGACACAACAAATAAAATAAAATGACTCATGACGATACTCATGATGAACAAGTGTCTGTTTAGAGGATCATTTAGAGTGATAAAAAAATGACTCATGACGATACTCATGAAGAACAAGTGTCCGTTTAGAAGATCGTTTAGAGTAATAAAAAAAGAAAAAACTCATGATGACACTCATGACAAACAAGTGTCCGTTTAGAGGATCATTTAGAGTAATAAAAAAAAGACTCATGACAATACTCATGACGAACAAATGGTCGTTTAGAAGATCGTTTAGAGTGATAAAAAAATAGAGACTTGTGTCGATACTCATTATGAACAAATGTCTATTTAGAAGATCATTTAGAGTAATGAAAAACAGACTCATGACGATACTCATGACGAACAAGTGTATGTTTAGATGATCGTTTAGAGTGATGAAAAAGAGACTCAAACCCAAGCCCTCTTGGCTATGGGACAAAAGAAAGTCCAGAGGTATAAAATATGCTCAAGCTTGTAGCTGGGCAAAAATGAGAGAGTAAAGATATAAAATGTGCACCAGCCTTCGGCTGGAGCTGACTCTCAAATAACCAAAACTTTACAAGTTGCCTACGTACCTTAGTATTACGCCGAGGATCAGGTTTAGCGTAGTTCACTTGATGCCCATTTCAGGGCAAAACGCATACCTGGATGCTCATTTAGAGCTTCTGAATTTTCAGCAATAAGAGTCCCCAATTTGAGTTAGGATGAAGATAAGAAGTCTTAGTGATAGGAAAATCCATGCTTCCAGTCCTTTTGAGATCTCTGTAGAATATCACTTTCAAAACAAAACTTTAGTCTAAAAAATTGTTACCTTTGATGACTCACAATTCCATTCCCTCCTTTCGGCCGTAATCGCTTCGGGTGATCGTGCTTGGATCAGAGCAATATTGGGAGATTCTTCCGTTTAAATTTAGAAGCTTTGCTTTCCAACTCAGGGCACGACATGTCTCGGGGTGATTCGATGAGACTTTTTTTCCTTTTTTTTTTTTTGTTTTTTTTTTTTTAACTTTCAAGATTTCACTTTTTAACTCATGGGAGGGCCCAACATGCCTTTATCAAGGTCTCCTTGGCTTACACGACTGGATTCTTGTCTTTTCAAATTTCTAGGTGTTTTGATGCTTCAGGTTGTAATACTCCTGCATGCTCTGTGTTTTCTCAAGTCTTGCAAAACTGAATTATTCAAAAAATGGGCAAATGTCAAAAATTACTCAAACGAGTACTTTCAATTCCAATATGATTTTCTGTGAGATCTTGAGTCAAGATTGTAGAGGAATATGGTTCCAGTACACTTCCAGACCACAACCAATGTTTCTTTTCACAAATTCTAATTATATTCAAATCCAATAAGTTTTGATTCTGAAAAACGTCGTTTGCCCTCCAATTTGGACGGAGGCGGAAAACTTGAACAAACCAATCTATCATCTTTCTTTACTCTTCAAATCTCTTCCACATTTGCAGCAACGCTTCTTTCTCGGTTACCCCATTTTTATTTTTATTTTTTTGTATTTTATTTTTTTTAATAGATGATCAAACTTACAATGGTTCAGGGGCCGTCAAGCTTATCATTGAACTTGATCTTATTTGCGAATTGAGACCTTCTTGCAACATTTGAGGGTTTTTTCATTGGGATCATTGGCCTAGGATGATTGTGTTCCCTTTTCGCTATTGGGTAACTCAGACAGCAAGCGAACCAAAATATTTACACCCAATTTTATCAAGTCACTAAAGAACCACCGAAGATGGCTTGATCAGCTTGCAACGATATATCAAGGAATCGTTAGGAAAATGGAAGCCAATCTTGACTTTCGAATCCTCCAGTACTCTAGAATTGTTGTCGGATTTGGTCAGGGGTCTTTTGGATCTCACCATCGTTTGGCTGAACAGAACCTTTCTTTGTTTCTATTCCTATTGAATCATGATCTATCTCTGTATTGAAATCATATACTTGTACCCTCGTTCAGTCACATCACAGACAATATATGCAGACAATTTTGGGTACCTGAAAGAGTAATATTCAAAGATTAGACCACAGTTTTGGATAAAATAGTATTGCATTTATTAAAATTTAAAATCCATTACAGAGCAAAATCCTTTTCCATCCAAAAGACCAATGGGATGGAGAGGTGAGTATATGAAAACATCCCAAATTCTATCAAAACTTCTAGAAAATTGAAAGTAAACAAGAAAATCCAGTTTTGCAACTTTTAGATTTTTCAAATTGAGCCTCAAGCACATGACTCGCTCCCATTTTCACCAATGTTTTGGTAAAAATTGACTTCGCCACTCCCTGAAGGTGCATGCTTAGGCAGCGGATTTTGCTGATAGTTTGACGCACCAGTCTCAGGCTTTTTAGGAAACATGATGGATCCTGTTCGTATGAACTCCCGAATCTTTTCCTTTAGCTGAAAGCACTGCTCGGTCGCATGTCCTCTAGTTCCCGAGTGGTATTCACAGAAAGCATTCGAAGAAGCTACTTTACTCCCAGGCTTATGTTCGTATGATGGAAGGGGTGTCAGCATCCCCTACTTCAAACAACTCCGGTAAAGCTCAGTGATTGGTTAGTTATTCGAGTACTCACTTGTCGTTTTTCATTCATATTTCACACACCCCTTAAATTGTATAAATCAAATAAGTTTGGGGGTGTGTTTTTTTGAGAAAAAAAAAACTATGTAAATATAGTTTTATTCCAGTTTCTTTTTGACAAGTGAGTACGTCGATCTTAATTGTATTGTTCAGGATTGTTTCAATTTTACCTGTGGGGTTTCGAGTGTGAGAGTGCCAAGCATGTGCCTCGGGTATGGTTAAGTTAACAAAGTTAACCTATTTTATATTCCCGATATACCCTTGGCCATTTTTCCAAAACCGAACCAAGCCCTATTAATCTTTTTGGATTCTCGAGCCTACATTAGTGGAGAATAGAACCCAGGTCAGATGTATGGATTCCTTATATCTTAATGGTTTTAGTCATGAATTTTGTTGAGGGATAATCCCATCTAATCAAAGGATAATAGTATATTTGAGTTTAATCACAAACACTTTAATAGGATCTAGAATGGCGCTTACTATTTTTGAACGTTGAAATTCTAGAACATCACATAGTGTGTTTTATGCTTGAACTTGATAGGATTGGGGGCCGATGAGGGAAAAAATTCGTTTAGCCGGTAGATGATAATCAAAACTTACACATTTTTGTTTTTAGTATTTTTCGTTTTTAGTTTTTACTTTCGTAATTAGTTGTTATATTTTCTTGTATTGTGTGGGTGCTTTTCTCAAGGACTAGCAATATTTCGACTTCGGGAGTATTTGATAGGTATAAATTATCTATTTATTTTTAAACCGAACATTGTTAGTTTTCGAGTATGTTTATTACGTTTTAATACGTTTTTATATGTTTTTGTATAAATTAGGTGTTTGAGGTGAAAATGCATGAAAACGGATCAATAACGATCAAATCGGATCAAGAATGGCGGAAGAATGGTGGAAAAACAAGCACGGAGGCAATATTCAAAACAGTAGCCCACCGCCGCGGCGTCCAGACCACCGTCGTGGCGGTGAATATGTAGAGATGCGCCTTTTCTTACTGAAAGCCCACCACCGAAGTAGTGAAGTTACAGAGAGGTTCCTGAATCCACCGATGCCACCACCGCTGCAGCGAAGACTGTGCCAACATGCCCACCACCGCGACGGTCGCTCTATACTAGATTTAGATATTTTTTTAGATATTTTTTGTTTCTTATTTCTTCTCCTTTCCTCTCCTCTGGCCACAAGAGCTCCATTAGAGTTAGGATATTTTAGAGAGAGGTTTTGGGAGTGTTCAACCAATTTCGAAGGAAAAGAACACGTTGCGAAGAAGGAGAAGTAATTAGAGAATACAGGGTTTGACACTCGGGAGAGGTAACCCTGAATTTGGACTAGGGTAGACACAACGCGACGATCCAATAACTCGAGAAGGAGTTGAAAAGTGTGCAATCAATGGCGTTGGGGCGAGACTCATATGACGTAGTATCGTTAAGACTTTGAGGGGGACTTCTTCGTTGACGTAAAGTCACATATTCACTTGTCTTACACTCAGGAGAAGTGGCGAGTGAGTTTATGAACCAAGATTGTCGAATAAGTCGAACGCCGTTAACGTAAACTAAAACAAGACCAAACACATTTTTGTAAACAAAGTTAATCCCTAGGCAATATTTTCCCTAAACATCTCAATATAATATTAGTATAGTTAGATTAGTTAACTTAGTATTAGTATTAATTAATTACAAAACTACATTTTTTTCGCCTTGATAAAATTAAGTTATGATAATCGCGATATTCGATAATAATCTCAACTATTCCCTGTCGACATGATACCCTTACTCTCCCCATCTATACTAAAAATTGACCCGTACACTTGCGGTGTAAGTTAGCGACGTAATATTCTGCTACCAATAGTATACTGGTACCACGAAGTTCGGGCCGGCGTGGTTCAGATTCGGCACTAAGTTCTCCATCCCGACACTTGGAGGGTTTCCATTTGGTGATTCAGTCATAGGAGTTCCACTAGACGGAGGAATGGGCACCTCTTGAGGTCGACTAAGTTCGTTGATCATTTCTCTCAACATGTCGATAATTTCCTGCATCTGATCCATCTGGGTCGTACAGGGAGATTCGGGATTGCTTTCTGATGTCATCCTGAAATGAGTCTGGGCTCGACTGTGAGTAAAGATTGAACTTCGAATGGGGGGAACCGGATTTGCTTTTGTGGGACTAATTTTCCTGTCTCATCCCATTCTTACAACAAACCCTTTATTAGTCCACGTGGGTTTTAGGTAGTCTTAAAACCCATCCAAGTTTGAAGTTTTCAATTCCGATAATGATCGATCAAAATAGATAATGATTTATGAAAATTCTTTCGTAGCTTAATCAGTATTGGAAACTTCAAACTTGTTTGGTTTTTAAGACTTCCTAAGACATCATCAATCCATCAAGTATAAAACCCTTCATCTTGTATCATAGAATCCCAAGGGGATAATATGGATACAAGACGACCGTACTTATGTCGGAGGGTTTACAATAATATAATAGCCCAAGAGAAAATAAAGAAGAGAACAAAAGAAACAAACATCACAACTTATTTACAAAAAATATAAGGAAAATGTAACAAAATAAAATATAACATTCGGACATGAAATAGTTGGACTTATTTGGACATATTAGGCTCGACCCTCTAATTGTCCCCAGAGGAGTTGCCAGCTAACGCGCCCCATTTTTTCGAAAAATAAAAGAATAATAAATAATAAAATATTAAGGAGAGGGGGTTTTTAAAGCGCCAGTTTTCAAAAAATACTTAGTCTATTTTAAAAAAATAAGGAGTCGCCACCTAGCATTGGATTTAAATAGTGTGCTAGGTCACCGAATTTTAGAAAACAAATTTAAAAGGCCTAAGTAAAAATTAACTCCAAAACACGGTTAAACCAAAGATTCATTTAGAGGTTTGGAGGTCGGTTACGCTCGGGGAATGTGTTAGGCAGCCCAAGATGTCCACCCGAAAACGGTACCTTATGTCTAATTAAATCTAATTAATTTAAATTCGAATGTTTTATTTTATTTTAAAATATTTTCCTTCTTATAAAATACTTTTTGTATTTTTTAAAATAAGGTGAGACAAGTTTTTGTATTTTTTTTTTGGAAATGTTCCTCTGATATAACCTCTTATCGAATATTAAGGATTCGACAAAGGTAGTCCTCGGGGGGTTTTATATATGTTTCCGAGAGACTTCTTTAATTTAAATAGTCAAACTAAAATAGATGAATAAAATTGAAAATATGAATGCAAAACTAACATCTAAATTAATTTTCTTGCAAAAGTGACTAAAAAACAAAAGAATTTAATTTAAATATGTCAATACAAACTGATATGAATACGAGAATCGAATATGGAATGCCACGTGAATTAACGTGATTATGCGTAGTAATGATTTAATTAAAAAAATATAAGGGGTGCATGTGTTGTGACTAGATGTGAAAAAGTAGCATGGATTCATGGAAAATGAAAAAAAAAAATTATATGTATGAAAAGTGTAAGTGGTGAAAGTGTCTTAAACATGCCGTCTAAATGATACAAGAAATAAACATGCCAAGTGGATGTAAAAAAAGTTTATTTTGAGTTTGCCCGATTAATTTAAAGAAGTCCTGATTTGAAATTTTCTCAAATTCTATAGATATGAGAATCGAGGGAGGTTCACGGAAATAATTTAGTTGAAATTAATCTTTCCGAAACTTAAGCGGAATCCCACGAAAAATTTACCGAGGGAAGAGATTTCCTAAAACCATTCATTTCTAAATTCCACTCAGGTCGGGAAATGGAAATGAGGCCATGGAAAACTCTCCCACAATTTATCGAATCGTTAGATTCAACTTAAGGTTCATAAGGATTAATTCCTACAAATAAAAGATTTTATTATTTTTTTGATTGTTTGATTTATTTTTTTATTTTTTAGGGTTTTGATAAGAAGAATGAAATAAATAAAAAAATGCAGAAAATAAAAATATAAAAAAAATGCAGCAAAATAAATAATAAAACATCATTTACCTAACACTCAAGGTTAGGTTTAAGCATGAGAAACCCACCCCGACGTCTTCATCGGATCATCGGATGACTTGCTTTTTTTAGCTTTTCCTCTATTCTAGGACAAGAATCCCGACACTCAGGTTTTTTCTCTCTCGCAGACGACTTCCCGAAAGGGCTTTGAGAATCACTCTTCTAAAGGGGGGTGGCTCATCTTAATTTTTGAATCTCCCCGAAGGGTTTCTCTCTGAATTTTTTATGTCTGGACTATGATGAGGATGGTCTTATTTATAGGAAGGATGTAGAGTGAAAAATCCCAGAAACCCTAGTCCCAATTCGACGAGAAAAAGGAAATAAAACCTAAAAGGAAAAGGAAAAAGAAAATCTAATCCCATTTTGACAAGGAAAACTTTTATTTTTTCATTTTTTTTTTCAGTTTAATTTTTTCTCTTTTTTCTCTATTTATTTTTAAAAAAAAATTAAAATAAAGCATAAAATTTTTTAAAGACAGTCAAAATATTGTGTCTACACTACACATGAACTAGTGTTGATACAGCCCATGGGAGATCTAAAAAGATTAGTAAGATCCAAATATTCAAATAAGTGATCTAAACATTGAAAATTGAGAATATCTAAAAGACATTGATCAATTAAGAGTTGGCGATAATAAAAAGAAGTCAGGTTAGTTCTACTCTATAAATATGTAAATTTAAAGGTTAAACGTACGATTCCTAATATCGCTCAATTTTTTATTAACTTACTCTCACATCGGAGGGTATTTGGCCGATACCATACTAGTATCCCAAGTAATTGTCCTAAATTTTACATGTGTTGATCAAGAAGTTCAGAGTTGGGATCATTAGCGAAATTCCAACATTATCATTTGGCATTTTGAAAGAAGCTAGAAAAAGGTTTATAATAATCCCGCAATTGAGATCAGGACGTAAGACCATCGATGAAGTACCAGACAACGCTGCGGTGGCAGGAGATGGTCATTGATACGGATATCGTCGTCCCTCAATCTCCAAATTGGGAACCTACGAGCTTTGGTAGTACAGCTAACAGAAACGAGGTCAACCGCATGGAGGAATCCATGAACTCTAATCAAAGGGGGAACAACAAGAGACAAGATAAAGCCCGCTAAAAGATTGAGTTGAAGTAGCTGCTTGGAACAACGGAACATACATTCATTGAAGTAATAATGAAAGAACCTTTCCCACGAAAGTTTGGCTCGGCTAAGCTAAACAAATACGAAGGGAAGACCGATTTAACGGATCACGTCAGACATTTCAAATATATAATGGCCCTATTTGAAGTAAGATATTCCATTATGTGTCAAGCATTCGCTACCACGCTGAAAGGGACAGGTTTGGAATGGTTTCGTTGGTTGGCCTGTAATACCCTGAAAATTTATATTTTTAAAAATAATATTTTATTTTAAATAAGCTTATTTTTATAAAATTCAAGGGGGAATTGTTATTTTAAAATATTATTTTTTTAATCTCTTGGGTTTATATACCAATTTATAATTGTTGAGGGTGGACTAATATAATTTGTAATATAAAATAATAACATTATTAATAACAATAATAGCATCAAATATATAGATAAGGTTTGAAAGAAAAGTGTGTGCCATGTGTCACACTTGTAAAAAATAAACTAATAAAGAGTGTCATGTGTCTTTTTTTTAATCAAGCCACCAAAATACAATTGTACAAAATAAACTAATAAAGAAAAAATTACAAAGTTTATATACGTATATATTAATAAAGAAAAAGTTACAAAGTGTATATATGTATATATATGTGTATTAAGAAGGAGTAGATAGATATAGGGAAAGGGCATAAAGGGGAGAAGAAAGGAAGAAGAAAAAAAAAATGAAGAATGAAGAAAAAGAAAATAACGAAAAAAAAAAAAAACTTCAATTTCATCTGCGATTAATTATCAATTCATAATTTCAAGTAGAATTCTTAATCTTTTTAATATTTATGTTTAACCTCTCTATCTATTATCTGATTTATGCTGCAATAGTTATTTAATTATAATTGTTGCTTTTCATAGATTATTTATAATAATGTATTATGTGACAATTATGCGAATTATGTGCCTACGTGTTATTTGTTGAATTGAATTGGTTGTATGTTCCTATTAAGGGTTAAAATTCTACTAAGTTTTATCTCACAACCCGACAGTATTTGTTGCAGGATCGTCAAAATTGGGACCACACCATAAAATATGAAAATATATTTGCATTTGTATTTAATTTTGTAAGATAATATTTATGGTTGATTGTTATAAGATTAATTAGATTAATTGGTATTTATTAATATTGTTATAGTCCAAGACGATCCAGTTAATTTATGGTAACCAAAAAAATAATATTAAAGTAGTAGTTGGTTTATTTATTGTTGTAAAATTATCAGATTTATAGTTGTTCGAATATTTATCCATAGAATTTTAGTGTAATTTGTCTTAGGAGAAATCGAGTGGCGACCTTGAGAAACCAAGTCATTACAAGTAGTATCAGAGTGTAGGATATAGATTCTATAGACTTGGTGAGTATTAAGTTAGTAGTAGATCATATGATACGTCGTTGAGTTAAAAAGATCGATTTAAAAGTGAGTGTACTGTATTTTATGAAAATTGTCAAATTATATTTTCGTACTAAATTGTGATTTTTTTTTTAATTAAAATAGACGACTTTATAACATTAAATGAATCGACTGAAATTTTACATGAGGAAACTGATTTTTATTATCCTACTATGCTATAGTGTGGTTCTAATAGGAGAGAATGTCCTTTGAGATGTTATTGGACGTAACAAGAAAGCATGTCCTATAGGTGGTTGAAATGAAGATTTTTATCACATATTGTGATTATCAGTATAATATAGTGGTTTTTATCGTGTGTTGTGATTATTGGTATGATATAGTGGTTCTTACCATGTGTTGCAATTTTCAGTATGGTGTGTGTTAGCCCAGTGAGCTACCCAAGAGGGGGGGTTAATTGGGTAGTATTAAAAAAATTATCAGAATAATAATGACACTTCAAAAATTCAAATAATTAATTTTATCCTGAAATTAATTATTATCTTTATAGCAGCGGATATGTGTTATTAAGTAGGTGTACACCAAACAACAATATAAGTAAAATAAATAAAGACGCACACCACGATATATCCTGATTCACCAAGTTACTTTTGATTAATCCAGTCCTCCGAGCCCCATGGAGATTCGCACCCACTAAACTCAAGATCCCTTTAAAGGTAGAAACTGAATCCTCACAAAGATTCTTTTCACAGGCTCAGAATCAACCTTTACAAATTCCTTTTCACAGGCTTAGGAGTAACCTCTACTTTTTATAGGCTCAAGAATAACCTAATTCTTTTTGTACCTTAGGCTAAAGAATCAAAACCTCACAGAAACGCTTTAGCTATCATTTTCCTAGGTAAGGATGGAACCTTTACAAAATCACTCACAAATTCAATCAAGAAAGAATTAACACCTAATCTTTTTATACCTTAGGCAAATATCAAAGCCTCAATTTCTTTACCGAAAAAGATTGAAACTAGCTATCCTTGATTAGACACTTCTAGTAGTATCTAATCCGACACTCAATTCACCAATTACGAATAATTGATAAGTGATTTTCCCACTCGGAGCTTCTACCACCCCAGATAAATTAGAACCCAATTAATATCCCAAAACTAGTGATAGAAAAGTGAGATATTCAAAATCTGATTTTAAACAAAAATTGGGTAACACGTAATTGAGCACGTAATCAGATTTCTTCAAGAAATTGTTTCAAAAGTATTTTTCAATAAACAAATTCCAAAAACAATTTCAAAGATCAAATTCCAAATATAATCAAGCAATACTAAATAGAAAGTAGTTTGGAAAGATCTCACCCAGATTCCACCGAATAAATAGTGATTAGCAATGCAACTTTAAATCGGTGATTGTACGGCGAAACATTTTTTACGCGCTCACGTATTGACTACTCGCAAATGTACGAGGTCAAAGTTTTAGTATAATGTGATCTTGAAATATCGGGGATCGCATCCCCAGGGATTGATGTCGTTATTATCGAGTACTGCAATTGTCATAACCTAACTTTATCTAGGCTAAAAACAAATGTATTTAATTAATTAAACTAATACTAATTAACTAAATTATCTATACTAACACACTAATATGTTTTAGGGGAAAGAATTTCCTAGGGATTAAAGAATTTACAAATACGTGTTCGATCTCGATTTACTCACGTTTACAATGTTCAACCTATTTGATAATCTCGGTTCGTAAACTCCACCTCCACCTCTCCCAAGTGTAAGACGGGGGAATACATGACTTCGAGTTAACGAATAAGTCTCTATCAATGTCTTAACAACCCTACGTCACGTGAGTCTCGCCCAACGTCATTGATTGTACACAATCTAACTCCCGACAGGGTCATTAGATCATCGTGTTGTGCTTACCCTATCGATAATCTTGGTTCTAAAACTCCACTGCCATCTCTCCCCAGTGTAAGACGGGGGAACCCATGACTTCGAGTCAACAAAGAAGTCTCCCTCAACGTCTTAACGACCCTAGGTCACGTGAGTCTTGCCCCAACGTCATCGATTGTCCACAATCCTAACCCTGACCAGGTTATTGGATCGTGACGTTTGTTTACCCTAATTTAAATCGGGGTTTGTCAAACCCCGTATTCTCTATGTATCTATCTAAGCATGATAAACAAACAATACGATAAATACAATCAAATTACGAAGAACAAACATAAACGCAACATCGAAATCATCCAAACAACATATTTATAAATATAGTGTTAATCCCTGTACAATCCATATTTAGCCTATGGCCATAGCCGTATTTACATGAAAGAATGAGCTAAACATGCTCACAAAATCCTAAGTTAAAGAAATAAGGGAAGAAATCGAAGAACGTAGACTCGTCTGAAGATTTGTCTCTAAGAATCGTTCAACGATCACTCTGCCATCTTCCTCCACTTCGGGATGTGAGCTCTCCCTTTTAAACTCCTAATTCCAACCCTAAGTATAGCCTAAGTGGCTCTAATGGCCAGAGTGTGCAAGAGGAGAGGAGAAGAGTGGATATTTATAGGCAAAATATCTCAAAAATATCTAATAAATATCTTAAGCTGTGCAAAGGTCACCGCCTCGGCGGTGAGTAGGTCGGTTAGTTGATCGCCTAGGCGATAAAGAAAGCAGTGGAATTGGTTGACATCCTGCATCTCTCGTGCCGCGGCGGTGGATGTTCAGCAAGGTAAGTTAGTCTCTGCATCTTTAACGCCACGGCGGACGTCTGGACGCCGCGGCGGTGGGCTTCTTTCACAATATTGCCTCCAAGATTGTTTTTCCACCATTCTTTGACCTTTTTTGGTTCGATCTTATTATTTTTGCTCCAGTTTCCTATCTTTTTGCCCCACACACCTAATTTATACAAAAAAGTATAAAAACTAATAAAACATAATAAAATAAATATAAAAACTACTCTAAAACTAACAAAACCAGTTTGGAAATATGTAAGTAGATCACACTTAACAAATTCCCCCAAACTTGGAATTTTGCTAGTGCTCGAGCAAAACACACACACGAAAATGAAAAAACACAACTAAATTAAATAACAAACAACCTAAAACAATCCAAGCATAACGACATACGAGTTTTGACTTCTTCTAACAACCTATTTATTTTTCCCTCAACAACCGCCAGTCATATCAAGTTTAGGCGGTAACACATATAATGTGATGTTCTAGATTTTTGACATGCAATAATGGTGAACGCCATTCTAGTTCTTATAAACGTGTTAGTGCAAGACTCAATAATATAACTATACAACGACCAGATTGGATCATCCACCAACTAAACTCATGACTTAGACCGTATAGGATTAGGATTTTCATATGCCTGATTCGGGTCCACTCTCCACTAATGTAGGCTTGGAAGCTCATAGAAATCAGAAAGACTTGGTTCGGTTTTGGTATATTTGGCCAAGGGTAATTTGGAATAGAAACCGGGTTAACGTTGTTAACTTAATGTTACCCAAGTCTTAACGCTTGGCATACTCACTTTTGAACCCCCATAGATAAATTGAAAACAATCCCGAACAATCATTTTAAGACCGACGTACTCACTTGTCAAAAAGAAACGAAATTTAACAATATTTATATATTTTTTTTCTTTTTATTTTTAATGAACCACACCCCCAAACTTATTCGATTAGTATGATTTCATGGGTGTGGTTAAAACGAAAGGAAAAAAACAAGTGAGTACTTGAATACCGAACCAATCCGAAGTTCGTCCTAAACCCAACCGCTCACATCAAGTAGCATACATGAATGCTAACTTGATTCACTCAAATGTGCCTTTAAATTCAACAATTAAGGTTTGAAAAAAGATTAACTGGCTATGGTATTAGTTACGTGTTCAAAATTGAATTGATATTTAGGCTTCAACAGGGTACCGAGGGATAAACATATAACAAGTAGGCTTAAAAGGCTCAAGAGATAAAAAGAATGCATAAATCACGTCTCCTGAACTAGCTCGCCTAGGATTTCGCCTCAAGCTTCCCCTCAATCAGGTTCTAGAATCCTTAATGTGTCATGAATTTGGCTAATCGATAATCGTCCTCAAATCAATTGAATAGAAATAGATGAGTTTATGTGCTCGTGCAAATTAGGATCTACAATAATTTTCACCAAAATGCATTGTCAAGCACATAGAACACACACATGCATGGGTACTACCCTTGACCTCGAAAACAACCAGGGGTAATCTCATCATCGGGTAACGGCCCAGATGAACACAAAACTCAACATGCAAACAACAACACAAAAACATAAACACATTCTAACCTAAACACACATGAAAATAATAAAACAATAAAACATAAAACATACTATACTACACATCACTTCCAAACTTAAAATGGAAAGTGTTCTCAGTGGTCCCAATCATCAATCTCAACATATGAAATTAAAGCATGCTGAAGAAGGGGGTTTAGAACACGTACCTGGGAGGAGAGAGGATCTCGCCTCCATTTAAATTCGATGGAGATGGATTTAATGTATTTGACCTTGGGTTACCTCCTAAGAAGCGCGTGGTTTAATGTCATCAGCCCGACATATTCAGAACACCCTCAAGACTGGCGAGATTTTGCTTTGTTTGGCTCGATCTTTCAACGAAATGCCTCACCGGATTATGTACGTGGCCCTGCACCATAAAACGGCTTGGAATCCCATCGAAAGGGATGCATCAATACCCTTCGATTTAATATCACCAAGTACCTTGCATAAGAAATAAAAACAAAATTACAAACAAAAATTATATACAAAAGAAATGCCTAAAGTAAAATCGGGTCATTTACTCACAATATCAATAATAAACAAAAAACACAATCCCCGGCAATCGTTACCAAAAACTTGGTGGCGATCGCCAAAAACTGTATTTTATAACAACTAATCCACTGCAATGGTGCCAAAAACTTGTATGGCGGAGCGTTTTTTACGCGCTCGCGTATTGACTACTCGCAAGTGTTCAAGGTCAAAGTTTTAGTATAATGTGATCTTAAAAGATCGAGTATCGTATCTACAGGGATTGGTGTCATTATTATCGAGTACCGCAATTATTATGACCTAACTTTATCTAGGCTAAAAATAAATGTATTAAATTAATTAAACTAATACTAATTAACTAAATTATCTATACTAATATATTAATATGTTTTAGGGGAAAGAATTACCTAGGGATTAACGTGTTTACAAATACGTGTTCGATCTCGATTTACTCATGTTTATGTTATTTGACCTATTTGACAATCTTGGTTCGTAAACTCCACCGCCACCTCTCCCGAGTGTAAGACAGGGGAATACATGATTCCGAGTCAACGAATAAGTCTCTCTCAATGTTTTAACGACCCTAGGTTATGTGAGTCTCTCCTAGCATCATTGATTACACACAATCCAACTCCCAACCGGGTCATTGGATCGTCGTGTTGTGTTTACCCTATCGACAATCTCGATTCTAAAACTCCACCGCTACCTCTCCCAAGTATAAGATGAGGGAATACATGACTTCGAGTTAATAAAGAAGTCCCCCTCAATGTCTTAACGACCCTAGGTCACGTGAGTCTTGCCCCAACATCATCAATTATCCACAATCCTAACCCCGACCGGGTTATTGGATCATGGAGTTTGTTTACCCTAATTCGAATCCAGGGTTTGTCAAACCCTGTATTCTCCATCTATCTATCTAAGCACGATAAACAAACAATACGATAAACACAATCAAACTATGAAGAACAAACATAAACGCAACACCGAAATCATCCAAACAACATATTTATAAATATAGTATTAATCCCTATACAATGCATTTTTAGCCTATGGACATAGCTATATTTACATAAAAGAACGAGCTAAACATGCTCACAAAATCCTAAGTTAAATAAATAAGGGAAGAAATCGAAAAACTTAGCCTCATCTGAAGATTTGTCACTAAGAACCGTTCAACGATCACTCCGCCGTCTTCCTCCACTTCAGGATGTGAGCTCTCCCTCTAAAACTCCTAATTCTAACCCTAAGTATAGGCCAAGGGGCTCTAATGGCTGGAGTGTGCAAGAGGACAGGAGAGAAGTGGATATTTAAAGGTAAAATATCTCAAAATATCTAATAAATATCTTAAGTTGTGCAGAGGTCACCATCACGACGGTGAGTAGGTCAGTTAGTTGATCGCCTAGGCGGTGAAGAAACCGGTGGACTTGGTTGACATCTTGCATCTCCAACGCCGCAGTGGTGGTATCGCGCCGCGGTGGTGGATGTTCAGCAAAGTAAGTTAATCTCTGCATCTTTACCACCATGGCGGATGTTTGGACGCCGTGGTAGTGGGCTTCTTTCACAATATTACCTCCGATCTTGTTTTTCCACCGTTCTTCGACCGTTTTTTGTTCGATCTTATCGTTTTCGCTTCAGTTTCCTATCTTTTTGCCCCACACATCGAATTTATACAAAAAGTATAAAAACTAATTAAAACATAATAAAATAAATATAAAAACTACTCTAAAACTAACAAAACCAGTTTGAAAATATGTAGGTAGATCACACCTATCAGTGATCAACAATAATTTTCTTCAATATCTCAAGAATGATTTTCAAGACAATTCTCACAAAACTCTTAGTATGATAACTCAGAAAGCACGAGAGCTGAATAGCTTAGAATGATTGATAATTTATCTCTTTGAAGTGAAAAACGTAGGTCTATTTAAAAGGGAATAAAATAAGCTCTCCAACGGTTAGTTCCCACTTGTTATGATATTTAATTACTTTTATAGACCCCTTATATCATTAAGACTTCATCCTGGTTCAAATCACTTAATTATGGCCTTTAAACTTCTCAATCAAGTCCCCTAAATATTTCTCAATCGCAATTAAATAGAATAAAAAGAATTATATGTACTAAATTGAAAAATATTCAAACTTAATGAACCATATCTATAGGGATATCATAATATATGTTGTAGATCTCAAATAACATCAAATCCCTAATATATCTCGTGAATCTTAACCATAAAATGACTAGTAACGACTATTTTAGAATAAAATCCAGAATTCCACAAAATCTTGAAACGGTGCCATAAGTCGACTTACCAAGGATCACCGATCGACCACTCGATTCAGGATGTAGCCAAGCCAAAAATCCATCGCCCATCGATCGACCTATCTGTCGACCTAGAGATTTAGAGAGTTACATTTCTGGTCATAGGTCGACATCCCTGTCGACTTATCGATTCAAAGAGTTCACCATTTAAGCTCCGGTCGACCTATATGTCGACTTATCGATTCAAAGACTTCGTATTCTATGCATCAGTCAACTTGCCTGTCGACTTACCAATGTTGGAATCCTCTCCTTAATTCATTTTGAATTCATTCTCTTCGACGTTTTCGGGCCCTTTAACTGATTTCTTTTCTTAGTTAACTCTACTAAATTCTTAAATTCAATTTTAATAAATTATCAATATTTCTTTTTCAATTACACATAGGAGCAAATAATTTAACTAATTAGGATCCTATAAAAAACACACATATTTATAAAATCATTTTGTGTCGTGTGTGATCCTAATTGGGATATTAAGAGTTGAAATTTAGCCTGAGTTATTTTTCCTAGGTTCTTCAAATTCTTCAACCTCTTAATCCTTCGTTATCTTTGTCATCATCTTTTAGCATCCATTCATTACTTGTCATCACATCTTCATAATTGGAACTAATAAACTGAAACACTCAATTAAACCGTTAGTTCCACCAAAAACATCAACCTTCAATTGTCCATCAAAATCTTGGGATCAACAGTGTGGTTGAATATGTTGCTGACTATCAATATGATAGAGTTGAATATGGTATTGACAATATAATGTGATGGAGTTGAATATCTTGTTGATTATGAGTATGATGTTGTGAAACCTGACAGGAGGGTAAGTCTTCCAAGTATTTGAATATGTTGACGAGGTGGTGGTTTATACTACATGGTTGATATATTATTGTTGATTTATTAGATTCTATGGTTAGCAGGGAAGTATTGTGTGGTATTTTTATTATATAAAAATAATAATGATCAGTTAATTTAAATCCAATTTTCTATTATCATGATATATCTGAGATTTTTTTTACTAATGTGTTAGTATAATCTTATTTTTTTTAAAATGGATTTTGATGAAAGTACTTGATTCATAAATTATTTTTCTATTATGAAGACAATACACCTATAAAATATCTTTTCAAGTAATTCAGGTAGAGATTGATACACTAATAGCAATAGGTAGGGTCGGAGTATGATGTGATCGTTCAGGCCATTGGGGTTTAAATAGAATTTAAAATATTCTACAAGGGGTTAGTGTAATATGTAAAGAGATGTATCTTTAAAAAATGGTATATATTTATTATTATTTTTATCAGATTGTGTAGCAAAAGTATTTGCAAAGGATTCTCGAGTGTAACTAATAACACCGTGCGATTCTAAGTTAATCTTTTTAAACAAAATTTCGGGGGCAAAATTTATTTAAGGAAGATAGATTGTAATTCCCTGAAAATCTATATTTTTGAAAATAATATTTTATTTAAAAATATTTTTGGGGGTTAACATGTTAATTTTGATTTGATTTTTATAAAATTTGAGGGGCCAGTTGTTATTTTAAAATATTAAATTTTATATTTTGGGTCTATATAGCAATTTAGAATTATTTAGGGTAGTTTAATATAATAACAATAAGGTTTAAAGAAAAACGTGTACCACGTGTTACATTTGTATAAAATAAACTAATAAAGAGTGTCATGTGTCTTCTTTTTAATCAAGCCACCAAAACACAATTGTATAAAATAAAGTAATAAAGAGTGCCATTTTCCTTCTTTTTAATCAAGCCAACAAAATACAATTGTATAAAATAAACTAATAAAGAAAAAGTTGCAAAGTATATATATATATATATATATGTGTGTATGTGTGTGTGTGTGGATAGATATGGGTGTTCAGGGAAAGGACACAAAGGGGAGAAGAAAGAGAGGATAAAAGAAAGAGACAAAGAAAGAGAAAGAATAAAGAAAAAGAAAATAAAGGAAAAAAAAAATAGCTTCAGTTTCATCTGCGATTAATTATTAATTCCTAATTTCAGGTAGAATTCTTAATCCTTTGAATATTTATGCTTAACCTCTCCATCTATTATTTGATTTATGCTATAGTAGTTATTTAATTATAACTATTGGTTTTCATAGATTATTTATAATTATGTATTATGTGATAATTATGAGAATTACATGCCTACGTGTTATTTGTTGTATTGGTTGAATGGAATTGTTAAGGGGTTAAAATTCTACTAAGTTTTGCCTCACAACCCCACAATATTTGTTGTAGGATCATTGAAATTAGGGCCGCGCCACAAAAGATAAAAAAATATTTTTATTTGTATTTAATTCTATAAAATAATATTTATTGTTAATTGTTGTAAGATTAATTGGTATTTATTAACATTGTTATAGTCTAAGACGATCCAATTAATTTATGGTCATCCACATAATAATATTAAAGTAGTAGTTGATTTCTTTACATTTGTAAAATTGTCATATTTATAACTGTTGGAATATTTATCCGTAGAATTTTAGTGTAATTCTTCTTAGGAGAAACCGGATGACGGCCTTAGAAAACTGGGTCGTTTTATGGCACCGTGATCAATCATCTCATTTGTTGAACTGGAAAAATAGTTCATCAATCGGTTCATCACTTGTCAAAGGATGAAGAAGGAATCAAAGTACCTATTGATGCTGAGGAAAAAAAATTAAAGACAATTAAGCCGTACGTGACAAGATTCAATGATAAACTGACTTGCATTAAAGGATGTGGAACTAACCTGATTATGAATGCTTTCGCAACTGAGCTGCGACCTGGGATTTTCTCAGACTCTCTCATAAAACACTTACCTTTGGATATGACGGAGCTAATGGAAAGAGCCATAAATGAAACTATAAGATATTAGGAGAGCTAGATAGGGAAGGTCTTCTAACAAACAAGGTTAGACTAAAGAGACAAAGGAAGATCATCCCAAGAAAAATAAGGACAAAAGTCATAGATATAACAGACCTGAAGGAGAAAGCCCTTGAAGGGAGCAGAAAATTGCTCTTCTAGGACTGATGGTCCATATTTCAAGGATCCTACATGAGATAAGGTCTTCAGACAAGTTAACCTGGCCTCTAAGGATCTATACTCATCTATACAGGAGGGACAAGAAGATGTATTGTCCCTTTCACTAACATCATGACCACAACACAAATGAGTATATACACTTAAAGATATAAATAAAACGATTTATAGGGAATGGGCACCAGACTAACTAACTTGAAGATAAAACTAAGGAGAATATGAATGAATTAAGAGAGCCCAAAAATGATGATTTTGATAAAAGAAAAAGGATGTTGAATCCAATCAAAGATGTGACGTGATCTTTATGATCAATTGTAGCTCAATTGGAGAGTCTAGCAGGGCGATAAAGAGGAAGGTAGAAGAAGTAGTTCTAGAAAGAGATTATGGTAAAGTTTTTGCGGTTCGCCCAAAACAGAGCTTAGAATGATCTATCTCCTTTTATGAAGGATATCTTCATGAAGTAGTTTAGACACATGATGATGCACTAGTGGTAAGAAAAATCTTAATTGATACTGGAAGTTCAACGAACATTATTTCCAAGGATGCTCTATGCCAATTAAGGGTACCAAAATTAGATATTAGATCAACACAAACAATCATGGTTGGGTTCAATGGGCAGCTGAGCTCCCTATATGGGAAGATAGTATTATCAATATCTACTGAAAATGAAGAATCAAGAATAACTCAAGCATCGGAGTTCAAGGTGATGACTTATTGATAGGTGTAATTTATCTATATATTTTCAAATTGATTTTGGTAGTTTTCGAGTATTATTATAGTGTTTTAATATTTTTTTAATACGTTTTTATTTGTTTTGCTATAAATCAGGTGTTTGGGATGAAAAGTGCCAAAAACGGTCTATAATCATGCAATTCGGTGGAACGTCAGTGGAAGAATGGTAGAAAAATGAGCAAAAAGACCATCTTGCATCTGCAGCTCCACTATTGTAGTGGTCATCCAGCAAAAAGCCAACTGACTTCCCACTATTGCAGCGGTTATTCCCACCACTGCAGCGGTCCGACACCAGATATTTTAGATATTTTGGGATATTTTCTTGATATTTTTTATCCCTTAAGATCCTCCCTTATTTACAACACATAGAGCACATTTTTGGTCAGGTTTTGAGAGCTCCAAACCCTATCAACCAAGAGAAGATAACAAAGTCAAGAAGAGGAAATTATCTCGGAGCGGTTTTAGCATCGGTTCTTCAGATAACGGCTAGTCTCCTTGTTTCTCTCTTTATTTCTTAGTTTTGGTTGATAGTTTTGTTTATGTTTAGCTTGTATATTGTTGAATATAGGGCTATAGCCATGTATAGCTAAACAAATATTGTCTAGGGAGCGATTTGTTTTTAAAAACGTTGTTTGTTTGATCTTTGTTTCGTTATCGATTTTTCATCCATATTCGATTGTGTTTACTATTTTATTACAATCATGATATGCTTGTTATGGTATTGTGGTTGGTTTGAGAATATGAGGTTTGACACTGGGGAGAGGTAACCTCGGATTCAGACTAGGGTTTAAATACAACGCGACGATCTAATGACCTGAGAGGGTATTAGAAAGTGTGCAATTCGTGAGGTTGGGGTGAGACTCATGTGACCAAGTATCATATAGACGCTAGAGGGGGACTTTGGCGTTGACGTGAAGTCGCATATTCATTCACTTTACACTTGGGAGAGGTAGTGAGTGAGTTTTCGATTCCTAAATTGTCGGATAGATTTGAATGCCGTTAATGTAAACTAGATTGATTCGAACACGTTTAAGTAAACAAAGTTAATCCCTAGGCAATATAATCCCTTAAACATCATATTAGTATTATAGTTCTTTAATTTAATTAGTTAATTAGTTTAGTATATTATTTATAAAATAAAAATCTATATTTGAATTGCCTAGACAAAGTTAAGTTATGACAATTGCGATACTTGACGACAGTTTAATTAAATCCCTGTGGATACGACAACCCTTACTCTTCCCATTATGCTAAAACTTAACTCGTACACTTGCGGTGAAAGTAACGACGTAATATTTTGTTACCAAGTTTTTGCTGCCGTTGTTGAGGATTGGTTTTTATATTGTTGTTGATATTGTGAGTAAATAACTTGATTTTAATTTAGGCATTTATTTTGTTTATAATTTTTGTTTGTAGTTTATTTTTCCTGGAGGGTACTTGAAGATGTTAGATCAACAAGTACTGTTGCATTTCTTTCAACGAGATTCTAAGTCGTTTTATTGTGCTTGAGATCGATATAAGGAGTTGCTAATCTGGTTCCCAAACTATCGTTTCCCGAGGGAATGTCAACTACTAAACTTCCTCGATAGGTTATTAGCCGCAACAAGAAATTGAGTTGAAGAAGGAAATGGTACCACCTCTTTTGACCAACTAACCACAGATGAAGCCTATTGGGTACTGGAAGATATGGCAGAGATTGATTTTCAGAGTTGGAATTATTTAACAAGCTACCAAATCTTGGAGGATAGTTCCATCATTTCGGAACCATGGATTGATATCCCGGACCAACAAGAGGAGTCTTTCCCTACCCTGGAAGATATGTTCACTGAATTTATGGAGGAGACTCAAGCTTTTTGGAGGAAATAAATTACCGTCTCAACGAGCATGAGGTTCGTCTTGACAATATTGAGATGACCTGCACTGAAATTGATGCAACCGTAACGTTTCTTTAGATGCAAATCGGTCAGCTTATCTGCCTTATTGAGGCCGAGTCAGAAACGGTGGCAGTAAGAGATACAAATGCCACATGTATTGAAAGTCACCTTGCAAAACCGAAAATAAGTGGGAGGACATTAGTTTTGATCGATAATGAAGATCCTAATAAGGATGAGACCCAAAAATTAAGCAACGATGAAGAATCACAAGATAACACTTGTGATTATCCACCGTTTGAGATCCACATTGTGATTCCAACACCGATCAAAGACGAATATTTCTATGAGGATCCAATATGGCTCGCTTGTCCTCCACCACTTCCAACTCCGTTTATCCAGGGCAACCAAACACATATACTGGAGTAGAGTCGAGTTGAAAGTACGGGCCAGACAATGCCAAATCTCGCCAATCTTGAGGGAGTTTTGAATCAAGACCCATACGTTGTATTGTATGACACGTACTATGGGAGGAAGCCGTTCTTTGACGAGCCCTTCTCTGTGTCAAGCCGAGGACAATAAACCAAGTACTTCTTGGGAGGCAACCCAAGGTTTCATAATAAATTAGATCCATTATTATCGACTTCATTCGGAGGCGAGATTGGCTCGCCTCCCAGGTTCGTGTTCTAAACCTCCTTCATCACTATAATGCATGCTAAATGTTGAGATCGATGATTGGGTCATTGTGTACACTGACCGTTTTAAGTTTGGGAGTGATGTTTAGTATGTTTAATTGTTGTTAGTTGTGTAGTTTTAGCTTAATGTATGCATGTTTGTTTAGTTTAGTGTAAATGTGTTTATGTTTGTCGTATGTGTTGTTGTGTGTTGAGTTTTGCATTCTTCTGGGCCACTACCCAATGATGAAATTATCCCCTGATTGTTTTTTGAGGTTAAGGGTAATGCCCATTCATGTGTATTCTGTGTGCTTGACATGTCATTTTAGTAAAAATTATTGTGGATCCTAATTTACACGAGCACGTCGACTCAATATATAACTATCCAATTTATTAGACTCCAATTATCCGTTAGCCAAGTTCATGATAATTTAAGGGATTCCAAAACCTGATTGGGGAAAACTTGTGGCAAAATCCTAGGCGAGGTAGTTCAGGAGACATGATTTAGGCATTCATTTTGATCGCTTGAGCTGTTGAAACTTGCCTTGTAATATGTTTATCCCTCGTTACCTTGTCGAAGCCTATACTTCGTTTCAATTCTGAAAACGTAACAAATACCCTGACCAATAAAACCTTTTCCAAACCTAAGTCGCTAAACCGAAGGCACAATTTGAGTGAAATCAAGTTAGCATTCGTTTATACTACTTAAAGTGAGCAGTTGGGTTTTGAGTGAACTTTTCATTGGTTCGATATTCAAGTACTCACTTTTTATTTATCTTTCGTTTTAACCACACTTGTGAAATTGTAATAATCGAATAAGTTTGGGGGTGTGGTTTGTTAAAAAAATGTAAATATAGTTCTATTATAGTTTCTTTTGATAAGTGAGTACGGAGTTCTTTAATGTATGTTCAGGGTTGTTTTGAATTTATATATGGGGGTTCGAGTGTGATTGTGTGTCAAGCGTTGTGCCTTGAGTATCTTTGAGTTAATGACATTAACCTGTTTATATTCCCAATATATCCTTGGCCATTTTTTGAAAATTGAACCAAGTCCTATTGATCTTTTTGAATTTCCAAGTCTACATTAGTGGAGAGTGGAACTCAGTCAGGCATATAGATATCCCAATCCTTTATGGTTTAAATCGTGAGCTTCGTTGGTTGATAATCCAATCAGGTCTTTGGATGGTTATATTATTGAGTTTCGTACATACACTTGAACATGATCTAGAATGACGTTTACCGTTATTGAATGTTGAAATTCTAGAACACTACATGGTGTGTTTTACTCCTAAACTCGATATGATTGGGGGCCGATGAGGAAAAACATTTTGGTTGAATAGTTGAATTCAAAACTCGCACGTTGTTATGTTTAGGTTGTTTGTGTTTTTATTCGTGTTTAGTTTTTGTGTTAGTTAATCAGTTGTCTTTTTTTTTTTTTTTTTTAGTATGAGTGTCTTGCTCGAGAACTAGCAAAATTCTAAGTTTGGGGGCATTTGATAGGTGTAATTTATCTATATATTTTCAAACCGATTTTGATAGTTTTCGAGTTTTTTTATAGTGTTTTAATATATTTTAATATGTTTTTATTTGTTTTGTTATAAATTAGGTGTTTGGGACGAAAATGGTCTATAATCGTGCAATTCGGTGGAACGTCGATGGAAGAACGGTGGAAAAATGAGCAAAAAGGTCATCCTGCATCTGCAGCTCCACCACTGCAACAGTGAAAACCACCGCTGCAGTAGTTAAACAATAGGATTACTTTGTGATGGCTTCGAGGGGAAAGTCAAAAATACAATAGCAAACAATAAGAAGGGCAAGCATTACCAAAAATTCAGACTCAGACACTCAAGTAGATGACTTCAGAGAAAATTCAAGAATTGCTCACCTTGTTGACTTGATAGAACAAGTATACCTGGATGAAGAAGGTAAAAAAAAGGTAATGTTGACCTAATGAGCTACCCATAAAAGGGGTGAATTGCGTAGTAACAAAAATTTAAATAATTAAATCTTTTAACACTTAATTATCAAATAATCAATTTTTCTCAAATCAATTATTATCTTCATTGTGCAGCGGATAAGTGTTTAATTCTAAATGCACACCCAAACACAATATAATAAAAGTAAAGAATATAGTACACCAAGATATATCCTGATTCAGTAAACTAACCTTGCCTAATCTAATCCCCCGAGCTCCACGGAGATTTACAACCTCTAAACCCTTGATTCCTTTACCAAGGAGGAACTATTTTTTTACCAAACTCAGAATCAACCTTTACAAATTTCTTTTTCCAAGCTAAGGAAGAACCTTATCTTTTTACTAGGATAAAGACTAACCTAATTCTATTACAGGAAGAATCAAAACCTCACCACACTCACAAATATCCTTTTCCCATGTAAGGATGAAACCTTTACAATTCACTCAAATTAATTCAATTTCAGGGATAATAAAAACTTTGTTTTTTTCAAGGGAAAAGAACTAAGTTTTTATTCTTTTCAAGGGAAAAGAATAATCTAACCTTTTTACTTAGGATAAAGATCAAACCCTAATTTTTTTCACAGGAAAAAGATCAAAACATAGCTACTTTGACTAGACACTGGCCCAACCATGTCTAATTTGCTCAAACTCACAAATATAGAAAATATGAGTTTCTTCCCGCAAGGAGCTTCTACCACCTCAATACAGATATATTTGATTAATGTCCCAAAATTTATTACGTGATGGATACAATGTGAGATAAATTAATATCTGATTAATAAATAATGTGGATAACACAAATTAAAGCATGTAATCAGATAATCATACAAAAATCGTTTCAATTTTTTTTTAGGCTTTTAGATTTGAAAATAATTTTCTAACAATCTTAACCCCAAGCAAATAATAATAATAATAATAATAATAATAATAATAATAATAATAATAATAATAATAATAATAATAATAATAATAATAATAATAATAATAATAATAATAATAATAATAATAATAATATGAAATCAAAATTAAGAACAATATCTTGGAAAGATCTCACCGGAAAAACATCGAAGATTAAAAACAGAATCGCAAGATAGCACAAGTCGGTGATGCCAAATCAATCTGCACTTTAGATCTAGAACTTAGCACAAAATCTCTCTTGAAAATCTCAACAAAATAACAACTCTTAGAAAAATGTAGGAACTGATGTTCTCAATGTGTTATATCTTAATCTCGTAGGTCTAAATATATAGACTAATAACAAGCCCTCCAATGACTAATTTTCAAAAGATATGCCTCTAAAAGGCACTCTTAGACCCCATATAATATAATCATTCAATTATGGTGTAATGCACTTAACAATAACCCTTAAATCTATCAAATAAGTCCATAAAATATTTCTCAATTATCAATCATAAAGGTAGGAAGTATTTAACTACTCAAATTGAGAGAATCTTGAATTATGTGGACCAAATTAATATATAAATATATGTACCATATCTTTAATAAGATCAAATCCCCTGAATTTCTTCCTTGGAATCATAAAAATGGCTAGTTTTTTATCGAAAGACCAAGTTCTTAGAAATCTCAACCGAAAAAGTCGATTGACCTTTAACCTTCTAGTCAGTTGACCGATTGATGCAAAGAGTTTCCCCTGCCAAAATTCAACCCAATCAATTGACCGATTACCCCCCCAATTTGTTGCCAAAACTTAAATCTAGTTGGTTCACTGATCGCCTGCATTCGTTGACCGATTGATGCATGGACTACACATTTTGCTTCGAAAACTCCACAGATTCAAACGGTGAACCGATCCATTTTAATCGGTTGACCGATTGATGCTGAGTGGTTATTTCCTTCATCAATTCAACTACAAAACATACTGTTTGATTAAGTTAACCGATTATTTTTTTGGTTGACTGAATTAACCCTAAAATTTAACTTTTTATACTTTAAAACTTATTTTCAATTAGGTTAATTATCATTTTCAATATCACATAAGGAGCACATATCATGTAAGACCCTAATTTTTGCATACACATAACATTATTTGCATTTTAGAACATTGAGAAAATAACGGGGTAGATTATTTCATTTATTATTTAATTTAAAATTTTAAGGGGTCAATTTTCAATTTTCAAAATATTAATTTTAGATTTCAGGTTTAATTAATAACTTAAAGAAAATTGAGGGGAATTAGTGTAATTTAAGTAAAATTTTTAATCCTTCTCCTTCCCAATGAAGGAAAATGATATATATATATATATATATATATATATATATATATATATATACATATTAAAAATCAAATAAAAGAGGGAGAGACACGTGCTCGGATTAGTGTACATAAATCACCATTTAAAAAGAAGAAAATAGAGAGAGACAATGAGGTCAGCAGTGGGTTTTGGTCATCATCGGCGGTGTGCAATCCGGCGGTGTGTGTGTGCTCCATTCGTCTGGTGAGTGAGAGTATTTTGGTCGGCCGATCAACTTATGTATATATGTATGTAAGTGAGTTCGGTTTATCGTCGGTTGTGGGTTGCCGACGTGTGTGTTATCAGTTGTCCGCTTCGATGGTGTGGGATCATCGTCGTTCATCGCCGTCGTTCGGTGAGGGTGTGTGGGTAGTCGTATGCATGTTTGTGTATTGTCGTGTGTACGTATGTTCAAATTGCTACAGTAGTTGTGTGTGCTGATCAGTCTGGCGTCGGTGTGGGTATCGGAAATGGGGTGTTCATCCGGTCTAGCAGTGGGTATGCGTATGTGTGTATGTGCGATTGTCGCCGACATTAGGTGAGTGAGTGCATGTGTGTGTGTTTTCTGCTCGTTCATTGCATGGGGGTATTCTGTTGAGGGTGGTCGTCGATTGTGTGTTGTTGGGTCACCGGCGAATGTATGGTTGCTCGTTGTCCAATGTGTGTGTGTGTATGTTGTTCAACCATCAACGATTGTATGTGTGTGTGTGTCGTCATCGATTTTAGGTGGGTGAGGATGGTCAGCCGTCAGTCGTCGATCGGATGTGGCAGTGTATGTGTGTGTGTGTGTGTGTGTGTGCGCTCTATTTGGTCGATAGTAGGGGTGTATGTGGGTGTTCTGTCTTACCGGCGGTGAAAGTGAGCGATGGTGTGTGTTGTGTAGGCCGGCGGTGAGGGTCGGCTGAGTGTGTGATTATCGTTTGTGTGGGTATGTCGCCGGCGGTTAGTGACAGTAAGGAGAGAAAGAGACGGTTGGGCTGAGCGCATAACAGAAGTAGAAAAGGAAGAAGAAAGAAAAAAAAAATAAAAAAAATACACAAACAACCCAAATAAAAACCAAAAACCCATCTCGCGACCAGCAGAAGATTCGGAACAGGTAAAATTCCGAACTCTTTTAATATATGTATTTAATTTTCTCATTGTGTGATTTATGGTAAATTGTTGTTGAATTGTACCTGTTAAATTATATGAATTAATTTAGACAATGTGAAAAGTATGTGAAAAGTACGCCAATGTGTTTTACGTGTCGTATTAATTAAATGCACGTATTAGAGGGGTTGGAGTTATATTGAGTATTGGCTCACAACCCCTACAGTTTTGATTATAGGGCTGGTGAGGACGAACGCCGGGAGTAGAATTTCTATTTATTAAGGATTTTAATTATTATTTATTGTTGTAATCGGTGAAATTGACTATTATAATTAACGCCGTCACATTGTAAAGTTTATTAGATTTCTATTAATTCAAATATGGATTATTTAGTAAAATTATTGTCGTCGATGAATAAAATTGTAGTGGAATTTCTATTTAAAGTTGTAGTAGTTATATTTTTTAATATGTCGGATTTGTAAAATATAAATTAAAAGTATCATCCTAGTTGATAAAATTTATTGGATTTATAGAATAAAATATTGGTCGTTCAGCAGAAATAATAATAGTAGTAATTTATTTGTAAATGGTGAACTATTTGGGCAAAATTCTCTACAGGAAAAACTGCGTAGCGGGTCTGGGAAACTGGGTCATTACAGGTGGTATCATATCGGGTTTGCGACCACCCTGAGACTGGATTATGGTACCCATTATTCATAATTTTAGTAGAAATCGCGAAAAAAAAAAAAAAAAAAAAAAAAAGTGAAAAAAAGAAGAAGGTGAAATCACTTCTTAACCGTGAAATGTGTTTTATGTGTGAACAATATATATGAAGTTAATATAATATGTGATTTATGTGCCCTTCATGGGTTCCTGATATGTGAATTATACTTAATCATTTGATATACATCCACATATATAAATTTATAACTGAAGTAATATCCATAGTTATAAATTAACACATAATTCTATAGATTCAGAACAGTTATAAATTCATAACTCTTGTAATATAACTGTGAAATTTTATATCACCTGATATATGATATATATATGTTTATAATCACTTGAATCGCCACATATTGCATTTATGTGGAATCACACACAAGGTTGTGATTTATGTGTCATATTTGTCTCCATCTAGAATTACTTGATAACTGCGTATTATCAAGTGGTAATTTATGTGCATTAATATTTTCATATATGCACCAATTGTTCACACATATATACGTAAAAATAAAGGTGAATAATATTATGGGGTTAATAATATATATAGGCATTGACGTCCTCGTTATGTTTTTGGGTGGTTGGATACTTTGCACCAATGTGTTATTACTATTATTTCACTTTGGTCCCTACCTTTTTAATTTGGACATATTAACATCTTAGATGGCGGTTGATTAATACAACTTACCAATAATAAATTAAATAAGCCTGGGCAAGTGCCGTGCTAGCCGTGGACTATAGGAATTGTCGCTCAATTGAAAATATTAATTTAAAAGTGTGTACTATCTTCTATATAAATCTTAAAATTATACTTTCGTATTAAATTATGGGAAAAAAAAAAGTGTTGATGAAATGGACGGATTTACGGTGATTCATGGATTAACTAAAATTTTAAAGGTGAAAAATGATTTCATTATCCTGCTATGCCATAGTGTAATCTCGTCAGGAAGGCATGTCCTGTGGGACAATATGTTGTGATCTATCAGGCAAGTCCTGTAGGTGATTGATCATATTGTTGATATTCTGACCTGTTAGGAGGGCAAGTCCTGCAGGTGATTAATTATGTTGTTAATATATGTTGACTTGTCAGGAGTGCAAATCATTCAGGTGGCTGCCCCTACCATTGGGGATATTTAATGACCCTGACACTGTTGGTCACTTTATATGACACAGTTGTACAAGTCACAGTACTGTCGTAACTCCCGATCATGAGGTTAAATGATCCTATGGCTAGCAGGAAAATATGAGTGCGATATTTTATTATATATCAAAATGATTTGGTTGGTAGATTGAAATGCATTATTTATTGCGATAGTAGTAGTGGAGTTTTATTCCAACTTGGTGTGTGGATATATTATAGTACATTTTGAAAAGTGATGTTTGATAAAAAAAATACTTAATCCATAAATTCTTTTTATATTATAAAGGCAGCATGTGCACTGTCTTCTATGTAAATTTACAACATTATATTTTCATATAAATTGTGGAAAATGTGTTTGTCAAAAATGATTATTTTTTTAGACTTATGTGGATCAGGTAGGTTTTGACTGTAGAAAGTGATTTTTGTCCGACTATGCCATAGTTGTGATCCTGTCAGGAGGGCATGTCCTGCAAGATGGTTTTGACCTGTTAGGAGGGCACGTCTTATAGGTGGTTGATTATTATGACCTGCCCGGAGGATTAGTCCAGTAGGTGGTTGATTATTATGACCTGTCAAGAGGGCATGTCCTGCAGGTGGTTTGATTGACCTGTCAGGAGTGCAAATCCTGCCGGTGGTATCTCTACCATTGGGGATAATAAATGGTCCTGGCACTAATAGTCACTTTAGATGGCACAGTTGTACATGTTACAGTACCGTCGTAATTCTCGATCGTAAGATAAACGATCCTATGGCTGACAAAGAAGTATGTTATTCTATTATATATACGTGAGTTGATTAGTCGATTTAAAACCGGTTCTATGTTGAAGATATTTTGTTGAGATTTTGATATTGACAGTATGTCGGTTATATTTTGTTGAGATCTAGATACGGCCCAATGTGGCTATATTTTATTGGAAAGTGGATTTGGATAAAACTACTTGATCCATAAAATACTTTTATACTACAAAAATAGTACACCGATAAAAATAACTCAGCTATATGTATTGGTCCACTACTAGCGTTAGATGGCGCCGGGATGTGGGGTCATTGGGAGACTATTGAGAGTTAATACAGAAAAGATAATTTGAATCATTCTTGAGTTTGATTGGTATTTTAGAAATTTATTGGGGCTTTGGGTAATATTTTATATACATGTTACAGTGACTATTAACCCTTTGTGACATATCGAATTTTTGTAGTTGAGACGTATTTTCGTGGTTACAACGAATTTACATATTTCCAAATAGCTATATGATTCTGAATATATTTATGTGGTTTAGGATACATATGTATTTCAAGATGTATTTGTGCGGTTGACACATATTTACATAATTCATAAGTATTTATATATTTCGATATATATTTATGTGGTTGAGACGTATTTATGTATTTTGGTACATATTACGTGCCTAAGAAATATTTATGTGGTTTTGACGTATTGCGAAAAAATAAATAAATTATTTGAAGTTAGATTGTGGTAGTATTTATAAAACATTTACACGATTATTGAAATTTTGATGTGGATATTGGGACTGATGATTTTTAGTCTCACGGGCCAATCCACGTGAAGTTTGGGTTATTTGTTCCTTATGAGGTTGGTTGCGAACATGTTGCTTTAAATGTTGGATGGAATGGATAAATGCTGGTCATGGGATATAGCAGTGGACTTGAAAAGTCATGCCAAGTAAGAAAATTATTGAGGTCGTAGCCCTATTGGAAATGAGATAGACCCAATCCAGTGAGACTACCATGATGTGTAAAATTATATTGTTATTTATTGTGATTTTTATCAAAGTAGCGTAGCGGAAATATTTAGGAACATAAGATCCTTTAACAGTTGATTGTCTTTACTAGGTATTATCGACCAAAGTGCACCCTATTTGTTGGTTATTAGATACAATATGGGCCACTACGAATGAAAATATTGCAATGTGTGAAAGTGATTGACGATTAAGAATTATGAGTGACTTTTGGTTATGGAACCCTACATAGAGAATAATTGTTCTAAAATCAAGTATGACTAACATGACTATGCGGTGTGATTCTAAAGTACTATTGTATTGAATGAAAATTTTGGAACGAAATTTCTTTTAGGGGGAAAGGGTTATAAGACCCTAACTTCTGCATACACATAACATTAGCTGCATTTCAGAACATTGAGAAAATAACGGGGTAGATTGTGTCATTTATTATTTAATTTAAAATTTTAGGGGTCAATTTGCAATTTTCAAAATATTAATTTTAGATTTCAGGTTTAATTAATAACTTAAAGAAAATTGAAGGGAATTAGTATAATTAAAATAATTTTTTTAAAACTTCTCCTTCCCAATGAAAGAAAACGATATATATATATATATATATACATACACATATTAAAAATCAAATAAAAGAGGGAGAGACGCGTGTTTGGATTAGTGTACATAAATCACCATTTAAAAAGAAGAAAATAGAGAGAGAGAAGGCGGTCGGTAGTGGGTTTCGGTCGTCGGCGGCGGCGTGCAATCCGGTGGGGTGTGTGTGTTCCGTTCGTTCGGGGAGTAGGAGTATTTTGGTCGGCCAATCAGCGTGTATATGTGAGTTCGGTTCATCGTCGATTGTAGGTTGCCGGCGTGTGTGTTATCGGTCGTCCATTTCGGTGGTGGGGGATTGTCACCATTCGTTACCGTCGTTTGGTGAGTGTGTGTGGGTAGTCGTGTGCATGTATGTGTTTTGTCGTGTGTGTGTATGTTCAAATTGCTACGGTGGTTGTGTGTGCTGATCAGTCCGGCGTGGGTCTGGGTTTCGGAAGTGGGGTGTTCATCCGGTCCGGCAGTGGGTATGCATATATGTGTGTGTGTGATCGTCACCGGCATCAGGTGAGTGCGTACGTGTGTGTTTTCTGCTCGTTCGTTGCATGGGGGTGTTCTGTTGAGGGTGGTCGTTGACTGTGTGTCGTTGGGTTGCCAGCGAGTGTATGGTTGCTCGTAGTCCAGTGTGTGTGTGTGTGTATGATGTTCAGTCGTCAACGATCATGTATGTGTGTGTGTCGTCGTCGATTTTAGGTGGGTGAGAATGGTTAGTCGTCGGTCGTCGGTCGGTTGTGGCAGTGTGTGTGTGTGTGTGTGTGTGTGCGCGCGCTCTGTTTTGTCGATAGTAGGGGTGTATGTGGGTGTTCTGTCTTGCCGGCGGTGAAAGTGAACGATGGTGTGTGTTGTGCAGGTCGACGGTGAGGGTTAGCTGAGTGTGTGGGTGTGTGATCGTCGTTTGTGTGGGTATATTGCTGGCAGTCAATGATAGTAAGAAGAGAGAGAGACGATCGGGCTGAGTGCAAAATAGAAGCAAAAAAAAAAAAAAAAAAAAGGGGAAAAAGGAAAAGGAAAAAAAATACACAAACAACCCAAATAAAAACCAAAAACCTATCTTGTGGCCGGTGGAAGATTCGAAACTGGTAGAATTCCGAATTCTTTTAATATATGTATTTAATTTTCTTATTGTGTGGTTTATGGTAAATTGTTGTGGAATTTTACCTATTAAATTATATGGATTAATTTAGACAATGTGAAAAGCATGTCAATGTATTTTACGTGTCATATTAATTAAATGTACGTATTAGAGGGGTTGGAGTTCTACTGAGCGTTGGCTCACAACCCCACAGTTTTGATTGTAGGATCGGTGAGGACGAATCGGCACCGGAAGTAGAATTTCTATTTATTAAAGATTGTAATTATTATTTACTGTTGTAATCGGTGAAATTAACTATTATAATTAATATCGTCGCATTGTAAAAATTTTCAGATTTCTATTAATTAAAATGTGGATTATTTAGTAAAATTATTGTCGTCGATGAATAAAATTGTAGTGGAATTTCTATTTAAAGTTGTAGTAGTTATATTTTTTAATCTGTCAGATTTGTAAAATATAAATTAAAAGTATCGTCCTAGTTAATAAAATTTATTGGATTTATAGAATTAAATATTGATCGTTCGGCGGAAATAATAATAATAATAGTAATTTATTTATAAATGGTGAACTTGTTGGCCCTGTAGAATACCGAAGAGGAGGGAGTGAATTAGGTAATTAAAAAATAATCAGAATAAAAATCAATAAATTAAATAATTAATATTATGCCTAAATTAATTATTATCTTTATAATATAGTGGAATTAATCAATCAACTAGGTGTACACACAAACAACAAAAATAACAAAGTAATAATGCAGCACACTAGAGTTTTATACTGGTCCACCAAGCTACTCTTAGCTAATCCAGTCCCCCGAGCTCCACGGATGTCGCACCTGCTAAAACTAAAGATCCCTTTAAAGGTAGGAACCAAGCCCACACACAAATTCTTTTATAGGCTCAGAATCAACCTTTACAATTTCCTTTTCCAAGGTTCAGGAATAACCTCTACTTTTTACAGACTCAAGAATAACCTATATTTTCATAGGCTAATTAACCTAATTCTTTTTATCACTACGGCTCAAGAATAACCTATCTTTTCACAGGCTAATAATTAACCTAATTCTTTTTATCACTACAGCTCAAGAATCAAAACCTCAAACAACACTCCAAGTATCATTTTCACAGGTAATGATGGAACCTTTACAATTCACTCCAACGCAATTCTTATCCAGAAAGAATCACTACCTCAATCTCTTCACAGGAAGAGACTGAAACCTGGCTACCTTTGATTAAATATCCCCAATGATATTTAATCCGTCACAACTCACCAATACATAAATTGATAAGAAGTAAATCTCACTCGGAGTTTCTACCACCCTAGATAAACAAAAACTCAATTAATATCCCAACTAGTAATAGAAAAGCGTGATATACAAAAATCTGATTTTAACAAGAATATGGGTAGCAAATTAGAGCACGTAATCAGATTCAAGAAATTGTTTATAAAAATATTTTCTTCAAAAATCAGAAACAATTTCTAAGATCAATTTTCAAACATAGAATAATAAATAAAACGTTAAGTAATATGGAAAGATCTCACCTGGAATCCACAGAAATAATGATTAGAATAATATAACTTTAAATTCGGTAGCAGTAAAGATAAACAACAATTGATTTTCAAAATCTTCTCTCAGAATAACTCACAATATCTTAGATGGATAACTCTTATAAAAGCTCACAATTTGATATGATATGATTTCTCTCATTTTTTGCTTAATTACTAATGAAATTCGCAGATCTATTTAAAGGCACATGTAACCAGTCTTCTAACGGCTAGTTTACAAGCGTCATGACAATAAAATATTCTTATAGACTTCTTATATCAAAATGACTTCATTTATGTTCAATTTCACTTAAAACAACTTTCAAATCACTCAATTAAATCCCCAAGGTATTTCTCAATCTCAATTAATAAAAATAGAAACTATTTTCATGTACTAAATTGAAAAACATTAATATTTAATGTACCAAATCAATAGGATTTAATTAATATATGAACCATATTTTAAATATCACAAAATCCCTTAAATCTCTCTCAAATCCTAACAAAAAAGGGCTATCTTTAGATATGATTTCGGATCAAACATTATCCTGAAACAGAGCACTCAGTCGACTGCCCAGTCAACTGGACGATTAAGGGAGTAGCCATCGCAGTTCATTGGTCGACTGCTCGGTCGACTCGCAGATTCAGAGAGTTTGTCAAGCTTCCACCGGTCGACCGCTCGGTTGACTCTTCGATTCAAAAAGTTCAGCCACCATATGCCGGTCGACTCCTCGGTTGACTTCTCCCTTCTGGATCTTTTCTCTGATCTCGTTTTATACTCTTTATCTTTTACATTTTTACCCCTTTAACTAATTTCTCTTTTAAATAAGCTCCACTAATATTCTTATATTTTATTTTAGTCATTCAAAACTATTTCTTTTCAAATCACATAGGAGCAAATAAATTCATCTTAATTAGCTCCACTAACTTTCTCAAATTCCATTTTAATCATTTAAAATTATTTCTTCTTACTTTTCATAGGAGCAAATAATTTAACTTAATCAAAACACACATAAAAGATAAAATACATTTTGTGCCGTGTGTGTTCCTAAATGAGATATTAAGAGTTGAAATTTATTTGGGTTGTTTTCCCTAATTTCTTCAAACTCTTAAATCTTCAATATCTTCAATTTCATCATTTAGCATTCATTTAACTTGTCTTCAATATCTTCAATTTCATCATTTAGTATCCATTTAACTTGTCATCTTCATCACTGGAATTTAGATCACTGAAACACTCAATTAAAGTATTAGTTCCACCAAAATATCAACATTTAATTATTCATCAAAATCTTAGGATCAACAGAACTATTTTGACAAAATTCTCTATAGGAGAAACCGCATAGCGGCCTTGGGAAATTGGGTTGTTACATATCAAATATTTAATTATGATCCTAAATTCTATATTTTCAACACACAAAAAGATAACTCATTTAATAGTGTTGTGTGTGATACTAATTCAGGTTTCATTAAGAGTATAAAAATATAGAGTTATTTTCACCTAATTTCTTCAAGGTCTTTACAACTCTTCATTTCTTCAATGCGTCCATCTTTACACCCTTAACATTTTTTTCATGATGTCTTTAACATAATCAATAATATGAAACTCTTTTATCAAATGCTCAAAAAACATATTAGTTTCATAAAAAATATCAACACTTAATTGTACATCAAAACCTAAGAATCAATAGGTAAAAATTGGAGCAACCCGTTAGAATGAGAGAAAGAGCAAATCATCCACTTACTAAAGAAGTTTGAACCTGAGTTCAATTGGATGTCAAGTATTATGGAGGGGATAGATACCCACGTTGTTGCACAATTGCTTGATGTGACGAGCTTACACCCTCCAATACATAAAATAACGGAAGATCTTTGTTACTAACAACATGCGGGTGATTGAGAAAGAAGTAGATTGGTTGTTGAGAATTGGTCATATTAAAGATATCATGTACCCTAAGTGGCTAGAAAATCCAATCCCGGTGAAGAAAAAAAATGTGAAGTGAAGGATGTGTGTAGACTTCTAAACAAAGCGTGCCAAAAGGAGTTTATCCAATGCCCAAGGTAGATCAGCTGGAAAACTCTACTTCTGGGCACAAGATCATGAGCTTCATAGACACCTGTTCTGGTTATAACCAGATCAATATGGACCCTCTTAATAAAGATAAAATAACACTTATCACTCATAAAAGGACTTACAGTTATAGAGTAATGCCATTTGGCCTGAGGAATGCTAGAGCGATGTACTAACGATTGGTTAACCAGATATTCCAGGAGCACATAGGTGATACAATAAAGGTATATATTGATGACATGTTGGTAAAAAATAGGAAGATGATTAATCGATCACGTCGAACACCTAAGAGAGGCACTAGAGGTTCTACAAAAGTATAAGATGAAGCTCAACCAATAAAAATGCACTTTTGGGATATCCTTTGATAAATTTCTGGGATACGTGGTAGATCAGTTTGGGATAAAGGCTAATCCAGTGAAGATGGATGTTATTACAAAGATGAAGTCACTGACAAATATCAAGGAAGTGAAAATGTTAACTGTGAGGTCAGTTGCATTGCATCGCTTCATCCCAAAATATACAGATAAGTGCCACCCATTTTTTAAAGTCTTAAGAGGTAATAAAAACTTTGAATGGACTAACCAATGTGAGTAGGCCTTCCAGTCCTTAAAGTAATACTTGAGCATCATTGAACTAATGTCTGGAGTAGAGCAAATATAGGAACTCTATTTGCACTTAGCAGTATAATAATGGACTGTCAGTGCTGTGTTAACCAAAGAGAAAAGTAAAGTCCAGTACCCCGTCCATTACATCAGCAAATCATTACTTCCAATGGAGTCCAGATACACTGATTTGGAGAAGCTGACCTTAGCATTAATAAATGTTCCCAAGAAGCTTAGGTATTACTTTCATGCTCATGCTATCAATGTAATGACCTCTTATCCTTTGAGAAAAGTAATGCACTAACCCGACGTATCAGAGAGATTGATAAAGTGGGTAGTAGAAATTAGAAAATTTGACATCAAGTTTATTCCTAAGAACTACAATCAAAGGCCACGACTTAGTTGATTTTCTAGTAGAACTAGCCTCTAGAGAAGAGGAAGACAACTTGGGGATATCAGACTCAAGTTTAAATTTGTGGAACCGACCATTTTTTTTTCCTCTCGCTCTAAACAAATCACAAACACCACCACATATCCAGTGGTGGGCATGGGCGATCTAGACTTGAATGACTAGATTTAGGCCTTCACTACCAGATTTAGCGGTTGTGACCTAGATCTGGCCATTCAAGGCCAGATCGTCGACTATTTCTCTCTCTTTCTATCTCTCTCTAAAAAAATCACGACCACCACCACATATACGGCGGTGACCGTCGGCGATCTAGTCGTTCATGGCTAGATTGGCGCTTCTCTTTCTCTCTAAACAAATCACGACCACCATCGCGCTGATCGTTTTTTTTTTTTCCTCTCTCTTTCTCGCTATCTAAACAAATCACGGACCACCACCACCACTGGAATGTAGTGGTTGTCAGCAATGTGGCTGTGGATAGTCAAATCTCATTTCATTTCCCCAGATCTCACCATGACCACCGCCTGTCATCGTTTTTAACTTCGTCATCCACTTTGTTACATCGTTTACATGTTTGATCTTTATTACCATTGTTTATATAATAGTAAAAAAAATATTTGAATTTGATTTTTGTTTGGATTGTTGAAATGATTGCAACAAATTTGTTTGTTGATATTTTGTGTAATAACAATAAATTTATCAAACAATTAAGATTTAAACATTCAAGATCTAAAATTTACTATAAATATTGATTTTGATTTTGAAATTTACTGTAATATTTGATTTTGATTTATTGAAATTTGTTATTGATTTTTTGATTATTTGTTGTTATGATGCTTATTTACTGTAGTGATAAGTAAAATTTGTTGTGTGGTGGGTGTGATATGAATGTTTATTGTGGTGGTGATAGTAGTGATGATAAATATTTGCTGATGTGTGATGATGATTGTGAGTATTTGTTGTGTTGGTAGCAATGACAATAAATATTGATTGTGGTAGTAGTGGTGATAGTGAATATTTGTTGTGGTGGTGGTGATAACAAATTATTTGTCGTGGTGGTAATAATAATAATAATGAAAAAATTTGTTGTGGTGATAGAGACGATGATATTAAATATTTGTTGCAGTAGTAATAACAAATATTTGCTATTAATGGTGATGGTGATACCTAATTTTTATTGTAGTGGTGGTAGTGAGATGATATTTACTGTGATAGTGATAAAATATCAATTTTTTTTTTAGTAATTAATGTTTATTATAAAAAAATAATTATTAAAAAGTATTTTTGTCGTAAAAATTAATGTACTTTTTAAATTAAAAATTTCATTAAAAAAAAAGATAAGTATAAACTTGAAAAATAGTGGATTTTGGTGTCCACTATTCATATCCGATAAAAGGAAGCATACCAGTCTCGCTCGAGGCCTAATCTGCAACGCGCCCAATTTTGGCCCAAGATTAGCCCCTCTCCCCTGCAAACAGTAGACGAGGTTAAACGAGAATGGCAAATCTTTTACACAATTACACCGTTCGGAGCTTGAACAAAACCGAAAATTTCTGCGGCGACTGTTCTTTACTCCTTCTACGAAACAAATGCCTGAATTATTCGCCGCAACTCGAAAACAGTCATAAGTTATTTTGACTGAGATTTGTTTTCATTGATTCGATTATGCAAGCACTGCCCAAATGGCGAAACGTTTTAATGCTCAAGAATTCTTTACTTCAGCAACCGGTAACTACAGCTGCAACCACTGTTTCATCACTGTCTTCACATTGTACTTCTTTTCATTACACACCCACTTCCTATGAGAAATGGAAGAACAAGTGGAACTATGTGAGTCATTTTCCCCTTCCGGATCTGTTCAGTTCCTTTAGTTCATCTTTATATATGATTGTAATGAGTTCAAATATTATTTCTTTTAATGAAGCCAACTTGGTTAACATTCTAAAGGATATTGGAGTAATTACATTTCATGTGATGTTCAAAGTTGTCTTTTAAGGCTTTTATTCCAAGTCCAATTGCTGATATTTAATTATTTGTCCTAAAGCTGTTTAAGAAAAAAATTGATCCTTTATTATGTATCAGTGATTTGCGCATTTGTGTTGGCAAATGGCAATGGATTCAGTAGAGTATAGTATCTGTAACATGTCTTGATTACAATTGACTTTTTTTCAACTTAGAACACGTTGGCATGGATTATTTCTGGTTCCTGAACAATCGAGTTTGCTATTTTAGTATGGTTGACAATTCATGTCGGTTGTGTATTGCTTCAGAAACTCTCGTCAGAAAATCTTGTGGACCCGACACGATTATTAACCATGCTGTTAAAATTGATCTATATCATTTTTGCCACTAATTAATTCAAAATATAATTCATGTATGATGTACCGACACGACCCTTTATAATATTTTGAATTAATTAATTCATGAATCTCATCTTGAACCAAAATCTATGACTATTAGGTGTTGGACTTAATCTCTTATATTAGTGCGTCTTATACTTTATTTATCTTCTCATATGACATAATAACTCGCATGTGTAATCTCTCTCATATAATTGATTAGCAAAACGGAGTTCCACGTGTTTAGTTTTAGTGGTTTTGTGAATTCTATGTTCCTTGTGTGAAAGTTTTTGCTATTACATAAGTGAAATAATTGTCTATTTTTAGTGGTTTTGTAAATTTCGTTGTTCCCCACATGAAAGTTGTAGCTATCACACAATACCAATATAACTTGTCTTAATTAATGCTGCGTACTTATTTTGTTTGATAGTACCTCCCACGGTAGAATCTTGACAATGAAATATGGTTTACAGGATGTAAGGAAAACTCAACAACCGTCTAAGGTAAGCATTTTCATGCCAACTATGGATTTTGATTGTCTGCCGTACTTTTCTGGGGCAACCTATCAGGACGAAACAATATCTAGTGATTATACGTAAATGTTTCGATGTATTTATCTTTTACAAGTTCTATATAACCTTAAAGTTGGCTATTACTCCTTGGAGGATCTGGTCATGTGATTTTTAACTGTCATATGGCGGGTTTCTTTCGTTCTTAGTTTTTTCCTCGTGTTGTTTTTTCTTGTAAGCTTATCTTTTATCATTGTTGAAAACCAGAATTATATCAGATACGCAACACATCAGAAGCGTGCTGATGCAAAGAAAGCTTTGAAAGGTCTCCTGTATAATTGTTGGTCCTCCAGATATACATTTGAGGTAGTCGTCTTCTATGCCTCTCCAATGGCAACAAAAATGGGGTTCCATATTCAGTTTTGTGACTTTTGTCCTTAGGTAGTGTTTGGTAGCACATGGTTGAAGGTTTGGAATTGGAATTGGAATTGAAATTGAGGATATGTAAAATTTCTAGATTTTCGAATGTGTTCATTTCTGATTCCAATTCTACGAAACTGAATGCTACCTTAAGGTTTTAGGCCCTCTGGTTTCTCAATGCTGCAACTTGAGATTGGTGGTATTACCTGCTTTTATTTGTTGCTCAGCTTTCTCGCCTGCTTTGTGGATTAACTCCGTCTCTTCCTACGCCGTCTCTCTTCTTGTTAATATTTATGTGTTTTGACATATTTATCTTCTTTGGTTAAAATAGGATGCGTGCTTGAAACTACATGGAACAACCAGCTGGGATGCGAAGCAGACAGATCATACAGATGGTTCAAATAAGAAAGATCGAGCAAAATACTTTGCTCGCTGTGCTAATAAAGCTCGCCATAGCAAAATAAGACGTGAGATTATATTGTCACTCCTTCCTTTTATAACAAGTACACACACACACACACACACACAATATATATATATATATATTTTTTTATTTTTTATTTTTTCAAAAGAAATCCCCATATCTTTATTCAGTCATATTCTAGCCCTTACCAAAAAATGTAACAAGCTAAAGCTCAGGAAACTCTCTAGATAATATAATTGAACCTGTATTTTTCTGTTTCAAACACGCACACACAAAATATATGCATATAGAGGGGTAGGGTGGGGGAGGAGGGGGGATATGTATATACTCTCTTTTATGTACCTTTCTAAACAAGTAGATATATTTTCTTCCTTTTTTATCACTTGAATGAATTTTACTTTTGTTGCTAGCATTCCTAGCGCATAACTTGTGTTGTTTCTGTTCCTTGCTGGCTTTAAATAAATGAAGTAAGGAACTGTACTAACACTAGTAAAACTACACTAGCTTTTACTAGACGAAGCAAGTCACGACAGTAGGTTATGCGTCAGTGCATACCGAAATAAATGAGTTTTACTATTATATTTTGCACCAATTGGTCCAACAAATGAGATTATGGGATGAAAATTTAGTCTCTATATTTTGATGAAAGAGCATGCATTTTCAATAGCAAAATGTTGCTTCACAAGATCTAGGATTTAATAAAATATAAAAACCATTTAAATTGGCCATGGAAATCAATGTTTTAAAAACCAAACCATTTATCGGCCTGGAAAAATGACCGGGTCAAGGGTCAATGGTTCAACCGTTGGGTGAACAATTGTTGGACTATAATATATAGTAAATATATAAATTTATTTTTGTATGATACAAAAATAAACCATAGATGAGAAAAATATATTTCTCATAAAATATTTGAGTGAAGCCTTAAACAATAAGCAACAAAAAATTAAGGAAAACATTTAAAACTGTTTTTTCTTATCCCGCGTTGATAGGATCAAGAAGAATAGTGAGTACTTGCCCCTTTAAAGCCCTAAATGAGTAGCTTCCAACTAGTGTTAGAAACTTGGGTCAGCCAACTATGAATCTTGGGTTCTCTTTTGGATGAGAAGCCCAAGATACTTAAAAGTTGCTGGTTGGACTGCTAAACCAGTGCCCGGTTCACCGGTTTGCGCAGTTCAACCGGCGGTTGTAGGGGTGAACTTGGACTTATTTTTTGTTTGGGTCACAGTCCAACCTTTTCAACCTGGCGGTCCGATCTGGGTTTTAAAACACTTTAACCACATATTTATTAGTTGTTTTGGAATTTAAACTGCAGTTTGTCCTTAAGTAGTTTACAACTTGTTTGCTCTCTATGCTTCTGTTAAATTGTTTAAGCTTTAAGGGTAGCAGAAAAAGTAATTATGTTTTTTTTTTCCTGGTATCTCTATATATTTACATATTACGATAATTTGAATTATAGTTTTTTCCCCAACGCATGTGTAATGACAAGGCTGATGTTTGTATTTGTTGAACTTGAAGGCAAGTGTAGAAGAGAGAATCCCTTTGAAGATTATGATGAACATCCCGAGACAATCTTTTACGCTGCCTTAAGGAACAAATGGAATAGCTGGTCATTCAAGTCATGGAATGAGTCTTCTTTCCATAGTTCAACTGCCGGATTTGATTGGAGAGAACAATCAACCCGGAGAACAAGCGAGTCTCACGATGAATCTTGTTGTGTGGGCTCATGTTCTGATAGAACACTACTTGGTCTTCCCGCAAAAGGCCCTTTAAAGATTGAAGATGTTAAGAATGCGTAAGCATTTCTCTACTTGATTGTGGTTTCTAAAGGTACAATCTTTTGATCTGTATCCATATGGGTAAAACTTAACGAAGGGTTTTTTGTAGGTTCCGCATGTCTGCTTTGAATTGGCATCCTGATAGGCATCAAGGTCCCTCACAGGTCAATTATCAAGCATACCAAGTTACAAAAATAAGCAAACAATTTAAGTTCACCTTTGTTGGCCCAAAGAGTTACCCAAGAGGGGGGGAGGGGGTTGAATTGGTTAGTAACAAAAATTTAAACAATTAAATTTTTCAACACTTGAATATCAAATAATCAATTTTTTCTAAATCAATTATCATCTTCGTTACGCGGTGGATAAATGTTTAATTCTAGGTGCAAAACCAAACATAATATAATGAAAGTAAAAAATGCAGCATACCAAGATATATCCTGATTCAGCAAGTTAGCCTTGTCTAATCCAGTCTCCCAAGCTCCACGGAGATTCGCAACCTCTAAATTCTTAATTCTTTTACTGGTAGGACCAAACCCTTACAATGATTATTTTCTCAGACTCAGAATCAATCTTTACTATTTTTCTTTTCTCAGACTCAGGAAGAACCTTATATTTTTATCAGGCTAAAGACTAGCCTAATTCTATTGCAGAAAGAATCAAAACCTCACCACACTCTTAAGTATCCTTTTCACAGGTAAAAATTGAACCTTTACAATTTACTCAAAAATCAATTCATTGTAGGGAGAATCAAAACCTAATTCTTTTCAAGGGAAAAGAATAACCTAACCTTCTTATAGGATAAAGATCAAATCCTAATATTTTTCACTGGAAAAAGATCCAGACCTAGTTACCCTGACTAGATATCGGCTCAACCGTGTCTAATCCACTCAAACTCACAAATACAGAAAAGTATAAGTTTCTTCGCACAAGAAGTTTCTACTATCTCAATACAGATATACTCGATTAATGTCTCGAAATTTACTACGTGATAGATACAATGTGAGACAAATAATATCTGATTAATAAACAATATGGGTAACACAATTTAGAGCACGTAATCAGATAATCAAACAAAATTGTTTTAAAAAGATTTTTCAGTCTTTTAAGTTTAAAAACGATTTTCTAAAGATTTTATAACCAAGCAAATAATAATAATACGAATTCAAAGTAAAGAACAATAGCTTGGAAAGATCTCACCGGGAAAACACTGAAGATTGAAATGTAATTGCAATATGGCACAAATCGGTAACGCCAAATCAACAACGCTTTAAATCATGAACTTCACACAAATATCTCACAGAAATCTTAGTTTAATAATCACTCTTCGAAAAGCTTAGAACTAATTATTCTCGATGTGTTTTCTCTCAATCCCGCAGGTCTATTTATATAGACTGATAATTAGCCCTCCAACGGCTACTTTTAAAAAAATATGTCTCTAAAAGGCACTCTTAGATCTCATATAATAATATCTTCCATTTTTGAAGTAATCCACTTAAAAATAACTTTTAAATTTCTCAAATAAGCCCATAAAATAATTCTCAATTTTCAATTACAAAGATAGGAAGTATTTATCTACTTAAATTAAGAAAAACATAAATTATGTGGACCAAATCAATAGGGATAACTAAATACATTTACCATATCTTCAGTAGGTTCAAATCCCCCAAATCTCGCCCTTGGAATCATAAGAAACGGTTAGTTTTTGACTAGGAGACCAAATTCCTTGAAATCATAACCAATTCCCTTGGATTCGATTGACTGATCGAAACAGTACCAAAACCAAGCCAAACATCAATGGCCAGTCAATTGACCGAAATACCTCATTCGGTTGACCAAATGAAACAACTCTGAAACCAGGCCAAATCCAAAAGCCAGTCGGTTGACTGAAAATATCTATTTGGTTGACCGAATGGTTTAGAGCCTCTTCCCTGCCAAACCTTAAACCTAGTCGGTTGATCGAATTCCATAATTCGGCTGACCTTGTGTTGCGAGGACGTTCCAATTTGCTCCAAAAACCTCACTGATTTAAATGGTTGACCGATTGCTTTTCTGAGTTGGTTGAATTGATCTTAAAATTCAGTTTTTTATACTTTAAACCTTGTTTTTCGATTAGATCATTTATTAATTTGATTTCACATAAGGAGTACATATCAAATCTTTAATTAGAATCCTAAATTCTATCATTTCAATATCAAAACACACATAAAAGATAACTCATTTAATTGTGTCATGTGTGATCCTAATTCGGGTTGTATTAAGAGTATAAGAGTATTGAATTGTTTTCACCTAATTTCTTCAAGGTCTTTAGCACTATTTATTTTTTCATTGCATCCATCATTGCACCCTTTACATTTTCTTCATGATGTTTTCAACATAATCAAATATATGAATTTTTTTTTTTAAATACTCAACAAACACATTACTTCCACAAAAAACATTAACACTTAATTGTCCATCAAAATATAGGGATTAACAATCTTCCTCTTTTTGATGATAACAATTAACTTCGATGTTTTCTTCAAATAAAAAATATAACCACGTTTTCCTTAAATCCGAGGATGGGTATTTAACTCATTTAAGCATAAACATGAAGATATAATCAAACAATTCAATAGGTATTCAATATAAGCCCAAAAACCAATATGACGATAACAATTTTCAACAAAAGTCAATATAACCGTTTTAACCAAAATCTCTCTTTAATCAGTGCAATGGTTAGGCGAACAAATTCCTAAACATTAACTAGCTCATTTAAACATTAACTTCTTCCTCTTTGTCATCTCAAAAAGTAGGGACGGAGACCCAAAAACACCACTCTAGGCATACCTAAATTTCGAATAATCTTCATGAATTGATCTTCTACTAAAGGTTTGGTAAAGATGTCGGCAAGCTGATCGAAGGTATCAATATACTCAATAATAATATTCTTTTCTGAATGTGATCACGAATAAAATAATATCTAATCTTTATGTGCCTAGTTCGTGATTGTTGTGTCGGATTCTTACTTAAGCATATAACACTTTTATTATCACAATAAATAGGGATTTCTTCCATATATACTCCAAAATCATTTAATTGTTGCTTAATATATAGAATTTGAGTGTAACAATTACCAGCTACCACATACTTGGCCTCAGTAATGGATAAGGCAATTAAGTTTTGTTTCTTGCTGGACGAAAAAACCAAAGTATGTCAAAAAAAATGACATGACCTGTTTGTGCTTTTACGCTCAACTTTGCATCCGGTAAAATCAGTGTCGAAGTAACTAGTTAACTTAAAGTCATACCCTCTAGGATACCATAATCCTAGATCACTTGTCTCTTTCAAATACTGAAAGATTCGCTTAACCGCAGTTAAATGCGATTCTTTAGGGCAAAATTGAAATTTAGCACATAAGCATACACTAAATATTATATCAAGTCTATTAGTAGTAAGATACAATAAGTTACCAATCATTTCTTGATACATTTTCTCATTTACGTTTTTACCCCGTATCGTCTTTGTCTATTTTCGTAGTTATTACCATGGGAGTTGTGTACTCTTTAACACCATTAAGTCATACTTTTTCAACAACTCTTTAGTGTACTTGGCTTGATTAATGGAAATTCCTTATTTGGTTTGCTTGATTTGCAACCCAAGAAGGTTAAATCTCCCATCATACTCATTTCAAACTCGACCTACATTATCTTGACAAACTTTTAACAAAAATGCTCATTAGTAGAAGTCAAACAATTTTTACCATATTCCATTAAGTCAAACAAAAAAAAGTTAGTTTTCCAATTTATTATAAGTAGAAGGAGGTAATGTGTAGGTATTTAAAGTGTAGGAGGGCAAAATGAAACAAGATCAAAGTACAAGGGGGTAATAGGCAATGAACCCCTTTTTCTTAACAAAGGGAAGGGATCCTTGTCATTCACTGTCTGTACTATCTGTGCGTTATTGAAGCGTAGGTTAGATTTTTTCAAATCTTTTTATGGATTTGTTTGATTTACAATTCAAAACTATTAATCCTAATTTTGAAATTCGATTTTTAAGATTATTTGACTTAATAATTGAAATTTTTGAAAAATAATATTTTATCAATATAGCAATAATACGGCATAGAAATTAGACTTAGTTAAATATATATATATATATATATATATATATATATATATATATATTACTTAAGAAACTCAAGTCATCAGACATGTGAATGTGATGTTGAAACCTCTGTATCCTAACAATGAATTTGGTGTTCGTCTGTGTCAGACCATTGGATAAAAGATCCATGGTCATCTTTCCTATTATGTCCTCTCGCTATATGTATATATCAAGTTTAATAAAAATACTATGATCTGGGTTGGGTTAGCGGGCCGGAACTTTAACCCGAACAGCTCTGGATACACTGCTGGTTACCTTTTTCTTACACTTGCTTGGCTGAACAATGCTAGAACCGTATCTTTCGGTTCGGGTCGGGTCAGGCACTACGAACTTGGGTTGGATTTCCATCCCTGAACCCACCCCACAACCCAAAGTGGAATAAAAGAAAGACAAATCAAAATCAATGGGGGAAAAATCTAAAATTTCTTGCACTTCTTAGATGCTTCGATTGAATTAATCTATTATGAAGATATTAGCCCCAATGGCCTATATTGGCCCAGAAAAAAAGCTGGGATGAACCTGATTCACCTTCTTGCATATCATGATATGAAGTAATCAACAAAATGTGTGTATTCAATTCACTAATTGGACATGTGACAGTTGCTGTTATATTACAAAACACATTTTGGTGTTTGCATTTGTTTCAAGGCTTCAATGCTATAAATGAAGTGCTCACAGATAGTTGTATGTTCAGGCAATGGCTGAAGAGAAATTCAAGCATTGTGTCAATGCCTACAAATCGCTTTGTGATGCCCTGTCCACTGTTTGAACTACTCGTTGCTTATGATTCATGCACCTTTCAATTGGGTTCGGCTCTGATGAAGTATGTTCTATTTTTATTTGTTTTATTTATTCTTAGGATTAGAGCAAGAAATAATGATGTCGATTTAAGAAATAAATTGATGAGAACTATCATATTCACTTTAAGCATAGTGTTGATTTGTCTTGTGCTGGCATAATCGTTATGCGTATGGCTGTCTAAATGATCGAGAAATTAGTGTTGGAGAACAAGAAAGAAGGGGAGAAAGAGTACGAAAGATGATTGAGAACAAATTAGGTTTTTTTAATTGGTTTCATCTCCCTAACTTGTATTTATGTTAACACGAGACAATCACAAAGACGAGAATGCCCCTAGAGGCCTAGACCATTGTTATTTGTATCATATATTTGTAACAGACGCCACGTAGTATTAGGGCAAACCCCCTCTTCCATGGGATCAAGGGTGAAATGTGAACAATCGTTACCTGTTTTGAGTCATTCGACTCTTTTGAGACATCAAGAAGTATTCTACTAGCTAATTTCATTTTTTTTCCCTGATCAAGCATAGTGTTTTCTTCGTTATAACATCATTCCTTTGGAGATTTGCATGCAGCAATGGCCAGGTAAGGTTAATTGGGTGGTGTTTGGCAGTTGTTTCAGTTTTTCTTTTTTGTATCCAGGAAATATGGAAATGGGAGAAATAAAGGTGGCGTTTGGTTAGTGTTTCAGTTTTTCTATTTTTACTTCCAATAAATTAGGACGAGAATTTTGTTTCCGTTCTGGAGTATTTCGGGAATAGAAACATGTTTGGTAACGACCATTGGCCTGATTTTTTTTTTTTTTAGTTTATGAGAACAGAAACAAGATACACGTTTGGTTACAACTTTTGTTCTTTTTTCTTCTTCTTTAAATGTTATGGTGGTTGGCGGGTGGCGGTGGTGGCCGGGGTGGTGGTGGTAGTAATAGTTTTGTGCGACTGAATAGGAATCAATATTTTTTTATTTCTCAGATTTTTAATAAATTAAAAAATTACTCTCAAAATTTTGAGAACAGAAACGTGTTTACCAAATGCGTTTCTGTGTATTAATTCCAAAATTTTGCGAGCAGGAGCAAAAATCAAATAATTCCAATAAACCACAATTAGGTACAAATTAATAATACATGGGTAACAAATTTGTTTTTTTAGTGTTGAATAACAATTTTTTTTAAATAGCCTGCACAATGATTCTTCATATTTCAAGTATAAATATAAAGTGAAAGTCTGAAAGAACTCACTTAGGTTTGACTTCCTTTGATCTAAATAAGAAGACAATGAAGAAGTTATGTGAAGATGTCAGTTTTGCTCTAAAAAACAAATTGTTATGCTCCCAGTTCTATAATATAATGGGAAAAAACGTGAAAAAAAATACAAATTATTCACCTATTCACAACAACTTACTCACGAACCAGCCCTGCTACTGCCTGTAAATAGGAACTAAATAGAAACATATCATGAAACTTTAAGTTTTGGGATTATCACAACAAAATCAACCAGCAACAAAGAAAATTAGGTTAAACTTGTCTTAACTAGTTGAACTTAAACATTGCTAACATGTTATTGCAAACAACTAAAAATAATAAAAAGAAAAGAAATTGAAAAAAATTGAATTAAACCTGTTAAAACAATTGGTGCTTGTGTTTCTACTGCTGATGTTGCTCCTTAGCCATTCTTCCAGGTTTGAACATCTCATGATTTAAAACTATAAAACATAGAGCATAATTCAATGTTATCACAAACTGGAAGAAACTTGAGAAACAATGATTTGATTTCACTTTAATTACATTTATATCTATAATTAGATCGGTGATGGTGGATGGCTGCTATGTGGGATAGTATAGGGATGGCCAAATCTAGGCAATTCGAACCCAAATATAGAAAATCAAATGTAGGTGTGGCCAAATGGTGGTTGTGATGATGGAAGAGAGCGTGGGTGTTGGTGGTGGTGGAAGTGATTCGCGACGACGGTCTTGGGTGAGGGGTATTGGTTCGTTGATTGAGAGAGCGGGAAAGAGATAGAAAGATAAGATTGAGAGACAGGGCCGGCAGGTATGGTTGTGGTGGTGGTAGTAGGGTGGCGTGGTGCTGTGCATCAATTGGGAAAGCGAGAGAGAAAAAAAAAATACTTGGGCGCGGTGATGGCGATGGAACACATGACGATGGTTGATGGCGATGAAATGGAGTTGGCGCCTTGATGGCGATGGAACGACGATAGCAAAGGGAGGAAGGAAGAATGAAGGGGTAGAAACGTAAGCCTAGTATTGAGTCCCAATCAATAATAGAAACCCTAAATTGATATTAACAGAATTAGGAAGGAAATATAAGAAAAGGAAAAAAAAAAATAAAAAAATAAAAGAATATTATATTAGGTTAATGGTAAGAAAAGAAAAAGTAAAAAAAAAAAAAAAAAACTAAAAAAATAAATATTAAAAGAAATAATTAGAAAAATGTGTGGATTGCTAAAAAGGGTAATCCTAAATTATTTTGTTAAAAATAAAACAAAATAAATAGTATATATTTTATATTTATGTTAATTTAGAGAATCAATCTGGATCGTTCTTTATGGGAAGTATAAAGAGTGGTTGAGTGGTAGTAGGGTGGTGTGGTGCTGTGCATCAATTGGGAAAGCGAGAGAGAAAAAAAAAATACTTGGGCGCGGTGATGGCGATGGAACACATGACGATGGTTGATGGCGATGAAATGGAGTTGGCGCCCTGATGGCGATGGAACGACGATAGCAAAGGGAGGAAGGAAGAATGAAGGGGTAGAAACTTAAGCCTAGTATTGAGTCCCAATCAATAATAGAAACCCTAAATTGATATTAACAGAATTAGGAAGGAAATATAAGAAAAGGAAAAAAAAAAATAAAAAAATAAAAGAATATTATATTAGGTTAATGGTAAGAAAAGAAAAAGTAAAAAAAAAAAAAAAAAAACTAAAAAAATAAATATTAAAAGAAATAATTAGAAAAATGTGTGGATTGCTAAAAAAGGTAATCCTAAATTATTTTGTTAAAAATAAAACAAAATAAATAGTATATATTTTATATTTATGTTAATTTAGAGAATCAATCTGGATCGTTCTTTATGGGAAGTATAAAGAGTGGTTGAGATTCACCTAGAGCACTTATATACGTCTTGTTTTATTATATATATATATATATATATATATATATATATATATATATATTGAGTGGACATTTATCTAGGCTAACCTTTTTTGTGTCTGAGAAAAAGATTAGGGTTTCATCTTTAGCCTTTTAAAATATTAGATTTTGATTCTTGCTGTAATAGAATTAGAGTGAGATAAGGTTCTTTCTAAGCCTCTGAAAAGGATAAGTGTAATAGTGTGAGAGTGTGATAGGTTGATTGTAAGCCAGTGAAAAGAATCAGGGTTGTAAATGTTGATTTTGAGTTTGTGAAAATAATAAGGATTGTAAGATGTTTGGCCCAATAATCTGACCAAGAGGGGGGGTGAATTAGGTAGTTATATGATTTAAAGCAAATTATCAACTTATAACACTTTGAGAATCTAAATAATTAATTTTATCCTAAATTAATTATTATCTTTATATGCAGCGGATAAGTGTTATAAATATTAGGTGCACACCCAAACAACTGAAATAAAATAAAGTAAAATAGCAGTACACCAAAATTTATACTGGTTCATCAAGTTACTCTTGGCTAATCCAGTCATCTGAGCCCTACGGAGAGTCGCACCCACTAATCATTATGATTCTTTTAATTAGGTAGGATCCAAACCTTTATAAATGATTCTTTTCGTAGGCTCAGAATCGACCTTTACAATTTTTCTTTTCACATGTTAAGGAAGAACCTCTATCTTTTTACCAAGCTAAAGATTAACCTAATTCTATTACAAGAAGAATTACTACCTAATTATTTTTATACCTTAGGCTTAAGAATTAAACTTCACAAAACACTTAAAGTATTCTTTTACTCAGTAAAGAAGATTGAATCGTTACAAATTAATTCAAAAATAATTCTAGTAAGGAAGAATTACGCCTATCTGACGTGGCATAGGGAGTAAAAAATTAAGTGTTGTTTAAGTACAAAATGAGGCGGTGAAGGCAATAAATGAAACAACTGTTGGCGACATAGATGATGTGGCCCATTTAGTTTGTTTACACCTATTAACAACTTTTTTTGGGCAAATAAAGGTAAGAACGTACATGTTTTTCTTATTGAACACATAGAGGACATCGATGTCATGTCCTGCTTGCACTGGTCTAGGAAGATCCATTTAGTACTAAATAGAATAGTAGGGTGTGTATTTGCTTTGTAGGTAAACTTTTGCTATATAATTTGTACACTTAATAACAAGACGTGTTTAATTTTCATAATAGTTTACGTATAATATGGTTTTGTTACATTTGCAATACTGGTTACCCTAGGCGAAGGGTAGGGAGCATGCTTTGTCGCATTCGACAAGATGGGATCTCTCAGATTTTAGTCATGTTTTTTCAAGCAAATCATTGATTTCACCAACGGATTATGAGGTTTTTATGCTTATAATTACACGCTTGTTCGTTTAGTTGTGTTGTATTATTATCAACATAATGTCATTAATGAACTTCATTTTAATGTTTATCTTAATATCAATAATGTCGTATCCCAACCCTGTTTTGTGTTGATATCAACATATTCATTTGGTTTGATGTGTTAATATCAATACATATCGTCATTAATGAGCTTGATTTTAATGTTTATCTTAATATCAACATTGTGACATCCCCACCCCAGTTTTATGTTGATGTCAACATATGTTGTTGTAAACAATCGTAACTATCATTACATTTGATTTAAAAAAAATTCCTATGCTTTTTAATATTTTTGTATTTCAATAAATGATTGCCTGGGTTATTGACAATGAATTTCAAGAAGTAGATAATGAACTTCGTCATGATATTCTACTCACATTCGCTAATGAGATTAATGGAGACAAAGATGATGTCGAGGAGAAAATTATTACAGCCATATCTTTTGATTTGAAAATATCACAACAGATGTAGAAATATGCTAATGTGGGGGTGGAGATGATGTCATGTTGACACAACTGACATCTGATAATGAAATACAGAAGATGTAGACGAAATGCATTCTTGTATTGAACATTTGTTGCGAAGTCATCGTAGGATAACAAACTAGTTGAAAACTGATCAAAAAGAAATGAGTGTTGTTATATAATCTTTGACTGGCCAACAAATTGGGAAGGAGGATACGATACCAGAGTCTGGGGTTCATGTAATTACTTAAACTTCTGGGGTTCATGTGATTAGTTAAATTGAGACTGTAGGGAATGATGATGCTGAATTTTTAACGCAGAAGGATGAAGAAATTGCTTGGTTGAACGAGTTGATTAGAGTGAAAGTAAACGAAGAATTGATGGCGTATAATGAGTTTGATATGCCTAGGAAGGCTCATGAGAGAAACAAATTATGCATATTGTTGAGACTAATCGCCGGGATGTTTATTCCTCAACTTAAGGCTTCAGATCATTGGGATGTTCATTAATGTCCGGGTGATTCTGATGCATTAAAAAAACAATCATTAAGATGTTCATTAATAATTGGGTGTAATTTCACCCATCTTAATCGTATACTAATGTTGTCTCAACGATTGCATGTTAAAATCAACATGTTTCTCGAAAAATGTCGATTTATTTTCACTAAAATAGTGAACATAATGCAAATATGTAGTTGCCAAAAAACACGAACAATCAAATGAAAAAATAAGGTGAAACTTTAGAACTTTTAAATGGATCTTCAAGTGTAAGATAAAATCAAAATAGCATGGGCCCTCATTGAATTGGTACTTTGCATGTCCTTCTATTAATCCCTCTTCCATTAATGCAAGCAATTTCTTTTCCCTAATGGGTGTAATCACCCCCAGCATTTGTGTTGCCTCGTTCTTCTTCTTGATCATCTATTCTATTAATCCTACCCTGATTTTGTCTACAAGTATAATGACTGACATGCATGGATGATAACATATCCATGAGTTGAAACTCTCATCTAGATTAGAGATCATTTTACTAGACTGATTTCCTCTAAAAATGCATTACTAAAGTTGGCTGCTTGTAAGACACACAAAAACCTGGCGACTTTTTCTCCTCTCTTCTTAAACATTTGGGGTATAACATTTGGAGCATTTTAGTTGTGTGCCCGTACGCGACGCTATTCAATTTGTTAATCATGTCCTGTTTAAAAGATGTGTGACATTGCTTGCAAATTTATCTTCAAATGGTGAATACAAAATGCATCATGTGATTCGGGAAACACATTCTTTACACCCTCCAATATAACATGGGGTCTGTAAAAAATGAATGTTAGAACACACGATGCGTTGACCATCTTCTTGAATTCAGACAAAAACCAATACAAGTTATCATCATTTTCAGCATCAACAACTACAAAAGTGATCGGGTACATCCCTTGGAAGTCACGACAAGAACAAATTTCTATTAATTTCAACATTTAGATAATAGTGTTCATATTAACATTCAAGATATAAACATTATCGCTTTTTTATATTTTACCTTGATTACCATCCTTAGCATATACTGCAAGCAAAATACCTTGTATCGTCCCATAAAACACATCTCATCAAGGAAAACCATGTATTAAATGATGTAAAAATGCATTTAAAATATCTAGTCATGTGGCTGTACTCTAAAAATAAATTATTGTCAGGTTGGTTGGGTGATACACAAACTAGCGTAGTTGGTTGTATGATGATTAATGATCTCTAAATACACTATTCCTTGCTTTCTCGATTGCCAACCATGTGTGATTGTTAGTGATTTCCAGTCCATATTGTCTTCAAAAAATATCTACTACATCCATAGGCTCTATTTCAGGTTTGCTATGCATTTCTTTCATCAAATGGTTAGAAACGATGTCTAACTCATTTTTGCTTTTACTAGTTCTAAAGATAGACCCTCAAGTACGTTCGTTTATCAATTGAGTGATGTAAAAAAATCCAATTATTTTTTTCATATAGCTATGAACAAACCACATGCATTCCTGTGCATGCCTTAATAAACAAACAGTAGTAAGGCGTACCTTGTCATTTTAATGTAGTAGAGATTGAATCCTACTTCAATGGCATATTTTCGTAGTACCTCATTGAACTCGATCCGCATTCCATCACAAAAATTCATGGACTTTACTCTGAATTCTTTCTGACCATTGCTTCAAAAGCAATACCTTGTCATCATTTGTTTGTAACAAGTTTATGTAGCTTCAAATGCAATCCCTTTCATCTTTTGAATGTCCAAGTGTTAGTGTTTAAAGTCATCAATGCACTCGATGACGCCCCGCTCAATCTAACGTTATGCCCATCGCGCCTTCTGATATTAGCATCGAGTAACCCAATCTTCAAATGGCTAGTAAGTATTCGCATCTCATCAAAATCATTCTATTCTAGGAGAATGCAATTCGGATATCTATCTATTGAGTATAACATATTAAAATGACCATTTTCTAGCTCATTCCATTTTGATATGACTCTGTGCATGATTTTTCAGCAAGACTATTGTTGTTGTCAATGTAAGTGATTCTGTCATTGTTGGTCCAAAGATCTACCCAAGAAGGGAAGTGAATTGGGTAGTGACAAAATTTAATCAATAAATTTAAACACAAATTATCAATTTTTCAAATTGATTATTATTTTGTTAAGCAGCGAAAATGTGTTTCGCTAAGTGTATACCCAAACAATAAAAAATATAACAATGCAGCACACAAAGATTTAATCTGATTCAATAAGCTAATCTTACCTACATCCAATCCCCCAAGATTTTTTAGGGATTTCATAATCCACTAACCCTTGATTCCTTTCCTAGGTAGGAACCAAACTCTTATGTTGATCCTAAGATTTTGATGCACAATTAAATGTTGATTTTTTTGTAGAACTAATGAGTTTATTGAGTGTTTCAGTGATAAAGTTTCCATTGATGATTTTATCATGAAAAAATGATTGAATATGGTTAAGGATGCAAAAGACTGATAAGGTGACAAGCATTAAGAGACTGAAGACTTTGAAGAATTTAGGAGAAAACAACTCAGGTTAATTTTAACTTTTAATGTATCCTAATTAGGATTACATACGACATGAAAATGAATTTATGTTTATGTTTGTTTTTATTAAGATCTTAATTAGTTAAACATATTTGCTCCTATGTGAAATTAAAGAAGAAATATTGATTTAAGAAAGATTAGTAATTAAAATTGATTTAAAGTGTCAATTAAGTTAACAGAGAAAAAAAATTGGTTAAAGGGGCAAAAACGTCGAAGATTTGCGTTAAAAATTAATTAAGGAAGAAGAGTTCCAGCAGGATCGGTCAACTGACCAACATGGATTGATCAATCGATGAGAAGAAGTTGGGAAATAGTGCAGTCTCTAAATCGATCGTTTGACAAAACAGTCGACCTATGGCCAATGGTTGAACTCTCTGAATCGATAGGTCGACAGACCCAAAAGTATCGGTCGACCTACCATAGCTGAAAATTGGCTTGGGAAGTATCTTGAATCGATTGGTCGTAAGACCATAGAGTAGTGGTCGATCGACTGGTGAGAAGTTTTGGCTTGGGCTACAACCTGAATCGATCGGTCGACCTATGGACTTTGGTCGGTCAACCGACGAAACTGTTTCAGGTTTGGAAGATTTCGTGGATTTTTTCAAAAAGTAGTTGTTACTAGTCGTTTTATAGTTAAGATCTGAAAGATATCTTAGGGATTGATGTTATTTGAAATATATGATTGATATTTTGATATCTCTATAGATATGGTTCATATAATTTAATTATTTCTCAAATTGGTACATTTAATTCTTTCTATCTTTTCTAATTGAGATTGAGAAATATTTGAGGAATTAAATTGAATGATTTAAAAGTTATAATTGAGTGAATTGAACTAGGATTGAGTCATATCGATGTAAAGGGTCTATAAAAGCAATTAAGTGTCATGACAAGTGGAAACTAGCCGTTGGAGGGTTTGTTTTAAATCCTTATAAGTAGACCTGCGTTTTTCACTCATGAGTAATCCCAATCAATCAACTTTCATGATTTATTCAGTGCCTGAGCTTTCTGAGAGTGATTATTCTAAATTTATACTGAGAGTATTGTGAGATTTTTCTTGAGAATTGTTCTTGGGGAATTTGTTGTTGCTGTCACCAATCTAGAGTTTCATTGTGATTCATTTATATTCATTTTGGTGGTATCCTGATGAGATCATTCCAAGTCTTTGCTCTTAAATGATATTTGATATTATTATTTGTTACTTGAGATTTTTATCTTTGAAATAGTTTTTCTGAACTTTAAATTGCTTGAAAAATATTTTGAAACGATTTCTTGTGAAAATCTGATTACGTGCTAAATTGTGTGCTACCCCTTTTCATTAAAATCAGATTTTGAAATTCTCATTTTCTATCACTAGTATCGAAACATTAATTGAGTTCAAATTAATCTAGGGTGGTAGAAGTTCCGAGTGGAAAAAAGCTTATCAATTTTGTAATTGGTGAGTTGTGTGCGGGTTAGATATTATTGGGAATATCAAATTAGGGGTAGCTTCGGGTTTCAATATCTTCTGGTAAAGAGATTGAGATTTGATCTTTACCTAGTGCATAAAAAGATTAGGTTACTCTTTTTTTGTGAAAAGTAGGATAATTGTTTTTTATCATAGCTTTTCCAAACAGTTTGTAGACACCGTATTTTGTCCCGCTCGTTTTAGTTTCGAAAAGTATCGGGTGTAAAGTGCAAATTTGGACAAACTTTAAACCGAGGTTTAGAGGAACGAATTTCTGCCCTAGAATACACTTTAGTATTACAAAAAATATAAAAAACATGAAAAAACCATAAAATTTCCAATTCGATTGAACTTCGGGTATAAACAAAAGTTTCAAGCCAATTTGGAAATTTTTAAAAGTTAATGGGGACTAAAATAACAAAACTAAAGGTGCATTTTCGATGGATATCACTTTTAATATATTTAATTTAGTTTCTACCATTTAATTTGAAGAAATTTCACTAATTACAATTACTTTATGTTTTGACCTCTGAAACTTTTATTTTCAATGGTTTTGTGGAATTGACGGCAAAAAATATTTAATTTTAATTTTAATTTCATGTTTAAGTTTTAATTTCAAAAATCAAGTAATAAAGCCTTTATTGGACAAATGGGTGCCAAAAACACTTAGTTCACTAAGAACACACTCTCCAAGCCTGGGAAGAAGCATATGATTCTTCTAAGGGAGTGCCCCTAGTTAAATTGAGAGCTTCCCAAGAAAGATTTTCATTTAATGTCAAGAATTAAATGAGGATCTTATGAAAATATTTTTTCCATAGAATATCATCATTAGCCATAGGGTATTATTATGCCTAAACCTAGCTTAGTAGCCCCCCATCAATCAAGAGTATTAAATAACATTTAATGAGACCATTAATGTCAAGCTTTAAATAAGAAATCTTATAGAAAGATTTTGCTCCATAGAGTCTCATCATTAGCCGACCATCAATCTTAAGCATTTAATGGTCATTAATTACTATTAAATGTTGGCTGGATAAGCCTACGCATTGGGGAATGTGTAGGCATGTCTTTGCCTATAAACAGTTACCATTTTCATAAGGAACACACATTGATCATTCTTTCTCTCTCCCTCTCTTTCTAAACTCCAAAAACACCCTAGGGTTTTCTTGCTTCCTAAGCTTTTCAACTCACAAATACCCCAAAAATCTTCCAAAAATCACTGAAAAAGGTGATCTTGATACTCTTTTTCAAAGAGTTTAAGAACCCTCTCAAGAACAACTAAGCCAAGAAGAAGAAGAAGAGAAAGAAGGAGAAGAAGGTAACATTACTTAGGGAAAGACCACTCCCCCACGTTAGGTAAGTTTCCTAAAACTTCTCTTTAGTTTGTTTATTTGTTTTCTTTTGGTTTTTTGTACATATTGTCTTTTGTTTGTCTTTGCTTTGTTTGGTTTTGTACATATTGTCTTTATTTTGTATCAAGAACAACAAGAACTTTTGGTATGCATAGTATCTTTGTCTCTTTTCAAGAAACACAAGAAACCAAACTCAAAGAATCTGAATAAACCAACTGACAATGAACTACTGATTACTAACTATTTACTTTTCCAGCTCTACGCCTTTCCGCGCTAGCCTAGATCATGGCCTGGTCCTACGTCTCAGGTCAGAGACTGGCACCCTATATATATAAATATAGATAATGGACTGATCCTACATCTCAGCTATTAGATTGACACCATATATAATACTATGTCTAGACCCTTGTGGCTAAAAAGAGAAAAAAAGAACGCCCTGTATCCATTAGGGGATAATTGTGTGCCTTCTTTAGAAATATTTCCTCCTTCTTAGTTATGAGTAGGATTGGCGCGCGCGCGCGCGCACACACACACACACACATATATTTCATTTAAGACAAATAAGAGCAAAGCATGATACTAATGGTAATGATATACACATTTGATTCTTGTCAAGAACACTCTAACCAAACTTACTTGCTTTGTCAAGGTTAATGTTATTGTTTGCTTTTGTTAGTTTGATTGGAGTGTTCTTGACAATAATCAAATGTGTATATCATTACCATTAGTATCATGCTTTGTTCTTATTTGTCTTAAACGAAATATATATATATATATATAAAGAAAAATGAGTTTTACATAGGAAGTTTTCTATATGAAAAGGACTTTGTGTTTTACTCTAAGAAAAATAAATTTTAAGTTTTTTTTTTTTGAAATGATCTTTAAAGTTTTATTTTGAAAGAGGAATGTGTTTAAAATATAGTGTTTTTAAACTTAAGTATCTTCAAAATATATTTTTCTAAACTTAAATGTCTTTAAAATGTGTTTTTTTTAAACTTAATGTCCTTAAAAGTGTTTTTCCAAATTTGTTTTCTTAAGCTATTTTTCATGTTGGTTTAAAACCTTGTTTTTTTTAATGTTTTTTTTATAAACATTATTATGTATTTTTCCAAAAGATGTGTTTAACAAGCTTTATTATTTTTTTTTTTTTAACAAAAACTATATTTACTTTGTTTTCATAAAATATGTTTTTTTATTCTTACTTTTCTAAAACAATATTTTTTCTAAACTATTCTTGAAAATGAATTTTTTTTTTTAATGATTTTTAAAAGGTTTTCTTAAAGCAAGTTCTTATAAAAAAGATTTCTGTGTTTTTAAGAACCCTTTTTCTAAATCATATATCTAAAAAATTCTTTCTCAAATTTTCACAAAATATTTTATTTCCATGAAGTAAAAAAAATATTTTTATGTCTCTTCCAAACTTTTTTACTCTTTATTCCAAACCCTTGCTTTCAAAATTAGCAAAAATTGAAAATTTATTTTCTTAACTAAAATATTTTTTATAAAGATTTTCCGAAAAGAAGATTCTTGGGATCTTTTGTTTTTCTAATTTATAAATGTTTTATATACATTGTTTTCATAATATTTTTGTTCTTGTTTTATTTATTTATTATTATTATTTTTTTACATAAAATACATGTTTTTCCACATAAATCATTTTTCCTTAAAGTTATTTTTCCTTTTTTTTTTTTTTTTTTTTTTTTTTTTTTTTTCCTTCTCTTTAAAAATGCACACTAGTTTTGTCATGACATCCTTAATCAAACAATAACGATCCTCCCCGGGGCCAAACTTTCTACGATGCGTTAGTAGAAAATCCGTGAACCTCATATAGTAAACTTAGGATAGAAGGATACTCAAAACCCTTTCGCATTGAGGACACTATCTTGGAGAAATACATTTTTCTTTTACCTTATGTACATTGTTTATACATATGTTGTTTTGGATTTGTAGAAAAAAATTTCTAGGACTAATAAGGGGCGTAATAGACAAAATAGGAATTTCCATTCTATTTCATATTTCGCAAGCTTTTTCTAAGTAAAAAACTACTTCAAAATCTGACTAGTGAACAAGTTGCAGAGAAGAATGGAAATCCCTATTTTATCTATACAATGCTTCTTGCGAGAACTCTTTAATATGACAATAAACTCATATAAATGATGAATGCTTCTTGCATTAGAAATAATGTACATAAAAAATTTTCCTTCATAATTCACAAATATATTCACCTTTTGAATAATGAACATAAAAATCTTACCTCAATAAGTCATCTAAAAGTAGCCTTTTCTAAACAGTCGCCTGAAGCTTCGACTACTACGATAGCAAGATGGAATCTGTTTCGATTGCATCAAATCGTGCCAACCTTACCAAGATGCAAGAAAGTATTGCCACCTTGTCAAATCAAGAACTGGGATCATAATAAACGTAACTCGATGATGCACCCCGGATTTTGTTTGAAAGTAAGAGGAAGTAGAGATCGAGAAGTAGAGAAAAACAAGTTTAATTCTTTTCTCTCTAAGTCCTATAAATCTGTTCATTTTGAAAATAGTTTTCAAGGGTTTTTTTAGGCTTCGATTTTGAAAAATTCTTTGGGTCGGGATTTGATTTGAAACTAGAGTTGTCACCTAGTATAAATTAAATAGTGTGCTAGGTCACTAGGATTTTAGAAATTCATTTTTTGTTTTGAAATGGCCTGTGTTTTGATTCATAAAAGTCTTGTACCAAAGATTTCTTTAAGTTTGGGGGTTGATTCTGCTCGGAGAAGGTTTTATGCACCCGAAGACACCTGTTCGAAGATAGTACCTCAGTCTAAAAGAATATTCACTTTTAAACAAAGTCTAAAAAACTTTCTTTGGTTTGTTTTGAAAAATAATTCCATTTTTTTTATGAGTTTTTGTCTTTCTTATGCATTTTTGATATGATGTAATGAAAAGTAAGTAAATACTACAACTAAACTTGAATCAATAACCCAATAACAGTATATAAGAAACGGGAATAATTTTTGTATATTTCTAATGACCAAACCTTATAAAGGTTTCTTACATATCCCAGTTTTCACAGGGAATCAGGTCGACATGTAGTTCCAACATACATGATATATGAATGAAAATATTTTTGTATTTTTTAGCGACTGAACCTTATGAAGGTTGCCTACATATCCTAATAAACATGAGGAATCAGGTCGACTTGTAGTTCCAACTTGTTTAAAGATGAACTGGTTTTTATTATTTAGGTGACTGAACCCGTGCGTGGGTTGCCTACGTATCTCAGATCGTTGAGAATCAGGTCACCACGTAGTTTGTTTAGGTTTGGTTTCATGTGTTATTCATGTTCTGGATGTTCTGGAATGTTTATGACATAGTTTGATGATTTTGACATGTTTTCAACGTTTTTGTCTTGATTACTTGTTACACATGCTATGTACATGAAATTTAACTATGGATACTACATCATCATGCTATGTACAAACATAATATGCATATTTAAGCCAAGATCAAAGGGTCTTTCAAGACGATATACCTACTTAGGGGAAGTAGTCTCCCCTAAGTGATTACCTTCTTTTCCTACTTGTTCTTCTTTGGTTGTCCTTGATCGGTTGCCGTCAGATCCTCGATGTCTTTGTTCAAGAACCTCAGGAACTTCCTCCGGGGTAGAATTTCAACAAAATTTTAAGGTGTTATTGAAGAGAAATTCTTGGAAACCCTAGAACCCGAGTGATTCGCTTGAACCTAGAGAGAGAATGAGAGGTTTCCAAGTGCTCAAAATATGAAAATAGGCCCCAGTATATAGAACTGGGGTTCAGCGCATTGGGTGATTCAAAAACTATCCTAGGTTCATCCTGGGGTCTGTTTGGCTTGGGGATGATCTTCTCTTGTCTTGATCTTGAATACCTTTGAACAAATTTAGGAGATTTTGGAAGATTCTCTAAGATTTGGTAATGATTACTAAATCTTTCAAAGATTTTTGCAAAGATGGGCAATCATTGGAAATTATTGGCAATCATTGGCAATGATTACACAATATCGAATGTGATTGGTTGAACTTGGGTGCATTAATGGATTGATGTGATACTTCCAGTTTGGTTTGGTGGCTACGTACCGATTAGTTTCACTATTTCAGTTTGGTTGCCATTAATAATTCCAAGGTTCTTTGTATTTGGTCTTGTGGTGTCACTTTGCATTTAATTCTTGATGGTGACCCTTGATGTGATGGGCCTTGATTCGGTTGGATTTGAATCGAAGTGGCTCAGTTTTCCTTGTAATCGGTAGTTAGATTTCAAGGGTTTTGGTTAACCCTAAGATATTTTGATAAAAATATCTTCATGCTTTGAATGTACCCCATCCATGTCATCACAAGCATTAAATTCTTAATGGGCTGGGAATTTAATGGGCTGGGAATTTAATGCTCATTAAATCCCTTGCTCAGGTGGTGTACCAGATCGGTTTAGTTTCGACAACGGATAGTCATATTTCAAAAATTTCGGTTAACCCTAACACATTTTGACCCAAATATATTCATTCCTTGAATGTGGACTATCCATGTCATCCCAAAAATTTAATTCTTGAGGGGATGGGAATTTAATGCTCATTAAATGCCCTGCTTAAGTGGCGAACTGAATCGGTTTAGTTTCGATAATGGATAGTTACCTCCTAAGTAACTTAGTTCCTTCCCTAGATATTTTGGGCAGAGAATATCTTAAGGGTGTCTTGGTCTTTTAATGATCATTTTTGAGTCATTATTTGATGGGTTAGGCCCTTGATTCATTGGGCCTTGGTGGTTTAGTCAAGGCAACTTTGGTTTGGTCAATTTCACATTGACTTCTAATCCTTAGTTATGTTGTGTAACTTGGACTTCTCATGACATTTTCTTTCCTATTCAGGTCTTTTGGATTTTTTTTTTTTATTGATATTAGTACTTTAAACAATAATTTAAATAAATATTTTTAGTGTCGAATAGATAAAACCAGTGATAGTAAATATTTTAGGGGTCAAAGTAGGTAACCGAGGTAATTTGGTGAAATTTTCTATAATTAAAGGGTAGTAACTATTTTTTATTCATATTAGAGATGATTTAATGAAAACCAACCTTTAATAATTTCATCTTAGTCCCCATTTAATTTTAGGAATTGAGGTTGACCAAAAATTTTTACTTTATCAAATTTAGTCAAATTCAATAGTCTTTGTGTTTTCTTGTATTTTTTTGATTTTTCCGTATTATCCAGTGTGATCCAAGGTGGAAATTCATTCTCTTCAAACCTAACTTTAAAATTTATCTGAACTTGTAATTTCGATTTGATAATGATTGGGCGGGATTGGTAGAGCGATATTACATTGCTACTTTCACCGCAAGTGTACGAGTCAAGTTTTAGTAGAGTGGGAAGAGTAGGGGTTATCGTAACCACAGAGATTAGATTAGATGGTCGTTGAGTACCACGATTGTCATAACCTAACTTTATCTAGGCGACTCAGATTTATATTTTTGCTAATATAAATAATATACTAAACTAATTAACTAATTAAACTAATTAACCTAATATACTAATATTGACGTTTAAGGGAGTAAATTGTCTAGGGATTAACTTCGTTAATTTAAATGTGTTCAATTCAATCTAATTTACATTAACGACATTCATACTATTCGACAATTTAGGTATCAAAATCTCACTCACTACCTTTCCTGAGTGTAAAGTGAATGAATATGTGATTTCGCATCAACGCTGAAGTCCCTCTCGAGCATCTATACGACACTTGGTCACATGAGTCTCGCCCCAACCTCATGGATTGCATACATTCTAACGCCCTCCCGGGTCATTAGATCATCACGTTGTGTTTAAACCTTAGTCCAAATCCGGGGTTACCTCTCTCGAGTGTCAAACCCTATATTCTCAATATATCATAACAAGCATATAATAGTAAAAGAATGGTAAACACAATCGAATACAAATGAACAACCGATAACAAAACAAAGATTAAACAAACGACGTTTTCATAAATGAATTACTCCCTAAACAATATATGTTTAGTTTCTCATAGCCATAGCCATATATACAATAATATACAAGCTAAACATATACAAAACTATCAACTAAAACTAAGAAATAAAGAGAGAAACAAGGAGACTAGTTGTTATCCGAAGAATCGACGCTTAAACCGCTCCGAGAACGTTTCCTTTTCTTGATTTTATGATCTTATCTTGGTTGATAGGGTTTGGAGCTCCATTTTTAGTCCCCAAAACGTGGTTTATGTGTGACAATACATATGGGATTCAAAATATCAATAAAATATCCCAAAATATCTATTCTAGCTGCTGTCGGACCGCTGCAGCGGGGGAAGTCAGTAGACTTTCTGTTGGATGATTGCTGCAGGGATGACACTGTTTCTTATTTTGGCTATAACTTTCTCGTCCGAACTTAGATTGAGGTGATTCAAAAACTTATGAAAATATAAGACAGAGATATACAACTTTTATGTTTTGAGTTTTTTCAAAATAGAATTGCATCGTGTTCAAAATTGGCCTTGAAGTTACCGCACCTGGACCGACTTGGCCTCTTTTCACCCATTTATTCAAAAACCTATAAAATAATACAAAAACACATTAAACTAACAAAAGTGCTTGAAAACACAAAAATATTTAAATCTAAAAGTACTTGATTTCTTGGTAAACAAATCACTCATCAGGGACAAAATGCAATGTTTACACCTGCCTCTCTTTGTCATGCAAGTTTACTCGTAACGACAAAGTTGGAGACACAAATATTTTGTTCCGCTGGATATGAAAATGAAAGACAATTATTCAAATTGTGAGTTAAGAAAGGTTTAGGAGTGTACCTGAATATTACTGCATTTACCCTTTGGAAGTGGTAAAGGATTTTCTCAAAGGAGGCTTAATGACCAGTCCCCTAGGCTTTATGGAATTTCTTTGCTTGAGGTGTAATGGTATGTAATATTCTCTAACCAGTTAAGGTAGGACAATAGGTTGGAATCTTTGAACGCTTGAGGCAGGACGATAGGTTTTCTTTGCCTAGTATATACTTCAACGACCCGTGTGAGGTGGGAATGGATTTACTCTCTGACCACTTAAGGTTGGATATGATGTACTTCACCGACCCGTGAGGTGGGTATGGATTGTCTACTTCACTGACCAATTAAAGTAGGAAATGATGTACTTCACCAACCCGTGAGAGGTAGTTATGAATTGTTACTTCCCCGACCAACTAAGGTAGGAAAGGATGTTACTTCAATGACCCGTGTGAGGTAGTTATGGATTGTTACTTCTCCGAACAACTAAGGAAGGAAAGGATGTTACTTCACCAACTAGTGTGGGGGCAAGTACGAATTGTTACTTCTCCGACGAACTAAGGTAGGAAAGGATGTTACTTTACTGACCTGTGTGAGGTAGGTATGTACTGTTACTTCTCCAACCATCTAAGGTAGAAAAGGATGTTACTACACCGACCCATGTGGGGCATGTATGGATTGTTACTTCTCCAACCAACTAAGGTAGGAAGTGATGTTACTTTACTGACCCGTGTGAGGCAGGTATGGGTTGTTACTTCTCCAACCAACTAAGGTAGGAAAGGATGTTACTTTACCAACCCGTGTGGGGGTAGTTATGAATTGTTACTTCTCTGACCAACTAAGGTAGGAAAGGATGTTACTTCACCGACCCATGTAAGGCAGGTATGGATTGTTACTTCTCCAACAAACTAAGGCAGGAAAGGATGTTATTTTACCGACCCGTGTGAGGCTGGTATTGTTTGTTACTTCTCCAACCAACTACGGTAGGAAATGATGTTACTTTACCAACTCGTGTGTGGCAAGTATGGATTGTTAGTTCTTCAACTAACTAAGGTAGGAAAGAATGCTACTTCACCGACCCATGTGGGGGTAGGTATGGATTGTTACTTCTTTGACAAACTAAGGTAGGAAAGGATGTTATTTCACCGACCCGTGTGAGGCAGGTATGAAGTATTACTTATCCGACCAACGAAGGTAGGAAAGGATGTTACTTCACTAACCCATGTGGGGGTAGATATGGATTGTTACTTCTCCAAACAACTAAGGTAAGAAAGGATGTTACTACACTGACCAGTGTGGGGTAGGTACGAATTGTTACCTCTCCGACCAACTAAGGTAGGAAAGGATATTACTTCACCAACACATGTGGGGTAGATATGGATTTCTACGTCTCTGGCCAACTATGGTAGGAAATGATGTTACTTTACTGACCTGTGTGCGGCAAGTATAGATTGTTACCTCACCGACTAACTAAGGTAGGAAAGGATGTTACTTCACTGACCTGTGTGAGGTTGGTACAGATTGTTACTTCTCTGACTAACTAAAGTAGGAAGGGATGTTACTATACCGACCCACCTGTGTGGGGGTAGATATTGATTGTTACTTCTCCAACCAACTAAGGTAGGAAGGGATGTTACTTCACCGACACGTGTGGGGCAGGTATGGATTGTTGCTTCTCCGAGCAACTAAGGAAAAGAAGGATGTTACTTCACTGACCTGTGTGAGGCAGGTATGGATTGTTACTTCGCTAGGCAACTAAGGTGGAAAGTGATGTTACTTCACCGACCAATGTAAGACAGGTATGGATTGTTGCATCTCCGATCGACTAAGGTTGGAAATGATGTTACTTTACCGAACCATGTGGGGGCAAGTATGGATTGTTACTTCTCTGACCAACTAAGGTAGGGAAGGATGATATTTCACCGACCCTTGTGAGGTAGGCATGGTGGTGGTGCGTAATTAATGCACACCAATTTCACCGCAAGTGTACGGGTCAAGTTTTAGTATAGATGAGGAGAGTATGGGTATCGTGTCCACAAGGATTGGTTGAGATTATTATCGATTACCGTAATTATCATAACCTAATTTTATCTGGATGGTAAAAATATGTTTATAATTAATAATATACTAATACTAAGTTAATTAATCTAATTAAACTATAATACTATATTGAGATGTTTAGGGAAAAGATTGCCTAGGGATTAACTTTGTTTACAAAAATGTGTTTGATCTCATTTAGTTTACAATAATGGTGTACGACCTATCCGATAATCTCTGTATCATAAACTTCGCCACCTCTCCCAAGTGTAAGACGAGTGAATATGTGACTTCGCGTTAACGAAAAAGTCCCCCTCAACATCTTAACGACACTACATCACATGAGTCTCACCCCAACGACATTGATTGCATATTCTCTAACTCATTCCCTAGTTATTAGATCGTCACGTTGTGTTTACCCTAGTCCAAATTCGGGGTTTCCTCTCTCTACCCCGTATTCTTAATATATCTATCTAAGTATAATAAACATAACAATACGACAAATACAATCAAAATAGTGAAGAACAACTATAAACGAAACACAAACTCAAAAAAACAACATTTTCATAAATATTATTAATCCCTAGACAAAATCTGTTTAGCTTATGGCCATAACCGTTTATACAAGGAACAACGAGCTAAACATGCTCAATAACCTACCGAAGTTAAGACAATAAAGAAGAAACGAAAGAAACTTAGTCATAGTCCGAAGATTTGCTGCTAAAAATGCTTCGGGATCGCTTCTCCTTCTTCGCAACGTGTTCTTCTCCTTCGGAATTAGTTGAACACTCCCCAAAACTCTCTCTAAATTATCCTAACCCTAAATGAGCTCTCATATGTCTAAGGAGAGTTATAGCCAAATGAAGAATAGAGGAGAAGAAATAGGGAACAAAAAAATATCTAAAAAATATCCTAAATCTGGTGCAGAGTGAGTGGGCTCACTGCTGTGGCAGTGGGTATGTCGGTTTGATCTTCGCTGCAGCGGTGGGCGCAAAGGCTTTTCTGTTCTTTCACCGCCACAGCGGTGGGTTTTTAGCAATGTTAAAGCCTTCTCTACATCTTGACCATCGCGACGATGGTCTGGTCGCCACGGCAGTGGGCTGTAGTTCTGAATTTTGCCCTTATGCTTGTTTTTCCACCGTTCTTGATCAGATTTGATCGTTTATGATCTGTTTTCATCCATTTTCACCCCATACACTTGATTTATACTAAAAATAATAAAAACATATTAAAACGTATAAAATTGATATAAAAATACTCGAAAACTAACAAAACTGGCTTGAGAATAAATAGATAAATTAAACCTATCAAATACCCTCAAACTTGAAATGTTACTAGTCCTCGATCAAAACACTCACACTAAAATGAAAAACACACCTAAATGAACAACCTAAACATAAACAATCTAAACATAATGATATGCGGGTTTTGAATTCTTCTACCGACCAAAACATTTTCCCCTCAACAACCCCCAATCATATCGAGTTCAGGTGGTAAAACGCACCATGTGATGGTTTAGAATTTCAACATTCAATAATGGTAAACGACATTTTAGATCCTTTCAACGTGTATGTGCGAGACTCAATAATATAACTATCCAAGACCAGATTGGATTATCTACCAAAGACACTTACGACTCAGACCTTAAAGGACTAGAATACCTATATGCCTGATTGGGTTTCACTCTCCACTAATGTAGGCTGAGTAGTTCATAAAGATCAAAAGGACTTGGTTCGGTTTTGGAACATTTGGCCAAGGGTATATCAGAATAGAAAACGGGTTAACGTCATTAACTTAACGTTACCCAAGGCTCAACAGTTGGCACACTTACTCTTGGACCCCCATAGATAAAGTAGAAACAATCTCGAATGAATATTTAAGACCGATGTACTCACTTGTCAAAAGAAACAAAATTTAACGATATTTACATATGTTTTTTTTCTTTCAACTTACCACATCCCTAAACTTATTCGACTATTCGAATTTCATGAGTGTGGTTAAGAAAAATGACAATTGAGTACTCTAACACTGAACTAATCAGAAGTTCGCCTTAAACCCAACCGCTTACTTCAAGTAGCATATACAAATGTTAACTTGATTCACTCAAATTCTGCCTTTAATTCAGCGATAAAGGTTTGGAAATTGATCAATTGGCCAGGGTATTTGTTTATGTGTTCAGAATTGAAATGGCATTTAGGTTCGACAGGGTAACGAGGGATAAACATATAACATGGTAGCCTTAAAAGGCTTAAGCGACAAAAAGAATGCCTAAATCATATCTCCTGAACTACGTCGCCTAGGATTTTGCCTTAAGCTTTCCCTCAATCAGGTTCTAGAATCTTTCAATTGTCATGAGTTTGGCTAATCGATAATCGACCTCAAATCAATTGAATAGAAATACATCGAGTCTATGTACTCGTGCAAATTAAGATCCACAATAAGTTTCACCAAAACGCATTGTCAAGCACACAGAACACACATGCATGAGTATTACCCTTGACCTCAAAAAACAACCAGGGGGTAATATCATTATCGGTAATGGCCCAGATGAACACAAAACTCAGCATGCAACAACAACAACACAAAAACATTCTACACTAAACAAACATGCAATACAGTAAAACAATAAAACATACTAACATCCTACACATCACTGCCAAACTTAAAATAGACACTGTCCTCAGCGACCTAATCATCAATCTCAAAATTTGAAATTAAAGCATGTTGACGAAGGGAGTTTAGAACACGTACCTGGGAGTCGCCTCTGAATCAAGTCGGCTGTGACGGATTTAACTTATTTTTTTCCTCGGGTTGCCTCCTAAGAAACCCTTGGTTTATGGTCGTTAGCTTGACACGCCGAAGTGCTCGTCAAAGATCGAATTTCGCCCATAGTATGTGTGAAATAACACCACATATGGGTCTTGGTTTAATACGCCCTCAAGATTGGCGAGATATTGCTTTACTCGGCTCAAGCTTTCAACAACATTCCTCACTGGCTCATGTACTTGGTGGGCATAAAAGGACGTTGCTAAAGGCGGCGAAGGACAAGTGAGCCATATTGAATTCTCGTAGATGTGATCGTCTTGGATCGACTACGGCGTCACCAGCTGGAATTCAAACGGTAAAAATTCACAACGATTAATGTGTGAATTTTCATCGCCAATCCACTCTTGGGTTCTCTCTTCTTCAGCTTCATCAATGAATTCTCCCAAGATCTTCCCGTTAGTTTTCGGTTCCTCACGGTAGCTATCACATGATATGACTTGTGTATCTCCCAGAGCCACCGTGTCTGACTCGGCCTCAATCTAGGAGATGAGCTGACCGATTTGTATCTGCAAAGACATTACGGTCGTATTGATGTCAGCGCAGACCATCTTGATATAATCAAGATGATCCTCGCGCTCGTTGCTCCGGTCATGCGTCTCCCTCAAGAATCTTTGAATTTTTCCCATAACTGTAGTGAACATGTCTTCTAAGGCAGGGGAAGACTCCCCATCTTGATCCGGAATGTCAATCTATGGCGCCGTAGTGTTGAAACTATCCCCCAAGCTTTGGTGACTTGGTGAATAATTCCAACTATGATAATCATAGGCTTCCATTTTCTCCAACGACCAAATGGCTTCATCCACAGTTAGGTCGTAGAAAGAGGAGGTATTATTTTCTCCTTCCACCCATATGCTAGTTGCGGCTTGTAACCCATCGAGGAAATTCCGGAATTGACATTCCCTCAGAAAATCTTGGTTCGGAAACTGAAGTAGAAATTTCTTGTATCGATCCCAAACATTATAAAATGGCTCGAAATCCCATTGAAAGAAATGCATCAATACTTGTCGATCTAACATCTTCAAGTACCCTGCATGAGAAATAAAAACAAAACTACAAAACAAAAATTATACACAAAAGAAATGCCTAAAGCAAAATCAGGTAGTTTACTCACAATATCAATAATAATCTAAAACATAATCCCCGGCAATGGCGCCAAAAACTTGGTAGTGCGTAATTAACGCAATTCACTTTCACCGCAAGTATACGAGTTAAGTTTTAGTATAAATGGGAAGAGTAGGGGTATCGTGTCCACAGGGATTGGTTGAGATTATTATTGATTACCGTAATTATCATAACCTAATTTTATCTAGGCAGTAAAAATGTGTTTATAATTAATGATATACTAATACTAAGTTAATTAATTTAATTAAACTATAATACTATATTGAGATGTTTAGGGAAAAGATTGCCTAGGGATTAACTTTGTTTACAAAAATGTGTTTGGTCTCGTTTAGGTTACAGTAATGGCATTTGACCTATCCGACAATCTCTGTATCGTAAACTTACTTGCCACCTCTCCTGAGTATAAGACGAGTGAATATGCGACTTCGCGTCAATGAAGAAGTCCCCCTCAATGTCTGAACGACACTACGTCACATGAGTCTCGCCCCAACGTCATTGATTGCACACTTTCTAACTCCCTCCAGGGTAATCAGATCATCGCATTGTGTTTACCTTAGTCCGAATTTGGAGTTACCTCTCTCGAGTGTCAAACCCCATATTCTCAATATATCTATCTAAGCATAATAAGCATAATAATACGGCAAACACAATCAAAATAGCGAAGAACAACCATAAACGAAACACAAACTCAAACAAATAACATTTTCATAAATATTAGTAATCCCTAAACAAAATTCATTTAGCTCGTGGCCATAACTGTTTATACAAGGAACAACGAGCTAAACATGCTTAACAACCTACCGAAGTTAAGAAAATAAAGCAGAAACGAAAGAAACTTAGTCGTAGTCCAAAGATTTGCTGCTAAAAATGCTTTGGGATCAATTCTCCTTCTTCGCAACGTGTTCTTCTCTTTCAGAATTGGTTGAACACTCCCCAAAATCTCTTTAAAATATCCTAACCCTAAATGCGCTCTCATATGTCTAAGGAGAGTTATGGCCGAATGAAGAGAAGAGGAGAGGAGAACAAATAGGGAACAAAAAAATATCTAAAAAATATCCTAAATCTGGTGTAAAGTGACCGCCAGAGCGGTGGGTACAAAGGCTTTTTTATTCTTTCACCATCGCGGTGATAGATCTTAATGTTGCGATGGTGGGTTTTCAACAACTTTAAAGCCTTCTCCACATCTTGACTGCCGCGGTGATGGTCTGGTCACCACGATAGTGGGCTGCAGTTCCGAACTTTGCCCTTATGCTTGTTTTCCCACCGTTCTTCCCCCGTTCTTGATCCGATTTGATTGTTTATGATACGTTTTTGTCCCTTTTCACCCCACACACCTAATTTATACCAAAAATAATAAACATATATTAAAACGTATAATAACGATATAAAAATACTTGAAAACTAACAAAACCGGCTTGGGAATAAATAAATAAATTACACATATCACATAGATTATTACTTCTCCGACCAATTACGCTAGTAAAGGATGTTGATTCACTGATATGGATTGTTACTTCTCCGACTAACTAAGGTAGGAAAGGTTGTTACTTCACTGACCCGTGTGGGGGCAGGTATAAATTGTTACTTCTCTGACCAACTAAGGTAGGAAAAGATTTTACTTCATCGACTCATGTGGGGCTGGTATAGATTGTTACTTCTCTGACCAACTGAGGTAGGAAAGGATGTTACTTCATCGACCTATGTAAGGCAGGTATGGATTGTTACTTCTTTGACCAACTAAGGTAGGAAAGGATGTTAATTTACTAACCCGTGTGGGGTAGGTATGAAATTTTACTTCTCCGACCAACTAAGGTAAGAAAGGATGTTATGTCACCGACCAGTGTGAGGCAGGTATGGATTGTTACTTTTTCAGCCAACTTAGGTATGATAGGATGTTACTTCACCGACCTGTGTGAGGTAGGTACGGATTTGCTACTTGATTGATTTAGCTGTCCTGATCAAACCCTATTGAGGCACCTACATATCTCAGATACCTAAGAATCAGGTCTTACGTAGTTTGAGATTTGAATTTATGTAGATCGGCATTTGGTGGAAATGCTTGTTGGTTAGAAAAATTGATTCCTGGGTCGTTATATCAATACGTGATTGAAAACGATTGAGAGAATTCTCATTGGAGAACAATCTCTAGGAAACTCAACCTTTAATGGTGTTTCGTGGCCACATCCTGCCTAGGATTTCCTGACGAGGACTAGAAAACGTATTGGGGAAAATTTAACCTCGGATAAAATGTGCCCGAGTCGTAGACTGAGTCTTGACGTTGCTTATTTATTTCCAGGGATTATGGATTTTAGTTTTGAATTTTTTGAATTTTGCATTAGTTATGATTCTATATCATGAAACTCTACTAAGAAATCTGATATAATGTGCCCCAGCTCTAGCTGGGGCAACTCCTATCGTAAAATTGCGACGGAGAAACTGAATATAATGTTCCCCAACTTTAGCTTGGGCGTAGGGTTATCTCCTGAGCAGTCAGAGGATGCAACAAAGACCACATGGGTTGTCATATATCTTGAACTGTTCGTGCGATTTTAATGTTTAATTTAGTCTAGAAACCTTGTTGGGTTGTTTATGTAGATTGATATCGCTGTTTTGGATAATGATCGTCAGATGACCGAAACCCACCTGGGTTATCTACATGAATTGATTTCCTAGGCCAGGAATCCATTTGAAATGTAGTTCGGTCCTCGCTGTGCTATTTTAGATTATTGACTGCACCCTCAAGGGTTTCCTATGTACTTTAATAATCTACCAAGAATCCAGTCGATGCGTAGTTCATGCACTGGTATCCTCTGTTGTTTACCTAACAAGAGGATTAACAACAACTTCTCAGGGAAGTCGAGGGACTTATAGGAGATGTGCCTTGATATAAGGCTGAGAGAATGTTGTAAGGTTAACACCTTCCTGATTCGACTGGACCCACTTGGGTTTCCTACGTACCTTGGTGATTTACCAAGGACAGGTTGAATCATAGTCTGCTGGGGATGAAGGGATTTCATTTAAGGTGACGACCGAACCTATAAAGGTTTCATGTATCCTAGTACTTTACCAGGACTCAGGTCGATACCTAGTTCTTCCTTGATTGGGGGATTTATTTTAAAGTTGATATGATTAAATCCTGATTTATGGAAAATTTTGAAGTTGACATGATTCAATCCCGATTGATGGGGGATTTTAAAGTTGACGCGATTCAATCTCGATTGATGTGGGATTTTAAAGTTTGATATGATTCAATCTCGATTGATGGAAGATTTTTTATTTAATGGAGATCAAACCCATATATGGGTTGCCTATGTATCTAAGATTTAACTAAGAATCAGGTCAGCACGTAGTTCATCCTTGATTGAATGAAGGATTTTTAATGTTGACGACCGAACCTTAAAAATGTTGCTTGCATATCTCTATTTTTACAAAAAATCAGGTCAACATGTAGTTCATCATCTTTAGGTTGTCAACTGAACCCACAAGGGTTTCCTACGTAGTTCATGCTCTTTAGGTTGTCAACCAAACCCATAAGGGTTTTCTGCATATCCCGGACTTTGTCGGGAATTAGGTTGACATGTAGTTCATAGCGTGATGACTCTATCTGTGTTATACGAACCTACCCGATTTTCTTGATGTACTAGACCTACAAGAATAATCTTAATAATGTTATGAGAATTTATTATTTTATTATATAAAATATTTTAGGACTATATTTGAAAGTATTTTTTTAAGGAAATTCCCCCTCCTGGTTCTTGCCCCCATGATCACCTTGTCGATGTTCAAAACTATCTACCAGCCTATTGGTAGTTACCGATTGCGATGACAAGATGAATAGGTACTTCTATGACTTTTAGCAATTGAAGGCTTAGCGGTTAGCGCGTTTGAGAAATACTGAAATTCCTCAGACGATCTTCATTGGTAAAAGGCTACTCTATTGGTGAGTCTATTGTTTTGCTCCTTAAGGGTGACGATATCTCTTTTAGTTAGATGGTCTGCCTGATGCTCGTAATGTCATAGAGTCAACTAGGTTCCTTTCCTTCTTCCAAATTCCAAACTTGGTTCCTAGTGCTTGCCGTGTTGTTCCCTATATGTTTTGTATTTCTTTCGAACCTATGTAGAGTTGTTTATGGCTCAAATATATTCAAATAAGTAAATTCGAAATAAACAAGCATCTTTGGTCTGTCAAAACTTTATGTATTAGCCTGATCTGAATTTTGATAATATGCCTTCAATTGTATCCTAGTTCATTTTCTATAGGTTTTTATCCATAGATTTGACTTTCTTAAAACCCATCAAGTTATGATATTTGAACTTTCCTGAGATCCTTATTGAAATTACCTACAACCCTATATGCTACCCGAGGTTTCTTCAATGGCTCCGGCTCACTTCTTTTTTCTTGAATTGAAGGCAAATGGAATGGGCCTTCCTGAGATGACTGAGAGGAGGGAGAAAAGAAGTGATAGAGGAACAAGTGTTAGTTAATGATGATTGACAAATGTTGTTTTATCCTGGTAGTGTTGAGAGAATTATTTTTCCCTTTTCATTATGTTTCCTTTTTTCTTTTCACTCTAGAAAGTAAGGACTCATACTTCTTATATAATCCATGTAGCGAGTTTTGGGTAGTGATCCCGATCCAGTGGGCTCAAGTTACTAGGTGTTGAGACACCCTTATGACTTAATACTCGGATTGTATAAAGAGTGTGATTCACCAATTTTCTTTCATGTGACCACTTAGTGTTTTTATGATATCAGTATTTATTTTATTTTATTCTCTTTCTCTTAACACACACTTTCAATATTTTTACATTTTTGGAGAATTAACATAGTTTGAGTCAGTCTCGAGGTCTTCGTTGTATTTGCCCCTATCTCGATTACTCTCCATTATCAACTACTATCTGGGTAAAGTCTTATTGTCTTCTTCCAACTTGATCCCTTTTTGAAAGATTCTTCTAGTTACCTGCCTTACTCCTTTTAGGGAACTTTGGGTAAGGCTAGCTCTCACAAATTTCAAAGGACATTCTTTGATTGAATCATCCAATATTTTTAGGAACATGACCTTGGCTACTTGATTTTTCCTTGAGAAGAGTCTATGGTTACCTGCCTCCTCTTAAGAATTTTCTTAGGGCGAGGCGAGGTTCTGAGGTTACTTTCCTCTTCTTAGGGTTCCTTAAGAGTGATGTCATCCAAAGTCTTCTTGATAGGTATGTTGGCTGAAATTCTTTTTGATTTCTTCACAAACCCCGGGTTAAAACATATGTAATGATTCCACATCAAGGCTCTTAGATTTTATTTCTAATTTTCTTAGATTATTTATCAATATCTCTCCATTGTTTGGGCGAGATAGATCATTTCTGTTTCTGTTTCTTTGGATTATGTTCTAGTTTAGTCTTGAAGTTAAATTATCACAATTCAGATTATTCTTAGTGCACTTGGTTTTGAACTGGCAATTTGATTATTTAAAACTTAAGAAAATAATTATTTGAGAATATTTGAGTCAAAATAACATGCATGTCATCAAAAGTTTAAAGCCATTATACACAAATCCCTTTGAGATTATAAGGCTAACTAAACTCTGGGGTAGGAACAAGAGGCCTCAATTTTACTAGAATAGCTTAGAGTTTGGATAGAAGTCAAGGTATCAAGTTGACTACCTTTCTTGAATGACTTGTCGATCTTAGAAGACTATTTTTGATTATCCTTGCCTTTACATTCTTCTGCATATTTGGGAAGATTTAGAACACCCATCTTAAGGAGGTTTTCGAATTTATGCCGAAGATGGTAATACTTGTCCATATGATGGCCAATTCATCCAGAATGATATCAACAAATACTGTGAGGGTTGAATTTTGGTGCTTAGGGGCTTTCTTGGTGAGGAGGAATAGGTGCTAGGAAACCCTTTTTAAGCAATCATGAAGGATTTCAGAGAGTGAAAAAGGGAGTGGGGTGAACTCTTTTCGCTTTTTGTTTTTTCGGGTGGGTTCGATAATTTGAGGAAAAGACATAAATAGGCTAGGAGGGTAGGTTGTCTGGTAATTTGAGTGTGGCACTAGTCTTGTCTAATCAGGTGAAGTATCTAAAGCCTTTTACTCTAATGTTTGTTTAAAACAAATGCCTTCAGATCTTTTCCTTTTGGTAAGACTGCCTTACGTTCTACGAGTTTTGGTATTCTATCAGTCCTGATGCCTTTCTATATATATATATTCTCCTCTAATAACCACTTCAGAGAAAGGTTGGCTCAAGTTACTGAGTAAAGGTTTGTAATATGGATGCAACTAAGCTTGTATGAACATCTGGACCATTTGTTTTTCCTTCATGGGTGCCACTACCTGTCTTGCTTGATCTCTCCACCGGACAGTGAATTCTCGGAAACTCTCATCGTTCTTCCTTGTTAGCCTTTGAACAGATATTTTGTCAGGTAAAATCTATTGGTTGTACCCGTATTGGTTGCAGAATACTTTAATTACATCAAGGAATGTCTTTAATTTCTCGTGCTCTATAGTTCCATACCATCGGGCAACTGCTCCTTCGAATGTCTACTGAAAAAGCTGGACTACTAGTGATTTATTGTGGATATACACTCCCATTTCATTCTGGGCACCTTGACCCATTGTATGTCGTGAATATGGCATGGTGAAGTTATCAAGGAACTTTACTTGAGGTATAGAGGATAAATCGAGATATCGGATATTGACTCCTGATTTTTTCTTTTTACCTCTTGGAGTTCTTTTTCCACCCATTGTAATTTTTGTACTAGTCCAAAAGTTTTCTCAGATTGCTCTTTAACTTATTTCTCAATTGTTTGGATGGATTCAAAGTGGCTGGTCTCGTTGATGGTAAATGTGTTGTCAGAGATATGGCTTGTTTAACGGTCGGGACATGCGATGAAGGAAAACCAACAAAAGGAGGTATTTGTACTGAAGTCGTAGCAGTTAGTTTTGTTTATTGGATTAGTTGAAGAAGTTCAGTCATTTGGTTAATTTTCCCTTTTAATAAGGTTACCTTTTCTTTTAATTGCGTAACTTCAGTAGGACCATGTGAGTTTCCCTCGATATTCTCCATTTGATTGACAAGGCGAACTTCAATGTGGGTAGTGACGGGGAGCGAAGGTCAGGAACTTCCTTTTCGGGAGTGATTTCCTTGAATTTTTTAACAAGTTAGCTTTTAGTTTTTTATGTTTACTAATTCTAATTCATGAATTACATAGCTATTTTTAAGATATTGTGGATGTAAAAAATGGGTATCGTTTGAAAACATAAACCTTAATAGAGAAGTACTCAGACTTTGATTAGGACAAAACTTTTAAGCTTACCACTAGGTAGGACTGTTACATAACTATTCCAATGTGGGGGAGAGTTCTTTAAATTACAATCTTGATGGTATCCTCTTCCTAAGGCTAAAAGGAAGTCTGATTTCTACGTTCAAAGATTTTGGACTTATACACAATGATATATATATATTTTTTGAGTCCACTTTGACATTCTAACTGGAGAACCTTTAGAAGGCTTTGTCTTACTTAAGTAGTTTTGAACCTAGATTTACTGAGATTGGCTTTATGTACACTATTCCTTGTGATGTACGACTCTTAGGACTTAATGGTAGTACTTTGTTCCTAAAAATTGGATCATTATCCTTAGGACCTGATGATAAAATTTTATTCCATAAAAATAGATCATTGTTCCTAGAACTTAATGACAAACTTATTCCCCGCTTTTTTCTTTTCAACGTAGGGATCGTTGCTCTTAGAACTAAATGACAAACTTGTCTTTTCCCTTCTTCAGAAATGGATTACTGCTCTTAGGACCTAATGATAGAATTGGATCATTTTTCTTAGGACTTCATGATAGGATTGTCCTATTTTCTCCTAAAAAATGAATCATTTCTCCTAGGACCTAATGACAAAATTTGTCCTTTTATTCCTCTAAAGGTGGATTATTACTCTTAGGACTCGATGAAGGGCTCAGAACACCTTTGGGTTCATGATTTCTCTCTGAGGGTAAATTTATTTTGATAGTCTGACTGGTGAGCATTAACTAGCTTCCTATCAGAAAAGGTTTTGACCTGCTTAAGGCGTTCTGAACTAGAACAAAATGTCTCCCTAATGCTTCATAATTCCTACTGTATGGGATTTGTGAGGAGAGACAATATGATTAGGACATGACGTTTATTTCCCAGGGAAATATAACCAAGGTATGTTTACTATTGGATCACATAATTTTGATTTGACTATGTGATGACACATTTTTTATGTCTAGGTAAGATTAGCGTGTTTTTGCACGATCGAAGTAGATTACTTCATGTTGTCTTTAGCAGATGAATTTTATACTGCTTTGTTTAGCAAAGGCTATTGTTTTTGAAAATGTTTTTTAACGTTGAATAAGCTAGAAATATGTGGAATAGAACAAGAACTCTTACGTCGATTATTATGCCCCTACTTGTCTTAGAAATTTTATTCTGTCTACCTGGTATAACAATTACATAAATAATTATACCAAGATGAAAATAAAATCTCTCTCCAAGATAGTGTCCTAAGTAAAACAAGATTTTGGTTATTCCTATATCCTAGGCTCACTATATGTGGTTCATGGATTTTCTTCTAATGCATCCTAAAAATCTTAAGTTCCTAGACCTTCAAACCTCTGGCGTCTTCTGCGGGGAACATCCATCATTGGTTGGTAGTCCGAGCGAGGCGAGTGTCATAGCTGGATCTGGGGGAGAAACCTACCCGACGTTGCTTCTACTAACTCCTCTTTCTATCCAAAGGGTTTCGGAGCTTAGATCGGCGTAATGACCTTGCCGACTTCATCCCCTATTTTTAGCCTCTCTATCCCTAAGAGGGTTACGGGTTGGGTTTTCATCATGATATGGAATGCAAAGTGAATGCTCATGTGTTGGAGAGAGTATATAGAAATGAAATGCAGAAATTTAAAGACAGTAATTGAAATGCAGTATTTAAAGCACAATAATGTAAATGACAACAAATAAAGGCAATATATGTATGCATTCTAGTATAAACAAGATATGTAAAACTAATTTCAATTTTAATTTATTTATTTATTTCATTTATTTATTTATTCATTTTTTATTTACTTTATTATTTTTATTTATTTTATTATTATTATTATTATTATTATTATTATTATTATTATTATTATTATTATTATTATTATTATTATTATTATTATTATTATTATTATTATTATTATTATTATTTTTGGAAGGGAATTATTTATGTTTGAAAAGTTAAAGACATATTTCTTGGATTTTATTTAATTATGAATATTGATTTAGACTCCAATTAGGCTTGATCTTCTATAGTATCCAGCGGAGTCGCCAGCTGCCGCACCCTGGATTTTGTTTGAAAGTAAGAGGAATTAGAGATCGGGAAGAAGAGGAAAACAAGTTTCATTCCTCCCTCTCTAATTCCTCCAAATCCGTTCATTTTGAAAATGGTTTTTAAGGGCTTTTGTAGTCATTGATTTTGAAAATTACTTTGGGCCAAGATTTGATTTGAAAATGGAGTCGTCACCTAGCATAGGTTAAATGGTGTGCTAGGTCACTAGGATTTTAGAAATTCATTTTTTGTTTTGAAATTGCCCATGTTTTGACTCGTAAAGGTCTTGTACCAGAGATTTCTTTTAGTTCGAGGGATGGTTATTCTTGAGGAAGGTTTTACGCACTCCAAGATACCCGTCCAATGATTGTTCCTCAGTCTAAATGAATATTAACTTTTAAAGAAAGTCGAAGAAACTTCCTTTGGTTTGTTTTGACAAAAAAAATCCATTTGTTTTTTTAAAATTTTGTTTTTTTTATGCATTTTTGATATGATGTAATGGAAAGCAAGTAAATACTACAACTAAACTAGCAGCGACAATCCAATAACAGTATATAAGAAACATAAATATTTGTTGCATTTTTCTAACAACCCAACCTTATAAAGGTTTCCTACAAATCTTTTTTTTTTTTTTTTCACAGAGAATCAGATTGACATGTAGTTTCAACTTGCATGATATATGAAATGAACATATTTTTGTATTTTTTAACGACTGAACCTTATAAAGGTTGTCTACATATCCCGGTAAACAAAAGAAAATAGGTCGACATGTACTTCCAACTTGTTCAAAGATGAACTAGTTTTTATTATTTAGGTGACCGAATCTGTATGTGGGTTGCCTACATATATCTGATCGTTGAGAATTAGGTCATCACGTAGTTTGTTTTGGTTTGATTTCATGTGTTCTTCATGTTCTTGATGTTCTTGAATGTTTATGACATAGTTTTATGAGCTTGACAGGTTTTCGACGTTTTTATCTTGATTACTTATTGCACATACTATGTACATGAAATTTAAGTATGGATAATACATGATCATGCTATGTACAAACATAATATGCATATTTAAACCAACATTAAATGGTGTTTCAAGACGACATACCTACTTAGAGGAAGTAGTCTTCCTGAAGTGATTACTTTCCTTTTCTACTTGATCTTCTTTGGTTGTCCTCGATCTGTTACCATCAGATCCTCGAGTTCTTCCTTCAAGAACCTCAAGAACTTCCTCTAGGGCAGAATTTTAGTAGAATTTCGAGGTGTTATTGAAGAGAAATTATTGGAAACCCTAGAATCCGAGAGCTTTGCTTGAACCTAGAGAGAGAATGAGAGGTTTCCAAGTGCTCAAAATATGAAAACATGCCCTAGTATATATAGAACTGGGGGTCCAAGATAACCCCTAGTAACAAGTGGTTACATTTCAAGGGTTTTAGTTAACCCAAGATATTTTGATGAAAATCTATTGATACTTTGAATACACCCCTTACATGTCATCCCAAGAAATAAATTATTGAAATTGAATTACCATTAAATGCTTTGGCTAGGTGGCAAACTAGATTGGTTTGGTTTCGATAATGGGTAGTCACATTTCAAGGATTTCAGTTAACTCTAAGATATTTTGATAAAAATATCTTGATTTATTGAATGTGGCCTATCCATATCATCCCAAGAATTTAATTCTTGATGGGATGAGAATTTAATGCATGTTAAATGCCTTGCTTAGGTGGCAAACCGAATCGATTTAGTTTCGATAACGGTTTGTTACCTCCTAAGTGTTTTAGTTCTTTTCTTAGATATTTTGTGTAGAGAATATCTAGGGGATTATTTTACATTTCAATTCTCATTTATGAGTCATTATTTGATTATTGTAAACGAAACCGGTGATAGTAAATGTTTCAGGGGTTAAAGTAGGTAACTGAGGTAATTTGACAAAATTTCCTATAATTAAAGGCTAGTAACTAATATTTATTCATATTAGAGGTGATTTAATGAAAATCAATCTTTAATAATGTCATCTTAGTCTCCCTTTAAATTTAAGAATTTCGAGGTTGACTCGAAACTTTTACTTTACCAAAATCTAGCCAAATTTCCAAATCTAGCCAAATTCAATATTTTTAAAATGTTTTCTTATGTTTTTATGGGTTTTCTATATTATCTACTTTGATCTAAAGTATAAATTCATTCCTTTTAAACCTAAGTTTAAAGTTTATCCGAACTTGTACTTTCTATTTGACAATAATTAGGCGAGACAAAATGCAGTGTCTATAATGATCTTTTCTTGTCTTGATCTTGAATACCTTTGAACGAATTTAGGAGATTGTGGAAGATTATCTAATATTTGGTAATGATTACCAAATATTTCAAAGATTCTTGCAATCATTGGTAATGAGTACACAATCTCCAATGTGATTTGTTGAACATGGGTGTATTAATGGTATGATGTGACATTTCCGGTTTGGTTTGGTGGCTAAGTACAGGTTAGTTTTACTATTTCGGTTTGTTTGCCATTAATTTTTCTAAGGTTTTTTGTATTTGGTCTTGAGGTGTCACTTTGCATTCAATGCTTGATGGTGACCCTTGATGTTATGGACCTTGATTTGGTTGGATTTGAATCGAATTGGGTCAGTTTGCCTTGTAACTGATAGTTACATTTCAAGGGTTTTAGTTAACCCTAAGATATTCTGATAAAAAAATCTTCATGCTTTGAATCTACCCAATCCATGCCATCCCAAGCATTAAATTCTTGATGGGATGGACATTTAGTGCTCATTAAATGCCTTACTTATGTGTCAAACCAGATCAGTTTAGTTTCGACAACGGGTAGTCACATTTCAAAGATTTCAGTTAACCCTAAGATATTTTGATCAAAATATCATCCTGAGAATTTAATTATTCATGGGATGGGCATTTAATGCTCATTAAATGCATTGCTTAGGTGGCAAACTAAATAGGTTTAGTTTCGATAACGGTTAGTTACCTCCTAAGTAACTTAGGTGGCGTTTGGTTAGTATTCCCACTTTTCTGAACCCAACTGAATGGGTTGGGTTGAGTTGAATTGGGTTAGGTTGAGAATTTTGGGAACAGAATTGCGTTTGGTAACGACAATTTTTTTTTTTGTGCTGAGAACAGAATGTGTTTGGTAACGATTTTATCCTAAAACTATTTTTTTTTGTGTGTGTTTGGCGGTGGCGGACGGCGGTGGCGGTGGACGGTGGCCGGACGCCGGCGATGGCAGTGTGTCAGACGGAGACGGCAGCGGTAGTGGTCGGACGGCCGGCAGAGGTGGCCGGCGACGGTTGCCGGCAGGCGGCGGACGGTAGCCGGAGGTGGACATCGGCAGAAGAAGGTCGTCGGACGGCGGCGACGGCGGCCGACGATGGTCGCCGGACAGTGGCCGGCGGTGGGTGGTGGTGATCAGCCGGCAGATGAAGACAGAAGTTGAGAACTTTGGGTTGAGTTGTTTGGGTACAAAAAGAAACAATTTTTTTTTGTTTCTGGTTTCTTTAGGATTTTGAGAATCAATTCCTATTTTTTTGGTTGGGTTGGGTTGAGTTTTCTGTTTGCCAAACGCGTTCCTAAAAATCAAACCCAAAATTTTTGGATTGAGTTGGGTTGGGTTTGGTTAGGAATACTAACCAAACGGGGCCTTAGTTCCTTTCCTGGATATTTTGGGTAGAGAATATATTAGGGGTGTCTTGGTTTTTTAATGCTCATTTTGAGTCATTATTTGATTGGTTGGGCCCTTGACTCAATGGCCTTGGTGGTTTAGTCAAGACAACTTTGGTTTGGTCAATTTCAAACCGAGTCTTAATCCTAACTTACGTTTTGTAACTTGGACTTATTATGACATGTACATGCCTTTATTTAGGTCTTTTGGATTTGTTTTAATAATATTATTACTATAAACAATAATTTAAATAAATATTTTTAGTGTCGAATAGACGAAATCGGTGATAGTAAATGTTTCAGGGGTAGTAACTAATTTTTATTCATATTAGAGGTGATTTAATAAAAGCTAACCTTTAATAATGTCATCTTAGTCCTTCTTTAATTTTAGGAATTTTGAGGTTAACCTGAAACTTTTATTTTACCAAATTTAGTAAAATTCAATAGTTTTTATGTTTTCTTGTGTTTTTGTAGTGTTTCTGTATTATACAGTGTGATCCAAGGTAGAAATTCATTTTTAAAGTTAATCTGAACTTGTACTTTCGATTCGACATTAATTGGACGAGGCAAAATGCGATATCTACACTCGAGTTGCATCTCCTTAGGATTTACATGTCACGTCCTAAGCATGATACGTGAGAGCCTTTTCTCGTAAGCATGTACAATAAAAGTCATACACCATAAGCAATAGTGTACATAAAGCCTGTTGCAATAATTCAATAAGCAAGATTTAAGTCTATAGCTGCTTAAGTAAGTCGAAACTTTTTTTGCTAAGAGTTTAGCTAAGGCTCACCTGTTAGATTGTCAAAATAGATTAATCCTCAGAGAGACATAAGGAATTCAAAGTTATTTTAGACCCTTAATTGAGTCCTAAGAGCAATGATTCATATTTTGAAGAATAAACGGATAATTATGCCCTAATCCTAGGTGATTATAACTTTAAAGTTACGGGCAACCCGAAAATTCCAAATTTACCCTGGTCATTCGAAACCAAGTCCAAGCTGAGGTCTGTCCAAAACATATCTCAAAGTGGCCTACTATAGCTACATCTTCCTAGGATTGCATACATACAACACGAACATAATCATCCATTCATATAGACTTATTCATACATAGGCAAGAATACGAATCATTTACAAGGATGATTTGCATAAGAACATCCTTAATAGTCCATTAGCGAAGATCTAGGTTTTTAATCTACTTAATAATTCAAAGAAACTTGTTTTCGGTAACTCTTGCTAAAAGCCATCCAAGACCTGCTCGCAAATGGACCCGATCCCTCCCTCTACCGAAAATACTCAAAATAGATCCAATATTTCTACAATGCAATGAAGTGTTACCTATTTGAAACAAGCTCTGAGTTAGATGAACCCAGCCTCGTTATTTTGAGAAAATAGAAAGGAAGACCAATTACCGTCACCTGAAGATACCTTTAGCATTATAAAGGATTAGGACGGATTACAAATCAAGAAGCTCCATCATGGAAAATGGATTGCCACAGAAAATTACAGTAGCCATGCTAGTCAAGAGGACAACATTGATCAAGAAAATTCAAATATTAGAGATGAAGTTGAATCGACCAAGAGTTCAATTAACATTTGGGCCACTGCTACTATAGACAACGTATTTTGTCCTGCCCAATTAATGTCGGATCCAGTACCTGTTCAGATAAATATTAAACTAAGGTTTAAAGGGAATGAATTTCTACCTAAGTTCACACTATACAATATACAAAAACAACAAAAAACATGACAAAAATACAAAACTGTTGAATTTGACAAAATATAGCTAAGTGAGAGTTTCGAGTCAACCTCAAAATTCCCATGATTTAAGGAGGTCTAAAATGACTATAAGAAAGTTTTATTTTCATCAAATAATCTTTATTATAGATAAATATTATCCACTACCCTTAAATTATAGGACATTTCAAACAATTAACTCAGTTACTCACCCCGACCTTGAAACATTTACAACCACTGAATCTTGTTGATTTAACAACAAAAGTAATTGTTTTATTTATGAATACCACAAAAAATAATACCTAAAAACAATCCAATAGACCTTATTTAATTCTTTGAAAGTTAATGACACAGCCCTAAATCACAAGGTAATTTAAGGATGGGGTTTGATTTGGATTTGCACCAATCCAAGTAGTATTGACAAAACACCCAAGGCCCAATGCATTAAGGGACCAAACATCATTGAAGGCCCAAAAATAATGCCTTTTAATGACCAAGCAACATTCCTAGAAGTTTCCTACCAAATGGCTAAGGAAGGAAACCAAGACGCTTAGGGTACAACCAACCGTTATTGAAACTAAACCGATTCGGTTCGCCACCTAAGTAAAGCATTCAATGAGAATTGAATACCTATCCTATCAAGAATTAAATTCTTTAGATGACATATCAAGACCACATTCAAGGTATCTAGATATTTTAAGCAAAATATCTTAGAATCAACCGAAAACCTTGAATCGCGATGACCCGTTACCAAAACCAAACCGAATGTGTGGCCTCTAAGCAATGCATTAAATGAACATAACGTCAAGAAATAAATGCTTGGGATAACATGGAATGGATAGGTTCAAAGGATGTATATATTTTCAACAAAATATCTTAGGGTTAACTAAGAACTTGGAAATCAACCGTCGATTACAAGGCAAGTTAACTCGATTCCATGCAAACCCAACCGTATGAGTGCTTACCAAGCAATGACTCATCACCTATCGTTAAATATGAAGTGACACCTCAAGACTAGATACAACGAACCTTGTAAGAATTTATGATGACCAAACCAAAATAGTGAAACTGACCGATACTTAGCCACTAAACTGCGCCGAATGCGTCACATTAAGTCATAAATGCACCCTGTGCAAAGAATTTGATTTGAGGAAGTATAATGATTGGTAATGATTGCTAATCATTAGTACTGGTTGCCAATAATTACCAAATCTTTGAAAAGATTTGGTAATGATTACTAAACTTTGAGAATCCCACCTTCCATCCAAAATTTGTTCCAATCCAAACAAGACCAATACAAGACAACTAGTCCCTTAGGCCAAACACCCCCCAGGGAACAACCTAGAATGGCCTGCACATTTGCTAATGTGCAGGCCCCCAGGCCTATAAATATAGGGGCCTTTCTCTCATTTTTACAACTCTTGAAGGCCTAGCTTCTCTATCTAAACTCGAGCAACTCTCTCGGGTGCTAGGATTCTCTATCATATATCTTAAATAACACACCATTATTCTGTTGAAATGTGGTCCTGAAAGGTGTTCTTGATGTTCTTAGAACAAGAACACGAAGGATTGACGACCACCAATCAACACCGAGCAAAGAGGGCGAACGAGGAAGGGAGACCACCAATCAAAATGAGGTAATCACCTAGGGAAGACTACATCCCCTAAGTAGATATGTTTCTAAAAAACCCCCTATGATTTTTATTTAAACTAGTGTTGTTACTTGTATATAGCATAATCATGTATATAATACACTTTACTTTGATTTACATAACACATAAAACCCATGAACAACTAAACAAACACTAAAACAACCAAACAAGTATTTGATTTTGTCAAGAACAACCAAACAAACACTTAATTTTAATTATGACAACCAACCTATTCTCAAATCATACAAAACCATTACAAGCATCTCAAGAGTATTCGAAAACATTCAAAAACATCAAATCATCCGAGAACATGTAAAGATTCAAGAAAAACTTCTATCACACTATGAGTTGTGCATAGTCTTTACAATTTTCTCAAAAACATCGTATTTATTTTATTTTTTACCAAGAAAATCACATACTAACACTAAACTAACTAAAACAAAAGAATTTGTTTAAGGTGTTCTTGACAAAAGCAAAGTGTGTTATGTATATATCAAGTTGTGATTCATGTTGTTCGCAACTTAAAAGCAATTAATAATAAAGCTAACTAAGGTTGTGATTCAGGTTGTTCACAACCAAAACTAACTAATAATCAACTGAAATTAACTAAAACAAATCAATCTTTAACTAAAAAATAAACCAACGTTTAACTAAAACCAACTCAGCTTTTAACTAAAACCAACCAAGCTTTTCAAACGTAACAAGAATGAACTACGTTTGACCTGATCTTTGGTAACCACCCAAAGTAAGTAAGCAACCCATGTGGGTTCAGTTACACATTTAACATCACAAACCATATCCTTTAAATGTGATGGGAATGAACTACGTTTAACCTGAGCTTTCAACTACCCAAAGTACGTAGGCAACACACAATCCAGGTTCGATCACCATAAACAATAAAAAATAGTTTGCTATCCTAACCAGAACGCACTACGTGATGACCTCATTCTCAATGATCTGAGATATGTAGGCAACCCACGTGCGGGTTGGGTCGCATATCCAAACAACTTAGTCTTTGTTTGTGTTTCATTTAGTATAGCTTGCATATTTACATTATTGTCTGTATATAAACTGTCACTGGGTGTCGATGACTAGTACTGGCTGTAGTATTTACCTAGTTTACATTATATCATGCAAAACAACATAAAAAGACGAAAAACTTTTAAAAAGGGAATTATTACTATTTAAACAATCAAAGAAAACTGCTTGTGTACTATTTACAGTGAATATCTATTTAGACTGAGTTACCGTCTTTGGACAAGTGTCTAACACCTTCCTTGAGCATAACCGACTCCCAAACTTAAATAATATATCTGGTACATAAACCAATAGAAGTCAAAACACCGGTCATTGTTTGAATTTCCAAAATCCCAGTGACCTAGCACGTCAGTTAACGCTATTCTAGGTGGCGACTCCGTTCTCAACGTAAAATCCGATCCCAAGAAGTTTTTCAAAACCAACACCTAGAAAAGCGCATGAAAAACCATTTTAAAAAATGAACGAATTTGGACGACTTACAAAGGAAGGGACAAAACTTGTTTTCATGCTCTTCCCAATTCTCTACTTCTTCCGCTATCAAAATTCGGGGTGCGTCAGCTAGCGATTCCGTTGGGGACTGTAAGAGAGTCAGACCTAGTTGGAGTCTAAATCCATATACACTATTTAATAACATCCAAGCATTACATCTTTGATTTCAAATATAAAAAAATTCCCTACCCAAAACACAACAGTAACGACAATAGCAATAACAATAATAATAATAATAATAATAATAATAATAATAATAATAATAATAATAATAATAATAATAATAATTATAATAATAACAAAACAATACTTTATATTTACATTACTGTATACTCTCTCTAACGCACGAGCACTCATTTTGCATTGCATATCATTGATGGAAAACCCAAGCCATAACTCTCTTAGGGATGGAGAGGCCAACAGTAGGGGCTGAAGTTGGTGATTTCCTCACGCCAACCTAAGCCCTTAAAACCCTTAAGTTAGAAAGATAAGTCAATAGAAGCAAGGCCAGGGGTTGCATCCCCTGGGATCCGACTACGAACCTCTTTTTGCTTAGACGTCCAACCAAAGATGGATGTTCCTCTAGGGAAGACACTGGAGGTTTGAAGGTTTGGGAATTGAGCTTTTTAGGATGTGCTAGAAAAAAAATCCAAAACCACATATAGTGAGCCTAGGATAGAGGATAACCAAAACCCTGTTTAGCTTAGGACACTTATCATGGAGACATATGTCATCTTAATTTCTGTACATCTATTTACATTACTATTATACTACATATACAGAATAACCTTCTAGGAGAAGTAGGGGCATAATAATCTATGTAAGAATTCTTTTTCTATCCGACGCATTGCTAGCTTGCTCAACACCGAAAAATGTTTGCAAGAATTTTAATATGGAGCAAACTGTAGGAAAGAACAAGAATTCTTATTTCACTTAACCCAATAAACCATCAAACATAAACATCAAATTAATAATGCCCATTTCATCCATAATAATTCACTTAAAACTTACCTCTAATAGAAAAAAAACTACCTTCGTCTTTAAATAGCTGAAAATCTATCTCAAATAAAAAAATAATAATAGCCTTTGCTAAACAAAGCTGTCTAAAATTCATCTGCTAAGACCACATGACATAATCTACTTCGATTTTGTGAAATCACGTTAAACTAAAAAAATATGACAAAGTGTCATGGCACAGTCGAATCAAGACTGTATGATACAAACAATAAACATATTTCGAGTCACAGTATCCTAGGAGATGTATGTCATGCCCGAAGCATAGTGTCCTTTCTCATAAATCCTACACACTAGGAATTACACGCCATTAGGGAGACATCTTGTTAGGGTTCAAAGTGCCTAGAGCCAAATAAAATAAATCCTAATAAGAGGCCACCTAAGGTTTACTAGTCAGACTGACAAAATAATACTCCATCAGTAGATATCATCGGATCTAAAGTGTCTCAGACCTCTCCTCAAGTCCTAGGAATGATAATCCGTCTTTTAACGAAGAAAAATGATAAGTTTAGCCATTAGGTCCTAGGGAAAAATGGTTTATGTTTGAGGAGAAAAATAAGACAATCATTTCATTAAGTCTTAAGAGAAATGATCAATAGGGAAAATCGAGGATAATCCTCTTACTAGGTCCTAAATATTGTAATCAATCTGTAAGGAAAAGAAAAGTATGTCATCAAGTTATAGGAGCAATTATCCCTACTTTGGAAAGAAAAAAGAAAGAATAATTCCGTTATTTAAGTCCTAGGAGTCATTATCTGTGTCTTGAGGAAGAAAATGATGACTTTGCCTTAGAGTACAAGGAAGAATGATCCGTACCTTGAGGATAAATGGTCAATCATGCCATAGTCCTAAGATGACCCTAAATCCTAAATTTGAGGATAAGACAAAGCTTGCAAGTCACCTTGGTCCTACGAAAGCCAAGTCCAAGCCGAGGTCTGTCTAGAACATATCAGAGAATTACCTGATAGAGCTACGTCTTTCTAAGATTAAATATACATAGCACGAACATCATCATCTATATAGACATACTCATGTATAGTCAAGAATATAACTATGCATAAACATAAGATAATTTGCATCCTTAAAAGTTTATTAGTAGAGGTCTAGGATTTTAAACACTCAACAAATCTAGAAAAATTAATTTAGCTAACTTTTGCTAAAAACCATCCGAGATCTACTCACCAAGATCGTGAAATGGACTTGATCCCTCATTCTTTTGGAATTATTCAGAACGACTCCAAGATCCCGATGATGCCAGAATACATTTTCTCCCTGACATAAATTCTAAGCTAAATAAACCCAACCTCGTTATTCAAAGAAAATTATCTGTTACCGTCACCAAGAAATACCCTTAGCATGATAAAATGTTAGGACGAATTACGAATCGATAGACACCCTTATGAAAAATGGATTTCAACTAAAACTCACCGTCGCCTTGCTAAACTGAAATTTTTTGTTCGTGCTATTGCCCCAAGTTAAGACTTGCCAAGCTGGGCGAAGGGCCTCGAACCTAAAGAAAACCCAGTCTTAGGGGATAGTTCAAAGATATGGAAGTAATTGAGATACATGAACCAATCTATTGAGGAGGTCAAATAGGTCATCTGGACCCTTATCCACCCAGAACACCAACCTTTTATCTCTATTCCATATCCCAACGGTTCCCTTCAAAACCACAGTCAACTATAGACTCTAATGCAATTACCTCATTAAAACTCAAGCCTACCCAAGCACCTAAAGAGATGACACTTTTTGCCTCATTTGATATGCCACTCTCTCAAATTTTCTGAAATTGCTTTAAAAATAAGTTGTTAGCACCTATTCCCCCTAACCTAGGAAACCCTTAGGATTCGTGGTTTAAGCGTGGCAGAAAGCTTAAGCGTTGCACTTTCTGCTAGTATCACTTCGCAATAACTGGTCACCACACCAATTAGTTCCAGGACCTCAAGAATCGTGTCGACGATCTCATCTAGGAAGGGATCATAAGTATCGCAGGAGAAACATTGACCATCAAAGAACAAGGGAAATAAACGTCTATATCTTCGTTTCCCTTAGTTTCTTAATTACTTTATAATAAACTAGATATTATCCTATATGCCTATGTACTAGATCTACAAATCACTAAATGCAAGCTTATTTTATCTAAGGTCGACTCGTGTCCTTATACTCTAACTATCGAAAATTAATTTACTTGTTGTAATTTACACACCGTGAATAACTAACAATAATGATAACATAATTTCAATAATAAATTAGACCATTATCCAAAGGAAAAACATTAAAATAAATATTTTGTTTCAACCAAATAATGGTGAGAAATTGACAAACATCTAAGAACGTTAGAAAACTTAGGAACCCTGATTATGGAATCGCCATACATGTTCCAACCTGGGAGTATCCAAGTAACCTTAAAGAAATACAAAACACTTCCTCAACCGGAACGAAGGAAGAGGTATCCCGAAGACTTACGACACTAAGAATGATAGATAAAGTCCTAGAGCCTAAGCCTGTCCGAGAACATTTCTTGAAAGGTCGGGTAATTGAACAAATGAAGATTGGCTAATATAAGCTAAGACTTTATCTAGACATAACCAATTCAGAGACTCTATGAAAAACCTACTTAAAAACAAAAATAAGAGGAACCTTGCATAACTGAAGACATTTAAGTCTGAAAGAAGAAGATAAGCCATTAATAATATCAGATAAACAGGGAAGGTAGTCAAGATAAGGGTGAAACCAACAAAGAACTTTAGACTGACTTAAATTACCCTAATTCTCTAAAAAAAATGTAAAATCCTGAAAGTAGGTGTTAAGATAAAATAATAAAGACCGGTCTTAGAACGTTTCTAAACACTAAGTGGTCACACAAAAGCCATTAGGTGAATCACACTCTCTATATGATCCGAGTATCACCCGAAGCTCACTACATAAATTATATAGAAAGTATGACGCCCTACTTTCTAGAGTGAAAAAAGACATAATAAAAATAATTCTCTTAATACTACCAGGACAAAGTAACATTTGTTAGTGGTTATTAACTAACACTTGTTTCTCCATCAATTCTATTCTCCCTCATCTGAATCATCTCAGGAAGGCCCGTCTCGCCTACCATAAGTTCGAGATGGAAGAAGTGAAGTAGAGTCATTGAAGAAGCCTCGGATAACATATAGGGGCTAGGTAATCTCGATAACAATGTTAGAAACTAACAGTATGAGAACATAATGGAATTGAAACTAGACAACCACGTTAACTAATAACTAAGGATATTTGGTCTAAATTACTATTGAACTTATCTTCATCATAATTTAGATTAATATGATGCAAAAATTGTGACAATCTTTAAGATGATCGAACATTTGAATTATGATTACCTGAGTATACTCTAGACAAAATAATCTTGCATAAAGTGAAAAAGAAAATATACATGGCATGTATAGGCTAATGCTTAAAGCATTAGAAATGAACTTAGGAAAATACAGGAAAGGAAGAGAAGAAGCTTTACTAAATAAGCTATTCATTTGAACCTTTTCCCATTACTCATCCAAAAGTCATTTAACGCCCGAGCCAAATCAACAATGATTTTTTTTCCGAGCCAGATGTTCCCATTCTGGGAAATCTTGATCTCAACAAAGTGAGACCTGAAATAACCCTTTGCTATTTTTGTCTGAACCTTCCTATCTTGCCACCAAAATCTAGAGACTATTGGAAGAAGAAATTTTGATCAGAATTCCAATTGCAATACAAGAACGAGCAAAGGATCCAGAAGCCTCTTAGAAGCATCGGTCATCTTTCCATATTAGAAACGACATGGAAATAACCAAGGAAAATGGATAATGGAAAAAGGGTACCTAGTGCAAACATTCTAGGAGAAAACTAGCATCTTTAGACAGATGATACAATTCCTTGAGAAAACATTTTAGATAAAAGGTTTTAAGCATAAAAAAAATAAAATGCAATACATGAGTCAATAGCAAAGTACTACACAGGTACCATGCATCATGAATTACTTAGGCATGGATAACGTTCATACACATGAGGAAACGTAGGCATCATACTTAACAAAAAAAAAAAAAAAAAACCTATGACATCTTGCATATCATATTGTATAAATAGGCCATCATCGACACGACACTTGCACCCACCATACACCTTATATGGGAGATCTAGTAGGCTAGAAGGCAATCATTGGACATGTAATTGGGTCAAGTTACCTCACCATGTCATTATACCATTAGTCCATCTCTAATAGTAGTTTCAACCAAATCAGGAGTTAGACAAGAAGTTAATCTCACATAAGGTGTGTCTTGATAATAGAGAATTACGATAAAACATTGAGGGTGTAGTAGAGTGTCTTTAGAAAATTGACCTTTCTAGGATCCAATAGGATTTTCTTAGAATTGAATGATTTCTAGCACTACTTAAGTACTTTGAATACCAAACCTCCGGCAGCCTAAAAACAAGACAATATAATTTAAAGACTTAAACAAACTACCAATCAAAGATAATAATCAAATCTTAAGTAGCTAATGCTTAGGCAAAATACTCTATCCATTAGGCTAGAACAAGATTGCCATCAAGAAATATAGCCATATTTATCTACGATAGGTGTGATTCTTAGAATCATCTCATTCCGAAACTACATTCAACATGATCCTTGGTAGATTACCAAGGTACGTATGAAACCCAAGCGGGTTTGGTCAAAATAAAGAGAAAGAGAGGTATTGGCTTCACTATATTCTCTCAGTCCTATACCTGGGCGTACCTCTGGAATAGTCCTTGGCACTTTCCTTGCTATCGAAACAAATTGGGAGTACCTAAGCCAAAACTATGCTTGACATGATCCTTAGAAACACTACCAAGGTATGTAGGAAACCCATTAAGATTCGGTCATCTAACTATATGAACTCTCCCAATCACGGACTAGAGCGCGTTCTCCTAGTTTCATCTGTCATACATGGATTGGAATTCGACTAGTAATTCAGAGTACTTTAGGATTAGAAGGAATGAAGGTCGAAAAACTGCTAGAAATGTAGTAAACCTACATAATCAGCTATGACTTCCAATTGTCCACATTCTTCCTTCCTCTATGGTTAGATAATCGAGAAAACAAACGATATAGGAAAAAGGAAGAGAAAAAGGAAATACCATCCAACCTTAAGTGGTTAGAAAATGGTACCTACTGTTCTACAATAAGTCATACCATCCTATATAGTGATTTCAACATAGTGTCCTACCTTAAGTGGTCTAAGATTCTATAATACCATCTTACTTAAGCATTTAACGATTTAGCCATACCATACTACCTTAAGTAGTCAACGATTCTGCTATACAATACTACCTTAAGCAATCAACAATTTTTTCATTCCATACTACCCTAAACAGTCAATGATTCTACCGTACCATCCTACCTCAAATGCTCAAAGGTTCTATCATACCGTCATACTTCCACGATAATTGACGATCTTGATAAACGATAGTCAATTTCAAATCTAGTTTGGTATGCCTAAGACATTACTAAACTAACTATGCACAACAAAAAAAACACCATGATTCCTACCATAAATAATACACAAAACTACACGACTAAGAGGTTGCACCCCGACAAATAGCGAGATAAACTAATTTGGCTTCGCAATCTAGTAGCTAATCAGTATCCTCCCCAGCCCGTAGGCTTGGGAATATTCTACACTATTAATAATCATAAATTGCATGATAGGAGGTGTTGAATTAGATTCCCAATGGAACTTATCCAGTCGTTGCCCCAGTTTATGACTGGGGCACATTTTATCCTATTAATGTTTTCCTAATAAAAACAACGTCCATTATGTCCTACACTGTGAAATAAAATGCCTAAATCATAATGAACTTAACTAATCTCATTTAACCAAAAGGTGCAAGAGCTACATGTTAACCTGATTCCCAATAACACCTGGAATATGTAGGAAACCCTCGTGGGTTCGGTTGACAAGCTTAATCCCAACTATGTGCGATAAACTACGTGCCAACCTGATTCTCAGTTATTTGAGATATATAAGCAACCCATAATACGGGTTCGGTTGCAATTAACAAAAAATAAATCCCATGCTAATCGAGTTTGAATCATGACAAACAATATAATCCCCACAGAGGTGATTAATAATAAATCCCCTAATCAGTTGGGATTGAAATATACCAAATATAACAATAACCCACTAATCCGGATCTAACCATACTATAATTTAACTAGCCAAGGAAGAATTTTGTGTTGACCTGAGTCTTGGTAAGCTCCAGGATATGAGAAACCTCTACAGGTTGGGTCATCGCCTTAAACAAAATTCCTCTATCCCCAGCAGACTATCCTTTGACCTGTCCTTGGTAGATCACCAAGGTACATAGGAGACCTAAGTCGGTCTGGTCGAAACTAGGGAGATGTCCGCATCACGACATTTTCTTAGCCTTATATCACGGTGCATCTCTCGAGAAGTCGCTTAACTTCCTTGAGAAGCCAACTACCAATCATTTTGTTAAGCAGACAACAAAGGATACCTGTACTCGAACTATGTGCCGACCTGATCGTTGGTAGATTACTAAGGTACGTAAAAATCCATTATGGGTACGGTTGACAATTTGAGATAGCATAGCGAGGGTCGAACTACATTTCAACTAGATTCCTAACCTAGGAACTCACTGTATATAGGTAACCCAAATGGGTTTCGGTCATCCAGTAATCACCATCCAGAACAATGTTACCACTAATACATTAACAACCCAATGGGGTTTTCCATACAAAAATATATTCCAATCATGTGCTCTATTTGGGATATAGAGGCAATCCATATAGGCTCTACTTCATCCTTTGAATGCCCAAGAGATAGTCCCACGCCCTAGCTAGAGATGGGGCACATTATCTCCGATTTCTCCGTTAAGATTATGTGATTAGAAGTCTCCTCAGCTAGAGTTGGAGCAAATTACATTAGATCTTCTCCATATAGAGTTTCTTGATATATGACTCACACTAATCACCAGCTAAACTATAAAATCCTAAACATAAACAAGCATCACATAGCCCTAGTTTATGAATGGGGTACATTTTACCTGAGGTTAAATTTCTCCCCATAGATTTTCTAGTCCTCGTCAGGCAGCCCTAGTTGGGATGTGGTCAAGAAATGACACTAGGTGTTGAGTTTCCCAGGGGGTCTTCATCCATGTGAATTCTCTTAGTCATTTTCAAACATGTGTTGATTTGAGAACCCAGTAATTTATTTCTCTAACCAAGAAGCTATTCCACCAAATATTGATGTACTTCCCAAATCCGAACTAACACAACCCAGAGCCAATTGATAGAGTGTCATCCTCCTCGCAGCCAGGAGCCGTTGACCGAATGTTATCCTTCCCACCTCCTATAGGATTGACCATGCATTATCCTTTAGAAACAGTATTTTATTTACTAAATTAGACAACTATCAAAATATTATTAAACGAGACAACCAACGAGACAGTAGCAAACCAACCCATACCTTTCTCATAGGGGTTGGTGAAGTAATATCTATTCCTACCTTAGTTGGTCGGAGAAGTAATATCCATACCTTCCTCACAGGAGTTGGTGAATTAATATCCATTCCTACCTTAGTTAGTTGGAGAAGTAATTACCACACATTCCTCACAATGGTCGATAAAGTAATATCCATTCCTTCCTTAATTGGTTGGAGAAGTAATATTCATACCTTCCTCACAAGGGTCGGTGAAGTAATATCCATTCCTTCCTTAGTTGGTCGGAGAAGTAATATCCATACATTCTTCACAAGATTCGGTGAAGTAATATCCTGTCCCACACTAGTTGGTCAGAGATGTAACAATCCATACCTACCTTACAAGGGTTGGTAAAGTACATATAATCGGGGGGGCTTGTACTAGAGTGTCATCCTCACCAAGAACTTAGGGCCAAGTAATATGTATACCGTCCTAAGGAACATTACTATATTATTAACGAATACTGGCATCAACCAATACCATTACTAACAACCAATACTAATACTGACAGTAACTATTACCAATATTGACAACCAATACTATACTGGCAACCAATACTATTACAACCAACAATATTGTAATAGCCACCAATACTATAACAACCACAAATACTAGGTTACCAGCCAAAATTCTAATAGCAATCAATAGTATAATACGATAGTAGCATCGTCATTAGGAGGGATCCTACAGAGTGTCATCCTTATCATGCCATATAGGATCAGATATATTACCATCCTCCAAGAGTGCAAATAGAAAGGAATCGGGTGTGTTTCCATCCTTCCAATGTAATCTTCCAAGGTTGATTGTTCTTTAACCTATGAAGTATACAATGGTAGAAGTGATTGATGCACCCTAGATTTTGATAGTGGAAGAAGTAGAGAATCAGGAATAGGGTGAAAACAAGTTTCACCCCTCCCTCTTTAAGTCTTCCAAATCCGTTCATTTTGAAAATGATTTTTCAAGGGCTTTTCTCGGTTTTAGTTTTGAAAAACTTATTTTGGTTAAAGATGGAGTCTCCACCTAGCATGGGGTTAAATGGTGTGCTAGGTCAACGGGATTTTGGAAATTCATTTTTTCTTTTGAAATGGCCTGAGTTTTGACTTCCATAAGGTCTATGTACAAAAGATATTCTTTAAGTTCAAGAGTCGGTTATGCTCGGAAAAGGTGTTAGACACCCAAGACACCCATCCAAAGATGTTACCTTAGTCTAAATAGATATTCACTGTTAAACACTATCCAAGCAATTTTCTTTGATTTACTTTAACAAAATAATTCATCTTTTTCAAGTTTTTGTTCTTTTTATATATTTTTGATAGGATTTTATGTAAAGCAGGTAAATTCTACAATTATTACTAGTCAGTGACACCCAATAATAGTTTATATACAAACAAATATGTAAATATGCAAGCTATAGTTAATGAAATGCAAACTAAGACTAAATTGGTTTGGATATGTGACCGAACCCACACGTGGGTTGCTTATGTGTCTCAAATGAGAATTAGGTCATTACGTAGTTCGTTCTAGTTTGGGTAAAGGGTATGGTTTATTATTAGAGGTGTGACTGAAACTCTTATGGGTTTCCTACGTACTTTGGGTTGTTACCAAAGATCAAGTCAGGTGTAGTTAATTTTTATTTCATAGAAAATAGGATTCATTAGAGGTGTGATCGAACCCTTATAGGCTGCCTAAGTACTTTGGGTGGTTACCAAAGATTAGGTCGAACGTAGTTCAGTGTTGTTATGTTTGAAAATTTAGGTTAGTTTTAGTTAAATCCGATATAGTTTAGTTAAGTTTTGGTTGATTATCAGTTAGTTTTGATTGAACAAACCTAAATCACAACCTTGAAACAAATATTTTGATTTTGTCAAGAACCTTAAACAAACTCCTTTGCTTTGATTAGTTTAAAAAGTGAAATGATATACCATATATTTATGTCAGTCCTACTTGTAACTATGGAAAACAGGATGCTTTCTGATGAAGAATCGCACATATCCATGAAGGAATAGAGGCCCTCCCTTTATCCCGAGTTTTTAGCCAAAAGGGTCTGTCGGTGTAGTATATATGTATATATGTGTATATGTGTGTTTTTTTAGCTAAAAAATAAATAAAAGAAATATGATGTTCTTGGGGATAATCGTATAAACTATGTACAACTCATGGTGTGAATGGTTGTTTTGCTCGAATTCTCACACATTTTTACTATGTGGTTGGATGATTTTATATTTTTGAATGTCTTGGCATGTTTTTTAATGCTCTTGAGATGCTTGGAATGATTTTTGTATGATTTAACCGTAATTTAGTTGTTATAGTTAAGATTTGGTGTTTGCTTGATGTTCTTGACAAAATCAAAAGCTTGTTAGATTATTTTTAGGGTTTGTTTGATTCTTTTACGATTTTTATGTGCAATGAACATGAAAGTAAGTGTATTATCTACATGATCCTTCTATATACGAAGCAATATACACAAAATCAACCAAGAATCATAGGGGCTTTGATAGGAACATACCTACGTAGGGAATGTGGTATTCCATAAGTGTTTACGTCCTTCATCTTGATCTTCTTGGCTAGTTGGTCAGTGGTTGCAATATTTTGAGTTCCTAGCCAAGAATCCAAGAATTTCATCCACGACTAGGACTTCAAGACTTGAAAAAATAAGAACCCAACACCCCTATTTATAGGTTGGGGGCCTACACATTGGGTAATATGCAGGCAACACCAACCTCTTCCTTGGGGGTTGTTTGGACTAGTGGACTTGCTATATTGTCTTGGTCTTATTTGGCTTGGAACTAATTTAGGGGAGAAGGCTAGATTCTTAAAGAATTGGTAATGATTACCAAATATTTTCAAAGATTTAGTTATCATTGGCAATCATTACCAATGATTGCCAATCATTACCAAAGATTTCCAATTATTACCTCTCTACCAATGGCATTCGTTGCACATGGGTGCATTTATGTCTTGATAGGATGGATCCGGTTTGGTTTAGGGGCTAAATATCGGTTCGATCCAATATTTCGGTTTGGTTGTCATAAATGCTCCCAAGATGCATTGAACCTAGTCCTTAGGTGTCACTTTGTATTTAATTCCAAGTTGTGATTCATAACTTGGAGGCCACACATTCGGTTAATTTCGGGTGGAATCGGGTGAACTTTCCTTGTAATCGTCGGTTAGTTTCCAAGTTGCCTAGTTACCCTTAGATATTTTTGTGAAAATATCTAGATCCTTTGAACCTATCCATGCCATGTTATCCCAAGAATTTAATTGTTGGTAGGATGTGCATTGCATTCTTTTCTTGGAGGTTACTCATCCGGTTTGGTTTCGGTAATGGGTCGTCACGATTTAAGGCTTTTGGTTGGTTTCTAAGATATTTTGCTTAAAATATATAGATACCTTGAATGTGGCATTGACATGTCATCTTCAGTATTTAATTCTTGATGGGATTGGCATTCAATGCTCATTGAATGTCTTACTTAGGTGGTGGACCAAATCGGCTTACTTTTGATAACGGTTGGTTGTGTCCTAAGTGTCTGGTACTCTTCCTTTGAAATTTGAGTAGGAGACTTCTAGAAAGGATCTTTAGTCATTATAAGTCTTGGTTTTTGGGCCTTAAATGATGGCTAGTCCCCTTGATTACTTCAGCCGAGGGTGGTTTGTCCAGACAACTTGGATTTGGTAAAAATCTAAGTCAAGCCTAATCCTTAAAGCACCTTGTGATTTAGGGATTTGTCATGACCTTTACAAGCCTTGATTAAGGTGTCTTGGATTATTTCTTGGTAGTGTGTGATGCAATATGCATGAGAGAAGCAATTATTTTGGTGTTAAATTTGACAAGATTCAGTTAAAAGTAAATGTTTCAAAGTCAGGGCGGGGTAATTGAGTTAATTGTTTCAAATGTCCTATGATTTAAGGGTAGAGACTAAGATTTACATATACTAATGATGATTTTATGAAAATCAAACCTTATTAAAGTCATTTTAGACCTCTTTAAATCACGAGAATTTTGATTGGACACGAAACTTTTACTTGGCTCTATTTTGTCAAATTCAACATTTTTGTGTTTTTGTTATGTTTTTGGTTGTTTCATAGTGTGATCTCAAGTATAAATCCATTCCCTTTAAACCTGAGTTTAAGTTCATCTAAACTTATATACTTGATTCAACAATGATTAGGTGGGATAAAATGCGGTGTTTACAGTTGCCCCTTTTTGTCATGCGAGTTTTCTCGTAATGACAAAGAAGGAGACACAAATGTTGTCTTCCACTAGACATGGAATTTAAAGACAAGTATTGAAATCTGTCCTAGATGATGGAGATGTACCTGATCCTGGAGGATTCAACGAGGATAACGATTGATCACTCCTACCATTGCATACTTCGAAGGATGACGAACGATCAATCTTAGATTTTTATTAGGAGGACGATGTGAATGTACGATCCTACCTATCTATCTTCCTGAAGGACAACATGGATGTCTGATCCAAGAGGATATGGTAGATACTAGGATGACGTGAATGTCTGATCCTACATTCTAAAGGACGACGTGAATGTTTGATCCTATAGGGTCGTCATCGAGGTTAGGACAATGTGAATGTCTGATCCTACTTCCTAAAGGATGATGTGAATGTATGATCCCATAGGGTTGCTATTGATTTTAGGACGATGAGAATGTCTGATCATATAAGATATGGTTTATACTAGGATGACGTGAATGTCTAATCCTACTTTCTAAAGGATGAAGTGAATGTCTAATCCTATAGGGACATTTATACTAGGACGACATGAATATCTGATCCTACTTCCTAAAGAACGATATGATGTCTAATCCTATAGGGTCGATATCGAGGTTAGGACGACGTAAATGTTTGATCCTACCTACCCATACTTCCTAGAGGATGACTGTATAGTACAAGCCTATTTGGTTATATATGTACCTAAGGATGACACGTAGTTTATCATATAGGATGCGGAGAAAATAATGCTCGGTCAATCGATTCCTGGTTGCGGAGAAGATGACGCTTGGGTTAACCGACTCCTGGTTGTGACTATACCTAATGGGTTCTCCTACATATCTTAAATTAATGTGAATTACGTGACATATAGTTTCAACATTTAAACATAAATCTAGATTGGGTGGAATAGTTTCAGGTTAGAGAAGCTGATTCCGGGGTGTCTAGTTAATGTGAAACTAAGGTCAACATTGATCTTTGTGGTAGATTGACTGAACCCTATCGGGGTGCTTACATATCTCAGACTCAACTGAGAATTAGGTCAAATGAAGTTCAGACTTCATGATGTGGATCAATATTTGGTGGAAGAGGTTCTTGGTTAGGGAAGCTGATTCCTGGGTCATCATATCAATACAAGATAAAAAATGACTGAGAAAATTCACAATGGGCGAAGACCCTCGGGGAACTCAATACTTAGTGGAGTTTCTTGGCTACATCCCACCTGGGATTACCTAATGAGGACTTGAAAACTTCTTGGGGTGAAGTTTAACCTCAGGTAAAATGTGCCCCAGTCGTAGACTGGGGCTTGACGATGCTTGTCTATTTCCTAGGATTATAGTTTTTATTTTTTTTCATTTTTTTGCATTGATTATGATTGGGATTGGTGCGAGTCTTACATCAAGAAACCCTACAAGGAGAAGATCTGATATAATGTTCCCCAACTCTAGTGGGGGTGATTCTTATCATAGTGTCTCAATAGAGAAACCGAATATAATATTTCCCAGCTCTGGCTGGGGTGAGTCCCATCATAGATTCTCAACAGAGAAACCAGATATAATGTTCCCCATCTCTAGCTGGGGCGCGAAACTATTTTTTGAGCATTCCAAGGATGCGGTAGAACCCACATGGGTCACCTCTATATCCTGAATTGAGCGTGCGATTTTAGTATTTGTTTTAGTCTCAAAACCCTTGTTGGGTTATTTATGTATTACTGGCATTACTGGTTCCAGATAGTAATCGTCAAATAACCGAAATTCACCTAGGTTACCTACATATACTGAGTTTTTAGGTTAGGAATCTAGTCAAAATGTGGGTTGGCCCTCGCTTTGCTATCTTAGATTGTCTACCGTACTCATAAGGGCTTCCTACGTACCTTGGTAATCTACCAAGGATCAGGTCGATGCGTAGTTCGAGTATAGGTATTTTTTGTTGTCTCCTTAACAAAAAGATTGGTAGTCAGCTTCTTAAGGAAGTTGAGGGATATCGGGAGATGCGCTAAGGCTGAGAGAATGTCGTGATTATTAACATCTCTCTAGTTTCGACCAGACAGATGGTAGCCGCAAATAATGTGCTACCACTTTCATCGCAAGTGTACGGATCTAGTTTTAGTATAGTAGATGTTTGGGTTGGGTATCATATCTACAGGGATTGGTTGAGATTACTATCGAGTATCGCGATTGTCATAACCTAATTTTATCTAGGCGCTAAAAATTGAATTGAATTTAATACTAATACTAAAGTAAAATACTAATTAAGTTAACTATAAATACTAATTTGAGATTGTTTAGGAGAGTAGATTGCCTAGGGATTAACCTTATTTACTTAAATGCGTTTGATTTCGTTTTAGTTAACATTAACGGCGTTCGGCGTATCTGACAATCTCGGTTCGTAAACTCCCTCGCCACCTCTTTTGAGTGTAAGATGGGGGAATACGTGACTTCTTGTTAATGCCGAAATCCCTCTCAATGTCTTAACGACTCTAGGTCACATGAGTCTCTCCCTAACGTCATCGATTGCGCACTTTCTAACACCCTCTCGGGTCGTTAGATTGTCGTGTTGTGCTAACCCTAGTCCGAATCCGAGGTTACCTCTCCCGAGTGTCGAACCCCGTATTCTCAATATATTTAAACTAGCATATAATCATAGAAAACACGGCAACACAATCGAAATTATAAGGAACAAACATAAACGAAACACAAATTTAACCAAAACTATATTTTCATAAATAATACGTTAATCCCTATTACAATCCATGTTTAACTCATGGCCCTAACCATTTATACAACGTAAAATCAGCTAAACATGCTCAACAACTACCAAAATGAAGAAAACAAAGAGAAGAAACGAGTGACTTAGCCTATATCTGAAGAATAGCCGCTAGAACCATCAAACGATCGCTTCTCTCTTCACCCTCCACCTCGGGTTGAGAGCTCTCCCTAAAAAATCCCTAAACCTAACCCTAAAATATGGCCTAAGGCCTTAGGAGTTGTAGAATCCGGAAGAGAGGAGGAGAGAAGGGTATAAATAGACCAAAAAATATCTCAAAAATATCTCCCACTGTGCAGAGGTTTCCGCCTAGGCGAAGGATTTCTCCGCCTAGGTAGAGGTATGTTGATTAAGGGTTTTGGCTAGGCGGTGGAGTCAGTGGTGGATGAGGAACACCTTCTGCTGGATTTCTGCCTAGGCGAAGGATTTCTCTGCCTAGGTGGATGGTTGTTAGTAGCCATATGTCAGATTCTCTGCTGGATTTCCGCCTAGGCGAAGGATTTCTCCGCCTAGGCGGTGGTCCGTCAGTGGCCTTTGTTCTTTTCTCAGCATCTTCACCGCCTAGGTGATAGGCCTGGTTGCAAAATCTTGCCGTCTTGCTCATTTCCACCTGTTTTAGTACAAAAAGAATAAAAACATATTAAAAATATAAAAATAACGATAAACGTACTCGAAAACTAACAAATTTGGTTTGAAAATATAGGGGTAATTTACACCTATCAACAGACATTGGGTCTCCTATGTACCTTGGTGGTCTATAAAGGACAGGTCGAGGTATAGTCTGTTGGGGATGGAGGAATTTTGTTTAAGGTGACGACTTAACTCGTAAAGGTTTCACATATCCTGGTGCTTACCAGGAGTTAGGTTGACACCTAATTCTTTATTTGTTAGTTAAGTCTAGTATGGTTAGATCTGGATTGGTGGGTTATTGTCACATTTGGTATGGTTCAATCCCAATTAATTGAGGGATTCATCATTTAGAATTTCTATGGGGATTCTATTGTTTAATGTGACTTCATGGGGATTTTTAGTATTGATTTCGTGATTCAATCCCGACTGACAATGGGATTTTTGTCAATGGTAATCAGAGAAGGTTTCGTACATCTCCCAAGTTTTGTCAGGAGTAAGGTTGGACATTAGTTTCCTGGTTAAGCATTATTTATTGTTTGGTAAGCAAGGAGAGTACATATATTTGTTCTGAGGAGAGTCAATGGACTATTCCTAGAGATGTGCCCTGGTCTAGGGCTGAGAGAGTGTCATAAAGATGATACTTTTCTCTTTTTTTTTTCTTTTTTTTTTCAACCGAACCTACTTGGGTTTCTTACGTTGCTTGATGATCTACCAAGGATCTAGTCAAAATGCTAATGAGTATTCTTCTTTTGCACAGGGAATTTGTTTAACACTTAGCTCAATGCGTATGAATAGATTGTACCTTAAAGGGTGCGACTGAACCTTGTAAAGGTTTCCTAAGTATATCAGATAACGAAGAATCAGATCGGCACATAGTTCATCGCACATGGTTTTGTTTTTGTCAACCGAACCCATGAGGGCCTCCTACGTATCCCAGACGTTGTCGAGAATTAGGTTGACATGTAGTTCCTATGGTTTTTTTGAGGAGTTTGAATTTGTCAACTGAACCTGCGAGGGTTTCCTATCCTGGGTGTTGCTGGGAATCAAGATGACATGTAGTTCTTAGGCTTTGATGAGTTTGAATTTTATCAACTGAACTAGTGAGGGTTTCCTACGTATCCCAGACACTGTCAAGAATTAGGCTGATGCATAGTTCCTAACTAAGTTCATTATGATTAAGGCATTTGTTTCTCATTGTGAGACAAACTGGACGCTGTTTCCTTAAGGAAAATATGGATATAATGAAATGTGCCTTAGTCTTCACTGGGGCGGTGACTGGATAAGTTCCGTTGGGGAAACTAATCTGACACTTCCTATTGTGCGATTCGTGATTATCGACAGTGTAAAGTATACCCTAGCCTGTGGGCTGGGGAAGAGACTGGTTAACCACAGGATTGTAAAGCTAAATTGGTCTGTCTCCCTATTTTTCAGGGTGACAAATTCGGGATTAAATCCCAAAATATATCTGGCCGATGGTTTTATTATTATTTTTTCTTTAAACTATGAAGTTGATATCTTAGGAGTTTGCCTGCTGGCACAACCTTCTTGGCTATACAATTCTTTGAATTGTATCCAGTCATGCGTTGGTAAGAGTGATTAACTATATTGCTAAGGCCTGCAGATTGTTTGTTCTTTAGTGAGTCTTGGATATCATCTGTTATTGCTATAGATTGATGGTGTATTTTGTTTTTTAGGATTTGTTATTTGTTCTTTGGATTTTATGGGTTTGGCATTTTGATATTTCTCTAGAGAGAGATGGGTTTGCTAATATTTGGTATATCACACTTGTAGGGGCGGGCGTTTTGGACTCGTTTTCCTTGATTATACCCTAGTTTAAGTAATAAATGACATGTACTTACACTAAATAAGGTATAACCGCAACCATTGCTCTCAAAAGGATGAACTTAATCCCTTGCCACCTAATGACCGAATAATGCTAGATCGTTAGAGATTAGTCATGTCCGCTCATGAGTGTTTCTATAGAATAAAGGCATCGGTGAGTCCGATATGTCTTCTAAAAGTTACGTATGAATCTTAGCGATTCTGACTTTTCTCTCAAGTCGAAATCCTAAAGATAAAACCTTGACTTTCTTTCTAGATGCTATTATGTTAGCCATAGATTCTTCAGGTGATAGTGAAGTTGTCCTTCCCACTCTTATAGGAAAGGCAAGGCCCTTGATCAAAGAGAGTGCTTCGAAGCGGTTTCGGGGTCGATCTCAGACATCGGCACTCAGGATTTTTGATGAAGTGCCTAACCTTTCCACTTCTACTACTGAGGAGAGATTTAGACCATCTAGAGTTGATGACTCGATGCTGGTCGACTCTTCAGGTGTTATACCAACAGAGGCAAAGAGCAGAGCACGTATTTGACATATCAGCTTAGTGCCTGAGTCGGTTTTTACCCTTCCAACTCTAGAGGACCTTGAGTAGAGGGATCAGCGCTATCGTATCCAATTGCTCCTATTATTCAGTTGGACTTTCTTGGCTTCTTTATCTGGAAGTTGGGAAATCTTCTTCTGCAGATGGTATTCTTCTCTGGTCAAAAGATCCATCCTATGGTAACTTTAAAGTGTACCATACTTGTCTCGTGGTTGAAAACCCGACATCCTATGGTGTGTGGCGATTTTTTGGTTCTATGCCCTCTTAGAGAATTTGGATCACATGGGAATTTGAGGTGTTGTGTATAGTTAGTTCAGTGATGACTGTTGAATCGCCGACTGTTTAGAGTAGCATGGTATAGCTGGATCATTGACTGCTCAGGGTAGTATGGTATTCCTGGATCGTTGACTGCTTGAGGTAGTATCGTACTACTGAATTGTTAACTGTTTAGGGTTGGGTAGTATTTCTCTTACCTTTCCCTTTTTCCTATATCCCTTGTTCTCTTGACTATTTACTCAGAGATGAAGCAAGAACATAGACAACCGAAAGTTATGGCTTGCAATGGAGGTTTGCTAGGTTTCTATCTGTTTCTGACCTTCGTTCCTTCTAATCCTAAAGAATTCTGGATTACTAGTAGAGTTCCAATCTATGTATGATTGTGAAAACTGTGAGGACGCACTCTAGCCTATGGCTGGGAGAGTTTCTACAGTTGGTTGACCGAGCCTCAATAGGTTTTCTATGTACCTTAGCAATGTCGCCAAGGATTAGGTCAAACGTACTTTAGGCTTGGGTATTCCTTACTTGTTTGAATAGCAATGAATGTGTCAAAGGACTATTGCAGAGGTACACCCTGGTATAGGCTGAGATAACATCGTAAAGATGGTACGTCTCTTTCTTTTTCATTTCGACTGAAGCCGCTTGGTTCTCACACTAGAGGTGCAACACCAGCAGAGCAACCCACAATGTTTTATTTTGCAGGAACCAAAGCCTAAAGAAAATCAAATTCCGAATACCAAGAGACCATCTCTAACGATCTAGTTTTTAGCATCATCATCATCTTTCATTCAATTATCCATTAAAAGTTTCTATTTATATGCTTGGATTATCTTTAAACAATTTAAATTTGTGCTTTAAAATTATAAAAAATACGTTGTTTATGTTGTGAAGTTCGAAAAAGTAAATTCCAATCGCATGTTACATGGTTATTTCATAATTCATAAAAATTGATAATTTGAATGAAAATCTCTTTTTAGACATAGAGTAAGGAAGGATATGAAGAAAAAGAATAGAGGAATTTGTCGAAACAAAGAAGACAACCACCTACTCAAGATCTTTGATTCGTTTTTAATCGATATATTGACTTTTTAAGTAATTTTTGTTGCGATCATTATGTGTTGTTGGTACTCGCAAGTGTACGAGGTCAAACATGTCATAAAGTGATATGAAGATCGAGTATCATCCTCTAGGATTGTAGTTAGAAAAAGCTAAGTACCACTATTAGAATAACTTAATTTTATCTAGACTATCGAAAATTTAAATGGCATCCACTAAAATAAAACAAATTAAATTAAAAGAATTGAAAGGATCTCTATGTGAATAAAATATCTAGGGATTGACTTCATTCACTCATACATTTCCTTGATTAATTCTAGCTTATGCTAATAATTATCAGCTCATTAAATAATTAAGGTCACTCGTGCTCTCTCATACCTCTCCCGAGTGTCGAGTGAGAGAATATGTAAACACTTCAAAATTGATATCCTTATCTAGTATTTTGGTGAGAACATTCATTATGCCTCGATCTTATAGATTATTCAAACTTTAATAATCTCCCGATCTATTAAAACTTACATTGTGTTTAACCTAAGTCCGAACCCGAAATTACCTCTCTCAAGTGTCAAATCCCAAATTCTCAAATCAACCAAGATATCATATGGGAGCATAAGTTGGGAGTATTAGTAAGGAAAACACAATTGAATAAAGATTGATAGCCATTAACAAAACTTTAAATCAGTCAAATATTGTACGAATGAACTACATTAATCCCTAGACAAGGAAAGTTTAGCTACGTATGGTTGTTCTTGGATAAATCATAACACATTCACTATATGAGAAATACATGTTCAATATCCCAACTCAACAAAAAACAAACCAAGATCTAAAATAATGGAGAGAGATAGGAGAAAGAAAATCTAAATCTCGTTCGTAGGGTAGTTCCAATATTCAAGAATCCTTCAATCTCCTCAAGATCACCACCAAATCTATGATCTATGTCCCTTGTCTCTGTCCTAGTCTAGGTCCTCTCTAACTCCCTTCTTTTATCCCCAAAATATCTTCCAAATATGCTTCAAAATGTGTTAGATTCACAAACTCGCACTGCAGGGCAACCTCCAAGTTAACGATGTCAGAAGGGTCCACGTTACAGCGCGAAATGATCCCGTTGCAACGCCAAATTGTGGAAAGGATCTTGCTACAGCACCATCTATTTTGCACTGCAATGTCAAGATGCTACTTTTTGTCCATTTTTTCTTGATTTTTCTATTTTTCTGCATACCTACGCAATAAAACTAAATACTATAAAAAACTAACCAAAAAACTACTAAAGTTCACTCAAAACTAATACTTAATTATGAAGATATAACGATGAAAAATCAATTTATCAAATACCCCCATACTTAAGTTTTTGCTAGTCCCCAGCAAAATTAAAACAAAAAAATAAAAAAAATAAAAATAAAATGCAAACATAACCAAGAAAAACACCAACATATGGCCTAAAATAATTGGTGAGTGTTCCGCATTATCTCAATAACCATTCTTTTATCCTCAACATCTTCTAACCCTCCGATATCTAATGTAAGATGATCCCTTGTGATGTTCTAGAATTTCAACAATTGAAGTTTTTACAAAAACACACAAATTTCTCAAAGCATGAACTAAAACCCTAGCATTCGATCAAATGGTAACCGAATTCGTTTATCAACCAAGGAGTTTCATGATGTTCTCTTTTTATGATTAGGATTCCATAGGCTTGATTTAGCTCCATTATCCACTAATGTAAGCTATGGTAGTGTCGGAGATCAGTAGGACTTTATTAGCTTGTAACATTTGGCTAAGGTAATGGTTAGACGAGAAATGATACATTTAGGCTTAGTTCACCCTAAGCACGTCTCTCACCTTTTCGGACCTCACAAAAATCTAATAGATACTCCCAGATTATCCGTAATTATATTCATTTCCCCTGGCACCCACTTATTCCCAAAAGAGCAAAAATAAATACCACATAATCACATATGAATTGTAAAATTTTTAATTTTTAATTTTTTTTTTAATAGAGACCAAACAAGAGATTAAACCACAAGGGAAAATACATAATCCCTCAAAATGCATCACAGCTCGAACCCCCAAACTTGTTTATCCCAAAGTCTACACAAGAAGAGAAAGGATTCATGACATACCTAGAGTGCAGGGACTAGTATTTATTTAGCTTAGCAAAATTTATGTGGGTGAAGAACGAAATGGCTATTAGGCTCAAAGGGGACTATAAAGGGATAAGATTCCATAGGTAGGCTTGAAATTGCTCAAACGGTCCATAAGAAACGCCTAAATCATATCTTCTAGACTACTTAGCTCATGATTTCGCCTCAAGCTTCACTAAACCATCTTCTAGAATCCTTAATCTATCAAGAATATAACTTGATGACTAATTGTCCTCTAGTCACCTAGATAATGAATGCCAACGCCTTTCATGCATGTCAATGTCAGAAACAAGAGTGTCTTATACTCACCTAATGTCAAGCACACAGAAGACAGAAGAGACACATTATAGAAGACCTTGAAAAGCGACATAAGAGATAATTTCGTCATTGGTTGACGATCATCAAGACTTGGAGAACAACTCTACAAAATTTTTAATTGTTTTATAGATAAAAGTAAAAACTTTTATCAACGTACACAAATAAAAACACACCCCACGAATTATGTTATCCACCCCCAGATTAAGACCAATCATTACCCTCAATGTTAAAAATACACAATATATAGCACGAAGGGAACAAGAACACATACCTCGGAGGCAAAAGCTAATGTCTCACCTCCTATTGGTCATCATCTTGGTACAGTGGTAGTGGTGGTGGTGAGTACGGCTGCCGAAGATTGTTAGGAAACAGTGGTATTTGAGGGAAGTCCACCATACCTTGGCCCGTCTGCAAACCGAAATGAACGAACATTTGGACCATCATTTGATAATAGAAAGCATTATATTCTGCTTTCTCGAGATGCCATTGATGTTCATAAGTCGCTCGAGACTGCAGGGCTTGAATGTTCTGCTCTTGAATCACTTATCGAGCCGTCAGGGCATCAATTTGCCTACCTTTCTACTGAAGTAGTGCTTACATGTCAGACGAGGAAGTGCGACGTACAGCTCGTGGTGGAGGTGGTCAGGATGAGCCTGCTGTGTTATCCCCGTCGATCTCACTCTTAATGATGCAATGGATGTCGTTATCATTGAGAGGCTTTTTTGGTAAATAACTTCTTGACTATTTGTGCTTAGACCTGCCACCACAATTAATTCCATTAACAAAGTCGGGAATAGGAGACCAACCACGAGGTTGTTTGTAGCATGGAGGATAGTAATACAGATCCAACTCCCAACATTGATTGGAAAATCATTCTGGATACAATACAGCATCAATACCCACCCTCTAGTTACTTTGGTTAAATGAGACGTGGGTTCCATCTTGGTACAAAAGAAATGGTTCCAAATTTTCATCCGTCTCAAGCTCTTTGGTCAAAAAAGTGGTCCAAGTCCATTTCACAATAGACCACTTGACTACCCTTTTACAAATTGAGGTCGTTACCTCGTCAAGATCGGAAATTTCGTCAAGTTCAGAGAGTACATTAATGTTGAATATTGGAATTTTGTAGTATCGATTGATAGGTTCACTATCAAACTTTATTTTCTTTTCTCGTACCATTGTGGTGCAATCCGTTGCTTCCTTTATGTTGTCCTAGAATTCTCTTACCTCCGTCATTGTCGCGGTGCCCGGTTGTTGACAAAAGAATTGCAATCCTCGAGTCTCAAAAACACTCATGATATCTAGAAAACATGAGGGCATCAATTCAAATACTCTTTCCTTTAACCCCACTCGCTTAACAACCGAATTGTTAAAACATACCTCAGCCTCAGCGGATACAAATTTTGTCAAATTGTATGACTTAGACATTGAGCCTAGGCTCCTCTTTGCCACTTGTTTTAATGGTATTTTTCAAAGTAGCACAAGACGGGATGGTAAGAAATCGACAATCAATCAATCAACACCATCACCAACAATCAATCCACTATCAACAACAATCGATCCAAATTTTTTAAGAACTCCCACACTTTCAACACATTAAACAATTACCTAAAATTTCACAACAGTCCTCACAACAAGTCAAGAATCACTCAAACTTTCCACCCAAAATACAACTTTGACAAGATTCACAATAACTCTAGCACTACTAGTATCAAACCATAAAATATCTCAAAACACAACTATAATGCACTTACTTGGAGCCCTTAGCATGAGAATAGTAAAGAACTTCGGAATCCTTGAGAAAATATTGAATGTGTGAAGGTAAATGAGAGTGATTTTGAGATTTCAGGTGAAATTTGGATGGATTTTTAGGTTAGGGTTTGATTTGGGAGTGTTTTGGGAGGAAGAAATGGAGTAGTTTTCGATTTGGGTTGAGAAATGGAGGTTTCGGATTGAAGTGTTCTATTGTAATCATGAAACGACGCTAACTTGTAGGGGTTTTTTCTGAGAGATAGCACGCGCTGCAGCGCTATTTGGTTAGCGCTATACCGCCAAAAAGTGCTGGCATCACTATAATGTAGGGATTCCTCATTGCACTGCTACCTTTCTGTTGGTTTTCTTTGAGTTTTCAATTTTTTTTTTGTGTTGTAGTCTAGGATTTCCCGTTGTAGCGCCAACATTCTACTGAACAAGTCATGTTTTCTCATTTTTTTCCTTCGCTGTAGCTCCAAATTACCTCGCTGTAGCCCGAATCTTCTATTGGAACTTCTTTGTTTACTCATTATTTTCTTCGCTGCAGCCCCAAATTACTCTACTGTAGTCCGAACATTCTGCTCAAGAGCCCCCCCCCCCCTTTTTTTTCCTCTCTGAATAAAGACAACGAATTGAAAATTTCTTGGGTTGCCTCTCAAGAGGCACTAAATTTAACGTCTCTAGCTAGACTCATCTGTGAATCGTTCTATTCATCAACGAGGGAGATACTCTCCACAACTCGTTCTTAGCTTCCATAGTAGTATTTAATACTTTGTCCATTAACTCAAAAAATGTGTCCATCATCTCCTTCCAATTCAACCATGCCAAATGAAAACATTGCTTAATCCTGAACAGTCCAGACCACCGAGACTTTAACTTTCTAGAGAACAGTCGCAATCGAGAGTTGAAAAGCAACATTTATTGTCCTAGAATGAACTATCTCCTTAATAATAATAATAAATAAATAAATAAATAAATAGATAAATAAAAATAAATAAATAAATAATGTATGTACCAGCATGCATGCATATTTACTGCCTTTACTGTATTTACATTACTGTCTTTTAATACTGCATTTCAATTACTATCTTGACATTCCAACATTTCATTTCCATTTACTCTCTACATTACACGAGCACTCACTTTGCATTTCTAGCAAAACAGAATAAATCGAGCATTTTGGGTAGTTTGAAACCAGTTCATATTTTGACAATAACTTTCATATCCCAACTCTGATTGAGGTAATTGAAGAATATAAGGAAAGAAAATAAAGAGAGCTACAACGTTTATCCTTTGAGTTTCTCTAGAATCAGATTACATCATGGTCAAAATCTGGCTTCAAGTTCCTATACCTCTACTGCCGACGTTGTAATTTGAAGAAAAATGGAGAAAATAGACCCGACCCACAACCCGACCTTGACCCGCGAACCAACCCAATTTTCTGATCAACCTAGAACCATTAAATGGCCATTTAATTTCATATAACTGTCAACATTATATGTGATGTAATTAGCAATTAAACCATTAAAATTTATGGGGGTCAAAGGCGTAAAAAAGGGAACAATTAGTAATGATGTCATTTAAGGGGATTTTATTTCGATTTTTGACAGTGGGGTGTGAATGGGATGACTCAATTCAAGCATTCAAGTCCATTTATCATTATGGGGAGAAAATAAGGAATTTCACCAAAAAGGAAGAAGACAAGATTGATTTGCATTTATTAGTTTCCATTTCTTCTTTTGTTCTTTAATATATTCATTTTGTTGAGAGTGGTATTGGGGGATTTTGGTAGTAGCTTGGTGGCCACTATTTAAGCATTGTCACTTTCACCGCAAGCGTACGGATCAAGTTTTAGTATAATGGACCGTTCGGTCGGGTATCATATCCACAGGGATTGGTTGAGATTACTATCGAGTACTGTGATTATCATAACCTAACTTTGTCAAGGCGCTAAAAATATAATTTAATTAATTAATACTAATACTAAAATACTAATTTAACTATACTAATTACTAATACGAGATAGTTATGGGATGAATTATCTAGGGATTAACTTTATTTACTTAAACGCGTTTGATTTCGTTTACTTTACAATAATAGTGATCGACCTATTTGACAATCTCGGTATCTAAAACTCCTCTGCCACCTCTCCTGAGTGTACGACGGGGGAATACACAACTTCATGTCAATGAAGAAGTCCTCCGTAACGTCTTAACGACCCTAGGTTGCGTGAGTCTTGCCCCAACGTCATTGATTGCACACGAAACCTCAATTCGTAAACTCCCTCGCCACCTCTCCCGAGTGTAAGACGATGGATATAACACAATTTTGTGTCAACGAAGAAGTCCTCCTCAACGTCTTAACGACTCTAGGTCGCGTGAGTCTCACCCCAACATCATTGATTTCATGCGTTGTGTTTACCCTATCGACAATCTTAGTTCTTAAACTCCCCCATCACCTATCCCGAGTGTAAGGCAGGGGAATACATGACTTCGAGTCAACGAAGAAGTCCCCCTCAGCGTATTAATGACCCTAGGTCACATGAGTCTTGCCCCAACGTCATAGATTGTCCACAATCCTAACCCCGACCGGGTTATTGGATCGTGGCGTTTGTTTATTCTATTCCGAATCCGAGATTTGTCAAGCCCCGTATTCTTCATTTATCATTCCAATCATATTAAACACACTCAAACATTGAAGAACAATCATCAAAGAAACATAACTCAACCAAAACTACGTTTTTATAAACGATATTAATCCCATACATAATCCACGTTTAACCTATGGCCATAGCCATTTATACAATTGAAATTAGGCTAAACAAGCTCAAACAAACATATAAGATGATAAATAAAAGGAAAAACAGATGAACTTAGCCGATATTCGAAGATTAGCCGCTAAAACAATCTACCGATCGATTCTCCTTCTCCGCGTGTTGATCTTCTCCTTCGGATATGTTTGGGAACTCCCTATATTCTCTCTATATTCTATACTAAGCCCTAAGTCATGTGAGTCTTGCCCCAACGTCATCGATTGCCCACAATCCAACTCTTTCTCGAGTTATTGGATTGTCGCGTTGTTTACCCTAGTGCGAATCCGGGGTTACCTCTTCCTAGTGTCAAACCCCGAATTCTAGATATATCTATCTAAGCATAATAAACAAACAATACAGCAAACACAATCAAAATAGCGAAGAACAATCATTAAAGAAACACAACTCAAACAAAACTACGTTTTCATAAATAATATTAATCCCATAAATAATCCACATTTAACTCATGGTCATAACCATTTATACATTGAAATCGATCTAAACATGCTCAAACAAATATAAAATTTAAGAAATAAAATGAAAAACAGATGAACTTAGCCGTAGTCCGAAGATTAGCCGCTAAAACTGTCCACCGGTCGCTTCTCCTTCTTTGCGTGGTAATATTCTCCTTCGGATTTGTTTGAGCACTCCCCATACTCTATCTCTATTCTATACTAAGCCCTAAGGGCTCTAATGGCTGGAGATATTAAGAGGAAAGGAGAGGAGAGGGGTTTAAATAGGTAAAATATCTCAAAAAAATATCTAATCTGGTGTAGAGGTCACCTTCTAGGTAGTAGGATTCACCGCCTAGGCGATGGGTTTGTCGGTTCATTGATCACCATAGCGATGAAGACAATGATGGATTTGGTGACCATCCTGTAGTTTTACTGCTTAGGCGGTGAGCTTCCAGCAGATTTAGGCCTCTTTGCATTTTCACCGCCTAGGCGGTGGGCTGGTTTTCAGAATTTTTCCCTCGTGCTTGTTTTTCCACTGTTCTTGGTTCGATCTAATTTTTTACGCTCTGTTTTCATACATTTTCACCCCACACACCTAATTTATACAGAAAGAATAAAAATTAATTAAAACATAATAAAAACTCTATTAAAAATACTCAAAAACTAACAAAATCGGTTTGAAAATATATAGGTAGATCACACTTGTCAATAATCTATTCCCCTAAATGTCTCAATATAGTATTATAGTATAATTAGTTTAATTAGTTAATTAGTTTAGTTTATTATTTATTATAAAATCTTTTATTTTTGTCTCCTAGATAAAATTATGTAATGATAATTACGGTACTCAATGATAATCTCAACCAATCCCTATGGATACAATAACCCTTACTCTTCTCATTATATTAAAACTTGACCCGTACACTTGTAGTGAAAGTAGCAACGTATCTACGCGCTACAATCTTCCTCTTGACTTCTTGCTCCTCCGAGATTAGATTTTAGTAGAATAACGGCGTGTTTTTCAAAAATATTGCTCGAGAATCTTAACACCCGAGACTTGGCTCGAGTTTTAGAGAGAGAAGATGGGACTTCATGTGTGGAAAAATGAAGACCCTAGAACTTTTGTTTATAGGTTGGGAGCCTACGCAGACTATCCTAGCTTCTTCCTTGAGGTGCGTTTGGCTTAGGGGACTTGCTATCATGTTTTGGTTTTATTCAGCTTTGAACATATTTTTAGGTGCAAGGAAAGATCTCAAAAGATTTGGTAATCACTACCAAATATTTTCCTAGATTTGGTAATGATTGGAAATCATTACCAATCATTACCTCTTCACTACTCATATGGGTTTCACATGGGTGCATTAATGGATTGATGTGACACTTCCGGTTTCTGTTCATGGACTAAGTACCGGTTCGTTTCACTATTTTGGTTTAGTTGTCATTAATTCTTTCTAGGTGCATTGAATTTAGTCTTGAAGTGTCCTTTTTCATTTAATGATCCATGATGAGTCATTTCTTGGTGAGCATTTCTTCGGTCAAATTTGGATCGAATCGGGTTAATGGGACTTGTAACCGATGGTTGGTTTTCAAGTTTCCTAGTTAACCCTTGATCTTTTGGTAAATATATCTAGCTTAAATGCTTCTACCCATTCAATGTCATCCCTAAGCATTTAATTCTTAATGGGATGTTCATTTAATGCATTGGCTAGGTGGCAAACTAATTTGGTTTGGTTTCGGTAATGGGTTGTCACATTTAAAGGTTTTTGGCTCACTCCAAGATATTTTGATCAAAATATCTAGATACGTTGAATGTGGTCTATCCATGTCATCCCAAGAATTTAATTCTTGATGGAATGGGCATTTAATGCTCCAATGCCTAACTTAGGTGGCGAATCGAATAGATTTATTTTCGATAACAGTTGGTCACATCCTAAATGTCTTGCTTTTTGTCCTTAGATATTTGTAGGAAAATTCTTGGTTGATTCTTTGGTCACTTAAAGGAACTTTTTGCGGGCATTTTTATGATGGTTAGGCCTTTAATTCAAGTGGCCTAGGGTGGTTTGTCAAGACAACTTAGTTTTGGTGTAATTCCAAACCAAGCCTGACTCCTTAATCACCTTGGTGATTTAGGGCATCTCGTGACCTTTCCAAGCCTTTATCAAGGTTTCTTGGATTGTTTCTGGCTGGGATTTGATGTAGTATGCATAAATGAAATAAATGTTTTGGTGTTAAACTAACAAGATTCAGTGATAGTAAATGTTTCACGGTCAAGGCAAGTAACTGAGTAATTTTTTTGAAATATCCTATAATTTAATGGTAGTAGCTAATTTTTATCTATAATAAAGTTGATTTAATAAAAATAAAAATTTAATAGAGTTATTTTAGACCCCCTTAAATTATGGGATTTTCGAGGTTGACCCAAAATATTTACATAACTTTATTTTGTCAAATTTAATAATTTTTGTTTTTCTTATGTTTTCTAGGCATTTTTTTATATTATACAGTGTGATCTCATGTATAAGTGCATTCCCTTTAAACCTATGTTTAAAGTTTTTCTGAACTTGTACTTGATCTGGCACTAACTGGGCAGAACAAAATGCAGTGTCTACAACTGTCCATCTTTGTCATACGAGTTTACTCGTAATGACAAAGAAGGCTATTCATGAAATATAAGGACATGCATTTAAATTTATCGTAAAAGATAGAGACATACCTGATCCTTGAGAATTCGACAAAGATGACGATTGATCACTTCAAAGGATGACGAACAATCAACCCTGAAAGAGTACAACTGGAAGTATGGTGACATTTCTGATTCCTGTCTATCAACATTACTAAAGGATGGCAATATATCTGATCCAATACGGCGTAGTGAGGACTACACTTTATATAAGCCCTCCCAAGTTTTATACTATTATATTATACTACTAGTTGGCCAGAATTATATAATTATACTACTATACTGATTGTTGAAATTTAAAATACAACTACACTATTATCTGGTCGGAATTTAAAATACAACTGCACTACTGGTTAGCCAAAATTTAACATATAACTACAATACTCTCTGACCGTAATTTAAAATACAACTACACTACTATCTGGCTAGAATTTAAAATACAACTACACTACTAGCTGTACTGTCTGCCCAAAATTTAAATTCTACTACTACACTATACTACTGGACGAAATTATTAAAATACTATCCATTTGGCTATCTTCTTTACACTACGAAATTAAAATATGAAATTATTAAAATATTTTTGCTAAAGGATGATGCGCGGTCTATTCTATAGGAGGTGAGGAGGATGACACTCGGTCAATCGGCTCCTGGCTATGACTGTTCCCCAAAGGGTTCTCCAACATATCTCAATTTAATGAGCATTAGGTCACATGTAGTTCTAACATATAAAGTAAATTAAGATTGGGTGGAATAGTTCTGGGTTAGAGAAACCAATTTTGGGGTGTCTAGTCAGTTTGAGACTGAGGTTAATGATATATCTAACTATTGATATTTTTGTGAGCTAGCTTGACTAAACCCCATCAGGTCGCTTACTTATCTCAGACTTAACTAAGAATCAGGTCAAATGTAGTTTAGACACATAAAGTACATCAATATTTGGTGGAACAGGTTCATGGTTAGACAAACTAATTCCTGGGTAGTCACATCAATACTTGATTGAAAATGACTAAGAGAATTCACACGAGCAAAGACCCTCTAGGAAACTGAACTCCTCGTGGAGTTTCTTGGACACATCCCACTTGGATTGCCATACGAGAAATAGAAAATTTCGTGGGAAAAATTTAACATCGGATCAAATGTGTCCCAGTCGTAGATTGGGGCTTGATGATGCCTGTTTCTTTCTAAGGATTATATATTTTTCTTTTGAATTTTAACGTTTATTATGATTGGAGTGAGTCTTATATCAAGAAACTCTATACAGAGAAAACAAGATATAATGTACCCTAGCTCTAGTTGGCGCGCAGTATCATCTCTTGAGCGTTTAAATAATGCAGTAGAGCCCATATGGGTTGCCTCTGTATTTTGAACTGAGTGTACGATTCTAATGTTTGATTTAGTCTGGAAAACCACATTAGGTTGTTTATGTAAATTGATATTACTATTCTGGATAATGATTTCTAGATGACCGAAACCCACCTGGGCTATCTTCATACACTGATTTCCTAGGTAAGAAATCCAATCGAAATATAGTTTAGCCCTTGTTGTGCTATCTTAGATTGTCAACCATACGCACAAGGCTTTCCTTCATACCTTGGTAATCTACCAAGGATCAGGTTGACAGGTAGTTCGAGCATAGGTATCATTTGTTGTCTATTTAAAGAAAGGATTAGATTCTCAAGGAAGTCAAGGGACTTCTAGAGAGATACGCTCTGATATAGGGCTGAGAAAATGTGATAATGTTAACAGCTCTATAACTTCGATTAAGTTAAATCGGAATATCTTGCTATTTATCGGGGGTGATAAAAAATAAATTTGGGATTTTATTGATTCAAATCCCTTAATACACATACCGATGGGTTCATTATTATATTTTTGAAATGTGAAACTAATATCTTAAGAGTTTGCCCCGTTAGTTCAATTATTCGGGCCATGCAATTTGTTTATTATATCTAGACATGAGTTTATAAGAGTGAACCTCCTCCTTTTGATGTAGTCCCCTTTGCTTGAAATGTTTTGCTTTTAATGTTAGCGTGAAGGCAACTTGTGTCTATTTCCTGCATTTTTAACAGTTGTTAGAAGAAAACAAACCCTCGTCTCTATTCCTTAATCTTGTCACCTGAATGATGGGCATTGGATCCCCTTTTCATTAGTTGCAAATCCTTTTCTGGCGATGGTATTCTTCTTTTGTCAAAGTCTCCATCCTTAAGATAATCTCTAAAAGTGTACCATACTTATCCATAGTTGAATACGTGGCATCTTATAGCGTGCGATGGTTTTTTGATTCTATGGCCTCTTAATGAATTTGGAAAAGATAGTATCCAATAAGGTTGTATTGTTAATGGCGAGAATCATGGGAATTTGAGGTGTTGTGTATAGTTGGTTTAGTGATGACGTTAGACATCGTTACATGGAATTGGGTTAAGGGTAACTTGCAAAGTTTCATGTTTCTTCCATCGCTTTGCTCTTATTCCATTTGTCTTTTCTACTTATCTGTATTGAAATGTTAGTTATGAAAGAAACATAACATATAAACAATTCGAAGTTAATGCTACTAAAGAAAGCCTGCATAGCCAAGTATATTATCCATTTTTAGAAATTCTTTCTCCCTTAGGAGTAAAACTTTAGACTTGGTCATTTATCGGAGGCTTCAAAATCTCAAATAGCTTCCAACCTGTCTTCCTTTAAATCCCAAAGTAGGCAGAATTACCAGTCAAATTCTTCGATTTATTCGACCTTATCGTAGTATGGTGGTCTCTCGATGAATTCGAGCTGCTTAGATAAACAATATACTAGCTGAAATTCGATGTTTCCCATTTTTTATTATTATTTGTTTTTCATTTTTGCCCCAAGAACCCTTTCAAGTTTTCACTAAGGCCGGCTACCACATTTTTGCACCTACGAACCCTTACAGGTTTTTGTTGGGTCGATGATTATGTATCCTACTATGATCCCGACTTTTTTGCCCGTAGCGCCATGACATCCATGTCGTACAATTTTCATACCCATTTTTTCCCTTACTTTCTTTCGGCTGTGAGTTTGGGATTAACTTCCTAGGGGTATAACTTCTTTACCACATCGACATTAATGGGCGTTGGGAATACTTTTCCATTAATCTCTTGAAGTATTAAGGGGCTATGCCCTAATACTTTCTTAACGACAAACGATCCTTCCCAGTTTGGTGTGAACTTTCCCTTAGCTTTCTTTTGGAACAATAAGATTGTTTTTAGTACCTATTCACCCGTAGTATAGATTCGTGGATGAAACCTTTTTGTTGTGAGCTCTAACCATCTTCGTTTGGTAGAATTTCCCATGGCATATAGAAGTGAGTCTATTTTTGTCTATCAGGCATAGTTGATCAAGTTTTTATTGTGCCCATTCAACTTCATCCAACTCGACTTCTACTAGAATCCTAAGAGAGGAAATTTCTACCTCTACTAGGATTAAGGCTTCTGTTCTATATACTAATGAATACAGTGTGGCTCCGGTTGACATTATGACCAATGTTCAATAGGCTATCAAGGAAAATAGGAGCTTATCCTCCCATTTCTTATAGTTATTTATCATCTTTCTCAAGATCGTCTTAATGTTATTATTAGCGGCCTCTACTGCTACATTCATTTTCGGATAGTAGGGCGTTAAATTCTTGTGTACTACTTCAAACTAAGCACAAATGGATTTTATCATACCTAATTTCAAGTTTTGGGCAATGTCGGAGATCAAGGATTGGGGTACTCCATAGCATGATAGGACATTCTCCTTGAAGAAACTTGTTACGATCTTCTGGGTGACATGAGTAAGCGAAATCTCCTCCACTCTCTTAGTTAAATAATATATAGACACTAGGATGAATCGACATTTGCTTGGTTCCATTGGCATAATTGGACCTATGGCTTCCATTCCCCACATCAAGAAAGGCCACATGGCCACCAGGCAATACAAATTTGTTGGGGATAAATGGATCTAGTCACCATGTACTTAGCATTTCTAACATCTACTCATGATGTTTATGCAATCTCCCTCCACGGTTAACCAAAAATGGCTAGTTTGTATGATCTTCTTGGACAACATAAATTCGCTCATGTGTAGTCCGCACACTCCACTTTGAACTTCCTTTACGAGTTGTATTGCTTCTCGGGCGCCCACACACCTTAAGAGACCGAAGTCTGGTGATCTCTTATATAAGGTATTACCACTGAGAAAGAATTGGCCCGCTAGTCTTTCCAAGGTTCTTTGACTCAGGCTATCGACTCCTTCAGAATATTCTTGATTTCTTAAGAACCTTTGGATATCTACATACTAAGGCTCTTCATCTTCTTCAACCTCTACTTGATTACAATGAGTTGAATACCGGTATATCTTGACAGTTATGGGAATTTCCTCGTCTTCTTCCTTGATCATCGATATCATAGAAACTAGTATTGCGAGGGCATTATCAAAATCATTCCTAAGACATGGTATGTGCTCGAACTCAATCTTTGAGAAAGCTTCACAAAGGTCTAGGAAGTAATTGTTGTATCGAATTAGCTTGGCATATTTCGTCGCATACTTGTCGTTGATCTAGATTATAATTAGCTTTGATACCCCGTATTCTATCAACTATTTGTTCTTCAAGATCTTGGCCAACTCTAAGCCTACGATACAAGCTTCATCCTCGATGGTTTATTTCGTATTGGTGAACTTTAGCTTAGCAGCAACTGTCAATTACTGATCTCACAGAGAAATTAGGATGGCACCGATGCCGATCCCTTTCGAATTGGTAGCTCATCGAAGTACATTTGCCACATCTGGTTATCCCCATTGCTAGTTAGTAACACAATAGGCTCATCGAGGAACTCAATATCCATGGACCTTTCGTTGGCTCTTGGGTTATTAGCAAGTTAGTAAGTAATTGCTTGGCCTTTGACTTATTTCTAAGTCATATATACAATGTCGAACTCAATAAGCAACATTTTCCACTTGGATATTCTTCTAGTGAGCATAGGCTTCTCGAATATGTGCTTTGGAGGATCTATTTTAGAAATCAAATGGGTCGTAAAGGACAGTAGATAGTGATGTAACCTTTTAGCAGTCCAGGTTAACACACAACAGGGTTTTTGTAGTACCGTGTATCTTTCTTCATACAAGGAGAATATTTTGTTGATATAGTAGATGGCTATTTCCTTCTTACCTGAATAGCCATGTTGTTCCAACATTGCACCCATAGAAGTTTCTAGGACAGTGAGTTATAGGTACAATGGTCTTCCTTGTTGGAGTGGTACAAAGATAGGATGGTTTAATAGATAAGCCTTGACTTTTTCTAATGCTTCTAGAAATTCTTTGTTCCATTTCCCATTTGATTTCTTTCTCACCAGCTTGAAGATTGGCTCACAAGGATAGTATTCCAAATCCGTTCATTTTGAAAATAGTTTTTCAAGGGCTTTTCTAGGCCTTAGTTTTGAAAAACTTCTTGGGCCAAGATTTTACATTAAAAATGGATTCTCCACCAAGCATGGGGTTAAATGGCATGCTAGGTCATCAGGATTTTGAAAATACATTTTTCCTTTTAAAATAGCCAGTTTTTTTACTTCCAAAAGTCTATGTATGACTGATATTCTTTAAGTCCAAGAATCAATCCTTGGGGAAGGTTTTACCCACCCAATGCACCAGTCTGTAAATGGTACTTTGGTTTAAATAGATATTTACTGTTAAACAATGTCCAAGCAAATTTCTTAGATTTACTTTAAACAAGAATAATTCTCTTTTTAAAGTTTTTACTCTTTTTTTGGTATTTGCATGATATAATGGAAAGCTAGTAAATACTATAACTAATACTATTCAACGACACTAAATAACAGTTTATATATAAACAGAAATGTAAATATGCAAGTTATACTAAATGAAATGCAAACCGAGACTAAATTGTTTAGCTATGCGACCGAATCCACATGTGGGTTACCTACGTATCTCGAATTAGAATCAAGTCTTTATGTAGTTCATTTTGGTTAAGGTAAAAACTATTTTTTATTAATTATGGTTACCAAACCCGTATCATGGGTTGCCCACGTACTTTGGGTGGTTACTAAAGATTAGGTCAAATGTAGTTAATTCGTTACATTTAAAAGCTGGGTTGGTTTTAGTTAAAGACTGGTTTGGTTTTAGTTATAAAAATTGGGTTGGTTTTAGTTAAAGATAGGTTTGGTTTCAATTATAAAACTAGTTCGTTCTTGTTAATTTTGATTGTCAACAACCTGAATCACAACCTCAGTCAGCTATTATTAACAATTTTTTTAAAGTTGTGAACAACTTGAATCAAAACCTTAATTAGGTTTATTATTAATTGTTTTTTAATTTGTAAACAACCTGAATCACAACATGATATGTACATAAGATCCTTTGATTATGTCAAGAACACCTTAAACAAGTTCTTTTGTTTTGGTTAGTTAGTGTTAGTGTGTGAGTTGTTAGTTAAAAACAAAAACCATGTATTTATGCCATTCCTTCTCATAACTAAGGAAAACGGGAAGGTTTTTGAAGAAGAATCACACAAATTTCCAAAGGAATAGAGGCCCTCTCTTTATCCCGAATTCTTAGCCACAAGGGTCTGTTCGTGTAGCATGTAGGTGTATATATATACATATTGGTGCCATTCCACAAGACAACCTGGCTCTTATCTTGACGTTTAGTAGAAAGTAAATCCTATATTTGGTTTTATAGTTAGTATTAATAGTTAGTAAAGAGTCAGTGTAAACATCTTGAGAGAATCAAAGAGAGTATGTACAACTCATAGTGTGATTGGCATTTTTTTTTAATCCTCACTTGTTCTCAGATGATTTGGGTCCTCACATGTTCATAATATGTTCTCGAACATTCTTGAGATTCTTGGAATGGTTTTGTATGATTTGAACATAGTTTGGTTGTTATAGTAAAATTAAGTGTTTGTTTGGTTGTTATGAAAAAATCAAGTGCTTGTTTGGTTGTTTATGGGTTTTATGTGTTATGTACATGAAATTAAAGTGTGTTCACTACATGATTATACTATGTACAAGTAACATGTACAAGATTAAACCAAGATTAAAGGGGTTTTTGAAGAAACATACTTACTTAGGGGATGTGGTCTTCCCCAAGTGATTACCTCCTTTTCCTCTATAATCTTCTTGGTTGGAAGTTGATCGGTGACCTTCGATCTCTTAAGTTCTTGTTCCAAGAATCTAAAGAACACCCTACTTAGGGGAAGTGGTCTTCCCTAAGTAGTTATCTCTCTTTCCTTCTTGATCTTCTTGTCTTGGTGTTGATCGATGACCGTCGATCACTTGAGTTCTCACTCCAAGAACTTCAAGAACACCCTTCGAGATTGGATTTTAGTACAATAACGATGTGTTATTCAAGAGATTTGCTCAAAAATCCTAGTTTCGAGACTTGGGTCGAGTTTTAGAGAGAGAAGCTAGGCATTCATGGCTTGAGAAATAAACACTCCAACACCTATATTTATAAGCTAGGAGCCTATGAATTCACCCATGTGCAAGCTATCCCAGCCTCTTCCTTGAGGTGTGTTTGCGTAGGGGACATGTTGTCTTTCTTTGTTTTTGTTTTGTGTTGCATGAATTTGGGATGGAATGAAAGATTCTCAAATATTTGGTAATCATTACCAAATCTTTTCAAATATTTGGTAATGATTGGAAATCATTACTAAAGATTGGTAATCATTACCAATCATTACCGTCCCTGGAATCATATTCCTTACACATGGGTGTATTAATAGCTTTATGTAATGCATCCAGTTCGGTTTAGGGGCTAAGTACTGGTTAGTTTCACTATTTTAGTTTAGTTGCCATTAATGCTTTCCAAATGCATTTAACATAGGCTTGATGTGTCACCATTTCATTTCATGTTCTTTGATGAGTCATTGATTGTTGATCACTTATACAGTTGGTTTCCGATAGAACTGGGTTAACTTACTTTGTAACCGATAGTTAGTTTTCAAGTTCCTAGTTAACCCTAAGATATTTTGGTGACAATATATAGATACTTTGTACCTAGCCATTATATGTCATCCCAATCATTTATTTCTTGATGGGATATGCATTTAATGCATTATCTAGGTAGCAAACCAATATGATTTGGTTTCAGTAACGGGTAGTTACGATTCAAGGTTTTCAGTTAGACCTAACATATTTTTCTCAAAATACCTAGATACCTTGAATGTATCCTATCCATGTCATCCCATGCATTTAATTATTTATGTATGAGTATTCAATGATAATTGAATGCTTAACTTTAGTGGTGAACCAAATCGCGTTTAATTTTGATGACGGTTGGTCACACCCTAAGTGTCTTGGTTTCCTTCTTTAGTCATTTCGTAGGAAACTTCTAGGAAGCTTCCTTGGTCATTTCATGGATTCTTTTGTGGTTATTTAATGCTGGCTAGGCCCTTAATTCATTAGGCCTAGGGTGGTTTGTCAAGACATCTTGGATTGGTTTAAATCCAAATCATGCCTAATTCTTAAATCACCTTGGTGATTTAGGGCTTTGTCATGACCTTTCCAAGCCTTTAACAAGGTGTCTTAGATTATTTTTAGGAAGTATTCGGTGTGGCAAGCATAAATGAAACAATTATTTTTGGTGTTAAACTGACAAGATTTAGCTATTGTATATGTTTCAAGGTCAGGGTAGGTAACTGAGTTAATTGTTTGAAATATCTGATAATTTAAGAGTAGTGGCTAATGTTTATCTATACTAAATTATGGGAATTTAGAGGGTGGCCCGAAACTTTTACTTAACACCATTTTGTCAAATTTAATAGTTTTTTATTTTTGTTATATTTTTGGGTATTTTTGTATGTTATATAGTGTGATATTAGATAAAAATTCATTCCCTTTAAACCTAAGTTTAAATTTTATCTGAACTTGTACTTGATCCGATACTGAACATCTTCTTTAAGTGTTCTAGATGGTTTTCGTCTCCCCTTGATTTCACTATAATGTCATCCACGTATACCTCTGTTTCTTTGTGGATCATGTCATGTATCAAAGTTTTCATGGTTCTCTGATAAGTTGGTCCAACATTCTTAAGTCCGAATGACATGGATCGATAACAGAATACTCCCCAAGCCATTGTGAAGATGATCATATGCTTATCTTCCTCATCGGCTAGGATCTGGTTATACCCACGAAATCTATCCAAAAAGAATGAAATCCTACACCTGGTAGTATTGTCTAGGGTGATGCGGATATTTGGCACTAGGAAGTCATCCTTCAGACTTGCCTCATTGAGGCCTCTATAGTCAACACAGACTCGGACCTTTATGTCTTTCTTGGACACTTGCACTATGGTACTCAACCACTTGTAGTATGTACAGACTTCGATGTGGTGAGCTTTAAACTACATCACAATATTTTCCTAAACTTTCTAGCTAATATCAGGTTATGTCTTCTGGACCTTCTGCTTGATCGCTCTTACTCCCTCCTTGGTAGGAAGTTTGTTCATCACGATGTCAGTTGATAGTCCTACCATGCAAAAACATATTGATATTCCCGTAACAGGGATATCAAGTCTTTTCTCTCTTGGCTACTGATCGACTTCCCAATCTTCATTTCCCTCAGATTTTCCCAATCACCTAGATTCATTGCTTCGATCTCATCTTGACTCAAAATAGATCGTTCCTTGAATATTTCTAAGGCTCTTTGGAATTTCTTGCTATTCTCGGCAATAAGATCATCTTCTATTTTGATTTTCATTAACTCCTGATTAATTTCTTCTTCTTGATTGTACTCGTTGGGAAGAGGTGATTTATTATTATATGGACTATATTCGAGATTATTTAGTCACCTGAAAAGTAAACACAAAAATCTAATTTTATTTTTGTTATTATCTTAGTATAACTATTATTCTAATACGAAAAGAGAAATTCCAATAGTCAAAAAGAGCATAGAGATATCACAATCTCTACTATCTGATGGATAATAAGATTGGACATGTTACATATTCTTGTTTATTACCAACCTCCTCATCGCACTGAGATTAGACGAGCTTCCCAATTACTGAGGCTACTAGCTAGTTCTACTGAGAGGATGAAGTCTAGATACTGCACTGATATGTTGAGAGATTTGATATGCCTACTTTCTTCAGTGGGTATCTTATCATTAGTAAAGGTTACGAGGTTGGCACTGACTATAATCTCTACTATATTAGTGAAGTGATCCTGTGACGTGGAACTTGGTATATAGGCCTCATTAAAGACTTTCAGTAGCGCATTTTAATGTACTTCGGAGGTCATTAGAAACAACATGATCGAAATATGTGCCGATGCTTTGCTCAATTGCTCGACAACCGTGTACTCAATATTCGCAATTGCCTTTAGGAACTCTTGTACTTCTTTTTTCGTGACAATCTTCTTAGGTATACCCTTGGGTTATTTGTCTGGTACTTTCAGCAAATTTGGGGTGCCAAAGATTCTCCCACTCCGAGTAATACCTCTGATATCATCTACTTCGTCCTCTATCCTTACAACATTTGTTTTAATTCTCGTAGAGTAGTTATACCTCTCTCAAGTCTTTCACTAGTTCTTTCTTTGGTGTCTCGAAGGTTAGAACAATTTCGGGTCGAATCATTATCGGGTTCTGACACGCTTGTGGCTGTATGGTGAAGTGAGAAACTTCTAAGCCCCAATCCTAGTTAAGATTTAACTTCATATAGTCACAGTCAAGCATGTTAATCTAGGGATTATCCTGAATTGGATAAGTTGGTCATCTACCTTGGGTGCTAAAATTCTTCTTGGTAGGAGACTATTTTGCCACCAGGTTTCCGAGGCTTGGTTAGATTCGTCTTGTAGATCCTAAGATTTTGATGAACAATTAAGTGTTGATGTTTTGATGGAACTAATAGTTTGTTCAAGTATTTATTTAATTAAGTTCCTGTGATGAAAATGCAATGACAAATTTATAAATGGATGCTAAATAGTGATATCAAAGATGATGTAGAATTAAGAGACTGGAGAAATTAGAGAAAACAACTCAGGTGAATTTCAACTCTTAATATCCCAATTAGGAACACACACACAATACCAAATGTTTTTATTGTTTTTGTGTGTTTTGATAAGATGAAATTATTTGCTCCTATGTGTATTTAAAAAGAAATATTTATAATTGACTAAAATGGAATTTAAGAAATTAGTGGTGCTTATTTAGAAAACAAAATGGTTAAAGGGGCAAAAATGTAAAATATAATGAATTAAAAACGAGTTTAGAAAAGAGATCCAGCATATATAAGTCGACCGGACAAAGCAGCATGAACTCTCTGTATCTCTAAGTCGACAGACAAGTCGACCAGTGAAGAGAATCTGAACTCTCTGTATCTCTAAGTTGTCAGGTAGGTCGACTGGTGAATGTAAATCAAACTCTCTAAATATCCAAGTCGACAGGTAGGTCGACCGGTGAGGGCGCTGTTTTAGGATTCTATGCATTCGAAATCATATCTAAAAGTAGTCATTTTTTGTTGGGATTTGAGAGAGATTTAAGGGATTTATTGATATTTAAGATATGCTTCATCTATTATTTAAATCTTATTAAGTTGGTTCATTAAGTGTTAATATTTCTCAATTTGGTACATGAAAATGTTTCAATTCTATTCTAATTGAGATTGAGAAATATTTGGGGGACCTAATTGAAAGTTTTAAAAGATATAATTAAGTGAATTGAACCAAAATAAAGTCATAATGATATATGGGATCTAAGAGAGCATTTAATTGTCATGACACATGGGAACTAGCCATTAGAGAGTTGATTTATTTCCCATATATATAGACCTGCGTTTTTCATATATCATAAAAAAATCAAGAGAAGTGAGCTTAAAGAGATAAGATCATATTATGTTGTTCTAAGAGTTATCTTTCTGAGATATTGTTTGAGCTATTCTAAGAGGCGATCTTGAGAATCAATTGCTATTAATCTTTGCTGCAACTGGATCTAAAGTAACATCGCACTATTTATTTTTTCTGTGGATTCCAGGTGAGATATTTCCAATTATTTTCTATTTGTGCATTGCTTTTTTAAATTTGGAAATTGATCTTTAGAAATTGTTTTTTATTCTTTGTCGAAGAAAATATTTTATAAACAATTTCTTGAATCAGATTACGTGTTCAATTATTTGCTACTCATATTTTGTTTAAAATCAGATTTTCAATCTCACACTTTTCTATCACTAGATTTCAGATATTAATCGAGTTTTAATTTATCTGGGGTGGTAGAAGCTCCGAGTGAGATAATCTACTTATCAATTTGTATTGGTGAGTAGTATGAAGGATTAAATACTGTTGGGGGTATTTAATCAGGGGTAGCCAGTTTTCAGTCTTTTCTTGTAAAGAGATTGAGGTAGTAATTCTTCTTGGATAGAATTGTGTTTGAGTGAATTTTGTAACGGTTCAATCCTTACTGGGTAAAAGGAAATTTGGAGTGTTGGTGAGGTTTTGATTCTTTTGCCTTAGTGTTAAAAAGAATTAGGTTACTCTTTAGCCTATAAAAAGTAGAAGTTCTTCCTTAGCTTGGGAAAAGGATTTTGTAAAGGTTGATTTTGAGCCTGTAAAAGGGTAGTTGTGAGGGTTTGGTTCCTACCTTCAAAGGGATCTTGAGTATTAGTGGGTGCGACTCTCCGTGGGGCTCGGGGGACTAGATTAGCCAAAAGTAGCTTAGTGAATTAGTATAAATCTCTAGTGTGCTGAAATATTTAATTTGTTTATTTTTGTTGTTTGGTGTGCATCTAGTTGATCATATAATTTCGTTGTGATATAAAGATAATAATTAATTTAGGATTAAAATTAATTATTTGATTTATTGAAGTATTATTCTGATAATTTTTTAATTACCCAATTCACCCCCCCCCCTCTTGGGTATTCCACTGGGCCAACACGTCCTTATTGTCATCCTACCTTTGGTAATTGAGGTTAAATATCTTCATAGGTGGGAGGAATGCTTCATTTCTCAGAGGTTCCTTCGTGGGTGTTTGAAACACATTCAAGACCTCTTCGACTACAATGGCTATATCAGTTGTATTCTTGTTCAACATATCAATTTATCCCCACATCTGGTCTAACTCTTTTGGCCCTTGAGAGGTTCTTCCTTCTCCACCTATTAGTTCCAGATTTTTGTTTATCATAGCTCTCTTACCCTTATTGTCTTCTTCCTCAAATTCACTTCCCCAACCGTTAGGAGATATAAGTCCATCATTCATTACCGAAGCTGGAATCAACTTATCTATCCAATAGGATTTCTGGCAAGTTCCAGCTTATAGCCATACTACTACAGGTGGTTTAGGATCATGCTTAGATAACCCGTTTTGCTGATAGTTAGGTTGGAGTATCAAGTCACCATACTCCATAGTGATAAGCACATAATTGGTTTAGGTCATAGTATGAGCTATAGATGTTTGGTCGCTTCAGGGGTACATGTTCAAGCATTTTATTTTTAACACAATCCTCAAAGATCCGAGAAAAGGTTACAGGGAGAGGGGTAAATTACCTTGGTTCTTTGTATGGCAGATTGGGTTTATAATTCTTTTGGTAGTTGGATGTGTTTAGAGGCTATGACGGAGATTTATAAGGAGGTTGATATGGATATGCGTTGCATGCAGGCACTGGAAAATGAGCAAATTAATGCAGCAATGTAAATTGAGATGGCGGTGCGAATTAAGGTGGTGGTGCAAATTGAGAGGTGGCTTTTAGAAGACTTGATTTTCGAACTTGGGAAGATTTGGCTTTCGGGGTTTATACTGAGGTTGCAAATTTTGTTAGTTTCTTTCACCCTGGTGTACCATCGCTACTTCAGGGTCTTTCTTCTTAGGTACTACTATCTTATGTTCGTGCTCGGTTGGCTTTTGAATTCTACCAATCTTAATACCCTCTTCTATATATTCCCCTCGAAGGATCATGTAGAATAATAAAACATTCATTGCATTTAGTAAGGAGTCGTAATAAGGGTAAGGTTATGCTTGAACGAAAATTTGGACCATCTCGGTCTTCTTCATTAGGGTACTACTTGTGTAGCTCTATCCCTCCATCAAACAGCATATTCCAGGAAACTTTTCTCACTCTTATTAGTCAAGCTTTGGAGAGAAATCTTATCTAGAAATACTTCTTGATTGTAACCATACTGCTTACAAAAGATATTAATTGTTGGTCTAGTAGAATACCCAAGAAGGGGGTGAATTGGGTAATTAAAAAAATTATCAGAATATACTTGAATAATTAAATAATTATTTTTATGCCTAAATTAATTATTATCTTTATACCACAGCGGAATTATAATAAATCTAGAGCACACTCAAACAATCAAAATAATAATGCAGCACACAAAAGATTTATACTGGTTCACTAAGCTACTATTGGCTAATTCAGTCCCCTAAGCTCCACAGAGGACGCATCCACTAAAACCAAGGACCCCTTTAAAGGTAGGAACCAAACCCGCACACCGATTCTTTTATTGGCTCAGAGTCAATCTTTACAATTTTCTTTTATTAACACTAAGGCTCAAGAATAAAAACCTCACCAAAATACTCCAAATATCCTTTTACCCGGTAAGGATTGAACCGTTATAAAATCACTCAAAAAACAAAATTCTTATTCAGGAAGAATCACTACCTCAATCTCTTTACAGGAAGAGACTGAAACCCATCTACGCTTGATTAAATATCCCCAATGATGTTTAATCTGTCACAACTTACCAATTCACAAATTGATAAGTAATAAATCTCACTCAGAGCTTCTACCACCTCATATAAATAAAAACTCAATTAATATCCTAACTAGTAATATAAATATGTGAGATACATAAATCTGATTTTAACAAGATATAGGTAGCAAATTGGAGCACGTAATCAGATTCAAGAAATTGTTTGAAAGAATATTTTCTTCAAAAATTAAAAATAATTTCTAACATAAATTTTCAAAATAAAATAATAAACAATAAACAATATGGAAAGATATTACTCGGAATCCATAGAATTAATGATTAGAACAATCTAGCTTCAAATCTGGTATCAGCAAGAATAGATCGCAATTGATTCATAGAATCACTCTTAGAAAAGTTCACAATATCGAAGAATACTAACTCTTATAAAAACTCTCTCAAAATGATATGAATGATTAACTCTCTTAGAATGATTAGCTTTTCTAATAAAATTCGTAGGTCTATTTAAAGGAATATATAATCAATATTCTAACGGCTAGTTTACAAGTGTCATGACAATAAAAAGCTCTTATAGACCTCTTATAACATAAGGACTTCATTTAGGTTCAATTTCAATTAAAAACATCTTTCAAATCTTCCAATTAAACCCCTAAAGTTTTTATCAATCAAAATAAATAAGTATAGAATCTATTTCAAGTACCAAATTGAGAAACAATAATATTTAATAAATCATATTGAAAGGATTTAATTAGTATATGAACCATATCTTAAATATTGAGAATATCCCTTAAATCCCTCTCAAATCCTAACTAAAAATTACTACTTTTGGATTTAAACTCGGATCAAACTATATCCTGAAACAGCACATTCGATCGACTGCCCAACTCAGCTTGCAGCTAAACCATCGCCGCAGTGAACATAGGTCGACTACCCAGTCGACTCACAGATTCAGAGAATTTGTCATACTTCCATCGGTCGACTCACAGGTTCATAGAGTTTAGTTATTTTCACTAGTCGACCTGTCGGTCGACTCTTAAATTCAGGATGTTTCAGCTTCTTTCTCTGGTCAACTCCTCAGTCGACTGTCTCCTTTTGAATCTCTTCTCTGATCTCGTTTTTAACTCACTTTCTTTTATGATTTAGCCCTTTTATCCATTTTTATCTTTAAATAATATTTCTTTTCAATTCATATAGGAGCAAATAATCATACTTATTGAAAACACACATAAAAGATAAAATTCATTTTGCGCCATGTATGTGTTCCTAAATGGGATATTAAGAGTTGATATTTACCTAGGTTGTTTTTCCTAATTTCTTCAAACTCTTAATACTTCTTCATTATCTTGATATCTTTATTTAGCTTCCATTCAATTTGAGATCTTCATTACTCGAACTTTAAATCACTGAAACACTTGATCAAACATTAGTTCCACCAAAACATCAATACTTAATTGTTCATCAAAATTTTAGGATCAACATCAACTATGTTAAGGAACATCTTCACCTTTGAATGTTCTATTGTTGAATACCAATAAGCAGCAGGTCCATTTAATGATTGCTGGAATAGCTGAACGGCTAATGCTTTATTGTGGATATACTCTCCCTTCTCATTCTTATACCTTTGGATGTCCCAGTCTGGGCACCCTGATCTATCATATTTTTTGAACGTCGGCATAAAAAAGTTGTCAGGGAACTTTACTTAAGGTATACTCAAGATATCGGGGCATTGGTTCCAAACTTTCCCTTCTTTACTTCCTAGAGTTTCTTTTCTATTTGCAGTAGTTTTTCTATCAATAGGGATGTTTTCTCGAATTGTTCTTTCACCTCTCTTTTGAATTGGTTATTGGTTTCTAATATAACTAGGCTAGTATTTGGTTTAGCTGAGATGGTACTTAGGTTAGGGTCAGTCACAGTTGGAGTGACTTGTGGCTGAGGTTCAATAGGGATTATTTCTTTGGTAACAGTGTTAGGGCCTTGGGAATTCGAGGGTTGATGGTTGGTTATTGGTTCCATTGGGTTCAAGGTTTGAACAGGTCTTCCAGGGTTCTGTTGAGAGTGGTAGAGTTGTTGCAGGAATTCACAAATCTGGCATGATGTTGCAAAAAATCCTCATTACGTGTAATAACTCCTCACTTTCCAAAAACCTCCGCATCCCATGATCCAACCTGCAAAACCCGTTAGTTTTAAGGGGGGGACATCGGTGTGATATATAAGACTTGTGTGTCATACATTTTTACCTTCTGCATATATAGGTTGTTTTCCTTTTAGCTGTCCCTCCCATGATTATTTCCACGTTACATATTTAATAGCCGTGAATGTTGCCTATGCTCCCAGTACGGGATGTTACGTTAATTACGTTTGTGAGTGGAGAAGGGGTAGGTGAGGTTACATAACTGTTGTCATTGACTGTCTTTTTACTGATGATCTGGACTTTCTAACTGGAAGAGATCATTTCATACGAGATTAGGCCAAGCACAGCTGGGCTTCCTTAGCAGACCAGATACATCATTTTTTGGGCTACCAGAGCAGTCAACCCATGATTAATTATTGGACCACTTTTTCCAGGTCAGGTCTCACCAACAATTCCTACCTGATGTTTTATCTTCGTCTGCTCCAAATCATGGGTGGGAATTTCCCCCGCATCATTTGCCCTCCTAACTTTTATGCTGATTCACCAAAGTGAGACGAAACATTATTCTTTACCAGTAAGTTCTCTTTTTCTTCTACTTTGTTGCATAATTTCTTTAACGCATCGTGCCTTTTTGTACTCCCCCAAATCCTTGACTCTGATAATGGCCTCTACTTCGCTGCCAAGGCTAATTCATCATTGACACCTCTTTCCGAGAAGGTGTTAACAATTGGGGCTCGTGCATCTACTGAATATCCAGTGAGCTGGGGTGATCATAGGGCAAACAACATTAGAAACGTATGGCTTGAATCATTCCGTAACACATTCAAAATCCCTTCTTGGATTGAAATTAGGGTTCCTTCAGAAGGAGAATGCCCTTAGTAGCGGAATATTATGTCACTACTTTCACCGCAAGTGTACGGGTCAAGTTTTATAGAATAGTGAATGAGAAAAGTTGTCGTATCCACAGGGATTGGATTAGATGGTCGTGTACCACGATTATTATAATAGAACTTTATTTAGGCGATAAAAGTTAGATTTTTGTTTTTATAAATAATATACTAAATTAACAATTAATTAAACTCTAATACTAAATATGTTATATGGGAATAGATTATCTAGGGATTAACTTCGTTTACATATACGTGTTTGATCCAATCTAGTTTACATTAACGGTATTCAAATCTATCCGACAATCTAGGTATCAAAAACTCACTTACTACTTCTCCTGAGTATAAAATGAATGATTATACGACTTTTGCTCTTAACCCCTGCTTTGAACAAAAATAAATAAAAACAAATAAAAATGAATTAAAATATTACAAGAATACTCGAAAACTACCAAATTCAGTTTGGAAATAAATAGATAAATTTCACCTATCAAGTACCCCCACTTGGAATTTTGCTAGTTCTCGAGCAAAACACTCACGCAATAAAATAAACTACCACAATAATTAACAAATTTAGTTACTAAAAATCGAAAAACACGAACGAACTAAAAAATAACAACGTGTAAGTTTTGAAATTCATCTAACGACCAAAAACATTTCCCTCATCAGACCTCAATCATATCGATCAAGAGTAAAATGCACCATTTGGTCTAGAATTTCAACATTCAATACCATTAAGCGCCATTCTAGATCCTATTCAAGTGTGCGTGTGAAAACTCAATCATACAACCATCCACAAACCGGATTGGATTATCCACCAACAGAGTTCATGACTAAAACCAAAAAGGTATAGGAAATCCATATACCAGACAGGGTTCCACTCTCCACTTATATAGGTTTGGCAGTACAAAAAGATCAATACGACTTGGTTCAGTTTGGAACATTTGGCTAAGGGTATAACGAGAATATAAAACAGGTTAACGTTATTAACTGAACGATACCCAAGGCACAACGCCTGGCAAACAATCACTCTCGAACCCCCACAGATTAATTCGAAAGAACCCCGAACATATATTTAAGAACTTCGTACTCACTTTTCAAAAGAAATATAAATAGAACGATGCTTACATATCTTTTTTTTTTCTTTTTTCTTAACTTAGATTAGAATTATCACCTAAACTATAGAGGTTTGTTGGATAACTTAGATTGGTTTGACTTAGATTTTCACCAAATCTAAGTAGTCTTGAACAACCAGCCTATGTCCAAGAAATTGAGGGGCCTAGCCATAATTTAAGGCCCGAGAAGCCTTCCTAGAAATTGCCTATCAAATGGAAAAGGAAGGGAATTAAGACACTAAGGGCACAACCAACCGTTAACGAAACTAAACCAATTCGGCTCGCCACGTAATTAAGGAATTCAATGAGCATTGAATGCCCATCCCATAAAGAATTAAATGTATGGGATGAATAACAATACCATATTCAAGGTATCTATATATTTGGAGCAAAATATCTTAGAAACCAACTGAAAGCCTTGGATCGTAATGACCCGTTATCGAAACCAAACTAGATGAGTAGCCTCCAAGCAAAGCATTAAATTCACATCCCATAAATAATTAAATTCTTGGGATGACATGGAATTGGCTAGATTCAAAGGATCTAGATATTTTCACAAAAATATCTAAGGGTTACTATGAAACATGGAAACCAATCGACAGTTAGAAAGAAAGTTCACCTGATTCCATCCAAAATGAACTGAATGTGTGGCCTCTAAATCGTGACTCATCACTTTTAATTAAATGCAAAGTGACACCTAAGAATTAGATACAATGCACCTTGGGATCATTTATGACGACCAAACCGAAATAGTGTATCTAACCGATATTTACCCCCTAACCTGAACCAGATCCATCCCATCAAGTCATAGATGTACCCATGTGCAAGGAATTTCATTGGGGGGCGGTAATGATTGGCAAACATTGGTAATGATTTCCATGATTACTAAATCTTCAAAAATATTTGGTAATCATTACCAAATCATTGAGAATCTAGCCTTCTTCCCTAAATTCGTTCCAAACGAAATCAAACTAAGAGAATATATCAAGTCCCCTAGGCTAAACACCCCCCAAGAAAGAGACTGGATTGGCCTACGCATTCCCCAATGCGTAGGCCCCCAACCTATAAATAGGGGTGATGGGGTTCTTATTTTTTCATGTCTTAAAGGCCTAGCTTCTCTCTCTAAACTCAAGAAACTCTCTTGGGTCCTAGGCCTCTCAAGCGGATTTCTCACAAAACTCGTCGTTATTCTACCGAAATCTAGTCGTGGAAGGTATTCTTAAAGTTCTTAGAACAAGAACTTTAAGGATCGATGATCATCAATCAGCACCGAGCCAAGAGGAGCAAGGAGGGAAAGAGGTTAGCTACTTAGGGATGACTACATCCTCTACATAGGTTGTTGTTCTTGGGTTCTTGGCTAGGATCTCAAAAACTGCCACCACAGATCAACCATCGATCAAGGAGAAGGAGGTAAACACTTAGGTAAGACCACATCCCCTAAGTAGGTATGTTCCTATCAAACCCCCTATGATTCTTGGTTGATTTTGTGTATATTTCTTTGCATATAGTAGGATCATGTAAATAATGCACTTACTTTCATTGTTCTTAACACATAAAATACATAGAAGAATCAAACAAACCATAAAAACAACATAACAAGCTTTTGATTTTGTCAAGAACATCAAGCAAACACCTAACCTTAACTATAACAACCAAATTAGTGTTAAATCATACAAAAATCATTCAAAGCATCTCAAGTGCATTCAAAAACATGCCAAGACAATCAAAAATTTCAAATCATCCAACCACATGGTAAAACCACGTGAGGATTCGAACAAAACTACTATTCACACCGTGAGTTGTACATAGTCTACACGATATACCCCAAGAACATCGTATTTATTTTATTTTTTTGTTATACAAAACACACATATATAGATATATACCTATATACAACACCGACAGACCCTTGTGGCTAAGAACTCTAGATAAATGGAGGGCCTCTATTCCTTAAGGGATATGTGTGATTCTTCTTCAGAAACCTTTCTGTTTTCCTTAGTTACAAGTAGGACTAAAAAAAATATATAGTATTTATTTTTACTTTTAACTAACAACTCACACCAAACACTAAACTAACCAAAGCAAAGGAGTTTGTTTAAGGTTCTTGACAAAATTAAAAGGTCGTTACTCAAGTTATTCACAACAAAAACTAACTGATAATCAACCAAAACTTAAATAAAACTAACTCAGATTTAACTAAAACAATCCCAGTGATAGATGTAAATTACCTATCTATCTCCAAACCGAACATTGTTAGTTTTTGAGTACATTTAGTATGTTTTAGTACGTTTTAATATGTTTTTATTCTTTTTGTGTTAAAACAAATGTGTGGGGTGAAAAGGTAGGAAAACGGAGCACAAACGATCAAATCGTATCGAGAATGGTGGAAGAACGGTGGAAAAACAAGCAAGGTGGTAAAACAAGCAAGGTGGTAATATTTTGAAAAGAAGCCCACCGCCGCAGCAGTGAAAATATAGATAAGACCCTATCTTGCTAAACGTCCACCGTCGCGGCGGTGAAAATACAGGATGGTCACCAATTCCACCGACTCCTCCACCGCTGCGGCGATCACTAACCGACATACCCACCACCGCGGCAGTGAATCCCACTGCCGCGACGGTCTCTCTGCACACAAAATAGATATTTTTAGATATTTTTAGCCTTATAAAACCCCTCCTCTCCTCCTCTCTTCCAATTTAATCACCCCCTAAGGCCCTTAGAATATATTTAGGGTGAGTTTGAGGGATTGTTTAGGGAGAGCTCACAACCCAAGGTGGAAGAAGCAGAAAGAAGTGATCGTTCAATGGTTTTAGCGCCAAAAATTCAGATATCGGCTAAGTCGTTCATTTATTTTCATCATTTTCTTCATTTGGGTACTTGTTGAGTATGTTTACTCCATTTTACATTATATACATGGTTATGGCCAGTGGCTAAACTTAGGTCGTTTAGGGATTAACACTATATTTATGAATATGTTGTTTGATTAAGTTTATGTTTCGTTAGCGGTTATTCTTTGTTATTTTGATTGTGTTTATTGGTTTGTCATTATTATATGCTTAGATAGATATATTAAGAATACAGGGTTTGATATTCGGAAGAGGTAACACCAGATTTGGACTAGGTTTAACACAACACGACAATCCAATAACCCAGGAGGGAGTTGGAGAATGTGCAATCGATGACGTTGGGGTAAGACTCATGTGACCTAGGGTCGTTAAGACATTGAGACGGACTTCTTCGTTGACACAAAGTCGCGTATTTCCTCATATTACACTCGGGAGAGGTGGCGGGGGAGTTTACGAACTGAGATTATCGGATAAGTCGAACGCCGTTAACGTGAACTAAAACAAGATCGAACATGTATTCATAAACGAAGTTAATCCCTAGACAATCTATTCTCTCAAAACTATCTCAATATATTATTAGTATAGTTAAATTAATATTTTAGTATTAGTATTTAATTATTTATTCCATTTATTTTTGCCTAGATAAAATTAGGTTATGATAATCGCGGTAATCGAAAATAATCACAACCAATCCCCATGAACATGATATCCTTACTCTCCCCAACTATACTAAAACTTGACACATACACTTGTGGTGTAAGTGGCGATGCATAATTGTGGCCACCAAGTTTTTGGCACCGTTGCCTGGGATTGTGTGTTTTTATTATTATTGATATTGTGAGTAAATGACCCAATTTTACTTTAGGCATTTTTAGTGTTTATAATTTTTATTTGTAGTTTTGTTTTTTATTTCTCTTGTAGGCTACTCGACGATGTAGATCAACGAGTATTGATGCAATTCTTTCAACGGGATTCTGATCCGTTTTATAATGCTTGGGATCGATACAAGGAATTGTTGTTTCGATTTCCAAACCATGATCTCCCGAGGGAATGTCAGCTCTTTAATTTCTTCGACGGGTTACAAGCTACAACCAGAATATCGGTGGAAGGAGGAAATGGTACCCCGTCTTTTAACGACCTAACCGCGGATGAAGCCATTTGGTCGTTGGAGAAAATGGCGGCCTATGATTATCAAAGTTGGAATAATTCATCGAGCCACCAAAGCTTAGAGAATTTTTCCAACACCTCTGTGCCATGGATTGACATTCCGGATCATGACGAGGAGTCTTCCCCAAATCTGGAATAAACACTCACCACTGTTATAGGGGAGACTCAGAGATTATTGAGGGAGATTCATGACCGAATCAACGAGCATGAGGATCATCTTGATCATATCAAGATGATCTGTGCCAACATTGATGAGAACGTAACGTCTTTGCAGATGCAAATCGGTCATCTTCTTTGCTTTGTTGAGGCCGAGACAGAAGTGGTGGCACTGAGAAGCAAACAAGCCGAATCTAATTATGAAAGCCACCGTAAGGAACCAGAGACGAGCGGAAGGGGCTTGGGGGAATATGTTGAAGATTCGAATAAAGAGGAGACCCAAGTGTGGTTCGGCGATGAAAATTCACATATTAATCATTGTGAATTTTCATTGTTTGAATTCCATCTCGTGACGCTGTAGTCGATCCAAGATGATCACATCTATGAGGATCCGATGTGGCTCACTTGTCCTTCTTCGCCGACAGCAATGACCTTTCATGCTCACCAAGTACATGAGCCGATGGGGCATGCTGTTGAAAGCTCGAGCCATCCAAAGCAACATCTCACCAAGCTTGAGGGCGTGCACAATCCAGACCCGTACATAGAGTTATTTGACATATACTATGGGCGAAAGCCATTCTTTGATGATAACTTTGGCGTGTCGGGCTGACAACTATAAACCAAGCGCTTCTTGGGAGGCAACCCAAGGAAAAATAAGATAGATCCATCACCGCCGATTTAATTCGGAGGAGAGATTCTCTCACCTCTCAGGTACGTGTTCTAAACCCCTGTCTTCATTATCATGCTATAAACTGTCATTGGGATCGCGGATAGGGTTGTTGTGATCATTACCTATTTAAGTTGGTGGTGATGTGTAGTATATTTAGTATATGTTTTAGTTGTAGTTTATGTTTTACTGTTTTTATCGTGTGCATGTTTGTTTAGGGTAGTTATTATTTTGTGCTGAGTTTTGACGTCATCTGGGCCATTACTCGATGATGAGTCTGTCCCCTGGTTATTTATTGAGGTCGAGCGTAAAGCTCATGCTTGTATGTTCTGTGTACTCAACGTTATGTTTTAGTAATAGTTTTATAGATCCCACTTTTACGAGCATGAAAACTCATTATATAACTGTCTAATTGATTTGAAAACGATTATCTATCACCTAAATTCATGACATTAGGGTTTGTAGAACTTGATTCGGGAGAAATTCGAGGCGGAATCCTAGGCGAGGTGGTTTGGAAGACATGATTTAGGCATTCATTTTCTTGCTTCAGCCTTTTAAGCTTACCTTGATATATTATTATCTATCGTTACCCTGTCGAAACCCAATAGTCGTTTCAATTCTGAATCACATAACCAAAGGCACAATTTTGAGTAAATCAAGCTAGCAGTTGCAAATGCTACTTAATGTGAGCGGTTGGGTTTTGGGTGAACTTTTGATTGATTTGGTATTTGATTACTCACTTGTCATTTTTGTTCGTTTTTCACACACCCCTTCAATTGTAACAATCGAATAAGTTTGGGGGTGTGTTCGTTGAAAAAAAAAACAAAGAATCAAGTGTACATACGCTTTATTTCCGTTTCTTTTTGACAAGTGAGTACGTCGGTCTTAATAGATTGTTCAGGGTTATTTCAATTTATCTGTAGGGGTTCAAGTGTGAGTGTGACAAGCAATGTGCCTTGGTTGATGTTAAGTTAACAACGTTAACCAGATTTCTTTTCCAATTTACCCTAGGCCATCTGTCCTAAACCGAACCAAGACCTAATGATCTCCTTGAACTTCCAATCCTACATTAGTGGATAATAGATCCCAGGTCAAGCCTATGGATTCCCTATACCTTTAGTTTTTTTTTGTCATGCGCTTATATGGTGGATAATCCAATCTGACTAATGGATTGTTATATATTTGAGTTTTAAACACACACACACTTTAGTAGTATCTATAACGACGCTTACTATTATAAATGTTAAAATTCTAGAACACTACATTGTGTGTTTTTATGCTTGAACTCGATAGGATTGGGGGCCGATGAGGGATAATTCATTTGGCCGGTAGATGATACTCAAAACTTGCACATATTTCTTTTTCCTACTTTTCATTTTTAGTTTTTAGTTGTATTGATTGGACACTTTATTGTGTGGGTATTTTGCTCGAGGACTTCCAAAATACCGAGTTTGGGGGTATTTCATAGGTGTAAATTACTAATCTATTTCCAAACTGAACATTGTTAGTTTTCGAGTACGTTTAGTACATTTTAGTATGTTTTAATATGTTTATATTCTTTTTGTATTAAAATAGGTGTTTGGGGTAAAAAGGTAGGAAAACGGAGCATAAACGATCAAATCGTATTCAGAATGTTGGAAAAATGGGTGAAAAACAAGCAAGGTGGGAATATTTTGAAAAGAAGCCCACCGTCGCGGCATCCAGACCTCCGCCGCGGTGGTGAAAATACAGAGAAGATCCTATCTTGCTGAACATCCACCATTGCAGCGGTGACAATATAGGATGGTCACCAATTCCACCGCCTCCTCAACCACTGCGGCGATCACTAACTGACATACCCACTGCCGCAGTGGTCTCTCTGCACACAAAAATAGATATTTTTAGATATTTTAAGCCCTATAAAACCCCTCATCTCCTCCTCTCTTCAAATTTAATCACCCCCTAAGGCCCTTAGAATATATTTAGGGTGCGTTTGAGGGATTTTTGAGGGAGAGCTCACAATCCAAGGTGGAAGAAGAAGAAGGGAGTGATCGTTCAACGGTTTTAGCGCCAAAACTTCGGATATTGGCTAAGTCATTCATTACTTTTCTTTCTTTTCTTCATTTTGGTAGTAGTTGAGTATGTTTAGTCTATTTTACATTGTATACATGGTTATGGCCAGTGGCTAAACATAGGTTGTTTAGGGATTAATACTATATTTATGAATATGATGTTAGATTGAGTTTATGTTTCATTACTGGTTGTTCTTCGTTATTTTGATTGTGTTTATCAGTTTGTCATGATTATATGCTTATATAGATATGTTGAGAATACAGGGTTTGACACTCAAGAGAGGTAACCCCGAATTCAAACTAGGTTAAACACAACACGACGATCTAATAACCCGAGAAGGAGTTGGAGAATGTGCAATCGATGATGTTGGGGAAAGACTCACGTGACCTAGGGTCGTTAAGATTTTGAGGGGGACTTCTTCGTTGACACGAAGTCGCGTATTCTCTCGTCTTACACTCAGGAGAGGTGGCGGGGGAGTTTACAAATTAAGATGTCGGATAAGTTGAACGCCGTTAACGTGAACTAAAACGGTATCGAACACGTATTCGTAAACGAAGTTAATCCCTAGACAATCTATTCTCTCAAAACTATCTCAATATAGTATTAGTATAGTTAAATTAGTATTTTAGTATTAGTATTTAATTATATTCCATTTATTTTAGCCTAGATAAAATTAGGTTATGATAATCGCGGTAATCGATAATAATCACAACCAATCCCCATGAACACAATACCCCTACTCTCTCCAACTATACTAAAACTTGACATGTACACTTACGGTGTAAGTGGCGATGCGTAATTGCAGCTACCACCCAGCTTTTTCAAACATAATCAGACAGAACTAAGTTCAACCTAATCTTTGGTAACTACCCAAAGTATGTAGGCAACCCATAAGGGTTCATTCACTCCTATAATAATAAACCATTCCTTAGTCCTAAGGTGACCCTAACTCCTAAGGTTGTGGATAAGACAAAAACTGCAAGTCACCTATGTTCGCCCAGTAGAATACCCAAGAAGAGGGGCGAATTAGGTAATTAAAAATATCAAAGAGAAAATACTTCAATAAATCAAATAATTAATTTTAATCCTAAATTAATTATTATATTTATATCACAACGGAATTATCAAATTAACTAAGTGCACACCAAACAACAATAATAAAATAAAGATTGTTGCACACCAGAAATTTATACTGGTTCACCAAGCTACTCTTAGCTAATCCAGTCCTCCGAGCCCCCACAGAGAGTCGCACCCACTAATACTCAATATCCTTTTAAAGGTAGGAACCATACCCTCACAACGATTCCTTTACAGGCTCATAATCAACCTTTACAAAATCCTTTTCACAGGCTAAGGAATAAGCTCTACTTTTTACAAGTTAAAGAATAACCAATATTGTTTTTTAACACAATGGAAACAGAATCAAACCCTCACCAACACTCTAAATATCCTTTTACCCGATAAGGATTGAAACGTTATAAAATTCACACAAATAAATTTTATCTAGGAAGAATTACTACCTCAATCTCTTTATAGGAAGAGACTGAAACCAGCTACCCTTTGATTAAATACCCCCAACAGTATTTAATCCATCACACTACTCACAAATATAAATTGATAAGAAAATTATCTCACTCGGAGCTTCTACCACCACAGATAAATTAAAACTCGATGAATATCCCAAAACTAGGGATAGAAATGTGAGATACTCAAAATTTTGATTTTTAACAAAAGATAGGTAACACGTAATTTAGCACGTAATCAGATTCAAGAAATTATTTATAAAATATTTTCTTCAATAAAAATCAGAAATAATTTCTAAAGATCAATTTCCAAACATTAAACAAGCAATACAATATAGAAAGTAATGAGAAAGATCTTACCCAGAATCCACCGAAAAAATAATTAGAGCGTAGTTGCTTTAGATTCGGTAATAACAATGATCAACAACCAATGATTATCAAGATTATCTCTTAGAATAGCTCTCACATAAACTTAGTATGATATCTCTTAGAAAAACGCAATATGATCTCTTGATCTCTTAATCTCTCTTAGCCACTCTTAAGGATATCAAAAACGCAGGTCTATATATATGGGATATAAATCACCTCTCTAACGACTAGTTCCCATATATCGTGACACTTAAATGCTCTCTTAGACCCCTTATATCATTATGACTTCACTTTGGTTCAATTCACTTAATTATAGGTTTTAAATCTCTCAATTGAGTCCCCCAAATATTCCGCAATCTCAATTAAATAAAATAGAAACAATTTTATGTACCAAATTGAGAAACATTAAAACTTAATAAACCAAATCAATAGGAATTAAATAATAGGTGTACTATATCTTAAATATCATAAAATCCCTAAAATCTCTCATAAATCCCCACAAAAAATGACTACTTTTAGATATGAATTCGGAATCCTCAATATCTTGAAACTGCGCCATCAGTCGACCAACCAGTCGACCGCTCGATTTAGGATGTAGCCAAGCCAAAGATTATGTACCCATCGGTCGACCTATCTATCGACTTAGAGATTCTCATTTTCCTTCACCAGTCGACCTACCTATTGATTTAGAGATTCAGAGAGTTCCATTTCTCTTCACCGGTCGACCTACCTATCGACTGAGAAATACAGAGAGTTTCACCTATTTTGTGCAGTCGACTGACTAGTCGACTTATGCATGATGGATCTCTTTTCTAAACTCGTTTTTAATATATTCTCATTTACGTTTTTGCCCCTTTAACCATTTTCTTTTCTTAAATAGCTCTACTAAATACTTAACTCCAATTTTAATCAATTATAAATATTTCTTTTTCAATTACACATAGGAGCAAATAATGTAACTAATTAGGATCCTATTAAAAACACACATATTTATTAAAATTATTTAAAAATATTTTTGTATCGTGTGTGATCCTAATTGGGATATTAAGAGTTGAAATTTAAACCTGAGTTGTTTTCTCCAAGTTCTTCAAATTCTTTAACCTCTTAATTCCTTCATCATCTTTATCATCAAATCTTCATCATTCAGAACTAATAAACTGAAACACTTAAACAAATTGTTAGTTCCACCAAAAATATCAACGTTTAATTGTCCATCAAAATCTTAGGATCAACAATCTCCCTTTTTTTTATGATGACAATTAACTTTGATGTTTTCTTCAAAACAATAATATCACGACACTCCCCCTGAATCTGAGGACGAGTTTTATAACGCTTTTAAGCATAAGAATGAAGATTTTAAAAAAAATGATCAATAAAGCACAAATATAAAAATTAAACTCCCCCTTAAGATATTTAATAAAACATCAACTAATTCTACCACTTTATCATATTCAAAAACAAAATTTAGGGAAGAGAGAACACATAATAATTCTGCTCTAGACAAATATCATTATGCCTAGTCATACCCAAACTACAAATAATTTTCACAAACTGATCTTCCGCTAGTGGTTTGGTAAAAATATCAGCAAGTTAGTCGGACGTATCAATATACTCAATAACAATATCCCTTTTCTGAATGTGATCACGAATAAAGTGATGTCGAATCTCTATGTGCTTATTTACTGAGTTCTGTGTAGGATTCTTACTTAAACAAAATAGCACTTTTATTATCACAAAAGATCGGGACCTCCTCCATACAAATTCCAAAGTCATTTAACTGTTGCTTAATATATAAGATTTGAGCACAACAGTTACCAGTTTCCATATATTCAGCCTCAGTAGTGGATAAGGCTATTGAATTCTATTTCTTGCTTGACCAAGAAATCAAAGCATGTCCTAACAAATGACATAACCCACTTGTGCTTTTTTACTCAACTTTGCAACCGGAAAAATCAGCGTCGAAGTAACTTACCAATTTAAAATTACTCCCCCTAGGATACCATAATCTGAGGTCAGTCGTCCCCTTTAAGTATCAAAAAATTCGCTTAACCGCAGTCAAGTGCGATTCTTTAGGACAAGACTGAAATCTAGCACAAAGACAAATACTATACATAATGTTAGGTCTACTAGCAGTTAAATACAATAGACTATCAATCATACCTCGATACATTTTTTCATTAACGCTTTTACCCGTATTATCTTTTTCTATTTTTGTTTCCCTTTCCATGGGAGTTTTATATTCTTTAGCACCTTCCAAACCATATTTCTTTAACAGCTCCTTGGTGTATTTAGCTTGGTTTATAAATATTCCCTCTTTGGTTTGCATAATTTGCAATCTAAGAAAGAAATCCAGCTCTCCCATCATGCTCATTTAAAATTCCACCTGAATTATCTTAGCAAACTCATGGCAAAGATCCTCATTAGTAGATCCAAAAATAATATCATCCACATACACTTGTACTAATATGATATCAGAATCAGTTTGCTTCACAAACAAAGTTATATCACAAATACCCCTTCAAAAACCATTTTCGATCAAATATCGGCTAAGTCTCTCATACCAAGCTCTAGGAGCTTGTTTGAGCCCATACAAAGCCTTACGAAGTTTAAATACGTGATCAGGAAATTTATCACTTTCAAATCCTAGGGGTTGTTCCACATAAACTTATTTAGCTAGAAATCCATTTAGAAATGCACTCTTTATATCCATTTGATATAGCTTAAAACTACGTAAATATATAAAAGCGAGTAGCATTCTAATTACTTCTAGTCTAGCAACAGGAGCATAGGTTTCATCATAATCAATTCCTTCCTCTTGATTATAGTCCTTTGCCACTAATCTTGCTTTGTTTCTAATTACCATACTAGATTCATCCTTTTTATTTCTAAAAACCCATTTAGTACCAATAATTGGATGAAAATCCAGTCTCAAAACAAGACACCATACTTTATTCCGCTCAAATTGCACTAACTCATCTTGCATTGTAGAAATCCAAGATTCAGCAATTAATGCCTCATTTATATTTTTAGGCTCAATTTGAGATAAGAAAGCAAGATTAATTATATCCCTAAGAGAAGAACGAGTACTTACACCTCTTTCAAAATTACCGATGATTTCTTTAATCGAATGTCCTAGTACTATCTTTATAGCTCTTAGTAAATTCAAATCTTTTTTCTTAGGTTCCTCCTCTTGTTGGGACACTTCAGGTACATTATCACCTTGATTTTGATTATTTAAAATACCTACATCATCATTATCCAAAACCTTTCTCAACAAGAATGGATCAGCTTCCTCAAAAACGACATGCAATGTTTCTTCTACTACTAATGTACGTTTATTATAAACTCTATAAGTCTTATTGTTAGTAGCATATCCAAGAAAGAAATCATAATCAGATTTAGCATCAAATTTACCATGATTATCTTTTCCATTCAAGATAAAACACTTACATCCAAAAACTTTAAAATCGGAAATATTAGTAGTCTTACCATTCCAGATTTCATATGGGATTTGGTTAAACCCTCTATGAATTGATACTCGATTTACTACATGACAAGCTGTACTTACTACTTCAACCCAGAAGTAGGTTGGCAATCAATTTTCAACAGGCATTGTTCTGGCCATCTCCTGAAGCGTCTTGTTCTTCCTTTCCACTACACCATTTTGTTACGGTGATCTTGGTGTAGAGAAGTTATGAGCATAACCATGCTCATGACAATAACTTACCACATCATCATTCTTAAACTCTCCTCCTCTGAGTTTTGTGTTCATCTGGGCTGTCACCCGATGATGATAATTACCCCTGGTTGTTTTCGAGGTCAAGGGTAATACCCATGCATGTGTGATTCTGTGTGATTAACTTTGTCTTTTGGTTAAAATTATTGTAGATCCTAATTTGCACGGGCACATAGTCTCAATGCATTTCTATTCAATTGACTTGAGGATGATTATCGATTAGCCAAATTCATGACACATTAAGGATTCTAGAACTTGATTAAAGGGAAGCTTGAGGCGAAATCCTAGGCGAGGTAGTTCAGGAGACATGATTTAGGCAATCATTATGCCGCATGAGCATTTTTAAGCCTACCCTGTTAAATGTTTATCCCTCATTACCCTGTCGAATCCTAAATGCAAATTCAATTCAGAACACATAAACTAATACCATAGCCAGTGGATCTTTTTCCAAACCTAAATCGCTGAATTTAAAGGTATATTAGAGTGAATCAAGTTAGCAATTGTAAATGCTACTTGATGTGAGCGGTTGGGTTTAGGGAGAACTTCTATTTGGTTCGGTATTTGAGTACTCACTTGTCATTTTTCATTTGTATTTCACACACCCCTTAAATTGTGACAATCAAATAAGTTTGGGGGTGTGTTTGTTAAAAACAAAAAAGAAACAAATGTAAATACGATTTTTATTTTCATTTCTTTTGATAAGTTAGTACGTTGGTCTTAAGTTGATTGTTCGGAAGTGTTTCCAATTTTTATATGGGGGTTCGAGAGTGAATGTGCCAAGCGTTAAGCCTTAAGTAACGTTAAGTTAACAATGTTAACCCGTTTGTCTATTCCGAAATACCCTTGGCCAAATATTCCTTAACCGAACCAAGTCCTAATGATCTTTATGAACTATTTAACCTACATTAGTGGAGAGTAGACCCCAATCTGACATATGGAAATCCTAGTTTTTTATGGTCTAACTCATGAATTTCGTTGGGGGATAATCCAATCCTATTGTTGTATAGTTATATTATTGAGTCTTGCACAAACACGTTTATAGGATCTAGAATAGCGTTCGCCATTATTGCATGTCGAAATTCTAGAACCACATGAGGTGTGTTACCACCTGAACATGAAATAATTGGCGATTGCTGAGGGAATAATAAATAGGTCGTTAGAAGGATTCCAAACTCGCATGTATTTATGTTTAGATTGTTTTCAGGTTGTTTGTCATTTAATTTCGTTTTGTATTTTTCATTTTAGTGTATGTGTTTGGCTCGAGGACTAGCCAAATTCTAAGTTTGGGGGTATTTGATAGGTGTGATCTACCTATCTATTTCCAAATTGAATTAAGTTAGTTTTCGAGCGTTTATATAGTATTTTATTATGTTTTAATTAGTTTTATTTCTTTTTGTATAAATCAGGTGTGTGGGGAAAAATGATAGGAAACTGGAGCGAAAACGATGAGATTAAACCAAAAGCAGACGAAGTTATGGTAGATAAACAAGCTCGGAGGCAAAATTGTGAAACAGGCCCACCGCCTAGGCGTCCAGACCATCGCCTAGGCAGTGAAGATGCTAAGAATGACAAAAGGCTACTGACAGCCCACTTCCTAGGTGGGAAATTCCTCCGCCTAGGCGGAAACCCCAGCAGAAACATTTCCAAGTCCACCGCCTACTTCTTCGCCTAGGCGGTCACCAAACCTGCAAAGCTAATACAGGTGCTGTAACTTCAAGGCTATTTTGGACTATGATGAAACCCAATTTTGGAAACACTCAAAACATGGAAGTTGTATATATTTTTCTTAGCTTTCCAAAGGTTTTTGAATCACCTCAATTGGAGTTTAGATGAAGAAGTTGCAGTCAAAACAAAATGCAAACCTGCAGTTCCTCAGCCTAGGTGGAAATTCCACCGCCTAGGCGGAAAAATGGCAGAAAGTTAACCGACCTACTTGCGCCTAGGCCGAAATTCCTTCGCCTAGGCGAAAACCCCTGACACAGCCTTGATATTTTTTGAGATATTTTGGCTATAAATACCATTCCCTCTCCCCTCCTTGTGAACCCCCGGCCATTTGAGCACCTTAAGCTCTATTTAGAATAGGGTTTAGGAGATTTAGAGGTAGAGATCACATCCAAAAGTGGAGAAGACGGCAAATCAATCGTTGAGGGTTTTTAGTGGTTTATCTTCAGACGAGGCTAAGTTCTTTGATTGTTTTTCCTTATTTCTTTAACTTAGGATATTGTGAGCATGTTTAGCTTAATTTCATTGTTTATATGGTTATGACCATGAGTTAAATATGGATTGTAGTAGGGATTAACACTATATTTATAAATATGTTCGTTTGGATGATTTCAGTGTTGCGTTTATGTTTGTTCTTCGTAGTTTGATTGTGTTTATCGTATTGTTTGTTTACCATACTTAGTTAGATAAATGGAGAATACGGGGTTTTGACAAACCACAGATTCGGATTTGGGTAAACAAACGCCATGATTTTATAACCCAGTCAGGGTTTGAATCGTGGACAATCGATGACGTTGGGGTAAGACTCACGTGACCTAGGGTTGTTAAGACGTTGAGGGGGACTTCTTCGTTGACTTTAAGTTGCGTTATATCCCCCATATTACACTTGGGAGAGGTGGCGAGGGAGTTTTAGAATAGAGATTGTCGATAGGGTAAATACAATGCGATGATCCAATAACCCGGGAGGGAGTTGGATTATGTGCAATCAATAACGCTGGGCGAGACTTACGTGACCTAGGGTCGTTAAGATGTTGAGAGGGACTTCTTCATTCACTCGAAGTCATGTATTCCCCCGTCTTACACTTGGGAGAGGTGGCGGTGGAGTTTACGTATCGAGATTGTCAAATTGGTCGAACACCGTAAACACGAGTAAATCGAGATCGAACACGTATTTGTAAACACGTTGATCCCTAGGCATTTCTTCACCCTAAAACATATTAGCATATTAGTGTAGTTAATTTAGGATATATTAGTATTAGATTAATTAATTAAATATATTTATTTTTCGCATAGATAAAGTTAGGTCACGACAAACGCGTATTCGATAGTAACGACACCAATTCCTGTAGATACGATAACCCGATCTTAACGATCACACTATACTAAAACTTAGATCTCGTATACTTGTGAATATAAGTAGCGGCGTATTTTACGCCCTACCAAGTTTTTTTGGTAGCGCGTAAAATATGCCGCTACTTACTCTCGCAAGTATACGAGGTCTAAGTTTTAATATAGTGGATCTTTGAAGATCAGATATCATTCCCACAGGGAAAGTGTGAATAATTGATTACTGCAATTTACAAAATCTCATATTATCCTAACAATTCAATTAATATTTAAATTAAACTAATATAAACTACTCGTAAAGATTAATTCTAATTACACTAATTAACTAGGGATCGATTTCATTCACTTAGTACCTATTTGGATTAGTTTAGTTATCAATAATGGTTGTTATCACATCCAACAATCTCGGTATCTATAACTCACTCGCTCCCTCTTCCGAGTGAAAAGCGAGCAAACACATGACTTCGCGTTGATGCTGAAGTCCCCCTCGAATGCCTTTCCGAACACATAGTCACGTGAATCTTGACCCAACCTCATGGATTGCACACAATCCTACTCCCTCCCGGGTTATTGGATCATCGCACGAATTGAAGTCGGCTTCATCATTTTGGACTAGGGATAAACACAACGCGACGATCCAATAACCCAGGAGGGAGTTGGATTGTGTGCAATCCATGAGGTTGGGTCAAGACTCACATGGCTATGTGTTTGGAAAGGCATTTGAGGGGGACTTCGGCGTCAACGCGAAGTCATGTATTCGCTCGTTTTTCACTCGGAAGAGGGAGCGAGTAAGTTATAGATACCAAGATTGTTGTATGTGATAATAACTGTTATTGATAACTAAACTAATCCACATAGGTACTAAGTGAATGAAATCGATCCCTAGTTAATTAATGTAATTAGAATTAATCCTTAGGAGTAGTTTAAATTAGTTTAATTTAAATATTAATTGAATCATTAGGATAATATGAGACTACATAAATTACGGTAATCAATTATTCACACTTTTCCTGTGGGAACGATATCCGATCTTCAAAGATCCACTATATTAAAACTTATACCTCTTATACTTGCGAGAGTAAGTAGTGGCGTATTTTACGCGCTACCAGTAGAAAATCCTAACGGGTTCAATTATCAAAATTCAAACTCATCAAAGCCTAGGAAGTATGTGTCAGCTTGATTCCTGACAACACCCCGAATATGTAGGAAACCCTCGTGGGTTTGGTTGACAAATTCACACTCATCAAAAAAACCATAAGAACTACATGTCAGCTTGATTCCCGGTAATGCCCAAGATATGTAGGAAGCCCTCGCAGGTTCGGTTGACAGAAATATAGTTATGTGAGATGAACTATGTACTGACTTGATTCTCAGTTATCTAAGATACATAGGCAACCTTTACAAGGTTCGATAGCACCCTTTAAGCTATAAACTATTCATATGCATTGAGATAAGTGTTAATCAAATTCCAGGTACAAAACAAGAATACCCTGTAGCGTTTTGACCAGATCCTTGGTAGATCACCAAGGAACGTAAGAAACCTAAGTGGGTTCAGTTGAAATAAAATATGAAACGAGTATCATCTTTGTGACACTCTCTCAGCCCTAGACTAGGGCGCATCTCTAGGAATAGTCCATTGACTCTCATGAGAAAAAAAAAATGCACTATCTTTGTTTACCAAACAATAGATGATGCTTAAACAGGAAATTAGCGTCCAACCTGACTCTTGACATAACCCGAGACATGTATGAAACCTTCTCCTATCACCATTGACAAAAATCTCATGTCAATTGGGACTAAATCATGTCATCAACACTAAAAATCCCTATGAAGTCACATTAAACAATAGAATCCCCACAAAGATTCTCAATGAAGAATCTCCCAATAAATTAGAATTGTACCATACCAAACATGACAAGAACCCACCAATTTGGATCTAACCATACTAAACTTAACCACCCAAGGAAGAATTACGTGTCGACCTAAGTTTTGGTAAGCACCAGGATATGCAAAACCTTTACGGATTAGGTCGTCACCTTAAACAAAAATTTTCCATTCCCAACAGACTACGCCTCGACCTATCCTTGGTAAACTAGCAAGGTACATAGGCCCAATGTCAATCCGGTCAAAAACAAAGAGATATCAGCAATCACGACATTCTCTCACCCTTGTATTAGGGTGCATCTCCCTATAAGTCCCTTGACTTCCTTGAGAAGCTAACTACCAATTATTTTGTTAGTAGACAACAAAAGATACTTGTGCTTGAACTACGTGTCGACCTGATCCTAGGTAGATTACCACGGTACGTAGGAAGCCCTTCCGGTTCGGTTTTAAAATCTGAGATAGCGCAGCGAGGGCCGAACTATATTTCGACTAGATTTTTTACCTAGGAACTCAATATATATAGGTAACCCAGGTGGGTTTCAGCCATCCGGTAATTACCATCCAAAATAAGTAATCCAATAATACATAAACAACATAATGGGGGTTTCCAGACTAAAACTAACACTATAAATCTCGCGCTTAGTTCAGCATACAGAGGTGACCTATGTGGGCTCTGCCACATCCTAAGAATGCTCAGGATATAGTCCCACTCCCCAACTAGAGTTGGGGCACATTATATCCGGTTTCTCCATTGAGAATCTCTAATTAGACTCACCCTAGCTAGATTCGGGGCACATTATCTTTGATTTCTCCGTTGAGACTCTATGATAAGAGTCACCCACTAGAGCTGGGGCACATTATATCAAATCTTCTCCCTATGGAGTTTCTTGATATAAGACTTGCACCAATCCCAATCATAATCAATGAAAAAATTATAAATAAATAAATAAAAAACTATAATCTCAGGAAATGAACAAACATTGTCAAGCCCTAGTCTACGACTGGGCCACATTTTACTTGAGTTTAAATTTTCCCCAGGAAGTATTCTAGTCCTGTCAGGAAATCCCAGGTGGGATGTAGCCAAGAAACTCCACTAAGTGTTGAGTTCCCCTAGGGTCTTCACCTGCAACGAATTCTCTTAGTCTTTTTTAATCTTGCATTGATATAACGACCTAGGAATCAATTTCCCTAACCAAGAACCTGTTCCCCCCAAGTATTAATCCACATCACGAGTTTGAACTACATTTGACCTGATTCTCAGTTAAGTCTAAGATATGCAGGCATACTCATGGGGGTTCGGTCAAGCCACCATGAAGATCAATCGTCGACCTCAATCTCACACTAACTAGACACTCCGGAATTGGCTTCTCTAACCTAGAACCATTCCACCCAATCTTGATTTACTTTACATATCAGAACTACATGTGACCTTATTCTCATTAATTTGAGATATGTAGAAGAACTCTCTGAGTACAGTCACAACCAGGAGCTGTTTGACCGAGTGTCATTGTCCCCGCGTCCTATAAGATAGACGTGTGTCATATTTTAGGGATATAATAGTATATTCATCGGTAGGAATTGGACAGAGTGTTGTACTCACCCAGAACATTCCTCACAAAATACTGATCTACAATCAGCAAACCAACTTAATTCCTCAAAGCAACCAATCTTTATTTTCAGTAATAGAAGCAATCTCTATCTTAAGTGATAGAACCAATCCCTAATTTCAATGATAGAAACAATCCCTATCTTCCATGATAGAAGCAATCTCTATCTTCCATCATAGAAGCAATCCTTATCTCCTCTAATAAAAGCAATCCCTATCTTCAGTGATAAAAACAATCCCTATCTTTAGTGATAGAAGAAATTCCTATCTTTAGGGGGGAAAAAATCCCTATATTCCATGATAGAAGCAATCCCTATCTTCTCTAATAAAATAAATCCCTATCTTCAGTGATAAAAACAATCTTATCTTCAGTGATAGAAGAATTCCCTTTCTCCCATGATAGAAACAATCCCTATCTTCCGTGATAGATGCAATCCTTATCTTTAATAATATAAGTAATCTCTCTCTTTTATGATAGAAGCAATCCCTATCCTCAGTGACAGAAGCAATCCATATCTTAAGTGATAGAAGCAATCCCTATCTTCCATGACAAAAACAATCCATATCTTCCATGATAGAAGCAATACCTATATTCTATGGAAGAAGCAATCCCTATGTCATGCGATAGAAGCAATCCCTATGTTTTATGAATGAAGCAATCCCTATTTTTATTGATTGAAGATGTTGATCCTAAGATTTTGATGAACCATTAAGTATTGATGTTTTGGTGGAACTAATGTTTGATCAAGTGTTTCAGCGATTTAAAGTTCCAGTAATGAAGATGTCAAATTGAATGGATGCTAAATGAAGATATCAAGATAATGAAGAAGTATTAAGAGTTTGAAGAAATTAGGGAAAACAACCCAGATAAATATTAACTCTTAATATCCTATTTAGGAACACACACATGGTAAAAAATGAATTTTATCTTTTATGCGTGTTTTCATTAAGTATGATTATTTTCTCCTATACGAATTGGAAACAAATATTTTTGAATGACAAAAATGAAATATAAGAATATTAGTGGAGCTTATTTAAACACAAAAATGGATAAAGGGGCTAAATCATAAAAGAAAGTGAGTTAAAAATGAGATCAAAAAGAGATTCAGAAGGAGATAGTCGACTGAGGAGTCGACCAGAGAAAGAAGTTGAAACATCTTGAATTAAAGAGTCGACCAACAGTTCAATTAGTGAAAACAACTTAACTCTTTAAATCTGCGAGTCGACCGGTGGAAGCATGATAAACTCTCTAAATCTGTGAGTCAATCGGGCAGTCGACCTATGCTCGCTGTGGCGATGGTTTGGCTGCAAGCAGAGTTGGGTAGTCGACCGAATGTGCAATTTCAAGATATAGTTTGATTCGAGTTTAAATCCAAAAGTAGCCATTTTTTATTAGGATTTGAGAGAGATTTAAGGGATATTCTCTATATTTAAGATATGATTCATATACTAATTAAATCCTTTCAATATGGTTCATTAAATATTAATGTTTCTCAATTTGGTACTTGAAATAGATTCTATACTTATTTATTTTGATTGAGAAAAACTTTGGGAGTTTAATTGGAACATTCGAAAGATGTTTTTAAGTGAAATTGAACCTAAATGAAATCCTTATGTTATAAGGGGTCTATAAGAGCTTTTTATTGTCATGACACTTGTAAACTAGCCTTTAGAATACTAATTACATAGTCCTTTAAATAGACCTGCGAATTTTATTAGAAAAGCTAATCATTCTAAGAGAGTTAATCATTCATATCATTTTGAGAGAGTTTTTATAAGAGTTAGTATTCTTCGATATTGTGAGCTTTTCTATGAGTGATTCTATGAATCAATTGCGATCTATTCTTGCTGATACCGGATTTGAAGCTAGATTGTTCTAATCATTAATTCTGTGGATTCCGGGTGAGATCTTTCCATATTTTTTATTGTTTATTATTTTATTTTGGAAATTTATGATAGAAATTATTTTTAATTTTTGAAGAAAATATTCTTTCAAATAATTTCTTGAATCTAATTACGTGCTCTAATTTGCTACCTATATCTTGTTAAAATCAGATTTATGTATCTCACATATTTCTATCACTAGTTAGGATATTAATTGAGTTTTTATTTATATGAGATGGTAGAAGCTCCGAGTGAGATTTATTACTTATCAATTTTTGAATTGGTGAGTTGTGACGGATTAAATATCATTGGGGATATTTAATCAAGGGTATCTGGGTTTCAGTCTCTTCCTGTAAAGAGATTGAGGTAGTGATTCTTTCGGAATAAGAATTGTATTTTTTGAGTGATTTTATAACGGTTCAATCCTTACCGGGTAAAAGGATATTTGGAGTATTTTGGTCAGGTTTTTATTCTTGAGCCTTAGTGTTAAAAAGAATTAGGTTATTCTTTAGCCTATAAAAAGTAGAGGTTTTTTCTTAGCGTAAGAAAAGAAAATTGTAAAGATTGATTCTGAGCCAATAAAAGAATCGGTATGCGGGTTTGGTTCCTACCTTTAAAGGGATATTGGTTTTAGTGGGTGCGACCTCCGTGGAGCTTAGGGGACTGAATTAGCCAATAGTAGCTTAGTGAACCAGTATAAATCTTTTGTGTGCTGCAATATTTTTAGATATTTTTGTTGTTTGGGTATGCACTTCAATTTATTATAATTCCACTGTAGTATAAATATAATAATTAATTTAGGTATAAAATTAATTATTTGATTTATTCAATTATATTCTGATAATATTTCTTAATTACCTAATTCACCCCCCCCCTCTTGGGTATTCTACTGGGCCAACAATTAGTATCAGAGCTGGTTTAGCTCGAATTTATTTTGCTAACAAAAATCACATGGCACACATAGTAGGCACACTAGCTGAAGGGCAGTCTATGCACCGTCCACCCTTATTTGTCGGTGAAAGTTACTCGTTTTGGAAAGACAGGATGATAACCTTTCTTCAGGTTACAAATTATGACGTGTGGCTAACAATCGAGGATGGTCCATTCATTCCAATGGAAAATGGAGTTGAGAAGAAGAATGAACAACTCACTGCTTCCGATAAGAAGAAACTCTCTATTAATTCTCAAGCTATCAATACTCTATTTTATTCTTTAGATGCTAATGAGTATTCTAGAGTTTTAGGTTATAAATCCGCAAAGGAGATATGGGATAAGCTACAAGTCACCCACGAAGGGACAAGTCAAGTGAAGCAGTCAAAAATCAATGCGCTCATGATATAATTTGAGTTATTTATGATAGAGGAAAATGAATTGATTCATGAGATGTAAACTTACCTCAATAACATATGCAACAGTATGAACCAACTTGGAAAACCATACTCCATGGTGGATAGAGTACGAAAGGTCCTAAGGTCTTGACGAAAATATGGGAGTCAAAAGTGACGGCAATCAAGGAAGCCAAGGATCTTGGAAAATACGATATCGATGATGTAATTGGTAATTTGATGACTCATAAATCGGTGATCAAAGGCTACGAGGATGATACCGGACATAGCAAGAGGAAATCCTTAGCATTAAAAGTTCAAAAAATTGAAGAAGAGGATGACAGTGATGATGACAGCCTTGATAGTGGGCAAGAGAAGAATGTATCACTTCTCATAAACAATTTTAGAAGAATGACTCGGCGCACATTCCGTGGGAAAAGAAATCTCAACATGTCCAAAGTGGAATGCTACAACTGTCGTAAAACCAGTCATTTTCAAAATGATTGTCCCAAACTAAAGAAAGATGAAGAAAAGGAAAAGAAGAATAAAGAAAAGAAGAAAGCAAAGAAGAGTAAGAAGAAATCGATGAAGGCTACCTGTGATGATACCGATTCGAGTAGCTCAGAAGAATCAAATAGTGATTATACGTTCATGATTGCACTAATGGCCACTGGTGGTGAGGTAACCGATTGTTCAAGTTCATGTCCTTTAAATTTTGATGAATTGTTTGATGTTTATCAAGAACTTTCGCATGATTATAAGAACCAGTGTTCTAAAATAAATGTCCTTCAAAGTACAATTAACACATTAAACAAGCAAGTAATGGATTATGAATTTGAAAACAATGGGATGAAATCTAAATTGATGGATTTGTAATAAATTGTTCTCAAATTTATCGGCGATGAAAACAATTTGAAAATGCTTTTGGGAAGTTCACGTGGAGATTTTGATAAAGCCGGTGTTGGATTTTAGAAAAATCTTAAACAAAAACGCTTTCAAAAATTCTTTTCTAAAACCGAGGATCTTGTTAGATGTTTTAAATGTAACGTTGTGAGGCATACTATTCGTAGATGTTTTGCAAAACTATCTAACTGTAGATAAATTTGGGTTCCGAAAAGAACTAAAATTGTCCTAACTAACAAAATTGGACCCACATAGGCTGGGTACCACTTAGGAACTATTTGAGGTGCTCCTTGCAGGTTATTCTAAAAGTATCAATAAGCAAGGACAAATAGTTCCTGAATAGTGGTTGTTCTCAACACATGACGGGAGATAAAGGAAAATTTACATCTTTGACACCTAAAGATGGAGGTCATGTGACTTTCGGAGATAATGCAAAGAGTATAGGTAATATCGGTAATGGTACTACTATAATTAAAGATGTGTTACTAGTTGATGGACTTAAACATAATTTGCTTAGTATTAGTCAACTTTGTGACAAGGGCTATAATATTATATTTGATCATAATAGATGTATCATTAAGAATAGTCATGATAGTAGTATCTTGCTAATTGCATCATGTTTTGAGAATGTGTATACTTGCTCTTTTGATGATTTTAATTCTCAAAATTTATCCTGTTTGAATGCTTTATCTACAAATAGTTGGTTATGGCATAGAAGACTTGGGCATGCTAATATGGAGTTAATTTCTAACTTATCTAAGAAGAGTCTTGTACGTGGCCTACCTGATTTGAAATATGTAAAAGATAAGGTATGTGATGCATGACATTTAGGCAAGCAAGTTAGATCATCATTTAAGAAAAAGACGCACAAATCCACGTCTAGATGTCTTGAATTATTGCATCTTGATTTATTTGGGCCTAACTCTGTTGCTAGTTTTGGTGGTAAGTTATATGCATTTGTTATAGTTGATGATTATTCTAGACTTACCTGAATATATTTTCTTGCTAAGAAAAGTAAAGTTGTTTCCACTCTTGCTAAATTCTGTAAACGTGTTCAAAACGAGAAGCAATGTTTTATAATTAATATTCGTAGTGACAGAGAAAGAGAATTTAAGAATGATGAAGTGGTAAATTATTGTGATGACCATGGTTATGCTCACAACTTTTCTGCACCAAGATCACCACAACAAAATGGTATAGTGGAAAAGAAGAACAAAATGCTTCAAGAGATGGCTAGAACAATGCTAAATGAAAATCACTTACCAACCTACTTCAAGGCCGAAGCAATAAGTACCACTTGTCACGTGGTAAACCGTGTATCAATTCGTAGAGGGTTTAACAAAACCCCATATGAAAACTGGATTTGTAAGACCCATAATATTTGATGTATCAAAGGAGTCTCAACAAGAGGAGGAACCTAAGGAGAAGGATTCGATTTTACCAAGAGCTATAAAGACGGTACATGGACATTCAATTAAGGAGATCATTGGTAATTTCGAAAAAGGTGTAAGTACTCGATCCTCTCTTAGGGATATAACTAATCTTGCTTTCTTATCTCATATTGAGCCTAAAAATATAAATGAGGTACTAATTGATGAATCTTAGATTTCTGCAATGCAAGATGAATTAGTTCAATTTGGAACAAAGTGTTGTGTCTTGTTCTGAGACCGAATTTTCATCCAGTTATTGGTACTAAATGATTATTTAGAAATAAAAAAGGATGAATCTGGAATGATAATTAGAAATAAAGCAAGATTACTGGCACAGGGCTATAATCAAGAGAAAGGAATTGATTATGATGAAACTTATGCTCCTGTTGCTAGACTAGAAGCAATTAGAATGCTACTCGCCTTTGCATGTTCACGTAATTTTAAGCTATATCAAATGGATGTAAAGAGTGTATTTATAAATGGTTTTCTAGATGAAAAAGTTTATGTAGAACAAACCCCAGGATTTGAAAGTGACAAATTTTCTGATCATGTATTTAAACTTTGCAATGCTTTGTATGAGAGATTTAGCCGATATTTGATCGAAAATGGTTTTCGAAAAGGGTATTTGTGATATAACACTATTTGTAAAGCAAACTGATTTTGATATCCTATTTGTACAAGTGTTGATGATATCATTTTTGGATCTACTAATGAGGATCTTTGCCAAGAGTTTTCTAAGATAATGCAGGCTGAATTTGAAATGAGTATGATGGGAGAGTTGAACTTCTTTCTTGGATTGCAAATTAAGAAAACCAAAGAAAGGATATTTATAAACCAAGCTAAATACACCAAGGAGCTGTTAAAGAAATATGGCTTGGAAGGAGCTAAAGAGTACAAAACTCCCATGGCAACGGCTACAAAAATTGAAAAGACGATACGGGCAAAAGCGTTAATGAAAAGATGTATCGAGGTATGATTGGTAGCTTGTTGTATCTAACTTCTAGTAGACCTGACATTATGTATAGTGTTTGTCTTTATGCTAGATTTCAGTCTTATCCTAAAGAATCGCACTTGACTGCGGTTTAGCGAATTTTTGGTTATTTAAAGGAGACGACTGACATAGGATTATGGTATCCTAGGGGAAGTGATTTTAAATTGGTAAGTTACTCCAATGCTAACTTTGTCGGTTACAAAGTTGAGCGGAAAAAAAAAACAAGTGGATCATGTCATTTATTATGACATGTTTTGGTTTCCTGGTCAACCAAGAAACAGAATTCAATAGCCTTATCCACTACTGAGACTGAATACATGGCAGCGGGTAACTGTTGTGCTTAAATTTTATATATTAAGCAATAGTTAAATAGTTTTGGGGTTTGTATGGAAGAGGTCCTGATCTTTTGTGATAATAAAAGTACAATATGTCTAAGTAAAAATCCTACACAGCACTCACGAAAAGCACATAGAGATTAGTCATCACTTTATTCATGATCACATTCAGAAAAGAGATATTATTATTGAGTATATTAATACCTCCGACCAACTTGTTGATGTTTTTACCAAACCACTAGAGAAGATCAGTTTGTGAAAATCCTTCGCGGTTTAGGTATGGCTAGGCATAATGATATTTGCCTAGAGTGAGTTACATGTGCGTTGATTTCTCCTCTTCTACCCAAATTTGTTTTTGAAGATGATAAAGGGGGAGAAATTAGTGATGTTTTATTTGTTTTATTTAGGGGAAGTATTCTAAAATTGTGTTTTAATCAAAAGGGAGAAATTTAAAATATTGTAATTTATTGAGTATTTTTTAAATTATGTTTTACAAAATCTTCATTATGATGCCTAAATGAGTTAAATAACCCGTCCTCGTATTCAGAGAGAGTGTGGTTATATTTTATTTTAAAGAAAACATCAAAATTAATTATCATTATCAAAAAGGGGGATATTGTTGATCCTAAGATTTTGATGAACAATTAAGTATTGATGTTTTGGTGGAATTAATATTTGATCAAGTGCTTTAGCAATTTAAAGTTCCAGTAATGAAAATTTCCAATTGAATGGATGCTAAATGAAGATATCAAGATGATGAAGAAGTGTTAAATGGGATATTAACTCTTAATATCCCATTTAGGAACATACACATTGCACAAAATGAATTGTATCTTTTATATGTGTTTTTATTAAGTATCATTATTTGCTCCTATATGAATTGAAAAGAAATATTTTTGAATGACTAAAATGGAATATAAGAATATTAGTAGAGCTTATTTAAAGACAAAAATGGATAAAGGGGCTAAATCATAAAAGAAAGTGAGTTAAAAACGAGATCAGATAAGAGATTCAAAAAGAGACAGTCGACTGAGAAGTCGACCAGAGAAAGAAGCTGAAACATCCTGAATCGAAGAGTCGACCAACAAGTCAACCGGTGAAAACAACTGAACTCTCTGAATCTACGAGTCGACCGAGCGGTCGACCGGTGGAAGCATGGCAAACTCTCTAAATCTGTAAGTCGACCGGGCAGTTAACCTATGCTCGCTGTGGCAATGGTTTGGCTACAAGCTGAGTTGGGCAGTCGACCGAATGTGCTGTTTCAGGATATAGTTTGATCCGAGTTTAAATCCAAAAGTAGCCGTTTTTTGTTTGGATTTGAGAGAGATTTAAGGGATATTCTCTATATTTAAGATATGCTTCATATACTAATTAAATCCTTTCAATATGGTTCATTAAATATTAATGTTTCTCAATTTGGTACTTGAAATAGATTCTATACTTATTTATTTTGATTGAGAAAAACTTTGGGAGTTTAATTGGAACATTCGAAAGATGTTTTTAAGTGAAATTGAACCTAAATGAAATCCTTATGTTATAAGGGGTCTATAAGAGCTTTTTATTGTCATGACACTTGTAAACTAGCCTTTAGAATACTAATTACATAGTCCTTTAAATAGATCTGCGAATTTTATTAGAAAAGCTAATCATTCTAAGAGAGTTAATCATTCATATCATTTTGAGAGAGTTTTTATAAGAGTTAGTATTCTTCGATATTGTGAGCTTTTCTATGAGTGATTCTATGAATCAATTGCGATCTATTCTTGCTGATACCGGATTTGAAGCTAGATTGTTCTAATCATTAATTCTGTGGATTCCGGGTGAGATCTTTCCATATTGTTTATTGTTTATTATTTTATTTTGGAAATTTATGATAGAAATTGTTTTTAATTTTTGAAGAAAATATTCTTTCAAATAATTTCTTGAATCTAATTACGTGCTCCAATTTGCTACCTATATCTTGTTAAAATTAGATTTATGTATCTCACATATTTCTATCACTAGTTAGGATATTAATTGAGTTTTTATTTATATGAGGTGGTAGAAGCTCCGAGTGAGATTTATTACTTATCAATTTTTGAATTGGTGAGTTGTGACGGATTAAATATCATTGGGGATATTTAATCAAGGGTATCTGGGTTTCAGTCTCTTCCTGTAAAGAGATTGAGGTAGTGATTCTTTCGGAATAAGAATTGTATTTTTTGAGTGATTTTGTAACGGTTCTGTGGGCCTAGTAGAATACCCAAGAAAAAGGGTGAATTGAGTAATTAAAAATAATCAAAATAAAAATTAATAAATCAAATAATTAATTTTATACCTAAATTAATTATTATTGTTATAACATAGGGGAATTAATCAATTAACTAGGTGCACACACAAACAACAAAAATAGACAAATAAGAAAGCAGCACACCAGATATTTATACTGGTTCACCAAGCTACTCTTAGCTAATCTAGTCTCCCGAGCTCCACGGAGGTCGCACCCACTAATACCAAGATTCCTTTAAAGGTAGAAACCAAACCCGCACACCGATTTTTTTACAGGCTCATAATAAACCTTTACAACTTCCTTTTCAAAGGCTAAGGAATAACCTCGACTTTTTACAGGTTAAAGAATAACCTAATTCTTTTTAACATTTAGGCTCAAGAATCAAAATCTCACCAAAACACTCTAAATATCCTTTTACCCGGTAAGGATTGAACCGTTACAAAATCACTCACAAACACGCAATTCTTATCCAGGAAAAATCACTGCATCAATCTCTTTATAAGAAGAAACTGAAACCATGCTACCCTTGATTAAATATCCCCAATGATATTTAACCCGTCACAACTCATCAATACAAAACTTGATCAGTAAATCTTACTCTGAGCTTCTACCTCCCCAGATATATATAAACTCAACTAATATCCGAACTAGTGATAGAATTATGTGAGATGCAGAAATCTGATTTTAACAATATATGGGTAGCAAATTTGAGCACATAATCAGATTCAAGAAATTGTTTAAAAGAATATTTTCTTTAAAGAATCAAAAACAATTTCTAAGATCAATTTCCAAAGACAATAATAAACAAGTAATAATCAATATCGAAATATCTCACCCGGAATCCACAGAATTAATGATAAAAACAATATAGCTTCAATTCCGGAATCAGCACAAATTTAATCGCAGTTGATTATCAGAATCACTCTTAGAACAGCTCATCGTATAGTCGATTGATCACTCTTATAAAAGCTGTCTCAAATATAGACTGATTTTTATCTCTTAGAATGAATGGAATGATTAGCTCTCTTAGAAAATTCGCAGGTCTATATAAGGGCACATGTAATCAGCCTTCTAACGGCTAGTTTACAAGTGTCATGACAATAAAATACTCTCATAAACCCTTCATAACATGAGGACTTCATTTAGGTTCAATTTTACTTAATAACAACTTTTAAAACTCTCAATTAAATCCCTAAAGTATTTGTCAATTAAAACAAATATGTATAGAATTCATTTTATGTACCAAATTGAGAAACTTTAATAATTAATGAACCATATTGAAAATATTTAATATGTATATGAACCATATTTCAAATGTTAAGAATATCCCCGAAATCTCTCTCAAATCTTAACCAAAAATGGATACTTTTGGATTTAAAATCGGATCAACCAATATCCAGAGACTGTGTGTTCAGTCGACTTCCCAGTCGACTGGAGGATACTGGAAGTATTCAATGCACTTTATTGGTCGACTCCTTAGTCGACTCGCAGATTCAGAGAGTTTTCCAAGCTTGCATCGGTTGACTTGTCTCACAACTCATAGATTCAGAGAGTTTGCCAAGCTTCCATCAGTCGACCTCTCTCTCAACTCGTAGATTTAGAGAGTTCATCCTCTTTATCCGGTCGACCCTTCAGTCGACTGACCTCTCCTGAATATCTTTCCTGATCTCGTTTTTAACTTACTTTCTTTTACAATTTTGCCCCTTTATCCATATTTATATTCAAATGAATTCCACTAATACTTTTATATTCTATTTTAGTCATTCAAAAATATTTCTTTTTAATTCACATAGGAGCAAATAAATATACTCAACCAAAACATACATAAAAGATTAAATTCATTTTGTGTTGTGTGTGTGTTCCTAGATGGGATATTAAGAGTTTACATTTACCTGGATTGTTTTCCCTAACGTCTTCATACTCTTAATACTTCTTCATTATCTTGATATATTCATTTAGCATCCATTTACTTTAACATCTTCATTATTGCAACTTTAAATCACTGAAATACTTAATCAAACATTAGTTCCACCAAAACATCATTACTTAATTGTTCATCAAAATCTTGAGATCAACAATCTCCCCCTTTTTTATGATGACAATTAACTTTGATATGTTTTTTAAAAATAAAATATAACCACACTCCCCCTGAATCCGAGGACTGGTTATTTAACTCATTTAAACATTATAATGAAGATTTCAATAATTCATAATTTAAAAAAACTCAATAAGGCATATTTTTTTAAAATTTCTCCATTTTGATTCAAACACACAGTTTTAGAATTCTCCCCCTAAATAAAACATCACTCATGTCTCCCCGTTTGTCATCTTCAAAAAATAATTTAGGTAGGGAAGGAGAAGACAACAAACATGTAAGTCACTCTGGGCAAACATCATTATGCCTAATCATTCCCAAACCACGAATGATTTTCACAAACTGATCTTCCCCTAGTGGTTTGGTAAAAACATCAGCAAACTGGTCGGAGGTATCAATATACTCAATAATAATATCTCTTTTCTGAATGTGATCACGAATAAAATGATGTCTAATCTCTATGTACTTAGTTCGTCAGTGCTGTGTAGGATTCTTACTTAGACATATAGTACTTTTATTATCACAAAAGATCGGGACCTCCTCCATACAAACTCCAAAATCATTTAACTGTTGCTTAATATATAAAATTTGAACACAATAGTTACCAACTGCCATGTATTCAGACTCAGTGGTGGATAGGGCTATCGAATTTTGTTTCTTACTTGACCAAGAAACCAAAGCATGTTCTAACAAATGACATGATCCGATTGTGCTTTTTTGCTCAACTTTACAACCGGCAAAGTCAGTGTCAGAGTAACTTACCAATTTAAAATCACTCCCCCTAGGATACCATAATCCTAGGTCAGTCGTCCCCTATAAATAACGAAAAATTCGGTTAACCGCAGTCAAGTACGATTCTTTAGGACAAGACTGAAATCAAGCACAAAGAAAAATACTATACATAATGTCAGGTCTACTAGCAATTAAATACCACAAGCTACCAATCATACCTCGATACATTTTTTCATTAACGCTTTTACCTGTATCGTCTTTTTCAATTTTTGTAGCCGTTGTCATGGGAGTTTTGTACTATTTAGCTCCTTCCAAGCCATATTCCTTTAATAGCTCCTTGGTGTATTTAGTTTTGTTCACAAATATTCCTTCTTTAGTTTACTTAATATGCAATCCAAGAAAGAAATTCAGCTCTCCCATCATACGCATTTTAAATTCAACCTATATTATCTTAGCAAACTCTTGGCAAAGATCCTCATTAGTAGATCCAAAAATGATGTCATCAACATATACTTGTACTAATAGAATATCAGAATCAGTTTGTTTTACAAATAGTGTTATATCACAAATACCACTTCGAAAACCATTTTCGATCAAATATCGGCTAAGTCTCTCATACCAAGCTCTCGGAGCTTGTTTGAGTCCATACAAAGCCTTGCGAAGTTTAAATACTTAATCGGGAAATTTTTCACTTTCAAATCCCGAGGGTTGTTCTGCATAAACTTCTTCAGCTAGAAAGCCATTTAGAAATGCACTATTTACATCCATTTGATACAGCTTAAAATTACGTGAACATGTAAAGGCAAGTAGCATTATAATTGCTTCTAGTCTAGCAACAGGAGCATAGGTTTCATCATAATCAATTCCTTCCTCTTGATTATAGCCATGTGCCACTAATCTTGTTTTATTTCTAATTACCATATCAGATTCATCCTTTTTATTTCTAAATATCCATTTAGTACCAATAACTGGATGAAAATCCGGTCTCAGAACAAGACACCATACTTTATTCTGCTCAAATTGAACTAATTCATCTTGCACTGCGGAAATCTAAGATTCATCAATTAGTGCCTCATTTATATTTTTAGGCTCAATTTGAGATAAGAAAGCAAGATTAATTATATCCCTAAGAGAAGATCGAGTACTTACAACTTTTTCAAAATTACCAATGATTTCTTTAATTGAATGCCCTAGTACTTTCTTTATAGCTCTTGGTAAAGTAGAATCCTTCTCCTTAGGTTCCTCCTCTTGTTGAGACTCCTTTGTTGATTTATTTCCTTGGTTTTGGTTATTTAAGATACCTGCATCATCATCATCCAAAATTTTTCTCGACAAGTATGGATCAGTCTCCTAAAAGACGACATGCATAGTTTCTTCTACTACTAAAGTACGTTTATTATAGACTCTATATGCCATACTGTTAGTAGCATATCCAAGGAAAATCCCATAATCGGATTTAGCATCAAATTTACCAAGATTATCCTTGTCATTCAAAATAAAACATTTACATCCAAAGACTTTAAAATATGAGATATTAGGAGTCTTACCATTCCATATTTCATATAGGGTTTTGTTAAACCCTCTACGAATTGATACCCGATTTACCACGTGACAAGCGGTACTTACTGCTTCGGCCCAGAAGTAGGTTGGTAAACGATTTTCATTTAGCATTATTCTGGCCATCTCTTGAAGCGTTCTGTTCTTTCTTTTCACTACACCATTTTGTTGCAGTGATCTTAGTGCAGAAATGTTGTGAGCATAACCATGCTCATCATAGTAACTTATCACTTCATCATTCTTAAATTCTCTTCCTCTGTCACTATGCATGTTAATAATAGAACATTGTTTCTCATTTTGAACTCGTTTACAAAATTTAGCAAGAACGGAAACAACTTCACTTTTCTTAGCAAGAAAGTATACCCAGGTAAGTCTAGAATAATCATCAATAATAACAAATACATAAAACTTACCACCAAAACTAGCGACAGAGTTAGGCCCAAATAAATCAAGATGCAATAATTCAAGACATCTAGACATGAACGTGTGCACATTTTTCTTAAATGATGATCTAACTTACTTGCTTAATTGAAATACATCACATACTTTATCCTTCACATATTTCAAATCAAGTAGGCCACATACAAGACTATTCTTAGATAAGTTAGAAATTAACTCCATACTAGCATGCCCAAGTCTTCTATGCCATAACCAACTATTCTCAAATAAAGTATTTAAACAAGATAAATTTTGAGAATTAAAATCATCAAAAGAGAAAGTATAAACATTCTCAAAACGTGATGCAACTAATAAAATACTACTATCATGACTATTCTTAATGATGCATCTATCATGATCAAATATAACATTGTATCCCTTGTCACACAGTTGACTAATACTAAGCAAATTATGTTTAAGTCCATTAACTAGTAACACATCTTTAATCATAGTAGTATTGTTACCGATATTACCTATACCGATAATTTTACCCTTTGCGTTGTCTCCAAAACTCACATGACCTCCATCTTTAGGTGTCAAATATGTAAATTTACTTTTATCTCCCGTCATGTGTCGAGAACAACCACTATCTAGGAACCATTTGTCCTTACTTATTGATGCTTTTAGAATAACCTGCAAGGAGCACCTCAAATAGTTCCTAAGTGGTACCCAGTCTACGTGGGTCCGATCTTGTTAGTCGGGACAATTTTTGTTCCTTTCGGAACCCAAACTTGTCTACAGTTAGACAGTTTTGCAAAACATCTTCGAATAGTATACCCCCACAACATTACATTTAAAACATCTAACAAGATCTTTAGTTTGTAAAAAGAATTTATGAAAGCATTTTTGTTTAAGATTTTTCTGAAATCCAACACCGGCCTTGTCAAAAACTCCACGTGTACTTCCCAAAAGAATTTTCAAATTGTTTTCACCACCGGTAAATTTGAGAACAATTAATAGCAAATCCATCAATTTAGATTTCAGCTCATTGTTTTCAAATTCATAATCCACTACTTGCTTTTTAATGTGTTAATTGTACTTTGAAGGGCATTTATTTTTTAACACTAGTTTTTATAATCATATGCAAGTTCTTGATAAACACAAAATAATTTATCAAAATTTAAAGGACAAGAACTTGAACAATCGGTTACCTCACCACCAGTAGCCATTAAAGCAAGCATTGACGAATCCTCACTATTTGATTCTTCTGAGCTACTTGAATCAGTATCATCCCAAGTAATCTTCATCAATTTCTTCTTACTCTTCTTTGCTTTCTTTTTTTCTTTCTTCTTCTTCTCCTTTTCTTTATCCTTTTTCGGTTCAGGGCAATTATTTTGAAAATGACCAATTTTACGACAATTGTAGCATTCCACTTTGGACATGTTGAGATTTCTTTTCCCACGGAATTTGCTCCGAGTTATTCTTCTAAAATTGTTTGTGAGAAGTGATACATTCTTCTCTTACTCACTATTAAGGCTTTCATCATCACTGTCATCCTTTTCTTCAATTTTTTTAACTTTTAGTGCCAAGGATTTCCTTTTGCTATTTCTGGGATCATCCTCGTAGCCTGTGATTACCGATTCATGAGTCATCAAATTACCAATTAGATCATCGATGTATTATTTTCCAAGATCCTTGGCTTCCTCGATTGCCGTCACTTTTGATTCCCATATTTTCATCAAGGACCTTAAGACCTTTCATACTCTATCCTCCATGGAGTATGGTTTTCCAAGTTGATTCATACTATTGCATATACTGTTGAGGCGAGTGTACATCTCATGAATCGATTCATTTTTCTCCATCCTGAACAGCTCAAATTTTCTCATAAGTGCATTGATTTTTGACTGTTTCACTTAACTTGTCCCCTCATGGGTGACTTATAACTTATCCCACATCTCGTTTGCAGACTTACAACCTGAAACTCTAGAATACTCATTAGCATCTAAAGAACAAAAAGAGAATATTGATAGCTTGAGAATTAATAGAGAGTTTCTGCTTATAGGAAGCACTGAGTTGTTCCTTCTTCTTCTCAACTCCGTTTTCCATTGGAATAAATGGACCATCCTCGATTGTTAACCACACATCATAATTTGTAGCCTGAAGAAAGACTATCATCCTGTCTTTTCAAAACGAGTAACTTTCACCTGCAAACAAAGGTGGTCGGTGCATAGACTGCCCCTCACCTAATATGCCTACTATATGTGTCATGTGATCTTTGTTAGCAAAATAGATTAAAGCTAAACCAGCTCTGATACCAATTGTTGGCCCAATAGAATACTCAAGAGGGGGGTGAATTGAGTAATTAAAAATAATCAGAATAAAAATTAATAAATCAAATAATTAATTTTATACCTAAATTAATTATTATATTTATAACACAGTAGAATTAATCAATCAACTAAGTGCACACACAAACAACAAAAATAGACAAATAAGAAAACAACACACCAGAGATTTATACTGGTTCACCAAGCTACTCTTGGCTAATCCAGTCCCCCAAGCTCCACGAAGGTTGCACCCACTAAAACTAATATTCCTTTAAAGGTAGGAACCAAACCCGCACACCGATTTTTTTCCAAGCGCAAAATCAATCTTTACAATTTTCTTTTCAAAGGCTAAGGAATAACCTAATTCTTTTTAACACTTAGGCTCAAAAATCAAAACCTCACCAAAATACTCCAAATATCCTTTTACCCGGTAAGGATTGAACCGTTAGAAAATCACTCACAAATACGCAATTCTTATCTAGGAAGAATCACTACCTCAATCTCTTTACAAGAAGAGACTGAAACCATGCTACCATTGATTAAATATTCCCAATGATATTTAACCCGTCACAACTCATCAATACAAAAATTGATAAGTAAATCTTACTCAGAGCTTCTACCACTCTAGATATATATAAACTCAATTAATATCCCAACTAGTGATAGAATTATGTGAGATGCAGAAATCTAATTTTAACAATATATGGGTAGCAAATTTGAACACGTAATCAGATTCAAGAAATTGTTTAAAAGAATATTTTCTTTAAAGAATCAAAAATAATTTCTAAGATCAATTTCCAAAGACAATAATAAACAAGTAATAATCAATATGGAAAGATCTCACCTGGAATTCACAGAATTAATGATGAAAATAATATAGCTTCAATTCCGGAATTAGCACAAATTTGATCGCAATTGATTATTAGAATCACTCTTAGAACAACTCACAGTATAGTTGAATGATCACTCTTATAAAATCTGTCTCAAATATAGACTGATTTTTATCTCTTAGAATGAATAGAATGATTAGCTCTCTTAGAAAATTCGCAGGTCTATATAAGGGCACATGTAATCAACCTCCTAACGGCTAGTTTACAAGTGTCATGACAATAAATACTCTTATAGACCCTTCATAACATGAGGACTTCATTTAGGTTCAATTTCACTTAATAACAACTTTCAAAACTCTCAATTAAATCCCTAAAGTATTTCTCATTTAAAACAAATAAGTATAGAATTCATTTTATGTACCAAATTGAGAAACTTTAATAATTAATGAACCATATTGAAAAGATTTAATATGTATATGAATCATATCTCAAATGTTAAGAATATCCCCGAAATCTCTCTCAAATCTTAACCAGAAACGGCTACTTTTGGATTTAAAATCGGATCAACCAATATCCGGAAATTGTGCATTCAGGTGACTGCCTAGTCGACTGGAGGATACTGGAAGTATTCAATGCACTTTATCCGTCGACTCCTCAGTTGACTCGCAGATTCAGAGAGTTTGCTAAACTTCAATCGGTCGACCTCTCTCTCAACTCGCAGATTCAGAGAGTTTGCCAAGCTTCCATCGATCGACCTCTCTCTCAACTTGCAGATTTAGAGAGTTCATCCTCTTTATTCGGTTGACTCCTTAGTCGACTGACCTCTCCTGAATCTCTTTTATGATCTCGTTTTTAACTTACTTTCTTTTACAATTTTGCCCTTTTATCTATATTTATATTCAAATGAATTCCACTAATACTTTTATATTCTATTTTTGTCATTCAAAAATATTTCTTTTTAATTCACATAGGAGCAAATAAATATACCTAACCAAAACACACATAAAATATGAAATTCATTTTGTGCCATGTGTGTGTTCCTAGATGGGATATTAAGAGTTTATATTTACTTGGATTTTTTTCCCTAATGTCTTCAAACTCTTAATACTTCTTCATCATCTTGATATCTTCATTTAGCATCCATTTACTTTAACATCTTCGTTATTGGAAGTTTAAATCACTGAAACACTTAATCAAAAATTAGTTCCACCAAAATATCAATACTTAATTGTTCATCAAAATCTTGAGATCAACAGGTTCAATCCTTACCAGGTAAAAGGATATTTGGAGTGTTTTGGTGAGGGTTTGATTCTTGAGCCTTAGTGTTAAAAAGAATTAGGTTATTCTTTAGCTTGTAAAAAATAGAGGTTCTTCCTTAGCCTAAGAAAAGAAAATTGTAAAGGTTGATTCTGAGCTTGTAAAAGAATCGATGTGCGGGTTTCGTTCCTACCTTTAAAGGGATCTTGGTTTTAGTGGGTGAAACCTCCGTGGAGCTCAGGGGATTAGATTAGCCAAGAGTAGCTTGGTGAACCAGTATAAATCTTTTGTGTGCTGCAATATTTTTAACTATTTTTGTTGTTTGGGTGTGCACTTAGATTTATTATAATTTCGTTGTGGTATAAAGGTAATAATTAATTTAGGCATAAAATTAATTATTTGATTTATTCAATTATATTCTGATAATATTTTTTAATTACCCAATTCACCCCACCCCACCCCACCCCCCACCCCACCCCCTCTTGGGTATTCTACTGGGCCAACAGAAGCAATCCCTATCTTCCGTGATAAAAGTAATCCCTAACTTCATTGATAGAAGTAGTCTCTATCTTTCGTTATAGAAACAATTCATATCTTTTGTTATAGAAGCAATCCCTATCTTTTGTGATAGAAACAATCTTTATCCTCAATGACACAAGCAATACCGATACTGACAAGTAATACCAATACTACAATAGCTGCCAATACTGAAAGCAGTTAGCACAATAATAGTATCCAATACTATGCTAGCACCCAAATGCGATAGTAGCTAATACAACCATGGCAACTGAATCTGTATTGGCAATCAACAGTACAATACAATAACAACATAATCATCGGGAGGCTTGTACGGAGTCTCATCATCACCATGCCCTATAGGATCTGATATATCACCATCCTCCAGGAATGAAGATGGAAAGGAGCCAGATGCGTTACCATCTTTCCGGTAGTAGTCTTTCAAGGTTGATTGATCGTCATCATCTTAAGTATATAATGGTAAAAGTAATCAATCGTCATCCTCCAGGATCAGGTATATCTCCATAATTTAGCATAGATTCAAATAGGTGTCTTTAAATTTCATGTCTTGCGGAAGAAAATGTTAGTGTCTCCTTGTTTGTTATTGTGAGTAAACTCGCATGACAATTAGGGGCAAGTGTAGACATTGTATTTTGTTCTGCCCAGTCAGTGTCGGATCAAGTGAAAGTTTAGATAAACATTATACTCAGGTTTAAAGGGAATAAATTTCTACCTGAGATCACAATATACAATATACAAAAACAACCAAAAAACATGACAAAAATGTAAAAAATGTTGAATCTGACAAAATACAACTAAGTCAAAGTTTTGCATCTAAATCAAAATTCCCATGATTTAAGGAGGTCTAAAATGACTTTACTAAGATTTTATTTTCATCAAATCATCCTTGTTATAGATAAATCTTAGTCATTACCCTTAAATCATCAGACATTTCAAACAATTAACTAGGTTACCCCCACCCCGACTTTGAAACATTTACTTTTCACTGAATCTTGTAAAATTTAACACCAAAAATAATTTTTTATCTCATTCCTATCATATCAAGGTTTGGAAAGTTCATGACAAAGCCCTAAATCACAAGGTAATTTAAGAATTAAGTTTGACTTGGATTTTCACTAAATCCAAGTAGTCTTAACTAACCATGCTAGGCCCAAGCAATTAAGGGGCCTAGCTATAATTTAAGGCCCCAGAAGCAAGATGTATAATGGCCAAGGTTCCTTACTTGAAGTTTCCTATCAAATGGGAGAAAAAAGGGAACCAATACTCTTAGGGCACAACCAACCGTTATTGAAACTAAATCGATTCGGTTACCACCTAAGCGAGACATTCAATGAGCATTGAATTCCCAGCCTATGAAGAATTAAATTCTTGGGATGACATGTCAATACCACATTCAAGGTATATAGATATTTTAAGCAAAATATCTTAGAAGCTAACCGAAAGCCTTGAATCATGATGACCTATTACCGAAATCAAATCGGATGAGTAGCCTCCAAGAAAAGCATTAAAATGCACATCCCTTCAAGAATTAAAAGCTTGGAATGACATAGAATGGATAGGTTAAAATAATCTAGATAGTTTCACGAAAATATCTAAAGGTAACTAGGCAACTTGGAAACCAATCGACGGTTACAAAGAAAGTTCACCTGATTCCATCCAAAATGAACCGAATGTGTAGCCTCCAAGTCATGACTCATCACTTTGCATTAAATTCAAAGTGACACTTAAGGACTAGATACAATGCACCTTGGGAGCATTTAAGACAACGAAACTGAAATAGTGGATCTAATCGGTATTTAGCCTCTAAACTGAACTGGATCCATCCCATCAAGCCATAAATGCACCCAAGTACAAGGAATATCATTGTTGGGGAGGTAATTATTGGCAATCATTGGTAATGATTTCTAATGATTACCAAATCTTTGAGAATCTAGCAGATGAGAAAGTTATTTACCAACAAATCAAGTACTTTTGAGTTCAAATATTTGTGAGTTTTCAATTATTTTTGTTAGTTAATGAATTTTAGTGTTGTTTTGTAGGAATCATAAATAATTTTGAGAAAAGGTGAAAATATGGCAAAATGAGGTGAATTGGGTTGTAATGGTTTGTTAGCATTGCAGGTGTAGCAACTTCAAGCTCGGTTTTGATCATGATTCAATCAGATTATGGAAAAACTCAAAACATGAAAGTTGTATATATCTTTCTTAGATTTCCACAGCATCTTGAATTACCTTAATTTAAGTTCAAACGAGATAGTTATGGCCAAAATACGAACATGTGTCAAAACTATCCGAGACACTGCCTAAAGCACACTGTACATTGAGACTTTAAAATTTTGTTAATTGAATTTCATGTTTTAATCATTTGTGTTTCTTTATACTTATTCGTTAATTTATGTAATTTTGTACATTGAGACCAGAGAAACACAACTCTAAGTATATTAGCACAAAAGGCTATATAGTTTTGGTAGCTATTTGATAGGAAAGACTTAATGATTAGATAATTAGTTGAATTAAATAGACATATTAATTCAAATAATTATACAAACTACCTTACTCGGCACTCGACTAAGGGAGCGAGGTTACTATAGAGACCCATGGTTAATGATTGAGCGTGAATTTAATTAACAAGCGTAAAGTGGATTAGCATACTTTAGCAAAGTGATTTAAAAGCCCCCTAGAACAATTGTGGATAAGAAGTTCATATTTTATTTTGCTTTTTCTTTTATATTTATTTTAGCTTTATTTTTATAAACCCTAGATTTGAATACCTAAATTAGGCTACGATAATCGTAGTACTTAGTGACGAGTTAAACCAATCCCTGGGGATACAATACTCTACACACTATTTACTATTAAAACTTGACCCATACACTTGTGGTGTAGCAAAATAAATTGCGATCATGTTTTTGGCGTCGTTGTCGGGGATTAGCGTTTTAGATTGTTGTTAATATTGTGAGTATGTAACTTGATTTTAATTAGGCATTTATTTTCATTTCTAATTTTGGTTTTTGAGTCTTGTTTGTTTTGTGAGGTACTTGAAGATATTTTATCAACAAGTCCTCTTGTTATTTTTTCAATGGGATTTCGAGCCGTTCTATTGTGCTTGGGAAAGAGACGAGGATTTTTTTTTTCTATTTCCCGATTATGGTTTCCCAAAGGAGTATCAACTACTAAACTTCCTCAACGGGCTACAAGCCGTAACAAGAAACTGGATGGAAGGAGGAAGTGGTACCACCTCTTTTTATCAACTAACAGCAGATGAAGCCTATTGGTTGCTGGAAGATATAGCCGATTTTGACTACCAGAGTTGTAATTATCCAATGAACCTCTATGGTTTAGGTGATAATTCTAATATATTGGCACCAAATCCTTAAATCACACTACCAAGAAACAATCCTTAAATCACCTTGTGATTTAGAGCTTTGTCATGACCTTTCCAAGCCTTAATTAAGTTGCCTTGGATTGTTTCTTGGTAGTGTAAGATGTGATATGCATGAGAGAAAGATTTGTTTTTTATGTTAAATTTGACAAGATTCAGTGAAAAGTAAATGTTTCAAAGTCGGGGTGGGGTAACTGAGTTAATTGTTTGAAATGTCCTATGATTTAAGGGTAGTGACTAAGATTTATCTGTCCTGAAGATGATTTGATGAAAATAAAATCTTAGTAGATTCATTTTAGACCTCCTTAAATCATGGGAATTTTGATTTTGACCCGAAACTTTTACTTAGCTATATTTTGTCGAATTCAACATTTTTGAGTTTTTGTCAAGTTTTTTGGTTGTTTTTGTATATTGTATAGTGTGATGTCAGGTAGAATTCATGCCCTTTATACCTGAGTTTAAAATTTATCTGAATTTGTACTTGATCCAACACTGACTGTGCAGGACAAAATGTACTGTCTACAAATATGTTAAAGAGTATTTGAGGATTTCAACAAAATATCTATCACACCATGAGTTGTGCATAGTCTCTATAATTCTCTCAACAACATTTCGAACTGACTCTTTACTAACTATTAATCTAACTATATACTATTAATAATTGGATTTACTTTCTACTAAACGTCAAGATCATAGCTAGGTTGGCTTGTGGACTGTCACCTATATATATATATATATATACATGCATACATACATACATTCTTATATACTACACCAACAAACCCTTGTGGCTAAAAATCAAGGGTAAAGGGAGTCTTCCCCCACCCTGGAAGAAATGTCCGTTGCAGTCATGGAGGAAACTCAGATTTTCTTAAGGGAAACTCATGACCTACTCAATAAGCATGAGGACCGTCTTGACAAAATTGAGATGACCTACACTAAAATTGATGCGATTGTAAAGTCCCTTGAGATACAAATCAGTTAACATGTTAGCTATATTGAGGCTGAGTCAGAAATTGTGGCACTAAGAGACGCCAAATCAATATTGTCCTTAATGTTGCACAAAAATGCAAGGCAACAGGCGGGAATACTCACCACTATACTATAACATTTATTTTTTTTCAATACAGACAACAAAAATACAAAATGAAACACAAATCCCACTCCACAAATGACTTTCTAGACATAACTTATTCTAGTCGTTACACTCAATGATCCATGTTACGTGCCAATTAGTGATGGATTTAGGAAGTAGAAATATATTTAGTGGGATGGATGAACAAATATAGGTAATGAAAGAATTAGGTAATAAGGCTCAACAGGAGTAACGAAGGATAAACAATTTTCTCAGGGTTAGCTTCAAAGGCCCAAACGATCCAAAAGGAATACCTAAATCATCTCTCCAACAACACATAATCTAGTATTTCGCCTCGAGTTTCACTCAAATGGGTTTCAGTGTTCACGAGATGTCAAAGCCTACCTAAAGCACATAAATGTTTTCCGAGTACCCAAAAGGCCAAGTGATCGTGATTCATGGTGCTCAAGTGTAACGAGTCGATAGTGAATTTCAATTAACACAGGTCAAGCACATAGAAATCTCATTGATTTTAAGTTATTTCATCTCAACAAAGCTTATAATTTATTCAATCAAACCTAAAAAGAAAAAATAACTGAAAACATGGCCAAAAAAACACAAGATATAGGACAAAAATCACACACACAATTATTTCCTAACCCAACACGCATACGCCAACATGTGTCTCACCCCCGAACTCAAAGTTAAACATATATTCAAATTAAGCACAAGGGAATAAGACACGTACCTGGGAGGCGAGACAATCTCGCCTCCGAGTGAGGTCAGCAGTGATGCTCCATGCAAGGTGACTGGTGTGGGGCTTTCTCCTATAGTGTACATCCTTAGGCCCCATTATTTGAAAACTTGAGTTGCCTCCCAAGAAGCACTTGGTTTAACGTCCTCGGCTTGACATGAAGAAGGGCTCGTTAAAGAGAGGCTTCCACCCATAATATATGTCATATAACACAACATATGGGTCTTGGTTCAAAACACCCTCAAGCTTGGCGAGATATGGCAATGAATGGCACGTATTCTCAACTTGATTCCGCTCCAGAAATTATGCTTGGTGGGCTTGAAAGAACAGAGTTAAAGATAGGAGAGGACAGAAGAGCCATATCAAATCTTCGTAGATATGATCGTCTTTGACCGATGGTGGCATCAAAACTTGGATCACAAACGGTGAAGACTCACAATTATCATCTCATGATTCTTCATCGTTCATCAATTCTTGGGTTTTCTCTCCATTCGAATCATCATTATTAAACATACCCAAGTTCCTCCCACTCGTATTTGGTTCTTCATGGTGGCTTTCACATATAGATGTGGCTTGTGCATCTCTCAGTGCCACCACTTCTAACTCGGCCTTAATATAGCTAACAAGTTAACTAATTTATGTCTCGAGGGACTTTACGGTCGCATCAATTTCAGTACAGGTCATCTCAATTTTGTCAAGACTATTCTCATGCTCATTGAGTTGGTCATGAGTTTCTCTCAATAAAATTTGAGTTCTCCCATGACTGCAGTGAACATTTCTTCTAAGGTGGGAGAAGACTCCAAAGGTTGGTACGGGGTGTCAATCCATGTGCCGAAATATTGGAATTATCCCCCCAAGTTTTGGTAACTTGTTGAATAATTACAACTCTAATAGTCGAAATTGGCCATGTCTTCCAACAACAAATAGGCTTCGTCCGCGGTTAGTTCGTAGAAAGAAGTGGTACCATTTTCTCTTTCCACCCACGTTCTTGTTGTGGCTTGTAACCCGTCGAGGAAGTTGAGTAGTTGGCACTCCTTTAGGAAACCATGATTAGGGAATCGAACGAGCAAATCCTTGTGTCTATCCGAAGCACAATAAAATGGCTCAAAATCTCATTGAGAAAAACTCATGAGGACTTGTTGATAAGCCATCTCCAAGTATCTCGCAAAACAAAGATAATAATTAATTTAGGATAAAATTAATTATTTGATTTTTCAAGTGTTATTAATTTGGATTAAATTTTATTACTACCCAATTCACCCCCTTCTTGGGTAGCTTACTAGGCCAACAGAGTAGAAGGAGCTTGGGAGAGTTCAACTATGATTATTCGAATGAGACGGGAACCGAAGCATGGATCAACGATTGTGATTCTTCACCATTGGAGATCCACATTGTGATGCCACCACCGATCCAAGATGATCACATCTACGAGGATCTGATGTGGCTCACTTGTCCTTCGCCGCCAAAAGCAATTCTTTTTCATGCCCACCAAGCATATGAGCCGGCAACGAATCAAATTAAGGGCTGAAGCCGATTAGAGCCAAATCTCACTAGTCTTGAGGGTGTTCTAAATCAAGACTCATATGTTGTGTTGTATAACACATACTATGGGCAGAAGCCACTATTTAACGAGCACTTCTCCATGTCAGACTAAGGATAATAAACTAAGCGCTTCTTGGGAGGCAACCCAAGTTCAAAAATAAATTAGATCCATCACTGCAGACTTGATTCGGAGGTGAGATTTTCTCGCCTCCCATGTACGTGTTCTAAAACCCCTTCGTCAACATGCTTTATTTCAAATGTTGAGATTGATTGGATCGCTGTGGACACTGCCCGTTTTAAGTTTGGGGGTGATGTGTAGTATGCTAGTATGTTTTATTGTTTAATTATGTCCATGTTTGTTTAGTGTAGTCTGTGTTTATGTTTGTTGTTGTTGCATACTGAGTTTTGCATTCATCCAGGCTATTACCCGATGATGAAATTATCCCCTAGTTGTTTTTCGAGGTCAAGGGTAATGCCCATTCATGTGTGTTATGTGTGCTTGGCATGTCGCTTTGGTGAAAGTTATTGTGGAACCTAATTTGCACGAGCACGTAGACTCAATGTATAGCTATTCAATTGATTTGAGGCTAATTATCCATTAGCCAAATTCATGATAATTTGAAGGATTCTAGAACCTGATTCGGGGAAACTTGAGGAGAAATCCTAGGCAAGGTATTTCAGGAGATATGATTTAGGCATTTATTTGATTTGCTTGAGCCTTTGAAGCTTATCTTGTTATATGTTTATACCTTGTTACTCTGTTGAAGCCTATAATGCCGTTTCAATTCTGAACACATAACAAATACCCTGTCCAATTAAACTTTTTCCAAACCTATATCGCTGAACTGAAGGCACAATTTGAGTGAATCAAGTTAGCATTTGTATATGCTACTTGAAGTGAGCGGTTGGGTTTAGGGCGAACTTTTTATTGGTTCAGTATTCGAGTACTCACTTGTCATTTTTTCTTTCATTTTAACCACACCCATGAAATTGTAAAAATAGAATAAGTTTGGGGGTATGGTATGTTAAAAAAAAACCATATGTAAATATAGTTAAATATTCTTTTCTTTTGACAAGTGAGTACGATGTTCTTAAATATTGTTCAGGGTTGTTTTCAAATTTATCTATGGGGGTTTGAGTGTGATTATTTGTCAAGCATTGTGCCTTGGGTATCATTAAGTTAACAACATTAATCTGTTTTATATTCCCGATATACCCTTGGACAAATATTCTTAACCGAACCAAGTCCTATTGATCTTTTTGAACTTCTAAGCCTACATTAGTGGAGAGTAGAATCTAATTAGGCATACGGATATCCTAATCCTTTATGGTTAAAGTCGTGAGCTTTGTTAATGGATAATCCAATCTAGTTGTTAGATAGTTATATTATTGAGTTTCGCACACACACGTTGAAAGGATCTAGAATTGCGTTTTCCATTATTGAATGTTGAAATTCTAGAACATCACATGGTGCATTTTACTCTTGAACTTGATATGAGTGGGGGTTGTTGAGGGAAAAATATTTGGTCGTTAGCTGAATTCAAAACTCGTATATCATTATGTTTAGGTAGTTTGTGTTTTTATTCATTTTTAGTTTTTGTGTTAGTTAATTTAGTTGTGTTTTTTTATTTTAGTATGAGTGTTTTGCCCGAGGACTAACAAAATTTCAATTTTTGGGGTATTTGATAGGTGTTATTTGTCTATATATTCTCAAGTCGATTTTGGTAGTTTTCAAGTATTTTTATAACGTTTTATTATGTTTTAATACATTTTTATTTATTTTGTTATAAAATAGGTATTAGGGTGAAAAGGGACTAAAACGGTCCATAAACTAGCAAGTCGGTGGAAGAACGGTAGAGGAAAAGAGCAAAAAAAACCAAATTTAGATCTTGCATACACTACTGAAGCGGTGAAAATATAGAGAGTTGTTGAAAGCTCCACCACTGCAGCAGTCAAAATGTAGAGAGCTCCACCGCTACAGCGGTCACCCGCCAGAATCCTACCGACCTCTCCACCACTGCAACGGTGATCCCACTGCTGCAGCGGTCAGCGCTAGATTTTTTAAGATATTTTAGGATATTTTGAGATATTTTGGATCCCATAAATATCGTCCCTCTTCTCCCCAAACAAAAGGTAGACGTTTTCAGGAGTCTTGAGAGCTACAAGGCTATTCAACCAATAGAAGATCATTACGCGAAGAAAGATGAAGCATTGTTGGAGCGGTTTTAGCGTCGGATTTTTAGACAACGGCTAGTCTCCTTGTTTCTCTCTTTCTCTCTTAGATTGGTTAAATGTTTGTATATGTTTAGCTTCTATTTAGTTGTATTTAGGGCTACAACCATGTGTAGCTAAACATATATTTGTCTAGGGCTTGATGTACTTTATGAAAACGTTGTTTATATAAAATCGATGTTTTGTTAATGGTTGTTCATATTTATCTGATTGTGTTTACCGTTATTCCACGTTTATATGCTTGTTATGATGTACTGAGAATACGAGATTTGACACTCCGGAGATGTAACCCTAAATTCGGACTAGGGTTTAAACACAACGCGACGATCTAATAACCCGGCAAAGAGTTAGAAAGTGTGCAATCTCTGACATTGGGGTGAGAATCATGTGACCAAGTGTCGTATAGACGCTCGACGGGGACTTCGGTGTTGACGCAAAGTCACATATTTATTCACTTTACACTCGGGAGAGGTAGTGAATGAGATTTTGATATCGAGATTATTGGATAGGATGAACGCCGTTAATGTAAACTAGATTGAAATGAACACATTTAAGTGAACAAAGTTAATCCCTATACAATAAATTTCCATAAACGTCATACTAGTATATTAGTATAATTAGTTTAATTAACTTAGTTTAGTATATTTTATTACAAAAACTACATTTTTATCGCCTAAATAATGTTAGGTTATGATAATTACAATACTCAACGATAATTTACACCAATCTCTGTAGATACAACAACCATTACTCTTTCCAGTCTATACTAAAACTTGACACGCATACTTGCGGTGAAAGTAGCGATGTATTTACATGCTACCAAAGAGTGAGACCAAATAGAGAAATTCGCTCCATTAAGTAAGATAGTGGTAACACGTTGGACCATGGCCTTAGTCGCACGAGTAGAATCTGAGATAGTGGGTAGCTGTGGAGTAGGAACATCCTGAAATGGGTTGTCACCTTCATTTCTAGATGCCATAGAGAAAGATGAAATGAGATCGTAGAAATGAAATAATCAGAAAAATGCTACTAAAGACTGATTGGGCGTTGAAAAAAGAAGTTACAATATGAGAAGGGTAACTAGAAATACAGTTACCTCAACATACAATAAATCAAAGAGACAGCCGTGTGTTAAAGACATCCGGAACACCAACGGATAAAGAACAATGGCGACAAGCAACAGTGATTTATGGGTGAAGAACAATTCCCAATTTTGTAACAGTAGACAGAACCACATCAATGTACGATTAACGAATAGTTTGCGCGAGATAGTGCACGAAAGACTGGTTCATGGAGGTTTGAGTTCGCAACAGCGATTGGATGGTGATTTCGCAGGTGGATTAGGGTTTCATAAGTGATAGCAGCGGCGATGGGATAGGGTTTTGGGAGTTGGTTGGTCGCAAGCTAGGGTTTCGACAGCTGGATGAAGAGTTCATAGTCTAGGGTTTCTAGATTTTGATTGTAGTGAGTACGTAGGTGATGGCGAATGCTGGATGGAGAATTTGCAGGTAGGGTTCAGGTGTTTGCTGGTCATAGGCTAGGGTTTCGACAACTGGTAGGGTTACGAACTGGTAGGTGGTTTCGCGATCTGGAGGGGTTCAGCTAGTTCGTGGTGTTCGGCGGTGGCTAGGGTTTTGGGTGTTTGGTTCACAATTTGTTAGGGTTTGGTGGTAGATAAGGTGGGGAAAAAAAAAATTATTGGCTCTCGATAACTAAAAGGATATAGGAAAAGAAGAGAAAAATATTTTGTATTATATTTCATATAGAGTGAATGAGTTCTATATTCCTAATTATGTAGCAGCATAAGTAGGCTAAATTTGAAAATATATCACCGAAATAAATGAACTAATAATGTCATATAATCATAGATACCAAAAATAATAAATACATAAATATCATATTTCAACAAATCAATTTAAAAATAATTATGGTTATCTAATTTATTTCTGTTCTAAAAAACTATCAAGTTGAGTACATTTTCTTTAAGGGTGTATTTGGATAGATGGAAAAGAAAATGAAAATGAAAAAGAAAATAGGATGAAAAAAAAAAAAAAAAAAAGCCCTTGTGTGCTATGGGTAGAAAATGGAAGGAAAAATAAAATAGCAAGCAAAATGCACAATTTTCGAAACATTTTTTTTCCACACAAATTTAGAAGAAAAATGAAGGAAAATAAGTAAAATTAAAATTATACATTTGATAATAGAGTTTTAATTTATTTATTTTAATATATGCGAGTAAAACTGTAAATTATATTAAAGTGAATTATTATTTTTTTTCATTTCATTTCTATATCCTAACTAAGCAATGAAAAAATAATTTCTCTTTCACAAATAGATAAAAAAATATTATAAAATTATACCCCTGAAATAGAATTTTAAATTTATTTTTTAATATATGAGAGTAAAATAGTAAATTATATTAAAATGAATTATTTTTTGTCATTACATTTTTCTATCCTAATCAAACAACATCTGGAAAAATATTTTTTTTTTCACCATAGATAAAAATATTATAAAATTATGTCCATGATAATAGATTTTTTTTTTTTTTAATATAAGAGTAAAATAATAAATTATATTAAAAAGAATTAGTTTTTCTTATTTTATTTTTCTATCCTATAAAAACAACATTTAAAAAAATAATTTTTCTTTGCAAAAAATAAAAATATTATCCTACTATTTTTCTTTCCATTTTTTTTCCGACCATCCAACCAAACTTACCTAAAGACTAGACAGAGATGTCTTAGGCAGAGAGACGCAAAACTAAACGAAATGCCAAGTTCGCTACAGAGAGAGGTTTCACAAAACAATGATCGTATGATTTTTCACGCAATTAAAGAAACACCCAACACTATAACCATGGGACTTGATCAACAAAATCAAACGCACAACATACGGTATTCATAAAGATCAAATTACATTAACATAAATTCCAATTTATGCCTTAACCTTCCCAGCAATCATAAAGGCCTTATAGGTAACAGATCTAACCAAATCAGGGCCCACCCAAGCACTCTCAAACTCCTTCACCACCACCTCCGGCAACAAATCAACGCCGGAATCCTTGGCTGTAATAACCGCCGACCAGGACCTTAACATCCCCAAAAACCCGTCAAACGACAACTCTTTAGGTATGTCGAGTTCCAAAGGTTTCCCTTCCGAACCGAGGCCGACGCTTTCGAAGGGGAACGGAAGTGTCCGATAACCATCGAATATGAATTGAATTTTAAGGTTCCAATATGGGATGGTGGTTTTATGGAATCGGTCCATTACGGGGTCAAACGTGGGGCTAACGGTTATATTGTTGTAGCCCCAAACGGCGATTATGCCACCTGGTTTTCGAAGGAGGCGAGTTACAAGGGAGTAAAAGCTGGGGAGGTCGAACCAGTGGACTGCTTGAGCTACGGTCACTAAATCAACGGATTCGTCACCGCCGGCGATCAGAGTCACGAGTTGTTCATTGGAGGTGGATATTGGGGTGTGGAGGTATCGAACGCGGGGGTTTTGGGGGGCGCATTTCAGCTGGGGTTCGCTTACGTCGGTTGCAACTACTTGCTCGTAATGCTCTGCAACCTGTCGGTAATCACGTGTTTGGCAGTAAGCTACAGAGTGGATTTATTGGGTGGGGGGGAAAAAAAAAAAAAAAAAAAATATATATATATATATATATATATATATATATATATAGAAAGAAAATGAGAAAAAAAAAATCAAGAAGAACCTAAATTTACAATTATACTAAATTTTAATTTATTTTTATAATATATGAAGATATTAATTATTTTTTTTCTTTTTATTTTTTTCTCTTAAATAAAAATTATTTTTCTTTCACAATAAAAATATTATCCTATTATTTTTTAATTTTTTTTTCATCTACTCAACTAAACATACCTTTAATCTCTATTTATTTTCTTTTTACCTAAAAAAAAAAAAATGGATCTTCATCCTAAATTAAGTGAGAGAGAAATACTAACCAAACCAAACCCTCAAAAATAAATAATTAAGCAGAGTGCGGAAATTTCCATAATCTCGGATTTTGAGTTGACATTCACAAAGCTTTTTACACAGAGAGAGATTTACAAAGCTAATTAAATGGCGTTTTCTTTACCATTCAAAAGAAGAAGAAGAAGAAGAAGAAGAAAAGCAATAAATTCAGAATGATAGCAAAATGAAGTTTCTCTATATGCAGTATTGGTGAATATTAAGAAAGAGTACTAACACCAAGAGCGGCTTGGCCGTTGCCGGTACCAACATCCCAAGCGAGAAGGTGATGGGTGGTGCGATCAGCCAGTATTGAATACCACTCGCTCGGATAATTGGGCCTCGCATCCAAATAGATCTCCGCTTGCTTGTCGAACAGCCCTGCCATCTCTGTCGGTGTCTATCACTCTCTATATGACGAGGATGTGGTCTAATATATATTGGTTTATTTGCTGACAGACTTCCCTTCATCATAATTTTTCTATCATTTATAAAATATATCAGTCAACCTATTCAATAATTTAAAAAATATTGTTGAGAGATCTTAAGATTAAAAAAAATTATTTTCTAAGAACAATGTCATGTACTAAAAAATTACTGTTATAGAATTCTACAAAATAATAATTTTATGAAATGTGACTTTTCACCAAATTTTTCAATAATTTATAATTGAAAATAAGCCCTTACTCTTATTTCAAATATATATATATATATATATATATATATATATATATCAAGACGGCCTATGTTGACTATGACATTTCCATGGTCCATATGATCTACACCTAAGATTAAATGCACTCATTGAGAATAGCTCAAGTGGTGATTTTCATGCAAAGGGGCATGTGTTCGATCCTTCTTCCTCACGCTTTCTATTCCCTCTCTCCCCCTCCCCCTCCCCCCCTTTTTTTGCTCCAAATAAGTTCATGATCCAACCCTAACCGTTCCATCACAGTCAGGGGTGTGCATGGGTCGGGTGGAGGGTATTTTGGACAAATTCGAGACCCGACCCAAATGTGTCGGGTTTCGAACTTTCACATCTGATTTTGACCGAATACAGGGGTAATCCAATGGCTTCAAGTGTTATTGGATTCGGTTGAAATTTGGTTAGTTGGCAAGAAACAAAGCTTTGAAAGATTGATGACTCAGGAGTAGAAAAAATCTTACAACAAAATACAGATTCAACAGTAACATAACACAAATCGGTCTATAAAAAAGCTTAGAACAGATTCTTCAAAAACAAGCATGGCATTAAAACAAAAAAGTAGAAAGATTCAGAAACAAATACCTACTCGTGCTTATGCGGAGTGATTGCCACTACATCTTCTCCAATTTTTCAAACAATAAACCTATTAATCGTGATGATGCTCATGGAAATCAAAGATGGGAATCGAAAATTAGGATTCTCATAATTAGGATTCTCATGGTAATAGATCAGATCAACTATATGAGAATCGAAGAAGAATAAAATAAGAAGAAGAAGCGAAGAATGAAAAGGGAAGACTGGAATGGAAGGGTTTTGGAGATGGCGATGCATATCAAAATGGAGGTTGGAGTGGAGTTAATGAGAGCATTGAGAAGAGAATCGAATTGATGAAGGAGCGGGGCTTTGATTTTCAAGAAGAGCTTAGGTATTCAAGACGATTGAGTGAGCGACACTTAGGTTATCTGAGTCTGGAATTTTCGTCGTGCAACGTATATAATTCATAATTTATAGAGAAACCGATCGGGTCAGGTGCATTGCGGGTGGGGGAATGGCAATTCAACTACCGATCTGATTATATAATTGTTCGGACTGGGTTTTACCCGATCTGAACAATAACACTAGCAAGCCTGATGATTTAGGGTTGGGCCTAGTCTGTTTGTATAGGCGGGCCAGGTCGTCGGATTTTTCGCATAGGCCTAATCACAGTTTTGAAACAGATCCAGCCCCTTCATCCATGATCGCTTCTCTCATCCACAATAAAAGCTCCAATCTGCGTCGCTCCCTTTGCAGTTGCCTCCATCTCAATAAATCATCACTAATTCTCAAGAATGAAAGCTTCATTCTTTTTTAATCCTCCATGATTGCTTTACCACCGCTAACGCCATTGCCATCGAACAAAAGCAAGCCTCAAAGTGGACTGCCCTTGCCTATATAAAGAAATCATCCATTGATTCTCCCCCTCCATCTCAAGAAATCATCCACTGTCACTATCGTTTCACCATCTCCATCAACATCGATAGATCCTCAATCGATCGCTGCCTCGATCAAATTCATTTTTTATTCTCTTTGTATCCCTCTCCTCTTAACCCTAATTATAAAAATCATCCACCGAATCCCTGATTCTCACCCTTATCTCAACAAATCATCCACCGAATCACTGATTCTCACCCTTCATCAAGTATTGTCATTGCCATCGTGCATCGATAAGGTACATCTCTGATTGATCCATTTACCCATTTTCTTCATTTTATTAACACAAATGTTGTAAAAAAATGTTGATTTTCTCAAATTGAGCGCCAAAATCAGAAATTAATATCACTTCTTTGATTTTTTTATGGCATTTGTTTAGTGTTTATTTTTTAAAGACAATTCAAGATTGATGGCATTTATTTGGCCTTGTTTGTTTAGTGTTTCTGTTCTCAGATTTATATTTTATTTTATTTTTCAAGAAGAAAACATGAGCAAAAACATAAATCTAAAAAAAAAATATATATATAAGTTTATTTTCATCTCCTAGTTTTTTAGAATAGTGGATTCAGCAAAAATGTTAAAATATTGCAACATCTCTATGTTCCTTTTATGTACATGCGTTTATTCTCTTTCTAAAACTTATAATGTGAAATAACAGCAATTTGATTCTTAACATGTTATGCCAAGCAACCAACAACTAAAGCTACACAGAGAATGGCTCCACCTTTTACCCATTTTGTGCAATTCATTGGGATTAGACTAATAAAAAGTGCGAGAGTATAACTGTAACAGAGTAATACCAACTATTTGTGCCCTTTTATCATTTAGGTTTCTTTGCAGCTTACAAGGGAAAAGTAACTTAATTAGGAATGGAACAAAGTCCAATAATCGTATTTGATACACTATAGCAAAGTAGTACAGATAACCAAAAACATGTTGAAACGTAGAACTAAAAGAATAGAACCACCATTGTTCCATTTGTTTAGTGTTTCTATTCTGAAAAAGCTGGGAACAAACACAATATACAACCCAAGAAAATCTAAATTGTTCTGTTCCCAACAATTTTAAAACAGTTTTCTGTGTTTAGAACATAACCATGTCCCAAATTTCTATTACAGTTAAAAAAATTTATGGAAACTGAAACAGAAATCTGGAAACAGAATCACTAACAAACACTACCTTAGAGTCTGTGTTTCTGCTTAGCGTTTGATTCATTTTTTTGTGTTCAGTGAAGCAAAAACACTTACACGCTAGAAATAGAAACATAAACATTGAATTATCTTCTTTGCATTCTTTCTCTTCTTTTGAAGAAGAAGAACAATTTAAATAACAGTTTTTGTTCCGATTGATCTATTTACCCATTTACCTAGGAATTTCTTCATTTTATAAACACAATGTTGTAAAAAATGTTGATTCATATTCGGATCCAAAATCATGGAAAATTGTGTTAGTAAAGTATCAAGTGTAACGACGTGGTTTCTCAGGACCGCCACTCAGTTTCTTCCATTAGAGAATTTATACCAAAATCCGATTGACGAATTTTTATTTTATTTTTTTATTTTATAAAATATGGTAAATTTATAATGCAATGGCGTCCAGTAATTAATAATTCGTCATATGAAAATATTTTAATTTACCATGCGACGACGAAAATTTTAATTGTCGATTTTACAACAGTAACTAATAAATATAATAATTTTAATTTTAATATAACCGAATAACTAATAATTTATTCTGAATTAATCCGATAATTTTTTTATTTTTTATTTTTATGATTTTCCTTTCCCCCTAGTATTTTCCACTATATCAAACGGAGATTAGAGAGTTTTAGAACTATTTCAATTTGGTCCTTGAAATCAATGTGTAATGTTTCAAAAATCAAATTCAAATGATTTTAGGGATCAATAACGTAATTAACTCAAAAATAAAAAATAAAAATAAAAAATGTAAGCAACATCCATTGATTTTAAAATCCATTCTTTTAAATTTACATGTGTCGAGCAGTAAATACTAATCCAAAATTTGAATTAAATATTTGACACCTCTGATCAAGTGTTTTACATTGTGTGGTCTTTATTCATGCGGCATAATAAATACATTATAATAATAAAATTATCTAAATGACTGATCCTGATATTGTACACCTAATACTCTTAGTATAATAATGTATTCTGGTTCTCAGTATAAGCCAATGGGTATCATAACCCAAGCCGAGGGTAGTCGTAAATCAGCTCCGATACTACCTGTAACAGCTCGGTTTTCCAAGGTCGTCACAATCGGTTTCTCCCCTTTGAGAATTTAACGTTTATTTTAAAAAATTATCAAGTATATATTTATACCACAAATTCATCAAAATCGTCCTAAAAATATTAAATTTATATAAAATAATATTTTTCAAAAATATAAATTTTTCGGGGTATTACATCAAGAATATCAAGAAAAAATTAATCTCTTCTTTGTTTCTTTGAAGGCATTTGTTTAGTGTTTATTTTTTAGAGATAAATCAAGATTAATGGCATTTGTTTAGTGTTTGTGTTTCTGTGTAATGTTTCTGCATAACACTTATTTCATTTTTGTGTGTTTAGTGAAGTAGAAACACTTACACACAAGCAATAGAAACAGAAACAATCCGTCGACAACTGCCTATATCAGGTACATTTTCATTCTTTAGAGCCTGTGTTTGAAAATTACTAATTTTATCAGATTCAAATTAGATTCACAACCAAAATCATGGAAAATTGTATTACTAAAGTATCAAGAATATCTACAAATTTGTCACTTCTTTGATTCTCTAATGCCGTTTGTTTAGTGTCTTTGTTTCTGTTTAATGTTTCTATTTAGCGTCTGTTTCATTTTTGTGTGTGTAGTAAAGCGGAAACACTTACACGCAAGAAATAGAAACAGAAACAGTTTGTCAATCGCTGCCTGGGTTAGGTACATTTTCCTTCTTCAGGGTATGCGTTTGAAAAATGTTGGTTTTCTTAGATTCATTCCATGATTCATAGCCAAAATCATGGAAAATTGTATTAGTAAAGTATCGAGAATATCTGAAAAAAATTAACATCAGAAGCAGTTAATGACAACCCTTGATTTTTGTTACTTCTTTGATTATTTGATGATATTTATTTAGTGTTTAGTTTTTAAAGACAATTCAAGAATGATGGAATTTGTTTAATGTCTGTGTTTCTGTTTAATGTTTATGCTTAGCATTTGTTTCATTTTTGTGTGTTTAGTGAAGCAAAAACACTTACATGCAACCTTCTCTGATTGCATTTTTTTTTTCTTCTTTTGAAGAAGAAGAACACTTTAAAGAACGGTACCTGTTCGCAAATGCATTTAATTATATATATGTCTAATGTATGTCTATGTGTTAATTTATTTATTTTTTAAATTTTTTACTGGATGGACAAATTACTCTCCCTTGATTTGGGTTTCAGTTAAATTGATGATTTTATTGGGATTATTACTTCAATTGAAGTCCAAAGGTTGAGTCTTTCAGACCATTTTCCTCAAATGTAAGTTCATTCTCTTTTTTCTAAGAAATCAAATTTCTTCTCTGTTTTCTAAAAACGAAATTCAGAATGTAGAAAATAAATGCTATCCATTGTTTGCTTTTGTTCCAATTTCAGTAAATAGAACAAAAATGTTATTATTATTTTTTAAATAGAAATTATCTGTTTTCCTCCTTGACTCTTGACTCAATGACATAAAGTTTCCTTCCGGCTCCATCCCAAATTTGTTTTTCTTCTATTTCTTATTCTCAAAAAAGCTATTTTTGTTTCTGTTAAAAAAAAAATGTTTTTGGTTCTGTTTATGTTTTCTATACCCAAAGAAAAGTTGTTTCCATTTTTTGTTAAAAAAAAATGTTTGTGTTTTCATTTCCAAAAAAAATTGTTTCAATTTTTGCTCCCAAAAAAATTAGGTTCATGAAATGATGTGAAAGTGTTATTTCGTTGCAAAGTTTTGTCAACGGCCGAGGTTTAAACATGGCAGCGGAGTTGAAACTCAATTGTTTGAATTTTGTTTTTAGATATGTTAATTTAATTTTGCTCTTGCTATGGATAATGTAAAAAAATATGTTTTTGTTTTTCTCTGTTTAATTAATTAACTTGATTTTAAATGATTATTTGGGTTTCTAACCATGTATTATTCGGGTACAGATAATAAAAATACACCGTAATAATGTATTAACTTATTTATCAAGAATATGCAATTGATTATATGGCTAGATGAGGGCGAAATGTATTTGTTATTATTTTCTCCACTTATGTATTATCAAATGGGTTTTATTTGAATGAGCAGTAGAGAAAAAAAAAAAGAGAAAAATCAACATGTGCTTTCATCTTCTTCATAAATTTGATGAAATTATTCAAATATCAATTTGCGATTTAAGTTATCATTAAATTAAGACTGATTTTGAGGATAAGTTAATACCACAACACGAAAGTTAAGATATTCAACCTAACCTAGCCAATTTAGGCACGAATACCAACAAGAAAAATGATTTTTAAGTTAATAACTTATATTTAAAATAAAACTCGTTTATTATTAATTATTAATAATATACTTAATACATGCTTAGCGATACCTCGCGCCTAATAATTTATTAAACATTGGTGGTAAAATTGATTTTTTGCGTATTAATCGAATAATGCATGGTTAACAATAATTATTTTGTTAATATATTATTGATTATTACAATCAATTTGAATTATTTACATGGTTATTACGTTAAATTATTAGGAATATAGCTTATAATATTCTTGATAAACTAATAACCATGTATTACATTATAAACTAGGACATTTTGATGACTTGGTTTTTAGTTTATATTGTTTTAGTTTAACTTAATTTTATAGCCTAACGGCCCGTACATTCATATATTAGTTTATAATTAATACATTTCACTCAACTTCATACTTATAAATCCTTATAATAATAAAATTTTAATATTATTTATTACGTTAAATTAATTATATATTTAATAATAGAAAGTTTAAAACACATGCTTTTAGGCATGGAGTATACGCTAGATTCATAAAATTAAGTTGCAATTGCGTATGAAGTAGATTCATACAAAATCATTAGCTGTTGCGAAGATCTAGATGAGTGTACAAGCTAGATGAGTGTAAAAATAGGTGATTTTACATAACTCTATAATTGTTAATACATAATTAAAAATTAACGCAATTGGTATAGGCCAAATACATTGTTAACAATAATTAAGGGGTATTCTGTGTTAAATAAAATTAGGAATTAAAAATCTTAATAAATTGAGCATGTATTAAAAATAATTTTATAAGGTGGGACTTGGTTCGCTAATTATTATTAACATCCCACTAGGATAATAGAATATCATAAGTTTTTATAAGAGTAATAATTATGATATTATTTCGAGAGATCAAATTGTGAGTTCAATTATTGAGGAGTGCTTGAGTTAAAGCATTGATTGTGTAAGCATCACCGAGTTGAGCTATCTAGCATTCCAATTTATAATTCTTCGGTGTTATCCAGGTGAGATCTTTCCAAGCTATTAATCTTTACTGCATATTTATTTTTCTATATTTGCTTGGTTGATAAGATCTTGATAAAATCATTTTCTTAACTTGAAATCGCATAAAAATATTTTAAAATAATTTTTGGTGAAAATCTGATTACATACTTATTTGTGTGCTATTCATATTTATCATAATCAAATTTTTGGTGAAAGTGTTCCAAGCATATTCTTAATTGAGTCTATTGCTATCATTGCTCGCTTGGTCAATTGATTGTATGAGAAATCGTTTTTGAACTTTATAAGCATAAAAATTCTTTTAAAACGATTTGTGAGATAATCTGATTACGTGCTCAATTTTGTGCTACCCACACATTATTTTTATAATTAGATTTTTGTTTCCTCACTTAATTCTATCACTAGTAATTATCGGGATATTAATCGAGTTTAAATTGATTTGAGGTGGTAGAAGCTCCGAGTGGGAAGAACTTATCAATTTCTTGTAATTTGTGAGTTGTGTACGGATTAAGTAATATTGGGAGTATCTAATCAGGGGTAACTTGGTTTCAATCTTTTTGGGTAAAGAGATTGAGGTATAAATTCTTCCTTTATAGAATTAATTGTGTGTGATTTGTAAAGGTTCCATCTTTACCTGAAAAAATGATAGTTGGAGCGTTTCTGTGAGGTTTTGATTCTTTAGCCTAAGGCACAAAAAGAATTAGGTTATTCTTAAACCTGTAAAAAGTAGCGGTTATTCTTAAACCTGGGAAAAAAAAGAGGTTATTCCTAAGCTTAGGAAAAGAAATTTATAAGGGTTGATTCTAAGCCTGTGAAATGAATCATCGTGTAAAGGTTTGGTTCCTATCTATTTAAAAGAATCTTAGTGATTAGTGGGTGTGAATCTCCGTGGGGCTCGGAGGACTGGATTAGCCAAGAGTAGTTTGATAAACCAGGATATATGGTGATGTGTTGCCTTATTTATTTTACTTATATTGTTATTTGGTATGCATCTAGTTGATAACACATATCCGCTTCTATAAAGATAATAATTAATTTTAGGATAAAATTAATTGTTTAAATTTATTGAAGTGTTATTATTATTCTGATAATTTTTTAATACTACCCAATTCACCCCCCTCTTGGATAGCTCACTAGGCCAACAATAACTACAATTATTATCGGATTTATTGGATGTTAAGATAATTATTTATTATTTTTACATCTAATAAAATAATTATACTCCATTTATAAAATGATCCTAGATAAGCAATTACATATTGATGATTACAATACCAAAATAAAATAATGATCATAATATTACAACAGTTACCGATCAATACTCAATTATTATGCTAAAATAATTATGCTCAATTACTATTATGAGTATGATAATTATCATCGATTCATATTCAACAGTTTCTTTTTGTAATATTATTATTATGTTAATATAATTATATTCAATTTATCTATTTATCGAATTCATCGATTCAATTTCACAATAGTAAATAAGAAATAAAATTATTACAAATAGAAATTCCTGGTGTAGCACTATTTTCAAATATATTTAAATAAATTCCTAGCACAGTTTCTCTCTCACCGGTTCTATAATCAAAACTTAAATCCAAAATCGAAATCACCATGGTATGAATTTTATTTCTCTTTTTTATATTTATTTTTCTTCTTGATCCAAATCCATATAATTCAAAAATTTGAAATATATATATATATATATATATATATATAGAGAGAGAGAGAGAGAGAGAGAGAGAGAGGAGGGGGGGCATGGATATGGAGATATATAGGAGTATAGTTTATCTTCTTCTTTTTTCTCGCCAAAAAGCCCTTGCAACCGTCCATATATCCATATCTATGTCTCTCTCTATATGTATGTAATAGGAAGACTCATTAACTGGTTCGATTTCTTCTCCTTATTATTATTATTATTATTATTATTATTATTATTATTATTATTATTATTATTATTATTATTATTATTATTATTATTATTATCAATGAACACACACACGCCACTATATGTGGTCTCCAATTTTATTTTATTTTATTTTCTTTAATTTTTTATGGTCACAAATAGATTTCTTAATAGTTAAGAATTGAAATTTACATTTAACCCCCATAATTATAAAGTAATTCAAATTAGACTCATAATTATACTTATCTCTAAAAAATAATCAAATATTTATTTTTAAATTTGCATGATATACAAAACAACCCAAAAATATTAAACTTATAATATTTTCAAAAATATAAATTTCCTGGGTATTTCAATCTACCCCCCTTAAATAAATTTCGTCCTCAAAATTTCGTTCAAAACCATAATACTTCATAATCGTATCTGATAGGTGTAAATTATCTATGTATTTTCAATCAGAATTTGTTAGTTTTCGAGTACATTTATAGTTATTTTATATATTTTAATATATTTTTATTATTTTTGTATTAAAATAGGTGTGTGGGTTGAAAAGGTATGAAATCGGAGTGAAAACGATGTGATCGAACCAAAGCGGGCGAAGTTACGGTGGATAAATGAGCAAGGAGGCAACATTGTGAAAGAAGCCCACCGCCTAGGCATCCAGACCTCTGCCTAGGTTGTGAAGATACTGAGAACATTTCCAAGTCCACCACCTACTTCTTCGCCTAGGCGGTCACCAAACCTGCAAAGCCGGTACAGGTGCTGTAACTTCAAGGCTATTTTGGACTATGATGAAATCCAATTTTGGAAACACTCAAAACATGAAAGTTGCATATCTTTTTTTTTTTTTAGATTTCCATAGGTTTTTGAATCACCTCAATCGGAGTTCGGATGAAGAAGTTACAGTCAAAACAAAATGCAAACCTGTAGTTTCTTCACCTAGGTGAAAATCCGGCAGAAAGTTAACCAACCTAACTTTACCTAGGCAAAGTTTCCTTTGCCTAGGCGAAAACCTCTGCACAATGAGATATTTTTTAGATATTTTTTGGCCTATTTATACCCTTCTCTCCTCATCTCTTCCAATCTTCTTCAACCCCTAAGGCCTTAGGCCATATTTTAGGGTTAGGATAAGGGGTTTTTGAGGGAGAGCTCTCAACTCGAGGTGGAGGATCAACGAGGAAGCGAATGATCGACATTTCTAGGGGTAAATCTTTGGATATCGGCTAAGTAGCTCATTTCCTCTCTTTGTTTTCTTCATTTTGGTAATTGTTGAGCATGTTTAGCTCGTTTTACATTGTATAAATGATTAGGGCCATCAGTTAAACATGGATTGTAATAGGGATTAACGTATTATTTATGAAAATGTAGTTTTGGTTGAATTTGTGTTTCGTTCTTGGTTGTTCTTCATATGTTGATTGTGTTTCCGTGTTTTCTATGATTATATGCTAGTTTAGATATATTGAGAATATGGGATTTGACACTCAGGAGAGGTAACCCCGAATTCGGACTAGGGTTAAAACAACACGACAATCTAACGACCCGAGAGGGCGATAGAAAGTGTGCAATCGATGACGTTGGGGCGAGACTCATGTGACCTAGAGTCGTTAAGATGTTGAGGAGGACTTCGGTGTTGACACGAAGTCACGTATTCCCCCCGTCTTACACTTGGAAGAGGTGGTGAGGGAGTTTACGAACCGAGATTGTCGGATACGTCGAACGCCATTAATGTTAACTAAAACGAAATCAAACGCATTTAAATAAATAAAGTTAATCCTTAGGTAATCTACTCCCCTAAACAATCTCAAATTAGTATTTATAGTATAGTTAACTTAATTAGTATTTTAGTTTAGTATTAGTATTAAATTAAATTCTATTTTTAGCGCTTAAATAAAATTAGATTACGACAATCATGATACTCGATAGTAATCTCAATCAATCCCTGTGGATACGATACCCGACCGAAAGATTCACTATACTAAAATTTGATTCGTACGCTTGCGGTGAAAGTGGCATCGTACGGTCATCTTAGTCATATTCGATTCTAGAATAATTGTTCTCTATGTAGGGTCCCATAACCGAAAGTCACCCGTAATTCAATACCGTCAAATCCATTCCACACATTGTGACATCCCCATTCGTAGTGGCCCACATTATATTCAACAACTTACGGACCAGATGCACTTTGGTTAGTAACACCTAACACAGGTAACCAAATGCCAAAGAATCTTATGTTCCTAAATGCTTCCATTGCGCTACTCTGATAAAAATAGAAAATAATAATAATATATCTTTAAATATCACAATAGTCTCACTGGATTAGGTCTATCTCAATTCCAACAGGTCTACAACCTCGATAATTTTCTTATTTGGTATGACTTTTCAAGTCTATTACCATATCCCATAAACAACATTTATCAATTCCTCCCAATATTTCAAGTCAATGTATCACAATGCTACCATCTTATCCAATAGATAGCCCAATTCCTTGTGGACCATACCATGAGACTAAAACTAATCAATCTTAATATCGACATTAATATTTTAATAATCTTGTAAACTCTTTCATAAATATCAACACAATTCCACCCTCAAATAACTGATTTTCAAAAATATATCTGAAAACACCTAAATACTTCTCAATCACAACAATACGTCTCAAAATACCTAAATACGTCAAATTTATATAAATACATCTCAAATACATAAATACAACCGAAACAAATAAATATGTATCGAAACACATAACTACATATGAATCACGTAACTACGTGTCAATCTCGTAAATACATCTCGAAAAACATAAATATATCTCAAACCACATAAATATTTGGAAACACGTAAACATGTCACCACCGCGTAACTATGTCTGAATCACCCAAATACGTTTCAAATACCTAAATACGTGTCAAACTATATAAACCAAATACATCCCAAACCACGAATAGGATATTTCACCTCAAGGTTCAATACTCACGTAACATGACAAGTTCAGTAATCACGAAAAATGTATATAAAAAATATTACATAAAGCCCCCACTCGAATTTCTAAAATACCAGTTAAGCTAAAAAAAATTCAAATTAACATCTCAAATTAACAATTGACTCCCAAAAGTCTCATAATGATCTCACACTCCAACTCTACCTAACGCTAGTAATGGACCAATATCTATCTAAGTTATTTTTATTGGTGTACTGTCTTCATAGTATAAAAGCATTTTTTGGATCAAGTATTTTTTTTTATCAAAATCCATTTTCCAATAAAATATAGCCACACTGGACAGTATACAGACCCCAATAAAAATATTATCGTAATAGAACAACCGAATTTAAATCAACTGATCAACTCACTTGTATATAATAAAATAATATACTTCCTTGCCAGCCATAGGATTGTTTACCTCACGATCAGGAGTTATAACGGTACTGTAACCTATCCAACTATGTCATCTAAGGTAGCTATCGGTGTCAGGGCTATTTAATATCTCCAATGGTAGGAGCAACCACTCTATAGGACTTGCCAGATAGGTAACAACATATATCCACCCTGCAGGACTTGTTTGATAGGTAACAACTATATCCATCCTGCAGAATTTGCCTAATAGGTAACAACATATATCTACATCTCGCAGGACATGCGCTCCTAGCGAGAAGACAACTATAGCATAGTCAGATAATAAAAATCATTTTTCACATTTAAAAAATTTACTTGATCCGCGTAATGTTATAAAATAATCAATTTTAATAAATATTTTCTTTCCACATTTTAGTACGAAAATATGATTTGACAATTTATATAGAAGATGATACATACGCTATCTTCATAATATAAAAATAATTTATGAATCAAGTATATTTATCAAATACCACTTTTCAAAACATACTATAATATAATTGCACACCAGGTTGGAATAAAATTCCACTACTACCATTACAATAAAATGATGCTTTTAAGTCAACCAATTAAATTATTTTTATATATAACAAAATACCGCACACACATTTCCCTACTAGTCATAGGATCATTTCACCTCATGATCGGGAGTTACGACAATACCATGACCTGTACAACTATGCCATCTAAGGTGGTTATAAGTGCCAAGGCCATTCAATATCTCCAATGATAAGAGCAACCACCCTGCAAGATTTGCCTGACAGGTAACAACATATATAATATATCCACCCTACATGACTTGCCTAATAGGTAATAAAATATCCACCCTACAGAACTTGCTTGACAGGTAATAGTATATCCACCCTGCAAGACTTGCCTGACAGGTAACAACATATATCCACATCTCACAAGACATGCCCTCCTTATGAGAAGACAACTATGTCAGAGTAGGATAAATAAAATAATTCTTCGCCCTTAAAATTCCACTTGATCCATTTACTATCATAAAAATGTCCATTTTCATCAACATTTTTTTTCCATAATTAAATACGAGAATATAATTTGATAATTTATTTCGGAGACAGTAAACACCTTTAAGCCAATCTTTTCAATTCAACAATAAATCCTATGGTCCACGATTAACACGACACTTACCCAGATTTATTTAACTTACTATTGGTAGGTTGTATTACTCAAACGCCACCTAAGATGTTAATATGTTCAAATTAAAACTGTAGGGACCAAAATGTACAATTTGGCTAACCAAAAGGTCCAAAAAGACACCCACGCCATAATTTAGGGGCCGAAGATAGAATTTTACGAACAGATACTCAAATTCAACTTTTGTTTTATTATCCAAAAACAAGGAAAGGCTTGGGCAGCCATGTGGGAATGATTCTCTTCACAAAATGAAATAAAATAAAATAGAATAACAGAAAAATATGCTTAATAAGAGTTGTCCAACCAAATAGACCTTAAAATGTACCTAATAGAGTTCTGAAGAAAAACATTACTAAGGATTTACACATGATTAGACAATTTCGGTCCTAATAAATAATTTGCTAAGCAGAAAATTATAAGGATACAGTGTCTAAGGATACAGATTTTTTTTTTTAAATAAAAATCATTATTTTTTAATATTAGACAATTTATTATGAATAATTGGTACCATAACCCAAGCCTAGGGTGTTCGCAATCCTACTCTGATACCAACTGTAACGACCTGGTTTTCTAGGGCTGCCACTTGATTTATCTCCTTGGAGAATTAAATCTAAAATCCAATGACCAATGTTTTATTTCATAAATCTATGAATTTTTACAGTGCGACGACGACAATTATAATTATCGAATTGTCGATTTAATTTTTTATAAACAGTAAATAATAACTACAATTATTATCAAATTTATTGGATATTAAGATAATTATTTATTATTTTTGCATCTAATAAAATAATTATGCCCTATTTATAAAATGATCCTAGATAAGCAATTACATACTGATGATCACAATACCAAATTAAAATAATGATCATAATATTACAATAGTTGCCGATTAATACTCAATTATTATGCCAAAATAATTATGCTCAATTACTATTATGAGTATGATAATTAGCATCGATTCATATTCAAAAGTTTCTTTTTGTAATATTACTAGCGATACCCTGTGCCTGAAGGCACGGACTAAAAAAATACAACTGATTTTGAAATGAACACATCACTACTAAATGACCAATATATTAGTTATAAAAACTTACAAAGATAACTGAGAAACAAATACAATTATATTCGTTTTTAGCATAAAATGAGGAATAAAGATAACGAAACGATATCAATTATTCAATTCTCGCATAATACTATCCTCATCAGTGTTGAATTTTTTCACCAAATCACAACAAAAACTAATGAAGATAATTAAATAGTAATGATAAAAAAAAAAAAAAAAAAATTATAATCAAACAACATAAAAGAATTACTAATTGAATTATCGTACTATAATTTAGTTTAGATATAAACAACAAAAGTTATGGGTAAATACTCAAAAGGTGTTTGAATTAAATGAGAATAACAAAAGTAAAGTTACACAATATGTTGAAAATATGAGACAAAAATTAAACAATAGAGCTTAGAAAGGTTAGTACTACTCCGCCTTCGCTTAGAATGTTCCCCATAGTCTTAATATGAAATTGTAATATACCGATGCAATGCGTGTTCTAATTATATTTGAACTTCGGGATAAATAATATTTGTTATGGATTGAGGGCCATCTTTTGGTAAAACACGCTTAATCGGTTGAAAGATGTACATCTAGCTAAGGCTACATAAAGTTGTCCGTGATTAAAAACTGGTATAGTCAAATCTATCCCAACAAATTTCACCGATTGACCTTGTGATTTGTTTATTGTCATTGCATAAGCCAAGCGAACAGGAAACTATCGTCTTGTCATTTGAAAAGAAAAATCCAAAGACGAAGGAGTTAAAGACATTCCCAAAATAAATACCAAATTTTCAGATTTATCCCCCATTAAAATCCTAGCCTCAATTATTCGAGAAGCACATCTAACAACCATCAATCGAGTCCCATTACATCGTCCATCGTTAGGTGCAATATTTCTCAGTAACATTATTAGACAACCTATTTTCAAATTTAATTTGAATGGGGGAAGTCCTGGAGGATCTAATGAATTTAGATATTCATTGGGATAACAATTAGTAATTCGACGATCAACCTCATCATCATCTGATATTTTGTCTGCAGCCAAGTATGTGATCCTTTCTCTAGGAAAACTATCCAATATTGCTGAATTAATCTCACTAACATCGTCATTTTGGGCCGAAAGTATAGATCGCTCAATCAGATATATCGGGGTAATAGTTTCAACAACATTCAATTGTGGGTACATTGTTGAGATGAGTTCAGACAGTGTTTGGCACTTGTGGATGGCATAAAAAAACTATTGTGTTGTATATATGCCAATCTGCCATTTGCATTTGTGTCAACTTGAACTGTATTAAAAATTTATTAAGTTATTATAATTCATAAATAATAGTTGAAAATCAAACAATAGTATAGTGTAGAATAAATAATAGGATAGTTTAAATAATAGTTATACCCTGTATACCTAGATTACGTATGCCTATCGTAATAGGATAGTTTAAATAATAGTTGAAAATCAAATGATAGTTTAATTGACTACTTAAGAATCCTAGGCCATCATCCCATACGTTGATAATCGTAACTTGCATCTGATGATCAATATGTTTTTCTTTTGGTTTTTCAAATAATATATATAAAAAATTATGTTATCAAATGTACGCAACACTATATAAATCAGATATTCAGTATTTATTCTAATCCCAGATTAGTTGTTTATAATCAAAAGAGAAAGCTGGTGGCCGCAATTACACGTTGCCACTTTCACCGCAAGTGTACGGGTCAAGTTTTAATACAGTGGACCTTTCAGTTGGATATTGTTCCACAGGGATTGGTTGAGAATATTGTCGAGTACTGCGATTATCATAACCCGACTTTATCTAGGTGATAAAAATGATATTTAATTAATATATACTAATACTACATTACTAATTTATCTAATTATACTAATATATTGGTAAGACGTTTGTGAGAATTATTGCCTAGGGATTAATATTCTTCACTTAAATGTGTTCGTTTCAATCTATTTTCATTAATGACATTCATCCTATCCGACAATCTTGGTTCGTAAACTCCCTCGCCAGCTCTCCCGAATGTAAGACGAGTGAATACGCGATTTCTAGTCAACGAAAAAATCCCCCTCAATGTCTTAACGACCCTAGGTCACGTGAGTCTTGCGTTAACGTCATCGATTGCACACTCTCCAACTTCCTTCCGGGTTATTGGATCGTCGCATTGTGTTTACCCTAGTCCGAATCCGGGTTTACCTCGCCCGAGTGTCAAACCCTGTATTCTCGATATATCGTAACAAACATAATAAACAATACAACACAACAAACACAATCAAATAAACATGAACAACCACTAACAAAAAATTGATTTTATATAAACAACGTTTACATGAATTCAATCAAGCCCTAGATAATATATATTTAGCTAAACATAGTTGTAGCCCTATATACAACTAGAAACGAGCTAAACATATACAAACATTCAACCAAACTAAGAGAGAATGAGATAAACGAGGAAACTATCCGTATATCCGAAGATCCGACACTAAAACCGTTTCGAGATCGCTTCTTCCTTCTTCGCAACGTGATCTTCCCATGGTCGAATGGCCTTGGAGCTCTCAAGACTTCCCAAAACGTGTAACCCTTGAAATTGACGAGAAGGGAGGATATATATAGGCTCAAAAATATCATAAAATATCTGAAATATCCTAAACTATCCCTAGAGTTACTGCCTAGGCATCGCCTAGGCGGTGGGTATATCGGTTCAATGATCATCGCAGCGGTGGAGGAGACAGTGGATTCAGGGATCATCCTGCAGTTTCACCACCTAGGCGGTGAGTTTACAACATCTATAGGCCCTTCTATGTATTTTCACCGCTGCGGCAGTGGTCTGGACGCCACGGCAGTGGGTTTCTTTCAGAATATTGCCTCATTGCTTGTTTTCCCACCGTTCTTCTACCGTTCTTGATCCGATTTGACCGCTTAAGGACCGTTTTGGTCCTTTTTCACCCCAAATATCTGTTTTGTGATAAATAAAAAAAAAGAATATAAACAAATTAAAACATAATAAAAACGTACTGAACATACTCGAAAACTAACAAATTAAGTTTGGAAATAGATAAGTAATTTACATCTATCAAATACCCTAAAACTCGGAATTTTGCTAGTCCCAAGCAAAACACCCACACATACACAATTATTACAACAAGTAACTATGAAATTAAAAACTAAAAATGAAAAACACTAGAAACAAAAATGTGCAAGGTTTGAAAGTCATCTAACGGCCAAACGATTTACCCTCATCGGCCCCCAATCTTATCTAGTTCAAGCATAAAACACATCATGTGGAGTTCTAGAATTTCAATGTTCAAAAATAGTAAGCGCCATTCTAGATCCTGTTAAAGTGTATGTGATTAAACTCGAATATACAACTATCCGTTGATTAGATGGGATTATCCCTCAGTAAAGTTCATGACTAAAACCTTTTTGGTATAGGAAATCCATACGCCTAACCCGGGATCTATTCTCCACTAATGTAGGATTGGAAGTTTATGAAGATTATTAGGGCTTGGTTCGGTGTTGGAATAATGGCCACGAGTATATCGGAAATACAAAACAGGTTAATCGTCGTTGACGTGACAATACCCAAGGTACATGCTTGGCTCTTTCTCACTCTTGAAACCCCATAAATATAATTAAAACAACCCTAAACATAAATTTAAGAACTTTGTACTCAGTTCTCAAAAAGAAACGAAAACTAAAAACCGTATACATAATTGATTCTTTTTTTTTTTTTTTTTTTTTTTTTTACGAACATACCCCCAAACTTATTCGATTGTTACAGTTCAAGGGGAATGTGAAAAATGAATAAAAACGACAAATGAGTACTCGAATACCGAACCAATATAAAGTTCGCCCTAAACCCAACCGCTCACTTCAAGTAGCAATTGCAACTGCTAACTTGATTTTCTCAAAATTGTGCCTTCGGTTCAGCGATATAGGTTTGGAAAGAAATTTAATCGGTCACATGGTATTGGTTAAGCGTTTAGAATTGAAACGGTTTAAAGGCTTCGATAGGGTAACGAGGGATAATGATATTGCATAGTAAGCTTAAAAGGCTCAAGCTTCAAAATGACTGCCTAAATCATATCTCCTAAACAACCTCGCCTAGGATTTCGCCTCGAATTTCCCCCAAATCAAGTTCTAGAATCCCGATTGTCATGAAATTGGTGGAAGGATAATCGTTTTTAAATCAATTAGATAGTGTTATATTGAGTTTACGTGCTCGTGCATTTAGGATCTACAATAACTTTTACTAAGACGATACGTCAAGCACACAGAATACACATGCATGAGCTTTACACTCGACCTTAATAAACAACCAGGGGATAGACTCATCATCGGGTAATGACCCAGATAAAGTCAAAACTCATACAACTAAACTAAACAAACTAATCCTAAACAAACATGCACACGTTAAAAACAATAACTTTAAACTATAACTAAAACATACTACATACTACACATCACTCCCAACTTAAAATGGGATAATGTCCATATTAACCCAGTCAACGATCCCAATGAAAGCATAAAACATTATAATGAAGACTGGGTTTAGAACACGTACCTTGGCGGCGAGAAAATCTCGCCTCCAAATCAAGTCGGTTGTGATGGATTTAACTTTTTTTTTCCTTGGGGCGCCTCCTAAGAATTGCCTGATTTAAGGTTGTTGGCTTGACATGGCAAAGGGCTCGTCAAAAAGCGGCTTCCGCCCGTAGTACGTGTCAAATAACACAACATACGGGTCTTGGTTGTGAACGCCCTCAAGCTTGGCAAGATATTGAATTGTTCGGCTCGGGCTCTCAACAAGATTCTTCTCCTTCTTCTATTCTTGGTTGGCTTAAATGTACGGTGCAAATGGCGACGAAGGATAATTGAGCCATATTGGATCCTCATAGATGTGATCTTCTTGGATTGACAGAGGCATCAATATTTGGATCTCCAATGGTTGAGAATTGCCATTGTTGAGCCATTCTTGGGTTCCCGTCTCATTCGATTCATCGCTAATGAATACTCCCAAGCTTCTTCCGCTCGTCTCCGGTTTCTTCTAGTGTCTTTCACAATTGAATATGGCTTGATCGTCTCTCAGTGCCACCATGTCTAACTCGACCTCAATCAAGCAGATTAGCTGAATAATTTGCATCTGAAGAGACATTACGGTCGTATCGATTTCAGTGCAAATTATCTCAATGTTGTCGAGACGATTCTCGTGCTCATTTAGCCGGTCATTCGTCTCCCTCCAAAACGCTTGAGTTTCCCCAATAAAATCAGCGAGTATTTCCTCCAGGCCGGGAGAAGACTCAATGTATTGGTCTAAGGTGTCAATTTATGGCGTTGTAGAATTGAAACTCTGATAATCAAAGGTCGCCATGTCTTCCAACAACTAATGGTCTTCGTCCGTGGTTAGTTGTTCGAAAGAGGTAGTACCGTTTTCTCTTTCAACCCATATTCTGGTTGAAGCTTGTAACCCATCAAGGAAGTTAAGTAGTTGACACTCTCTCGGGAATCCGTGATTCAAAAACCAGAGTAGCAAATCCTTGTAACGATCTCAAGCACAGTAAAATGGCTCGGGATCCTGTTGAAAGTAACACAAGAGTACCTATCGATCTAAGATCTTCAAGCACCCTATAGGAAAACAAAAACAAAAACTACAAACGAAAAAGTTATAAACAAAATAAATGCCTAAAGTGAAATTCGGTCATTTACTCACAATATCAATAATAACCAAAAAACACAATCCCCGGCAACGGCGCCAAAAACTTGGTGGACGCAATTACGCGTCGCCACTTTCACCATACGCGTACGGGTCAAGTTTTAATATAGTGTACCTTCTGGTCGGATATCATTTTAAAAGGATTGGTTGAGAATATTGTCGAGTACCGCGATTATCATAACCCGACTTTATCTAGGCCATAAAAATGGTATTTAATTAATAAATACTAATACTACGATACTAATTTATCTAATTATACTAATATATTGGTAGGACATTTATGGGAATTATTACATAGGGATTAATATCGTTTACTTAAACGTGTTCATTTCAATCTATTTTCATTAATGGCGTTCATCCTATCCGACAATCTCGGTTCGTAAACTTCCCCGCTCTCCCGAGTATAAGACGAGGGAATACGCGACTTTGTGTCAATGAAGAAGTCCCCATCAACGTCTTAACGACCCTAGGTCACGTGAGTTTTGCCCCAACATCATCAATTGCACACTCTTCAACTCCTTCTTGGGTTATTGGATCATCGCGTTGTGTTTACCTTAGTCTGAATCCCAGGTTACCTCTCCCGACTGTCAAACCCCGTATTCTTGGTATATTGTAACAAGCATAATAAACAATACAACATAGCAAACACAATCAGATAAACATGAACAACCACTAACAAAATATCGATTTTATATAAACAACGTTTACATGAATTCAATCAAGCCCTAGACAATATATATTTAGCTAAATATGGCCATAGCCCTATATACAATTAGAAATGAGCTAAACATATACAAACATTTGACCAAACAAATAGAGAAAGAAAGAAATGAGGAAACTAGCCGTACATCCAAAGATCCAACGCTAAAACCGTTCTGAGATCGCTTCCTCCTTCTTCGCAATGTGATATTCCTTTGGTCGAATGGCCTTGGAGCTCTCAAGACTTCCCAAAATGTCTAACCCTTGAAATAAAGGAGAAGTAAGGATATATATAGGCTCAAAAATATCACAAAATATCCTAAAATATCCGTAGAGTGACCGCCTAGGCAGTGGGTATGTCGATTCAGTGATCGCCGCAGCGGTGGAGAAGGCAGTGGATTCGGGGACCATCTTGCAGTTTCATCACCTAGGCGGTGAATCCCACTACCTAGGCGGTGAGTTTACAGCATCTATAGGCCCTTCTCTGCATTTTCACCATCGCGACGGTGGTCTGGACGCCGAGGCGGTAAGCTTCTTTCAGAATATTGTCTCCTTGTATATTTTTCCACCGTTCTTGATCCGATTTGACCACTTAAGGACCGTTTTAGTCCCTTTTCACCCCAAATACCTATTTTATGACAAAAAGAATATAAATAATTAAAACGTAACAAAATGTACTGAACATACTCGAAAACTAATAAGTTCCGTTTGGAAATAGATAGGTAATTTACACCTATCAAAAGTTCTTGCACAAACCTAAACGTTTCACCTTAGATTGAAGAGGTGTTCACCTTATCTTGAGGATCCTCAAGCTTCTCGTCCGACTAAAGACGATTGCAAGTTAACCCTCTTCACATCTAACGGCATTGATGTCTCATGGTATGTTGTACGACGATCGTTTGTTACACGCTCGCATATTGACTACTCGCAAATGTACGAGGTCAAAATTTTAGTATAATGTGATCTTTAAGATTGGGTATCGTATTCACAGGGATTGGTTGTCGTTATTATCAAGTACCGTAATTGTCATGACCTAACTTTATCTAGGATAAAAAGAATGATTTTAAATTAATTAATACTAATACTAATATAACCTAATTTAATCTATACTAATTATACTAATACGAGATAGTTATGGGATGGGTTATCTAGGGATTAACTTTATTTACTTAAACGTTTGATTTCGTTTAGTTTACAATAATAGTGTTCGACCTATTCGAAAATCTCAATTTGTAACTCCCCCGCCACCTCTCCCGAACACGCAACTTCATGTCAATGAAGAAGTCCCCCTCAATGTCTTATCGACCCTAGGTCGCGTGAGTCTTGCCCCAACGTCATCGATCCCTCTTGGGTATTTAGATTGTCACATTGTTTACCCTAGTCCGAATCCGGGGTTACCTCTTCCGACTGTCAAACCCCAAATTCTCAATATATCTATCTAAGCATAATAAACAAATAATACAGCAAACACAATCAAACTTCGAAGAACAATCATTAAAGAGACAAAAACTCAAACAAAACTACGTTTTTATAAATAATATTAATCCCATAGATAATCCACATTTAACTCATGGTCATAATCATTTATACAATTAAAATTGAGCTTAACATGCTCAAACAATTATTGAAGTTAAGAAATAAAAGAAAAAACGGATGAACTTTGCCGATATCCGAAGATTAGCCGCTAAAATCGTCCACCGATCGCTTCTCCTTCTCCGCGTAGTAATCGTCTCCTTTGAAATTGTTTGAGCACTCCCCATACTCTATCTCTATTCTATACGAAGCCCTAAGGGCTTTAATGGCTGGAGAAGGGCAGAGGAAAAGAGAGGAAATGGGTTTAAATATGCAAAATATCTCAAAAAATATCTACTTTGGTGTAGAGGTCACCGCCTAGATGGTGGGATTCACCGCCTAGGTGGTGGGTATGTCGGTTCATTGATCGCTGCAGCAGTGAAGACAGCAGTGGATTTGGTGACCATCCTGCAGTTTGACCGCCTGGGCAGTAAGTGTCCACAAGAATAGGCCCTCTCTGCATTTTCACTGCCTAGGCGGTGGGATGGTTTTCAGAATCTTGCCTCCACGCTTGTTTTTTCACCATTCTTCGACCATTGTTTGTACGATCTGATTGTTTACGCTCCAGTTTCATACCTTTTTACCCCCACACACCTGATTTATACAAAAAGAATAAAAACTAATTAAAATGTAATAAAAATGCTATAAAAATACTCTGAAACTAACAAAACCGATTTGGAAATATATAGGTAGATCACATCTATCAAATATCCTAAACTTGGAATTTTGCTGGTCCTCGAGCAAAACACACACACGAAAATGAAAAAAAAAACAAAAAACACAACTAAATGAAATAACAAACAACCTAAAAACAATCTAAACATAACGAGATGTGAGTTTTACATTCTTCTAGCGACCAAGTCTTGTTTCCCTCAACAACCACCAGTCATATCAAGTTCAGGCGGTAAAACACATCATGTAATGTTCTAAAATTTTGACATGCAATAATGGTGAACGCCATTCTAGATCCTGTAAATGTGTTTGTGCGAGACTCAATAATATAACTATCCAAGACCGGATTGGATTATCCACCAACGAAACTCATAATTTAGACCGTAAAGGACTAGGATATCCAGATACCTGATTAGGGTCTACTCTCCACTAATGTAGGCTTGGAAGTTCATAGAGATCAGAAGGACTTGGTTCGATTTTGGAATATTTGGTCAAGGGTATTTCGGAATAGAAAACGGGTTAACGTTGTTAACTTAACGTTACCCAAAGCTCAACGTTTCACACATTCACTCTCAAACCCCCATATATAGATTGGAAACAATCCCGAAAAATCAATTTTAAGACCGACATACTCATTTGTCAAAAGAAAAGAATTGTTTTTTTGTTTACAACCACACCCCCAAACTTATTCAATTAATATGATTTCACGGATGTAGTTAAAATGAAAGAAAAATAAAAAGTGAGTGCTCAAATACCGAAACAATCCAAAGTTCGCCCTAAACCCAACCGCTCACATCAAGAAGCATTTGCAACTACTAACTTGATTCACTTAAATGTGCCTTTAAAGTCAGCGATGTAGGTTTGAAAAATGATCAATTGGCTAGGGTATTTGTTCATGTATTCAGAATTGAAATTTCATTTTAGGCTTTAACAGGGTAACGAGGGATAAGCATGTTACAAGGTAGTCTTCAAAGGCTCAAGCGATAAAAAAATGCCTAAATCATGTCTCCTCAACTACTTCACCTAGGATTTCGCCTCAAGCTTCCCTTCAATCAGGTTCTAGAATCCTTAATTGTCATGAATTTAGCTAATTGATAATCATCCTCAAATCAATTAAATAGAAATACATTGAGTCTATGTGCTCGTGCAAATTAGGATCTACAATAATTTTCACCAAAACGCATTATCAAGCACATAGAACACACATGCATGGGTATTACCCTTGACATCAAAAATAACTAGGGGGTAATACCATCATCGGGTAATGGTCCAGATGAACGAAAAACTCAACATGCAACAACAAAAACAAACAAACACAAACTAACCTAAACAAACATGCACACAAGAAAATAATAAAACATTTAACAGACCATACTACACATCACTTTCAAACTTAAAACGGACAGTGTAAGACCCCAACTCAGCTAGTATGTTATTTTAGTTGCATTTAGAATAATTGAGAAAATTTGGGTGAAATTTAGAAAATTGGGGACAAATTATAATTTTTGAAAAGTTCCAAAAATAAAAAAAATTAATTAAATTGGCTAAAATAAAAAAATATAAGAGAATAGGGGGAGAAAAGGAAAATTTTAAAAGATATATACATATATATGCATGGGTATGGGGGGTGTCTTGCGATCAGACGGAAGGGACGAGAGAGGGGGGCTACGTGGTATATTTGAGCTCCACAAAATTCATATATATATTGGCATGCATGATTGATCGGGATCACAAATATTTTTGAGAAAAACCGAGAGAGAGAAAAGAAATGGATGAGAGAAGCCGTCGGGGAAGCTACCGGAGATCATCAATGATGGTTCAGGGTGTTTCAAAGGGTTGTTGGTCATCTTGGTGGTTGAAAAATGTGAGTGTGTCGTTCTTTCTGGTTCGTTTGGAAGCTGGTGTGTGTGTGTGTGAAGTGTGTGTACTCTCTTTGTTTGGGCTATTTAGGGTACAATTAGTAGTGTGGGTAGGGGTTTTGGTGTGTGTTTTGGTTGGGTTTGAAGGGGGTGAGGTTGGTAGTTTGAGTGGTTGTGTTGGTGGGGTTGATTGTTGGAGTCAGGTGGTGAGATTGGTGGTTGGAGCTGGTGACGCGAAGAAGAGAAAGGAAGGGCTGCTCTGTCACAGGAGAAGAAGGTCAGGGACGAAAGGCGTTTTACCTAGGCGGTGGAAGTTTGCTTAGGCGGTAAAATATCAGTGAGCAATGAAATCATGTGTTTGCCCAGGCGGTGGGGTTCTTGCCTAGGCAGTGAACTGTCAGTGGGATTACTGAGAAGGGAAGAAGCTGGTTTGCCTAGGCGGTGTGTCGTCGCTTAGGCGGTGGGGAGCAGAATAAAAAATACATAAAATTTTGGGGAAATCTACGATCGGTTCGGAATGGGTAACCTTTCTAATTTATTTTTATGAATTCTAAATTTAGTTTTCTAACCTTAAAATATCAAAATGAAGATAATAAATGATGAGATCGTTTATATGAATTAGGTTTAAATCATAAATTTTAACGACGCTAAACTAGTCGAATAACATTTTTATATAACAAAATGTAGGGAATGGGAAATTAATGAATGCACGGCTTCCATTGCACAATTAGGTTATTTTCTCTATAATATTAATTTAGGCCTTGTCACGAATAGGTTCACAAATTCCAGAAGAACGGTAGCGGAGAAGTGGTAAAGTTTTTTAGATCGGATTTTCAAGTGAGTTTACTGTCTTCTTGCCAAACTATTTTATTATATATATGATGAGATATGAGTTACTAAAAATGAGCCGATTTTATAGACGATATGGATCAAGCAGGTTTTGGGGTGAGTGAGTAAAATGGACTTTCGTAAAATTTTGAAGGTTTTCGAAAGAAAGTTGAAAAATTATTTTTGTCGGATTTGGTGGCTTTAAAAGAGAGTGGAAAATATCTGGTTTCTAAAAAAATAAAGAGTGAAAAAGTGATTTTGGTAAAATCAAACATTTTCATTTGAAAGAAAATAAGAACTATGAATTTCAGATTAAAAGTCGGTTTTGGGAAAGAGAGGTAGATGTGGTGATTTGACGATGTTGATTCGACGATATAATTGAGTTGTGTTTTGATGATGTTTTTATTGATTTGATAATGCCATAGTATTTATCCGCTTCGGCAGAGTGATGTTATCCACTTCGGTGGAAGAATGTTTATCAGCTTTGGCAGAGTGATGTTTGACGTTTATACTGCGCAATGATTATCCGCTTTGGTGGAGTGATGGGTATTCTTAGGAAGGCATATCCTACGGATGGTACGGTACCGTTGCAACTCTCGATCGTGAGGTTAAAACGATCACTATGGCTAGCTAGAGAAAGAGTGGTGTGGTGTTTCGTCATATTGGTCCATTATATGGTAATTTTATACTGAACGAATTTCGTTTATATATTTGGATTTATTTTTACTGCTTATATTATCGTTATTACTCATATGATGGTGATTTCTTATTAGATATGTGATGTTTATTTATATAGTTACGCTTGATCCATTTAGATGTTGTAGAATGAATTATTATTATAAAAAAAAATTTATTAAGAAGGCAGTACACTCGCATGTGCTTTAGCTAGGCTTTCGTCCCCTACTGGAAATAGGTCAAGTCCTGAAGTAGAATAGAAAATTAGTATCTTGAAGATATTACTCGAGGTGAATCAAATGAGAGGTTTTGGGTTTCGTAGCTTGGATGTTATTAAGAAATTTTTGTAGGGACGGAAGTGTCCCCGAATAGAATGTATATATATATATGGTTGATTTTTGTGACTATGTATTTATGCGTGTATGTTGTTATCCTTAGTGGTTTGTTACTCCTGGTGAGGTTGTGTTGGTGTCATACCAGCCCCAAGGTGAAGGGTGTCCGAGGTAGGGTGTGACAATTTGGTATCAGAGCCTAGGTTATAGGTTCTGTAGACTTGTCGGTGTTTATAGCATAGAGGATCCTAAAATAGGAAGACATGCCTGTCATCTAGTTAATAAGGGACGTTAAGATAAGGTGTCGGTGAGTGATCTCGATATTTGCATAATAGTTATTTAACATATATTTATTATTGTCATCTTTCTGGTTGGCCTGGTTAGTCGTTGAGTTGAATTTTATGGTTGATATTAGGTATGGAAGGTGGAGATGAATACTCTGGGAGTGTGGGACCCCAGAGGCAGGTGGAATGCCCGAGGCAAGTGGTGTCTCAGGAACAGGGAGATAGGATGCAAGAAAGGGTGCGTGCTGTAGAATCCCACAGATAATGTGATATGTTACAAGGGAGCTTAGACGCGGTTGAAATAATTTTGCAAGCTGCTGCCCAGCTAACGAAGCAGTAAGTGAGGATTATGGAAAGTTAGCAGGCCCAAAATGATACTGCTATATCTCAGGCAGTACACTTGAAGAGATTTAAAGAGTTGGACCCTCCGATTTTCACCGGGACAGCGGGTCCAGCTAATACTAAAAATTATCTTAGAGGTATGGGCCATGTGTTTGAGGTGATTGGGATTGTCGACGAAAGTTGAGTTCCCCTTGCCACCTTTCAGTTGAAAGAAGAGGTGGAGTACTGGTGGGAGGAAATGAAGAGGTTGATTGCTGGTGCTGGTGAGAAGATTACATAGGAGCGTTTTGTTGCTGCGTTTAATGAAAAGTATTTTCCTGAGTCGTATCAATACCAGATGGAAGAGAAATTCTTAACGTTGAAGTAGAGAGAAATGTCGGTACTGCAATATGAAGTTAGATTTGATGCGCTATCTCGCTTTGCCCCGGATTTGGTAAAAACGGAATAGGCGAAATGCTGACGTTTTCTAAAGGGGCTCAATCTAGAAATTCATTCCACTTTGACGAGCCGACAGATCAAGAATTATGCAGAGTTGGTGAATACGGCAAAGTTAGTGGAACGAGATGTTCAGGAAGCTTTGGAGTGTCATGAGCAACCCAAGAAGAGCCGATTTGAGTTACCCCATGGATTTCAGGGTAGCTCTTCGTGTGGGGCGGTATCTCAACCACCGGTTGCTCGGGCCTCATCATTTGGCCAGTCTACCAGGAGCTGTGGTTCTCGATATTCATATTTCGGGCGACAACAGAGTACATCGGCATTTATTGTGGGTCCGTAAAGACAGGGGAAGAGTCAGTTGCTTAGTTGAATTAGAGGAGACAGATGTCATTAGTGTGGAGCTTTGGGTCACTTTGCTAGAGATTGTCCTGTGGGAGTCCTGTTATATTTTCATTGTCACAAGTAGGGTCATAAATCTCCAAATTAACCAAAACTTACTTCTATATTCATACCCCCTACGAGTAGCATGGGTAGTACAGGTCCTAGAATTGCCCAAGGGCGTGGTAGAGGATTGGTTAGAAGACCTCCAACGCGAGGTCGCATTTTTGCCACCACTTGACAGGATGCTCAAGCTATACCCAATGTTGTCACAGGTATCATGTCATTATATACTCGTGATGCTTGTGTACTTATTGATCCTGATTCTACATATTCATTTGTTTCGGCAACATTCATGATGCATGTAGGCTAGTCCCACATTTCTTTATCATATCATATTGTTATTTCTACCCCGGTGGGTGAGTTAGTTTGGATAAATAGTGTGTTCAAAGACTATCCACTTCGGGTCGGTGATAGGGAGTTATTGGTAGATTTATTACCCTTGGGTGTTCATGATTTTGATATGATACTAGGTATGGATCTACTATCTGAATACCATGCCACTGTAGATTGTTTCAAGAAAGAAGTGATATTCCGAATTTCAAGTAAGTAGGAGTTTGATTTTGCAGGAGACAGAATTATTACACTTGTTAGTCTGATTTCAGCACTCGAAGCTAGGAAATTGTTGCAGAAATATTGTCAAGGATACCTTGCACACGGGATTGAAACTAATCATAGAGAAGTCGCGTTGGCAGATATTCCTGTGGTCAGAGATTTTCCTAAGGTGTTTTCGGATAAATTGCCAGGGTTGCCAATTGATAGGGAGATGGAATTCACGGTCGAGTTACTTTCAGGAACTGCTCCTATATCGATTCCACCTTATCGTATGGCGCCTAATGAGCTAAAGAAAATAAAAGTGCAGCTGCAAGATTTATTGGATCGTGGGTTTATCAGGCCCAGTGCTTCCATGTGGGGTGCCCCAGTGCTATTCATAAAAAAGAAGGACGACACGATGAGGATATGTATAGAATATCGGCAGTTGAATAAGGTGACGGTTCCAAATAAATATCTGTTACCGAGGATTGACGATTTATTTTATCAGCTGTAAGAAGCTAAAGTGTTCTCCAAGATAGATCTTCGATCGGGGTATCACCAATTGAAAGTCATAGACAGTGACGTAGCGAAAACAGCGTTCCGTACTAGATATGGACACTATGAATTCCTGGTTATGCCCTTCGGATTGACGAATGTCCCAGCTGCTTTTATGGATTTGATGACTCGAATTTTTCAACCCTATCTGGATCAATTTATTATCGTATTCATAGACGATATATTGATCTATTCTCCAAGTAGAGAAGAGCATACAGAGCATCTTCAGATTATGCTATAGACGTTACGGGAGAAAAGGTTATATGCAAAATTCAGTAAATGCGAATTTTGGTTAGATCATGTGATATTTTTAGGGCATGTTATTTCGGGAGACAGTATTCAAGTAGATCCAAAGAAAGTTGAAGCTGTTGTTCAATGGGAAAGACCAAGGAATGTGACAGAAGTGTGAAGATTTTTAGGATTGGCGGGTTATTATCGACGGTTTGTTTAGGGATTTTCTGTGATAGCTACCCCATTGACTCTTTGACTCGTAAAGAATCCAAATTCTAATGAATCAATAGATGCGAACAAAGTTTTCAAGAGTTGAAGACTAGATTGATATCGACACCAATTTTATCCCTCTCGACAGAAGGAGGTGGCTTCGTGATTTATAGCGACGCATCGCACCAGGGGCTATGATGTGTTTTGATGCAGCATGGTCATGTAATAGTATACGCATCTCGACAACTGAAGAATCATGAGCGTAATTACCCTACGCATGATCTGGAGCTGGCAGCAATTGTATTTGCCCTGAAGATCTGGAGGCATTATTTGTATGGCAAAACTTGTGAAATATTCACCAATCATTAGAGTTTAAAATATCTGTTTACCCAGAAGGAGTTAAATTTAAGGCAAAGGCATTGGATAGAGTTGATTAAAGATTATGATTGCACTATCCACTACCATCCAGGGAAAGCTAATGTTGTAGCAGATGCGTTAAGTCAGAAATCGGCTAATTCAATCGCACACGTTCGAGTAGTTCATACTAATCTGTATGTCGAGCTGAGGTTGATGCGTGTTAAGTTAGCAGTTGGTCAAATGGCGGCATTGCTTACAACATTGACGTTAAGGCCGATGTTGACAGATCGTATTATCGAAGCTCAGAAGTCGGATGATCAATTAGGGAGGATTCGAAATGAAGTAAAAAATAGAAATGATTATCCGATTAGGGCTAGTGTAGAGGCGTTGATGTTTGGAAATAGGCTGTGTGTGCCTAATGATATCAATTTGAAGAAGGATATTTTGGAAGAAGCGCATAGCTCCGCGTATGCAATGCATCCGGACAGTACTAAAATGTATCGAGACCTACATGAGCATTATCTGTGGATTGAAATAAAGTGGGAAATTACAGAATTTGTTGCCAGATGTTTGATTTGCTAGCAAGTAAAGATTGAGCATCAACGTCCAAGTGGGTTGCTGCAACCTCTACCTATTCCCGAGTGGAAATAGGATAATATTACGATAGATTTTGTTTCGGGATTACCCCATACTCAAAAAGGTCATAATTCCATTTGGGTAATCGTCGACAGACTTACCAGGTTCGCTCATTTTTTGGCTGTAAAGACGACATATTCACTTGAGAAGTATGCTCAATTGTATATTGATGAAATTGTGAGGTTGCACGGAGCCCCGGTTTCTATAGTATCGGATAGGGATCCAAGATTTATTTCAAGGTTCTGGCCAAGTCTTCAGACGGCTTTGGGTGCTAAGCTAAACTTTAGCACCGCTTTCCATCCTCAGATAGATGGTCAATCGGAGCGTACAATTCAGACGTTAGAGGATATGCTAAGAGGGTGTGTTCTGGAATTTCCAGGTAGTTGGGATGACTATGGCTATTGATAGAATTCGCTTACAAAAATAGTTACCATTCGGCTATCAAAATGGCCCCATATGAAGCATTGTATGGCAGGAAATGCAGAACCCCAGTCTATTGGACTGAAGTTGGTGAGCGAAAATTGCTGGCATCAGATATAGCTCAGATGACTATAGATAAAGTGAAGGTGATTAGGGAAAATTGAAAATTTCTCGGAGTCGACAAAAGAGTTATGTAGATAATCGCCTGCGGGAGTTAGAGTTTGAAGTAGGAGATCACGTCTTTTTGTGTATCTCTCTATAGAAAGGCATAATGTGGTTCGAAAAGAAAGGAAAGTTGAGTCCTAGATATATTGGACCATATGAAATTGTAGAACGGGTTGGCACTACAACGTATAAACCTCCACTACCTCTAGAATTGTCTCGGTTACACGACGTTTTCCAGGTTTTGATTCTTCGAAAATATGTGCCAGACCCTTCTCATGTGTTGACTTCACAGCCTATTGAATTCAAAGAAGATTTAACTTACGTTGAAGAACCAGTTTAAATTCTTAGCCGTAAACAACAGGTGTTGCGAACGAAATCAATTCCATTAGTCAAAGTATTGTGGCGCAGTCACACAGTGGAAGAGGCGACTTGGGAGCGCGAAGACGAAATGAGGAACAAATACCCACATTTGTTCGATTAGGTAAGAAAAAATTCGGGACGAAATTTCTTTTAGGAGGAAAGAGTTGTAAGGCCCCGACTCAGCTAGTACGTTATTTTAGTTGCATTTAGAGTAATTGAGAAAATTTGGGTGAAATTGAGAAAATTGGGGAGAAATTATAATTTTTGAAAAGTTTCAAAAAAAAAAAAAATTAATTAAATTGGCTAAAATAAAAAAAAAATATTAAGAGAATAGGGGGGAGGAAAGGAAAATTTTAGAAGAGATATTTATATATATATATATATATATATATTGGCATGCATGGATGATCAGGATCACAAATATTCTAGAGAAAAACCGAGAGAGAGAGAGAGAGAGAGAGAGAAAAAGAAGAAACAGAGGAGAGAAGCTGTCGGGGAAGCTCCCAGAGATCATCAATGATGGTTCAGGGTGTTTCAAAGGGTTGTTGGTCATCTTGGTGGTTGAAAAAGGTGAGTGTGTCGTTCTTTCTGGTTCGTTTGGAAGCTGGTGTGTGTGTGTGAAGTGTGTATACTCTGATTGGGCTGTTTAGGGTGCAATCAGTGGTGTGAGTGGAGGTTTTGGTGTGTGTTTTGGTTGGGTTTGAAGGGGGTGAGCTTAGTAGTTTGAGTGGTTGTATTGGTGGGGTTGATTGTTGGAGTCGGGCGATAAGATTGGTGGTTGGACCTGGTGACGCAAAGAAGAAAAATGAAGGGTTGTTCTGTCACAGGAGAAGAAGGTCAGGGACGAAGGGCGTTTCGCCTAGGTAGTGGAAGTTCGCTTAGGCGGTAAAAGATCAGTGAGCAAAGAAATCATGTGTTCGCCTAGGCAATAGGGTTCTCGCCTAAGCGGTGAACCGTTAGTGGGATTACTGAGAAGGGAAGAAGCTAGTTTGCCTAGGCGGTGTGTCATCGCTTAGGCGGTGGGGAGCAGAATCAAAAATACATAAAAAATTTGGGAAATCTACGATCGGTTCGGAACGGGTAACCTTTCTAATTTATTTTTATGAATTCTAAATTTAGTTTTCTAACCTTAAAATATCAAAATGAAGATAATAAATGATGAGATCGTTTATATGAAGTAGGTTTAAATCGTAAATTTTAACGATGCTAAACTAGTCGAATAACATTTTTATATAACAAAACGTGGGGAATGGGAAATTAATAAATGTAGGGCTTTCATTGCACGATTAGGTTATTTTCTCTATACTATTAATTTAGGCCTTGTCACGAATAGATTCACAAATTCCAGAAGAACGGTAGCGGAGAAGTGGTAAAGTTTTTTAGATCGATTTTTCAGGTGAGTGTACTGGCTTCTTGCCAAACTATTTTATTATATATATGATGAGATATGAGTTACTAAAAATAAGCCGATTTTATAGACAATATGGATCAAGCAGGTTTTTGGGTGAGTGAGTAAAATGGATTTTCGTAAAATTTTGAAGGTTTTCGAAAGAAATTTGAAAAATGATTTTGGTCGAATTTGGTGGTTTTAAAAGAGATTGGACAATATTTGGTTTTCTAAAAAAATAAAGAGTGAAAAAGTGGTTTTGGTAAAATCAGATGTTTTCATTTAAAAGAAAATAAGAAATATGAATTTCGGATAAAAGTCGGTTGTGGGAAAGAGAGGTGGATGTGGTGATTTAACGATGTTGATTAGACAATATTATTAAGTTGTGTTTTGATGATGTTGTTATTGATTTGATGATATCATAGTATTTATCTACTTCGGCGAAGTGATATTTATCAGCTTCGACAGAGTGATGTTAGACGTTTATACTGCGCAGTGATTATCCACTTCGGCGGAGTGATGGGTATTATCAGGAAGGCATATCCTACGAATGGTACGGTACCATTGCAACTCCCAATCTTGAGGTTAAAACGATCACTATGGCTAGCCAGAAAGAGAGTGATGTGGTGTTTCGTCATATTGATGACTTATATGGTAATTTTATACTGAACGAATTTTGTATATATATTTGGATTTATTTTTACTGCTTATATTATCGTTATTACTCATATAAAGGTGATTTCTTATTAGATATGTGATGTTTATTTATATACTTATGCTTGATCCATTTAGATGTTATAGAATGAATTATTATTGTAAAAATATTTTTATTAAGAAGGCAATACACTCGCAGGTGCTTTAGCTAGGTGTCCGTCCCCTACTGGCAATAGGTCAAGTCCGTAAGTATAATAGAGAGGAAGTATCTTGAAGGTATTACTCGAGGTGAATCAAATGAAAGGTTTTGGGTTTCGTATCTTGGATGTTATTAAGAAATTTTTGTAGGGACAGAAGTGTCCCCGAATAGAATGTATATATATATATGGTTGATTTTGGTGACTGTGTATTTATGCCTGTATGTTGTTGTCTTTAGTGGTTTGTTACTCCTGATGAGATCGTGTTGGTGTCATACCGGCCCCAAGGTGAAAGGTGTCTGGGGTGGGGTGTGACAGACAGTGTCCTCAGCGGCCCAATCTTCCATCTCAACATATATGAAATTATTAACGAAGAGGATATAGAACACGTACCTGGGAGGTGAGAGAATATCGCCTCCTAATGAATTCGGCTGTGACGGATTTAATTTATTTTTCACCTTGGGTTGCCTCCCAAGAAACGCGTGGTGCATGGCGCCAACACTCTAAACGGCTCGGAATCCCATTGAAAGAAATGCATCAATACCTGTCGATCTAACATCGCCAAGTACCCTGCATAAGAAATAAAAACAAAACTACAAAACAAAAATTATATACAAAAGAAATGCCTAAAGTAAAATTGGGTCATTTACTCACAATATCAATAATAAACGACAAACACAATCCCCGACAACGGGGCTAAAAACTTGGACAATGAGCGTTTTTTACACGCTCGTGTATTGACTACTCGCAAATGTACGAGGTCAAAGTTTTAGTATAATGTGATCTTTAAGATTGGGTATTGTATCCACATGGATTGGTTGTCGTTATTATTGAGTACCATAATTGTCATGACCTAACTTTATCTAGGCTAAAAAGAATGATTTTAAATTAATTAATACTAATACTAATATAACCTAATTTAATCTATACTAATTATACTAATACGAGATAGTTAGGGGATAGATTATCCAAGGATTAACTTTATTTACTTAAACGAGTTTGATTTCGTTTAGTTTACAATAATGGTGTTCAACCTATTTGACAATCTCAGTTCGTAAACTCATTTACCACCTCTCACAAGTGTAAGACGAGGGAATACATGACTTCATGTCAACGAAAAAGTCCCCCTCAACGTGTTAACGACCCTAGGTCACGTGAGTCTTACCCCAACGTCATTGATTGCACACAATCCAACTCTCTCCCAGATTATTGGATCATCGCGTTGTGTTTACCCTATCCATAATCTCAGTCCGTAAACTACCCCGCCACCTCTCCCGAGTGTAAGACGAGGGAATACGCAACTTTGTGTCAAAGAAGAAGTCCCCCTCAATATCTTAACTGCCCTAGGTCATGGGAATCTTGCCCCAACGTCATTGAATGCCCACAATCCAACTCTCTCTCAGGTTATTGGATAGTCACGTTGTTTACCCTAGTCCGAATCCGAGGTTACCTCTTCTGAATGTCAAACCTCGAATTCTCAATATATCTATCTAAGCATAATAAACAAACAATATGGTAAACACAATCAAACTTCGTAGAACAATCATTAAAGAAACAAAAACTCAAACAAGACTACGTTTTTATAAATAATATTAATTCCATAGATAATCTATGTTTAACTCGTGGTCATAACCGTTTATATAATTAAAATAGTGCTAAACATGCTCAAACAATTATTAAAGTTAAGAAATAAAAGGAAAAATGGATAAACTTAGCCGATATCTGAATATTAGCCGCTAAAACCGTCAACCGATTGCTTCTCATTCTCCACATGGTAATCTTCTCCTTCAGAATTATTTGAGCACTCCCTATACTCTCTCTTTATTCTATACTAATCCCCAAGGGCTCTAATGGCCGGAGAGGGGCAGAGGAAATGAGAAGAGAGGAGTTTAAATAAGAAAAATATCTCAAAAAATAACTAATCTGATGCAGAGGTCACCGCCTAGGCAGTGGGTATGTCAGTTCATTGATCGCCGCAACGGTGAAGACAACGGTGGATTTGGTGACCATCCTGCAGTTTTACCGCCTAGGCAGTGAGTGTCCACAAGAATAGGCCCTCTCTGCATTTTCACCGCCTAGGCGGTGGGCTGGTTTTCAGAATCTTGCTTTCGTGCTTGTTTTTCCACCGTTCTTGGTTCGATCTAATTGTTTATGCTCCAATTTCATACATTTTCACGCCCACACACCTGATTTATACAAAAAGAATAAAAACTAATTAAAATGTAATAAAAACGATATAAAAAATACTCTAAAACTAATAAAACCGGTTTGAAAATATATAGGTAGATCACACATATCATATGTCAAATGTATCGTGAACACTTTAACCAAATACAAACATTGAGTTAGGGAATCAAGAATCTAAAATAGCCCACAGATTAATCAAGTAGAAATTAATCCGTATAGCCCTAGAGTCCTATCAAATAATAAAAAATAAAAATAAAATAAAATAAAAACATTTGTAGAATTTGTAGTAGAACACCGTAAGCCGACTAAATACTAAGCAATTGAGTTATCATACCAGGAGAGTGCATGAACTTGCATCTTGCTACAAATGTCCCAAACCTAGATGTTTTAGACCTAGCTTAAAAATGTCAAATGCACTTTTTAAACCTAGCTTGAAACATGACATAAGTAATGAGTCTTCAGACTGCAATATATGTTATTTGCACTGTGTTTTTCCACTTTCTTAAAAATAATCGGTGAATTTTTTATATAGTGAAACAACTCTATGGGTTCTGTTCGCATGAAAGGCACACAGTCATGATGCATGTAAAACAATGCATATGCCACTACCCTCAGAATTTTCAACCTCTTGCTCCAGTCCAACTCCTTTGCTTCTTTCTCATTGCTTAACATACTTTGCAAGCTTCCTCTTTCCATGTATTCGTACACCAAAAATGCGTGCCTTTCATGCGAATAGAACCCATAGAGGCCTCAACGTTGCCTATTTGTGACAAAGTGTTTCAAATTTCAGAAACTGAATTCCCCAAATTTCCAAAATTTCACGATACTCAACAATTTTCGTGAACAATAAAACCAAAATGGAGAAGAGAAGAGATTTATAAGAGAAGGAGAAAAAATAGGGAAAAGAGAAGAGATTTATAAGAAGATAAAAAATATTATTTTTTCCATCTTGAATGACTATTATACCCTATTTTATAAACAACAAAGGAAAAGCATAATATTTTTTCAGTCATTGCATTCCATTTCTCTCTAAGTCTCCCCAATTTGGGAGGAACGTTATTCTGTTTTTACAAAGAAACTCTGCAATTCTCTTCCTTCGCCTCCTTCAAATTGCCAAAAAAAAACGAACATTTATCCTACTCACATTCATGAAATGACATTCACTGACAATTCACCTAAAATTAATCATAACGAATAGGAAACCAAATAGTTCCACAAATAGGCAACAAATCTGACAAATAAATCAATTTGAGAAGAAGAAATTAAAGAGACGTGATAGAGTGTTTTGAAATTTCTACGTTTAACATCCAAAATTTCATGATACTCAACAATTTTCACGAACAACAAAACCAAAATTTTAGGATTAAATACACATACCGTCATCGGTAAAGACAATGGTGAATCGGTTATCAGTAAAAACAGAAAACATCAATAAATCTTATTAGATTTTCAACCAAAACATACTCTAACATTATCATTTAGCATTCAATCTTACATAAGTGGAGTATTATAAACAGAATGGAAAATCTGGAATGATTGTTTTTCATTTCTTGCAAGCGAAGATTATAAACATTTACTAAAAGTGGATTGAATTTCTAGAGATTATTTGGTTTATGGAGTACAAACACCACCTTAAACATGAAAGAATAGGATTTAAGTACAGTAAATAAAATAAAATAAAAAATTCACATCTTAGGATTTCACCATGAGAAGACTGAATCGGAAATTATTTGCGTGATGTAAAAAAAAGAGACATAAATATTCGCGTGATGCGCTTTTTTTCAATGAAAATTGTGGACTCATGTTTAAATATCCTGAGTAAAAGAAAGAGACATAAATATTCGCATGATGCGCTTTCTTTTCAATGAAAGTTGTGGACTCATGTTTTTTAGTTCAATGAAATGTCCTAATCAGCAAACACCTTCCAGATTTACTAAAAAAATCTAATAATAATTTCATATTCAGTCTTCTCATGGTAAAATCCATTTATCTTTTCATTTTCCAAAATCAGTCTACTCCCCGAGCAATTCGGGCAATTTTTTTTTTACTCGAATTCAACTGTTTTGACAAATTTAATGATAAAATGCAAAGAACTAAAGAATGGGAATAGAAAATTGGGAATAGAACATAAATTCATGAAGAGGACAACAACTTCAATTCTACCTTTAGGCAAGATTCCACAAAATTGGGAACAGAACAGAAAATCGAGAACTTACCTTACTTCAACAGTCAATGCGAGTACATCATGTGTTTTTACTCATGAATTATTTTTCAAACCTAAGAACACAGACAAAGAGAAAAACATAGAAACTCAGCATAATTGAGTTGATTATGCTGAAAAAAACTCAGCATATATTATAGCAGTAAAAGAACTTAATATAAAAGGATTTTCAGAATAAAATTATAGCTGTAACAAAATCATAGCAGTAACAGAACTAAATTAAATTGAACCACGAGAAAATGGTGATGGAGAGAGATAGGAATAAAAATCAAATCCATCCATATGTGATCGCCAGAAGAGATTGAGCAAGATTACAGGGTCATGAACAGTCAGATTCAAACGATCTCGAACCCTAAACCCTAATGACGAACGAACAACAGATCGAATCAACTCACTATTGAGAATGGTGTGGCGCAATGGATAGTGGCACGGTGTTGACGACGTGTGAGGAGAGACAAAGAGAGCTAGTACATGGAGATATCCAGTGAATGGAACAACGATGACGGCTTGGCGGTGCACGGCGAAATTAACGATCGTGGATGAAAGGGCTGGATTGCTATGATGAAGGGGCTAGATCTATAACTAATTAGAAGCCAAAAAAAGCTGTAAAAAAACAGAAAGTGCGAGATAGGAGGATCAAACATGTGACCTCTGCCTTTTTAGATATGAAAATCACCACTTTAGCTACCCTCTATAAGTGTAGTAATCTCATCCGTAGATCTATTTCAAGTTAATCCCAACCCTTAAAATGTCATAGTCAGCAAACACCTTCCTGATTTATTAATAGATTATTATGTTAATATAATTATATTCAATTTATCGATTTATCGAATTCATCGATTCTATTTCACAACAGTCAATTATAAATACAATTATTACAAATAGAAATTCCTGGTGTCGCACTATTTTCAAATATATTTAAATAAATTCCAAAAAATAGATGACGGCATGAGATTAATACTAGATCCAAGATCTCAAAGTGCCTTCTCAAAATGAGATTTCACAATAGTGCATGGGATGGTGAAACTTCCAGGATCTTTTAGCTTTTGCGACAATTTTCGTTGAAGGATTGCACTACACTTCTCCGTGAGCTTAACAGTCTCATACTCTTCCAACTTCTTCTTCTTTGTCATTATATCCTTCAAAAATTTCCTATAATTGGGCACTTTCACTAATGCATCGGTGAACGAGAAATTGATATGGATTTTCTTGAAAATTTCAAGAAACTTTGTAAATTGACTATCCAATTTCTTCTTCTGAAATAGTTGAGGATATATAAAAGGTGGGGTGATCATCCGTGGATTGCCCAGAAATGAAATGAAACCAGGATTTGCCTTTTGAGTGTCCTTCTTCTTCTCATCCAAAATGGGTTCTTTTTCGCAATCTATTTTCTCCTTGGACTCGTCCTCCTTTGGCTTTGTTGCTTCGATTTCCTTTCCACTTCTCAAGATGATAGCTTTACAATCCTTTGGGTTAGTTTCTATATCACTTGGGAATTTCCCAAAGGTTTACCCCTTTATGGCACAAGCGAGCTGACCGATTTGCATTTCCAGAGACTTTACGGTTGAATTGGTGTTGGTGCACGTTGTCTCAATGTTGTCGAGATGCATCTCATGTTTGTTGAGATGATTATACGTTTCTCGCATGATATTTTGCGTCTCCTTCATAAATGAGCCGAGCAAATCTTCCAAAGGTATCTTATTTCTTTCCACCAGTTGTTATTGCAAGGGATAACTTGGCTATTGTGGTTTAAAACCTTGTGTTTGCAAAAAATATCTAGGAGAAGATCGCAAGGTATTATGGGTATTCACATAAGAAAAAAATTCGTGATTCCAAATCCCAAGATGATAGTGAGTTAGGATGTTGTTGGCGGGTCTAAAGGTATAGGCACGGTTGTTAACGAAGTGACATTCCTCGAACTCATTATCATCTCCCAGTTGGGAAACACTTGCAAAATTTTCCATCTCCCGACTTGATGAGGCGTCTCTGCTGGTGAAAGCGACAAGTTGTTCTATGAGTTTCGAAACTTGGGTCAACAATGTAGCTAGAGGATCGGCCTCATGAATACCGGTTATCTTTCATCCCATATTACATTGATTGGGCCAAATTATTGGCCGCCATATCTTCCAATAGCGCTTGAGCCTCATCAAAAGTTTTAGATAATAGAGAACCTCCAGATGTAGCATCTATGATTGGTCTTGTCTGTCCATCCAACCCATTGTATAAGAGATAAGTTTAAAACCAATCTTGATATCTATGTTGGGGGCATCTTCTCAACAAGTCGTTGAATCGTTCCCATGCCTCAAAGAGTGGTTTATAATCTCTTTGGAAAAATTTAGCAATCTCGTCTCTCAATTGTGACGTCTTCGATGGGGGAAAGAACTTAGAGAGGAACCGTTGAGCTAATTCCTCTCAAGTCGAGATACTCCCCGATTGGATGGATTAAAACCAACCTTTGGCTTGGTCTTGAAAGGAGAATGGAAATAACCTTAGATGAATGACATCCTCCAAGACCTCGTTTATTTCAGCAGTGTCACATATCTCCAAGAACGTCCTGAGATGGATGTTGGGATCCTCATGTAGATTCCCGCCATATTGGTTCTGTTGAACCATGTTGATTATAGTGGGTTTCAACTCAAAATTATTTGCTTAGATTGGTTACCTCCAGATCCTTGAATACTTGTCGAACATAATGGGTCTGTAGTAATCTTGAAGGACCCGCTGTTGTTGTATTTTAGGTTCTGGTAGTTGTTGTAGTAGTGCTTGAGGCACCGGCGGTTGTTGTGGTACTCGGTCATTACCACCGTCAGCTATTTCCTAAGCTTGTTTCTTCTTTCTCTCCTTAGTCTCCTTAATGTGCATTCAATTTCTGGATCAAGAGCAAGGAATTGCAAGCTACGGCTACGTCGCATACAATGTCAATCACCACAACCAACGAAAAAGATTAAACAAAAAGAAATAAAACAAAAGAGTGTCTAAATTAATATTGAGTTACTTGGTAGTAATATCAACTTAATTTCTAACTTTAAATCCTCGGCAATAGCGCCAAAAACCTGTTGCGATAAATTATGCGCTAGGAATGCTCGCAAGTGCACGAGGTTGAACAAGTAATAAAGTAATCCGAAGATCAAGTATCGTCCACTAGGATTACTGTTAGAACAAGCTAAGTACTACAATTAGAATAACTCAATTTTACCAAGATGATTAATGATTTGAATGGTGTTCGAAATATTAAAACAAATTAAATTACAAGACTTAGAATAAATTCAATGAGAATAGATTATCTACGGATTAACATTGTTCACTCGTACATGCTTGATTTATTCTAGCTTACACTAATGGTTAGCAACCTATTCAACAATCAAGACTTCTAAAACTCACTCACTACCTCTCCTGAGTGTAAAGTAAGTGAATATATAACCACTTCAAAATCGATATCCCTATCAAGAGTTTAAATGATTACACACGTCTTGCCCCAACCTTATGGATTGCACAAGTTCTAATAATCTCCCGATATATTAAAACTTGTGTTGTGTTTAATCCTAGTCTGAATCCAAGGTTACTCCTCCCGAGCATCAAACCCTATATTCTCAAATCAACCAAAATATCATATACAAGCATACAATAGAAGTGATAAAACAATAAACACAATTAAATAGAGATGGACATCCATTAGCAAAACATAGATTCAATCAAACATAGCACTTGTGAACTACATTAATCCCTAGAAAATAGAGGTTTAGCTACACATTGTCGTTTCCAAATATCCAACAAAAAATGAGGAATACATAATCAAAAGAACAAACCAAGATTTGAAATGAGAGATAGATTAAAAAGGTAGAGATCTGAATCTGATATGTGGATGGTTCCACTTCCGCAAGAGCTACTTTAAGCTGCTTCTCTATCTCTAATGCTGGCCTTCTTGGTTTGGTCTGAAAATGAGCTCCCAAAAACATCCATAACAAAAGAGTCATCACTTTATTTTTATTGGTTTTCTCCCGAAACCCTAAAATGGCTCAAAACGCATTGACAGCGTTGCAATGCCGCTGCAGTGTGTAAAGAGAGAGCTGTAGCGCACAAGGAGCAGAAAGGGAGAGAAGCTGAAGTGCGCTACAGCGAATAGAATGCAAACAAAGGGCATGCTGCAGCACGTAAGGAGCACGCTACAGCGCCCTCCGTGCAGAAACACAAATAAGGGTCAGATCACTCGTTTCTGCACCGAAATTCCACCGACGGGCCTGATTTGCAACCGGTTTCACCCAAACCACCTTATCTACATAAAAACAAATAAAAATGATTAAAAACACTAATGGAACACTTGAAAACTACAAAATTTGTAAGGAAATACAAAGATAAATATCAATCTATCACCAAGCCTATAAATAGGCAGCCTATTTTCTTATTTTAAAGGGCATGATCCAAGATCTTCTCTCTCTCTCTCGAATCTAAGGAATTCTCAATCCTTCTAATTCAAAAACACCCCAAAGTTTTGTCAAAATAGCTTCCTAAAGGTGTTCTTGAGGATCTTGGAGAAAGATCTCAAGAAGTTGTTGAGGAACGATCAAGAACAACCGAGAAGATCAAAGGAGAAGAAGGAAATCACTTAGGGAAAGACCACTCCCCTAAGTTAGGTAAGTATTCTTAAATTCCATTCGATCTTGTTTCAATATTGTTATATTGCTTGTATGTAGCGTATTTGGTTAGTTCTTAGATGCATATTTCATGTACATAGTGTATATATCAAGAAACATGTCAAAAGCATCGAAAACATAACAAAAACATAAAAATATGTCAAAAACATCAAAAACGATGTCAAGAACATGATAAAAATATCAATCACACCATAAGTTGTGCATAACATCTGTGATTCTCTCAAGAACACATGAAACCAAACTCCAAAGAACTAAAAACAAAATAAAATCATCTTAAAAAAGATAAACTACGTGCTAACCTAATTCTCAACTACCCGAGATATATAAGCAACCCACGTATGGGTTCAGTCACTTGTCTAAGTAAAAATCAGTTCATCTTGAATAGATGAACTACGTTTCCACTTGATTTCCCATGAAAATCGGGATATGTAGGCAACCTTTACAGGTTCGGTCGACATAAAAAAATAAAAAAATATTTTTTTTAATATATTTTATTTGTTGTTGCTAATAGATGATTAATTTTTTTTATTTCTTCATGTACGAAATGCATAAAAAAAAAAAAAATTAAACAGAGAGAGAGAATTATTGTGTTAAATAAAACCAAAGAAAATTACTTGGACTTTATTTAAACATGAACATCTATTTAGACTTAGGTATCGCTTTCGGACGTGTGTCTTTAGGTGCCTAACACCTTTCCCGAGTATAACCAACCCCCAAACTTAAAGAAATCTCTAATAAAAGACCAACTACTTTGAGTCAAAATTTGGGCCATTTAAAAGAATAAAAATGATTTTCTAAAATCCCGGTGACCTAGAATACCATTTAACCCCATGCTAGGTGGTGACTTTATTTTCTATATAAATCTTGGGGTAAAGAATATTTCAAAACAAGTGCCTAGAAAATCCTCTGAAACATGTTTTAAAAAATAAATGGATTTTTTAGGATTTCGAAAGGGAAAAATAAAACTTTGTTTTCTTCTTCTTCCCGTTCTCTATTTCCTTTGCTTCCAAAAATTCGGGGTGCTTTACTAGGCTAAACAACTCTAGTGACCCTAACAAGTTCATCCCAGTTTGGTCTGGATTTATCTTTAGCTCCATATTTTGTTCAAATAATAACTTTTTTGAAGGACTCAGTCCTTTACCTCGATTGGTTGAGACTTTACCATTTTGTTGCGGTACCGAGTCACTTTTTTCTTATAAGTTGCTTGTTGAATTTGAGCTCTTTTTTTGTCCAACAAGTCTAGATTGACATATAACTCAATGTTGTTCTGCTCGGGGTCATAGAGCATAAATCTGAGTGTTAGCATCCTAATCTTCACAAAACTTACAATTTTGATCACGAATGCATTGGAGAATAGAGTTTCCCCACGGTAGGCCAAAAGGACTAATGCAAATCTTCAACTCATTTAGATTTGAACATATCCAATCGAGTCCTCTAGTTGTGTAGGATTGTCCTGTTGGTGACTTCAACTTGTATGTTGCCCTGAGAGTGCCTTAAAGTGGACATGTAGTGTCAAATCTTGAGATTTCAGCAAAGTGTCCCAAATAATAGGCAATCAAATTAGTTTATGTGATCCCTAAATATTGCAAAATCATACTTAGGAAGTAATGGATCTTCCATCTGGAATGAAACCTCTAGGATGTAAATGGATTTTCAAGAAAACAATTGAAAGCAGATGGATCAATTAACAAATGATAATGCCCAAAAATGGATCACTGGATATGTCACTCTGAGATTTGAAAGATTAGAATATCCTCTGGAGTAACTCACTTTCTCTCAGATTGGATTCCTGCAAAATAATGCATTGCGGGTGGGCCTACCGGCCTTGCATGTCCAGTGTAAAAATAAGTCAAGAGTTTTTCAATAGAATTTAGTAGAGTTGTAGCTAGGAGAAATGTGCATACCTAATTATCTCACCATTCTAATATTTATAAGAAGGCAAAGACTTGTTTTTCAAGTATTCCCTGATTCTCTGACCGTCGTTATTAAGATGGTGGCGATTTTGGCCCATCACCATTAAGATGGTGATGATCATGAGGAGTAGATCATGGAGTTGTTACCTAAGGAAAGCCACATATCTTTTCTTTTTAAGCGAGAGTCGTTTCGAAAGCGCCCGAGTAGGGGCAACAATGGTTCCCCGCCCGGGGGGTCTAGCCCTAACCGAGGTTCAGAGAAAATGATTGGTCAAGATGATGTATATAGTCGGTTTAAATAGAGCAGAATACTTCAGGAGGTGTCTCTTGGCCTAGATAAATATGTCGACTGGTTAGGAACCTATTGTAGCTTCCCATACCTGTTACGTGATTATGACATATGTCGTCCTTCGGGGCCTTGTCAAATTTTCCTTCATCAACAAATATAAAGTAAGACTTGCGGTTAAATGCTACAATAAAAAATAGGGTATGAATTATATTGATACTTATTCACCATTAATAAGAATCACATCTATTCGTATGCTAATAGCAATTGCATCTATACATAACCTTGAAATACTTCAAATGGATGTTAAGACTGCATTCTTTAATGGTGAATTAGTTAAAGAAATCTATAGGAACAACCAAGAGGGTTTTTGGTTCCAAGAAAAGAAAATAAAGTGTGTCGACTTGGTAAATCCTTGTATGGATTAAAGCAAGAACCAAAACAATGGCATGCGAAATTTGACAATGTTATGTTATCAAATAATTTTAAGATCAATGAATGTGATAAGTGTGTCTATATTCTTATTACGTTATTATATGCTTATGTGTAGATGACATGCATATTATTGATAGTAATGATAAGATAATAAAATCCACCAAAAAATATTAACAAATAAATTTGGGATGACGGATTTGAAAAAATAGATGTCATTCTCAGAATTAAAATTTAAAAAACATCGAAAGGATTGATCTTATCTCAATCTCATTACATTGAGAAAATCCTTAAAAATTTTAACAAGGATAATTCTGGTATGGCCAAGATGCTAGTAGATGTTAGTTAACGTATTTTTTAGAATTCTGGTAAGAACATATCTCAGTTAGAGTATTCTTAAATAATTGACAGTTTAATGTACATGCTAAATTGTACATGACCTGATATTTCTTAGACAGTAAGTAAACTAAGCTGGTTCACTAGAAATCCAGGTAGAGAACATTGAAAAACTATTGTGAGATTTTTGAGATATTTAAGATATACCCAAAATTATGGTTTGCATTACACGAGATATCCAACAATACTTGAAGGGTATAGTGATATAAATTAGATATCTGATACTAAAGACATCAAATCCATGAGCGGATATGTATTTGTATTAGGATGATCTATTGTGTCGTGGAAATCTTCAAAGCAAACATGTATTTCCAAATCCAAGATGGAATCAAAATTTATTTTTTTAGATAAAGATAGAGATGAAGCAGAGTGGCTTCGACAATCATAGAAGACATTTTAACGTTGAAGAGCACAGAGTAGTATATATAATGGTAAGTCTCGACATATACGTCGAAGACATAATACCATGAGGCATTTAATTTATAATGTAGTTATCTCAATTGATTATATTAAGTCAAAAGATAATATTTTTGATCCATTAACCAAAGGTTTTACACAAGAGAAGTAAATTGTTTATTGAGGGAATAGGTTTAAAGCTTATTACGAAATAGTCACCACAATAGCAACCCAACCTAGTTGACTGATAATGAGTAGTTTATTTACCAACAAATTAAGTACCTTTAGATTCAAATATTTGTGTGTTTTTAAGCACTTTTGTTGTTTTAATATGTTTTTGTGTTGTTTGGTAGGTTTTTGAATAAAATGGTGAAATTTTGTAAAACCAGTACAGGTGTTGTAACTTAAAGGCCAATTTTGAACACGATTCCATTCTATTTTTGGAAAACTCAAAACATAGAATTTATATATATATTTCTTATATTTCCACAGGTTTTTGAATCACCTAAATCGGAGTTCGAACGAAAAAGTTACATCCAAACCAAGAAAGCGTGTCACCGCCGCAGCGGGACAATCCCGCCGCGGCGGTAAAACAGCAGAAAGTTTGTAACAACTCTGCATTTCTACAGCCACGACCGTAACCTCTGCGCCACTTTAGATATTATTTTAGATATATTAGGATATTTTGATCCTATTTTCTCCTTCACTTTCCTCTCCATTCGGCCAAGAGAGCTCCATAGACTTTAGGAGGTTAGATTGAGAGTTTTGGGAGTGCTCATTCAAATCCTAAGGAGAAGATCACGTTACTACGAAAGAAGAACGATCTCGAAACGTTTTTAGTGATAAATCTTGGGACTAGGCTAACTTTCTCTTGTTTATTCTTTTATTTCTTAACTTAGGATTGTTGTTTGAGTATGTTTAGCTTAGTTTTCATTTTATAATTGACTATGGCCATGAGCTAAACGGATTTTTGTCTAGGGATTAATATATTTATGAAAATGTTGTTTTGTTGAGTTTGTGTTTGGTTAGCAGTTGTTCTTCGTTATTTTGATTGTGTTTGCTGTATTGTTTGTTTATTATGTTTAGAATGATATATGGAGAATACGAGATTTGATAAACCCCGGATTCGGGTTAGAGTAAACAAACGCCACATTCCAATAACCCGGTCAGGGTTTGGATTGTGGACAATCGATGACGTTGGGGAAAGACTCATGTGATCTAGGGTCATAAAGCCGTTGATGGGGACGTCTTCATTGACTCGAAGTCATGTATTCCCCCGTATTATACTTGGGAGAGGTGGCGGTAGAGTTTTAGAACTGAGATTGTCGATAGGGTAAACACGACACAATGATCCGATGACCCGGTCAGGAGTTGGATTATGTGCAATCAATGACGTTAGGGTGAGACTCATATGACCTAGGGTCGTTAAGATATTGATGAGGACTTCTTTGTTGACACGAAGTCGTGTTATATCCCTCGTCTTACACTCAGGAGAGGTGGCGAGAGAGTTTACGAACTGAGATTGTCGGATAAGCCGAACGCCGTTAACGTAAACTAAAACGAGACCAAACACATTTTTATAAATAAAAGTTAATCCCTAGGCAATACTTTCCCTAAACATCTCATAGTAATATTAGTATAGTTAATTTAATTAGATTAATTAACTTAGTATTAGTATAATTAATTGTATTCAATTTATCTTCGCCTAGATAAAATTAGGTCATGATAGATGCGATACTCAATAATAGTTAAAACCAATCCCAATGGACACAATAACCCTCACTCTCCCAATCTATACTAAAACTTGACCTCGTATACTTGCGAGTAAAAGTAGCGGCGTATTTATGTGCTATCAAGTTTTTAGCGCCGTTGTCAGGGATTGGTGGATTTGGTTATTATTAATATTGTGAGTAAATGACCAAATTTTACTTTAGGCATTTATTTTGTGTATAACTTTTTTGTTTGGTTGTTTTTGTTTTCTTTTCCTGCAGGGTGCTTGAAGATGCTAGATCGACAAGTGTTTTTGCAATTCTTTCAACGGGATTCCAAGTCGTTTTATAGTGATTAGAATCGATACAAGGATTTGCTACTTCGGTTCCCGAATCACGGATTCCCGAGAGAGTGTCAACTACTGAACTTTCTCGACGGGTTACAAGCCGTAACCAGAATGTCTCTTTCAACCAACTAACCGCAGATGAAGCCCATTGGATGTTGGAAAACATAGCGGCCTTTGATTATCAGAGTTTTAATTCTACGGCCCCATGGATTGACACCCCGAACCAATACATTGAGTCTTCCCCCGGCCTGGAGGAAATACTTGCTGATTTTATTGGGAAAACTCAGACGTTTTGGAAGGAGATGAATGACCGGCTAAATGAGCACGAGGATCATCTCGACAACATTGAGATGATTTGCACTGAAATCGATGCGACCATAATGTCTCTTCAGACGCAAATCGGTCAGCTAATCTACTTGATTGAGGCCGATTCAGACGCGGTAATACCCGAAGATTCACAAGCCACATTTAGTGAAAGCCACCATGAGGAGCCAGAGACAAGCGGGAGAAGCTTGGGAATGTTCAATTATGCCTATCCGAATGAGACGGAAACCCAAGCCTGGATCAACGATTGTGATTCGTCACCATTTGAGATCCAATTAGTGATGCCGCCATCGATCTCAGACGATCATATTTATGAGGATCTGATGTGGCTCACTTATCCCTCGCCGCCATTAGCAACGTTCTTCCATACCCACAAAGTACATGAGCCGGTGGAGCATCCTGTTAAAAGATCGAGCCGAATAGAGCCTTATCTCGCCAAGCTTGAGGGCGTTGATAACCAAGACCTGTTTATAGTGTTATCTGACACGTACTACGGGCAAAAACTGCTCTTTGACGACCACTTCAGTGTGTCAGGCTGACGACCATAAACCAAGCGCTTCTTGGGAGGCAACCCAAGAAAAAGAATAAATTAGATCCGTCGTAACCGATTTGATTCATAGACGAGAGTCTCTCGCCTCCCAGGTACGTGTTCTAAACCCTAGTCTTCATTATAATACTTTATCATGTCATTGGGATCGCTGAATAGGTTATTATGGGAATTTCCTCTTTGAGTCGGGTGTGATGTGTTAGTATATTTAGTTATAGTTTATGTTTTACTATTTTTATGTGTGCATGTTTGTTTAGGGTAGTTTTTGTGCATGTGCTGAGTTTTGACATCATCTGGGCCATTACCCAATGATGAGTCTATCCCCTGGTTATTTATTGAGGTCAAGTGTAAAACTCATGCATGTATGTTCGGTGTGCTCAACATTACGTTTTAGTAATAGTTATTATAGATCCTACTTGCACGAGCACGTAAACTCATTATATAGCTGTCTAATTGATTTAAAAACGATTATCTTTCACCTCAATTCATGACATTAGGGTTTCTAGAACTTGATTTGGGGAAAATTCGAGACGAAATCTTAGGCTAGGTAGTTCAGAAGACATGATTTAGGCATTCATTTTCTCTCTTGAGCCTTTTTAAACTTACCTTGATATATTATTATCCTTTGTTACCCTGTCGAAGCCTAAACACTGTTTCAATTTTGAACACTTAACAAATACCATAGCCGATTGAACTTTTTCCAAACCTTTATCGCTTAACTGAAGGCACAATGTAAGTGAATCAAGCTAGCAGTTGCAAATGTTACTTGATGTGAGTGATTGGGTTTTGGGCAAGCTATCAATTGGTTCGATATTCGAGTATTCACTTGTCGTTTTTCGTTCATATTCCCCCCCCCCCCCTTAAATATTACAAAACAAATAAGTTTAGGGGTGTGTTCGTTGAAAGAAAAGAAAAAATAAAAAAGAATCAAATGTAAATACGATTTTTATTTCCATTTCTTTTTGACAAGTGGGTATGTCATTCTTAATATATGTTCAGGATTGTTTCCAATCTATCTATGGGGTTTCGAGTGTGAGAGTGCCAAGCGATGTGCCTTGGGTAACGTCAAGTTAACGACGTTAACCCATTTTCACTTTCAAAATTACCCTTGGCCATTTGTCCTAAACCGAACCAAGCCCTAATGATCTTTTTGTACTTCCAAGCCTACATTAGTAGAAAATAGATCTCGGGTCAAGCTTATGGATTCCCTATACCTTCGGATTTTTTTATTTATTTTTTGTCATGAGCTTATATGGTGGATAATCCAATCCGATTAACGAACAGTTATATATTTGAGTTTTAAACACACACACACTTTAGTAGGATCTATAACGGCATTTACTATTATAAATGTTGAAATTCTAGAACATTACATGGTGTGTTTTTATGCCTGAACTCAATAGGATTAGGGGCCGATAAGGGATATTTCATTTGGCCGGTAGATGATACTCAAAACTTGCACATATTTTTTTTTCGTGTTTTTCAATTTCGTAATTAGTTTTTATATTTTCTTGTATTATGTGGGTGTTTTGCTTGAGGACAAGCAAATGTTCGAGTTTGGGGGTATTTGATAAGTAGTTTATTTACCAACAAATTAAGTACTTTTAGATTCAAATATTTATGTGTTTTTAATCACTTTTATTGTTTTAATATGTTTTTGTGTTGTTTGGTAGGTTTTTGAATAAAATTGTGAAATTGTGCAAAACTGGTACAGGTGTTGTAACTTCAAAGCTAATTTTGAACATGATTCCATTCTATTTTTAGAAAACTCAAAACATATAAGTTATATATATTTTTCTTATATTTCTACAGGTTTTTGAATCACCTAAATCGGAGTTCAAACGAAGAAGTTACAGCCAAAATAAGAAAGTGTGTCACCGCCGCAGCGGGACACCCCCGCCGCGACGGTAAAACAGCAGAAAGTTTGTAACGGCTCTACATTTCCACCTCCGCGGCCATGATCCCATCACCGAGGTTGTAACATCTATGCCACTTTAGATATTATTTTAGATATTTTAGGATATTTTGATCCCATTTTCTCTTCCTCTCTCTTCTCCATTCGACCAAGAGAGCTTCATAGACTTCAGCAAGATAGATTGAGAGGTTTTGGGAGTGCTCATTCAAATCCTAAGGAGAAGATCACGTTGCAACGAAGGAAGAGCAATCTCAGAACATTTTTAGTGATAAATCTTCGGACTAGGCTAAGTTTCTCTTATTCCTTCTTTTATTTCTTAACTTAGGATTGTTGTTTGAGTATGTTTAGCTTAGTTTTCATTGTATAACCGACTATGGCTATGAGCTAAACGAGTTTTTGTCTAGGGATTAATATATTTATGAAAATGTTGTTTTGTTGAGTTTGTGTTTGGTTAGAGGTTGTTCTTCGTTATTTTGATTGTGTTTGCCGTATTGATTGTTTATTATGCTTAGAATGATATATGGAGAATACGGGGTTTGACAAACCCCGAATTCGGGTTAGGGTAAACAAACACCACAATCCAATAACTCGATCAGGGTTTGGATTATAGACAATCGATGACTTTAGGGCAAGACTCACATGACCTAGGGTCGTTAAGACATTGAGGGGGACTTCTTCATTGACTCAAAGTCATGTATTCTCCCGTCTGACACTCGGGAGAGGTGGAGGTGGAGTTTTAGAACTGAAATTGTCGATAGGGTAAACACGACACGACGATCTAATGACCCGGTCAGGAGTTGAATTGTGTGCAATCAATGACATTGGGGCGAGACTCACGCGACCTAAGGTCGTTAAGATGTTGAGGGGGACTTCTTCGTTGACACGAAGTCGCGTTATATCCCTCGTCTTACACTCGGGAGAGGTGGCAAGGGAGTTTACGAACTGAGATTATCAGATAAATTGAACGACGTTAACGTAAACTAAAACGAGGCCAAACACGTTTTTGTAAACAAAAATTAATCCCTAAGCAATATGTTTCCTAAACATCTCATAGTAATATTAGTATAGTTAATTTAATTAGATTAATTAACTTAGTATTAGTATAATTAATTTTATTCAATTTATCTTCGCCTAGATAAAATCAGGTCATGGTAGATGTGATACTCAATAATAGTTAAAACCAATCCCTATAGACACGATAACCCTCACACTCCTGATCTATACTAAAATTTGACCTCGTATACTTGGGAGTGAAAGTAGCGGCGTATTTACGCGCTACCAACTGAAAATCCCAAGATCTAGGTTCAAAAGGACAACCAAATTATAAATATAACTTTGAATGTATCATAGAGTAGACAAAATATATTTCTCATTCCCATGATATTACATTGATATCTACAATATAGTTAAGGATAAGTATAACTTTTAATGATTTCTATATCTTAAAAACTTTAAGTGGAATATAACATAATACTCTTTTATAGAAAATCACATATATGAGTGAGAACTAGGCCGATTCTGGGAGAATGAAAAGGCTAAAGTCTCTAGAAGCACTCATGAAGTACTAGCGTGTTCAGGGCTAAAATGAACACAACCATAGAACGAAAAGTACCTACAACACAACTGAGTAGTTTTTGTTGTCTTGATTTACATGAAAGGCCAAACAGTTCAAGACATCATGTTCACTGTTTGCCTGAGTAAATCAGATAGATTCTTACTAGGGAAGGTTCAAGACCAAAAGCTACATGTCCTGATGTAGTTGTTTTCTTTTGATCTCTCTCTCTGTCTCGAGTTTGCATTACATATGCATGTTTATCCAATCAATTTTTATTTATGTGTGGGATTGTTATATAAAATGATTCTATTTGGTATTTTATGACCTAATTATTTGTGAGACCTCATCGTAATTTGGGACATATAAAAAAGACATAAATGCCCTTCTGTTTTTTGAAAAATATAGTTTTTTAGTCTTTTATTTTTTCAAAAAATCACAAATACCCCTATTTTTAAAGTTTTTTTTTACTCCTATGTTTTTTTATCCCTTTATTTTTGACAAATCAAAAAAATAATAATCCCCCCTTTATTTCTAACAAGCTGGAAAAAAAAATACTACCCCTCTCCACCCCAACTCGCCGAAGCAATAACCCCACCCCCCACCTCGACGGTAAAACACACCTTCACCTTGGTAGAAAAACTCATCTTCTTCAATGGTTCTCTTTTTTCTTTTCCTTCTTATTCTCTATCTCTCTCTCTCTCTCCTTCTTATTCTCTCTCTCCATCATGGTGTCGGATCTATGCTCACCGATAAATCCATGTCATATCTATGCCGGCGAGCATAGATCCATGCTGAGGCGCCGACAGAGGTAGAGAATCTAGAGATAGTCTCACTCTCTATAAACTTTTAAAGCTCCTTCTCTCTCTTCTCTCTCTCTCTCTCTCTAAATTTTTGGAGCACTCTCTCTCTTCTCTCTCTCTCTCTAAATTTTTGGAGCTCTTTTGTCTCTCTCTCAAAGCTCAACCAAATCTGGTCCGGCGAGCAGGGTTCCAGATCAGATCACAAAAAGAAGAAATTTCCAACTCTTTCAAAAGGTTAAACGTTTCACAATCTCAAGCATAATGGCAAAGCATCTCTTTCGGATTCTTTGTCAATGAACACATGATGGTAATGTGTGTCAGCTATATCAATGGCTTCCTCAAATAAATAATTAATTATCTAATTACTTAATTAATTTTTGCATCATATTTTTTCAACAAATTTTTTCAACAAATCCAAATTAAAACTAAAACTGTTTCGATTTTCAATTTTGGAATTAAAATTATAATCAAAATCATTTAATTTGTTTTAAAATCAAACTATTCAATTCGATTTGATTTGATTGCCGAGATTTTGGGTTTGTGATCCCTATACTCAATAAGAAACCTGAAAGTTCATCGTATTTTTGGTTTTGGGCCAACCATCGGATAGTAGGGGTGGTCATGGGTCCAAGGGCCAGCCCAATTTTATTTTTTTAGGGCTTGGACTTGGTGTTTAAGCCCATGGTCCAGGCTAGGGTCCAAAGATTAAGGTCCGTTCATTTTTAGGGCTGAGCTTAGGCGAGGTCAAATTTTTCTGGGGTCAACTCGGCCCGGCCTGACCATTTTTTTAATATATATATAAAATAAAAAATAATAATAAGATCACTTTATTAAGTGGCACTGAGCTGTATTGGCCGACCACTTTCCACATGCCACGTGACCTTGTCTTTTAATTTCCCACTTTTGATAACTTTGTCCTTCAATTTTGAGACTTATCTTCTTTCCCCTCATTTGTATTCTCACGCCCTTCCAAGTTCCACTGGAAGCTGAAAGGGAGACCCAAGACACGTGACACTCGTGGCAGCTGCAATTTTCGTCGACTGTTCAACGGCATCATCTGCAGCATGAACCGCTGATCTGCTACAGCGGTCCACCAGCCTACATCGTCTGTGATTACTCATCACCGCCTCATCATTCATCGGTGATAGAGGATGATAGGTGTAATTTGTCTATATATTCTCAAGTCAGTTTTGGTAGTTTTCGAGTATTATTATAGCATTTGAATATGTTTTAATATGTTTTTATTTGTTTATGTATAAATCAAGTGTTTTGGGTGAAAAAAGATGAAAACAATCTATAAACGAGCAAGTCGGTGGAAGAACGGTGAAAAAAGTGCAAAAAAAGGCCTTCTAGCATCTGCAGTGGTCAAAATACGGAGAGTGTTGTTTTTCCACTTCCACCACTACAGCGCTTAAAATGCAAAGAGTTGTTGAAATCTCCACCGCTACAGCGGTCATCCGGTAGAATGCTGCTGACTTCCCCACCCCTGCAGTGGTCTGATACCAGATCGTTTAAGATATTTTGAGATATTTTAGATCCTATATATATCTCCTTTCTCCCACACCTAGGAGGATGTTTTTTGGGAGGTCTTGAGATCTCTAAGACCATTGAACTAAGAGAAAATCACAATTCCAAGAAGGAGAAAACGATCTCGGAGCGGTTTTAGTGTCGGTTCTTCGGATAACGGCTAGTCTCCTCATTTTTATCTTTATTTTGTAGTTTGGTTTATTGTTTTGTATAGGTTTATCTTGTTTATTATTTTATATGTGGTTATGGCCATGAAAAACTAAACATATATTGTCTAGGGAGCGATTCGTTTATAAAAAACGTTGTTTGGTTGAATCTTTGTTTCGTTATTGGTTGTTTATCTTTATCCAATTGTATTTACCATTTTATTACAATCTTGATATGTTTTTTATGGTATTAGGGTTGATTTTGGGAATATGGGGTTTGACACTCGGGAGAAGTAACTCTGGAGTCGGACTAGGGTTTAAACATAACGTGACGATCTAATGACCCGGGAGGGCGTTAGAAAGTATGCAATTCCTAAGGTTGGGGCGAGACTCATGTGACCAAGTGTCGTATAGATGCTCAAGAAGGACTTCGGCATTAACGCGAAGTCAAATTCATTCACTTTACACTCAGGAGAGGTAGTGAGTGAGATTTCGATACCTAGATTGTCGGATAATGTGAATGTCGTTAATATAAACTAGATTGAATTGAACGCATTTAAATGAACGAAGTTAATCCCTAGACAATTTACTCCCTTAAACGTATATATTAGTATATAGTAGCGCATAGATAATTCGCTACTTTCACCGCAAGTGTACAAGTCAAGTTTTAGTATAGTTTGGAAGAGTAAGGATTGTCGTATTCACAGGGATTGGTTGAGATTATTGTCGAGTACCGTAATTATCATAAACTAACTTTATTTAGGAGATAAATTGGAGTTTATAATTAATAAAGACTAGTTTATCTAATTATACTATATTACTATATTGAGATGTTTAGGGGAATGGATTATCTAGGGATTAACTTCATTTACTTAAATGTGTTTGATCTCGTTTAGTTATCAATAATCGTATTCGACCTATTTGACAATCTCTGTGTCATAAACTTATTCACTCCCTCTCCTGAGTGACAAGTGAATAAATATGTAACTTCGCGTTAACGCCGAAGTCCCTCTCTAGCATTTTTTAGAACACATAGTCACATGAGTCTTGCCCCAACATCATGGATTGCACCCTTTATAACTCTTTCCCTTATTATTAGATCGTCGCGTTGGATCTTTTATCCTTCTTCTCTTTGTGTTCTTCTTCTTCAAATTTGGTTGAGCACTCCCCTAAAACCTCTCTATTTTATTCTATTTGTCTAGGAGCTCTCCTATTCTATCTCTAAATAAGCTCTAATGGCCGAAGATAGAGGAGATGAAAGGATAAGGTGGGAACAAAATATCTAAAAATATCTAAAATTGTACTTTACAGCTACAGGGCTCACCACCGCAGCGGTGGAGTTCACCGTTGCGGAGGTAGGCTTGTCGACAGGGTCAGCGCTGCGGCAGTGGCTGATCGCTACGGTGGTATAATAGTAGGCAAACTCTCTGGACTTTCCTCGCGGCAGTGGTGAGATTTCTGCATTCCAGCATTTTTACAGCCGCGATAGTAGATGCAAGCTTCTGAATAATGTTTTTTTGCTAGTTTTCCAACTGTTCTTCCACCGACTTGCTTCGATTGGCTTGATCTTCAATCGTTTTAGCTCTTTTTTACCCCCAAACACTTGCTTTGTACAAAAATAAATAAAAGCTAATTAAAACATAATAAAACACAATAAAAATACTCGAAAACTACCAAAATTGACTTGGGAATATATACCCCTATTATACCCCCAAACTTACAATTTTGTTAGTCCTCGAGCAAAACACCCACACAATACGAGAAAATACAACAACTAATTATGAAATTAAAAACTAAAAACAAAAAACACTAAAAACAATAATGTGCAAGTTTTGAATATCATATACAGGCGAAACGATTTTTCCCTCATTGGCCCCCAATCCTATCAAGTTCAAGAATAAAACACACCATATAGTGTTCTAAAATTTCAATATTCAATGATAGTAAGAGTCATTCTAGATCCTATCAATGTGTGTGTGATAAAACTCAATTATACAACTATCTGTCGATCGGATTGGATTATCCATCAATAAAGCTCATGACTAAAACCAAAAAGGTATAGGGAATCCATAAGCCTAACTAGGATATATTCTCCACTAAAATAGGCTAAGCAATTCAAAAAGATCAGTAAGACTTAGTTCAGTTTTGGAAAATGGCCAAGGGTTTATCGGAAATAGAAAATAGGTTAACGTCGTTAACTTGATAATACCTGAGGCACATGCTTGGCACTCTCACACTTGAACCTCCATAGATAAATTTGAAACAACCCTGATGTTGATCCCAAGATTTTGATGAACAATTAAGTATTGATGTTTTGGTAGAACTAATGTTTGATCAAGTGTTTCAGTGATTTAAAGTTTCTGTAATGAAGATGTCAAATGGAATGGATACGTAATGAAGATATCAAGATGAGGAAGAAGTATTAAGAGAAATTAGGGAAAACAACCCAGGTAAATATTAACTCTTAATATCTCATTTAGGAACACACACATAGCACAAAATTAATCTTATCTTTTATGTGTGTTTTTGTTAAATATATTTATTTGCTCCTATGTGAATTAAAAAGAAATATTTTTGAATGACTAAAATGGAATATAAGTTAGTGGAGATTATTTAAATATAAATGAACAAAGGGATGAAATTGTAAAAGAAAGTAGGTTAAAAATGAGATCATAAAAGTGATTCAGAAACAGGAATTCGACTGAGGAGTCGACCGGATAAAGAAAATGAAACATCCTGAATTGAAGAGTCGACCGACCAGTCGACCTGTGAAAACATCTGAACTCTCTGAATCTACGAGTCGATCTAGCGGTCGACCGGTGGAAGCATGACAAACTCTCTAAATCTGCGAGTCAACCGAGCAGTCGACTTCAGATCGCTGCGGCGATGGTTCGGATACAAGTAGTGTTGGGCAGTCAACTGGGCAGTCGACTTAATATGCTGGTTCAGGATATTGTTTAATCCGATTTTAAATCCAAAAGTAGCCATTTTTTGTTAGGATTTGAGAGAGATTTCAGGAATATTCTTAATGTTTAAGATATGGTTCATATACTAATTAAATCCTTTCAATATGGTTCATTAAATATTAATGTTTCTCAATTTAGTAATTAAAATGGATTCTACACTTATTTATTTTAATTGAGAAATACTTTGAGGATTTAATTGAGAGTTTTAAAAGTTGTTAATAAGTGAAATTGAACCTAAATGAAATCCTTATGTTATAAGGGGTCTATAAGAGTATTTTATTGTCATGACACTTGTAAACTAGCCGTTATGAGGCTGATTACATATGCATTTATATAGACCTGAGAATTTTCTAAGTAAGGTAATCATTCTAAGAGAGAAAATCAGTTTTATATCATTTTGAGAGAACTTTTATAAGAGTTATCATTGTACGATACTGTGAGCTATTCTAAGAGTGATTCTGATAATCAACTGCAATCAATGTTTGTTGATACCGGAATTGAAGCTACATTGTTCTAATCATTAATACTGTGGATTCCGGGTGAGATCTTTCCATACTGATTATTGCTTGTTTATTAATTTTTTTTTGAAAATGAATCTTAGAATTGTTTTTGATTTTTGAAGAAAATATTTTTTCAAACAATTTCTTGAATCTGATTACATGCTCCAATTTGCTGCCTGTATCTTGTTAAAATCAAATTTCTGCATCTCACATATTTCTATCACTAGTTAAGAATATTGATTGAGTTTTTATTTGACTGAAGTGGTAGAAGCTCCAAGTGAGATTTACTTATCAATTTTTGTATTGGTGAGTTGTGACGGATTAAATATCATTGGGGATATTTAATCAAGGGTATCCGGATTTTAGTCTCTTCCTGTAAAGAGATTAAGGTAGTGATTCTTCCTGAATAAGAATTATGTTTTTGTTTTGAGTATTTTTGTAACGGTTCAATCCTTACCGGGTAAAAGGATATTTGGAGTGTTTTGGTGAGGTTGTGATTCTTAAGCCTTGTGTTAAAAAGAATTAGGTTATTCTTTAGCCTGCAAAAAGTAGAGGTTATTCCTTAGCCTGAGAAAAAGAAATTGTAAAGGTTGATTATGAGCATGTAAAAGAATCGGTGTGTGGGTTTGGTTCCTACCTTTAAAGGTATCTTGATTTTAGTGGGTGCGACCTCCGTAGAGCTCGAGGGACTGAATTAGCCAAGAGTAGCTTGGTGAACCAGTATAAATCTCTAGTGTGCTGCTTTCTTAATTTGTTTATCTTTGTTGTTTGGGTGTGCACTTAGACTTATTATAATTCCGCTGTGTTATAAAGATAATAATTAATTTAGGCATAAAATTAATTATTTGATTTATTGAATTTTATTTTGATTATTTTTAATTACCCAATTCACCCCCCTCCTCTTGGGTATTTTACTGGGCCAACACCTGAACATACATTTACGAACTTCGTACTCACTTGTCAAAAGAAATGGAAAATAAAACCATATATACATGTTTTTTTCTCTTCTTTTTTTTTCAACGAACCACACCCCCAAACATATTCGATTATTACAATTTCACAGGTGTGGTTAAAATGAAAGAAAAAATAACTTGAATACCGAACTAATTTAAAAGTTCGTCCTAAACCCAACCGGTCACATCAAGTAGCATACATGAATGCTAACTTGATTCACTCAAATTTGTGCCTTTGGTTCGGTGATATAGGTTTGGAAAGAATTCAATTGGTCATGGTATTAGTTAAGTGTTCAGAATTGAAACGGATTTCCAGCTTTGACAGGGTAACGAGTAATAAACATATAACAAGGTAAGTTTCAAAGGCTTAAGTGATCAAATGAATGCCTAAATCATATCTCTCGAACTACCTCGCCTAGGATTTCACCTCAAATTTTCCCCAAATTAAGTTCTAGAATCACTATTGTCGTGAATTTGGGTGACGGATAATCGTTTTCAAATCAATTGGATAGTTATACATTGAGTTTATGTGCTTGTGCAATTAGGATCTACAATAACTTTTACTAAAACGATAAGTCAAGCACAAAGAACACACATGAATGAGATTTATACTCGACATCAATAAACAACCAGGGGACAGACTCATCATCAGAAAATGGCCCTGATAAAGTACAAAACTCAACACAAAACAACAACTAACTTAAACAAACTAATGCTAAACAAACATGCATACATAGGAAATAATAAATCATAACTAACAACAATAATACATAATAAATATACTACACATCACCCCTGACTTAAAACGGGCAATGTCCACAATAAACCATCAACGATCCCAATGAAAGCATAAAGCATTATAATGAAGACGGGGTTTAGAACACGTACCTGGGAGGCGAGATTCTCTCGCCTCCGAATGAATTCGGCAGTGATGGATTTAACTTATTTTTGGACTTGGGTTGCCTCCCAAGAAGCGTTTGGTTTATTGTCCTCGGCCTGACATGGAGAACAGCTCGTCAAAGAACGGCTTTCGCCCATAGTACGTGTCGTACAACACAACATATGGGTCTTGATTCAGAACGCCCTCAAGACTAGCGAGATTTGGTATTTTTCGACTCGAACTGTCAACAACACTCTTCACCGGCTCATGTATTTGGTGGGCATGAAAGGACGTTGCTAACGGCGACGAAGGACAAGTGAGCCACATCAGATCCTCATAGATGTGATCGTCTGGGATCGATGGTGGCATCATAATATGGATCTCCAATGGTAAAGAATCACAATCATCGATTCTCGCTTGGGTTGTCTCCTCATTCAGATAATCATTAGTGAATGCTCCCAAGCTCCTCCTGCTCGTTTTCGGTTCCTCGTGGTGGCTTTCGATGAATGTGACTTGTGTGTCTCTCAGTGCCACCACTTTTGACTCGGCCTCAATAAAGTAGATAAGTTGATTGATTTGCGTGTGAAGAGACGTTACGGTCGCATCAATTTTGGCGCAGACCGTCTCAATATTATCAAGACGATCCTCATGCTCATTAATTCGGTCATTTGTCTCCCTCCAAAAAACTTGAGTCTCCCCCAATAAATTTATCTAATATCTCTTCTAGGGCAGGGGAAGACTCCACATTTTGGTCCGGAGTGTCAATCCATGGCTCCAAAGTAGTGAAACTATCCACCCAAGCTTTAATAACTTGGTGAATAATTCCAATACTGAAAATCGAACTCATCCATGTCTTCCAACAATCAATAAGCTTCGTCTACAATTAATTAGTCGAAAGAGGTGGTACCGTTTCCTCTTTCCACCCAATTTCTTGTTGCGGCTAGTAACCCATCGAGGAAGTTCAGTAGTTGACACTCCCTCGGGAAACGATGATTCGGAAACCGGAATAGCAATTCTTTATATCGATCCCAAGCACAGTAAAATGGCTCAGAATCCTGTTGAAAGAAAAGCATCAATACTTGTTGATCTAGCATCTTTAAGTACCTTGCATGAAAAACAAAAACAAAACTACAAAAAATAAATTATAAACAAAAAAAATGCCTAAATTAAAATCAAGTCATTTACTCACAATATCAACAACAATCTAAAACACAATCCCCGGCAACGACGCCAAAAACTTGGTAGTGCGTAGATACGTTAGTACTTTCACCACAAATGTATGGGTCAAATTTTAGTATAGTTTGGAAAAGTATGGGTTGTCGTATCCACAAGAATTGGTTGAGATTATTGTCGAGTACCGTAATTATCATTACCTAACTTTATTTAGGCGATAAAAATAGAGTTTATAATTAATAAATACTAAACTAAAATAGTAATTTATCTAATTATACTATATTACTATATTGAGATGTTTAGGGAAATGGATTATCCAGGGATTAACTTCATTTACTTAAATATGTTTGATCTCGTTTAGTTATCAATAACAGTATTCGACCTATTCGACAATCTCTGTATCATAAACCCATTCGCTCCCTCTCCCAAATGACAAGTAAATGAATATGTGACTTCGCGTTAACGTCGAAGTCCCCCTCTAGCATTTTTTAGAGCACATAGTCATATGAGTCTTGCCCCAACATCATAGATTGCACATTTTCTAACTCCCTCCCAGATTATTAGATCGTCGCGTTAGATCATTTCTCCTTCTTCGCTTTGTGTTCTTCTCCTTCAGATTTGGTTGAGTCCTTCTCTAAAACCTCTCTATTCTATTCTATCTGTCTAGGAGCTCTCTTATTCTATCTCTAAATGAGCTCTAATGGCCGAAGATGGAGGAGATGAGAGGATAAGATGGGAACAAAATATCTAAAAATATCTAAAATTGCACTTTACAGCTATAGGGGTCACCGCCGCAGCGGTGGAGTTCACCGCTGTGGTAGTGGGCATGTCGGCAAGGTCAACTCTATGACGGTGGAATAGTCGGCAAACTCTCTGCACTTTCACCGCCGTGGCGGTGAGATTTCTACATTCCAGGATTTTCACCGTTGCGGTGGTGGATGCAGACTTCTGAATAATGCCTTTTTGCTCGTTTTCCCACCGTTCTTCCACCGACTTGCTCCGATTAGCTTAATTTTCAATCGTTTTAACTCATTTTCACCCCCCCCCCAAACATCTGATTTGTACAAAAACGAATAAAAGCTAATTAAAACATAGTAAAACACAATAAAAATACTCGAAAACTACTAAAATCGGTTTGAAAATATATAGACAAATTACCCCTATCAGTATATTAGTTTAATTAGTTAATTAACTTAGTTTAGTATATTATATTAACAAAAACTTAATTTGAGTCACTTAGATAAAATTCGATTATGACAATCGCGGTACTTAACCACAATTCTAAGCCAATCTTTGTAGATACGGCAACTGTACTCTTCCCATTATACTAAAACTTGACTCGTACACTTGCAGTTAAAGTAACAACGTAATATTCCGCTACCAAAGGACACGGAAGAAAGTGATAGAAACTTTTCGCCGCTTCCGCTTCTCTTCGCTGCATGCCTCACCTCGTTGTTGATCGCCATCACGACCAATTTCAGGTGACATTTTGATTTTTGTTCATGTGTCAGATTCATATTTCATTGTTAAACAAACTCTAGATCTAAACAAACTCTAGATTTAAACAAAACCCTAGATTCGAATAAACCCTAGATTCATGTCTTCGTATTTCAGAGTCTGTGTTTTGTGTTATAGGACCGGGCTTGTGCTTGATTTTTTTTGCTAGGGTCAGGCTTGAAGATAGAAATAAGGTCGGGTCAGGCTCGGGCCTTGTAATGTTTTGTTATATCCTAGGTGAAGTTCGGCCTTGTCCGTCCTATGACCACCCCTATCGGATGGAGGTATAATAACATTGTCTCGTTCTAAATGATAGAAAGAAAACGTTGGTTCTATTATTGTATACACATCGGATAGATGTATATTAACGGTGTCGTTCTAAAAGGAAAAAGAGAACGTGGGTTCTAATATTGTATAGACATCGGCTCTCCTAACGAGGTCAGATCAAATTCTTGTACTCAAATTTGGGGTGCGAGTCATTGGAAATCACGCAAAGTACTCAAATTGTGAAATACCAATTCCACAATTAATATTTAACTAAATTGAGAAAAAGATAAGATATCGCATAAATAAAAAATAAAAAATGACAAAGAAATACCAACAATGGACGGCCTGCCCCTCCCGATGACTTCCACGATTCTTTCACTAATTTACGGGAAAAAATATGAATTTTACTTAATACACCAGTACATTTAATCGGTTCATATCTAATTAAATGTCATATAACTCGATATCCAATCATTCAAGTTTCATCCAAATGTTTTTGAAAAGTTAAATTTAGAATTTCTACGAGGTTTTTTTGGAAAGAATTACCACAAAGTACTATTTTTATTTTTCATATACCAATGAATATCAATTAGTTAAAATTGAACCAACAATTCTCATCCTAATAATTTTTTGAACTCATTAGTCCCATTTTTAAAAAATCGTACATGTTAAATTACCAAAATACCCTGATATGTGTTAGCCCTAATTTACTTGCCTTAGTCCCTCTTCAGCACAGCGTCGCATCCATCGGTTGTTCTCTCTTCTCCACCTTCATAAGCGCCTCCACATCCATTGCCGTCGTCCACTTTTATCGTCCTCTCCACCAAGTCCGAGTGGTCTGCAGCAAGTTTCATCTTCTCCATCGTTGTCATTTTCACTTCGTCATCAGTCATTGCCATTGTCATCATCTTCACTTCACCTTCAACCATCGCAATCATCGCCGTCTCCACTGCCATCGTTGTCGTCGCTTGACTACCATGTGTAAGCTTTCTCTATCTGTTTCTCTTTCTTTTCTCGCTTTTCATTTTTTCGATTTTGATTGTTTGATTTCGATTTCTGATTTCATTTTTGCAAAAATTGATTTTTAGGGGTTTGGGGATGAAATCATTGATGAAATTATTTCAATTTTCTGTTCTACTCCAAATTTTAAATTAATTCATTATTCGATCTTTATTTTTTTATTTCGATTGTTGATTTATGCTTTTCTCCAAAGACCTCATTTCTTTCTGTTCTACTTCAAAGTTGTGATGTTTGGTTGGGTTCAAATCTGATTTTGTATGCAGGCTAATCCAGTCTCACATGAATTTGTATGTAGTTTCATGTGAGATTTTTGGTCTTTATTTTTTTATTTTGATTGTTGATTTCTCTCACATGAATTTGGGTTCAAATTTGATTTTATATGCAGGTTTCCATTGTGATAGACGATGGTGCAAAGGTGATTTGATTGGTGGGTTTTTATATGATGCGGACTTGAAGTTCCGGTAATCATATTTTATCCTGTTCTGGGGTATAATGTTTGATTGTTTCTTGTTTGATGCGGTCTTCAGTTGCGTTTTCGTGTTTTTTATTGTTTATCTTTGTTCAATTTTCATGTTCGATTTGCGCCCGTTGTGTGATTTTTCAGTGGTCGATTTCAACGATTTTTCTTGAAATGTTTTTGCTTAGATTTGATGTTGGATAGAACAGTTCTAACTTAGATCTTATCAGTTTTTGTTAATTTTCAACAAATTTCAGTGGGTTATTAGATAATGTTACATTCAACACGTACTTTTGAATTTTGAATTCTGGCAATATCAGGAAGTGGCAATACCAGTTTAGTTCTAATCAATTCAAGTTTATGATGTTTTGGATTTAAATTTGGCTGAGTTTTTTTTTTGTTAAAGTTTTTGGATCGATGAGAATATAGCCCCTATGGTTGGATTAATTATCTCCCATGTGTAGTTCAGGAAGCATTACATTCAACATGCATGTAAATATTATTCTGAAACAAATTGGTTTAATCAGCTTACATTCAGCAACATTCTAAAAACTGATTTTGATAATAGTAAAAAAAATTCACATTCAAAATGCATAATGTTTTGAATATTTGGCAAATTGATTCAATTAGACAGCGTTACATTTCGAAGTGTAACATTCAACATTTTATAAGTACAACATTTTTCAATCAGACACTTACAATTTGATTTTTGGTAATTTTAGAAGTGTAACATTCAACACACATATTGAAACAATTGGATTCAATTGTTGAATTTTTTAAAAATTTGATTTTTGAGATTATTTAGACAATATTAGATTCAGCACGCATTTGAATTTTAAATTTTGAATTTTTGAAATTATTAGACAGTGTTACATTCAACATACAGATAGTGTTATATTCAACACGCATATTTGTTTTTGAATGTGACAATATTAGATAGTGTTACATTCAAAATGCATTTGAATTTTGAATTTTTGGCAATTTTGGAAGGATTACATTCAACACAAACTAAACCAATAGGGATGGGGTCCAATTATTGCAATTACAAAAAAAAAAAAAATTGATTTTCAGAAAACCCTAAAACATGCATAAACAAAGATTTAGGGAGGAAAGTGTAACATTCAACATTTTAGAAGTGTAACATTTTTTAATCAGACACTTTGCAATTTGATTTTTGGTAATTTTAGAAGTGTAACATTCAACACACACATTGAAACAATGGGGTTCAATTGTTGAATTTTCTAAAAATTTGATTTTTGAGATTATTTAGACAATGTTTACATTTCAACACATAGATAATATTACATTCAATACGCATATTTGTTTTTGAATATGTGACAAGATAAAAACAATGTTACATTCAACATGTATTTAAATTTTAAATTTGGAATTTTTGGAATTATTAGGCAGTGTTACATTCAACACACAAACAATGTTATATTTCAACACTCATAATTGTTTTTGAATATGACAAGATCAGACAGTGTTACATTCAACACATATTTGAATTTTGAATTTTTTGCAATTTTGGAAGGGTTACATTCAACACAAACTAAATCAATGAGGATGGGGTTCAATTGTTGGAATTACAAAAAAAAAAAAAAAAACGAAAAACCCTAAAACATGCATAAACAAAGATTTAGGGAGGAAAGTGTAAAAAAAAGAGTAAATTTTGAATCTAAAATAAAATAATGGGATAAAAAATGTAAATAATATTACTGAATTGAAACCCTAGCCTCATGTAATCGGGACGTTCATCTTTCTTTGTGGTTGTGTGGCTGTGGAGCTTAGAAGGTCTATCGACTATGAACGGCGAATGATGAACGACGAATGCAACGGAGAAGGACGATCGGCAATGGCGGACGACAAAGATGAAGGGTGACGGTCGGGACGTCGACGACGGCGAAAATTGGACTGGCGACGACGAGGGGAATAGCGACGGTGGTTGGGGATGTTTTTGCAGCTGCGAAAATTAGGGGTTGAAAATTTGGATGGAGGGTATTTTGGTCAGGAAAATGGCAAAATGAGTTATTAGTACAAAAAAAATATTTGGGTTTGATTGGTTCATGAAATTGTAAATATAACTTCTTGGTACATGCCCCTTGCCAGCCTATACTAAATCACCGAATATTTCAAAGTTTTGACCAAAATATTTCTATTTCGAGGAAAAAACTATAAGTTATTTTTACAAGATTTATTAGAAAAATTACAAAATTATTGAACACATTTGCTAGTTCATTTGAAACTAATTGAAAGAAAATCAATTATCGATGGTACAAGTATTTTAACCAGTACCACAATATTATCTTTTGAGCTTGTTTTTGTTTTTCAAATATTGGTGGCACCGGTGTTTTATCTGGTGGTGTCGATATGATATATAGAACTTAGTTTTTTAGGATTAATTGAAAAAATAAGGTTTAGGGTATAGGGATTTATGATTTATGATTTCTTGATAATGTTTGAATTAGGATTTAGGGAATATGTGTAAGACCTCGACCTTTGTCATACGTACAATTTAAGTCGCGTTTTAACAAATTTCGGAAATAACAGGGTTGATGGTGTTAATTACGATTGAATTATAAATTTGAGGGGTTAATTCGCAATTTTTAAAACATTCAAAATTAGTGTTTGTTTCAATTAAGATCTAAAGAAAAAGGGAGGGGGTGTAAGTGTAAGTGGAACCAAAGCTTCTCTAAGAACCCATCAAAAAATAAAAAAATAAAAATGAAAGGAGGGGACCCAGCCACTTGGGCTCCCCTTAGTCAACACACACACACACACACACATATATGTGTGTGTGTGTGTATATATATGTATATATGTATGTATATATATATATACATATATGTATGTATGTATATGTATATGTATATGTATGTGTGTATATATATATATGTATGTATATATATATTCATACATACACATGCATATATACTTATACATATAATTATATACTCATATATATAAATAGAGGAAAGGAAGAAAGATCGAGAAGGGAGAAGGATCGAGAAAAGAGAGATAGAGAGCCGAGAAGATAGAGAGAGAAGGAAATGGGTCAGTGGTAGAGAGAGAGAGAGAGGTTCGACGATGTGGTCGTCGTTGATAAGTGTGTGTGTGTATTCCGGGTTTAATCCGACATGTGTGTGTTTTGTTGTGTGTATATGAACGGAGTATGTGTGGATATATGTGTGATCTATGTGTGTTTTGAGTATGGGTGTACTTGGTCAGACGTGGGTGTCCAATTGTCATGTGTGTGTGGGTTGTTCCGGTTAGAGATAAGTCGTCGAAGGTTGCCGGCAGTAAATTAGAGAGAGAGTGTGGGTTCGGCCTTGTGTGTGTTATGTTTTGAGCTACTAAGTGTATGCGTGTGTTTTGAATGTGTTTGTGTATGAATATGCCGTTTGTTAGTTTTGTTGCCGATGGGTTGAGTGTGCTGCCATTTTTGTAGGTGGTGATCGTTTGTATGTTTATGTGTATGTGTGTGTGCTATGGTGTGTGCTCTGTTTTGCTGTTTTGGGTTGCAATTGGTGTGTGTGGGGTGTTGTTTGTTATTTGTTTTGGTTGGGTTAAAGGAGAGTGAGGTTGGTAGAGTTAGTTGTTAAATTGGGGTAGTTGATCGTGGAGGTGGAGTGGTGAATTTGGTGGTTGGAGCTGGTGACGAAAAATGAGAGAAATGAAAGGTTGTCCTGTCAGGAGGAAAAAGGTCAAGGACGAAGGGCGTTTCGCCTAGGCTGTAGAAGTTCGCTTAGGCGGTAAAAGATCAATGAGCAAGAAAATCGCATATTCGCCTAGGCAGTGGGGTTCTCGCCTAGGCGATAATTCGTTAGTGTGTTAATTGAGAAAGGGAAAAGCATGAGTTCGCCTAGGCAGAGGGTCGTCAGTGTGTAATTCAAAACAGTGAAGGCACTTGTTTACCTAGGCGGTTGGTTTTCACTTAGGCGGTAGGAGCAGGACCATATATTAAGAAATTTCTAAGAGGATTGACAACCGTTTCGGAGCGGGTAACGTTTCTAATTAGTTTTTATGATTTGCTAAATTAGTTTTCTAGCTTTAAAATGTCAAATTGAAAAAAAAATAAAAAAAATAAATAAATAAATTAATGAGACCGTTTATATAAATTAAGTTTAAATAGTAAACTTTAACGGCACTAAAAACTCATTAAATCATATTTTTACATAACGAAACATGGGGAATGAGAAATTAATGAACGTAGAGCTTGCATCACACGTTTAGGTTAATTTTCTCTATCATATTAATTTAGACCCTGTCACAAATAGGTTCAAAATTACCGGAGGGTCAGTAGCGGAGAATCGATGGAGCTTGTGAGTGCAGATTATCAGGTGAGTGTACTGTCTTCTTGCCAAATCTATTTTCATATATATGATGGAAAAAAATGTTTTTACTTAAAAACAGGACGAATTTATAACTTATATGGATCAAACGAATTTGGGTGTTTTTGAAAATGTGAATTTCGTTGGTTTTTAAAGAGAAAGGTGGAAAGAAATGATTTAAGGTGGAAAGAAATGATTTATTGAAATCAACGGGTTTTTAAAAGAAAGTGAACAACATGATTTTGTGGTTTAAATAGGTTTTGGAGATAGAGGTTGATGTTATTGATTTTGGCGTTACTATTGACTGGTAATTGACGATGATATTATTGATTTGAGGTTGTTATTGATTTGACGATGCTATTGATTTTATCTGCTTCGGTAGAGCGTTGATTATTTATTGAGTTGTAGTTTGATGATGATGTTTTTGATTGAATGATGTTATTGATTTTATATCCTGCCGATAGGCGGTCCGGCAAGCGATTGTTGATGTTATGTCTTGCCGATGGGTGGTCCGGCAGACAATTATTGATATTATATCTAGCCGATAGGTGGTCTGGCATGTGGATATTGATATTATGACCTATTCGATTGGTGGTCCGGGCATATGGTCATTTGTCCCGCTAGGAAGGCATATCCTACAGGTGGTACGGTACCGTTGTAACTCCCGATCGTGAGGTTAAAATGATCACTGTGGCTAACCAATGTGTGTTGTGGTAGAGTAGTGTTTTGAGATGTGGTGTTTTATTTACATTTGGTGATTAATTAGATATGGTGATTGATATGATTTTATTCTAAATGGGTTTCGAATGGAACTTATACTTATTGCTTTATTTTCACTGTTGATAATATGGAGAAATATTTATACTATGGTGATTTTTATTTGACATATGATGTTTCTAGACTTACGCTTGATCCACTGAAATGTTGTATTATCTAGAATGTATTATTATTTTAAAATGATTTTACTAAGAAGGTAGTATATTCGCAGGTGAAATAGCTAGGAGTTGGTCGGTCCCCTACTGACACTAGATAGAGTTATGCAGGTCATGAATTGGAGTCATTTGAGAGTATTTTGAGACGAGGTGTCAAAGATGAATCTAAGGGGGGGCTTCATGAGTTTTATTGGGATGTTCTTAATTTTGGGACGGACGCATCCCTATTGAATGAAATTATGTATATGATGTATAGATGGAAGTTTGTATATTGTCATATTTTTGTTGGTTAGTCGATCAAGTGATGTCATGTCAAAGTCACGCCGGCCCCACGGTGATGGATATCCGGGGTGGGGTGTGACAATATGATGTGGCCAAAAATCTCTGGCACGTTGACAAGTATCTTCAACAACCTATCACCAGTAGTGGCATCATATATTCAGGTCTTTCAACCCTTGCTGATAAATTTTCTATCCCTCAGAATTTGTGGTTTTGTTGATAGGAATCGTAGAACTCGTCGGTGGTCCATAATGGTCACGACATGGACGATCATTTTTTTTTTTGCTCAGATTCCCACAGACAGTGCCAAATGATGTAGCCAAAAATCTCTGGCACATTGATAAGGATCTTCACCAACCTGCAAAACTGATTACTTGCAAAATCAATTAGTTTAAATGGGACACTGGTGTGATGTCGGCTAAAGAAACTCCGACATGAAAATAAGTCAGTCTGTTTTAGGGTATTAGACAAAAGGCCGACTATAATTTATTAATGTGATACATTCCCTTATTTATAGATTTAGTCATCTCCCACTTTGTTGCTACAAGTTGGGAGCTACATCCTTTTGGCTATCCCCTTTGTTACTATTTAGTTGGGAGTTACGTCCATTTGGCTTCCCACTTTATTGTTGTTTAGTTGGGAATTATGTCCTTTTGGCTTTCCACCTTATGGATCCATGCAAGGATCACTAGTTTGGACCAATGTTCATGGCTCGGCTCTTTTTGAGCATTGGGCCTCTTTATTATGCTTGCCTTGGATAGCCTGTGACTTGTTGTGATGAGCTTCTTCTGAGCTTTGTGTTGGGCCGCCCGTAGTGAATTTTTTCCTAGCTCGATTTTATTAGCAAGACCTTTTCCGTTCTTGAACTTAAAATATTGGCCCAATTTATTTATCAAGCTCCTCTTAGAAAAATAAATATAAAAGTGAAAAGAATATTTGAAAGATTATAGGTTATTTTCTAAATAATAATCAATTTAATTTAACATTAAAGAATATTTGTAACTTATCAACTAACATGATATGAAATTGAATATCTTCCAAATAGGAGAATAAAATAAATTTGCAAATCATTTCAAAACACATGTTATTTCTAAATTCTTTGACGAGAGAAATTGTTATTTTTCAATTTATCATCTATTTCACTTCAAGTTCATTTTTTTATTTTGTAATTGTATGAATTTCAAAATTTTATATTTTTTCAATATGTTATATAATGAAATTATATTTGTAAAATAAGTATAAAAATCATATTATTAAAATAATTATGTATAATTAGGGTTATATTATTAAAATTATATTACTAAATTAGATATTATTAATTATATTATTAAATTAATAAATAAAAATTATATTATGAGATAAATTTTAATATTTTTTGTTATTAAAATTCAATAGATTTCAAAATTCAACGTACAAATATTTGTCTTTCGAAATAAGAGAATTATGAAATTACACAATCAATTTTTTTATCTAAAAAAGTTATCCAAATAAGGAATTTGTAAATAATGGGATTTCAAAATCTCAAATTTTGAAATCCTATTATTTTACAAATTCAATGAGTTTATCAAATCCCTTACCCAAGCGTAACCTAGGGGCCAATTTGTATGGAGTAAATTCTTCAGTTGGGATTATATTTAGTGCATTAGTGATTAATTTGCAATTTGTTTATGTAACTTATTAGTAAATATAGCCAATTGAAAAGTTGATTATGAAATATCTAAAAAAAAATAAGGATTGTATCGAAAGACAAGCTTAAATTTGTGTACTTGTATTTCTACGATTGGTAATACATGAAGTACTTTGTGATAATATCAAATCATGTAATTTCAAAATTGAATTGTTTAATTGAAGTTTGACTAGAATACCTATTACTTAATTAGGAATTATAAATATAAGGGGCTAAGATTGGAAGGTCAATGTGTTTAATTGTAGAACTACCCAGATTACCTCTACTAATTACGGATCGTTTGAAGGATTGAGAGCTAATTTGTAAGTAACTTGTTCTTTAATTTAACATTATTGGATGTATGTCGTTATATTTCACGATAAGATAACATAATTCATCAATTAAAATAATTGATTACAATAAGAATTGAAATATCTTCGTAAATTAAGACATATTTAGAAATATTATGGGTTAATTTGTAAAAACTAAGTTTTTCAATTGGGGTTAAATTTATTGTACTCATCATATCACAACTCAATCATGTAATTTGGAAATTGAAGTGTCTAATTAAAAGATTAAATAGGAAAAATTTAATAATTATGTTTCATTCCCATGAAAATAAACATGGGCTAAATTTGAAAGACCAAGAATTTTAATCGAATATTCCAACATATATATTTGGATGATTTGATAAAAAAAAATTACATTATTAAGCAATTTATTTGGTCAATTGCAAAAATTAATTGGAATGCATATATTAAGAATCATTTGAAAATGTTAGGGGTTAAATTAACATAACTTCTGCAAGCATAGGGTGATCTTATGTAAATAAAATAGGAAGACAGAAAAAGACACATGAAAAACTTCATGAGGTATATAATATAATTAAAAAGGAGATTAAGAATAAATAGGAAAAAAATTGTTACTAGGTAAAATTCACCTCATGTTTTTTTTTAAATAATTTTTGGGTTTTCAAATCAATGGTTGAGATCAAATCTAAAAAAAAATGAGTGGTGAAACATTTAAATGTATTGATCCATCAAAAGAAATGTGTTGCAGAAGCTCCCAAAAATATTAGGTGTTCATGTAACACCACATTAGCAATAACAAATATGTAACAAGTACACCTCACTTATATACCCAATAAAAATTTAACAATTTAAAGAGGATCTCCAAAGATGTGCCAAATTTGATACATCATTCGTTGAATATGACATATGAATCGTAGTATGATGCCTGTTTTAGAGTAGATACTCCAAGAAATATGTTAAAAATTATGTGCCATTTTCTTATTAAAATTAAAATAGAAATAAATTTAAATGGAAATTTTAAAGTAACCATCAAATTTCAATTTAATTTTTAAAATTTAAAATTTTAATTTTTTTTGTTGTGAAAAAAAGAATCAGTCGGCTCGTATCTAAATTAAACTAAAAACTTAACTTAATTAAATTATAATCTAAATTAATTAACAAATTAAAATTTACCCAAATAAAATAAAATTAACAAATTAATCCAACTTAAATAAAATAAAATTAGCAAACTAACTCAACCATATCCAACCCCAACCCTATTTAAAACAAAATTAAACAACAAATAAAACTAGTTTTTATGAGCACCAACCACAAATGGGGTCCTGTTTATAGCCATCCATTTTTCTGACACGTCTTAGACTCCATTTGGATAAAAGATTTAACAAATCAAAGGCATTTATTAAATGAGGGAATTTCAAAATTCAGGATTCTGAAATTCCATCATTTAACAAATCATTTGTTTGGTCATTTGGAGCAGAACCCATTTTGTCTTCAACACCCACAATACCATCTTTCACAGAAACCCTAGATTTCAACTTATCATATACAGTAAAAACAGAGCGGTAAAGGTCTTGGTGAACTTCTTTTTCCCTATTTTTAGATTGAAACTTATTGATGTCCTACTTCCATCTGCAATTCGGGGATTTTGTGGATTTTTGCATTTAGAGAGAAAGGGAGAGAGAGAGGTTACTACGCCCCTCTTCTCACCGCTGGTGAAGTGAATGAAATTAGCCGCTTCTCAAGCGACGATGCTCGCCTGAAGTAGCTAGGATATAGGCAAGAGTTCAGCCGGAGTCTCTCGTAAGTTCTCCTTCCCGAAATTCAATAGTTCTTTCACTGTCTTCGAACACGAGATCGGAAGTTCCTCGAAATCCTATCTCTCAAATTTTGAGATCCGATTACCGCGGTCTCAATGGCGAAGGAGAAGGAAGACAACGGTCTTAGTCGCGAAGGAGAAGGAAGGACGAAGAGAAGAAGTCGCGTCGAAGAAGACGACAACGACGAAGGTGGTCAGGAGTGAACTGCGAAGAGCGTTGAATAAGAAAGAATTTGTGAAATCACACCTATTTCAAAAGGATTTTCAAATCCTCTCTTTAACTACTATTTGATACTTGAAGGAATTTTACAAATTCTTCCTATTCAATATCCAAACAAGGTATTTGTTAAAAAAAAAAATTGAAATTCTTTACCTAAATAAAATCTCTCCCCCAAATCCTTTACCCAAACACATCTATGTTTTTGCCACATCCAATGGGATCCACCATTACACATTTAACCAGATTCTCTATCTCCTCTCCAAACTCCATATGCTGATAATTAACCCAATTAATTTTTTCGCTTACACATAATGTATGAGTTCACATTACAATTAGATTTTTTCCCTACAGTTTATAGGTTTCAAAAATTACAAAACCCACATAAAATGGGGGTGGCACCCCAATTTTTAGGTAAAATAGGTGTGACAGCCCTTTCTCATGTACAAAAAAAATGTGAAATGTGGTGCCACTCTCATTTATACACCTTGAAATCGAGGGTACTACCATTTATATGTCATGACGGGGGTGGCCTCCTCTGTCCTGTTTTTTTCTTTGCAGATGAAATTGAGGTTATGTCTCCATTTCTCTTTTTGTTCCATCCAAATTGGGGTATTATCCCCACGTGAAAGTCATAATCACGACTTTTAGCAGGGGCGAAAGAAGTTGTGAAAAATATATATGCAAAAAGCGAATATTGCATTAAAAAAATATTATTTAATTATTTTTTTGAAAAACTATAGATTAATTCTTTTATATTTAATATAATATTTACAAAATATTTAAACTTAATTAATAGAAGAGATAACATATTTATAAAAAGATGATATATATAAAAAATATTGTTTTATTATTTTATTCTAACAAAAAAATAATAGATTAATTATTTATGTTTAACATAATAATTTTTTAAACATATAAATTTAAATTTAATTAATAAAAGAGATAACATAATATGAAATACAATAAACTACATTGAAATTTAAGAGATAATAAGAATACAGTCACTAGAAAGTTAAAAAAAAAAAAAAAAACGTAACAATTGAATCCTAATTTCAATAGACAAACTATCCAATCAAACCATTCATAGTAAATGGACCCATCTTCGTAGTCGAACAAGTAGGGTCATCTATTATTTATTTTTACCATCTTGATTTTCGTCTAAACCTAATGAGTCACACACAAATAGAAAATTGAGATTATAAGGATCCTTGAAAAAAGAATGGACAGTAATGCTGAACTTAAGAAGTTCAAGTGTTAAAATACAATTAGAAAAAGAAGGGGTTTAGGTTTTTTAACCTTGGATAGTATTTATAAGGGAAGCCTATTGGCTGCCTATTCTAAGAGAATTCGTCCAACACTCTTTGGTTTCCCCTCTCCCTTGTTTCTATCAATCCTTTGTCTATGAGATATGTTTCTTTTTTGCACCACTGATTTGAATTTTACACTATATGCAAATCAGAGTTGTCTTAGAGTCTTGGGATTAAATCTAATCTTGAAAATCTCAAGAACACACTTATCTCTGAGGCTCATTGTGTGAATAGTTAGAGGTGGGACACTTGTGCTGCTATTCAGAGATCGTTACTCTTACGCATACCTAATCTTGTCGATCTTGGAAGAATCTTCTCAAATCACGTCTCGAGAACTATCGCTTATGAGGTTTAAGTACTAGAAGAGATGTAAATTTTTAATGCGATTCAATCTTTATGTTTTATTTATTTTTTCATATTATCGCAAACTGATTTGGGCTTAGGAAATTATTTGTAAAAATTATTTTATTAGAATTTTTAAATTCCGTTGCGTTCACATAGACATAATTCCCTGCAAGAAGTATTAGAGCCTTGTCTATGAATATTCAAAAATAATAAAATTATTTTTATGGAAGCCCCAAATGGAATTTGGAAGATTAGATCTTTAGGTTTTGACGAAAATAATTAATAACTTAGAAATTTGGATTTGAATAGGGATCTTTATCGTAGTGGGAGATTTGTTTCATAATATGATGAGTCACGACTTGATTTCCCAAGACCGGACTATGGTTTCTCCTATAGAGAAATTCCTATCCTAAAACCGACTCGCCGAATTGTAAATCTACAACATTTGATAATTTTTGGTTTAAAGGCGATAATTTTAATTGCCCATTTAACGATGGGAATCATTAAATATATTATTCACCATTTAAGTATCACCAAAGGACTAATCATCTATTTTAAAAATTAATTCACAGATTGTATAGGTTGTGGCAACAACACTACTAATTTAATCACGTATAAATTGAAATCTGGATATTTAATAATTCCCAAAATTTAGAGATTTTGGAAAACCAATCAACCGAAGTCAATATTTATAAAATCCAACATATTTGAAAATCTTTCTCATAATTTAAAACTGAATTTCCAACATTTTTCCAAACCCATTATATTTACCGAATATTTTACAAATAATTAATATTACCGTTTTCTCTGATTACAACAATAAATAATAATTACATTTATCACAACTCGAATTTCAAATAATTTATTCTCTCTCTCGTTTGCTCCAAGCCGACTCTGCAATCTAAACACTGTGGGGTTGTAAGCCAACGCTCAGTAGAACTCCAACTCTTCTAATACGTGTATTTAATTTATCACCTAAAACTATGTAATCATGTTCATCACATAATTTTAACACATAAACCACATAGGCATGCTTGTCACATAAATCCCGCATCGTCCAACATATTTCACATAATTTTGACAGATAAAATATCGCTACAATATAATAAATAATTTCATAATCACTCACGAGACAATTAAATACAATTAAATGCATATATTAAAATTGACAAGAATTCTACCTTTCCCGAATTTTCCGTTTGCCGCGAGATGAGTATTTTGTTTTTCATTTGGGTGGTTTGTGTAATTTTATTTTCTTTTTCTTTTTCTTTCTTTTTCTGTTTCTTTTTCCCGCTACTGCTTCTGCTTCGGTTTAGGGACCAACCGCCAACCGCTCTTACCCTACCGCCGATCACTACTCCGATCACGCCACACACCTATAAAGTCAAAACACTAACGACGTCGAACGGAACATACATCGCCGCCCTCCTACACAGCCCCTACCGAACACACGCACACACAAAACCGAACCCTCTTTCTCTCTCTCTAACTCTTTGTCCAGCCAAACGACCGACACCAACCTTCGGCGATCTACACACACACATCGCCAAACGACAATATCACCAGCCGAACAACACACGCGCACACAGCTACACATGACACACACACACACACACAAACACACACTCCGGATGAGCAGAACACACACACATGCATACTCCAAATACTGCCGGCAACACATACACATACATGCACCAGCACCGGACGACGAGCAACAACATACACGGCCCACACAACACATATACACGACAGCGCCACACTGCCCGATCACCATTCCCGCCGGCAACCCACATTGATCAAAACAGAGGAAATGGGCAATTAAAATTATCGCATTTAAACCAAAAATTACCAAAGGTTGTAGATTTACAATTCGGTGAGTCGGTTTTAGGATAGGAATTTCTCTATAAGAGAAACCATAGTCCGGCCCTGGGAAACCGGGTTATGACAAGTTTGGTATCAGAGCTTAAGTTATAGATTCTGCAGGTGCAAAGCTTAGGTTATAGATTCTGCAGACTCAGAGTTTAAATTTGCGAGCACTTTAAACCGGGGCTATAATACTCATCATTCATAATAAATTGCTTATATGAAAAAATAATAATTTTAGTCGAGATCGCGAAATAAAAGTAGAATAACAAACTATGATTGTTTACATTTTACAATTGATTGGGACTGTAATTACTCATATGTGTATACCTGTTTAATTGATTATGTGGATCTTTTGGTCAGCTAAATTGCATAATTTGATCCTTGTGACTGTGCTTTGTGATATTTGCATAAATTGTTAATGTTGAAAAAAATTACTCGATTAAGTGATAAAATTCTTGGAATTTTATGAACGAAACATTGGGCATTTTATTTGGTATTAATATATGTTAGTGGATGAATTCCTATATGTGGTAGTGGATAAAAATATTAATATTTAATTGTGGATTAATAAGTTGAACATATTAACATTTGAGATGGTGGGTGATGAGAGCACACTACTCGATAATGAGTTAAATAACTGGGTGAGTGTCGTGTTAGTCGTGGACCATTGTAAATTGTCGCTAAATAGGAGTTATTAATTTAAAGGTGTATATTGTCTTCTAGTAAATTACAAAACTTATTTTCATAAATATGATGGAAAGATGTGTTTAATTAAAACTGAATGATTTTCTAACTTATATAGATCAAGCGGTTCTGGGTGTTTTTGAAAATATGGATTACGTTGGTTTTAAAAAACGTGAAAAATGATTTGTTGAATCTAGTTGGTTACTAAACAGGGTAGAAAAATTATATTTGGATTAAATGGGTTTTGAAAATAGAGGTTGATGTTATTAATTGTAGTTTGGCGATGATGTTATTGATTTGACAACGCTATTGATTTTATCTGCTTCGGCAGAGCGTTAATTATCTATTGACTTGTAGTTTAACGATGATGTTATTGATTTGACGATGTTGTTGATTGGACGATGTCATAGTATTTATCTGTTTCGGCAGGACGTTGATTATCTGTTACAGTAGAGCGTTGTTATGTCCTATCCGATGGTGGTCCGATAGGTAGTTATTGATATTATATCATGTCCAATGAGTGGTCTGGCAGGTAGTTATTGATATTATATCATGTCCGATGGATGGTCCGGCAGGTAGTTATTAATATTATATCTTGTTCGATGGGTGGTCCGGCAGGTAGTTATTGATATTATATCATGTCTGATGAGTGGTCCAGGAGGTGGTTATTGATAGTATATCATGTCCGAAGGGTGGTCCGGCAGATGGTTAATAATATTATGTCCTGTCCGAAGGATTAGTCCGGCAGGTGGTTATTTGTCCCGCTAGGAATGCAAATCCTACGGGTGGTACGGTACCGTTGCAACTCCCGATCGTGAGGTTAAATTGATCACATGACTAGTCGGAGGATGGTGTGGTATTTTGTCGTATACGATGAACTATTTATATATATATATATATATATATATATATATATATATATATACACATTTAAAAAGGTTGGCGTATAAAGATATTTATTATTCCAGTTGATTTACATTAATTGATATGATATAGTATTCTGGGTTGATTTTCACTGCTTGCATTACTTGGTTTAAATATATTATTTAAAATGAATTGGTTGGATTGGTGGATTTAAACTAATTGGATCAGTTGACTTAAAATATTTGGAGGAAAGTATGTTAGTTTATGATATAGACGTAAGTTGATTAGTCGATTTGAAAAACTGATACTATGTTGAAAATATTTCGTTGAGATATTGATGTTGACAGTGAGGTGGTTATATTTTATTAAAATTTAGGTTGAGATTTGAATATAGCCCGGTGTGGCTACATTTTTATTGGAAAGTGGATTGGAATAAAAATACTTGGGAAGTGAATTTTGATAAAACTTGATTCATAAAATATTTTTATATTACGAAGACAATACACTGATAAAAATATAACTCAATTGTATGTATTGGTCCACTACTAACATTAGGCGGAGTTGAAATGTGGGGGTCATTGGAATTTCATGGGGAAAGGATAATCCGAAATATCCTTAAGTTGTTGAGTATTTTAGAAAATTTATTGAGATAATATTTTTATACGGTGTTTATTGATTTTTTTTTTTGTGACGTATCGGATTTCGTAGTAGGGACGTATGTATTTCAATTTATATTTACACGTGGTTATATATTTGAGACGTTTTTATGTGGATTGAGACGTAATTGAGGCACTTGACCTTGTCAGGGATTTGATTAAAATGTGGAGGCATGAAGGGAATTCTTATAGATGATCCGTTTGACGTATTGCGAAAAATTTATTATTTAAAGTTAGATTGTGATGATTTTTAATAAACGTATATGAAATTGTTGAATTTTTTTTATATGAATATGGTTGCTTACAATATTGGTTGTGAACTTATTGGTTGAAATGCTGGATGGAAATATTGTCACAACCCGTCCCGGACACTCATCATCCCGGGACTGGCGTGACTACAGCATGACATCGCCTAAATCCAAAATAACCTAATAGAAATGACAATATACACCCACTGTATAATACATACATCTATTATGGGGGCGCACCCGACCTGAAGTTTTTTCTAACTAAAAGTATTTATCCCTGAACCTTCTTAGGTTCGCCTTTGACAGCTTCTCTCAATCGTCCACATGACTCCATCACATAGCTCTACCTAGTGCCAGTAGGAGATCGACTCCTAGCCGTTGTACCTGCGAGTGTATTGCCTTCTTAGTAAAACATTTCTAAAATATTAATATTTTCTAAATATTTCCACAATCTAGTATGGATCAAGCACAAGTATATAAGCAATGGCAATAAAGCGATATAGATAAGTTCCATCTAGTATAAAATCTTACCAATCATCATAATAAATAATATCAAATCAACCAATATACGTAAAACACCACATTTTAAGCACCAATCTCAAACACATATTTCCAACACACACACACTGGCCAGTCCTAGTGATCGTTTTAACTTCACGATCGGGAGTTGCAACAGTACCGTAACATCCGTAGAAATGCCTTCCTACGAAATATCTATACCTCTTTTTGGGGAGAATATAATCCACACCCCTTACGGGGAGAAACATAATCCACACCCCTTACGGGGAGAAACAGAATCCACACCCCTTACGGGGAGAACCAACTATGGCATCGTCAAAATCAAATACAACATCATCGAATCACAACTCAATAAATATCGTCTACTCAACAGCATCAAATTACCACGTCTATCTCTTTTCCTCAACACCAACATTTACATCCAAAAATCATATTTCATATCTTCTTTTAAAGAAAACGTCAATTTTTTATCAAAATATTTTTTCCACCATTTTATTTATAGAAAACCCGGCATTTTTAGAAAACAACTATTTCCCCATTTTCCTTTAGAGAAACACCGTCTGATTTTGCCGAAACCAGTCAAAAATTTATTTTTTTACTTCTTTCCGAAGGCCATTGAAATCTTCTGAAAAATCCAATTTACCAACTTCCTCAAATACTGCTTGATCCATATCATTTATAAATTCATACCGTTTAAATAATCACATGTTTCATCATATATATTCATAGAAAAATAGTTTGGCAAGAAGACAGTATACTCACCTCGATATCCGTTTGCAAAACTGACACTGACTGCATTTTATCTGGACGCCAGTGCCTACGAACCTAATAGTGGCAGATTTTAAATTAATATCTTATCTAAAACATCCTAATCATACAATAAGGACCCTATATTCCGAATCGTTACTAATTTTATGTACTACGTACTTAAAATTAATTAATCGTCACGAAATTATTATGATTTTAGAATTTGTAACACTAACTAAAATTTAATTTAATGAGAATTAATAATCGATTGAAGTTTCACCTGTTTCCAAAACGTTTGGCGACCACGAGATGGGTTTTGAATTTTCCTGGGGTGGTTTCTGCAATTTTCCTTTTTTTTTTTTTTTTTTTCTTTTTTCTTTTCTCTTCTTCTTCCCCGTTTCCTGTTTCTACTTCCCGGCTCTGTTTGTTGTTTTGGGGTGTCCACCGGCTGGCCACGCATCACTCGTCGGCAAGGCAGTACCCGCCTACGCACACTATCACAGACGGACGATGGACGACGGCCGTCCACCCATACATCTACCGACCAACAGGACCGACGAACGCCCCTCCGTGCTAATCTCTCTCTCTCACCAATTCCGGCCACCCCACTAAATATACACACCCACATACACACAACCACGTTCAAAAATACTCACACACACAGACAATAACTCAAAGCAGAGCACACACGCACGGCCGAACCCACACAGCCCACCGGCGAACAGTACCCACGTAGCCAAAAACACACACACACTCACCACCGGAGTGAACGACCTCTCCGTCGAACGGACGGACATCACGCACACATATAACAACGGACTAAGTGATGGACAAAGCACACACATACATACACATACACAAACGCAGTTCATGACGAGCCGAACATATTACCGAACACTTATCGGACGACCGACGACGATCACCCACCACCTATGCCGAACCACCCTCTCTGTCTCTCCTGAAATTTGACAACGGCACACCTACGAAGCTCTCCGTCGACCACCGAATACCCACGCACACCCACAACCCTGTAACTGGAATACCCTGCCTTCGCCGGAGAACCCTCCGATCTTCCCTCTCTCTCTCTAGATTTTCTCTCTTTTCCTTCTCCGGTTTGTGGTTCCTGTTTCGAGAATTGTTTCTTCGTAATCATTACATGCATAAGTCAGTATTTATATGCATGTGACTAGTGGATTAAGCGGTAGCCTCCTCCTGCCACGTCACTGTTCATGCACTGCTCCGGCCGATGACTCCCGATCAAGTATATATATATTTTTGTGAAATTACCCTTTTCTCCCATTAACTTCTTAAAATCTTCATTTTAGTTTAGGTCTACTTTTAAGATTTTTTTCTTAAATTGCAATTGCACTCCTAAAAGTTTTAATTTTAAGTTAAATGTCAATTTACCTTTCTAAATTGGGATTTACAATTTCTATATTTTCAATTTGACCCCTAGACTTTTTATTTGAATTTTTAATTGTCCTAGTTTCACCCCAAATTTTCACAATTACTCTAAAATACCACTGAAATGATGCACATGCTACAATTGAGGTCTTACAAATATGGTTGTAAATCGGTTGACTGGATGGAATAAATACATGTTGGTTAGGGAAAAATTATTGTTGAAATAAGATAGACCCAATCCACTAGGATTAAAATAATGTGTTCAAACAATATTGTTATTTATTATAATTTTATCAGAGTAGCGCAGCAGAAGCATTCAGAAACATTATTGTTTTGACCGAAATTTTTAATTTCTATTATTTTGAACAAAAATTTCGGGACGAAATTTTTTTTAGGGGGGAAGGATTGTAAGACTCTGATTTTTATTTAAGTCGTATTTTCAAATATTTCAAAAATAATGGGGTGGATGGTGTAATTTATTATTTGATTAAAAAAGTTTAGGGGTCAATTTGCAAATGTAGAAAACATTCAAGCCAAATTGGCATTTAACTTTTGAATTGAAACTTTTTGGGTGGAATTACAATTTAAGAAACTCATAAAGGTGGAAATTGAACTAAAAAGAAGATTTAAAGAAACTTTAGGGGAGGATACTGTAATTTGGGAAAACTTTAAAAATATCTATATATATATATATATATATATATATATATACACATATATGTTATGCAGTAGGAGGATCGATCAAACACAAACCTAGAGAAGAAAGATCAAGATCATGACGTGGCAATCGGGGGATTAAGTTGATCCACTATAAACATGCATATAAATTCGTTCATGCAAAGGTTTGATAAAAAAAAAAAAAAAAATCTCAGAAGAAGAAAAAGAAAAATAGAAAAGAGAGAGAATTGGAGGTGGGTTCGCCGGTGAGTGTTCGGTGGTTGGAGATTGTGTGGGTTTGTGTGTTTTGGGTATGTGTCGGTGTCCAATTTCTATATGTGTGCATTGTTCCGGTGGTAGGTAAGTCGCCGGAGTTCGCCGGTGGTGGGTTAGAGAGAGAAAACTCGCCGACGGCGAGAATTCAAAACAAAAAAATTGAAATGTAGTAGGTGTGTTTTCTTCAGTAGGTTGCCAACGGTATATGTGTCTCTGTCATTCATTATGTGTGTGTATTCCTCTGTTTTGATCCAATGTGCATATGTGTATGTGTGTGTCACAAGTAATTTAATAACGTATAAATCGAAAACACAACTAATTTAATAACGTATAAATTGAAATCTGGATATTTAATAATTCCCAAAATTTAGAGATTTTGGAAAACCAATCGACTGAAGTTAATATTTATAAAATCCAACATATTTGAAAATCTTTCTCATAATTTCAAACTGAATTTCCAACATTTTTCCAAACCCATTTTATTTACCGAATATTTTACAACTATGATAATTAATATTACCGTTTTCTCTTATTACAACAATAAATAATAATTACATTTATTACAATTTGAATTTCAAATAAATTATTCTCTCTTTCGTTTGCTCCCAGCCGACCCTGCAATCTAAACACTGTCGAGTTGTGAGCCAACGCTCAGTAGAATTTCAACCCCTCTAATACGTGCATTTAATTTATCACCTAAAACCACGTAATCATGCTCGTCACATTATTTTAACATATAAATCACATAGGCATGCTCGTCGCATAAATCCCACATCGTCCAACATATTTCACATAATTTTGACAGATAAAATATTGCTACAATATACTAAATAATTTCATAATCACCCACGAGACAGTTAAATACAATTAAATGCATATATTAAAAGTGACAGAAATTCTACCTTTCCTGAATTTTTCGTTTGCCGAGAGATGATTATTTTGTTTTTTACTGGGGTGGTTTGTGTAATTTTTTTCTTTTCTTTTTATTTCTTTTTTTGTTTCTTCTTCCTTCTACTGCTTCTGCTTCGGCTTAGGGACTAGCCGCCGACCGTTATCACCCTACCGCCGATCACTACTCCGATCACGCCACACACCCACGAAATCAGAACACTCACGACGCCGAACGGAACACACATCGCCGGCCTTCTACACAGCCCCTGCCGAACCCACGACCGAACACATGCACACATAAAACCGAACTCTCCTTCTCTCTCTCTAACTCTCCGGCCAGCCAAATGACCGACACCAACCTCCGGCGATCTACACATACACATCGCCGAACGGCCGAACAATACACGCACATACAACTACACACGACGACAAACACACACACACACACACACACACACACACACACTCCAGATGAGTAGAACACACACACATGCACACTCCAGACACTGTCGTCAACACATACACATACACATACATGCACCGACACTGGACGACGAGCAGCAACACACACGGCCCACACAACACATACACACGGCAGCGCCACACCGCCCAAATCACCATCCCCGTCGGCAACCCACATCGAAACATACCCACACACATACACTATAACAGAACAGAGCACACACACAGCCTGTGATACACACATACACATATGCACATTGAATCAAAATAGAGAAATACACACACATAATGAACGACGAAGACACATATACCGTTGGCAACCTACTGAAGAACACATACCTACTGCGTTTCGATTTTTCTGTTTTAAATTCTCGCCGTTGGCAAGTTTTCTCTCTTTAACCCACCGTCGGCAAACTCTAGCGACTTACCTACGACCGGAACAACACACACATATAGAAATTGGACACCCACATATACCTAGAACACACAAACACACACAATCTCCGACCACCGAACACTCACCGGCGAACCCACCTCCGATTCTCTCTCTTCTCTGTTTTTCTTTTTCTTCTTTTGAGATTTTTTTGTTATGATCAAACCTTTGCATGAACAAATTTATATGCATGTTTATAGTGGGTCAACTTAATCCCCCGCTTGCCACGTCATGATATCGATCCTTCTTCTCTCGGTTTGTGTTTGATCAATCCTCCTACCGCATAACATATATGTGTATATATATATATAGATATTTTTAAAGTTTTCCCAAATTACCGTATCCTCGTCTAAAGTTTCTTTAGGTCTTCTTTTTAGTTCAATTTTCACCTTTATGAGTTTCTTAAATTGTGATTTCACCCAAAAAGTTTTAATTCAAAAGTCAAATGCCAATTTTGGCTTGAATGTTTTCTACATTTGCAAATTGACCCCTAAAATTTTTTAATCAAATAATAAATTACACCATCCACCCTGTTGTTTTCGAAATATTTAAAAATACGACTTAAATAAAAATCAGAGTCTTACAACCGTCGCGATTTTTGGATTTTTCATGTGAAGAACACAATTTTAATATTCTATCAAAATAATTTTAACATTAATGAGATAGATTTTAAAAGAGAGTTAAAATTAATGAGATTAATTTAATCGAGGAAATTGGAAGAGTCGTTGGACGACGGCGGAACACGATGTCGGCAGCCGCGTGGGCCAAAATTGCATTAGAACAACCTACTAGAGCTGTTCGCCTGATTCCACGCAAACAGGGCCTTAGGGCCCAAGGAAATGGCATGGCCATTAGGCCATGCATTGGGTTGGGCAGCAAATGAAAGGGGGTTGGGCCTCATATAAAAAGGGTTTGCTCAATTGTCCCAATTGGGCTGATATATATATACATCATTTAGGCCCACAGAATCCTTTGATTCCTTTGGCCCATGCATATGGCATGTACACGTACATATTATATGTGTTACATTTCATTATATTAGTTTATCTAAGGGTGTGTTTGAGTAAGGGATTTGGAGAAAAGATTTCATTTGGTTAAATAATTTTATTTATTTATTTTAACAAAAACATTATTTGGATATTGGGTAGTAAAAATTTGTAAAATTCCTTCAAATGTCAAATAGTAGTGAAATAGATGATTTGGAAATCTTTTTGAAATATATGTAATTTCACAAATTCTTTCTTCTTCAACGCTCTTCACAGTTCGCTCCTGACCACCTTCTTCGTTGTCTTCTTCTTCATCGTGACTTCTTCTTGTCGTCATTCTCATTCGCGACTAAGACTGTCGTCTTCCTTTTCCTTCGCGATTGAGACCGCAGTAATCGGATCTCAAAATTCGAGCGATAGGATTTCGAGGAACCTCCGATCCCATGTTCGAAGACAGTGAAAAAACTAGTGAATTTCGGGAAGGAGAACTTAAGAGAGGCTCCGACTGAGCTCTTGCCTGTATCCCAGCTGCTTCAGGCGAGCATCGTCGTTCGAGAAGCCGCTAATTTCATTCACTTTGCTGGCGGTGAAAAGAGGGGTGTAGTGACCTCCCTCTCTCTCGCTAAATGCAAAGTTCCACAAAATCCTCGAATTGCGGATAGAAGTGGGACACCGATAAGTTTCAATCTAAAAACAGGAGAAAAGAAGTTCACCCACACCTTTACCGCTCTGTTTTTACTGTATATCGATAAGTTGAAATCTAGGGTTTTTGTGAAAGATGGTGTTGTGGGTATTGAAGACAAAATGAGTTCTGCTCCAAATGACCAAACAATGGATTTGTTAAATGATGAGATTTCAAAATCCTATAATTGTTGCATTTGGGTAAGGAATTTGACAAATTCAAGGGATTTATAAATGATGGGATTTCAAAATCTTAGATTTTGAAATTCCTTAATTTACAAATATCTTATTTGGATAACTATTTTAGGCGAAGAATTTGATTATGTAATTTTATAATTTTCTTGTTTGGATAACCACTATTGTCACTGTGGGAGTTCTGCGGTGGCAGGTGGTGGTGTTCGGTGGCGATGGTTGGTGGCCGAAGGTGGTTGGTGGTCGTCGGTGGCGGCGGCAGCAGGCGACGGTGGCCAACGGTGGTGGCAATAGGAGGTGAGGGCCGGCAGACAGAGGTGGTCGGCAGTTGAATCTGAAATCCCTTGTTGGAAGGATTTGTAAAGGACACCTAGTTTGAAAGGATTTCCAAATCTCTCGTTATCTACTATTTTTTAATTGAAAGAATTTTACAAATCGTTTCTCATAAATATCCAAACAATGTATTTGCCAGAAAGGAATTTTGAAATCCCTTATCCAAATCAAATCCTTCCCCCCAAATCCCTTACCCAAACAAAACCTTAACAAATCCCTTACCCAAACGCAACCTAATGGTTAGTTACTTTGATATAATAATTTTTTTTGGTCTTGATGATAGAAATTTTTTGGTGATCTAGAGTTGCGTAAGGCAATATTTATTCTAAAAGTTTAACTTTTAACGATTCATCGCATTAATTAATTGTGTTAGATCCCAAAATTAAATTTAATTATAATGATTTAGTTTTAATTTAAATTTAATTAATAGACATGGAATTATTAAATTTTTTTTTTTTTTATTGAAAGTCTATTTCAATTATTATTATTAGATAATAATTTATAGACATAAATTTTTAATTAAAATATGAGAATTCTAATTTAAATAAAAATCTATTTTAATTATTCTTGAATAATTAATAGATATTGAATTTTTATTTTATTGATGAATTAATTAAATCCGATGTTGTTTTAAAATTTTATTTTATTATAATGAGATAATTTTGAAGTATATGGAATTGATAGAATGCAAAATTAAATTAGATTTTATTTTAATAATTATGAGACTCCTTTAACCATGACATATTTGTTATTTTGTTTACTTGCATGATCATGAAAGTAGCTATCGTAGTCCTTGCTCTGCCCGGAAGAGTGGCTAGCAGCTTAATTTAATTTTTTTATTTATACTTCTGATTGGATTGGAATTAAAACTAATATTCCTGATGAGATGGGGATAGATTATTAGTGTCCCTAATTAGATTAAGGGATTACCGTGGCTATTTTTAGTTAAATAGATAAATCTTAATTTTCCATAAATTAAAATTGTAGTGATCCGATAAACACTTCATAATTGGTATAATCAAGTGTATTTACATATTTTGCATTATTTGGTTATATTTGATAAATCTAAGGATCGATTATGAACATAAAACCGTTTGAGCTATTTGATTCGTTTTGTTTGGTTGTATAGGAAATTTAAATAGTCTTTATTATTAGATTAATTTACTTATCAACCTTGATTCAATTTAGTGGCTCAAATTGAATCAAATTAAAAGTAAATGATCATCCTAGGCCATTAATATATGTCTAGGATTATTACATATTTATTATGTTGCATTTGAACCCATTTACCATGCGCATATGGGGAATTATCTATTTTGTTATATATATATGTATATGATGCATGTTAAACAATCTAAATAAGAAATAGATGAGATATAAAATCCAGAATTCCTCAAAGCAAATATTAAGTTGAAAGTTAAAATATGTGAGATATGCATCACCGTAGTCTTCCACAAGGGGATCTATTTGAGTAGGGGTTCCATAAGCCTAAAGTAGGTCCATAGCTGTTGGGCGGGACCGTGTTCTCGAAGTCAAGATCACGATGAACTTATCTTTATTTATAACATGTAAAGTATGGACTTGTGTGTTCCCTTAGCTGTTAGGCAGGGTGCACATTAAGGAGTAGGTTGGACTATGCCGGATTGGTGTAACTTAACTAACGAGTTATATTATTACTTTTCAGATGGGATATGCTCCAACTAGAGATGAAACATGAATTGAAGCTTACCTAAAAGGTAAGAAGTAGGAGTTGTCTATCCCTGAGAGAAGTAGTTCCTTAGTTATCGGGTGGACAATATCAACGGATTAGGGATAATTCAATTCGCCACAAGCTACATTTAGAATGTACTAATTTCTCCTAAGGGATGCAAGAGTCGAAAAATTTAGTGTGAGTACATTTAAATTTATAAAAGACCTTTGTCTAAAAGTAATTATACAATATATATTTTTTCATTTTTGTTTGTTGGTTATAGATCGTTATATTCATATTGATAAACTAAACCACTTATTTAAAGTTTTTGAGAAAATTAACATAACCAAACCAAAATTTATTGAATTAATTTTGAAAATTAAAATTCATTTTAACTTCCAGAAGAATATGCTAAGTTCTGTATGATCTAGTTGAAGCTCATTTTGAGTCTTGTCAAGTGATCACTCAAACGAACTAACGTTCACCTATAAACCAAAATTCTTCTTATGCATAAATTCAAGATCATTCTTAAGAATTCGACAATCATTTTCAACATAATGAATTTTCAAACGAGCTCATTGTAACATTCTCAATTTTAGAAATTAGAATTCTAAAGTTGTGAAAGCAATTAAATAAAAGTTTTGCTGCAATTAAAATTCTCTAGCGAAAATCACAAAATTTAGGTGTCAAATTAAGGTAATTAACTTAAAATTAAATTATCGAATAGTCTACCATGGTTTGGGCACATGATTTTTGGCTCAAAGTGTACATTTGGACCATTTAATACTATTTTAAAAATACCACAAATAAAATGTGCGAAAATTGATGAATTATAAAACCCAATGTAAATAGTTAAAGCCCAAGTTGTGTTAAAAAAGCCCAAAATTAGTTTTGAAATAATCCAATACCCAAATCAAGATCCATACACACTTCCCTAAGTGTTTCTATCCATACCCATGTCATAACTCATAACCCATGACCCAACATCCTACCCATATCAAGAAAAAAAAAAGTGAGAGAGAAAAAAAGAGTCTAGAATTCACGTGACAGGTCAAGGACCCAGACAAAAACCCATTTTTGCCTTCTCTTTCAACCTCCATCAACATAAGTGAAGAAAAGAAGAAAAGCAAAGATAGAAAGGGAGCGATTGAGATAGAGAAAAGGGAGAAAGAAGGTTTTGGGAGATTTAAAGCATCCATAGATGAAATTAAGTCTTGGTGGAGGATTAAGTTCAAATTTGGTAAGTTCCTAACCCTAGAAATTTTTATCAAGAGTTCTAACATGAATTTTTATGATTCTAAAGGTTAAGATGTAAAATATATTTGAATTAAACCTAGTAAGACTTGGATTTGGTCATGTATGAGTTTGTTAGGTTGAATTAAGCATGAGATTTAATTGTAATCACCATGCATAAAATCTGATTTTCTTTTTTAAAATATGGTTTAGAATTTTAACTTTGTTATTTTTGGTTTTGGAAGAGAAAACATGAGAAAATCATGATATAAATGAACCTTAAATGAGTTATAAAGTTTTTATATTGGTTTAGGATGAACTTTAGGCCTTAGGAAAGTTAAAAACATAGTTTAGGAGCATTTGGTATCAAAAAGAATTGAACAACAAAAATCTGGAAGTTTCAAATTCTACACTCGGTTAATCTGAATAATCTGTCTTGAAAAATTCATAAAATATCGTAGAAAACTCAGAAAAATATGAAACTTCTTGAAAATGAAACTAGAATCAATGGGAATCATTTTGAGATATTATATTCCGTGTTTTGAACTTGATATGGTACCTAAATAGACCCCGAAAGGTAACTGAATGTAATCCCATAAGGTTTTGACAACTTTGTTTACTAAACTTTGAAAAATCATAACTAAATGTAGAAAAATCAAAATCTGGTGATTCAAAGTGAGTTTTAAAGCATGCAATGTAAATTATCATATAAAAATATAAAAAGATCAAAAAAGGATTTTTAATTATAGTAAATAAGTGAGAAACCTGACTGCTCACAGTAAATTGCTCTCACAACACATAATACCCCTTTAAGAAATAATAAGAGATTAAGGGTATGCACATAGAGTGATGGTGTTAATGAGAGGATATTTAATTTTGCTTCCAGTAGTTGGGTGAGCTAAAGTAGAGTGATTCGAGATTGCTAGGTGACCACCCGCATCTCGAGGTAGGGAATTCTATTTATTTTCTTATGTGTTTTTTTTAGCATACATTATATGTATGTATTCTTGGGTACTTATTTGAAAAATATGTTTTCAAATGAAATTGGATTTGTCGTAAAAAGTTGAAGGTTGGGAAAATCTGGTATTATAAAAGAAATATATACTTGTGTGTAAAATATATTTGGCTCGGTAGTATTGCGATGATATTATGTGAGGATCGAGGAGATTGGGTCACCGTGGAGTTGAACTTGGGTGAAAATCCCTAAATCCGCGTGGGGAATATTCCAGGTTATGTGAGTATCTCACTGGATGGTATAGATTCCCAGTGGTACAGTTTGGTCACCAGGTATCGCAGTAATACACTTGTTGTGTATGTGTTTAGCATTTTTCTACTTGAATTTTATAAGTATATGTTTTATTACAATATGTGGGTGCATTATATATTATTTTATTTATAAAGTTCCATCCAGGGTATTATGGTTTTATAAAATCACGAATTTTTTATAAAAATTAGAAAAAGGTAAGAAAATGGATGGATTTCCCTACTGAGCGCGTTGAGCTCACCCCCTTTTTTCCTCTAATCCTTAGATAGTCTCCCAATTTAAGAAGACAAAAATCGCCGATTAGCTTGGTCCAACCAAGAAAGACATGAGAGTCTTTGGGCATTGGTTGGGCCGAGTTTTGTAAAGACTAGCTACCTAGAAAGATCCCTTGTAGCTCTCTCACTGTATACTTTATATATATATATATCTTCATTATTGGCTGTATATTCTAGTGCTGAATCAGAGATTGAACATGGTGAAACATGGTGGCACTGAGAGATACACAAGCCATATCATGTGAAATGGTTTGCATCGAAATTGATGCGACCATAACGTCTCTTCAGATGCAAATCGATCAGCTTATCTGCTTGATTGAGGCCGAGTCAGATATGGTGGCACTGAGAGATACACAAGTCATATCATGTCATAATATAACTAACTACCTGCTGGACATGCCCTCCTAACAGGTTAAAACCATCTCGCAGGACATACCCTCCTGACAGGATCAAAGTTATGGCATAGTCAGACAAAAATCATCATGTACATTTAAAAATCTACTTGATCCACATAAGTTGTAAAATCCTGCAATATTGAATAAATGCATTTTCTACAATTTATGCAAAAATATAATTTGTATATTTACATAGAAGACAGTACACTCACCTCATTTTCCGCACTGCAAAAATATCACCGTCCAAAACCCACCGGGGCGCTGGTGCCTGTGAACCTAATAACGATAGGCCTAAATTAATATTTTATTTAAAATAATCCTACTAGATAGGTCATAATATAGCCAACCACCTACCGGACTAACCCTCTAGACTGGTCATAATATAACCAACCACCTGCTAGACATGCTGATAGGTGTAAATTACCTATCTATTTTCAAACCGAATATTATTAGTTTTCGAGTATGTTTAGTATGTTTTAGTACGTTTTAATATGTTTTTATTCTTTTTGTATTAAAATAGGTATATGGGTGAAAAGGTATGAAATCGGAGCGCAAACGATCAATTCAGACCAAAAACGGTCAGAGAACGGTAAAAAAACAAGTAAGGGGGCAAGATTCTGAAATAAACCCACCGCTGAGGCGTCCAGACCCCCGTCGCGGTGGTGAAAATGTAGAGAAGGGAAATTCTTGCTAGACACTTACCGCATTGGCGGTGAAACTGTAGAATGTCCCTGAAATCCACCGCATTCTCCACCGCCGCGGTGAACATTAAACCGATATACCCACTGCTTAGGTAGTAAATCGCACCGCCTAGACGGTCAGCTCTGCAAAATTTAGATATTTTATTAGATATTTTTCTTATTTAAACCCTTCATCTCCTCCTCTCTTCCGGTGGGATTACACCCCCAACCCCTTAGGCTATATTTTAGGGTAAGTTTGAGGGATTTTTTAGGGAGAGCTCTCAACCGGAGGTAGAAGATGAAGGAGAAAGCGATCGATCAACGGTTTTAGTGTAAATTCTTCAGATATTGGCTAAGTCGTTCGTTTCTTTTTTTTTGCTTTCTTTATTTTTGTAGTTGTTGAGCATGTTTACACCATTTTACATTGTATACATGGTTATGACAAATCCCAAATTTGGACTAGGATAAACAAATGCCACGATCCAATAACCCAGGAGAGAATTGGATTGTGGACAATCGATGACGTTGGGGTAAGACTCACGCGACCTAGGGTCGTTAAGACGTTGAGGGGGACTTCTTTATTGACACGAAGTCACGTATTCCCCTGTCTTACACTCGAGAGAGGTGGTCGGGGAGTTTGAGAACTGAGATTGTCGATAGGGTAAACACAACACGATGATCCAATGACCTGGTCAGGAGTTGGATTGTGTGCAATCAATGACATTTGGGGGAGACTCACGTGACCTAGGGTCATTAAGAGATTGAGGGAGTCTTATTCGTTGACACGAAGTCTCGTTATATCCTTTGTCTTACACTCGGGAGAGGTGGCGGAGGAGTTTACTAACTGAGATTGTCAGATAAGTCGAACGCCGTTAACATAAACTAAAACGAGATTGAACACGTATTTGTAAATGAAACTAAGCCCTAGACAATCTATTGTCTCAAAACTATCTCAATATTAATATTAGTATAGTTAAATTAGTATTTTAATATTAGTATTAAATTATATTCCATTTTTATCGCCTAGACAAAATCGGGTTATGACAATCGCGGTACTCGATAGTAATCTTAAGTAATCCCTGTGGATACGATACCTGATTGAGAGGTCCATTATACTAAAACTTGATCCGTACGCTTGCGGTGAAAGTGGTAACGCTTAAATTGCGGCCACCAAGTTTTTGGCGCTGTTACCGGAGATTGGTTTGTCGAATTCAGTTTTCGGCAATCACCAGCATGTTTTTGGTAACGATTGCTGGGGACTGGTTTGTTGATTGTTATTGATATTGTGTGTAAATAACTTGATTTTAATTTAGGCATTTTTTAGTATTTATAATTTTTCTTTGTAGTGTTGTTTTTGTTTTCCTGTAGGGTGCTTGAAGATGTTAGATTGACAGGTACCCTTTGGTTCCTTTCAAAGAAACATCTTGCCAGTCTTGAGGGCATGTGTCGGGCCGAGGATATTAAACCATGCACTTCTTGGTAGGCATCCCAAGGTCACGAATAAGTTAAATCCATCGCAGCCGATTTGATTCGATCTCGCCTCCCAGGTATGTGTTCTAAACCCCCATCTTCAATATCACGCTATATATTATCATTGAAATCACTGACAGGTCATTTTGGGCAATACTTGTGTTAAGTTGGTGGTGATGCGTAGTATGTTTTAGTATGTGTTTATGTTATTAGTTAAGTTTTATTGTTTTTATCATGTGCATGATTGTTTAGGATTATTTTGTTTAGTTTAGTTGTTGTTTTATGCTGAGTTTTGACGTCATCTGGGTCTTTACCCGATAATGAGTCTATCCCCTGATTGTTTATTGAGGTTGAGTGGTGGCCGCAATTTATGCATTGCCACTTTCACCGTACGCGTACGGATCAAGTTTTAGTATAATGGACCTTTTGGTCGGGTATCGAATCCATAAGGATTGGTTGAGATTACTATCGAGTACTGCAATTATCATAACCTAATTTTATCTAGGCAATAAAAATGGAATATAATTTAAAACTAATACTAATATACTAATTTAACTATACTAATACTACATTGAGATAGTTTTGAGAGAATATATTGTCTAGGTATTAGGTATTAGTTTTGTTTACGAATACATGTTTAATCTCGTTTTAGTTTATGTTAACGGTGTTCAACTTATCCGATAATCTCAGTTCGTAAACTCCTCTGCCACCTCTCCTGATTGTAAGACGGGGGAATACGTGACTTCGTGTCAATGAAGAAGTCCCCTCAATGTCTTAAAGACCCTAGGTTACGTGAGTCTTGCCCCAACGTCATAGATTGTCCACAATCTAATTCCCTCCCGGGTTATTGGATCGTGGCGTTCGTTTATTCTAGTCCGAATCTGGGGTTTGTTAAACCCTGAATTCTCGATATATAAATCTAAGCATAATCAACAAACAAGAATGATAAACATAATCAAACATTGAAGAACTACCTCAAACGAAACACAAACTCAACTAAACAACGTATTCATAAATTTATTAATAATCCCTTAACAACCTATGTTTAGCCAATGGTCATAACCATGAATACAATGTAAAATGGCATAAACATGCTCAAGAACTACGAAAATGAAGAAAATAAAGAAAATAAATGAACGACTTAGCCGATATTCAAAGATTTGGCGCTAAAACCATTGATCGATCGCTTCCTCCTTCATCTTCTACCTCGAGTTGAGAGTGCTTCCTCAAAAATCTCTTAAACTTACCCTAAAATATAGCCTAAGGGGTTGGGGGTGATTCCACTGGAAAAGAGGAGGAGATGAAGGGTTTAAATAGGCAAAATATCTAAATAAATATCTTAAGACTGTGCAGAGTTGACCGCCGCTACGGTGGGATTCACTGCCGCGGTGGTTGAGTATATCAGTTTAAGGTTCTCCTAGGCGGTGGAGAAAGCGGTGGACTTAGTGACATCCTGCATTGTCACTGCCGCGACGATAGATCTCAACACCGTGACGGTGGACGTTTAACAAGAATTGGTGCACTCTGCATCTTGACCACCGCGACGGAGGTCTGGACGTCGTGGCGGTGGGCTTCTTTCACAATATTGCCTCCTTACTTGTTTTTCCACCGTTCTTTGACCGTTCTTGACGATTCGTTTATGCTCTGATTTCATACCTTTTCACCCCATACACCTGTTTTAATACAAAAAAAATAAAAACATATTAAAACATATTAAAAACATAATAAACGTACTCGAAAACTAACAATATTCAGTTTGGAAATTGATAGGTAATTTACACCTATCATCGAGTGTAAAGCTCGTTCATGTGTGTTCTATGTGCTTAACGTATCGTCTTAGTAAAAGTTATTGTAGATCCTAAATGTACCAGCATGTAAACTCAATATAGCACTATCTGATTGATTTGAAACTAATTATCCTTCACACAATTTCATGACAATAGGGATTCTAGAACTTGATTTGGGGGAAATTTGAGGCGAAATCCTAGGCGAGGTTGTTTAGGAGATATGATTTAGGCATTCATTTGATTGCTTGAGCCTTTTTCAGCCTACCATGATATATCATTACCCTTCGTTACCCTGTCGAAGCTTAAAAGCCGTTTCAATTCTGAACACTTAATAAATACCCTGTCCAGTTGAGTGTTGTCCAAACCTATGTCGCTGAATTAAAGGCACATTTGAGTGAATCATGTTAGCATTCATATAGGCTACTTGATGTGAGTGGTTGGGTTTAGGATGAACTTCGGATTAGTTCGGCATTAGTGTATTCACTTGTCATTTTCTTAAATCGTTTTTGCACACTCCTAAAGTTATAGAAATTTGAATACGTTTGGGGGTGTATTACTCAATCATTTTTGCACACTCCTAAAATTGTAGAAATGCGAATGAGTTTGGGGGTGTGTTATTCGAAAAAAAAAAAGAAAAAAAAAATTATGTTTCTTTTGACAAGTGAGTACTAGGTTCTTAAATTTATGTTTAGGTTGTTTATGTTGTTTAATTTAGTTGTGTTCTTCATTTTAGTGTGACTGTTTTTCTCGAGGACTAGCAAAATTCCAAGTTTGGGGATATTTGATAGATGTAATTTACCTATCTATTTCCAAATCGAACTTGTTAGTTTTCGAGTGTTATTATAGTATTTTAATACATTTTAATATGTTTTTTTTTCTTTTTGTATAAATCAGGAGTGTGGGGTGAAAAGGAATGAAAACAGATCATAAACGATCAAATCGGATAAAGAGCGGTAGAAGAACGGTGAAAAAGAGCAAAGAGGTTAAATTTCAGAACCTGCAGCCCACCGCCGCAACAGTAAAAAGACAAAGAAGGGCCTAAACTTTTTGCAAATCCACTGCCGTAGCGGTAAGATCCACTGCCACGTCCGTGAAACAACAAAAACTTTCTGCTTCCACCGCTGCATCTACCGCCGCAGAGGTGACACTGCCAACATGCCCACCACCGCGGCAATCACTCTGCATAGATTTTAGATATATTTTTAGATATTTTGTTCCCTATTTATTTCTCCCTCCTCTATATTTTGGCCATTGGAGAGCTCCTAGGATTAGAATAGATTAGAGAGTGTTTTGAGGAGTGCTCAACCAAATTCGAAGGAGAAGAACACATTGCAAAGAAGGAGAAGCGATCTCGGAACGTTTTTAGCATCAAATCTTCGGATAACGGCTAGTTCTCTTTATTTCTTTCTTTATTTCTTAACTTTAATTTATTGTTTGAGCATGTTTAGCTCGATTCATGTTGTATAAATGGTTATGGCCATGAGCTAAACTTAGATTATTTATGGGATTAATATAGTTTATGAAATCGTTGTTTGTTTGAGTCTTGTTTCTTTAACAGTTGTTCTTCACTAATTCGATTGTGTTTACCTGTTTGTCATGTTATATGCTTGTTTAGATATATTGAGAAATTGGGGTTTGACACTTGGGAGAGGTAACCCCGAATTCAGACTAAGGTAAACACAACGCAATGATCTAATAACCGGGGAGGGAGTTAGAAAGTGTGCAATCCATGACATTGGGGTAAGACTCATGTGACCTAGTGCCATTAAGGTGTTGAGGGGGACTTCTTCGTTGACACGAATTTGCGTATTCACTCATCTTACACTCGGGAGAGGTGGTGTGTGAGTTTACAATATAGAGATTATCGGATAGGTCGAATACCGTTATTGATAACTAAACGAAATCAAACACATTTAAGTAAATGAAGTTAATCCCTAGATAATCTTTTCCCCTAAACGTCTCAATATAATAATATAGTATAATTAGATAAATTAGTATTTTAGTATTAGTATATTATTAATTATAAAATCCATTTTTTATCACCTAAATAAAGTTAGGTTATGATAATTACGGTACTCGACAATTATCTCAACCAATCTCTGTGGATACAACAACCCTAACTCTTCCCATTGTACTAAAACTTGACCCGTACACTTGCAGTGAAAGTAGCGACGTATCTATGTGCTACCAGTGGTAGACTTCATTCTCGAATATATGAAGCACTAGCAATGTCGAATACTTAGAAAGAAGCTTCCTGATCGACATACTCGGCTACTATTACAGGTTCAACAGGGGTTCAGTAGATGACATGATCTTCCTCAGCATAGACGGAGATAATACTGTCCTCGAAGATAAACTTCATCTTTTGGGGAGTGATGAGGGAACTGCCCCAGTTGAGTGTATCCAGGGCCTTCGAAGGAGTAGGTTATAGGCAGCTGGTATGTCTAAGACATGTAGGTTCACTTGAAAATTGACCGGGCCTATAATGATTGGTAATGTAATTTCTCCTATTGACTCTCTCTTTTCACCGTAAAAAGTTCTGATGGTAATAGCAGTAGTCCAAATTCAGTCCTTGTTTACCCCTATCTTCTTCAATGTACTCAGAGGACATATGTTGAGTGCGGACCCGTTATCTACCGAAATTGCCCTAATATGTTGAGAGGTTTGATATGCCTAGTTCTTTCAGATGGTATCTCATCATTAGTAAAGGTTATGAGATTGGTGCAGAGAATATTATCCACTATATTAGTAAAGTGATCCTGTGATAGGCAACTTAGTACATAGGCCTCATTAAGGACTTTCAGCAATGCATTTCAATGTACCTCAGAAGTCACTAGCAATGACAGGATCGAAATTTGTGTCGGTGCTTTGCTTAATTGCTCGACAACCTTGTGTTTAGTATTCTTAATTGCCTTTAGGAATTCTTGTACTTCTTCATTAGTGATAGTCTTATTAGGGATACCTTTGGGTTCTTTGTCTGGTACTTTCAGGGAGGCAAAGATTCTTCTACTCCAAATAATACCTCTAATCTCATCTATTTGGTCCTCTATCCTCATGATATTGGTTTTAATTATCGTAGAGTTGTTCCAAGGCATCTCTTTTAAGTCTTTCACTGGTTCTTGTTTTGGTGTTTTGAAGGTTAGCACTATTCCTAGTCGGATCATTATCGGATTCTGACATGCTTGCAATTGTATGGTAAAGTGAAAAACTTATAAGCCCCAAACCTAGTTGAGGTTTAGCTTCATAAAGCCACAGTCAAGCATGTTAATCCAGGGATTATCGTAGTTTGGATAGCTTTCTTGTCTACCCTGGGTGCTAGAATTCTCCTTAGTAGAGGGATTGTTTGCCACCAGGTTTTCGAGGCTTGGTTAGATTTGTTCTCTTTGTTATCCTGACTCGGGTAATTAAGGTCAAATATTTTCCTAGGTGGGAGCAATGTTTCATTTCTTAGAGGTTCTTTCTTAGATAGTTGATACACATTCAAGACCTGCTCGACTACAATGGCTATATCGGTGACATTTCTATTTAACGTATCAATTTCTCCCCTTATCTGGTCTAACTCTTTTCTCCATTGATAGGTTCCTCATTCTCCACCTATTAGTTCTGGATTCTCATCTATCATAGGTCATTTACCCTTATTGTCTTCTTCTTCGAATTCACTTCCCCAACTGGTAGGAGATATAGGTCTATCATTCATTCCTAAAGGTGAGACCATCATGTCTATCCAATGGGCTTTAGGGCAAGTTATAGCTTCTACCCACACTGCTCCGGGTGGTTTGGGATCAGTTTTCCATATTCTGATATAGTCGTTTGAATCGGTCTCCCAATCTCATCCAACCACATTAACAATTGGAGCTGAGTTATCATGCCTAAGTAACGCGTTTTGCTAACGATTAGGCTAAGATATCTCCCCCTCCTTTCACAAACATATCATCTTGGCTTGTATCAAATCCTATATTTTGTGTTTCAGAGTGATGCAATTATCAATATGGTGACACGCTGCTCCGGAATGATATTCGCAAAATTGGTTTGGGTCATAGTATGAGTTATTGATGTTTGGTCGTTTTAGGGGTACAGGTTGAAGTATTTTGTTTTTAACACATTCCTCAAAGATCCGAGAAAGGGTTACAAGGGAGAGGGGTTAATTAACTTGGTTCTCAATACAGTTGATTTGGCTTATAATTTTGTTGGTAGTTGGATGTGTCTGGAGGCCATGGTGGAGCTTTATAAGGGGGTTGATATGGATACAGGTTATACGCTAGAGCTAGAAAATGAGCCAATTGAGGTGGTGGTGCTAGCTAAGTTAGGGGTAAAAACTGAGGTGGTGGTGTAAATTGAGATGGTGGTACGTATTGAGGTGGTTTCTATTAGAAGATTTGGTTTTCAAACTTGGGGGAATTGGGTTTCTAGGGTATATACTGAGGTTGGAAGTTCTGCTGGTTCCTTTGACCTTGGCCCACCATTACCACTTCTAGGTCTTTCTTCTTAGGTGCTGCTATCTTATGTTCCTGCTCGGTCAACTTTTGAATTATGCTAGTCCTAACACCCTTTTCTATATATTCCCCTCGAATGATCACATTGGAGAATGAACCATTAAGTGGGTCCAGTAAAGGCTCCTAATAACGGTGAGGTTGAATGTTGGTAATATTTTAATCACTTTGAATTACTTGTAAGTGCACGAGGTCAAGTAATAATAGTATAGGAAGAGTAGGGTTGTCGTATCCACAGGAATTGGTTTAAATTGTAGTTAAGTACCGCAATTTTCATAACCTAACTTTATCTAAACGATCCAATTTTAGGTTTTTGTTATAGAAATATAAAACTAATCTAAACTAATTAAACTAAAATACTAAGAATAAAATATATGTGAATAAATTATTCGGGGATTAACTTTGTTCACTTAAACGTGTTTCATTTAGTCTAGTTTATATTAACAGTCATTAATCTATCCAACAATCTAGGTGTCTAAAACTCACTCACTACCTATCCTGAGTGTAAAGTGAATGAATATGAAATTCGTGTCAACACAGATATCCCTATCTAGCATCTAAACGATTACATGAGTCTTGCCCCAACCTCATGAATTACTCACTTTCTAATAATCTCCCAAAACATTAGAACATTGCGTTATGTTTAAACCCTAGTCCGAATTCGGGGTTACCTCTACCGAATGTCAAACCCCGTATTATCAAATCAACCAAAATATCATAACAAACATATAATGGAAGTAAAAGAACGGTAAACACAATCAAATAGGGATGAACAACCAATAATGAAACAATGATTTACTCAAACAACATATTTTGTAAACTACATCAATCCCTAAATAATATATATTTAGCTCATCGCCATAACCAAATATTCAACTAAAATGAGATAAACATGATCAAACAACAAACAAAAGTTAAAAAATAAAGAAAGAAACAAGTGAGAATAACCGATATCTGAAGAATTGATGGTTTGACATCCGTAAAATCCTCCATGATTTTGTTTCCTCCTCTTCAATTATGTGTTCCTCTTGTTTGGTCTAATCTAAAGCTCCCCAAAAACTCTCTAAAAGCATTCTTGATAGGTGTGGGAATGGGGAGAAACAAATAGAAGTCCAAAATATCTCAAAAATATCTGAAAATATCTTTCTAGCTGGTGCCAGGTAGTTGCAGCGAATCAGACCATCACAGCAGCAATGTGAAGGCAGAAACTCATTGCCGGAATGGCACTACAGCAATCAACTCATCGCTGCAGCAATGGAAATTATCGCTACAGTGATGCTCAAGGTAGTGCCGATACTTGGTTCTTATTTTGGCCGTATTGTTCTCGTCCGAACTCTGATTGAGGTGATTCAAAAACCTATGGAAAGCTAATATTTATATGTATAACTTTTATTTTTTGATATTTTCCAACATGGGATTGAATTATGATCAAACATGGCCTTGAAGTTACAAAACTTTCACGTATTTTGCACTGTTTCTCCCATTTATTTATAAACCTACAAAACAACACAAAGACATATTAAACTAACAAAAATACTTGAAAACACATAAATATTTGAATATAAAAGTACTTGATTTGTTGATAATTAAACCACTCATCAAACACCCCAAAACTCAAACGTTTGTTTGTCCTCAAGCAAAAACACTCACACCAGAAAACACACTACCACAATGAATTAATAACACAAATACTAAAGACGAAAGACTCAAATGAACAAAAAAACTACGATGCGTGAGTTTTGGAGTTCAAACTAATCAACCAAAAAAGTTTCCCTCAACGGACCCCAATCATATCGAGTTCAAAAATAAAACCGCACCTTGTGATGTTCTAGAATTTCAACATTCAATTACAGTAAACTCTCTTCTAGATCTTTTCCAAGTGTATGTGAGAAAACTCAAATATACAATCATACAAAGACCAGATGGGATTATCCACCAATAAATCTCATAACTTAACACCGATAAGGTATAGGATTTTCACATGCCAGACTGGGTTCCACTCTCCACAAATGTAGGCTTAGAAATTCAAAAATATCAAAAGGACTTGGTTCAAAAAAAAAAATCAACTGGCCAAAGGTATATTGGAAATATAAAATAGGTAAATGTCATTTACTCAATGATACCTAAGGCATATGCTTGGCACTCAATCATACTCGTACCCACAAAGATCAATCCAAAACAACCCCGAACTAACATTTCAAAATGCAATACTCACTTGTCTAAACAAACAAAATTCAAACCATATTTACACTTTTTTTTAACGACCACACCCCCAAACTTATTTGATTTGTACAATTTCACAGGTGTGGAACTATGATAGAAAAATAACGAGTGAGTACTCGAATACCGAACCAATCAAAAGTTCGTCCAAAACCCAACCGCTCACTTCAAGTAGCATAAACAAATGCTAACTTGATTTCAACTCAAATCGTGCCCTAGGTTTAGCAACAGTGGTTTGGAATTTTTTTTTAATTATCCAGGGTATTTGTTATGTGTTTAGAATTGAAACGGCTAACAAGCTTCGACAAGGTAACGAGGGGTAAAACATATTATATAGAAAGCTTCAATAGCTCAAGCAATCAAAAAAAATGCCTAAATCATATTTCCTTAACTATCTCGCCTAAGATTTCGCCTCGAATTTTCCCCAATTAGGTTCTAGAATCCCTTAAATTATATGAACTTGGTTACTGGATAATCGGCATCAAATCGATTAGATAGCTAGTACATTAAGTCTATGTGCTCGAGCAAATTAGGATCCACATTGACTTTTACCAAAACAAGATGTCAAGCACATAGAAAACACATAAATGGGCATTACCCTTGACCTCGAAAAACAACTTGGGGATAATATCATCATCGGGTAATGGCCTAAAACAACTATAAAACTCAACACACAGAAACAACAACTACAAACATAAACACACTTATACTAATACTAAAAAAACATGCATGAAATTAAACAACCCAACATTTAACAACTAGACATGCATGAAACTAAACAACAATTTAACTTAAACTACACAACATTTAACAACTATTTAACTTAACTACTTAACCAACAAAAAGTCATTAAACAATAAAAACATACAAAACATCAACATCCCCCCAAACTTAGACTGGTCAATGTCCATAGTGACCCAACATCAAACTCAACAAATGGCATGCATAATAGTGACGAATGGGGGTTTTGAACACGTACCTGGGAGGCAAGACAATCTCGCCTCCGAGTGTGGTCGGTGGTGATGGATTGATTTATTTGAAAACTTGGTTTGCCTCCCAAGAAGCACTTAGTTTAATGTCCTCAGCTTGACATGGAGAAGGGCTCATCAAATAACGGCTTCCACCCATAGTATGTGTCATATAACACAACATACGGGTCTTAGTTCAAAACGCCCTCAAGCTTGGCAAAATGGGGTATTGTCACATTCGGCTCATGTGCTTGGTTGGCTTGAATGAATAGTGCTAGAAGTGGTGGAGAACAAGTGAGCCACATCAAATCCTCGTAGATATGATCGTCTTGGAACGGTGGTGGCAATACCAATTATATTTCAAGAGGTGAGGACTCAAAATCATCTTCTAATTTGTCATCAACGAACAATTCTTGAGCCTAATCCTCTTTCGAATCATCTTCATAATCCACCTCCAAAGTCCTCTTACTTGTATTTGGTTCCTCATAGTGTCTTTCATGGATAGATGTGGCTTGTGTGTCTCTCAGTGCTACCACTTCTTACTTGGCCTCAATAAAGAAAATAAGCTGACCGATTTGCGTCTCGAGGGACTTTACGGTCATATCAATTTCAGTGCAGGTCATCTCAATATTGTCAACACAATCCTCATGCTCATTGAGATGGTCATTTGTTTCCCTCCATAAAGCCTAAGTCTCCCCCATAAATTCAGTGAACATCTCTTCCAGGGTGGGGGAAGACTCCACATGTTGGTCCGGTGTTAATCCAAGGCGTCAAAATGGTGGAAGTGTTCCCCAAACTTTGGTAACTTTTTGAATAATTCCAATACTAAAAATCAAACTCCTCCATATCTTCCAACAAACAATAGGCATCACCCGCGATTAGGTCATAAAAAGAGGTGGTACCATTTCCTCATTCTACCAAAGTTTTGGTTGCGGCTTGTAACCTATTGAGGAAATTCAATAATTGACACTTTTTAGGGAAACCATGATTTGGAAACCAAAAGAGAAACTCTTTATATCTATCCCAAGCACAATAAAATGGCTCGAAATCCCATTGAGAAAATATCAATAGCACTTGTTAATGAGACATATTCAAGTACCTTGAAATACAGACAAAACTAAAAACAAAAATTAAAAATAAAATAAATGCCTAAATTAAAATCAAGTTACTTATTCACAATATCAACAACAATCTAAAAGTCAATCCCCAGCAACGGTGCCAAAAATATGTTGGCGATATTTTAATCGCTTTGAATTACTCGCAAGTGCACGAGGTCAAGTTTTAATAGTACAGAAAGAGTATGGTTTTTGTATCCACAGGGATTGGTTTAAATTGTCGTTAGGTACCTCAATTGTCGTAACCTAACTTTATATAGGCAATCCAATTTTAGGTTTTTGTTATAGAAATATAAAACTAAACTAATTAAACTAAAATACTAAGAATAAAATATATGGGAATAAATTATTTATGGATTAATTTTGTTCACTTAAACGTGTTTCATTTAGTCTAGTTTACATTAACGGTCATTAATCTATCTGACAATCTAGGTCTCTAAAACTCACTCACTACCTCTCCCAAATGTAAAGTAAATGAATATGCAATTCGTGTTAACACTGATATCCCTATATAGCTTCTAAACAATTACATAAGTCTTGCCTCAACCTCATAGAATGCACATTTTCAAATAATCTCTCGAAACATTAGAACGTCACATTGTGTTTAAACTCTAGTCCGAATCCGGGGTTACCACTACAGAGTGTCAAATCTCGTATTATCAAATCAACAAAAATATCATAACAAGCACATAATGGAAGTAAAAAAACGGTAAACACAATCGAATAGGGATGAACAACCAATAATGAAACAACGATTTACTCAAACAACATACTTTGTAAACTATATCAATGCCTAAATAATATATGTTTAGCTCATGGCCATAACCAAACATTCAACTAAAAATGAGATAAATATGATCAAAAAAGAAACAAAAATTAAGAAATAAAAAGAGAAACAAGGGAGAATAATCGATATCTAAAGAATGGATAGTTCCACGTCCGTAAAATCCGCTTCGATCTTGTTTGCTCTTCTCTAATTATGTGTTTCTCTTGTTTAGTCTGATCTGGAGCTCCCCCAAAACTCTCCACAATGTTCTTAATGGGTGTGGGAATGGGGAGAAACAAATAGAGGTCCAAAATATCTCAAACATATCTAAAAATATCTTTCCAGCTGGTGTCAGATCGCTACAGTGATGTGAAGGCAGAAACTCACGGTCGAAATGGCGCTGCAATGATCAATTCATTGTTGCAGCGATGGAAATTATTGCTGCAGTGATGCTCAAGGTAGGGCCGACACCAGATTCTTATTATGGTCCTACTACTCTAAGAAAACTTTAACTATGTCAAGGAATGTCTTCACTTTCGAATGGTGTATTGTCAAATACCAATAAGCAGTAAGTCCATCTAATGATTACTAGAAGAGTTGAATACCTAATACCTCGTTGTGGATATATGCCCCTATCTCATTCTTATACCGTTAGATGTGCCAGTCTGGGCACCATGATCCATCGTATTTCATGAATATGGGCATGACAAAGTTATCGGGAAACTCTACTTGCGGTATAAAGGACAGCTTAAGATATAAGATATTAGCTCCTGACTCTCCTCTCTTTACCTCCTGGAGTTATTTTTCTATTTGCAGTAGTTTTTCTATCAATAGGGATGTTTTCTTGAATTGTTATTTCACCTCTCTTTTGAATTGGTCGTTGGTTTATGGTATAACTGGGCTAGTATTTGGTTTATCTGAGGTGGTACTTGAGTTTAGGTTAGTCACAGTCGGAGTGACTTGTGGTTGGAGTTCGATAGGGATTATTTCTCCAGTAACTAGGTGATAGGTATGATCTACCTATGTATTTCCAAACTGAATTAAGTTAGTTTTCATGCGTTTATATAGTATTTTATTATGTTTTAATTAGTTTTCATACTTTTTGTATAAATCAGGTGTATGGGGCAAAAAGATAAGAAACAGGAGTGAAAACGATGAGATCGAACCAAAAGCAGTAGAAAATACGGTGGAAAAATGAGCACGGAGGCCATATTGTGAAACAAGCCCACCGCCTAGGTGTCCAGACCACCGCCTAGGCGGTGAAAATGCTGAGAAGATCAAAATGCTACTGACCACTCACCACCTAGGCGGTGAACCAGCAAAAAGATTTCCACAGCCACTGCCTTCTTCATCACCTAGGTGATCAACCAATGGACATACCCACCTCCTAGGCAATGAATCCCACCGCCTAGGCGGTGACCTCTGCACAGACTAAAGATATTTATTAGATATTTTGAGATATTTTGGCTATATATATCCCCATTCCTCCCTCATTTTTAGTCTCTCTTGAATTTTTGATCCCCTTAGAATATATCTAAGGGTAGTTAGAGTAGTTTTAGAGGGAGAGCTCACATCCCTAAGTAGAGGAAGACGACGAAGCGATCGTTAAGTTTTCTTAGAGGCTAATCTTCGGATGAGGCTAAGTTCTTCGATTTATTCTCTTATTTCTTTAACTTAGGAATTGTGAGCATGTTTAGCTTGTCCTTTTATGTAAATACGGCTATAGCCATAAGCTAAATATGGATTGTATAGGGATTAACACAATATTTATGAATATGTGTTTGGATGATTTCGGTGTTGCGTTTATGTTTGTTCTTCATAGTTTGATTGTGTTTATCGTATTGTTTGTTTATAATGCTTAGTTAGATACATGGAGAATACGGGGTTTGACAAATCCCAGATTTGGATTAGGGTAAACAAACACTACGATTCTATAACCTAGTTGGGGTTTGGATTGTGGACAATCGATGACGTTGGGGCAAGACTCACGCGACCTAGGGTCGTTAAGACATTGATGGGGACTTCTTCATTGACACAAAGTTGCGTTATATCCCTCGTCTTACACTCAGAAAAGGTAGCGAGGGAGTTTTAGAACGGAGATTGTCGATAGGGTAAATACAATGCATGATCCAATGACCCACTCGGGAGTTTGATTGTGGGAAATCAATGACACTAGGAAAGACTCACGTAACCTAGGGTCGTTAAGACATTGAGGGAGACTTCTTCGTTGACTCGAAGTCATGTATTCTCCTGTCTTACACTCGGGAGAGGTGGCGGTAGAGTTTACGTACCGAGATTGTCAAATAGGTCGAACACCGTAAACATGAGTAAATCGATATCGAACACGTATTTGTAAACAAGTTAATCCCTAAGCAATTCTTTCCCCTAAAAAATATTAGTATATTAGTATAGTTAATTTATCTTATATTAGTATTAGTTTAATTAATTAATTACATTTGTTTTTTAGCCTAGATAAAGTTAGGTCATGACAAACGCGATACTCGATAGTAACGACACCAATCTCTATGGATACGATAACCCGATCTTTCACGATCATACTATACTAAAACTTTGACCTCGTACACTTGCGAGTAGTCAGATACGCCGAGGGTGCAAATATTCTACGCGTACCACTAGGCTCGGGCCTTGGGAACTAGAGGGCTAATGATTGGTTATTGGTTCCATTAGGTTCGAGGTTCGAACAGGGGTTAAAGAGTTCTGCTGAGAGTAGTAGAGTTGCTGCAGAAGTTTAGAAATCTGACCTAAGGACTGTTTCAACACAACCATATCTTCTTTCACTTTGACTAACCCGATATGTTCACTTAGACATTCCTTAATATCCTCTATTAGGATAGGCTATCGTGCCTGTGCCTGAGTGTGAGCTGGCGAAAGGGATACGGGTGCTTTCTTACATAGAGCAATTTTTCCTACTTAGACGAGGGTCGTGTCAGTATTTTGCTTACATAGGTGTTTATGGTTTAACTATGACTTAGTCTGAGAAAAGATTTCCATTAGTTACAAATTTTATAATTTACAACCATATCAAAATTTGTCACGACTACTCCATAGAAGGAGTGTACTTCACTTATAATTACAAACTTGATTTTACACTTCTTCTTTTTTTCGTTTTAATGGAAATCTCATATCAAATCTTAGTCATTATCGACCTCAAACTAAAGCAAGACCTGAATCCCAACAAAATAAAGTTTCCAAGTCTAATAAAGTCTCGTATAATCATAATAAGAATTCTCATTACTCTCTCCTATGGCTTGTTCAACAGTCAATTTATTTGGATATAATTAGAAATTGTAAGCAAATTCCTAGATAAAGAGGAATGAAAATTCTTAATTGGCTATTCCGTTCTTTATTAGTCATCATGGTACTTATTTTTGTAAGGTTTTCGGGTAATGATATACTGACAACGAAATTAAATGTCTCTCTCCAACACTATATCCTAAGTAGAACCAGGTTTTGGCTATCCTCTAACCCAGGCTCACTATATGTGGTTTTGGCTTTTCTTCTAGTGCATCCTAAAAAGTTCAATTCTCAGACCTTCAAACCTCTGGCATCCTCCCAAGGGAACATCCATCTCAGGTTGGTGGTCTGAGCGAGAAAAGGTTTATAGCCGAATCCCGGGGGAGGAACCCCCTGGCCTTGCTTCTACTAACTTCTCGTTCTAACCTAAGGGTTTTTAGGGCTTAGATCGGTGTCTTGACATCACTGACTTTAGCACCTACTGCCAACCTTTCAATCCCTAATGAGGTTATGGCTTGCAATGCAAAGTGAGTGCTCGTGCATTGGAGAGAGTAAATAGTAATGTAAATGATGAAATATAAAGACAGTATTTAAATACAGTATTTAAAAATAGTAAAGTAAATGTAGTAAATAAAGATAGTAAATATGCATGCATGTTGATATATACATATGAAATGATATACTTATTATTGTTTATTATCATTGTTATTATTATTATTATTATTGTTGTTGTTGTTGTTACTGATGTATTTTTTGAAAGAATTGTTTGTGCTTGAAATCAAAGATATAATGTTTGGATGTTATTAAACAATGAATATGGATTTAGAGTCCAACTAAGCCTAACTCTCTTACAATCCCTATTGGAGTTGTTAGGTGACGCATCCCGAATTTTGATAGCGAAAGAAGTAGATAATCGGGAAGAGAATGAAAACAAGTTTCATCCATTCCTCTCTAAGTCATCTAAATATGTTCATTTTGAAAATGATTTTTTCAAGGGCTTTTCTAGGTATCAGTTTTGAAAAACTTCTTGGGCCAAGATTTTTGTTAAAAACGGAGTCGCCACCTAGCATGGGGTTAAATAGTGCGCTAGATCACCGAGATTTTGAAAATTCATTTTTCCTTTTAAATGACCCGTGTTTTGACTTCAATAGGTCGATGAACCAAAGATATTCTTTAAGTTCAGGAGTCTGTTATGCTTGGGGAAGGTTTTACATACCCTAAGACACCCGTCCATAAACGGTACCTTGGTCTAAATAGATATTCACTTTCAAACACTATTCAAGTAGTTTTCTTTGATTTATATAAACAAAAAAAAATCCATTTTTTTAAAGTTTTTCCTCTTTTTATGGTATTTTCACTTGATATAATGGAAAGTAGTTAAATATTACAACTATTACTAATCAGTGACACCCAATAATAGTTTATGTATAGAAAAAAATGTAAATATGCAAGTTATACTAAATGAAAGGCAAACTAAGATCAAATTGTTTGGATATGAAACAAAACCTACATGTGGGTTGCCTACGTATCTCGGATCAATGAGAATCAGGTCTTTACGTAGTTTGTTTATATTAGGATAAAAGATATAGTTTATGTTATTAAAAGTGTGACTAAACTCTTATGGGTCACCTACGTAATATGGGTAGTTACCAAAGATCAGGACAAACGTAGTTCATGTTGGTTAAGTTAAAAATTGGCACGCTAGGTTGGTTTAATTGAAAACTAGTCTGGTTTTAGTTATAAAACCAGTTTGTTTTTAGTTAATTTTAATTGATTAGGTTTTGGTTGTGAACAACCTGAATCACAACCATAGTTAATTATTATTAATCGTTTTTAAGTTGTGAACAACCTAAATCACAACATGATATGTACATAACACTCTTTGATTTTATGAAAAACACCTTGAATAAACTCTTTTGTTTTCGTTAGTTAGTGTTAGTGTGTGAGTTGTTAGTTGAAAAAGAAAAAAAAATAGCATATATTTATGTGAGTCCGACTTGTAACTGAAAAAAATGGGAAAGTTTCTGAAGAAGAATCACACATATCCCTGAAGGAATAAAGGCATTTCCTTTATCCCGAGTACTTAGCCACAAGGGTCTGTTGATGTAGTATATAAGAGTGTGTGTGTGTGTGTGCGCGCGCGCACGCGCGCGTGAGCGTGTATAAGTGCTAGTCCACAAGCTAACCGGGTTGTGATCTTGACATTTAGCAGAAAGTAACTCCAGTTATTAACAGTATATAGTTAGATTAAAAGTTAGTAAATAGTCGGCTGGAAGTGTTCTTCAGAGAACTATAGAGACTATGCACAGCTCATGGTGTGATAAAAGTTTTGTTTGAATTCTCATATATTCTTAACATGTTCTCGGATGATTTGAGCCCTCACATGTTCTTAACATGTTCACGGACATTCTTGAGATGGTTGGAATGATTTTTTATGATTTGAACATAGTTTGGTTGTTACAGCAAAAATTAAGTGTCTATTTGGTTGTTCTTGACAAAATTAAGTAATTGTCTGGTTGTTTAAGTGTTTGTTTAGTTGTTCAAGTGTTTTATGTGTTATGCACATGAAATTAAAGTGTGTGGATTCCATGATTAGGCTATATACAAATCACATACACAAGATTAAGCCAAGATCATAGGTTTTTTTCTAAAAAACATACCTAATTAGGGGATATGGTCGTTTCAAAGTAACTAATCTCCTTTCCTCCTTGATCCTATTGGCTCGGTATTGATCGGTGGTCATCAATCTATTGAGTTCTTACTCCAAGAACTTCAAGAACACTTTCCGGGACCAGATTTTAGCATAATAATGGTGTGTTATTTGAGAAATATGCTAGATAAGCCTAGTACCCGAGAGAGTTGCTCAAGTTTAGAGAGAAAAGTTAGGCATCAAGGCTCGAAAAAAATGAGAACCAAGCACCCCTATTTATAGGTTGGGGGCCTAAGCATTGGGCAATGCGGTAGCCAATCCAACCTCTTCTTTGGGGGGTGTTTGTCCTAGAGGACATGTTTTCTTGTATTGATCTTGTTTAGCTTTGGACGAATTTAAGGTGGAATGGAAGATTCTCAAAGATTTGATAATGATTGGAAATCATTACCAATCATTACTTTCCCACCAATCATATTCCTTGCACATAGGTGCATTAATGTCTTGATGTGACGTTTCTGGTTCGGTTTAGGGGCTAAGTACCGGTTAGTTTCACTATTTAATTAAATTGTCATAAATGCTTCCAAGGTGCTTTGAACCTAGTCTTGAATTATAATCTTGCATTTAATGTTAGATGATGAGTCATAACTTATAGGCCACACATTTGGTTGGTTTTGGATGGAATCGGGTTAACTTACCTTTAATCGACGGTTGGTTTTCAAGTTCCTAGTTAACACTAATATATTTTGGTGAAAATATATACATCCTTTGAACCTATCCATTCCATGTCGTACCAAGCATTTATTTCTTGATGGGGTGTGAATTTAATGATCATTAAATGCCTAACTTAGGTGGCAAACCGAATTGGTTTAGTTTCGATGACGATTGGTTGCACCCTAAGTATCTTGGTTCCCTTCCTTAGCCATTTGGTAGGAAATTTATAGGAAGTTTCCTTGATCATTTCAAGGATCCTTATGTGGGCCTTTAATGATGGCTAGGACTTTAATCCATTGGACCTAGGGTGGTTTTGTCAAGACAAACTTGAATTAGTATAAATCCAAATCAAGTCCAGCTCTTTAATCACCTTTGTGATTTAGGGATTTTTCATGACCTTTCCAAGCCTTGATTAAGGTCTCTTGGATTGTTTCTGGCTGGGACTTGATATAATATGCATAACTAAAATAATTGTTTTTGGTGCTAAACTAACAAGATTCAGTGATTGTAAATGTTTCAGGGTCAGGGTAGGTAACTGGAGTAATTGTTTGAAATATCCTACAATTTAAGGGTAGTGGCTAATTTTTATCTATACTAAAGATGATTTAATGAAAATCAAATTTTAATAAAGTTATTTTATCCCCTCTTAAATTATGGGAATTTCGAGGTTAACCCGAAACTTTTACTTAATTGAATTTTGTTAAATTTAACAGCTTTTGTGTTTATCATGTTTTCCGGGTATTTTTGTATATTATATAGTATGATTCAACATAGAAATTTATTCCATTTAAACCTAAGTTTAAAATTTATCCGGACTTGTACTTGATTCAACACTGACTGGACAGGACAAAATGCGATGTTTATAGGGTCTTCATCTTCCACAGGAGGAGAATCAGGCATAATGATCACCCGGTGTGGCATAGCCACACTAATCCTCATACTATGTTCCATGGGGGATGTTGGGATAGGTTCACCAATAGTGTCCAAGGGTGCATACCCTCTACCGCTCGCAAGAAAACTCTCTGATGGCATATTGGCGATAGTAAGCACCTCCTCGAATGAGGAAGATAATGGCAGGGGATGACTCACCTACTCATGCCCCTCGCCCAAAAGAACCTGAGACAAGAGTGGAGAGAAAACTCTAAAATATTTAGGCAAAAACTTCTAGGCAAAAGCCTTCTTTACCTCCACCAGACTATACCCATAGCAGTAGGAAAGCGATTGTATTCTCCCTGAGGAAATACAATCCCTTGAGGGACCTTAGAAAGTTGTTCCTCCACCACTCTGAACTTCCACTGGCTAGAGAGGATGACTACCTCTTGATCCCAACCCTTGTCAGTGAAATCTACCTTCTCTACCAATAGAGAACTGCTACCATGATGGAGGTGGAAGAAGTAACTTTTATACTCATTCTTATCTTGGAAAAGATACTAACTCTGCACCTTTCCAACCTTGAATGACAAACCAAATGCCTTATTCAGGGTGGCAATGCCCATCATAATATGAACAACGTTGGGGGCGGATTAGAATAGGAGAAGTCGATAAAAACCTAAAATCTCACGCACGACGTGTGGTAGCGAAAACTAGAGCCCACACTTCGTTATCAACCAAGATGGATGAGTATTTCATTAACCTTTAGGGCATTGAGGTCTGTATCAGTGTTAGCCAAAACTACATTAATAGGAGGGGGCAGGTTGAGTTCTCGGTGAAGATCCTGTGGAGCGTGCCTCGCTAAAGGAGCCGTGAACATAGCAAGAGGTAAGCAAGAGAAATATTGAGAATTATGTGGAAAGAAAGAAAACCCTAGTCACAAATAGATGAATTGCCAAAGGATACCCTCCAGATTTATATAAGAGACCTGAGTAAAATGAATGGCATGCCAAGCGATGCATGACTGATGAGATGGTGTGTCTGAGAAGCCTCACCGAAAAGGCACCACAAGAAGTGCAAACGTCAAAACAGGTTGTGATTTAACCCTTTACCAATGCCCAAATAAATTTGAACCAGATAAAAGGCTGGGGGTAGGGGAACCGGGGGTATACACGATGGCGAATGACATACGAAGCACATTAAAATATCAGTAATTTTTTATTTATTTTTTGCAAAAAATAATCATTAGTGGAGCACTAGAAAACTAAAAAAAGACCATAAGCAATAGCCAGAAGTGAATTTTTTTCATTAATATGAGGAAATAAGTGTACATAAAAAAAATACAATCAAGAGTAAATTCTCCATCCTCTCCTCTCTATCTTTCTCTTCTTGTTCCTCTAGTTCTCTCTTTCCGGACTCAGCGATCGCGAGGCCTATTTTTCTCTCTCCTACCCTTGGAGCTCACCCCAAAAGAGCTTTTCTTAGAGATGGGAGGGCTACCCGAGAAGGTTCCACACCATCACCAATAGGGGGAGCAGAAAGTTAAAGCTTGCTTAGAGGAGAGGGGCAGCCCAGGGATAGACGAGCTTGTCTCATCGTATTTTCAATCTTGGCAATGTGGCTCGCCAGACCGACCCAATTCGGCTCCAATGTCTCTTCCCTCACTCTTTTCGATGTCTTCTCCTTCGTCCTACTGTAGAGAGCTTGTAAGAGAAACTATTGGTTCATCTCCTCCAACCGACTCTTCAAGTCGTGTATCCCTGCCAAGAGACGGACCTTCTCTTCAAAGCTCTCCATACAAACAACCTACAACTCTTGTTCCAACTCCAATATCGGGACAAACAGGTGGAGGAATTGGTAATCCATAATAATGATCGCAAACTGTAGGGTGATCAATTGGGCTACCTCCTTAGCGGAGGTAGCGAGAAGAAAGATAGCGTTGAAAGCCTCATCCACCCTATCTCTTTGGAAGGTGAAAAGGCGGCATGTCTCCTCGAAGGCGTACAGACCAATTCCACGCATTTTGTTGAAAAAAAAAAAAGAACAAGTAAAAGGCAGCAAGATAATGGGTAGAATAAACCTAGCACATATTTGCTATTTAAAGGGGGATATGCACTAAGTGAGATCCTTCTAGCTCAAACGTCCCATCGGTTGGTGTAAAACGACGACGCATGCAAACAAACCCTAATGACTGTCATGCTTAGAAAATTGCATAGGCCATTATGAGGATATTCTTGGAAATTCATGCGGCCGCATTAAATGACACGTACAAGGCCTTTCCCCCCCTCCCCCCCAAGACGTGCAATGACGGCGTAGTGCTCTCGAGAGTTAAACGCCCTTCCCAAAGACTATCTTGGCCCTCTGAGTAGATTAATTCGGGGAATATTGAAAACTCATTCTCCTGCTCCAACGGGACAAGAGAGATCTATCTAGGTCACCACCAAATGAACCACAGCTACGAGTTTACTCCTCTTTCAGTGGATCGAGTTAAGGAAAGGCCTAAGAATCCTCGGCAGGTTGGGCTATCTCCATCTGGAGATACCCTATCCTTAGCTGTCCAAGGTCACCTTGGGCTTCTTAGAGGACGTGACGGATTTGACACAACTCCTAGCAGACCAACCAAAGCTCTGCGTGATCTTTCTCCCATTCACAGAAAAGACAAGCCTCGTCAATGCCAGAAGTGCGTAAGTCCTAAGCTCCTTACATGAGACGTGCCTGGATTTCTATCAACTCTGTCTCCTTGTAACGCTAAAAGCACAAAAAAAATCTACCTCGTAGAGAAGCTACACGGCATGAGAGACTGCGAATCCATTTAACACATGCAAGTCACCACCAAATCGCTAGAGAATATTCGCTTGGCGTGGAGGACACGCAAATAACAGAGCAATCATTACACCATAACGGATTTTGTGACTAAACACTCTCTCTCTCTACATTACTGATGAAGAACTACATAAATACCCAAGTAAGCATGAGCCCAGGTATGCGAAACTTGACGCTAAATTAACTACACATAATTCAATACAAAATTTACGGCACATACCCTTGTGTTTGGTTTTGCACATCTTTCTTCAGTTTAATGCTTACTCTCATGCCGAGAGTTCTTCACCAGGATCCACCTCCCCCGATGTTAAGAATTCGTGTAAGGACCTTCAAGAGCAAAGAACAAAGGCTGGCAGGGACAAAACCATAAATTCACTATGTTATCATTCCCAAGCAACATCATATTATGTTTTCGCTTTATATTATTTCTTTAATTTGATTTTCATAAGTTTAATATTTCAGTATTATTACTCAATTTAATGTGCATATATTATTTTTTCAAGTTCTGTTAATTTAATGTCCATAATTTCCGTATATTATATTTATCTTTTATATTAATTCTTTTTTAGTTTTCGTAAATTTAATGTTTAGTATTATTAGTAGATTTAATGTCTCTATATAATTTCTATAGATTGATATATATATATATATATATAAAATATACATATATTATTTATTTTATTTTATTTTATAAATTTAATATTTCAATATTATTACTAAATTTAATGTGCATATATTATTTGTATATTATTCGTAAATTTAATGCCTATAATTTGCATATATTATATTTTATATTTTAGATTATTTATTTAATATTTTATTATAGTATCCAATATATTATTTTTTAATTTTTTTGTAAATTTAATGTTCATTATTTTCGCATTTTATATTTTATATTTTATATTATTTTTGTAATTTAATGCTCATAATTTTATCATATTATATTTTTTCTTTTATATTATTTTTCTAATTTAATTTTCATAAATTTAACGTTTTACTATGATTACTAAATTTTAATGTCCAAATATTATATATATTTTTTATTGAATTATATATATATATATATATATATATATATATATATATATATATATATATATATTATAAAACAGGACGGCTTTTTGGCTGACTAGAATAAACTTATGAGTAGGACAAATGAAAATATGACTAGGACAAACAAATGCTGATGAAGCCAAATTAATTTGCTGACTAGGAAGCTGAATTGGTCAAAAAGAAAATTTTATTTTAGTTATATTAAATAGAAAAAGGAAATTTTAGTTATATTAAGAATAAATTAAATTAATATAATGTTGATATTAAATTTGCTCACTCACATTCCTCTCACGCTGCCTCCCTCTTTCTCGCTCACGAAACAACGATCGATCCATCCCTCACGCCAGCTCGATTTGGACAATTTCTTCATCTCTCCAATTTCTTCTCTCTCACTCGATCTATCTATGGAAATAGGTATGCCTTTCTCTCTCTCTCGATTGACTGATTTAGGGTCACCGATTAATTTAGGGTCGCCAAATTTCAATCAAGCCCTAATTCCCCAAATTTAGATTCCCAATTCCATAATCCCCTCCCTAATTCCTAATTCCTCTCCCCCAAATCTCTTTCTATATAGTCCCCCAAATGCTGATAGTTGATGTTTACACCTCCACCGTCGTCTTTTTCTGCCCTCACACGTAGCTGAGTCGTCGTTCAGCCATCGAGCAAACCACTTCCGCCGTCGCACAAAGGTGAGCCGCCATCTGTTACCATTTCATGTTCTATGTTTCTGTTTTTGTTTGTCCTATTCCTGTTTATGTTCAAAAATGAAATGTTCGGTCACACACATTTGGTTCATGTTCTATGTTTCCGTTTCATGTTTTATGTTTTTGTTTCTGTTTGTCCTGTTCCTATTTATGTTCAAAAATGAAATGTTTGGTCACACACATTTGGTTCATGTTCTATGTTTCAGTTTCTGTTCGTGTTCTATGTTTCTGTTCCTGTTCCTATTCTATGTTTCTGTTTCTGTTTGTTCTATGTTTATTCTCGGTCACACACAGCATCACCAAGCCCCTCTCTCTTTGATTGTAATTAGTTTAATAGATGTTTTGGTCTAATTTTTGTTCAGTCTCGGAGATTTTCATAGACGCATGCCTATAGGCACGGGTTATAAACTGTTGTTAATTAAGGTATGTACATCTAAAATAAAGTTTAGTAGTTAACAACACATGAACAATCGCTGTCTAAAGTTAAAAGCACTGGGTCTTTATTTTAGATGTATAGTCATTCAAATACTGTACATGAATGGGTCTTTTTTTAGATGTACAGTAATTGAATTAGGAAAAAAAAGAATGGGTCTGAACTTATGGCATTTTGTTATGAAAACAGCACATGAAATGGGTCTTTATTTTAGATGTACAGTTATTCAAATTTATTTTTAGATATGAATTAAATTTCAAATAACAGTTAAAACTTTGTTATAATTTATCAATACATACCTTAAAAATTATATTTGAGATTATACAGATACACATACCTATAAATTAAGGTATGTATTCATATTCGTTTGTTATATCAATACATACCTTAGTTCCAAAAATTAAGGTATGTATTGATATAAGGTTATACAAACGAATAAGGTATGGATAAAAAAATTTTTAACACCCGTGCCTTCAGACACTACCGTAACAATTTGTTTGGTATAAAGTAACTTTGAGAGGAATGACCTAACTTGGATTTTTATTTTTTATTTTCTCTAAGCTTTTTCACATTTTTGTTGAGAACAACCGTGCTAAGCTTTGTTTCCCCTTCTCTCAATTTCTACTTCTAGCGTTCGCCTTCATTTACCTTTCTGCAGAACATCCTTGGCAAGCTAATTCAGGTAGATTCATTTTCTCAATAAATTTGTTTACTGTGATTTAATTGCCTAATGTTTACTGTGATTAGATATATGAATGTGATTATATTACTGTCATTAGATATATTAATGTAATTATTACACCCGTGTCTTATAGTGATTATATTACTGTGATTATGTCACGTTTGAAAGGGTGCATCTGTTTCTGTTTCTATTCTGTTTCATGTTCGTGTTCCTGCGTCTGTTTCTATCCTATTCATGTTTATGTTCTGTTTGAAATGGTGCATCTGTTTCTGTTTCTGTTCTGTTTCATGTTCCTGTTCCTGCTTCTCTCTCTTTGATATAAATCCTTCTTTATTTGTTCTGTTACTGTTTTTGTTCCTGCTTCTGTTACTAACCTATCTGTTTCTGTTTTTGTTTCGGTTTTTTTTTCTTCCAAAATTTCTATATTTTGGAACAGAAACATTAAAAGCTAGAAATTTCTGTTTCTGTTCTTGCTTCTGTTTCCTGTTTCTATTCCTACTTCTATTTCCGGATCCTATTTCTGACCTGTCGGTTTTTGTTTCTGTTCTCTGATGGATTCTTTTGGTGTGAATCCTTTTATTTTGTAGTTCTTTTTTTCACTTTCAATTTTTTGTTGATTTTTCTTATTTTCATATCTGACATAGATTTCATTTTTAATGTGTGAATGGGTATGTGATGTGTACTACATATGAAAGGATTAGATAATAGTATAGAATAATTGAAAAAATGAATCGAGTTGGGAAAGGAGCTTCAGAGAAATAAAAGGGAGAAGGGACTGGAAGGTGGATCTGCAAAACATAAAACTCTTTTTTTCTTTTTTCTTTTTTTCCTCTGTGTGTGTAAGATCTAATTTTGGCTACTGAGAGAATTGAAGTCCGATTGTAATTTTAGCCTCAAATTTTGAGGGAAGTTTTGGATCCAGTAATGTTCGTATCTACTTTTGTTTAAGTTCATATTTACTTCATTTTTGCTTCTGATTTTATTTTAATATTTGCTTTGAAGGATTTCATTGAAGTATGATTATTGTAATGAATTCAGTGAACATGGTCCAAATTAATTAGAGAATTCTTTTTTCAAATATATTTAGTTGTTTTGTAATATACTTTTTTTTTTTTTTTCCATTCTAAACCATGCTTTTGTTTTATATATTTTTTATTTTAATGTTTCTGTTTTCTAATTTTTGTTATATTTTTAAGGTTTTGGATATCACTTTTCACCGTCCCTTGCTGGTTTGACAATGAAGATAAAGATTTATTTTCTAATTATTTTTTCTGAATTCATGTTCTATTTATGTTTATTTGATTAAAATGAAGAGGGTATACATGATTTTTCAGTTCTTTTAAATAAAAGTAAATCGAATAAGAATAAAAAATAGAAGTTTTGGGTTATTTTGGTTAGGCTTTAAGAGTGTATCCATTTTTTTATTTAGGATATGAAATGGTGATTATTATCTATTCAACCTGTATTTTCTATTTTATGATTCTTTTTCTTTTGAATTGCTTACTATAGTTAGTTTTTTATTTTATAATTATTTCATTTTCAGTTCCTTATTTCCTATGCAGTATTATTTTTTTATGTTTATCTATCCACTAAATTTCTATATTTTTTGTTTTTATAGGTTTGCATGGGCTTGCTTAATCTTCATTAAGCTAATGTAGTTATCGAAAACGTTAAAGTTGATTTTTTTTTTTTGGTGAAAAATAAAATTGGAGTTGTGGAGAAAGTAATATGAGTTTCTCTTCGCATTTTATATTGCAAAGTGTTTTTTCTTTTGTTATTCGGTTATTTTGTTTCAGTTTAATTTATTTTTAATTGTTATATTATTTTAATATTTTAATGTTTATGTTAATGAGTACTGATTGTATTTGTAATATGCATTGTTAGTTGGTGATATCATTTAAATATTAATTATTGTTGATTCTTAATAAAATAGATGTAGAATATTATACAAATAAAAGTGATTATGTAAAAAAAAAAATTGTTCAATTTTTTTTAACAACCGTTACTTCAGGCACGGGTTATACGCTAGTATATATACATATTATCTCTACTCAATGATACAAAAATATATATTCTCACCCCTTAATTAAGTATAAGATATTTAAAATTAAACTTAAATATATTTTTTTTATTTATGTTAATTTTTTAGATTAATCGTAACCATTCTTTATCTGAGAGATAAAAAACGATTTTGATTTATTTAGGGGATCAGTACTTTTTTATTTATATAGATTTTAAATTAAAGATACATTAGTGTAATAGTTGGTTTTATTGTCGAAATCTCTCCCCCCCCCCCTCCCAAAAAAAAAATAAAAATAAAATAATAAATAGGTTCTCTAGGGCTTTGAGGAGGGTTTTAGCTCCTTCAACCCCCTGCCCTCTCGTTCTGTACCGACCTTCCACAGTCGATAGCACGACTGTGGAATCCATGAAATGACACGGTCGAAGCCAAAGTCCATTTCCAATTCGAATTCTCCATTTCCAAATCCTAACCCCCGGAGTAGACCTTTCACCCTTCACCATGAAACCCTTCTTTCGACGACCCATTTTCATTTGCACTACAGTTTCTTTCTTCCCCAACCTATACTATAAAACCAACCACCGAACTCTTCTCCATGTCTCCCATTTCTCAACTTCCTCGTCGAACTTATTCCAATCTTCCCATAATACCTCCTACCCTTCTCGGCGGCAGGAGGAGGAGAGCCGGAACGTGAGAGTATCGGTGTGGTGGGACTTCGAGAACTGTACGTTACCTGGCGGAGCCAACGTCCTCAAGGTTTCTCAGAGCATTACAGCGGCAATTAGGGCTAATGGGATCAAGGGTCCCATTCAGATTACGGCTTTCGGGGACGTAATGCAACTTTCGAGAGGGAATCAGGAGGCTCTGTCTTCAACCGGGATTAATCTGTGTCACATTCCTCATGGTTTGTTTCTCTTTCTCTTTCTTTTCTTCTCTTTTTTTCAATATTTTAATTGTGATCAGTCGTTTTCTTATTGCATTTTAGTTAGGCAATGGAGGAATTGGTTATCAATGTATCATCTCTATGGATGGTATAGAGCAAATATTCTGGAAAGACTTGAACAAATCGGTAGAACTGATTTTTCAATCTATCAAGAACTGTATTTTTGATTGTTTCAATTTTTTTATATTTATAGATAAGAGTATCTGATGTAGCCGGATTTTTTCCGCCTCCTCCTAGAACGTGAACCGCTACTCGAAACCTGCAACAACTGAAAAGCTCAGGGGACACTGGTGTGGTGTGGCCAAAAAGCCTCCAATGTGAGAATAAAGTTAATCTGTTCTGAGGGGAGGAGAAATGATGAATTCTAATTTTCATTGTTACTAGCAATGTGTGTGTGTGTGTGTGTGTGTGTGTGTAAGTAAAAGTAATACCTGAATTAACAATTATGGACCGGTTTAAAATAATATCATTACGGGTTGTAACTCCTCTCCCCAAATTAGCTATTGTTTAATTACCATACCTTATAGGGTATGGCTATTCCCATTTTAGGCCTATTCTTGTACTAACTCACTAGACCTTAATGTACAGGCTTTACTTCGGTTTTTACCCGGTCATTAGCCCCCCTTGATTCATTAGTTTGTCTGAACTTAGAAGACAATTGATGACAATTTATACAATACTTCACTTCCGTTGTTTGCTTCCTCTGTTTTCTTGTTTTTTGATGTTTTTCTTTAATATATGATTCTTCATGAGTTGCCGCTTGTTGGAGATTCCTCAAATCTTTAGGGATATAATTTTTGAGTATTTTATAATCGTATAGTGTATTTTTTTGGTTAGAAGGACTGCAATTGTTTCCTTTATTCTTGTGGGGAAGAGTTTCTCAATGAAACTTCTCCTTTTATTTTTTTTCATATCATCCTCCGTTTAGGAAAGCTGAACTGGTCTTTTTTGTTTGGTTGTTGTTGTTGTTAGGAAGAGTTCCTTAGTGGAATTTTTCCGGTTTCTTTGTCAGATCATCTTTTAAATAGGAGAGCTAAACTGATCTCTCTTTATGGGAACGAGAGCTAAATTGACCTCCTTCTGGCTAGGAGACCTAAGCTAATCTCTTTCTCGCTAGGAGAGCTAATCTGATCTTGTCTTGTTAGGACTTAGGAGAGTTGAATTGATTTGTAGTGCTAGAGGGCTAAACCAATTTCGTCTCGCTAGGAGAGCTGAATTGATTTTCGTAGTATTCGGAGAGCTAAATTGATTTTCATGTCACTACGAGAGCTGAACTGATTTCTGTGTCGCTGGGAGAGATGAATTCATTTTGTCTCCTTAGGAGAGTTGAGTAGATCCCCTCTCGCTAAGAGAGTTGAGCTGATTTCCTCGCCAGGAGAGCTTAGCTGATCTCCGCCTCACTAGGATATCTAAACTCGTCGTCGGTATTTTAGTTGGAAAGGGTTCCTTAATGGACCTTTTCCTTTTTTCTTCACCAAATCATTTTATGATTATGAGAGCTAAACTTCCCTCCTTCTGGCTAGGAGAGCTGAGTTGGCCCTTTTTTATTTTTCCTCTAGGTTGTTCATATGTTTATGTAATATAATTTTTTTGAATGGATATGGCCTTGTTGGCATTGTTTTGCTCTTTTTGCTTCTTCGCTTCTTCTCCTACACTCTTTTTTAATTTCAGAATGCCTATATTCTTCCCCCCTTGGCTCATTTGCTTGTACAAACGGATGAGCCATTAGGTTAATCGTTTTAGCGTGCAGTTTGCTTTATTGTTGTGTAGTTTTATCCTCAGATGAATCTTCTGAAGTATTGCGTGAACAATTTGATTGTTTTGTAAGTTTACCCTTTGATGGGCCCTATTTAACTGTCTTTACGAACAATTCAACTTCTTCATAGGTTTACCCTTTGATAGGAACTACTAAACTGTTCTTATGAACAATTTTATTTCTTCGTAGGTTTTCCCTTTGCTAAGAATTGCCGAACTGTTTTTAGGAACAATTTTACTTCTTCGCAGGTTTACTCTTTGATAGGAATCGCCAAAATGTTTTTCTGAACAATATTACTTCCTCGAGGTTTGCCTTTTGATACAAACTACCAAACTGTTTTTATGAACAATTTTACTTCTTCTTAGGTTTACCCTTTGATAGGATCTACCGAACTGTTTTTATGAACAGTTTTTTAATCTTCATTATAGTTTTACTCCTTAACAGGTACTTCTCTACTGCTTTACACCTTTCACTGTGGATCTTGTGCCCTTTGGGGGGAGTTCTTTTGTAGAATGTGCTCTATTTTTCATTATATTGTTGTCCTCTAAGGTGTATTTTCTTTTGGGAGAGAGTTCTTTTATGAAATGTCCCTTATTATTTTATGTGAATCCGTGACAGACTCCTTTGTCCCTGAACTTATTTTGTGTGACATAATAAAAAGAAAACTAGTCTTGATCCCTTTTTGGAATTTTATATAATTATTTATAATCAAGTTATTAATTCCTTTAGGGAATCCGGTGGCATCTTCAAGAATTATTAGCCACTGTGCGAAATTAGAATACAAATTCTCATATTCAAATTCGTCAATTATCCAGTTTCCAAGTTGAACCAACTTTATATCCTTTCGATTGGATGATAGGAAAAACAAGTAAATGCACTTTTGAAGGTAATACATATTTTATATTCCACAGTATATTTGGTTCGCGAGCCGAACTGGCTTTACGACCTCGGAATTACCATTTGTTTCGAAGAAATTTATTCTCAAATCGAATACTCGGTTATCATTCATGCAAATTCAAATATTGTACTGGACAATCTTAAAAGAATAAGAGGATACACAACATTTAAAAAATTTATGACCATTAAGGCCGATTCCCAACCAACAATCTTAACCCTTAAGAAACACATTCTAATAGATATTGTGATGTTTGACTATATATACAATACTTTAAAAATATAAAATAGATGAAAAATAGAAATTATAAACTATCATACTGAACAATCTTAAAAGAATAAGAGGATACACAACATTTAATGAAAAATATGTTACAGAAATATAATAAAAGAGCAAATTGCACATCATATTATCATATAACGAACATTACACTGAAATTCAATGATCAATACCAAAACGAATTCTGTGAAGGGTCTTCATAGTTAGAAGTTGGCTGGTTGGGTTGGAGGAGGAATATAGAAGGGTTGGTGTGAGGAGAATGAGGTATCCAGGTTAGATGATGAAGTATAGGATGTAACGGCCCGTAACGGCCATTACACTAACGTGTAACAACCATTATAGTACGATTCTGGTGCTAAAGGACTACGAAGGCGTGATGATGGTGTACCAATGGGTTGCTGGAGGTTTTGGAGTTAGTGTCGGAATAGCGATGATTCCTTGAGGTCGGACGCAAGTAATGAGAACTATAAAAATTGTGATGGCTTTTTGCTCAGTTTCTCACAGATAGTGCTAAATGATGTAGCCGGATTTTTCCTCCGCCTCCGAAACTTGTAACAACCGAAAAGCTCAGGGGACTGTGGTGTCGGCCAAAGAGCCTCCTGCGTGAGAATAAGTTAATCTACTCTGAGGGGAGGAGAGAAAATGAATTATAATTGAAGTGGTCTACTCTCAAGGCCCCTCATGCTAAGCAGTGGCGGAACTACTTTTACCTTGTTCTTCTGATATTGGAATTGAGAAACATGTAAAGATTTAGGTTGCTTTTGGGTATTATTAAGTTATTTTTTTTTCTTTTTGTTTTTTCCCGTTTCTGTTCTCAGAAAAATTGTTCCAACTTGGAACACAAACAATAAAAGGAAAAAAGGAAAAAAAAAATAAAAAAAATCATGTTCTGATCCAAATAAATTGTTTTTCTTTTTTCTGGATGATTGCATAATCATTTTTTTTTCTTTCTATTTTATATGTTAGGGTTCAACTTATTTGGGAGCTTAACAAAAGAAATTGCCAAGCACCACATTAGTGAAATAGATTGAAATATGTTTTGATCTGCAAATGGGAGTGATGATGATGGCTTTTGAAATAATTTTCTCTGGGATTTAGTGAAAGTTCATTTCTGTATGCTTAATAGGAGCATCAAAGGCAACAACCGTTAAAATGTGTTTGCTGAAGAGGTATATAAAGATATATAAGGAGATAAAATAGGAAAGTAATTTCTTACAACACCAAAAATTAGGGAGCATGCATTATGTAGCTGTTGACTTCTTGTCTAGATACTGACCAGCCTGAACTAACTCAAACAACCTTGAAGACGAAGAGGAGACTTGGAGAATTGAAGGCATGATGAGGAGTGCCTTTGAAAAGCCTAAGAATCTTCTTAATAGCTGATCCCCATATATCATATTATAGAATCTTAATCCTTAGTGGTATGATGATGAGATCAAGGGCTGTTAATCATGACATTTTTGTAAGGATTGGGGCAATATTTATTATCATATGCAAGAAAAATTGAACATATATACCCTTGAGGATGTTAAAATGAACTCAACTCGAGACTAATTTAAGCCTTGATTGATTCGTTACATGAATCGTAAACTGCTTGCATGACTCAAGGTGGATGGAACAAAGGGCAAGTGATGTCATTTAGGCTCCCAATGCTTCTTGTGGGGCCAACTGATGTTTCTTAACTTTGTAGTTCCGCTATTGGGTTATGAGCTTATTCTGAAAGGGTTCAAAGCTATTAAGAAGTGGCCAATAGCAGTCATTGGGGACAGCCAAAGGAGAATGTTCGTAGTTTTCACAGGTGGCTTTCTTTATCGAAGCTTTATGGAAAATTTTCAGTTCTATCACGTCTCCAATGGTAGAGTGCTTTATAAGTGCAACATTTGAATGCGCAAATTCAGCAGATAGCTTTTGAAAAGATCAAAGTGGATTACGGGAACTTTACTTGGCATGTTCTGAGTTGGTGGTTTATTCTTATAATCAAGCATTGTGGTACTTAAGTTCTAAAACAATCTCAACCCTCGGGATATGGGACAAGGTTTAGGGACTTCTGCGAGTCTATTGAAACATCTGATTTAGGAGGCCTGAAAACTTAAGGTCTTGGAGGTGGTTTTGGTGGCTGAAAATCAGAGAAATATATTGAGTTTTAGTGTTTCAAAACAGTATAGGACGAGTATAGATCGAATCTATCTCCTTTATCCTTTGTTTCTTTGATCCTGCTGGAAACTAAGATAGGTTTTTCTGATTAACTATCGACTCCTAACCGGGTTCTAATTTGATTGTCTTGTCTACTCAGTAGTTTTTATGCTATCTTATATCAGAAATTTAAAAATAATAGATGATTTGTCATGTAATGTCAATGTGCTTACTATTGCTTCCTTTACATAATAATCTTATCCGAATGTTGTATGGATCCTATTCTTACCATGTGATAGTTTCCGTCAATTCAGGTGGAAAGAACAGTGCTGATAGGTCTCTTCTTGTAGATCTAATGTACTGGGTTACTCAAAATCCTCCACCGGCCCATCTTTTCCTAATTTCCGGTGACCGAGATTTTGCTGGCACTTTACACCGGCTAAGAATGAACAATTACAACATTTTGCTTGCTAGTCCAGAAAGTGCTCCCAGTGTCCTATGCAGTGCTGCAAGTGTGATGTGGCAGTGGAATTCTTTGGTGAAAGGGGAAAATCTTAGTGGGAAATATTTTAACCAACCTCCAGATGGTCCATATAATTCTTGGTATGGCCATTATAGGGCACCGCTCGAAGACCCTTTTGCAATTACAGAGCCACCAGCTTGTTTACGATCTGAAGAGTTATCTGATTCTGGTTCAGATCCTAAGTTTCGTCCCATTCCAAGGGCAGTAATAAAGCAGATTCGTCATATATTGAATTCTTGCCCTAAAGGAATGACCATTTCAGACCTACGTTCGCAGTTGATAAGGGGTTACACGGGTTTAGACAAGGATTTGTATGGGTATAAAAAGTTCTCCCGTTTTCTTTTGGCTATGCCACAAATCTTGAAGCTTGAGTCGGGGGCTGAAGGCCAGCTTGTTGCGTGTAGCCTTAACCCAAAAATTGTTGAACAAGTTGAGTCCTCTCCAGGGGCTGTTAATAACAAGGGAGAGACGAATTTGATTGCTGCTCCCAATTCAAATGTTGAATTCAGGTCTTCTTCAAGAAGTGGGGAAGGGAAGTCTTCATTACCTACGCAATCCGACCCAAGTGTAAAAGCTTCTCCTGTGAAATTAACAGAATCAACAAAAAAGGTGCAGGAGGAGCCAGCAGCAAAAGTGAAAGGGCCATCACCAACAAAACTGGTGGGACCCTCTCCACTCGCTGAAGTTATAGAAAACGTAAAAGCACCTGAGGTTGATGTACATCCCGCAGAACAAAATGATACTAGGTCTGAAGTAGGGTTTGTTCGGAGGATATGGAGGAATTTGTTCGAAGGTAAACATGGTGGTTCTGCGCAGAAAAGTTGTAGCAAAGACGAAAAGTGTTGTTCTCAAACTAAGGAAATTGACGGAAAATCTGTTAAATCTGAGAATCAACTGGCTGAGTCATCTAGTCCTGGTTCCCTTTCATCAGCAAATATTGTTGCCCTTGCAAATACTGGGGAGAGCTGCGGTCCCAATAATGAGAAACCTAGGGAGGGCCCTGGTTTCTTAAACCAGATTATGAACTGGTGCAAATTTTGGAAGCAGCAGGACTCTGCTGATTCGGGGAAGCAATTGGCTGAAGACGTTAGCAAGAAGGCAGCTGATCCTTGGAAGCACGAAATATTTTCAAAGGAATCCTTTTGGGTCGATATGGAAGCATTTCTTGATACACCCCAAGGTTCAGACGTTGTCTTTCAGTCGAGGAACAGGTACATTTTTCTGCATGCTTTCTATAACTGGATTTCTGTTTTACATTTCCGCATGTCACCATGATTTTTGATTGAGACAGTTACTACGACATCTATTTTTTAAAATTGTTCCTTCAAAAAGTCATTTTTTGGGGGGCTTTGAAGGCAGGAAAATTATGTAGTAGAAAATAACTGATACATATTTTAAAACTGTTCCTGTTTATAAATCTACGATTTGATTTTTAATTTATAAATATTTAAATATTTGATTGAGTGTGAAACCTAGAACAAATTTGACTCTTCCGTTTTTTATATTAATACAAAAATCATAACCGAGTTCTTGTTCACACATAATTATGTTTTGCTTATATTGGAATCTTCTTCATAATTTAGGCTTCAGCCTCCAATAGAGTTGCAAATGTTTGTTTCATGCTCTGTTAATTTTTTGCATATGTTTGTTATTTAGTTTTGTTTTGCATTTTTTTAAAATATGAATCAATTGAATTAAAATCATCGGTGCCAAATCCTGATTTTTTGGATTGCATTTTGAAATCAAGTGGTCTGTCCTATTTTTTTGTGTTTTTGTTAGAACCCAAATGGCAAAAGGTCTGCAGAAGCAAGGACCGCTCACTCTCAGATCTCTTGATGAAGGAGATCTTCTTCACCTAGTGGAGTTGTTGATATGGGAAATGAAATGGGTGGCAGAGAACTCCTCTCTTTCTCGTCCTTTCAGCATCATTCCACCTATTGGAAAAAAATGGTCGGTCAATTCTTATGGTTCAAACGGGTTGAGATCAATCTCTCTGGGAACAACGTTGCAATCCGATTCTCAAAAATCACAAGAACAGGACGTTGAAAGAAGAAACCATAATATTACTCATGACCAGAAGAAATCCTCTGGCAAGTCCAGAACAGATATACTCTCCGACTGTCAGAAACTCGTGGAGGAAATTGTGAAGGAATACCCAGTTGGATTTAACATGGGATCCTTTAGGAAACTATTCCTGGATCGGTATGGGTATCATCTCGATATACAAAAACTCGGTTACCAGAAACTAGCGACGCTTATACAAATCATGCCCGGGGCTACAGTTGAGTGCAATTACATTGTTCCTTGTCCTAAATCATCCAATAACTCTTCCACAGGAACTGTTGACTGTACCGTAAGAAAGAGTGATGACTCAGACACTCAATGGGATGAGCTTGGACCCGTTTCCAAGACAAAAGAAACAGATTCAGGGTTGAGCGAAAAAACAAAAAAGGAAGTTGTTGCACAGACACATCATGATTATAAGGCCGTATTGGACGATGATTTTTTGTCTGAATCAGAGGCAGAAGAGTCATCAGGCCTGGAAGGTCAAAGAAAGCCCGAAAAGAACGACGACGACGATAGCTCGTTGCTGCAGATTCTCGACTCGTGGTATAGCAGTAAGGAAGATAAAAATAAGAGGGATTCATCGGATGGAGCCGTGGATGTCATTAGAAGGGGTTTAAGGCAGCCGTCTGCTTCAGGTTTAAGCTCTGGGCGGAAGCAGAGGCATTCCATGAGCTATTCCTTCGTGTCGGGCCAAAATGTGGATGGTAAGGACAAGTTGATTGACGGCATAATGGGTAGCTTGAAGAAATCGGGTGAGAAGTCGGTCGAGCCTAGGATATAGTACCCTTTTGGTGCACCGTTTAGAGTTTTCTGAATTGTGGTCCACTAAACAGGAGAGAAGAAGATGGCTCTTGATGGGGGAAAATGTAGGTTTCAGTTCTGAATTTTCAATATTACTATTTTTTTTCCCTTTTTACCTTTTTTACAAGATTGTATTTGATTACTGAAAGGTAGGGGAAGAAGGGGGCGGTGGATTCAATTTGAGTTAGATTATAATTTTTTGATCCTTCCATTTTGATAGATGGTTATTAGCCCAAATATTTGAAGAGTGGGTAAATCGAGTAGGAAACTAATATTATGATAAGAGCAATAATTTAAGAAAGGGATAAAATGACATCGCGATTTATAGTAGCGTGATAAGACCTCTTTTCTATGTCTATGCCTTGGAAATTCTTTTCAAGAGTTCAATTCACTCATCAAATGATCCTCTTACATGTGAGTATCAAACCTTACAACCATTATAGGTATCTCTTTGGGAATTTCCTTTATCTTCTACGAGTGGAGATTGCCTCTCGAGGCAAACTATCTTAAGACTTCCAAAATCCTCGAGGCAAACTATCTCAAGATGTTCAAAACTGAGTGAAGTTTCTCGTTTAGATTCTGTCAATTTATGCAAACAACTCTTGTTTGATTACAATCATTTTTTTTTTCTTTTTTTCAATTAGATTAACAAGAATAACAATAAAGTTTCTAAACAATCTTCAAGATGAAAACCGATTGACTCACCAGTGTTGTTATAAGTGTAGAAATAATCACTCTTGAATCTGATGAACAATATGTGAATATAGAGTGATTTCACAAGCAATATAGAGTTGTAGAATAGTAGATCAAAAAAAGCAGCAGCACTCTCCTGAATAAATGAAAAACAAGTGTGTATAGGATGTATATATCTTTGTAAAGCTTTCTAATGTTATGTATATAATGACATGTAAAAACCTTTAAGAATCATGTATTTATTGGAAAAAGTGTTGTAGTCGCTTGCACCTTGTAAGGAAGGAAACTAACCATTAAAAATCACTTTTGGAATTTTCCCCATAATATAGGTTTTCTTGTCTACCCTAGTTAGGCTCCTAAAATTGGCAAGTCAGTCGTCTAACTTTGTATGGCATACACAACACTGTCAAGTTTAGGTGCCTAAAATAGGCATGTTTGGCGCCTAACTTTTAATGATCCTAGAAACTCAAATCTCTCTCAACTTACGGCGCCTAAAGTTGGCATGTTGGGCGCTTAGCTTGTGCAAAGTAGGGTTTTCACATGTTTTGTGAATTTCATCTATTTCAATGTACTTTTTTTTTTTTTTTAATATCTAGATCACTATAAAACATGTCTAACATTTTCGGAACTCACTATATGAAAAGACTGAAATATCCATGAAAAGATTTAAAACCATTTTAAGCAATGAATGAGGGTAATTTGAGTTTAAAACATTTTATGCATGACGAGTGAATGTGGATGAACCATAATGAAACAATAAGTAATCAAAAAGAAGTTTGTTTACCTATAAAATAAAAGAAATGATCTTGGTCTTCTGTAAAGATTCTCTTGAACTTCTCTTTCTGAATCTATTAAAATCACTTGAACTCTTTAATAAATAAGTTCATCGATAGCTTTGACTTCATTCCATCACTTCTTTAATAAATCAAACGCTTTAACTCCTATAATAAAAGACTTTTACTCGAGAAAAGCATTAGTTCAATAAACTTCTAATAAGATGTTTTCATCGAAACAAGTTAGAGGTCTCTAATGATTGAAACCACTTCGACTAATAGTAGGGACCTAACAACCTTAATCTTTTCCATTGAAGACGAATCCATTGTTAGCGGTAATACTATGGAGAACCCTATTCTAAAAATTATATCTTGGCTAAAGTTGATCACAGATTGTTGATCAACACTTCTCATTGGCTTTGCTTCTACCCATGTTGTAAAATCACCGGTAACTACAATAACAAAGCAACAAAGCTATGTTGCTTCAAAGATGGGGGTGGATATTCCTATCATGTCCATTGCCCAACCTCGAAACGGCCAATGCTTGATAACATGATGTAGATTCCGGATTGGCACCTGTCTAATTGGCCTATGCTTTTGCCAGGCCTGGTATTCGTTGGCATATTCGATGCAATATCTTACCTTTACGATCGAAGGGTAATAAAATCTTTGGCATCTAATAAGCCATCTTATCTTTAACAATTGGCTGGTGTGCGCCACAAATCTTTTGTGAACCTCTCCCATTACACGGATAGTTTCTTTGAGGCTCGGGCTCCTTTTTTATAGAGTATTTCATCAATAAGGAATAAATTAACAGACTTAAGCCTATATTCTCTTTTGGGCTTTGTATTTCACCCACACAGATATTTGATGATTGGGTCTCTCCAATCAGTCTTTATTTGTTTTTGACTTTGCTCAATTTGGTTAACTTCAATCGTAATTCCTCTCTTTCAAAGACATGATCAATCCTCAAAAGGCCACATATTTGAAGTCTTTTTCCTTAACCGAGACTACCTTGATTTTGGAAGCAATATGAGGTACATTGTTAGCTTCCAGATTTCCTCTCTGGGGACAAATCTAGGCTCATGTTCGAGAAATTTGAGACTAAATTCTACTGCAATGTAATAACCAATAATGTGACGCTAAGGCATTTAAATTCACTTTTTTCTTGTTTGATACCTAATTGAGAATCTCTGTACACCTAAACATCCATAACTCCTATTTTTCTCATAATTTCAAACCCAATTATTGAGGCCTCGTATTCTACTTTATTACTCGGATTAGCTCATTTGACTTGAAAACTCATCCCTGTCTAACTCTAATTGGGGATGCAAGTATTATTCCAATGCCAACATTTTGATAAGTATTCCATCAAACTTTTTTCTAGGGGGTTGGATAGAAATTTTCAACTCTGTTCTCCTCTGACCTAAGGTCCATTCTTGGATGGGCTCCTAGAAATTAACCAAGGCTCGACTTTTGACGACCTTTATAGGAACATATGTAAGGCTTCTTTTCGATAAAGTCAAGGTCCATTAACCTAATTTTTCTATTAAAAAGGGTTTGGTTTAGCATATAAGTAACCAAATAAGTCCCAAAAATAACACACACTTCTCTTGACAAGAGATAATATCGAAGTTCCATTGCTTAAAAGTAAAAGGCAGAAGATCACTTTTGCATGGGAGAGTATTTACATCTGTTAGAACCCTGATATTTGCGGTTAGCTAAATTCGGTGATCATCAAGTTGTAATTTGTTTTTCGAATGTATGCACACATTTCACCACCTGCACAACTCTGGATGTTTTTAACAGTTAAAATCATCAAATATTGGGTTTCTTCAAAAACCAAAATATATGTGTCCAAATGGTTGACTAGACCATCGAGAAAGTTGGTCCTCCATAGGTTGAACCTTTTGGACATGTTGTCTTGTAGAGGAGCACTGCCCGAACTATTCAGATGACCATCCGAATGGTGCGATGCTGCTTCAATACTTATTTTTTTATTTAAACCTAAAATTGTTCTTTTTTTAGGAGGGGATATTTTTTTTCCTGATGTTGAAAATACCAAAGAAATACAACCTTAGCATCCCTTTGTTTTATTTGGGTTATTTGATAAAGTTTATCACTTTGAAATAATATCTTCCAATCTTTTAGGCAAAACTCTCATCTTGAATTAAACTTTATTACTAAACTTTTATAGTTTTTAATTGATTAATTTGTTTTTCAAAACAACCACCACTATTCCTCTTGATCAAGGATCATATTGGAGACTGTGTTAATTGCATACCAATGCATAAAGATTAGTGTCTTATGTGTCCTGTGAAACATGAGTGGCCTAGTGGGAGTTCAGGGTCGAGGAGATTAATGGACTTTTTGGAAGCCGTCAAGAATAAGACTTGAGCGGTAAGTTAACGAGGTACAAACGTAAGATCTCCAATGGGAGCAGTATAGTGTAAGACTTGAAGTGTAGTGTTAAGTCTCATGCCCAACTATTTATAACTTCACTAATGGATTGACTTGTCACAAAGTAGTGCTGTGATTTTTGATCCTTGGGATTTTTCATGTAAAAATCTCTGTGCAACCCTTTATAGTTATGCACTTATCTTTATGTGGTGTAGATTTATTTTGATATTGTTATTAGCATTTATATTTTTTTAATCAAGATTAAAATCATATATAATTTGTTATTGACTTTTGGATCTGAAGCATAGAAAAAATTAATTGCCTATTTATCCTCCTCGTGACTATTTAAGATAAAATGATATTTCTCAATTCGTACCAGAGTAGGTTTCCTACTTTGATTTGGTTGCTTACTTGAAGAGATCCTTCTCTGCTGCAACCTACTAGGTTAGTGCACGGTTTTATTGTTTTTTATTCTTTTTTGGACTGCTTAGTTTTGAGTTCTATTTATTCCTGTTAGTTATGTGGATGTAGATCTTCAAGAGGGCATGCCAGTTGGATGCTCGTCACTTTTTTTATGTGTGTAATTTTTTTATGTTTGAAAGTCTACATGAGGTAATTCCAAAAGTTAATTGATGAACGCATGTGGCTTGCCACTCAAGTTGGAAGGACTCATCCCACAAAAATGGTTGATGGAAAAGGTAAACCCAAATCGATGGAAAATTCAACGACTTCAAAAGTTATTATGCCAATTATAATATCCAAACATTAAATTTCATTTTTTTCTATTGTTATAGCTAACAAATTTTGCAGGATATTATAATGTGACACTGCGAATGAAGTATGGGAAAACCTGGAAGTTACCTATGAGAGCATAGTTTCTTAAAGACTTTAGAGTTACAAGTTCTTACCATAGAGTTCGAGAAATACAAGGTGATAAAGGAAGAGACTTATAACTAATTCACCGACCAATTGTGTGAAATTGTTAAGTCCAGATTCCAGTTCCTAGATAATCTATCAAGTGTTCAGGTGGTAATAAAGATCCCCCATTTTTAGCTCCTAAATTCACTCCGATAGTCATGGAAATTGAGGAGATCTATGTTATTGATGCACTACCATTGAGAACTTCAATGAGAAACTCAAGGTATTAAAATCTAGCGTGTGCCAACCAATGAGGCAAAATCCAAAAGCTAGGAATTCAAGAGTTCAAAAGAGAAGAATTCAAGGAAGATAGGTGCAAAGAATGACAATGATATGCCAAATGAAGATGTTTCGCCATAAAGGGTGGATTCAAGGGCCAGCTTCAAAGATTTTCAGAGAAAGATCCAGGAGAAAGACAAGAAAAACTAATGAACTCATGGATAAGTCCAAGACCCTTTGTTTCACTTGCAATGATTTTGGATACGTTGTTACCCAATGTGCCAACAATCTCAAAGAGAATGGGAAAAAATGGGTTGTTGATGCATGGGATGACCCTAACTTGAGTCAAAATCACTAGAGGATTCAGAATCTGAAGAACATGAGGGTCAACTAATGACTTTGATTGCAATCACAAAAGAGCTACCGAGGCACAACATGGATATGATCCTTGTTATCGCTAAGGGTTTAAACCTCTAAAACCCCTGTTGAATGATTTCTATGATGACATATCATTTGACATTTTATGGAAACTGATAAGAGTTTGTTTATAAAATATCTTAGATAGAGAAATGATAGATTCGACATTAATTGAAAGATCAAGAGACCAAGCATTCAAAATGTGACAAGACGAAGAATTGAGAGACAAAGAATCATTGAATTAAGAGATCAAGCTTGAATTCGGAAGAAATTCAAGACTTAAGACTTGTTTTTATCTTTATAGGTAAATAATACTTTGTGTTTTTTCTTAAATCTTGACTCGTTAGGATTACACACACGCATATTATACTTACATGAACTTAATTTGATCATCATTATATGTTAAGTGGTATTTATTATGTTTGTAAAATAGTTGAGATGAGCGGTTAGATCATAAGAAATTTATTTGGACGTGAAAAGGGCTTAAAAATGGACAAACTCTAAAATTCGGTCAATCGAATCTCACCAAATGGCCGGCTGACTTGCCCATAGACCGCTAGAAATGAATTGGGCTTTATCTAGTTAACCGACTCCTACTAAACAGTCAACTGATTTAACTAGGGAGCTCAAGCTAAATCTGATCAACCTATTCCCGTAAAACAATCGGCTAACCAAAATCGGAGTCACTAGGAACCTCTCTTGCAGTTTCCCAGTGGACTGAATTAGATCACATGGTCGACTGGCCTCAATAGAAGCTCAAAATTTTGAAATCTTTAGAATCCTAATCAATCGACTGCAATTTCCAGCTGATTGGTTTGCGCGGATATGTGATTTAATATTTTGTACGATTTTAATTTGTGCCTCGATTCTACTCCTTTCAACTTATTCTAGACATTATTTAAACATATTTTACATTTATCAGCAAGAGTTTAATGGGATAAAAAATGTATTATTGCTTGTGTTTTGAAAAGGTTTTGAAAAAGAAAGGTTTCATTTTATTTTCCAAATATTCACAAGATTATCTCATCCCGATCTTCCGTGATTAGATGCCATACAAATTAATCAACATAGTGTGGCTCAAATGATAAGTCCCACTTGAATTAAAGCAGTTAAAGGACCTCTACAAGATCAGGGGTTCGAGCCTGCGAAAAAAATAATTATTGGGAGGGATAGCCCTGACCCCGAACAAGATTAGTCTCACACCCACGCATTAGGCTCAAATTAGGGTAAATCCGTCCTTTATATAATTCAATTATGGTTGATTGAGTTGAGAAAATCCATCTTTTCATTTAAAATCTAGATCTGGCCATATTCGTTCCAAAACTAAAATGTATTTAGGTATAAGGTCATTGTATAATATGGAAAAAGATTGACCCATTTAAATCAACCTTGTTGCACGAAATTCAACAAGAAAGAATTCAGAGAAACACAGAGACTCACCGCTCAATTTTATACAAAACCATTATACTTTATTGTGAGCTCCAAGTACAAAAGGGGAGGAAAGTTTTGCAACTTCAGCGATCCATCTTGCTACTTCTTTGTGACCTAGGATCTTCTATTAATTCAGATTTGAGCAAGCAAAGTATAGATCCACCCATCTTGAAATTCATGAGCCTTCATTGATTCATTCTTGATAAATTTCGAGTGAGATCATTCTTGTTTGCCTTTTGTTAAATTTGTTGTTAGTTTTACACACAAACTAGATTCATATCGATGTGTTCTAGATCTAAAATTTTATGATATACGTATGGTTTAATCATTTATGTATTAATATCAAAGCATACATAATTGAGATCTTAAGTTATTATGGGACAGTTTAATAATATTTGTGTTGTGCTAGATTTTTAAAAAAAAAAATATTATAGTTCAACCTAATTTTACTTGTGTACTAAACCAGTGATTAATCTATTCTTCAAGTAGATTGGTATTGTTTATATCCTAACTTAAGTGATACTCTTGATCTCACATTTGTATTATCATTATTGAGTATCCACTTCTACACTTCACTTAGAACGAGTCTTGATATATTAGATAACTAAATGTTGGTAGAAATTCCAGCTGTGTAAATGAAACAATTATTCAAATTGAATGAGGAATTGATTGTGAGACTTGATTTGTCGTGTTGGTTCAAGAAAGAGACTGAAATAGTGAAAATAGTTTTCACTCCAGTGACTGTACGAGTTTGATCTCTACCTAGAAACGAGAAACATAAAAATAAAATTAGAACTCTTCGGGGAGCTCAGAGGAGTAGACATAGGCAATGAGGTCCTTATCAAACTAGTATAAAATCAGTGTGTCAAGTTTATCTATCCATCTCTACATCTTGTTCGTGTGTGATTATACTTGTGACTAAGTGCCTTACTATTTCCACTGTAATGATTTAAAGTTGTGATATTTATCATATCAAGAACATTTCTAAGTTAATTTTAGGTGGTTAATTTAGTGGCAATTATTTTCCCTACCCAATTCACCCCCCTTGGATAGTATTTAGACAAATAATAGGTATCAAAGCTAAGTAGGACTAAAACTCGGGCAAATCATTCAATGACAAATAGATTAGGTTATACATACTCCAAAGGATAATCCATGGATAGGGCACTACTATTTACTGGCAACAACTACCTCTTCTGAAAAACTAGAATGGCAGCGTTCTTACAAGTCACTAATTATGAGTCAATGTTGCTTTATTGAGAATAAACCATCTATTCCTATGACAAAAGGTAGATGGTAGAGACTTAGCTAAAATCGAGGATGAATTCGTTAAGTTTGATTGAAATTGTCGTATATAAAATGCCTAAGCTATGAACATGATTTTTTTTTTTGTGGGTTAGATATTAATGAATGTCCAATTGTAAGTCAGCAAATGAAATATGGGATGCGCTCAAGATCATGTATGAGTGGACAAATAAGGTGTAAGACTAAGATTAAAAAATATATACGTTTATCCACATGTAGAGATTGGCGAGTTGGCTTACTTTTTTTCGTTGAATGCGCCTCTGGATAACCAACGAAATTTTCTTGTCACTAGTGCCTAGACTTTCTCTTGGTCACTATCAAGGTCTTCATCATCCTATTTATAGTATTTGTCACAGAGCAATTTTAGAGATAGTACCTTCGGTTTGATGATAGAGTCCTTCTCATGAATTTTGATCAACGGTTTGTGTATCGTGAGAGTTTCCATCAATGCTTCATGGTATAAGTATTTAGGTCCTTGGCCTCCTAAATAGTTGTGACTTTCGGTTCCCATGCCTTGAGAAGTGAGCATAGGATCTTCCTTACTCTTTCAACCATGGTGTATAGCTTACCAAGTGCATTCCACCCATTATAAATTTTGTTGAACCCTTTGTACATTTGTTGAATGCTTTCGTGCTCATCCATTCCTAACAACTTATACAAATGGACTAGGGCGTTGATTTTTTATTCTTTCACTTGATTTTTTCCCTCATGTGTCACCTGGAGCATGCCCATATCTCCTTTGTCGATAGGCATCCGGATATCCTGTTCTATTCATTAAGATGTATTGCACAAAAGAGAATAGAGTAGCTTGGGCATTTAATGATAGTAACTTGATATAAGTCTCAATATATTCGAACTTGATCTTATCAACCACTTTTGAGTCTATAGTCTTCATAGGTATATAGGGATTATTCTTAATAACACAGCACGCCTCATAATTGGTGGCTTTCCAGGAGGTAATCATTTTGGCCTTCCAGAAAATATAATTTTCACTTGTGAAGAAATATGGTTTGTACATGGATTGACCTTCAGGTAAGGTGAATCCTAAGTTTTTTTTTCATGGATCAATTTTGGTATAGATTTTATGCCTATATGAAACTAAGCTCAAGTACCAATTGTTAGCCTAATATACCCAAGAAAAAATGTGAATTGGGTATCACAATTAACTCTATATGATTTTGGTCTCTTTTACTTTTTGTTCTTTTTACTCTGCACTTAATAATTATACAATTGAGATCAAAGTATTAAGTAGGTACAACAGAATAATAAAATAAGTATAAATATACACACACAAGAGATGAAGTAAGAGACAATGATTTATAGTAGTTCGTAAGGACCCTCCTCACCTACATTTACTCCCCTAAGCTCCTTCTAGGATTTCTAATCTACTAGTATTTGGAGCTTCTTACCCAGTGAAGACCAACAGTTACACTCTTACAAAACAATGTTCGTTTATGCTCTGCTACAAATCTCACGAGGTAACCTACATCTATGGTTTGCTACTCTCTTACAGGGTAATACAAAAAATCTCAAAAGACAAGGTATGTTGATATCTTGCTACTATCTCACTAGACAAGCTACGTTTACGCTTAGCTACAAATGATCTCTCTTAGACCAATACCCTGGTCAATTACAATTCACACTCTCTTAGTATCAAATTTTATCTTTATTAGATTTTAATGAGTCTAATACACATAGTTTCTATTGATCACCTAAAATCTCAATATGCCATATATTGGCTCTTCGTATGTCTAATATAAGTACGTGTACAAAGATAAAACAATGAAGCACATACGAGAGTAACCACGTAGATAGATGTATATAATGAAAACACGTGATATATGATAGAATCAAGTATCTATATAAATCACAATTAGGATATGTATGATTCTTTCATAAGTATGAGTTATGACATGTTTCAATTTAATTTATATTCTAAGAAAGTTTAATAAAAACGTTTAATTAACTCACCTATTATTGGAATGATATGCAAATGATTTAATATCTTGATGAGTAACTTAATCTCACATGCGATACATGTTCTTCCTGTGTCCAATATACAAATTTTAAGAAAATTTGTGATTGAGTTGAAAATCGTCTTAGATTGATCTTAGAAAGCTTTTTCTAGTTTCCACCGAAGTTTGGATTTCACAAGAATAAATATAAACTCTTAGGAAGCTTAAGTGTTATAATCCAATTCATTTTATCATGATTTTAGACAAAATAATCTAGAAATAAGTTATAAAAGACTATTCAATTCTAGATATATGCAAGTATAACCCAAGAGAAAATAAATACAATGCAACTTAGAACGAACTTTGTTGACATGATTGAATATTTATTCACTGAAGTGTTACCATTTTGATGTTGTTCCCTAGCTCAATTCTCAATGACATCAACAATTGAAAGATGATACTCTTTTATAAAAGCTCACTTTGGTAGATCTCACTCAAAGTCACTCTTTTTACACAATAGGGTTAATTTCAATACTATATCACTCTATTTTTCACTAAGAGTATTATTCATAGAAGAATTAATTTTTTATTATACAATGTGTGAACAACATGTGGAATTTTGTGTGTATTTCTCATCTTTCTTTTCTTTTCCCGCTAAAACAAGTAGTGTTCTTGCTCTTAAATACTACTCTAATTTGAAAAAAGTAGTAGGAATCCATCGTAATTTAATGATATGAACATTAATAATAATCTATCATATGTTATACATGAATTACAATGTTCTAATTGAGGTTATTTGAGCATAAAGTCATTGGGAGACACGTGCAATTGAAAGGGCTACAATTTAGGAAAGAAAAATGGTAACTTTTAAGATTTGAGATGTGGCCCTTAAACTTCTCTCATGATTAGATTAAATTGATTCAAATCAAGGCTAAAACATTTAATTCAAGTTATAAACAAGTTCGAATCAATATGGCATTTAATTCAAGCTCAAATTTGATTTTAGCTCAATGTATCAAAATAGCCCAATGAATCGATGGACTAATAAGGGTAATTGATTGACCGATATTCATACTCACATATTCTAGAAAATTTACTAGTATAATCGGTCTATTGGCTCTTAGGGTCAGTTAACCAATTATTTAGAACAATTTAATTTTGAACATACTAGTGTAATTGGTTGATCGGTAGGTCATCATCAACTAATCGAATGTTCAATTTCCTCAAGGATCTAGCCTACTGGTGTAATTGGTTGGTTGGTTCTAGGGTTTTAGTCAACTAGTTAAGGCTTTTAGTTTTTCTCACTAGGCTACTAGTGCCATCGATTGACCAGTTAATTTATTCAGTCGACCAAATCTAGCTTAATCACAATTTCAAGCCTAATTTATTATTCAATTCAGTTCTTTTCTTGATTTTATATTTTTCACTCACAAATACACATTCTAATAATTGTAAAACACATGTAAATTACTTACAAGATTCCACATTAATATGCAAGTGATATGTGTTTATGCATTCCTTGAAGAGTCAATGTGTATGAGATTTGGAGGGATATAGTTTATCTTATCTTTTGATATACAATAACATTTATTTTATCACTCCTATGTCTTTCAGTCTTTAGCCTTTATCTTGAGTCTTCATCATCTTTCTTTATTCTTCCTTCAACTCCTAATTCTCAACTTTATCTTTATTTAATCTATCTTCTTGATTCTTTATTTCAGTGGCCTTTATGGCCTTCATGGATCATCCTCCTTGTGGTGTTTCCAGTATAGCTTATTCTTTTCTAAACATGCTCAACACCATATTGAATACCAAAACCATGAATATATTGTAATTATCAAACTCCTCTTTAACGATTAACACCCTTGGGGTCAACCATCCAATATTTCCTTACATTTTCATTTTGTGTGAACTAATAAGAAGACTTAGGAAAATAATGAGTTTAAATTCCATTGAAAATGTGAGAATATCAAAGTTGCACACCTCTTCCTTGATAATTTGATTATGTTTTGTAAAAGGGATACTAAATCAGTTCAAGTTCTTTTGATGCTCTCGATAGTTTCCAAACATTGTCAGAGCTCAAGGCAAACCCAAGCAAGAGTAGTATTTTTTGTCGGGTACATATCAAAGAGAATTTAATAGTATTATCGCCATGTGCAAGTTTAAAAAAGGTTCTCTCCCCATTAAGTACCTAGTCATTCCTCTTATCTTTACCAAGCTCAAAGTTATTAACTATAAGGAGCTTATTGACAAAGTAGAGAGTAGGGTTTGTCAAATCTAAGTTTTGATGAACAATTAAGTATTGATGTGTTCGGTGGAACTAATGATTTTACCAAGTAGTTCATATTTATAGTTCTATGCATTTGATTGAGAAGAAGATGTGATGAAGAAAACATAAAGGGTGCAAGATGGACATGATGAAAATGTGAAGAGTTTTGAAGACGCTGAAGAAAAATAGGTGAAAACAACTCTTTACTTATACACTCTTAATGCAACCCGAATTAGGATCATGCATGACACTTAAAATGAGTTAATTTTGTGTGTGTCATAATAGGAAGTAATAAGTTTAAGATCTTAAAATGAGATATTGTATGTGCTCCTTATGTGAAATGATTATGATAATTGACATAATTGAAAAATGTGTTTTAAAGAATAAAAAGTTGTGTTTTCAGGTAAATTCGGTCAACCATTTGAAATAGTGAGTTTTGGGAGATAAAATAAAGTCCTACTGATCCAGTCGATCAACCGAGAAAAGCAATCGGTCAACTATTTGAAACAGTGGTTAAAATAGAAGATGAAGTGAACACTCTGATCAATTAAGTCAACCGACTGATAAGGGTCGGTTAACTGAATGGTTTTGGATAGGTGTAATATACCTACATATTTTCAAACCAAATTAAGTTAGTTTTCAAACGTTTATATAGTATTTTGTTACGTTTTAATTAGTTTTATTCCTTTTTGTATAAATCAAGTGGGGGGCAAAAAGATAAAAAACTAGAACGAAAACGATGAGATCGAACCAAAAGTGGTCGAAGAATGGTGGAAAAATAAGCTCGGAGGCAAATCTGTGAAACAAGACCACCACCGCGGCGTCCAGACCTCTGTTGCGGCGATGAAGATGCTGAGAAACACAAATGGCTATTGATAGTTTCAAATCCACCGGTGTCCTCACCGCTGCGGTGATCAACTAACCTACCCACCCACTGCCGCGGTGCTAAATCCCACGACCGCGATGGTGACCCTTTGCATAGCCTAGATATTTTTATGATATTTTTTGAGATATTTTGTTTATAAATACTATCCCCTCTCCCCTCCTGTTGCACCCCCCGGCCATTTGGGCACCTTAAGCTATATTTAGGCTAGGGTTTAGGAGTTTTAGAGGTGGAGCTCACATCCCAAAGTGGAGAAGACGGCGAATCAATTGTTGAGCGTTCTTAGCGGTTTATCTTCGGACGAGGCTAAGTTCTTCGGTTGTTTTTCCTTATTTCTTTATCTTAGGATCATGTGAGCATTTTTAGCTTGTTATTTCATTGTACATGCGGCTATGGCCATAGCTATACATGGATTGTAGTAGGGATTAACAATAAATTTATAAATACGTTGTTTAGATGATTTCAGTGCTTCGTTTGTGATTGTTCTTCGTAGTTTGATTGTATTTATCGTATTGTTTGTTTATCATTCTTTGTTAGATAAATGGAGAATACGGGTTTTGACAAACCTCGAATTCGGATTAGGGTAAACAAACTCCACGATTCTATAACCCGGTCGGGGTTTGAATCGTAGACAATCGATGACGTTGGGGCAAGACTCACTCGACCTAGGGTCGTTAAGATGTTGAGGGGGACTTCTTCATTGACTCGAAGTTGCGTTATATCCCCTGTCTTACACTCGGGAGAGGTGGAAAGGGAGTTTTAGAACGGAGATTGTCGATAGGGTAAATACAACGCACGATCCAATGACCTGGTCGAGAGTTAGATTGTGTTTAATTAATGACGCTAGGAGAGACTCATGTGACCTAGGGTCGTTAAGACGTTGAGGGGAACTTCTTCGTTGACTCGAAGTCATGTATTCTCCCGTCTTACACTCGGGAGAGGTGACGGTGGAGTTTACATACCGAGATTGTCAAATAGGTCGAACACCATAAACGTGAGTAAATCGAGATTGAACACGTATTTGTAAACACATTAATCCCTAGGCAATTCTTCACCCTAAAACATATTAATATATTAGTGTAGTTAATTTAGGATATATTAGTATTAGTTTAATTAATTAAATACATTTATTTTTAGCCTAGGTAAAGTTAGGTTACGACAAACGCGGTATTCAATAGTAACGACACCAATCCCTGTGGATACGATAACCCGATCTTAACGATCACACTATACTAAAATTTAGACCTCGTATACTTGCGAGTGTAAGTAGTGGCATATTTTACTCCCTACCAATTTTTAACTGGATGAAAAAAAGAGAAACCCACTGATCCAGTTGGCTAACCGACTGGTTTGGTCGATCAACCAACTGCTACAGTAAACTAAACAACTATTTTTGTTGTTTCGGTCAAACTACCCATTTTTTATGATTCCGAAAGAGATTTTTGAGGACGAATGTAATTCAATTATGTATAACCTATTATGTGATCCCTATTGATATGGTCCATATATTTTGAGATACTTTTTATTTAAATGATTTAATATTTCCTATTCTTGTGGTTTAAAATTGGGAATAGTTTTATGGACTTAAGTGAAAGTTTTAAAGATTCTGTTTAAGTGGAACATACCTATAATGAAAGGTGATGTTATATAGGGTCTTAGAATGTAATTTATGACATATTTTTGAAAAACTAGCCGTTGGAGGGCTAGTTCTAGGTCTATTTAATAAGACTTGAGGGTTAAGTTTTGACATCAAGAACATCAGTTCGAGTTTTTATAAGAGTGAGATTTACGTTGAGATTTTTATGAGAAATTTGTTATAAGTTCTTAATCTAAAGCGGTTGTTGTTTGGCATCACCGATTTTAGTTCTACTTGCTATATTGTTATTGCCTTCAGTGTTTTCCCGATGAGACCTATCCAAGCTTTATTAATTTTCTTTGAAGTTTATTTATCATGATTGTTTGGTATAGGATTGTCAGAAAAATCGTTTTGAACTTAAAATCCTAAAAATATATTTTTAAACGATTTCTGCCTGATTATCTAATTACGTGCTAAATTTGTACTACCCACTTTATTTATTAATTAGATTTGAATTAACTCACATTATATCTATCACGTAGTAATTATTCAGGACATTAATCAAGTATATTCATATTGAAGTGGTAGAAGCTCCTTGTGGGAATAAACTTATATTTTTTTGTATTTGTGAGTTTGAGTTGATTAAACACGTTTGGAATGGTATCTAATCAGGGTAGCTAGGTTTCGATCTTTTCCCTATAAAACAATTAGGGTTTGATCTCTGTCCTGATAAAAAGGTTAGATTATTCTTTTCCCTTAAAAAGAATTAGGTTTTGATTTATCCTGCAATTGAATTACTTTTTGAGTGATTTGTAAAGGTTCATCCTTCTCTGTGAAAAGGACAAGTGAGAGAGTGTTAGGTTTATCTCTAGCCTGGTAAAAAGATAAGATTTATCATTGTCTTGCGAAAGGATAAATTGTAAAGGTTAATTCTACAACTATAAAAGAATCGTGAGTTGTAAGGATTTGGTTCCTACATAGTAAATGAATCAAGTGGTTAGTGGATTGTGAATCTCTGTAGAGCCAGGGGGACTGGAGGTAGGTAAGATTAACTTGATCAAACCAAGATAAATTCTTACATGCCGCATTGATTTATTATTCATATTGTGTTTAGGTGTGCATTTAGTATTAAACACATATCCACTGCGTATAAAGATAATAATTGATTTAGAAAAATTAATTATTTTTGTTTAAGTGTTTAATTGTTAAACTTTTGCAACTACCAATTCACCCCCTCCCCAGGGAGCTATTTGGGCCAACAATTGGCATTAGAGCTGGTTTTAGCTCAACAAGCTTAACATTCGAGCTACACAATCACATGGATTGCACTGATAATACTGTTGTACGTGAATCCTTTGCATATCTTGATACTATTATTGAATCTCCTGCTTGCTCCGATAATTAGGGTTCCATTAGTGAGAATGATAAAAATTGGGATAATGAGGCTGTAGATAAGGCTATTAAGATGTTGATTGCCCTTACTTATATTTTCGGAAAAGAAAATTTGAAACTCGGGCACAAGATTGCGATTCTTGTAAATAAAAAGTTTAGTACCATTAAATCTCTTAAAAAGAATAATTTGGACAATTGTTTTGAAACTGCTAAATTTTTAAATGTTTTATCTGAAATTGATAAGTTGCTTGAAAAAATCGATTCTTTCAAAGAAGAGAATGAAGGTTTGAAAAATAATATTTATGATTTTCACCAAAGTGATTTTAAAAAGAAAAATCTTGGAACTTTAAATGAGGCCTTGAGCATTGAATTGAATAATACAAGGTGTAAGCTTGGTAGAGCTCGTTTGAAAATTCATTCTGTTGAAAATGATTGCCGAATTCTTAAGAATGATCTTGAATTTATGCATAAGAAGAATTTTGGTCTACAAGTGAATGTTAGTTCATTGAAGCGATCATTTGAAAAGACTCAAAAAGAGCTAAGGAAGCAATGGATAAATTCAAGGATATTCAGAGAACTAAACTTATCGAAAAATAAATAGTTGCTAAAGCAGTTTCTCAATGTCACTATCAATATCGTGATCCCTTTTGGAATAATGATTATCCTAAGAAACATGAGAATAATGTTAGATGTTTCTATTATGGAAAGTATGGTCACTTTGAGAAAATGTGTTACATTTTACATGATTACCCGGTTGGATCCCAAAATAACTAGATACCTAGGAAAGAAATTTTTTATGTAGGTATGGATAATGGATTTGCTCAACCAAGAACATGTAGTGGATATTACATGCCGAGAAGGAACTCCAGATTCGTTGAACCAAAAAGGCTGAATCAAAATTTGCGAAGGAAAAATGCAAGACTCGTTGGATCAAATAGGATGGATAAAAATAATATACAAAGATGTAAAATGTATGATATCAGAAAGCCACGGGTTCAGCAAAATTATTATCATTGGAAGAGAAGGTTACCTCAAAATCAACATAAATTGGTTTATGGAATTATTGCAGATCACAACAAAATAAGTCAACCAGTAGTGTCTAAGATGGACGAAGATGTTGTTGAGATAAATCAGCTGGTTACCTCCAGGAATAACAAGCCAACTCTATCAGTTATTTCAAAGGATAACAGGAATGGCATTGATTATTACAATGAGGTAACAAACAAAGTCGCCCCCAAAGACATCAGAGGTTCTCCTAACCCTTCTCAATTTAAATTCATTAAATTTGTTAAAGAGGTAAGTGTACGACTTGCCAAATAAGAAAGTAGGTAATGATTTCTAAGACCTATACTAAATGGTGTGTTCATTTATTATCTTAGAAACATTGCATGTTGATTCTCGGAGTCATATTTAGTTGAAGTTTATTACCATATTTCTATGATATGCTTATATTGAGTTTTGTTTATGTATTTGATTATATGAAACATGTTATATAATTTAAATTAATCATGACCTTGATAAAACTTGCATGGTGAATAAGGTTTATGAAAGCATGATAATTCTTTTCGATACCGTCTACATGATCTCTGAATATATATATGGTATATCAATTGGTGCTTATTTTTATTAGATTATTGATACTGTTGCACGTGGATATCCTTATAGACATTAAGTGTCTAGTAGTAGCGGAATTATTCGTCGCTACTTTTACCGCAAGTGTACGAGTCAAGTTTTAATAGAATATTGATGAGTACGGCTGTCGTATCCACAGGGATTGGATTAAATTGTCACTAGGTATCACGATTATCGTAACTGAACTTTATCTAGGCAATCAAATTTAGGGTTTTTATAGAAATATAAGACTAAACTAAAATAATAACTAATTAAACTACATTACTAATAATGAAGTTTATGGGAATATATTATCTAGGGATCAACTTCGTTCACTAATACGTGTTTGATTTAGTCTAGTTTACATTAACGGTATTCAAACTATCCGACAATCTAGGTATCGAAAACTCACTCACTACCTCTCCCGAGTGTAAAGTGAATGAATATGTGACTCGTGTCAACACTAATATCCCTATCTAGCATCTAAACAATCACATGAGTCTAGCGCCAACCTCACGGATTACACACTTTCTAATAATCTCCCGATTCATTAGATCATTGCATTGTGTTTAAACCCTAATCCGAATCCAGGGTTACCTCTCTTGAGTGTCAAATCTCGTATTCTCAAACCAACCACAATATCATAACAAGCATATAATGGAAGTAATAAAATGGTAAACACAATCAAATATGGATGAACAACCGTTAACAAAACATAGATTTATTCAAACAACATTTTCATGAATTACGTCAACTCCTAAATAATATAAATTTAGCTCATGGCCATACCACATATTCAACTACAAACAAGCTAAACATCATCAAAACAACCAACCAAAGCAAAGAAATAAATAGAGAAACAAGGGAGAATAGCCGTTATCTGAAGAATGGATGGTTCCACGTCTGTGATTTTCGCTCCAATCTTGTTTCCTCTTCTCAAATTTGTGTTCTTCTCAAGCTTGGTTGATCTTGGAGCTCTCAAAATGTCCCAAAAAATGTGGTCTATGGTGTTAGGAAAGATATGATCAAGTAGGAGTCCAAAATATCCTAAAATATCTAAGTTAGTTATTGCTTCATTGCTGCAGCGATGGGAAGCATTGCTACAGCGATAAAAAGTTAGTAGACTTCTGCCCTCCTATCGCTACAGCGGTGGTTGGGCAGAAGGTCCACTGACCCTTCACCACTACAGCGATGAAAAGCATCAGCGCAGCGATGGAGGGCTAGTGGCCCTTGGTTGCCGACGCTACAGCAATGAGGCTGTTGGTTGGCCTTTTTGCCACTTTGCTCACTTTTCAACCATTTCTCCACCGACGTCCTACCGATTTGCTCAATTTTAACCTTTTTTGTCATTTTTCGTCCCTAACACCTGATTTATGCCAAAACAAATAAAAATGAATTAAACCATATTAAAACATTACAATAACACTCGAAAACTACCAAAATCGACTTGGAAATATATAGATAAATTCAACCAATCAAATACCGACAAACTTGGAATTTTACTAGTCCTCAAGTAAAACACTCACACTAAAATAAACAAATACAACTAATTAATGAAGTTAAATACTAAACAACGAATAGAAACATAAACAAACTAAACATAACGATATGTGAGTTTTGAATTCAACTAATCAACCAAAACTTTTTCCCTCAACAACCCCCAATCACATCGAGTGCAAGAATAAAACCACACCATGTAATGTTCTAGAATTTCTATATTCAATAACGGTAAACGCCATTCTATATCCTACTCAAGTATGTGTGCAAAAATTAAATTATACAACCATCCAAATATTGGATTAGATTATCTACTAACAAAGCTCATGACTTAAACCAATAAGGCATAGGATTTCCATAAGCCAGACTCGGTTCCACTCTCCACTAATGTAGGCTTGGAAATTCAAAAAGATCAAAAGGACTTGGTTTCGTTTTTGGTAAATGGCCAAGGGTATGTCGAGAATAGGTAAACGTTGTAACTCCACGATACTCAAGGCACAACGCTTGGCATTCAATCACACTCGTAACCCCGAAGATAAATTCAAAACAACATTGAACAAATATTTAAGAACGTTGTACTCACTTGTCAAAAGAAACAAAAATAGAACTATATTTACATATGGTTTGCCTTTTTTTTTTTTTTTTTTTTTTCTTTTACAACCACACCCCCAAACTTATTTGATTTGTACAATTAAAGGGATATGGGAAAACGATAGAAAAATGACAAGTGAGTTCTCGAATATCGAACCAATATAAAGTTTGCTCAAAACCAAACTACTCACTTCAAGTAGCATATACAAATGCTCACTTGATTTTGATTCAAATTGTGCCTTACGTTTAGCAACAGTGGTTTGGAAAAATTTTAATTGGCTAGGGAATTTGCTACTTGTTCAAAATAGAAATGGCTTATAAGCTACGACAAGGTAACGAGGGATAAAAATATATAACATGGTAGGCTTCAAAGGCTCAAGTGATCAAAATGAATGGCTAAATCAAGTCTACTAAACTATGTCGCCTAGGATTTTGCCTCAAGTTTCCCCCAATCAAGTTCTAGAATCCCTAAAATTGTCATAAACGTACTACTGAATAATCAGCCTCTAATCAATTAAATAGTTATACATTGAGTCTACGTGCTCGAGCAAATTAGGATCTACAATAATTTTTACCAAAAACGAAATATCAAGCATACAGAACACACAAGCATGGGCATTACCCCTAACCACGATAAACAACTAGGGGATAATATCATCATCGGGTAATGGCCCAGAAGAACTACAAAACTTAACACACAAAAATAACAACTATCAACACATTTTTACTTACACAAGCATGTATGTAAACAATTTAACTTAAACTAACACAACTAGCAAAAAGATATCATACTAGAAACATACAAAACATAAACACCTGCCCCAAACTCAAAATGGGCAGTGTCCACAGCGACCCAACATCAAACTCAACCTTTGACCTATAGCATGATGACGAAAGGGGTTTTGAACATGTACCTAGGAGACAAGACAATCTCGCCTCTGATTGTAGTCGACAGAGATATATTGATTTATTTTGAAACTTGGGTTGCCTCCCAAGAAGTGCTTGGTTTAATATCCTCGGCTTGACACGGAGAAGGGCTCGTCAAAGAGTGGCTTCCGCCCATAGTATGTGTCATATAATAACATACGGGTCTAGATTCAGAACTCCCTGAAGCTTGGAGAGATTTGGCATTGATTGGCACGTACTCCCAACTTGACTTGACTCTGTCCCATGTACTTGGGAAGCTTGAACAAACGGAGTTAAAGGTGGTTGTACGCGTGAGGATTCACAACCATCGTCCTCGCGGTATTGACTACTCGCAAGTATACAAGGTCTAGTTTTAATAAAATAGATCTTGTAAGATCGGATATCATTCCACTGGGAAAGACGTGTAATTCGGTTGAGTATTGTGATTTAAATAGTTTCATATTATCTCGACTAATCAAATTTTGTTTGTTTTACATTTAATATATTAAGATAAACGACAACTATTAGGTTAGTTCTAATTACACTAATTACTTAGGTATTGATTTCTTTCACATAATGCATAATCGAAGTCATTAAGTTAGCTATAATGGTTTTCTATCTATCCCGACAATCTTTGTATCAATAACTCCTCCGCTACCTCTCCTGAGTGTAAGACGGGGGATTACACGACTTCGTGTCAATGAAGAAGTCCCATTCGATGCCTTTACGACCCTAGGTCGCGTGAGTCTTTAGCCTACGTCATGGATTGCATACGTTCTAACGCCCTCCCGGGTCGTTAGAACGTCACGTTGTATTTACCCTAGTCCGAATCCAAGGTTACTTCTCCCGAGTGTCAAAACCCATATTCTCGGTTTATCAATACAAGAATAATATCAAAAATAATGTAAACACAATCGGATTTAGATAAACAACACATTAAAGTAACATTAATTCATTCAACTTAACAATTACATGATTTCAACTACACCTAAGTAACATTTAACTAATACTATAAGATCTTAGCCATATACCATACAAAATAAGAGGGATTCAACATTCTTAGATATGAAAAAGTGATTACAAAGATAAAAACAAGATAAAAACAAGAGAGAAACAAGATAAAAATAGATATTTTAGCCTATTCTGCAAATTCCGCCTAGGCCGTAGAATCTTTGCCAAAGCGGAGTTTAAGTCGGTTAGAATTCTGCCTAGGCGATGGTTTCTTCGCCTAGGAGGAGGACTAACTTCTTGGTCCTCTTTCATTCTTACAGAATTCCACCTAGGCGATGGAAACTTCGCCTAACCGGATTTACAGCAGTTCAGCACTTCTAGCGTTCTGACGAAATCCGCCTAGGCGATGGAAACTTCGCCTAGGTGGATTTCAATACTTCAACCCTTGCAACCTTCTGATGGATTTCCGCCTAGGCGGTGGAAACTTCGCCTAGGTGGATTTCAACTTTTCAGCATTCGCAACTTTCTGATGAATTTCTTGCCTAGGCAATGGAAACTTCGCCTAGGCGGAATTGCGCTGTTATTTGAAATCTCATTTTTTCATCTTTTTGGCTACCCTTTTCTCCACCTATTCGCTCGGTTTGCCGATTGTTTACGTCCCTACTCCTGACTAATAAAAACAGCAAAAAAGATATTCAAACTTCAATAAAATACTCGAAAACTGGCAAATTCGGTTTAGAATTAGATAGGTATTTTACACCTATCAAATACCCCCAAACTTGGAATTTTGCTAGTCCTCGAGCAAAACACCGCAGTGCTAAATAATACTAACTACACTAATTAGCTAAATTCTAAACTACAAATAAGTAATCATTAACAAATAAGAAGTACACACCTGTGAGATTTAAGTTCAGTCAAAGAAACCATGCTATTCTTCCCTCAACAACCTGTAATCAGATTCGGTTAAGGAATAACACACCACGTGGTGTTCCAGAATTTCAACACTCAATATTAGTTAAAATCATTTTAGATCCAATTGAAATGTGTGTGTGTAAGAACTTGGATATATAACTAATCAAACACCGGATTGGATTATTCAATGAATAAGGCCATGACTTAAACTTGTTAAAACATTCAAGAAAGACATATGCTTGACTGGGCTCAACTATCCACTAATGTAGGTTCGGACATTCACCGATATCAATAGGGCTTGATTTAGCTTTGGAGAACGGCCAAAGGTATTGTAGAAATAAAAACTCGTTATAATTTTAACGATACCCGAGGTACAAACGCTTGTCACTAAATCTCTCTCATGACCCCCTTATCTTTCAAGATATTACCCTGAACAAGATTTAGTAAACTTGTATTCACTTGTCACAACAACCGAAATTAAACACTATATTCACATAGTTGTGTTTTGTTCTCTTTTTATTTTATTTTATTTTTTATTTTTTATTTTTTTACACACACACCCCCAAACTTATTCAATTTTGTACAATTTTAGGGGCATGTAAATACAACTAAAAGATTGACAAGTGAATACTCTTATACTTAACCAAAAACATAATCTAATGCTATTTTTTTTACTCAATTTTCACTTTTATTCCTAGTGACAATGGTTCTGAAAGATTTACTTGGTTAAAGTATAGAAACAACATCAGAAGGGAAAATTTTATGTTTTCGACAGGAGAACGAGAGAATAACTTTTCAGGTTAGTTTCAAACGGTTCAAGCGATAAAAATGAAGGCCTATATCATGCCTCTGGAATTACCTTACCTATAATTTCACCTCAAGTCTCCCCTAGTTAGGTTCTAGATTCCTCATTTCTGTCATGAACTTATTACTGAATAATCGACGTCAAATCGTTCAACTGGTTATACAATGAGTTTATGCGATCGTGCGATTTAGGATCAAAATAATTTTCACCTAATCGAAATGCTAAGCACACAAAATACACGTGAATAGCATTACTCTCGACCTCAATATGCAATTTAGGGGGTAATTTTCATCATTGGGACATAGTTCGGACGAACTCAAAAACTCAGCATGCACGTACAACTATATTCATTAACATATCTACTCTAATTATACACACTAACATTACTTATGCTAATGATCCTTACACATGCATAGCTAAACATTACACATGCATAACAAAAAGAATTTCAAAATTTACAAAAATTTAACATTAATATCATTATAAACAAAAATTTGTACACAAAAAGAATTTTGTCCCTTTTACATCAAAAAATTTGTCATCCTTCATATCCCCCCCCCCCCCCCCAAAAAAAAACAAAAACTACATGCTTGCATATCATATACCTCCAAACTTAAATGAGGCAGTGTCCTCACTGCCTAAGCAGCGAACCCAATAGCAGAACAGAAATATACGTATTGAAAACTGGGGCAGACACATACCTAAGAGGGAAGACATACAAGTCTAACCTCCTATCGTTCGTTATGGAGGAGATGGCGGTGGCGGCTCATTAGTCTCGGAAGGCGGCACGGGTGTATAACACGCTATGTCAATTCTGAGATGTTCGAATAAAACTCTTTGGTTTTGATCTTGTTGCCGGATGTAGGTATTCATGTAGTTCTCCATCCGAGCAAAATTAGCTTGAAGCTGGCTCATATCAGACTGGAGACTATGGACATCTCGTGAAAGTTGGATGAGCTGGCCACGGGGGATTGTGGGTGTCAGTGGCCCCGAAAGGCCAGCTTCTTCCTCTTCCTGACCCTCTTCTCCTTCACCTGGTCTACTTTTCCATAACTTGTTAATCATTGAAATATCGAGTGGCTTTATAGGTGGAAAGGGGCTTGTAGACGTGATACGAACTCCAGCTCATTGAAAGAAAGCGGTGAGGAATGAGGAAAAGGAAGGCCACCCTTCGTCGTCCTGGCATTATGAATTATTGAAGAATAAATGTGCCAACCGACGTTGACGGGCATCCCTCTATCAATGGCGTATAGCATAAACACTCGCTCCTTGGAAACATCGGACACATGGGTGGTAGGGAGAAGATTGGCGCAGATAAATTAATGCCAAATCTTGGGGATCGGTTTCAGAAATCACGACTTGAAGATTGCCTGACCCTGCCATGTGTTCTTCCACTGGGCGTTTCTCGTCGTCAGGGTCTAAATCACCGTACTCATTGTCGGTGTAGCGGCATCGAATAAATCTCTGGAGGCTTTCGGACCCGTCAATCCAAGTAATTCGTTGAAATGGTCCGTACTGAACAAAACTGGGATGTTCTGGACCCTTATCTGAAATCCCGTGGCCTCAGTAATGTTCGCATAGAACTTGCGTACGAGGGCCAACTCCCCTGGTAGGGGTGAAGCACAGAATTGTTCCTATCTTCTTTGTTGAATGACGGTCTTGAATTCTTCAGGGAGATCATGCAGAGGTCCGAAACTTTCATGATTTGTGTAATGGTCCTCAGCCTGCTTGTAGACAAATTTGAGAGAGTTGTAATCCTAGGCAGCCGGAGGTTCCTCTGTTCGTGGTTGCTTGGCTACACGGCGCTTTGCCATTTTGCCTGTAAATCACAATCACAATACCAACCACAATAATAACAATAGAACACGCAATTCACACCCTTTTCAACGAACACACAATGCCCTATTTTATCCAACATATGTCAACCAACGCCAAACAATACAAATTTCACAAGATATCCCACCAACCAAACCCAAATCACATTTTTTTCCCAATGTAATGTAAAATAAATGATTCACATTTTATATATATCCAAAAACATGATAGGGTTTATCATTAATCATTCCTAAATCCCAAATAGCATGAAAACCGCAATCTAAGGTTTAAAGGGGTTTAGGGTTCTAACCAAATCTAATGATTTTTGCAATAAATGAGCAAATGGAGCAAATATTTCAACAACTAAATGAAAAATAGGATCATTGACACTTACTTGTTGAAACATTTTGATCAAATCACTGGAGGATGGCAATCTCACACTGTTTCACCGTTTAAACCCTAATATTCGAGAATGGAAAGAGGAATTCCACGTTTTGACGAAGATTCTTGGTGAAAATCCAAGTTTTTAGCAATGTAGGATGAATATTTAACAGGAGGAATGGATTTTGAGATGGTGAAGCTGAGAGGTTTCTTGAAATTTTTAGGAGGGAAGTGCCGTTTGCGAAGAGGACTGCTACGTTTTAAAACAGGGCTCGCGTGAATTCGCCTAGGCGAAGTTGCACCTTTTTCTTTTTAAAAACCTTCTGGCGTTAATTCACCTAGGCGGTGGTTTTTCTGCCTGGGCGAATTTATACCAGTGTGAAACCCCTGATTCCGTTGTAAATCCGCTTAGGCGGTGGGTTTTTCGCCTAGGCTAATTTACGCCAGTGTAAGAATTCAGCTTTTCTTCATTTTTCCACCTAAGTGGTGGTTTTACCGGCTGGGCGAATTTACGGCAGTGTAGAAATTCAAACTTTTTCTTCCTATTCCCGCCTAGGCGGTGGTTTTTCCGCCTAGGCGAATTTACGCCAGTATATTTTCTCAGCCTTTTATCCAATTTTCGCCTAGGCAGTGGTTTTACCACCTAGGAAAATTTATGCCAGTGAGGACTTTGGCTGGATTCCTACAGGTTTTCACATTTTTGCTCTACACCTCTTACTTCCTCTTCGTTCCTCAAACGATTTGCAGCATGCAAATCAATCCTAAATGTCTAGCCTCATCAATTCACCACAAAAAAAAAAAAAAAAATATTACGAGATCAATACGATCTCCAAAAAGTAATTTATACAAAAATTGGGAATGTTCGTTACCCTCGATGACATATCAAAAGATGTTGCTTGGTTTTACGTCCCTAGCATGGACGTTTATGAATTCTGGCTCTATCCTTCAACGAGGGAGGTGTTCTCCACAACTCGCTCTTCATTCTTGAAGTAGTTCTTGATCCATCCTCGTTGACTCGGAAAGTTCATCCATCTTCGCCTTCTAGCTCAATAGCACTAAGGGAAATTTGCTTGAGCATTTTTCACCAAAATCCCTCATAGATAAGGTATTTTGGATATAATGCTTTGTTGGATCATGATTCATAGTATTGAAGTTGGCTTCTTCTCTCTCTCCTTATCCTTTTCAACATATGCTCAATCTCGGGATCAAGAGCCAAGAATTCCAAACTCCTTCTTCATTATATGTACTGTTTGATCACATCTCTTGAAACAAATTAAACAAATAATTTAAAAGAAAATAAAAGAAAAGAATTGCCAGGATTAATATTCAACCACTTGGTCACAATATCAATCCAATTAAAAAGCACCTTGCCATTCCCCGGCAACGGCGCTAAAAATTTGTACGCTCGAGGATTCACAACCATCATCCTCGCGGTATTGACTACTCGCAAGTATACGAGATCTAGTTTTAATATAATGGATTTTGTAAGATCGGATATCGTTCCACTGGGAAAGACGTGTAATTCGGTTGAGTATTGTGATTTAAATAGTTTCATATTATCTCGTTGAAAAAAATGCAATAGCACTTGTTGATGAGACATCTTCAAGTACCTCGCAAGATAAATAAAACTAAAAATTAAAATTAAAAATAAAATAAATGCCTAAATTAAAATCAAGTTACTTTTTCACAATATCAACAACAATCTAAAAACCAATCCCCAGCAACGGCGCTAAAAATAACAGAATTATTCGTCACTACTTTTACCGCAAGTGTACGGGTCAAGTTTTAATAGAATAATGATGAGTAGGGTTGTCGTATCCATAGGGATTGGATTAAATTATCACTAAGTACCGTGACTATCGTAACCGAACTTTATCTAAACAATCAAATTTAGGGTTTTTATAGAAATATAAGACTAAACTAAAATAATAACTAATTAAACTACATAACTAATAATAACGTTTATGAGAATATATTATCTAGGGATTAACTTTGTTCACTAATACGTGTTTGATTTAGTCTAGTTTACATTAACGGTATTCAAACTATCTGACAATCTAGGTATCGAAAACTCATTCACTACCTCTCCCGAGTGTGAATGAATATGCGACTCGTGTCAACATGATATCCCTATCTAGAGTCTAAACAATCACATAAGTCTCACACCAACCTCACAGATTGCACACTTTCTAATAATCTCCTGATTCATTAGATCGTCGCATTGTGTTTAAACCCTAGTCCAAATCCGGGGTTACTTCTCCCAAGTGTCAAACCCCATATTATCAAACCAACCACAATATAATAACAAGCATATAATGGAAGTAATAAAACGGTAAACAGAATCGAATATGGATGAACAACCGTCAACAAAACATAGATTTATTCAAACAAATAATATATGTTTTCATGATTTACATCAACCCCTAAATAATATATGTTTAGCTCATGGACATAACCACATGTTCAACTATAAATAAGCTAAATATCATCAAAACAACCAAGCAAAGCTAAGAAATAAAGAGATAAATAAGGGAGAATAGCTGTTATCTGAAGAATGGATGGTTCTACGTACGTGATTTTCTCTCCGATCTTGTTTTCTATTATCAAATTTGTGTTCTCCTCAAGCTTGGTTGATCTTGGAGATCTCAAAATGTCCCCAAAAATGTGGTCTATGGTGTTGGGAAAGAGGTGATCAAGTAGGAGTCCAAAATATCTAAAACTATCTAAGCTAGTTGTTGCTTCATCATTGCTGTGATGGGAAGCATCGCTGCAGCGATAAGAAGTCAGTAGGCTTCTGCCCTTTCATCGCTGCAATAATGGTTTAGCAGAAAGTCCACTGACCCTTCACCACTGCCGCGATTAAGGGTATCACTGTAGCGATGGAGGGCCAGTGGCTCTGGGTTGCTGGCGCTGCAACGATGAGGCTATTGGTTGGCCTTTTTGCCACTTTGCTTACTTTTCAACCGTTTCTCTACGGACGTCCTACCAATTTGCTCGATTTTCAACCGTTTTCGTCCTTTTTCGTCCTTAACACCTTATTGATACCAAAACAAATAAAAATGAATTAAAACATATTAAAACATTACAATAACACTCGAAAACTACCAAAATCGGCTTGGAAATGTATAGATAAATTCAACCTATCATTTAGCATACATCTAATGTATTCTATTTTTTAAATGATTATTATTCTAGAAGGGAGATGAAATTTTATGAGATAAATATGCACGTATGCTTGTTTAAAGTATGCATTAGATTTATGTTGATAGTTTCATAAATTATCGTTGAGATGTGCTTCCTGCCCTAGTGCGTTAACGATTACATATTTTTTTATTATATCTAAAGAAAATATATTAATTGGTATCATGAAATAAAGCAAGATCAGTTGTGCTGGGTTATAATCAAGATAAGAGAATTGATTATGATGAGACATATGCACCTGGTGCTAGACTACAAGCTATTAGAATGTTTCTTGCATTTGCAACTTCACGTAATTTTAAAATATATCAAATGGATGTAAAACGTGTATTTTTTAATGGTTTTCTATCAGAGAATGTTTATATCGAACAATCACCAGAGTTTTAAAGTGATAAACTACCCGATCATGTGTTTAAACTTCGAAAGGCTTTGTATGAACTCAAACAAGCTCCCCGAGCTTGGTATGAGAGACTTAACTGATATTTGATCGAAAATAGTTTTCGATGGGGTCTTAGCGATATTTATTTGTTTATTAATAAAACCAACTCTAATATCCTATTCTTACAGATATACGTTGATGATATTATATTCGGTTGTACTAATGAGGATTTTTTTAAGTGTTTGCCAAAAATATGCAGGTTGAATTTGAAATGTGTATAATAGAAGAGTTAACCTTCTTTCCTGGGTTGAAAATCAAGCAAACCAAAGAAGGAATTTTAATTAATCAATCCAAGTACATAAAAGAGTTATTGAAAAAGTATGGCTTGGAGGCGCTTAAGAGTACAAAACTCCCATGACAACAGCTACAAAAATAGAGAAAGACAATATGGGCAAAAACATCAATAAGAAAATGAATTGAGGTATGATTGGAAGCTTGTTGTATATTTTACTTCTAGTAGACCTCACATAATGTTTAGTGTATGCTTGTGTGTGAGATTTTAGTCTTGTCCAAAAAAATCGCATCAAACAGCTGTCAAGCGAATCTTTCGTTATTTGAAAGGGACAAGTGATCTAGGATTACGGTATCTTAGGGGAGTGACTTTAAGTTAATTAGTTACTCCTACATTGATTTTTCCAAAGTCGAGCGTAAAAACACAAGCGGGTCAAGTCACTTTTTAGGACATACTTTGGTTTTTTGGTCTAGCAAAAAATAGAATTTGATTGCCTTATCTACGACTGAGGCAGAGTATATGAAAGCTGGTAATTGTTGAGCTCAAATTATGTATATTAAGCAATAATTACATGATTTTGGAATATGTATGGAGGAGATCCACATTTATTGTGATAATATAAGTGTTATATGCTTAATTAAGAATCCGACACAGCACTCATGGACAAAGCACATAGAGATTAAACATCATTTTATTCGTGGTCACATTCAGAAAATGGATGTAACTATTGAATATGTCGATACGTCCAATCAGTTTACCGATATTTTACCAAACTTCTAGCTGAAGATCAAATCGTGAAAATTATTCGAGGTTTAGATATGGCTAGGTATAATGAAGTATGCCTAGAGTATTGTTTTTTGTTCTCGCCCCCACTTTTTACGATGACCAAGGGGGAGAAATTGATGTTGAAAGAGTACTTGATGTTTAGGATTTGTTCGCCTAAGCATTGCGTTGATTAAAGGGGGAAGTTTTTCTATTAAGTTTTTTGAGCCGATATTGAATATATTTATTATTGTTTAATTATGTTTTCATGATTGTGCTTAAATGAGTTTAGATACCCATCCTTGGATTTAGGGGAGCGTGGTTACATTATATTTTGAAAAAATATCAAAATTAATTGTTATCATAAAAAAATGGAGATTGTTGAATTCAAGATTTTTATGAACAATTAAGTATTGATATTTTTTGTGAAACTAATGATTTTATCAAGTGTTTCAGATTTATAGTTTCATGCATTTCATTGAGAAGAACATATGATGAAGAAAATATAAAAGGTGCAAGATGGACATGATGAAGACGTGAAGAGTTTTGAAGACGCTGAAAAAAATAGATAAAAACAACTATTTACTTATATACTCTTAATGCAACCCGAATTAGAATTACTCATGACACTTAAAATGAGTTAATTATGTGTGTGTCATGATAAGAAGTAATAAGTTTAAGATCCTAAAATGAGATATTGTATATGCTCCTTATGTGAAATGATTTTGATAATTGACCAAATTGAAAATTGTGTTTTAAAGTATAAAAAGTTTTGTTTTCAAGTTAATTCGGTTAATTGAGAAAAGCAATCGGTCGACTAATTGAAACAGTGAGTTTTCGGAGATAAAATAAAATCCTATTGATCTAGTCGGTCAACCGAGAAAAGCAATCGGCTAACTATTTGAAACAATGTCTAAAATGGATGAGGAAGTAAGCACTCTGATTAATTCGGTCAACTGACTAGTTAGGGTCGGTCAACCAAATGGTTCAGTGGATGAAGTGGGTGAAAAATGGAAAAATCCACTAATCTAATTAGTCAACTGACTAGTTTGGTCGGTTAACCAACTGCTACAGTGAAATCAACAACTATTTTTGTTGTTTTGGTCAAATCTATCCGTTTTTTATTATTCCAAGAGATATTTTTAGGGGATTTGAATGCAGTTCAATTATGTACAACCTATTATGTGATCCCTATTTATATGGTCCATATATTCTGAGATTCTCTTAATTTAAATGATTTAGTATTTTCTAGTCCTGTGGTTTTAAATTGGAAATAATTTTATGGACTTGAATGAGAGTTTTAAAGAGTATTTTTAAGTGTAACATACCTATAATGAAATGTGATGTTATATGGGGTCTTAGAATGTTATTTTATGACATATATTTAAAAAACTAGCCATTAGAGGACTAGTTCTAGGTCTATTTAATAAGACCTATGGATTATGTTTTGACATCAAGAACATCAGTTTGAGATTTTATAAGAGTGAGATTTATGTTGAGATTTCTATGAAGATTTGTTATAAATTCTTGATCTAAAGCACTTGTTATTTGGCATCACCGATTTGAGTTCTATTTGTTATATTATCATTGCCTTCGTGTTTTCCCAGTGAGATCTATCCAAGCTCTATTAATTTACTTTGAAGTTTTGTTTCTCTTGATTGCTTGGTATAGGATTGTTAGAAAAATCATTTTGAACGTAAAAGCCTTAAATTCTTTTTTAAACAATTTCTACCTAATTATCTGAGTATGTGCTAAATTTGTGCTACCCACTTTATTTATTAATCAAATTTAAATTGCCTCACATCGTATCTATCACGTAGTAATTATTCAGAACATTAGTCGAGTATATTCGTATTGACGTGGTAAAATCTCCTTATGAAAAAAAACTTATATTTTTTTGTATTTGTGAGTTTGGGTGGATTAGACACGTTTAGGATGGTGTTTAGTCAAGGTAGCTAGGTTTCGATCTTTTTCCTGTGAAAAAAAATAAATTAAGATTTGATATTTGTCCTGGTAAAAATGTTGTTATTCTTTTCCCTTGAAAAGAATTAGATTTTGATTCATCCTGCAATTGAATTGTTTTTTAAGTGATTTGTAAATGTTCATCCTTTATTATGAAAAGGATAAGTGAGAGAGTGTTAGGTTTATCTTTAACTTAGTAAAAAGATAGGGTTCATTCTTGGCTTGTGAAAAGGATAAATTGTAAAGATTGATTTTGTACCTTCAAAATAATCATGAATTGTAAGGGTTTGAATCTTGCCTGGTAAAGGAATCAAGGGGTTAGTGGATTGCGAATTTCCGTGGAGCTCAGGGGATTGGACGTAGGCAAGATTAGCTTGACTTAGTGGATTACGAATCTCCATAGAGCTTGGAGGATTGGACGTAGGTAAGATTAGATTTGGCCGAGCCAGGATAAATTCTTGTGTGTTGTATAGATTTATTATTCATGTTGTGTTTGGGTGTGCACTTAATATTAAACACATATCCACTACGTATAAGGACAATAATTGGTTTAGAAAAATTAATTAATTGTGTTTAAGTGTTTAATTGTTAAATTGTTAAATTTTTATAACTATCCAATTCACCCTCCTCTTGGTTAGCTCTTTGGGCCAATACGGTTGATCTTTGATCAACAAATATGCAAGGAATGTGCAATTAGTGATTTTATTATTGAATAGTATCCATATCTTTTGGACCTCAAATCTTATGATTCCCAAGAAAGTTTTGTTGATGATCAAATAACATCTTAGGAATTATATTTGGTCTGGTCCTGGGACACTTTTTATCTACCCAAAAAAAAGGGGTTCTTGGAGTGTAAAGTGCAACTGTGTGGTATAAATGTTGCTCAGGCATATCTTGGTCGTGCTTTTGGGGAACAAAGTTTCTTTGTGGGATTCTTGGGTTCACGCAAATTATTTAAAAGATAAAAATATTCAGTATACCAAGATTCCTCAAAATTATTCGTGAAATTAATGTAAACTCTTAAATCTTAGAGAAAAGCTTCTTATATCTTTTGATGTAGGAAATGAAAAAAATACTTTTATGTTGCAAGATAATTGGTTTGGATAAATCTCTTTCAGACTTTTTTGGGACCTAGATTGTTTATAACCTTAATCTTCCTCTAAATACAAAGGTTAGTGATCTGGTGGATGACGGGGATTGTTGTTATCTTTGTGCAACTTCCTTAAGCATTCATACTATAAAATCTGAGACGGATACCATTCATCCTAATGTCCCTAGAAAGGACACTATTTTATGGAAGCCAAATCACTGCAAGGGATTTAACTCTAGTTCAACATGGGATACATGTAGAAACAAAATGGTCCTAATACCTTGGTGTAATTTAATCTGTTTTGGTTAGAATATGCCTAGGCATGTATTTATTCTTTGGTTAGTTATTAATGGAAAGTTTCAAACAAAGGATAGAGTTGCTCAATTCAAAACTAATGTTAATAGAGATTATATCCTTTACAATACTGAGGATCAGACCCATGAACACTTGTTTTTCAAGTGTTTGTATACCATGCAAGTGTGGAATCTTTACAAAAAAGTTGGGTATTTATAATGGTCTGGGGTTGAGTTGGTATAATTTTGTTGAGTGGGCTACTGTGAAGTGAAAAAACAATTTTGATTAACAACTTGAGGTACAATATCACCTAGGTTGTCATGGTTTATTATGTTTGGAAAGAGAGAAATCAAAGAGTGTTTACTCGAAATAACATAAGTGCGGATTCCTTGTAAGACCTAATTTTTGGTTATTCATATTTTTGGTTTCATTTTATAACATTCGAAAAATATTTGGGTTTAATGTGTTATTTTAAATTTTACTATTAAAATTTAGGGGTCAATTATTATTTTTAAAATATTAATTTTAAATTTTGGGCTTAAATGATATTTTAAAAATATTTGTGGGAGATTAATGTAATTTAATCAAAAGAATCCCAATTTGAGTCAGTTCAATTGGATAAAGATCAAATAAAGGAAAAAAACAAAAAGAAGAAGAAGGAGCAAAGACAGTGAACCACAAATATCTATCTATCTATCTATCTATATATATATTGAATTGGGTTTTGACAAATATTTCGTTAATTAATTCTATTCAATTTAAACTAAGTGCTTATGTGTCTGTGTGAAATGGATATTCAATCAAAACAATAATCACAAACACAAATATAAGTGAAAAAAATAAAGAGTAGAATTAGAGAGATTGACACCGATATTTATCGTGGTTCTGTAAATACTCTTTACCTAGTCCACTCCCCCAAGCTCCTTCAAGGATTTCACTATATTTGATCTTCTTACGGGTGAAGACCAAACCGTCTATTTTCGTCGCTTGAGAAGTTCGTATCCCAAGACTTTACAATCTAGAGTGAATATGTTCTGCTCACAAATCTCTCTTTTTTAGCAAACCCTTACTCAAAATTTATAATCAAAATGCTCACCATCTCACAAAGTAGAGTTTCAACACTCACAAAATATAGAACTCAAGAATCTAAGTGTGTGAAGCAAATACAACAATCACTCAAGAAAATAAATCAAGAAAGAAAAGAAGTGTTGTTGCATAGATTTTTGCTTAGAAGCTTTTGGTAGTATCTCTTTGGTCTTTATAACTCAAGTTGAATAAATGATACTTGGTGAGTTGGATCTCTTAGTTGAATCTTCCAGTAATGTTTTTTCTTATATATATGTAGAGAACATATGGAGGATATCTCAACTGAAGAGCTTGAGAGGAACATGATCGTTTGAGCTTCTCTTCAAATTGTCAAGACAAAAATACAAGGCTCATCTCCAATAGCTCTAGGATAGTCTTGATACCAATTAATTTTCACAATAATTAATTGAACCACAATTTCAACAAGTTGCACAAATCATGGATACAATGAATACAATAATAGTTTTTCAAATAATCACATGTATTCAAATTTAACTGTTGACAAATTCCCATGATTCCATGAAGAAAACATGTGAACATGATATGGTGGATTCAACACTCAATAAATGTGTAGAAAGGTTGTTTGAATTTATATCAAGACATGATCATTAAATCAAGGAGGAGGTAAGTGAACAATTAAATGGGAGACAATCAAATTAAATTATCAAACCCCACCTATAAAGTAAACCATTATTTATTTAAAGGTGTTTCCATTAATTAGTCTTGACAAATACATACTTTATAATTGTATACATACATGATTATGAATTTGAGTATTCATATACTTAATGTATAATGTATATTATACATTTATACAATACATTTGAGCACATACAAGTGTTTCAAGAGATTGAACACTTAGAATACATTTCACATGAAGAAAACAGAATTTTTAGAGTCTTTGAACCAATTTGTCATTAATCTTAGTTATAATAATAAACATGTAAATTGGTCATGCATATATCATGTAGACATGTTAAACTAATATACCATAATATGATTTAAATGTTCCAAACAAAATTTGATATGCAAATCCAAGTTAGAGTTCATGACAAAATTCTGCAAATTGTGTTCTTAATAGATTCAAAATATTTTGATCAATTATACTTCAATTCAATATGTTTTTAATCAAATTGAATAATGATGACAAGTTAAATAATCATTATAATGTATAGGAATCACCATACAACAATTAGAACAAGCATACGACGCCAAAACGAAAAGCTGAAAACAGAGCAGGAGAGAGAAAGCATTCTTCTCAGAAGTAGTCAACTACATCCAGCATACTACTTATGCTGCAATTCCAACGACATTCCGTTTTCGTCCGTTTCGGATTTTTTGTCTCAATTTATGACTGTTTATCATTCTAAACACTTTTAAAATATGTAACAAGTATATTCATGATGTTTTGATGATCCAAAAACATAATATACCTTATGATCATGTTAAGAACGTAAATTTTCAATTTCGCATAATTATAATCGATAGGTGATTTTTCCGTTTTAGCATGTAATCATCAAACACATACTTCACATTGTGATATTTAAGCATATTGGACATGTAAAGATTAGTATATCACAATTTTATACACAAACAGTGTGTGTGTATATATGTACGTCCTATAGAGTTTCGAGTTCAATATCTCACAAATATTGTCGAAATGAAAAATTGCTCTTATTTTAAATCATACCTTTCGACTTGAATTCACTTCCATGATATGTTTTGGTGATACTCGGATAATTTATACTCAAAATCATTGTTAGTTCATTTAAAATGTCAAATGTGATGTCATCGTCAAAATCAAATTTATCTGAGGATCCTATGATTGAAACATCTTAGGCTAACAAAACTTCTATTTTTCTATATTTTCATATATATGTATGTAAAAATATAATTAAAAAGAAATATAAGTGAATTTATTATATGTATATACAATTCTATATAGATGGCTAAGTATGTGTGCGGTATGTGAGTTTATGTGTAGTATGTGTGTGTGTACTAGATTTATAAATTTAAATAAAAATAATCAAATTGTGATTAAAACAAAATTATAGTAAAAATTATAAACTTTATTAAAATGATATTTTTAGTTTCTTGTTGACTAATAAATATTATTAATAATTGATTAATATTTTTTTCTATAGATTAATATTGTAGTTGTTATAATATTTTTGTACAGTTAATATTGACTTAAGAAATAGGGCGTTTAATAAGTTTTGTATAATTTGGGAATGGGAAGAATTGCATTTTAGTATCACATGTTGCATTTCATATAAGATTATTTAGTTAAATTCATAGTTTAGGCCTTATCGTTGTTAGGTTCATAGGTGAGGCTGATCCCTTCAGTGTTGCAGAGGTAGCAAAGTAGCAGTGCGATTATTGATGTGAGTATATTGTCTTCTATGTAAATTGTCAAATTATATTTTCATACTAAAAAGTAAAAGGAAAAAGTTTATTAAAATTAATTATTTTATAACGTTAAATGGATCGAGAAAATTTTAAACGTGGAAAATTATTTTTATTTATTATATTACTCTGCCATAGTGTGATCTTGATAGGAGAACATGTCCTGCAAGATGTTGTTGGTCTAACAGAAGGGCATGTCTTGTTGGACGTTGCTATGTTATGACCTAACAGGAGAGTAAATCCTACAGGTGGTGGTTGTTGTTGTTGACGATGATGATTATCATCATGATATGGTGGTTTATAGCACGTGTTGGCTCCTACCATTAGAGATATTAAATGGCTCTGACACTTATGAAAACCTTAGATTGCACAGTATGTGTTTTGGGTATTTTATTATGTAAAAGTGATTTGATTAATTGATTTATATTCTGTTGCTATATCATCAAGATTTTGTTATTGCTCGTTATGCGGTTATATTTATATTCTGAAAAGTGGTGTTCGATAAATATAATTGATCCATAAATTGTTTTGATGTTATGAAAATTGTACACCAATAAAATATTTTGTCTTAGGTACTTCAACTAGAGACGGGTCCACTACTGGTGTTAGTTAGAATCAGGGAGTGGTGTCATTTTTTTTAGACTGTTAACACAACCATTGGAAGTGAGGGTTTGGATTTTCTGTAGTTTGTTGGTAATAATCGGTTATGTATATAATCATTGAATTTTAAGTTAGCAAAATATATTATTATTCTTATCATAGTAGCATAACGGAAGCATGGTAATGTAGTGATTTATCTTTTGCTTTTATTTTTTCGTAAAAATAAAAAGGGAGAAATCGAATGTCGGCCCTAGGAAACCAGGTCATTACATTCCTTGTAGAGGTCAGATATTAATTACGAATATATGCATATTTATAACTTGTAAATTAAGAAAAGACCATGGACTTCGCTTACAGATGGATGTTTGTTTGAAGTTGTACTTCATGTTTTATTTTTTGTTGTCATTTCTTTTTTTGTGGGTTTACCCTTTTGTTTTTGGATGTAGGGACTTGGATGGGGTTAATACCATTGACACCCCCTTACCTATTTTAAAGTTCCAATGACACTCCATCATGTATGGAAATTACCATGGGAACCCCTTCACGGGAAAAAAAAAAAGAGGCAAAATTACTTTTTTACCCTCAAGTTTATCTTTATAAAATCTTATCACAGAAATTTACTATTTGTCCTTCAAAAAAACTAAACTAATATTCCTTTTTTTTTTTTTTTTTTTTTTATCTTTTATCTTTTTTCTTCTTCTTCATTCATTTTTATGTTCATCTTCAACTTCAATTTCAACCTCAAGCGTTTATCTTCTACTGCTAATCACCACTGAACTGCCGGCACACTACCACTAAACCTGTGGCACATCACAATCGTTGATTTCCCTTCCTCTCTCTTTTCATTTTCTCAAAAACCCATATATTATTTCTAGAAAACAAATCATCCAACTACCACGAGAGAGAAGAGTGCAGAAAAAACAGTGACCACCATGCCAACCGCCACACGACTCCATTCAAACACCACCTTCAATCAAGAAAAAAATAAAATTAAACCAAAACTTGACAAATATGAAGAAAAAAAAGGATCAAATAAAACCAAATTCAACAACCCCTTTTTTGAATGTTCTTAAGCATCGTTCTACTACCCAGTTTCAATTTCGTTCTCAATCAGGAATTTTCAACGAAATACCTGTTACAATTAGAAATTTCAATCCCTAATTTGAAAAAAGAACACACTATTTTGAAATAAATTCAAGTTATTTTCATAGTTAATAAGACCTTCTGATTAACGTTTGTTCTATTAAAAATTTCTTCCTAGGTGTAGGATCCGACACTTTCAAGCTTGAATCAACCTCCAATTTCCTATTCACCTCCAGTTTATTTGATTATTTCTAATCCGAGCATGATTTGTTGGTCAGAGCTTCCAACGATTTTTGGTAGCAGTGGTTAAGGACCAAAATTGCAAATTTAAGTTATGAGAAATTCATATCTGGGATTTGAAGATTAAGGGTGGATGTTGGGCGACGATGGTTCTGTGAGTTCGCTTCAGTTCAGTAAGCGGCAATGGAGATAACAGATTTGGGTTTCGAACTAGGGACAATATTGGTGGTCATGGGTGGCTATGGTGGGTTTGATGGTGTGGGTATTAGATCTATGGGTTAATACCATTTACACCCCCTCAATTCTTTTAAAATTTTACATACATGCCCTTAACTTCCTAAATTACCACTAGAATCCCTTGCCGTAGTAATTTTTAATGAAATAAACATTATGCCCTTACACATTTAGACATAAAAGAAAACAGAAAAATTATAAAATAACCTTAGTTGTGCAATAACCAACATACCCTCAGCCCATTTCTTTTCTTCTTTTGTTTACCTTTTTTTTTTTTTATGCTCCTCTCTCCTCATTTGTTTCTTTGCACCACTGATGAACCAAACAACACAGCACCGCCACCGAACGAAACAACACCACCATCTCTACCACCGTCTCCACCATCATCGAGCACCGTCGTCACTTCTTTATCTTTCAATACCTCCTTACCAGACACCGCCGCTGTCTGATAGGTGTAATTTACCTATCTATTTCCAAATCGAACATGTTAGTTTTCAATTATGTTTATTATGTTTTAATACATTTTTATGTATCTTTGTATAAATTAGGTGTGTGGAGTGAAACAGGATGAAAACGGATCATAAACGATCAAATCAGATGAAGAACGATGGGAAAACAAGCGAAAGGGCAAAATTCAAAACCTGCAGCCCACCGCCGTAGCGGCCAAGATGCAGAGAAGATCCTAAAGTCTTTGAAAACCCACCGCCACGGCGGTGAAAAAATAGAATGTCTCTATTCCCACTGCTACATCCACCGCAACGGCTGTGACCACAGCCAACAGGCCCACTATCGCAGCGGTCACTTTGCACAGATTTTAAATATTTTGAGTCCTATATCTTCTCCTCTCCTCTCCATTCAGCGAAGAGAGACCCCTTAGGGTTTATAATATTTTGAGACTGTTTTGGAGAGTGCTTAACCAAATCCGAAGGAGAAGAACACGTTGCGAAAAATGAGAAACGATCGTTGAATGGTTTTAGCACCAAATCTTTGGACTGCAGCTAAGTTTCTTTCGTTTGTCTCTTTAATTTCTTAACTTCAATAGTTTTTTGAGTATGTTTAGCTCGTTTTTCATTGTATAAATGGTTATGGCCATGAGATAAACGAATTCTGTCTAGGGATTAATAATATTTTTGAAAATATTGTTTGTTTGAGTTGTGTTACGTTAATGGTTATTCTTCACTAATTCGATTGTGTTTATTGGTTTGTCATGTTTATATGCTTGTTTAGATATAGTGAGAAATCGGTGTTTGACACTCGGGAGAGGTAACCCCGAATTCGGACTAGGATAAACACAACACGACGATCTAATAACCCGGGAGTGAGTTAGAAAGTGTGCAATCCATGATGTTGGGGCTAGACTCATGTGACCTAGTGTCATTAAAACGTTGAGGGGGACTTCTTCGTTGACGCAAAGTTGCATATTCGCTCATCTTACACTCGGGAGAGGTGGTGAGTGAGTTTATGATACAAATATTGTTAGATAGGATGAACGCCGTTATTGTAAACTAAACGAAACCAAACACGTTTTTGTAAACGAAGTTAATCCCTAGATAATCTTTTCCCCTAAACATCTCATATTAGTATTATGGTTTAATTAGATTAATTAACTTAGTATTAGTATTAATTAATTTTAAACACATTTTTTATCACCTAGATAAAATTAGGTTATGATAATTATGGTACTCGATAATAATCTCAACCAATCCCTATGGACAGGATAACCCTAACTCTTCCATCTATACTAAAACTTGACCCGTACACTTGCGGTGAAAGTGGGGACATAATATTCCGCCGCCACTGTCCCAGGTTCCACCACCTAGAACACCATAGATAAAGAGACAAAGGGAGAGAGATGGGTTCAGATAACCCATTCAGAGAACAACCTCCCTCTCTCACTAGAAAGCTCCTCCTATGGTGTCTATACTCTCTCCTCCCTATGGCCCCGAACCTGGAACAAGGGTGATTAGAAAGGTTTCACTATCGATCCAAATGATGTAGTCCTTGATTTTAGGGTTTTGCATGTTCTCGACGGTGTAATTGTGCAACAAAACATGATCGTTGGCCGAAACTTGGAATTAAACATTGCTAGAATCAAAATCATTCGAACTGAATCGGTGAAAATAGAGACATACTAGTGATGACTTTTGTCTCAGATCTCGAAAACGTACCTTGAAGGCCTCGTGAAATCCCTAGCCGTGTGGTAAATTGGGGATAAATTTGAACACAGATTTGAATTGCATAGCGAGACCGATCGAGATGAGGTAGTGAAAGGAGAGCTCGATCTAGGGAAGTTGCCGGAGAAGATGCGGTTGTCGAGGTCAATGGTAGTGGTTCTGCTGGATGCACAATCGATGAGGTAGTGATCGATGGGGGAGAAAGAGGAGATGATGGAGAGGTGGAGGATGAATAGAGGAAAGTAGAGAATTCTATGAATCGCCATTTGAGAGATTGAAGTTGAAAAAGAAATCAAAAGTCGTAAGGGGTCCCCGATGAGTCGGGCCCTCTGTACAATGCCACCACTTGCGGATCGTGGTGAGGGAGAGAGAAGAGTGAGGAAAACCCTCTTTCGTTGAACGATATTGGTGGGGGGGGGGCAGGCTATTAAAACAAATCGACGAGGCTACTGATTTGGGGAGGATGTAGTGGTGGTGGTGTGGTGGATTTGGGGCTAGAAACATGGTTGAAGGCGATGAAGACCAAAACCTTTACATGATTTGGGGCTCTAATTACACAATTTACTATGAAAGTTTTATGAAATTTTATTTTGAACTATTATATTTAATACAAGGGTAATAAAGACATTTCACTTGAGAAGAAAATAGTCAATTTGGTCAACATTGAGAATTTTGACTTTCAAAGGGTATTTTCGAAACTCACGATGAATATGGGGTCTTAGTGTCCTTTGAGTAAATAGTTTTAGGGGTCTTTCAAGGATTGTTTAAAGTTGAAGGGATTCACGTGGTTCCAGTTAATATTTGAGGGGGGTGTAAATGGTATTAACCCTTAGATCTGAGTAATATATTTGTAGAGAGAGAGAGAGAGAGAGGGGTGGTGGTGATGTTCATCAACGATGGAGGTGGTTATTTTCATCGGCGATGGTGGTGGTTTGGGGAGATGAGATGAGGGATAAGAGAAGAAGAAATAGCCCTAAGACGGGAATAAAAAAAGGAGTTTGGAATTTAATTTTATTATAAGGGCAATAAATTTTTTTTTAAGGATAATTAGTAGGAAAAGTTTACTTTTCAAAGGGTATAAGAGGTATTTTATTTTTAATTTTTAGTTCAAGGGATGTTGTTGTCTTCTAATATAAAACTACGAGGGATTTGACCATGCATATTTTATTTTTCGCCTTGTTCTGTGTCTCGGGCCTCCGGTTCTTCGTTTGGAATACAAATTAAAAATAAAAATAAATAAATAAACCAACTAAATTTGCCCTATGGTATACTGCCCAACCGCATAAATACAGAATTGGCGTTCCGTCTGTCACTCTCAACAAGTAAACGAACCAGCTGTCAGGTGCCCGCTAACATTGACTAGTGAGAGATCAACTTCCAACGGCTAATTAGTTAGAAAGATGAATTTTTATGAGAAAAATCAATCATTTTTATATTAAATAAATCATTGAAGATATTTTTTAGTATTTGAAATTAAAAATATACATATCATAAATACCAACTAGTTGAAATTTGTTGGTGTCAGAAAATGGTATACATCTACAATATGGTCTAGTCAGAATCCACGTGCAGAGTTATCAGTGATCAGGAGGTGGTCTTTGGTGGAGGACAATCTTCTATGTCCTTTATCCTTGAATCTACGGGCTAACTGAGCTAACCTGAGCGTTGTCCGCCCTGAGCTCCAGATGTGTACCTGCACAAGAACCCACTAGGGTTGTGTCTGGCGAATCCCTTCTGGCGTAAGAGTAAAAGCTCGAGAGGAGAAATTTGGGAATGCTTTGAATATTCTAAAAGCGATTACCTTCATAACATTGTTCACCTTTCCATTTATAGGAAAAAGTCTTATTAGCGTTTACGAGATTAGGGGTCTTAAACTCGGTTATCGACCTTAACACAGCACGTGGTGGAGAAAAATGGCGCATGAAGGGATTAGAGTTATGGGCCTGGGATTTTTATCATTGATGGAGAATTCCATGGGCCGTGCTACCCAAATAATGGATGAACAGGCCTGGACACGAGTACAGATGCTGAGGTGGGTGTACCGACCAGGGCTTCATTCATTGGACCCTCCTTGATTGTAGAGAGCATTCAGACGGTAATTGTCCAAGTTTTCAGAAATGATCGACCTGAAGATACTAAGCTGAACAAGAATTATGTTATTCAAGTCGTTTATGACATGTCATATGCTGGTCTACGTGGCAGACATAGGTGGAGCGATTTGGGGTTGGTTGATTTTTACCCACATTAGTTGCCCCTCCTCCCAACCCTTAGCGTGGAGATGGAACACAAGACACTGAGGGTTTTGCTCCACTCTTGATTCGATGAAAAATGGAATTCCGTTCTCGGGAGGATTCTGCTCAGTACCAAGAAGAACTCAGCTAGGTTTTAGTTCACTTCCTTGAGAAGCCTTACTACAACTTTCCGAATGTGCGACACGTAGCTTGCAACTTCTGATGAGCGCGAGGATCGGGACACTATCTGACATTCGATAGCGCGACGGTTTGATAGGACAACCCGCCTATATATATATAGATACTTACCCTCCATTCATTTATTCATACTAGAGTAACTTGAGCACTCATTCTTTTCCCAAGCACAACACTTTTTTCTCTTCTCCCTCCTTTTTCGATGTCTGTTTCTAATTTCTCTCTAGGGTACAGTCTATCAGTGTCTAGTTCTTCTAAACAAACTCGAACGGTGTCCCCGATCAAGCTGATAGAGCTCAGCTCAACTCTGGAAGAGGTCGTCATCCGAAATGGCTACTAGGTCTGCCGGAGTTGGGCCTTCCCAGTTTCCTGACGCGACTAGCAGTCCTGGTCAACACAGAGCCCAAAGTAGAGCGAGCTCTTCTGGGGGTCCCCTGACTAAGTTCCGCACAGGTCCTGTCGACGAGCCCGGTTCTATGGATCTGGTCGTCCCAAAAGTCAACCCTCCTTCTGTCTCATCTAGTCAGGCTCCGCTGGCCAATGTCGATGCTGACCAACCAGTCTATCAAATTCTCCCAGAAAGTCCGATCTAGGGGATTGAGTAAATTTTGACGAAGAACGAGGTGAAGAAACTCTAGACTAAATATGTCTTTCCCAACTCAATGAAGTTAAGAGTTCACCAGGTTGAGGATCGTGCTTGTGCACCTCCCAAGGGGTACATCACGGTTTACGTCGATCAGCTCTTGGCCAACCTGTAATTCCCTTTTCATCCGTGGGTTTGGGACGTCTACTAGGATCTCGGGTTGTGTTCGTCACAACTCACTCCTAACAGCATGAAAATGATGATAGTCTCCCACATCATCTTCTGCTCTGAGGGCGTTCATCCATCATTTGACCTCTTCCAAACTCTTTTTTCTTATAAATCCATGCTTGTGGGTTAGAGGTGGGGTTATATCATTACTCGGAAACAATTTCCAGGCGACTATGACCAGTCAATAAAGTTATGTAAATCGAAGTTCTTCTTCCTCGAAAGAACGGGATGGGAGTTCGGCCCAGGAGATGACATGGACTACCCCATCCAGAGGCACTAGGGAAAAGTGGGTAAGAGCCTGTCTCGACTTGAATTTGAACTTTCTTCTAAGAACTTTCATCTTACTTATACTTTTCCTTGTATTCGTAGAGCCCAAAAAAAAGCCAAAAAGAAGCACATCATCAACCTGGATATTGCCAAGGACTGAGACTAGATCTTGAAGATGGTCTTCATACACGTTAAGGAGTTAATCAAATTATCCCTGTACGATTTATACTTCTGGAGTGACCCCTCCCTTCCCGAGCTCATCTTTTACTAGAAATCGTCCAACAGTAAGTAATTTTACCTCTTCTCGGTTCTTTCGATACACTTAGGAATTTAAACAGTATCTTTATTCTAATTGAGCTATATTCCTTGTAGTCATAGGTTGACTTGCGATGAGGAAGGTAGCAAAAGAGAGTCAAGCCTAGGAGGCAGTCGTTGCTGTCGGCTCTCAACAGAGAGCTCAGCCCAGAAAAGAGGCCCAAGAATGGGAGCCAGCTCAACTCAGCTTATGCCCCCACAATACCCATTGAGTCCAACACTGGAGGTGACGACTCCTACTCCGGTCATCCCCCTCATTTCAGTAGAGGACGATAACCCGGTCCTTACTGAGAAAATAGACGAGGAGAAAAAAAGGGGGTAGAAACTAAGGCTGAGCCACCAATAAAGCAAAGTAAGAAGGACGACCAGTAGAAGCTTAAGGAGAAGAGAAAACCTTTTTCCATCCCGAACACCGGCCTGAAGCTCGGGTAAAGAATTCTTGACCTCCTTGAGCTCCTTCCCAGCTTCTTCCATAGGATCACCCCTCCTGACGACCGGGAGAAAATTTCTTCTAAAAGCAATGTAAAGTTGATTACTAAGGTCTACAAGGATGCCATGACGGTAAATGTTCTTCTCGGTAAACTTTTTTAACTTATAGAATTTGTAAAATTTTTGCTCCACCATACCATAACTTTTATCTTCCTTTTAATGCAGAACTTCTTCAAAGTGGCGGAGTAGGGATTTCACCTGCACCGTGCTAATAAGGAGAACAAGCTCCTCACCTAGGATAAATGCAACACGGTGAAGGGCCTCAACAAGCTTCATAAGAAGGCGCGTGAGCCGAGTAAAGACGACCTCAAGATAAAGACCCAGATAGACCAGCTGATGAAGGACAAAGAGCAAATGCACAACCTGGCCAAGAATTGAAGAACGACTAGGTCAGGATGATGGATCGGCTAGCCGCTGCCGAGGAGGAGAATAAGGAAACTGTGGCCCAGGATCGATGTGATGAAAATGGCCATGACGCCACCATCCGCTCTCTCCTACGTCAATTCCCCCAGATCCCCTACCAGCTCATCTAAATGGAAGTCTTTAACTCTGAAGAGGAGGATGGGGGAGCTCAAGGTGATCGAGTAGGGCCGAGTGCAGATGCCAGTACTGGAGGTAGCGGGGCAGAGGAGGTTAGGCCCAGCTGGCCTAGTGACTTGGTAAACCAATCCTTTATAGTTTTTTCTCTCTTTTTTTTCATGTTTGCCAAATCAGGTTTGTAATACTGAGCTCAGATCCCCATGATGTAAATACAGTTTTTGATTTAATAAATTCACTTTGCCTAGTAATTATTTCTCTGCTCAGTAGTTGATAAGTGTGATTTACCTACATATTTCCAAACCAGATTAAGTTAGTTTTTGAGCGTTTATATAGTATTTTATTACGTTTTAATTAGTTTTCATACTTTTGGTATAAATTAGTTGTGTGGGGAAAAAATATAGGAAACTGGAGCAAAAACGATGAGATCGAACCAAAAGCGATCGAAGAATGGTGGAAAAACAAGCTCGAAGGCAAAATTGTGAAAGAAGCCCACCGTCGTTGTAGTGAAGAAGCTGAGAAAAATAAATGGCTACTGATAGCCCACCACCTAGGCGGATATCCAGTAGAAACTTTTCCACGTCCACCGCTGTATTCATCACCGAGGTGGTCACCAAACCGACCTAGTCTCTGCACAGCTTAGATATATTTAGGATATTTTTTGAGATATTTTGTTTATAAATACCATCCCCTCTCCCCTCCTTGTGATGCCCCCAGCCATTTGGGCACCTTAAGCTATATTTAGGCTAGGGTTTAGGAGTTTTAGAGGTGGAGCTCACATCCCAAAGTGGAGAAGACGGTAAAGCGATCGTTGAGCGTTCTTTGCAATTTATCTTTAGACGAGGCTAAGTTCTTCGATTGTTTTTCCATATTTCTTTAACTTAGGATCATGTGAGCATGTTTAGCTCGTTCTTATTTGTTTATACGATTATAACTATGAGTTAAATGTGGATTGTAGTACGGATTAACGATATAATTTATAAATACGTTATTTGGATTATTTCGGTGTTGCGTTTATGTTTGTTCTTCGTAGTTTGATTGTATTTATTGTATTGTTTGTTTATCATGCTTAGTTAGATTAATGGAGAATACGGGATTTTGACAAAACCTGGATTCGGATTTGGGTAAACAAACGTCACAATTCTATAACCCGGTCGGGGTTTGAATTGTGGACAATCGATAACGTTGGGGCAAGACTCACGTGACCTAGGGTCGTTAAGACGTTGAGGGAGACTTCTTCGTTGACTCAAAGTTGCTATATATCCCTTGTCTTACACTCAGGAGAGGTGGCAAGGGAGTTTTAGAACGAAGATTGTCGATAGGATAAATACAACGCATGATCCAACAACCCAGTCGGGAGTTGGATTGTGTGCAATCAATGACGTTGGGCGAGACTCACGTGACCTAGGGTCATTAAGACATTGAGGGGGACTTCTTCGTTGACTTAAAGTCATGTATTCCCCCGTCTTACACTTGAGAGAGGTGGTGGTAGAGTTTACGTACCGAGGTTGTCAAATAGGTCGAACACCGTAAACATGAGTAAATCGAGATCGAACACGTATTTGTAAACACGTTAATCCCTAGGAAATTCTTCACCCTAAAACATATTAGTATATTAGTGTAGTTAATTTAGGATATATTAGTATTAGTTTAGTTAACTAAATACATTTGTTTTTCGCCTAGATAAAATTAGGTCACGACAAACGCGGTATTCGATAGTAATGACACCAATCCCTGTGGATACGATAACCCAATCTCAAAGAGCTCAGAGGCAAAATTGTGAAACAAACCCACCGCCACAACGTCCAGGCCACCGCCACGGCGGTGAAGAAGCTAAGAAATACAAAAGGCTACTAACAGCCCACCGCCTAGGAGAAAATCCAGTAGAAACATTTTCTAATCCACCGTTGTCTTCACCGCTGCTGTGATCAACTAACCAACCTACTCCACCGCCGCGGCGCTGAATCCCACGGCGGCGGCGATGACCCTCTACACAACCTAGATATTTTTATTAGATATTTGGAGATATTTTGTCTATAAATACCCACTCCTCTCTCCTCTTCTTGACCCCCCGGCCATTTTGGGCACCTTAGGCCATATTTAGGCTAGGGTTTAGGACTTTTAGAGGAGGATCTCACATCCCGAAGTGGAGAAGACGGTGAATCGATCGTTAAGCATTCTTAGTGGTTTATTTTCAGACGAGGCTAAGTTCTTCGATTGTTTTCCTTATTTCTTTAACTTAGAATATTGTGAGCATGTTTAACTTGTTATTTCATTGTAAATGTGGCTATGACCTTAGCTAAACATGGATTGTAGTAGGGATTAGCGATATAATTTATAAATACGTTGTTTGGATGATTTCGGTGTTGCGTTTGTGTTTGTTCTTCGTAGTTTGATTGTGTTTATCGTATTATTTGTTTATCATGCTTAGTTATATAAATGGAGAATACGGGGATTTGACGAACCCGGGGCTCAGATTTGGGTAAACAAATGCCATGATTCTATAACCCAGTCGGGGTTCGGATTGTGGACAATCGATGATGTTGGGGAAAGACTCACGCGACCTAGGGTAGTTAAAACATTGAGGGGGACTTCTTTGTTGACACGAATTCGTATTATATCCCTTGTCTTACACTCGGGAAAGGTGGCAAGGGAGTTTTAGAATGCAGATTGTCGATAGGGTGAATACAACGCACCATCCAATGACCCGATCAAGAGTTGGATTGTGTGCAAGCAATGACCCTAAGCAAGACTCATATGACTAAGGGTCATTAAGACGTTGAGGGGTACTTCTTTGTTGACTCAAAATCATGTATTCCCCCATCTTACACTCGGGATAGGTGGCGGTGGAGTTTACGTACCGAGATTGTCACATAGGTCGAACACCGTAAACGTGAGTAAATCGAAATCGAAGATGTATTTGTAAACACGTTAATACCTAGGAAATTCTTTACCCTAAAACATATTAGTATATTAGTGTAGTTAATTTAGGATATAATAGTATTAGTGTAATTAATTAAATACATTTGTTTTTTGCCAACATAAAGTTAGGTCACGACAAACGTGGTATTCGATAGTAACGACACCAATCCTTGTGGATACGATAACCTAATCTTAACAATCACACTATACTAAAACTTAGACCTCGTATACTTGTGAGTGTAAGTAGCGGTGTATTTTACGCCCTACCAAGTTTTTAGCGCCGTTGTCGGGAATTGTTTTGATGTTATTACTGGAGAAACACGGTAACGACTCAGGACTTAAGTTTTAGATAGGAGAAGCAAGTGTATCGTATTGTGAGGATTGTGTTTTGTCGTTTATTATCGATATTGTGTGTAAATTACTTAATTTTACTTTAGGTATTTCTTTTGTATATAATTTTTGTTTGTAGTTTTGTTTTTGTTTCCAATGCAGGGTACTTGGCGATGTTAGATCGACGGGTATTGATGCATCCCTTTCGACGAGATTTCAATCCGTTTTATGTTGCTTGGCCAAGCATATAATCTGGTGAGGCGTTTCGTTGAAAGATTGAGTCATTTAAAGCAAAACCTCGCCAATCTTGAGGGCGTTCTAAAAATGTCGAGCCAAGGACATTAAACCAGACGCTTCTTGGAAGGTAACCCAAGGTCAAATAAGTTAAATCTGTCACATCCGACTTGAATCGGAGGCGAGATCCTCTCGCCTCCCAGGTAAGTGTTCTAAACACCCTTCGTCAGCATGCTTTAAATTTCATATGTTGAAGAATAATGATTGGGATCACTAAGAACACTGTCCATTTTGAGTTTGGCGATGATGTGTAGTATGTTAGTTATGTGTTATTGTTTTTTCATATTGTATATGTGTTTATGTTAGAATGTGTTTATGTTTTTGTGTTGTTGTGTTGCATGTTGAGTTGTGCGTTCATCTGGGCCGTTACTCGATGATGAGATTACCCCTGGTTGTTTTCGAAGTCAAGGGTAATACCCATGCATGTGTGTTTTGTGTGCTTGACTATACTTTTTGGTAAAAATTATTGTAGATCTTAATTTGCACGAGCACATAGACTTAATGTATTTCTATTCAATTAGCTTGAGGACCATTATCGATTAGCCAAATTCATGACACATTAAGGATTCTAGAACTTGATTGAGGGGAAGCTTAAGGCGAAATCCTAGGTGAGGTAGTTCAAGAGACGTGATTTAGGCATTCTCTTTATCGCTTGGGCCTTTTTAAGACTACCTTGTTATATCATTATCCCTTGTTACGTTGTCGAAGCCTTAATTCTAATTCAATTCTGAACACATAAACTAATACCCTAGGTAGTTGACCTTTTTCCAAACTTTAATCGCTGAATTTAAAGGCACATTAGAGTGAATCAAGTTAGCAATTGCAAATGCTACTTAATGTGAGTGGTTGGGTTTAGGGCGAACTTCAGATTGGTTTGGTATTTGAGTACTCACTTGTCATTTTTCATTTGTATTTCACACACCCCTTCAATTGTAACAATGGAATAAGTTTGGGGGTATGTTCGTCGAAAAAAAAAAGAAAAAAAAAGGAAGAAAAAGAATCAAGTGTACATATGGTTTTTATTTTTCGTTTCTATTTGACAAGTGAGTACAACGGTCTTATTAGATTGTTCAGGGTTGTTTCAATTTAACTGTGGGGTTTCGAGAGTGAATGTGCCAAGCGTTGAGCCTTGGGTAACGTTATGTTAACAACGTTAACCCGTTTTCTATTCCAAAATACCCTTGGCCAAATATTCTTAAACCGAACCAAGTCCTTCTGATCTTTTTGAATACTGAACCTACACTAGTGGAGAGTGGACCCCAATCAGGCTTATGGGAGTCCTAGTCCTTCATGGTCTAAGTCATGAATTTTGTTAGGGAATAATCCAATCCAATCCAGTCTTGGATAGTTATATTACTGAGTCTCGTACTAACACGTATACAGGATCTAGAATAGCGTTCACCATTATTGCATGTCAAAAATCTAGAACATTACATGATGTGTGTTACTGCCTAAACTCGATATAACTGGCATTTGTTGAGGGATAACCATAGTTAGGCCGTTAGAAGAATTTAAAACTCTCATGTTGTTATGCTTAGATTGTTTTAGGTTGTTATTTAATTCAGTTTTGTTTTTCATTTTCGTGTGCGTGTTTGGCTCGAGAACTATCCAAATTCCAAGTTTGGGGGTATTTGATAGGTGTGATTTACCGACATATTTCCAACCCAAATTAAATTAGTTTTCGAGCGTTTATATAGTATTTTATTACATTTTAATTAGTTTTCATACTTTTTGCATAAATCATATTTGTGGGGTAAAAAGATAGGAAACTGGAGCGAAAATGATGAGATCGAACCAAAAGCGATCGAAGAACGGTAGAAAAACAAGCTTAGAGGCAAAATTGTAAAATAAGCCCACCATCGTGGCATCCAGACCACGCTGTGGTGGTGAAGAAGCTGAGAAATACAAAAGGCTACTAACAGCCCACCGCCTAGACGGAAATCCAGCAGAAACATTTCCTAGCCACCGCTATCTTCACCACTGCGGCGATCAACTAACCGACCTACTCCACCGCCGCAGTGCTGAATCCCACGGCTACAGCGGTGACCCTCTGCACAGCCTAGATATTTTTATTAGATATTTTGTCTATAAATACCCACTCCTCTCTCCTCCTCCTTCCCCCTCCCCCCCCCCCCTCCCCCCCCGGGCGGCCATTTTGGGCACTTTAGGCCATATTTAGGCTAGGGTTTAGGACTTTTAGAGGTAGAGCTCACATCCCAAAGTGGAGAAGACGGAGAATAGATCGTTGAGCGTTCTTAGCGGTTTATCTTCGGACGAGGCTAAGTTCTTCGATTGTTTTTTTCTTATTTCTTTAACTTAGGATATTGTGAGCATGTTTAGCTTGTTATTTCATTGTAAATGCGGCTATGGCCTTAGCTAAACATGGGTGGTAGTAGGGATGAACGATATAATTTATAAATACGTTGTTTGGATGAGTTCGGTGTTGTGTTTGTGTTTGTTCTTCGTAGTTTGATTATGTTTATCGTATTATTTGTTTATCATTCTTAGTTAGATAAATGGAGAATACAGGATTTTGACAAACCCTGGGTTCGGATTTGGGTAAACAAACGCCATGATTCTATAATCTGGTCGGGGTTTGGATTGTAGACAATCAATAATGTTTGGGCAAGACTCATGTGACCTAGGGTCGTTAAGACGTTGAGGGGGATTTCTTTGTTGACACAAAGTAGTGTTATATCCCTCGTCTTACACTCGAGAGAGGTGCCAAGGGAGTTTTAAAATAGAAATTGTCGATAGGGTGAATACAACGCACGATCCAATGACCCAGTTGGGAGTTGGATTGTGTGCAATCAATGACACTAGGCGAGACTCACATGACTAAGGGTCATTAAGACGTTGAGGGAGACTTATTCATTGACTCGAAGTCATGTATTCCCCCGTCTTACACTCAAGAGAGGTGGTGGTAGAGTTTACGTACCGAGATTGTCAAATCGGTCGAACACCGTAAATGTGAGTAAATCGAAATCGAAGATGTATTTGTAAACACGTTAATCCCTAGGCAATTCTTCACCCTAAAACATATTAGTATATTAGTGTTGTTAATTTAGGATATATTAGTATTAGTTTAATTAATTAAATATATTTGTTTTTAACCTAATTAAAGTTAAGTCACGACAAACGCGGTATTCGATAATAACAATACCAATCCCTGTGGATATGATAACCCGATCTTAACGATCACACTATACTAAAACTTAGACCTCGTATACTTGCGAGTGTAAGTAGCGGCGTATTTTACGCCCTACTAGTAGTCATTTCTGATTGGTACACTTTCATCACTTGTGTTCAAATTTGTTACTTAAATATCAGTCATGTAATAGTAAATATTGTCCAAATATACCGACCTTAATCAATCATCTTTATAGCTTGAAATCAGCTCGGTCTCCTTCAGGCACCTAATAACTTCAGTAAATTTCTGAATAAATTCTGGAAATATCACTTAACTAACCAGCTTCATCATATGGACTTAGATTGGTCATCATTTAATTTGAAAACTTTCAACACTTAATCCCTTCTAAAATTGTAAGAATCGGACACACAATCAGTTCAGTATTAATTAAACGTCCTCAAAAATGGGACCAAGCTCCGTCATTTTTAAGTAATTGTCAGTGAAGTTCTTCATCCAACAATTCAACTTATAATTTCAAGAACTGGGCAGAGTTTCACAGCGGCCTTAGTTTTAATATTGAGCATATTTTAATTCTAAATTGGACCTAGGGCCATCCAAATCACAACATTGAGAAGTCACACCTCAATCAAGTGCAACACCGAGAAGATTTTAACTTTAACCATATGTCACACCAAGGAGAACAAGGTCTCACTCAAGTGTCGAGACATCAGGTCGGTCCTTTAGCCCTTTACTGTCCTTCGGCATTCTACCCCCCAGCCTACTACATGAGCCCAATATGACTATGCTCAGGTGGTCGGCTAATTGGTAAAGACGTCTAATATGAGTTAGGCCCTCTCAGTCCACCGAATCTCAACACATTGGTGGATTTTGGTGGCCGATCATAGTTGAGTTCTTCATAGTCGGGCCCATATTTGAGCCTTTTTGGGTTATCTCAAGTTATTCCTTACAAGAGCGTCATCCCTTTGTATCGCCTAACTATGGTCGGCTATGAATGGTAATATGCTTGGCTACAGGTCCTCAGACCCGATAAATGTCCCACCTTCGGTGGACGACAGTGGTCGGTCTCCGGGCATAGACTACCGACATGGTGAGGGGTCCGGTTATCACCCTCGATGATTTGTGCCGAGGTGCAATTTTTTGTAGACTTTCGAGAGGAGAGAACACATTTAACTAAATACTTATTTCATTGATAAAGAACTTTCGTTACATACTTTGAAATTGAAAACTCCTACAACTTTTACATCGATACTTCATCTCCAGGAAAACAACGTTTCAAATGTTCGGCGTTCCAGGGGGGTTTCAAGGGTACCCCTTCCTCGGTCTCGAGGTCGTACGTACCAGGCCGGGCTATGCGGGTGACTCTGTACGGTCCTTCCCATGTGGGAACTAGCTTGAAGGCATTTTGATCTTTAGTGGCCAAAGTGACTTTCCGAATAACAAGGTCACCAACGTCGAAAGAGCGAGGTCGGACCCTTTTGTTGTAGTACCTTGCCACCCTCTATTGTTAAGCGACCTGATGCACTTAAGCTTATTCTTTTTTTTTCTTTTAAGAGATCAAAGTTTAATGCCAACGCTACTTCATTCTCAGCTCAATCATAGGAGGTCGATGTTCTTCATGATGGATACCGATCTTAATTGGGATGACGACCTCGGACCGAAACATCACTGCGAAAGGTGTTTCTCCTATTGGGGTTTTGTCCATTGTGTGATACACCCACAGAACAGGATAAAGGTCTGCAACCTATAATCCTTTAGACCTATCTAGCCTCGTCTTTAGGTTTTGTAAGATCGTTCGGTTGGTGACCTTGACCTGACCATTTTCCTGAGGATGACCCGGGGAGGAGAAATGCATGATGATCCCCAATCCTAAGCAGAGGTCAGCAAAGATGTCATTGTCAAATTTCTTATCAATATCTGAGATGATGGCCTTTGGGATGCTGAACGGAAAGATCAGGCTCTTCCATACAAAATCCCTGATCTTCTCCTTGGTAATTCTAGCCAAGGGCTCGGCTTCCACCTACTTTGTGAAATAATCGATCGCCATGACCAATAACTTTTTTTGGCTGCTGCCTTGAGGGAACAAACCGAGAAGATCGATATCCCATTGGGAAAACGGCCAAGGACTGCTCATGGGAACTAGCACGGTCGATGGAGCATGAGGGTGGGTGGCAAATCTCTGGCACTTCTCACATTTCTTTACGAATTTACTTTCATCTTCCAACATCTTTAGCCAGTAATACCTGTGCCATAGGAGTTTTCGAGCTAGGGATCTGCCCCCCATATGGTTGTCGCAAACCTCTTTGTGAACCTCTCACATTATGTAATCGGCCTCTTCAAGTCGGAGACACCTGGAGTAGAGGCCCGAGAAGGACTTTTGGTATAACACCCCATTGAGGAGGACGTACCTCATAGCTTGGTACCTCATCCTTCTAGCCTCAGCTTGGTTGTTCAACAGTTTTCCCCTTTCGAGGTAAGCCTTGATTGGGTCCAACCAGGACAGCTCGATACTAAGTGCACATCTGGTTGCGACCTCATACAATGTTGTCATGCTTGGTTCAGCTAGGTATTCTATAGGTACGATTCATTTTAGGGTATATTCCACCCCGGAGGCTAGGTTAGCCAAAGTGTCGGCATGCCTGTTCATTTCTTGGGGAATATGTGTGACCTGAACTCTTTTGAAGTCTTTTACCAAATCCCTCACCATCTCCAGGTAGGTGACAATGCTCGGGTCCTTAGCTAGGTAGTCACCATTTAATTGGTTGACCATAAACTGAGAATCGCACAGGACCTAAAGAGTCTTCACGTTGAAATCCCGTGCTAACCTTAGTCCTGTGAACAAGGCTTTGTACTTTGCCTCAATATTTGTGGCTTGGAATCCTAACTGAAGAACGTATTCAACTTCCTCCTTATCTAGGGCTAAGAGGATGATTCCAGCCCCACAACCGTTTTGATTGGAGGAATCGTCCATGAATAGTTGGCAAGAATCAAGTCGCAGGTCAGTTCCCGTGCTACAGGTTTCACCAGCCTCTTTGTTAAGGAGAGAACTCTCATTGGAAGATTCTAGGTTAGTATTCGACTTTTTGTCCGGGAAGATTAGCTGGATGATAAAATCGACTAAGACCTACCCTCTGATTCATGTCTTGGGCCGATAATCGAAATGAAATTGTCTGAGCTCGAAATTGTATTTCATTAACTACTAGAGACATCTGTGGAATGGAAGATTTGTTTTAGTGGCTGATCGGTCAGAACAATGATGGTGTGGGCTTAAAAACACTGCCTTAACTTCCTCGAGGAGATTTGTAGGAAAAATGTCAGTTTTTCAAATCGTGAATATCTGGTTTTAGTGTCGGTGAGGATCCTGCTGGAGTAGTAGACCAAACTTTGAATTCCATTCTCCTCTCTTACTAAGGTTGCGCTCATCGCCATGGCAGACACCAAGATATAGAGGAATGACTCATCTTTTCTTCTTGGTGTGCTGAGCAAAGGAGCTGAAGAGATATACCTCTTGAGCTGTTAGGGGGGTAAACCCTTATTGTTAATTCCCTGGGGGTGGGAGAGGTCTCCGATCCCTAGGTAGAAGTCATAACTGCCTCTCAACTTGAAGCCTTCATGAGACCTGAGATCGGATCGGTCCTTTCTTAGCCCGGCCTTTCTTCTTCTAGACCCCTTCTCAGTCTCTCTTCACGATGTCCCTCAGATCGGACTCATAGAAATTAGTTCCCCAATCCAATACAGCGTGCAAGCTTGGTGCGGGGCGTGAGTAGAGATCGTAGGTGATAGGTGTAATTTGTCTATATATTCCCAAGTCGATTTTGGTAGTTTTTGAGTATTATTATAGATTTTTAATATGTTTTAATACATTTTTATTTGTTTTGTCATAAATCAGGTGTTTGGGGCAAAAATGGACAAAAACGGTTCATAATAGAGTAAATCGGTGGAACGTCAGTGGAAGAATGGTGGAAAAACAAGCAAAAAGATAAAATTTTAGAACCTGCAGCCTACCGCTACAGTGGTCAAAATGAATAGAGTTGCTAAACCTTCTAATCATTCACCACTGCAGCAGTCAATCAAACAGAAGCCTACTCACTTCCCCAACGCTGCAGTGGTCAGACGCCAGACAGTTTAGATATTTTGGGATATTTTGTTGATATTTTTGGATCCCTTTATATCCTCTCTTGAGCCCAACTCAAAAAATACATTTTTTGGAAGGTCTTGAGAACTCTAAGGCCATTCAACCAAGAGAATATCATAAAGCCAAGAAGGAGGAAACAATCTCGGAGCGATTTTAGCGTCGATTTTTCAGATAACAACTAGTCTTTTTGTTTCTCTCTTTATTTCTTAGTTTGGTTTATTGTTTGGAATATGTTTAGCTTGTTTCTAGTTGAATATAGGGCTATGGATATGTATAGCTAAACATATATTGTCTAGGGCTTGATGTACTTCATGAAAACGTTGTTTGAATAAATTAATGTTTCGTTATCGGTTGTTCATGTTCATCCGATTGTATTTACCATTTTATTACAATATTAATATGCTTGTTATGGTATTAGGGTTGATTTTGAGAATACAGGGTTTGACACTCGGGGAGAGGTAACCCTGGATTTAGACTAAGGTTTAAACACAACGTGACGATCTAATGACCTAGAAGGGCGTTAGAAAGTATGCAATCTGTGAGGTTGGGACGAGACTCATATGACCAAATGTCGTATAGATGCTCGAGAAGGACTTCGGCGTTGACGCGAAGTCACATATTCATTTACTTTATACTCGGGAGAGTGAGTGAGTGAGTTTACGATACCGAGATTGTCGAATAGGTCAAATATCGTTATTATAAATTAAACGAAATCAAACACATTTAAGTAAATAAAGTTAATCCTTAGATAATTCATTCCCCTAAACATCTCATATTAGTATTATAGTATAATTAGTTAATTAGATTAGTATTTTATATTTATAAACAAAAACCTATTTTTTATCGCCTAAATAAAGTTAGGTTATAACAATCACAGTACTCAATGATAATCTAAACCAATCCCTATGGATACGACAACCCTTACTCTTCCCACTTTACTAAAACTTGACCCGTATACTTGCAGTGAAAGTAGAAACGTAATATTCCGCTACCAAGTTTTTGGCACCGTTGCCGGGGATTGGTTTTTATATTGTTGTTGATATTGTGAGTAAATAACTTGATTTTAATTTAGGCCTTTATTGTGTTTATAATTTTTTCTTTGTAGTTTTGTTTCTCTTGCAAGGTACTTAAAGATGTTAGATCAACAAGTGCTTTTGCATTTCTTTCAACGAGATTCCGAGCCGTTTTATTATGCTAGGGATTGATACAAGGAGTTGCTATTTTGGTTCCCCAATCATCGTTTCCCAAGGGAGTGTCAACTACTAAACTTCCTCGACGGGTTATTAGCCGCAACCAGAATATAAGTGGAAAGAGAAAACGGTACCCCCTCTTTCGACCAACTAACTGCGGATGAAGCCTATTGGTTTTGGAAGCCATGGCCGAGTTCGATTTTCATAGTCAGAATTATTCAACAAGCTATCAATGTTTGAGGGATAGTTTCACCATTTCGGAGCCATGGATTGACACTCCGAACTAATATGTTGGGTCTTCTCCCTCCCTGGAAGAAATGCTCGCTGAATTTATGGGGAGAGCTAAGCATCTTGGAGAGAAACGAATGATCAGTTTAATGAGCATGAGGTTCATCTTGACACTATTGAGACAACCTGTGCTGAAATTGATGAGATTGTCAAGTCTCTTGAGACTCAAATCGGTCATCTTCTTTTTTTCATTGAGGCTGAGTCCAAAGCAGTGGCACTGAGAGACGAACAAACCACATTCAATTGTGAAAGCCACCGGGAGGAACTGACTGTGAGCGGGAAGAGCTTGGATGAATTCAATAGAGATGAATCGAATGAGTTGGAAACCCAAGATTGGATCGACGATTGTGATTCTTCCCCATCAGAGATCCACATTGTGATGCCACCACCAATCCAAGATGATCATATCTACAAGGATCCGATGTGGCTCACTTGTCCTTCACCGCCTTTTGTAATGTTCATTCCTGTAAAACCTAAATCGTAAAACGTACGTCATAAATAGTTGCATTTTAGAGCAATAGAAAATTTTAGGTAAAAATTTTATTGATTAAAAACTCAAATCCAAACTTGGGGGTCAAATTTGCAAATTTAAAAACATTACTCTCAACTTGGTATGCGAATTGCCAATTAAAAATCTAAAATTGAAAATGTTAGGGATCAAATTACAATTTTAGAAACTTATAAATGTTGAATTGAACTCAAAAAGAAGACTTTAAGAAATTAGAGGGGGAAAAGAGTAATTTAACAAAAACTTTTTTTAAAAATATATATATATATATATACACAAGCACACACTCGTGCGTGTGAAACTACCGAAAAGGAGAGAACAGAGAGGCAACGTGGCAGGCTAGGACCGATTTCTACCACTTAATCCATGCAATATATACTTACTCGTGCATGTGTATTGATCAAAAAGCCTTCATCAAATTTGAAATTAGAGAAATTCTAGAGAGAGAGAGAGGACTGAAGCAAGGGAGGGGTTATCGGACTTCCTTGAATCGGCGTTCCTCTGGCAGTGTGGTCATGGTTGTTACTCGTATGCGAGATCGTGTGGGTATCTTCGTCAGTTTCAGGAGAAAGAAAAAATGGTTCGGTCGGTGGGGTGGTTCGTCGATGGTGTGACGGGTGCGTTCTTAGCATCGCCGGTGAGCGAACGTTGGGTTCAATTGTTCAGTTATCGACGATCTTCGATTTGGTGAGTACTTATGCGTATTTATTTGATCATTTTAGTGGGTGTGTGCATGCATGTGTATGTGATCGGCGGTAGGATCGCCGGTGGGTTTCGGTTTTCTCCGACGGTGGCGTTTTGACGGAGTGTATGTGTTCTTATTCTTGTTTCGTGCATCGTGTGTATGTGTGTGTTGCTTCGACTGCATGCGTGAGTGATCGTCGCCACGGCGTGGCCGACAGTGTGTGTCACCGCTACAGCGGTGCATGCTTGTGTGCCTCCTCTGTTTCAATTCAATACAGTAGAATGTGGGTATATGGGAGTGTTGTTTGGATCGTCATCCGTCGACCCTCGGCGATCGTGTGTGTAGGCGTTCTAATTCGGTATTGTGCATGTGTGTGTGTTTTACTCTGTTCGGTCGGCGACCATGCGAATGGGTGGGTGTGTAAGACAGTATATGTATGTGTGCAATGTTTTGATCAGTGTGTGTATGCATGTGCATGTATGTGTTGCTGAAAACCGTTATGTGTAGTCGGTACGTCGCCGGCAGGGTAGCTGGTCGGCCGGTGGTGGCGTCGGCGGGCAGAGCACAAACAGAAAACAGAAACAGGAAAAAGAAAAAAAAAACAAACAAAAAAAGAGGAAAAAGAAGGGAAAAAAAAAGGAAGAATTTGCACAAACTACCCCGATAAGAATTAAAAACCCATCTCGCGGCCCGTGAACGATTCGGAATGAGTAACGTTTTTTCGTTAAGTTTATTTTAGTTTATTAAATTGAATTCTAGCATCAAAATTTTGGAACCAGAATAATAAATTTGGGACCGTTCGTATTACTAAATTTTATGCAGTAATTTTTAATGAAATAAAAATTAACCGAAATAGTAATTTTCATAGGTAAAATGTGGGAAATGGAAAATTTTGGAACTTAGGGTCTGCATTGCACGATTTGATTATTTTGCATAAAATATTAATTTAAGCCCTATCATTACTAGGTTCGCAAATGTCAACATCCCGATAGGCTTTGGACGGTGCTGTTTTTGTAGCACAAGAAACGAGGTGAGTGTACTGTCTTCTTACCAAACTATTTTTTGTATATATATATATATATATATATATATATGATGACATATGTGTTTGCTTACACTGTATGGTTTCATAAATGATATGGATCAAGCAGGTTTTTGGGATGAGTTGGTAAAATGAATTTTCCGGGGAATTGTGTTGGTTTCTAAAAGAAGGCTTAAAACTAAATTTCGTTGGATATGGGTGGTTTATATTTCTCCCCAAAAGGGGTGTGGTTTCTCCCCGTAAGGGGTGTGGATTATATTTCTCCCCGTAAAGAGTGTGGATTATATTTCTCCCCAAAAGGGGTGTGGATATTTCGTAGGAAGGCATTCCTGCTGATGTTACGGTACCATTATGACTCCCGATCGTGAGGTTAAAACGATCACTATGGCTAGCCAGTGTGTGTTGTGGTGGTGTGGTGGTTTGAGATGTGATGTTTTATTTATACTGGGTGATTTATTATTTATTATGGTGATCGGTATGATATTTATACTGGATGGTTTTGAAATGGAACTTATATATATTGCTTTATTTTCACTGCATATATTATGAAGACTTTTATAAGCTATGTGATATCTATATACTTATGCTTGATCCATATTTAAATGATATATTATTTAGAATGTATTATTATGTAAAAATATTTTTATTAAGAAGGCAATACACTCGCAAGTGAAATAGTTAAAAGTCGGTCCCCTACTGGCACTGGGTAGAGTCTTGCGATGGTATAGCGAGCGAGTATTTTGGGAGGTGCTGCCTGAGGCGAACCTAGGAGAGGTTCATTGTTGTTTTTATCTTTTGTTGTTATTAAAAATTCAGGGACGGGTGTGTCCCTAGTTAGAGAAGATGTTTATAATCTGATTTTGTGATTGTATAATTATGATTACCTACTGTCGCTTTCTAGTTTGGTTTATCCCTCAGATGATGTCGTGTCGATGTCATGCCAGCCCCATAGGTGTCAGGTGTCCAGGGTGGGGGATGACAATTCCGGCCAACCAAGCACATAATCCAAAACTGAATCAAGTTGAAAGCACATGCCATTCAGAACCAAATCTCTCCAAGCTTGAGGGCATTCAAAACCAAGACCCATATGTGATGTTGTACGATTCTTACTATGGGTAGAAACCGCTCTTTGACGAGCACTTCTCCATGTCAAGCTAAGGACATTAAACCAAGTGCTTCTTGGGAGGCAACCCAAGTTTTCAAAATAAATTAGATCATCACTGCCGACTTCATTCGAATGAAAGATTGTCTTGCCTCCCGAGTACGTGTTCTAAACCCCCTTCATCGGCTGCTTTATTCTAAATGTTGAGATTGATGATTGGGTCATTGTGAATACTGACCACTTTAAGTTTGAGGTGATGTTTAGTATGTTTAATTGTTGTTAGTTGTGTAGTTTAGTTTATTATATGCATGTATGTTAGAGTAGTATGTGTTTATGTTTGTAGATGTGTTGTTGTGTGTTGAGTTTTGCATTTATCTGGGCCATTACTCAATGATGATATTATTCCCTGGTTGTTTTTTGAGGTCAAGGGTAATGCACATTCATGTGTGTTCTGTATGCTTGGCATGTCGTTTTGGTGAAAGTTATTGTGGATCCTAATTTGCACGAGCACGTAGACTCAATGTATAGCTATTCAATTGATTTGAGACCAATTATCCATTAGCCAAATTCATGACAATTTAAGGGATTCTAGAACCTGCTTGAGGGAAACTTGAGGCGAAATCTTAGGCGAGGTAGTTCAGGAGACGTGATTTAGGCATTCATTTGATTCACTTGAGCCTTTGAAGCTTACCATGCCATATGTTTATCCCTTGTTACCCTGTCAAAACCTATAATTCCATTTCAATTCTGAATATATAACAAATACCCTGGCCAATTGAATTTTTTCCAAACCTATATCGTTGAACCAAAAGCACAATTTGCGTGAATCAAATTAGCATTCATGTATGCTACTTGAAGTAAACGGTTGGGTTTAGGGCAAACTTTTGATTTGTTCGGTATTCATGTACTGACTTGTCATTTTTCTTTCATTTTAATCACACCCGTGAAATTGTAATAATCGAATAAGTTTGGGGATGTGGTACGTTAAAAAAAACATATGTAAATATAGTTTAATTTCCATTTCTTTTGACAAGTGAGTACGTCGATCTTAAATATATGTTCAAAGTTGTTTCAAATTTATCTATGGGGGTTCGCGTGTGATTGTGTGCCAAGCGTTGTGCCTTGGGTATCGTTGAGTTAACAACGTTAACCCATTTTGTATTCCCGATATACCCTTGGCCGAATGTTCCAAACTAAACCAAATCCTATTGATCTTTTTGAACTTCCAAGCCTACATTAGTGGAGAGTAGAATCCAATCAGGCATATGGAAATCCTAATCCTTATCGATTTAAAGTCGTGAGCTTCGTTGGTGGATAATCCAATCCGATTGTTGGATAGCTATATTATTGAGTTTTCGCACACACACGTTGAAAGGATCTAGAATGGCGTTTACCATTATTGAATGTTGAAATTATAAAACATCACATGGTACATTTTACTCCTGAACTCGATATGATTGGGGATTATTGAGGGGAAATGTTTTGGTCGATAGTTGAATTCAAAACTCGCATATCGTTGTGTTTAGGTTGTTTGTGTTTTTATTTGTTGTTTAGTTTTTGTGTTAGTTAATTTCGTTGTGTTTTTTATTTTTAGTGTGAGTATTTTACTCAAGGACTAGCAAAATTCTAATTTTGGGAGAATTTGATAAGTGTAATTTGTCTATATATTCCCAAGCCTGTTTTGATAGTTTTCTAGTATTATTATAGCGTTTTAATATGTTTTAATATGTTTTTATTTGTTTTGTCATAAATCAGGTGTTTGAGGCGAAAAGTGACGAAAACGGTTCACAATCGAGTAAATCGGTGGAACGCCAATGGAAGAACGATGGGAAAACGAGCAAAAATATAAAAGTTCAGAACCTGCCGCCCAATGCTGTAGCGGTTAAAATGAAAAGAGTTGCTAAACCTTCGAATCGTTCACCACTGTAGTGGTCAATCAAACAAAAGCCTATTAACTTCCCCATCGCTGTAACGGTAATCCCACCACTGCAGCGGTTAGGTGCCAGACAGTTTAGATATTTTGGGATATTTTGTTGATATTTTTGGGTCCCTTTATATCCTATATTGAACCCAACACACAAAATACATTTTTTGGGAGGTCTTGAGAGCTCCAAGTCCATTCAACCAAGAGAAGATCACAAAGCCAAGAAGGAGGAAACGATCTCGAAGCGATTTTAGCGTCGGTTCTTCGAATAACGGCTAGTCTCCTTATTTCTCTCTTTATTTCTTAGTTTGGTTGATTGTTTTGAATATGTTTAGCTTGTTTCTAGTTGAATATAGGGCTATGTCCATGTATAGCTAAACATATATTGTCAAGGGCTTGATGTACTTCATGAAAACATTGTTTGAATAAATCAATGTTTCGTTATCGGTTGTTCATGTTTATCCGATTGTGTTTACCATTTTATTACAATATTAATATGCTTATTATGGTATTAGGGTTGATTTTGAGAATACGGGGTTTGACACTCGGGAGAGGTTACCCCGGATTCGGACTAGGGTTTAAACACAACGTGACGATCTAATGACCCGGGAGCCGTGAGGTTCGGGTGAGGCTCATGTGACCAAGTGTCATATAGACGCTCGAGGAGGACTTCAGCATTGATGTGAAGTCACATATTCATTCACTTTGCACTCGGGAGAAGGAGTGAGTGAGTTTATTGATACCGAGATCATCAAATTAGTCGAATATCGTTAATGTAAATTAGACGAAATCAAACACATGTAAGTAAATGAAGTTAATCCATAAATAATTCATCCCCTTAAGTGTCTCATATTAGTATTATAGTATAATTAGTTAATTAGATTAGTATTTTATATTTATAAACAAAAACCTATTTTTTATCACCTAAATAAAGTTAGGTTATGACAATTACGGTACTCAACGATAATTTAAACCAATCCCTATGGACACGAAAAACCCTTACTCTTCCCACTTTACTAAAACTTGACCCGTATACTTGCGGTGAAAGTAGCGACGTAATATTCAGCTACCAGTAGGTCTTTGGTGCCGCAACCCATCAATGAAGGCATTCAATGCCATTGCATCCAAGAGATCTTCACATATGATTATCTCCTTGTTAAATCTATCCACATAATCTCCTAAACTCTCACCAACCTCTTGCTTGAGCGCCAGGATATGAGTCATGGTCTTTGGCCTTCGTCGAGAGTAGCTGAACCTAGCTAGGAAGAGCTGCACGAGTTGAGAGAAAGTAGAGATCGAGATTGGAGCCATATCTCGGAACCATAATCGAGATGTTCCAGTAAGGGTGAGGGGGAAAGACTTACATCGCACTACCATCGAGGTCGTGTGCATATCCATATAGGATGTGAAGATTGAGAGGTGGTCCACTGGGTCAGTAGTTGTACAACCAATTGTTCCGAGAGTTTGGTGACTTGGGCCGATAAGGTCGCGATTTGATCGGCCTATTGAATTATAGAGACCTTTTGTCCCGTATTTTTCTCATTCGGCCATTGATAATTATTGGCTGCCATCTCCTCCAATAACGCGTTTGCTTCAGCCGGAGTCTTTGATAACAATGATTTACCCGAGGTAGCATCAACTGTGGTTCTAGTTTGCCCGTCCAACCCATTGTAAAAAAGTTGGGTTTGAAGCCAATCTTGATACCCGTGTTATGGGCACTTTCGCAACAAGTCCTTGAACCTATCCCACGCCTCAAAGAGTGGATTGAAGTCTCGTTGGTGAAACTGCACAATCTTGCTTCTCAACTGCGAGGTCTTCGACGATGGAAAAATTTTGGTAAGGAACCTTTGAGCAAGGTCCTCCCATGTATTGATACTACCCAGTTAGATTGATTGAAACCAACCCCTTGCTCGATCACGAAGAGAAGATGGAAATAGTCTCAATCGAATTATTTTCTCTACAACTCCATTGATTTTAATAGTGTCGCAAATCTCAAGAAAGGTGGCCAAATGAATGTTAGGATCTTCGTGAAACTTCCTGCCATATTGGTTCTGTTGTACCATGTTGATAAGAGCGGGCTTCAACTCGAAGTTATTAGCCTGTACCATCTACCTTCGAATTCCAGAATAATTATCTAGCATCATCGGCCGATAATAGTCTCTAAGGACTCGTTATTGATTCTCAGGCACCGGGGGCTGCTGAGGAAGTGCATGCGGCACCAGCGATTATTGCGGTACGTTTTTGCATAGACTCTTCTCTACCAGTCAAAGTTTCAGCTTGGTTTCTTCTCCTTCTCTTTCTCCTTATCCGTCACAAAGTTTTCTTAATCTCGGGATCCAGAGTGAAAGACTCCAAGCTCTTACTACGTCGCATGCACTGCTCGGCCACAACAAATAAATCAAATAAACAAATGAATTGAATGAAAATAAAACAAAAAAATTATCTTGATTAATATTCAACCACTTGGTCACAATATCAACCAAATTAAAACACATCTCCGGTAACGGCGCCAAAAACTTGTACGATGAGGTTTTTACGTTTGTGTATTGACTACTCGCAAGTATACGAGGTCAAGTTTTAATATAGTGGATCTTTAAGATCGAATATCATTCCACAAGGATGGTGTGAATAATTGAATACTGTGATTTTCATAGTCTTATATTATCCCGATGGTTAAATAAATGTTTTAAATTAAACTAATTAAAACTAAGTTAAACTACAATTAGTGGGTTAATCCTAACTAAGTTGATTACCTAGGGATTGATTTCATTCACTTAATACATATTTGATTTCGTTTAGTTAACAATAACGGTGTTTATCATATCCGACAATCTCAGTATCTAAAACTCATTTACTCCCTCTCCCGAGTGTTTAGTAAATGAATACATAACTTCGCGTTGATACCAAAGTCTCCCTCGAATGTCTTTTCGAACACATAGTCACGTGAGTCTTGACCCAACATCATGGATTGCACATCTTCTAACGCTCTCCCGGGTCGTTAGAACGTCGTGTTGTGTTTACCCTAGTCCAAATCCGGGGTTACCTCTCCCGAGTGTCAAACCCCGTATTCTCAAATTTAATTCTAATACCTTAACAAGTATATCAAAATTGTAAAAGAGTGATAACCACAATCGAATTTAGACAAACAACTGTTAAAGAAACATATATTAAACCAAACAAGTATTTGCACAACTACATCGATCCCTAGCTAATATTTATCTAATCTATCATAATCTTGGCCATCTAAGCATTAATACAAGAGGGATTCATCATCATTTACAATAAAACATTAAGTTACAAAGAGAGAAACAAAGAAAGAAAGATCAAATCTTAATGTGGAGTGGTCCATTGTCGCCAAAGATCGATCCGCTAGTGTTTCCTCTTCTCCGGATAATGAATATCCTCTTTGAGCTCTTCAAGATTGGCCAAGACCATGTCTTAAGGGTTATAGATGTCTAAGCCTCATTTTGGAAGTGGGAGAATGGGTTTTATAGGAGCAAGGTTTCAAAAAAATCTAAAAATATCTCATTCTCTGTGCAGAGCTGACCGTCGTGGCGGTGGGTAAGTCGGTTGCCTCACATGACTCTGATCTTTCACCGCCGCGGCGATGAATCCTTATCAACACATCCTACATCTCTACTATCGCGGCGGTGGGACTTTGTGCAGAAACAACCCCTCTCTGCATTCTCACCGCCACAGCAGTGGTTCTTGTGTCCTTGAAACCTTATTCTTTCATCGTTTCTTCACCGTTTTCCCACTATTTCGCTCGTTTGTCACTTGTTTGCGTCCCTACACCTAAATTACATAAAAACTAATAAAAATGCAATTAAATATTACTAATTCACTCAAAAACTACCAAATCTGGATTAGAAGTAGATAGGTTATTTTAACCTATCCAATACCCCCAAATTTGGGATTTTGCTAGTTCTCGAGCAAAACACCCTAACACTAAATTAAAATAACTACACTAATCAACTAACAACTAATCTAAAAATGAATAAACATAACAAATAAGAAGTAAATTCATGCGAATGCCAAGTTCAATCAAAGAAACCATGTTGTTCCCTCCTCAACAACCCTCAATATGATCAAGTTCGGGAAATAACAGACACCAAGTGGTGTTCTAGAATTTCAACACTCAATATCAATGAAAATCATTCTATATCCATTGAAAATGTTTGTGTGTGAGAACTCAAATGTATAACTAACCAAACACCGAATTGGATTATTCAATAGCTAAGCTCATAACTTAAACCTTGAAGGATTCAGGAAAACTATATGCTTGACTGGGCTCAACTATCCACTAATGTAGATTCGGACATTCACAGAGATCAATAGGTCTTGGTTGGCTTTGGAGGATGACCAAGGGTATCGCAGGAACAGAAGACAGAAAATTGTTAAGATTGAACGATACCCGAGGCACAAACGTTTGTCACTATATCTCTCTCGTAACCAAACATAAACATAACCCTGAACAAGAATTTAAGAACTTTGTATTCACTTGTCGAAACAAATGAAAATAAAAACTATATTTACATAGTTGTGTTTTTTTTTCTTTTTCTTTTTTAAAGACAAACTTTGTCACACCCCCAAACTTATTTGAAATTGTACAATTTTAGGGGTGTTCAAAAAGAATGACAAGTGAATACATTAATACTGAACCAATAACAATTCGTCCAAAACCCCGAATTGGATAACGAGGGATAAAAAATTTCAAGTTGGCTACAAAGGTTCAAGCGAAAAAATTTAAGGCCTAAATCAGGCCTCCGGAATTACCTTACCTAGGATTTCGCCTCAAGTCTACCCCAAATCAAGTTCTAGATTCCTTTTTTCTATCATGAACTTATTACTGAATAATCAGCGTTAAATCATTCAAATAATTATACACCGAGTCCATGCGATAGTGCGATTTTAGGATCAAAATAATTTTTACCTAATCCCATGCTAAGCACACAAAACACACATAAATGGCATCATCCCCGACCTCGATATACAACTAGGGGATAATTTTTATCATCGGGAAATGGCCCTAGACAAACTCAACAACTCATCAAGCATATACGACTACATACATAAATATTTCTACATTAACTCTAAATACTACATACACACACTAAACTAAGCATTTAACATGCATAAACAAAAAATCAAAATAAAGCTTAACTAAAAATTAAAGTTTTTACATATCAAAAAAAAAAAAAAAATCCATACAAAAAATATTTCCATCCTTCATATCTTTTTATCAACACAAAACAAAATGCATATTCCCTACCCTATCCTTCACATCTTTCTTTAACAATACAAAATAGAATGTAAATTCCATACCCCCAAACTCGAACAAGACAATGTCCTCATTGTCTAAGCAGCGAACCCAATACAAGATATAACAATTATAATGACAAACTGGGTTTCGAACACATACCTAAGAGATAAGATGTAGAAGTTTTACCTCCTACTGTCCACCTGGGGAAACGTCATCACCATCGCTATTTCGACAGAAAGGGAATGGTGGTCATTGCAACTCGTGCGGCTGAAACTGTGGCACTGGCAAATAGAGAGTCATGTCGACGCCAATGCGCTGGTATATAAGTCACTGGACCTGGTCCTGTTGCCGCATAAACTGATCTAAGAAAATTTGCATGCAAGTAAAATCATTGCGAAGATTACCGATTTCAAACCAGAGATCCTGGATATCGCGATTAGTCGGATTTGGTTGGGGGCTGGGGGCTTCAGGTAACGGGGCCTTAGATGGGCTTGCTTCTTTCTCTTCCAGGCCCTCATCTTCCTCTTCTTCTGGCGCAGCTGGGTCTTAGTCTCCATCCTTCCACAATCGAATAATCATTGCTTGATCGAGCAGAGTTTTAGGGGGACAAGGGTTATCCCCTATGATCACGACTCCAGCGCGTCTTAATAGATCAGTCAGAAATGATATAAATGGAAGGCCAGCCTTTGTCGTTTGAACCGTATGAAGTATCGAAGAATAAATATGCCAATCAACATTGATTGGATTCCCCCTTTGAATGTCATATAAAACATAAACCCGCTCCTTGGAGACGTCAGAATAATGAGATCTCCGAAGCAGGTTCCCACACATGAAGGATGCCAGATTTTAGGAACGGGCTTCAGATACTTCACCGGAAATATCGCTTGACCCAGCCCTATGATTGTCCATTGAACATTACCCGTGGTCAGGATCCATAGATGGTGTGTAACCCCCATACGGCTCGTCATAGAGTTGTGGCACCGACAATCCCAAAATCTTGTTGAAGCTCTCCGGACTGAATATGATTGGGCGATTTTTTTACCTTCATCCGGTAGTCAACGGCCTCAGTGGCATTTGCATAGAATTCTCTGACCAAGGCCACCTCGCATTTGGGGGGTGAACGGCAAAATAGTTCCCAACCTCGGCTCCGTATGATGTCTCTGAATTCTTCTTGAATGGCATCCAAAGGCCCAAACCCTCTTTGTTGGATGCATGTTTGCTTGTGCTCAAAGGTGTTGAAGTGTTCTTCCACTTGCTTGGATACGAAACGAGATGAATCGTAATCCGTGGTTGAGGATGATCCTTCCTTACGCGGCCTTTTTGATACAGCGCACTTCGGTATTTTCCTATCAATCAACCTCACAACACACACTAAAGTAATAACAACAGAACAAATCAAATCACATCATACTCATCAAACACACATTGCAATTATAACAACCGCATACCAACCACAACTGAATCAACAATAGTTTCACAATGTAGCCTAATATAAACCATTCCCCTAATGTATCTAAGCATATATATGACAATCCTTACCAAAAATCAAACCGAAACCCCATTGTACGGCGAGCATTTGTTACACGCTCACGTATTGACTACTTGTAAGTGTACGAGGTCAAAGGTTTAGTATAATGTGATCTTTAAGATCAGGTATCGTATCCACAAGGATTGGTTGTCGTTATTATCGAGTACCGTGTTTATCATAACCTAACTTTATCTAGGCTAAAAACAAATATAATTAATTAATACTAATACTAATATAACCTAAATTAACTATACTAATATAATGAGCTATTTTAGGGGAAAGAATTGTCTAGGGATTAACTCGATTTACAAATACATGTTCGATCCCGATTGACTTACGTTTATGGTGTTCAACTTATTTGACAATCACAATTCGTAAACTCCCCCGCCACCTCTCCCGAGTGTAAGACGAGAGATATAATGTGACTTCGTGGCAACGAAGAAGTCCCCCTCAACGTATTAATGACCCTAAGTCACGTGAGTCTCGCCTCAATCTCATTGATTGCACACAATCCAACTCCCGACCAGGTTATTAGATCGTCGTGTTGTGTTTACTCTATCGACAATCTCAGTTCTAAAACTCCCCCGCCACCTCTCCTAAGTGTAAAACGGGGGAATACATAACTTCGAGTCAACAAAAAAGTCTCCCTCAATGTCTTAACGACCCTAGGTCACATGAGTCTTACCCCCAACATCTTCGATTAGCGTTATGTTTACTTTAGTTCAAATCCGGGGTTACCTCTCCCGAGTGTCAAACTCTGTATTCTCGATATATCTATCTAAGCATAATAAACATAACAATATGATAAACACAATCAAACTTCGAAGAACAAGCATAAACGCAATACCAAAATCATTCGAAATACCTATTTATAAATATATTATTAATCCCTATACAATCCACGTTTAACTAACGGCCATAACCACATTTACAAATAAGAACGAGCTAAACATGCTCACAAATTCCTAAGTTAAAGAAATAAGGGAAGAAATTGAAGAATTTAGCCTCATCCAAAGTTTAGCTGCCAAGAACGTTCAACGATCGCTTCGCCGTCTTCCTCCACCTCGGGATGTGAGCTCCCCCTCTAAAACTCCTCAATCCACCCTTAGATATGTTCTAAGGGTGGTAGCATGCAATAGAGGCCAAAAATAAGGGAGGAGGAATGGATTAAATAGGCGAAATATCCTAAAAATATCTAAAAATATCATAACAGTTGTGAAGAGTCACGGCCTAGGCGGTGCGTATGTCGGTTAAGCCACGGCCTAGGCGGTGAAGTCAGTGGTGGAATTAGGGACCATCATCTTCTTTCACCGCCTAGGTGGTGGGATGTCAGTAAAAGTTTGGTCCATCCTGCATATTGACCTCCTAGGAGGTGGGCTGGTTTTTTGAATTATGCCTCTATATGCTTGATTTCATACCGTTCTTGGTCCGATTTGATCGTTTATGATCCGTTTTCATGCCTTTTCACCCCCACACACCTAATTTATACAAAAAGAATAAAAACTAATTAAAAAAATTCTCTAAAACTAACAAAACCGGTTTAGAATTATATAGGTAGATCACACCTATCACCCATAGAGAATGAAAATCGCAAAAATGGGGGTTTAAGGGTTTAGGGCACATTCCAAATCCAATAAATTTTTATATAATCATGCAAAACAATCAAAGATTTCAACAAATTGATGAAATGTAGGATCATAAACACTTGTTGAAAAATTTTGGTCCAAATGATTGAAAATAGAGAAATCGCACCGTTCGTCCCTTAAACCCTAGGATTTTGAAAATGGGGGAAACGTCTATTTTTTGGAAGATGTTTTGCATTGGAAATTAGAAATTTTGTAAATGGAGTGATGATTTTGAAGGTTTATAACGGTTTGGAAGGATGGGAATATAGATATTTTTGAGTTTTAAGAAGGAGTTTTGGAGTTTTCGAAGAAGTGGGACGGTTTTAATTAAACAGATGCCTTACTGCCTAGGAGGTGGAGCACCTTTTTAAACCCATAAACATTCTATCATTTCACCACCTAGGTGGTGAGTTCACCGCCTCGGCGGTGAAGTGCCTTTCCAAAAACTTAACTCTTTGTTGTTTCACCGCCTCGGAGGTGAGATCACTGCCTAGGCAGTAAAGCGTTAAGTTGAAAACTTGACATCCTGCATTTTTACCGCCTCAACGGTGAGCCTGCTACTGTATTTTCAATATTTCATCAAGTTTTCACTAAAAGGCTCCACTCCATGTGCTTCTACTTCGCTTGTTCAACGATTTTTAAGTGCAAAACACATCCCCGATTATCCTCACTCCTTAATTCTCCTCCAAACACGCTCCGAGACCATTTCGGCCTCCAAACAATAATAAATAGAAAAAATTAGGCAAGTTTCATACCCTCGGAGACATATCAAAAAGATTTGCTTGATTTAACGTCCTGGACCTGAATTGCTTGATTTAACATCCCTAGCTGGATTTGCATTCCCTCGGGTTAGTTTTTGAATTACTTGGAAACTTTCCAATGGATTGATCCTTGATAGCACTTGCAATTTGACCGATTTGAGTTCCCAAATATTTCACGGTTGCATTTGTGTTCGTGCACGTGGTCTCAATCACATCAAGCCTCGTCTCATGTTGGTTAAGCCGGCTATGCGTCTCACGCAAAATTGTCTGAGTCTCCTTCATGAAAGAACCCAACACTTTATCTAAGTTTGGTTTTGGATTATGCATCGGGGGTTGTTGCATTTGACAGTTTTGTTGCATTGGAAATCCTTGAGCTTGAGTTCCATATCCGGTCGGTGGCCTCAGCGTGTTCTGATTGTTCGCATATGAAAAAATTTCATGATTACGAAGACCCAGATTGTAGTGAGTTGGAATGTTTGTAGTGGGCATGAAAGTATAGGCCTGATTGTTTGCGAAATGGCATTCTTCAAAATCACTATCCAAACTGGGTTGAGAACCGCTTGCAAAATTATCCTCTCCATGACTTGACAAAGCACATTTAGTAAACAAGGTGACCAATTGTTCTGAGAGTTTGGTGACTTGGGCCGATAAGGTCGCGATTTGATCGGCCTCTTGAATTGTAGTGACCCTTCGTCCCGTATTTCTCTCATTCGGCCATTGATAATTATTGGCGGCCATCTCCTCCAGTAATGTATTTCTTTCAACCGGAGTCTTTGATAACAATGATCTACCCGAGGCAGCATCAACTACGGTTCTAGTTTGGCTTCCAACCCATTGTAAAAGAGTTGCGTTTGAAGCCAATCTTGATACCCGTGTTGGGGGAACTTTCGCAACAAGTCCTTGAACATATCCCACGCCTCAAAAAGTGGCTCGAAGTCTAGTTAGCGAAACTGCGCAATCTTGCTTCTCAACCGCATGGTCTTCAACGGTAGGAAAAATTTGGTAAGGAACCTTTGAGCGAGGTCCTCCTATGTATTGATACTACCCAGTTAGATTGATTGAAACCAACCCCTTACTCGATCACGAAGAGAAGATGGAAATAGTCTCAACCGAATTATGTCCTCCGCAACTCCATTGATTTTAACACTATTCCAAATCTCAAGAAAGGTGGCCAAATGAATGTTGGGGTCTTCGTGAAAATTCCCGCCATATTGGTTCTGTTATATCATGTTAGTTAGGGCGGGCTTCAACTCGAAGTTATTAGCCTGTACCGGCTGCCTTCGAATTCCAGAATTATTATCTAGCATCATCGGTCGATAATAGTCTCTGAGGACTCGTTGTTGATTCTCAGGCACCGGGGGCTACTGAGGAAGTGCTTGTGGTACTAGCGGTTGTTGGGGCACGTTTTGCATAGACTCTTCTCCACCAGTCATAGTTTCATCTTGGTTTTTTCTCCTTCTCCTTCTCCTTATCCGTCACAAAGTTTTCTCAATCTCGTGATCCAGAGTGAAAGACTCCAAGCTCTTACTACGTCGCATGCACTGCTCGGTCACAACAAATAAATCAACTAAACAAATGAATTGAATGAAAATAAAACAAAAGAAGAATTATATTGATTAATATTCAACCACTTGGTCACAATATCAACCAAATTAAAACGCATCTCTAGCAACGGCGCCAAAAACTTGTACGACGAGGCTTTTACGCTCGCGTATTGACTACTCACAAGTATACAAGGTCAAGTTTTAATATAGTGGATCTTTAAGATCGGATATCATTCCACAAGGATGGTGTAAATAATTGAATACCACGATTTTCATAATCTTATATTATCCCGACAGTTAAATAAATGTTTTAAATTAAATTAATTAAAACTAAGTTAAACTACAATTAGTGGGTTAATCCTAACTAAGTTGATTACCTAGGGATTAATTTCATTCACTTAATACATGTTTGATTTCGTTTAGTTAATAATAACGGTGTTTATCATGTCTAACAATCTCGGTATCTAAAACTCATTCACTCCCTCTCCCGAGTGTTTAGTGAATAAATACATGACTTCGCGTTGACGCCAAAGTCCTCCTCAAACGTCTTTTCGAACACATATTCACGTGAGTCTTGACCCAACGTCATGGATTGCACACCTTCTAACGCCCTCCCGGGTCATTAGAACGTCGCGTTGTGTTTATCCTAATCCGAATCCGGGGTTAGCTCTCCCGAGTGTCAAACCCCGTATTCTCAAATTTAATCCTAATATCTTAACAAGTATATTAATATTGTAAAAGAGAGATAACCACAATCGAATTTAGACAAACAACCGTTAAAGAAACATATATTGAACCAAACAATTATTTACACAACTACATCAATCCCTAGCTAATATTTATCTAATCTATCATGATCTTGTCCATATAAGAATTAATACAAGAGGGATTCATCATCATTCACAATAAAACATTAAGTTACAAAGTGAGAAACAAGGAAAGAAAAATCAAATCTTAAAGTGGAGTGGTCCACTGTCACCAAAGATCGATCCGCTAGTGTTTCCTCTTCTCCGGATGATGAATATCCTCTTTGAGCTCTTCAAGATTGGCCAAGGACCAAGTCCTAAGGGTTAGAGACGTCCAAGCCTCCTTTTGGAAGTGGGAGAATGGGTTTTATAGGAGCAAGGTTTCAACAATATCTAAAAATATCTCCTTCCCTGTGCAGAGCTGACCACCGCGACGGTGGGTAAGTCAGTTGCCTCACATAACTCTCCGATCTTTCACCACCGCAGTGGTGAAGCCTTATCAACACATCTTGTATCTATACTACCATGGCGGTGGGACTTTGTGCAGAAACAGACCCTCTCTGCATGCTCATCATCGCGGCGGTGGGTCTTGTGCTCTTGAAACCTTGTTCTTTCATCGTTTCTTCACCGTTTTCCCACTATTTCGCTCGTTTGTCACTTGTTGGCGTCCCTACATCTGAATTATATAAAGACTAACAAAAATGCAATTAAATATTACTAATTCACTCAAAAACTATCAAATTCGTCTTAGAAGTAGATAGGTTATTTCAACCTATCAATAGTCCTATCGTATAGTGCCATCTGGGGGTGTTGAATCCCGTAAGGTACCACCTCGTCTACGATATCCCTCGTGAAAGGTGACCTTACCTCATCAGGTAGATGAGGTATCCCCCTTAAGCACTGGAGCTAGTAGAGAGCGACATCTACCTCGGCAATGCGGCGTTCCACAACAATTTCAGCTCTAGGCTGTGCCACAAGCTGGCTAGCAACTGCTCAGGCCCTTTGCCTCCAAGTTGGTGGGGAATGAGAATCAACCTCACGAACATAGTTGACCTAGTGCTCAAACCAGGCAACGTAGCTAAGCGTTCTACCTGGTGGAGATTCTTGTGCATCCTTGGCTTAGTGCCCTTGTAAGGGTTGAGACGATGATCCCAAGGCAATAGGGGGGCAGATCCATATCGCTTACTGCTTGGTTACATGTTCGAGGTCGAGCATAAGGCATATTTCTATGGGAGTGGATCACGCGATCTCCCAACTCCTAGGGTTGCTCCCTTCCTCTTGAGGTTTGGAAAGCTAGTCCCCCATGTATGGGGGGGTCGACGGCAGGCAGGAGAGAAAAACCTGGAAATAGCTTTGGAATTCGCCAAAACGACATTCCAAGTTGTCAATTCTTGATGCTTCACCAGCCTCTGATGTTTGGCCTACAATGATGCCTGAGGGTCAAGCTTATGGGCCCACTTAGCCCACATGAGGTAAGTTCTCTTCTTCAACCAGGATGGGGGCTGAAACCCTAGCATCCGGCCTGGAGATCCTTGATATTTTTTGGTTCAGGTTGCTATTCACCACGGGGTTTTGATCTCTTCGCTGAATGAGCTGACCAGACCTTGTGATCATCAAGTCTTAGTCGATTAGGGAGTCAATGACCAGAGAGAAGCTTTTTGTAAAGTTCCCACAGACGGCGCCAAACTGTTGGTGTCGAAAAATCTTATGCACCCACAGTATGGTCTAGTCAGAATCCACGTGGAGATTTATCAGTGATCTGAAGGTGGACATTTGTTGGGGGAAAATCTTTTATGTCTTTTGTCCTTGAATCTACGAGCTGATCGAGCTGACCTGAACATTGTCCGGCCTGAGCTCTAGATGTGTACCTATACAAGGACCCACCGAGGTTGTGCCCGGCAAATCCTCCAGCGTGAGAGTAAGAGTTCGGGGGGAGAAATTTAGAAATGCTTTGAATTTTCTAAAAGCAATTACCTTCATAACACAGTTCACCTTTCATTTTATAGAAAAAAGCCTGATTAGCATTTTGGATATTAGGGGCCTTAAGCTCGATTATCGACCTTAACACAACGCGTGGTGAAGAAAAAGGGTGCACGAAAGGATTAGAGCTATGGGCCTGGGCTTTTTATCGTCGATGAAAAAGTCCATGGGCCATGCCGCCCAAACAACGGATGAACCAACCTGTACACGAGTATGGATGCTGAGGTAGGTATAACGAACATGGATTCATCGATTGGTCACTCATTGATTGCGGAGAGCATTCAGAAGATAATTATCCAAGTCTTCATAAATGACCGACCTGAAAATATCGAGTTGAACAAGAATTCTACTATTCAGGCCATTGATGACATGTCATACATTGGTCTACATGACAAGTTTAGGTAGAGTGATTTGGGGTTAGTTGATTTTTACCCACATCAAAATTCGTCGCTTGGAATAATATATAGGGAAAATTACATATTAAACTTTCTATCTATTGACACGTTTCTATGTAGTCTAATAAGTTTATTGCGTTTCAGTTTAAACCATATAGGTATGCAACCATCCTTACTATTATTTCTTATAACCAAATTGATAGTATTCTTGACATGTGCACTGGTTTTTTAAGGGTAAAATTATCTTTTTAAGGGTTTTTTTTTTCTTCTTCTTCTCTATCTCTCTCTTCTTTAGAGTTCTTTACCAACCAAATATCTTTTTAAAACTAAATTAATTAAAACGAATGAATTCCAACTTATTTACACAACCCGAGCTACCTGGGGTTGTGATCCCCGGGTTTAGAACCCAGGTACAAAAAACGAGAAAAAAAAATCCGTGGTTGTTAAACCAGAGGTGTGTACCCTGGGTTCTATATAACCCGAGGTACACAACCCCGGGTTTAACACCCTAAAAAAATGTTTATTTGGAAAAATGGCCCAAATGAAGTTTTAATGTTTTCGGCAACTTTAAGTCAATTAAATATAGTCTATTGGTATTTTAAATAAACCTCATTTTTTGGGCAAAACTTAAGTTCAAAAAACTCCACAATTCTTTTTACGACACTAAAAACGAATAAGTAAATGATTTTTAAAAAATCACCAGAGTTGACCAGATGAGTTGTTTCGATGACAGTGTAATTTTTCGACAATTTGGAGTAAACAAAATATGGCCTATCTGTACGCGCGAGGGCTCACAACCATCGTCCTCGCGGTAATTGACTACTCGCAAGTATATGAGATCTAGTTTTAATATAATGGATCTTATAAGATCGGATATCGTTCCACTGGGACTGACAGGTAATTCGGTTGAGTATTGCGATTTCAATAGTTTCATATTATCTCGACTAATCAAATTTTGTTTTTTTTCTATTTAATATACTAAGATAAACGAAAACTATGAAGTTGGTTCTAATTACACTAATTACTTAGGTATTAATTTCTTTCACATAATGCATAATTGAAGTCATTAAGTTAGCTATAATGGTTTTCTATCTATTCCGACAATCTCTGTATCAATAACTCCTCCGCTACCTCTCTCGAGTGTAAGATGGGGGATTACACGACTTCATGTCAACTAAGAAGTCCCCTTCAACACCTTTACAACCCTAGGTCGTGTGAGTCTTTAGCCAACGTCATGGATTGCATACGTTCTAACGCCCTACCGGGTCGTTAGAACGTCACGTTGTATTTACCCTAGTCCGAATCCAGAGTTACCTCTCCTGAATGTCAAACCCTGTATTCTTGGTTTATCAATACAAGCATAATATCTAGAATAATAGTAAACACAATCGGATTTAAACAAACAACACATTAAAGTAACATTAATTCATTCAACTTAACAATTACATGATTTCAACTACACCTAAGTAACATTTAACTAATACTATAAGATCTTATCCATATACCATAAAAAATAAGAGGGATTTAACATTCTTAGATATGAAAAAGTGATTACAAAGATAAAAACAAGAGAGAAACGATCAAATCTGGAAGTGAAACGGTTCACTGTCGCTAATGATCGATCCGCAAATGATCCTTCTTTGTCCGAATGATGAACCTCCTTCTTGATCTTCAAAATATACCTTAAGAGCTCTCTACTAGGGTTAGCATTCTTCAACAACTAGTTTCAGACGTGGGAAAGGGGTATATATAGGCCTAGGGGTTCAAAAATAGCTAAACAGATATTTTGAGCTGTTCTGTGAATTCTGCCTAAGCGGTAGAATCTTCGCTTAGGCAGAGTTTAAGTCGGTTAGAATTCCTCCTAGGCGATGGTTTCTTCGCCTAGGCGGAGGACTAACTTCTTGGGCCCCTTTCTTTCTGACGGAATTCCGCCTAGGCAGTAGCTACTTCGCCTAGGCGGATTTACAGCACTTCAGTACTTCTAGCGTTCTGATGGATTTCCGCCTAGGCGGTGGAAATTTCGCCTAGGCAGATTTCAATACTTCAGCCCTTGCAACCTTCTAACGGATTTCCGCCTAGATGGCGGAAACTTTGCCTAGGCGGATTTCAACTTTTCAGCATTTACAACTTTCTGATGAATTTCCGCCTAGGCGGTGGATACTTCTCCTAGGCGGAATTGCGCTGTTCTTTGAAACCTCATTTTTTCATCTTTTTTGCTACCCTTTTCTCCACCATTTCGCTCAATTTGCCGATTGTTTACGTCCTTTCCCCTTATTAATAAAAACAGCTAAAAAGGAATCAAACTCCAATAAAATACTCGAAAACTGGCAAATTCGGTTTAGAATTAGATAGGTATTTTACACCTATCAAATACCTCCAAACTTGAAATTTTGCTAGTCCTCGAGCAAAACACCCTAATGCTAAATAACACTAACTACACTAATTAGCTACATTCTAAACTATAAATAAGTAATCATTAACAAATAAGAAGTACACACCTATGAGATTTAAGTTTAGTCAAAGAAACCATGCTATTCTTCCCTCAACAACCCGTAATCTAATTCGGTTAAGGAATAACACACACCATGTGGTGTTCCAGAATTTCAACACTCAATATCAGTAAAAATCATTTTAGATCCTATTGAAATGTGTGTGTGAGAGAACTCGGATATATAACTAATCAAACACCGGATTGGATTATTCAATCTATAAGGTCATGACTTAAACTTGTTTAAACAATCAGGAAAGCCACATGCTTGACTGGGCTCAACTATCCATTAATGTAGGTTCGGACATTCACCGATATCAATAGGGCTTGGTTTAGCTTTGGAGAACGGCCAAGGGTATCGTAGAAATAGAAACTCGTTATAATTTTAACGATACCCGAGGTACAAATGCTTGTTGCTAAATCTCTCTCATGACCCCCTTATCTTTGAAGATATTACCTTGAACAAGATTTAGTAAAGTTGTATTCACTTGTCACAACAACCGAAATTTAACAATATATTCACATAGGTTTTTTTTTTTTTTTTATATACACACCCCCAAACTTATTCAATTTTGTACAATTTTAGGGGCATGTTAATACAACTAAAGGATTGACAAGGGAATACTCTTATACTTAACCAAAAATATTTTAAACTGAAACCCCGATTGCCCACTTCAAGTTAGCATAATCTAATGCTACTTGTTTTCAGTCAATTTTCACTTTTATTCCTAGAGACAATGGTTCTGAAATATTTACTTGGTTAAAGTATAGAAACAAGTTCAGAAGTGAAAAAATTTTATGGCTTCGACAGGAGAACGAGGGAATAACTTTTCAGGTTAGTTTCAAACGGTTCAAGCGATGAAAATAAAGGCCTATATCATGCCTCCGGAATTACCTTACCTAGAATTTCGCCTCAAGCCTCCCCCAGTCAAGTTCTAGATTCCTCATTTCTATCATGAACCGATTATTGAATAATCGGCATCAAATCGTTCAATTAGTTATACAATGAGTTTATGCGATCGTGCAATTTAGGATCAAAATAATTTTCACCTAATCGACATGCTAAGAACACAAAATACACGTGAATGGCATTACCCCCAACCTCAATATGCACTTTAGGGTGTAAGTTTCATCATCGGGACATGGTTCGGACGAACTCAAAAACTCAACATGCACGTACAACTATATTCATTAACAAATCTACTCTAATTCTAAAAACTAACATTACTTATGCTAATGATCCTTACACATGCATAGCTAGACATTACACATGCATAACAAAAGAATTTCAAAATTTTCAAAAAAATTTAACATTAATATCATTATAAACAACAATTTGTACACAAAAAGAATTTTGTCCCTTTTTACATCAAAAATTTTTCATCCTTCATATCCCCCCCCCCCCCCCAAAAAAAAAAAAATACTACATGCTTGCATTGCATATCATATACCCCCAAACTTGAACGAGGCAGTGTCCTCACTGCCTAAGCAGCGAACCCAATAGCAAAATAGACAAATACGTATTGAAAACTGGGGCGGACACATACCTAGGAGGGAAGACATACAAGTCTAACCTCCTACAATTCATTGTGGAGGAGATGGCGGTGGCGGCTCATCAGTCTCGAAAGGTGGCATGGGCGTATAACGCGCTATGTCAATTCCGAGATGTTCGAATATAACTCTTTGGTTTTGATCTTGTTGCCAGATGTAAGAATCCATGTAGTTCTCCATCCAAGCCAAATTAGCTTGAAGTTGGCTCATATCGGACTGGAGACTACGGACATCTCGTGAAATTTGGATGAGTTGGCCGCGGCTGGTTGTAGGCGTCGGTGGCTCCAAAGGGCCAGCTTCTTCCTCTTCCTGAGCCTCTTCTCCTTCACCTGGTCTGCCTTTCTATACCCTGTTAATCATTGCAAGATCGAGTGGTTTTACAGGTGGAAATGGGCTTGTGGACGTGATACGAACTCCTGCTCATTGAAAGAATGCAGTGAGGAAGGAGGGAAAAGGAAGGCCACCCTTCTTCATCCTGGCAGTATAAATTATTGAAGAATAAATATGCCAACCGACATTGACGGGCGTCCCTCTATCAATACCATAGAGCATAAGCGCTCGCTCCTTGGACACATCGGACACATGGGTGGTCGGGAGCAGATTGGCGCAAATAAATGAATACCAAATCTTTGGGATCGGTTTCAGAAACTGAGACTTGAAAATTGCCTGACCCTACCATGTGTTCGTCCACTGGGTGTTTCCCGTCGTCAGGGTCTGAATCACCGTACTCATAATCGGTGTGGCGGCATCGAATAAATCTCTGGTGGCTTCCGGCCCCGTCAATCCCAGCAACTCATTGAAATGGTCTGCACTAAACAGAACGGGAACATTCTGGACCCTTGTTTGAAATCCCATGGCCTCCACACTGTTCGCGTGGAATTCTCGTACAAGGGCCAACTCCCCTGGTGGGGGTAGAGCACAGAACTGTTCCCATCGTCTTTGTGGAATAACATTCCTGATTTCTTCTAGGAGTTCATTCAAAGTTCTAAACCCCCTCTGACGGATGCCAGGCCGCTTACTTTCATGCTCTTTGTAACGGTCCTCAGCTTGCTTTGAGACAAATTTGAGGGAGTTGTAATCCGAAGCAGGCGGAGGTTCGTATGTTCGTGGTTGCTTGGCTGCACGGCGCTTTGCCATTTTTCCTGTAAATCAAAATCACAACACCAACCACAATAATAACAATAGAACATGCAATTCAAACCCTTGTCAGCGTACACACAATGCCCTATTTTATCAAACATATGCCAACCAAAGCCAAACAATACAAATTTCACAAGATATCCCACCAACCATAACCAAATCACATTTTTGTCACAATGTAGAGTAAACTAAATGATTCACATTGTATATCAACACAAAAACATGATAGGGTTTACCATTAATCATTCCTCAATCCCAAATAGCATGCAAACCGCAACTTAGGGTTTAAAGGGGTTTAGGGTTCTAACCAAATCCAATGATTTTTTAAATAAATGAGAAAATGAAGCAAATATTTCAACAACTAAATGAAAAATAGGATCATTGACTCTTACTTGTTGAAAACATTTGATCAAATCACTGGAGAATGGCGATCTCGCACTATTTCACCGTCAAACCCTAATTTTCGAGAATGGGAAGAGGAATTCCACGTTTGGACAAAGATTCTTGGTGAAAATCCAAGTTTTTAGAAATATAGGATGAATCTTTAATGGGAGGAAGGGATTTGCGATGGTGAAGTTGAGAGGTTTCTTGAAATTTTTAGGAGGGAAGTGTCGTTTACGAAGAGGACTGTTGCGTTTTAAAAACAGGGTTCACGTGAATTTGCCTAGGTGGTGGTTTTTCCACGTAGGCAAAGTAGTGCCTTTTCTTTTTAAAAACCTTTTGGTGTTAATTCGCTTAGGCGGTGGTTTTTCTGCCTGGGCGAGTTTACACCAGTGTGAAACCCCTGATTTCGTTGTAAATCCGCTTAGGCAGTGGATTTTCTGCCTGGGCGAATTTACGCCAGTGTAGGAACTCAGCTTTTCTTCATTTTTTCCCCTAGGCGATGGTTTTACTGCCTAGGTGAAGTTACAACAGTGAATAAATTCAGACTTTTGCTTCCTATTTCTGCCTAGGCGGTGGTTTTTTCGGCCTAAGCGAATTTACGTCAGTATGTTTTCTCAGCCTTTCTGTCCAATTTTCGCCTGGGCAGTGGTTTTTCCGCCTAGGCGAATTTACACCAGTGTGGACTTTAGCTGGATTCCTTCAGGTTTTCACAATTTTGCTCAACACCTCTTACTTCCTCTTCATTCCTCAAACGAGTTTTAGCATGCAAATCAATCCAAAGTGTCTAGCCTCATCAATTCACCACAAAAAATAGTATTACGAGATCAATACGATCTCCAAAAAGTAATTTATACAAAAGTTGGGAATGTTCGTTACCCACAATGACATATCAAAAGATGTTGCTTGGTTTTACGTCCCTCGCATGGACGTTGATGAATTCCGACTCTATCCTTCAACGAGGGAGATGTTCTCTATAACTCGCTTTTCATCCTTGAAGTAGTGCTTGAGCCGCTCCCCGTTGACTCAAAAAATTCGTCCGTCTTCGCCTTCTAGCTCGATAGCACCAAATGGATAAATATGCTTGATCCGGAACGGTCTAGACCACCGGGACTTCAACTTTCTGGGAAAGAGTCTCAACCATGAGTTAAACAATAAAACTTGTTGGCCCGGACTGAACTCCCTCTGGACTATCATTTTATCATGCCACCTCTTCGTTTTATCTTTGTAAATCTTGGCATTCTCATAAGCCTCGTGCCGGAATTCCTCAATTTCATTCAATTGGAGGAGACGTTACGCACCATAAGCTTTTATGTCAAAATTGAGTTTCTTAATCGCCCAGAATGCACAGTGCTCCAATTCAACGGGAAAATGACACAGTTTCCCAAATACCAATCGATACGACGACATGCCAATTGGTGTCTTAAAAGCCATGCGATAAGCCCATAAAGCATCGTCAAGCTTCATCGCCCAATCCTTGCGATTAGTATGAATCGTTTTTTCCAGAATTAGCTTGATTTCTCGGTTTGAAACTTCAGCTTGGCCATTTGTCTGTGGGTGATATGGTAGCACCACCTTGTGTCTAACCCCATACTTTGCCAACAAAGCGCTTAACATTTTGTTACAAAAGTGGGTTCCCTTATCACTGATTAAGGCTCGAGGTGTCCCGAACCGTGTCATGACATTGTGCTGAAGGAACTTCAAAACCACTTTAGCATCATTGGTAGGTGTTTCTACGGCCTCGACCCATTTAGACACATAATCCACCGCTAACAAAATATACTCCTTGCCAAACTACGACGGAAATGGCCCCATGAAATCTATGCCCTACACACCAAATAACTCAAGCTCAAGAATTGACGTCAGTGGCAATTCATGCCTTCTCGATATGTGACCCACCCTTTGACATCTATCACAAGTTTTCACTAACGTATATGAATCTCTAAATAAAGAAGGCTAGTAAAAACCTGATTGAAGTACATTCGATGCTGTCTGAGTCGTACCAAAATGGACGCCACAAGGTGATGAATGGCAATGGTAGAGAATACTAGCCATTTCCTCCTCCAGAACACATCTCCGGATCACCTGATCAGCACATTTCTTGAATAGCAATGGCTCGTCCCACAGGTAATACTTTGCATCAAAAAGAAATTTTTTCCTTTAGGCTCCCGTCAACTCAGGTGGTAACATGTTACATGCAAGATAATTCACAATGTCCGCATACCAAGGAAGTACATTTTCCACTGAAAATAGTTGTTCGTCAGGGAACACTTCCGTGATGCTAGACTCCTCACCAACGTCTTCTTGAATCAACCTCGTCAAATGGTCGGTAACAACATTCTCACTCCCATTTTTATCCCTTATTTCAACATCAAACTCTTGCAATAGAAGAATCCACCTTATCAATCTCGGCTTGGCATCTTTCTTTGCAAATAAGTACCGGATAGCCGCGTGATCCGTGTAGACGATCACTTTTGACCCAATAATATAAGACCGGAACTTATCACAAGCAAAGACCACCGCAAGCATTTCTTTCTCAGTCGTGGTGTAATTTTCCTAGGCATCATTCAATGTCTTACTTGCATAATAGATTGATCGGAAGATCTTCTCCTTCTGTTGGCCTAACATCGTGCCAACGGCATAGTCACTTGCATCGCACATTATCTCAAATGGCAACTCCCAGTTCGAAGCAACCATTATTGGAGCCGTGATCAACTTCTCCTTTATCGCCTTGAAAGCCTCCATGAAGCCTTATTGAATTCAAATGAGGTATCCTTCTCAAGAAGGTGACATAACGACTTCACTGTCTTCGAGAAGTCCTTAATAAAGCGCCGATAAAAGTCGGCATGCCCTAAGAAACTTCGAACTCCTTTCACATTAATCGATGGCGAAAGCTTCTCAATCGTTTCAATCTTTGCTTGGTCCACCTCAAGCCCCTTGGAAGAGACTCGATGACCCAAGACGATCCCCTCTTTAACCATAAAGTGACACTTCTCCCAATTTAGAACCAAATTCTTCTCCTCACATCGGTCAAGAACAAGCGCCAGATTGTAAAGACAGTGATCAAAGGACGACCCAAAGACTGAGAAGTCATCCATGAAGATTTCTATTTTCTCCTACACCATATCAAAAAATATCGCCATCATACACCGTTGAAAAGTTTTCGATGCATTGCAAAGGCCAAACGGCATACGTCGATAAGCAAATGTTCCATACGAGCATCTGAAAGTAGTCTTCTCTTAGTCCTCCGGTGCAATGGCTATTTGATTGTAACCTAAATAGCCATCAAGAAAGCAATAGTACTCATATCCGGCTAATCGATCTAGCATTTGGTCAATGAAAGGAAGAAGAAAATGATCCTTCCTCGTCACCTTATTCAATCTTCTATAATCAATGCATACACGCCATCCCGTGATGGTCCGTGTAGGAATAAGGTCGTCCTTCTCATTCTTCACTACCGTTATACCTCATTTCTTGGGCACCACTTGCACTGGGCTAACCCACTCACTATCAGATATAGCGTATATAATTCCCTCATTCAAGAGCTTCAACACCACCACTCTCACCACTTCCTTCATAGCTGGATTTAGCTGCCATTGATGTTCAATGGAGGGTTTGAAATCATCCTCCATCAAAATCTTATGCATGCAAACCGATGGGCTAATTCCTTTGATATCCGAAATAGACCAAGCAAAAGCGAATTGGTACCTCTTTAAGATTCTCAGCAACTTACTCTCCTCTTCTTCCGTCAGAGTTGATGAAATTATAACCGGATCGATCAAATTCTCTCCCAAAAAGATATACCGAAGGTGTTCTGGTAATTGTTTGAGTAATAATCCACCATGAGGCGGATTTGATTCCTCGAGAGAGTTTTTAACTTCTTCAATCTTTACCACATGAATAGGATCTTCTACATCTTTAAATTGAGCATCCAAAGTCAGCACATAGTCCACAACCTCAAGTTCCGTGGTAGATCCTTCCTCACCAAGATCCCCCATAGATAAGGAATTGGTGAGTGTATGCTCTAACGAATCCATCTCCATAGTTGCAAGAAAGAACTCCATCACGCAAGAGTCCACAACGTCAACTCGATTGCAATTGAGAGGTTCATCCGAAGAGTTCATAGTTCTAAAAATGTTGAACCTTATCTCTTCATCATTGACTTTTAACGTCAGATTTCCGTTATGCACATCAATCAAGGCCTTTCCCATTGCAAGGAAAGGTCTTCTCAGGATGATCGGGATTTCTCTATCTTCTTCCATTTCAAGCACAACGAAATCCACCAGAAATATGAATTTGTCTACCTTTACTAGCACATCCTCAATGATACCTTTCGGATAGGTTAACGAACGATCCGCCATTTGAAGAGAGATCATTGTCGGTTTTGCACTTCCAAGTCCTAACTTCTGATAAACGGAAGAAGGCATCAAATTAATACTCGCCCCAAGATCACAAAGCGCCTTATCAAAATAAGATTTTTCGATAGTACACGGAATTGTGAAACTACCGGGATCCTTCAATTTGGTAGGTAACTTTCTTTGTAGTATTGCACTACAGTCCTCAGTTAGCTTCACCGTTTCGTAATCCTCCAATTTCCTCTTCTTTGTCATGATGTCCTTCAAGAACTTGCCATAGTTGGGAATTTGTTCCAATGCATCCGCAAAAGGTATGTTGATGTGGATTTTCTTGAAAATTTCAAGAAATTTCTCAAATTGGGCATCCAACTTCCTCTTTTGGAATCTTTGAAGATATAGCAATGGGGTTACTAGAATCGGTGGATTCTCTGAAAATGTTACTCGCCTCGGTATCACCCTTTCATCTCTTCTTCTCTCCTAGACTTTCTCTTGGTTTTTATCCCCATTCAAGTCTTCACTTGGCTTCTCCTTTCCTTCATCGGTTTTTGCTTCAACTTCCTCCTCCACACTTGTTCTTGGTTCATCATGCGAAAACTCACGACTCACTCCCGGCTCAGTTTCCATAGGCCTGCTCACTTCCACGTCTCTTCCTCTCCTCAACTTAATCGCCTTGAATTCTCGAGGGTTGGTTTCTGTGTTTCTTGAAAACTTCCCCTTTTGTTGCTCTTGAATGGCCCTAGCACGCTGCGCAATTTGAGTCTCTAAAGCCTTCACCGTGGTATTGGTGTTTGTACAAGTGGTATCAATCGAGTCCACCCGAGTTTCATGTTTGTTCAGCCAATTATGCGTCTCACGCATCATAGTCTGAGTCTTCTTCATAAATGAACCCAAAATTTCATCCAAACTTGACTTCGGATTTTGCATTGGTGGCTGTTGCATTTGACGATTGGATTACATAGGATATCCCGAAGCTTGATTTCCATAACCCGAAGGTGGCCGCAAAACGTTCTGATTGTTTGCATTTGAGAAGTTCTCATGGTTACGAAGTCTAGGATTGTAATGAGTTGGAATGTTGGTAGCCAGCCTGAAAGTGTAGGCACGGTTGTTTAGAAAATGGCATTCCTCAAACTCGTTATCCAATCTAGATTGAGAACAACTTGCTTCTATCTCCTCCCCTTGACTCGACAAAGCTCTTTTTGTAGACAAGGCGACCAATTGATTCGAGAACTTGGAAACTTGGGCCAATAACGTTGAAATATGGTCAAATTCTTGGATAGAAGAGACCCGTCTTCCCGTGTTCCTCTTATTTGGCCATTGATAATTGTTACCCGCTATTTCTTCCAATAATGCATTTGCTTCAGTAGGGGTTTTGGACAACAACGATCCCTCTGAGACTGTATCAACTATCGTTCTAGTCTTGCCATCCAACCTGTTATAAAATAATTAGGTTTGAAACCAATCTTGATACCCATGTTGGGGGCACCTTCTCAATAGATCCTTGAATCTCTCTCATACCTCAAACAACAGCTCAAAGTCTCTCTGGCAAAACTGCGCAATCTCGCCTCGGAGTTGAGAACTCTTCCAAGGTGGAAAGAACTTAGTGAGGAACCTTTGTGAAAGGTCTTCCCAAGTATTAATGCTCCCCGGTTAAATCGACTGAAACCAACCCCTTGCCCTATCTCGTAAAGAAAACGGAAATAACCTCAACCATATGACATCTTCGGCAACTCCATTTATCTTGACAGTATCACAGATTTCGAGAAAGGTTGCCAAGTGAACGTTGGGGTCTTCGTGAAGATTCCCGCCATACTGGTTTTGTTGAACCATATTAATTAAGGCAGGCTTCAATTCGAAGTTATTTGCCTGGATCGGCTGCCTCCGGATCCCTGAATAGTTATCCAACATGAGTGACCGATAATAGTCCCTAAGGACTCGTTGTGGCCTCTCCTGCTCCGGAGGCTGAAGTGCGTGCGGCTCCGGTGGTTGTGGAACATTTTCACGTCCCCCAGCCATAGCAGTAGCTTTTTCCTCTTTCTGTTTAGCAATACGTTGACTACACCACATGCACTGCTCAAATTCAATAGATAAATCAAATAAATAAATGAATTGAATGAAATTTAAAAGCAAAAGAATTATTGTGATTAACATTCAACTACTTGATCACAATATCAACTTAATTGAAAAACACATTGCCGTCCCCGGCAACGGCGCCAAAAACTTATACGCGCGAGGGCTCACAACCATCGTCCTCGCGGTAATTGACTACTCGCAAGTATACGAGGTCTAGTTTTAATATAATGGATCTTGTAAGATCGGATATCGTTCCACTGGGATTGGCAGGTAATTCGGTTGAGTATTGCGATTTCAATAGTTCCATATTATCTTGACTAATCAAATTTTGTTTGTTTTCTATTTAATATACTAAGATAAACGACAACTATGAAATTAGTTCTAATTACACTAATTACTTAGGTATTGATTTCTTTCACATAATGCATAATCGAAGTCATTAAGTTAGCTATAATGGTTTTCTATCTATTCCGACAATCTTTGTATCAATAACTCCTCCGCTACCTCTCCCGAGTGTAAGACGGGGGATTACACGACTTCGTGTCAACGAAAAAGTCCCTTTCAACGCCTTTACAACCCTAGGTCGCGTGAGTCTTTCGCCAACGTCATGGATTGCATACGTTCTAACGCCCTCTCGGGTTGTTAGAACGTCACGTTGTATTTACCATAGTCCGAATCCAAGGTTACCTCTCCCGAGTGTCAAACCCCGTATTCTCAGTTTATCAATACAAGCATAATATCAAGAATAATGGTAAACACAATCAGATTTAGACAAACTACACATTAAAATAACATTAATTCATTCAACTTAACAATTATATGATTTCAACTACACCTAAGTAACATTTAACTAATACTATAAGATCTAAGCCATATACCATACAAAATAAGAGGCATTCAACATTCTTAGATATGAAAAAGTGATTACAAAGATAAAAACAAGAGAGAAACGATCAAATCTGGAAGTGAAACGGTTCATTGTCGCTAATGATCGATTCGCAAGTGATCCTTCTTTGTCCGAATGATAAACCTCCTTCTTGATCTTCAAAATGTAGCTTAAGAGCTCTCTACTAGGGTTAGGGTTCTTCAACAACTGGTTTCAAACGTGGGAAAGGGGTATATATAGGGCTAGGAGTTCAAAAATATCTAAACAGATATTTTGGGCTGTTCTACGAATTCTGCCTAAGCGGTAGAATCTTCGCCTAGGCGGAGTTTAAGTCGGTTAGAATTCTGCCTAGGCGATGGTTTCTTCGCCTAGGCGGAGGACTAACTTCTTGGGCCCCTTTCTTTCTGACGGAATTCCGCCTAGGCAGTAGCTACTTCGCCTAGGCGGATTTACAGCAATACAGCTCTTCCAGCAGTTCAGCACTTCCAGTGTTCTAATAGATTTCCGCCTAGGCAGTGGAAACTTCGTCTAGGTGGATTTCAATACTTCAGCCCTTGCAACCTTCTGACGGATTTTCGCCTAGGCGGTGGAAACTTTGCTTAGGTGAATTTCAACTTTTCAGCATTTACAACTTTCTGATGAATTTTCGCCTAGGCGGTGGATACTTCGCCTAGGCAAAATTGCGCTGTTCTTTGAAACCTTTTTTTTCATCTTTTTTGCTACCCTTTTCTCCACCATTTCGCTCGGTTTGCCGATTGTTTACGTCCCTTCTCCTGACTAATAAAAACAGTTAAAAAAGTATTCAAACTCCAATAAAATACTCGAAAACTGGCAAATTCGGTTTAGAATTAGAAAGGCATTTTACACCTATCACTATCCGTAACATAAATGAATCCATTTTTTTTTGTATGCAAACTATGTTCATAACACTACATAGTATAACTTAGAATACTAAAAACAAACAAGTGAAAGATTTCTAAAAAATCGCCAAAATTAGCGAGATAAGTTGTTTCAATGATGGCATAATTTTTCAAAAATTTAGAGTTAAAAAAAAAATTCTCTATCCGTAACAGAAATAAACCCAATTTTTTTAGTATACAAACTATGCTCATAACACTACATAATAAAACTTAGAACAATAAAAACGGACAAATGAATGATTTTTAAAAAATTGCCAAAATTAGTGAGAAGAACTGTTTCGATGACGGCGTAATTTTTTCGGGAATTTGGAGTTAACAAAAGATAATTTATCCGTAACATAAATGAACCCAATTTTTTTTTTTATATACAAATTATGTTCATAACATTACATAATAAAACTTAGAACACTAAAAATGGACTAGTGAATAATTTTTAAATAATCGTCAAAGTTGGTCGAATGAGTTGTTTCGATGACGATGCAGTTTTTTTTTTTAAACTTTGAGTTAACAAAAAATTATTTATCCATAACAGAAACGAACCCAATTTTTTTGTATATAAACTATGTTCATAACACTGCATAATAAAACTTAAAATACTAAAAACGGATTAGTGAATAATTTTTAAATAATCATAAAAAATTCTTACAAGCAAAGATAAATGCTCAAGGTACAAAGTTGAAGTTGAGAGAGAAGGGAATAGGGGAATATGGTGTTGAGAGAATAGAAAACATTTAAGAGAGTAAAAAAAAAATTGAATGAATATAACTTTGCGCTCGGTGGTCTGTTTTGGACAAAAAAATAATTATTTTGGGTATTTTTTTCGAAATGTAGGCGTGGTGAACGCCGTAAGCGGTTTGGTCAAGTATTTTTTCAAATAACACCCATTTTCACTTTCAATTTTGGATTTAAAGTGTTAGGTGCCTAAATTTGTAATTTTCGTCGCGAGCATGCGCTTTGTCACGTTAGTAAAATTGAAATCTTCAAATGCCAGAGTGATGGCTCCGACCCAACTGCATTGTAACCTAAACAACTCATCCAACTAAATTTGACAATTATTTAAAAACTATTCACTAATACGTTTTTAGTGTTCTAATTTTATTACGTAGTGTTATGAATATAATTTGTATACAAAAAAAATGGGTTCATTTCTGTTACGGATAAACTATCTTTTGTTAACTCCAAATTTTCGAAAAAAATCCGCCATCATCAAAATAACTCATTTGGCCAACTTTAGCGATTTTTTAAAAATCATTCACTTATCCGTTTTTAGTGTTGTAAAAAGAATTATGAAGTGTTTTGAACTTAATTTATGTACAAAAAAATTGAGTTTATTTAAAATACCAATAGACCACTGTTAATTAACTCAAAATTGTCGAAAACATTGAAATTTCATTTGGGCCATTTTTCCAAATAACTCTTTTTTTTTTTAAGGGCATTAAACCCGGGGTTGTGTACCCCGGGTTCTATATAGATCCCGGGGTACACAACCCCGGGTTTAACACACACGAAAAATAAAAATAAAAATAAAAAATCTCGTTTTTTGTACCCGGGGTTGGGAACCCCGGGTTCTAAACCCGGGGATCCCAACCCCGGGTAGCTCAGGTTGTGTAAATAAATTGGAATTCTTTTCAGTAATTTAGTGTTAAAAAGATATTTAGTTGGTAAAGAGCTCCTCTTCTTTCTCTTTTTCGTTTTGTTTTTTTCTTTTCATGTTCTTGTTGTTCGCTGTTCTTCACCTATACTTCTACTTCTCCATCTTCAATCGCCTCTATATCTTCGGCGAACGCTAACTGAAACGGCAGTAGTGAACCCAACTGGTAAATCTTCCTCTCCCTCTATATCTCCATCCATTTCTTGATTTCCTCTGGTTGATCCCTTCCCTCCACCTTACCAAATCCATCACCATCATGCCGAATCGAAGAGCTTCACAAATCGAAGACGAAATTAAGAACTTGACGAATCGAATGGATTATCAAGAGCTTGACGAATAGAAGACGAAATCAAATATCTCACCATTGCTTCATCAAATGCCTAAACCTTAAAGCTCAGAGATGGGAATATGGAGACGATGAACCGAGTCAACTTGGTCGGAGTTGGCAAGTAGACGTCTGTGGCGATTAAGTAGAAATAAATGTTTCCTGGGCAAGAGGCGTATTTCAGAATAGAGTGACGGTGAACGAATCGTGATTCCCAGACGTACTACTCATCGTCGTTGTGCTTTGTGGTGACGATCACCTTCTCCGCAACAAAGGTAAGCGGAGTAGAAACCGACACCAAATTGACCGATCATGCTTACGTCAGCCCCAGCTTGAAACACCTCCATGAATTCCTTGGTATCGGACCTTGCGATTGTGCCGAAATTGTTCACCAAATCTGAGAGAAAATAAATCAAACAGCGATTGAGTGACGCTTTCAATATAGAGCATAACTCAAATTCTCATGAATATATCGGAATGGATCTCCGATGTGAATTTCGCATGATTATCCTCCAAATCAACAATTTCAATGTCAATTTCAGAAGAAGACAACTCAATTTCTAAAGACTCTGATGCTATTTGTGTTACTCCAAACTAGAATCTAAGATTACTAAAATGAATTTCGCATGATAAACTTTCAGATTAACAGTATCATTGCCAATTTCAGTAGAGGACAGCCACCATGGATCCTCAGAGGTACTGAGTCAAGCGTCATTGATACATGAACAAGGAGAAGATTATACAGATTGACGATGAATCGTTCAAAACTGGGCCTTCAGTGCAATTACTGATTTTTCTTGAGCTCATACAATTGTTGATTTCTTCTTCGATTTAGGGTTCAGGATTTCTCGAGCTCAGCAATTTTTCTTGAGCTCATGCAATTGTTGATTTTTCTGATTTCTCTAATCGCAATTTCTGATTTTTTTCGTCGAATAGTCCATCTCCAATTTTCTCACCTCCGGCGCCTCCGATGCTGACACCGGCAAGATCGCCGGCGAATAGTCCAGCGAACGATTTGCAAAACAGAACAGCGGACAATGCCAGCGGTTGTTTGCATGCTCTGGCATTGCTGAAAGCTCTAGTGGCAGTGGCATCCTCGGTTATTGCAGCCGCCATTGAGGTGATCGAGGAAGGGAAAATGCATCTAGATGAATCAGAGGGGACGCAATGGATCCGGTTGGAGAGAGAGAGGAGAGAGAAAAAAATAGAAAATAAAAATGGTAAAAAGAATATTACTGCATATTTAAAATATTTAAATTAAAACACAATAAATTTATTGAAATATATAAAAACATGTCAATAATTAAAAAAATTTAAAAATAATTTGTCCTAACATAAAATATACTATTGGAATATAAGAATATTGCCCAATTTCGTATTACCTCAGAATCAACAATTGCTAAGCCAAAAATTTAAATTCTTAGCTTCAAACAAAAATTACTTGTTATTTTCTTCCTTTTTTTATTTGGTATATATATTGGAAAAAGGGTTGAACACCTTCACAAAAGACTTAAAACTAAACAATCACTACAAATTTTAGAAATAAAAAACACTACTTACTAGGGTTATTGTAGTATTTCTGAAAAATGAATGTTTAGTATAACAAGTATTAAATCACCACTTGCACTCTAATTCGAAAATTCGCGTATAGTTAACTAGAGGCCAAGACGGGATTTCAGGAGTTACATTAAATTTTCCAAAAACGAAAAGGAAAGTTTGAACTTACAGGGTAATTTAAGTTATTTAGGTAACAAAATAGGCAATTTAAGAAGTACTGTACCGTGCTTAAAACAGGGATTTACCACTTTTTGGTAAAACCCAGAACTGTGAAAAAACTTTAAAAAAAAAAAAAAAAAAAGGAACACGTGCGGCCCATCTATATGGTAAGGTACATGCACGTGATCGACCAATCAACGATGTTGCCTCCCCTGAAAGCCGCCTTTATTTTTGGCGAAGAAGGTATTCTTGGGCTTTGGAATCTCATGGATATCCATCACCTGTATTGTCCTTTGCTTTTTGGCTTCACGATACAAAAAAACAAAGGTTAAAATCAGTAAACCATTACAAATAAATAGCGGAAATGAGATCTGTAGGAATTTTGAACAAACAAAAGTGATGAAATTCGAACCGTTCTTAGCTTCTTGGTAGTTCTCTTGGAGCCGCCTTCTTGCTGAATTCAGCTTTTCAAGATCAATGTTTGATTCCTTTTGTGGTCTCTGCAAAACCCAATTCTAGTACGATTCAAAACACACTAAATAAAACATTTGGTCTTCTTTAGGCAGCCAAACAGAGTAATGAACATAAAGATATGACCGCAAAAATAATCAAGAGTACATTTGGGGGAGGAGCAGACGCAGAGCCGGAAGAAGAATAGATTGGTTTGGTCACTGGCGTAGCTTCTCTTCTAGGAATTGCCTTCGGCTTCCGTTCTGGTTCGGAATTGTTCTTCTCAGATCCAGAACTCCCAGCTACAAATCAATTAAAAAAAATTGTTTATTTCGGTAGAACAAAAATAAACATTACCCAATTGATTTTGGAATCAGATTCCAATACTTACTTTGTGGGTTGGGAGAATAAGCAAAATCAGGCACCTAAAGAGCGCAAAACCACAACTTTAGTGCCACAAAGCTGGAAATTTTCAACATTCTGTTCTCAGTACAGGGAGGGAAGTGTTAACTTCACCTGATGATGACCATTTTGCTGGGGATTCTTTGGTATGTTCTGTAGAGGCGAGTCTCCATCCGCTGCCATTAATGAACACCCTCCTTTTAGTTAGTATTAAAAAGTATAAACCCATTTTGTAGTAATTCAAATGGGCGAGAAAGCAATGAAAAATTGAAGGAAGTTTGATGGATTTGGTTGATATTACCAATGAGATTAGACGTTCCCTGCTCTGGCTGGTTCAACCTCACCCAATCATCTACAATCTCTTTCCACTTTCTGCCAAATAAATAATCAAATCAAATCCAAGTTCAATTTGACAAAAATGTTTGAGAGTTCGGAATGCTTCAAACCTGACCAGTTGCTTCACCAATCTCCTAACATCGTTAGATGGATGTTTCCTCAATTTATTCACATTTCTTCCTATATCAGTTTCCTGATGAAACGAAAAAAGACCCGTTGTTACAGATGAAAATTTGCCGGCAGAAACGTGAACAAAAAATCAGGAAAAAAAGGGTAATAACTGACCTTAAGTGCTTGGAATGTTATATCCATATCTGCAAGGCTTTGGAGCAACTCAACCACAAAACTTTCAGTCTGATAGAACAAAAAAGTTGTGATGATGGATCAAAAAATGAATTGAAGAAACATATTATAGCAATCAATTCAAAAGCGAAGTTAAACCTGATTTGGATCTCCAAGTTGTTCTTTGATTCTGATAATTTTCGTCTCTTCATCGTCAAACAGTCCTCCGTATGGATCCAATTCCTCTTCATCGTCGTCATCTCTGTGATTAGACTCTGGAGTCGAAGCGTAACCTCTGGCTTTGTCTTCATGACTAATCGGACTAACCTCTCCGTCCATCGGAGTCTTCGCTGTTTCAAGACCGTTTGATCTCCGACGATCGCCAGAGATACAGTTCCGACAAACCGGAGCCGAACTCGCGTACAGTCGCTCCACAATTCGGTCTCTCCGATCCTTCAGCTCGTCCCCGTAATCAGACGCAGCTACGGTTATGGCTGTATCAATCAGAGCCCAAACGTCCATATTCGAGCTAGATAAGATCATCCTGAATTCATCCAAATCCATCCCCGACCAAATTTCTACTCTAAGCTCGCTATTCCTCCGAATTGATCAAGAAATTTCCTCTCTCTCTCTCTCGCTCTCTCTTCCTTCCAAATTAGGCGTTTCTTCCTCTTATGAAGGAAACAAAATCAAGATTTTAAGAAAATAAATGCAAAATCATCACTAGATCCCACAATTACACCACCAGATCTAAGAATTCACTAGCGGCGTCACAAATGACTATCTAAAAGAACCAAGGCCGAGGCGTCGCCTTCTGACAATCCATGGATATGAAATCAACCCCTAGTGAACAATCCCAGTACGATCAATGATTGCAGAGCACACCGTTAGATTGAGCCAATCAACATCAACGTCGTTAACAACAGATCTGGCTGATAACAAAAAACTAAAACAAATCGGGAGAAACAAGCAGACAAAGACTCAAAATCCGCACTCGTATGGAAAATTTACAGATTAGATTTCGACGAGAACAGTTGGTAAGAGTCCTGATCCAGAAAAGCGCCGATTTCTGGATTAATTTCCGTGTTCGCCAGACGGAATGAACTTTCTAACTTTCGAGTAAAGAGACAAATTGAGGGCAGTCTTCGGAAAGAAGGATTTTCAATTGTTTTACAATCCGGTTGGCCTTTATTTTCTATTTTTCCTTTTTTCTTTTCTTTTTCTTTTTAAAAAAAAAATATATATATATATATATATATATATATATATATATATATATCTATATAATAAATCAGCTCATTTACATTCACAGCCGTCCGATGTCTCTAGATAATCGTAACCGTTGGATGTCTTTTGATATATACAACATTTATATATATATAACTATAATCTATTAATAATACACAATCTATATATATAATCTATAATAATCTATAATCTATTAATATTATATAGATAATAGTACACATCTATAACCTATTTTGACACCCTATAATCTGATGCCTTACCATCAATTTATCAAAATCTATAACCTAACCCTATAATCTGATGCCTTACCATCAATTTATCAAAAAAAAAAAAAAAAAAAAAAAAAAAAAATAGAAAACAAAGAAAAGCCTAAGCAGACCCTATTCCTTACCGTCCGTCAATTTGGAGAGCCCGCAGGAGCAGAGACCCTATAGAGCCGCAGGAGCAGAGCCGCAGGAGCAGAGACCCTTACCGTCAAGCCGTCGCCGTCGCCTCCCTACTCTGATAGACCTATAGCTGTCGTCCGCCGCTTCTCCGTGCCCTAATCTGATTTCTGTTTGCCGTGCCCTAATGGAATCGCTCCTCGCTATAAAACCCTCGCAAGGTAGCATTTGGTTTTGGTTTCGGTTTCTATTTCAGTCAAGCTTGGACGGTGATTTCGGTTTTTGTTTCAGTCAAGCTTGGACGGTGAAGGTAACCCTAATCCGAGTGCTCTTCTTCCTGTTTTGGTTTCAGTATAGATTAGTTTTGAAAATTTGGTTTTGGTTTCGGTTTCTGTTTCAGTCAAGCTTGGACGGTGAAGGTAATCCGAGTGCTCTGTTTCAGTCAAGCTTGGACGGTGAAGGTAATCCGAGTGCTTTGAAAAATTGGTTTTGGTTTCGATAATCCGAGTGCTCTGTTCTGTGGTTTCTGTTTTCTGTTCAAGCTGTGGTTTGCTTTGAAAAATTGGTTTTGGTTTCTGTAATCCGAGTGCTCTGTTCTGTGGTTTCTGTTTTCTGTTCAAGCTGTGGTTTCTGGTTTCGGTTTCTATTTCTGTGGTTTCTGTTTTCTGTTCAATCGTTATCAGTCAAGCTTGATGTTCCCTGTGGTTTCTGGTTTCGGTTTCTGTTTTGTGTTTTGAATTGCGTTAATTGTTTCTGATTTGTGTTAACTGTTTCTGTTCTAATTCTGTTCTGATTAGTGTTAACTGTTTCTGATTTAGTGTTTCTGTTCTGATTTCTGTTCTAAAAAATAAAAAACAGAAACAGAACAGTATAGCTTGATGTTCCCTGATTTTGTGTTTTGAATTGCGTTAATTGTTTCTGATTTGTGTTAACTGTTTCTGTTTTGATTCTGTTCTGATTAGTGTTAACTGTTTCTGATTTAGTGTTTCTGTTCTGATTTCTGTTCTAAAAAATAAAAAACAGAAACAGAACAGTATAGCTTGATGTTCCCTGATTTTCTGTTTTGAATTGCGTTAATTGTTTCTGATTTGTGTTAACTGTTTCTGTTCTGATTCTGTTCTGATTAGTGTTAACTGTTTCTGATTTAGTGTTTCTGTTCTGATTTCTGTTCTAAAAAATAAAAAACAGAAACAGAACAGTATAGCTTGATGTTCCCTAATTTTGTGTTTTGAATTGCGTTAATTGTTTCTGATTTGTGTTAACTGTTTCTGTTCTGATTCTGTTCTGATTAGTGTTAACTGTTTCTGATTTAGTGTTTCTATTCTAAAAAATAAAAAACAGAAACAGAAACAGAACAATATAGATAATGAACATGTATATGCATGATGTATCATTATCCCCAACTCTTGGGGTATAATTATGATTTGATCCCTATTCTTTTAATATTTGTGTATTTTGCTATTTACTATTTTATTTGTGTCTAATTAGCTCACTAAACAATTTTGATAATTTTTGTAGTCAAAGTTAGAGATGCAACTTGCGCATGAGAGGAATAAAAATCGAATGTCGGAAAAGTTTAATTACACTTTGTACCCTTAAAATTGGGTGTAATTATATTTTTCTCCTTATTTGGGTGATAAAAGTGGCTAAACCTATGTAGTTTGGCAAATTTAACATAAGAGAAAAATATTTAAAGAGTTAAATTCAACAACTAAAAAGATATGATGCGGGTAAAAATCACAAGATAAATTCGTACATTAAGTGGAGTTCCCTATTCCCCTTGCTCACTTTAGTTTACTCCCCTCATCTTCCTCAAAAAGATAACCTTTTGAGAAAAGGAATACAAATAACTTATAGCGATATAGAATTATCCATTTTCTTATGTTAGTACCCTTAATGTTGGGGTATAATTATGATTTGATCCCTATTCTTTTAATATTTGTGTATTTTGCTATTTACTATTTTATTTGTGTCTAATTAGCTCACTAAACAATTTTGATAATTTTTGTAGTCAAAGTTAGAGATGCAACTTGCGCATGAGAGGAATAAAAATGGAATGTCGGAAAAGTTTAATTACACTTTGTACCCTTAAAATTGAGTGTAATTATATTTTTCTCCTTATTTGGGTGATAAAAGTGGCTAAACCTATGTAGTTTGGCAAATTTAACATAAGAGAAAAATATTTAAAGAGTTAAATTCAACAACTAAAAAGATATGATGCGGGTAAAAATCACAAGATAAATCCGTACATTAAGTGGAGTTCCCTATTCCCCTTGCTCACTTTAGTTTACACTAACCAAATACGTCACCTAAATACAAACAATTTGATCTCAACGCTCCTCGCAAGGTAGCATTTGGTTTCTGTTTCTGTTTCTATTTATGAATTGTTTCTGTTTCCTGTTTCTGTTTCTGTTTCTGTTTTTGTTCCTGTTTTTGTTTCTTTTCATTTATAAGAACAAAAACAAGAACCCTGTTTGGTTGCGGCATTTATTCTTTTTTTTTCCTTTAAATTTATGGTGGTCGGTGGGTGGTGGTGGCCAATGGGATGACGGTGGTCAGCGGGTGGTGATGGTGGGGCCTATAACATCAGGGGGGGTAAACAAGAATCAGGGAACACAAATGGGGCTTATAACATTCAATTCGCAAAGTGCGTTAAAACAGAAACGCTTAAAAAGAAATAGGGAACACTATCGAAACATATTATTTTTTGATTCCTGAAATTTGTTCTATTTTTAGTTTAGCATTTGTTAAGTGTTTTAGTTTAGTGTTTGTCTTATGTGTTATTTATGTCCTTCAATCTCAGGTAATATGGTACGACCCGCTATCGTATTGAGAACGAGTATTAGATTAAAGTTGCGTAAGGAAAAACAATTCTTTTATGAGAAACTTTATTTACAAAGTTGTCCCGTTAGAGAATATGGGATGAATAAAATAGCAAGTGCTAGGATTTTGCAGAATTATAGGTACAAAATTAGTGAGAGAGACATAATGAACCAAATTGTTGATGGTTTACCATCAAATTGGGATGTGGCGACAAAGAATATATTTGAAAATCATCGGCCTCTTACTGCCTTTGAATTTGTACAATTTTTAGAAGAGGCTGAACGAGATGTACATCCATTATGGAGAGAATTTGAAAGAGGAAAAATGAATGAAAAAGAGAGTGTTAGAATGCATGTACTTAGAAAAGAGCGCTTGTACTACTACCTAAAACGTAAGGGGTTTCAACCAAACTGGGCAGTGTTGGTGTATGTAATAGTGCGTACTCTACCGAAATCTTGGCCTAGAGTTAGAGTTCATAGAGCCTTAAAGAAAGAACTCCTAGATCTAAGAGCATTAGGAACTTTGTTAGAGAGCATCGAGGACGACCAGATTGGCTTAAAGGCACTGGAGGAATACGAGGTTCAGCTACAAATTGGCAACCAAAGTAACGAAGTTGTGCCGTAAACTGTTTTTTAAGGTATAAATAATTTTTAATGTAATTTGTATTCTTGATATACATTTTGTATATTTTATGTCTAATATATTTTTTTCTTTCTTTTCTTTTTGTAGGGTTACCGCGTCAAGTCTGTTTTTTCTCTTCGGTTGTTGAAAATATATTTTGAATGTATTTTGTATTCATGATATACATTTTATATTTTGTAATGTGATTGATTGTTTTACTTTGTTATATTCAACAAAAGTTGTCTTAATGTGATGGATTTAATATTATATATGTTTCTGTCTTTATTGTTCTCTTGCTTTTGTTAATTGTTAATTAATATGTAAATCTTACAATTTATTTTTTAAGCTCATAATATAATTTTAGTTTATCATTTATTTTGCATTGAATTTTTATTTTTATTTTTTCAAGGAAAAAAATTTAGCAATAGATGACAAGTCAAATAAAAATTCTACTTCAAATAGTAGAGGGAAAGAGAAAAGTGAAAAGGGGAACATCAGTAGCAATGTGGTATGTGTCTAATTAGTAAGGTTATTATTTTTTAGTTTTAATTATCACTGTTTTATCATTCAACAATAATCACATATTTAATCTATTAAACGTATTAAATAATTATGACTATTTGTGTCCATGTTAGGTTTATACTTAAATTTTGAAAAAATCTTAACCTGAAAATAAACATGATAAGAACATATTTAGCTGTGATTTCAAATGTATAGTTATTTATCTAATCTGATTTTGTATTTATACACTTGCCTTTGTGGTGATATTAAATTATCCGTATTCTTATTTATACCGTAACTTATTACATGTTATTTATGGTTTCATTTAGTACCAATTTTAGTTCGTACTTTGTCACACTGTCCTCCACTGTTCTTTTTCATTTATTCGATCTAGAAAATTGAAGATTCAACCTCATATTATCTCTAGGTATTCAATGATAACGTCATATCAAAATCTGCTATATCCCAACGAATGCAAAGGGAACAAGAGAGGTTTAGTCGTTCGATTCTAGAATATCAAGAAGGTGGAAGATCCCGCACAGGTAACATTGCCAGAACATCTAGCACAAACGATGTGTCAAGACGTTATGTGGCTCAACTAGAACGAAGAGAACGGGAGAGAGCTGATCGAGAGATATGTGATGGCCCTATGGAAGGAGGTCAGTCGTTTGTGTCCACAACACCTAACAGTCGCTCAACGGGGGTTGAGCAAACAATTATACCTTCTGAATATATAACATCCAACAAGAACGATGTATCGAAACGGGCTCTAGCTCAACGAGAACGAAGAGAACGGGAAAGAGTTGACCGGGAGCGGTGTGATCGCTTCAATAAAGATAATCGTGAATGCCCAGAAGGAGGTCAGCCATTTTTGGGAGAATCATCAGAGCCTACGCCGAAGCGAAGAATGGTTACAACAGTTTCTGTGTCATCATCAAGAACAAGTCGATATACCCCTATAATTCTCAGTGATCAAGTTTCTTCTCCAGTAATGGAAACGAAAGGGATTCTACTTTTGAGGCCAATTTGACGTCCCCACCAAATCTTACTGAAATGTTTGTGTCCACAATACCCAACAGTCGTTCAACATTGGACGTTGAGCAAACAATTACACTTCCTAAATGTATAGCACCCAACAACAACGGCATATCGAAACGTGTTCTAGCTCAACGAGCACGAAGAGAACGAGAGAGATCCGGTCAACAACATATTCAGAATAGTCAACAGAGAATGATTGTACAATCATGTGGGCCATCAGTGATTACGAGTCCATGTACCCCTGGAATTGTGGACCTTCTTAGGGATCGCACTACTCCATCGTCCATGGCTAATCAAATGAATTCTATTGTTGAACCAAATTTGCCTTTTCCACGTAATCTTACTGAAACATTTGTTACCGTAACTCCGAATGAATGCTCAACGCCTGAAGTTGAGGAACCAATTGTATTACCTGATATAAGGTATTATACTAATCCATTATTCATGTTATTAAGTATTAAATGTTTAAAAGTGTTTGATGTGTAAAATTTAATATTTGCCAACTATAGGTCAGCTTCAACAAATCAACACCTTGCCGAGAATCAAGATACTGAACATGTAGGAAATTCATCTGTTGACGATGGGATGGTTACAAATTTGATTCCTCATTCTCTTGGTATAATTGACGATGCATGCCCTTCTGCGTGCAGTAACCAAGAAGCTTTTGTTTCCACGAACCTTAATGAAAGCTCGACCGTAGCAGTTGAAGAAACAAATCTACCTTCTGGGCGTAGATGGTGAGTTTCTTTTTTATCTTATTCATCTAATTAAATACGGCATTCACAAATATGTTGTTAGAATCTACATAATAATTTTGTTATTTATCAAATGTAGGCCACCAAATACTACCAATGATGAGTTTTACGATAATCAAGATATTGACGAGTTCAACAATCCAACTGCCGACCGTGATGTTCATACAAGTGAAAATCGACACTCGTTTGGTAGAATGAATGTCATGTGCCCTCATTGTTCTGCGTTACACTGGATGGATGAAAGATTAGCAAGATCATCCGAACGACGTCCTCTCTTCGGTACATGTTGCTTACAAGGGAAAGTTAGGCTTCCATTACTTCTCACACCTTCTCCGCAAATTAAAGCGTTATATGATGGTAATAATGATAGATCAAAATCATTCCGACGTTATGCTAGAAAGTACAATGCAAGCAATGCTTTTACAAGCCTCGGTGCCAACTTGGATACAAGGCTGCTTTCCAGAAGAGGCCCAACAACGTTTACTATACATGGAGAGTTGCGTCATCGGACAGGAGCATTAATCCCAGAACCGGGACAAGATGCCATTTATTCTCAGTTGTACATCTACGATCCTGATTTCGCTTTTGGCGTGAGAAGCCGTAGAAATCCTTATTTGAGAACAGATGTTTTGCAAACTATTCAAGATACATTGTTGCAACATAATGCATTCGTAGATAAATTTCGTCAAGCGTTTGCAATTTTAAATCAATTGGATTTGGAACAACAAACGTTGCCTGCTTTTCTTCACTACACAGCATCTACCGATCGTCGGCGATATAATTTGCCGACAACTGATGACGTGGCCGTCATATTACCGGGGGATGGAACCGAAACTAGCGCGATGAGAGATATTGTTATACATTTAAGGGGGGGAAATGAACTAATGAAAATCAATGAATGTCATCTTGCTTATCTACCATTGCATTACGTTTTGTTGTTCCCTTTTGGTGAGCTTGGATGGGAGCCTGAATTTATACAGTGGGATGTGATTCACGGTCGACACACAAACGCTCGACTAACTCAAATGCAATTTTATAGCTACCGTATTTTTGAAAGGCCGACAGAGTATTCGACAATTCTAAGGGGAGGAAAATTATTTCAAGAGTTCTTGGTAGATGCTTGGGCTGCGACCGAGCAAAATAGGTTGAATTACTTTAGGCAACATCAACCAAATCTTCATAGTGAACTCTATCAAAGTCTTACTGATGTGGCATTAGATGGGATGGAACCTAATCAAATAGGTCAACGAATGATTTTGCCATCATCTCTTATTGGTAGTCCAAGACATATGTTTGAAATCTTCCAAGATTCAATGGCCATAACCCGGTACCACCATCACCCTGATGTGTTTCTTACCATGACTGCGAATCCAACTTGGACAGAAATCACTGAAGCTTTATTGCCTCATCAACAACCAACTGACCGTCCAGACTTAATTGCTCGCGTTTTCGAGTTAAAAAGAATTGCTTTAATGAAAGAGATTGAAAGCACTCGAGTATTTGGAAAAAAAGTTGCCCATGTTTTTACAATTGAGTACCAGAAAAGAGGTCTGCCTCACATGCACTTATTGATATTTCTTGATAATCAAGATAAAATTCGAACGTGCGACCAAGTAGACAGAATAGTTTGTGCTGAATTTCCAGATCCAAATGAAGAGCCAGAACTTTTCGAGACAATAAAAAAATGCATGGTTCACGGACCATGTGGTGCTCGAAATTGTCAAGCCCCGTGCATGGAGAACGGCAGATGCACTAAGAGGTATCCACGAGATTTTGCGGAGTATACAGCGATGGATTCAGATGGATATCCCATTTACCGTCGTCGTGATAATGGCAAAGTTTATACCGTGAGGGGGCAACAAGTTGATAATAGAGACGTCGTCCCATATAATCCGTACCTTTCTAAGATGTTCGACTGTCATATTAATGTTGAAGTATGCGCTGGGATTAGGTGCGTCAAATATATCCACAAGTATATCTATAAAGGAGGTGATATGACGACATTGATTTTGGGAATGATGGATGAGATCAAGCAATATCTTGATGCAAGATACATTGGACCCTCTGAGGCAGCCTGGCGATTGTTGAGTTTTCCTTTGCACGATGAGAATCCAACAGTTGTTCGATTGGCGCTCCATTTGCCTGGAATGCATCAGGTTGTCTTCAATCCTACTGAAACAATAGAGTCTATCATTTCTCGAGCTCAGTCACAGAAGTCGACTCTAACAGAATTTTTTTCATATTGTGATGCACATGCTTCTGCACGTGTGTATACTTATCAAGAGTTTCCTCAGCATTTTGTTTGGAATAAAACTGAAAAATTTTGGAAGCCACGCCAGAGGGGATTTGCCATCGGAAGAATGTATTTTGCGCCTCCCAATTCGGGTGAACGATTTTATCTGCGTCTACTATTGACTGTAGTAAAAGGGCCGCAATCATTTAGGTGTCTACGCATTGTAAACAATGTTGAACATGCGACGTTCAAAGCCGCATGTGTAGCAAGAGGGCTATTGGAAGATGATAGTGAATGGATACAATGTCTTCAAGAGGCGTCTATTATGAGTAATGGATATCAACTGAGAAGATTATTTTGCGTCATTCTTACACAATGCTCCCCTTTAAATCCGTGTGAATTGTGGGATCAATTTTGGATGCATATATGTGATGATCTCTCACATAAAGTTCGCACGTTATTTTTTATACCCGTCCCAAGCGAGGCACAGATTAAAGACTATGGTTTGTACCTTTTGAATCAATTACTTCAAGTATCAGGCAAGAACTTAGTAGATTTTCCTTCGATTCCACAACCTGTCCAGAATTGGAATATGGTAGTTGGAAATAGATTGATATGGGAACATCGTCAAATGCAAAGTGAAGCACAACAAAGGAATGTGCAGTGTAATATTGATCGTCTCAATGAAGACCAACGTGCTGCATACGAATCAATCACTTCATCAGTGTTCGGAAATTTAAGAAACATGTTTTTTTTGAATGGTGGTGCTGGTACGGGAAAAACGTTTCTATATAATACCATAGCAGCAAAATGTCGTAGTAACAGTCATATTGTCATTACTGTGGCATCGTCCGGTATTGCATCGCTACTACTTGAAGGAGGTCGAACTGCACATTCCACATTTCGCATCCCTTTAGATATTCTTGATAATTCAATTTGTCATTTCAGTAAACAATCGTTGCATGCCGAATTGTTTAGAGAGACAAAGTTAATCATTTGGGATGAAGTTCCGATGCAACATAAGTACTGCGTTGAGTCTGTGGATCGCACGCTACGAGATATTTGCAGTAATCCAAATCCATTCGGGGGTATCACGGTCGTTCTTGGAGGAGACTTTCGGCAAATTCTACCTGTTATACCTAAAGGTGTCCGTCAACAAATTGTGGCAGCATCGTTGAGACGTTCGTACCTTTGGAATGATATACATGTCTTAACTTTGAATTTAAACATGCGCCTAAATAGTAGGAACATTGAAAATGCAGAGTTTTCGAGATATTTACTTCAGGTAATATTTCATTTAAATATATTTTAGCATTTTGTAATAGATTACTTATATATGCTTTGATACTAAATTATTCATTTACATTTATTTTTTCTTTAAATAGGTTGGCAGTGATCCGCATGAAATCGTACAGTTGCCGTCAACCATACACAAGTGTCGTAATGTGGTTGAACTAATATCTTCAGTTTATCCACATCTAGGCATGCCCAGTGTTGTTACCCCTACATTTCTAACTGAACGTTCTATTCTTTCTGCAAGAAATGACGATGTTAGTGTTATTAATTCAGCTGCTTTAAATATTTTTCCCGGAGAAATGATCACATATCTGGCCGTAGATAAAATGTCTGAAGATGATGGAGCCGATTGTCAAATTACAAATCGTTATCCTAACGAGTACTTGAATTCCTTAGATCCTCCAGGATTACCTCCGTTCAAATTAGATTTGAAAATTGGATGTCCAGTTATGTTGTTGAGAAATATCGCACCAAGTGATGGACTTTGTAATGGCACACGATTAATGGTTGTCAGGTGTTCTTTACGTGTAATAGAAGCTCGAATATTGACAGGGGATAAAGCAGGAAATTTGGCGTTCATTCCGAGAATATCCTTGACGCCATCGTCTTCTGAATTTCCTTTTCAAATGACAAGGCGCCAGTTTCCAATTCGTTTGGCGTATGCTATGACAATAAATAAATCACAAGGACAATCAGTGAAATTTGTTGGAGTTGATTTGACTACACCGGTTTTTAGTCACGGTCAACTATATGTGGCCTATGTGGCCTTATCAAGGTGTACATCATTTGATCGATTAAGTGTACTTCTTCCCAAATATGGATCTTTATCCACAACAAATATTGTTTATCCTGAAGTATTATTGTGACTGTAATTGTTTATGTTGATGCAACATTTTAAAGTTGAATAATAAAATAAATTGATATAATTGTTCAAATAGATGATGTATGTTTTATGCCCGTGCCTTCAGGCACGGGTTATACGCTAGTATATATATATGTGTGTGTGTGTGTGTTATGGTGAGCTGTGAAGCAACCATCAAGGTCTTGGCAGTCTTGCACTTCTCTGTCACCGTTGAGTGAAAAGATTTTGTTTCACCAAAGTGTCATACAAGAGGAAAACGGATTTCGGTAATTTTGACTTCGTTTGGTTATTATTTTGTTCTTTGATTTCTATTCTCATTCGTGGAGTCGAAGTCTGAGGGGTAGGATTTCCCCTAGTCGGACTTCCCCCGGTCGAGTTGATGTTATAGCTAGCTTGTTGCGGACGAAGGGCTCCTCACGTCTACCACGTGTTTGGGTCGTGTGGCAGAAGATGAGGTCATGTTTAATTTCCTCTTCATCAGGTGCCCCCTACTTCTGAGGACATGGCGAGGTGCATTCGGGAATATTGTCAAGAGAGGAGTCGAGTCTCAAGATCAGATTTCAAAGAAGATGTCGAGAATAGCCTGGCGCCTGCTTACTTCGATAGATGTTACTTTGATTTGCATCTTCGGAGGACGAATTTGCATGCTCGCAGATTGGACACAGTATGCTCCCTCTTGAGGGTTCCTTTTATAGTTGTTGTAGCCTTTTGACGTTCCTTATTTATCAGTCTCGTTAGCGGGTGGCTTTTGAGATTCTTACATTTTGGAATTTATCCTTCTCTCTGATTATTTAAGGTGTTCCATACGTCATCTTTTTTCTCCATTCTTCCTTTTCAAGAGTTTTCAACGATTTTCGTCATTTTCAGTCTACCAGCATGGACTTCGTCCACTACGAGATAGATGAGCATCGAGAGTAGCGATATAGGGACGTGCGGAGAATGGAGACATTGGTCGCCGATTTGAAGATAAAGGTGAGGCCTCACCACCGCCTTTGCAAGCTAGAAGAATTCCGATTCCGATACATCTCCCTGGACTCCAGACACTGTATCGCTATCTCGGAGACGCTCGGGACATTCGATATGCTCGAGGTAGAAGAGTCTAGACCCAACAATCGTGCGGCGACTTTGGAGAGTGAGAGAGTTTCAGGCTCAGGCTAAGACGTTATCCCAAGCACGCAAGATGAAAGATCAAAGAGCTCCTCGACCTGCTCAGGGAGTACAAGGCAGTGGATGGATAACCTTCTACCGATGAGAAAGTGGTTGCAGGTCGAAAGGGACGACGAGAAGGGATGCGAGTTCTCCCCGAATTCGTTTTCTTTGTTATTTTTGTTGTTGTTTATTTCTTTTTTTAAATGTATAGGGCAACCCCCTTCCCCTTCTCCCATATAAGGGGGGTGATCTTCCCTCCATTTTCTCTCTATATACAATGATGATTTTGGTGTCTCTTTCACTCTCATTTGATTTTTTGTTGATTAAATGGGTAATTCACCATAGGAACGTTGTGGTAGTAGTAGGAAGTATAGCAGGTAATACCATGTGAGCCGCAAAAAACCAGGTTAAGTAGAGGGTTGCTTCGAACTCGAAGGCCTTTAGGATCTAGCGACTTCCCAGCTCACCTAACTAGCCAAGAACGTCCAACTTCGATCTTAGGTCGCTGTCGAGTTCAGGACCGCAGATCATCGGGGTCGGCGTACGGCGAGCGTTTGTTACACGCTCGCGTATTGACTACTCGCAAGTGTACGAGGTCAAAGTTTTAATATAATGTGATCTTTAAGATCGGGTATCGTATCTACAGGAATTGGTTGTCATTATTATCAAGTACCGTAATTGTCATGACCTAATTTTATTTAGGCGCTAAAAAATGTAATTTAATTAATTAATACTAATACTAATATAACCTAATTTAATCTATACTAATTATACTAATACGAGATAGTTAGGGGATGGATTATCTAGGGATTAATTTTATTTACTTAAACGCGTTTGATTTCGTTTAGTTTATAATAATGGTTTTCGACTTATTCGACAATCTCAATTCCTAAACTCTCCCGCCACCTCTCCCGAGTGTAAGACGAGGGAATACGCAACTTCATGTCAACGAAGAAGTCCCCCTCAACGTCTTAATGACCCTAGATCACGTCAGTCTCGCCCTAACGTCATTGATTGCACACAATGTAACTCCCTCCTGGGTTATTGCATCATCGCGTTGTTTTACCCTATCGACAATCTCAGTTCGTAAACTCCCCCGCCACCTCTCCCGAGTGTAAGACGAGGGAATACGCAACTTCGTGTCAACGAAGAAGTCCCCCTCAACATCTTAACGATCCTAGGTCACGTGAGTCTTGCCCCAACGTCATCGATTGCCCACAATCCAACTCTTTCCCGGGTTATTGGATCGTCGCGTTTGTTTACCCTAGTCCGAATCTGGGGTTAGCTCTTCCGAGTGTCAAACTCCATATTCTCGATATATCTATCTAAGCATAATAAACATACAATATGGCAAACACAATCAAAAATAGCGAAGAACAATCATTAAAAAATACAACTCAAACAAAACTACGTTTTCATAAATAATATTAATCCCATATATAATCCAAGTTTAACTCATGGTCATAACCATTTATACATTGAAAACTGAGCTAAACATACTCAAACAAATATAGAAGTTAAGAAATAAAAGGAAAAACGGATGAACTTAGCCGTAGTACGAAGATTAGCCGTTAAAATCGTCCACCGATCACTTCTCCTTTTCCACATGGTAATCTTCTCCTTTGGATTTGTTTGAGCACTCCCCATACTCTCTCTCTCTATTCTATACTAAGCCCTAAGGGCTCTAATGGCCGGAGCGAGGAAAGAGAAAATGAGAGGATAGGGGTTTAAATAGGCAAATGTCTAAAAAAATATCTAATCTGATGCAGAGGTCACCGCCTAGGCGGTGGGTATATCGGTTCATTGATCGCCGCAGCGATGAAGACAGCGGTGGATTTGGTGACCATCCTACAGTTTTACCGCCTAAGCAATGAGCTTCCAGCAAGAATTGACCCTCTCCGCATTTTCACCGTCTAGGCGATGGGCTGGTTTTCATAATTTTACCCTCGTGCTTGTTTTTCTACCGTTCTTCAACCGTTCTTGGTTTGATCTAATCGTTTACATTCCGTTTTCATACCTTTTCACCCCCACACACCTGATTTATACAAAAAGAATAAAAACTAATAAAAACATAATAAAAATGCTATAAAAAATACTCTAAAACTAACAAAATCAGTTTGAAAATATATAGATAGATCACACCTATCAAATACCCCCAAATTTAGAATTTTGCTAGTCCTCGAGCAAAACACACACATGAAAATGAAAAAAAAAAAAACACAACTAAATGAAATAACAAACAACCTAAAAACAATCTAAACATAACAATATGCGAGTTTTGAATCCTTCTAACAACCAAGTCATTTTTCCCTCAACAACCGCCAGTTATATCGAGTTCAGGCGATAAAACACATCATGTGATGTTCTAGAATTTCGACATGCAATAATGGTGAACGCCATTCTAGATCTTGTAAATGTGTTTTTACGAGACTCAATAATATAGCTATACAACGACCAGATTGGATTATCCACCACCGTAAAGGACTAGGATATCTATATGCCTGATTGGGGTCTACTCTCCACTAATGTAGGTTTGGAAGTTCATAGATATCAAAAGGACTTGGTTCGATTTTGGAATATTTGGCCAAGAGTATTTCGGAATGGAAAACAGGTTAACGTTGTTAACTTAACGTTACCCAAGGCTCAACTCTTGGCACATTCACTCTCGAACCTCCATATAAAAATTGGAAACAATTCTAAATAAACATTTTAGACCGACGTACTCACTTGTCAAAAGAAACGTAATTAATTTATTTATTTTTTATGAACCACACCGCCAAACTTATTCGATTAGTATGATTTCTCGAGTGTGGTAAAAACGAACGAAAAACGACGAGTGTGTACTCGAATACCAAACCAATCTGAAGTTCACCCTAAACCCAACCGCTCACATCAAGTAGCATTTGCAACTGCTAACTTAATTCACTCAAATTTGTGCCTTCGGTTAAGCGATAAAGGTTTGGAAAAAGATCAATTGGCCATGGTATTTGTTTATGTGTTCAGAATTGAAAAAGTTTTTAGGTTTCGACAGGGTAACAAGGGATAAACATTTAACAGGGTAGGCTTAAAAAGGCTCAAGCGTTAAAAAGAATGCCTAAATCATGTCTCCTGAATTACCTTGCCTAGGATTTCGCCTCAAGTTTCCCCTCAATTAGGTTCTAGAATCCTTAAATTGTCATGAGTTTGGCTAATCGATAATCGTTCTCAAATCAATTGAATAACTATATATTGAGTCTATGTGCTCGTGAAAATTAGGATCTACAATAATTTTCATCAAAACGCATTATCAAGCACACATTACACACATGCATGGGTATTACCCTTGACCTCAAAAACAACCAGGGGGTAATATCATCAGTGGGTAACGGCCCAGATGAACGCAAAACTCAGCATGCAACAACAAATACAAACTAACCTAAACAAAAATGCACACAAGAAAACAATAACACATAACTAACATACTACATACTACACATCACTTACGAACTTAAAACGGATAGGGTTCTTAGCGGTCCCAATCATCAATCTCAACATATGAAATTAAAACATGCTGACGAAGGGGGTTTTAAACACGTACCTGGGATCTCGCCTCCGAATGAATTCGACTATGACGGATTTAATTTATTTCTGACCTTGGGTTGCCTCCCAAGAAGCGATTGGTTTAATGTCCTCGGCTTGACATATTCAGAATGCCCTCAAGGTTGGTGAGATATTGCTTTTTTCGGCTCAATCTTTCAACGACACGCCTTATCGGCTTATGTGCGTGGCCACGCACTATAAAACAGCTCGGAATCCTGTTGAAATGAATGAATCAATACCTGGTGGTCTAACATATCCAAGTACCCTGTATAAGAAATAAAAACAAAACTACAAAACAAAAATTATATACAAAAGAAATGCCTAAAGTTAAATCGGGTCATTTATTCACAATATCGATAATAACGAAAAAACACAATCTCCAGCAACGACGCCAAAAACTTGTACGACAAGCATTTGTTACACGCTCGTGTCTTGACTACTCGCAAGTGTACGAGGTCAAAGTTTTAGTATAATGTGATCTTTAAGATCAGGTATCATATCTACAAGGATTAGTTGTCGTTATTATCGAGTACTGTAATTGTCATGACCTAATTTTATCTAGGCGCTGAAAATTATAATTTAATTAATTAATACTAATACTAATACAACCTAATTTAATCTATACTAATACGAGATAGTTAGGGGATGAATTATCTAGGGATTAACTTTATTTACTTAAACGCGTTTGACTTTGTTTAGCTTACAATAATGGTGTTCGACCTATTCGACAATCTCAGTTCATAAACTCCCGCGCCACCTCTCTCGAGTGTAAGACAAGGGAATACGCGACTTCGTGTCAACGATGAAGTCCCCATCAACGTCTTAATGACCCTAGGTCATGTGAGTCTCACCCCAACGTCATTGATTGCACACAATCCCACTCTCTCCTGGGTTATTGGATCGTCACGTTGTGTTTACCCTATCGACAATCGCAGTTCATAAACTCTCCCGCCACCTCTCCCGAGTGTAAAACGGGGGAATATACAACTTCGTGTCAACGAATAAGTCCTCCTCAACGTCTTAATGACCCTAGGTCACGTGAGTCTTGCCCTAACGTCGTCGATTGCCCACAATCCAACTCTCTCCTGGGTTATTGGATCGTCGCGTTTGTTTACCCTCTTCCGAGTGTCAAACCCCATATTCTTGATATTTATATCTAAGTATAATAAACATACAATACGGCAAACACAATCAAAAATAGCAAAGAACAATCATTAAAGAAACACAACTCAAACAAAACTACGTTTTCATAAATAATATTAATCCCATATATAATCCAAGTTTAACTCATGGTTATAACCGTTTATACATTGAAAACAGAGCTAAACATGCTCAAACAAATATATAAGTTAAGAAATAAAAGGAAAAACAGATGAACTTAGTCGTAGTCTGAAGATTAGCCGCTAAAATCATCCACCGATCGCTTCTCCTTCTTCGCGTGGTAATCTTCTCTTTCGGATTTGTTTGAGCACTCCCTATATTCTATACTAAGCCCTAAGGGCCTAATAGCGGGAGCGAAGAGAGATGAAAGGAGAGGAGAAGAGTTTAAATAGGCAAAATATCTATAAACAAAATATATAATCTGGTGCAGAGGTCACTACCTAGGCGGTAGGTATGTCGATTCATTGATCACCACAGCGATGAAGACAACGGTGGATTTGATTACCATCCTGTAGTTTCACCGCCTAGGCGGTGAGCTTCCAGCAAGAATTAGCCCTCTTTGCATTTTCACAACGCCTAGGCAGTGGGGTGGTTTTCAGAATTTTGCCCTCGTGCTTGTTTTTTCCACCATTCTTCAACCGTTCTTGGTTCGATCTAATCGTTTACACTCCGTTTTCATACCTTTTCACCCCCACACACCTGATTTATACAAAAAGAATAAAAACTAATTAAAACATAATAAAAACGCTATAAAAAATACTCTAAAACTAACAAAACCGGTTTGAAAATATATAGGTAGATCATACCTATCAGTCGACCAATGGACTTTCCTTCTCAACTTCTTTTCTTTCCACGTGTGCACGCCGCTTTACGTGGTTGCCCCTATGGCAGGGACTCCTCCACTTGGTTGAAATGATGACTAAGATAGGTATTGTCTGGCCAAAACTATAATGTCAAGTCTAGGTTATACCGAATGTCTTAGTGTCGGAGAATGATTGATCCTTCAGCAGGGTAGTTCCCAAAGTTGCCTGACATTCACGTGTTGGATGTGACAGTTCGTGTGTTTCCAAAGGGCCTTCTTATATTTTACCGTAGTATTTTTTAGATGCTCCGTCCAATTAATCATTAGCTCTTGGAGCTCATGCCTACTCATATGCCCATCTTGAGGCCACAGATTATGGTCCATTCTATATTTGTTTGTTTGTTTTTAACTTCCTGTTAATAGAATTTAGTGATGGATATTCACAAGGACATCATGAAGCACTGAGCCAAGTAAAATCATAATGTGAATAGAGCCGAAGTCCTCATCCAATTATTGAAGGTGGTCGTTGTATCGCCTGCGTAAGTTGGAGGAGCTTCGCATTCTTTTCGTTATTCTTGATGCTCCCCATTATAAGGCGGTGGATAAGGTCCTAGATACGTTGTCCAAGTTGGAGGATGAGAGGGAGTGCACAAATAGGCTTCATAAGAGTCTGAACAAGTTCCAGGCAGAGCTGATAAAGCAGAGAGAAGCCAAGATGGTTGCAGAGGCCAAAAAAATGAGACCTGAAAAGAAAAATTCCAGGAGCTTATTACCCTGATACTACCCTGAACACACATTTGGTCGGGTTGAGTTTTACCTAAACCTTTCGAAGGCGATCGAACATCTTCTTTAAGTGCTCTAGGTAATCTTCATCTTCTTTAAACTTCACATTCATGTGGTCCACGTAAGCATCCATCTCCTTGTGGATCATGTCATGGAAGAACGTTTTTATAGCCCTTTAGTAAGTCGTCGCGGCATTCTTAAGTCTGCAGGGCATAGTTTTGTAACAAAACACACCCCATAGTATGATAAAGGCAGTCTTATTCTTATCTTCTTCGTTGACTAGAATTTGGTTATATCTATGGAACCCATCCATAAAGTATGAAATTCTACACCTAGTAATATTGTCCAGGATGATGTAGATATTAGGCAGTGGGAAGTTGTGTTTTGGAATCTTCCTGTTGAGACCTCAATAATTGACACAGGCTCAAATCTTGTCTTCTTTCTTGGGTTTGAACACTATATTGCTCAACCATTCGCAAAACGCACAGACTTCAATGAGGCGTGCCTCAAAGTGCTTTATAATTTTCTTTTTAACTTTCAAACTGATGTCCAGCCTCATCTTTCAAAGATTTTGCTTGGTCGACTTGATCCCTTCTTTGATAGGAAGCTTGTGCATCTCGATATCGATCGCTAGTCCTATCATGTCGTCATAGGACAAAGTGAATATGTCCTGGTATTCCCTTAATAAGGCTATCAAGTCTTCTCTTTCTTGGTTACTTAATAATTTCCCAATCTTAGACTCCTTCGGATTTTCTGGGTCCCCTAAATTCATTGTTTCTATTTCGTCTTAGCTCAGAATTGGTCGATCTTTGAATCATTTTAAAGCTATTCGGACTTTCTAGATATTCTCAGAAATGGGGTCATCCTCTGTTTTGATTTCCATAAACTCCAAATTTAATTCATTATCTAGATTGTAATCCTTAAGAAATTATTTTTGTTATTATATGGACCGCATATAAATGTACTTGGGAATTTGAAAAGTAAACATACATATGATTTTAGATATGATATTTCCTTGATATAATTGTAATTCATTACAAAAGTGAAACAAAAAAATAAAAAAGATTAGGATAGTCTCAACCGTCTATTGGCTAGTCAGACAAGAGATGAGGCTACAACTTCCTGATTGCCAAAGTTCTCGACACACCAGGATCGGGCAAGATTATACTTTCCTGATGACATTTCCTTGACTTTTCTCCTTTCCAAGGATCCCACAAACTAACCCTTCCAGTCACAATACAGGTGAGCTAAATCTGACGCATTTCAGGATTAACACGAATTAGGGATTAACTTCTTTTTTCTCTTTCTCGGACTAGAATGTGCTAGTGGCAAACAAAAATTGACCTAAATGTGAGGTATAACCCTGGGTATTTCATTCTTTTGGGATCAGTGGCCATATTTTCCTTTTCTACTTGAAACGCACACTAACCCATGGGTATCTTTTTTTTTTTCTTTAAGCTTAAACAAGGATCTCATTCCTCCTCGATTCCCACCAAATCATTTTTCCAGGTCGTAATTAATGGTGTGCAGGTGAGTGGCTATCATGGTTGTGGATGAGGATAGTCCGAGTATCAGTGGCAATTTTCTCTCATGGACATATGTGGCATTGGAAATATTCAAGTCCTGGAATGAGGCTACTTGCTCGATCTGCTCTGCGACAACTACAAGAGTGATTGAGGATCAGTAGACAGCATGGTCTTTTTCTAAGTAGATGGAAATTATGTTTTCCTTGAAGATAAATTTCATCTGTTGATAGAGTGATGATGGAATTGGCCCGTGCGAGTAGATCCAAAGTTGGCCAAAAAAGCAAGTTGTAGGCAGCTGGTAATTCTAAGACATGCAAGTCCATTTGGAAAGTGATCAGTCCTATGATAATTGGTAGCATGATCACCCCCATAGACTCTCTTTTCTCATCATCAAAGGCTCGGATAGTGACAGCGATAGCTCGAATTTTATCTTCTTTGATCCCTAATTTCTTGAGCGTACTTAAAGGGCATATATTTAGTGCCGATTCATTATCCATTAGGAATGGGAATAGTATAAAGTCCTATATTGAGCGATTTAATGTTCCTGGTCCCATCAAAGAGTATCTCATTGTCGGTGAATGTCACGAGGTTGGTGTTGAGGATATTATCCACTATGTTAGTGAAGTGATCCTTTGATATGGAAATCGGTACATGGGACTCATAGTGCATTGTGATGTACTTCCGAAGCCATTAGTAGTGACATCATTGAGATCTATGCAGGTGATTTGCTTAGTTGTTCGACGATTAAGTATTCCATGTTCTTTACAGCCTTTAGAAATTCCTAAACCTCTTGCTCGTTAATCGGCTTATTAGGGGCTCCCTTGGGTTCCTTATTGGGTACTTTTAATAGGTTTGGTACGATGAAGACCCTTCTTCTCTATGTAATTCCCTCAACTTCTCCTACTTGACCTTCTGTCTTAGCTAACGTATGATGGTGGTGGAGTAATTTCGGGGTACCTCTTTCAAATTTTTCATTGGTTCTTGCCTTGGTGTCTCAAACATTAATACTATTTCGAGTTCGATATATATCTCTTTTTTGGAAGCCTACGGTTGTGTATTGTAAAAATAGAGGCTTATAAACTTCACATTTTCTCTAGGTTGATTTGCATGAATCTGCAATCAACTACATTGTCCTCATAATCTCCTTCTGATCTGATATTTAGTCTTTTACTGTAGTCAACTCTGGATAGTGTAGCATTATTAATCCATCACAATTCTTCAGGAGTTCTTTGTAAGGCCCACCTTGGTCCGGGTGCGGTGTCAACTGGTAATGGTTGGTTAAGATCTAACCTCTTGTTGAAGACTTTATTTGGTGGCTATGCAGCGGATATCTAGAATGTGTTTCTTGGTTTCTGGGTAGATGGCATGTTTCCAATATTTTGTCGAACATGTCGACCATCTTAGAGATAATTTTGGCTAAGCTACTTATCTCTCCCCATATACGGTTCAAATCATCCTGATCTTGGGATTTATTTTTCTTTTTCTTCTACCTCCTCCATGGCTACATCGATTATTGGTTCTTTTTCTTTGCTATCTTCTTGCTTCAGTACTTTTTCTTCAAAATCACTTCCCCAGCCAGTAGGAGTTATTGGACGATCCTCCTCCGCCCAATAAGGGAGAGAAAGGTCTACTAGTAGGCCTAGATAAATTTTTGGATTCTACCTATACTACTTTGAGCGATTTAAGATGGGTTCTCCAAGTTCTTATATTGGCCTCGGGATTATTTCTTCAATCACGCCCAATCATATTGACTATCGGGGATGGGTCTTCATGTTTTGGTAGTGAGTTTTGTTAAAAATTTGGTTGAGCCACTTATCTATCTTTCAGGAAAAATATTACCTTATCTTGGATGAGATCTTCTATCTGGTGCTTCAAGTGGTAATAGTGGCCAGTATAGTGTCTGGTTACCCTAGAATAATATGCGCAGAACTGGTTAGAATTGAAATTTAGGCTTTGGGGTTTGGATGATTTCGAGGGATTGATACAAGCATTTTGTTCTTGACGCACTCCTCGAAGGTTTGAGAGAGAGAGGTATTGTTAAAGGAGTGAACTATCTTGGTTCTCTATATGGATGATTAGGTTCGAAGTTTTGTCAATCTTTGTTGCAGTTGAAAGGAATTGGGGTAGGTGATGGTGGAGCTTCATAGGGAGCTCAATATGGGCGAGGGTTATATATCGGTGCCTAAAATGATTCAAATCAGGGTCATCCTTGGATTGATGGGGCTTGATCTTGGTATCGAGGCAGATTATACTACAGTCGAGTATTCTGTTGTTTCGTCTAGATTTGCACGATCATTACCACCTCAGGATCTTTTTTTCTTAAAGGAGTTGATTTCTTGGTTTCACTATCAACTGGTTTTTGTATTCTTCCAGTTCTAATGCCTTCTTCCATATACTTTCCTTGGTGTATTACATCCAAGAATGGGTCTTTCAAAGTGTTGAGAAGGGGTTCGTAGTATAGGTGAGGTTAGGCCTGGATGAACATTTGGACCATTTTTGTTTCTTTCATAAGTGGCACTACTTGCGTAGCTCTATCCGTCTAACAGACGGCAAACAATCGGAAGCTTTCACTACTTTTTCTAGCCAATATTTGGAGAAAACTTTTATCGATCAAGATTTTCTGATTTTATCCATAATAATCACAAAACACCGTAACCATGTCCAGGAATGTCTTTAATTTTTCTTATTCTATGGTTCTGTACAATCGGGTGACTGACCATTCCAATGACTGCTAGAAAAGTTGCATAGCTAGTGCTTCATTATAGATATAGGCTCCCATCTTGTTTTTGTACCTCTGGATATGCCAATCTAGGCATCCCAATCCTTCATATTTGGTGAGATTCAGCATCATGAAATTATCTGAGAATTTCACCTGAGGTATCAAAGACAACCCAATATACTGGGCATCGATTGCTAACTCACCTTTCTTTACTTCTTTGAGTTCCTTATCTATTTGTTATAATTTTTTGGTTAGCAATGAGGTTTTTGCGGACTGCTCTTTTACTTCTTTTTCAATACGCTCGATTACTTCCAAGATGACTGGGCTAGTGGTATTATGCCTTGTGGAGGGTGAACTCGGATTAACCACAGTCAGAGCGAATTATGGTCCTGATGCCAGATGTGCTGTGTGGAATAGTAATCCCCAACAATCAGGTTAAGACCTCGGGAATTAGAGGGTAGATGCAGTGTTGTTGGTTCAATCAGATGTGGGGTTTAGACATATGTTACAAAATTTTGCTGAGACTAGTGAAGTTGTTGTAGTAATTTTATCATCTAGACAATGGTCCCTTTCAACGAAACCATATGTTCCTTTAGTTGGGATACCTCAGTGGGTCCATACGATATCTCCTCAATGTCTTCCATTAGGACAGGTTATCATGCTTGGGCCCGGATGCGAATCGGGAAACGAGAGACAAGAGTCTTTCTGCGTAGAGCAATTTTACATATATGGCAAAAATCATGTTAGTATCACAGTTTGCAAAAGACATTTGAAATTGATTTTGACCTAGGTGGTACAAGATTTCTATTTCTCCTAATTTTTTTATAAATTACAATCATATCAAATTTTTACATGACTACCCCTATAGGCAGGGAGTGGTTTAAAATTACAGAATCGATGACACTTTGTCTGAGAATTAAAAAGAAATTTTATTTCATCCCTTTGCTACTATCGACTTCAAACTAAATGACAAGACTTTGGATTTGTATGAAATGATATCTTGGGGTCCGATAAAGCGTCGCATGGACAAAATATGGATTTTCATTTACCCCTATGGCTTGTTCACTAGTCATTCTTTGAAAAATATTTTTCGAATTTTGAACAAGCGCATGAAAGGTGGGAGAAAATGGAAATTCTTATGTTGACTATTAAGTTCTTTACTAGTTGTAGGGATTTTCTTTTGTCCGATTACAAGGAATAAGCTGTTAAACAGAATATGTTTAGATCTTTCTCCATCTTTTAATAGTGTCCTATAAGGGATTTAGCCGCAGTCTATCCTAGGAACACTATATGGGTTTATGGATTTTACTAACGCATCCTAAAAAGGAACAGTTCAAAGATCTTCAAACATATGGCGTCCCAAGGGAACATCCACTGCTGGTTGGTAATCCGAGCGAGCTGAGCTTTGGAACTGATCCCCATAAAGAAGTCTAGAACCTACAATTGTCTTCTTTCTAATCCTACAGGGTTTTCTTTGGGATGTGTAAATGCAAGAATGCTCAGTGCTCGTGCCTCGAAGAGAGTTACAATTGAAAATGCAATTTAAAGAAAACAATAAATAAATGCAAGAAATAAATAAATGAAATATAAAAAATAAAGTGCAAAAAAATAAAAACAGAAAATAAACAGACTCACACACCGTCATATGCATGCTTATTATCAACTTATGAAAAAAAAAAAAAAACTATGTTGGCCCAGTGAACAACCTAAGAGGGGGGTGAATTGGCTAGATCAAAGAATTATCAGAGAAAAAATACTTTAACAATCCAAATAATTAATTTTAATTCTAAATTAATTATTATCTTTATATCACAACGAAAATATAAAATTAACTAGGTGTACACCAAACAACAAAAATAAATAATGTAAAGATAGCAGCACACCAGAAATTTATACTGGTTCACCAAGCTACTCTTGGCTAATCCAGTCCTTCGAGCCCTACGGAGAGTCGAACCTACTAAACTCAAGATCCCTTTAAAGGTAGGAACCAAACGTCACAAAAATTCTTTTAAAGGCTCAGAATCAACTTTTACAAATTCTTTTTCACAGACTTAGGAATAATATCTACTTTTTATAGGCTCAAGAATAATCTAATTATTTTAAAACAAAGGCTAAAGAATCAAAATCTCACAAACACTCCAAATATCCTTTTACTCGATAAGGATTGAAACGTTACAAAATTCCCACAAAATAATTCAATTTAGGAAGAATTACAACCTCAATCTCTTTACAAGAAGAGATTGAACTAGCTACCCTTAGATTAAATACTCCCAATAGTAATCAATCCGTCACTCACCTTACCAATTAAAAATTGACAAGTGATTTTTCTCACTCGGAGCTTCTACCACCCCAGATAAATTAATACTCAATTAATATCCCAAAACTAGTGATAGACAAGTGAGATATTCAAATTTTGATTTTAAACAAAAATGGTTAGCACGTAATCAGATTGATTCAAGAAAATTGTTTCAAAAATATTTTTCAATAAAAAATCAGAAAATAATTTCTAAAGATCAAATTCCAAATATAATCCAGCAATACTAAATAGAAAGTAATTTGGAAATATCTCACCCGAAATCCACCAAAAGAATAATTATAGCAATGTCACTTCAGATTCGATAACAGCAATAATTCATAGCAAATAATTCTCAAGAATAACTCTTAGAAAATCTCTCACAATTCTCAATATGATTTCTCTTAGAAAAGTTCAATATAATACTCTAAATCTCGCTTAATTATATATAAAAAAACGTAGGTCTATATAAATGGGATTAAAATAAGCTCTCTAACGGCTAGTTCTCACTTGTTATGACACTTAATTGCTCTTATAAACCCCTTATATCATTAAGTCTTCATCCTGGTTCAAATAACTTAATTATAGCTTTTAAACTTCTCAATTAAATCCCCCAAATATTTCTCAATCACAATTAAATAGGATAGAAAGTATTACATACCAAAATGAAAAATATTCAAATTTAATGAACCAAATCTATAGGGATATCATAATATGTGTTGCATATCTCAAATAACATTAAATCCCTAATATCTCTCATGAATCCTAACCAAAAAATGGCTAGTAACGGCTAAGGTTGGTCATGGGTCAGGCCGGGCCGGGCTTTAGGTACGATATTACAAAAAAATGCAAGGCCCTAGCCCGACGCGACCCTAAGTTTGAGCCTTGTTTTTATTCCCAAGCCCGGCCCTATCAAAATAATTAGGGCCCTAGCCCAACCCTCGGGCCGAGCTGGCCCTCTGATTTTTTTTTTTTTAATTTAAAAATTAAACAAAACCATAATCATTAGATTAAATTCAAAAATAAAGACAAAAAATTAAATACCAAACCAACAACAAATATTAAAATTACAATTTCTAAGGGCAAACCAATATTCCAAACAAACCAAACCAACAAAAAATATTAAAATTACAATTTCTAAAGGTAAACCAATATTCTAAACAATAGATCTAAAGGTGATTGTTTTTGTTCCCCATTTTTTTGTTATAAAAATCTAAGAACAAAACTGAAATTAAATGTTTTTGTTCCTCATTTTTTTGGAACAAAAACACCAAACAAAAACGAACGGAAACGAACAGAACACTCCAAACAGAAATGGTAGAACACTCCAAACAAACTAAACACAATTTGTATCGAAACGGTAACAGAAACGGTAAAAATCTAGGAACAAAACTGAAACTAAACACAATTTGTATCGAACACAAAAAAAAAAAAAAAAAAAAAAAAAAAAAAAAAACGAACTGCAGTTTAGATCCGTAGTGGCGGCGTTACCTGAAATCCATAGTGTTCGGGTACTGATTCGACTTCGACCTATTCACACAACGATTCAAGCATTAAAACTTCATACGAGAAAGTAAAGCAAGCATCAAAAAAGCAGATTTCAATAACTTCAGGAATTACCTCTTGTAACCGAGAATGGTTCCTCGGACATAGAGTCTGAAACAAAGTAGAATGATAATGCAATTAGTTAAAATTAATTAGACATAGAAGATAATTTAACTAGGGTTTTGTTTACCTGACGCGTTCACCTTGACCTCCTTTCACCATGTTATTGTAGCGGTGGCGGCGGCGTTAAACGACGAGAGAGAAACAGTAGCGGTTTAGATCGGTCAGATCTTTTTCTCCCTCAGATTTCTCTCTTTCTCCCTCAAAAAATGAAACGGAAGCGGTTTAGGGTTGAAGGTGGTGAGATTTCTCTCTTTCTCCCTCACTTCTCACTAATCTGAGATCTCAGTTCTTTCTCTCTCTCCTGCGGTGTAGCGGCGCTAATTGGAAATGAGAAGGGTTTAGGGTTGTTGACAATTTATATATATATATATATATATATATATATATATATTAAATTTCTTTGGGCCGGGCCGGGCCGACCTTAAAATTTTTGAACCTTATCCAAGCCCAGCCCTAAATTTGGTCAGGCCCTACTATCTAGGCCCAGGCCTTGCCCGTGGGCTCAAACTCTAAATCCAAGCCCTAAAAAAATCGAGTTGGGCCATTCGGGCTGGGCGGGCCCCCAGGCCCATATCATCCCTAGTAATGGCTACTTTCAGAATAAAATCCGAAATTTCATAATATCCTGAAATAATCCCATAAATTGACTGACCAAGATCACCTGTCGACCGATCGATTCAGGATGTAGTGGTAGGGGTGTAGGAATACGTCGCTACTTATACTCGCAAGTATACAAGGTCTAAGTTTTAGTGTAGTGTGATCGGTAAGATCGGGTTATCGTATCCACAGGAATTAGTGTCGTTACTATCGAATATCGCGTTTGTCGTGACCTAACTTTATCTAGGCGAAAAACAAATGTAATTAATTAATTAAACTAATACTAATATATCCTAAATTAACTACACTAATATGCTAATATGTTTTAGAGTGAAGAATTGTCTAGGGATTAACGTGTTTACAAATACGTGTTCGATTTCGATTTACTCACATTTACGGTGTTCAGCCCATTTGACAACCTCGGTACGTAAACTCCACCGCCACCTCTCCCGATTGTAAGATGGGGGAATACATGATTTTGAGTCAACAAAAAAGTCCCCCTAAACGTCATAACGACCCTAGGTCACGTGAGTCTAGCCCAACGTCATTGATTGCACACATTCCAACTCCCGACCGGGCCATTGAATCGTGCGTTGTATTTACCCTATCGACAATCTCTATTCTAAAACTCTCTCACCACCTCTCCCAAGTATAAGACAGGGGGATATAACGCGACTTCGAGTCAACAAAGAAGTCCCCCTCAACGTCTTAACGACCCTAGGTCGCGTGAGTCTTGCTTCAACGTCATCGATTGTCCACGATTTAAATCCCGACCAGGTTATAGAATTGTGGCGTTTGTTTACCCAAATCCAAATATGGGGTTTGTCAAAACCCCATATTCTCGATTTATCTAACTAAGCATGATAAACAAATAATACGATAAATACAATCAAACTACGAAGAACAATCACAAACAAAACACCAAAATCATCCAAACAACGTATTTATAAATTTATTGTTAATCCCTACTACAATCCATGTTTAGTTATGTCCTTAGCCGCATTTACAATGAAATAATAAGCTAAACATGCTCACATGATCCTAAGATAAAGAAATAAGGAAAAATAACCGAAGAACTTAGCCTCGTCCGAATATAAACCGCTAAGAACGCTCAACGATCGATTCGCCATCTTCTCTACTTCGGGATATGAGCTCCACCTCTAAAACTCCTAAACCATAGCCTAAATATAGCCTAAGGTGCCCAAATGGCCGGGGGTTTCAAGATAGTGGGAGAAGGGATGGTATTTATAAGCAAAATATCCTAAAAATATCTAGGCTGTGCAGAGGGTCTTCGCGGCGAAGGGATCCACTGCCTAGGAGGAGGTAGGTCAGTTGGTGACCGCCGCGGCGATAAAGACAGCGGTGGCTTAGGAAAAACGATCTGCTAAATTCTCTGCCTAAGCGGTGGGCTATTAGTAGCCTACTTTTGTTTTCTCTGCTGGATTTCCGGCTAGGCAGTGGTCCATCAGTTACATTTGCCTTTCTTAGCTTCTTCACCACCACAACGGTGGTCTAGACGCCACGGTGGTGGGCTTGTTTCACAATTTTGCTTCCAAGCTTGTTTTTCCACCATTCTTCGATCGCTTTTGGTTCGATCTCATCGGTTTCGCTCCAGTTTCCTATTTTTTTGCCCCACACACCTTATTTATACAAAAAGTATGAAAATTAATTAAAACATAATAAAATATTATATAAACGTACGAAAATTAACTTAATTCGGTTTAAAAATACGTAGGTGGATCACACCTATCATGTAGCCAAGCCAAAAAATTTGTGCCATTCGGTCAACCTATCTGTCAACCTAGAAATTCAGAGAGTTCCATTTCTTATCACAGGCCGATCCTCCTGTCGACTTATTGATACAGAGTGTTCATATTTAAGCATAGGTCGACCTACCTATCAATCGAGAGATACAGAGACTTTTCCTTCTATACTCCGGTCGACTTACCTATCGACTTATAGATGCTGAAACATTTCTCTCTCAATTCATTTTTAATCCATTTTTATTAACGTTTTTGCCTCTTTAACTGATTTATTTTCTCGGTTAGCTCCACTAAATACTTAAATTCAATTTTAATCAATTATTAATATTTTTTTCAATTACACATTGGAGCAAATAATTTAGCTAATTAGGATACTATTAAAAACACACATATTTATAAAAATCATTTAAAAATATTTTTGTGTCGTGTGTGATCCTAATTGGGATATTAAGAGTTGAAATTTAACCTGAGTTGTTTTCCCTAGGTTCTTTAAATTCTTCAATCTCTTAATCCTTCAATATCTTTGTCATCATATCTTCATTGTTTGGAACTAATAAACTGAAACACTTAATGAAACCGTTAGTTCCACCAAAAACATCAACCTTTAATTGTCCATCAAAATCTTAGGATCAACAATCTCCCCTTTTCTGATGATGACAATTAACTTTGATGTTTTCTTTAAAACAATAATATAACCACAATCCCCCTGAATCCGAGGACGGGTTTTATAACTCATTTAAGTATAGTAATGAAGATATTCATAAAATAATCAACAAATCACAAATATAATAAACTCCACCTTAAAATACTCAATAAAACATCAACTAATTCTCCCTCTTTGTTATCACAAAAAAAAAAAAAAAAAAATTAGAGAGGGGGAAACACACTAAAGAACTCTACTCTAGGCAAACATCATTATGCCTAGCCATACCCAAACCACGAATGATTTTCACAAACTGATCTTACGGTAATGGTTTCGTAAAACATCAGTAAGCTGGTCGGAGGTACCAATATACTCAATAACAATGTCCTTTTTATGAATGTGATCATGAATAAAGTGATGTCTAATCTCTATGTTCTTAGAGTGTTGTGTAGGATTCTTTCTTAGACAAATACCACTTTTATTATCACAAAAGATTGGAACCTCCTCCATGCAAATTCCAAAGTTATTTAACTGTTACTTAATATATAAAATTTGAGCACAACAGTTACCAACTGCCATATATTCAGCCTCAGTAGTGGATAAGGCTATCGAATTCTGTTTTTTGCTTGACCAAGAAACTAAAGCATGTCCTAACAAATGACATGACCCACTTGTGCTTTTTCACTCAACTTTGCAACCGACAAAATTAGCGTCAAAGTAACTTACCAATTTAAAATCACTCCCCCTAGGATACCATAATCCTAAGTTAGTCGTCCTCTTTAAGTATCAAAAAATTCGCTTAACTGCAGTCAAGTGCAATTCTTTAGGATAAGACTGAAATCTAGCACAAAGACAAACACTATACATAATGTCAGGTCTACTAGCAGTTAAATATAACAGACTACCAATCATACCTCGATACATTTTTTTGTTAACACCTTTGCCTGTATCGTCTTGTCTATCTTCTTAGCCGTTGTCATGGGAGTTTTATACTCTTTAGCGCCTTCCAAGCCATATTCATTTAACAACTCCTTGGTGTATTTAGCTTGATTTATAAATATTCCTTCTTTGGTTTGCTTAATTTGCAATCCAAGAAAGAAATTCGACTCTCCTATCATGCTCATTTCAAATTTAACCTACATTATCTTAGCAAACTCTTAGCAAAGATCCTCATTACTAGATCAAAAAATAATATCATCAACATACACTTGTACTAATAAGATATCAGAATCAGTTTACTTCACAAAAAGTGTTATATCACAAATACCCCTTCAAAAACCATTTTCGATCACATATCGGCTAAGTCTCTCATACCAAGCTCTAGGAGTTTGTTTGAGCCCATACAAAGCCTTGCGAAGTTTAAATACATAATCGGGAAATTTATCACTTTTAAATCCCAGGGGTTGTTCCACATAAACTTCTTCTGCTAGAAAGCAATTTAGAAATGCACTTTTTACATCAATTTGATATAACTTAAAATTACGTGAACATGCAAAAGCGAGTAGCATTCTAATTGCTTCTAGTCTAGCAACAGAAGCATAGGTTTCATCATAATCAATTCCTTCCTCTTGATTATAGCCTTGTGCTATTAATCTTGCTTTGCTTCTAATTATCATGCCAGATTCATCCTTTTTATTTCTAAAAAACCATTTAGAACCAATAACTAGATGAAAATCCAGTCTCAAAAAGACACCATACTTTGTTCTGCTCAAATTGAACTAACTCATCTTGCATTGCAGAAATCCAAGATTCATCAATTAATGCCTCACCTATATTTTTGGGCTCAATTTGAGATAAGAAATCAAGATTAATTATATCCCTAAGAGAAGAACGAGTACATACACCTCTTTCAAAATTACCGATGATTTATTTTACCAAATGTCTTGGTACTGTCTTTATAAGTCTTGGTAAAGTCGAATCTTTTTCCTTAGGTTCCTCCTCTTGTTGGGACTCCTTAGGTACATTATCATATTGGTTTTGGTTATTTGAAATACCTGCATCATTATCATCCAAAACCTTTCTTGACAATAATGGATCAGTTTTCTCAAAAACAACATACATAGTTTCTTCTACTACTAATGTACGTTTATTATAAACTCTAAAAGACTTAATGTTAGTAGCATATCCAAGGAAAATCCCATAATTAGATTTAGAATCAAATTTATCAAGATTATCCTTGTCATTCAAAATAATACACTTATATCCAAATACTTTAAAATAAGAAATATTTGAAGTCTTACCATTCCAGATTTCATATGGGGTTTTGTTAAACCCTCTACGAATCGATACCCAATTCACCACGTGGCAAGCTGTACTTACTACTTCGGCCTAGTAGTAGGTTGGTAAGCGATTTTCATTAAGCATCGTTTTGGCCATCTCTTGAAGCATCATATTCTTCTTTTCCACTACACTATTTTGTTGTGGTAATCTTGGTGTAGAAAAGTTATGAGCATAACCATGCTCATCACAGTAACTTACCACGTTATCATTCTTAAACTCTCTTCCTCTGTCACTTCGAATGTTAATAATGGAACATTGCTTCTCATTTTGAACACGTTTACAAAATTTGGCAAGAACATAAGCAACCTCACTTTTCTTAGCAAAACAAATACCCAGGTAAGTCTGGAATAATCATCAACTATAACGAACGCATAAAACTTACCACCAAAACTAGCAACAGAGTGAGGCCCAAATAAATCAAGATATAACAATTCAAGACATCTAGACGTGGATGTGTGCATCTTTTTCTTAAATGATAATCTAACCTGCTTGTCTAATTGACATGTATCACATACTTTATCTTTTATAAATTTCAAATCAGGTAGGCCACGCATGAGACACTTCTTAGATAAATTAGAGATTAACTCCATACTAACATGCCCAAGTCTCCTATGCCATAACCAACTATTTTCAGATAAAGCATTCAAACAAGATAAATTTTGAGAATTAAAATCATCAAATGAGCAAGTATAAACATTCTCAAAACGTGATGCAATTAACAAAATACTACTATCATGACTATTTTTAATAATGCACCTATCGTGATCAAATATAACATTATAGCCCTTGTCACATAGTTGACTAATACTAAACAAATTATGTTTAAGTTCATCAACTAGTAACACATCTTTAATAATAGTAGTATCATTACCGATATTACCTATACCAATAATTTTACCCTCTGCGTTGTCTCCAAAAGTCACATGACCTCCATCTTTAGATGTCAAAGATGTAAATTTTCTTTTGTCTCCCGTCATGTGTCGAGAACAACCACTATCCAGAAACCATTTGTCCTTGCTTATTGAAGCTTTTAGAATAACCTGCAAGGAGCACCTCAAATAGTTCCTAAGTGGTACCCAGTCTAAGTGGGTCCGATCTTGTTAGTCAAGACAATTTTAGTTCCTTTTAGAACCCAAACTTGTCTACAGTTAGATATTTTAGCAAAACATCTACGAATAGTATGCCCCAAAACATTACATTTCAAACATCTAATAAGATCCTTGGTTTCAGAAAACAATTTGTGAAAATATTTTTGTTTAAGATTTTTCTAAAATCCAATACCGGCTATCAAAAACTCCACGTGAACTTCCCAAAAGTATTTTTAAGTTATTTTCACCGCCAGTGAATTTGAGAACAGTTGAATGCAAATCCGTCAACTTGGATTTTAATTCATTATTTTCAGATTCGTTGTCCATCACTTGCTTGTTTAATGTATTAATTGTACTTTAAAGGGCATTTATTTTAGAACACTAGTTTTTATAATTATGAGAAAGTTCTTGATAAACATCAAATAATTCAACAAAATTTAAAGGACAAGAACTTGAACATTTAGTTACCTCACCACCAATGGCCATCAATGCAAACATGGACATATCTTCACAATCTAATTTTTCTGAGCTACTTGAATCTGTATCATCCCAAATAGCCTTCATAGATTTCTTCTTACTCTTCTTTGCTTTCTTCTTTTCTTTTTTCTTTTCTTTCTTCTTCTTTTCCTTTTCTTTATCCTTCTTCGGTTTGGGACAATTATTTTGAAACTGACCGGTCTTATGACAGTTGTAACATTCCACTTTAGTCATGTTGAGGTTTCTTCTCCCGCGGAATGTGCGCCAAGTCATTCTTCTAAAATTCTTTGTGAGAAGTGTCACATCTTTCTCTTACTCACTGTCAAGACTTTCATCATCACTGTCATCCTCTTCTTTAATTTTCTGAGCTTTTAGCACCAAAGATTTCCTCTTGCTATTTCCGGTGTCATCCTCATATCCTTTAATCACCAGTTCGTGAGTCATCAAGTTGCCTATAAGATCATCAATTCCGTATTTGCCAAGATCCTTAGCTTCCTCAATTCCCGTCACCTTTGACTCCCATATTTTTGTTAAAGATCTTAGGACCTTTTGAACTCTATCCTCCATGGAGTATGACTTTCCAAGTTGACTCAAGTGATTACAAATGTTGTTGAAGCGAGTATACATCTCATGAATCGATTCAATTTCCTCTATTCTGAATAACTCAAATTTCCTAATAAGAGCGTTGATTTTTTATTGCTTCACTTGACTTGTCCTTTCGTGGGTAACTTGTAATTTATCCCACATATCCTTTGCAAATTTATAACCTAAAACTCTAGAATATTCATTAGCATCTAAAGAGCAAAATAGAATGTTAATAGCCTGAGAGTTTATAGAGAGTTTCTGCTTATCAGAAGTAGTTAATTGTTCATTCTTCTTCTCGACTCCGTTTTTCATTGGAACAAACGAAACATCCTCGAATACTAGCCACACATCATAATTTGTAGCCAGAAGGAAGGCTATCATTCTATCTTTCTAGAACAAATAACTTTCACCTGCAAATAACGATGATCGGTCCATAGACAGCCCGTCAGCTAGTGTGCCTATTATGTGTGTCATGTGATCTTTGTTAGCTAAGTGTCAAGCTAAACCAGCTCTGATACCAATTATTGGCCTAGTGAACTACCCAAGAGGGGAGTGAATTGGGTAGATATAAAATTATCAGAGAAAAAATACTTTAATAATCCAAATAATTAATTTTAATCATAAATTAATTATTATATTTATATCACAACGGAAATATAAAATCAACTAAGTGCACACCAAACAACAAAAATAAAAAATGTAAATAAAGCAGCACACCAAAAAATTTATACTGGTTTACCAAGCTACTCTTGGCTAATCCAGTCTTCTAAGCCCCACGGAGAGTTACACCTACTAAACTCAAGATCCCTTTAAAAGTAAGAACCAAACTCTCACAAAGATTCTTTTACAAGCTCAGAATCAACCTTTGCAAATTCCTTTACAAGCTTAGGAATAACCTCTACTTTTCACAGGCTCAAGAATAACCTAATTATTTTTTAAAACAAAGGCTAAATAATCAAAACATCATAAACACTTCAAATATCCTTTTACCCGGTAAGGATTAAATAGTTACAAAATTCTCACCAAACAATTCAATTCAGGAAGAGACTGAAACCCTTAGATTAAATACTCCCAATAGTATTCAATCCGTCACTCATCTTACCAATTAAAAATTGACAAGTAGTTTTTCTAACTCGGAGCTTTTACTACCCCAAATAAATTAGAACTCAATTAATATCACAAAACTAGTGATAGAAAAATGAGATATTCAAAATCTGATTTTAACAAAAATGGGTAGCACGTAATCAGATTGATTCAAGAAATTGTTTCAAAAATATTTTTCAATAAAAAATCAAAAAATAATTTCTAAAGATCAAATTCCAAATATAATTAAGCAATACTAAATAGAAAGTAATTTGTAAAGATATCACCTGGAATCCACCGACCGAATAATTATAGCAATGTCACTTCAGATTCGATAGCAGCAATGATTCACAACAAATAATTCTCAAGAATAACTGTTAGAAAATCTCTCACAATTCTCAATATGATTTCTCTTAAAAAAGCTTAGTATAATACTCTTAATCTCTCTCTATGATATAAAAAACGCGAGTCTATATAAATAAGAATAAAATAAGCTCTCTAACGGCTAGTTCCCACTTGTTATGATACTTAATTGCTCTTAGAGACCCCTTATATCATTAAGACTTCATCCTTGTTTAAATCACTTAATTATAGCTTTTAAATTTCTCAATTAAGTCTCCCAAATATTTTTCAATCATAATTAAATAGGATAGAAAGTATTACATTTACCAAATTGAAAAATATTCAAACTTAATGAACCAAATCTATAGGGATGTCATAATATGTGTTGCATATCTCAAATAATATTAAATCCCTAATATCTCTCGTGAATCCTAACCAAAAAACGTCTAGTAACGACTACTTTCATTATAAAATCTGGAATTTCATAATATCCTGAAATAATCCCATAAGTCGACTGACCAAGATCACCTGTCGACTGGTTGATTCAAAATATAGCTAAGCCAAAAAATTTGTGCCCATCGGTCGACCTATCTGTCGACCTAGAGATTCAGAGAGTTCCATTTCTTATCACAGGTCGACCGTTTTGTCAACTTATAGATATAGAGAGTTCATATTTAAGCACAGGTCGACCTACCTGTCGACTGAGAGATACAGAGATTTTTCCTTCTATGCTCTGGTCGACTTACCTATCAACTTATAGATACTGGAACACTTCTCTCAATTTGTTTTTAATCCATTTTTATTGCCGTTTTCAACACTTTAATCGATTTCATTTCTCGGTTAGCTCCACTAAATACTTAAATTCAATTTTAATCAATTATTAATATTTTTTTTTTCAATTACACATAGGAGCAAATAATTTAGCTAATTAGGATCCTATTAAAAACACACATATTTATAAAAATTATTTAAAAATCTTTTTGTGTCGTGCGTGATCCTAATTGGGATATTAAGAGTTGAAATTTAACCTGGGTTGTTTTCCCTAGGTTCTTCAAATTTTTCAACCTCTTAATCCTTCAACATCTTTGTCATCATATCTTCATCGTTTGGAACCAATAAACTGAAACACTTAATCAAACCGTTAGTTCCACCAAAAATATAAACCTTTAATTGTCCATCAAAATCTTAAGATCAACAAACTAGATTTAAAAAAAAAATGAACAAAGGGAAACTCTCATTTAAAAAAAAAAAACAAATTTCTTGGACTTAAATTTAATTTAATATTTATTTAAAAAAATTAGGCTTGACCCTCTTGTTGGCCCAGTGAGCTACCCAAGAGGGAGGATGAATTGGGTAAATAAAAAATTATCCGATGAAATACTTCAAAACTTCAAATAATTAATTTTAATCCAAAATTAATTAATATATTTATATTACATCGGAAATATAAAATCAACTAGGTGCATACCAAACAATAAAAATAAATAATTTAAAGATAGCAGCACACCAGAAATTTATACTGGTTCACCAAGTTACTTTTGGCTAATCCAGTCCTCCGAGCCCCATGGAGAGTCGCACCCACTAAACTCAAGATTTTTTTAAAGGTATGAACCAAACTCTCACAAAGATTCTTTTACAAGCTTAGAATCAACATTTACAAGTTTCTTTTCACAGGCTTAGAAATAACCTCTACTTTTTACAGGTTCAAGAATAACCTAATTCTTTTTAAACTAAGGCTAAAGAATCAAAACCTCATAAACACTCCAAATATCCTTTTACCCGATAAGGATTGAACCATTACAAAATTTCTCACAAATCAATTCAATTTAGGAAGAATTACTACCTCAATCTCTTTACAGGAAGAGACTGAAACCAGCTACCCTTAGATTAAATACTCTCAATAGTATTCAATCCGTCACTCAACTTTCCAATTACAAATTGATAAGTGATTTTTCTCACTCGGAGATTCTACCACCCCAGATAAATTAGAACTCAATTAATATCCCAAAACTAGTAATAGAAAAGTAAGATATTCAAAATCTGATTTTAAACAAAAAAAAAATGGGTAGCACGTAATAAGATTTATTCAAGAAATTGTTTCAAAACTATTTTTCAATCAGAAAACAGTGCCATAAGTCAACTTACTAAGAAGCACCAGTCGACCGCTAGATTCAGGATGTAGCCAAGCAAAAAATCTATTGCCCATCAGTCGACCTATCTGTCGACCTAGAGATTCAAAGAGTTATATTTCTGGTCACAAGTCGACCGCTCTGTCGACTTATCGATACTGAGAGCTCATATTTAAGCTCCGGTCGACCGACCTGTCTACTTAGTGATACAGAAACTTTTCCTTCTATGTTCTGGTCGACTTATCTGTCGACTTGTCAATGCTGGAATCTATACTAAATTCATTTTTAACTCATTTTCATCAACGTTTTCACCCCCTTTAACCGATTTCTTTTCTCGGTTAGCTCCACTAAATACTTAAATTCAATTTTAATCAATTATCAATATTTTTTTTTCAATTTTATATAGGAGCAAATAATTTAACTAATTAGGATCCTATCAAAAACATAAATGTTTATAAAAATCATTTAAAAATCTTTTTGTGTCATGCGTGATCCTAATTGGGATATTAAGAGTTGAAATCTAACCTGAGTTGTTTTTCCTAAGTTCTTCAAATTCTTCAACCTCTTAATCCTTCATCATCTTTGTCATCATATCTTCATCATTTGGAACTAATAAACTGAAACACTTAATCAAACCGTTAGTTCCACCAAAAATGTCAACCTTTAATTGTCCATCAAAATCTTAGGATCAACACCTCTAAAAGTTCCCAGAGAAGTCGTCAGCTGACGCACCTTGGATGGAAAATTCTTGTTCCCCCGTTCGTTTTTTGAAAGAGAAGAACTCATCATTTTCAAATGCTTTAGGATAAGCTTGCTTTTTGGAATGTTTTTTAAAAAAAAAAAAATTAGAAGATTTTCTAGGTGCCAGTTTCGAAAATAATTCTTCGAATTGAAAACATTTCTTTGGGTCAAGTTTTATCAATTAAAAAAAACATAGTTCTTGGACTTAACTTTAATTTAAGATTTATTTAAACAAATCAGGCTCAACACTTTAAAAGTTCCCAGCGACGTCGCCAGCTAACGCACTCTAGATGGAAAATTCTTGATCTCCTGTTCGTTTTTTGAAATAGAAGAACTTATCACTGTCAAATGCTTTTGGATAATCTTATTTTTTGGAATTTAAAAATAAAAATAAAATAAAATAAAAACAATTTAGAAGATTTCCTAGGTGTCGGTTTCGAAAACAATTCTTTGGGTTGAGTTTTATTTAAAATATGGAGTTGCCTCCTATCATTGAGTTAAATGGTATACTAGGTCACCAGTTTTTTTTTTAAAAAAATATTTTTTATCTTAAAATGACCCAAAATTTAACTCACAATATTTTAGGTCTTAACTAGAGAATTCTTTAAGATTCAGGGGTCAGCTATGCTTGGAGAATGTATTAGATACCCCAAGACTCCCTTCTAAAGATGGTACCTTTGTTTAAATAAATCTTTTAACTTAAAACAAGTCCAAGTAATTTTTTTCTGGTTTCGCTAACATAATAATTACCCTTAATTTTTATTCATTTAAAACTTTAAGAAAAATATTAAAACAAAATAAAATACAAATTGTCTCTCTTTTAGACCGCCCATCGATTATAGATAGAATCGACAAGTTTAGCCCCTTGGGAGAATTTTTGGTTCCTTTTTTTTTTTTTTTTGTTTGTTTAGATTATCTAGGAAAAATTAAAATTCTACATGCATGCAAAGAGGAGAAAACAGTAAAAGTTGAAAATGTAAAAAAAAAAATTCGGGATAACTTATTATGAATAAATCCATTTTTAATTTTAGAAAAACATAAAGAAGGCATTTTGAAAGATCCTTATTATGAAAAATTCTTAGTTAAAATAAAGCAAAGACAATTTTTTTGAAAAAACTTATTATGAAAAAATTCTAGATTAAATAAAATCCGTTTGAGGATCCTTGAAATTCTTAGGAAATTAAAAAATAATATTTTTTAGGAAAACATTATTATGAAGAATTTCCAAAGTTTAAATTAAAATAAAATTTTTTATAAAAATATTATTATAAAGAAGTTTTGGAAATTAAATTAAAAAAAGACAATTTTTAAGAGTTCTTATTATGAAGAAACTTCGGAAAACAACAAACAATTTTGAAAAAACTTTTTACGAAGAAATTTCATTAATGAATGTAAAAATATATTTTTTTTTTAAAAAATCTTATTACGAAGAAACCCTTTGGAAAGCAAAAGAAAAAAGTTTTGAAAAATCTTTTTATGAAGAAGTTTTGCTTGTTAAAGCACGAACAAGCGCAGAATGGGAAAAGTAAAGTATTGAAAATTAAATGAAAAAAATTTAAATGTAGAAATGTAAAGCGAGGAAAGGCACAGAACAGTAAAAGTAAATGATAGAAATTTAAATTAGAGAAAGTAAATGACAGAAAAGTAAAATACGGAAAGGTACATAGTGGAAAAGTAAATGACATGTATTTAAATGCATAAAAGTAAACGACGGAAAGTAAATATAGAAAAATAAACCAATTTTAAAGTGTTTTATTAGGAATGTACTCTTAGGTTTTTTTCTTTTTAGATCCTCCTTTAAAGCGGTAAAAGAAAAATACGTTTTTAGAGAATTTTACGGTAGACTTACCTTACTTAGGGAAAAAGCCATATGTCAAGAGTTTTCCTCCTTCTTTTTCTTCTTCTTCTTTATTCCTTATTATTTTATTAATTTTTTTTTCTTTTCTTGCTTTAAATTTTGATCTTTTTTGAAGAGTTTTCTAGAGAGTTTTTGTATAAGCACAAAGTGGCCCGAGAGAGTATTTAGGAGGGAGTGAGAAAGAGAGAGAGAGAATACAGATATTGTGTGTTTGGGGAGGGAAGAAGGCACCCTATTTATACTACTCTGGGTTTGTATACTCATGAGTGTGCAAACCCCCTAGATTTTGCCTGATGGCGATTGATGGGGGGCTACGCCCCTATTTCTTGTAATTTACTCTTTAGGCCCCCTAAAAATGGTATGGCATGTTTGGATTTAAACATCCACAAAATTAATCCTTTTAATTTATGGATATGACCTAGGGATACTAAAAAATGTCTATCTCAACTCCCAAGAAGGTATCAAACCTTTGTCTTATTCTAGGGGGTATGTGCGAAGTAAAATTGATGTTCTAGGTACCCTTTACTATTAAAATGATTTTTTTTGATTTTGTATTGGAATTGAAATTGAAATAATAAAATTAAAAAATTCTACATATGTTCGTAACATTAAATATTGAAAAATAAAATGAAGTTGGCCATCAATTTGACGAAATTGGCAAAAACTACTCTTTTTTTTAGGGTCAAAATGAAAATTATGTGAAAAAGGTAAAATTTCTTGAAATTGGTGGGTGGAAACCAAACTTAATTATCTTAAAACTGATATCCATTTGAAAATCACTTTCAATTTAATCAATTTGGTCCCAAAATAACTTTTATTAATTTTAATTTTTACCCGAAACTTTTATTATCGCCAGAATTCATCAGGAATTGCCAATTTTTTTAATTTCTTTATATTTAAATATTATGAAAAATTAATTATGGAATCTGTGGTAAAAAAAATCATCCCTTTAATCATCGATTTACAGTTTTCTCAAATTTTTACTTTAGACCCCAAACTTTTTTATCATGCAAAAACGGGCGAGACCCAACTATTATAAAGTACAATATTATGTACTTAAAGTTTAACCTCAATGTCCATTTCTATCATAATTTATACACTATAGAAAAACAAAGGCTATGTTAAAAATAGTTTTAACATTTTAAATGGAACATAATCCGAAGTACAAGTTAAAAGTAAAAGTCTTATTTCAACTAAACGATAGTGAGATATTGATAATAAAATCTGAGAAAGTTAGGAGGAAAACCTAGGAACCCTGATTTTGGAATCGCTACACATGTTCCAACCTAGGAGTATCCAAGTAACCATGAAGAAGTATAGAAGACTTCCCCAATCGGATCAAAGGAAGAAATACCCGGAAGATTTGTAAAGTAAAGAATGATAGATAAAGTCTTAGAGCCTAAGCCCGTCCGAGAAAAGTTCTTGAAAGATCGGGTAGTTGAACAAAGAAAGATTGACTAATATAAACTAAGACTTCATCTACACATAACCAATTTAGAGACACCATGCAAAACCTACTTAAAATAAAAATAAGAGGAACCTCGCACAAATGAATACATTTAAAGAAGATGATAAGGCATTAAATATATAATATCGGATAAACGAGAAAAGTAGTTGGGATAAGGGCAAAACCAACAAAGGCCTTGAGACTTACTCAAATTACCCAAATTCTCCAAAAAAAAATGTAAAATCCTAAAGTAAGTGTTAAGAGAAATAATAAATACCGGTCTCAGAAAGTTTCTAAATACTCTATATGATCCGAGTATTAAGTCTTAGGGGTGTTTCAACACCTAATGACTTGGGCCAATTAGACCGAGATCACTACCTAAAGCTCGCTACATGGATTATATAGAAAGTCTGACACCCTACTTGCTAGAGTGAAAGAAAACAGAATAAAAATAATTCTCTTAATACTACCAGGACAAAATAACATTTGTTAGTAGTCAGTAACTAACACTGATTTCTCTGTCACTTCTATTCTTCCACCTCTAAGTCATCTCAGGAAGGCCCATTCCGCTTACCCTCAGTCCAAGATAGAAGAAGTGAAGCAGAGTTATTGACAAAACCTTGGGTAGCATTCAGGGCCTAGGTAATCCAAATAACAATCTTAGATAATTTCAAATGTGAAACTTGGTGGAAATGGATTAGATAATTTTGGATAACAAACTACTAAGGTTATTGTTCGAAATTCCAGTTAAAATTATACTTATCATATTCCAAAAAATTTCTAGTGTAAGAGATTATGATAACAAACCAACTTTTGAATACCAGAATATGGAAATTAAAAACATACTTTAATTAAATAATTATGTAAGAGATAAAGAATGATAAACACAGAGGCGTGATAAGGACTATAAGTCGAGACACCAAAATTTTTAACTAAAGAGAATCTAGGATAGTGAAAAAGATAAGAAATCAACCTAAGATAATCTATTACCCCAAAGAATCAAAGAATCAGATAAAGAAGGACAAAAAGTACTAGAAGAAGGAAGAACGTAATAAGGAAGCCAAGTTTATGTCATTCAAAAGAAGATAGGCATTCCTGTTATCAAGATTCTTAAGCACGGAAAAGAGCTTAAGTAATCGTCAATGACCCTTCGCCCGTTTGTTTCACAGCGAAAGTTACTTTAAGATGGCTAAAGGCAAAAGGGTACTTAATATTTCTTTAAGAAATTAGAATCACAAAAGATAACGATAATTCATATATATATATATATATATATATACACACAATAACTCCTAGATAATGATTACCATCTAAAACTTTTACATAAGACAGACATAGGATAAATAGTAAGCAATAAAACTTCACACAACAAGTACTAGATAAAACTACTAATGTTTTAAGTATAATACAAAGATAAATACAAGCAGATCAACCAAAAGTAGTTGGTGCCATACAATCAGAGAGTAAGAGACGAGCACAGGAATCGCACGTAATCCAGAGCCTCTACATAAGAGCAGATCCAGGAGAACTCCTCATTCACAAAAGCGGAGGGATAGTCTGAGGTAGATGGAGCCTCTTCCACCGATAAAGAAAGAGCCACGACTATAGATATCTCAACGAACTGTGAGACCACGGGATGATAGTGAGGGTCCATCCAGATCATATACTCTGTCACCGCCGATGGATGTGCTGAGAAAAGAATCCCGTCAGATGTCAAGTGTCGACACTCCCACTAAGAATAACCCATTGTATCTCTAGCCCCATCCCTGAACTGGAAGGTAAAACGAGCAGCAATCGTGCCATCGACCAACAAAATATACTGAGTCCTGTAGAACTGACGGATTACTCGACTGGAAATATAAAGGACGCAGTCTCGGAATCCTAACAGAGGGATGAGAGGCAAGTCCATGCAATCCAAATAAATATCAATTGACATCGTACACCTCATAGGCCATACTACTCCAGAGCTAACTATCTTTACCAAAAGTAACACCCAGTCTGGTGGATAACCGAGACACTGTGTGATCTGAGGGAACTAAGAACATAGCTAGTCTACTATCAGATCCTCCAAGCACCAATCTTCCATAGGTAGCCTGATCAAATGAGAGATTATCCATATTTATAGTAGTGCATAGCTCCCAAAGAAGTAGTGGTAACCCACCTGATAAGCAGAACGACTGGTACAATTCTGCCAGCACAAGAGGTATTATCAGGCAGGACGAATCAGTAAGCATCCTTTCTTCCAAGAGGATCATCTGGCCTGAGAGATTACTTTTCTTCCTAGGGAACAGTGTCTCCTATAGTAACAAAGCAACTAATACAACCATCTGGTGCTCGTGCCAATTCTCGTAGATGCTCCACATTTTCGCTATCCCTAATAGCCATGGATACCTTAAAATCACCTCTAGAACGTTTCAAACTCTAGGGAATCCTCACTGATATTCTGGTGAAACAGTAGGTGTTTGCGCTTCACTCCCAGAACCTGCAATAATTGATTCTTCGATGACAATAATGGAAGATAAGGGATCTCTCTTGTCAAAGGAAGTCCAAGTAGAAAGGATACATCCTCTAGACACGGAGTCAGCTCAGGCACCCTGAAAAGGAAGCATGAAGAGGCTAGTACCCAGAATCATACCAAACAATTGACAAATGGCCCATCTACAGTCACTTGACGAAGCTCTATGATGTATCCGAGTGTGGACCGTAGGAGTGCAGACACATCTGAGGTCAATGACTCTACCCAATCAAACAGAGAAAAGTGACTCGACTAATGGAATGAATACTTGAAACGAGTAACTCCAGAGAAACCGCCCAAGAGAAAAAAGTTCACTCAACGAAAATATCATCCACACATATGTCAAACAATTAAGGTATATCACATATATTTGTTGCATAAAAAATTAAAGTGATCCTACTTATCCAAACTGAGCTGTGATATCGCTAGGTCTCCCCACCGCAGGGGAAGAAAAGGTATGATTGGGCGATCGGGCCTTTCTGGTAGAAAGGTGGGTTGATCTCTTCTCCTTCGCCCTGGAAAAGAAACATCATCCAAAGCAACCAAATATAATATCCTAATATGATAAATAAAATTCGTGCATAAAATTTTTTATCATAATTAGGGTTATTTATGTTTTAGGAAAGCATTAGTATAAGATGTTCGAAGAAATGCATGCTAATAATTGAAGATAAGTTTTAACTATGTATACTACCAGCATGCCATCCCACTGATAATAAATGTGAAAAACTAAAATAATACATATATATTCCATGCATAAGTACAATAATAAAAGGGCGAAGTATACATCAAGAAAGAAAAATACATATACATCCATCCCAATACATATATAACCATATCCACCATAATACATACATCAATAATAACACATACCCCAAAAAAATGATACATCCACCATAATACATATCCAATAATAATACATGTGCAAAATATGTCCACTATAATACATATCCCCAAAAGATACAAATGTACGATCCAATCCAAAACTGAGGAATATCTGCGCATGTCAAGGGTCTGACATGGGTCAATCCATACCTCCTCCAAAACCCCCAGTCATTGGGGTCAACGTAGCGAGGGGATAGAAGTCTTTAGGTCAACCATGAACTTTGTTGTGCTCGAAGTAGCTGTACGAGCCTTAGAAAGAGGAGCTAGAGTTTGGTGATCTAATGATAGCCCGCGAAGTCTATGGATTTCTCTACAAATCCTCACCATACCGATGACGCTGATCTCACTCCTCTCTAAGAGCATCTCTCTCGGCACTGATAACAGTAAGCACAGAGGCCAAAACCACCTCATCATCGCTGCGACTAGACCAGAAGGTCAGCACCCTATAGCCTATCAAGGCACCACCCACTAGGTATGCGATATCTGTTTGAGAGCCAATCAACATACATGAGAAACACTGAAGGTATTCATCCTCAGAAACCGGAGAAGTAACCAGCACATCTGTAAGAATTGTTGGATCAAGCATATTAGGATCAGCATTAGTATAGGGTCCAAACTGCACCATCGAGGGAACAGGAGGCTAACACAATATAACAAAAATCTGAGGAGTCACTCTCTTGCCCATGTACAACCCTAGGAGGACGAACCTCTGAAGATGCGGCGTTGAGTCAACAGTATACTCTCAGGAAGAATATCCTCCCAATGACTGTCATAACGGTATGGCTACTAGATAATGTCTCCACGCTCTAGGAACTCTAGCTGAGTGTGGGCCACCACGTGATCTCATTAGGAAGACCACTCCTCCAGGACAGAGCGATGCCACTTCGCCTCGCAGGAGAAGCAGTCCTCTATAGTAGAATAAGGTCAACATAAGAAAAGGTACTCATATGCCCAATACTATAAGAAAAATGAGAGAATAAAAGAAGTTAAGTAATAGAAAAAAAGAATATAAAGGAATGATAAAATATTTAAAATGAACTCATGGGTAGAAACTGCCAGAACCCCGTGACGCTACCAACTCGAGCTGATACGCGAGAGTACATCCCTACCAAAAAGGTTGTGAAGGTGAAGCTACCCCAGTCAAACTCTGCCAAGCCGGCCAAATTGTTCAAAGTCCCTACGAAGTGGAGAAGAATGGTAGAACTTGAAGAATCCACAAAGGTCCCACCAAGAAACTGAAACAGTAGGACGCAATAGCACTGATCCCTCACTACCGGATCCTCTAGAGCTGGGAGGGTGAAGACCGACTCATGCACTAAGTTGCTCGATCGTATACGTACTCGGGTCCTTGCCTCTGCAGGTATCCTACCCAGGAGCCTCTCTACCTTAGCCCATGATGTCTCTCTCAAGGGAACAGTTCATCCTCGAAAGCGAACTCTAGTGATTATTGCCCAATCAAGGGGCGTCGGCACCAACTCTTCGCAGACTAAGTAAAGAGAATTCATCATCGAGAACGAACGATCAATCAGAGTATAAGGATACCCATGATCCACGTGAGAGGCCTGAATAGTAAGAAAAATCCTTGAAGCCGTATCCCTGAAGTAATAGACGATAGTCGGGATACATCCTCCTTAAGTAGATGGTGTATAAAGTCAACCATGACCCCCTGAAATTCCCATTACAACGGGGGGTCGACCTATAGAAAATTACCCACAAAAATACAATATAGTGGTATTTTAAGAAATAAGGGTAAATTAAGAAAAGGATTTAGTAGTAAAACCTAAGCATAATGGAGGAAAATAGAAGGATGGTCATGAAGATCTCCTACTAAGGTTTGATCCTCGATCTCTAAGGGATGAGTTCGTGCCGCATCAAAGGTGAGGGATCTATCTTGAAATGGCCTATGAATAGGATCCCCCAGCTTGAGGTCATCTTCTCAAAAATCATCAGGAATTCCCCACTCGGGCATCTCATCCTTTGGAGGGACGTAATCGGGATCTGCCGCTATCTTAGCTATGTTAGAAGGGCCAGCATAATTCTGATCCATAGGAGCGACTAGACATCATCGAGTCGTCGAGTCTAGATGTTCTGAAGGTCTCCTCAATAGTAGAAGCGGGAAGAATAGGCACACCATCAGAAATCCTGAGTGCCAAAGTCATGGGTCGACCTTGGGAGCGCTTTGAAACACTCCCCCTGATCGAGGTCTTAGGGACGTTTCCCTTCCTACGAGAGCAGGAAGGACGATGGCCACCATCACATGAAGAACTCGTGGCTGACATTATGTCGTCTAGAAAGAAAAGTCAAGGTTTTATCATTAGGGTTTCGACTAGAAAGAAAAGTTGGAATCGCTAAGTTTCATACGTGACTTTTGGAAGGCCTTTCAAACTCACCGTTGCCATTATTCTATAAAAGAACAATTGTGAGCAGCTATGATTAATCTCTAGCAATCTATCGCTAGCCTAGCATTAGGGGTAACGGATTTAATTTAAATCTCCTAAAACAACGGTTACGATCCTACCTTCTTTAAGTTTAACAACGTGTTGTTTATTACTTGAACTAAGGTATAATCGAGAAAATCGAGTCAAAAACTCCTGCCCCTAAAAATGTGATATACCAAAATTTGTAAACCCATCTCGCTTAGGAAAAACATTAAAATATAAACAAATATACTTTAAAGAACGAACAATGATATACAAGAGATAAACTAATTAAATTATACCATCAATCCGGTATAATGAAAGATGACATCAAAGACTCTCAAAATAATTAATATATATACACACACACACATATAAAAACAGGCACAACATGAAGTTTATTTTACAACTACATTATGCAGGAAATCAAAATCCTTCCCTAGACAATAGGAGTATTATACATTAAATATTATTTTTTTCCCGTATGATATATATATAAAAAAATCCAATCCCTAACAAACTAATTCCTAACATCATCTACCAAAATTCAAGTTTTCAAACAAATTTGAGCAAAAAATATACAAGATTATTGATTCCTATACATTAAATGATAAGCAAACTTAATCTCTAATTTATTTTCTAAACATGATTATACACAATAATCATGCATGGGAACAATGAAAAACAATATTGCACCACCCTAAAAATTTCCAAAAATGTCACTTCACTTGGGCTAGGGAAGAACACTGCCTATTTCTAATCTAAATCATGAAATAAACTTAAAATCATGCACTTAATGTGATATACAAACTCAAAACGCAAGATCTTTGCATGAGTTTTCAAAGAAATAGGGTTTTTCAAAAAAATGTTAAAACCCTAACTTAGGGTTAAAGGAGCAACCATTTCATGAAGAAAAAAAAAAAAAAAGACGTGGGAAAAGATCTTTGTGACCTGAACTTACCTTTTAACAGATGAAAAACAGAAGAAAACCAAGCACAAGATAAGAAATCCCTCAATAGCCACCACTGCTACTATTCATGGTAGCGCGTAAACACACCACTACTTTCACTCGCAAGTATACGAAGTCAAGTTTTAGTATAGATCGGGAGAGTTAGGGTTATCGTGTCCACAGGGATTAGTTTTGACTATAATTGAATACCGCGTTTATCATGACCTAATTTTATCTAGGCGAAGATAAATTGAATAAAATTAATTATACTAATACTAAGTTAATTAATCTAATTAAATTAACTATACTAATATTTCTATGAGATGTTTAGGGAAAGTATTGCCTAGGGATTAACTTTTGTTTACAAAAATGTGTTCGGTCTCGTTTTAGTTTACATTAATGGCGTTTGACTTATCCGACAATCTCGGTTCGTAAACTCCCTCGCCACCTCTTCCGAGTGTAATACGGGAGAATACATGACTTTGTGTCAATGTCGAAATCCCCCTCAACGTCTTAACGACTCTAGGTCACATGAGTCTCGCCCCCAACGTCATCGATTGCACACTTTCTAACGCCCTCCCGGCTCGTTAGATTGTCGTGTTGTGTTAACTATGATCCAAATCCGGGGTTACCTCTCCCGAGTGTCAAACTCCGTATTCTCAATATATATAAACTAGTATATAATCATAGAAAACACAGCAACACAACCAACAAACGAAGAACAACCAAGAACGAAATACAAATTCAACCAAAACTACATTTTCATAAATAATATATTAATCCCTAGACAAAAACTCGTTTAGCTCATGGCCATAGCTGATTATACAATGAAAACTAAGCTAAACATACTCAAACAACAATCCTAAGTTAAGAAATAAAAGAAGGAACAAGAGAAACTTAGCCTAGTCCGAAGATTTATCACTAAAAATGTTCCAAGATCGCTCCTCCCTCGTTGCAACATGATCTTCTCCTTAGGATTTGAATGAGCACTCCCGAAACCTCTCAATCTATCCTCCTCAAGTCTATGGAGGTCACTTAGCCTAATGGAGAGAAGAGGGGGAGAAAACTGGGCTCAAAATATCCTAAAATATCTAAAATAATATCTAAACTGGCGCAGAGGTTTTCGCCTAGGCGAAGAAAACTTTTCCTAGGCGAAGTTACTGCAGGAAGGTTGGTTAACTTTCTGCCGGATTTCCACCTAGGCGAAGTTACTGCAGATTTGCAATTTTATTTTGACTGTAACTTCTTCATCCAAACTCCAATTGAGGTGATTCAAAAACCTATGGAAAGCTAAGAAAAATATATACAACTTCCATGTTTTGAGTATTTCCAAATTCGAATTTAATAATAGTCAAAAATAGCCTTAAAGTTACAGGACCAGTACCGGCTTTGCACATTTTCGCCCTTTTTCCACCGTTCTTGATCCGATTTGATCATTTTTTATCCATTTACATACCTTTTCACCTCAAACACCTGATTTAGACAAAAACATATTAAAATGTACTAAACATACTCAAAAACTAACAACGTTTGGATTGGAAATAGATAGGCAATTTACACCTATCAGTTCATGTCCTAACTTCTATCTTAGTTTTTTGAGCAACCAGACAGGCTAGTGGCTAATTTAGCTATTTATAGCCGTCTCTGTGCATGTGACAATTCGCAGGGACACATAAGCCTCGACCCTCTTTTTGATAAAAATGTTTTTTTCTCAATTTTTCAATTTTTATTTTTGAGCCTATTTTACACTGAAAATAAGAAGGATAAACTTGCCTCGAGACACGCAAAATATCAGAAAACTTGCCTGAGATGATGTCTTACACATCGACAAGAGGCTCCAAGTCACGTCGTAATAAGTCTTGAAAAAGTAAACTTCAATTCGTGACTAACGTCAAATCAAAAGAGCATCAAATCAAAAAAGGTCAAATCATGATCAAATAAAATCGTTTGCGATAAAATAAATTTAAAAGTTGAATTTGACCCCAAAAATATCTATCGATATTATAAACAACCTGAGTGTTACGACAATGGGCAAAATTCTAAAAATAATTAACTTAAAAGTACAATGATAAATATTAAATAATAATGAACCCGTCGGCAGGTATATTCTGATATCAAATCAATAAAATCCCGAATTCATCACCCCTAAAAATAGCGAGACGAACCGATTTAGCATTATAATCCTATAGCTAATCAATCTCCTCCCCAGCCCATAGGCTAGGGAATATTTTACACTATTAATAATCACAAATCGCACGATAGGAAGTGTCGGATTAGATTCCACAACGGAACTTATCCAGTCGTTGTCCCAGTCTACGACTGGGGCACATTTCATCCTATCCATGTCAACCTGATGGAAACAGCATTCATTTTGTCTCACGACGGAATGAGATGCCCAAATCATATTGAACTTAATTAATCTCATAAACCAAACTATGTAGGAACTATGTGTCAACCTGATTTCGGCGAAGTCCAAGATACGTAGGAAATCTTCGTGGGTTCAGTTGAAAATTTTAAGATGTTGAACTACGTGTCAACCTGATTCCCAGCAACATCTGGGATACATAGGAATCCCTTGTGGGTTCAGTTGAAAAATTGAAGACCAGGAACTAACCATCAACCTGATTCCCGGTGAAGCCCAGGACACGTAGAAAACCCTCGCGAGTTTGGTTGATAAACTTAAACTCACCACATGTGATGAGCTACGTTCTGACTTGATTCTCAATCATTTGAGATACGCAGGTAACCCATAAAATGGGTTCGGTCCCCATTAACAAAAATCCCCCACCAATTGGGATCTAATCATGATTATCAAATATTAAAAATCCCCACAAAGTCGCTCAATAATAAAAATCCCCCAATCAATCGGGATTGAACCATACCAAATATAACAATATCCCACTAATCTAGATTTAACCATATCAACTTGAATAAACCAAAGAAAAATTAGGTGTCAACCTGAATCCTGGTAAATACCAGGATACGTGAAACCATTATAGGTTTGGTAGTCACCTTAAACAAAATTTATCCATCCCTAGCAAATTGCTCTTTGATCTGTCATTGGTAGATCACCAAGGTACGCAGAAGACCCAAGTAGGTCCGGTTGAAGTCATAGAGATGTCCGCATTTATGACATTCTCTTAACCCTGTATCAGGGCACATCTTCCAAGAAGTCCTTTAACTTCCTTGAGAAGCCAATCCTTTTGTTAAATAGACAACAAAGGATACATGTTCTTGAACTACGTGTCAACCTGATCTTTAATAGATTACTAAGATACGTAAGAAGCCCTTGTAGGTATAGTTGACAATCTGAGATAGCACAGCGAGGGCCAAACTACATTTTGACTGGATTCCTAACCTAAGAACTCAGTGTATATAGGTAACCATGGTAGGTTTCAGTCATCCGATGATCACCATCCAGAACAGTAATACCAATAATACACAAACAACCCAATGTGGTTTTCTAGACTAAAACAAACATTACAATCGCGCGCTCAGTTCAGGATATAGGAGCAACCCACGTGGGCTCTACTGCATCCTTTGAATGCTTAGGAGATAGTCTCGCACCCCAGCTAGAGCTGGGATACATTATATCCAATTTTTTCATTTAGAATCTGTGATAGGACTCGCCCCAACTAGAGTGGGGGCACATGATATCCGGTTTCTCCATTGACATTTTGTGATAAGAGTCACCCCAGCTAGAGCTAGGGCACAATATATCAAATCTTCTCTATGTAGAGTTTCTTGATATAAGACTTGCACTAATCCCAATCATAATTAATGCAAAAATTCACCAACTGAAAATTACAATCCCTAAAAATGAATTAGCGTCGTCAAGCCCCAGTCTACAACTGCAACACATTTTGTCCGAGGTTAAATTTTCCCCATGAGGTTTTCTAGTCCTCCTCAAGCAGTCCCAGGTGGGATGAGGCCAAGAAACTCCGGTAGATGTTGAATTTCCCTAAAGGTCTTCGTCCTTGTGAATTCTCTCAGTCATTTTCAATCTTGTATTAATATAACGACCCAAGAATCAATTTTCCTAACCAAGAACCTGTTCTACCAAATATTGGTTCACTTCATGAGTCCGAACTAAATTTGACCTAATTCTTAGTTACGTTTAAGATATGTAGGCGTCCTAATGGGGTTCGGTCAAGCTAGCTCACGAAGATCAACATCGACCTCAATCTCAGACTTACTAGACATCCCAAAATTGGTTTCTCTAACCCAGAACCATTCCACCCAATCTTGATTTACTTTCCATGTCAGAACTACATGTGACCTGATTCTCATTAATTTGAGATATGTAGGAGAACCCTTTGGGTACGGTCACAACCAGGAGTTGATTAACCAAGTATCATCTTCTCCACATCCTATTAAAATAGTCCGCGTGTCATCTTTTAGGAACATAATAGTATAGTAGTAATAGTATATAACCGAAGGGGGCTTGTACTAGACCTTCTTCCTCACCAAGACCTTTAGAGCCAGGTACTCCACCATTCTAAGGTATAATATGGTATAGATTTTCTTTCCATGCTAGAACTACATGTGACCTAATTCTCATTAATTTGAGATATGTAGGAGAACCCTTTGGGTACAGTCACAACCAGTAATCGATTAACCAAGTGTCATCTTCTCCACATCCTATTAAGATAGAATGTGTGTCATCTTTTAGGAATATAGTAGTAGTATATGATTTTGGGGGGGGGGGGGGCTTGTACTAGACCGCATCCTCACCAAGACCTTTAGACTCAGGTACTTTGGCGTTCTGAGGTATAGTATAATAGTGGTATTTGATCAAGAGGGCTTGTACTAGACCATCGTCCTCACCAAGACCTTTAGAGCTAGGTGTTTCACCATTCTAAGGTATAGTATAATAGTATAGTATTTGATCGGGGGGCTCGTACTAAACCATCGTCCTCACCAAGACCTTTAGAGCCAAGTACTTCGCCATTCTAAGGTATAGTATAGTAGTATAGTATTTGATCCGAGGGATTACACTAAACCTTCATCCTCAGCAAGACCTTTAAGGCTAGGTACTCTATTGTTCTAAGGTATAGTATAGTAGTATAATATATATATAGTTATTAGGAGGGCTTTTAGTAAACCGTCGTCCTCGCCATGCCCTATAGGACAAGTGTATCGCCATCCTTCAGGAATGACAAGGAATCAAATATGTCACCATCCTCCCAGCAGTAATCTTCCAAGGTTGATTATTCGTCACCCTCCAAAGTATACAATAGTAGAAGTAATCAATCGTCATCCGCGTCGAATCCTCAAAGATCAGGTACATCTCCATCCTTTAGGATAGATTTAAATACTTATTTTTATATTTAATGTCTAGCAGAACAAAATTTAGGTGTATCCTTCTTTGTCATTATGAGTAAACTCACATGACAAAGAGGGGCAGTTGTAGACACTGCATTTGGTCTCGCCAAGTCAGTGTCGGATCAAGTACAAATTCAAATAAAGTTTAAACTTGGGTTTAAAGGGAATGAATTTATACCTGAGATCACAATGTATGATATACAAAAATACCCAAAAAAAATATTATAAAAACACAAAAAAAAACTGTTAAATTTGACAAAATGCAGTTAAGTAAAAGTTTCGGGCCAACGTCGAAATTTTTAAAATTTAAGAGGGTCGAAAATGACTTTATTAAAGTTTGATTTTCATTAAATAATTTGTAATATAGATAAAAATTAGTCACTACCCTTAAAATATAGTATATTTCAAATAAATTGCTCCGTTTACCTACCCTGACCATGAAATGTTTGCTTTCACTAAATTTTGGCGTTTTAACACCAAAAATATTTATTTCATTTATGCATATTAAATCAAACACCACCAAGAAATAATACAAGAGACCTTAATCAAGGATTGGAAAGGTCGGGCTTGATTTGGAATTACACTGACTTCAAGTTTGTCTTGACAAACCACCATAGGCCCAATGGATTAAGGGCCTAGCCATCATTAAAGGCCTAAAAAAGAATCCTTGAAATGAATAAGGAACCTTCTTATAAGGTTCCTACCAAATATCTAGGAAGGGAACAAAGACACTTAGGATATGATAAACCGTTATCGAAACTAAACCGATTCAGTTCGCCACCTAAGTTAAGCATTCAATGAGCATTGAATGCCCATCCCATAAAGAATTAAATTCTTGGGATGGAATAGATAGTCTAAATTCAAGGTATCTGAATATTTTGATCAAAATATCTTAAAGTTAACCAAAAATCTTGAATTGTGATTTCCTGTTACCAAAACCAAATCGAATTGGTTTGCCACCTAGATAATGCATTAAATGCATATCCCATCAAGCAATAAATGATAGTGATGACATGTAATGTCTAGGTTCAAAGGATCTAGATATTTTCATCAAAATATCTTAGGGTTAACTATAAACTTAAAAACCAACTGTTAGTTACAAGGCAAGTTAACCCCATTCCATCCAAAACCAACCATAGAAGTGCTCACTGGTAGCGCGTAAATACGTCGCTACTTTCACCGCAAGTGTACGGGTCAAGAGTTAGTATAGATTGGGAAGAGTAAAGGTTGTCGTATCCACAGAGATTGGATTAGAATTGTCGTTACGTACCACGATTATCATAACCTTACTTTATCTAGGCAACTTAAATTTATATTTTTGTTAATAAACACTATACTAATCTAATTAACTAATTATACTAATATATTAGTTTGACGTTTATGGGAAATTATTGCCTAGGGATTAACTTCGTTCACTTAAACATGTTTGTTTCAATCTAGTTTACATTAACGGTATTCATCCTATCCGACAATCTCGGTATCGAAATCTCATTCACTACCTCTCCCGAGTGTAAAGTGAATGAATATGTGACTTCGCATCAACACTGAAGTCCCCCTCAAGTGTCTATATGACATTTGGTCACATAAGTCTCGCCCCAACATCACAGATTGTACACTTTCTAACTCCCTCCTAGGTTATTAGATCGTCACGTTGTATTTAAACCTTAGTCTGAATCCGGAGTTACCTCTCCCGAGTGTCAAACCCCGTATTCTCAAAATTAATCCTAATACCATAACAAGCATATTAATATTGTAATACAATGATAAACATAATCGGATAAACATAAACAACCATTAACGAAACATAGATTTTATATAAACAACGTTTTCATACACGAATCGCTCCCTAGATAATATATGTTTATCTATACATGGCCCTAACCAAATATAAAACAAAATATACACTAAACATTTACAAAACAATCAACCAAATCTAAGAGAGAAAGAGAGAAACGAGGACACTGACTATTATCTGAAGAATCGACGCTAAAATCGCTCCGAGAATGTTTCCTCTTCTTCGCGTGGTTATCTTTTCTTGGTTGATCAGTCTTGGAGCTCTCAAGACACTCCTGAAAATGCATGTTCCTTGTTTGGGGAGAAGAGGGACAATATTTATAGAATTTAAAATATCTCAAAATATCCTAAAAGATCTGGCTCTGACCGCTGCAACGGTTGAGAGGTCAGTAAGTTTCTGGCGAGTGACCACTGCAGCGGTGGAGCTCTCTGCATTTTTACCGCTGTAACGGTGGAGTTTTTAGCAACTCTCTGTATTTTCACCACTGCAGCAGTGGTTTCACCGCTGCAGTGGTGGATGCAGGCTTTAAATAATGATACTTTTGCTCTTTTTCTCCACCGTTCTTCCACCGACTTACTCGTTTATGGACTGCTTTAGTCCCTTTTCACCCCCAAATACCTTATTTTTAACAAAATAAATAAAAACATATTAAAACATATTAAATCATTATAAAAATACTCGGAAACTACCAAAATCGGCTTAGGAATAAATAGATAAATTACACATATCAAATACCCCCAAACTTAGATTTTTGCTAGTCCTCGAGCAAAACACTCACACTAAAATAAAATAAAAAAAACAACTAAATTAACTAACACAAAAACTAAACAACAAATAAAAACACAAACTACCTACACATAATAATATGCGAGTTTTAAATTCAACTATCAACCAAAATATTTTTCCCTCAACAACCCCCAATCATATCGAGTTCAGGAGTCAAACATACCATGTGATGTTCTAGAATTTTGACATTCAAAAATGGTAAACGCCATTCTAGATCCTTTCAACGTGTGTGTGCGAGACTCAATAATATAACTATTCAAAGACCGAATTGGATTATCCACCAACGAAGCTCATGACTTAAACCGTAAAAGATTAGGATATCCATATGCCTGATTGGGTTCCACTCTCCACTAATGTAGTCTTGGAAGTTCAAAAAGATCAATAGAACTTGCTTTGGTTTGGAACATGGCCAAGGGTATATTAGGAATATAAAATAGGTTAACGTTGTTAACTCAACGACACCCAAGGCACGACACTTGGCACATAATCACACTTGAACCCGCATAGATAAATTTGAAACAATTTTGAACATCTATTTGAGAATTTTGTATTCACTTGTCAAAAGAAACAGAAATTTAACAATATTTACATATGGTTTTTTTTTTTTTTTAACGTACCATACCCCCAAACTTATTCGATTATTAGAATTTCACGGGTGTGGTTAAAACGAAAGAAAAATGACAAGTGATTACTCGAATACCGAACCAGTGAAAAGTTCGCCCTAAACCCATCCGCTCACTTCAAGTAGCATATACGCATGCTAACTTGATTCATTCAAATTGTGTCTTTGGTTCAGCGATATAGGTTTGGAAAGAATTTAATTGACCAGGGTATTTGTTACGAGTTTAGAATTGAAATGGCTAATTGGCTTCGACAGGGTTACGAGGGATAAACATTTTACAAGGTAAGCTTCAAAGGCTCAAGTGACAAAATGAATGCCTAAATCATGTCTCCTGAACTACCTCGCCTAGGATTTCGCCTCAAGTTTCCCCCAATCAGGTTCTAGAATCCTTAAAATTGTCATGAGTTTGGCTAATGGATAATTGGCCTCAAATCAATTGAATAGTTATACATTGAGTCTACGTGCTCGTGCAAATTAGGATCCACGATAACTTTTATCAAAACGCATTGTCAAGCACACAGAACACACACGAATGGCCATTACCCTTGACCTCGACAAACAACTAGGGGATAATATCATTATCGGGTTGTGACCCAGATGAACGCAAAACTCAGCACACAACAACAACATAAACACATTCTACACTAAACAAACATGCATACAATAAAACAATTAAAACATAATAGCATACTACACATCACCCCCAAACTTAAAACGGGCGATGTCCACAGCAACCCAATCATCGTTCTCAATAATAGAAATAAAGCATGCCGACGAAGGGGGTTTAGAACACGTACTTGGGAGGCGAGACAATCTCGCCTCCGAATGAAGTTGGCGGTGGATCTAATTTATTTTTTACTTGGGTTTCCTCCCAAGAAGCACTTGGTTTATAATCATCAGCCTAACATGGAGAAGTGCTCATCAAAGAGCGGCTTCCACCCATAGTATGTATTAAACAATACTACGTATGGGTCTTGGTTTAGAACGCCCTCAAGATTGGCGAGATGTGGCATTGTATGGCCCATGCTTTCAACCCGATTAGTTGTTGTCTCGTGTGCTCGGTGGGCATAAAAGAACGGTGTTAAGGGCGGCGAAGGACAAGTGAGCCACAACGGATCCTCGTAGATATGATTGTCTTCGATCGGTAGTGGAATCACAATGTGGATCTCTAATGGTGAAAATCAGAATCTTTGATCCACGCTTGGGTTTTCGTCTCATTCGAATAATCATCATTGAATGCTCCCAAGCTCCTTCCACTCGTTTCCGGTTTCTCACGGTGGCTTTCGCATGATATGGCTTGTGTGTCTCGCAATGCCACTGTTTCTGACTCGGCCTTAATAAAGCAAATAAGATGACTGATTTGCGTAAGAAGAGACGTTATGATCGCATCGATTTTGGCGCAAACTGTCTCAATATTGTCAAGACAATCCTCATGCTCATTAAGCCAGTCATTTGTTTCCCTCCAAAATGCTTGAGTCTCCCCTATTACTACAGCAAATATCTCTTCCAGGGCAGGGGAAGACTCCTCATCTTGAACCGGGGTATCAATCTATGGTGCCGTGGTGGTGCAACTATTCCACAAGCTTTGATAACTTGTTAAATAATTCCAACAGTGATAATCATAACTGGCCATGTCTTCCAACAACTAATAGGCTTCGTCCGCGGTTAATGGGTCGAATGAGGTGGTACCATTTCCTCCTTCAACCCAATTTCTTATTGCTGATAATAACCCATCGAAGAAGTTTAGTAGTTGACACTCCCTAGAGAAACGATGGTTTGGGAACCTGATTATCAACTCCTTGTAACGATCCCAAACAATAAAATAGCTCGAAATCTCGTTGAAAGAAATGCGAAAGTACCTGTTGATCTAACATCGTCAAGTACCATGCAAGAAAAACAAACACAAAACTACAAACAAAAGAAATTCCTAAATTAAAATCAATTCGTTTACTCACAATATCAACAAGAATCTAAAAACCAATCCCGAGCAATGGCACCAAAAACTTGGTAACATATAAATACGTCGCTACTTTCACCGCAAGTGTACGGGTCATGTTTTAGTATAGATTGGGAAGAGTAGGGGTTTTCCTATCCACAGGGATTGGATTAGAATTGTCATTAAGTACCACGATTGTCATAATCTAACTTTATCTAGGCGACTTAAATTTATATTTTTGTTAATAAACTCTATACTAATCTAATTAACTAATTATACTAATATATTAGTATGACGTTTATGGGAAATTATTGCCTAGGGATTGACTTCATTCACTTAAACGTGTTCGTTTCAATCTAGTTTATATTAACGACATTCATCCTATCCGACAATCTCAGTATCAAAATCTCATTCACTATCTCTCCCGAGTGTAAAGTGAATGAATATGTGACTTTGCGTCAACGCCAAAGTCCCCCTCAAGCATCTATACAACACTTAGTCACATGAGTCTCATCCCAATGCCATGGATTGCACACTTTCTAACTCCCTCCCGGGTTATTAGATCGTCGCGTTGTATTTAAACCCTAGTCCGAATCCGGGGTTACCTCTCTCGAGTGTCAAACCTCGTATTTTCAAAATCAATCCTAATAACATAACAATCATATTAAGATTGTAATAAAATGATAAACACAATCGGATAAACATTAACAACCATTAACGAAATATAGATTTTATATAAATAACGTTTTCATACACGAATCACTCCCTAGACAATATATGTTTAGCTATACAAGGCCCTAACCAAATATACAACAAACTATATGCTAAACATTTACAAATTAATCAACCAAATCTAAGAGAGAAAGATAGAAACGAGAAGACTAGCCGTTTTTCGAAGAATCGACGCTAAAACTACTCCGAGAACGTTTCCTCTTCTTCGCGTGGTTATCTTCTCTTGGCTGATCGACCTTGGAGATATCAAGACACTCCCAAAAATGTCTACTCCTCATTTGAGGAGAAAAGGAACGATATTTATAGGATTCAAAATATCCTAAAAGATCTGGTGCTGACTGCTGCAGTGGTGGAGAGGTCGGTAGGTTTCTGGCAAGTGACCACTGTAGCAATGGAGCTCTCTGCATTTTGACCACTGCAGCAGTGGAGCTTTCAGCAACTCTCTATATTTTTACCGTTGCAGTGGTGGATGCAGGCTTTAAATAATGATATTTTTGCCCTTTTTCTCCACTATTCTTTCACCGACTTGCTCATTTATTGACCACTTTAGTCCATTTTTATCCCAAATACCTGATTTATAACAAAATAAATAAAAACGTAATAAAAATACTCAAAAATTACCAAAATCGACTTGAGAATAAATAGATAAATTACACCTATCACTCACCAATTAATGACTCATCAAATAGCATTAAATGAAATGGGTATATGCCTAGACTAGGTTAAATGTATTTTTAAATTATTAATGGAAACTAGATCGAAATAGTGAAACTAGCTAGTACTCTACCCCTACACTAAACCGGATGTGTCACATCAAGCCTTTAATGCATCCATGTGCAATCCATATGATTAGAGGGGAGATAATTATTGATAATGATTACCAGTCATTACCAAATCTTTGAAAATATTTCCTTCCACCCTAAATTCATTCAAAGCTAAACAAGATCAATACAAGACAATATGTCCCCTAGGCTAAACACACCTCAAGGAAGAGACCGGGATATCCTGCACATGGATGAATGCATAGACTCCCAGCCTATAAATAGGGGTATTGGAGTTTTCATTTTTCAAGTCTTGAATGCCTAGCTTCTTTCTCTAAACTCGAGCAACTTTCTCGGGTGTTAGGCTTTTCAAGCAAATTTCTCAAATAACACGCCGTTATTCTGCTGAAATCTAGTCCTGAAGGGTGTTGTTGAGGTTCATGGAGCAAGAACTCAAGAGATCAACGGTCATCGATCAACACCAAGCTAAGAGAATCAAGAAGGAATGGAGATAACTACTTAGGGAAGACCACATCCCCTAAGTAGGGTGTTTATGTGGTTCTTGGAGCAAGAACTCAAGACATTGACAATCACCGATCAACTTCCAATAAAAATATCAAGGAGAAAATGAGGTAATCACTTAGGGAATACCACATCCCCTAAGTGGGTATGTTTCTTCAAAAAAAAAACATTTGATCTTGGTTTAAACTTGTGCATGTTGCTTGTATATAGCATAATCATGTAGTTAACACACTTTAATTTCATGTACATAACACATAAAACTTATAAACAGCCAAACAAACACTTAATTTTGTCATAATAACTAAACAAACACTTAATTCTTGTTAGAACAACCAAACCATGTTCAAATTATACAAACTATCTCAAAAACATCAAGAACGTCTGAGAACATGTTAAGAACATGTGACGACCCAAATCATCTGAGAACATATTAAGAACATGTGAGGATTCAAAAAAAACTATAATCACACCATGAGTTATACATACTCTCTACGATTCCTTCAAGAACTTTACACCAACTCTATACTAACTGTTAATATTAACTAAATAACTACTAATAAGCAGATTTATTTTCTTCTAAACGTCAAGATCACAACCAGGTTGGCTTGTGGATTGACACTTATATATATATATATATACACACACACACACTACATCGACAAACCCTTGTGGCTAAGAACTTGGGATGAAGGGAGGGCTTCTATTCCTTTGGGGATATGAGTGATTATTCTTCAGAAACCTTCTCATTTCCCTCAGTTCAAGTAGGACTGGCATAAATATATGGTATTTATTTTCATTTTTTAACTAACAACTCACACACTAACACTAACTAACCAAAACAAAAGAGTTCGGTTAAGATGTTCTTGACAAAATCAAAGACGTTATATACATGTCATGTTGTGATTCAAGTTATTCACAACTTGAAAATGATTAATAATAAACATAATTAAGGTTGTTGTTCAGGTCATTCACAACTTTAAAAAAATTCTAATAATAGCTAAGGTTGTTCACAACTAAAACCAACTAATAATCAACTAAAACCAACCCAGCTTTCAACTGAACAAGAATGAACTACGTGATGACCTGATCTTTGGTAAATACCCAAAGTACGTAAGCAACCCATAAGGGTTCGGTCACACCTTTAATAAAATAAACCATATCCTTTAACCTAACACAAACGAATTATGTAATAACCTGATTCTCATTAATCCGATATACATAGGCAACCCACGTGTGGGTTCGGTCGCATATCCAAACAATTTAATTTTAGTTTGCATTTCATTTAGTATAGCTTGAATATTTATATTTCTGTCTATATAAACTGTTATTGGGTGTCGCTGACTAGTAGTAGTTGTAGTGGTGTCGCTGACTAGTAGTAGTTATAGTATTCACCTGCTTTCCATTATATCATGTAAAAATACATAATAGAGGAAAAACTTCAAAAAAATGGAATTGTTCTTGTTTAAGTAATCAAAGAAAACTGCTTGGATATGTTTAACAATGAATATCTATTTAGACCAAGGTATCGTTTATGGACGGGGGTCTTGGGGAGTAAAACCTTCCTCAAGCATAACCTACTCCTAAACTTAAAGAATATCTTTGGTACATAGACCTTTGGAAGTCAAAACACAGGTCATGATAAAAAGAAAAATGAATTTCCAAAATTCTGGTGACTTAGCACACCATTTAACCCCATACTAGGTAGAAACTCCATTTTTAACATAAAATTCCAGCTTAAAAAGTTTTTCAAAATCGACACCTAGAAAAACTCTTGAAAAACCATTTTCAAAATGAACGAATTTGGACTACTTAGAAAGGAAGGGATGAAACTTGTTTTCATCCTTTTCCAGATTCTCTACTTCTTCTGCCATCAAAATCTGAGGTGCGTCAAAGGGTAGAATTGTAAATTAGGATAATGTCATTTGATGACTTTGTACATGACAAGCCTTTGGAATTGTAATAGAATGTAATCGAAATTCAATTTACTTAGAATTTTATTAGAAATTTACATTTTAATAACCCTAGTCAAATTTAATTTCATTATACTTAAAATTGTTGAATGATCGCCTAATTAGAGATTGGGTGATCAGTTTTGAAAAATGGGTTTTAAAAATATTTTATCTAGTTTTTTCCGAGGTTTTCTTAGATTTTAATCTCAGATTCTATTTAATCTTAGATTCTATGTATACTCTTAGGAGAATTTACTTGGTTATATGAAGCCAATTAAACTTGTTGATCGTACAAATGAGTTTTCTGGTTGATTGATGTGATGACGAAAAGGGAGAGATTAATGATTTGATGCATTTTATTGATGTATCATTCTTGTTTAAGTACTTATTTGTATTGTCATTGTAATAACCTAAAAATTTATATTTTGAAAATATTATTTTATATGAGTTTAATATTTTTAGGGTTGTTTTGTACATTACGAAAATTTATGGTATAAATAAATATTTGATACTTTTGGGGGGTTAAATGGTAATTTTAAATTGATTTTTAAAAGTTTTGGGACTATTGTGTTATTTAAAATATAATTTTTTTAAGAGTTTTGGGATATAATTAATATTTTCTTTATTTCAAGTAGAATAATTGTATATAAAACCTTTTGAGTTGGCTTATTTGAAAGAAGACAACTCATGTATATCATGTGTTGTCCAAAATTGGACAACACACGAGTACATCAAAAAAATAAATAAATAAATAATATTAATGCATGAATTAAGGTGGTAGATGATGATGATGATGAAACTAATAATAATAATAATAATATTTTATATATATATATAGGCTTGAGAATATGAAGAAGAGATATTATACAACATTGATTTCAGTTCAGATTTCAGGTAGAATTTCTAACTCTTTTAATATATGTATTTAGTCTCTCTTTTGTGTGATTTATGTTATTATTGTTGTTGAATTATAATTGTTAATTTTCATGAAATAATTATAGTTATGTGAAAACTATGTGTTTATTTATTATATTGATTGGATACATGTATTTGAGAGGCTGAAATTCTACTGGGCTTTATCTCAAAACCTCATAATATTTATTGTAGGGTCGGTGAAAAGAGAGCTGCGCCTGAAATTATAATTGAATTGGGATTAATTTTTTTGTAAGATTTGTATAAATCGTTATTATTGTAAAATTGACTCGATTAATTAATAAATATTGTTGTCAACATAGTTTATAAATTTTTCAAATTTTTATAAAATAAATTTTTGGTCATTCAATTTTAGTATTAATTCTATTTGGGTGAAACCATGTAGCAGTCATGGGTAACCGGGTCGTTACAGTCATATTCTTGGTGTACTTAATAATCATGCTTTATCATTTCGTATTTTCTATTTCACACATAATTGTTCAAAAAAATACCATTCCTACAGTAAAGGGGAGTCTCAGAATTATAATAATATGGAAAACTAATAAATATCTTGTCATCATAAAAAAAAAAAAAAAAAAAAAAAAAAAAAAAAAGAGAGAGAATTTCCTAAGGGTATAAATCACTAAAATTAAATTTTGATAATAATATATTTGAGATTTTGTATTTAACTTTGTTGTTAAGTATGTTAAGACAAGTAACCCATAATGGAGACACCACAAGAAATGATGAAAAATGACAAAGAATGATGAATATTGATGAAAAAAACTAAATTGAAGAATTGTGAGCCAAAGAATGAAGAAGGAATGATCAAGGCCAAAGCTACAAGCTACCGAAGACTAAAAATGAGGATACAAGTTGTTGAAACCTCAAGAGACTTGGGAGGGTTTAAAACAAATGACTTGTATATTAAAGATAAATTAAACTTGTTTTCTACTCTCTCGATACACATTAACTCTAGTAGGACAAAACACATATCACTTGGATTATTACGTGGCATCTTAATTAAGTGATAAACATGTGTTTAGTTGTTTTAGAGTGTGTATAATTGAGTTTAAATCATAAAATTCAAAAATTAATCGAAAAGATTTGGAAAATAGGCTTAAAAATGAAACATATGTAGAACCCATCGACCGACCTTGTAGCCGGTCAACTGATCCAACCAGTAGCCTAGAATTAGAAACGAAATGGCCTGAATTGGTGGACCGACACAATGAACCGTTCAACCAATCTCACCAGTAGGCAAAATGAATAAGAATAACCTTTAGTTGGTTTACCGAAAAGTGCACGTTGGTTACTAATTACTACAGTAGCTCTTGAACTAAAATATTCTGAACAATTGGTCAACTGATCCCTATCAGTAGTCAACCGATTTCACCAGTATCTTGTCCGAAACACCATACTGAGAACATCGTTCAACCGATTTAAGGGACTTGTTTAATAATTGAGAAAAAACATAAATTTGAGCTTGAATTTAACATCATACTAATTCAAATAAGTTCAGAGCTTCAATTAAATATTCTCTCTTATTTGAATTAATTATTTTGAATTATGAGACAAGATTGCGGGGAAAAATCGTAAATCTTAAAGTTGTCATTTTTTCAGCCCTAAAAATATACCCTTTTTATTTGTTACTCGTCTCCCAACGGCAAATTGCAAAACATTAGGATGAATTGGGACATCATAAATATTATATATCATTTGATTAATTGTATCTAACATCTATATCATTAATTTACAATAAATTCATTCCAAATTGCTCAGATTGGTGAACTATATAAGAGGGTATTGTACTCTTCTGTTCAAAGTCAAAAAATAGACAAGAAACATAAGAGAAATTTAAAAAATTCCTCCACTATATCACACTTTGTACATTCTTAGATACTTAGCTTAGTGTGTATAACACTCTTACGATGCGTTTGGTTGGAATTCCACATTCAATTCTGATTTCTTTATTTGGTTATTCAATAGAATCAAGAATTTGATTCTATTAGAATGAAAATGGATGGAATTGGATTCTATATTTCAAGAGGGTCGGAATTGGATTCCATAATTCATGTTAGGGTTTTTTTTAGGTTACGCCTAAAATACCTCAATTCATTTTGGCCTATAATTCTTAATTTAACAATGACTTCAATACTTCCTATAAATTAATTTTATCAATTTATTCCTATATTAATTTGAATAAAAAATAAAAAATATATATTATTCATTAAATGACGAAAACAAAATATTTTATTATCAATTTCATATTTTTATTTTGGGAAAAAATAGAAATTTTTTTCTAATATTTTGTTTTATTCAGGAATTGAAATAAACGTTTTTTCTTTTCTTTTTTTTTTTTTTTGTAAATAGAAACATGTTTTTTCTTTTCCAAATTTCTTTTTATGTTTCCTACACAAAAATATATTTTCTTGTTCAAAAATTTATATTTCAAATAAAAATAAAATTTTGAACAAAAAATTAGTTCATGTCCCGAAATAGAAACATAAATTTGAGAACAAAAGATATGTTACTATTCCCGAAATAAAAACAAAAATCTGGGAACAAAAAATCTCTGTGTTTTCCTAAATCAGAAATAAAAATTTGAGAATAAAAACAAAACTATATAGGAAATGGAAGTAGAAATATGAGAACAAAAAAATGTTTCTATTCCTAAATAAAAATAAATATTTGAGAAAAAAATCTATTTATACTCCCAAAGCTGAAAACAAAAATTTAAGTGCGAAATGATTTTAATTAGTAGATTTTAAATATTTTCCACATGAGATATTATTCATTTTTATAGTCATTTTTTCAATAAATTATTATTAAGTATATATTGTGAATGAATTTAATCTCAAAATTGATATGTAAAATAGTTTTATTTCATTATATTCCTTTAAGCATACAATAACAACCAAACAAGATAATTGAATCTTGATTTCATTGGTAAATTTATTCCATTCCTTTCCTGGTGCCATTAATTCTCTCATTCCATTCAACCATGATTCTCTTCCATCCAACCAAACAAATCGTTAGTTCTTAATCGAGCGGAAAAGTGTTGCAATAACACTGCATTTTAAAAAATGTGAGATTTTGAGAGATTCTCCATAGTGAGCCCTTCTAAGAGAGCAATACACTTCAATAGGACAACTCTTAGAAGAATTAAGCTCAAGATCAACTTCATTCCGGCAATTCCATATTGATTAGATTTCTTATTACACTGGTGAGTTTGTTCCACGTTTTACTTTGCCTTAATTTTGAATATTTGCTCTTGTGTGCATCAATTGAATATATCTAGATTTGTTTAAATTGTCTTATCTTGCCCTTGTCATTGTGATAAATGTATTGGTATTTCAACTTGTGTATAATAAGAGTATATTTTATTACATTTGAAATCTACGTTTTGAGAAAGTCGAAAGAGATTTCTAAGATAAATCAAAAGGAGTTTTCAACTTAATCACGCATTCATTGACTTTGGTATATTAGACATTTTTGCTTTGCTTTCTTAAATAAATATGTAATATTTAAAATTGTATTAACTTGAAATTGAAAAAGAATCATACTATCATACTTGTGATTAATTGAGATTATTTAACTCTTTTCTATCATGTGAACTTTATTGAATATATCCATCATACGTGATTACCTGTGTACATGCTTTAATTGACAAACCATTGTACACGCACTTCTACAAACATCAAGTAGAGTTAATATAGGGTTTATTGAGATTGTAGGTGATTTATAGAAGCTCCTAGGGTTAGCTTAGTTAAAAACTAACAAAAAGATAATTTCGTACTGTGAGAATGTGAATTGTAACTTACAACAGGATGTTGATCTAAGCAAGAGATTTTAGCTAGGCATAAACGAGGATGTCAAGAGAAAGTTGTAGCAAGACATAAATGAGCTTTTCTTGTGAGAGAGTGTAGAAAGGCATAAACGAACTTTCCTTATGACAGAATGTAGCTAGGTGTAAACGACCTTGTCTAATGAGAGTAGCAGCAGGACACAAACGAACTTGTTTTGTGAGTGTAACGGTTTGGTCTTCACTGGCAAAGAAGATCCAAATAATTAGTGAACGCGTCCCGATTTTCCAGAGAAAACCAAAATATATATATATATATATATGTTTATATACTTGGCGCTGGTAAAATGAGAAGAGTTTTTAAAAACGTCAATTTTCTCATTAAAATATACTTAAGCCTGTTTTAGAAAAAGAAGTCGCCACCTAGCATTGGGTTTAAATGATGTGCTAGGTCACCATATTTTTCTTTTTTGAAAATAATTTTAAAAAAATGGCTTAAGTAAAATTTGACTCCAAAAATAACATGGTCTAACCAGAGATTCGTTTAAAGAGTTCGGGGGTCAGTTACGCTCGGGGAAGGTGTCAAGCACCCCAAGACGCCCGTCCAAAGACGGTACCTTATCCGATTAAGTCCAATTAGAATTTAAATCCGAATGTTTTTATTTTATTTTTAAATCCTCCTTATATACACATATACACATACACACACATTGAGGGAAGTGATCTCCCTTCTAAACCTAGACCATTCTGATTGAAGGTTGGGAATTTTCCACCTCGTATTGTTAGCACATTATATTTAATACAAATTAAATAAAACACCCGCATACACGCATCGAGGAGAGTAATTCCCTTCTAAATTTAGCCATTCAAATTGAAGGTTGGGAATTTTCCACTTCGTACTGTTAGCACATTATATTTAATACAAATTAAATAAAACACCCGCACACACGCATCGAGGAGAGTAATTCCCTTCTAAATTTATGCCGTTCAAATTGAAGGTTGGGAATTTTCCACCTCATATTGTTAGTACATTATATTTAATACAAATTAAATAAAACACCCGCACACACGCATCGAGGAGAGTAATTCCCTTCTAAATTTAGCCATTCAAATTGAAGGTTGGGAATTTTCCACCTCGTATTGTTAGCACATTATATTTAATACAAATTAAATAAAACACCCGCACACACGTATCGAGGAGAGTAATTCCCTTCTAAATTTAGCCATTCAAATTGAAGGTTGGAAATTTTCCACCTCGTATTGTTAGCACATTATATTTAATACAAATTAAATAAAACACCCGCACACACGCATCGAGGAGAGTAATTCCCTTCTAAATCTTAGCCATTCAAATTGAAGGTTGGAAATTTTCCACCTCGTATTGTTAGCACATTATATTTAATACAAATTAAATAAAACACCCGCACACACGCATCGATGGGAGTAATTCCCTTCTAAATTTTAGCCATTCAAATTGAAGGTTGGGAATTTTCCACCTTGTATTATTTACTCAAAAAAATAAAAAAAAATAAATAAAAAAAAAAAAAAAAGAAAATAAAAAGTAATAAATAAATAAATAATAAAGGAAGAAGAAAAAAAAATCTAATTTACAAAAAAAAAATATTAGTATAATAACAACTTAAAAAAATAAGAGTAAGATTTACAACAGATGAAAATTTACCACCTTCATGGAGATTTTTCTTCTTCAAAATTACAATAAAATGAAAATAATATTATTTTCTTCAAAAATTTTCTCCAGATTTCCCCTCTCCCTTACAAAAATTCCTCTCAAAAATTTCTTCCCCTCAAAATTTCTCCTCCCTCTCCAAAACATCCTTCATCTATTTATAGGAAAAAAAAGTGGAACTTTGCCGACAAAAAACAAACACAAAAAGTAAAAAATAAAAAAAATAAAAAGGGTGGGTGCACCGAAATTCGGTGCACCCACCAGCTTTTGGGTGCACCGAATTCGGTGCACCCAAAAGCAGGGGGGACACCCCCCCTGCTGGCCGCACATGCGGCCAGGCCACTGGTCGCACCAGCGACCAGTGGCTGGTCGCTGGTGCGGCCAGCACAAATGGTCGCACCAGCGACCATTTTGCAGCCCCCCCCCGCGTTCGGTCCAGACCTCTCTCGTTCTCGTCTGTTTCTTGGTCCATTTTGTTCCGAATTAACGCGTTTTTATTCCACTTCGAAAAATCTACAAAACCAAAAAAAAATCAATTACTAATATTTAATTTACTTAAGAGATTAATAAAACTTAATTTAACAGTATTAAACCGCATAAATACGGTACAATCAAAACAAAATAAATAAAATAAAAAAAAGGTAACTATAAAATAAAGTATAATTTTTTGCGAGGCAGTCAAAAATGCCGTGTCTACAATTAGTGTATTATAAATCTACAAAGGAGCTCGGGCAAGTGGACGTAGGTAAGGTTGAGCCGTACTAAAACACTATAGATCATTGTATCACTATTGTCTCTTTCTTTATATCTTGTGTGTGTGTCTACTTACACTTATCTTTATATTTTACTGCACTTCTTTAACACTTGGATTATATTGAATACTTGTTAAGTGTTGTTTAAGAACAAAAAAAGAAAAAGAGAATGAAATTAATTAAGTTACTTGCCAATACCGAATTCATCTCCCCCCCCCCCCCCCCCCCCCCCCCCAAAATTTTTCTGCACCTAGGACTCCCCAACAAAACGAGGTAGTTGAGTCTAAAATAGATCTTTATAGGAAATGGATAGAACAATATTAAATGAGCACTCACTCCCTGAGTATTTTTGGATGGAAGTTGTTAGTGCTACATGCTATATATTTAACAGGGTTTCGAGATGAGCTATTAAGACCACCTATAAGCTTTCGAATAGAAAAGCTCCTACCGTTGCATACTTTAGATTGTTTGGTGTTTTATCCTAAATGATAAAGACAACCTAGTTAATTTTATGCAAAATTAGATCATGGTATATTTCTTGCTTATGCATCAAATAGTAATGCATATGGGGTTTACAATAAACAGACTCTAGTAGTTAAAGAGTCCATGCATTTTGTTTTTGAAGAGTCTAATTACTTTATGTTTAGAAATATTTTAGATGAGAATGATGCAGGTGAAATTGAACTGTCACCGAATTAAGGTACTGAAAACAGAAATAACTAATGTCATTTGGTAAAATCTGGGGCCAATTGCTAAGCCAAACTTTCCCTACCTCTCTCCCTCTTTCTCACACACACACATACATAACTAACCCCCACACCCCTTTGTTGGTACTACCCCCATCCCCCGTCAGCAGAACCACCGCCCGTCCATGTCAGCCCCACCCCTAGTCCATCGCCTCTCTCTTCTTCTTCTTCTTCTCTTATGTGTGTGCGTATATATATATACACCTCTTATTTTGAACTTCTTTTAGGTTATGTTCGAATATTCTATATTTTAAAAAAAAAAAAAATCGGATGCTTAATTGTATATATGCATTTCATTCTTGATTTATTCTAAACATTAACCAAATACTAAAATTGGAATGATCATTTCAATACCATATTTGATCTCTTTTGTCATCAAGCATAGGAATAGTAATGACTATTTCATTCTATTATCAGAGCAATTACAATCATATTGTTATTCCATTTCATTTCATCATATTCCAGCATACAAATGCGGTAGATGTTTGGTGTCATGGAATTGGAATTGAAAGGCTCACTTCCAATACTTCTAATTCTTTTGTTTGGTTAATTTATTCAACCTTGGATTTGTTTCCGAACCTCAATTCTTTATTTTGAAATTCACAGCCCAAATAAAGAATTTTAACACTCTTTTTGGAATTCAATCCATAAGAAAGAGGAATCCTCTTCATCAATTAATCATTTTCACCCTCATTTCAATCTCTCTCACTCAAATTAAAAAGAACAATATTAAATGAGCACTCACTCCCTGAGTATTTTTGGATGGAAGTTGTTAGTGTTGTATGCTATATATTTAACAGGGTTTCGAGATGAGCTATTAAGACCACCTATAAGCTTTCGAATAGAAAAGCTCCTACCATTGCATACTCTAGATTGTTTGGTGTTTTATCCTAAATGATAAAGACAACCTAGTTAATTTTATGCAAAATTAGATCATGGTATATTTCTTGCCTATGCATCAAATAGTAATGCATATAGGGTTTACAATAAACGGACTCTAGTAGTTAAAGAGTCCATGCATGTTGTTTTTGAAGAGTCTAATCATTTTATGTTTAGAAATATTTTAGATGAGAATGATGGCGGTGAAATTGAACTGTCACCGAATTAAGGTACTGAAAACAGAAATAACTAATGTCATTTGGTAAAATTTGGGGCCAATTGCTAAGCCAAACTTTCCCTCCCTCTCTCCCTCTCTCTCACACACACACATACATAACTAACCCCCACACCCCTTTGTTGGTACTACCCTCATCCCCCGTCGGCAAAACCATCGCCCGTCCATGTTAGCCCCACCCCTAGTCCATCGCCTCCCTCTTCTTCTTCTTCTTCTCTTATGTGTGTGCGTATATATATATACACCTCTTATTTTGAACTTCTTTTAGGTTATGTTCGAATATTCTATATTTAAAAAAAAAACAATCGGAGGCTTAATTGTATATATGCATTTCATTCTTGATTTATTCTAAACATTAACCAAATATTGGAATTTGAATGATCATTTCAATACCATATTTGATCTCTTTTGTCACCAAGTATAAGAATGGTAATGACTATTTCATTCTATTACCAGAGCAATTACAATCATATTGTTATTCCATTCCATTCCATCCTATTTCAGCGTACAAATGCGGCAGATGTTTAGTGTCATGGAATTGGAATTGAAAGACTCACTTCCAATACTCCTAATTCTTTTGTTTCGTTAATTTATTCAACCTTGGATTTGTTTTCGAACCTCAATTCTTTATTTTGAAATTCACAACCCAAATAAAGAATTTTAACACTCTTTTTGGATTTCAATCCATGAGAAAGAGGAATCCTCCTCCTCGTCAAATAATCATTTTCACCCTCATTTCAATCTCTCTCACTCAAACTTCGATGACAACGATAAAATATTCTTTCTAAAACAAGGCAATGAAATTAAAAAATATATATATTTACCTTATTTTATTTTTTAAGAAATGACAATTCAATTCCAATTCCATGCCATCAAACACTACCTTTAGGAGAAACAACAATGATACGATTACCTTACGAATTAGGTGGAAATGTACCTGCTGAGATCTCCCATCATCCTTTCAAACAAAATGATTCCATTTGGCCACTCACCCTAGCACCTAACAGAATTTGCCATTTGATTGTCTTCACTCATCTTTGGTGGTCTATTTCTCATACGGAGGCTTTAACTCTGTTCATCGAAAGTCTCATCAACAGTTAATTCGCTTAGCACTACTATCATTTACAGTCTCAGATACCAACATTCACATTCATTTCGTTTTGTGTCCTCAGAAATAATAGGTGAATCTTCCAAATGGCTTTCCTCGACCAGGACTTATTCTCAACACCTTCCTAAAGCACATCAATTTTCAACAAACCCAGGCAGCCTCCATGCAACCCTCAGTTGAGTTATTGCAGTATTCCACTAATCTCCAACAATTCAAGCAAAAATACATCCTTGGAAGCTCCTTCGGCACAATTAAGTCATGAATCATCAGGGAAGCAAGGATTAAAACTCAAGAAACGGCAAGAGGATTAGTTAAGAAAATAATCTCACATTAGCATATTTATCTCCATTCATTTTCAAGATTTGATAAATCTATCTTACGCTATGGATCATCTCTTCCCTCTCCAATGTGCCCCATACCAACCCCACCACACAACCCTCCCAACATCTCTGCAGTAAATGGTTAAGCAAATAAACAAAATACCTATGTACCTTCCTGTGGCATAAACATCATAACATCAGGCATTACTTAAAACAATAGTTACTCTTACATAAACAATTTCCGCATAACATCCAATAAGAAATGACATCCAATAAGAACTGAAGTAACAACCACAGGGAAACTAATCCCAATGCATATACTCATACAGGAGATGCATTTTTGATAACATGAACACATACTTTAAACAAATTATCAACAAAAAAAAAAAAAGGAAACTTGCTGCAAACTTGAGAATCCCAGGGGAGCAGCAGTACCAGCTTGGGGGGGGGGGGGGGGGGGGGGGGGTTCATGCCGTTCCTTTGAATTTGGCATCATATTCATAAGGTTGCTGCACAATAATAGGAGCAGTGCTAGTGGTCGTTAGAGATGAAAAGTAATTCAAAATGCTAATTACAAGTATTTAAAAAGGTGTTGCCAAGAAACATAAGCACGGCTACTTAAACACTTTGTTGGATTCAGCTTGGTAGCCTTTTATTGGCTTCAAATCAAATTGAACTCTTAACTCCAACCAAAAGAAAAACGTTGGGCATGTTCAACTTCATAAAAAATCTAGGTTAATATACTTTTAAGCTCCGACTGCATTGATGGTGTTAATTTATTTAAGAATCTAGTTACAAACTACAAGAATGGCGACCGCAAACCTTATACTAACAATGAATAATATGATGTCATGTAACATGTACTGACATGAAAATCAAGGAATGATCTTATGTAGTGTTTGGTTTTATGCAATTGGAGCCTTGGAATTGGAATTTGAAATGAATACATGGAAATTTTCAAGTTTTTGCATGCGTTCATCTCCAATCCCGTTCCAAAATATTTGAAATTGGAGTAATCTTAAAATTATTGAGATTTTGAGAAACCCAAAAAAAAAAAACATTCCTTCCCAAAAATCATTCCCTTCCAAAAATTATTCTCAACTGATTCTCAATTATAGGGACAAGGTCGATATTTTTAAAATTCTTAACGAAGTCCCCCCTTCAAACTTTGTTAGCCTCAAACATAGAGAAGTGATATTTTTTATCTACTTTTTCTCTCATTCATCAATTTAGGCTAAAAGAAATACAATTAAGTATTTTGCTATAATTATTTTATTTAGTTGCAATTAATCTTATAGCAGTATTTTTATTTTGCTTTAATTTGCAAAAATTGATTGCCTAAAAGAAATGTGCGGGTATATTCTTTACTTTTAAAATAAAATTTAAAAAAACAAAATATAAGGAAATTAATGTTGTAGCCAAACATATTTCTTTCATTTTGTTCTCAGAAATTATGAAAACCAAATGCAATTATGTTCCCAGAATTATTGAGAACAAAAACATGATTCCCATCCCATTTTTTTTGGGAACTAGAAACAGAAAAACAGAAACGTTAACTAAACGCCATCTACATTAATGGAAGCAGAAAACAACCATAAGCCCCAACAGTCCATTTGGTTGGAGGGGAGGGGGATTGTCCTTCTTGTGTTATGTTTGGATGGAATAGGAGATTCACTTTTTGTGTAATCTGACTACTATGCTCTTTATATATAGACACACAAATATATAGGAGATAAATAAAGGCTAGCGCCATTCGCGCTTCCCATTATAAACTCTTACACTCCTTTTTCTTTAATCTAAAGGTGTAATTACCAAAAGAACCGAATTCCAAATCAACTTTAGAACAATAATAGAAAATTCTAATCATATACTTGGTATAAAACTAGAAAATTGAAGGTGCTTCACCTGTCTTTAACATTATTTGCATGCAACATCAAGATATTTATGGGATAAATCTTGTCATTGTGCGAATATAATTCTTATAACAGGGTCATCGTTTGATAATTTTTAATAACTTAGGCATCATTTGGTGGGTTTTTTCACTACTTTTTTACCTTTAAGCAAAATAAAAAATTAAAATGAAAAGCAGTGTTTACTTTAAATGTAACAAAAATTATTTAAAAATATTTATTTAAAAAGATAAAAATAAGTACTTTTTTATTTCTTCGATTTTAATTTTTAAGAGATCATTGACTAAAATCTCTCCATCCAAATTACCTATAAATTCTTGTGAAGTGAGAGACGTTTTATTATTTAAACAACACTAAATCACTAAGATAATATTCATATAAATAAATTGAGTCATAAAAATCATCATAATAAATAAAGAAGTATATCTTTATATTACATTTTATCGGCGTTATATATTGTTTTATATTTTACATATACTCATAGAGTAATGGAGAAATCGAGGATATTACTCAGAGTCAAGGCAGAATGGTTGAAGTAGAGAAATGCAGTTGAGGTGATATACCATTGAAACTCAAAGGAAAATTCTACAAAACTGCAATAAGACCGGTGCTTCTGTATGATTCAGAATGTTAGGTAGTAAAAACAAAACATATCCAGAAAATTAGTGTAACAAAAATAAGGATGTTACGGTAGATGAGTGGGAAGACAAGAATGGATAAAATTATGAATGAAACTATTTGAGAGAATTTAGGAATAACACCCATTGAAGAGAAGATGAGAGAAAATCGTTTACGGTGGTTTGGACATGTGCTTAGAAGACCCATAGAAGCATCAATGAGAAAATGCGATTTAGTTCGAGTGCTGGGGGTTACTAGAGGGTGAGGTAGGCCTAAGAAGACTTGGGACGAGACTATCAGAATTGATTTGATGACATGGATAAGGGGATGGCCCTTGATCGTTCATTATGGCATAAACGGATTCATGTAGTCGACCATACTTAAGTGGGACAAAGGCTTAGTTGTTGTTGTTGTTGTAGTATATACGTTTTATATCTTTATATAATTCATATATCTATTAAAAAAATAATGATTTGCCGAGAGTTGTCCTAAATCACTTCCAGAGGCAGGAATGAGTAAAACATTGTTCCGGAACTAAAACAGGAACCTTATAAAGGTCAGAATATACATACCAAGAAAATAGCTGAGATCAATCTACGTGCAAACCATCGCTGATGCATTGCTTGTTGAGCTAGTGAAGCCGCCTCCTTACTTTCAAACCGCAGATATACGTACCCAGCACTATTCCTGTGATTCCAGAAACATATTTCAGACAAATGTTATACAAAATGAGAAATTACTGCAAAAATACTCCACAAATGAAATGACAAGTAGCAGGCGAATGAAGTAGGACACATTTCTTTAATTGTTTCGTTCAGTTCTGATTCCTCAGAAATGGAATCATATAATGGTGATCATATTCCATAAATAAATGTGAAAACAAAAAAAATAAAAATTGAGGGGGGCAAATCCATAGCGTTAAAAAAATTGAGCGCATCATAGGCATATTCTTCAGAAGCAAATGTGCCAATTAATTTAGTATCATTTTTTGGTTCTTAAATTCCAGGTAAAGTTCTCCCCCAAAACCTCCCCTTCAGGGAATTTTTTAAAGAATTGAGAAATTTTTAGACAACAAGCTGCAATTAGAAGTTGTGCAAATAATATAAGGGACATGTCTGAAGTCAACTAATCCTCCCGGCACCCTGCAAAAGGGCTAACAATACAATATATCTATCTGGACAATCACAAAGTACAAACACACAATGTACCATGAAATCTTGCTTAAAACTACATAAATTGTATAAATGTACAGCCTTTAGAAATAAAAGTATCCTTTTAGGTAGGTAATTAAACCTTCCAGAGTATGGGAAGGTTTAACAATGACAAAATTAATGAAGCAATATATCACTCAACAAAAACGGTTGGACGAAAAATACACTTACTTGTCTACATAAATATGCTTTACCCTGCCATACTTGGAACATTCTTCGTGCACATCATCTTTGATATCCAAATCAAATTCTGGATCAGTCTGCAACATATATCAAGCACTCAAACTCCCATTCAAAGCTAGACTCCGGAAAAATTAGAATTCACACACACATTTGGTGACCCTTATTTAAGTACTATATTGCTTTTAAACAAAAAATAAAATTAAAATAGTAGCTTCTCACCCAAAAAAATGTACTATTTAGGGACAACTTCAATTGGTTATTAGCTGTTCTTTTACAAAGAAAATAAAAAAAACTTCATGGTTATTAAACGTTACTTAGTCATTTTCAAGGTAAGGATATTTTTTTTTTTGTAAAAAAGACTTTTTTTAAAGTACCGTAAAAACGTGTTACCAAACAGCGCCTAAAAGGAATGGAATTCCTTAGTAGTGCAGAAGCGGAAAATTAACCACCAAATATATCACAGACCTCACTGGATGGATCAAACATATTTTTAAGCAGTAAACACTCGCTAGGGTTCCCAATAGGTTCGAAAGCAAGAGTTGTGACCATTGGCGGTGCAAGAATTGGAGCAGGAACTGCAGCAGCACCATTGATAGGCAAGGTAATGGCTTGTTGAGACATAGTTGCACCATTCAGAATAGGACCTCCAAGCGTCCCAACAACACTACAGACGTAAAATTATCAGGTCCGTATTATAATGATCATGAACTAGAAAGAAATATAGACAGTAACATGGACAAACCTTGAAGCAGTACCACTACGGTCCAACTTCTGCATAAGCAATGCCCTAGATTGAGCATTCAGAGCCTGTGAAAAACATGCTAACCTTCAGCCAAGAACCATGTATAAAAGAAGGAAAAGAAATCCAGTTGCAATGTAACAAATTAGTAATATTCGCATTGTTTGGGGGCAGGGGGAAAGTTAATATATTAGGGGTAGTTCAGGATGACTTCAACTCGTTGAATAAATGCTTAATACGAAACTATTGGCAGCGAAGTGCATAATACTATAAATGACTAAACCATTTTCTTAAAACTGTTGTTTGGATGCAATTTTGTATAGCTCGTGTACTTTTTTGTTTAGAAAATTCATTTACATGCGAAAGAAAGTAAGAACTTCCTTAACATGATTTCTAACATGCGATTTTGTATAGCTCGTGTACTTTTTTGTTTAGAAAATTCATTTACATGCGAAAGAAAGTAAGAACTTCCTTAACATGATTTCTAACAACATTAACAATCCACGGGTAAGAAACAGACTCCATATGAAATATCATTCTTTACATCATGAAGTGAAAAATTATTAAAACATTTCAATCAACAATTATAGAATTTAACTAATGGAAAGTGAAAATGATATCAACTTAATTCGTAGTATTGAGTTTTTAGTTTAATTTTTGACGGACTGTTTGATTATGTCATTTCAAGCGTGTATAAAAGGTTGGTTATGGGTCTGGAAGCGCGAGGAATAACTATTTTGATGTAAGGCCTTCTTTGTCCAAATAATGTAGTATTTTAATCTACCAATTAGATCCCCATGATTAAATATATTACTATATTTCACTTTCCAAAATAATGTTTATGACATTCACTTACATTCATCTTAAAAAGAAAAGATCGTATATTTCAATGAGCAACCTAGAGCTAAAAGAAAAGCAAACTCAAAAACATAAAGCAAGGAATTAAACATCATCATCATCATGATCTCCGCAGTCCTCATTGGAGTCGATGTTGGCATCATCTTCATTTTAATCCTGACTATTATAATCATCATCATCTTTATCGCCATTGGCAATAGTTTGATGATCAAATCCATAGTCAACACGACACTTGTTCTGCTTCTGTTTTTCTGTATACAGAAAGTTGATCGTGTCCACTCTCCAGCCTAAAATTTAGAAGATTAAGCATGACTTTTGGGCCACAACCCAACTAAAAAATTCTGAACCCAACCACAGCACAGTAGTAGCATCTTACAATTCTACTGATTCTGTATGATTCTACCGTAGATTCTAAAAGCCTTATGATTATGATGCGATCTGGATCATTTTGATACACTATGGTTTTAGAATCGTGCATTTACGATCCAAACAGAGATTTTGACAACCATGAGTGCATATAAGCCAAAAGGATGACTTCTATATGGTTACTCATTTAGTGGTAATTTACATATGACTTGTTCCGTGGACAAATCCAAATCTATGCCCACACATGAATTTTTCTCACAAGAAATAAAAATAAGCCACAGGTAAAATAAGAACTCAATCTGGGGCATAGCCTTCCCTCCCCCTAGAAGCCCAACCCTCCCCCTAGAAGCCCAACGGGCCAACGCAAATAAAATGTCCTTTTAGCGTGAATTTCAGCATCTTGCTACAAGATGCTTATAAATTAAACAAGTACAAAGAAAGATGCAATGTAACAAAAAGGATCTTGAAAACAATTGCCTCCTCTGACTTCTTGCTTCTTTGGTTGAGTGTTAACGGTATCAATTGTTTCCTAATAGTAAGTCATTGCTTATGTTGGAGCAAGTTCAATGCATTCAAAAGCATGTTGACTACGAAACTTAAATGTGTAAGTGTTTGGCACAGTACAAGATCCCTCATTAAGAAAGAGTTGGAATATGCTTACCAAACCACCACCATCATCATCATCAAAGTCGGCCGCTTTAGCCCCTGGATCTTGAACTCCAACGTGATCAGTAACAGAAGACACCTGCATTATTTTAGTTTGAGGAGGGAGAGGGATATTCATCAGAAAGAATGAAGAATCAAATAAAGTTCCAAGCAAGTAAAACAAGATTTAATTACAACAGCAAAATAAACATTTTGAAGTTTCAATAAAAGAAACTAGCCTTGATGAGACGACCAGCAATCTCTATTTTTCCATTTAAACTTTGAGCAGCCTTCGCATGTTCGAGTTGCGAAAACTAAATGAAAATGATAACCCAAGAGATGTTAAAACAAACTATAACAAATATATAACACTTAACCAACAAAAAACCGTTTAATATAGTTAAAATGAAGTTAGTACCGACTTGAACAAACCCAAAACCTTTGCAGTGTCCAGTCTCCGGGTCAGTGGGTAGTTGGACAAGCTCCACTGGTCCAAAAGCTTCAAAAATCTGCAAATGTTGAAAAAAATACTAAAAACAATCAGTTTATAATATTAGGGCAAAGAAGCTTTCCTGATACTCTAATAGTTACAAAAAAAAAAAAATAGAAGCAGGAACAGAAAATGACTACATTAGAGGAGAATAAATTACAAAGAAAAATTTGCAGTGGAATTGAGGAAGCTAAGATACCAAAAAAAAACGACAGAAATAAAGGGTGGCAGAGTTTTATGTCGCCCAAGATGAGGCAAAGAACAATGGCTCACCTGAGTGAAGCAAAGATGCTAGTTAGAATATTGAACATATTACTTACAGACAGGAGTGCCATTATTTGTAAAACATATATTATAACAATATCTAAGGCCCCGTTTGGTAACTGTTTCCATTCCAAAAATTCTCATTCCATTCCCAGATTTTTGGGAATTCTGTTTGGGAATAGCGTTTGGTAATTTTTGTTCTCGTTCCCATTCCATTCCCATTTGATAATTGTGCCCATTTTTTTTTTAAGAAATGAGAAACAAAAAAAAAGTTGTTTCTCATAATTCTCATTTCATTCTTAGTTACTGTTCATCGTCGGGCGACCACCGTCCGCCGCCGCCGCCTGCCATCTGCGGCAACCGTCGCCGGTCACCTCCGGCATCGCCCGCATCGCCGGCCGGTCACCACCGCCGCCGGCCACCTGACAACTTCCGGCGGCGCCGGCCGTCCACCACCGTCACCCACCCGTCCGCCGTCCGCCACCACCACCGCCGGCCAAAACAAAAAAAAAAAAAACTCAAAAAAAAAAAAATTGGTTTTAGGATAAAATCGTAACCAAACGCGATTCTCTTCCCAAAACAAAACAAAAAATTATCGTTACCAAACGCGATTCTACTCCCAAGAATAAAACAAAATTCTCATCCCATTTCCATCCCACTGCTGGAATGGAAACAGAAACGGTTACCAAACGCCACCTAAGTTATAACAATTACTCAAAAAGTTTCAGAAGAAAGGAACTGCAGTTTCAAGAGTCATCAGACAGCCTTTATTCAGGTAAATTTCAATGACACCCCCTTCTCTTTGGAAAACTCATAGGGGCACCCCTCTAATTTTGACAATATCATCAACATCCCTTGTCATTTTAGAAACCCAACAAGGACAACCCAAAGGTATGGCCGAGCTCCAGCGAACTAATAATTTCAGATTTTTTTTATCAATTTACCCTTGTATTCTTTGAGACTTTTTAAAACACAAAAAACTAAGGTGGCGTTTGGTTAGTATTTCCACTTTTCTGAACCCAACTGGAATGAGTTGGGTTGAATTGAATTGGGTTGGGTTGAGAATTTTGGAAACAGAATTGCATTTGGTAACGACAATTCTTGTTTTGTGCTGAGAACAGAATGTGTTTGGTAACGATTTTATCCTAAAACTAAATTATTTTTTTTTGAATTATTTTTTTGTGTTTGGCGGCGGCGCCGGCGGTGTCAGACGGCACAGCGGCGGCGGTGGCCGGACGGGCTGCGGGCGGCAAAGGTGGCCTGAGACGGCGGTCGGTCGCCGGCGATGGTCGCCGGACGGTGGACGGCGGCTGCGGACGGCGGCAGGTGGTGGTGGTCGGCCGGCAGATGAAAAAAGTTGAGAATTTTGGGTTGAGTTTTTTTAGCACAAAAAGAAACAACTTTTTTTTGTTTCTGATTTCTTTAGGATTTTGAAAATTAATTCCTATTTTTTGGGTTGGATTGGGTTGAGTTTTGTGTTTGCCAAACGTGTTCCCAAAAATCAAACCCAAAATTTTTGGATTGGGTTTGATTTGGTTGGGAACACTAACCAAACGGGGCCTAAATAACTAAACTATTCAAGCATACTTAAAAGATCATGCAACGAGAAAGTCTCCACCCATTTTATATGGGAAAAAACTCTTCAATGGATTTTTTTCATAAATTGAATAGTATAAAATACATATGTCTATGCTCATAAAAACTATTTTTTTTTTCTTAAAACTGAAACACTTGGATTTTGGCCACAAAAATAAATAAATAAATAAAATAAAATAAAAAATAAAAATTGCAAAAGGCACTCAAGAGAAACGGAAAAAACAAAGTACTTTAGTTAAAAAACCCGGTCTTTCAATTTCAATGAACACAAATCTTGAAACCAGACAATAATGAAAATAACATGAAAAATTAAGTCAAGAAGTTTTGGGGGTATATGTGAAAAGATTGCTAATTTAAAAATTATTTGAAAACAATATTAACTTAATTTTATGTCTTGCTTCATAGTTGTTAAAGGCTCTAATCGCACCGAGGTGTACATGGGGTCCCAGAGCCTAGGCGCAAGGCGAGGTGCTAGCCTGAGCGAAGCCAGGCGCACGACATTAAAAAAAAAATTAATAATAATAATAATTTATAACATTAATATATTGCAAATCTAGAATCAAGAAATAAAACTATGAACTAAATTTCAATTATAAAAAATAAAGCGGGGGCCGGAGAGGGGATTCATTGAGGTCTAAGAGGTTCACATGTTTGGACTTTGGAGTGTTTAAGAAGCATGCAACTTTTTTTAAGCCTAGTATATGATGTATCTGCAAGCATAACAATTTTTATTTGAAATAATACATTTTTACAATACAATATTTTTTAAAAGTCCAAATTCATGTTTTATTATATTTAAAAATAAATTCTCGACTAAAATATTTTGAGGTTTAGTTGTGATAGGAGAGTAATGGGAGCGAGGTTCTAACATGATAGGCGCGAGTACAAATGCAAGATTCTTAGTAAGAAGGGCGTAATCGAGAGTCCGACACAGGAGCATTGCCACGCTGCAAAGAAAAAAACTGCTGTTCTAGCCTTGTACCTCGCATCACTCGTGATCTCCTAAGCAATGCCTAAATGAAATGATGAAGCTCTGAATATAAAAGACAAAAAAACCTTTCCTCTTCTCTCCTCGTTTCCTAGCGAAATCACCATATGCAATACTTCCTAGTTCCCATACAAAGCAGGGGAAGAAAAGGCCAAGTTGGTTTTATTCTTCAAGATACCATGTAATATGCGTATGTTTTGTATTTCAATGGGCTTATCAGTTAATTTTCAAATTGCTACCTTGCAAATAAACTATAGGACTATCTACACTTCAAATTAGATTGCCGTAAGAAAATCCTTAACACAATTACCCTTAACAATACTTTTCATCTACATAATAAAAAAGGACAGCCCAATGAATGAAGCATCATAATAAAACGTTCTCCATATTGCTAAGTCTTAATGAATTACTGTAGTTTTTCCCTTGTATATGATTAACATCAGTGCAAACAATCTTTATGCTCACTCCTAGCTAGATCCTTAAGGGACAAAGGATTTACATTAAGACACACTTTCCTCTAGTAATAACATAAGTATGACCTTTTAAAACAATGGCCACAATGGAAGAGATGAAAAGAGGAGGATTTAAATAAAAATCAATGATATACAAATTCAGAATCGAGAAACCACCTGTTTAAGCTGAAATTCTGTCATGTTGAAGTGTAAGTTCCCAACATATAATTTTCTTTCGCCTGCACCGTACGGTCCAACAACTGAGCTGCCGGCAGCATTAGATTGAACAAGGTTCTTTTCGGCCTCAGACGGTTTGACCATTACAGGTTGTCCAAGAAGTAGATGACCAGATAGAGCAATTGCCATTGGCACCGACATTGCATCATAAAATTCAATATATCTGTAGTTAAAAAGGTTACATGTGGTGAAGGAAATAAGAACCAGAGAAAAAAAAAAAACACAGAGCTCAAAGAATCTAATATCTAGAAAGAAAAATATCACAGGAACACCAGCATTGGGTCGCATCAAAATAAGTAGTTCAATGACGAACTCCATTAAATATTTACCATTTTGGGTGCAAGAGTAACATTAATATATAAGAGTACCCTAGTATAAATTGCACAAATGTATGTTAAGGTGGCTTCAGCAGAAAAGGGAGGCATGCTTTTGGGCAGAGATTACAAGCATATCAACAAATAGATTGCATTGCCAACTAGATGAACCGAAACAGCAATTTACATGAATTTTGAAAGGCATAAAGTGGAGCCTAGACAAGGCCACCAGGATCGTGGAACCTTCAGTACAAGGAACGGGTACAGGAACAGGAACGCGGTGCGATAGTATTGGTGGAACGAGGTACAATAGGGGTCTGTTTCTTTGGATAGTTATTTAGGAAGTTAGGAACGAAAAACGATGATCCAGAACGAGGAACATTTTTAAGAATCGTTTTATATGGTCGGTTCTTCGACCATATGTGTGTGTGTCAATAAGTGCACATTAAATACATCAAACATCCAATGAAATGTACATTGGAAGTTTTTAAAAAAAAAGCATAAAACTGGAACCACACAATATTCTTCAAAACCGAAAATCTAAAAAAAAACGCCCATAATAAATGCGCTAGCGCCTAAGACAACCCCCGTCATTTAGCTTTATACCAAGAACACCTCCTATACTTTAACTAATACCTGAGACACCCTTTATCATTTCAATCCGGTTATATAAGCCCTCTCACAATTTATTGACAAAAATAGCCTTGCAATAGAATAGTTTTCTATTTTCTAATTTATTTATTTTTTTAATTTTTTCTTTCTATTTTCTGCTATTTCTCTTTTTTATTTTTTTATTTTTTATTTTGTTTTGTATTTTTGAGCTCATTTATTTTTATTTTTATTTTTGTGTGTGTGGTGTTTATAGGGAAAAAAGAAAAAGTAAAAAACTTGAAAACAAAAAGCACAAAAACAAAAACAAAAGTTCAAAATAAAAAACAAAATAAAAATAAATAAATTTAAACAAAAAAGTAAAAGTTAAACAAAAAATGAAAATAACAAGTACTTTTTTTTTGTTTTTAAATTTGAAGTTTTTCTTTTTTGCTTTGTTGTCATTTTTTATTTGACTTTTTTTCTAGGTTTTAGTTTTGATTTTATTTTTTTTATTTTCTATAAACACCATACACGAAAAAATAATGAAATAAAATAAAAAATACAAAACAAAAGGGAAAAAAAAAATAGTACAAAAAATAAAAACAAAAACTTGAAATTATTATGTTGCAAGGGCATTTTTGTCAACAAAATATGATGAGGGGTGTCTTAAGTATTATTCAAAATTTAAGGGATGTACTTGGTATAAGGCCAATTGATAGGTGTTAATATAAATTGTCTAGACTTTTGAACCTAAAAGAGAGAACTTTAATGGTACAACAAATTGCTCTTAATAGTTTCTAATCTGAAATAAAATTAAATTGATGATCCTCCTCCACGAGCAAAATTTGAAATCTTTGACTGACAAACACTTCTTGGCAATAACTGTTCCCACAGGAACCAAGTTCAATAGGAAAGAGAAAATGTAATCCAAACATCACTGGACTCCATTTATAGCTCAAACTGTTGCCTCCACTCAAGAAGCCATATAAGTTGGAGGAACCACAATACTCATGCCCATGACAATTGATATCATCATCAAAGGATACAATGGCAGATATAAATGTATGAGATGGTAGAAGTAATGGACAATAAGATAAGGTATACACAAGGGAAAAAAGTAAAGAAGTACAACATAAATTTAACCCTTTTAACCCTGAAAATGAAAATGGAACAGAAGACAGTGAACATGAACACAAGCATACCAAGTAAACTCATTCGCCATCATTCAGTTCAATTGCATGAAAAAATATTTTCAAAACAATAGAACAGCAGTAACATGATAACGGTAAAGAAAAAGGCACATACCCAACTCCTTTGGACCTCCTTGAATTCCGATCCATTATCAGTCTAACGTCCCTCACCTGTTAAATGATAAAAATATATATACATATAAATTGGTAATTGCAATTCTGGACATTCATACAACAATTTACAATACCACAGGTTGTTCATAACGTCATCTGCTAAATCATTATACATATATTTCACTCAGCCGAAGAACATTGAATGTTGAGATAAAAACAAATGATTAACCTTTAAGTGAAGGCAAAAGAGCATTTACTGAAACAGGAAGATGACATATCTCAATATCACGCATCCAAAAGTTTTTAATCAGTGTTAAGTAACAATAAAGAATTACAACTGTACTACTAAACATGGAGAAATCGTTGATAAGCTACATATATGACCCATTAGATTGCATGAGACAATATGCAACAGTGATGAAGCACCCTACCACATATGACCCATTTGATGGCATAAGACAATAAGCAAATAGCATTGTCAGTGATGAAGTTCTTATATTAGTTATAACTCATTAGGATTAGATGGCATAAGACAATATGCAAATAGTAATAACAAGGGGTGTTCAAATCTATATGACAAAACTTGAAAATGAATGAGAGCTAAATAAATATATTTCTTGCATTCTCATTCATTCTCAATTCACACCTTTAAGATCCATATTAAATGTTCACAAAATCCATTCTTCTAAATTTTCTCTCTTTAATTTATATTTTATTTAAATAAGTTTTAAATGATAAATAAATAAATAAAAACTATAAATGTTTCACTTACTAAATTTTTTATTTTATTTAAAAAAAAAAAAATCTTTCCTTTTTATTTTTTATATTCTTTGTTTCTGTGTTGGTAGAAGTAATGAATTTTTTTTTTCTTTCTTTGCAAATAATTTCATACTTACTAGACTTTTTACTTTAAAAAAAAAAATTCTTTTTTTTAATTATTTTTTATATTCTTAGTTCCTCATATAAGTGTTGATAAAAGTAATGATTTTTTTTTCTTTTAATGCAAATAATTTCATATACAAAACGAGATAAAAAATACAAACATAATAAAGAATAAAAAAATAACAATTAAAAAATCCTGAAAATATTACTAAATAAATTCTCATATGAAAACTTCACCAAACAATTCAAAAAAAAATTATAACTAAATTAAATAGTTTATAAATAAATTGTAAGTAAATTTCATAAATAAAAAATAATTAGTTCTTAGAATAATTTTAAATTTCAAAAAATTAGTAGCAATTCTCTTTACATACTCAAAAAATTGTAACAAATCATCATTTGATCTTAAAAATAATTAAAAAGTGGAATTGCAATAATATTTAATTCTCAGAATAATTTTAAATTTAAAAAATTCAACACCAAGTAATCTTTAAATACTAAAAAAATATGTAGCAACCAACAATTGATCCGAAAAATAATAAATGAAAAATTAGAATTGAAAATGTATTACATAAACAAAATTTAAATACAAAAATCAAATTTGTCGAAAATTGTAATTCTTTTAAGAGGTTAATAAGAGTTTTTCTTTTATTAGATAGTTTTAACTAAATTTTTAATAGTATAGTAACAAGGATAAATAAGTAATTTTATATTTAACATCAAACGAAAGGGGTATTGAAGATATTTTTCAAATAACGCAGGATATCGTTGTAAGTTTCCTAATGACAAGGGGCATCACTGAAACTTACCCATATAGTTCATAGTTATTTTTATTATAATTAATTATATGTGACTTATCTCTTCCTCACCTTCTCTTTATCCAACCATTTAATAAAATTCTCTCTCCATCTATTAATTACATATAAAATTTATTAAATTTCATTTGCTCAAAAGAGTATTCCAATAATTTTTAATCAAATAATAGAAACTATTAAATAATATAAAAAAAAAAAAAGACCTATTATGTCATTTTAAAACCATTATTTGAAAAAAATAAAAAATAAAAACTTTTGGAAAGCCTCTTTAGAAATTTATTTACTTTTTTTTTCCCGGAATTAAATATGAGTGATGACATTAATAGTTTTAAAGATTGACATTAACAATTTTTTTTTAGTTATAACTTTATTTTTATTTTTTAATATTCATATTTATTTTTTCTATATTTTCATAAAATATATGAATTATAAAATTAAATGATCAATTGTACGTATGTCTAACATTCAAATAAATATATAATTTTTTAACTGGAACCACATAATATGCGGGTCTAAAACTAGTAGTCCGATGACCCGCAAACCCCCACAGAACCCGTTGGATTTGGCCCAAATCTGCCCGCCCCGCAACAATTGAACAGCTCAGCGATTCTATGTGGGGTAAAACCGGACCATCCGGTTTGGGATACGGATCAACCCATGAAGGATCGGTTGTACCCAATCCAATCCGAAACACACACCATACGACGTCATTTAGGTATACACCGACGAAAACCCTAGGTCCCTCATTGTCTCGTTCTTTCATTCCTCATTTGCATCGCCGTTTTTCAATCTATGCCTCAGAGAGAAAGCAAAGGGTTTCCAAATCCAATCCACCGCCTCCGATTTTTAGGGAATTTGATTTCTCCAATCTAGAGTTTCCATGTTTGTAGGATTGAATGAATTCTACAAATATGGATTACCATTCCTTCTGCCTTCCAACTTCATTGCTCCAATGCACAGGTTATCAAAAACCTAGCCAATTCACTATATATGTTCACACCCTCAGATCGTTGCACTCCTTCCAGCTTTCACAATTCTTCCATTAGCCGCCGCACCTAAGGTAAGTAAATTAGGGTTTTTGTCTTCAATCTTCTTCACTCTTCTTCATTTGAAATCGTTTTATGTTTGGCCAAGAATATAACAACAACAACTAAGCCTTTGTCCCACTTATATAGGGTCGGCTACATGAATCCATTTACGCCATAGAGATCGATCAAGGGTCATTCCATCCGTCAGGTTTAATGTCGCCAAATCATTTCTAATAGTCTCGTCCAACGTCTTCTTAGGTCTATCTCTCCTTCTGGTAGTCCCCTGAACTTGAACTAAATCAAATTTTCTCACTGGTGCTTCTATGGTCTTCTATGCACGTGCTCAAACTATCGTAAACAATTTTCTCTAATTTTCTGTTCGATGGGTGTTATTCCTAAATTTTCTCTAATAGTTTCATTCTTAATTTTATCTATTCTCATCTTTTCATTCATCCACCGCAGCATCCTCATTTCTATCACCCCGATTTTCTGAACATGATTCGTTTTTACTGCCCAACATTCTGAATCATAAAGAAGCACTAGTCTTATAACAGTTTTGTAGAATTCTGAACCAAGGATATGAGCTCTTATTTTATTTGTTTTCCTTCCACCTAATCGCTGAATCGCATAACACAAGCTGTGTTTAATCTTGTTTCATTTCGTTCTAGTTGCAAATCATTTGAACTCTGTTTCCTATTACCACATTTAATTCCAGTTGCAGATCAAATTCTGAAGCAGCTACCTTAATAGAAGACGTTTCCAGTTGCAGCTTTGTTGCAAATCCAACGTATCCAGCCATCGCCGTTCCAGATCCACCATACCAAACCATCGCCGTTCCATCTGTACCCGCATCCAACCAAAACTCCGACTCGAAAATTAATAAATCAAGAATCTTCTCTAATAATCCGAAAATATTGGAAATATTGGATCAGGCGATCAGCCCATTTTCCCATGTCATGCCCGAACGACCCTACCCATGAACACCCCTAGGCCCTAGCAGTAACAGTGATACAAAAGAAAATAAAATGCAAACATGTTCAAACATTCAAATGCAAATATCAATAACAACAGTACAGTAGTCATGAAGGAGAGAAGAAAAAATCTCACATACCTTTCCTGCTTTTGAAAAGAACTCATAAACATCCCTCTCAGTAGCCTTCAAGGGCATCTGCGAAAAATACCAACATTAATCACAAATTAAAATAAAATTAAAAAACTGCAAAGCATATAAAAAGTTCAAAACAAATACTACTTCAATAGACTATTCAAATTGAAAACAAATATTCTAAACCACCTACCTGATAAGCAAAAACAGTTCTCTGATCCCTTTCTGGATCAGCTTCAGGCTCCACAGCTTCTTTCTTTTCTTTATATCTCCTGCATTACAAACAGCCTCTAATATAATAAGAGGAAACTCCCAGGGGAAGCTATAAGATAATCTTAAAAAACCCTGAAAGTTGTCTCAAGTGTTATTCACATGCGACACCAGCTTCTTTCCACAGACCACACTGCCCGTCCCTTTTAAAGTCAAGTGCAATTTCTTATAGTAAAGCGAATTTTGTAGTTAACAAAAAAAATATGCAAATACCAAAGCATTAAATAAAAGATACAATTATCAAACACCATGATAAGCACGTAACATGAGTAAGTCAATAAGCATACTAAATTTCAAAAATACCAAGGATGGTAATATTATGATAAGAAACTCAACTGAATCGACAAGGAATAAGTCTATTCAATTTGACAAATGATTTTATCAGTAGATCATCAAACACGTAAAATAAACATACCATTCCTAGCCCCCCCCCAAAAAAAACAGAATACCCATTGTACAAAAAATAAAAGGATGATACATCAGGCATCAATCTTAAAACATTAGCTTTTAACAAAACACGTCATTTAAAATATGATAAAAGAAGGACTAATTCAACTTCTGCATGCGCATATAGGGGAAGCCTACAAACAACTTTAATCATTTCTCATAGTTGATGTGCATATGATGCGTGAAACTCTGCAATTCAATCGAGCCACGAATCCAAATATAATATCTATTTGAAAATTGCGGCCTATCCTTGCATCTAAAAGCCATGATGCGGCTCGTGATCTAGAAAACAGAAAAAAGAAGTTGAGAGCATTTCTGGCAGTAAAAATGGTCCTAGTAAACTTGATTTGTAAATAATTGAGACATCTAGCACACTGGCAAATGTGTTTGGACAATTCCACCAGGAAGAAATCCAGAATTTTTTCCACGGTTTCACATCAAGGGGAGGGTCAAATATATAGAATTATCGTCTTCACATGAAGAACAGGTTGAAAACCTGATACAGCCCCACCATCACAAGCTCGGCCAACCTAAAAATTGAATACGTCATCCGTCAACACCTCAGCCCGAAGTTAACCTTAAAGCCAGTTAGACAAACATTAGAAGATTGAAAGGTGAGGCAAATGTTAAAGCCAGAAAAGGAACACAACAGACCTTTTAAAATTCAAATGCAGAAAAGCCACTTTCTTCAATGTAGACTTGAAGGGGTTTCCGCATTTTTAGCCCATTAGAATGTGCAAACAATCCATCTACGATTTCAACCCGAGTTAGATATTATATATTTGATGCATGAACTCCAGTTTTAGTAATAATGAACAGTGATCATGTCTGTGTTTGGCGTCCGTATTCAGCATAAAGTATAGAATAAATAATGTATTCACTGTGGCTGGTCTCAAACACTGAACAAGAGAAAGATACACTCAAGAGTTCTATCTGATAAACTGACATTGAAGAACAACAAATATGCCAGGAATGGAGAAATGGCATAAAGAATTACATCAACTGGACCCATATTGAAATCAAGACACTTTTTAGATTATGTTGTATATCTCATAACAGAAAGAAAGTTCCGAACCTACCACAGTCAATGTGGTAGAGACAGTTCCCCGTTTGGAGGGCCATAAGACAAGAAGACACTCCCTTCCCCTTCCCTCAAACTGTAAAATTAAAGTCTAAATTGTAGTTCAATACCGTGCAAGATAATATTTTTAGCAAATTCAAACCAACTTATGTAAACTGGTGAAAATCAACCATAAAACATCAGGAACCAGAGGAAAACATTTAAAACTCATCGAGCAAATTGATAGATCACCTGCTATCTCTCAATTCCAGTTCTCGCTCTTTAATCAACTCTCTCTCTTGTTCATGGTCAAGCCTGGATCGACTCCGACTCCTCCTTTCTTTTTCTCTTTCTCTGTCTCTCACTTTTTCCCTCTCTCTATCCCTTTCTCTCCTCTCTCGTTCTCTCTCCTTCTCCTTCTCTCTGTCCCGGTCTCTCCTCTCCCTATCTCTGTCTCTATCCCCCTTATCTTTTTCTCGTTTCTCTTTATCTCGCTCCTTTTCTCTCTCCCTCGAACTCCTCCTTTCACTCCTCTCTCTATCCCTATCCCTTTCTCTAGAACTCCTATCCCTCTCTTTTTCTACATCTCTCTCTTTGCTTCGGTGCCGATCCTTGTCTTGCCTGGACCTCTCTCTATCTCTCTCCCTTCCACCTCCATTTTCATCGTCGCCTCTCGATCTCTTGCTCCTCCTATCGTTACCGCCGTCATTAACATCCTCGTCTTCACCTCTATCTCGCCTTCTGTAGCCTTTCTCGCTCTTCTCTCTGTCAACGCTGTCTCTGTCCTTAGAATTCGTAGCAGAACCAGTTTGGTTCTTTTGATCTTCAACAGTCTTCTCCAGGTACTCGTACTCGTCGAAGTCCATAGCCTCAAGGTCGAATCTGCAACCTTGAAAGCGTATAACGCGTTAGCGAGCACAGCCGAAACCCTAGACTCGCAGAGACGAGTCGACTTTGCGAACCCCTCGGACAGTGTTTAGGGTTTTGGAACGAAAGATGGGGGGGGGATGCTACAATTGATTAGTTTATCAGGAAATGAGACCGGATGGATTTATTTACATTATAATTATGTCTTGATATAAGAAGTACTGACATTTAGTCCAAAACAATATTAGTCATAACCCATTATTTCTATGTATAATTGTTACCCTCTTTATAAAAAAATGTCAAACATTATTTTTTTTTAATAAAGTATAAAAATAAATATCAACTAAAATATTATTTTGTATGCATTCGCGATAAATTAAATTCATAAATATTATAACATTTTAATTTATATTTCTTCGTCTTCATTTTGATATTCATATTAACTATTTTTAGTAAAAAAAAAAAAATTAAAAGTGAACATTCACTAAATTTAGAATTAATATTATATTTCATGGTGATATTGGTACAATGATTTTCACTATCAATGAACATTCACTTTAATTGAACATGCTTTAAGACTAAAAATATATATCATTCTGAAAATACCAATTAGCGTGATTTGGATTTAGTGAATGTTTGTTAAATTTTAAGTTGAATCAAGACGTTAAGACAGTAGTTTTTTTATAGTAGTGAACGTTTATTGAGTTTTACCATGCAATAAGACTGAAAAACTACTATTTCTCGTAACAAGTACTCTGAATTAGTGAATATTCACTAATATTTAATTACTATTTAGGATTTATTGTATCTAACGTGAACATTCACTAGTTCTAAATTGCAAAATTAGTTACACATTCATTTAAAATCATACACATTCTAGTTGTTAATGAACATTCACAAATGAAACATTATATGATCTTATGTTATTGTTCAACCCATAGTGAATATTCACTAGCAAAACGTCATGTAATCTCACATTACGATTCAAATCGAAGTGAAACATTCACCAAGTATAAGTGATAGTGCACATTCACTAATAATGAACTATTTTGCATCCACTTAAAAACACGTACATTCTATTCACCAGTGAGCATTCACTTGGCAAAAGGTGATAGTGAACATTCACAACTCCCATAATATGTTGAGACGTTCATTAACATTTCAACAAACTTCATTTATAATTAACATTCAGTAATACATTTAGACAATGATCATTTACTAAACAAAAGATGATAGTGAATATTCACTAATCTTCCATAACACATTACTATCATTACACATATATAGTTATCATTGAAATTCACTAATGAAATATTACGTAATCTTACAAGGTATACATTATCAATATAATGTGAATTACAAACAAATGTTGATGGACATTAATTAAGAGAGAATTAAAAATTAAACATTAATTATGAAAAGTTAATATATCTTATTACAATACTTAAAAGTGGAAGACAAACATTTAAAATGAAATATGGTTAATCTCTCAAATTATTAAATCAATGGTTCAGATCTTTTCTTCTCATTACCAATAACATTAAATGAATAGAAAATTACTTTTGATTTCAATTAATAAAATTGAAAACTAATAGAAAATTGCTTCCAATTCTAATTATATATCTACATAATAAAATAAATTATTTTTAATTAATAATTATAGTTATTTTTTATTATCAATTCAAAATTTCATTCATTTAAAAAAAATTATATTCATAATATTGGATTTTTTAAAAAAAATTAAATTAATTTTCATTCAAATAAAATTATTTTTTAATTAATAATTCTATTTATTTATTTTTGTTTTGTTATCAATCTCAATTTGAACTTTCATTCATTTTTTACAAAAAAAAATATTCATAATATTGGATTTTTTTTTTAAATAATTAAATTAATTTTTATTCAAAAAAGGGATAAATCATGTTGGCTGAAAATGATGGCCCTCAAAGACATTTCTTTCCCCTATAATCTATTTTAGCATTAATTTTATCCTAAATGAATATATTTTTTCCCATAATTGAAAAAAAAAAAAGGTTTGTGATGAGTATTTCATAATATTTTTTTAAATCCAAATTTTACAATTCACTTTTTGCAATAAGTTTTAAGAAAAAACAATAATTCTCTCAAAAGTTAAAAGTCATTGTACGACACAAAAGTTATTCTAATTTTTTATATGAAAATTGTAGTTATTTTAAAGTAATATAATAATTTTGGATTAAAAAAATTATTGTATCAATGTGGAATACAGTGGCTAAAATTTTAAGTTCGTATACTATTTACAAAAAAAATTATGTCTATACAGTCTAATAGCTTATAATAATTTTACAAAAGTTGAAAAACACGCTATTATGTTGATATTTTTGTGATTTTTTGGCTCTGAGGTCAGAAACCAATTTTTTCATTCCATAATTTTTTAATTTTATTTTGTTTATTTATATTTTATGGCTTCTAACTTCTGTCATGTTTTTTCGAAATGGGTCATGTTACAAAAAACTTGGGTATTCGATCAATTTTATTAAAAATATCAAATGCAAACATCACGAAGAAGAAAATATAACTCTTATTGGTTTAACATCCAAATAGTAAACAATTGTTTTGCATTATTATAAACAAACCTAATATGAATTTTCTTTATTTTCGTCTAAACTCGAGCATTGCGCGAGCTACAATTAGTCTAACACTTTAAAGTGGAAGGAAAGAGAAGTTTTTAATGAGGTTGGAGAATGAATTTTTCAAATATTTTGATGAGTTTTTCTATTTTTGTTTTTTAATTCTTTTATATATCAAATAATGGGTGTCCTACTCATTGTTTTTTGTTTTAATTATATTTAATTTTTTCTAATTAATATATAAATATATGATTGATTTTCATTGTGCACATTTTAAATTACTTTAAAAAAAATATTTGTGATTTAAAAAATATTTTCAACCAAAAATAAATTAAAAATGATATAAATTAATTAGGTTGAAGAATGTCTCTCACAAAAATTGGTAATGTTATGACAATAATAATAATGAATAATCTAATCTAATCTAGTGCTAATACTTAAAATTGAAAGGGGAGAGTAGGTTTTAATGAGGTTGGAGAATAGATTTTTCAAGCATTTTGGTGAGTTCTTCTATTTTTTTTTTTTATTCTTTTACATTCCAAATAATGAGTGTCCTACTCAATTTTGTTTTTTTTAGTTATATTTAATTTTTTCTAATTAATATAGAAATATATAACTTGTTTTCCTTGTGCACATTTTAAATTACTTAAAAAATTGTGATGTAAAAAATATTTCCAACTAAAAATAAATTAGATATGATATAAATTAATTATGTTGAAGAATGTCTCTTGCAAAAATTGGTAAAGAAATAACAATAATAATAATGAATAATCTAATTTCATTCTAATCTAATACTAATACTTTACTAATACTTTAAAGTGGAAGGAGATATTAGATTTTAATGAGGTCAGAGAATGGATTTTTCAAACCTTTTGGTGAGTTGTTCTATTTTTTTTTTTCTATTTTTTTTTTGTGTTTTAGTTATATTTAATTTTTATAATTAATGTACAAATATATGATTGAATTTCCTTGTGCATATTTTAAATTACTTAAAAAATAATAATCGTGATTGAAACAATATTTTCAACCAAAAATAAATTAGATATGATATAAATAAATTAGGTTGGAGAATGTCTCTTGCAAAAATTGATAAAGTAAATTAGTAAAGTAATCATAATTTATGGCTATTTGTTTGTTATTTTATAGCATATTAATAACAATTAATTTGTAAAAATATTATCACTTTTATGATTATTTATGTAATTTTTAATAGTATATTAATTTTCGGTATCTATAAAACGTAATTACTCATTAAAATTTATGAATTAGCTTCTAGATATTGTTACCAAAACAACCAATTAATACATATATATTTCATGCTTCAATATTCAAAAATTGTTATAATTTTTTCTAAACCCGTGCAATGCACGGGACTAAACTAGTAACTGAATTATAATGATGGATAACTTACTATTGTTCTTTTTACTATTGTTTCTTTTTTCATGTAGCGCAAAGCTTTCTCAAATATAAATATATATAGTGCAACACAATATTGATGAAGTCCTCCAAAAATTTAGGCATAGTTTGACTAACATTTTGTTTTAATATTTTTTACTTTTGGGCAAACAAAAATTACATAATTTGAAAGGTAATATTTATTTCACACTTAGAAGAATATTTTAAAAAACCAAATATGAATGCAAGTATTTTTCAAAGAAGTAAAAAAATAGTTAGTTTTCCTTTTTCGATTTGTATATTATAAGAGATCTATGGACTAGAATCTCTCCAGGCACTTTTCCAATTATGATTTTTTTTTTATTAAGAGATCATTTATAGAAATAATGCTAAGATACTATCTATACATTAAATACACTTTTAATTTTTTGCTTTTATCTCTAAGAAAAAATATTTTGTTGTCATATTAACATTTTTTATTTTAAAAAGTATTTAAAAAACATTACCGAAGGTGCCCTAATTTATTTTGCTTAGTAAAAATTTAATTTGATTCTATAGCGCCATAAAAATTTAGTTGCACTTATATCCCTAAATTTCAACTTGTTTCGTAAAAAAAATTCCTAAAAAGTTAGTTAAATTTGGACCATTGGCCTACCATATGCTAATGCTCCTCTCATCCACATGTTTCATTATCACAGTGTTTTGATGAATGGATATGAAAGTGATACTGATTTTCATATTTTAATTTTCAGCCATAGATTTTGAAATTCAATTACGAAAAAGATCATGTAAATCGTTATGATAGTTATGGTGTTCCAAGTTTCAAAATGATATTTATTTTGATATTCCTTTAACTTGTTTGTTGTAAAGTTGAAATCATCTTGTAAAAAAATGCTAGAGAGAAGAACTCTCAAATAATAGTTTTAAAAAATTTTAGCGGAAAAAGAAGATGAACTGGAAAGAAGCAAGAAGAAAATAAAAAATGAACATGAATCTAAATAGAAAACCATAAATATGGAAACCTAAGTTGAAAATCTTCCTCCCAATGCTAAGGCACAGAACCAAAATACTCAAGTGGACACTGTCATGCTCCAAGCGAATCCTCAAACTGCTTTTGATTCATATACAGTTAGATTATTTAGGGATGCTCTAAATGGGGTTCTTACGTAGCCTAAACTGGATTTATTTCAAGTATTTTTTTGACGAAGAAGACGAAGAAATGACAGATGGGAAATAGACAAAATGCAGAGACACTAATGAAGAAGGCCCACTTATGCTAGTGATCAAAGTCCTAGACCAAACACTTTTACAAATTAGTGAGAAGTGGAGGGACATATTGATCATAAGACTCTTGGGGAGTCATATAGGCTACAGAATCCTCTGTGCTAGAGCCAAGGCATTATGGAAACTCCAAGGTGAATTCGAGTTAATCGATCTCAATTTTGGGTTCTACGTGGTAAAATTTGATATGATAATTGACACTCACAAAGTCCTCATCAAAGGGCCTTGGGTCATTCTTGACCATTATCTTACTGTGAGGAAGTAGAAAACAGATTTTAGACCAAATGACACCAAAGAATCAAGAACAACTATCTTGATTAAGCTTTCGGATCTACCGATTAAACATTATGAATTGTTGGTTTTATTCAATATAGGAAAAACGAATTGGCGTCCTATCAAGATGGACAAGAATTTGGTAAGCCTCAACCAAGGGTATACGTTCGCCAGGGTTTATATTGAAATTGACCTCAATAAACCCTTCGTCCCATGATACGAACTCAGAGGGACAGTCTAAATAGTGGAATACGAAAGTCTTTATGGCCTCTGTTGAACCTAATATTTTCATAGACAATTAAACATTGATGTTTTATGAAACTAATATTTTTATTGAGTGGTTTCAACTTTAAGTTTTATATATTGAAATGAGAAAAAGATTTAATCGAGAAGAAGAATCGTTGAAAAATGCATAACGGGTGCAAAATGAAGGCAATAAAGATTTGAAGATTATTGAAGACATTGAAGACAATTAGGTGAAAACAACTCAATAGTTTTATACTTTTATTGCAACCCGAATTAATATCAAGCACGACACGTTAAATGAATAATTCTTGTGTGTGTTTTAATCAGAAGTGATAAATTTAAGAATATAAATAATTCTCTCTCCACCACCTTCTTCTACCGCCACCACCACTGCCGCCACCACCACCGACACCGCCGCCATCGATGTCGCCGACGGGGTGAACCACCCTCTATTCACCCCCTGTTATAGGGGGTGAACTACTTCATGATGGGTTTCATTAATTCGATTTCCATACATATCCACATTCAAAGGATTTGTTTTCTATATCCTAGTAAGGTCACGCTTATGCGTTGTCAGCATCACCATGTGGTTGGTGCTCATTAGATTTGTCGATTTCTTATTTGTCCACCTCCTTAATAATCAAATCCGGGAGGCGAGATCCGTCCCAGATGATAGGGTGGGAAAAAAACGATAATGGATTATTTTCTCCACTCCTTCCACATGTTCAGTCAACGGCGGATGAAAAATCTGGCAATGGGTTGATTTCGGGTATGATATTCAATATAAACATGGTTGGCGTCGGGATCATGTCGATCCTGGCGACGTTTAAGATACTAGGTGTAATTCCCGAGTTCAGGTCATTATGATTGTCTCTTTCTTCGTGGAAGTCACGGTGGAGTTCATTATGTGGTACAATCATTCTGGTGGGTCGACCACCTATGCTGGCCTGATGGCGAAGTCGTTTTGGAAGTTTGGGTCGGTGGTGCTTCAGGTTTCTGTCATGATTATAAACCTCAAAGCACCCATTATCTATTTGATTATTGTGGGGACCTTATGAACTTTTTAGGTAGTGTTTGGCTGAACAAAAATGAAGTATTAATTTTAGGGTAACTTGGCGAGAGGTCCCTGAAAAATATCATTTTCTAGGTCTCATTCCAAGAGTAAAAAAATCCCTTGGATGGGACTCCCATAAGTGATGTTTTACACTTGTGGGATCTTTAGAGGAATTTCCCTTAATTTTACATTCTTTTATCTCCACAGTGGCTCACACTTATATAATCAAACACTGCCTTAGGCTATGAGATGTTTAATTTTCATTTCCAACTCTCTCTCCCTCCTCACATCCACATGGCCGCCTTTTTTTCCCACCATTTTCAAACCTATCCCAATCACTTCTATATAGAGCCCCACTTTTTCCTATATTTTTGTATTAGTCCCAACCACCCTTTATGTTCAACCCCGTCGGGGGTGATTCACCCCGTCGGCAACATCGGTGGTGGCGATGTCAGTGGTGATGGAGAGAGAGAGGGGATCGGTAAAGAAAGAGAAAGGGAGAGAGAGGTCGATGATATGAAGGAGGAAGGAAAAAAAAAAGAAAAATAGAAAATTGATTAAAAAATAAAAAATTACTATTTTTCCCTCTAATTCTGTTAGTTTGGATGGAACTTCTAACATAAGGGCCTTTTAAAATTTTGTTCATACGTAGAGGGTTTAAAATAAAACTCATAAACTTAGGAGGACTACTTAAAAATGTATCAATAGTTAGAGGATTTAAAATGTATTTTGGGCAATAGGACGTGGAGTTCTTGTGCTTGACTTTAAATTGGGCACAAAGGTTTTTCATCATTTCTTCTTTGAGGTTCTGAGAATTATCCATTATTAGAATCTGTGATGCTCTATAGCATGACAAAATCTTTTCTTTAACAAATAAAGTCACAGTCTTCTGGGTAACACGGGTGAGCGAGACTGCTTCTACCCATTTGGTGAAGTAGTCGATAGCTACCGAGATAAAACAACGTCCACTTGGCTCTATTGGCATAATCGGACCAATGGCATTCATTTTCCATATCAAAAAAGGCCATGGAGCTGCCAGACAATGCATCTATGATGGTGATAAGTGGATCTTATCTCCTTGAACTTTACATTTATGACATTTTCGTACAAAATCTATGCAATTACCTTTCATCATTAAACAGAAAAAACCGGTTTGAAGATTTTTCTTGGTCAACACGAAGGCGCTCATATGTGGTCCACAATCTCAACTGTGTACTTCTTTTATTAAGTGTACTGTCTCTCTGACACCTATACATCGTAGTAAACCCATGTCCAGTGATCTTTCATACAAAGTTTCACTGCTTACAAAAAATTGACAACCAGTCTTCACAAAGTTCTTGGACTTAGACTATCAACTCCTTTAGGGTACTCTTGATTCTTCATAAACCTTTGGAGATCCGTGTACCAAGGTTCTGTTTCATGCTCTGCTTAAATTTGATTACAATGGGCTGGTTGATGACATATTGCGATGGTTATGGGGATTACTTCATCACTTTCCTTGATTACAAAAATTAGGAATTCTAAAGTTATCAGAGCATCAACAATTGCAAACTTTTCCCAGAGATCGATTAAATGATTATTGTATCGTACCAACTTGGTGTCTCTAGTTAAGTACTTGTATGTAATTTGGTTTATAATCAATTCAGAATCTCTGTATACCATCAGTTCTTTTATCTTCATATAGATTTCCATTTCAAGTCCCAAGATGCACGCTTTGTATTCGACGGTGTTGTTTGTGTTTGCGAACTTCAACTTGGCAGTAACCAAGAAGTGTTTCCTTGTTGAAGAAATTAGGCAGTCGTGTTTCCATCTCCTTTCGAGTTGCTTGCTTCATCAAGGTACATATTCCACGTCTTTTCCTTTTCATTAGACGTTAGGAGTGCTTCAGGCTCATCAGGGAATTCTGTCTCTAACGATTCGTTGTTAGCTGTCGGATTGTCAGCAAGTTGATCAACATCTTGCCCTTTGATTTTCTTCTGGGTTATGTACACGATGTCGAATTCGGAGAGTAGTATTTGCCATTTGGAAAATTTTCCTGCAAGTACTGGATTTTTGAATGTCTACTTCAACGGATCCATCCACATGATCAGGTAAGTAGTAAAACACAACAATTAGTGACGCAGCTTTTGAGCAGTCCGTGCCAATGCACAATAGGTCCTTTATTATGCTGAGTACTTTCCTTCATAATGGGTGAACCTCTTGCTGACATAATAGATTGCCTGCTCTTTCTTTCCTGAGTTATCATGCTAGCCCAACATCGCCCCTATAGAAGTTTCGAGGACGGTGAGGTATAGTAATAAGGGATATCCTTGCTCTGGTGAAGCTATGACTAGAAGATTCATCAAGTAAGTTTTGATTTTATCAAAAGGCTTCCTGGCATTCCTCGTTCCATTTTCCATTGAACTCTTTTGTTAACAACTTGAATATTGGTTAGCACGTTGTTGTCAATTGCAAAATGAATTGAGCTATGAAGGTTACCCTTCTAAAGAAACCTCGAATATCTTTTTTGGTTCTTGGGGCTGGCATCTCGATTACGACTTTAGTTTTTGCTGGAATGTGCACTTGGTATGATCTAGCTGGAACTTTTGTATGGAAAGTGGCACAAATCTCTCCCTCCTTACCAATGAGGTGGTAAGATCGTTGGCGGAGATCGCGAGACTGTTATGACAACGACACTTTCCGTGGAAGGAGAGATGGCTTAACCGCCTTTGGAAGTTAGAGCATAATGGCGCTCATGACCTAAGAGTGTTGACCCGTGTAGGATGTGGAGACTCGGTCGGGCATTGTGACCCCAAATAAATGTACCGAGAGGCCCATTCGATTGGTCGGTTCTGGAGATCCCGGATCAGTGGCGTGTTTGAGGCCACATGGCGCTTTGGTGTCTTCTGGTTGAATTACTTCTCATCACATATTATCTGTGCTTTAAATTGAGTTAAATCAGATTTGTTTTCTAGCTCTGTCACGTAGTATTCAAGACATTAATTGAGTATAATTGTTTTGAGGTGGTAGAAGCTCCTATGAGAATAAACTTGTTATTTTTTTTTATTTGTAAGTAAGAGTGGATTAGATATATTGGGACGATGTCCAATCAAGGAAGATAGGGTTTGATCTTTAGCCTGTGAAAATGATTAAGTTCGATCTTTAGTCTATGAAAATGATTAAGTTTTGGTTCTTCCTATAATAGAATTAAATTAGTCTTTAGCCTAGTAAAGTATAGGGTTCTTACTAAGCCTACAAAAAGGAAAAAGTGTAAAGTATGAATGTTTGATTTAGATTCTGTGAAAATAATTAGGTTAGTTTTGAATCTGTGAAAATTATTGTAAGGGTTTGGTTCCAACCTAGGAAAGGAATCGGGGATTAGTGGGTTGCGAAATCCCTGTAGAGGTCAGAAGACTAGACATAGGTAAGAGTATCTTGCCAAATTAGGATAAATCGTTATGTGCTTGGTGGTCGCAATTACACGTTGCCACTTTCATCGCAAGCGTATGGGTTAAGTTTTAGTATAATGGATCTTTCGGTTGGGTATCGTATCCACAGGGATTGATTGAGATTACTATCGACTACCGCGATTATCATAACCTAATTTTATCTAGGCGGCTAAAAATGTGTTTAATTAATTAATACTAATACTAAACTAAAATACTAATTAAATTAACTATACTATAAATACTATATTGAGATTGTTTAGGGGAGTAGATTGCCTAGAGATTAACTTCATTTACTTAAACGTGTTTGATATCGTCTAACTTACATTAACGGTATTCGACCTATTCGACAATCTCTGTTCGTAAACTCTCTCGCCACCTTTCCCGAGTGTAAGACGGGAGAATACACAACTTCGTGTCAACGAAGAAGTCCCCCTCAACGTCTTAACGACCCTAGGTCACGTGAGTCTCGCCCCAATGTCATTGATTGCACACTTTCCAACTCCCTTCCGAATTATTGGATCGTCGCGTTGTGTTTACCCTAGTCCGAATCCGGGGTTACCTCTCCCGAGTGTCAAACCCTATATTCTCAATATATCTAAACTAACATATAATCATAGAAAACATGGTAAACACAATCGAATAACGAAAAACGACTATTAACGAAACACTGATTTCAAAATCACATATTTATAAATATTATTAATCCCTAAACAATATCTATTTAGCTAATGGCCATAGCCATATATACAATGATAAATGAGCTAAACATGCTCAAACCATAATCCAAAGTTAAGAAATAAGGAAAGAAACGAGAGAAACTAGCCGTAGTTCGAAGATTCGGCGCTAAAACTATTCCAAGATCGCTTCTCCCTCTTCGCCTTGTAATCTTCTCCTTCGGATTTGGTGGAGTATTCCCCAAAACACTCTAAAAAATATCGTAACCCTAGGAGCTCTCTAATGGTCAGGGTTGAGGAGATGAGACAGGAGGAGGGTTTAAATAGGGAGCAAAATATCCAAAAAAATATCTAATCTATGCAGAGGTGACTGCCTAGGCGGTGGGTATGTCGGTTTAGTGATCGCCGCAGTAGTGAAGACAATGGTGGATTTGGTGACCATCCTATAGTTTCACCACCTAGGTGGTGAGTGTTCAGCAATAATTGGCCCTCTCTGCATTTTCACCGCTGTGCCGAAGGTCTGACGTCACGGCGGTGGGCTTTTTTTCAGAATCTTGCCTTCGTGCTTGTTTTTCCACCGTTCTTGGTTCGATCTGATCGTTTACACTCCGTTTTCATACCTTTTCACCTCAAACACCTGATTTAATACAAAAAGAATATAAACGAAGTAAAACGCAATAAAACATACTAAACATACTCGAAAACTAACAAGTTCGGTTTGGAAATAGATAGGTAATTTACACCTATCATGCTGCTCATTTATTTTTCTATTGTTTGGTTGTTCACTTAGTTAAATATGTTTCCATTGTATTACATGATAATAATTAGTTAGAGAAATTGATGAATTGTGTGTCTAAAGTTTTAATTATTTAAATTTTTATAACTATCCAATTCGCCCCTCTCTTAGGTAGATCTTTGGGCCAAAAATTGATACTAGAGTTGGTCTAGCATGAAAGGCTTAAAATACTACCTAAAACGATCACATGGCATACCCCATGACACTAGCTAAGGGGCAATCTATGCACCATCATCCATTGTTTACAGGTGATAATTATGTATTCTAGAATGTTAAAATGATTGCCTTCTTGCAAACTACTAACTATGAAACTTGGTTGATTATTGAAGATTGTCCTTATATTCCAAAGGCTAATGGTGTTATTAAGAAGAAAGAAAATTATGATTTAGATGATAATCAAAACTTATCCATTAATGTTCAAGCTATTAATTTTTTTTTCTTTAGATACAAATGAATATAGCAAGGTTTTAGGTTGCGAATTGACAAAAGAGATGGGTGATGCAGAATCAATTTAAGAAATATATACTCGATTCACCAATATCTATAATAGTCTTGGAGCACTTGGAAAGCCATATACTATACAAGATAAAGTGCGGAAAATTCTAAGATCATTAACCAAAGTTTGAGAACCCAAAGTAATAGCAATCAAGAAATCCAAGGATCTCTCCAAATATATACTCGATGATTTCATTGGTAATTTAATAACCCATAAACAACTAGTCATGGATATGAGGATGGATCCGTAGATAGTAAAAGGAAATTTTTGATACTGAAAGCTTAAAAGGTTGAGGAGAATGATAATAGTGATAATATAAGTCTTGATAGTAAGCAAGAAAATGATATGATGCTTCTCACAAATAATTTTATAAGGATTACCTGACGAACATTTTGAGGAAAGATAAATTTCAATATAAATAATATTGAATGCTACAATTGTCATGAAACCAGTTACTTTCAACCTGATTGTACCGAGCCAAAGAGGGATAAAGAAAAGAAACAAAAAGAAAAGAAAAAGGTTAGAAAGGGAAAGAAAAAATCCATGAAAGCCACATGGGATAACTCGGAATCAAGTAGCTTGGTCTAATGGCTACTGGAAAAGGTGACTAAATGGTTTAGTTCTTGTCCTTTAAATTTTGATGAATTATTTGATGTCTATCAAGAACTATTACAAGATTATAAAAATCAGTGTTCTCAGATAAATGCTCTACAAAATACAGTCAACACATCAAACAAACAAGTGGAAAAATTTGAATTGAAATCCAAAATTCTGGATCTTAGTTTTATTGTTCTCTAATTTACAAATTGTGAGAATAACATGAAAAATGATTTTGGAAGTTCAAGAGGAGTATTTGATAAAGCTGAAATTGGTTTTCAGAAAAATGTTAAGCAAAAGAGATTTTAAAATTTATTTTCTGAAACTAAGAATCTTTTTAAATGTTTAACTATAATGTTGTGGAGTATACCATAAGAAGTTGTTTTCAAATATTATCTATAGAGAAACAGGTATGGGTTCCTAATGGAAAGAACATTGATCCAGTTAATAAGATCGGACCCACATAAATTGGGTGCCACTTAGGAACTATTTAAGGTGCTCCTCGCAGGTTATTCTAAAAGCATTATTAAATAAGGAAAAATGGTTCCTGGATAGTGGTTGATTTCAGAATATGACGGGTGACAAATCTAAATTTATGTCTTTAAAATCTAAAGATAGAGGTCATGTGACTTTTTGAGACAATGCCAAGAGTAAGATCACCGGTATAGATAATATCGGTAATGATTATTTTATTAGTAGATGGTTTTAAATATAATCTGTTTAGTATAAGTCAATTGTGTAATAAGGGCTATAATGTTATTTTTTAAAATAATAGATGCATCATTAAGAATGGGTGTAATAATAGTATCTTACTTGCGGCATCTCGTGTTGAAAATGTTTACACGTGTTCATTTAAAAATTGTTCTCCTCAAAATCTATCATGTTTAAATGTCTTATCTGAAAATAGTTGGTTGTGGCATAGACGTCTTGGACATGCTAGCATTGAGTTGATTTCTAACTTGTCTAAGAAAAGTTTTGTACGTGGATTACCTGCTTTCAATAAGAAATTGCATACATCTACATCAAAATGTCTTGAATTATTGCATCTAGATTCATTTGATACTAATCCTATTGGTAGCTTAGGAGGAAAATTCTATGCTTTTGTGATTGTCGATAACTATTCTAGACTTACATGGTATTTTTCTTATCTAAGAAAAGTGAGGTGGCATCTATATTTTCTAAATTTTGTAAGCGTGGAAAATGAGAAACAATTATGCATTGTAAACATTCGTAGTGATAGAGACAGAGAACTTAAAAATAAGGAAATTATTAGCTATTGTGATGAGTATGGATATTCTTACAATTTCTCTGCACCAAAAACTCTACAACAAAAAAGTATTGTGGAAAGAAAGAACAAAATGCTTCAGGAAATGGCCAAGGTAATGCTAAATGAGAATAATCTTTCTAAATACTTTTGGGCCAAAGCAGTAAGTACTCATGTCATATTATTAATCGAGTATCCATCCGAAGAGGTTTTAACAAAATCCCTTATGATATTTTGAATGGAAAACCCCCAAATATATCATATTTTACAATTTTTGGATGTAAATACTTTATTCTAAATGATATGAATAATTTGGGAAAGTTTGATGCCAAATCCGATCAAGGTATTTTCCTTGGATATGCTTCAAATAGCAAGGAATATAGAGTTTGTAATAAACGTTCTTTAGTTGTGGAAGAATTTATGTATGTGGTATTTGAAAAATCTAATTCGTTTGTTTCAAGAAATTATTTGAATGATAATGATGTAGGTGTAACAACAAAGCAAAAGAATTACGTAACTGAATCAAGAAAGGAATCAACAAATCCTTTGGAAATGGTACTACAAAATGATGGGACGACTATACCATGAGCTATAAGGACAATTTCGGGATAATCAATAAGAGAAATTATTAGTAATTTTAAAAAGGTGTAAGTACTAGGTCCTCCCTTAGAGATATTGTTAATCTTGCATTTCTATCTCAAATTGAACCTAAATCTGTTAAAGAAACTTTAACTAATGAATCATGGATCTTGGCTATGCAAGAGGAATTAATTCAATTTTAGAGAAATAAGGTTTGATCTCTAGTTCCTAAACCTGACTTTCATCCTGTTATTGGTACTAAATGAGTTTATTGTAATAAAAAGAATGAAACAAGAATAGTAATTAGAAACAAAGCAAGATTAGTAGCATTGGGCGATAATCAAGAAGTGGATATAGATTATGATGAAACATATGCTCCTATTGCTTGATTAGAAACCATACGAATGCTATTGACCTTTGCATATTCAAGTAATTTCAAATTATTTCAAATGAATGTCAAGAGTGCTTTCTTAAATGGATATTTAACTAAAGAAGTTTATGTGGAACAACTAGCTGGTTTTGAAAATGAAAAATTGTTTGATCATGTTTTAAACTACGTAAAGTATTGTAGGGATTCAAACAAGCTCTTCGAATTTGGTATGAGATATTTCATCAGTATTTAATTGAGAATGGTTTTTAACGTGGTCTAAGTGATATAACACTTTTTCTGAAACAGAAATGACTCTGATATCCTACTAGTACAAATATTTGTGGACGATATTATTTGCAATTCTACTAACGAATATTTTTGCCAAGAGTTTGCCAAGATTATGCATGAAAAATTCGAAATGAGTATGATGAGAGAATTAACATTATTTCTTGGGCAACAAATCAAACAAACTAAAGAAGAAATATTTATCAATCAAACCAAATACATTAAGGAGTTATTGAAAAAGTATGGCATTGATAGTGTTAAAGAATACAAAACTCCTATGGCAACAGCTACAAAATTCAAAAAAGACTATTGAACCTAATGTTTTCATGTACAATTGAACGTTGATGTTTTATGGAACTGATGGTTTTATTGAATAATTTCCGATTAAAAGTTCCATATGATGAAATGAAAAAAAGAATGAATAAAAACGATAACTAGTTGAATATTTGAAGTGATAATTGAAGATTTACAAGCCGGGTGCAAAGTGAAGATAATGAAGATTTTTGGAGTATTGAAGACTTTAAAAACTTTTAGGTAAAAACAACTCATTACTTTTATGCTCTTAATGCAACCTGAATTAGGATCAGGCATGACACCTTAAAATGAGTAATTTTATGTGTGTTATGGTAAGAAGTGGTAAGTTTGAAGATCCTAACATGATTTTTATAAAGTTTTAAAATTAAAAAAAAAAATGTTTTTGATAAAGAATTGAATTGAGAAAATGTTTTCAACGCATAAAATGAAAAGTTTCTGGTCAATTCGGTCAACCAATAAAATGGATCCATCGACTAACAAAAACAATAGTTTCAAGGAGTTAAAAGGTGAACCTACTGGCCAATTTGGTCAATTGACAAGAGAGGTCGGTCAACTTAAGTAGCCAATGGCTGAAATCGACTAAGGGGGCGGTCGATCGATGTTAGGTGGTGCATTAGTAAAAAAATTGGACCATTGTAAGGGGCTGTTTGACGGAATTGAGGGTGGCCGATCGAGGCTGGCAGAATATTCAGGTTTACTTTGTCGGTTTTGAGAGATATTTTACTAAATCCTATGATTTTAAACATTTGAAAAACAGATTGGTGATTTGAGTATTTTACTATTATATATCATATATCACTAAGATCCTTTCAATTTTGTCCATATGTTAATTTATTCTTTGAATTGAATTAATAAAACTACTTCCTATCTTTAAGTCTATTGAATCTAAAAAAATTGGGAACCAAATCGAGCTTTTCTAAAAGTATTTTCAATGAAATACGCCTATTTTGATAGTATATGATTTATGGGGTCTTAAAGTGTCATTTTTGGTCTTACCTTTTGAAAACAAACTGTTAGAGGTCTAGTTTAAAGTCTACTTATATTGACCTATGAATTTCTAAATTGGTAATCAATAGCAAAGAGTTTTAATCAGCCTTTGCTTCAAAGAAAGTGATTTTTGCTGAGATTTTTAAAAGGGAGTTATATTGAAAGAGTTCATGATTGAGACGCCAAAAAGTTTTCATCACTGTTCTTTTTCTACATTGAGTTATCATAATTCTTTCCAAGAAATCCTACTGATATCTTTCCAAGTTAATTAAAGTACTTTCTTAGATTATCTATTTGATTAGTTAGAATATTTGTTTTCGAGAAATCATTTTTTTGTTTGAAAATCTTGCATATTTTAAGAAACAATTTTTGCCTATGAAATTTTATTAAATATTAGTTGTGCTTAAATTGATTAAATCATATTATTCCTCACATAGTTATATCACAAAGTTTTTGAGATATTAATTGAGCATAATTATTTTGTGGTGGTAGAAGCTCCCGTGGGAAAAAATTGGTCAATTTTATGTATTTGCGAGTTTAAGTGGATTAGACATATTAGGGACTGTGTTTAATCATGATAGTTAGGGTTTGATTTTTATCCAGTGAAAAGGATTTTGTTTAATCTTTAGTCTTTTAAAAATATTATATTTTTATTCTTCTTGTAATAGAAATAGGTTAGTCCTTAGCCTGAAAATGATAAGGTTCTTCCTAACCCTGTGAAAATGATAAGTATAATAGTGTAAAAGTGTAAAAGTTTAATTATGAGTTTGCGAAAAGAATTAGGTTAATCTTGATCATGTGAAAAAGATTGTAAGGGTTTGGTTTTTACTTGGGAAACAAATAAGGGGATTAGTTAATTGTGAAAGTTGGTGGACGTTGCCGAAAACTGAATATGACAACAATCAATCCCCGACAACAGCTCCAAAAACTTGGTGGCCATTAATTTAAGCACTGCCACTTTCACCGCAAGTATAAAAATCAAGTTTTAATATAATGGACTTTTTGGTCGGGTATCGTATCCATAGGGATTGGTTGAGATTACTATCGAGTACCGCGATTGTCATAACCTAACTTTATCTAGGCGCTAAAAATGGTATTTAATTAATTACTACTACTAAAATACTAATTTAACTATATTAATACTATATTGAGATAGTTTTGAGAGAATAGGTTATCTAGGGATTAGTTTCGTTTATGAATACGTGTTCGATCTCGTTTGACTCACGCTTATGGTATTTGACCTATTTGACAATCTCGGTTTGTAAACTCCTCCGCCACCTCTCTCGAGTGTAAGATGGGGGAATACGCTACTTCGTGTTAACGAAGAAGTCCCCCTCAACGTCTTAACGACCCCAGGTCGCGTGAGTCTCGCCCCAACGTCATTGATTGCACAACTCCCTCCCGGGTTATTGAATCATCGCGTTGTGTTTACCCTATCGACAATCTCAGTTCTTAAACTCCCCCGTCACCTCTCCCAAGTGTAAGACAAGGGAATACGTGACTTCACTTCAACGCCAAAGTCCCCCTCAACGTCTTAACATCTCTAGGTCACGTGAGTCTTACCCTAACGTCATCGATTGTCCACAATCCAACTCCCGATCGGGTTGTTGGATCATGGCGTTCATTAATTCTAGTCCGAATTCGAGATTTGTCAAACCTCGTATTCTCATCACATCATTCTCATAACATGATAAACAAATACGGGACACGCAATCAAAATAACGAAAAACATCCGCAAACAAAACACAAACTCAATTAAACAACGTATTCATAAATTATATTAATAATCCCTAAACAATCTATATTTAGCCAATGGCCATAACCATGTGTACAATGTAAAATGGCGTAAACATGCTCAACAACTACCAAAATGAAGAAAACAAAAAGAAGAAATGAGCGACTTAGCGGATATCCGAAGAATTGGCGCTAGAACTGTTGAATAATCGCTTCCTTCTTCATCTTCCACCTCGGGTTGAGAGCATTCCGTTAAAAGTCTCTCAAACTCACCCTAAAATATAGCCTAAGGGGTTGGGGGGTGATTCCACCAGAAGAGAGGAGGAGATGAGGGGTTTAAATAGGTAAAATATCTAAATAAATATCTTAAGACTGTGCAGAGCTGACCGTCATGGCGGTGGGATTCACCGCCGCAACGGTGGAGTATGTTGGTTTAAGGTTCGCCTAGGCGATGGACTTGGTAACATCCTATATTGTCACTGCCACGGTGGTGGATCTCAGCGCCACGATGGTGGACGTTCAGCAAGAATGGTGCACTCTGTATCTTCACCGACTATGCAGTGGTCTGGACGCCTAGGCGATGGAAAAACAAGCAAGGAGGCGACATTCTGAATAGCAACCCACCGCTTAGGCGTCCAGACCACCGCATAGGCGGTGAAGATACAAAGTACACCATTCTTGCTGAATGTTCACCTCTGCAACGGTGACAATACAGGATTTCACTAAGTCCACCGCCTAGGAGAACCTTAAATTGACATACTCCACCGCCACAGCGGTCAATCCCATCGCCACGACGTTCAGCTTTGCATAGTCTTAAGATATTTATTTAGATATTTTGCCTATTTAAACTCCTCATCTCCTCTTCTCTTCTGGTGAAATCACCCCCCAAACACCTTAAGCAATATTTTAGGGTGAGTTTGAGAGATTTTTGAGGGAACGCTCTCAACCCAAGGTGGAAGATGAAGAGGGAAGCGATTGTTCGACGGTTCTAACACCAATTCTTTGGATATCGGCTAAGTCACTCATTTCTTCTATTTGTTTTCTTCATTTTGATAGTTGTTGAGCATGTTTACACCATTTTACATTGTATACATGGTTGTGGCCATTGGATAAACATAGATTGTTTAGGAATTATTAATATAATTTATGAATACGATGTTTAATTGAGTTTGTGTTTTGTTTGCGGATGTTCTTCGTTATTTTGATTGTGTGTGCCGTATTGTTTGTTTATCATGTTATGAGAATGATATTATGAGAATACGAGGTTTAACAAATCCCGAATTTAGACTAGAATAAACGAACGCCACGATCCAACAACCTGATCGGGAGTTGGATTGTAGACAATCGATGACGTTGGGGCAAGACTCACGTGACCTAGAGTCGTTAAGACGTTGAGGGGGACTTTGGCATTAACGCAAAGTCACGTATTCCCTCGTCTTACACTCTGGAGAGATGACGGGGGAGTTTAAGAACTGAGATTGTCGATAGGGTAAACACAATGCGACGATTCAATAACCCGGGAGGAAGTTGGATTGTGTGCAATCAATGATGTTGGGGCGAGACTCACGTGGCCTGGGGTCGTTAAGACATTGAGGAGGATTTATTTGTTGACACGAAGTCGCATATTCCCCCGTCTTACACTCGGGAGAGGTGGCAGAGGAGTTTATGAACCGAGATTGTCAAATAGGTGGAACACCGTAAACGTGAGTCAAATGAGATCGAACACGTATTCGTAAACGAAACTAATCCCTAGACAACCTATTCTCTCAAAACTATCTCAATATAGTATTAGTATAGTTAAATTAGTATGTTAGTAGTAGTAATTAATTAAATACCATTTTTAGCGCCTAGATAAAGTTAGGTTATGACAATAGCGGTATTCGATAGTAATCTCAACCAATCCTAGTGGATACGATACCTGACCGAAAGGTTCATTATACTAAAACTTGATTTGTACGCTTGCGGTGAAAGTGGCAGCGCTTAAATTAGCGGCCACCAGAAAGCCTTATAGAGCTCGGGAGATTGGACGTAGGTAAGACTAGCTTACCGATCCAAGATAGATCGTTATGTGCTGCTTTGTTATATTTCTGTTGTTTGGGTATACACTTAGTTAAACACATTTTTTCTGCTTGACAAGATAATAATAGATTAGGAAAATTGATAACTTGTGTGTTAATGATTTAATTGTTTAAATTTTTATAACTAATTCACCTCCCCTCCCCACCCCTTCTTGAGTAGATCTTAGGGCCAACAATTGGTACGGGAGTTGATTTAGCTCGATAGGTTTAAAATCCCATCTAAAAATATCACATGGCATACCCTATGAATTCACTAACTGAAAGCAATCTACACACCATCCTCCATTGTTTAAATGAGATAATTATGTATTCTGGAAAGCCATAATGATTGCTTTCTTACAAGCCACTAACTATGAGGCTTGGTTGGTAATTGATGATGGTCATTATATTCCTAAAGAAAATGGAGTGGTTAAAAAGAAAGAATAATTTGATTCGGCCGATAAAATAAAAGTTATCTATTAAAATTCAAGCTATTAATCTTTTGTTTTGTTCTTTTGATGCAAATGCATATAACAGGGTTTCAGGTTGCGAATCGATAAACGAAATATGGGATACATTACAAATCACACATAAAGGAACAAATCAAGTGAAAGAGTCCAAAATCAATACCTTGGTCCATCAATTTGAACTGTTCAGAATGGGTGACGCAGAATCAATTAAGGAGATGTACACTCGATTCACCAATATTTGTAGCATTCTTGGAGCACTTGGAGAGCCGTATACCATGTAGGATAAAGTACGACTGATTCTGATATGATTAACCAAAGCATGGGAACCAAAAGTAACGGCGATCGAAGAAGCTAAGGATCTCACCAAGTATACACTCGATGAACTCATTGGTAACTTAATGACTCATGAGTCAGCTATTCGTAGATGCGAGAATGGATCTTGACACAACAAAAGAAAATATTTGGCACTAAAAGATCAAAAGGATAAGGAGAACGATGATAGTAATAATATAAGTCTTGATAGTGAACAAGAAAAGGATGTGACACTTCTTACCAACAATTTCAGAAGGATGACCCAACGAACATTCCAAGAAAAGAAAATTTTCAATATGAACAATATCGAATGCTACAACTGTCATAAAACCAATCACTTCCAATCTGATTGTCCCAAGATAAATAAATATAAAGAGAATAAAAGAAAATAAAAACAAAATGATAAGAAAAAAATCTATGAAAGCCACTTGGGATAACTCAGAATCAAGTAGCTTTGAAATATCTAGCAGCGACGATGCATCCATGGTTTCTATAATAGCCACCGGAGATGAGGTAACTAAATGTTCTAGTTCTTGTCCTTTAAATTTTGATGAATTATTTGATGTCTATCAAGAACTATTGCATGATTATAAAAATCAACGTTCATAGATAAATGCTTTACAAAGTACAGTTAGCGCACTTAACAAACAAGTGGTTAAATTTGAATTTGAAAACAGTGAATTGAAATCCAAAAGTTTGGATCTAAGTTCTATTATTCTTAAGAGATTTCATAATTTTTTTTATGAAACTAAGAATCTTGTTAGATTTTTTAACTGTAATGTTGTGGGGCATGCTATAAAAAGGTGTTTTCAAATATAAACTGATATGGGTTTCTAAAGGAACGAACATTATCCTAGCTAATAAGATCGAACCTACTTAGATAAGGTACTACTTAGGAACTATTTGAGGTGCTCCTTGCAAGTTATTTTGAAAGTAACATTAAGCAAAGAAAAATGGTTCTGTGATATTGGTTGTTCTCCGCACATGAACAGTGACAAATCTAAATTTACGCCTAAAAACGGAGATCATATAACTTTTGGTGACAACGCCAAGGGTAATATTATTGGTATAGATAATATCGGTAATGATTCTACTACTATTGAGGATTTGTTATTAGTAGGTGGTTTTAAACTTAATTTGCTTAGTATAAGTCAATTATGTGACAAGGGCTATAATGTTATATTTGATAATAATAGATGCATTCATAAGAATGGGCATGATAGTAGTATTTTACTTGTGGCATCACGTGTTGAGAATGTTTATACTTGTTCATTTGAGGATTTTTCACCACAAAAGTTATCATGTTTAAATGTTTTATCTTGAAACAGTTTGTTATGAAATAAACGTCTTGGGCATAGTAGTATGAAGTTAATTTGTCTAAAAAAAGTCTTGTACATGAATTACCTGCTCTGAAATATGTTAAACATAAAGTTTGTGATGCATGTCAATTAGGTAAGCAATCTAGATCATCATTTAAAAAGAAGTTGCACACGTCCACATCAAAATGTCTTAAATTTTATGTCTAAATTTATTTGATCCTAATGTTATTGATAGATGAAGGAAAAAGTTTTATGCATTCGTGATAGTCGATGACTAATCTAGACTTACGTGGGTATTTTTCTTATCTAAGAAATGTGACATGTGTTGGCCACGTAGAATACCCAAGAGGGGGGGTGAATTGGGTAATTAAAAATTATCAGAATAAAATTCAATAAATCAAATAATTAATTTTAATCCTAAATTAATTATTATCTTTATATCATAGCGGAATAATATAATCAACTAAGTGCACACTCAAACAACAAAAATTAGCAAAGTAAATATAGTATCACACCAAGATATATCCTGGTTCACCAAGCTACTCTTGGCTAGTCCAGTCCTCCAAGCCCCATGGAGATTCACACCCACTAATACTCAAGATCCCTTTAAAGGTAGGAACCAAACCCTCACACTGATTCTTTTACAAGCTCATAATCAACCTTTACAATATCTTTATTCCAAGGCTCAGGAATAACTTCTACTTTTTACAGGCTCAAGAATAACCTATCTTTTTACAGGCTCAAGATTAACCTAATTCTTTTTATCCATAAGGCTCAAGAATCAAAACCTCACACAATACTCTAAATATCTTTTTTCCCGGTAAAGATTGAACCGTTACAAAAATCACTCAAAACGCAATTCTATTTAAGAAGAATCACTACCTCAATCTCTTTACAGGAAGAGACTGAAAATTGGCTACCCCTGATTAAATACCCCCAACAGTATTTAACCCGTTACACTGTTCACCAAGACAAATTGATAAGCAGGATATCTCACTCGGAGCTTCTACTACCCCGAGATAAATGATAACTCAATTAATATCCCAAGTCTAATGATGGAAAAACGTGAGATTGAAAATCTGATTTTAAACAAGATATGGGTAGCAAATAATTTAACACGTAATCAAATTCAAAAAATTATTTATAAAATATTTTTCTTCAATAAAAATCAGAAACATTTTCTAAGATTAATTTCCAATAATAAACAAGCAATACACAATATAAAGTAATTAGAAAGATCTCACCCGGATAATACCTAAGAATGATAGATTGAAACGTTAGACAGCTCAAATCGGTGACGCTTATACAACTAGCGCTTTAACTCAAGAACACCTCAATACTTGATTTCACAATTTGATCCCTCAAAATAAATATCAGAATGATGACTCTTATAAAAACTTATGAACTAAATAGTTCTTGATATGGTGTTACATCTTATGTGAAATCCGCAGGTCTTTCTATAGACATTTAAAACAAGCCCTATAACAGTTAGTTTTCACAAGATATGTCTTTTAAAATCACCGATAGACCCCATATATTGATACATTTCATTTAAGGTATATTTCACTTAATAATAGCTTTCAAAATATTCAATTTAGTCCCTCAAAAGAATTTTCAAACCTAATTCCATAAGATAGGAAGAATTAAAAAGACCAATTTGAAAACCACTTTAATTTCAAGTACCAAATCTATAGGAATTAAATAATGGATAAAGCATATCATAAATTTCACAAAATCTCTTAAATCTCTCTCAAATCCTAACAAAAAACAACTACTTTTAGATATGATTTCGGATAAATCAGAATCCTAAAACAGCGCGTCCGGTTGACCGACCAGTCGACTGGTAGATTCAAGATGTAGCCAAGGCCATTCATCAATCGACCTGCTTGTCGACTTGTAGATTCAGAGAGTTTGTTTTTTCTTCACCGGTCGACTTATCGGTCGACATGTAGATTCAGAAAGTTCAGCTTCTTTGGTCGGTTGACCTATCGGTCAACTTAGAGATACATGATCTTTCAGCTGCTTGGTCCGGTCGACTCACCAGTCGACTGATGCCTTCTGAATCTCTTATCCGAACACGTTTTTAACTAATTTTCTTTTACGTTTTCGCCCCTCTAACCATTTTCTCTTTTAAATTAGCTCCAATAATATTTTTATATTTTATTTTAGTCAATCAAAAATATCTCTCTTCAAATCACATAGGAGTAAATAATTTCACTTAATCAAAGCACACATAAATAATAAAATACATTTTGTGTCATGTGTATGTTCATAATTGGGATATTAAGAGTTAAGATTCACCTGGGTTGTTTTCTCTAATTTCTTCAAACTTGTAATTCTTCAATATCTTCAACATCATCGTTTAGCATCAATTTAATTTGCATCTTCATCACTGGAACTTTAAATTACTGAAACACTTAATTAAAACATTAGTTCCACCAAAACATCAATACTTAACTGTTCATCAAAATCTTAGGATCAATAACGTGTAATCATTTTTTTCTAAGTTATGCAAGTGTGTGCAAAATGAGAAACAATTATGCATAATTAACATTTGTAGTGATAAAGGTAGATAATTTAAAAATGATGAAATTATTAGCTATTGTGATTAACATGAATATTCTCATAATTTCTCTGCATCAAGAACACCAAAACAAAATGCTGTTGTGGAAAGAAAGAACATGATGTTTCAGGAAATGGCCGCGACCATGCAAAATGAGAACAATATTCCTAAATACTTCTGGGCCGAAGTGTTAAGTACTGCGTATCATGTTAATAATCGAGTATCTATCCGAAGAGGTTTTAATAAAACCCCTTATGAGATTTGGAATGACAAAACCCCAAATATATCATATTTTAAAGTTTTTGAATGTAAATGCTTTAGTTTAAATGATAAGGATAATTTGGAGAAGTTTGATGCTAAATCGGATCATGGTATTTTTCTTGGATATGCTTCGAATAGTAAGACATATAGAGTCTATAATAAACTATCATTAGTTGTGGAAGAATCTATGCATGTGGTATTTGAAGAATCTAATCTATTTATGTTGAAAAAGGAATTGAATGATGATGATGCATGTATAGTGACAAAGCAAAAGAATCAAGAAGCTGATAAAAAAACAAAAAAAAAAAAAACATCAAATCCTAAGGATAAGGAACTACAAAATGAAGGGACGACATTGCCACGAGCTATAAAGACAATTACGGGACATTCGGTAAAAGAAATTATTGATAATTTTGAAAAAGGTGTAAGTATTAGGTCCTCTATTAGAGATATTGTTAATCTTGCATTTCTGTCTCAAATTAAATCTAAAACTGTTAACGAAACTTTAATTGATGAATCTTTGATCTCTGCTATGCAAAAAGAATTACTTCAATTTGAGAGAAATAAAATTTGGTCTTAAGTTCCTAGACTTGACTTTTATCCCGTTATTGGTATTAAATGGGTTTATTATAATAAAAATGATGAAACAAATATGGTAATTAGAAACAAAGTAAGATTAGTAGCATAGGGTTATAATGAAGGAGAAGGAATTGATTATGACGAGACGTATGCACCTATTGCTAGATTAGAAGCTATTATAATGTTATTGGCTTTTGCATGTTCACGAAATTTTAAATTATTTTAAATGGATGTCAAAAGTGCTTTCTTAAATGGATTCTTAACTAAGGAAGTTTTTGTGGAACAACCATCGGGATTTAAAAATGATAAATTACTTGATCATGTCTTTGAACTGCGTAAAGCTTTATATGGACTTAAACAAGCCCCTCGAGCTAGGTATGCGAGACTTAGCTGGTATTTAATTGAGAATGATTTTCAACGTGGTCTAAGTGATATAGCTCTTTTTGTTAAGTAAAATGAATCTGACATCCTGTTAGTACAAATATATTTGAATGATATGATTTTTTACTCTGCTAATGAATATTTTTTCCAAGAGTTTGCCAAGATTATGCAAGTAGAATTTGAAATAAATATGATGGGCGAATTAACATTCTTTTTCGGGCTACAAGTTAAAGAAACTAAAGAATGAATTTTTATCAATCAAGCTAAATACACCAAGAAGTTATTAAAAAAGTATGGCTTTGATGGTGCCTAAAGAATACGAAATGCCCATGGCAACAACTACAAAAATCGAAAGATGATACGAACAAAAGTATCAATGAAAATATGTATCGAGGTATGATCGGTAACTTTTTGTATCTTACTGGTAGCAGACCTAGTATTATGTTTAGTGTATATTTGTATGCAAGATTTCAATCTCGTCCAACAGAGTCACATTTAATCAATATCAAGCGAATCTTTCGATATTTAAAAGGAATTTGTGATCCAGGATTATGGTATCCAAGGAGGAGCGATTTTACATTAACTAGTTACTTCGACGCTTATTTTGTTGGATGCAAGGTTAAGCGTAAAAATACAAGTGGTTCATGTAATTTCTTGGGACATGCTTTAATTTCTTAGTCTAGTAAGAAACAAAATTTGTCTTATCTATGACTAAAGCAGAATATATGGAACCTGGTAATTGTTGTACACAAATTTTATATATTAAACAACAATTACATGATTTTGGTGTTTGTAGGGAAGAAGTTACTATCTATTGTGATAACAAAAGTGTTATATGCTTGATGAGGGCATTTTCGAGCACCACTAAGTCAACAACTGGGACCCAGCCATGTGTCCACCCTCATAGTGACATGGAAGCATTCCGGAATTCACAACGCCATGCTGGAACATATGTCGATGATAGGTGTGATCTACCTATGTATTTCCAAATCGAATTAAGTTGGTTTTCGAGCGTTTATATAGTATTTTATTATGTTTTAATTAATTTTCATACTTTTTGTATAAATCAGGTGTGTGGAGCAAAAAGATAGGAAACTGGAGCGAAAACGATGAGATTGAACCGAAGGCGAGTCGAAGTTACGGTGGATAAACAAACAAGGAGGCAAAAATATGAAAGAAGCCCATCACCTAGGCGTCTAGACCTCCGCCTAGGTAGTGAAGATGCTGAGAATGACAAAAGGCTACTGACTGCCCACCGCCTAGGCAAGAAATTCCTCCGCCTTGATGGAAAACATTTCCAAGTCCACCGCTTACTTCTTCGCCTAGGCGGTCACCAAACCTGCAAAGCCGATACAGGTGCTATAACTTCAAGGCTATTTTGTTCTATGATTCAATCCAATTTTGGAAACACTTAAAACATGGAAGTTTATATTTACATAGGTTTTTGAATCACCTCAATCGGAGTTCGGATGAAGAAGTTACAATCAAAATAAAATTGCAAACCTGTAGTAACTTTACCTAGGCGAAGTTTCGGCAGAAAATTAACCGACCTAACTTCGCCTAGGCAAAGTTTTCTTTACCTAGGTAAAAATCCAGCAGCACAACCTTGATATTTATTAGATATTTTGAGATCTTTTGCCTATAAATACCCCTCTCCTCCCCCTTATCTGGCTTCTCTTGCATTTTTTAGCCCCTTAGGCTTTATCTAAGGGTATATTTAGGAGTTTTAGAGATGGATCTCACATCCCAAAGTGGAGAAGACGGCGAATCAATCGTTGAGCGTTCTTAGCGGTTTATCTTCGGACGAGGCTAAGTTCTTCTATTGTTTTTCTTTATTTCTTTATCTTATGATCATGTGAGCATGTTTAGCTTGATTTCAATGTTTATGCCACTATGGCCATGAGTTAAATATGGATTGTAGTTGGGATTAACGGTATATTTATAAATATGTTTGTTTGGATGATTTCGGTGTTGCGTTTGTGATTGTTCTTCATGGTTTGATTGTGTTTATCATATTATTTATTTATTATGCTTAGAATGATAAATGGAGAATACTAGGTTTTAACAAACTCCGGATTCAGATTAGGGTAAACAAAAGCCACGATTCTATAACCCGGTCGGGGTTTGAATCATGGACAATCGATGACGTTGGGGCAAGACTCACGCGACCTAAGGTCGTTAAGATATTAAGGGGGACTTCTTCGTTGACACAAAGTTGCGTTATATCCCTTGTCTTACACTTGAGAGAAATGGCGAAGGAGTTTTAGAATGGAGATTGTCGATAGGGTAAATACAACGCGACGATCCAATAACCCGGGAGAGAGTTGGATTGTGTGCAATCAATGACGCTGGGTGAGACTCACATGACCTAGGGTCATTAAGACATTGATGGGGACTTCTTCGTTGTCTTGAAGTCATGTATTCCCCCATCTTACACTCGGGAGAGGTGGCGGTGGAGTTTACATACCAAGATTGTCAAATAGATCGAACAACGTAAACGTGAGTAAATCGAGATCGAACACGTATTTGTAAACACGTTAATCCCTAGGTAATTCTTGACCCTAAAACAAATTAGCATATTAGTGTAGTTAAATTATGTTATATTAGTATTAGTTTAATTAATTAAATACATTTGTTTTTTGCCTAGATAAAGTAAGGTCACGACAAACGCGGTATTCGATAGTAACGACACCAATCCCTGTGGATACGATAACCCGATCTTAACGATCACACTATACTTAAACTTTGACCTCGTACACTTGCGAGTAGTCATATACTTCGATGGTGTAAATCTTTGGCATACCGTCAACCACGACTCCTCTATGGAATTTTTTTTGCACCTAGGGAGAGGTAATGTACCCCGCAGGAATGTGCTGCCTTGAGGTCTAGGTTGTGCCCTAGACAACCAACTTAAGGGATTTCGCCGTTCACTTCGACCGGTTCCCCATTCTAACTTGTTTCTCCTCTAGGACTCCATAGATCTCCACTCTCCTCTACCAGTTCATTATGACAGGCTTGATAGAGGCTCGTGGGTTTCGCCAAATGGGCCCAAAAGCCCAAGCCCAGTGATTATCTCCTAAATGCCCCGGATTATCGGCTAAACACATGATTTTCCCTAATTAATCATGTTTAGGTCTGACTAATCATCTCCGATACCTATATATACTAGGGGCTATGCAAGCCCAAAGTATACTTTATTATGTACATGCATTGAGTTCACTTGCTTACTTGTTGTATTTCTGTACCTTTTTTCTTTAAGCTCTTTTTCTCATGCCAGAGGGGCTTCACCACGATAAATCTCGGTCTGAGCCTTCTGCAAGTACCACTCCCTGAGGAGCAGGACTCTGAACACAACAGGTTAATCCTCCCAAGACCTAGTACAACTCACTCAAAGAATTTTCAACTATCAACTCTACCTCAACAAAAGTACATCTGTCACCTGACTAGACCATACTCGAGGTGTTGACCAATTTTATACACCAACAATGCTTAAGTAAGAATCCAATACAATACTCACGAACTAAGCACATAGAGATACGTCATCATTTCATTTGTAATCACATTTAGAAAGGAGATGTTACAATTGAATATTTTGATACTTTCGACCAACTTGCAGATATTTTTACTAAACCTTTAGCTAAAGATCAATTTATGAAAATTATTCAGGGTTAAGGTATGGCTAGGTGTAAGCCCCTAACAATGTTGGAGGACCAAATAGCACCAACTTGGTGCACTTGCATACCGGACACAGTGCACGTGGCACTAGCAGGGTTGTTGGCAAGGACGGCACCAACTTGGTACATGTCGGTGGGCTGAGGCATTTTGGCACAACACCGGTGGGTGTTGGGCAATGATAAAGACCTCGGTATAGTACCGAGACAAGGTGGCACAATGTAGGCTCAATGCTACGTTATGGGCAGAGTCATGTGCGGTACATGACAGACTATTGGGAACGACGACGCATTTTGGTACAAAAAATGCATATGGCGTTGGGATGTCGTTGGGCACAATGACCCAACGAGACAAAACGTGAGTGGAACAACATGTTCTGGCCATGCAGGCGGCGTGGCATGACATTGGAGAATGTCAGGTGACTATGGGAAGAGATGGCAACAAAACAGGCTATTGGGACGGTGCAAAAATGCTGGAATGAAGCTGAGCTCATGGTGGTTACCAGACATGTGCAGAATATGTGGGAGCACTTCTGGTAAGTTTCAATGGTGGTTTTGGCAGATAGGAAAACCAACTCCTATGGTGCTAACACGTGTTGGTAGTCTGCCTATGCAGCTGGGGCTGTCAACTACTGTCTTCTCCTATAAATTTTAACATTTTGGTCTGTTTTTGGTTTGGTAGATGTATACGTGCAGAAATCAGACTACGTGTTGTAATCGGTTCCTTGTAACCTGAGTTAATTAATATAAGGTTAGGTTTTTTTGGTAAACGTTAGTGTGCCATTGCGTGGGTGCGTTTCTGGTACTGTTTTGGTACATTCCCATTGTATTACATTATAGGAACGTGTATGTGTTTATAGACAATCGGTGCATTTTCGTTGCATGGTAGTACATTCATGGGGCTGCTAGTTATCGGTACAACTAGGCCATCACATGGTTGCAATTTTTGCGGTAAAAATTTGACCCTGTGACACTAGGCATAGTAATATATACCTAGAATAGATGTTTTGACCTTTCGTTCCTACTTTTTGGGATGACAAAGGGGAAGAAGTTGTATGATATTTTTAAAAGAGTATTTGTTCTCCTAAGCATTGCAATTATATGGGGGAGAAGTTTTTATAAAGAGAGCTGGTTATATTAAAAATGTTTGAAAAAAATATATTTTAGGGATTTGAGTATTTTTCTATTATATCATATATCACTAAGATCCTATCAATTTGATGCATATATTAATTTATTCTTTCAATTAAATTAGTAAAATTACTTCCTATCTTTAAGTGTTTTGAATCTAAAATATTTTGGGGATCAAATCAAGTTTTTCTAAAAGTATTTTTAAATAAAATATACCTATTTTGATAGTATATGATATATGGGGTCTTAGAGTATTATTTTTGTTCTTACCTTTTGAAAACTAGTTGTTATAGGTATAGTTTGAAGTCTACTTATATTAACCTACGAATTTCTAAATTGGTAATCAAGAACAAAGAGTTTTTAATTAGCCTTTACTTTAAAGAGAGTGATTTTAGATAAGATTTTTAAAAGAGAGTTACATTTAAAGAGTTTTAGATCAAGGCGCGAAAAAGTTTTCATCACCAGTCTTTGTTCTACATTGAGCTATCATAATTGTTTTCAAGAAATCCCAGTGAGATCTTTTCAAGTTAATTAAAGTATTTTCTTAGATTATTTATTTGATTACATGAAATATTTGTTTTAGAGAAATCGTTTTTCTGGTTGAAAATCTTACACATATTAAAAAATAAGTTTTGCTTGTGAAATCTAATTAAATATTATTTGAGCTTAAATTGATTAAATCAGATTTATTCTTCACATAGTTGTATCACATAGTTTTTGGGACATTAATTAAGCATAATTGTTTTGAGGTGGTAAAAGAGCCTGTGGGAAAAAACCTTGTGATTTTTTTTTTTGTATTTGCAAGTTTGAGAGGATTAGACATATTTGGGACGGTGTCTAATCAGGGTACTTAGAGTTCGATCTTTAGCTTTTGAAAATGATTAGGTTTGATCATTAGCCTTTTAAAAGGATTATGATTCTTCCTATAATAGAATTAACTTAGTCTAAAACCCTTAAAAAGATAAGGTTCTTCTTAAGCCTGTGAAAAGGATAAGTGTAATAGTATAAGAGTGTAAAAGTTTGATTCTGAGCCTGCGAAAAGAATTATGTTAATCATGAACCTGTGAAAAGGATTGTAAGAGTTTGACTTCTACTTGGGAAAAGAATCAGGGTATTAGTGGATTGCGAAAGTCCTATGGAGCTTGGGAGACTGGACGTAGTTAAGAGTAGCTTACCGAACCAAGATAAATCTTTGTGTGTTGCTTTATTATATTTATGTTGTTTGGGTGTGCACTTAACTGAACACATTTCTGCTACTCAATAAGATAATAATCAATTAAGGAAATTGATAACTTCTATGCTAAAGATTTAATTGTTTAAATTTCTGTAACTACCCAATTTATCCTCTCTTGGGTAGATCTTTGGGCCAATAAAAACGATACAGGTAAAAATATCAATGAAAAGATGTATCGAGGTATGATCAGTAGCTTGTTGTATCTTACTATTGATAGACCTGATATTATGTTTAGTGTATGTTTAGGGGACCAAATCAAGCTTTTCTAATAATATTTTCTAAATGAAATATATCTATTTTGATAGTATATCATAAATGGGGTCTTAGAGTGTAATTTTTGCTCTTATCTTTTGGAAACTGACTATTATAGGCATAGTTTGAATTCTATATAAGGAGACCTACGAATTTCATTAATGACAATCAATAACAAAGAGTTTAAATCAACCTTTGCTTTAAAGAGAGTGAGATTTTGTTGAAGTATTTCTTAAAGAATGATTCTTAAAAGTGTTCTTGATCCAAGCGCTCAAAAGTTTTCATTTTCAATTTTATTCTTCACCAAGCTATCTTATCTGTTTTCAAGAAATCTCGATGAGATCTTTCCAAGTTGATTTAAGTGCTCTTCTTATATTATCTAATTGATAACTTGTAATATTTTTGTTAAAAAAGAATTGTTATTTTAATTAGTTACATATCTTAAGAAACGATTTTTGTCTGCAAATCCAATTACATATTATCTGTGCTTTAAATTGAGTTAAATCAGATTTATTTTCTCACACAGTTCTATCATGTAGTATTTGGGATATTAATTGAGTATAATTTTTTTGAGGTGGTAGAAGCTCTTGTGAGAAAATACTTGTTGATTTTTTGTATTTGTGAGTGAGAGTGGATTGGACATATTGGTACAGTGTCTAATTAGGGTAGATAAGGCTTGATCTTTAGCCTGTGAAAATGATTATATTTTTATTCTTCCTATAATAGAATTAGCTTAGTCTTTAACCTGGTAAAAAGATAGGGTTCTTCCTGAGCCTATGAAAAGGAAAAAGTGTAAAGTGTGAAGGTTTGATTCAGAGCCTAAAAAAAGAATTATGTTAGTCCTGAACCAGAGAAAATGATTGTAAGGGTTTGGTTCCTACCTAGGAAAAGAATCAAGGATTAGTGGGTTGCGAAAGCCCTATGGATCTCTGGGGGACTGAATATAAGTAAAAGTAGCTTTCCGAACCAAGATAAATCATTGTGTGCTGCTTATCAATTTTTCTGTTGTTTGGTTGTGCACTTCGTTAAATCCGTTTCTGCTGTATTACAAGATAATAATCAATTAGAAAAATTGATAATTTGTGTGTTTAAAGATTTAATTATTTAAATTTTTATAACTACCCAATTGACTCCCTCTTGGGTAGATCTATGGGGCAACAACTTGCATCCCAAAGATTGAACTAGTTGTTGAATTCATAATTATAACCCTTGTTTCTTAATAAAAAAAACAAAAAAAAAGTAACACACTCTCCCAATTATACCTAATATTACTTCCCAAGGATCTGGATTCTTTCTTAAGTGAAGAAAGACTCTTTTTACCAACCATAATTAAAATATTTATCTTAATACACCCAAACTGTCAATGATTTCTTTTTTCCTCTTCTTTTAGGTACTGAGACTAGCTTCTTTTTAAATCACAAATGACGTTTGCTACTGATTTTGAAGAAAGTCTCGTCAATTTCATCATTGGGTTTTGAGTCTTAGCTACTATTCGTATCACTTGTGAATGACTATTCTTGACTCGAAAAATCATTGTCACTTTTAGCAATTGATTCATGTGAATTACCTTGACAAAAGAACTCCTCAATAATCTCACCTTCTTCCAAGCCGTGGCAAACATCTTGATGGTTTGAGTAATTCTCTCCTATATCAATATTAGTGATGCACCCTAAATTCTAGAAAAAAAGGGAGAGAGAAAAGGAAAACACGATTTGGTTTCCTCTCTCTCAAAATCAATTCATTTTAGAAAAATAGTTTCAGGAGATTTTATAGGCGTCAGTTTTTAAAATGTTCTTTAGGTCAAAATTTGTTTAAAAAATAGAGTATCCACCTAGCATTGAGTTAAATGATATGTTAGGTTACCGAGATTTTGAAAAATCATTTTATATTTAAAAAAATAGCCCAAGTGATTTACTCAAAAAAATAGTTGGTCTTAACCAGAGATTTATTCAAAGTTCGGGGGGTCAGTTATGCTCAAGGAAGATGTTAGATAGTCCCAAGACACCTGTCCGAAGACGGTATCTAAGTTTAAATAAATCTTTAAATTCAAACTAGTTCAAGTAATTTTCTTTGATTTTTGTTAACACACAAATTTTCATTTTTATTATTTTATGTAAGAAACAAAAAAAAATATTTTAAAAAAAAAACAACAACAGATAAAACTAAAAATAAATAAAGAAAAAAATATCCCCTTTTTAGACTGTCTATCGATTATGGAAAGATCGACAATGTTAGCCCAAAGAACGACCAGGGGTGAATTGGATAGTTCCTACATTTAAACAATTATGTCATTTAAACACAAATAATCAATTTGCCTAAATAAACTATTATCTTATTACGCAGCAGAAATATGTTTAATTCTAAATGCACATCCAAACACAATATAAGAAAATAAGCAATGCAGCATACGAGAATTTATCCTGGTTCGGCAAGCTATTCTTACCTACATCTAGTCCCCCAAGATCCACGGAGATTTGTAATCCGCTAAACCCATTGATTCCTTTACCAAGTAAGAATCAAACCATTATTGATGGCCCAAGAATTACCCAAGAGGGGGGTGAATTGGGTTTTGGCAAATAATTCGTTATTTAAAATCTACTCAACATAAACTAAGCGTTTATGTGATTTGTGTTAAGTGCACAACGGATATTCAAACAAGAGTAATAATCACAAACACAAATATATGCATAAATGTAAAGAGTAGAGTTAGAGAGATTGACACCAGTATTTATAGTAGTTCGGCAAACACCCTTTGCCTAGTCTACTCTCCCGAGCTCCTTCGAGGATTTTACTATCTTGGTTGTCTTGACAAATTCAAGATTTTTATACTTGTATATTTATATGATTATGAATTTGATCATTCATATAAATAATGTATAATGTATATCATACATTTATACAATCCAATTAAGCATATACAAGCATTTAAAGCATTTGAATACTTAGAATTCATTTAGCATGATGAAAACAAAATTTTCATACCCTTTGAGCCAATTTGTCAATTAATCATAGATGTAATGATGAACATATCAATTGATCATAAATATATCACGTAGACATGTTAAACTAATATCCCATAATATGATTTGAACATTCCAAACAAGATTTGATATGCAAATCCGAATTTGAGTTCATGATAAAATTCTGCATTTTGAGTTCTAAAATGTTTCAAGATGTTTTGTTCATTTTCTTTTTAATTCAACATTGTATTGATCAAATTGAATGATGAAAATATGTTATATAATCATTATAAGGCATATGAATCATCATACATTAATTAGAACAAACATACGACGCCAAAACGCAAAGTTGAAAATAGAGCAGGAGAGAGAAAGCATACTGCTTGGAAGTAGTCGACTACTTCCAGCATAGGTAGTCGACTACTTATGCTGCAATTCCTGTTGCATGTCGTTTTCGTCCGTTTTGGGTTTTTGATCTTGGTTTATGATAGTTTATCATTATAAACACTTTATAAAGTATGTAACAATTATTATAATGATGTTTAGATGATTCAAAAACTCAATGTACCTTATGATCATGTTTAAGAACATAAATTTCGATTTCGCATAATTATGATCAATAGGTGTTTTTTTTTTTTCCTTTGATATAGCATGTAATGATCAAACTCATACTTCATATTGTGATATATAAGTATATTGGACATGATAAAATCAATATATCACAATTACAAACACATACGGTATGTGTGTGTCCTATAGAGTTTCGAGTTCAATATCCCTCGAGTATTGTTGAAATGAAAAATTGCTTTAATGTAAATCATACATTTTCATACCTTTTCGACTTGATTTCGCTTTCATGATATATTTTAATGGTGTTTGGATATTCTATATTAAAAAACTATTGTTAGTACATTTAAAACATCAAATGTGTGTGTTATCATAAAATCACTTTCATCTGGGAATCCTATGATTGAAACCACTTAGGCTAACAATTACAATTCTTGATTCTTTTCACAGGCTCAGAATTAACTTTTACAATAGCCTGATTATTTTCATAAGCTAAGAATCAACCTAACACTCTTTTACTTATCCTTTTCACAGGGTTAGGACGAATCTTTACAATTCACTTTTTAATTTAATTATAGGCTGAATCAAAATCTAGTTTTTTTTCAATGAAAAATAATAAACTAACATTTTTAACAAGACAAAGATCAAACCCTAATATTTTTCACAGGAAAAAGATCAAAACTTAGCTACCCTGATTAGACACCGTCCTAAACAAGTCTAGTCCTCTCAAACACACAAGTACAAAAAAATGTAAGTTTCTTCCCATAAGGAGCTTCTATGTCACACCCCACCTCGGACACCCGTCACCTGTGGGGACGGCGTGACGTCGACACGACATTTCCTAAGCGACAAATCAACTAGAAAGTGACGGTATGCATTCATAATTATACAAACATCAAAATACAGGTTATAAACATCTTTCCAAACCAGAGACACACCCGTCCCTGAATTCGCTTCTAGAACAACAAAAGGGGAAAAAGAAAAAAAAACAAACGATGAACCTTTCCTAGGTTTGCCTCAAGCAGCGCTTCCCGAAAATTTGTATTTCCTTGCTATACCATCGACGGACTCTACCCCGTGCCAATAGGGGACCGACTCCTAGCTATTTCGCCTGCGAGTGTATTGCCTTATTTTAATAAAACATTCTTTATATAATAATAATACATTCTAAATAATACATCATTTAAGCACAAATATCTAGATGTCACATAGCGTGTAAAAGTCTTCACAATATATGTAGTGAAAATAAAGCAATATTTATAAGTTCCATTTCAAAACTATCCAGTGTAAATTTCCTACTGATCATTACAATAAAATAATAAATCACCCAGTATGAATAAATATCACATTTCAAACCACCACTCCACCACTACACACACTGGCTAACCATAGTGGTCGTTTTAACCTCACGATCATGAGTTGCAACGGTACCGTAACATTCGTAGGAATGCCTTCCTACGAAATATCTACACCCCTTTTTTGGGGAGAAATATAATCCACACCCCTTACGGGGAGAAACATAATCCACTCTTTTATGAAATCGTACAGCATAAGTAAACACATATGTCATTATATAAATACAGAAAACAGTTTGACAAGAAGACAGTACACTCACCTCACTCCTTGTGCTACAGTAACTACACTTTCCAAAGCCTACCGGGATGCTGGCGTTTGCGAACCTAGTAATGATAGGGTCTAAATTAATATTTCATTTTAAAATAACCTAACATATAATGTAGACCTTAAATCATTCCCCAAATTAATTATACAAAATTTGTTATTTATGCCCCTTTTTCTTCATTAATATTAACTGTACGACATTATTAAAATTAGCGGTTATGAAATTATCGTAGCGATTATAAAATTTAATGCTAATAATTTAATTTGATGGAAATAATAATTAATGATTTAAAATATTAACCAATGAAATCATTACCTGTTCCGAATCACCCGCCAGCCGCTAATTGGGTTTTGATTTTTATTTGGGGTTGTTGGTGTAATTAATTTTTTTTTTCTTTTTCTTTTTCTTTTTTTTCTTTTTTTCCTTTTTCCTTCTTCTTTCTTTCTTTTGTTTTATGTTTCTGTTCCTCCGGCTCTCGCCGCTCACGACACAGCCACTCTCTCACCAACTCCCATTGCCGGCGACTCACATACCCACGAACGGCGAACGGCCCACACACACATGAAACCCATACACCAATGGCGAACGGCCAACACACACCTGGCATGCATACACACATATACACACACACACACACTCACGTCAACACGGACGTCGCAACAACGCCGACCACCGCCACCGTCTACAGCCATCACCGGCTAGCTGAGCAAATAGACACACACGGTCCCTACACGCACACACTCACTCCGTCGGCGACCCAACAGTGTTGCCGACGCCCCTCTACACCTACCCACCTGATGAACAGTACACACCACTGCCTACTTTACCTCCGTCGGCTGGTGACCAACGGCCGATCACCCACTGAAAGTAGAGAAAAAAAATACTCATAAAGACTCATCGGACGATGGAGACGGACGGCGATCGATCACACCGTTGACGATCTCACACCCCCCACGGCCGCTGAGCGAACCACCAAAAATTTCACACGATCGTTTTCAAAGTAGCGGCCACAGGAACATACACATGCAGCCACGGGATACACGCTCTGCTTTCTCACTGGCGGAACGCCGATCACGGAGCCCCGACGTCCTCCTCCTCTCTTTAGATTTTTTTTGAGTTTTCCTTTCTTTTCCCGATTTCCTTACTTCAGTGCATGTATGAGGGTTTTTAACGCATGAAATTAGTGGTTTAAACCAATTTTGAGCTTGCCACGTCGCCCCTCGATCGTCCCTCCTTGGCCGGTGGGTTGCCGTCGGTTTGCCGTGTGGGTATGCGTATATATATATATATATATATATATATATATATATATATATATATATATATATATATAAAAAATTAAATTACACTTTCCTCTCTTCATTTTCTTTAGGATTCCTATTTTAGTGTATTTCTATTTTAAAAAGTTCCAAAATTATAATTTTGCCCCTAACATTTTTACTTTTGATTTCTAATTGCCAATTTAAATCTCAAGTTAAAATTTTTGGGGTTCTAAATTCCCAATTTGACCCCCAACATTTAATTTGGGTTTTTTTTATCAATAAAAGTTTTACCCTAAAATTCTCTAACGTTCTATAATGCGGTTATTTATGACGTACGTTCTACAACTTAGGTTTTACATTCTACCACCTTAATACAAATATACTAAATTAATGACCCGAATAATTACTACATGATAGATACAATGTGAGGTAAATAAAATCTGATTAAATAAATAAATAGATAGCACAAATTAAGCACGTAATCAGATAATCAAGCAAAAACCATTTAAAATATTTTCAGGCTTTTAAGTTCAAAACGATTTTCTAATAATCCTAAACCAAGCAACCAATTTAAATATGACTTTAGAAAACAAATAATAAAGCTTGGATAGATCTCACCGAGAAACACCAGAGACAAAGATAATATCGGAATTAGAACTCAAATCGGTGACACCAAACAATAAGCGCTTTAGATCAAGAACTTGAATAGAATCTTTTGTAGAAATCTCAACAAACATCTCACTCTTATAAAAGCTCAAAACTAATATTCTTGATGTGTTTTCTCTCAATCCCGAAGGTCTTATTAAATAGACCTAGAATTAGCCCTCCAACAGCTAGATTTTTAAAGATATATCATAAAATGACACTCTAAGACCCCATATAACATATCCTACTAGTTTAGGTATATTTCATTTAAATATATTCTTTGAAACACTCATTTAGGTCCATAAAACTTTTTCTAATTCAAAACCATAAGAATAAGAAGTATTAAATTATTTAAATTAAACGAATCTCAAAATATATGGACCAAATCAATAGGGATCACAAAATAAGTCATATATATTTGAATACCACTCAAATCCACCAAATCTCTGTCTTGGAATCATAAAAAATAGATAGTTATTTACCAAGAAATCAAATCAGTCAAAATATTGACTGAGACAGTTGGTTGATCGACCACTGCCCTTCGGTCGACCACCCTGTGCCAGGTTGAAACTAGTCGTTAGTTGATGGAATTGATCAGAGTGCTCACTCCTTTACTTATTTCAGCTATTGTTTCAAACGGTTGATCTATTGTTTTTCTCGGTTGACCAATAGGATCAGTAAGACTCCATTTCTACTCCCAAAACTCACTGTTTGATAATTTAATCAATATCTTTTCCCGGTTGACTGAATTAACCCGAAAACACAACATATTAAACTTTAAAACACATTTTTCAATTAGGCCATTTATCAAAACCATTTCACATAAGGAGCACATAAAATATCTCATTTTAGGATCTTAAACTTATCACTTCTTATTATGATACACATAAGATTACTTCATTTTAAGCGTCGTGTGTGATCCTAATTCGGGTTGCATTAAAAGTATATAAGTAAAGAGTTATTTTCACCTAGTTTTCTTCAGTGTCTTCAAAACTTTTCACGTCTTCATTATGTCCATCTTGCACCCTTTATATTTTCTTCAACAAATTGTCTTCTTAATGAAATACATGGAACTATAAATCTGAAACACTTAATAAAATCATTAGTTCCACCAAAAACATCAATATTTAATTGCTTATGAAAACCTTTGATTCAACAGACAAATTCGGCCTCGCGGGGGGAGGGGGGATTTTTATTGTTTAGTTGAGGATGTTTTAACAAAACTAGTGTGCATTTTTAAAGTGGAAAAAATATTTTTTATTGGAATATGGAAAACCATTTGTTTTAAATAAAGAAAATATAATACAAAAAGAAGAAGAAGAAGTTTTAACTATAAAACAAAGTATATAAAAATATTTATATATGAAAAATAATTTGGAAAACAAAGATTTCAAGAATCTTCTTTTGGGAAAATAAAAAAATAAAAAAATATTGTTAGAAATAGAAATTTTAAATTTTTGCTAGTTTTGAAAAAACAAGGGTTTGGAATAAAAGAGTAAAAGAGTTTGGAAGAGACATGTTAAGAAAAAACATTTTTTATAAAAGCTTCTCGGAAATAAAAATATTTTTATAAAAACTTGAGAAATGATTTTCTTTTTTAAAAAATAATTTAAAAAAAGGGGGTTCTTAGAAACACATAATTTTTTTAAAATAACTTGTTTGAAGAAATATTAAAAATTATTTTAAAAGAAAAACCTTCCTTTTCAAGAACGATTTAGAAAACAAAAATTAAAAAATAAGAACAAAAAACATATTTTATGAAACAAAGTAAATATGATTTTTGTAAAAAACTTGTTAAATATTTTTTTTTTGGAAAACACGTAATAACTTTTTGTAAAAATCATTTTTTTGAAATAGGGTTTTTTAAAGACAACATGAAAAAAATAGTTTAGGGAAAATAAGTTTAGAAAAATACTTTTTTAAAAGACACTAGGTTTAGAAAAATACTTTTTTAAAGACATTCCCTTTTTTACGAAGAAAACTAAAAAAACATTTCTTTGAAAAATTAAAGACTTTTTTTTAGAGTAAAACACAAAGTCTCTTTTTGTGAAGAGAAAATTTCTATGTAAAACTCTTTTTTTTTTTTTTTTTTTTTGTAAGGATAAATAAAGACAAAACATGAAACTAAAGGAAATAATATGCACTTTTGATTTTTGTCAATAACACCACAATCAAACTAACTTGGTTAGGCAAGATTAATGTTATTGTTTGCTTTTATAAGTAAGAGAAATGAAATATATATATATATATATATATATAATGACTAGTCCTACTCATAACTAAGGAGGAAATATTTTTGAAGAAGGCACACACTTATCCCATAAGGGATAAATGGTCTTTATTCTATTTTTTAGCCACAAGGGTCTTGACATAGATTTATATAGGGTCAGTCTGAAGACTTGACTTATATATATATATATAAGGTGTCAGTCCATGACTTGAGACTTTGTGTCAGTCCATGATCTAGGTTAAAGTGCGGAAAGTCACAGAGTAGGAAAAGTAAATAGTTAGTAGTTAGTAGTTAGTAGTTAGTTGGTTTATTTTAGGTTCTTTGAGTTTGGTTTCTTATATTTCTTGACAAAAGACAAAAATAATATGCCTAGATTTGAGATTTTTGAAACCCAGATCTACTTGGAACCCCCCACCCAAACTCGACAGATTTGAAACCCATATTTGGTTGGTCCACCACTGGAAGCCAAGCCTAGAGATTGTTGGGCTAACAATTTCTGGTTTGGAACGACAAAGCTCGACCGCAAAACAACAACAAAATCCAAATCGAATTAAATGAAGAGAAAGGTCGAAATCGAAGATGAGGATCTCTAGAGATACGATAGTCGAGATGGTAACGATAATAAGACTCCCAATGACGAGAAGACGGAGCTGGAGCCAATGCTAAATGAGATCAGAGAAGGATGAATTTTAAATTTGCCTGGCACTCTTCCCAAGAGAGAGCTTTTTTCACTTACCAGCTTTATTGCCTCATATCTTTTTCACATTTTCTATCACTAATATCTTTCTAACTCCCTCTATCCATTTTCTAAATTTTCTGATGCATATCCGATTTGACAAATATACCCTCAATACTTTGACAGAAATAAAATAAACTTAAAGCAAAAGGGAAAAAGCGAAAGTTATGTTCTAGAACTTTGATTTTTTTCTGTACTACTACAATTTGTTTTAACTTTCCTATTTATTACATTCGTTTTGTCGATCAAGCTTCTAGTTTCTTCCTCTCTTATCTCAAGTATAAAGCAAAAGTTTGTAGAGAATGTTTCATTTATCACCCTCAAACTCTTTTGCACAATTAATATTGTGCAATTCTTCATCAAAACTATTAGAAAGATATATGAAGTACCTACTATTAATGTTATTAGACCAACAGATCATATGGATTATTATTAGTAACTTGGTTTAAGCATTATGTGCCATGTGGATTCAGTTCAAAAGTTATTAGAACAGTGGGGCGTATAGGGCATTACAAATGGTATCAGAGACAACCATGATCTAGAAAGGAAACTGTGCTAGTGTTGATGGAGGAGTCGAGGCTCCAGAGAGGGGATGAAAGTCTCGAGGTAAGTATCTTGTGTCCGTTTATGGGTTACTCCATGTCAAGTTATGGTTATTATCCACACCACCACTAAGGGGATAAACTAAGCTAACGTGATGTGGAGATCACATTTTTAAATTATTTAAAATTATTATTTTTTTTATTATTTAAAATTAGGTTACAATTCACTCTTTAATTTTAAAAAGTTCTACTTTTATTCTTTTATCTTTAGAAAAAAAATAATTGAAATCCTTAAAAAAAAACTCATGTATATATACATACACATATACATTTATGTATGTATATATGTGTGTGTGTGTATTGATGAGGGTATTTTCAAGTATCACTGAGTCAGTACTTGGAACCCAGCCACGTGTCCGTCCTCGTAGTGACATAGATGTATTCCGAAATCCACAGCACCACACTGGAACATTCACCTACCACGACTTCTCCCTAAAATCTCATTTACACCCAAGGAAAAACGAGGTGACCCGCAGGGACGTGCTGGCCTGAGCCCTACGCCGTGCCCTAGACGGCCAACTTTAAGGGCTCAGACGTTCACCTCGACCAACTCCCCATTCCGACTCATTTCTCCTCCAGGACCCCATGGATCTTTAGTCCTTTACCAGCTCACCACCAACGGCCTGACAGAGGCCTGCGAGCTTTACCAAATGGGCCCAAAAGCCCAAACCCAATGATTATCTCCTAAACGCCCTCAATTATCAGTTAAACACTTGGTTTCACCTAATCAACCGTGTTTAGACCCGACTAATCATCTCCAACGCCTATAAATATCAGGGGCTATGCAAGCCCGAGGTACGCTTTATTACGCACATGCATTGAGTTCACTTGCTTACTTAACACATTTTTGTACCCTTTCTCTCTAAGCTCTGATTCTCACACCGGAGGGATTTCGTGGCGATAAATTTTGGCCAGAGCTTTCTGTAGGTACCAACCCCTAAGGAGAGCAGGACTCTGGGCATATCAGGTTAGTCCTCCCAAGACCCAGCATAATTCACCTAAAGAATTTTCAACCGCCGACTCCACCTCAGCAAGAGAACCCACCTGTCATCCGACTGGACCATACTTAAAGTGTGTACCAATTTTATACACCAACAAATATCTTTCTAACTCCCCTCAGTCAATTTTTTGGATTTTCTGTTGCATATCCGATTTGACAATTATACCACTTTTACAAAAATAAAATAAAATTAAATTAAAGCGAAAAAGAAAAAGCAAAAGTTTTGTTCTAGAACATTTTTTTTGTACTATTACAATTTGTTTTACCTTTCCGTTTTTTCATTCATTTTGTCGGTCAATTTTCTACTTTCTTGCTATCTTATCTGAAGTATATAGCAAAAGTTTGTAGGGAATATTTCATTTCTCTCCCTCAAACTCTTTTGCACAATTAATATTGTGAGAGTCTACATCAAAACTATCAAAAATATATAATGTATGTACTATTAAAGTTATTAGACCAATGGATCGTATGGATTATTATTAGTAACTTGACTTATGCATTATGCGCCATGTGGATTCAGTTCAAAAGTTATTAGACCAATGAGGCATAGGGGTATTACAAATAGTATTAGAGTCAACCTTGATTTAGAAAAGGAACTGTGCTGGTGTTGATAAAGGAGTAGAGACTCTAGAGATGGGATTGAGGCCTCGAGGAAGATACCCTGTGTCTGCTTATGGGCTACTCTATGTCCAACTATGGGTTATTATCTACACCAGCAACCAATGGGATAAACTGATTTAATGCGATAAGGAGATCATATTTTTGAATTATTCAAAATTATTATTTTTTAATTATTTAAAATTAAGTTACAAATCTCTCTTCGATTTTAAAAGCTTCTAATTTTTAAATATATATACCCCCACATGCATATGTTTATATGTATAAAGTCAAGGGTGTAAAAAAAAAACATAATTTAATATTATTTTTTCAATTTAATTTCTATAAATTTAATGTTCAGTATTATTACTAAATTTAATCTCCATATATTATTTCTATAATTTTCATAAATTTAATGCCCAAATATCATTTTCATAATTTTCATAAATTAATGACCATAATTTTTGTATATTATATTTTTGCTTTTATATTATTATTTTTTAATTTAATTTTATAAATTTAATATTTCAGTATTATTACTAAATTTAATGTTTGTATATTATTTTTATAATTCTTTTTAAATTTAATGTTCATAATTTTTATATATTATTTATTTAATCTGTAAATTTAATGTTTGAGTATTATTATTAGATTTAATATTCATATATCATTTCTATAATTTTTATAAATTTATTGCCAATAATTTTCGTATATTATATTATGTATATCATGTTTTCTATTTTATATTAGTATTTTAACTTAATTTTCGTAAATTTAATGTTTCAATATTATTAATAAATTTAATGTTCATAAATTTAATATCCAAAATTTTGGTGTTGTATAATTTTTCCTTTATATTATTTTTTTATTAATTTAATGATTCAGTATTATAACTAAATTAAACGTCCATATGTTATTTATATAATTTTCGTATATTATATTTTCTCTTTTATATCATTTCTTTAATTTAATTTTTGTAAATTTAATATTTATGTATTCTTACTAAATTTTAATGTCCATATATATATATATATATATATATATATATATATATATTCTCTCTCTTCAATTATATAAAAAAATATATTCTCTCTTCTCAATTCAATAACATATCTGGTAAAAAATAAATACACATTTTATATTAATGTTAATTTTTTGGTTTAGTTTAGATCGTTCTTTATCTTCTTCTATAAAAAAATAACTGAGATTTGTCTAGATGGTTCTTGTCTGCCTTGTTTTAATATATAAACTATTGTTTGACCTAAAAACAATTGAACCTAATTTAACATTAATTTTTAAGTTATTTTTTCAAATTTAATATTTTTGTATTATTAAAAAATTTAATGTCCATATATTATTTCTATAATTTTTGTAAATATTATGTCCATAATTTTTGTATTTCCTCTTTTCTATTATTTCTTTTTCATAAATCTATTTTTTGGGCATTGTTATTAAATTTAATGTCCATATATTATTTCTATAATTTTTAAAAATTTAATGTTAATAATTTTCATATATTATGTTTTCTCTTTGATATTATTGCTTTAATTTAATTTATGTTAATTTAATGTTTTAATATTATTACTAAAATTAATGTCGATATATTATTTCTATAATTTTGTAAATTTAATATTCATAATTTTTGTATATTATATTTTCTTTTTTATATTATTTATTTAATTTAATTTTTACAAACTTAATATTTAAAATTATTAGTAGATTTAATATCTATATATAATTCTATATATAATAATAATAATAATATATTCGCTCTCATCAATTATAAAAAAAAATATATTCTCTCTATATAAGGTTAAATATAAATACACATGTTGTATTTATGTTAACATTTTTGGATCAATCTAGACCGTTCTTTATGTAGTAGATAAAATGACTGTGATTTATTTAGGGAGTTTATGTACATCATGTTTTATTATATAAATATATTTTGTAAAATTTTTGTGTATTATATTTCATATTTTATATTATTTCTTTAATTTAATTTTCATAAATTTAATATTTATATAGTATTTTTGTGAATTTATATATATATAGAGAGAGAAAAAACATGTTTTCTCTCCTCAATTAAACAAAATAATATATTCTTTCTCTTCAATTTGGTATAAGATATATATTTATATTAATTTTTTAGTTTAATCTGGATTGTTCTTTTATCTTTTGAGATAAAGAATGACTGAGTTTTGTGTAGAGGGTTCATATCTATCTTATTTTATTATATAGACTACTGTATGACTCGTGTCTGAAGACACAGGTGCAAAATGAAATTGAACCTAATTTAATATAATATTTTTTTAATTTAATTACATAAATTTAATGTCCATATATTATTTCTATAATTATTAGTAAATATAATGTCCATAATTTTCGTATTTTCTCTTATATGGTTTATTTTTAATAAATCTAATTTTTTGGTATTATTATTAAATTTAAAATCTATATATTATTTCTATAATTTCTATAAATTTAATGTTAATAACTTTTGTATATTATATTTCATCTTTCATATTATTCCTTTAAATTAATTTTTGTAAACTTATAGTATTATCACAAAATTTAATGTCCTTATATTATTTCTATAAATTTTGTACATTTAATATCCATAATTTTCTTATGTTATATTTTTTTATATTATTTATTTAATTTAATTTCTATAAATTTAATGTTTTAATATTACTATAAGATTTAATGTCCATATATAATTTCTATGGATATCTATCTATCTATCTATCTATCTATCTATCTATCTATCTATCTATCTATCTATATATATATATATAAAAGATATATTCTTTCTCATCAATTAAAAAAAAATATATTCTTTCAATATAAGGTTAAATATAAATACACATGTTATATTTATGTTAACTTTTTTTATTAATTTGAATCGCTCTTTACGTGGGAGATAAAGAACGAATGTAAATTATCTATGGAGTTTATGTACGTTCTGTTTTATTACATATATATATAGATAGATAGAGAGAAAAAAAAAATATTTTCTCTCATCAATTATACGAAAAATATATTCTTTCTTCTAAATTCGGTATAAAATTTATAAGGTTAAAAATAAATACACATTTTACCCTCAATACTTTTACGAAAATGAAATAAAATTAAAGCCAAAGAGGAAAAGTAAAAGTTTTGTTCTAGGGAGAAAAAATGAAAGTTTTGTTCTAGAACTTTAATTTTTTCCGTACTATTACAATTTGTTTTACCTTTTTTCTTTCTTACATTTGTTTTGTGGGTCAAGTTTCTACTTTCTTGCTCTCTTATCTCAATTATAAAGTAAAAGTTTGTAACTCTTTCACACAATTAATACTCTGAAATATATATATATATATATATATATATATATATATATATATATATATATATATATATATATACACACACTTTGGACCACGTGAATTTGTTCCAAAAGTTAATAGGCCAGTACGCTACATTTGTAAGATTTTACATCAAAAGTATTATAAAAGAAGTACCATGTGATTTATTATTAGTAACTTGACTTAAGCATTTTGGGCCATGTGAATGTAGTCCAAAAGTTACTAAATTAGTGGATTGTATGAGGATATTACAAATGGCATAAGAGTCAACCCTGATCAAGAAAAGACACTGTACTTGTATTGATAAAGGAGTAGTGGCTCCGGAGAGGGGTAGAGGTCCCCAAGTAGGTACCCTACATCCGCTTGTGGACTATTCTATGTCCAGTTATGGAGTTGTTATCTACACCACCAAGTAAGGGGACAAACTGAGCTAACATGATGTGGACATCACATTTTCGAGTTTGGGATATTGTAAGATCGTATATTACAAATATCCGAAAAGGTTTAATGATATATAAAGTACTGTGTAAGGTACCAGTAATGAGACTCAAGTATGTTGGGCCACATGGGCTCGACTCAAAAGTTATTAGGCCGAGGGACGGCAATGAAACGTTACAAATGTAAAAATAACAAGAGCGTAACTAAACAATGGGAACGAATTTAGAATGTTAGTGTAACTTTAGGGGCTATCTGAGTAAAAAATAACATGTATAAAGGGTATAAAACGCGATTAAATAAATAAATAAAAGATAATCTATTAATGATGCATTATTCTCTAGCCTTTGGCTTTTTATTTTCATCTAAAAATTAAAATTAAAAAGCCTTTGCCTACTGTAGATGGTGTATAAAAGATGGAGTATGTATGGAGATTGGATGCACATTGAATTGAATACCAAATAAAGTTTAAGTTATAATAATCAAGTATTGTTTGAGATGGCATGCAATGTGTTCGGAAACCCCATCACCAACTCCACAGTACTGGAGGAGCTACCGCAATACAAATGCAACACCATATTGGGGTTGCAAAGACGATGTATCGGTGCTCTGTTTGGTTTACAACACCATTGGAAACACCATCACGTACGTCAAGGACTACGATTGGGACGGCAACATCGCACAAGCCCCTTACTCAGTTGAAATCACAAACGGCCAGTGGGGCGCTTGGTAGCGCGTAAATTACGTTGCTACTTTCATCGTAAGTGTACGAGTTAAGTTTTAGTATAATGGGAAGAGTAAGAGTTGTCGTATCCACAGAGATTGGATTAAACTGTCGGTAAGTACCACAATTGTCATAACCTAACTTTATCTAAGCAATTCAAATTTAGATTTTTGTTTTATAAATAATATACTAAACTAATTAACTAATTAAACTAAAATACTAATTAATCTAATTACACTATTTATACTATATTGAGACGTTTAGAGGAATGGATTATCCAGGGATTAACTTCATTTACTTAAATGTGTTTGGTTTCGTTTAGTTAACAATAACGATATTCGACCTATCCAAAAATCTCAGTATTGTAAACTTATTCACTCCATCTCCTGAGTGTAAAGTGAATGAATATGTGACTTTCCATTAACGCCGAAGTCCCCCTCTAGCGTTTTGTAGAACACATAGTCACATGAGTCTCGCCCCAACATCATGGATTGCACATTTTCTAATGCCTTCCCGGGTCATTAGATCATCGTATTATGTTTAAACCCTAGTTCGAATCCGGGGTTACCTTACCCGAGTGTCAAACCCCGATTTCTCAATATATCTAAACAAGCATATAATGGAAATATAAGAACGGTAAACACAATCGAATAGCGAAGAACAACCGTTAAATAAACACAATTCAAATAAACGACATTTTCATAAATTATGTTAATCTCATAGATAATCCATGTTTAGCCAATGGCCATAACTGTATATACAATGACCAATGAGCTAATTATGCTCAAACAAACTAGCAAGGTTAAGAAATAAAGAAAGAAATAAAGGAACTTAGCCGTGATCCAAAAATCCAACACTAAAACCACTCCGAGAACGTTTCTCCTTCTTCGCTTTATGATCTTCTTCTTCGGGTTTGAATGAGCTCCCAAAAAACTCTCAAAAATATCTTATGTTCTTTCTAATGAGGTGTAATGGCCGAAAAAATGAGAGGATGAGAGGATATGGGAACAAAACTATCTAAACAAAATACTTTACAGGTGCAAGGTTCACCGCTGCAGCGGTGGGTATATCGGCAGTGGTCATCGCTGCAGCGATGATTCATCAGTGGGCACTTTATTGTTTTACCACTGCAGCGGTGGACAGACAAAGTGAAATTGAGCTCTCTGTTGTTTCATCGCTGCAGCGGTGAGTCTCTGTTGTTTCACAGCTACAGCGGTGGACACTTGACATTTTTCATCAGTTTTCCACCATTCTTCCACTACCGTTCAACTGATTAGCTTGATTTTCTATCGTTTTAGTTCATTTTCATCCCAAACTCTTGATTTATACAAAAACAAATAAAATCTAATTAAAACAAATTAAAACACGATAAAAATACTCAAAAACTACCAAATTCGGTTTAGAAATAAATGGATAAATTACCCCTATCAAATACCTCAAAATTTAGAATTTTGCTAGTTCTCGAGCAAAACACCTACACAATACAAGAAACTACAACGACTAATTACGAAATTTAAATCCTAAAAATAAAAAAACACAAACAAACTAAAAACAACAACGTGCAAGTTTTGAATTTCATCTACCCAGCTAAACAGGTTTCCCTCATCGGTCCCCAATTCTATTTAGTTCAAAAATAAAATGCACCATGTGGTGTTCTAGAATTTCGACATTCAATAATAGTAAACGTCATTCTAGATCCTTTTACAGTTTGTATGCAAAAACTCAATTATACAAATATCCACCGATAGGATTGGATTATCCACCAATAAAGTTCAAGACTAAAACCAATAAGGTATAGGAAATCCATATGTCTGATAGGGTTCCATTCTCCACTAATGTGGGCTAAGAAATTGAAAAAGATCAATAAGACTTGGTTCGATTTTTGGAAAATGGCTAAGGGTATATCAAGAATAGAAAACAGGTTAACGTTATTAACTTAACGACACTCGAGGCGCAACGCTTGGCTCAATCATTCTCGTAACCCCATACAGATTAATTCGAAACAACCCTGAACTTATATTTAAGAACGTCGTACTCACTTATCAAATATGCGCTCGCTTTACACTAGGGAGAGGGAGCTAGTGAGTTTACGATACAAAGATTGTCGGATAGGTCAAACACCGTTAACGTAAGTCAAACGAGATCGAACACGTATTTGTAAACCAAGTTAATCCCTAAACAATTCTTTTCCCTAAAACATCTCATATTATTAGTATAGATTAAGTTTAGTTATATTAGTTTAGTTTATATTAATTTTATATACATTTTTATTGCCTAGATAAAGTTAGGTCATAATAAACACGGTACTTGATAATAATCTCAACCAATCCCTGTGAACACGATACCCTTACTCTCCCCATCTAGACTAAAACTTGACCCGTATATTTGCGGTGTAAGTTAGCGACGTAATATTCCGATACCAAGAATTTAGCACCGTTGCCGGGGATTGTGTTGTAGATTATTATTGATATTGTGAGTAAATGACCCGACTTTACTTTAGGCATTTCTTTTGTGTATAATTTTTTGTTTTGTAGTTTTGTATTTATTTCTCTTGCAAGGTACTTGGAGATGTTAGATCGACAAGTATTGATGCAATTCTTTAAACAAGATTTTGAGCCATTTTATAGTGCTTGAGATCGATACAAGGATTTACTACTTCGGTTTCCAAACCATGGGTTCTCGAGGAAATGTCAACTCCTAAATTTCCTCGACGGGCTACAAGCCGCAACCACAAATTGGGTGGAAAGAGAAAATACTAGCACCTCTTTCTACGACCTAACCGCGAATGAAGCCATTTGGTCGTTGAAGGAAATGGCGGCCTATGATAATCATATTTGAAATTATTCACCATGTCACCAAAGCTTGGGGGATAGTTTCAACACTACGGTGCCATGGATTGACATTCTGAATTAAGAGGAGGAGTCTTCCCCTACCTTAGAAGACATGTTTGCTATAGTTATGGGGGAAACTCAAAGATTCTTGAGGGAGACGCATGATCAACTCAACGAGCATGAGGATCATCTTGATTATATCGAGATGATCTGTATTGACATCGAAGCAACCGTAACGTCTTTGCAGACGCAAATCGATCAGCTTATCTGCTTTATTGAATCCAAGACAGAGACGGTGGCACTGAGAGACGAACAAGTCGAATTCTATTATGAAAGCCATCGGGAGAAACCGGAGACAAGCAGGAGGTACTTGGGTGAGATCAATGGAGATTCACATATTTATCGTTGTGAGTTTTCACCGTTTGAATTCCAGTTGGTGACGCCATAGTCGATCCTAGATAAAGTTAGGTTATGATAAACAAGATATTTGATAATAATCTCAACCAATCCCTATGAACATGATAAAGTTGTGTTTACCATTATTCTTTGATATTATGTTTGTTTAGATAATTAGAGAATACAAGGTTTGACACTCGGGAGAGGTAACCCCAGATTCAGATTAGAGTTTAAACACAACACGGCAATCTAACGACCCGGGAGGGCATTAGAAAGTATGCAATCAATGACGTTGGGGCGAGACTCATGTGATTATGTGTTAGAAAAGGCATTCGAGGGGGACTTCGGCGTCAACGCGAAATCACATATTCGCTCGCTTTATACTCGGAAGAGGGAGCGAGCGAGTTTACGATACAGAGATTGTCAAATAGGTCGAACACAATTAACGTAAGTCAAACGAGATCGAATACGTATTTGTAAACCAAGTTAAACCCTAGAAAATTCTTTTCCCTAAAACATCATATATTATTAGTATAGATTAAATTTAGTTATATTAGTTTAATTTATATTAATTTTATATACATTTTTATCACTTAGATAAAGTTAGGTCATGATAAACACGGTACTCGATAATAATCTCAACCAATCCCTGTGAACACGATACCCTTACTCTCCCCATCTAGACTAAAACTTGACTCGTACATTTGCGGTGTAAGTTAGCGACAAAATATTCCGCTACCAAGTTTTTGGCGCTGTTGCGGGGATTGGTTTTTTTATTATTATTGATATTGTGAGTAAATGACCTGATTTTACTTTAGGCATTTCTTTTGTGTATAATTTTTCTTTTGTAGTTTTGTTTTTATTTCTCTTGCAGGGTACTTGGCGATGTTAGATCGACAAGTATTGATACAATTCTTTCAACAAAATTCCAAGTCATTTTATAGTGCTTGGGATCGATATAAGGAATTGCTACTTCAATTTTTGAACCATGGGTTCCCGAGAGAATGTCAACTCCTGAATTTCTTCAACGGGTTACAAGCCGCAATCAGAAATTGGGTGGAAGAAGAAAATGCAAGCACCTCTTTCTACGACCTAATCGCGGATGAAACCATCTGGTCGTTGGAAGACATGGCGGCCTTTGATTTTCATAGTTTCAACACTACGATGCCATGGATTGACACTTCAGACCACGATGAGGATTCTTTCCCCAATCTGGAAGAAATATTCTCTACTGTCATGGGGGAGACTCATAGAGTCTTGAGGGAAACAAATGGCAGGATCAACAAGCACGAGGATTATTTTGATTATATCAAAACAGTCTGCACCGACATCGATGCGACCGTAACATCTTTACAGACGCAAATCAGTCAACTCATCTGCTTAATTGAGGTCGAGTCAGACGTGGTGACACTAAGAAATACAGAAGCCACATTTATCGAAAGCCACCACGAGGAAGAGGAACCGGAAACGAGCAAGAGAAGCTTGGGAGAATTTATTGATGAAGCTGAAGAAGAGAGAACCCAAGTATGGAGTGATGATAAAAATTCACATATTAATCGTTGTGAATTTTTACCGTTTGAATTCCAGCTCGTGATGCCGTAGTCGATCCAAGACGATCACATCTACAAGGATTCGATGTCTCACTTGTCCTTCGCCGCCATTAGCAACGTCCTTTCATGCCCACCAAGTACATGAGATGGTGGAGAATTTGTTGAAAGCTTGAGCCGATTAGAGCCTTATCTAGCCAGTCTTGAGGGCGTATTAAACCAAGACCCATACCTTGTGTTATTTGACACGTACTACAGGTGGAAGCCGCTCTTTGACGAGCACTTCGGCGTGTCGACTTGATCGGAGGTGAGATTCTCTTGCCTCCCAAGTACCTGTTTTAAATCCCCGTCTTCATTATCATGCTATATACTGTCATTCGGATCGCTGATGGGTCATTTTGGGCATTGCATGTGTTAAGTTGGTGGTGATGTGTAGTATGTTTAGTATGTTTTAGTTGTAGTTTATGTTTTACTGTTTTATCGTGTGCATGTTTGTTTAGGGTAGTTATTGTCATGTGCTGAGTTTTGACTTCATCTGGGCCATTACCCGATGATGAGTTTGTCCCCTAATTGTTTATTAAGGTCGAACATGAAGCTCATTCATGTGTGTTTTGTGTGCTTAACATATCATTTTAGTAAAAGTTATTATAGATCCTAAATGCACGAGCACGTAAACTCAATATAGCACTGTCTAATTGATTTGTCCATCGCCCAAATTCATGACAATAGGGATTTTAGAACTTGATTTGGGGGAAATTTGAGGTGAAATCCTAGGCGAGATTGTTCAGGAGATATGATTTAGGCATTCGTTTTTATCGCTTGAGCCTTTTAAACTTACCTTGATATATCATTATCCCTCATTACCCTGTCGAAACTTAATAGCCATTTCAATCTGAATACACTTAACTAATACCATAGCCGATTGAACCTTTTCCAAACCTATATCGCTAAACCGAATGTATAATGTGAGTGAATCAAGTTAGCATTCGTTATGCTACTTGATGTGAGCAGTTGGGTTTTGGGCGAGCTATTAATTAGTTCGGTATTTGAGTACTCACTTGTCATTTTTCGTTCATATTTCACACACCCCTTAAATTGTAAAAATCAAATAAGTTTGGGGGTGTGTTTGTTTGGAAAAAAAAAACTTTATTTCTTTTTGACAAGTGAGTACGTCAGCCTTAATTGTATTGTTTAGGGTTGTTTCAAAATTATCTATGGGGGTTCGAGTGTGAGTGTGCCAAGCGATGTGCCTTGGGTAATGTTAAGTTAACAGCGTTAACCTATTTTCTCTTCCAATTTACCCTTGGCCATTTTCCAAAATCGAACCAAGTCCTAATGATCATTTTGAACCTCCAAGCCTACATTATTGGAGAATAGAACCTGGGTCAGGCTTATGGATTCCCTATACGTAAAAGGTTTAAGTCATTAACTTTATTGAAGGATAATCTCATCTAAGCAATGGATAATTGTATATTTGAATTTAATCACACACACTTTAACAGGATCTAGAATGACGCTTACTGTTTTTTAACGTTGAAATTCTAGAACACCACAAGGTGTGATTTATGCTTGAACTTGATAAGATTGGGGGTTGATGAGGGAAAATCGTTTGGCCGATAGATGATAATCTAAACTTGCACATTTTTGTTTGTGTTTTTAGTTATTATTTGGTAATTAGTTGTTATATTTTCTAATATTGTGTGGATATTTTGCTCGAGGACTAGCAAAATTATGAGTTTGGGTTTATTTGATAGGTGTAAATTACTTATTTATTTCCAAACCGAACATTATTAGTTTTCGAGTATGTTATTACATTTTAATACGTTTTTATGTATTTTTGTATAAATCAGGTGTTTAAGATGAAAGTTCATGAAAACGGAACAATAACGATGAAATCGGATCAAGAACGGTAGAAGAACGATGGGCTGTTGTTCAAAATATTGCCTCCGTGCTTGTTTTCCCACCGTTCTTGATCTGATTTCATCGTTATTGATCTGTTTTCATGCATTTTCACCTCAAACACCTGATTTATACAAAAACATATAAAAACGCATTAAAACATAATAACATACTCGAAAACTAATAATGTTCGGTTTGGAAATAGATAGGTAATGTACACCTATCAGACACGTACCTGAGTGACGAGAGAAGCTCGCCTCCGAATCAAGTTGGCAATGACGTATCTAATTTATTTTTGATTTGGGTTACCTCCCAAGAAGCGCTTAGTTTATTGTCCTCTGCCTGACACATAGAAGGGCTCATCAAAGAGCGGCTTCCGCCCGTAGTATGTGTCATACAACACCACATACGGGTCTTGATTCAAAACACCCTCCCGACTGGCGAGATTTAGCATGAATCGACTCGATCTTTTAATTTGACTCAACTCTATTTCTTGTGCTTGGGAAGCATGAATGTACTGAGCTGGAAACAAGGTAGGATAGGTGAGCTACATTGGATCCTCATAGATATGATCGTCTTGGATCGGGGGTGGCCTCACCAATTGGATTTCAAATGGTGAAAAATCACAACTGTTAACATGTAATTCTTCATCGCCAATCCACACTCGGGTTTTCTCCTCATTAGCAAGATCGTCTTGGATCGGGGGTGGCCTCACCATTGCCACCGTTTTTTACTCGACCTCAATAAAGCAGATAAGCTGACCGATTTGCCTCTTAAGAGATGCTACGGTTGCATCGATTTCGGCGTAGACCATCTCAATATTGTCAAGACGATCCTCGTGCTCATTAAGTCGGTCATTCGTTTCCCTCCAAAACACCTGGCTCTCTCCCATGAATTAAGCGAACATTTCTTTGGAGGAAGAAGGCTCAACATATTGATCTGGGGTGTCAATCCATGGCTCCGAAATGGTAAAACTATCTCCCAAGCTTTGGTAGCTTGGTGAATAATTCCAATAATGAAAATCGAACTCGACCATATCTTCCAACAACCAATAGGCTTCATCCGTGGTTAGTTGGTCGAAAGAAGTGGTACCGTTTCCTCTTTCCACCCATGTTCTGGTTGCGGCTAATAGCCCGTCAAGGAAGTTCAGTAGTTGACACTTCCTCGAAAAACGATGATTCGAAAACCGGAACAACAACTCCTTGTATCGATCCCAAGCACAATAAAATGGCTCAAAATCTCGTTAAAAGAAATGAAAAAGCACTTGTTGATCTAACATTGTCAAGTACCCTATAGGAAAAATAAACTACAAACAAAATAGATGCCTAAATTAAAATCAAGTTATTTAGTCACAATATCAACAATAATCTAAAAACCAATCCCTAGCAAAGGTGCCAAAAACTTGGTAGCGCGTAAATTACGTCGCTTCTTTCACCGCAAGTGTACGAGTTATGTTTTAGTATAATGGGAAGAGTAAGGGTTGTCGTATCCACAGAGATTGGATTAAACAGTCGTCAAGTGTCGCAATTGTCATAACCTAACTTTATCTAGGCGATTCAAATTTAGATTTTTGTTTTATAAATAATATACTAAACTAATTAACTAATTAAACTAAAATACTAATTAGTCTAATTACACTATTTATACTATAATGAGATATTTAGGGGAATGGATTATCTAGGGATTAAGTTAATTTACTTAAATGTATTTGGTTTCGTTTAGTTAACAATAATGGTATTCGACTTATCCGAAAATCTCAGTATCGTAAACTTATTCACTCCCTCTCCCGAATATAAAGTAAATGAATATATGACTTCGCGTTAACGCCGAAGTCCCCCTCTAGTGTTTTGTAGAACACATAGTCACATGAGTCTCGCCCCAACATCATGGATTACACACTTTCTAATGCCCTCCCGGCTCATTAGATCGTCGCGTTGTGTTTCTAGTCCGAATCCAGGGTTACCTCTCCCAAGTGTCAAACCCTAATTGCTCAATATATCTAAACAAGCATATAATATAAATACAAAAACATTAAACACAATCAAATAGTGAATAACAACCGTTAAAGAAACACAATTCAAACAAACGACATTTTCTTAAATTATGTTAATCCCATAGATAATCCTTGTTTAGCCAATAGCCATAACCGTATATACAACGACAAACAAGCTAAACATGTTCAAACAAACTACCAAAGTTAAGAAATAAAGAAATAAACGAAGGAACTTAGTCATTATCCGAAGATCTGATGCTAAAACCAATCCGAGAGCATTTCTCCTTCTTCGCTTTATGATATTTTTCTTCGGGTTTGAAAGAGCTCCCCAAAAACTCTCAAAAATATCCTATGTTCTTTCTAATGAGGTCTAATGGCCGAAAAAAATGAGAGGAAGAGAGGATATGGGAACAAAAATATCTAAAAAAACACTTTATAGGTATAGGGTTCACCGCTGCAGTGGTAGGTATGTCGGTAGTGGTCACCGCTGCAGCAGTGGCTTGATCGCTACAGCGGTGGTTCATCAGTGGGAACTCTATTGTTTCACCGCTGTAGAGGTGGACACTTGGCATTTTTCATCATTTTTCCACCATTCTTCCACCGCCGTTCCACCGATTAACTTGATTTTCAACCGTTTTAGCTTATTTTCATCCCAACACCTGATTTATACAAAAGCAAATAAAAGAAAATTAAAACACGATAAAAATACTTAAAAACTACCAAATTCGGTTTGGAAATAAATGGATAAATTACCCCTATCAGCGCTATTCTCCACAGACACCGTGGAGGTGGGTCAGATAGAGGTGTCATCTATCGTGTTAAGGGCAAAAATTCTGACAATGAGTCTGATTGGTTGATCTCCTGGTTTAACCCATCCAATGGTAAAAACAAGGTATGTTTATATTTATTTTTGGACTCTCTAAAAAATAACTTTCTAAGGACTATTAAAATTAAACTTGTTTAAAGTATCAACACATTTATCATTCCAATATTACCTCTACTTTATATATACAAATTCTACTTAATTTTTAGAATTCCACTTAATTTTTACAAAATCAACTAAAATTTTATTTTTAACAAAAAAATTAATTAATTTTATTTTTTTATTGAAAATATACATTTTTTTTTAAATATCATAAATACACTTATGTACGTTTCACTTAATTTTTTTTAATATCCACTGAAATTTATTTTTCAATAGAAATTTTACTTAATTATATCTTTTATTCAGAATTTTTTTTAAATACCTTAAATACCCCGAAAAATCACTTACATAAATCCATTTAAGAATTAAGTGGAATCCAATAAACAAATCAAGTAGAAATCCACTAAAAAAATCAAAGAATTCCACTAACAATTAGAAAATTCAAAAAATTAGTTTTTGCACCGAAGCATTCAAAAATTGAATCATCATCAAATAAGACATCCCATTATTAAAATCTCATGAATAAATCCACTGAATTCAAAAATAAAAAAAATCAGAAAATAAAAAATTCTACTGAATATTAATCTTCAATTACAATCATTTACATAAATCTACTTAAACGCTAGGTGAAAATCCACTAAAAGAATTAAGTAGAAATCTATTTAAAATCATAAAACCTTGAAAATGAGCCAATTCAAGAATTCAGAAATGACAACCAGATGAATAGAAATAAATCAAGATGCGAAAATCAGACGACGATTGAAGTAAATCATCGAGATTCAAGAAATCACTCACAAAATCGCAACAAATCAAACACATCACAAAACACATTATAAAATTAAAATTAGTCAGAGAATTGAAATTAAAAAGAGGAATAATCAACTATCGTGCTTAGTAGGTCATCTCCGTCGGTCGTCGCACTTCGTGATTCCCTTTTGCTCGTTCATCATCGTCTCGTTCAGTTTGTCGTACTTAGTACTATTGATCCTCTAGCGGTTCTTTATCCTCCGTTGGTACCATTTGTTTGTAATTTTTTTCTATGCTTCACATTTGCTAGATCTGGCCAGATCTAGCAGCGGTGATGAATGGCTTTGAAGATCCATACACCATCGATTAGGCGATGGCGATGGTTGGAGATACGATGACGACCAGACGACGAACGCCATTGAAGACCAAGCGACAAACGACGATTAAAAAGACGACGAAGAATGGAGATGAAATAGACAATTACGATGGCAATGAGGAGGCGGAGACAAACGGAGATGAAGGGAAGTGGCAGCTAAATCTTGAGAAAGAAGATAAAGGGATGGAAAGAAGAGAATGAGGAAAAAAAGTTGAAGAAGAGTTTTAAGTGTTAGGGTAATATTGTCATTAAAATTAATAATAGAAGTCTGTGCAGATTTTTTTTTTCAAAAATGGAGTTTTGAACAATGTTTTAGGGGTGTACATGTGAAAAATTGTTTTTAAAAAAAATAGGAATTTTGGGAGAAAATTCATTTATTTTTTATATCATATACAAATATTTATCCTTTTGGTCTAAATAGTGGCATACGCATGCACACAAATAATATGTATGAGTATGCGTGTAGGTGCATATTGAGGTGAGGAATGTTGGCCACTTCGATGATGACAACATTTGGAATTATGTGAACGGTTATTTGCAAGATAACGACCGTTCATATATCGATAATGCAAGGAATGCAAAGTAATCGCGTCTATTAGCCAGGCCAACTCCTCCGTATTAGAGGCAATAATATCTATGGACTTCTGCGTTAATTATTGATCCTATCAAAAAAAAGATGCATATATGTTCATGCTATAGCAAGTACATACATACATATACATATATATACATACACACACACACACACACAGACACACACACACACACACATATATATATATAAATGTGTTTGAGCGTATACTTGTAATAAGGGATCGATCAAATGATTTGATCGTATCTATGTTTGCTTTTGGTTTAATTGTACTTGTTTGTTTTCTCTTGTATAAACCCCATGTGTGGTGGTGTCCTAAATAAAGTTTGTTCTTTTTTGTTTTTGGTATGCAATAATACCCATATTCAAAGTGCCATAAAAAAAATAAAGGTTAATATATAGTAGTCGTTGGCTTAACAAAAGGATATATATACACCATTGTATGCCTGTATTTTTCATTGCCCTCCGCAACTTACACTTGTCTTAACAATACCAAATATATTTTCTTGCGACAAAACACTGCATATCCCCTGTAGCACTCAAGACCCCAAATAAGTAAATATAATACACACGAATTAAGGATTATGCATCCCGACTCATTAGATTAAGGTACAAAACTTACCCTAATACATAATCACCAATTATGGGCTCAACTAGAAATTGGAGTCTATGTGAAAGATCCTTTTACACCCTACTAAAGTCAATTTTGGCCCACCAATCCATGGATCACCACTTGAAAAAATTCAAGTTTGGTCCTGAACGAAACATAACCACCTAATATCGAAAATGAATCGCTGGAAAACCAAACAAGCTACACTTAATACACCCAATTGGAAAGTGACTTCTTATTTCCATCTTCTTAGGGATTGAGATAAGTTTTTTTTTCCCCGAATCAATACATTTAACTGGAGAAAAAGTCTCATTGATCTCATCTAGCAGAAAAGGGACATCATCTCCTGCCTGAGACTGTGCTTAAAGGAGTTTTCTTGCACCAAACAAAGTAGGGATGGAGTGGGAGTTTAGAGAGAGCAACTCTATTGGGAATCATGCTAACATTTCAAAATTGCAGTGTCATTTCTGGATCTTTTGACGCTAACTTCCGCCAAACCTCACCAGCTAGGTCTTCTTATCCGGCGATCGGCAAGCTTCGCCGTTAGTATGTTAACTACAAGGATCTTGAAGGGAGTAAAGTTAGAGAGAGATACTTTGACTAGGGAGTTGTGTTATTTTTCAAAAAACCATCCATTTTTCTATATCTGGCTATATTTCCATTGTCCCACTACTGTTTTATAGTTGCACGAAATGGGGGTGGGAGGGAGGATTCGTTGAGATCTAAGAGGTTTACATATTTGGAATGTTAAAGAAACATGCAACCTTTTTTTAGCCAAGTATATGATGTATCAATAAGTTTAACAATTTTTATTTGAAATAATACACTTTTATAATACAATATTTTTTAAAAGTCTTATTTCATATTTTATTATATTTAAAAATAAATTCTCGACTAAATTATTTTGAGGTTTAGTTGTGATGGGAGGGTGGTGGGAGTGACGTTCTAACATTATAGGCATGAGTACAGGTGCGAGATTCTTAGTAAGAAGCATGTAATCATGAGTCTGACACGGGAGCATGGCCACGTTGCAAAGAAAGAACTTGTTGGTTTAGCCTCATTACCTCACATAGCTCATCTGATCTCCTAAGCAATGCCTCAATGAAATTATGTAGCTCTGACTATAAAAGACAAGAAAACCTTTCTTCTTCTCTCCTAACTATCATGATTAGACACTGTCCCAAATATGTCTAATCTACTCATACTCGCAAATATAAAAAATTCATGAGTTTTTTCCCATAGGAGCTTCTACCACCTCAAATCAATTATACTCAATTAATGTCCTGAATACTACGATAGAATTATGTGAGAAATAAATTAGATTTACTCAATTAAAGCACAAATAATATTTAATCAGATTTCGTAGGCAAAAATTGTTTCTTAAGATATACAAGATTTTCAAACAGGAAAATGATTTTTCTAAAACAAATGTTCCAAGTAATCAGTTAGATAATCTAAGAAAAGCACTTAAATCAACTTGGAAAAATCTCACTTGGATTTCTCGAAAACAGATAAGATACCTCAATGAAGAACAAAATCGGTGATGAAAACTTTTATGTGCTTGGATAAAGAACTTCTTTCAAAATAACTCTCTTAGAAATACTTCAGCAAAATCACACTCTCTTTAAAGCAAAAGTTGATTTAAACTCTTTGTTCTTTATCTATTAAAGTCAAAAACGCAGGTCTCCTTATATAGAATTCAAACTATGTCTATAACGACTAGTTTTCAAAAGATAAGACCTAAAATGACACGATAAAACCCCATATATAATGTACTATCAAAAAATATATATTCATTTAAAAATACTCTTAGAAAAGCTTGATTTGGTCCCCAAAACTTTTTAGATTCAAAACTCTTAAATAGAAAAAGTAGTTTTACTAAATCATTTCAAAGACTTAATTAATATATGGACCAATTTAATAGGATCTTAATGATATATAATATATAATAACAATATACTCAAATACCCAAAAAATCTCATTTTTCAATGTTCAAAACCATAGAATTTGGGTAAAAGATCATGAAAACCAAAATAATCAAGTTGACTGAGTCTCCCACCATTTGTTTGACTGACGATTCTGTCAGTTGACTAAACCCTTGGGTTAGTCGACCAACCATAATGGAAATCAACCGATGCTTTCTGTTGGTTGACCGAATTGATGAGTAACTTCATCCCACATATTCTTTCAAGCAACTGTTTCTGTTAGTTGACCAATCCTTTTCGTCAGTTGACCGAATTTACTAGAAACTTTTTATTTCATGTGTTAAAAACTTTTTTTTAATTCAAATTTTTATGAAAACAATTTTCATGATTTTAAAACTTTATAAAAATCATTTAGGATCTTGAATTTATCACTTCTAACAATAACACATATAAGATTACTCATTTTAAAGTGATGTGCGTGATCCTAATTCGGGTTGTATTAAGAGATAAGAGTGATGAGTTGTTTTCACCTAAGAATACAAAAAATCTTCAATGCTCCAAAAACCTTCAATGTCTTCACTTTGCACCCATCTTGAATCTCTTCATTAAATCTTTGTTTTGTAAATCTTCTTCGATTAACCTTTTTCGATTCATTCTTTTTCTCATTTAAACACATGGAACTTCTAATCTGAAATCACTCAATAAACTCATTAGTTCCATAAAACATTAATGTTCAATTGTCCATCAAAACATTAAGTTCAACAATCTCCCATTTTTTTTTATGATGCCAATGAACTTTGATGTTTTCTCAATAAAGACTGTAACCTTGCTCCCCCTAAATATGAGGATGAGTTTTTAACACATTTATGAGCCATTATAAGAAAAGAAACATTTTTCAAAAGATATTCAATAAAATTATAACATGTTATTTCTCTCCCTATGTAATCAATAATTATTAATTTATGTTAGGAGAACACAAAACACATATAAAGAACACATTGAAAAACGTCATAAAACTTCTCCACTTTTTTCATTACAAAAAATGGAGATGAAGGATCAAAACATCTATGCATAGCCATTCCCAAACCTTGAATAATTTTTAAAAATTTATCTTTAAAGCACCAATTCTTTCCCTATTACTATATAACTTTTGTGAAAATCTTTTAAAAAAACTCCTTGAATGATCAAAACATTAGAATGTCAGATTCAAAGATCTCTTGTAGATAGATAAAAATGTAGTACTCAAAATATTTCAATAGTGCATAAAATCGTATAGTTTCAAATAGCTCAATATTTTTTACGATACCTTTTATAACTCCCCTTTAGATAGAATCAAAATCATATAATCGTCAATGCACTTGAACATAGAGTATATCTCACTAATAATATATATCATTTATGAACCCATGGACATAAATCTTTTGCACACTTTAAGCATGGATAATTTCATATTAAAGATATTATCTCATTAAATTTCAGCTACCTTCCAAACTAATAATTGTTGGCCTAGTGAGCTACTCAAGAGGGGGGGGGGGGGGATGAATTGGGTAGTGATAAAAATTTAAACAATTAAAACTTTCAATACTTAATTTATCAAATAATCAATTTATCCTAAATCAATTATTATCTTCGTTATGCAGCGGATAAGTGTTTAATTCTAGGTGCACACCCAAACAAAATATAAAGAAAATAAATAATGCAACACACCAAGATATATCCTGGTTCAGCAAGCTAGCCTTACCTAATTCAGTCCCCCGAGCTCCATGAAAATTCGCAAACCTCTAAACCCCTGATTCCTTTAAGATAGGAACCAAACCCTTACAACGATTCTTTTTCCCAAGCTCAGAATCAATCTTTACAATTATATTTTCCCAGGTTAAGGAAGAATCTTATATTTTTTAGGCTAAAGACTAACCTAATTCTATTACAGAAAGAATTACAACCTAATCTTTTTAACGGGCTAAAGATCATACCTCACCACACTCACAAGTATCATTTTCCTAAGTAAGGATTGAACATTTACAATTCACTCAAAAATAATTCAATTTTAGAAAAAATCGAAACCTAATTCTTTTCAAGGGAAAAGAATAACCTAACTTTTTTATACCTTAGGCAAGATCATACCTCAACTTTTTTCTCGAAATAGATTAAAACCCTAACTACCCTAACTAAACACCAGCCCAACTATGTCTAATCTACTCAAACTCACAAATACAAAAAAATTATGAGTTTCATCCCACTCAGAACTTCTATCACCTCAAAACAATTATACTCAATTAATGTCCCGAAATTTACGACGTGATATAATTAAAGTAAGGCAAATTAATATCTGATTATAAATAAGTGTGGGTAACACAAAATTTAGCACGTAATTAGATAATATCACAAAATCATTTTAAAAAGATTTTTATGCTCTTAAGTTTGAAAACGAATTTTCAACAATTTTAAATCCAAACAATCAACAATGATATGAAATCAAAATTAAGAACAGTAACTTAGAACAATCTCACTAGGAAATCACCGACGAATGAAAATAAGATTGCAAAACAGCACAGATCGGTGACGTCAATTCAACAACGCTTTAGCTTAAGAACTTTAATCACAAACTTCTCGAATAATCTCAGTAGTATGATAACTCTTAGAAAAGCTTAGGAACTAATAGTTCTTGATATTTTTTATCTCATTTTCGCAGGTCTATATATAAGGATTTAGATGAGGCCTTCCAACGGCTAGTTTTCAAAAGATATATTTTTAAAAGGCACTTATAGACCCCATATATCATATCCATTCAATTTTGGTGTATTTCATTTAAAAATAACTTTTAAATCTCTCAATTAAGTCCATGGAATATTTCTAGAATATCGATCACAAAGATAAGAAGTATTTAATTGCTAAAATTGAAAGAATATTTAATTATATGAACCAAATCAATAGGGATATCAAAATATATATACCATATCTTTAGAAATGTTAAACCCTCGAAATACTCAATTGGAATTGTAAAAAACGGCTAGTAACGACTAGTTTTTTTTCTGAAATCCCAAAATCATCAAAATCTCAACCGAACCCTGGCCAGTCGGTTGACCAATTAATTCAAAGTGTAAGCCAGGCCAAAACCAAATATCAGTCGGTTGACCGATTGCTCTCCGATCGATTGACCGATTGGTTCAAGTTATTTTTCAACCCAAACCAAGCCACAGTCAGTTGATCGATTATCCCATAATCGGTTGACCGATCATTTTAAAGACTTTTCACTGCCATTTCCCTATGCCCATCGGTTGATCGATTCCTTCATGATCGGTTGACCGATCGATGTATAATGCTCCAAATTTTCTCCGAAACCTCACTATTTCAATCAGTTGACCAATCCTCCTTGGATTAGTTGACCGATTGATGCTACTTGGTCACTTTTTTCACTTATTTTTGCTTCAAAACTCAACATTTGAACCCGTTAACCGATTATTGTTCTCGTTTAACTAAATTGACTCTAAAATTCATTTTTAAACATTATTCTCACTTAAATCAATTTTTATTTTTCAATTTCACATAGGAGAAATTATTTGAACACTAATTAGATCCTAAATTTCATCAAATTAAACACACAAAAATATAATTCATTTAATAATGTTGTATGTGATCCTAGTTCTGGTTGTATTAAGAGTATAAGAGTACTTGAGTTGTTTTCACCTAATTTCTTCAAGATCTTCAATACTTTTCATTGTTCATCTTTACACCCTTGATAATTTCTTCATGATTCAATCAATAATTGGAACTCTTTTTCTGAAACACTCAACAAACACATTAGTTCCACAAAAAATATCAACCTTTTAATTGTCCATCAAAACCTCAAGATCAACAATAATCATTTTAAAACAGGAGACATTAGATGTACGACAGACACTTAATGCCTATAAAGATATCCATGTATAACAGTATCAACAGATTGATATGCCATATATATTCAGATGACCATACAAATGGTATAAAAAATAGATTAACATAATTTCATAAAGTAATACCAATCATGTAAGCTTAAATCCATATGATATGTCATCAATAAGATCAGACTAAATATTGATTTTATCAAATATTTATTAATAACATATGATGTGAGAAATATAATAATCATCACATGACTCAGTTTTATCCAATAAAATAGTATTAGTTAACACTAGAATTCCATATAAGCATATAATCATAGCATGATGTTCATAAAGATATGAGTCAATTTCTGTGAATAAGATTTTTCAACGATAATTTCATATCACATAAATTTTACATATAATCATACAAGAATGAGATTGTTTTACCACCGAGTTGAATGAAGATTCAACTCTAATAAAATATCTCTTTAAATCAATCTCATTCTTATTTTTGACTTATACTTCGAGTTTCGATATTAATATTTATTTCTATGTCGATTATCTTATAACCTGAAACTCTTTGAAACATACTTGTAAGAAAATCATTAGTAGAGATCAAGTAAATATATATATCATTTATCCTCAAAATCATGTATGATCTCTAATCAAGTACGAGATTGATTTAAAGAGATATTTATTTGTCCGTGGATTATCTTATAACCTGAAACTCTTTAAAACATACTTGCAAGAAAATCATTAGTAGAGATCAAATATATATATATATATATATATATATATATATATATCAATTATCCTCAAAATGATGTACGATCTCTAATCAATTCCAAGCAATTTTGGTCATATACAATGATATGTGATACTGGTTCTATGAAAGGATTGACGAAGGATATTATGGTAAAAATTTCAGCTTATTTGATATACAATTTATAGATATATCAAATTGATAGAATAAATAAAATTAAGCGAAGCTGAGATCCCCACATATGATATACATGATGCTAGTAAACACATTCATCAAATCAAGGACTTATAAATGCATCATATGAGAAGATAAAAGATGATTAACCATTTGAAAGATCTCAATGTTCAATGTAGGCAAAGATGTCAATTAAATCATACCAACTATTCGTGAAAATAATATATAACATGGATATACAGAACAAATAAATTTTACTAATATGCATATACAATGACGAACAAATCATGAGATAGTATCAAGACAATGTAATTACTCATGTAATACATAGATACTCTCGAAATCGTTTATCATGAAGGATAAGAGTAACTATTGTAAAATTTATACTAGTGAGAATATGATGATCGATTTTGTTTAACATAACATGTTTTACAAAAAAAAACCTAAAGTGGATAAGGGCCATCAATCATAAAATTGAGTACATGAAAAACACTAGATCATATAAAAAAAACATGTTAATACACTTTAAATAAATGTGATTCTTAGAATTACCATGCAATGTTTCTAAGAAAAAAAATGAACACATAATCTAGCACATGTCTTAGAAACCATTACCGACTTACCTAATTGGCAAGCTGGACACCTACCTCTTTAACAAATTTAATGAATTTAAATTAAGAATGATTAGGTGTACCTCTAACTCCCTTGAGGATGACTTTGTTTGTTACTTTAGTGTAATTATCAACACCATTCCTGTTATCCTTTGAAATATTTGTTTGAGTTGGTTTGTCATTCCTAGCGGTAACCTGTTGATTTATCTCAACAAAATCTTTGTTCATCTTGAACACTTCAAGTTTACTAGTCTTGTTAAGATCAATAACTTTCTTTTTGTCTTTTTTTTGACACATCTGGTTGGTCAGTCTTGTTACGGTGCACAATAACTCTATAAACCAATTTCTATTGATTTTGAGACTGCTATTCCTATAATAAACATCATTTTTACTTGAAAAATTGCCCCCATGGCTTTTTGACGTCATCCATTTTACGCCTTTGTCTATTGTTCCTTTTCATCCTCTTTGATCCAGCAAACATTGCATCTTTCCTTTGCAAATGTTCTTATTCATTCTCCTTGGCCCAACAAATCTGTTATTCATACTTGTAAGAATATTTTCTTTTCTAGGTATCTATTTATTTCTGGATTCAACTGTGTAATCATACAATAGGTAACACCATTTTTCAAGATAGCCAAATTTTCCACAATAGTGACATCTAAAATTATTAGCATGTTTCTTAGGATAATCAACTTTCCTTGTAGGGGCACGATATTGATACAGATATTGAGGAGCTACTTTAGGGACTACTGATTTTTCAAGAACTTTACCTTTCTCAGTACCTTAGAATTTTTCCACTGCCTCATTAAGCTCTTTTTTTATTCTTTTCAAGTGACCGTTCTAATGAACTGACATTCGCATTTAAAACCAAAATTCTTCTTGTGCTTAAATTCAAGATCATTCTTAAGAATTTGACAATCATTTTTAACAAAATGAATTTTTAAACGAGTTCTATCAAGTTCGCATATTGCATTTTCCAATTCAATATTTAAAGTCTCGTTTAAAGTTTCAATATTCTTCATTTTAAAATCACCGTGCTAAAAATTCAAAAATATTAATTTTCAAAAATGCATTTTCTTCTTCAAAAGAGTAATATTTTAAGAAGTTTACCAATTTCAGATGGAGTATTTAAAAATTCAGTAGTTTCAAAATATTTGTCTAAATTCTTCTTTTTAAAGATTTAGTAGTACTAAATTTTTTATTTTCGAGAATAAATTTTTTTTGCCCAAATTTCAAATTTTATTTACTAAAAGCATATGTAAGAGCAATCAATGTCTCAATAGCCTTATCAGTTGCTTCATTATCACTATCTTTATCATTCTAACTGAAAAATCCTTGATTATTTGAACAAGCAGAAGATTCACTCAAAACATTATGGCAAGTAAGAGGTTCACATACATCATTAGTACAAACAGGAGACTCACATAAAATATTAAGGTATACAGAAGGTTCACACACAACATTATTCTCAGTGTACTCCAAGTGATCGTATTTAGCTAGGATGTTAAGTCAATCGAGTTAAAACCAGCTCTAATATCAATTGTTCATTCACAGATCTACCCAAGAGGGGGTAAGTTGGGTTGTTATAAAATTTTAAACAATTAATTCTCAAACACACAGTTATCAATTTTCGTAATTGATTATTATCTTGTAATACAACGGAAATATTTCTAACTAAGTGCACAACCAAACAACAAAAATATAAAAAGCCACACAAAATGATTTATTCTAATTCGGTAAGTTACTCTTACCTACGTCTAGTCCCCCAAGCTCCACAGGTCTTTCACAATCAATTAATCCCCTGATTCTTTTCTCATGTAGGAATCAAATTCTTACAATCATTTTCATAGGTTCAGCATCAACCTAATTCTTTTCGCAGGCTTAGAATAAAACTTTTACACTTTTACACCATCAGGAAGAGCCTTATCTTTTTTTAGGCTAAAAACTAACCTAATTCTATCACATGAAGAATCAAAACCTAATCCTTTTCATAGGCTAAAGATCAAGCCTAAGCCTTCTCACAGGCTAAAGATCAAACCCTAACTACCCTAATTAGACACCGTCACAAATATGTCTAATCCACTCACACTCTCAAATGCAAAAAAAATCACGAGTTTCTTCCGACAGGAGCTTCTACCATCTCAAAACAATTATATTCAAATAATGTCCCGAATACTACGTGATAGAATTATATGAGAAATAAATCTGATTTACTCAATTAAAACACATAACATTTAATCAAATTTTGTAGACAAAAATTGTTTATTAAGATATACAAGATAAGTAATCAATTAGATAATATAAGAAAATCACTTAAATTAAGTTGGAAAGATCTCACTGGGATTTTTTTAAAACAGATAAGCTAGCTTACTGAAGAACAAAACTTGTGATGAAAACTTTTTCGTGCTTAGATCAAGAACTTCTTTCAAAATAACTCTCTTAGAAGTACTTCAACAAAATCTCAATCTCTTTAAATCAAAAGCTTATTTAAACACTTTGTTGTTTATTGATTAACGATGAAAACGCAAGTCTCCTTGTATAGAATTCAAACTATGTCTATAACGGCTAGTTTTCAAAAGATAAGATCTAAAATGGCACTCTAAGACCCCATATATAATATACTATCAAAATAAATAGATTCATTTAAAAATACTCTTAGAATATCTTGATTTGGTCCCCAAAATTTTTTAGATTTGGAATTCTTAAATATGGGAAGTAGTTTTACTAATTCAATCAAAGAATTAATGAATATATGGACCAATTTAATAAGATCTTAATAATATATGATATATAATAACAATATACTCAAATCCCCAAAAAAATCTCATTTTTCAACGTTCAAAACCATAAGATTTGGGTAAAAGATCACGAAAACCAAAACAGACAAGTTGATTGAGTCTCTCACCGCTGGTTGATTGACGATTCTGTTGGTTGACCGACCCCCCTAGGTTAGTTGACTGACCATAATGGAAGTCAACCAATGCTTCCCGTCGGTTGATCGAATTGACTAATAGCTTCCTCTCACATATTCTTTTAAGCTACTGTTTTTGTTAGTCAACTGTCCATTTTCATCGGTTGACCAATATTTTCAGAAACTTCTTATTTCATGTGTTAAAAACTTTTTCTTAATTCAACTCTTTATATAAAAGATTTATATGATTTTAACACTTTATAAAAATCATTTAGGTTCTTGAATTTATCACTTCTGACAATGACACACATAAGATTACTCATTTTAAAGTATTATATATGATTCTAATTCAGGTTACATTAAGAGCATAAGAGTGATGAGTTGTTTACCTAAGAATATAAAAAATCTTCAATACTCCAAAAATCTTCAATGTCTTCACTTTGCACCCATCTTGAATCACTTCATAAAATCTTTGTCTTGTAAATCTTCAACGATTAACATTTTTTTAATTCATTATTTTTCTCATTTAAACATATAGAACTTCTAATTTGTTTAGCTTAATTGAGCTAAAACCAGCTCTAATACTAATTGTTGGCCCAGTGATCTACCCAAGAGGGGGTAAATTTGGTAGTTATAAAAATTAAGGTAAATAATTATCTTTCGACACTTAAATTTTTAAATAATTAATTTAATCCTAAATTAATTATTATCTTTATATAGCAGAAGATAAGTGTAATTAGCTCTAGGTGCACACCTAAACAACAATAAATAAATAAAGTAACAATGCAGAACACCTCGATATATCATGGTTCACCAAGCTACAATTGGCTAATCTAGTCCTCCGAGCCCCACAGAGATTCGCACACACTAAACCACCAAGATTCCTTTAAATAGGTAGGAACCAAACCTTTACACAATGATTCTTTTACAAGCTCAGAATCAACTTTTACAATTTCATTTTCACAGGCTAAGGAAGAACCTCTATCTTTTTAACAAGCTAAAGATTCTTTTACGGGCTAAGAATCAAACCTCACCAAAAATTAACCTCTATTTTTTTAACAGGCTAATAATTCTTTTACAGGATAAGAATCAAACCTCACCAAAAATACTCCAAGTATCATTTTCACCAGTAAGGATGGAACCGTTACAAATCACGCTCAATTAATTCTAATTAGCCAAGAGTAACCTAACATTTTTATACTCTAGGTAAAGATTGAACCTCAATCCTTTTACAGGAAGAGATTGAAACCCAGCTACCCTGATTAGATATTCCAAATAATATCTAATCTGCACAAAACTCACCAATTACAAAAATCGATAAGTTTCTTCCCACTCGGAGCTTCTGCCACCTCAAATCAATTTAAACTCAATTAATGTCCCAAATTTACTAGTGATATAATTAAGTGAGAAAATTAAAATCTTATTATAAAATAAACGGATAGCACAAAATCAAGCATGTAATTAGATTACTACAAAAATCGTTTTAAAATAATTTTTTATGCACTTTAAAGTTCAAAAAATGATTTCACAAAATCTAAAATCCAAGTAAGAAGAATAATATATAATCACAATAAAGAATGAAAGCTTGGAACAATCTCACCAGGAAAACACCAAAAGAATATAAATTGTATCGCTAGACAGCTTAGATCGATGACGTCAAATCAATTAGCGCTTTAACTCAAGAACTTCAACACAAGAATAATCTCACGATAATCTCTCAGTAAAATATCATAATAATAATTCTTAGAAAACTACGGAACTGATTGTTCTTGATAGAAGTGATGATATTGATATGTGAAAAATGCAGATCTATTTAAACAGAATTGAAACAGGTCCTCTAACGGCTAGTTCCCACAAAATATGACATTTAGGTGGCGTTTGGTTAGTGTTTCCACTTTTCTGAACCCAACTGGAATGGGTTGGGTTGAAAATTTTGGGAACAGAATTGCGTTTGGTAACGACAATTCTTATTTTGTGCTGAGAACAGAATGTGTTTGGTAATGATTTTATCCTAAAACTATTTTTTTTTTTTGTGTTTGGTGGCGGCGCCGACTGCGTGGCGGTGTCAAACGGTGGCCGGAAGGCAGGCGGGCGACGGAGGTGGCCGACGACGGTTGCTTGCAGCGCGGAAGGTCGCCAGAGGCGGAAGAAGGTCGCCGGACGGTGGGCGGAGACGGCGGTCGGTCGCCGGCGGCGGCGGGTGGTGGTGGTTGGCCGGCAGATGAAAATGGAAGTTAAGAACTTTGGGTTGAGTTTTTTGGGCACAAAAAGAAACAATTTTTTTTTTTTGTTTCTGGTTTCTTTAGGATTTTGAGAATCAATTCCTATTTTTTGGGTTGGGTTGGGTTGGGTTGAGTTTTGTGTTTGCCAAATGCGTTCCCAAAAATCAAACCCAAAATTTTTGGGTTGGGTTGGGTAGGTTTTGGTTGGGAACACTAACCAAACGGGGCCTTAAATGCTCATATAAACTCCATATATCATTATTACTCAATTTTGGTTCAATTCACTTAAATATGACTTTTAAATCATTCAATTTAGTCCTCAAATTATTTCACATTCTCAAATAAAAAAGATAGGAAGTATTAAATAAACTAAATTGAAAAACACTTAAAATAAGTGTACCATATCTATAGGGATAAGTAAGTACGAATGATATATCTATAATATGTTCAAATTCCTAGAATATCTCCAAGATATCAGCCAAAAAAAGGGCTAGTAATGACTAGTTTTAGATAAGATCCTAAAAACCCTCAAACATTGAAACTTCCCAATCGGTTGACCGACCAATGAACCATCGGTTGATCGATCGTTTCAGGTTGTAGCCCAAGCCTTTTTCATACACTAGTCGGTTGACCGATCCCCCATAGGTCAGTTGACCGATCGATTCAGGATGCTTCCCAGGCCATTTTTCGGCCCTGGTCGGTTGACCGATCATCGACGGTTGGTTGACCAATCAATTTAGAGAGTTTACTTCTCAGCCATCGGTTGACCGATTTCTTTTAGTCAGTTGATCGATCAATTCAGAGACTTCTCCAATTCATAGCCATTGCCCGTCGGTTGACTGATTCTCTTGTGATCGGTTGACCGATTACTGCTGGATCACTCATTCTCAATTATATTTTAACTTCAATCTTCAATGTTTTCGACCCTTTAACCGATTTCTTTTCTCGGTTAACATAATTGACACCAATAATCAATTTTAAATATTAATCTTTCTTAAGTCAATTTTTATTTTTCAATTTCACATTGGAGCAAATGCGTGAACTAATTAAGACCCTAATAAAACATACATAAACATAAATCATTTTTGTGTTGTGTGTGATCCTAATCGGAATACATTAAGAATAAAAAATGACTGAGTTGTTTTCACCTAAATTATTCAGAATCTTCAATCTCTTAATATCCGTCTCTTTGTCATTATCTTTGCATCCTTAGCAATTACTTCATGATAATATCAATAATAAAACTTTTACATTGAAACACTCAATAAACTTGTTAGTTCTACCCAAAAAACATCAACACTTAATTGTCCATCAAAATCTTGGGATCAACAACTCAATAAACCCATTAGTTCTGTAAAACATCAACGTTAAATTGTCCATCAAAATATTAGGTTCAACACTTTTAATTGGTTTGCTAATTTTTGCTAGGATGACGGATCCTCTTCTCCGATAGTTTGTTTAACCTTTTTATTTGTTTTTTTCTTTGTTTGAATCTGTTCATTCTGTTTTTCTTTTACTTGAATTTGAGAGTTATTTTGTTTGGTTTACTCCTTTGTCATCTATTAATCTTCTCTATTACTTTTTATTTTCTTGAATCCAAGAGTTCAGTTCTTTCCCCATTAATCTATATGTTCGCTTCTTATTTGTACTATTATTAGCGGCCGATGGTGTTGGAGATTAAAGGGAATGGTGGATGGACGGAGGGAATTCAGATCTAGAAGAAGAACATGGGCTGAAGAAAAAAAAAAGATGCAAAAGAAAAGAATTAAATTATACTTTACCCCTCCTAAATTTAAGATAGACATAGAAGAGTATATAATAGTCTTTGTTGGCCCAGTAGAATACCCAAGAGGGGGGGTGAATTGGGTAATTAAAAATTCTCAGAATAAAATTCAATAAATCAAATAATTAATTTTAATCATAAATTAATTATTATCTTTATATCACAGCGGAATAATATAATCAACTAAGTACACACTCAAACAACAAAAATTAGCAAAGTAAATATAGCAGCACACAAAGGATTTATACTGGTTCACCAAGTTACTCTTGACTAATCCAGTCCCTCGAGCTCTACGAAAATTGCACCCACTAAAACCAAGATCCCTTTAAAGGTAGGAACCAAACCCTTACACCGATTCTTTTACAGGTTTAGAATCAACATTTACAATATCATTTTCCCAGACTAAAGAAGAACCTTTACTTTTTACAAGTTAAAGAATAACCTAATTTTTTTTAACACTAAGGCTCAAGAATCAAAACCTCACAAAACACTCCAACTATCCTTTTCCCAAGTAAGGACGGAACCTTTACAAATCACTCAAATCGCAATTCTATCTAGGAAGAATCACTACCTCAATCTCTTTACAAGAAGAGACTGAAACCCAGTTACCCTTGATTAAATACCCCCAACAGTATTTAACCCATCACATTACTCACCAATACAAAATGATAAGCAGAAAATCTCACTCGGAGCTTCTACTGCCCCAGATAAATAATAACCCAATTAATATCCCAAGTCTAGTGATATAAAAAACGTGAGATAGAAAAATATGATTTTAACAATATATAGGTAGCAAATTAGAGCACGTAATCAAACTCAATAAATTATTTATAAAAATATTTTCTTCAAAAATCATAAACAATTTCTAAGATCAATTTTCAAACAATAATCAAATAATGAAATGAAAGAATATAATTGAAAAGATCTCATCTCGGAATCCACAGAAAGAATGATTAGAACACTGTAACTTCAAATTTTGATAGCAACAAAGATTAATAGCAATTGATCCTCAAGATCGTCTCTCAGAAAAGTTCACAATATTTCAGTATGATAACTCTTATAAAAGCTCAAGAATGATCTTAACCTTTTTGCTCTCTTAATAATGATTGATTTATTATATAAGAAATTTGCAGGTCAATATATAGGAGTATGAAATCAGTCTTCTAACAGTTAGTTTACATGTGTCATGACAATTAATAGCACATATAGACCCCTTATATCATAATGATTTTATTTAGGTTCAATTCACTTAAAAACAATTTTCAAATCTTTCAATTAAACCCCCCAAATATTTCTCAATCTCCATAAATAAGAATAAAATCAATTTTAAATACCAAATTGAGAAACATTAATATTCAATAAACCATATTAATAAGATTTAATTAATATGTGCACCATATCTTAAATATAGAAAATATCCTCGAAATATCTCTCAAATCCCAACCAAAAATTACTACTTTTGGATATAATCTTGGATAAATCAGAATCCTGAAACAGTGCGTCTGGTCGACCGAGCAATCGACTGGTAGATTCAGGTTGTAGCCCAACGCGTTCATTGGTTGACCTGTAGATTCAGAGAGTTTGCTTTTCCTTTACCGATCGACTTGTAAATTCAGAGAGTTTAGCACTCTTGACAGGTCGACTTATCGGTCCACTTAGAGATACAAGATCTTTCAGCTGTGGTTCAGTCGACTTATCAATCGATTGATGTCTTCTGGATCTATTCTCTAAACGAGTTTTTAACTTATTTTCTTTTATGTTTTCGTCCCTTTAACCATTTTCTCATCTAAATTAGCTCCACTAATATTCTTATATTCTATTTTAATCATTTAAAATTATTTCTTTTCAAATTACATAGGAGCAAATAATTTCACTTAATCAAAACGCACATAAATAATAAAATACATTTTGTGTCATGTGTGTGTTCCTAATTGGGATATTAAGAGTTAAGATTCACCTGAGTTATTTTTCCTAATTTATTCAAACTCTTAATTTTTCAATATCTTCAACATCATCGTTTAACATCCATTTAATTTGCATCTTCATTACTGGAATTATAAATCACTGAAACACTCAACTAAAACGTTAGTTCCACCAAAATATCAATGCTTAATTGTTCATCAAAATCTTAGAATCAACAGTCTTGATTAGTCATTTTTCTTTTTAATTCATTTATAACTAAGGGCATAATAGTCATTTTTGTACCTATTTTTTCTGGTAAGGGGTTCCGTGGTAATTTTTATGCATAAGGGGATGTCAGTGGAACTTTAAAAAATATCAGGGGCTGTCTGAGGTATTATCCCTATTTTTTGGGGATGAAATTCATGCATTCTTTCATTTTATTACTTAAACCCTTCTATAGAAAATCAAATCTCATGCACCATGCGTGCATAGAAAATTCAAGAGAATAATTATAAAAAATCTATTTCATTTTTCACAACAAAACTACTCTAAAGAAAAATAAATAAATAAAAAATCTAAAATGTGATATGTACCTTAAAATTTTATGATTGAAACTTTAAAATTCTTCTTCAAATAAAATTCAAAACTATTTATCAGTTGTTATGGATAGTTCAAACAATTAGGCTTTTGGAGTGTTTATGTGGACTTTGAGTTTTGAAAATTTGTATATTTGGCCCTTTTAGTTTTATATTTGTTTCAATCCCAAAAAATTTAAATTATCTTTAAAATTTTTAAATATAAAATGTGTTATATTTGGCACGTTGCCTTCGAATTGAGATATTTTTATCATTTCATCATTCTAGTATTTAAAGATGTTTTCCTTAATTTTTCTCATGTTCTCTAACAACAATTCGTTTGAAAAATAAGATAGAAAAAATTGAATCGTTGTTACGAAAAAATATTTTAGATTTAATAGAATTGTGAAATGCAAAAAATATCCCATTCAAAACAAATACTGAGCACAATTCATTTTATGTCCTAAATCATTGACAACATTTTCAATTTTATGAGATTAAAACAAATTGTAACTTAAGGGATCAAATATGCAATTGACAAAACTCAGATACGACCACCCTATATTTTAGGAAACAAGTATAATTTTTTGCCTCCCAATACCATATAGTTTAACTATAGAATTTTTTTAAAAAAAGTACTAATAAAACAAAACATTTTTCTTACACAAACAAATATATTTTTTTTTTAATAAAATGTACACATAAATGACTCAAAACCCGCATTTGACCGGCCTAAAACTACCAATTAATAAATACAAAACCAGCCCAAAAGTTGGCGCCAAAACACACTCATAGCTCCTCTCACACGATAAGCACCATTCTTCTATCGAAAGGTAAATAACATTGTGGTCCCCGCGCCGCGCCAGCTCAAACCCCTCCGTTACCCGCCAGTCCGCCACCAACCACTACACCGATTGGCGGGAAAACTTAAAAAAAAGCCTCCAATCTCCGTAGAGGGAAATCCCAACAAACCCTAAATTTTACGAATTTCAAACGCTCTTTTGTACCCTATGCTCTATTTAAGTCTTCATATTTTCCCACCCTTTTCAAAGCACTGAACCTGTTCGACGAAAGTCCTCACTGACGATACTCTTTCCTTTCGGCATTCAAGGATGTATGTGGTGAAGAGAGATGGGCGCCAAGAAGCCGTGCACTTCGACAAGATTACGGCGCGTCTCAAGAAGCTGAGTTATGGGCTAAGCATCGACCACTGCGATCCGGTGCTCGTGTCGCAGAAGGTCTGTGCTGGTGTCTACAGGGGCGTCACCACCAGCCAGCTCGATGAATTGGCCGCGGAAACTGCCGCCGCAATGACTGCCAACCATCCTGACTATGCTTCTGTAAATTCCTGTTCTCTCTCTCCATCGATCAATTCTTTTTGATTTTGGGTTCTGGATCTGGTATGTGTTGAAACATTTTGTAGACATGTGAAGCCGTTTTTTGTGTGATGCACCCTTTTGGTATCAAACTATCAGTTTATATGTATTTAACTAGTGAGCAGCCGTCGATGCTTGCCTTGTTTTTTTTTTTTTTTATGGATTCGAGTACGTTACTTTTTTTCATGGTGATTTATTTGTTGGGTCTGATTTAGGAGATTTTGCTGATTTCGGGTCTTGGTCTTGGGTTTTAAATGCATATGTCCATGAGAACATAAGCGAAAATGTTTTTTTGATATATTTTTGAATTGTTGACCCGTGTGCTTAAATTTATTGTTGTTGCTTAATTACTGTTTTCAACTTGTATATTTGTTGTGGGCAGTTGGCTGCAAGAATTGTGGTTTCAAATTTGCACAAGAATACAAAGAAGTCATTCTCTGAGACGTAAGTGCTTTCATATGTTTGATCATCAATTTTGGTGTTCCATGGTTGAAAACCTAAAGGTCGTTCTTCATCTGTTCATTACTGTCTTTTCTGTAGGATAAAAGATATGTACTATCATGTCAGTGAGAGGTCTGGACAAAAGGCTCCCCTGATTGCTGATGATGTCTATGAAATAATCATGAAGGTATTTTTACTTTTATTTTGGGCAAATACATGATATAATCTGTTTGGCAGTTGGCACGTATTTTACTCAGTTATATGATCTGTTTTGTTTGAGAATAGGAAATGAAAAAAAAAAGGGGCTACTGCCTACTATTGATGTTTTTATCCGAAAAAGAACAAGAGTATGCAAGAATGGATACTCTAATCTAGAAGATGAAATGAACAAATTGGATTGTTTTAGATTTGGACAATACTGGACTATTATACTAGGAGTGGATTTTTTTGTTAGACCGATGGGTCAAGGGCTATATTGAACTGCAATACTGGCATATTGCCTTGAAACATTTATTTGATATTGCTTCCACATTGCTCGAATTTGCCGATGATTGAAGAATGTTCCATTGGAGAAATCATGAACCTGGGAAACATCAGTTTATGCTTTGAAACATGAATCTGTGTTTCAAAATCCTATTTATTTTGCTCAGCTCCTTCTGCACGTGGCTTCTGCTTGTGCACCCTTGATATCGCAATTAATTCTCTTTGTATTAAATTTGAGTAAATTGTACACTGTTCACTAATGTTTCTCCAATAATTTGTCCAGAATGCTGCTCGTTTGGACAGTGAGATTATATATGACCGGGACTTTGACTATGATTACTTTGGTTTCAAAACCCTTGAGAGGTCTTACCTCTTGAAGGTCCAAGGGAAGGTTGTTGAAAGACCTCAACACATGCTGATGAGGGTTGCTGTTGGAATCCACAAGGATGACATTGATTCTGCCATCAAAACATATCATTTGATGTCGCAACGATGGTTCACTCATGCCTCTCCCACCCTTTTCAATGCCGGAACACCAAGGCCTCAAGTATGTTATATTGCACATTGTTTTCATCCTGTGTTTTTCTTATAGTAGTTCTTATTGCTGTAATTTTTATTAACCCTTTATGATGTGATTGTGCATATAAATGGGCAGTTAAGCAGCTGCTTCTTGGTGTGCATGAAGGACGACAGTATTGAGGGGATTTATGATACTTTGAAGGAGTGTGCTGTTATTAGCAAGTTGGCTGGAGGAATAGGTCTCTCTGTTCATAACATTCGTGCTACAGGCAGTTATATTCGTGGAACAAATGGGACATCCAATGGCATTGTTCCGATGCTACGAGTGTTCAATGACACTGCTCGATATGTAGATCAAGGGGGTGGCAAGAGGAAAGGTATGCATATATAAGCGCTATGTACCTATGCATAATCATGTTTATTTATTTTTTATTTTTTGTAATGCCACTTATACAAATTTCTTTTTGTGGCATGCAGGTGCTTTTGCCATTTACCTAGAGCCCTGGCATGCGGATATCTTTGAGTTTCTTGATTTAAGGAAAAATCATGGAAAGGTACAGTTTTAGTGAACTCATTAAGTAGGATTCTATAGAAATAAGGCTTAATCAATATTACATTTCATTTTATACTTGGATTTTAAATAGTATTCTATTGATTTAATAATTAATATTAGGTCCTAAGTTGACTTTTTCAGTTACTAGAAGTTATTTTCATTATCATATTTTAGTAACATTGTTTCAGTGCTATGAATTTTAGGATTAAAAGTGAGGTTTGAGAGTTGATAGGATTAAAAATTGCACGAAATTGCTAAAATGGGATTGGTGTACAAAATGCCTGTAATTTTCAATGGTTTTGAGGGGCTGCCTACAATCTACTTCCAGTATACCAATGCGGCAATGTTTTTTTTTTTTTTTGCAGGAAGAGCATCGTGCTAGGGATTTATTCTTTGCTCTTTGGATACCTGATCTTTTTATGCAAAGAGTCCAAAGTAATGGGCAGTGGTCTTTGTTCTGTCCAAATGAGGCTCCAGGTTTGGCTGATTGCTGGGGTGAAGATTTTGAGAAACTGTACACCAGATATGAAGAGCAGGTAAATTATAATCTGCTCTCTAAATTTTATTATTGGAACTATGAGATTGTGGGTTATTTGGGGCTGAACATTAACAATCCTTTTTCTATAAACTCAGGGTAAGGCAAAAAAGGTTGTCCCGGCACAGAATATCTGGTTTGAAATTCTGAAGTCCCAGATAGAAACTGGCACCCCGTATATGTTATATAAGGTGATATATGAAACAATCACTTCAGTTGTATTTTTGGATATTTGTTGCCTTTTCAGTTTGATATATGAAATAACCTTAATTACTGATTGTTATTCCAGGACACTTGCAACAGGAAAAGCAACCAACAGAATTTGGGCACCATTAAATCTTCAAATCTGTGTACAGAAATAATCGAACATACAAGTCCAACGGAGACTGCAGTGTGCAATCTCGCTTCTATTGCTCTACCACGATATGTTAGAGAAAAGGTGGTTTATTCATGGCATGCATGAAATCATTCACTTTTCTAATTGTGCTTGTTAATCATTTTGTACTCTGTTGTTTGCTCAGGGGGTTCCAGTAGAATCACAGCCATCTAAATTGGTTGGCAGCAGAGGTTCTAAAAATCGATACTTCGATTTTGACAAACTTGCAGAGGTAATCAGCCTTCTGTGGACATTACTCTTCAGTTTTACGATGTAACCCACCTTAACATTTGTTTTCATTTGTTGTATTGGAACAGATTACTGAAATAGTCACTATGAATCTCAACAAAATAATTGATTTTAATTATTACCCGGTTGAAACAGCAAGAAGGTCAAATATGAGGCATAGGCCCATTGGTATAGGAGTACAGGGTCTTGCAGATACTTTCATATTGCTTGGCATGGCATTTGATTCTGAGGAGGTAAATTATTCTCCCCCTTTTGTTATGCTTTTGGGCCTAGTAATGCGTTTGTATATACTCAGGCTAACAATTACATTTCTTTACTTTCAGGCTCAACAGTTGAACAAGGACATTTTTGAAACAATATACTACCATGCTCTGAAAGCTTCTTCTGAGTTGGCTGCAAGAGAAGGCCCTTATGAGACATATGCTGGAAGTCCTGTGAGCAAGGTAGTCTTATTTCTTGTGCAATGTCTTTCATGTGAATATCTTGGGCAATCAACCCTAAATGCTGTAGCAGAGAGTATGGCTTTTGCTCAAATGACCAATTTATCCTGCAGGGAATTATTCAACCAGACATGTGGGGAGTGACCCCTTCTGATAGGTGGGACTGGGATGCTCTTCGGGCAATGATATTCAAAAATGGTGTAAGAAATTCACTTCTCATAGCACCGATGCCCACTGCTTCAACCAGCCAAATTCTTGGAAACAATGAGTGCTTTGAGCCATACACCTCCAATATCTACAGCCGCAGAGTTCTGAGGTTTGTCTCTGGTTTGCTTCTCTAATTTGTTGTGCCCATTGATGACTCTTAACCATTGATTTCCTTTTGCAGTGGTGAATTTGTTGTTGTTAACAAACATCTTCTAAATGACTTAACTGAGATGGGTCTTTGGTCTCCCACTCTCAAGAACCAAATAATATATGAGGATGGTTCTGTCCAGAAAATCACAGAAATTCCTCAAGACCTGAAAGATATTTTCAAGTATGCATCTTATTCACCTTTTGTGGATTGTTTTTTCTGAAATCATGATTAACTGATTTGTGATGATGATGATATAGGACTGTATGGGAGATCAAGCAAAGAACTGTGGTTGACATGGCAGTTGATCGTGGATGCTACATTGATCAGAGTCAGAGCCTGAATATACATATGGATCAACCTAGTTTCAACAAACTTACTTCTCTGCACTTTTATGCATGGTCCAAGGTAATATCTCTTTCCCTTTTCAATAGAACCTTTTTACGAACCTGGTCTTCTTGGAACAAAATTGTTCTCATATTTCTGTTTTTGTTCCAATTTTTTTGAGAATAAAAATATAACTTTGAAAACAGAAACAATAAACAAACACAATTATTCTTTGGTTGGATGGTGGGTCCTTTATTATAACATGTTTGTTCCTGTCTTTGTTTTTGACAAAAGGGCTTAAAAACGGGGATGTATTATCTCCGAACGCGTGCTGCAGCTGATGCCATCAAGTTTACGGTTGACACCACAAAGCTCAAGGTTTAGTCACTATTACTGTTACCCTATGTCTTTGGCTTTTTTGTTTATCCTAAAGAATGTTATAAATCCTGACACATTAATACTAATCAGGACCAAACAGTAGCAAAGGTGGAAGAAGATGATAGTGCCAAAATGTCGCAGCTGGTCTGTTCTTTGACAAACCGAGATGAGTGCATGGCTTGTGGAAGTTAAAAAATGGATGTTTATGTCTGTATATAGGTATAGTTACTTATTAGTAATTGTTGGAGGAATGTAATGAAATATGGTAGTTTGTTCTTGGATTGTGATGTAACTGGATTTCAAATGGTATGTTTATTCCTATGATTTGTGTATGCTTGATGATCTTGATTTGAGTAACATGATGTGTGTACAGGGTATGGCTGTAGGGGTTAGAAACCGAAAGAGAGAATCGTAGCTCAAAGCGACATGAGTTATTTTTGTTTTATGGCATTGGCCTTCGTTTTTCATTTCACCAGTTATTCGCTCTGTCTTCCTACTATGTAGGAAATATATAGTGATAAACAATTGTTTCTCGGTTTTCTTCTTCACTTGAATGATTATTTTAAATATTTGTTTTACCAGATTGTCCAAAAAACATACATTTGTTTAACTAATCTCCTAATTATGAGAAAAATTGATAATAATCCCATCAATATAAATTATCACAATGTCAGTATACATTTTGAATGCAAATAATATTCAAGATATTTTTTTTATATAATTATGATGTCTTAAATCAGTACATTTTGTTTTGATGAAACGATCTAGTTATTAAATTGTTGAGGAGTTCACACCATTCCTAATATATCTGCTCAAACCCTCCTGACTTTACATTCTAATTACCGACATCAAGGCACGGATATAAAAATCACTGATTTTGCAATTAGGATTTTTAAATTGATTTTCAGAGACATAATTTTCGCTCAAAAGCTATAGCTAGAACCCAACATTATTGGAATTCGGTAATGTTTGTGAAACTTCCGAATTTAGGTGGCACTATATTAACTTGCCGTATCCGCCAGCTATATCTAAGTAAAACAAAAATTAATATGATTCGCACATAAAAGAAATAGAAATATAAGTTAAAAAAATAAAATGATAAAATAAAATAAAGTCAAACGAACTCCTACAATCTGAAACCCTTTTTCAGTGTTTAAACTTCCAAATTTAGGTGGCCATCCGGTTGATCCTAAGATTTGATTTTGATAGACAATTAAATGTTGATATTTTTAATAGAACAAACATTTTTTTATTGAGTGTTTTAGTTTAAAAAGTTCAAATCAAGATAACATCATGAAATAATTAAGAAAGATGCAGAGACGGACATTAAGAGATTAAAGATTCTGAAAAAGTTAATGTGAAAACAACTCAAATTCTTTTTATTCTTAATGTATCCCGATTAGGATTACACACGACACAAATTAAAATAATTTATATTTATGTGTGTTTATATTAAGGTCCTAATTTAATTCAAATATTTGTTCCAATGTGAAATTGAAAAAGAAAAATTAACTTAAACAAAATTAGTGTTTAAAATTGATTATTAGTATCAATTTAGTTAACTGAGAAAAGAAATCAATTAAATGGTTGAAAACGTCAAAGTTTGGAGTTGAAATATATTGAGAGAGATATTGTTCCAGCAACAATTGGTTAACCAACCAAGGGAGATTGGTCAACCGATGGCCGAAAGCTAAACTCCCTGCATCGATCAGTCAACCGACCAGGGCCAAAATTAGGCTTGAGATAGCAGCCTGTATTGATCGGTCGACCGACCCACTGGGGATTGGTCAACCGACCATTGTTTGTGCAAAGGCTGGGATATATCTTGTATCCATCGGGCGATCGATGGGCAGAGGTCAGTCGACCGATTGGGCTATTTTAGATTTTGAGGATTTTTGGAATTTGATCAAAATTAGCTGTTACTAGGCATTTTTTGACAGATCTTTTGGAGATATCTTAGGGATTTGAATATATTGATAATATGTTACTCCTATTTGGATACCCCTATAGATATGGTACATAAAATATTGGTGTTTCTCAATTTAGTTAATTTAATACTTCTTATCTATTTGTTTTGAGATTGAGAATTAATTTGAGAACTTAATTGAATATTTTAAAAGCCATATTTAAGTGAATTGTACCAGGATTAAATGATATTGATATATGGGGTCTATATGTGCATTTAATTATCATATTTTTTGGGAACTAGCCGTTAGAGGGTCTGTTTCAAATTAGTTTAAATAGACTTGCGTTTTTTGAGATCAAGATATCACTTCCATCAAGAACTAATTGTTTCTGAGCTTTCTAAGAGTCGTTATTCTAATATTTTCTTGAGAGATTATTGTGAGATCATTTTGTGATAAAAGTTCTTGAGAAATAGCGCTAAGTGTTTTGGCATCACAGATCTTAGCTGTCTTGCGATTCATATTTAATCTTTCGGTGGTTGTCCTGGTGAGATTATTCCAAACTTTTGTCCTTAATTGTGATTTTATATTATTATTGCTTGCTTAGATATAAGATCTTTGTAAAATCGTTTTTGAACTTTAAAGAGCATAAAAATTATTTTAAGATGATTTTTGTGATAATCGGATTATGTGCTTATTTTTGTGCCTACCCATATCTATTATAATCAAATTTTGAATTCCTCACATAAAATTCTATTACTAGTAAATTCAGGATATTAATTGAGTTAAATCGATTTGAGGTGGTAGAGGCCCCGAGTAAGAAGAAATTCATTAATTCTTATAATTGATGAGTTTGTGTGGATTAGATACTATTGGGAGTATCTAGTCAAGGGAAGCTTGGGTTTTGATCTCTTTCGGTAAAAAAATTGAGGTTTAATCTTTACCTATTGTAATAAAAGGTTAGGTTACTCTTTTCATTTGAAAAGAGTTAGGCTTGATTCTTCCTGATTAGAATTAAATTTGAGTGATTTATAATAATTTTATCCTTACCAGTGAAAAAAATACTCGGAGTGTTTTGTGAGGTTTGATTCTTAGCTTGGTAAAAGAATTATGTTAGTCTTTAACTTGAAAAAAGATAAGGTTTTTCCTTAACTTGTCAAAAGGGAATTGTAAAGGTTGATTTTGAGCCTATAAAAGAATCACTGTGTAAATATTTGGTTTCTACCTGTTAAAAGAATCAAATGATTAAGTAGGTGCGAATCTCCGTGTGGCTCGAAAGATTGGATTAACTAAGAGTACCTTGGTGAACAAAGATATATCCTTGTGTGCTGCTTTCTTTACTTTTATTTATTTCTTATTGTTTGAGTGTGGACCTAGAGTTAATAACACTTATCTGCTGCATTATAAAGATAATAATTGATTATGGGTAAATCGATTATTTGATTATTTAAGTGTTGAAACGATTAAAATTTGATTAAATTTTTTATAACTACCTAATTCACACCCCCTCTTAGGTAGATTACTGGGTCAACAATTGGTATCAGAGCTGATTTTAGCTCGATAGGCTTTTACATCCTTGCTAAACCGGTCACGTGCACGCACTATGGATAATATTTTTTCCGTTTCTTCCCTTGATGGTGATAGATCTCTAAATGTTAATGTGATGTATGATTCTTGTGGTATTAGTGGTATTGATGGAGATAATGATAATGAAAATATCCATATTGTTATGGAAAAATTATTTTCTCTCACACTTCTTTTTGCCAAAGAAAACTTGATTTTAAAAAGAAAAATTGATTCTTTTGAAAATGGAGGAAAAAGTGTTAAAAAATATAAAGTGAATTTAGATGATTATTGTGGTACAAAAGAGTTTTTGACGTCGTTTTTGAAATTAATAATTTGCTCTCTAAAGTGGATTTTCTTGAAAATGAAAACAGAGTTTTAATAAATAATTTTGACATGATTTCCAGACAAAGGTCAGATCTTGAATCAAAAATTGATTTACTTAAAATAAAATTTAAAAAATCAAAATCCGACCTCAAGTCTGTTTCGAGAGTTTCTGAAAATGTTAATCTATGGAAGTGGATACGTTTCATCGTCTCATCCTTCATCACAAGCCAATGATTGTAATGTTGCTATTATTAGAAATGATTTATGCTTTACATCTCGTGCTTTCTATGATAATCGATCGAAATTGAGATGTTATTATTGTAATAGGGTTAGACATTTTAAAGTATCATGTCCGTTCAGGAATCCTAAGTTTATGTCTAACAAGAATGGATCCAAAATAAAATTGATACCAAAGAGAGCTTTTGAAATGTCTTGTGCAGAGTTATATAATGTCGAGAGTGGACCCGAAGGAACAAACAAAGAGGTTATATCAAAGCCAAGACATGAAGTCATTAAGGATCCACAAGCGACGCGTGCAAAGCGAAAAGATTTATTAAAGCCAAAATGTGAAATTACAAAGAAGGCATAAGCGACACGTGCAAATAGAAAAGATGTACCAAAACCAAGATGAGATATTAACAGGAAGCCACAAGTGATACGTGCAAAGGGAATCATCAATAAATTAAATGACAATAATCAAAGACAGAGAGGATATGGACAAACCAAGAAGAATTGTGCATCCAAATCAATCATGAGATAAAAAACAAAGTCGTCCCGGAAAATGTAAAAGGTACTCCTAACCCTTCGCAGTTTAAATTTATTAAATTTGTTAAAGAATGAGGTGTCCGACTTGCCAAATAGGTAAGTTGATACTAGTTTCTAAAACTTATACTAAATGATGTGCTTATTTGTTGCCTTAGAAACATTGTATGGTGATTATGTGAATCACATTTAGTTAAGGTGTATTAATATATTTTTATGTGCTTATATCAAGTTGTGATCATGTGTTTAATTTTAAAACATGTTGCGTGATTTAGAAAATGAATCAAGTGTTCGTGATCTCATTAGGTGTTATTAATGACTTGTTGCATATTAGCAATACCATTTGTATAATGTGCCCTTATTCATGAATATATCTTTTATACAAATATGTTGAATTGAGCTGATGTTTTATGCATCTTGAAGTGATATCTTGATTCATTATAATGCATAATATTATGATATATTAAAATCTCTTAATGATTTAATTGATACATTAAATTGATAAAACTTGCATGGTTAATATTAATATGAAAGTACGATAATTCTTTTTGATATCATACATATGAGTATTTGAATACATGACATATCAATATGTGCTTAATGTTTTAAGTTGATGTTTTTCTGCATGAGGATATATTTATAGGCATTAAGTACCGAGCTATATTCATTATAATATGTCATTCTCATACGTTTCATACCTCCTAATTTTTAAATGATTATTATTGTGGAAGGAATTTAGCATGACATGAGATAACACCTTTAATATGCATGTTATTATTAAAATATGATTCATGTTTATGTGCGTTAATGATTATATGTTTATTAAAAATATGTTACTTGAGAAGACTCAATCTGAATTAATTGGTTTATAGGATCAAAATTGCTTGAAATTGATTAGTGATCATGCATGATGTTGAGAATAATTGTTAAATATATGTTCACTTGATTTCTACTAAAGATCTTCTTCTAAGTATGTTTCAAAGAGTTTCAGGTATAAGATTACTCAGGGAGAAACAAATATTCATACCGAAATTCAAAGTTTAGTTAAGAATAAGAACGAGATTGATTCAAGGAGATAATTAATTAGAGTTGAATATTTATTCAACTCAGTGGTAAAACAATCTCATTTTTGCATGATTATGTAAGAAATTTAAATATCATGCTTTGATTATATGCCTACAAGGAATTCCATTATTAGTTAATACTGGTTTATTGATGAAATATTTATTGCTAAGGAATACTTGATAAAATCAATATTAATCATGATCTTAACTGTCGGCATACTGTATGAATTTAAGCTTACATAGTAGGTATCATTTTATGAGATCGCATTAATCTACTTATGATACTATATATATGATCGTCTAAATATATATGACATTTCAATATGTTGCATGTGGATATATTTATAGGCATACAATTAATATCTCTTGTTCTGTAAATGTTTATTATTCTAAAAGAGAGTTAAAATTTTATGAGATAAATATGCACTTATCAATGTTTATGCATGCACTAGATTTATGTTGATAAATTATCATTGAGATATGCTTCCTGACCTAGTACATAAAAGATCACATGGTTCTTGATTCTATCTAAAATGAAGATATTAATTGGTATCTAGTAGCAGAATATTATGTCGCCACTTTTACCGCAAGTGTACGGGTCAAGTTTTAGTAGAGTGGGAAGAGTAAGGGTTATCGTTTCCACATGGATTGCTTGAGAATATTGTCGAGTACCGTAATTATCATAATCTAATTTTATCTAGGCGATAAAAAATGAAGTTTATAATTAATAATATACTAATACTAAATACCAATTTATCTAATTATACTATATTACTAATATGAGATGTTTAAGGGAATGGATTATATAGGGATTAACTTTATTTACTTAAATGTGTTTGATCTTGTTTAGTTTACGTTAACGATGTTCGACTTATCTGACAATCTCTGTATCGTAAACTCATTCACTCCCTTTCCCGAGTGACAAGTGAATGAATATGTGACTTCGCGTTAATGCCGAAGTCCCCCTCTAGCATTTTTTAGAACACATAGTCACATGAGTCTTGCCCCAATGTCATTAATTGCACACTTTTTAACTTCCTCCCGGGTTATTAGATCGTCGCGTTGTGTTCAACCCTAGTCCAAATTCGGGGTTACCTCTCCCGAGTGTCAAACCCCGTATTCTTAGTATATCATAACAAGCATAATAAACAAGGAGAAACGGCAAACGTAATCAAATAACGAAGAAGAACCATTAATGAAACACCGATTTCAAAACCACACATTCATAAGTATTATTAATCCCTAGACAATATCCGTTTAACTGATCACCATAACCGTATATACAATGATAAACGAGATAAACATGCTCAAACCATAATTCAAAGTTAATAAATAACGAAAGAAACGAGAGAAACTAGCCGTAGTCCAAAGATTTGGCGCTAAAATCGTTCCGAGATCGCTTCTCCTTCAGATTTGGTTGAGCATTCCCCCAAAACCTCTCAACCCTATTCTCACCTTATGAGCTCTCTCATGGTCGAAATAGAGGAGAGGAGGAAGATATAGGGAGCCAAAATATCTAAATAAATATCTAAAGTGTGTGTATATTAACCACCGCGGCGGTGGATGTTCAGTAAGAATAGACCTTTCTCTATATCTTGACCGCCATGGCGGTGGGCTGCAATTCTAAAATTTTCCCTTATACTTGTTTTCCTACCATTTTTAATCCGATTTGATCGTTTATGATCCGTTTTCATGCCTTTTCACCCTACACACCTGTTTTAATACAAAAAGAATAAAAACGTATTAAAACATAATAAAACGTAATAAACATGCTCGAAAACTAACAAAATCGGATTGGGAATAAATAGATAAATTATACCTATTAGTATCACGAGTAAGGCATGTTGACGTAATTGAAATTATATGATTGCATGCTATATTGTTGAAATATTTTGATTGCCTCAGGTTTATTCTCCTAAGTATGAATTTGCTTGTTTAAAGTTATGTTATAAGTGGGGCAATAATGTGTTATGCTTAAATTGAAAAAGATAATATTGAATATTTTGATACCTTCAAGTAGCCTGTTGATATATTCACTAAACCTCTAGCAGAAGATTAAAGTTCATGAAAATCATTCGAGGTTTAGGTATGGTTAGGCATAATGATGTTTGCCTAAAGTGATGTTTTTGGTTCTGTTTCCCCACTTTTTGAGATGACAAAGGGGGAAAATATGTTGATGTTTATTGAATATCTTTATTTGATTGAAGTAATTGATAAAAGGGGAAACCATGGTTGAGCTTAAAACGGGTTAGTTAATGTTTAGGATTTGTTCGCCTAAGTATTGCACTGATATAGGGGGAGAACATTATTGATATGATCATGTTGCTTTATTGAATATTTTAATTGTTTGATCGATCATATTTTGTACTTTGTTGAATATCTTATGAGTTTTTTGAGTTATATTCATGACTATGCTTTAACGAGTTAAAAAAACCCGTCCTCGGATTTAGGGGGAGCGTGCTTACATTCTTGTTTTGAAGAAAATATCAAAATTAATTGTCATCATAAAAAATGGAGAGATTGTTATTCCCGGAATTTTGATGGACAATTAAGTGTTGATGTTTTTAGTGGAACTAACATTTTCTATTGAGTGTTTCAGTTTAAAAGAGTTTCAATCAAGATAACATCATGAAGTAATTATGAAGGATGTAGAGACGGATATTAAGAGATTGAAGATTCTGAAGAATTTAGGTGAACACAACTCAAATCCTTTTTACTCTTAATGTATCCCGATTAGGATCACACACGACACAAAGTAAAATGATTTATATTTATGTGTGTTTATATTAAGGTACTAATTTAGTTCAAATATTTGCTCTAATGTGAAATTGAAAAAAGAAAATTGACTTAAACAAGATTAGTGTTTAAAATCAATTATTATGTCAATTTAGTTAATCAAGAAAAGAAATCGGTTAAAGGGTTGAAAACGTCAAAACTTGGATTTGAAATATATTGAGAGGGATATTGTTCCAACAACAATTGGTCAACCGACCACAGGGTTTGGTCAACCAATGGGCAAGGGCTGGAAAATGGAGAGTCTCTGAATCGATTGGTCAACCGACCAAGGGAGATTGGTCAACCGATGGCCGAAAGCTAAACTCCTTGTATTGATTGGTCAACCGACCAGGGCCGAAACTAGGCTTGAGATATCATCTTGTATTGATTGATCAACCGATCTATTGGGGATCGATCAATCGACCATTGTTTGAGCAAAGACTGGGATTTATCTTGTATCCATCAGTCGACCGATGGGTAGAGGTCGGTCAACCGACTGGGCTGTTTCAGATTTCGAGGGTTTTCGGGATTTGATCAAAACTAGCCATTACTAGCCGTTTTTTGGCAGATCTTTTGGAGATATCTTAAGGATTTGAATATATTGATAATGTGTAACTCCTATTTGGATATCCATATAGATATAGTACATAAAATATTGGTGTTTTTCAATTTAGTTCATTTAATACTTCCTATATATTTGTTTTGAGATTGATAATTAATTTGGTGACTTAATTGAATATTTTAAAAGCCATATTTAAGTGAATTGGACCATGATTAAATGATATTGATATATAGGGTCTATTTGTGCTTATAATTGTCATATCTTGTGGGAACTAACCTTTAGAGTGCCTGTTTCAAATCAGTTTAAATAGACCTGCGTTTTTTGAGATCAAGACATCACTTCCATTAAGAACTAATTGTTCTTGACCTTTCTAAGAGTTGCTATTCTAATAATTTCTTGAGAGATCATTGTGAGATCATTTTGTGAGAAAAGTTCTTGAGAAATAGCGCTAAGTGTTTTAGCGTCACCGATCTAAGTTGTCTTGCGAATCATATTCAATATTTCGGTGGTTTTCCTGATGAGATCGTTCCAAACTTTTGTCCTTAATTATGATTTTATATTATTATTGCTTGCATGGATATAAGATATTTGTGAAACCGTTTTTGAACTTTAAAGAGTATAAAAATTATTTTAAGACGATTTTTGTGATATTCTGATTACGTGTTTATTTTTGTGCTACTCATATCTATTATAATCATATTTTGAATTTCTCACATAAAATTTTGTCACTAGTAAATTCGGGACATTAATCGAGTTAAATTGATTTGAGGTGATAGAAGTTCCAAGTGAGAATAAATTCATTAATTCTTGTAATTGGTGAGTTTGTGCGGATTAGATACTATTAGGAGTATCTAATCAGGGGTAGCTTGGGTTTCGATCTCTTCCAGTAAAGAGATTGAGATTCAATCTTTACCTATTGTATAAAAATGTTAGGTTACTATTTTTCCTTGAAAAGAGTTAGGCTTGATTGTTCTTGATTAGAATTAAATTTGAGTGATTTGTAACGATTCCATTATTACCGATGAAAAGGATACTTGGAGTATTTTTTGAGGTTTGATTTTTAGCCTGGTAAAAGAATTAGGTTAGTTTTTAGTCTGAAAAAAGATAAGGTTCTTCCTTAACCTGTGAAAAAGGAATTGTAAAGGTTGATTATGAGCCTGTAAAAGAATTAACGTGTAAATGTTTGGTTCCTACTTATTAAAGGAATCAAGTGGTTTAGTGGGTGCGAAATTTCCGTGGGGCTCGGAGGACTGGATTAGCCAATAGTAGATTGGTGAACGAGGATATATCCTTGTGTGCTATTTTTTTTATTTTTATTTATTTCTTATTTTTTGGGTGTGCACGTAGATTTAACAACACTTATCTGCTGCATTATAAAGATAATAATTGATTAAGGGTTAAGTGATGAAAATATTAAAATTTGATTAATTTTTTATAACTACCCAATTCACCCCCCTTCTTGGGTAGATCACTGGGCCGACACGTCCCAATCCATTCGCCCTAACCCTAAAATTGTGGGTTTTTTTTTTTTTTTTACCATGGATTCCACATTTCACAACCCATTATTCATCCAACTCATTTATTGTAGTAACCTTTTAAAAAATTCAATGATTCTAACTGAATCTAAAGTTACACTAATTGAAAATACTGTAATTTTTACATGGAAAGTTTAAAATGATTTTCATGTAATATAATAAGCTTAGACTTCTGAAAAAATTATTATATTGCGTGGACTGCATGGGAAAATCTTTTAAGTTGGTGAACTGTTTACCAAGAACCCCAAAAGTCTTAAGGTTTGGCCAGATAGTTCAAGCTGATTGGGCTAGGCTAGGGTTTTCGATTTTAAGACTATTAAAATTTAGGGTTAGGATAGCTTGGCCTCGGCCAACCCACCGTAAATAATATATGATGTTAAGCAATGGTCTTAATGATGCCATATCGTGATAGTGTAATGGATTATAACTAATTAATCACTTAACACAAATTATGCATATAAGATTATGTGACATTTATATGCGCATACGTCTAAGTGGTGGAACCTCGGTGTGTGCATATATGATTCATATGCTTATATGGTTGTGACTTTGTGTTGAAACTTTAGTGTATGTTCACTTGACTTTACTCGGTTTCAGTGCGTGCTTGTATGAATATTTTACGTACTAACCTTAATGAAATTCATGAATAATTGATCTTCCAAGGGAACTGCTAAATGAAGTGACGAAGAGGTCAAGATGGATAAGGATAAGATGGATGAATTCACTACAAGATAACACAACTAAAGTCTTAAGGTTCGAGTAGATAGTTCAAGCCGATTGGGCTAGGCTAGGGTTTTCGATTTTAAGCCTGTTAAAATTTAGGGTTAGGATAGACCGGCCTGGGCCAACCCACCATAAATAATATATGATGTCAAACAATGTTCTTAATGATGCTATATCGTGATAGTGTAATGGATTATAATTAATTAATCACTTAACGCAAATTATGCATAGAAGATTATGTGACATTTATATGTGCATACGGCTAAGTTGTGGAACCTCGGTGTGTGCATATATGATACATATGCTTATATGTTTGTGACTATGTGTTGAAATTTTAATGTATGTTCACTTGACTTACTCAGTTTCAGTGCGTGCTTGTATGAATATTTTACGTACTAACCTTAATGAAATTCATGAATAATTGATCTTCCAGGGAACTGCTACATGAAGTGACGAAGTGCTCAAGATGGACAAGGATAAGATGGATGAATTCACTACAAGATAGCACAACAAAGCCTCGATGAGGCAAAGATTGATATTCAAAGAAAATTAAGGTAATAACACTCATGACTTTAAGAGTATACACAAATGAAACCTCTAGGGAGCACACATACACATTCATCTTTATATGGCATTATAAATTGTGCTTACTATGCGCTTTCACCTAGTTAAATTTGCTCAAATGATGGCATAAGAATTAGGGCTCAAATTGGTATAGAATAAATCAAGAAAATAAGTTAAATTGAAAATTGTAGAGTCAAATTGGTGATCCCCAGCATCCAATCGATTTAACTCGCAGGGAGTTGATAGAATTTAACTCAGGACAATTCGGTTGACCAAATTCGAAATCTAGTCAATCGATTAGACCAGTAAGTTACAAGAATTAAGAAAAGAAGTTAAAATTAAAAATTGGAGAGTTAGGTTGATAATCCCCTGCATCCGATCGACCTAATTGAATAGGGAGTTGATAAAATTTAACTCAGGACAATCTGGTTGACCGGATTCAAAATCTAGTCAACCAATTGGACCAATAGGTTATAAAAATTAAGAATTAGTCAACCAATTGGACCAAAATATATATTTTTTGTGAAATTACCCTTTTCTCCCCTTAACTTCTTAAAAGCTTCATTTTAGTTTAGGTCCACTTTTATAATTTTTTCTTAAATTGCAGTTGCACCCCTAAAAGTTTTAATTTTAAGTTAATTGTCAATTTACCTTTCTAAATTGGGATTTACTGTTTCCATATTTTTAATTTGACCCCTAGACTTTTTATTTGAATTTTTAATTGTCCCAATTCCACCCCGAATTTTCACAATTACTCTAAAATACCACTGAAATGACGCATATGCTACAATTGAGGTCTCACAACTCTTCCTTCCTAAAAGAAATTTCGTCCCGAAATTTTTATTACCTTAGTGGAAAAAATGTGGGTATTTGTTCCTCATCTCGTCTTCTCGCTATTATGTCGTATCTTCCACTGCATGGTTGCGCCATAACACCTCGACTAACATAATCATTTCCATTCGCACACCTGACCTTTATAGCTTATGATTTGAACTGACTCTTCCCCGTAGGTCAAATCTGTTTCTAACTCGATCGGCTGCGAAATCAACACATGAGAAGGGTCTGACACGTATTTCCCGAGCATCGATTCACCGAGATCGTCATGTAGTCGAGATAATCCTGGCGGTAACGCAAGTCCATACGCGGTCGTGCCCACCCGATCTAAAATTTCATATGGTCCGATGTACCTTGGACTTAACTTCCCTTTCTTCCTAAACGTCATTAATTTTCGTCAGGCTACTAATATGCCAAAGTTGCATCACAAAGTTATACTCGTCTCATGTGCTTCTAGAGCAATTGTTTTCCATTCATAGTCTTATTACCCCAAATCGCCCAAAATTTATAACCAACAACTTTTCGTCAAATCATAACCATCCAACAAACAAAGTGCACTTGTCGGTTACCCTTAACACGGATAACTCTCCGTCAAAAGTTCTCATGTTCCTAACTACTTCCACTGCGCTACTCTGATAAAATCAAAATCAGTAATAACACTATATGCAGAAAATATTTCGGTACGGTGAGTCTATTTCACCCCGTCGTAACCGACACTTATTCATTTCATCCGACATTTCCTAGTCGCTTGTCGCAACAATATTTTTCATTCCACATTTACCCTAATAATAATTGCCACCAGTCTCATAGGCACAGATAACTCAACTATCATCAATCTCGATACCTATCTCAACCCTTTAATACTTATATCGATATCTTTCCTAATACCTAAATATAACCAACTCTCATACTGCAACTCCAATATATCAAACAAACAACCTATAAGGAATCCCTTCATGCTCCCACATTTTACCAAGTCCCTGACATGGTCACGCGTTTCAGGTTCGTTTCCACCAGCCTAACATGCTTCAAACATATATCCACGTATGTATACAACTTGAAGTACATAGGTGCACCCCAGTCACAACAAAATCGATACCTTCTGATAATTATTAGCTACTATTGTAAAATATTATATCATGTATACATACCAGCTCAAGGATATTTTAAATTCTCCTTGTCCCGTAACATCTCAATAATTTCTAATTCCCAGTAAAAGAAAGTAGTCACATCGGGCTATTTTTTTAAATCCCACAAAAGTTTCATTTTCCTATCCCAGTTCAGTCTATCCGATCAAAATCTCACATCATTTCCATATAACACTTTATGCGATGCCACCACGATTTGACAACACAATAATTATTAGCGTAACTAGATTTTAGTAACATTGCACAATCATCCCCTTTACTAGGAACTTCCACGACACAACCCCTCAACATATCTTCCAACACCCGAATCGTATTCCCTGATAACCCATTGATCCATGACTAGATCAAGATATCAACTTTCACGTGGGCAACTAAAGGAGTATGGAAAATTTTAATCCGCATGTTCAAATAACCATCAGTTTTTTTTTTTTTTTTACACTACAGTTCCCCCCACAGATTGTTCCTACACGGACGACTTATTTTACTTTGATAGCAATTATTGTCCAACTCACCATATGGCGACAATACCTATGAGTTCAGAATTCCAGTTCTAAGATTTCGAATAACCAATTAATAAAATTCCTAGAATTACTAGTCCTTATCCCTTTTGATTTTAAAAGAATATCTTGTCCTTACTTAATTTTAATGTTTGCATTAAATTGGTGCATCACGCAATCGAACAATCTTATCAATAAATATACATATATGGAATATGCGCATTAGGAAAACACTATTTGAACTACTCTCCCTTTTCTTTTCTGGTATAGATCAAGGCTACCATAGCCCATCTAGAGATTTCGTTACTTCTCGACCTTAACTTGACTAACAAATTACCGAATAACAAATGCCGTAATTTCCCATTCCCATCTACCAATTATCTCACGCCATTACAGTATAGTTAATATTATCGAAGTATCGCATATCTTATTCTATGCACTTTTTTTTTTTTTTAAGGTCTCATCTGTAAGTTGGCATTATTAACCCTACACATTTTAATTCAAATTCCCAAGCTTCATCATTTCTTCAGACAAGCTAATCAGCTCTACTGTCAATTCCCACTGCATTGCCGAACCTTCTTAGCTGGATATCCGACCTTTACATGTCTACACCACGGTAAAAATCAATACCGAACAGCATTACCATCTGATCAGCCGCCCACTAGACTTACAAGTCCTCAGCTTAATCCATAAATTAATATGAACAAACAACTCACCCATTTTTATTTTTATTTATTTGTTCATTTATTATTATTATTATTTATTTTTATTTTTTGACCCGAAATATTTGTTATGGTCAGCCCTGTGGCCAACTTCATTTCCTTCCACTCTAATCGTTTCCAATTGGACATCTCACCTCTACACTTCTACCATACAATCGATAAATATCAATTTCATATTTACAAGCTCAATTTGAGTGGTCACCCGATCAATTGTCTAATAGACCTACAAAGATCTCAACTTGACACACACATTAGTATGAATAATCCAAATATGCGCAACTCCGTTTTTTTTCTTCGACTTAAATCACAAACCCCTTCATGCAGGAGATGTCACTAAACGTTAGAACAAATACAATCTCTACTAGTTCCAAAAAAAAAAGTTTCGAATTCTAGTCACATGTTCTCGGCCTCCTCCATATTCCGTCAATCCACCCCTTCGGCTTCTTTTAGATTCACTTGAATGCTATGCCGTAAGAGTACTAGTCATATTTACTGCGTTAGTCACTACCTTAGTAACACATTCTAGTTTTTACGTTACGAACACCAGATCCTTATGGAAACACACACCAGGTCTACCTAAATCATTAGTTGATATTCTAATTTATTGTAACGACTTCTTTTTCTATTAAGACTTCCTAACCTGCAAACAAACTTACTCCAATTTCCCAATATCCAATAATTAATACTTTTTTTTATTTTTTTATACACCCCCAAAATTATTCAAATTCAACTAAATGCAATCAATTGTTCATTCACCCAATTTTTCCTCTTCCATAGCAATTGCTTTTAAAGTTCCAAGATTATAATTTCAAATCTCAATTTCCCACATTCATCAACACCAGTATACTTAACCAACTTACGAGCCGAATGTTCACCTCCTTATCATTATGGAACTTATTTAACAGCAACCACAATTACTAATCACGCTTACAAGCACCCTGTCAATTCTCGATACTACATAGGGAAAATCCCTAGCCATTACAGTATTCCCTGCCGAAACTTGTTTGAACAGCATCTGCGTACCGACTTGTGATATCCTTTCTTTAACACTTTTCTAACTTCCTAACCCCCCCCTTATCAGACAAACTGAGGTACTAGATATGTTTTCCCAACAATACATACTTTTTTTCATCCCAAAATTGCCTTTACCCGCAACTCTATATTACTCATTCAAATGGGTAATCTTTGCACGCACCAACTATCCTCCTAACTCCACAATCCTCGGCTACTTATATATATATATCCTTTCTTACTACCTTGCTACAAGCCACAACTGTAACTCCGTTTATTAATCAATGTAAAAAGTGCTGCCAAATTAAATTCTTGTCCGGTAACGTCACAGTTTTCTTTCAGATTGCCTAGAAAGCGATTTACTCCCTTTGAATATTATTTCTTATTTTGACTTAAGTGTGTTCTGCCATATCATCTAGTATATTGATAACGACGTAATTTGTGATTTATCTAACTTAGCCTTCTTATCTTGTGGAAGACATCCCTCCATGCACCATGCCAAAGCACTAACTAATGAAATAAAAGACCTAACATTCACATACCAAGCTCACCAATTGACACCCTATCTCATGTCCCCTACTGACTAGACGACTGGCACGTCTTCCTACCCCATAACCTTCTACTGACACATCTCCTGACAAGTCTACAAAATCTATAACCTAGGCTCTGATACCAAAATTGTCACAACCCGTCCCGGACTCCCATCATCCCGAGGCTGGCGTGACTACAACATGACATCACCAAAAACCAAACAACCTAATAAATATGACAATATACACCCACTGTATAATACATACACCTATTATGGGGGCGCACCCGGCCCGAAGTTTTTTTTTTCTAACTAAAAGTATTTATCCCTGAAACCTTCTTAGATTCGCATCTGACAGCTTCTCTTAATCATCTACAAGACTCCATCACATAGCTCTACCTAGTGCCAGTAGGGGATCGACTCCTAGCCGTTGTACCTGCGAGTGCACTGCCTTCTTAGTAAAACATTTCGAAAATATTAATACTTTCTAAATATTTCCACAATCTAGTATGGATCAAGCACAAGTATATAAACAATGACAATAAAACGATATAGATAAGTTCCATCTAGTATAAAATCCTACCAATCATCATAATAAATAATATCAAATCAATCAATATATGTGATACACCACATTTTAAGCACCAATCTCAAACACACACCTCTAACACACACACACTGGCCAGTCCTAGTGATTGTTTTAACCTCACGATCGGGAGTTGCAACGGTACCGTAACATCCGTAGAAATACCTTCCTACGAAATATCCACACCCCTTTTTGGGGAGAAATATAATCCACACCCCTTACGGGGAGAAACATCTATGACATCGTCAAAATCGGATACAGCATCAGGGAATCACAACCTAATAAATATCGTCTAATTACCACGTCTATCTCTTTTCTCTCAAAACCAACTTTTAAATCCAGAAATCATATATCACACTCTCTTTTAAGGAAAACATCTGATTTTATTAAAACCACTTTTCCACTTTTTATTTTTAGAAAACCAGGCATTTCTAGGAAACCGATGTTTTCTATTCTCTTTTAAAAACACCGTCTGATTTCACCAAAATTCAACAAAAATTCATTTTCACCTTCCTTTTTGAAAACCATCGAAATCCAATTTACCAAATTATTCAAATCCTGCTTGATCCATATTATTTATAAATTCATACAGTTTAAATAATCACATATATTTATAGAAAAATAGTTTGGCAAGAAGACAGTACACTCACCTTGATATTCGTTTTGCGAAACTGATACTGACCGCACTATATCTGGACACTAGTGCCTGCGAACCTAATAGCGGCAGAGTCTAAATTAATATCTTATCTAAAACATCCTAATCATGCAATGCAGACCCATTATTCCGAATTGTTACTAATTTTATGTACCATGTACTTAAAATTAATTAATCGTCACGAAATTATTATGATTTTAGGATTTGTAATACTAACTAAAATTTAATTTAATGAGAATTAATAATCGATTGAAGTTTCACCTATTTTCGAAACGTTTGGCGACTGCGAGATGGGTTTTGGATTTTCCTGGGGTGGTTTCTGCAATTTTTTTTTTCTCTTTCTTCTTTTTCGTCCTAGTTGTGCCTACCGGTTCTGTTTCTGTTTCAGTTCATTTCCGGCCGGCCATCCCTATACCAATCACCCTCTCAACCCCGGCCACACGACACCCCACACCTAACGACGCACCCATCCACACCCTTGATGGCCGACACACACATACACACACAACCAGCGATACCTGCACCCACGGTGGCGATGACACTATTTATCGACAACCACTGACGGCAGACAAGACGCACACAACCACACACGATTGCCGTCGTTCGAACACACACACACACACACACACACACACACAAACAGATCTAAAAACACTCACACACACAGACAATAACTCAAGCAGAGCACACACGCACGGTCGAACATATTACCGGAAACTTACCGGACGATCGACGACGAACACCCACCACCTATGCCGAACCACCCTCTTTGTCCCTCCTGAAATTTGATAACGGCACACCACGAAGCTCCCCGTCGACCACTGAATACCCACGCACACCCACAACCCTGAAACCGGAACACCCTGCTTTCGCCGGAGAACCGTCCAATCTTCTCTCTCTCTCTAGATTGCCTCTCTTCTCCTCCTCCGGTTTGCGGTTCCTGTTTCGAGAATTCTTTCTTTGTGATCATTACATGCATAGGTCGGTATTTATCTGCATGTAGCTAGTGGATTCGGTCACCTCCTCCTGCCACGTCGTCGTCCATGCTCTGCTCCGGTCGGTGGCTCCCGATCACCAAAATATATATTTTTTGTGAAATTACCCTTTTCTCCCCCTAACTTCTTAAAAGCTTCATTTTAGTTTAGGTCCACTTTTAAGATTTTTTCTTAAATTGCAGTTGCACCCCTAAAAGTTTTAATTTTAAGTTAATTGTCAATTTACCTTTCTAAATTGGGATTTACTGTTTCCATATTTTCAATTTGACCCCTAGACTTTTTATTTGAATTTTTAATTGTCCCAATTCCACCCCGAATTTTCACAATTACTCTAAAATACCACTGAAATGACGCACATGCTACAATTGAGGTCTCACACTATAAGTCAAAAGAAGTGTACCTTGGTAAGTAGAGCTTAATCTATGCCTGGGAAAAAGAATTAAAAAATCCATGAGAGGGTCTCTTGGTAATTGTAAACATTTGATCTTCACCTATGAAGATGATTAATATTTAGGGTATTAAGACTTTTCGCATGAGATCGGAGGAGTAGACATTTTTAGGAAATTGATATTTGTCGAACTACTATAAAATTCATTGTCTTGTGTGGTTGCTTGATTCACTCCATTCCCATCTCTTTGTGATTGTGCATCTATTATTATTGTGTATGTGTTTGTGATTACTTAATCATTACTGCAACTCTCATATATATATATATATTCCTAATTGTATCACACTCATCTAATTGTTTGAATAATTTGGTTAAGTGAATTTGATTCAAACCATCACTTTTCTTATTGTCTACTAAAGAGATTGGCAAACTGTTATGAAGTATAAATAACGGTACAAAATATTCGATACCCAATTCACCTCCTATTGGATCATATTTGGGTTAACAATAAATTTGATACACATCGATTTATAGAAGTTCGGCCAAGGTCCCTACTTACCTACGTCTACTCCCCCGAGCTCTTTCAGAGGTTTCTAATATATAATTTCTCTGATCTTTTTTCCCGGTGAAGACTAAATCAATACACCAAGATAAAGTCCCTCTTTACTTATTCATTCCCTTACAATTATCTCACTTAAATCAACACCCAGTTTCAAGCTACAATTAACACCCTCGCAAGTTTAATTTTATGTTTTGTTAGTTTTGGGAGCTAACACTTGGAGCTTCTATCAATCACTTATAAACCAATGTACCTTGTTAACCATAACATATTAAAATTCTATTTTGAAGGTTTTGGTGATTCAATTAACTTGGATGTTTATCTAAACTAGTATTATGCTTGAGATATGTTTACAATATATTAGTTAGGATCAATGGTGGGCCAAGATAATGAGTTGATGAAATGAGAAGCATTGAAAAAAGAATATGAATTATCAAGTGGATGTTAATCGGAGACATGATGAAGTTTTTTTTTTTTTTTTTTAAGAAAATAACTTTTGTATTTCTAAGGTAAAACAACACTCATATTGATAAATTCTTGATAACCCTACTAGGTACACTCACTGCACGTAAAATTAATCTTATATGCATCTACGTATGTGTGATTATGTGCTTAGGATTGTTTTAAATTGCCTTAAACTATGCTAAACAACCTTAGGTAGTTAGAATCAGTCAACTGATTGTAACCGTGTTTTGAAAATTTAAAAAACTTGAAAATAAGATGAAACGGTCGACTGAATTGGAGACAATCGACTATTAGATACAAAGACCAAATATTTTGTGAAATGAAGCAAAACGATTGACCGATCAAAAGAAACGTGTGGCCGGTTATAAGAAACAGTCGAGTGATTGAGGTTCAGAAGGCTTGTGATGGATTTTCAAACAATCGACCGAATTCAGGACAATTGACTAATTTGTGCTTATTTTTTAGACTTTTTGAACGTTTTCCAAAGATCTTTCCACCTTTATTTTGACGGTAAATATTTTTAATTTTTTTTAAATGTCTAAAATGATTTTAATTATTTAGAAATATTTTTCATGTTTGAAATCAAGGGCTTTATTGAAAATGCATTTTGGTTCTCAAATTTTCGGATTTCATTGTTGTTGGCCAAAGAAATTACCCAAGAAGGGGGTGAATTGGGTAGTTTAAAATTTTAATTCAATTATTTAATCCCTAGTTGATTTTATCTAATTAAATGCAGAGGTGTTATTTCTAGTGCACACACAAAGAGTAAATGATAGAGAAATTTGAGACCAGTAATTTTGTAGTAGTTCGGCAAGTTACTCTTGCCTACGTCTACTTCCTTGAGCTCTCAAAGAGAATTCAATCCCCTAAAATCTTTTTGATCCTTTTCACTGATAAGAATCAATCCCCTTATAATCCCAATTAGGTACGTTCCTTTTATACCTAATCATACTCTCACCCAGACCAATTACACTTAGGTCCAAGCTACAACCTCACATACACAAAATACCTTTATTTTTCTCATAAAGAATTTTTACCAACACTAATAAAAATAAACTCAATTGATAGCCCGAACTAGGTGATAGAAGTGTTCCACGATTCAACAAATAATTAATTTAAAATTTGTGAAGGTATTAATATGGATTTAATAATAGTGAAGCACATAATCAAGTATACCAGATGACACAAATTATTTTTATCTTCTCAAAAAGATTTTCAATAGAAAAGATTCAAAGATTTCTTTAGAAAATGATTTTAAAAAAATACCACTAGATCTCAGAAAACAAACTCAAAATATAGTAGATATCAGAGAACAAATCAAAACAATACTAGTGCAAATTTGTATATTGTAATTCCTCATGTAGTACACAAATACTAGTAAGATCATTTAACATAAGGAGTGAGAGTAACTACAATAAAATATATACTATTAAAAACAAGACGGTCGATTCAGTTTAAATCAAATAACACACAATATGTTTCATATAATCAGAAACACAAATATCATTAGACCTCATATTGCATACAAACATCTACACTTAAATATATGTGATTCTCAGACTTACCATACAATGTTTCTAAGACAACAAATGAACATATAATTTAGCACAGGTCTTGAAAATCATTACCGACTAATTAGCTAATTGGCGAGTCAAACACCTACCTGTTGGCCCAGTAGAATACCCAAGAAGGGGGTGAATTGGATAATTAAAAAACTTATCAGAATAAAACTTGAATAAATCGAATAATTAATTTTAGACCTAAATTAATTATTATCTTTATAACACAGTGGAATTAATTAATCAACTAGGTGCACACCCAAATAGCAAAAATAACAAAATAAATATAGCAGCGCACCAAAATATTTATACAGGTTCACCAAGCTACTCTTAACTAATCCAGTCCCCTGAGTTCTACGGAGGTCGCACCCACTAAAACCAAGATCCCTTTAAAGGTAAGAACCAAACTGGCACACTAATTATTTTACAGGCTCAGAATCAACCTTTACAATATCATTTTCTCAGGTTAAGGAAGAACCTCTACTTTTACAGGCTAAAGAATAACCCAATTCTTTTTAACACTAGGCACAAGAATCAAAACCTCTCAAAACACTCAAATTATCCTTTTCACAGGTAAGGATGAAACCTTTACAAATCACTCACAATACAATTCTTATCCAGGAAGAATCACTTCTTCAATCTCTTTACAGGAAGAGAGTAAAACCCAGCTACCCTTGATTAAATACCCCCAATGATATTTAACCCATCACAACTCACTAATACACAAATTGATAAGAAGTAAATCTCACTCGGAGCTTCTACCACCCCAGATAAATGATAACTCAATTAATATCCCAACTAGTGATAGAAAAATATGAGATACAAAAATATGATTTTAATAAGAACATGGGTAGCAAATTGGAGCACGTAATCAGATTCAAGAAATTGTTTGTAAAAATATTTTTTTCAAAAAATCAGAAACAATTTCTAAGATCAATTTCTAAATATAAAATCAATAAACAAATAATAATCAATTTGGAAAGATCTCACCCGGAATCCACCGAAAGAAATTAGTATTACAATGTAACTTCAAATCGGTAGCAGCAATGATCAGCAAATGATTCTCTTAGAAAAGCTCACTCAATTCTCAATAAGATATCTATTAGAAAAGCTCACTCAATTGATATATTCTGATCTCTCTTGATAATATATGAGTTCTCTCTCTTAGAATGATTAGTTATAAATAAAAATTCGCAGGTGTATATATAGGATTATGAAATCAGCCTTATAACGGCTAGTTTACATGTGTCATGATAATTAATAGCACTTATAGACCCCTCATATCATAATGACTTCATTTATGTTCAATTTCACTTAAATACAACTTTCAAATATTTTAATTAAACCCCTAAAATATTTCTCAATCTCAATAAATTAGAATAGAATCAATTTCAAGAACCAAATTGAGAAACATTAATATTTAATGTACCAAATCAATAGGATTTAATTAGTATGTGAACCACATCTTAAATATAGATAATATCCCCGAAATCTCTCTCAAATCCTAACAAAAAATAGCTACTTTTGGATATAATTTCGGATCAAACAATATCCTGAAACAGCGCAAACGGTCGACTGCCCAGTCAATTGCCTAATTTAGGTTGTAGACAATGGAGCTCATCAGTCGACTGCCCGGTTGACTTGTAGATTCAGAGAGTTTCACACTTCTTCACCGGTCGACCTATCGGTAGACTTGTTGATTCAGAAAGTTCAACCCTTCTTGGCCGGTCGACCTATCAGTCGACTTAGAGATACAGGTTCTTTCAGCTTCCTTATCCGGTCGACTCACCAGTCGACTGCCATCTTCTGGATCTCTTCTCTGAATACGTTTTTAACTCTTTTTCTTTTTATGTTTTTGCCCCTTTAACCATTTTCTCTTCAAAATTAGTTCCATTAATCTTCTTATATTCCATTTTAGTCATTCAAAATTATTTTTTCTCAATTCATATAGGAGCAAATAATTTTAATCAAAAACACATAAATGATAAAAATATATTTTGTGCATTGTGTGTTTTCTTAAATGGGATATTAAGAGTTGAAATTTACCTGGGTTGTTGATAGGTTGAATTTACCTACATATTTCCAAACCGAATTAAGTTAGTTTTCGAGCGTTTATATAGTATTTTATTATATTTTAATTAGTTTTATTACTTTTTGTATAAATTAGATGTGTGGGGAAAAAAGATAGGAAACTGGAGAGAAAACGATGAGATCGAACCAAAAACGGTAGAAGAATGGTGGAAAAACAAGCTCAGAGGCAAAATTATGAAACAAGCCCACCATCGCGGCATCCAGACCACCTCTGCGGCGGTGAAAATGCTGAGAAGACACAAATGCAACTGACGGACCATCGCTTAGGCGGTGAACCAGCAGAATATTTTCCAAATCCACTGCTGTCCTAACTACTGCGTCGATCAACGAACCGATCTACTTCACTGCCGCAACACTGAATCCCATGGCCACAGTGATGATCTTCTGCACAGCCCAGATAATTTTATTAGATATTTTGAGATATTTTGTCTATAAATACCCACTCTTCTCCCCTCCTATTGACCTCCCCCGACTTTTTGGGCACTTTAGGGCATACTTAGGCTTAGGTTTAGGAGTTTTAGAGGTGGAGCTCACATCCCAAAGTGGAGAAGACGACGAAGCGATCGTTGAGCGTTCTTAGCGGCTAATCTTTGGACGAGGCTAAGTTCTTCAATTCTTTTCCTTATTTCTTTAAATTAGGATCATGTGAGCATGTTTAGCTTGTTCTTTCATTGTAAATGTGGTTATGGCCATATTTAAACATGGATTGTATAGGGATTAACAATAAATTTATGAATATGTGTTTGGATGATTTCGGTGTTGCGTTTATGTTTGTTCTTCGTAGTTTGATTGTGTTTATCGTATTGTTTGTTTATCATGCTTAGTTAGATATGTGGAGAGTATGGGGTTTGACAAATCCAATATTCGTATTAGGGTAAACAAACGCCACGATTCTATAACCCAGTCGGGGTTTGGATTGTGGACAATTGATGACGTTGGGGTATGACTCACACGACATAGGGTCGTTAAGACGTTGATGGAGACTTCTTCGTTGACACAAAGTTATGTTATATCCTTCATATTACACTTAGGAGAGGTGGAGAGAGAGTTTTAGAACGAAGATTATTGATAGGGTAAATACAACGCACGATCCAATGACCCGGTCGGGAGTTGGATTGTGCGCAATCAATGACACTGGGCGAGACTCACATGACCTAGGGTTGTTAAGGCGTTGAGGGGGACTTATTCATTGGCTCGAAGTCATGTATTCCCCCGTCTTATACTCGGGATAGGTGGCGGTGGAGTTTACGTACCGAGATTGTCAAATAGGTCGAACACCGTAAACATAAGTAAATCGAGATGGAACATGTATTTGTAAACACGTTAATCCCTAGGTGATTCTTTCCCCTAAAACATATTAGTATATTAGTATAGTTAATTTAGGTTATATTAGTATTAGTTTAATTAATTAATTACATTTGTTTTTAGCCTAGATAAGGTTAGGTCATGACAAACGCGATACTCGATAGTAACGACACCAATCCTTGTGGATACGATAACTCGATCTTTCAATATCACACTATACTAAAACTTTGACCTGGTACACTTGCGAGTAGTCATATACACGAGGGTGTAAATCTTCAACGTACAAGTTTTTTGGCACCATTGTCAGGGATTGGTTGCTGTCACAATTTTCGGTGATCACCACCAAGTTTTTGGTAACGATTGCCAGGAATTGTATTTGTCATTTATTATTGATATTGTGAGTAAATGACCCAATTTTACTTTAGGCATTTCTTTTGTATATAATTTTTGTTTGTAGTTTTGTTTTTGTTTCTTATGCAGGGTACTTGGCGATGTTAGATCGACGGGTATTGATGCATCACTTTTGACGGGATTCCAAGTTGTTTCTTATGCGGGGCCACACACATAAGACGGTGAGGCATTTCGTTGAAATATCGAGCCGAACAGTGCAAAATATTAACAAGCTTGAGGGAGATTTGAAAATGTTGGGCCGAGGACATTAAACCTTGCGTTTCTTGGGAGGCAACCCAAGGTCAAATAAATTAAATTCGTCACAGCTGAATTTATTTGGAGGTGAAATCCGTCACAACCGAATTTATTTGGAGGCGAGATCCTCTTGCCTCCTAGGTACGTGTTCTAAACCCACTATGTCAGCATGCTTTAAATTTCATATGTTGAAGAATGATGATTGGGATCTTTAAGGACACTATCCATTTTGAGTTCGAAAGTGATGTTTAGTATGTAGTATGTAAGTTATGTGTTACTATTTTCCCGTGTGCACGTGTGTTTAGGTTAGAATGTGTTTATGTTTTTGTATTGTTGTTTGCATGCTGAGTTTTGTGTTCATCTAGGCCGTTACGCAATGATGATAATTCCCCCTGGTTGTTTTCGAAGTCAAGGGTAATACCTATGCATGTGTGTTCTGTGTGCTTGACTATGCTTTTTGGTAAAAAATAATGTAAATCCTAATTTGCATGAGCACATAGACTCAATGTATTTCTATTTAATTGATTTGAGGATGATTATCGATTAGCCAAATTCATGACACATTAAGGATTCTAGAACTTGATTGAAGGGAAGCTTGAGGCAAAATCCTAGACGAGGTAATTCAGGAGACGTGATTTAGGTAGTCGTTTTGTCGCTTGAGCCTTTTTAAGCCTACCCTGTAATATGTTTATCCCTCGTTACCCTGTCGAAGCCTAAATGCTAATTTCAATTCTGAACACATAAACAAATACTTTAGCCAGTGGATCTTTTTTCAAACCTTAATAGCTGAATTTAAAGGCACATTCGAGTGAATCAAGCTAGCAATTGCAAATGCTACTTGATGTGAGCGGTTGGGTTTAGGGCGAACTTCGGATTGGTTCGATATTTGAGTACTCACTTGTCACTTTTCTTTCGTTTTAACCACACCCGTAAAATCATGCTAATTGAATAAGTTTGGGGGTGTGGTAAGTTAAGAAAAAAAAAATTACATTACTTTTGACAAGTGAGTACATCACTCTTAAATGTTAGTTTGGAATTGTTTCCAATTTATCTATGGGAGTTCTAGAGTGAATGTGCCAGGCGTTGAGCCTTGGGTAATGTTAAGTTAACAACGTTAACCCGTTTTCTATTCCAAATTACTCTTGGCCAAATGTTCCATAACCGAACCAAGTTCTTCTGATCTTTTTGAACTATTGAACCTATATTTGTGGGGAGTAGACCCCAATCAGGCATATGGAAATCCTAGTCCTTCACGGTCTAAGTCATGAGTTTCGTTGGTGGATGATCCAATCCGGTCGTTATATAGTTATATTATTGAGTCACACACTAACACGTTTACAGGATCTAGAATAGCATTCACCATTATTGCATGTCGAAATTCTAGAACCACAAGATGTGTTTTACCTCCTGAACTTGATATGACTGGCGGTTGTTGAGGGACAACAATAACTATGCCGTTAGAAGAATTTAAAACTCACATCTCGTTATGTTTAGATTATTTTAGGATGTTTGTTATTTCATTTAGTTGTGTTTTTGTTTATTTTCATGTGTGTGTTTGGCTCGAGGACTAGCCAAATTCCAAGTTTGGGGGTATTTGATAAGTAGAATCTACCTACATATTTCCAAACTGAATTATGTTAGTTTTCAAGCGTTTATATAGTATTTTATTATGTTTTAATTAGTTTTATTACTTTTTGTATAAATCAGGTGTGTGGGGCAAAAAGATAGAAAATTGGAGCGAAAACTATGAGATCGAACCAAAAACGGTCGAAGAATGGTGGAAAAATAAGCTCGGAGGCAAAATTGTGAAACAAGCCCACCGCCGTGGCGGTGAAAATGCTGAAAAGACACAAATACTATTGATGGACCACAGCCTAGGCAGTGAACCAGCAGAATGTTTCCAAATCCACTACTGTCCTCACTGCCGCGGCGCTGAATCCCACGGCCGCGGCGGTGACCCTCTGTACAGCCTAGTTATTTTTATTAGATATTTTGAGATATTTTGTCTATAAATACCCACTCCTCTCCCCTCCTCTTGACCCCCCCAGCCATTTGGGCACCTTAGGCCATACTTATGCTTAGGTTTAGGAGTTTTAGAGGTGGAGGTCACATCCCTAAGTGGAGAAGACGGCGAAGCGATCGTTGAGCGTTCTTAGGGGCTAATCTTCGGACGAGGCTAAGTTCTTGGATTTTTTTTCTTATTTATTTAACTTAGGATCATGCGAGCATGTTTAGCTCGTTCTTTAATTGTTGATGCGGTTATGGCCGTAGTTAAACATGGATTGTATGGGGATTAACAATAAATTTATGAATATGTGTTTGGATGATTTCAGTGTTGCGTTTATGTTTGTTCTTCGTAGTTTGATTGTGTTTATCGTATTATTTGTTTATCATGTTTAGTTAGATACATGGAGAATACGAGGTTTGACAAATCTCGAATTTGGATTAGGGTAAACAAACGCCACGATTCTATAACCCAGTCGGGGTTTGGATTGTGCACAATCAATGACGTTGGGGCAAGACTTACGCCACCTAGGGTCGTTAATACGTTGAGGGAGACTTCTTCATTGACACAAAGTTGTGTTATATCCCTCGTCTTACACTTGGGAGAACTGGCGAGAGAGTTTTAGAATGGAGATTATCTATAGGATAAATACAATGCGCGATCCAATGACCCTGTCGGGAGTTGGATTGTGTGCAATAAATGATGCTGGGTGAGACTCACGTGACCTAGGGTCATTAAGACGTTGAGGAGGACTTCTTCGTTGACTCGAAGTTATGTATTCTCCCATCTTACACTTGGGAGAGGTGGCGGTGGAGTTTACGTATCTAGATTGTCAAATAGGTTGAACACCGTAAACGTGAGTAAATCGAGATCGAATACGTATTTGTAAACACGTTAATCCCTAGGTGATTCTTTTCCCTAAAACATATTAGTATATTAGTGTAGTTAATTTAGGTTATATTAGTATTAGTTTAATTAATTATTTAAATTTGTTTTTTGCCAAAATAAAGTTAGGTCATGACAAACGCGATACTCGATAGTAACGACACCAATCCCTGTGGATACGATAACCCGATCTTTCACGATCACACTATACTAAAACTTTGACCTCGCACACTTGCGAGTAGTTAATACGAGGAGGATGAGAAATCCTCCGCCGTACAGTTGTTTTCCCTAATTTATTCAAACTCTTAATTCTTCAATATCTTCAACTTTATCATTTAACATCCATTAATTTGTCATCTTCGTCACTTGGAACTTTAAATAACTGAAACACTCAATTAATACATTAGTTCGACCAAAACATCAATACTTAATTGTTCATCAAAATCTTAGGATCAACACTACCTCTTAACAAATTTAATAAATTAAAATCGAGAAGGATTAGGCGTACATTTAATATTCTTGGAGATGATTTTATTTGTTACCTTAGTCTTACCGATGATAGGTTTATATATAGATGTATGCTCAACCTATCTGCATCCACCACCCTTTGATTTTTGCAATTTAAATTTATGACATTTTTCTTTGTATGCATTGCTTGTGGATTTTTGGTGACTTTCATCTTCACTTTCGTATATCTTTTTCATTTGTTCCACTTGTTCCGGTTCTACCAATATGTAGCTTTGTCAAAGATTTTTGTGTTCCGTTCTTTATATCCATTTAATTTTGGATCCACTTTTGTTAGGGATCAATTTAGGATTCTTAAAAGGATATGATACTTTAAAATGTTCAACCCTATTGCAATTATTCATGAAATTAACACACAAATATCTATCACATTCAAGAACAGAAACAAATAAAATCTCATCACGTGATTTGTATGCCATGTGATCGTTTAGCTACAATGTTAAGCCTATTCACCTAACTTAGCTCTGATGCCAATTGTTGGCCCAAAAATCTACCAAATAAATTGGATAGTTTAAAAATTAACAACCAAATTCAAATTCCCCAATCAATTTTTATCTTGTTAATATGTGAAAACATGAATTACTAAATGCACACACAAAAAGTTGAGAGATAGAGACAGTGACACTCAAATTTAAAGTGGTTTGGAAAGATACTCTTACCTACATCTACTCTCATAAGCTTCCGCAGGGAATTCGTAATCCACTAACCACCCCTGATTTTTTTTTCAGGTAAGATTTAAATTTTTACATCCTGATTAGGCAAGTACCATTTATGCCTAATTGACACTCTTACTTAAACCTGTTACCTTTACGTCTAAGCTATAACTCACATGATACAAAAATATTCAGTTTGTTCTCACAAGAGTTTCTACTCACTTAATTCAGAATAAACTCAATTAATATCTCTTTTGGCCCAGTAGAATACCCAAGAGAGAGGGTGAATTGAGTAATTAAAAAAATAATCAAAATAAAATTAAATAAATCAAATAATTAATTTTATACCTAAATTAATTATTATCTTTATAACACAACAGAATAATATTATCAATCTAAGTGCACACTCAAACAACAAAAATAGCAAAGCAGTAATGCAACACACAAAAAATTTATACTGGTTCACCAAACTACTCTTAGCTAATCTAGTCCCCCGAGCTCCACGGAGGTCGCACCCACTAAAACCAAGATCCCTTTAAAGGTAGGAACCAAATCCGCACACCAATTTTTTTACAGGCTTAGAATCAAATTTTACAATATCCTTTTCCCAGGCTAAGGAAGAACCTCTACTCTTTACAGGCTAAAGAATAACCCAATTCTTTTTAACACTAAGGTACAAGAATCAAAACCTCTCAAAATACTCTAACTATCATTTTCATAGGTAAGGATGGAACCTTTACAAATCACTCACAACGTAATTCTTATCTAGGAAGAATCACTACCTCAGTCTCTTTATAGGAAGAGACTGAAACCCAGATACCCTTGATTAAATACCCCCAACGGTATTTAACCCGTTACAACTCACCAATATAAAAATTTATAAGAAGTAAATCTCACTCGGAGCTTCTACCAACCCAGATAAATAATAACTCAATTAATATCCCAACTAGTAATAGAAAAATATGAGATACAAAAATCTGATTTTAATAAGAATATGGGTAGCAAATTGGAGCACGTAATCAGATTCAAGAAATTGTTTGTAAAAATATTTTCTTTAAAAATCAAAAACAATTTCTAAGATCAATTTTCAAATATAGAATAAAAAACAAATAATAAGCATCATGGAAAGATCTCACCCGGAATCCACAGAAATAATGATTAGAACAATGTAGCTTTAAATCTGGTATCAGCAAAAAATGATCGCAATTAATTCTCAAAATCACTCTTAGAAAAGCTCATAATATCATAGAATGATAACTCTTATAAAAGCTCACAAATGATATAAACTCTTTTAGCTCTCTCAATGAATGATTAATTATATCAGAAATTCGCAGGTCTATATATAGGAATATGAAATCAGCCTTCTAACGGCTAGTTTACATATGTCATGACAATTAAAAGCTCTTATAGACCCATTATTTCATAAGGACTTCATTTTGGTTCAATTTCCACTTAAAAATAGCTTTCAAGTCTCTCAATTAAACCCCCAAAGTATTTCTCAATCTTAATTAATAAGAATAGAATCTATTTCAAGTACTAAATTGAGAAACATTAATATTTGATGAACCATATTAATAGGATTTAATTAATATATGGACCATATCTTAAATATAGAGAATATCCCCATAATCTCTCTCAAATCCCAACAAAAAATGGATACTATTGGATTTAATCTTGGATAAAACAATATCCTGAAACAGCGCATTCAGTCAACTGCCCAGTCGACTGGGAGATTCAGGATGTAGCCAATCCAGTTCATCGGTCGACTGCCCGGTCGATAGGGATGGTCATGGGCTTGGGGGCCCGCACAGCCCGAACGGCCCGGCCCTATTTTTTTAGGGCTTGGGCTTAGAGTTTAAGCCCACGGGCCGGGCTAGGGCCTAGGTATTAGGGCCCGATAAAAATTAGGGCCGGGCTTGGGCAAGATTAAAATTTTTTAGGGCCGGCCCGGCCCGGCCCGAAGAATATTTTAAAAAATAAAATAAATAAATATATATATATATATATATATATATATATATATATATATATATATATATGTATATGTATATACACGTTACAATACAACCTTAATATTTGAAATATTAGTTTTCTTTAAAATTGTAATTTTAATATTACTTGTTAGTTTAGTTTGTTTGGAATATTGGTTTACCTTTAAAAATTGTAATTATAATATTTTTTATTGATTTGATGTTGAATTTTTTGTATTTATTTTTAAAATTTAAAAAAAAAAAATAGGTTTGGGGGCCCGTGGGTTGGGCTTTGGGCTTAAAATTTTCTTATAGGGCCGGGCTTGGGCATAGAATTAAGGCCCGATCACCGGGCCGGGCCGGGCTAGGGCCCAACAATTTTTTTGTAATACACTAGTCTAAGCCCGGCCCGAACCCGGCCCGGCCCATGACCATCCCTACCGGTCGACTTGTAGATTTAGAGAGTTAGTCTTTCTTTCACCGGTTAACCTATTAGTCGACTTGTTGATTCAGAGAGTTCAGCCTTTCTTGGCCGATCGACTTGTCGGTCAACTTAGAGATACAGGATGTTACAGCTACTTGGTCCAGTCGACTCACCAGTCGATTGTTGTCTTCTGGATCTCTTATCTAAATACATTTTTAACTCATTTTCTTTTACGTTTTCGCCCCTTTAACCATTTTCTCTCTTAAATAAGCTCCACTAATATTCTTATATTTCATTTTAGTCATTCAAAATTATTTCTTGACTAAATTATTTATTCTCAATTCACATAGGAGCAAATAATTTAACTTAATCAATACACACATAAATGATAAAATACATTTTGTGCCATGTGTGTGTTCCTAAATGGGATATTAAGAGTTAAAAATTTACCTAGGTTGTTTTCTCTAATTTCTTTAAACTCCTAAATCTTCAATATCTTCAACTTCATCATTTAGTATTCATTTAATTTGTCATCTTCATCACTTGGAATTTTGAATCACTGAAACACTAAATTAAAATATTAGTTCCACCAAAACATCAATACTTAATTGTTCATCAAAATCTTAGGATCAACAATCTCTCCCTTTTTTATGATGAAAATTAACTTTGATGTTTTCTTCAAAATAAAATATAACCACACTTTCCCTGAATCCAAAGATGGGTTCTTTAACTCATTAAAGCATCATAATGAAGATTTCAATAATGCACAAATTAAAATACTCATTAAAACAAACATTACTAATTTCTCCCCCTTTTCACAAATAAAAAATACTTAATTAAAACATTAAAATACTCCCCCTTAATAAAATATCACTAATTTCTCCCCCTTTGCCATCTTCAAAAACAAAATTTAGGGAGGGGGAGAACACACGTAACTTACTCTAGACAAACATCATTATGCTTAGCCATACCCAAACCGCGAATGATTTTCATAAACCGATCTTCTGCTAGTTGTTTGGTAAAAACATCAGTAAGCTGGTTGGAGGTATCAATATATTTAATAACAATATCACTTTTCTGAATGTGATCACAAATAAAGTGATGTCTAATCTCTATGTGCTTAGTTCGTGAGTGCTGTATAGGATTCTTACTTAGACAAATAATACTTTTATTATCACACAAGATCGGGACTTCCTCCATACAAACTCCAAAATCATTTAACTGTTACTTAATATATAAAATTTGAGCACAACAGTTACTAGGTGCCATGTATTCAGCCTCAGTAGTAGATAAGGCTATAGATTTCTGTTTCTTGCTTGACCAAGAAACCAAAGCATGTCCTAACAAAAAACATGAACCACTTGTGCTTTTTCTCTCAACTTTGCAACCAGCAAAATTAGCGTCGGAGTAACTTACCAATTTAAAATCACTCCCCCTAGGATACCATAATCTCAGGTCAGTCGTCCCTTTTAAATAACGAAAGATTCGCTTAACCGCAGTTAAGTGTGATTCTTTAGGACAAGACTGAAATCTAGCACAAAGACAAACATTATACATAATGTCAAGTCTACTAGCAGTTAAATACAACAGGCTACTAATCATACCTCGATACATTTTTTCTTTAACGCTTTTGCCCGTATCGTCTTTTTCTATCTTTGTAGCCATTGCCATGAGAGTTTTGTACTCTTTAGCGCCTTCCAAGCCATATTTCTTTAGTAGCTCCTTGGAGTATTTAGCTTGGTTTATAAATATCCCTTCTTTGGTTTGCTTAATTTGCAATCTAAGAAAGAAATTCAACTCTCCCATCATGCTCATTTCAAATTCAGCCTGCATTATCATAGCAAAGATCCTCATTAGTAGATCCAAAAATGATAAAATCAACATATACTTGTACTAATAGGATAACAAAATCAGTTTGCTTTACAAATAGTGTAATATCATAAATACCCCTTCGAAAATCATTTTCGATCAAATATCGGCTAAGTCTCTCATACCAAGCTCTCGGAGCTTGTTTGAGCCCATACAAAGCCTTGCAAAGTTTAAATACATGATCATGAAATTTATCACTTTTAAATCCCGGGAGTTGTTCTACATAAACTTCTTCAGCTAGAAATCCATTTAGAAATGCACTCTTTACATCCATTTGATATAGCTTAAAATTACGTGAATATGCAAAGGCGAGTAGCATTCTAAATGCTTCTAGTCTAGCAACAGGAGCATAAGTTTCATCATAATCAATTCTTTCTCCTGATTATCGCCCTGTGCCACTAATCTTGCTTTATTTCTAATTACCATACTAGATTCATCCTTTTTGTTTCTACATACCCATTTAGTTCCAATATCTGGAAGAGAATTCGGTTTCGAAATAAGACACCACACTTTGTTCCGCTCAAATTGAACTAATTCATCTTGCATTGTGGAAATCCAAGATTCATCAATTAACGCCTCATTTATATTTTTAGGCTCAATTTGAGATAAGAAAGAAAGATTAATTATATCCCTAAGAGAAGATAGAGTACTTACACCTTTTTCGAAATTACTAATGATTTATTTAATTGAATGCCCTGATACTTTCTTTATAGCTCTTGGTAAAGTCGAATCCTTCTCCTTAGATTCCTCCTCTTGTTGAGACTCCTTTGGTACATCATTACCTTGGTTTTGGTTATTTAAAATACCTGCATCATCATCATCTAAAACCTTTCTCGACGAGAATGGATCAGTCTCCTAAAAAATAACATGCATTGTTTCTTGTACTACTAAAGTACGTTTATTATAAACTCTATAAGCCTTACTGTTAGTAGCATATCCAAGGAAAATCCCATAATCAGATTTAGCATCAAATTTACCAAGATTATTCTTGTCATTCAAAATGAAACATTTGCATCCAAAGACTTTAAAATAGGAAATATTAGGAGTCTTACCATTCTAAATTTCATATGGGGTTTTGTTAAACCCTCTACAAATTGATACACGGTTTACCACATGACAGGCTGTACTTACTGCTTCGGCCCAGAAGTAGGTTGGTAAGCGATTTTCATTTAGCATCGTTCTGGACATCTCCTTAAGCATTTTGTTCTTCTTTTCCACTACACCATTTTGTTGCGGTGATCTTGGTGCAGAAAAATTGTGAGTATAACCATGCTCATCACAATAACTTACCACTTCATCATTCTTAAATTCTCTTCCTCTGTCACTACGAATGTTATTAATAGAACATTACTTCTTATTTTGAACACGTTTACAAAATTTAGCAAGAACTGAAGTAACCTCATTTTTCTTAGCAAGAAAATATACCCAGGTAAGTCTAGAATAATCATCAACTATGACAAATGCATAAAACTTACCACCAAAACTAGAAACAGAGTTAGGCCCAAACAAATCAAGATACAACAATTCAAGACATCTAGACGTAGACGTGTGCATCTTTTTCTTAAATGATGATCGAACTTTCTTACCTAATTGACATGCATCACATACTTTATCCTTCACATATTTCAAATCAGGTAGGCCACATACAAGACTATTCTTAGATAAATTAGAAATTGACTCCATACTAGCATGCCGAAGTCTTCTATACCATAACCAACTATTTTCAGATAAAACATTCAAACAAGATAAATTTTGAGAATTAAAATCATCAAAAGTGCAAGTATACACATTCTCAAAATGTGATGAAATTAGCAAGATGCTACTATCATGACTATTCTTAATGATGCATCTATCATGATCAAATATAACATTATAGCCCTTATCACATAGTTGACTAATACTAAGCACCTCAAATAGTTCCTAAGTGGTTCCCAGTCTACGCGGGTCCGATCTTGTTAGTCAGGACAATTTTAGTTCATTTTGGAACCCAAACTTGTCTATAGTTAGATATTTTAGCAAAACATCTACGAATAGTATGCCCCACAATGTTACATTTAAAATATTTCACAAGATCCTTGGTTTCAGAAAAGAATTTATGAAAGCGTTTTTGTTTAAGATTTTTCTGAAAACCAACACCGGCTTTATCAAAAACTCCACGTGAATTTTCCAAAAGCATTTTCAAATTATTTTCATCGCCGGTGAATTTGAGAACAATTGATTGCAAATCCATCAATTTAGATTTCAACCAATTGTTTTCAGATTCGTAGTCCACCACTTGCTCGTTTAATGTGTTAATTGTGCTTTGAAGGGCATTTATTTTAGAACACTGGTTTTTATAATCATGTGAAAGTTCTTGATAAACATCAAATAATTCATCAAAATTTAAAGGACAAGAACTTGAACAATCGGTTACCTAAGCACCAGTGGCCATTAATGCAAGTATGGATGTATCCTCACTATCTGATTCTTCCGAGCTACTTGACTCAGTTTCGTCCCAAGTAGCCTTCATTGATTTCTTCTTACTCTTCTTTACTTTCTTATTTTCTTTCTTCTTCTTCTTCTCCTTTTCTTTATCCTTTTTCGGTTTGGGACAATCATTTTGAAAATGACCGATTTTATGACAGTTGTAGCATTCTACTTTAGACATGTTGAGAATTATTTTCCCACGGAATGTGCGCCGAGTCATTCTTCTAAAGTTGTTTGTGAGAAGTGATACATTCTTCTCTTGCTCACTATCAAGACTTTCATTATCACTGTCATTATTTTCTTCAATTTTTTTAACTTTTAGCGCTAAGGATTTCCTCTTGCCATTTCCGGTATCATCCTAATAACCTTTAATTGCCGATTCATGAGTCATAAAATTTCCAATGAGATTATCAATATCATATTTACCAAGATCCTTGGCGTCCCAGATTGTCGTCACCTTTGACTCCTATATTTTTGTCAAGGACCTAAGGATTTTTCCTACTCTATCTTCCATAGAATATGTCTTTCCAAGTTGACTCATATTGTTGCATATATTGTTGAAGCGAGTGTACATCTCATGAATCGATTCATTTTCCTCCATCCTGAACAGCTCAAATTTTCTCATAAGTGCATTGATTTTTGACTGCTTCACTTGACTTATCTCGTCGTGGGTGACTTGTAACTTATCCCACATCTCCTTTGTGAATTTGCAACCTGAAACTTTAGAATACTCATTAGCATCTAAAGAACAAAAGAGAATATTGATAGCTTGAGAGTTAATGGAGAGTTTTTGATTATCAGAAGCAGTGAGTTGTTCCTTCTTCTTTTCAACTCCGTTTTCCATTGGAATAAATGGATGATAGGTTGAAATAACCTATCTACTTCTAAACCGAATTTGGCAGTTTTTGAGCGAATTAATAATGTTTAATTGTGTTTTTGTTAGTTTTTATGTAATTGAGATGTAGGGCCGCAAACAAGTGACAAACGAGCGAAAACGGTGGGAAAACGATGAAGAAACTTTAAAAGAACAAGGTTTCAAAGGCACAAGACCCATCGCCACGGCAATGAGAATGCAGAGGCTGCTGAAAATAAGCAAATTCCCACTGCCTAGGTGATGAAAATATAGAGAGTCGGGAGCCAGTCCCACGGCCTAGGCGGTGATTCCATCGCCTAGGCGGTGAAATATTAGAGTGCATGCCAACATACCCACTGCCTAGGCGGTCAGCTCTGTGCAGAATTAAGATCTTTTGAGATATTTTCATATATTTTTGAAACCTTACCACTATAAAACCCTTTCTCCCATGTCTATTGAAGGGATTAGACGTCCCTAACCTTAGGAGGTGATCCTTGGCCATTCTGGAAGAGCTCAAAGAGGATATTCATCATCCGGAGAAGAGAAAATATTAGTAGATCGATCTTTGGCGACAGTGGATCACTCCACTTTAAGATTTGATCTTTCTCTCTTTGTTTCTCTCTTTGTAATTTAATGTTTTATTGTAAATGATGATGAATCCCTCTTAGTTTAATGTTTCAATGGCCAAGATCATGTTAGATTAGATAAATATTAGCTAGGGATAGATGTAGTTGTTTAAATACTAGTTTGATGAAATATATGTTACTTTAACGGTTGTTCGCTTTTAAATCTAATTGTGTTTATAATTTTATTACAACTTTAATATGCTTGTTAATGTATTAGGGTTGGATTTGAGAATACGGGGTTTGACACTCGGAAGAGGTAACCCCGGATTCGGACTAGGGTAAACACATCGTTACGATCTAACGACCAGGGAAGGCGTTAGTGAGTGTGTTATCGATGACGTTGGGGCAAGACTCATGTGGCCTAGGGTCATTAAGACGTTAAGGGAGCCTTCAGCGTTGACACGAAGTCGCGTATTCCCCTGTCTTACACTCAGGAGAGGTGGCGGTGGAGTTTATGATCCGAGATTGTCGGATACCTAAACTCCGTTATTGTTAACTAAATGAAATCAAACATGTATTAAGTGAATGAAATCAATCCCTAGGTAATCAACTTAGTTAGGATTAACCCACTAATTGTAGTTTAATTTAGTTTTAATTAGTTTAATTTAAAATCATTATTTAACCGTCTGGATAATAGGAGACTATGCAAATTGCGGTATTCAATTATTCACACCGTCTCTATGGAATGATATCCGATCTTAAAGATCCACTATATTAAAATTTAACCTTGTATACTTGTAAGTAGTCAATACGCGAGCGTGTAGAAATCTCATTGTACAATGGACCATTCTCGATTGTTAGCCACAAGTCATAATTTGTAGCCTGAAGAAAGGCTATCATCCTGTCTTTCTAATCCAAGTAACTTTCACCCACAAACAAGGGTGGTCGGTGCATAGACGGACTCTCAGCTAGTGTGCCTACTATGTGTGCCATGTGATCTTTGGTAGTTAATAAATTTGAGCTAAACCAGCTCTGATACCAACTGTTGGCCCAGTAGAATACCCAAGAGAGGGGGTGAATTGGGTAATTAAAAAAATAATCAGAATAAAATTAAATAAATCAAATAATTAATTTTATACCTAAATTAATTATTATCTTTATAACACAGCGGGATAATATTATCAATCTAAGTGCACACCCAAATAACAAAAATAGCAAAGTAGTAATGCAGCACACAAAAAATTTATACTGGTTCACTAAGTTATTCTTGGCTAATCCAGTCCCCCGAGCTCCATAGAGGTCACTGGTGGCCATTAATTAAGCGCTTTCACTTTCACCGCAAGCATACGGATCAAGTTTTACTATAATGGACCTTTCGGTCGGGTATCGTATCCATAAGGATTGGTTGAGATTACTATCGAGTACCACGATTGTCATAACTTGACTTTATCTAAGCGACAAAAATGGAATATAATTTATACTCATACTAAACTAAATTACTAATTTAATTAACTATACTATAAATACTATAATGAGATTGTTTAGGGGAGTAGATTGCCTAGGGATTAACTTTATTTACTTAAATACGTTTGGTTTCATTTTAGTTAACGTTAACGGCGTTCGGCGTATCCGACAATTTCGGTTCGTAAACTCCTCTGCCACCTCTTCCGAGTGTAAGACGGGAGAATATGCAACTTTGAATCAATGCCGAAGTCTCCCTCAATGTCTTAATGAGTCTAGGCCATATGAGTCTTGCCCTAACGTCATTGATTGCACACAATCCAACTCCCTCTCGGGTTATTGGATCGTCGTGTTGTGTTTACCCTATCGATATCTTACTTCTAAAACTCTCCCATTACCTCTCTCGAGTGTAAGATGAGCGAATACGTGACTTCGCGTCAACGCCGAAGTCCCTCTCAACGTCTTAACGACTCTAGGTCACGTGAGTCTTGATCCAACGTCATCGATTATCCACAATCGAAACCCCGACCGGGTTATAAGATTGTGGTGTTTGTTTATTCTAGTCCGAATTCGGGGTTACCTCTTCCGAGAGTTAAACCTCGTATTCTTGATATATAAATCTAAGCACGATAAACAAATAATAAGGCACACACAATCAACATACAAAGAACAACCAAGAACGAAACATAAACTTAACCAAAACTACATTTTCATAAATAAAATGTTAATCCCCATTTACAATCTATGTTTAGCTCATGGAACTAACCGTATAAACAGCAAAAACCAAGCTAAACATGCTCAACAATCTACAAAAATGAAGAAAATGAAGAGAGAAACGGAAAAACTTAGCAGATATCCGAAGATTTAGCGCTAAAACCGTAATCCGATTGCTCCTCCTTCATCTTCCTCCTCGAGATTGAATGAGCACTCTCTAAAACTCTCTTTCTATTCTATCTAACTCTAAGAAGGCCCTATTCGCCGAAGAGAGATGAAGAGAGGAAGAGAGAAGGATTTAAATAAGCCAAAAAATATCTACAAAATATCTAAACTGTGCAGAGGCCTCCGCCTAGGTGGATGAGTATGTCGATTAAAGGCTCGCTGAGGCGATGGAGAAAGCTGTGGTTGTGGAAAATATTTTGCTGGATTTTCGCTTAGGCGGTGGAATTTCTACCTAGGCTGAGGGCAGTCAGTAGCAATTTGTTCTTCTCAGCATCTTCACCACCGCGGCTGTGGTCTGGACACCGTGGTGGTGAGCTTGTTTGTAGAATCTTGCCGTCTTGCTTATTTTTTCACCGTTCTTCGACTGTTCTCGATACGATTCGCACATTTATGCTTCGATTTCGTACCTTTTTACCCCACACACCTGTTTTAATATAAAAGGAATAAAAACATATTAAAACATATAAAAATAACTATAAACATACTCGAAAACTAACAAATTCGGTTTGGAAATATATGGGTAATTTACACCTATCAGTCGCACCCACTAAAACCAAGATCTCTTTAAACGTAGGAACTAAACTCGTACACTGATTATTTTACAGGCTCATAATCAACCTTTGCAATATCCTTTTCCTAGGCTAAGGAAGAACCTCTACTTTTTACAGGTTAAAGAATAACCTAATTCTTTTTAACACTAAGGCACAAGAATCAAAACCTCTCAAAACACTCCAACTATCCTTTTCACAGGTAAGGATGGAACCTTTACAAATCACTCACAACGAAATTCTTATCTAGGAAGAATTACTACCTCAATCTCTTTACAGGAAGAGACTGAAACCTGGCTACCCTTGATTAAATACCTCCAACGATATTTAACCTATCACAACTCACCAATACAAAAATTGATAAAAAATAAATATCACTCAGAACTTCTACCACTCCAGATAAATAATAACTCAACTAGTGATAGAAAAATGTGAGATACAAAAATCTGATTTTAACAAGAATATGGGTAACAAATTGGAGCACGTAATCAGATTCAAGAAATTATTTGTAAAAATATTTTCTTCAAAAATCAAAAACAATTTCTAAGATCAATTTCCAAATATAGAATAAAAAACAAATAATAAGGAATATGGAAAAATCTCATCCGCAATCCACAAAAATAATGATTAGAACAATGTAGCTTCAAATCTAGTATCAGCAAAAATTGATCGCAATTGATTCTCAAAATCACTCTTAGAAAGCTCACAATATCGTAAAATAATAACTCTTATAAAAGCTCACAAATGATATAAACTCTTTTATCTCTCTCAATGAATGATTTATTATATCATAAATTCGCAGGTCTGTATATAGGAATATGAAATCGACAATTAAAAGCTCTTATAGACTCCTTATATCATAAGGACTTCATTTTGGTCCAATTTCCAATTAAAAATAGCTTTTAAATCTCTCAATTAAACTCCCAAAATATTTCTCAATCTTAATTAATAAGAATAGAATCTATTTCAAGTACTAAATTGAGAAACATTAATATTTGATGAATCATATTAATAGGATTTAATTAATATATGAACCATATCTTAAATATAGAGAATATCCCCAAAATCTCTCTCAAATTCCAACAAAAAATGGCTACTATTGTATTTAATCTCGGATAAAACAATATCCTGAAATAGCGTATTCAGTCGACTGCTCAATCGACTTGGAGATTCAGGATATAGCCAATGCAGTTCATCGGTCGACCGCCCGGTCGACTTGTAGATTCAGAGAGTTGGTCTTTCTTCCACCGGTCAACTTATTAGTCAACTTGTTGATTCAGAGAGTTCAGCCCTTCTTGGCCAGTCGACCTGTCGGTCAACTTAGAGATACAGGATGCTACAGCTACTTGGTCCAGTCGACTCACCAGTTGACTGTTGTCTTTTGGATCTCTTCTCTGAATACGTTTTTAACTCATTTTCTTTTACGTTTTTGCCCTTTTAACCATTTTCTTTCTTAAATAAGCTCCACTAATATTCTTATATTTCATTTTAGTCATTTAAAATTATTTCTTCTCAATTCACATAGGAGCAAATAATTTAACTTAATCAATACACACATAAATGAGAAAATATATTTTGTGCCATGTGTGTGTTCCTAAATAGGATATTAAGAGTTAAAATTTACCTGGGTTGTTTTTCCTAATTTCTTTAAACTCTTAAATCTTCAATATCTTCAACTTCATCATTTAGTATCCATCTAATTTGTCATCTTCATCACTTGGAACTTTAAATCACTGAACCACTCAATTAAAACATTAGTTCCACCAAAACATCAATACTTAATTGTTCATCAAAATCTTAGGATCAAAACTTTTGATCTCCAATGACATATATACCTATACAATTAGTGGAGAGTTAGACGAAAAATGAGCTTATGATTGTTCTTGCATTCATTATCTAGAGATCGTTCATTATCTCCTTAGCATATAAATATATTCAGGGCTTGTTTGGTTAGGTGAGAGTGATTGTGCAGGCACGGACACATCTAGAGTCTTGAGTGAATTGAAATTAATGCCTAAAGTAAACAATCTAGATAATCTCAATGTGTGCATTTCATTTGAGCTTGGTCCATTTAGTGTCGTTAGAGATTCTTACACGATCATCGATTCGATATAAAACTCACATTTTATCTGTAGTGTTTTAGGACTTGATTTGTGTTTTTCTTTATTTTCTTTTCTTTTGCTTGAGGACAAGCAAACGTCTGAGTTTGGGGGTATTTGATGAGTGATTTATTTACTAACAAATCAAGTACTTTTAGATTCAAATATTTGTGTGTTTTTAAGCATTTTTGTTGGTTTAATGTGTTTTTGTGTTTTTTTAAAGGTTTTTGAATAAATAGGTGAAAAAGTGTAAAATGATAGTAGATGTTGTAACTTCAAGACCAATTGTGATCATGATTCAAACCTATTTTGGAATATCTTAAAACATGGAAGTTATATATGTCTGTCTTATATTTCCATAGATTTTTGAATCACCTCAATCGGAGTTCAAATAAGAAAGTTATGATAAAAATATGGACCAAGCGTCGATACTATCTTGTCAAGGGCGCTGCAGCACCCTCCCATAAAAAAGTTTGGGCTTGTTTTTGCCCTAAAACGCACGCTGGAGTGCCATCTGCTCTGTTTGCAATGTAAAAACCCTAGTTCTTACCCCTACAAATACCCATTTAAGGGCTCAAAACGGAGCAGGACAAAATTTGAAGAGGAGAGGCGATTTTAGGCATGAAAACACCGAATGATGGCATTTTGACACGTGTAGTTGAAGATTCAAAGCCCAAATCCACAATAAGCTTTTCTCTACATTTTTCTTCTCCCTAATATTTTGATTTAAGTTCGTATTTGTAATATTTTGTTAAACTACTTACATTTACTAATTTATTGAGAAGATTAGTTATGGATTTTTCTGTGTTGTGTTCGTAATCTAGATCTAGGGCTTGACGTAGTCTTGTTTAAACCGTGTTGTGAATATTTTGTCAATTGTTAAATTTAATTCCATTTTATGCATTCCCTAGGCCTAATGTGTTTGATTCATGTGGCCAAGGATGTAGACAATGTTAGGTTACAAATTTCATACTCAGGAGATGTTGAATTCGTGATCAGAATTAGGAGTGCATAACGTAGGTTGTTATGAATCCAGGAGGAAATCAACACCTAAGTATTTGAGCTGGGAATTTAGGATCTCGTGAGATCGGGAGGTAATCGAGTTATAAATTGATCAATTAGAATCGCCATTCAATTTTGTTTATCATTTTATTACTTCTATTGTATGCTTCTATTGTATGCTTCTATTTGATATTGTGGTTGATTTAAGAATACAGTGTTTAACGCTCGGGAGAGGTAACCTCCGATTCAGACTAGGTTTAAACACAACACAAGTTCTAATGTTTTGGGAGATTATTAGAACTTGTGCAATTCATAAGGTTGGGGAAAGACGCATATAATCATCTAAACTCTTGATAGGGATGTCAGTTTTGACATGGTTACGTATTCACTTACTTTACACTTGGGAGATGTAGTGAGTGAGTTTTAGAAATCTTGATTATTGAATTAATGGAATTAACTATTAATTTCTTAATAGGATAACACAAGAATAATGAGATGAAATCAAACCCCTAGAACATTAGTGCAAAGAAAATCCATATTTTATTTTGTTTTTGTATTTATAGTTGTTTTATATTTATTAATTTAAAAACCCAAAATTTGATCGCCTAAATAAAGTTAAGTTATGATAATTGCGGTACTTAACAACAAGATTCTCTACCACCAAGATTCCTTGGAAAAGATTAAAACTTATTTGACCAACTAGCCTGTCTTGGTACTACCTCGGGAAGGAGTTCCGCTTTTGCTGTATTTATCAGTATTACACTTCTCCATGGGTGCTATTTTGCTCCAACTGGATAAATCTGGAAAGAAAGAGCAATTCATTTATTACCTTAGCAAATGTTTTACGAAGTACGAGGAGAACTATACCTTGCTCGAGAAAAACTATTGAACCTTGGCATGGGCTGCTTAAAGATTAAGCCATTATATGCCTCCATTGACCACATACTTAATTTCCAGAATGGATCCCTTGAAGTATATCTTTGAGAGTCCGGTCCTATCGAGAAAAGTGGTAAAGTGGCAAATGTTGTTAACAAAATTTGACATCATTTACAAGACCCAGAAATCAGTAAAAAGTCAGGCCATAGCAAATCAATTAGCTAGTTAACTGGTTAAAATGAAGCATCTAGAAACCCATTTCCTGGACGATTCAATCTATTCGCTGGATGAAGAAGAAGATGAGACAGTTTGGAAAATGTATTTTAATGAAGCAATAAATACTTGAGAGGTCGGAATTGGAGTTGTCCTCTCTTTCCCAACTAAGAAACATTATTTGGTGACTTCTAAATTAAAGTTTCAGAGCACAAATAATCGAGCAGAGTATGAGGCGTGTATTTTGGGACTACAATTGGCAATTGACATGAAAATCAAAAAGTTGCTGGTATAAGGGATTCAGAACTAATCATCAACCAAATGATTGATAAATTTGCAACAAAGGATCCAACGTTGGTCACCTACAATAATCATATTTTGGATCTCTGTAAGTAGTTCAAAATGATTGAGTTTGAGAGCATCTTGAGGCTTCAAAATGATTTTGTTGATACCTTGGCTACATTAGCGTCAATGATCTCCTTGACCCAAGAAAATGATGACCTAATCTCGATAGTGATTCGAGTTCAACGTTAACCAGCTCACTGTTGTTAACTTGAGGCTAGACTCGCCAAATACCCATGGTACCATGATATGAATAATTTTTTAAAAAATCAAGAATACCCAGAAAGAGTAATCAGTGTGGACCGAAAAACCCTTCAGAGGCTAGCCGGCCAATTCTTCATAAGAAGAGAAGCTTTGTATAAGTGATCTCCCGACATGGGATTACTGAGGTGTGTCAAGGCAGAATAGGTCGTCCAATGGATAAAAGTAGTCCACAATGGAATATGTGGGCCCCATATGAGCGGCTTTATGATTGCAAAAAACAAATCTTAAGGATGGGCCACTTCTGGTTGACAATGGAAAATCCATGGTGACCAAATCCATGTCCCTCAGTCGTAACTCCATTTCCTGGTAGCCTCTTGGCCCTTCTCAATATAGGGGATGTATGTTATCGTGGAAATCACTCCAAAGGCGCCAAGCAGTCATCGTTTCATCCTGGTAGCGATCAACTATTTTACCAAGTGGGTAGAGGTAATTTCTCTGACTCGAGTAACTCAAAAAACGATAGTTCGATTTATTAAAGAAAACATCGTGACGAGGTAGGTTTGCCACAAGCCCTAATCACTAACAACTCCAAGAATTTGAAAGGCTCAGACATTAAAGAAATCTGTCACCAGTTCAAGATCGAGCATCGAAACTCGGCACCATATTGCCCAAAAATAAACGAGGTCGTAGAAGCTGCCAATAAAAATATCAAGAAAATCCTCCAAAAGATGATCAAAAATTACAAAGAGACTCTATGTTGCCCTATGCCTTGATGGCTTATCGAACCATGGTTCGAACCTCAAAAGGGGCAATACCCTATTCTCTAGTATGTGGGATAGAGGCGGTGATCCTCGTCGAAGTTAAAATTCCATCCTTCAGAGTTCTCATGGAAGCCGAGCTTGAAGAAACTAAGTGGATACGACAAAGGCTGGACCAGCTTTACTTTAACGATGAAAGACGGTTGACAACAATTTTCCATGGTCAGTGCTACAAACAAAGGATCGCTAGATCCCATGACAAAAGGGTACGTCCTCGTATATTCCGAGTCAATGAGCTTGTATTGAAAAAGATTTTTCCATTTCAAGATGAAATTAAAGGAAAATTTACCCCCAATTGGGATGGCCCCTTGGTAGTCCACAAAGTCTTGAGCGGTTAAGCGTTGATTCTCTAAGAGATGGATGGTGATGTATTTCCTAAACCTATAAACTCAAATTCTATAAAGAAGTACTTCGCTTAATGAAATGAGTTGCTTACGATTTTCTTTTGCAAGCGTGATTATCCCTAAAAAATGATAATTGAAAAAAAAAAAAACCCGACTTTTAACTGAAAGGTGAGGAGGGCAAAAGAGGGAAAAATAAAATAAGTGCGACCCAAACATAGTGAAAACTCAAAAAAATGCAATGAAAAAATCGTAGAGATCATAGCAAGATACAAAACCATCGACCCAGTAAAAACCGGAAAGGGCACTGAGGTGCAAAAATGTGGGAGCTAGCCTTAGTGAAAACCCAAAAGGGAGCTGAGGGAAAAAGTGGTAAGAGCAACAAGTGAACAAAAAATAATAACAGATTTAAAAAACAACGCATCGATTCGCTCAAGGGTCCTCTTCCGTCTTCCGTCTCCTCCTCGTCAGAACATGATGGACTCGATTTGAATGAGAATCTATGAAATGAACATTAGACATGGTTCAGATTTATATTGAAATCATACCCTCGGCAGTCCGATTCATAATCTCGCAAATATCATACCTGGTGTTTAAGGTACTTGTTTTAGTACATTTTTCACCATTTTGTACGTTTTTTTGCTAAAACAGTTTTGCGGGACTTGAGGAAATACAAAACATGTAGGAATATAGAACCCCAAGCACTGAAATGCTAAGTAGCTGGAAAGGAAACTTGAGTTTAGCAGGCCAAACCAAGATAATTTAATGAGAATTGAGTAACCTGTATTTGAGCTCTACTTCTGAGTTGAAATAAGTTTTTCAAGTTCAAATTAATTCCCCTCTGAGATTTGTGGGAAATATTATAGGGGACCTCGCTACTATTACTTTGAAATCAATTCGAGCAACGTAGATTGACCAACCTAAGCAAAAGTTCGAAGGATTGCAACTAAAGAGAAAGGGAACAAAATCACTTAATAGTGGCCAATTTTTTCATGTTTTAGGAAATGTTGTGATCAATCATTTGCAGGAAATCCTACAAGTTGAGATGAATAGGCTATTATCACTATCTAGAAGGGTTGGATGATCAAGGTAATCTTTCATTCTGTGACACTTACCGACTTAATGAGTCATCCATTCCTGAGGGTTATCTTTGAAGTAAGTATCGGCCCCAGCCACAAGCGGAGGCACGTTTTATACTTCGCTTTATCCCCTCGCCCCTGCCAGACACTACAAGAAAAAGTAGTATTAGCGACCAATTTTAGCAACGAAAATAAAATTCGTCGCAAAAGAGTAGTATTGGCGAGGAAATTTGGTTTCCTCACTAAAGCACAATGACTATTGGCGACGACACAAAAACTTTCTCACTGAAAATTAGTTTTAGCGACGAAATATAAAATTCATCACTAAATTCGTCACAAATACTTTACCGCCATTTAATTTTATTTTAGCAACAAACAATTAATTATTAGCAACAATTATTTTTTGTGGCTAAAAAAATTAATTTTTTTAGCCACCAAATAATTCCTCACTAATTATCAAAATATTAGTATTAATATATTTATATTTAATTATCAAATATTAGTATAGTATAGCCATACACAATTGAAGCCCATTCAAGCCTAATTCACAAGATCAAAATATTAGGATTAATATATTTATATTTAATTATCAAATATTATAATTGTAAATCCAATATCAAGAGCAAACCTTGCCTAATTCACAAAGACCAACTCATTGCCTAATTCACAGAGACCAGACCTCTTCACAAGACGAAATGCGAGCTACTTTTCTTGTCTGCTCTTCGCTGCTCACGAATCTCACAAGAATGAATTCTTGGCGCCAAGAATTGTCGCTTTCGTTCATCTCCTTTCCTTATTCGATTATGGTATATCTCCTCTTTAATTTCCGAAAACCTAATTCTCCGATTCACTATCGTAATTGGCATTCTCCGCACTGTACTCCACCTGCTCCATCGCTCCACCCTAGTTCTACTCTTGAAGGTTGTCCAACCCACTGGTCAGGTACGGACGTTCTCTCTCTCTCTCTCTCTCTCTATCTATCTATCTATCTATCTCAATTAGAATGAGATTTTTGATTCTATGTCATTCTGTACCCTAAATTAAAGATATTGGAATGAACACATATGTATTTGTGTTTATAAATTAAAGAAATTCACACTTTCCATTTGTTTAGGTTTGATTTATTTAGGGCTTTAAACGATTTCTTCAGTTTGCTCCTCGTTTTTGTTCTGTTCCTGTTCCAATTTTCAATTTCTGTTCTATTACCGTTCCCACTTTTTGTTTCTGGTCTGTTACTATTCCCATTTTTAATTTTTGGCTATTGCTATGACGTAAACAGGGGTTGTGGACTGTTGAGAGTGGGAGAACTCTTTTTAAATAGATTATAAGTTGTTTGTTTGTAAGGCTTCTAGTAAGTGTTTCATCGCACCATCGTAATTAAGAATCCCCATGAACCAAAATTCATGGATATCAACTGATATAGTTAATTAAGGTTTGTTCATGCTTCGGTTCCTGCTCGCTTTGTTGCTCTGTGCGACCTTCAAGCTCTGTTTGATTTTTGTTCCTGCTTCAGTTTGGTTCCTAATTCTTTATATTGTTCTGTGTATTGTTTATTTGTTTCATTTCTGTTCTTGTTTTTGTTTATAATGTTCATATGATCTGTTTCATTCAATTTCTGTTCCTATTTCATTCAATTTCTGTTCAATTTTTGTTCATGGCTTCATGTATTTGTTTATTGGTTTGTTTATTCTTTATTGATTAAAGAAAATCATTTGATAATGTTAGATGGTTGATTTCTTTAGTTAAATGGTTGGTCTGTTCATGGCTTCATGCATCTCTTTATTGGAGCTTATTTCATCATATTAGATGGTTGATTTCTTTAGTTAAATTTTTCTTCATTTATACTATCCATGACACTAGTATGGCAATCGATTCTAGGATGATTGATAATGGAATTGTAGATTTCAACAACTTTTGGAAAAAAAAAAAATAGCAACTTTTAAAAAATCTTTTTTTTTTTTTGAAAACAAATAGCTATTTACGCTTTTTTTTGGAAAACTTTTTCCATATCAGTGACAGATGAACATTTTTCAGCTCGATCATTTTTTCTATGTTCTGTTTTTTCAAATAATCTGTTCAGTTTTTTGTGCTTTTGTTCCCAGGAAAATTGGATAAAATATATGAGAATATTTATAATGAAATTATTGATCAAAGTTCATTCCCATATTTTCTACTGAAATTATTTATTTTCAGTTTTTTTTTTTTTTTTTAGTATCTGTTCATTTTTTTTATTTTGCCTTTTTTATGTTCTGTTTTTTTTAATACATGTTTAGTGTTTTTTTTTCATCCATAGCCTTTTTCTATGTCGGGTATCCAAAATATCCAAATGGGATCCGATTTCTTTTTAATTTCTATTTTTTTTTGTACGTGCTTATAGGAAAATGGATAAGAGTTGGATGGATGTCAAATATAGATTTAGCGAAGAATACATGAAGGGGGTGAAAACCTTTATAGAATTTGCATGAACTAATGTTGTCAATAATTCAAACAAAATACGTTGTCTTTGTCGAAAGTGTTTGAATTCTGTCTCCAAAACATTCTACAATGTGTATCGTGACATAATTATGTACGGATTTCAACTAAGTTATAGAGAATGGAGATTTCATGGGGAGAGGGCTTTTGTGACAGTTGTTGATCATACAAACGACGATGAAATTCCCAAGATGTTGGAAGATATGCTAGGCACAAACCATATAGATTTTAGTATGGATGATGGTGATGGTGGAGGGGAAGATCAAGACGATTTGCATGATGGTGAAAATACAACATTTGAGAGGATGCTTAGAGAATCACAACGGGAACTATATCCCGATTGTTCTAAGTATTCAACTCTTTCATTTGTTGTAAAGTTCCTTCACATGAAGGTAATAAACAAGTGGAGTAACAAATCCATGAATTCGTTTCTTCCTTTTTTAAAGGATGTTTTGCCTGAAGGTGAAACAATCCATTTTTCACACTATGGGGCAAAAAGAATGTTACGAGATTTGGGATTGGGTTATTTGTTAATTCACCCTTGCAAATATGATTGTGCTTTGTTTTGGAAAGAGAATGAAAAGGATGATAATTGTCCGATATGTGGTGAGTGTAGATGGAAGAGAAACGATAGAAAAGGTAAAAAAATTCCGCATAAAGTACTACGCTACTTTCCATTGAAACCGAGGTTGCAAAGATTGTTTATGTTGCGAAAAACGGCCGAAGATATGGGGTGGCATAAAGAGAAACACGTTAATGATGGTGTTTTGAGACATCCTGCTGATGTTGAAGGTTGGATGGATTTGGATAGAAAATTTCCTGCATTTGCTAATGATCATCGCAATGTGAGATTGGGTTTGGCTACGGATGGGTTTAATCCATTTGGCAACATGAGCAACTCTTATAGTATGTGGCCTGTCTTGCTCATCCCGTATAATTTGCCACCATGGAAGTGCATGAAAGAGCCTTATATTATGATGTCGTTGTTAATTCCAGGACTAAAAGCTCCAGGAAAAGATATCAATGTGTATATGCAACCGTTAGTCGATGAATTGAAATATCTATGGTCAAATGGGGTGCGCACCTACGATGCCTACTGTGCAAGTAATTTCACCCTACATGCTGCACTTCTTTGGACTATAAATAACTTTCCTGTTTATGCCAATATGTCTGGGTGGAGCACGTATGGGTTTAAGGCATGTCCTACGTGCAACGATGAAGCTCCTTCAACAAGAATACATTCCAAAACATGTTATATAAGGCACCGTCGTTTTTTGCCAGCAAATCATGCTTGGCGTAATAGTAAGAAATTTAACGGAATGTCCGGGCATGATGTATTACAACAACTTTCGGAGTTAACGGGCACTTTCAAACGGGGAAAACATCCAACCAACAAGAAGAGAAAGCGTCAGGAAGATGAAAGTAATTGGACAAAGAAAAGTATTTTATTTGAACTTTCTTATTGGGTAGAGCACCAAATGAGACATTGTCTTGATGTCATGCACATTGAGAAGAATAAATGTGATAATGTTGTTGGGACAATACTCAGTATAGAAGGCAAGAACAAAGATACAATAAAAGCACAGATGGATTTAGCTGGCATGGGAATAAGAACTGAGTTACACCTAAAAAAGCTTGGTGATTTGTATGTGAAGCCTCCAGCATGTTACACTTTGTCAAAGAGTGAGAGACAGGGATTTTGCGAGTTTTTGAAGTCTGTTCGATACCCAGACAGTTATGCAGCGCATATCTCACGATGTGTGAGCATTGCAGATGGTAAAGTGTTGGGATTAAAGAGTCACGATTGTCATGTATTGTTGCAACTTCTTGTTCATTATGGAATACGAGGTTACTTAGACAAAGAAGTATGCACTGCACTGTTTGAGTTGGGAGAATTTTTTCGACAATTATGTTAAAAAACGCTGCGACTTCAGGTAATAGAGCAATTAGAAAAAGACATTGTTCTCATCCTTTGTAAATTGGAGATGATATTTATTCCTGCATTCTTTGATGTGATGGTACACTTAGCTGTCCACCTTCCTGCTGAGGCAAAACTGGGGGGGCCTGTACATTATCGATGGATGTATCCAATTGAGAGATATCTCAAAACTCTGAAAGGCTTCGTTACCAACAAAGCACGTCCTGAAGGATCGATAGCTGAAGCCTATACTGCTAAAGAAAGCTTGACATTTTGTGCGATGTATCTGAAAGGAATCGAAACTAGATTTAATCGTGATGAGCAAAATGACGATGGTGGTAACCAAGAATGTAATATAGGGTTATTAGTTTTTTCGCAAAAGGTGCGCCCTTTCGGACATGCACGTGTATGTACTGAATTGGGAACAAATTTTCAACTCGTGCATTGGTATGTCTTGAATAACTATGAGGAGGTGAAACCATATATTAAGTAAGTTGAAATTCATTTGTGAATATTTACTTGCAACAATTTTTAATTCTTTATTTGATATAAATATTTTTTCATAGTGAGCATGAATATGAACTTATGTTGGAAAGTGAAGAAAACATTCATCAGAGGCAGCAACAATATTTCCCTTCATGGTTCTAAGCACATGTAAGTACTAAAGTTTATGTGTAACTAAAGAATACAACATAGTGATATAACTAATGAAAATTATGCTATTTTTATTGTTTATTATTTAGATGAGAAAGTTACGCAGTAAAGGATCTCCGGAAGCCACAGATGAATTGTATGCCTTGGCCAACGGTCCTGACAAGAGAGTTAGGTTGTACCCAGCCTGCATAGTCAATGGTGTACAATTCCACACAAAGGACCGTGATGATTGTCGCACTAGTCAAAATTGTGGATTTATGGTTGAAGGGGATCATGCAGGAAAAACTATTGATTTCTATGGTGTTCTGAAACAAATTATTGTGTTAAGTTACATATATGATCATTCAGTTGTGGTGTTCAATTATGATTGGTTTGATCTTAGCAGCAAGAAGACATTCCAAAAGGATTCACATTACATCAACATCAATGTCGCTAAAACGTGGTATAAGAATGACTCTTTCATACTTGCAGACCAAGCGCAACAAGTTTTTTACATCAATGACACGAGACTAGGGAGAAATTGGAAACTTGTACAACATATACATCATCGACATGTTTGGGATGTGCCAGAGGTAGAAGAGGATGACCAAGGTGATATTGAGAAACTTGATGCTTATCAAGAGAACGATATAACTGAAATTATATCAATAACTAAGGATGAAGTACATGATTTGAATAGGCCTAATATTGAAGCTGATGAAATTGATCCAAACTCTATTGCTAAGCAATCTCTACATGGACTTGCAGATAGTGACAACGAAGTAGACGATACACTAGTTGAGTATTGGGACGATGAAGAAAGTTCAGAAGGCACAGATTCAGATAGTATGGAATAGATAGTTGGGGTTTCTGGTGGCTATTGAAATTATTTAGAAGTCTTTAATTTTATGTTATCTGTTAGTTTTTATTAGATTTGTTTAACCATTTTATTGATTAATTTAATAACATTCTTGCAATAAATTTATGATTTAGACATGCCCACATTGTTTCCGCTACTTATCTATTATTGATTGTTTAATTTTCATTCTTTATTCTTAATATATGTAAATAAATATTATATCAATATCTAACATTTAAGTGTTTAAAGGTTAATTAAATGGCACTCGGGAAAAAAAGAACCATATTATCGCAGGACATGTCTCTATGTGCGAATTCTATGTCAACTCATTTTATTTCACCAGGCGCATTGGCCATACGATCAAGGACCATCCCACAATCATTAGGATCTCGTGTTTCTCAGGCTACACAACCACCATTGAGAGCTACTTCAACTGATGGTATCCGACCACCTGTAGTGCTTCCATCCGTTACTGTATCCGCACGAGCAAGGTCCATCTCACAACCATCAAATTCCCTACTACCATATGTGGAGTTTGACGAGGTAGATATTTTTCCTGAATCTTTGACAAATAACAGTCCCCAGGTAAAGTCATTGTTTTTTTAAACTTTTTTCAAAATGAAACTTGTTCAGTACATTCGTTATTCATGTGTTCACTTCGCAGGTTCACCAATGATTGCTAGAAAAAGGGGTCGAGGCAAGAGTAGAAGTTGCAGAGTAGAAATTTTTTTTAATGGTAACAATAAGTTGGTAGTTATATTTGATCCAATATTCAACAAACCAGTTGATAGTGTTGCAAGCAAGTTTGCAATTGAATTAGGCTACTTAGTTAGAACTAATGTACCACTTATTGATATAAAATCCTGGAGTGATGTAAAGGAGAAAGATAAGGAAATTATTTATACAAGAGCAAAGGTATGTGAAACTAGAATTTAAGTTTATAATTTGTTGCCTCCACATTTATCATTAATATTAACTTTTCTCTTCTAAAAATTTAATTTCTTAATTTGTAGTGTAAGTTTGAGATAGTTGATATTGATACTCCAAGAGTAAGAAGAGCTATGGATGCTAGGTTAGCAATGAGGTACACGGGATATAGGAATAAACTCCACATGCACTATAAAAAAATTATTGGGAAAGGGCACAATCCACGCGATCATCCTTACGAGGACTTGAGCACTAATGTATGGCATAATCTTTGTGGTCTCTTTGAGTCCGAAAAATTCCAGGTAGTAAATGTTATGTTTTAGTATTAACATTGCTATCTTTTCAAATGTTTTAATAGTCAGCATGTTAATTGATTTTATGTACATATAATGCAGAAGCGATTGGTTGCAAATAAAGAGAAACACAGGAAACTATTGTACAATCATGTATCTGGATCCAAGGCTTATGCAACACGCATCCACACGAAGGTTCTAATAAAGTAATTTATAAATTTTAAATTAATGATGCAAGTTTTTTTATTCAATAGTAACTACTTTGTAAATGTAGGACCTAGAAACAGGTGCATGCCCGAGAATTTTGGATGTCTATAGGGAAACACACCAAAGGGCTGGTGCGACGTGGGCTGCACCGACAGTTGAAAATTTATATGTAAGTTTGTAAATACTATTAGGGAAAAAAACATTGTCATATTCCTGCTCCCAGATTTTTTAGAACAGATTTCTGAATAAAAAATCCATTTTTTTTTGCTTTTTAGGTTAGTAATTTCATATGGATTATTATTGTTCTACTGTGAGTTTGTCTCTCTATTTTCTGGTTTTGCTCATACGAGTTTTCATCAATTGTTACTCGAATCGGATTTGTGATTTGGCCATGGTTGAACTTGAATTAGCTAATTGATTGTTTGATTGTTCAGCTTAGTCATTCATAGCTATGAGTTTGTTCTACTTAAAATTTTCTAGTTGAATGCTTGAAGACGAAGCATAACGCATTACCTTTCAAAATTTTCTGGTATATGCCTTAATCATGTTAGATTTTGTTATCCATATACAATTTAGTCAACAATATGAAGGTTAGTGAAATTTTGGATGAAGGATATACTATTTGATATACATCTAGATTAGTGAAATTTTGCAAAAGCGTCTCCAAGAGAAAGGGATTGCTTGAATTTTGGGTATGTGATATAGCTAAAAGAATTGGTAAAGAGAATAAGTAGACTGATATCTCCACTAGCGATTTGGAAGAACAAGATTCAAAATTAAATTCCACAAAATAGTTTTATTTTCTTCTTCATTAAGATTCACTTTTTGTGTTGGATTGGATATGCATTTCATGTAATTCCGTTTGCTTAGCATGAAATTCTCACAAAATTTGTAAATATTATATGTAACTTTTAGTATGATAAAATCCTCCTAGCTTTTTAGAATTTCAAAAAAAATTCTTTACTAGTTAATTTTATTTTACAGAGACAAATGATGGAGATGAAAGAAAAGACTATAGAAGAAGAAGAAAGGCCTATGACTGAGGAGGAGATTCGTGAGGCTGTACTTGGCCACAAATCGGGGTATGTGAGAGGGCTTGGTCCCGGTCCGAAACCAACCTTCACTAGCGGTTCTACATCTTTTCGTGGGTCAACACAAGAAGATTTTGATAGCTTGAAGGCTCAATTTGAAGCATTTAAACAAATAATGGTAGATCAATCATATGGTGGAATGAGAGAAGCCATAGCTAGTTTAAGCGAATTGAGCTGATTTAGAGCAGGCAAAGCTAGTGCTTGAAGCCATGAAATGATGAGGTAAAAGCTAAAACCTTTGGTCTTGATTATGAATGTGTATGATCTAGTATGCAGTAGTCTTCCTTGTTAGTTTACATGCACCTACATATATATATGTGTGTACGAGCATGTTTGTGTGAACTTCTTCTCTATGTATTAATGGTTTCGAAAGTGATTTTCCTGTATGATTCGATGTTTTAGTCTCGACTTTTAATTTGTGAAAGTAATTTGTTTTAGGTTGATCATTTTATTTTAAAATTGAGAGTAATTTGATCATTCTTTAATTGGTTTATATATTATCTATTTGGTGGTGGTGGTGGTGGTTGGGGAGGGGGGGATTCATAAAAAAACAAATAAACTATTTTTTTTGGAATTTCAGCTGAAATAGAGACTGTTTCAACTGAAAACAGTGTTGAAACAGAGACGAGGGGAGGGGGGATTCATAAAAAAATTGTTTTTTTTGGAATTTCAGCTAAAACAGAGACTGTTTTTAGCTAAAAACAGTGCTGAAACAGAGATGCGGGGGGGGGGGGGGGGGGGGGATTTATAAAAAAAAAAAAAAAAAAAAAAAAACTACTATTTTTTTGGAATTTCAGCTGAAACAGAGACTGTTTTCAGCTGAAACAGATAACTGTTTTTAGGTGGTTGAGGCCTAGCTGAAACAGAGAAACTGCTTTTTGGAAGTGCTCTGTTTTCAGCTGAAACAGCCTATGTTCTGATCGATTTTTCAGTTTGTGGAAGTGCTTTCAGCCTCTGGTTTTTTGTGTATATACATCACTCAAGGTTCAGTTATGTACATTTTTTTTTTCCAGCTGAAATAGCCTGTGTTCTGATTGAGTTTTAGCTTGTGGAAGTGCTCTGTTTTCCGCCTCTATTTTTTTTTTGTATGTACATTACTCACGGTTCACTTTTTATGTACATTGCTTTGTTTATTTAAATAGATAATTAAAGAAAAACTTGAGGTTTCTTTCAGATACTCAAGGTTGAGTATCTGATCAATTTTTTTTTTAACAGTGAACAGACAATTAAAGAAAAAAAAAAAAGGAAAACATTAAAAAGGCTAGAGTTGATATGAGATTTTTCCATGTTTGTTAATTTGTTTGAGTTAAATTGATGCGCGAAACTTCGTGGTGAATCTTGTTTGAAGGACATAAGTAGTTCACAATGGCTCAATTAATAAAATTACAATGTCCCATGTACTTTAAGTAAAACATGAGTTATTGATTTATCTGATTTGTTTGTGATGCAGATTAATTGTTCATAGATCTGAAATTACGAAGACTATTTTTATGCAAGGGAAGATATTTGATACAAATACTTTGATATATATATATATATATATATATATATATATATATATATATATATATATATATTGCAAGAATGATATTGTTTAAATTACATCTATCTATGATTTGTTTTAGTTTGATCTTATTTATGTTATATGAGCTAAGACATGTTTATTCATTATGGGAGTTTTATATACATATGTTTGGAATGTATGTTGTAAAAGATTTTTGTTTCTCTTTAATTTTGGATGTGATAAACAGGTATTGTTCTAAATATTTGTCCCAAATTCTAATGGTGACAAATGTATGCTTTAATTAGTGAGAAAATTATTTAAATAAAATTTGTTGCAAATTGTTACTTTTAGCGAGAAGTTTAGTTGGTCGCTAAATATTAGTTATTAGCGAGGAAATTATTCAAATAAATTTGTTACAAATTCTAACTTTTTGCGAGAAGGGAATTAGTCATTAAATATGAATTATTAGCGAGGAAATCATTCAAATTAAATTTGTTGCAAAATTTTACTTTTAATGAGGAATTTACTTGGTCGCCATATGTAAATTAGCGAGGAAATTATTAAAATTAAATTTGTTGCAAATTATCATTTTTAGCGAGAAATTTAGTTGGTCGCTAACTATTAGCGACAAAATTACTCAAATTACTTTCGTTGCAAAAAAGTGATTTTTAGTGACTAAGTAAATCATTTAGTGAGAAAATTAGCGACAAAATATTTTCTTACTAAATACATAGTTTTTAGCGAGGAATTCAACATTCGTCGCTAAAGACTTTTGTTGACGAGGTTTCTGCAACGACTGTGGCGACGAACCTATGTCCTCGCTAAAAAGTTTTAGTGACGAAATCGCTACTTTTAGCGACAAAATTTTTTCTTGCTAAAATGCTTTTTTCTTGTAGTGACAGGCTGGGGCACATTATGTCGTGTCTACCCATTGTTAAGGCTTTGAATTCGTTACTTTCCCAATTGCAGGTTTGGGCAATTTTATCATAGGTCTTTGTTATTCTTGCGCCAGCTATGGGCTGGGGCACATATTATAAGAGTTGTTCTTTTTGTGTCCTCTCTTTGCCACAAGCAATGAAGCATATCTGCCAATCTTTTCTCTAAACGAACTTTGTTCGTCATGAGTTGTCTTATATTCCTCTAAATGAACTTTGTTTGTTATGAGTTGTTTTTTTTCCTCAAAATGGACTCTGTTCGTCATGAGTTATTTTTATTTCCTCTAAATGAACTTTGTTCGCCATGAGTTGTCTTTCATTCCTCTAAACAAACTTTATTTTTAATGAGTTATCTTACGTTCCTCTAAACAAACTTTGTTCATCATAAGTTATCCTCTATTCCTCTAAACGAACTTTGTTAGTCATGAGTAGTCTCCATTCCTCTAAATGGACTTTGTCTGTCATGAGTAGTTTCCATTCTTCTAAATGGACGTTGTTCGTCATGAGTTATTTTCCATTCCTCTAAACGGACCTTGTTCGCCATGAGTTGTCTCTGTCTCTCTAAAAGAACTTTGTTCGTCTTGAGTAATCTGTCAGTCCTCTAAACAAACTTTGTTCATCATGAGTTATCTTTCATTCTTCTAAACAGACTTTATTCATCATGAGTGGTTTCCCATTCCTCTAAATGAACTTTGTTCGTCGTGAGTTGTTTCCCGTTTCTCTAAAAGAACTTTGTTCATTATGAGTCATCCCTCTAAATGAACTATGTTCGTCATGAGCCACTTCCTTCTCATTTCCACTAAACGATCCTCTAAATGAACATTGGTTGTCATGAGTTCGTCGTGAATATTCTCTTCTGCCTGCGAGGAGCATTTGCTAAACTTCGTTTGACCTGATCTTTGGTATCCCTAAGTTACGTAGGCAACCCGCATGGGTTCGGTCATAATTTTACCAAAATTTCCACAATTTGAACAAGACGGTTCGATTCCCAAGTAAGTTTTCCTTTCAACACATTTTACAGATTTTGTTCATCATCTTCTTATACTGCACTCACTCGAGCGGCAGAAGAAAATGGTATGTGTCTCTTATCTTTATCACCACGAGTAAACTCGCATGACAAAGAAAAGCAGCTATAAACACTGTATTTTGTCCCGCCCATGCATGGAATTTTTGGGAAAAAAAATAAAACTAAATAAATTTGGCCACGCCAATCATTCATGAATTTCGAAAATATCCAAATGAAAATGAAGAATCGATTTGAACGTTTCAAAATTAGTGCGAGTTTGAATTTTGCAATAGAAAATCTTATTGGCTTTATTGAAAATTTGAAAAAATGAATTAAATCTCTAAGGTTTAAATTAATATTTTAAAAGTTAATTAAGTCAAAGGGGTTGTTCAATTAAGATTTGAATCAAAATTGTTCATTTTGGAAAAAGTTTTAGGACTAATTTGAAAATTTGAAAGATTGATATTTGGACTCTTATTTTAAAATTTGGAATGTTCAATTAATGGCAAAACGAGTTAAATTAAAATCTCATAATTCCAATTTGTTCCCTTAATTAGCCAATTGAGACAATTTCGTCGAATTAAGAAACTTTAGGGGGCCTAATTAAAAATCATGAAAAACTTTAAATCGGCATCCAAAATGTATAAATTTTAATTCAAATTTTTATATTGAATCTTTTCAAATGATTAATTCTTGAAAAACTCAAATCGGAATCCCAATTGAGGTTCGGAAAGCCAAAATAAAGTTTCGGGGTCAAAATGCAAAGTTTGAAATAAAACAATTTAGACTAAATTGATCAAATTAAAATAGATTATGAAAAGTTTAACATGCTTCATTTGGTCAATTTTAGTTTCCAAAATTAAATCAACTAAAATCAAATTTTTGAAACTTTTCGTTTTGGCCTTGAAATTAGGGTATTTTTTAAAAAACATTCATGAAATTAACGAATGATTGAAAATTATATGATTTTATTTTCATACCATATATATATATATATATATATATATATATATATTTAAAAAAAATTAAAAAATTAAAAATAAAAAGGGGACAGTGGGGCACCAAGCAAAAGATGATGATGGGCGCAGCTTTGGCAGCCCCTATCTAATCAATTTACTTATATATATATATAGGAAAGAGGTGGGTTGCCTATAGAAGGAAACCCACCTCACACTTTTTGGTGGATTTTTTGGGGAAAGAAGAAAAGGCACACTCCTTTTATATATGTGTGTAAGTGTTTTTGTGTTTTGGGTTGGGGGGATCCAGCTGAACAAATAGGGGAGAGTGAGGCAGTGAGAAAAAAAGAGTTTTGGAGAGAAATTTTGGGATTGGGGGCTGGGATTTCTTCGGCTACAAAAACAAGGAGTATGACTTTCTTTAAATACATGTATCTATGAGGAGAGAATAAAAAAGAAAAAGAAGAATGAAGGGAAAAGGGAAGAAATTGTCCAAGTTCTGATAAGTTTTTCTGACCCTCCATTTGCACCTTTATTTTTTGTTTACACCGCTTGAAAGGAAGGACCTAAAATTGGATAAAACCTAAGAGGACGTTCCACTGGAACACTTAAAAATTAGCTTAGTTTTCTGCATTTATTTTCCTATTTTATGTCTTCCCGCACTTTTTATTTCCTGTATTTATTTTGTGTTCTACACCTTTTCTCACTTTTATTTATTTTTTATTTTGCGCATTTTCTTACTTTTATTTTGTTGTATTTATTTACTGTTCTACACCTTTTCACGCTTTTATTTTTCTGTATTTATTTTTATGTTCTACGCCTTTCCGCGCTTATATTTCTGTAATTTTATTTTACGCACTTTATGTATTTTGTTGTATTCTGTAAATATTTACTTTCTCGCATAAGAAAATAGAAAAATGAAGTAATTGTTTTAGTTTCAAAAAGAATAAAAAGTCAAAAAAAAAAACGTACGCCCGTTTCGGATTTCCCGTCCAGCGAGAAATTTTCGAATGGTGGGTTTAGGGTGGCACTTCCCTAAGCCAGATTTTGAGTTTGGGATAAGTTGATAAAGGGGAAAAATAATTTCCCGCATGTCAAATATTCTTGTCACAAAAATATATAAACATGTTTTGTTCAAAAAATGATTTTTCTTAAAAAAAAAAAAAGTAAATCTTTTTTGTTTCTTAAATATACATAAAAAAAAAAAAAAAAAAAAAAAAAGGGAAGAGGAAGAAGAAGGAGAATTTTTGTGAATAATAAAAAATCCATTTTAAAAAAAAAAATGAGTATTTTTGAAAATCACAAGAATGAGAATTGTTCTAAATGACATTTGATTAAAAAATGTCATTTCAAAGATCAAATTTTCTAAATATAGATTTTACTGTGTTTTTTCAAACTAATGTGTTCCCATATCCTTTTCTAATTTTTTTTTTGAGTTTTCTGAAAAAAAAAAAAAAAAAAAAAAAAGAAAGAAAGAAATTTTCCATTTCTCTAAGAAAAATATAAAATTTTGACATGCATATAATATTCCTCATTTTCATCAAAATAACCAAAACTTGAAATCTGAGACATTAAACCCCCTGAGTCATCCTTATTAAATCACTGATATTTAAAAGTGATCATACTCGGGAAATATTTAAAAAAAATAAAAACAAAACATTTTTTTTTATTTAAAAAAATGGTTTTCTCTTTATAAAAAAAATTATAAAAAAAACAAACTAAAAAAAATTGAAAAAAAAAATGTTTTCTCCTTATTTAATAAGAAAAAAACATTTTATTTCAAAAAAATGGTTTAATATTTAAAAAAATGAAAAAAAAAAAAGGAAATTTAAGAAAGAAATTTCAAAAAAACGAAATTAAAAAAGAAAAAAAAAAACAAAAAAAAAATGTTTTCTCCTTAAAAAAAACAACAAAAAAACAAAATTCAAAAAGAAGAAAAACAAAATAAAAGAAGTAAAAATTAGAAAAATAATTTAAAATGCAAAAATCCAAAAAAATAATTAAAAAAAATCTCTTTATTGAAAAAAAGACGAAAAGAAAAACAAATTAAAAAATAAATAAAAAAGCAAAATTTTAAAAAAAAAATAAAGGAAGAGACTTCAAAATAAAATGAAACATTCAGATTTAAATTTTGATTCGACTTAATTGGATAAGATAACGTCTTCGAACGGGTGTCTTGAGGTATCTCACACCTTTTCCGAGCGTAATTGACCTCTAAGCTCTTAAAACAAATCTCTGGCCAGATTTTCCTTTTGGAGTCAAAGTTTTATTTAAGCTATTTTTCAAATTGTTTTTAAATTAAAAAAAAAAAAAAACCGGTGCCCTAACACACTATTTAAACTAAATGTTAGGTGGCAACTCCTTTTTCAAAATTGGATTAAGTTATTTTATGAGAAAATCGACGCTTTAAAAATCTCCTATCTTTAATATTTTTTTCAAAACAAAATGGTTTTATATTTATTTATTTATTTTTGTTTTTCAAAATCCCGGGTACGTCAAACCCACTTTGATTCGATACCACTTAAAAACTGTTTGAGGTGCTCCTTGCAGGTTAGTCTAAAAGTATCATTAAGTAAGGACAAATGGTTCCTCAATAGTGATTGTTCCTGGCACACAACGGGAGATAAAACAAAATTTGCATCTTTGACACCTAAAGACAGAGGTTATGTGACTTTTGGTGACAACGCCAAGGGTAAGATCATTGGTATAGGTGACATTGGTAATGGATTTACTACTATTGAAGATATTATGTTAGTTGATGGTCTTAAACATAATTTGCTCAGTATTAGTCAATTATGTGATAAGGGTTACAACATTATTTTTTAAGGCAAAATATTTTTCAAACCATCTAACTATTGTTACGTTTCTATGTAGTCCTCTTAACTTTATTCGTTTTAGTTTAAACCTTCTACGTATAAAGGAGGTTGCCATTCTATTAGATTTTTCATCCAAACTAATAAAAATATCATTTTTGAGGGGTATAATGGTCTTTTTACTATTTTTTATTTTTCTCATTTTTCTTTCCTTTTTCTTTCTTTTCCTTTTACTTTTTCCTTTTCTTTCTTTTTTCTAGCATTTTTTCTTCACTGAACAACTTCCTCTCCCCCCCTCTCTCTCTCTCTCATTCTCCCTTTTCCCGCTAGACACAGAGAGTGTCCGCACCCTCTATGTCCAGTGGGGAGAGGGAGAGAGAGAGGGGGGAGGAGTAAAGGGAGGTGTTTGGTGAAAAAGGAAGGCCAGAAAAGAAAAATAAACGGAAAAGAAAAAAAATGAAGATTTTTTTTTTGGTAAAAAGACCATTATACCCCTAAAAAATGACATTTCTATTAGTTTGGATGAAAAATCTAACATAATGGCCTTTTAAAACCACTTTTATACTTAGAGGGATTAAACTTAAACGAATAAATTTAAGAGGACTACATTGAAATGTGCCAATAGTTAGAGGGTTTAAAAGGTATTTTACCCTATTTTTTTATTTTTTTTTATAATAATAGGTGCATCAATAAAAATGGTAATGATAGTAGCATCGTACTTGTTGCAACACATGTTGAAAATATATATACTTGTTCATTTGAATATTTTTCTGCACAAAATTTGTTATGTTTGAATGCATTATTTGAGAATAGTTGGTTATAGCATAGGCGTCTTGGGCAATGCTAGCATGGAATTAATTTCAAATTTATCTAAGAATGGTCTTGTACATGGATTACCTATTCTTAAATATTTTAAGGATAAAGTATGTCATGCATGTTAATTGGGTAGACAGTCTAGATCATCTTTCACAAAGAAGTTGCATGCATCAACATTTAAATGCCTTGAATTGTTGAATTTAGACTTAATTGGTCATAACTCAATTGTTGGTTTGGTGGGAAGTTCTACACAGTTGTTATTATTGATGATTATTCAAGATTCATATGGGTATTCTTCTTATTAAAGGAAATGATATTTCATACATATTTGCCAAGTTCTACATGCGTGTGCAAAATAAGAATCAATCATGCATTATAAACATTCAGAATGATAGAGACAAAGAATTTAAGAATAATGAGATTATTAGTTATTTTGATGAGCATGAATATTCTCACAAATTTTATGCACCTAGAACTCCACAACAAAATTGTTTTATTGAAAGAAAGAACAAGATGCTTCGGGAAATGGCCAAGACTATGCTTAATGAGAACAATCTTCTTAAATATTTTTGAGCTAAAACAATTGCATATCATGTCATTAATCGAGTAGAAACGAAAAGGTTTTAATAAAACTACTTATGAGATTTGGAATAGAAAAATCCCAAATATATCATATTTTAAAGTTTTTGGTTGTAAATGTTTTATTTTCAATAACAAAGATAATTTGGAGAAGTTTGATGCCAAATCTGATCATTGTATTTTTCTTGGGTATACTTTGGATAGTATAGCATATAGAGTTTATAATAGATGATCTTTTGTTGTTGAAGAATCTATGTATGTGGTCTTTGAAGAGTCTAATCCATGTGTGTCGAGAAATGATTTGGATGATGATGATGCAAATATACTAACAAAACAAACGAATCAGGAGACTGAATCTAGAAAAGAATCATCAGATCCTCTAGAAAAGTTACCACTGCATGAAAGGATGATTACTCAACGGGCCATAAGGAGTATTCTAGGACATTCGGTAAAGGAGATTATTGGTAATTTTGATAGGGGTGTAAGTACGAGGTCTTCTCTTAGAGATGTTATTAATATTACATTTTTATCTCAAATTGAACCTAAAAATGTTAACGAGACTTTAACTGATAAATCATGGATTTCTTTTATGCTAAATGAGTTACTTCAATTTGAGAGAAATAAAGTGTGCTCGCTACTTCCTAGACCTGATTTTCATCATGTTATTGGTACTAAGTGGGTTTATAGCAATAAAAATGATGAAAAGGGAATGGTAATTAGAAATAAAGAAATATTAGTAGCAGAGGGCTATAATCAGTAAGAAGTCATAAATTATGATGAAACTTATGCTCCTATTTATCAATTAAAATCCATTAGAATGTTATTGTTTTTGCATGTTCTCGCAATTTTAAATTATTTCAAATGAATGACAAGAGTGCTTTTGCAAATGGTTTTCTAGCTGAAGAAATTTATGTGGAACAACCACCCGGTTTTGAAAATAAAATATTACATGATCATGTTTTTAAACTATGTAAAACTCTACATGATCTCAAACAAGCTCCTCGAGCCTAGTATGAGAGATTTAGCAAGTATTTAATTGAGAATGATTTTTAACGTCGTATAAGTGATAGTATTCTTTTTGTTAAACAAAATGATTTTGACATCTTTTACTGCAAATTTCTATGGATGATATCAATTTTTGTTCTACTAATAAATATCTTCACCGAGAGTTTTCCAAGATAATGCAGGTAGAATTTGAAATGAGTATGATGAGAGATTTAACATTCTTTCTCGGGCTACAAATCATGCAAACCAAAGAAGGGATCTTTATCAATCAAGCCAAGTACGCCAAAAAATTACTAAATAAATATGACTTTAGTAGTGCTAAAGAGTCTAAAACTCCCATGGCAACAATAACAAAACCCGATAAGGATGACACAGGTAAAAGTGTAAATGAAAAGATGTATCGACGTATGATCGATAAAATATTATATCTTACTATAAGTAGACCATATATCATGTTAAGTGTTTGTTTGTGTGCAAGATTCTAATCTTGCCCAACAAAGTCTCATTTAACTGCCATCAAATGAATGTTTTGATATTTAAAAAGACTTATGATCTAGGATTATGTTATCCAAGTGAGAATACTTTCACATTAATCAGTTAAACCGATGTTGATTTTGCTGGTTGCAAAGTTGAGCGTAAAGCACAAGTGAATTATGTTATTTTTTGGGTCATGCACTAGTTTCTTGGTTTAGCAAGAAACCAAATTCTATAGCCTTATCCATCACTGAGGTTGATTATATGGCAGTAGGTAATTATTGTGTACAATTTCTCTATATTAAGTAACAATTGCATGATTTCAGTATTTACACAAATGAAGTTCTCATCTATTGTGATTCTTCATTGTCGATCTATTCTTGGGTTTTTTCCTTATTCGAATCATCATCATTAAACGCACCCAAGTTCCTACCGCTCATATCTGGTTCCTCCTGATGGCCTTTGTTGGCCCAGTAGAATACCCAAAAGGGGGGTGAATTAGGTAATTAAAAATATATCAGAATAAAACTTGAATAAATCAAATAATTAATTTTATGCCTAAATTAATTATTATCTTTATACCACAGTAAAATTATAATAAATCTAAGTGCACACCCAAACAACAAAAATAGCAAAGTAAAATATAGCAGCACACAAAAGATTTATACTGATTCACCAGGCTACTCTTGGTTAATTCAGTCCCCCCGAGCTCCACGGAGGTCGCACCCACTAAAACCAAGATCCCTTTAAAGGTAGGTACCAAACCCACACACTGATTCTTTTACAGGCTCAGAATCAACTTTTACAATATCATTTTTTCAGGTTAAGAAAGAACCTCTACTTTTTACAGGCTAAAGAATAACATAATTCTTTTTAACACTAAGGCACAAGAATCAAAACCTAACAAAACACTCCAAGTATCATTTTCACAGGTAAGGATGGAACCTTTACAAAATACTCAAAATGCAATTCTTATCCAAGAAGAATCACTACCTCAATCTCTTTATAGGAAGAAACTGAAACCCAGTTACCCTCGATTAAATATCCCCAATGATATTTAACCCGTCACAACTCACCAATACAAAAATTGATAAGAAGTGAATCTCACTCGGAACTTCTACTACTCCAGATAAACAATAACTCCATTAATATCCCAACTAGTGATAGAATTATGTGAGATACAAAAATATGATTTTAACAAGAATATGGGTAGTAAATTGGAGCACGTAATCAAATTCAAGAAATTGTTTGTAAAAATATTTTCTTCAAAAATCAGAAATAATTTCTAAGATCAATTTCCAAATATAAAATAATAAACAAGCAATAAGTAATATGGAAAGATCTCACCCGGAATCCACAGAAATAATGATTAGAATAATGTAGCTTCCAATCCGGTATCAACAAAAATTGATTGCAATTTATTCTCAGAATCACTCTTAGAATAGCTCACAATATCGTAGAATGATAACTCTTTCAAAAGCTCTTTCAAAATGATATAGAATTATTAACTCTCTTAGAATGATTAGCCTTGCTAGTGAAATTCGCAGGTCTATTTAAAGGAACATGTAATCAGCCTTCTAATGGCTAGTTTACAAGTGTCATGACAATTAAAAGCTCTTATAAACTCCTTATATCATAAGGACTTCATTTAGGTTCAATTTCACTAAAAAACATCTTTCAAACCTCTTAATTAAACCCCCAAAGTATTTCTCAATCTTAAAAATAAGTATAGAATCTATTTCAAGTACTAAATTGAGAAACATTAATATTTAATGAACCATATTAATAGGATTTAATTAGTATATGAACCATATCTTAAATATAGATAATATCCCACAAATCTCTCTCAAATCTAAAAAAAAATAATACCTACTTTTGGATATAATCTTGGATCTAACTATATCCTGAAATAGCGCATTCGGTTAACTGCCCAACTCATGTTGCAGCCAAACCATCGCCGCAACGTGCATAGGTTGACCGCCCGGTCGACTCACAGATTTAGAGATTTCAGTACTACTTCACCGGTTAACCTATCGGTCGACTTGTTGATTCAGAGAGTTCAGCCTTCTTGGCCGGTCGACCTGTCGGTCGACTTAGAGATACATGATGTTATAGCTTTCATGTCCGGTAGACTCATCAGTCGACTGTTGTGCCTAAATCTCTTCTCTGAATACGTTTTTAACTTATTTTCTTTTACATTTTCGCCCCTTTAACCATTTTCTTCTCTTGATTAGTTACACTAATATTCTTATATTCCATTTTAGTCATTCCAAATTATTTCTTCTTATTTCACATAGGAGCAAATAATTTAACTTAATCAAAACACACATAAAAGATACAATACATTTTGTGTCATGTGTGTGTTCCTAAAGGGGATATTAAGAGTTAAGATTCACCTGAGTTATTTTCCCTAATTTCTTCAAACTCTTAATTCTTCATCATCATCTTGACATCTTTATTTCTCATCCATTCAATTTGACGTCTTCATTACTGGAACTTTAAATCATTGAAACACTTAATTAAATATTAGTTCCATCAAAACATCAATACTTAATTAGTCATCAAAATCTTAGGATCAACAACTTTCACATATAGATGTGACTTTTGCGTCTCTCAGTGCCACTGTTTCTGACTCGGTCTCAATGTAGCTAACAAGTTGACTAATTTGCGTCTCGAGATACTTTACGGTCACGTCGATATCAGCGCAGGTCGTCTCAATATTATCAAGACGATCCTCATGATCATTGAGACGGTTATGCATTTCCCTCAAGAAAATTTGAGTTTTCCCCATAACTGCAGTAAACATCTCTTCTAGGGTGGGGGAAGACTCCGCTGGTTGGTCTGGGGGTGTCAATTCATGGCGCCGAAATGTTGGAACTATCCCCCAAGTTTTGGTAGCTTATTGAATATTTCCAACTCTGATAGTCAAACTTTGTCATGTCTTCCAACAACCAATAGGCTTCGTTCGCAGTTAGTTGGTAGAATGAGGTGGTACCATTTCCTCCTCCCACCCAAGTTCTTGTTACGGCTTGTAACCCGTCGAAGAAGTTCAATAATTGACACTCTTTCGAGAAATGATGATTGGGTAACTGAATGAGAAACTCCTTGTATTTATCCCAAATACAATAGAACGGCTCGAAATTCCGTTGAGAAAAACTCAAGTGAACTTGTGGATCACCTATCTCCAAGTACCTTGTAAAACAAACAAAACTAAAAACAAAAATTAAATTTTAAATAAATGCCAAAAATAAAATCAAGTTACTTATTCACAATCTAAAAAGCCAATCCCCGGTAACGGCGCTAAAAACTTGATATCGAATTATTTTGTCGCTACGATATCGCAAGTGTACAGGTCAAGTTTTAATAGAATAGGGAAGAGTAAGGGTTGTCGTATCCATAGGGATTGGTTTAAATTGTGGTTAAGTACCATAATTATCATAACTTAACTTTATTTAGGCGATCAAATTTTGAATTTTTAAATTAATAAATCTAAAGCAACTATAAATACAAAAACAAAATAAAATATGGATTTTTTATGCACTAATGTTCTAGGGGATTGATTTCATCTCGTTATTCTTGTGTTATCCTATTAATCAATTATTAGTTAATTCCGTTCATTCAATAATCAAGATTTCTAAAACTCACTCACTACGTCTCCCAAGTGTAAAGTGAGTGAATATGTAACCACGTCAAATTCGATATCCCTATCAAGAGTTTAGATAATTACATGTGTCTTGGCCTAACCTTATGGATTGCACAAGTTCTAATAATCTCTCGAAATAATAGAACTTGTGTTGTGTTTAAACCTAGTCCGAATCCGGGGTTACTTCTCCCGAGCGTCAAACCCTGTATTCTCAAATCAACCACCATATCATATACAAGCATACAATGGAAGTAATAAAATGATAAACACAATTGAATGGCGATTCTAATTGATCAATTTAGAACTCGATTACCTCCCAGTCTCATGAGATCCTAAATTCCCAACTTGGATACTTAGGTGTTGATTTTCTCCAGGATTCACAACAACCTACGTTATGCATTCCCAATTCCAGTCACGAATTCAACCTCTCCTAAGTATGAAATTTGTAACCTAACATTGTCTAAATCATTGGCCACATGAATCAAACACATTACGCCTAGGGAATGCATAAAATGGAATTAAATCTAACAATTGACAAAATATTCACAACACGGTTCAAACGAGATTACATCAAGCCCTAGATCTAGATTACGAACATAACATAGACAAATCCATAACTAATCTTCTCAATAAATTAGTAATTATAAGTAGTTTAACACAATATTACAAATACGAACTTAAAATCAAGAGATTAGGGAGAAGAAAAAGGTCGAGAAAAGCTTATTGAGGATTTGGGCTCCGGATCTTCAACTACACATGCTACCAATGATGTTATCTTCGTCGATCTCGCATCAAAATGACATCATCCGGTGTTTTCAAGCCCAAAATTGCCTCCCCTTACTCCAAAAACCGCCTCTCTTCTTCAAACGGCACTATAGAACGTTTTTTAGCGTGCTACAACGCGAAAATGGCAGAAAGTAGCCTAAACTTTCTGATGGGAGGGCGCTACAGCGCGCACAAGACAATACTGATGCCTGTTCATATTTTTGCAGTAACTTTCTCGTATGAACTCCAATTTAGGTGATTCAAAAACTATAGAAAGCTAAAACGGGCATCTACAACTTCCATTTAAGATTTTACAAAATCGGATTGAATCATGATAAAAATTGATCTTGAAGTTACAACATCTACCCGCATTTTGCACCTTTTCACCCATTTATTCAAAAACCTATAAAAAAAAAAAAAACACATTAAACTAACAAAAATGCTTGAAAACATATAAATATTTGAATCTAAAAGTACTTGATTTGTCGGTCAATAAACCACTCATCACTTGGAAATCAGCATTCCATTGTCCATCATTCTCTTTTTGAAGTGACTTAAAGATCAGCTCATTGGTGGCAATAAGTTGGAAGATAAATCTGGCAATGAAGTTTAATCGACCCAGGAAACCCCAGATCTCTTTTTTATTCTTTTGCAACGGTATTTCAATAATGGCTTGGGCTTTATGGGATCAATCTTGATCCTATGCCGATTTACAATGAAGCTTAAGAGTTTTCCCAATGTTACCCCAAAGGCACACTTTGTTGGATTGAGCTTGAATTGATACTTTTGAAGTCGATCGAACATCCTCTTTAGGTCATAAATGTGGTCCTCATTTTCTTAAGACTTGACAATAATGTCATCGACATAGACCTCCATCTCCTTGTGCATCTTTTCGTGGAAGAGGGTCGTCATTGCTCTTTGGTACATTGCCCTGGCATTTTTTAGAACGAAAGGCATTGACCTATAACAGAAGACTCCCCATGGTAAGGTAAATGTTATCTCTTCTTGATCTTCTTCGTCCATTAGAATTTTATTATAGCCGAAGAATCCATCAACAAACGAGTAAAGCTTGCGACCAGTAGTGTTGTCGATGATGATATGGATATTTGACAGTGGAAAGTCATCTTTCGAACTTGCTCGGTTGAGGTTGCGATAATCCACATAGACTCTAATTTTTCCAGAATACTTAAGCACCGGAATGATGTTGGAGAGCCATTCACTGTAGTTATAGACCTCAATGATCTAGGCATCAAATTACCTTATGATCTCTTCTTTAACCTTGAGACTAACGACAAGCCTTGACTTCCTCAACTTTTGCTTGTTGGGAATGCATCCTAGTTTTAGAGGCAGCCTGTGGGTCACAATGTTTTTGTCTAACCCTACCATATCATTATAGGACCACACAAAGACATCATGATAGTCAACTAAGAGAGCAATCAATTCTTTCTTCTCCAAGGCAGTGAGCGTTGATCCAACTTTAACTTCTTTCAGGTCTTCTGGGGTCCCCAAATTTATCAATTTTGTCTCATTTGTGCTGGGAATTAGCTTATCCTCATATTCCACAAAGGCTTTCTGAATCACACCATCGTCTGGTAGAAATGAGTCTTCCTCTATTTCTATTCCCATTATATCATAGTCTAGTTCTGTATTTAAATCATACTCAACAAGTTCAAACTCAGTAGTATCACATGCATCATATATTGGTAATTCGGGTAACTTGAAAAAGTAAAATTTTAAACATTTTAACCATAATTTGGGGATAGAGCAGAATTACATTCATTGAGATAAGCCATTACAAAGAAAAAAACATTTTCCATTCAGAAGGCTAGCTGAATGGAAAGGTGAATACAAGATTTTCCCAATTTTACCAAATTGGTCGACACACCGAGAGGACACAAGAGTCTCAATTCTATAGCTTTTCAGTTCCTTTCACTTTGATGCCAGTCTTGTAACTTGGTCCTGCTTCTTGGGAAATGACGTTTCCAGTTGCTTCATTTAGGAATTTCTAAGGATGAAGTTGGAATCACACTGCCTTGTTTTCTTAGTTGATTATTTCTGTTGGATAAGGGAATGAGACCCGGATGTATGGGATTACTAATGGTTGATTGCTTTGGCATCCGGTCTTTTTGTCCCAGAAGAACTTAGCCTTATCTTTTTTGGTGGGCTTGTTCCTTAGTCTAAACCTTCCTTTTTTTTTTTCTCTTGAACCTTGATCGGCTCTATCATTCCATCTCGATTCTTTTTGAGTCCTTTTCTGGGGACGCATCCTAGAGACTTCATCTCCTTAGTTGTGGAGAATACGGTATTCAACAGTAATGGGACTAACTCGTGTCTCCCTTTATCTTTCTCCATTTTCTTTTCCTTGGCCACCAATGAGATATACTGACTTATTGTTTGACAAATTGGTGTAGCATATGGGTTTGCCCTGATTACATACAACGTATTGTCAATAATGAACTTGATTCTTTGGTGCAACGATGAGGGTACTGCACCAGCGCTATGAATCTACAACCTTCCCAAAAATATATTATATGATGCCGGAATGTTCAAGACTTGAAAGGTCATATTGAAATGGACCGGGCCAATCTCAATCGACAAATCAATTTTCCCGACGGTATTTCTTTTCGTTCTATCAAAAGCCTAGACTATTGTCTTTGAGGGACTGATGTTAGCCAAATCAATCACCATTTCTTCTAGTGTTGTCATCGGCATAATGTTCAATGCTGACCCATTATCAATTAATACCTGAGATATGAGCATTCTGTAACTCTCCACTGTTATGTTCAGGGGTTTGTTGTGACCGGTACCATCTTCATCAATGTCGACATCAGTAAAAGTAATAGTGTCTGATCCCAACATTTGTTCAACCAACATAACAAACTTTTTTGGTGGGGTTGTACTTGGCAAGTGGGCTTCGTTCAGGACTTTCAACAAGGCCTGTTAGTGTACCTCGGAGGATAAAGCAATGACAGTATCGAAATCTACGTCGGGCTTTACTCAATTGTTCTACAACCTTGTATTTAGAATTCTTCATCGCCCTTAAGAAATCTTGAGCTTCTTGGTCCGTTAGTGGTTTCTTTAGGGCCCCTTTCAGATCTTTCTCAGGGACTCGAGTTAACTCTTGCGGGGTGTATACTCTTCCTGATCGAGTAATCCCCCTACCTTCTTCAGCTGAGATTGGCAATGCTTCACCATCTTCGGTTTTCACAACTATTTCATAATTCCAGGGTACCTTGTTTAAAGCTTTCATGGGCTCTTGGATTGGGAAAGACAACACTAGGTACCTCTCTAATTTTGCTGCAACCTTTTCTGGGTGTAACTCAAATCCTCCTCCATATTCACCCGATATCAATCATGACGACCTCTTCTTCAATAAATATCATATTTACCCCACTTTCTAAGGGAATAGACTCTTGTAATGGATTTTGTTGGCAATTCGGCGTGGCCTCAGACTTCTTGGGAAATGTGACGGCTCTAGTCTGAATGAACTCTCGGATCTTAGCTTTCAGCTGAAAGCATTGTTCTGTTGTTTGCCCTCTGGCACTAGAGTGATATTTGTAGAATGCATTTGAGGAGATGGCTTGACTTCTTGGTTTATGCTCATAAAAGGGTAAGGGAGTTAGCATCCCTTGTTTTAAGCAGTGTTGGAACAACTCAGTGAGAGAGACCGGGAGATTCATCAACTCTTCGTCTTTATTTTGGAAATGCCCCTCATTAGAATGAGGTGGATAATCTCGACGGTATTGGATCTTAGGTTTGGGGGTGTTATTTATGATTCAGAGTGGGAGATTTCGGTTTGGTTGGTATGAGGGCATTTGGTAGCTAGGGGGGCTTGATATTGGGGGTAGTTTTGTGGAGGACAGCTTTAGTAAGACGGAGGCATTTTTTGATAGGCAATTAAAGAAGGGGGATAATATGTATGGTTTGGATAAGAGTATGATCAATTTTGGAGGTAGTTTGGGTTTTAACGATTTTGGTATGAATAGTTACGATTTCAATTGGGGTAGTTTTCTGTAGGGAAAAATTGGGGGTTGTTTTGGCGAGAGGCTTGTTGGCTATAACGACAACCACTTCACTTTCCTTCATTTTCAGTGGAGCCGACTTATTCGTAGAGTCAAACGAGGGTTCTTCAACCCTTCCATTTCTTATCCCCTCTTATACTATTTTGTCTTGCTTGATTGCGTCACCGAAGGAAGCTACCGCTACACTTAAAGAGCTTTGATAAAACAGAGGCATCTAAATGGATCTGAATATTCTCCATTGAGATTCTTCACTTAATTTAGGAACAACTTTGGCGGCCTCCACGTTCCACTTGGCAGTATATCTCCAGACGCTTTAATATTTTATTTTTAATATTTGGTATAGGGAACTAAGATTTAATACGACATCTTTGTTATACACATACTGCTCACAGAAGACCTCTACTAGGTCTTTGAAGGTTTTAATCTGTGTCAAGTCTAACGTCATGTAGCAGCTAAGTGTTTGTCCCTTCAATGACCTGCGGAACAATTTCAGGCAAAGATCCTCATTTCGAGTGTGGTTTCCCAATTTTTCCTTGTAGATTTTGACGTACCATTCTGGAGGGCTGGTGTTGTCACACTTTGTGAATTCTGGAACTATGAAATTCTCCGGATACACCAATTGGGGCGGTGTTGATAGCTCTTTGTACACTGTTTTCCTTTATGATTTTTCAGTTTTCATTTCTTCCACTGTCTTTTTTAGTTCATTCACCTCATGGACCAAAGTCGGCAATTGTCCATTCTCTTATCCTTTGCTTCTAGGTTCGGTCCCTGGGGTTTGTTGGTTGATATTTTGATCGCTTAGAGGATCGACGACCCTATTAGGGTGGGTGACAATTTACAGTAATTGACCAAATTGGTCTCCTGGCGAGACATGGAGCGAGAGTCCCTAATAAAAATATGGTAGAACACCATAAAAGTAGGGGAGAGGACCCGGTTGAGTATGAACTGACATATGAGGCCTGTAGTATTCGGGTAGGGGATAGTTTGGAGTAATGAGCAACTAACTTAGCGGATGTTCTATTCTCGAGATGAGAAACGAATTTTCATTTGGATTTTTGGCACTAAATGGGACTGCAGCAGTCTCAACGGGCAAAGAGACAATTATCTCTTCGAAACGCTGAGTGAGATTACTGACCAAATCTTTTAGTTGATCGACTGACTATTGCATGTGGGCCATTCATTGGCCTAAGAAGGTTTGGCGTTATTGGATGCGTTCGCTTTTTCACGTCTTAATATACTCGCAAGTGCATGAGGTCAAGTTTTAATATAGTAGACCTTTTGATCGGATATCATCCTTTGGGAAACGTATTTGATTAATTGAATACCGTGATTTGCATAATCTTATATTATCTCAACGGTTAAAGAAATGTTTGAGTTTGAATAATTAAAAACTAAGTTAACCTAACAACTATTGGGTTAATTCTAATTAAATGGATTACCTAGGGATTGATTTCTTTCACTTAATACATGTTTGACTTCGTTTTATTCACAATAACGGTGTTTATCCTATCCGACACAAGATATCTCAAAATCGCTCATTACCTCTCCCGAGTGTAAAATGAGCGATTATATGACTTCGCGTTAATGCCAAAGTCCCCTTCTAGTGTTTTTTATAACACATAGTCCTATGAGTCTTGACCCAACCTCATGGATTGCACACTTTCTAACGCCCTCCTGGGTCGTTAGATTGTCGTGATGTGTTTTACCCTAGTTCGAATCTGAGGTTACCTGTCCCAAATGTCAAACCCCGTATTCTCAAAATCAACCCTAATAAGTTAACAAGCAAATTAAAATTGTAATCAAACTGTAAACACAATCGGAATTAGACAAACAATTGTTAAAGTAACATATATTCACTCAAACATGTATTTACATGAGTTACATCAATCCCTAGATAATATTTATCTAGCCTACCATGATCTTAACCATACATATATTAAAATAAGAAGGATTCATCATCATTTGATATAAAAAGTTAAGTTACAAAGACAGAAACAAATGAAGAACAATCAAATCTTTAAGTGGAGTGGTCCATTGTCGCCAAAGATCGGTCCTGAAATGATTCTTCTTCTCTAAATGTCGAATCTTCTCTTTAAGCACTCAAAATATGCTTAATATCATCTATCACAAGTGTGGAACGTCTTTGACAAATGGGGAAAACATGGGTTTAAATAGAAGGCTTCAAAATATCTAGAATATAGATATTTTTTGCACAGAGAGATTGCCTCGGCGGTGGTTTACCATTGAGGCGGTGAGTTAAGTCTGTTAACTTCACCGCTGCAGCAGTGAACCAAAAATGAAACTCTCTGTACTTTCACCACCTAGGCGGTGAATGACTGTTGTGGCGGTGAAACAAAACCTAGGCTCTCTGGACTTTCACCACCTCGGTGGTGAGACTGGCATAATTCACTGGACTTTCACCGTCTCAGCGGTGAATTCTGCACAATTCTCCGTGCATCTCCACCGCCTCGGCAGTGGCCTGACCATCGCGGCGGTGGGTTTGTTGTCCTAAAACCTTATTTCTCTCACTGTTTCTTTACCATTTTTTCACCACTTCGCTTGTTTATCACTTTGTTACGTCCCTACACCTGATTTACATAAAAATAAACAAAAATGCAATAAAATATTACTAAAACACTCGAAAACCACCAAATTCGACTTAGAATTAGATAAGTATTTTCAACCTATCAGTTATCTTCGGAGGCCATTCTAGGAACGATTCGAGCTCGACTGCAGGTGAAGATTGGCCTTTGGAGCAGGAGAACAGGGATCACCTTTCCAGAACCAATTTTCCTGGGAATCAGTTGATCGTGTCAAAATCATTAGTCCCTATGAATTAAAAAATGCCCCAGATCAACTTAAGTTCAAGACTTCCAATCCCGATGATGATTTTCCAAGTAATACAAACTAGGTGAATGAATTTTCATTAATCTCAAAGTTATTAATTACAAACCATACCAAAGAAAAATTATGATATATTACAACCATGTATGTTGGCCTAGTGGAATACCCAAGAGGGGGATGAATTGGGTATTCAAAAATATCAGAGAAAATACTTTAATAACTCAAATAATTAATTTTATTCCTAAATTAATTATTATCTTTATATTACAGCGGAAATATGAAATCAACTAGGTGCACACCAAACAACAAAAATAAATAAAATAAAAATTGCAGCACACCAGAAATTTATGCTGGTTCACCAAGCTACTCTTGGCTAATCTAGTCCTTTGAACCCCATGGAGAGTCGCACCCACTAATACTCAAGATCCCTTTAAAAGTATGAACCAAACTCTCACAATTATTCTTTTACAGGCTCAGAATCAACCTTTACAAAATCCTTTTCATCGGCTAAGGAAGAACCTCTACTTTTTACAGGCTCAAGAATAACCTAATTCTTTTTAACACAAAGGTGAAAGAATCAAAACCTCACCAACACTCCAAATATCCTTTTACACAGTAAGGATTGAACCATTACAAAATTCACACAAAATAATTCAATCCAAGAAGAATTACTACCTCAATCTCTTTACAGGAAGAGACTGAAACCGGCTACCCTCTGATTAAATACACCTAATAGTATTTAATCCGTTACTCAACTTATCAATAAAAATTGACAATTAATTTTTCTCACTCGGAGCTTCTACCACCCCAGATAAATTAAAAATTAATATCCCAAAACTAGTGATAGAAATGTGAGATACTCAAAATCTGATTTTTAACAAAAAAAAATGGGTGGCACGTAATTGTGCACGTAATCAGATTCAAGAAATTGTTTATAAAGTATTTTCTTTAATAAAAAATCAAAAACAATTTCTAAAGATCAAATTCCAAAAATAATCAAGTAATACAATATAGAAAGTAATTGGAAATATCTCACCCGAAATCCACCTAAAACATAAATAGAGCGATGTTACTTCAGATTCGGTAGCAACAATGATTAACAACCAATGATTCTCAAGATCATCTCTTAGAAAAGCTCTCGCAAAAACTTAGTATAATTTCCCTTAGAAAGGCTCAATGTGATCTCTTGATTTCTTAATCACTCTTAATAATATGAAAGAAAAAAGAAAAAAAAACGCAGGTCTTTATATATGAGATTAGAAACAGCTCTCTAATGGCTAATTCCCATTTATTATGACACTTAATTGCTCTCTTAGACCCCTTATAACATTATGACTTCATTTTGGTTCAATTCACTTAATTATAGCTTTTAAATCTCTCAATTAAGTCCCTCAAATATTTCTCAATCTCAATGAAATATAATAGAAACAATTATATGTACCAAAGTGAGAAATATTTAAACTTAATTAACCAAATCAATAGGAATTAAATAATAGGCGTAGCATATCTTAAATATTATAAAATCCATAAAATCTCTCATAAATCCCAACCAAAAAACAACTACTTTTAGATATAAAATCGGAAATCCACAATATCCTGAAACTGACACACCAGTCGACCGACCAAGATCAGCAGTCGACCGCTCGATTCAGGATGTAGCCAAGCCAAAGATTTTGTGCCCATCGGTCGACCTATCTGTCGACTTAGAGATTCAGAGAGTTCTATTTCTCTTCACCGGTTGACTTACCTATCGACTTAGAAATTCAGAAAGTTTCATTTCTCTTCACCGGTCGACTTACTTGTCGACTTAGAGATACAAAGAGTTCACCTATTTTGTTCAGTCGACTTAAGGATACTGGATCTCTTTTCTAAACTCGTTTTTAATTCATTCTCATTGACGTTTTCGCCCCTTTAACCATTTTCTTTTCTTAATTAGCTCCACTAAATACTTAACTCCAATTTTAATAAATTATAAATATTTCTTTTTCAATTACACATAGGAGCAAATAATTTAGCTAATTAGGATCCTATTAAAAACACATATATTTATAAAAATCATTTAAAAATCTTTTTGTATCGTGTGTGATCCTGATTGGGATATTAAGAGTTGAAATTTAAACCTGAGTTGTTTTCTCTAAGTTCTTCAAATTCTTCAACCTCTTAATCCTTCATCATCTTTATCATCAAATCTTCATCATATGGAACTAATAAACTGAAACACTTAAACAAATTGTTAGTCCCACCAAAAACATCAACGTCTAATTGTCCATCAAAATCTTAGGATCAACAATATCGAATGCCTCAAAATTTACAACTCGAAACATTACAATACATGTTGAGATAGTAAAGTACAAATTCATAAAATAGAATTACAGACTCAATAACAACTATTTATGTAAATTCTTTCTCCATTTCATCGATATTGAAAACTTTACTTGCTTGAATCTTGGGTTCCAAAAGAAATCATCTATCCAAACACAGTATATAAAGTCATCTTCTATTTCCTAGAATCAAGTGTCCTATAAAGGTTCGAATGGAACCTAGACCTAGAATTATTATATGAGGCTCATGGCTTCTAACATATGTATCCTATTAAAGGCCTAGTTCCCAGATCTTCAAACCTCTGGCATCCCAAAGGAACATCCATCGTTGGTTGGTGATCCAAGCGGGGTGAGTTTCGAAACTGGTCCCGATGGATAAACACGCGTGGCCTAGTTCCTACTATCAACCTCTTTCTAGTCCTACAAGGTTTCAGAATCGGACCCAGAGGATAGACCGCGTGGCCAGGCTCCTACTATCGGACCTTCTAAGGGTTACGAGAGGTAGAAATGTGGATGCAATGCAACTGTACTTGTGCCATGGAAGAGTGTACAATATAACAACAATATAAGAAATAAGAAGCACATATCTGTACAAAATAAACATGGGAAATGGCGAAAAAATATATACATCACAAAAGAAAAGTAAAACCCAGCACACACAAACACACATAATTATTTACAAACAAAAGTGAAGTGATAACAAAATAAAACATAATATTCAGATTTAAATTTATTGGACTTATTTGGATATCGTAGGCTCGACCCTAAAAAATAAATCCCCAGTGGAGTCGCCAGTTGGCGTACCCCGGATTTCGAAAAACAAAAATAAATAAATAAATATAAAAGCATTTTGTTTTTTGTTTTCAAAAAATATTAAAGATAGAGGTTTTTTAAAGCACCAGTTTTCTCAAAAAATAACTTAAGCTAATTTTGAAACAGGAGTCGCCACCTAGCATTTAATTTAAATGGCGCGCTAGGTCATCGGATTTTTTTATTTCAAAACAATTTGAAAAATGGCTTAAGTAAAACTTTGACTCTAAAAGCACGATCTGACCAGAGATTTATTTTAAGAGCTCAGGGGTCAATTACGCTCAGAAAAATTGTGAGGCACCCTAAGACGCCCGTCCGAAAATGTTACCTTATCTAATTAAGTCCAATCAAAATTTATATCTGAATGTTTTATTTCATTTTGAAGTCTTTTCTTCTATTATTTTTTTTTAAATAAAGAGAAAACTTTCTCTCTTTTTTTCATTTTTTTAATTTTTTGGGATTTTTGTTTTTTAAATTATTTTCTAATTTTGTTTTTTGTTTTTTTTCTTTTTGAATTTTGTTTTTTTTTTCTTGTTTTTTTATTTATTTCTTATTTTTTTGAAAGAGAATTTTTTTTTTGTTTTAGATTTCTCTTTTTTTTTTCATTTTTTATTTCGTTTCTTGATTTTTTTTTTAAATTTGTTTTTTTTTTCACTTTTTAAAGAGAAAATTATTTTTTGAAATATAATTTTTTTTTTCTGATTTTTTTTAGTGAGGAGAAAACACTTTTTGTTTTTCAATTTGTTTTTTTTTTTTTTTTAAATTTGATTTTTTTTTATATATAAAGAGAAAAGCATTTTTTTTTTTAAAAAAAAAAAAAAAGGAAACAATTTTTGTTTTGTTTTTATTTTTTTTTAAATGTTCTCCCAGTATGATTGCTTGTCAAATATCAGTGATTTAATAAGGATGACCCCTAGGGGCGGCTTAATGTCTTGGATTTGAAGTTTGGGTTATTTTGATAAAAAGGAAGAATTTTATATGAATGTCAAAATTTTATATTTTTCTTAGACAAATGCAAATTCTTTTTTTTTTTCTTTTTTTTTTTTTTATGTTTAAAAAACTAAAAATATAAATAAAAAGGATATGGGAACAGATTAGTTTGGAAAACATAGTAAAAACATATTTTTAGAAAATTTGATCTTAGAAATGACTTATTTTTTCATAAAAAGTCATTTAGAACAATTCCCATTTTGTGATTTTAAAAAATACTCTTTTTTTGAAAAACTAATTTTTTATTTTTTTATGTATATTTTAGAAACAAATTTTTTTTTTTTTTTCTTCGGAAAATTCATTTTTTGGACAAAAATGTTTATATATATTTTTGTGACAAGAATATTCGACATGCGGAAAATTATTTTTCCTATTTATCAACTTATTCCAAACTCAAAACCTGAATTAGGGAAGTGCCTTCCTAAACCCACCGTTTGAAAATTTCACATTGGTTGGGAAATCCGAAATGGTGGTACAAAAAACTCTCTCTTTCTCAGATTTCAAGTTAAGGCTTTTTCATTTCTTATTTTTTGATTTTTTTTTAATTCTTTTTAGAACCAAAACGATTACTTTATTTTTCTATTTTCTTATGCGAGAAAGTAAATATATATAGAATACAATATAGTACATCAAGTGCATAAAATAAAATTATGGGAATAAAAGAGCAAAAAGGTACAGAACGGAAAAATAAACACAGAAAAATAAAAGTGTGAAAAGGTGCATAACAGTAAATAAGTACAACAGAATCAAAGCACGAAAAGGCGTAGAACAGCAAATAAATAAAAGCACGGAAAGACATAGAACACAAAATAAATACAGGAAATTAAAAGGGTAGAAAGATGCAGAATATGAAAATAAATGCAAAAAAATAAACCAATTTTTAAGTGTTCTAGTAGAATGTCCTCTTAAGTTTTGTCCAATTTTAGGTCTTTCCTCTCAAGCGGTTTAAACAAAAAATAAAGGTGTAGTTGGAGGGTAAGAAAAACTTACCTGAACTTGGACAATTTCTCCTCTTTTCACTTTCTTCTTCTTTTCCTTTTTTTCACTCTCCTTATATATACATGTATATAAAGAAAGTCCCACTCCTTGTTTTTGTAGCCGAAGAAATCCCAGCCGCCAATCCGATAATATTTCGCCAAAACTCTCTTTTTCTCACTGCCTCACTCTCCCCTCTTTCTTCAGCTGAATCTTCCTAACCCAAAGCATAAAAACTCTTACACACATATATAAGTATTGGGCCTTTACCACTTTCCCCAAAAAAAATCCACCAAAAAGTGTGAGGTGGGTTGCCTTTTTATAGGCAACCAATCTCCATCTTTTTTATATATATTGTTGATCCCTAGGTTTTGATGAACAATTAAGTGTTTATATTTTTTGTGGAACTAATGTGTTTGTTAAGTATTTCATAATAGAGTTTCATATTATTGATTAAGTTGAAGACATCATGGAGAAAACGTTAACGTTGCAAAGATGGATGCAATAAAGAAATGAAGAGTTGTGAAAACCTTAAAGAAATTAAGTGAAAACAACTCTATACTTTTATACTCTTAATGCAACCCGAATTAGGATCACACAAGACACTATTAAACGAGTTATTTTTATGTGTGTTTGAAATGATAGAATTTAGGATCCTAATTAAATTTTGATATGTGCTCCGTATGTAAAATTGAAAATGATAATTGATCTTGTTGATCCCAAGATTTTGATAAACAATTAAGAATTGATATTTTAGTAGAACTAATATTTGATCAAGTGTTTCAGTGATTTAAAGTTTCAGTAATGAAGATGTCAAATTGAATGAATGCTTAATGAAGATATTAAGATGATGATGAAGTATTAAGAATTTGAAAAAATTAAGGAAAACAACTTAGGTAAATATTAACTCTTAATATTCCATTTAGGAACACATACATGGCATAAAATGAATCTTATCTTTTATGTATGTTTTTGTCAAGTATATTTATTTGCTCTTATGTGAATTAAAAATAAATATTTTTGAATAACTAAAATACAATATGAGAATATTAGTGGAGCTTATTTAAATATAAAAATAGATAAAGGGGCGAAATCGTAAAAAAAAATAGCTTAAAAATGGGATCAGAGAAGTGATTCATAAGGAGGCAGTCGACTGAGGAGTCGACCGGAGAAGGAAGATAAAACATCCTGAATTGAAGAGTCGACCAACCGGTCAACCTATGAAAACATCTGAACTCTCTGAATTTGCGAGTCAATCAAGCGATCGACCGATGAAAGCATGACAAACTCTTTGAATCTACGAGTCGACCAAGCGGTCGACCTATGATCGTTGCGGCGATGGTTTGGCTGCAAGCGACGTTGGGCAGTTGACTGAATGTGTTGGTTCATGATATTGTTTGATCCGATTTTAAATTCAAAAGTAGCCATTTTTTGTTAGGATTTGAGAGAGATTTAAGGGATATTTTCTATATTTAAAATATGGTTCATATACTAATTAAATCCTTTCAATATGGTTTATTAAATATTAATGTTTCTCAATTTCGTAATTAAAATAGATTATATACTTATTTATTTCGATTGAGAAATACTTCAGGTATTTAATTGAGAGTTTTAAAAGTTGTTATTAAGTGAAATTGAACCTAAATGAAGTCCTTATGTTATAAGGGGTCTATACGAGTATTTTATTGTCATGATACTTGTAAACTAGCCATTAGGAGGCTAATTACATATGCCTTTATATAGACCTGCGAATTTTCTAAGTATAGCTAATTATTCTAAGAGAGATAATTACTTTATATCATTTTGAGAGAACTTTTATAAGAGCTATCATTCTAAGTCATCGTGAGTTATTCTAAGAGTGATTCTGATAATCAACTGTGATCAATTTTTGCTGATACCGGAATTGAAGCTACATTATTCTAATCGTTAATACTGTGGATTCCGGGTGAGATTTTTCTATACTATTTATTGCTTGTTTATTATTTTATATTTGGAAATTGATTTTAGAAATTATTTTTGATTTTTGAAGAAAATATTTTTTCAAACAATTTCTTGAATCTGATTACGTGCTCCAATTTGTTATCCATATCTTGTTAAAATTAGATTTCTGCATCTCACATATTTCTATCACTAATTGAGATATTGATTGAGTTTTTATTTATCTGGGGTGGTAGAAGCTCCAAGTGAGATTTACTTATCAATTTCTGTATTGGTGAGTTGTGACGGATTAAATTTCATTGGGGATATTTAATTAAGGGTAGCAGGATTTTAGTCTCTTCCTATAAAGAGATTAAGGTAGTGATGGAGGTGTTTGACTTGCCAAATAGGTAAGTTGGTAATAGTTTTTAAGACCTAGTTTAAATGGTGTGTTATTGGTTGTCTTAGAAACATTGCATGGTGATCTTGGTAATCACAATTAATTAAAATATATTAACATGTCTTTATTTGCTTATATCAAGTAGTGATAATATGTTAATTTTAAAGTATGTTATGCGAAGAATAATCGAGTGTTTGTGATATCACTAAATAATGCTAATTACTTGTTACATATGCATCTTAGTAAGATTATTTGCATAATGTGATCTTATTCATGAATACATTGTTTATACAAATAAGTTGGATTGAGCTGAGTTTTTATGCTTCTTGATGCATGATACTTTATGTTGAGATGTTTAAATGATAAAGAATTACTCATTTGATTTAAATTGCTCACAACCTTAATTATATGTTTAAGTGGAATTTTGTTGTTAGTCAATATTGATAGATTAATTAAATCTGAGTTATATCTTGCAAAATTAGTTTTTAGCATGTTACTTGAGAAGACTCGATCTGAATTGATTGATTTATAGGATTAAGATTGCTTGGAATTGATTAGTGATCATACATGTTGATGAGAATAATTGATAAATATATGTTCACTTGATTTCTACTAATGATCTTCTTCCAAGCATATTCAAAAGAGTTTCAGGCTTTAAGATTACTCAAGGAGAAACAAATATTCATATCGAAACTCAAAGTTTGATTCAAGAATAAGAATGAGGTTGATTCGAGGAGATAATCGATTAGAGTTGAATCTTCATTCAACTAAGTGGTAAAACAATCTCTCTCTTGCATTATTATGAGAGAAATTTAAGTATCATGATTTGATTATATGACTATGCTATATGAAATTCTCTATAAGTCATGTTTAAAATATGTGAAATATCTTGTATCAAATCATGGCTTGTTTATCATTTAATTATTTGTTAATATCTCTAAACATATATATAGCATGAGTTATTTGTTAATGATTATTGTTGAAAAATGGAGTTGAATTTTTTATGAAATAAGTATGCATTATATTGATAGCTTCATAAATTATCATTGAGAAATGCTTCCTATTTTAGTGTGTTAAAGAACTTATGTTTTGTTTCTATAAAGGGAAGACATTGTAAGTAAGATATGTAGACTTAACTGATAATTATATGATTGCATGCTACATTGTTGAATGATTTTGATTGCCTCAAATTTATTCTCCTAAGCTTGAATTGACTTGTTTACAGTTATATATGGGGAGAAGTGTTTATAAGAGGGGTAATATTATGTCATGCTTATATTGAAAGCCAAGTTTTGTTGAAAATCAAAAAAGTTAATATGCTTGTGAAAAATTAATATCATACTATATTGCTGAAATATTATAATTATTCACCTGTGCATGAATATTATTCATTTACAATTTGATAGAGGAAGATTGCATGCTCAGAAAGATGTTTTTGGTATGGATCTTGTTGGATTGCGTAGACTTAATATTCATCTATAAAAATGATCCACATAGTGTTGATGTTTTGTGCTCAAAAGTTGAATTTATGAGTTAATCCAATATGCTTTTATTATTATGTTTGCCTAGTGTGAGCTACATGTTTGTTAGTTTCCCCCTCTTACCTAAATTTATTTTTGAAGATGACAAATGGGGAGAATTAGTTGATGTTTTATTAATGGGGAGAATTAGTTGATGTGTTATTAACGGGGAGCTTATTGATTAAATTTGTGCTTTATTGATTATGATTTATAATATCTTCATTATTATGCTTAAATGAGTTAAAGAACCCGTTCTCGAATTCAGGGGGAGTGTAGTTATATTTTATTTTGAATAAAACATCAAAGTAAATTGTCATCATCAAAAAGGGGGAGATTGTTGATCCCAAAGTTTTGATGAACAATTAAGTATTGATGTTTTGGTGGAACTAATGTTTGATCAAGTGTTTCAGTGATTTAAAATTCCAATAATGAAGATGTCAAATAGAATGGATGCTTAATGAAGATATCAAGATGATGAAGAAGTATTAAGAGTTTGAAAAAATTAGGCAAAACAACCCAGGTAAATATTAACCCTTAATATCTCATTTAGGAACACACACATGGCACAAAATGAATCTTATCTTTTATGTGTGTTTTTGTTAAGTATATTTATTTGCTCCTATGTGAATTAAAAAGAAATATTGTTGAATGACTAAAATAGAATATGAGAATATTAGTGAAGCTTATTTAAATATTAAAATGGATAAAGGGGCGAAATCGTAAAAGAAAATAGGTTAAAAATGATATCAGAGAAGTGATTCATAAGGAGGCAGTCGGCTGAGGAGTCGATCGGAGAGGGAAGATGAAACATCCTGAATTGAAGAGTCAACCTATCGATCGACCTATGAAAACATCTGAACTCTCTGAATCTACGAGTTGATCAAGCGGTCGACCGGTGAAAGCATGATAAACTCTTTGAATCTGTGAGTCAACCAAGAGGTTGACCTATGATCGCTGCGGCGATGGTTTGGCTGCAAGCGGCGTTGGGCAGTCGACTGGGCAATTAACTGAATGTGATGGTTCAGGATATTATTTGATCCGATTTTAAATCCAAAAGTAGCCGTTTTTTGTTAGGATTTGAGAGAGATTTAAGGGATATTCTCTATATTTAAGATATGGTTCATATACTAATTAAATCCTTTCAATATGGTTCATCAAATATTAATGTTTCTCAATTTAGTAATTAAAATAGATTCTACACTTATTTATTTTGATTGAGAAATACTTTGGGGATTTAATTGAGAGTTTTAAAAGTTATTATTAAGTGAAATTGAACCTAAATGAAGTCCTTATGTTATAAGGGGTCTATAAGAGTATTTTATTGTTATGACACTTGTAAACTAGCCGTTAGGAGGCTAATTACATATGTCTTTATATAGACCTGCGAATTTTCTAACTATAGTTAATCATTCTAAGAGAGATAATCACTTTATATCATTTTGAGAGAGCTTTTATAAGAGTTATCATTCTAAGTCATTATGAGTTATTCTAAGAGTGATTCTGATAATCAACTACGATCAATTTTTGTTGATACCGGAATTGAAGCTACATTGTTCTAATCGTTAATACTGTGGATTCCGGGGGGAGATCTTTCCATACTGATTATTACTTGTTTATTATTTTATATTTGGAAATTGATCTTAGAAATTGTTTTTGATTTTTGAAGAAAATATTTTTTCAAACAATTTCTTGAATCTGATTACGTGCTCCAATTTGTTACCCATATCTTGTTAAAATCAGATTTCTGCATCTCACATATTTTTATCACTAATTGAGATATTGATTGAGTTTTCATTTATCTGGGGTGGTAGAAGCTCCGAGTGAGATTTACTTATCAATTTCTATATTGGTGAGTTGTGACGAATTAAATATCATTGGAAATATTTAATCAAGGGTAGTAGGGTTTTAGTCTCTTCCTGTAAAGAGATTAAGGTAGTGATTCTTCCTGAATAAGAATTGAATTTTTGTTTTGAGTGATTTTGTAACGGTTCAATCCTTACCGGGTAAAATGATATTTGGAGTGTTTTGGTGAGGTTTTGATTCTTGAGCCTAAGTGTTAAAAGGAATTAGGTTATTCTTTAACCTGTAAAAAGTAGAGGTTTTTCCTTAGCCTGAGAAAAAGAAATTGTAAAGGTTGATTCTGAGCCTGTAAAAGAATCGGTGTGCGGGTTTGGTTCCTACCTTTAAAGGAATCTTAGTTTTAGTGAGTGCGACCTCCATGGAGCTCAGGGGACTAGATTAGCCCAGAGTAGCTTGGTGAACCAATATAAATCTCTGGTGTGCTACTTTCCTAATTTGTTTATTTTTGTTGTTTGGGTGTGCACTTAGATTTATTTTAATTCCACTGTGATATAAATATAATAATTAATTTAGGTATAAAATTAATTATTTGATTTATTCAAGTATATTCTGATAATATTTTTTGATTACTCAATTCACCCCCCCTCTTAGGTATTCTACTGAGCCAACAGACCTAATTGAAAATAAGGTTTAAAGTATAAAAAGTTAAATTTTAGGGTCAATTCAGTTAATCAAGAAAAGCAATTGGTTAATTGAATCAAAAAGTGTGTTTTGGAGAAGAATTAGTGAAGGAAAAGGCCACCCTAAAGTAATCGGTCAACCTTTTGAATCAGTGAGGTTTTTGGAGTAAAATGGAATGTCCCTGCAATGATCTATCAACTGAATGAAAAAATTCGGTCAACCGAATGGGTTTAAGGTTTTAGCAGGGTGAGGCTCTAAAGTAATCGGTCAATCGAACAAAGGAATTTCATCAACCGATTGGGGCTTGAATTTTGGAAAAGGTAGGCTCTGAAGCATTCGGTCAACCAACTGGCATTTATGGTTCAACTTGGTTTCGGTGTTGTTTCGATCGGTCAACTGAATCTAAGGGGTCGGCCAACTGACTGTTTCGGTTATGATTTTGAGGGACTTGATCTCTTGGTAAAAAACTAGCTGTTTTTTATGATTTCAAGGGAGAGATTTGGATGTTTTGATCTTATTAAAGATATGGTACATGTATTTTAACATCCCTATTGATTTGGTCCACATAATTCATGATTCTCTTAATTTAAGTAGTTAAATACTTCATATCTTTATGATTGATAATTGATAAATATTTCATGGACATATTTGAGAGATTTAAAAAGTCATTTTTAAGTCGATTACCCCAAAATTTAAAGATATGGGTGGTTTGAGAGATTTGGGTGGTTTGATCTTATTAAAGATATGATACATGTATTTTAACATCCCTATTGATTTGGTCCACATAATTCATGATTCTCTTAATTAAAGTAGTTAAATACTTCATATCTTTATGATTGATAATTGATAAATATTTCATGAACATATTTGAGAGATTTAAAAAGTTATTTTTAAGTCGATTACCCCAAAATTTAAAGATATTATTATATGGGGGTCTAAGAGTGCTTTTTAGAGGCATATCTTTTGAAAAATAGTCATTCGAGAGCTTGATATTAGTGTGTGTATATATATATATATATATATATATATACTTGCAGTATTGAGATTAAATACATCGAGAATAATTTGTTCTAAGTTTTTCTAAGAGATATATTTCTGTTGAGATTTTCGTGAGAGATTTTGTTATAAGTTCTTGATCTAAAGCGTTGTTGATTTGGTGTCACCGATTTGTGCTATATTGCGATTCAGTTTCTATCTTCGGTGTTTTTTCAGTGAGATCTTTCCAAACTATTGTTCTTAATTTTGATTTCATATTATTATTATTATTTGCTTGGTGTTAAGATCATTAGAAAATCATTTTCAAACCTAAAAGCTTGAAAATCTTTTTAAAACGATTTTGCTTGATTATCTGATTATGTGCTCTAAATTGTGTTACCCACATTGTTTATTAATCAGATATTATTTGCCTCACAATTTATCTATCACGTAGTAAATTTTGGGACATTAATCAAGTATATCTGTATTGAGGTGGTAGAAACTCCTTGTGGGAAGAAATTCATATTTTTCTGTATTTGTGAATTTGAGTGGATTGGACACGGTTGGGTCGGTGTATAGTCAGGGTAGCGAGGTTTCGTTCTTTTTCATGTGAAAAATATTAGGGTTTGATCTTTGTCCTAAGTAAAAATGTTAGGTTATTCTTTTCCCTTGAAAAGAACTAGGTCTTGATTTTCCCTGAAATTGAATTGATTTGAGTGAATTACGAAGGTTCCATCCTTACCTGTGAAAATTATACTTGTGAGTGTGGTGAGGTTTCATCTTTAACCTGTTAAAAGGATTAGATTTTGATTCTTTATGTAATAGAATTAGGTTAGTCTTTATAGCCTGGTAAAAATATAAGGTTCTTCTTGAGCTTGGGAAAAGGAAAATTGTAAAAGTTGATTCTAAGCTTGGTAAAAGAATTGTTGTAAGGGTTTGATTCCTATCTGATAAAGGATTCAGGGGTTTAGAGGTTGTGAATCTCTGTGGAGCTCAGAGGACTAGATTAAGTAAGGCTAACTTGCTGAACCAGGATATATCTTGGTGTGTTGCATTATTTATTTTCATTATATTACGTTTAGGTGTACACCTCGAACTAAACACTTAACCGCTGCCTAACAAAGATAATAATTGATTTAAGAAAAATTGATTATTTGATAATTAAGTGTTAAAAGATTTAATTATTCAAATTTTGTAACTACCCAATTTACCCCCACTTGGGTAGCTCTTTGGTCCAACAAACATATAAGTAAATTGATAAGATGGGGGCCGCCAAAGCATCCCCCATCATCATCTTTTGCTTGGGGCAGTGGGGAGGTCCTTTTTATTTTAATTTTTTAATTTTTTTAAAGATATATATATATATGGTATGAAAATAAAATCGGATAATTTTCAATTATTCGTCAATTTCATGAATTTTAAAAAACAAATACCTTAATTTTAAGGCCAAAACGAAAAGTTTCAGAATTTTGATTTTACTTGATTTAATTGTGGAAACTAAAATTGACCAAATAAAATATGTTAAAATTTTTATGATCTATTTTAATTTGATCAATTTAGTCTATAAATAAGTTTTTAAACTTTGTTTTTTACTCCTGAAACTTTATTTTGGCTTTCAGAACCTCAATTGGGGTTCCGATTCAAGTTTTTCAAAAATTAATCATTTAAAAAGATTCAATAGAAAATTTTGAAATAAAATTTATACCTTTTGGATGCCGATTTAAAATGTTTCAAGATTTTCAATCAGGCCTCTTAAACTTTCTTAATTTAGCGAATTGTCTCAATTGGCTAATTAGGGGAACCAATTGGAATTATGAGATTTTCATTTAACTCGTTTTGAGATTAATTGAAATCTACAAAGATTAATTTCAAAATAAAAGTCCAAATATCAATCTTTCAAAATTTTAAATTAGTCCCAAAACTTTTTTTAAAAGGAACAATTTTTATTCAAATATTAATTGAATAACCCTTCTGACTTAAATTAAACTTTTGAAATATTAATTTAAATCTTAGAGATTTAATTCATTATTTCAAACTTTCAATAAAGCCAATAAGATTTCCTATTGCAAAATTCAAACTTGAACTAATTTTGAAACGTTCGAATCAATTCTTCATTTTCATTTGGATAATTTCTAAATTCACGAAAGATTGACCTAACAATTTATTTTTATTTTTTTTACAAAAATGTCATGCATGGGCAGGATAAAATGCGGTGTCTACAAGGTCCAATCGTGTTAGTGGGGTCAATTTTTGTTTATTTAGGAACTCATACTTGTTTATATTTATATAATTTATGAAATTATAATGGTATTACCCCCAAAACATTATAGTTAAAACATTTAACAAACTTCTTAGTTTTGGAGAAGAATTTTTTAAACCTCTTTTGTTTAATGTTTTTCAAAAAATTAATTCTTGTTTTATCAAAAACACCTCTCGAACTTTCCAAAAATATTTTTAAATTATCCTCACCATTTGTAAACTTGAGAACAATATAATTTAAACCCTTCATCTTGGATTTCACTTCATTGTTTTCCTCATAAATTTCGATGAAATAAATTGTTGACCCAATGAGCTACTCAAGATGGGGGTGAATTAGTTAGTTATAAAAATTTAAACAAATAAATGTTTCAACACTTAATTATCAAATAATAATTCTTTTTCTAAATTAATTATTATCTTCATTACGCAGCGGATAAGTATTTATAACTAGGTGCACACCCAATCCCAAAATAATTGTTGGCCCAGTGAAATACCCAAGAGGGGAGGTGAATTGGGTAATTAAAAATTATCAAAATAAAAACACTTCAAAAATCAAACCATTAATTTTATCCTAAAATTAATTATTATCTTTATAGCAGCGGATAAGTGTAATAAGCTCTAGGTGCACACCCAAACAACACAAGATAAAATAAAAGAAATAAACAATGCAGTACACACCAATATATCCTAGTTCAGCAGGCTACTCTTGGCTAATCTAATCCTCCGAACCCCACGTAGATTCGTATCCACTAAACTCAAGATCCCTTTAAAGGTAGAAATCAAACCCTTACAAAAATTCTTTTACAGGCTCAGAATCAACTTTTACAAATTTCTTTTCACAGGCTAAGGAATAATCTCTACTTTTTACAGACTCAAGAATAACCTAATTCTATTACAGGGAGAATCACGACCTAATTCTTTTTATACGTTAGGCTCAAGAATCAAAGCCTCACAAAAAATGCTCCAACTATACTTTTCCCAGGTAAAGATGAAACCTTTACCAATCACTCACAATTAATTCTATAAAGAAAGAATTAACACCTCAATCTCTTTACCGAAAAAGATTGAAACCAAACTACCCCTGATTAGACACTCCCAATAGTATCTAATCCACACACAACTCAGTAATTACAAAATTGATAAGTTCTTCCCACTCGGAGGTTCTACCACCTTAGATTAATTAATACTCAATTAATATCCCAATACAAGTGATAGAAATAAAGTGAGAAAACAAAATATGATTATAATAAAGAATGCGGGTAGCACAATTAAGCATGTAATCAGATTAACACACAAATCATTTTTTAAAATATTTTTATGTTTTTAAAGTTTAAAAACGATTTCTCAAAAAGATCAATTCACCAAGCAAGTAATAATAATCAAATACTCAATAAAAGAATAAGTTTGGAATGATCTCACCCAGAAAACACCAATGGATTGCAAAATAGATCGCTAGACAGCTCAGATTGGTGACGCCAAATAAATTAGCGCTTTAACTCAAGAACTTTAACTCCAGAATAATCTCACAATATTTTTTAATATAATATCAGAATGATAACTCTTAGAAAAACTTAGGAACTGAATAGATCTTGATATTTTGTCTCTCTTATGTGAAATCCGCAGGTGTCTTTTAATAGACCTCAAACTAGATCTCCAACGGCTAGTTTTCTAATGTTATGTCAATAAATGACACATATGGACCTCATATATCACATAGATTTATAACGGCTATATTTAACCAACAATATAACTTCTAAAACTCCCAATTAGTCCCCAAAATAATTTGATCTTAATCAATGAAAGTATAGAAAGAATTATATTTAAATATATGAACTAAATCGTAAGATCGAAATAAAATCCCTTAAATCTCTCCCATATTTTAGGCCTAAAATATTTTCCACCAAAATAGTAATATTTTAAACTTAAAATTCGCAGGTTTAAATATAGGAATATCAAAGATATCTTATAATAATTACTTTTCAAATATTATCTCATTAAATGACACCTCCAAGGCCTCATACATCATATATAATCAAAATAGATTTTTTTTCATTTAAAAATATTCTTGACAAATCCCATTTTGGTCCTTAAACATTTTTAAATTGAAATTCATCAAAATATAAAGTATTAAAACACTTTAATTAAAAGAACATTTAATTAAATACACCAAATTAATAGGGATAATAAAATATATAGATCATATCTCAATTAAATATAGATCCCTAGAATATCTCAATCAGGTAACCAAATAACGGCTAGTTTTGGATCAAATCCCAAAATTCCATAAAACTTGAAACAAACTCATCAGTCGACCGACAAACACGCACAAGTTGACTGCCCGATTCAGGTTGTAGCCCAAGCCAAACATTTTTTGCCCATCGGTCGACCGGTAATTCACAGTCTGTTAACCAAACGATACAGAGAGTTTATCCTCCAAGCACAGGTCGACCTCCCTATCGACTGATCGATTCAAAGAGTTCACTTTCTACGCCAGGTCGACTTATCTGTCGACTGGTTGATTCAACAAATTTGTCTTATATGCTTAGGTCGACTTATCAGTCGACTCTTCATTGCTGAACACTTCTCTCTAATTCATTTTTAATACATTCTCATTGACGTTTTCGCCCCTTTAACAAAAAAATTTCTCAATTAGCTCCACTAAATTCTTAAATTCAATTTTAATTAATTATCAATATTTCTTTTTCAATTACACATAGAAGCATATAATTTTACTAATTAGGGTCCTATCAAAACATACATAAATTTAAAAACTTTTTTGTGTCGTGTGTGATCCTAATTGGGCTACATTAAGAGTAAAAATTAACCTGAGTTGTTTTCCCTTAAATTTTTCAAAATTTTCAGTCTCTTAATGTCCATCGTCTTTATCAGTCTCTTTAGCATACATTCATTACTTATTACCATATCTTCATCATTGGAACTAATCAACTGAAACACTTAATTAAACCGTTAGTTCCACCAAAAACATCAACCTTTAATTGTTCATCAAAATCTTAAGATCAACAATAATGAAAATAAAGAATGCAATACACCAAGATATATCCTGATTCAGTAAGCTAGGCTTGCCTAATCCAGTCCCCCGAGCTTCATGGAGATTAACAACCTCTAAACCTCTAATTCATTTACCAAGTAGGAACCAAACTCTTACAACGATTCTTTTACCTGACTCATAATCAACCTTTACAAATATCATTCTCCCAAGTTAAGGAAGAACCTTATCTTTTTAACCAGGCTAAAGATGAACCTTACCATACTCTCAAGTATCATTTTCATAGGTAAAGACGAAACCTTTACAATTCACTCAATTCAATTTCAGGGAGAATCAAGACATAGTTCTTTTCAATGGAAAATAATAACCTAACCTTTTTACTTAGGACTAAGATCAAACCCAAACCCTAATCTTTTTTCATAGGAAAAAGATCGAAACCTTGCTACCCTAACTCGACACCGACCCAACTATGGTTAATCCGCTCAAACTCACAAATATAGTAAAATATGAGTTTCTTCCACAAGGAGTTTCTACCACTTCCATATAGATATACTATTAATGTCCTGAAATTTACTACATGATTGATATAATATGAGGCAAATTAATATATGATTAATAAACAATGTGGGTAGCACAAATTAAAGCACGTAATCAGATAATCACACAAAATCGTTTAATTTAAAAAGATTTTCAGGCTTTTTAAGTTTGAAAACGATTTTCTAATGATCTTAAATCCAAGCAAGCAATAATAATATGAAATTAAAATAGAGAACAATAGCTTGGAAATATCTCACCAAAAAAACACCGAAGATAGAAATTGAATTGCAATATAGCTCAAGTTGATCACCCTAAATGAACAACGCTTTAGATCAAGAACTTCACACAAATATCTCACAGAAATCTCAGCGTAATAGTATCTCTTAGAAAATATTAGAACTGATTGTTCTTGATATAATTAACCTCAATCTAGCAGGTCTATATATATAGAATGATAACAAGCCATCCAATAGCTACTTTTCAAAAGATATGCCTCTAAAAGGCACTCTTAGACCCCATATAATAATATCTTTCAATTCCAGGGTAATCTACTTAAAAATAACTTTTAAATCTCTCAAATAAGTCCATAAAATATTTCTCAATAAGGATAGGAAGTATTTAACAACTTAAATTAAGATAAACATGAATTATGTGGACCAAATCAATGGGGATAATTAAATATGTGTACCATATCTTCAGTGGCTTCAAATCCCTCAAATATCTCCCTTGGAATCATAATAAACGGCTAGGTTTTGACCAAGAGATTAGGTTCCTCGAAATCACAACTGAAACAGTTGGTTGACTGATCCCTGGTGTTCGGTTGACCGATTAAAATAGCACCAAAACCAGGCCAAACCATAAACACCAGTCAGTTGACTGGAATACCCTATTCTGTTGACCGATTGATACAGAGCCTCACCCCTACCAAACTTCAACCCAATCAGTTGACTGATTTCTTCCCAATCGATTAACTGATTGCTTCGAAGCCTTTCCCTACCAAAACCTTATACTCATTCAGTTGACTGATCATTGCAAGCACGTTCCAATTTGCTCCAAAAACCTCACTGATTCAAATGGTTGACTGATTCTTTCAATCGGTTAACCGAATGCATTAGCATGGCCCTTTCCTTTACCAATTATGCTCCAAAACACATTGTTTGATTCAATTAACTGATTGCTTTTCTCGGTTGACTAAATTAACCCTAAAATTCAACATTTTATACTTTAAACCTTATTTTCAATTTGGTCAATTATCATTTTCAATTTCACATAAGGAGCACATATCAAATCTTTAATTAGGATCCTAAATTCTATCATTTCAAACACATATAAAGATAACTTGTTTAATATTGTCATGTGTGATCCTAATTTGGGTTACACTAAGATTATAAAAGTATAAAGTTGTTTTCACCTAATTTCTTCAAGGTCTTCACAGCTCATCATTTCTTTATTGCATCCATCTTTGTACCCTTCACTTGTTCTTCATGATGTCTTTTACATAATCAAATGCATGGAACTCTTTCTGAAATACTCCACAAACATATTAGTTCTACAAAAAATATCAATACTTAATTATTCATCAAAACCTAAGGATCAACACAAACATTGAAATCTGATTTTTGAGAGAAATATTTTCAGATTAAAATTTTACAACTTGTTTGCTTAATATGTTAACAGTACTTCATAGGGCATATATTTTAAAGAATTGAAGTTTATAATCATTTAGCGATTCTTGATACACATTAAATAACTTATCAAAATTTAAAGAACAAGTACTCGAGCATTTGGGTACCTCATCCCCAACATCCATTAGGGCAAGCATTGATGAATCATCACTACCAGATTTTTTGGAACTGGTTGATTCTGAATCATCCCATGCGATTTTCGCAAATTTCTTATTCTTTTTTTTTTTCCACTTTATTCTTTTCTTTTTGTTTCTTATCTTTCTTTGGCTCAGGATAATCGGCCTGAACATGTCCAGTTTTATGAAAGTTAAAACATTCAATATTATTCATATTGAAGTCCTTTTCTTCTACGGAATGTTCATTGGGTCATCCTTATAAATCCATGAATGGCTAACCCATAGGTCATTAGATTACTAAAGAGTTCATCAACCGTATATTTGGTAAGATCTTTAGCTTCTCGATTGTCATCACTTTGGGTTATCATGCTTTGGTTAATGATCTCAAGATTGTTTGTACTTTTTCCTGCATAGTGTAAGGCTTTCCAAGTGCACCGTGGATAATGCATATGATGGTGAATCTTGTATACATGTCCTAGATTGACTCTGTATCACCCATTCTAAAAATCTCAAATTGATGGACCATGGCACTGATTTTGGATTCTTTTACTCGATTTATTCCCTCGTGTGAGATTTATAGGGTATCCCGCATATGCTTTGCCAACTTGTAACCGAATATCCTATTATATTAATTTACATCTAATCCACATAATAGAAAATTAATAGTTTGAGTATTAATAGATAACATTTTAGAATCATTCGCATCATATTTTTCCTCTCTTAGCAACACCATTAGCAATAGGAACATACAAACCATTTTTAATAACTAACCATGTATCATAGTTAGTAGCCTGTAAGAATGCAGACATTCTAGCTTTATAATTATCACTTGTAAATTTATAATTATCACTTGTAAATAGTAGAGGATGGAGTATAGATTGTCCCTCATTTAGTATGTTCAAGTGATGTGCTATATGGTTGTGATTTCCTCGGATATAGAGCCTAATAAGCTAAAACTAGCTCGAGTACTAATTGTTGGCACAGAGATCTACCCAAGAGGGTGACATACCCCATATTTTGATAGCCGAAGAAGAAGAAGAAATTGGGAAGAAGAGGAAACAAATTTCCATTCCTCCCTCTCGAAATCCTCCAAATCCGTTCATTTTGAAAATGATTTTTCAAAGGGTTTTCAAGACGTCGATTTTGAAAAACTTATTGGGTTGGGATTTTATGTTTGGAAGGGAGTCGCCACCTAGCATGGGTTAAATGGTGTGCTAGGTCACCGAGAGTTTTTTAAATTCATTTTTGTTTTGAAATGGCCTGTGTTTTGACTTGTAAAAGTCTTGTACCAGAGATTTCTTTAAGTTCGGCGGTAATTTATGCTCAGAGAAGGTTTTACGCACCCCCAAGACACCTGGTCTATAAATGACACCGTAGTCTAAATGAATATTCACTTTTAAACAACACCCAAATAGTTTTCTTTGATTAGCTTTAACAAAACAATTCCCTCTTTTAAAGTTTTTACCTTTTTTATGCATTTTTATATGTAATGTAAAGTTGGTAAAGGTTTAACTATCTATCATGCAACTACAAACTAAGTAGATTGAAAATGAAAATATTTTTGTATTTTTTGATATAATGAAATAAAGTAAACTACACTAATCTAAGCAGCGACAACCCAATACCAGCATATGAGGTACAAAAATATAAATGACCGAACCTTATAAAGGTTTCCTACATATCCCTATTTTCATAGGAAATCAGGTCGATATGTAGCTCTAACATGCAAGCTATATGAAATAAAGATGTTTTTGTATTTTTTAAAGACCAAACCTTATAAAGGTTGCCTACATATACTGGTAAACACGGAGAATCGGGTCGATATGTAGTTCCAGCAGGCAAACTAAGACTAAATTATTTAGATAGGTGACCGAACCCGTACGTGGGTTACCTACGTTTCTCAGATTAATGAGAATCAGGTCATCTCATAGTTCGTTTATGTAAGGTGATGATTGGTTTTAGTGAATTTTAGCTATTAAACAAGACATGAATCACAACATGATATGTAAATGATCTCTTTGATTTTGTCAAGAACAACATAAGCAAACTTTTTTTGTTTAGATTAGATTAGTTTTAATATGTGAGTTGTTAGTTGAAAAGGAAAGAAAATATCGTATATATGCGAGTCCTACTCGTAACTAAGAAAGAAGGGAAGGTTTATGAAGAAGGTTCACACATATCCCCGAAGGAATAGAGGTCCTTCTTTTATCTCAAATTTTTAGCCAGAAGAGTTTGTCGGTGTAGTGTATACACACACACACACACACACACACACACACACACACACACACATACACTACATCAACAGACTACTACACCAACAGACTCATGTGGTTATATATACATGCATATACATGTGTGTGTGTGTGTGTGTGTGTGTGTGTATATATATACACATATGTATGTATATATACGTATATATATATATATATACGTATACAAACCTCAATCTCTTTACCGGAAGAGAATGAAACCAGCTATCCCTGATTAGATACTCCCAATAATATCTAATCTACACATAACTCACCAATTACAAAATTGATAAGTTTTTTTCTACTCGGAGCTTCTACCACCTCAGATTAATTTGAACTCAATTAATGTCCCGATATTAGTGATAGAAATAAAGTAAGAATTTCAAAATCTGATTTTAATAAAAATGGGTAGCACATAATTTAGCACGTAATCAGATTTTCATAAGAAATTGTTGAAAAACATTTCAATAAATTTAAAGTTAAAAAAAAAAATGATTTCAAAGATCGATATTCCAAGTAGTAAACAATAATATCAAAAAATAATTAACAACAAAGACTTGGAACGATCTCACCAGGAATTCACCGAATGAATAAAGTATGAATAACAATGAAACTCTAAATCAGTAGTAGCAATAATCCACAGTAATTTTTCTCAAGAACTCTTATCAAGAATAATCTCACTTAATCTCTCAGTATGAATTCAAAATAATCACTCTCAGAAAGCTCAGGAACCGAATAGCTTTTTAAATTTGATTGATTGGGATTATTGGAATCTTAAAAACGCAGGTCTATTTATAGGGAATTAAAACAAGTCTTCCAACGGCTAGTTCCCACATATCATGATAATTAATTGTACTTATAGACCCATTATATCATTATGACCCAATCTTGGTTCAATTCACTCAATTATAACTTTTAAAATATTCAGTTTAGTCCTTCAAGTATTTTCTCAAACTCAATTAGATAGAATAGAGAGTATTACATGCACCAATTTGAGAAATAATTAAATTATATAAACTATATCTATAGGGATAACCAAATATCAATGACATATCTTAAATACCATCAGATCCCTAGGATATCTCTCAGATTCTAACCATAAAACGACTAGTAATGACTACTTTTTGAAAAAGATCCACGAAATCCTCTAAACTTGAAACAGTCCATTAGTTGACCGACCAAAGTTCATAGGTCGACCGATTGATTTAGGTTGTAGCCCAAGACAAAGGTTCTCTCTAGTTGGTCGACCAATATTTAATGGTCTGTCGACCGATCGATTCAGGATGTTCCCCAGACCAATTTTTCAGCTATGGTTGGTTGACCGATTATCTTAGGTTTATCAACTGATCGATTTAAAGAGTTCAAGTATTGGCCTTAGGTCGACTGATCTCACATGATCTATCGACCGATAGATTCAGAGAGTTTAGATTTCGGCCTAGGTCGACTGATCTGTCTTCGGTCAGTTGACCGATAGATCCAAAGACTGCACCATTCCCAGCCACTTCTTCATCGGTTAACCGATCCTTATTAGTCGGTTGACCAATCCTATTGGAACACTTCTTCCTCAATTAATTTTAACTCCAATATCCAACGTTTTTACTCTTTTAACCGATTTTTTTCTTGGTTAACTTAATTAACACTTTAAATCAATTTTAATTTCTAATCTTTCTTAAATCATTATTTCTTCTTCAATTTCACATAGGAGCAAATATGTTTAACTAATTAGGATCATATAAAAATACACATAATCATAAAATCATTTTTGTGTTGTGTGTGATCCTAATCGGAATACATTAAGAGTAAAAATTAACCTGCATTGTTTTCCCTTAGATTCTTCCTAGATTTTTCAAAATCTTTGGTCTCTTAATGCTCTTCTTTTTGTCAGTCTCTTGTATCCATAACCTTCTTCAACAATTTCTTCATGATTAAAACGTCAATGAAACTTTATCACTGAAACACTCAATAAACTCATTAGTTCCACAAAAAACATCAATATGTAATTGTCCATCAAAGTCTTAGGATCAACAACGTCTGTGACCTTACTCCCATTTTCTTAAAACAATGGAAGTTAATTTAGGATGGCTAAAGGCAAAGGGTATTTAACCTAACTCTAAAAAAATTGGAATCACAAAAGCCATAATAAAAAATAGCTACCACCTAAACATTTACATAAGATTCATAAGACAAATTTAAATAACTAACAAGCACTTAAAAACTTCACACACCAAGTATTAGGTAGAACTGCTAATGTTTCAAGTACAACAAAAAGCAAAATACAATCAGACCGATCAAAAGCATCTGGTTTTCGATAATTAGAGAGTGAAGGATGAATGCAGAGATCACACATAATTTGGAGCCTCTAGGCAAGAGTATATCCAAGCAAACTCCTTATCCGTGAAAGTGGAGGGATAATTTGAAGTAGATGGAACATCTTCCATTGGTAAAGATGGAGCCTTACCATATATATCTTAATAGACTGTGCGATCACGGGATGATAGTGAGAGTTCATCCAGATCATATACTCTGTGGCTGCAATGGGATGAGTCAAAAATGGCATCCTATCCAAAGTCAAACGACGACGCTCCCATTGAGCATAAGCCGCGGTATCTCGAGCCTCGTCTCCAAACTTGAAAGTATAATGAGATACAATCGTACCATCAACCAACGGAATATGTTGAGTCCTACCGAACTGACGAAGCACTCGACAAGGAAATTGGGGAACACAGTCTCAGAATCCCAAAAGATGAATGAAGAGCAAGTTCACACAATCCAAGAAAATGTTAGTCAATATCGTATGACTCGTAGTCCATACTACGCCCAAACTAACCATCTCTACCAAAAGCGATACCCAGTCTGGTGGATAGCTAAGACGTTGTGTAATAAAAGAGAATTGAGAAAATAACTGACTAACTATCAAATCCTTGGAGCACCAAGCTGCCATAGGTAATCTAATTAAATGGGAAGTAAGATATATCTACAGTAGCGCACAACTCCCGAAGAAGTAATGATCCTCAACTTGATAAGCAGTTAATGACCGGTACAACTTTGCCAGTATAAGAGGGACTATCAGGCAAGACAAATCAGAGAGTATCCTCTCAGCCAGGAGGATCGTCCGACCTAAGATATCACTTTCTTTCCTAGGGAACTGTGTCTCTTATAACAATAAAGCTACTAGCATAATCATTTGGCGCCTCTACCAGTCCTCGTAACTACTCCACAGGTCCCTATAGCACTAATATCCGTTATCATCTAAGAACCACCTCTGGATGTGTCAAACTCTAAGGAATCCTCACCTACCTTATAGAGAAGAGGTAAGTGCTTCCTCTTTACTCCTAGAACCTATGATAATTAAGTCTTCGATGATGATAGCGAGAGGTGAGGAATATCCCTTGACAGAGGAAGTCCAAGCAAAAATGATACTTACTCGAAAAACGGAGTCAACTCAATCACCTCAAAACGGAAGCACGAAGATACTAGTACCCATAGGCATACCAAACTCTTAATGAATGGCCTATCTACCGTCACCTAGTTAAGCTTCGTGACGTAACCGAGCATGGATCATTGAAGTGCCGACTCGGTTGGAGTCAACGACTCCAACCAATCAGACTAAGAAAAGTAGCTCGGCTGGTGGAATGAGAACCTAAGATGAATAGCTCTAGAGGAACTACGCTAGAGAAAGGTCACTCAAAGAAAATATCATCCATACATATGCCAAAGAGCGAGGTATATCAAGTACATTTTGAATTCTCCTTAAATTTGCACAATTATTCAAAATGGTCCTACCTGTCCAGACTGAGCTGTAACGCTGCTGGGTCTCCCCACCTCTGGGGAAGCAACAGTGTGATCAGACGATCAACCCTTTTTTAGAAGGCAAGCTGATCCCTTCCCCTTCTCCCGAGAAGGTGGGCGACGTCCAAAACAACCCGACATAATATCCTGATATGATGAAGAAAACTCATTTATAAAATCTTTTTTATTTTTTTTTTATTTTTTTTTTTTATCATTGTTAGGTTTATTTATGTTTTAGGAAAGATGTTAGCATACGGTGTTTTAAAGAAATACATGCTAATAATCTAATAAGTGAAAAATGTCTTTAATCAGATAAATATCTACACTACTAATATTCCATCCCACTGATAATAAATGTAAAGAACTAAAATAATACATATACATCCCATGCATAAGTACAATAATAAAGAGGAGAAATATACACCAAGAAAGAAAAATACATATGCATCCATCTTAATACATGTACAACTATATCCACTATAATACATATCTAAAAAATGATATATGTACAACTATATCCACTACAATACATATAAAAAAAATATAAATGTACAACCAAAGAAAAGAAAATATTTGTGCCTGTCAAGGGTCTAATATGGGTCAATCCATACCCCCTCATGAACCCCCAGTCAGTGAGGTCGGTGTAGCAAAAGGGATAGAAGCCTTTAAGACAGTCATAAACTTCGTCATGCTGGGAGTAGCCGTGCGAGCCTCGGGTGAAGGAATCAGAGTCTGATGATGTGATAATAACGCATGAAGTCTGATGATCTCTCGCAGTAAATCCTCACTATACCGATAGCGCAACTCATACTCATCTCTAAGAGCGTTTCCTTCAGCTCTAATGACGGTAAACTCAAAAGTTGGAACCACCTTATCTTTACTACGACTAGCCCAGAAGGTCAGCACCCTGTGGCCTAGCAAGGTACCATCCACTAGGCGTGCCACGTCCTTCGGAGGGCCAATTGATAGACGTGAAACCAACTGAATATACTTATTCTCAAAAATTGGGGGAGTAACTAACATGTCTATGGGAACTGTCGAATCAAGCATATCAAGATCGACAACGCAGCAAAGGGTCCAAATCGCACGACCAGAGGATCAAGAAGCTGACATAAAGAGGTAACGAGGCCATTGCATTTACTGGAATAACCTACCAAAGATCTGAGGTGTGGCTGTCTCACCCATGAACAACTCCCAAGAAGATGGACCACTGAAGATATGACGCTGAGTTAATAGTGTCCTCTCAAGAAGCATCTCCGTCCAATAAGTGTCACAATGATATGGTTGCTAGATAATATCTCTACGTGTCAAGAACTTTAGCTGAGTGTGAGCCACCACATGATCTTGGAAAGAGTAACCCTTCTATAGGATGGAGCGATACCACTTCACCTCGCAGGGGAAACAATCTTCTGTAGTAGAATAGAGGTGATATGAGGGAAGGTACTCATATGCCCAATATTGCAAGAAAAACAAAAGAAACAAAAGTAACTAAGAAATAGAAAATAATAATATAAAAAAGAAGTTAAAAGATTTAAAATGAACTCTTGGATAGGAACTATCAGAAACCCATGACGCAACCAACTCGAGTCGATACACGAGAGCGCATCCCTGCCAAGAAGGTTGCAAATATAAAGCTCTCCCAGTTGAGCTCTGCCAAACTGTCCAACTCGCTTAAAGTCCAAACGAAGTAAAGAGGGATGGTGGAACTCAAGGAATCCATAAAAGTCCCACAAAAAATATAAGCAGTAAGATGCAATAACGCTGATCTCTCAACTCTGGGTCCTCAGGAACTGGAAGCATGAAGATCAATTCATCCAACAAGAGATTCTATTGAATGCGTTCCCCGATTCTTGCCTCTACTGGTATAGCACCCAGGATAATCTATGCCTCTGCCCATGACGTTTGCTTTAAGGGAATTGCTTGTCCTCGGAAGTGAACTCCGGTGATCATTGCCCAAAGGCCGTTAACACCAACTCTCCGCAGACAAGATGAAGAGAATTCATCGTAAAAAACTAACGCTCGATCAGAGCTTTAGGATATCCATGATCCATGGGGAGACCTGAATGGTAAGAAAATCTCTAAACCGCATCCTTGGAGGAATAAGCGATAATCAGAGTGCAACCTTCTCGAATAGAAAGTATAAAAAGTTAACTATGACCCCCTGAAATTCCCATTGCAACGAGGGTCGACCTGTATAAAATCAACCCGCGAAGCAATAAGACATCATTTTTTTTAGAAAGAAAGGCAAATTAAGGAAGGTTTTAATAGTTAACCTAAGTAGAATGAAGGTAAATAGAAGGATGATCGTGAAGATCTCCTACTAAGGACTGATCATCGAGAACTATGGACTAAAGTTGCGTAAAATCAAAAGTGAGGGATCTGGTCATATAATAGTCTAGGAATAGGATCACCAGACTAGAAGTCATCTCCCGGAAAATCATCAAGAATGCCCCGGTTAGGCATATCGTCCTCTGTAGGGATATAGTCTAGATCGGCCGCCATCTCAGCTACGTTGGAAGGGCCAACAAACTCCTAAACTATAGGAGCACTTGACGAACCAGCCATTGTTGAGTCATCAACTCGAGACTCTCTGAAGGTCTCTTCAACAATATAAACAGAAGGGGTAGGCACATTGTCGGAACTTCTAAGTGCCGACACCCTAGGCTGACCTCGGAAGCACTTTGAAGCACTCCTTGTGTGTGGGGTCTTAGGGGCCTTACCCTTTCTACGAGAATGGGAAGGACGACAACCACCATTACTCAAGGACCCACAACTGACATAGTGTCGTCTAAAAAATAAAAGAAAAGTCAAAGTTCTATTACTAGGGTTTCAACTTAAGGGTGAAGTTGGAATTTTTAGGATTATTACGTGAATTTTAGAAGATATATCAAACTCACCACTGCTATTATTCTAAAGAAACAATTATGAATGACCAAAACAAAGTCTCTAACGATCTATTATTGGCCGAACACTAGGGGCAAGTGAATGAGTTCATCTCTCCGAGAACAACGAGTACGGTTCTACCTTCTTTAGTTTAAATTCGTGACATTTATTACTTAAACTAAGGTATAATCGAGAAAATCAAGTTCAAAACTCCCGCCCTAAGAGTGTGATATGTCAAGATTGCAAACCCATCTCACTTTTGAGAAACATTAAAAATACTAAAACAAATACACTTCAAAGAACAAACCAAGACATCTCAAGGACTAATTAAAATATACTATCAATCCAAGGTAATGAAAGATGATATCTAAGACTCTCTAAAAAAAAAAAAAGAAGCAAAACATAAAAGAAAATATTCTAATTAATATCTATACTTTGCATTACAAAAATAATCAATTTTCCTCTTTGAATAATGGAAATATCATTTGCTAAAGATGTTTTTCACATGATAAGTTGATCAAAATAATGAATTTCAAACTAATTTCCAAAACCATTCATCCAAAAATGGAAATATCATACAAATTCGGGCAAAAAGGCGCAAAACTATTGATCCATATACACGAACACATTACAAACATAATTAATCCATAATTTACCTCCTAAACATGATCAAACATAGTATATATGCAAGAGAACAAGAAAAAATGACATTGCACCATCCTAAAAAATTACAAAAAACGTCATTTCACTTGGGGTGGGGAAGAACACCACTGATTTCTAATCCAAACCACGAAATGAACTCAAAATCATATATTTCATGTAACATATACACTCAAAAGGCAAAAAGAATGCATGAGTTTTTGAAGAAAATAGGATTTTTCAAAAAATGATAGGGTTTAAAACTCATCCATTTTTTGAAAAAATAGGTGGGAAATGATCTACATAACATGAACTTACCTCTCAACGGATGAAAATGGGAAGAAAATCAAGAACATGTTGAGGAAATTTGGAGCAAAGGCCGCCGGAACTGTTTAAGTTCCTTTCTCTCTCTCTGTTTTCCCGAAACAGATAGACCACTGGCCTATCTGTTATATATAAATCATCCTTGAGCATAGGCCATTGTGTAGGGATGCATAATTATATTTTGGCCCCCTTTTTTTTTTTTTTTATTAAAAATGATTTTTTTGTAATTTTTTTAAATTTTATTTCTAGGTCAATTTAACGTGAAAATTCAAAAGTTATAAACTTACCTCGAGTTGCGTGGAGTGTCCAAAGACGTGTATGAATTGACGTCATTATCATGATAGTCTAAGTCACGTCATCATAAAGGAATGAAAAGTAGACGTCAAATCATAACTAATGTCAAATCGGAAGAGTATCAAATGAAAAGGGTAAAATCAAAATCAAATCAAAACGTTTTATGATAAAGTAGAATTTAACAGTTAAGTTTAACCAATAAAATATTTATCAATATCATTAAAATACCCTGGCGTTACACCAACGGGCAAATTCCTAAGATATTAACTTCACATTTCAAAAAAATAATAATAATAAACACGTCAAAAAAATATATTTAGGGATTTACGTCAATAAAATACTAAATTCATTTTTCATCACCTCTAACGATAGCGACACGAACTGATTTAGATTCTCAATCCTGTAGCTAATTAGTCTCTTCCCCAGCCCATAGGCTAGAGCATATTTTACACTATCAATAATCATAAATTGCACGATAGGAAGTGCCAGATTAGTTTCCCCAACAAAATTTATCCAATCACTGCCCCAGTTGGAGACTGGGGCACATTTCATCCTATTTATGTTTTCCCGATGGAAACAACGTTCATTTTGTCTCACGATGTAAAATGAAATATCCAAATCATAATGAACTCAATTAAATCAATCTACGGTGAACTATGTTTCAACCTGATTCTCGGTAAAGTCTGAGATATGTAGGCAACCCTTATGGGTTTGGTCAACAACCTAGAGAAAAATCAATCAATCCAGGATGAACTATGTGTCGACCTGATTCCTTGTGAAAACAGGGATACGTAGGAAACATTTTCAAGGTTCACTCTTCAACATTAAAATCCTTCATTTAATCGAGGTTGAATTATGTATCGACCTGATTCTTAGTTATCTGAGATACGCAGGCAACCCATATATGGGTTCGATTGCCATTAAATAAAAATCCCACATCAATCGGAATTGAATCACGCCATTAAATAAAAATACCACATCAATCGGGATTGAATCGCACCATAAATAAAAATTACCCATCAATTGGGATTGAATCACACCATAAATAAAAATTACCCATTAATTGGGATCGAATCATGTCAACTTAAAAATCCCCAACTTCAAAATTATCCATCAATCAGGATTTAATCTTGTCAACTTTAATCCCCTAATCAAGGATAAATTAGGTGTCGACCTGAGTCTTGGTGAATACCTGGATACAGGAAACCTTTATAGGTTCAGTTATCACTTTAAAAGATATTCCTTTATCCCCAACGGATTACACTTCAACCTGTCCTTGGTAGATTACCAAGGTACATAGGAAACCCAAGTGGGTCTGGTCGAATCAGAGAGATATTGACCACACGCCTTGTATCAGGGTGCATCTCCTGAGAAGTCCCTTAACTTCCCTGAGAAGCTAATTTCCAATCCTTTTGTTAAGTAAACAACAAAGGATACCAGTGCACGAACTACGCGTCGACCTGTTTCTTAGTAGATTACCAAGGTATGTAGGAAACCCTTGTGGGTACGGTCGACAATCTGAAATTAGCACAACGACGGCCAAACTACATTTCGACTGGATTCCTAACCTAGGAAATTAATGTCTATAGGTAACCCAGGTGGGTTTAGGTCATCCAACGATCATTATCCAAAATAACAATATCAATATACATAAACAACCCAATGCATTTTTCAGATTAAATAAAATATTAAAATCGTATGCTTAGTTCGGAATATATGGGTTACCCATGTGGGCTTTATCACATTTTTTGAACCCTTAGGAGATAATCCAACGCCCCAAATAGAGCTGGGGCACATTATATCTGGTCTCTCCATTGAGATTTTGTGATAGGAGTTGCCCAAGCTAAAGCTGTGGCACATTATATCAGATTTCTCCATAGTGGCATCAAGGCCTAGTCTACGACTGGGGCACATTTTATCCAAGGTTAAATTTTTCCCAGGAAGTTTTCTAGTCCTCGTCAGGCAGTCCCAGGTGGGATGTGGCCAAGAAACTTCGCTAAGTGTCGAGTTTCCCCGAGATTTTTCGCCAGTAAGAATTCTCTTAGTTAGTTTCAATCATGTATTGATTTGATGACCTCAGAATTGGTTTCTCTAACCCAGAACCATTCCAACCAACCCAGATTTACTTTACCTATTAGAATTACATATGGCCTAATTCTCATTAATTTGAGATCTGTATAAAACCCTTTGGGTATGGTTATAACTAGGAGTCGATGATCGTTTGTGATCTTCTTTAAATCCTATAGGATCAGACATTCTTGTCGTCCTTTAGGAAATATATTATACAAGTTAGGATCAGGTATTCACGTGTCACCCTAATAATAATCATCTAGGATCAAGCATTCACATCATCCTTTAGGTATCGAGTCACGGTAGGATTGATCGATTATCATCCTTACCAAGTCCTCTTGGATCAAACATTTATGTTATCCTTTAGGTATCGAGTCACAGTATTAATGATCGATCTTCATCCTTACCAAGTCCTCAAGGATCAAACATTCACGTCATCCTTTAGGTATCGATTCTGGTGGGATTGATCGATCATTAACCTTACCAAGTCCTCTAGGATTAGACATTCATATTGTCCTTTAGGTTTCGATTTATGGTAGGATTGATCAATCATCATCCTTACTAAGTCCTTTAGGACCAGACATTCATATCGACCTTTAGGAAAAAAGATCAGACATTTACGTCGTCCTTTAGCGGGTAGGATCAGACATTCACATCGTCCTCACCTCAATAATAATCCTCTAGGATCAAACATTCATGTCACCTTTTAGGAATCCAAAGTGGTAGGATTGATCGATCGTCATCCTTACCAATCCTTTAGGATTAATCGTTTGCCATCCTTTAGGAACCAAATGCAAGTGGGATTGATCGTTCATCGTCCTTACTTAGCGTAATCCTCTAGGACTGGTCATTTGGCCTTCCTTGAAGAAGATTCCTTACCCATGTTGGAATAAATATAGTTATTCCTATGCGTGATATGCTGGGGTACATATCCCCTCCTGCCTGGGACACTACAGAGATGTCAATGAGTCATCATTCTCTATAAGCTGTGGCGTAATCCTATAGGATCAGACATTTACGTCATATTTTAAGAACCCATCATGGTAGGATCGATCAATTATCATCCTTACCAATCCTATAGGATCAGGCATTCACATCATCCTCTAGGAAGTATGGGTAGATAGACATTCACGTCGTCCTCACCTCAGAGAGCAACCTTATAGGATCATACTTCCATGTCATCCTTTAGGAAGTTGGATCAGATATTCACGTCATCCTAACCTCGATATTAACCCTCTGGGATTAGACATTCATGTCTTCCTTTAGGAAGTAGGATCAGACATTTACGTCGTCCTAACCTCGATAGCAACTCTATAGGATCAAACATTCACGTCGTCCTTTAGGAAGTAGGATTAGATATTCACGTCATCCTAACCTCTATAAATAACCCTACAGGATTAGACATTCACATCTTCCTTTAGGAAGTAGGATCATACATTCACGTCATCCTAGTATCAATAATAATCCTCTAGAATTAGACATTCACGTCGTCCTTTAAGAAGATAGATAGGTAGGATCAGAGATTCAAGTCGTCCTCCTAATAGAAATATTTTAAGGTTGATCATTCATCATCCTTTAAAAGTATAGAATGGTAGGAGTGATCGATCGTCATCCTAACCATATCTTCTAGGATCAGATATTTACGTCATCCTTTAGGAAGATAAATAGCTAGGATCAGGCATTTATGTCATCCTCCCAATAGTAATAATCTAAGGTTGATCGTTCGTCATACAGTAAGATCATACAATGGTAATAGTGATCAATCGTCATCCTAACCATATCTTCTAGGATCAAGTATGTAACCGTCTTTTAGGAAATCCTTTACCGCTCTCGTAGGATAGAGACGGCAATATCAAATGCTCCTGACTTTGATTATTTAATATCAAAATACATGTATTTACATTTTATATCTAGTGGAACAAAATTCTTGTGTCTCCTTCTTTGTTATTATGAGCAAACTCGCATGACAAAGAAGAGCAGCTGTAGACACCGCATTTTGTCCTGCCCAGTTAGTGTCGAATTGAAAGTACAAATTTAGATAAACTTTAAACTTAGGTTTAATGGGAATGAATTTCTACTTTGGATCACACTGTATAATGCTAAAAAGACACCAAAACATAAGAAAACATAAAAACTGTTAAATTGGATTGAATTCAGCAAAGTAAAAGTTTCTGGTCATTCTCGATCCTAAAATTTAAGGGGGTCTAAAATGACATTATTAAAGGTTTATTTTTATCAAATAACCTTCAATATGAATAAAAATTAGTTACTACCCTTCAATTATAAGATATTTCACCAATTTACCTTACCTACGAAACATTTACTATCACTGGTTTTGTCTGTTTAACACCGAAAATACTACTCATTAATGCATGATACATCCAAATACTATAAAGAATCAATTCAAAAGACCATTATCAAGGCATGAAAATTTCATGACAAATCCAAGTTACACAAGGTAACTAAAGATTAAGACTCAGTTTGAAATTGACCAAACCAAAGTTGTCTTGACAAACCATCAAGGCTCATTAAATCAAGGGCCCAGCCCACCATTTAATGATTCATTAAATAGAATTAAAATACCAAGACACCCTTAGGATATTCTTTACAAAATATCTAGGAAAGGAACTAAGTCACTTAGAAAATGACTAATCGTTATTAAAACCAATCCAATTCGATTCGCTACCTCAGCATACACTTTAATTTAGACATTAAGTGTCTAACCCATCAAGAATTTAATGCTTGGGATGACATGTATAGGGTATATTCAAAGCATAAAGATATTTTGATCAAAATATCTTACGGTTAATTGAGAACATTGAAATGTAACTACCCATTACAATGTAAACTGAGTTGATTCGATTTTAATCCAACCAAATCAAGGTCCATTACATAAAGGGTCATCATGAAGCATTAAATGCAAAGTGACACCTCAAGAACAAATTCAAAGAACCTTGAAAGCATTAATGGCAACCAAACTGAAATAGTGAAACTAACTGGTACTTAGCCACCAAACCGAACCAGAAGTGTCACTTCATCCCATAAATGTACCCATGTGCAACCAATCACATTAGAAATTGTGTAAAGATTGCCAATTATTTTCAATAATTACCAATGATTTCCAATGATTGCAACGATCTTTCAAAGATTTGGTAATAATTACTAAATCTTTAGAGAATCTTGCACAATTTTTAAAATTCGTTCAAAGCAATTCAAGATCAAGACAAGAGGATATGACCCCTAAGCCAAACAGACCCTAAGGCTAGCCTGGTAAGGCCTTCCCATGGAACAATGCGTAGGATCCCTGGCCTATATATATTGGGGCCTGATTTCACAATTTCAAGGCTTGGAATGTAGACTTTCTCTCTCTAAACCTAAAGAAAGCTATCAGGTTCTAGGGTTTCCAACAATTTCTCTTCAATAACACCTTGAAATTATACTGAAATTCCACCCCAAAGGAAGTTCTTGAGGTTCTTGGAGCAAGAACTCAACAAGTTGACGACAACCGATCGAGGACAACCAAGAAGATCAAGAATGAGAGGAAGGTATTGTGTTTAGGGAAAGAACACTCCTTTAAACTAGGTATGTTTCTTGATAATATTTTGATCTTGTATTAAATTTATGTATTTTTCTTGTACATAGCATAATCGTGTAGTATCCATGCTTTAATTTCATGTATATAACTCATATAAGCTATAATTAACTAAAAATGTTAAATTTATGTTGTAATCATCAAACCATGCCCAAATCATACTAAATAATGTCAATAACATCAAGAACATCCTAGAACATGTGAGGACCAAAATCATCTGAGAACATGTTAAAAACATGTGAGGATCCCAACAAAACATCTATTACACCATGAGTTGTGCATAATCTCTACAATTATTTATTGAACACTTCAAACTGAACTCTACTAACTGTTAATCCAACCATATACTGTTAATAACTGATTTACTTTATCCTAAATGTAAAGATCACAGCCTGGCACTAAGTTTTCAAGCTAGTGGACTAGGACCTTATATATATATATACACACATATACAAGTCCCCAAAAGGTCGGGAACTAAAAAAGCTCAAAGGCCGCCACACCAATCCTTCTGTTGCACCGTGCACATAGGCTAAGATCTAAGTTCAACACGTTTCTCTGTCAATCAAGGAAACAATTAGTCCTACTATATATGTATATATAAATGTATATATACACATATATATACATATATAAGTCATTCCTACTGTGGGTGCGACTCTCAGCAGAGCTCGGGGAACTGGATTAGTCAAGAGTATCTTGGTGAACCAGTATAAATTTTGGTGTGCTGCTTTCTTTACATTATTTATATTCTGTTGTTTGGGTGTGCACCTAGTCTATAACACTTATCCGCTGCTATAAAGATAATAATTAATTTACGATAAAATTAATTATTTGAATTTTTATGTTTTATTATTTGATAATTTTTTATTACTACTCAATTCACCCTCCCCCCCCTTAGGTAGCTCACTGGGCCAACAGATGCTTTCCTGGGATTTTTCCCATGATCGAGAATCTTTATAACTAGAACGCCTATCTTCTTTTAGTTGACATGAACTTTGCTTCCTTATTAAGCTTTTCCTCCTCCTAGTAATTTTGTGCTTCTTTTATCTGGTTCTCCGATCTTAGGGGTAGCAAATCATCTTAGGTTGATTTTATCCCTTTCGGTTTCCTAGATTTCCTTTAGTTTAGATTTTAGTGTCTTGAATTATTGTACTTATCACGCCTTTGTATATATCCCTCTTTTTATCTTGTATGATTATTTAACTAAAGTATGTTTTTAATCTCCATATTCTGGCATTCAAAAATTGGTTTGCTATCATAATATTTTACACCGATTTTTTTTTGGAATATGGTAAGTATAATTTTAACAAGAATTTGGAACACTCACCTTAGTAGTTTGTGATCCAGAATTGCCTAATCTATTTCCATCAAGTTTTGATATTTGAATTTTCTAAGATTTTTATTTGGATTACCTAGGCCTTGCATGCTACCTAAGGTTTCTTCATAGCTCTGCTTCACTTTTTCTGTCTTGAACTGAAGATAGACAGAATGGGCCTTCCTGAGATGACTTAGAGGAGGGAGAAAAGAAGTGATGGAGAAACAAGTGTTAGTTAATGACGACTAACAAATGTTATTTTATCCTAGTAGTGTTAAGAGAATTTTCTTTTATCGCATATATATTTTGTCTTCACTTTAGCAAGTAGAGACTCATACTTTTTATATAATCCATGTAGCGAACTTTGGGTAGTGATCTCGGTCCAGTTGGCCCAAGTTACTAAGTGTTGAGACTCCTCTACGACTTAATACTTAGATTGTATAGAGAGCGTGATTCACCCGACTGCTTTCATGTGACCACTCAGTATTCAGAAACTTTTTGAGACTAGTATTTATTTATTACTTTTTTTCTCTTAAAACATACTTTCAGGACTTTACATTTTAAAGAATTAGAGTAATTTCAGTCAGTCTGGAGGTCTTTGTTGATTTCGCCCTTATCCCGGCTACTTTCCCCATTATTAGATGGTATCTTGATAAAAGCCCATTGTCTTCTTCCAGTCTTGATTGTCTTCAATCATACAAGGTTCCTCCTACTTTTATTTTAAGTAGGTTTTCATGTTCTTCTGAATTGGTTATGTCTAGATAAAATCTTAGTTTATATTAGTCGATCCTTTTTTGTTCAACTACCCAACCTTTCAAGAACTTTTCTCTAGCAGGGTCAGGTTCTAAGACTTTATCTATCATTCTTCTCATCATAAATCTTCCGGACATTTCTTCCATTATTTCGTTTGAGGATGTCTTCTATACTTATTCATGGTTACTCGGACACTCCCGGGTTGGAACATTTGTAATGATTCCACAATCAGGCTCCAAAGTTTCCTCCTAGTTTTCTTAGATTTTAATGTCAATATCTCACTATCGTTTGATTGAAACGCGAATTTTTCCTTTAACGCTACTTTGGATTATGTTCCACTTTAATGTTAAAACCACATTTATCATCACCTTAGTCTTTCTATAGTGTATAAATTATGATAGACATGTAAACTGTTGAAGGCTAGAAATGGAAATTCAAGATAAACTTTAAGTAGATAATAATGTACTTTATAATAGTAGGGTTATACCATAGTCACTTATGGACATCATCTAAACACCAAAATTCCCTACTTAAGGAAAACTAAGAAAAGTAAAAAGCTAAATAGATGCCAAAATACATTATAGCTTACTACCCCATATCCTGGCTTAGTTCATGATTCCGTCGAAGTTGATCGCCCCATTCTGAATGAGGTTCTCGATATGGTTCTAAGGAGAGTAGCATTGATCGGTATGATGACCTATTCCTCTAGAGTAATACTCGTAGAAGGCATTCGGGTTAAACTGGGAAGAATGTGGGTTAGGTCGGTGGGGAGGCAGAGGTATAAGTAGGTTATCTATGAGGTATTGGTGGTATATCTAGGAGAGCGTAACAGGAAGTGCGGTAAAATTTTCACGTTCCTAAAAAGCTCAAGTATTGGCGAAGTAAGGTGCAAGGGTAAAAGTTCAACGCTTGGGGTATGCACATTTTTCAGCAGAGGTTAGGTATAGATTTCCACTCCTTGCAATGTTAGACTAGATCCTAGGTGATAGGTTTGATCTACCTATATATTTCTAAACCGGTTTTGTTAGTTTTAGAGAATTTTTTATAGTATTTTTATTATATTTTAATTAGTTTTTATTCTTTTTGTATAAATCAGGTGTGTAGGGCAAAAAGATAGGAAACTGGAGCATAAACAATTAGATCGAACCAAAAATGGTCGAAGAACAGTGGAAAAACAAGCAATGTGGCAAGATTCTGAAAAGAAGCCCACCGTCGCGGTGGTAAAAATGCAGAGTTCACCAATTTTTGCTAAACGTCCACCGTCGCGATGATGGAAATGCAGGATGGTCACCATTCCATCGCTGTCTTCATCGCCTAGGTGATCAACTAACCGACCTACTCACCGCCGCAGCGGTAACCTTTGCACAAACTTAAGATATTTTTTGGATATTTTTGAGATATTTTCCCTATTTAAGATCTCCTCCTCCCTCATTTCCAACCTCTCTTGTATGCTACCACCCTTAGAACATATATAGGGGTGGATTGAGGAGTTTTAGAGAGAGAGCTCACATCTCAAGGAAAAGGAAGACGGCAAAGCGATCATTGAACGTTCTTAGTGGCTAAACTTTGAACGAGGCTAAGTTCTTCAATTTCTTCCCTTATTTCTTTAACTTAGGAATTTGTGAGCATGTTTAGCTCATGATTTATTATAAATACGATTATGGTCGTTAGATAAACATGGATTGTATAGGGATTAACAATATATTTATAAATATGTGATTCGTATGATTTCGGTGTTTCGTTTATGTTTGTTCTTCGAAGTTTAATTGTGTTTTCCATATTGTTTGTTTATTATGCTTCGATAAATATATTGAGAATTCGGGGTTTGACACTCGGAAGAGGTAACCCCAGATTCGGACTAGAGTAAATAAACGCCACGATTCAATAACCGGGAGGGAGTTGGATTGTGGGCAATCGATGACATTGGGGCAAGACTCACGTGACCTAAGGTTGTTAAGATATTGAGGGGGACTTCTTCGTTGACACGAAGTTGCGTATTCCCTAGTCTTACACTCGAGAGAGGTGGCATGGGAGTTTACGAACTGAGATTATCGATAGAGTAAATACAACGCGACGATCCAAAAACCCGGTCGGGAATTGGATTGTGTGCAATCAATGATGTTAGGGCGAGACTCACGTGACCTAAGGTCGTTAAGACGTTGAGAAGGACTTCTTCGTTAACACGTAGTCATGTATTCCTCCGTCTTACACTCGGGAGAGATGGCGGGGGAGTTTACGAATTGAGATTGTCAAATAGGTCAAACACCATATACATAAGTCAATCGAGATCGAACATGTATTTGTAAACCGAGTTAATCCCTAGACAATTCTTTCCCCTAAAACATCTCATTATATTAGTATAGTTAATTTAGATTATATTAGTATTAGTATTAGTATTAATTAATTAAATACATTGGTTTTTAGCCTAGATAAAGTTAGGTCATGATAAACACGGTACTCGATAATAACGACAACCAATCCCTGTGGATACGATACCCGATCTTAAAAGATCCATCATACTAAAACTTTGACCCCATACACTTGCGAGTAGTCAATATGCAAGTGTGTAACAAACGCTCACCGTACCAAGTTTTTAGCACCGTTGCCGAGGATTGGTTGAGAATATTCAGTTTTCGACAATCGCCACCAAGTTTTTGGCGCCATTGTCAGGGATTTTGTTTTTTTCGTTATTATCGATATTGTGAGTAAATGACCCGACTTTACTTTAGGCATTTCTTTTGTATATAATTTTTGTTTGTAGTTTTGTTTTTATTTCTTATGTAGGGCACTTGGAAATGTTAGATCACCAGGTATTGATACATTTCTTTCGACGGGATTCTGAGCTGTTCTATAGTGCGGGGCCACGCACCAGTGAGGCTTGTCGTTGAAAGATCGAGCCATCCAGTGCAATATCTCACCAAGCTTGTGGGCATTCTGAAAATGTCGGCCCGAGGATATTAAACCACATGCTTCTTGGGAGGCAACCCAAGTAAAAAATAAATTAAATTCATCACAACCGAATTTATTCGAAGGTGAGATTCTCTCACCTCCCAGGTACGTGTTCTAAACCCCCTTCGTCAGCATGTTTAAATTTCATATGTTGAGATTGATGATTGGGCCACTAAGAACACTATCCGTTTTAAGTTCGGAAGTGATGTGTAGTATTTAGTATGTTTTATGTGTTATTGTTTTCCTGTATTGCATGTTTGTTTAGGTTAGAATGTGTTTATTTGTTGTTGTTGTGTGCATGCTGAGTTTTGCGTTCATCTGGGCCGTTACTCGATGATGAGATTACCCCTAGTTGTTTTCAAGGTCAAGGGTACTACCCATGCATGTTTGTTTTGTGTGCTTGACTATGCTTTTTGGTGAAAATTATTGTAGATCCTAATTTGCCTGAGCACATAGACTCAATGTATTTCTATTCAATTGATTTGAGGCAAATTATCAATTAGCTAAACTCATGACAAAATAAGGATTCTAGAACCTGATTGAGGAAAATCTTGAGGTAAAATCGTAAGCGAGGTAGTTCAGGAGACGTGATTTAGGCATTCTTTTTGTCTCTTGAGCCTTTTAAGCCAACTATGTAATATGTTTATCCCTTGTTACCTTGTCGAAGCCTAAATGTCAATTCAATTCTGAACACATAAGCGAATACCCTAGCCAGTTAATCTTTTTCCAAAGCTATATCGTTGAATTAAAGGCACATTTGAGTGAATCAAGTTAGCATTCATATATGCTACTTGATGTGAGCGGTTGGGTTTAGGGCAAACTTCAGATTGGTTCGGTATTCAGGTACTCACTTGTTGTTTTTCTTTCGTTTTAACCACACTCATAAAATCATACTAATCGAATAAGTTTGGGGGTGTGATTCGTAAAAAAAATAAATTCAAAAATAAAAACTATTTACGTTTCTTTTGACAAGTAAGTACGTCGGTCTAAAATGATTGTTCGGAATTATTTCCAATTTTTCTATGGGGGTTTCAAGAGTGAATGTACCAAGCGTTGAGCCTTGAGTAACGTTAAGTTAACAACGTTAACCAATTTTCTATTCTGAAATACCCTTGGCTAAAAATACCAAAACCAAACCAAGTCCTTTTGATCTTTATGAACTTCCAAACCTACATTAGTGGAGAGTGGACCCCAATCAGGCAAATGGAAATCCTAGTCCTATACGGTCTGAGGCATGAGTTTCGTTGGTAGATGATCCAATCCGGTCATTGTATAGCTATATTATTGAGTCTTGCACAAACACATTTACAGGATCTAGAATGGCGTTCACCATTATTGCATGTCCAAATTCTAGAACAACACATGATGTGTTTTACCGCCTGAACTAGATATGACTGGCGGTTGTTGAGGGAAAAATAAATAGGCCGTTAGAAGAAGCCAAAACTCGCATTTCCTTATGTTTATATTGTTTTTAGATTGTTTGTTATTTAATTTAGTTGTGTTTTTTTTTATTTTCGTGTGTGTGTTTTGTTCGAGGATTAGCAAAAATCCAAGTTTGGGGATATTTGATAGGTGTGATCTACCTATATATTTTCAAACCGGTTTTGTTAGTTTTAGAGTATTTTTTATAGAGTTTTTATTATGTTTTAATTAGTTTTTATTCTTTTTCTATAAATCAGGTATGGGGGGGCAAAAAGGTAGAAAACTGAAGCGTAAACAATCAGATCGAACCAAAAACGGTCGAAGAACGGTGGAAAAACAAGCAAGGCATCAAGATTCTGAAAAGAAGCCCACCTCCATGACTTTCAGACCTCCGCCGCGGTGGTGAAAAGGAAAAGTGCACCAATTTCTACTGAACGTCCACCGCCACGGCGATGGAAATGCAGAATGGTCACCATTCCATCGCTGTCTTTACTACATAGGCGATCAACCAATCGAGTTACTCACCACCACAGCGGTGGCCTCTGCCCAGATTTAAGATATATTTTAGGATATTTTGCCTATTTAAACCCTTCCTCTCTTCCTTTCTTCCAGTGGAATTACCCCCTAGGGCCTTAGAGGATATTTTAGGGTACGTTTGAGAGAGTTTTGAGGGAGAGCTCTCAACCCTAGGAAGAAGATGAAGGAGGAAGCGATAGATCAACGGTTTTAGCGCCAAATCTTCAGATATTGGCTAAATTGTTCATTTTTTTTCTTTGTTTTCTTCATTTCGGTAGTTGTTGAGCATGTTTACGCCATTTTACATTGTATACATGGTTATGCCCATTGGCTAAACATAGGTTGTATAGGGATTAATAAAATTATGAATATGTTGTTTGAACGAGTTTGTGATTTGTTTGCGGATGTTCTTTGTTATTTTGATTGTGTTTGTCGTATTGTTTGTTTATTATGCTTAGATAGATGATAGGTGTAAATTACCTACGTATTTCCAATCCGAATTTGTTAGTTTTCGAGTACGTTTCTAGTTATTTCTATATATTTTAATATGTTTTTATTCTTTTTGTATTAAAATAGGTGCGTGGGGTGAAAAGGTATGAAATCGGAGTGAAAACGATGTTATCGAACCAAAGCGGACGAAGTTATGATGGATAAATGAGCAAGGAGGCAACATTCTGAAAGAAGCCCACCGCTTAGGCATCTAGACCTCCGCCTAGGCTGTAAAGATGCTGAGAACATTTCCAAATCCACCGCCTACTTCTTCACTTAGGTGGTCACCAAACCTACAAAGCCGGTACAGGTGTTGTAACTTCAAGGCTATTTTGGACTATTATTCAATCCTATTTTGCAAACACTCAAAGGATGTAAATAGTAGATCTTTTTCTTATATTTCCATAGGTTTTTGAATCACCTCAATCGAAGTTCGGAGGAAGAAGTTATAGTCAAAACAAAATTGCAAACCTGAAGTAACTTCGCCTAGGAGAACTTCCGGCAGAAAGTTAACCAACCTAACTTCACCTAGGTGAAGTTTTCTTCGCCTATGAAACATCCTTTGCGCAGAATAGATATTTTGGAGATATTTTTTGGCCTATTTAAGCCATTTTCTCCTCCTCTCTTCCCTCCTCTTCAGCTCCTAACGCCTTAGGCCATATTTTAGGGGTAGGATTAGGGATTTTTTAGGGAGAGCTCTCAACCCGAGGTGGAGGATGAAGAGGGAAGCAATCGTTTAACGGTTCTAGTGCCAATTCTTCAGATATAGGCTAAGTCACTCGTTTCTTCTCTTTGTTTTCTTCATTTTGGTAGTTGTTGAGCATGTTTAGCTCGTTTTACATTGTATAAACGGTTAGGGCCATGAGTTAAACATGGATTGTAATAGGGATTAACGTATTATTTATGAAAATGTAGTTTTTGTTGAATTTGTGTTTCCTTTATGGTTGTTCCTTATAATTTCGATTGTGTTTCCATGTTTTCCATGATTATATGCTAGTTTAGATATATTGAGAATACGGGGTTTGACACTCAGGAGAGATAACCCCGGATTCGGACTAGGGTTAACACAACACGACAATCTAACGACCCGGGAGGGCGTTAGAAAGTGTGCAATCAATGACGTTGGGGTGAGACTTACGTGACCTAGAGTGGTTAAGATGTTGAGGGGGACTTTGACATTGACACGAAGTCACGTATTCTCCCGTCTTACACTCGGAAGAGGTGGCGAAGGAGTTACAAACCGAGATTGTCGAATACGCCAACCGTCGTTAATGTTAACTAAAGCGAAATCAAACGCATTTAAGTAAATAAAGTTAATCCTTAGGCAATCTACTCCCCTAAACAATCTCAAATTAGTATTATAGTATAGTTAACTTAATTAGTATTTTAGTTTAGTATTAGTAATTAATTAAATTCCATTTTTAGCGCCTAGATAAAATTAGGTTATGACAATCGCGATACTCGATAGTAATCTCAACCAATCCCTGTGGATACGATACCCGACCTAAAGGTCCACTATACTAAAACTTGATCCGTACGCTTGCAGTGAAAGTGGCAGCGCATTATTTGCGGCCACCAAGTTTTTGGCGCCGTTGCCGGGGATTGGAAGGAGTGTTACTTTTGATAGTGGGAGTAAATAACTTGATTTTAATCGAGGCATTTTTGTATATAATTTTCATTTGTAGTTTTGTTTTTGTTTCCGGCAGGATGCTTGAAGATGTTAGATCGATAGGTGCTCTTGCGGTTCGATCATTGAATTTCTCGCCAGTCTTGAGGGCATGTGTCGGGCCAAGGACATTAAACCAAGCGCTTATTGGGAGGCAACCCAGGGTCACAAATAAGTTAGATACATCTCCGTCAATATGAGTTAGAGGCGAGATCCTCTCGCCTCCCAGGTATGTGTTCTAAATCCCTGTCTTCAATATCATGCTATATACTGTCATTGGGATCGCTGACGGCTCATTTTGGACATCACCTTTTTTAAGTTGGTGGTCATGTGTAGTATGTTTTAGTATGTGTTTATGTTTTTAGTTAAATTTTATTGTTTTTATCATTTGCATGCTTGTTTAGGATTAGTTTGTTTAGTTTAGTTGTTGTTTTGTGCTAAGTTTTGACGTCATCTGGGCCTATAATCGATGATGATTCTGTCCCCTGATTGTTTTGAGGTCGAGCGTAAAGCTCATTAATGTGTGTTCTGTGTGCTTGATGTATCGTCTTAGTAAAAGTTATTGTGGATCCTAAATGCACGAGCACGTAAACTCAGTATAGCACTATCTAATTGAATTGAAACCGATTATCCTTCACTCAATTTTATGACAATAGGGATTATAGAACTTGATTTGGGGGGGATTTGAGGCGAACTCCTAGGCGAGGTTGTTCAGGAGATATGATTTAGGCATCCATTTGATCACTTGAGCCTTTTAAGCTTACCTTGATAAATCATTACCCTTCGTTACCCTGTCGAAGCCTAAAAACCATTTCAATTCTGAATACTTAACAAATACCATAGTCGATTGAACTTTTTCCAAACCTACATCGTTAAACTGAAGGCACAATTTGAGTAAATCAAGTTAGCATTTCGCTACTTGATGTGAGCGGTTGGGTTTAGGCCGAAATTCTAATTGGTTCGGTATTCGAGTACTCGCTTGTCATTTGTCGTTCATATTGTTTGCACATTCCTAAGGTTATAAGAATTCGAATACGTTTTGGGGTGTGTTACTTAATCATTTTTGCACACTCTTAAAATTGTAGAAATTTGAATGAGTTTGGGGGTGTGTTAAAAAAAATAGTTTCTTTTTGACATGACAAGTGAGTATGACGTTCTTAAATATTTGTTCAGGGTTGTTTCTAATTAAACTATGGGGTTTCGAGTGTGAGAGTGCCAAGCGATGTGCCTCGGGTAACGTTATGTTAACAACATTAACCTATTTTCTATTCCAAAATACCCTTGGCCATTATTCCAAAACCGAACCAAGCCCTACTGATCTTCATGAACCTCCGAGCCTATATTAGTGGAGAATAGATCCCAAGTCAAGCGTATGGATTCCCTATACCTTAAAGGTTTTAGTCATGATCTTTATTTAGGGAAAATCTCATCTAATCAATGGATAGTAGTATATTTGAGTTTAATCACACACAATTAAACAGGATCTAGAATGGCGCTTACTATTTTTAAACGTTGAAATTCTAGAACACCACATGGTGTAATTTATGCTTGAAATTGATACGATTGGGGGTCGATGAGGGAAAAATCTTTTGGCCGGTAGATGATAATCAAAACTTACACATTTTTGTTTTTAATGTTTTTCGTTTGTAGTTTTTAATTTCGTAATTAGTTTGTATACTTTCTCGTATTGTGTGGGTGTTTTGCTCGAGAACTAGCAAAATTTTGAGTTTGGGGGTATTTGATAGGTGTAAATTACCTACGTATTTCCAATTCGAATTTATTAGTTTTCGAGTACGTTTATAGTTATTTTTATATATTTTAATATATTTTTATTCTTTTTGTATTAAAATAGGTGTGTGAGGTGAAAAGGTATGAAATCGGAGCGAAAACGATCTGATTGAACCAAAGCGGACGAAGTTACGGTGGATAAATGAGCAAGGAGGTAACATTGTGAAATAAGCCCACCGCTTAGGCATCCAGACCTCTACCTAGGCTGTGAAGATGCTGAGAATGTTTCCAAGTCCACCGCCTACTTCTTCCCTTAGGCGGTCACCAAACCTGCAAAGCCAGTACAGGTGTTGTAACTTTAAGTCTATTTTGGACTATAATTCAATCCTATTTTGGAAACACTCAAAACATAGAAATTGTATATATTTTTCTTAGCTTTCGATAGGTTTTTGAATCACCTTAATCAGAGTTCAGATGAAGACGTTACAGTCAAAATAAAATTGCAAACCTGCAGTAACTTCGCCTAGGTGAAGTTTTCTTCGCCTAGGCGAACTTCCGGCAGAAAGTTAACCGACCTAACTTCACCTAGGAGAAATCCTCTATGTAGAATAGATATTTTGGAGATATTTTTTGGCCTATTTAAGCCCTTTTCTCCTCCTCTCTTCCCTATTCTTCAGCTCCTAACGCCTTAGGCCATATTTTAGGGGTAGGATTAGGGATTTTTTAGGGAGATCTCTCAACCCGAGATGGAGGATGAAGAGGGAAGCGATCGTTTGATGGTTCTAGTGCCAATTCTTCAGATATAGGCTAAGTCACTCATTTCTTCTCTTTGTTTTCTTCATTTTGGTAGTTATTGAGCATGTTTAGCTCGTTTTACATTGTATAAACGGTTAGGGCCATCAGTTAAACATGGATTGTAATAGGGATTAACGTATTATTTATGAAAATATAGTTTTGGTTGAATTTTTGTTTCCTTTATGGTTGTTCCTTATAATTTCGATTGTGTTTCCGTGTTTTCTATGATTATATGCTAGTTTAGATATATTGAGAATACGGGGTTTGACACTCAGGAGAGCTAACCCCGGATTCGGATTAGGTTAATACAACATGACAATCTAACAACCCGAAAAGGCGTTAAAAAGTGTGCAATCGATGACTTTAGGGTGAGACTCACGTGACCTAGAGTCGTTAAGATATTGAGGGGTAGTTCGACGTTGACACGAAGTCACATATTCCCCCGTCTTACACTCAGAAGAGATGGCGAGGGAGTTTACGAACCAAGATTGTCGAATACGCCGAACGTCGTTAATGTTAACTAAAACAAAATCAAACGCATTTAAGTAAATAAAGTTAATCCCTAGGCAATCTACTCCCCTAAACAATCTTAAATTAGTATTTATAGTATAGTTAACTTAATCAGTATTTTAGTTTAGTATTAGTAATTAATTAAATTCCATTTTTAGCGCCTAGATAAAATTAGGTTATGACAATCACGATACTCGATAGTAATCTCAACAAATCCATGTGGATACGATACCCGACCTAAAGGTTCACTATACTAAAACTTGATCCGTACGCTTGCGGTGAAAGTGGCAGCGCATTATTTGCCGCCACCAATAGATATATCGAGAACACGGGGTTTGACACTCGGAAGAGGTAATCCCGGATTCGGACTAGGGTAAACGAACGCCACGATCCAATAACCCAGGAGAGAGTTGGATTGTGTACAATCTATGGCATTGGGGCAAGACTCACGTGACCTAGGGTCATTAAAACGTTGAGAGAAACTTATTCGTTGACACGAAGTTGTGTATTCCCTCGTCTTACACTCGGGAGAGGTGGCGGGGGAGTTTACGAACTGAGATTGTCAGATAAATCGAATACCGTTAACATAAACTAAAATGTGATCAAACACGTTTTCGTAAACGAAACTAATCCCTAAACAATCTTTTCTCTCAAAACTATCTCAATGTAGTATTAGTATAGTTAAATTAGTATTGTAGTATTAGTTAGTATTAATTAATTAATTACATTTTTAGTCGCCTAGAGAAAGTTAGGTCATGAAAATTACGGTACTTGATAATAACGACAACCAATCCTTGTGGATACGATACCTGATCTTAAATTATCCATCATATTAAAACTTCGACTTCATACACTTGCGAGTAGTCAATACGTGAGCGTGTAACAAATGCTCTCCATACACTAGGTATAGACTATCATATTTCCTTAATGGTATGACCTAGGCTATCGATTTGATCGCACATTTTGGATAGTTCTCCCTAGACTATATCTTGTTTAGGGACTTCGTCTTCGGACTATTGATAAGCCAGTGCTTCATTCATTGGTTCCATGTCAGGGGTTCACTCATTTCTTAAGTCTTTTTCATCGTAGGCATCATCTTCATACTCCTTTTCCCATTTGATGGTAGATTTGTCGACTTTCTTCATCGGCTCCGAATAGGTTACCCAGTAAGCTTTTTCACAGTTTCCTGAGGCGATCCATTCTCTGTGTAGGGGTTTAGGGTCATAAATCCATACTCCGAGGTTACCAAAGTTATTACAAGGCATCATTTCTACTATTAGGCTATAGGATTCGTCTTTGTAGGTCCTAGGTGGAGACATGGGTTCTTGATTAATTTTCCTGAGAAGAGGTATCGGGTTCTCTTCATTTGCGGATTTCTTCAAGGCAGCTACGGCCTCTTGCGTCTTAGTGTGATAACGTGATGTTGATCCCATCTTAATGTCTCTAGCGTACGATCTTTAGGATAGCTATTCGATAAAGGCCATTTTTAGAAGTTTATTTTAGGTGGACTTTTTGTCTAATTAATGGCGAATGAAATTTTTTATTCTATTAGAGTAAGTTTTAAATGGATTATTACGGATGAAATAGGATATTATAACTTAATGTTTCTATCTGAAGGTTTATTGTATTAAGTGAACTAAGGATTCTTGTTCTTTCCTGCAGTTTGCTCCGTATTCCAATTTTTTAAAATGTTTTTCGACTTTAAGAGAGTTAGCAATCCATAGGATAGAACAAAAATTCTTACATCGTTTATTATGCCTCTATTTAACCTAAAAAAATTGTTTTGTCTGCCAAGTATAACAATTACATAGATAACTTTACAAAAGATGAAAAACAAAAACCTCCCTCCAAGATAGTATCCTAAGTAAAACAGGGTTTTTGGATATCCTCTATCCTAGGCTCACTATATTTGGTTCATGAATTTTCTTCTAAAGCATCCTAGAATGCTTCGGTTCCCAGACCTTCAGACCTCCAACGTCCTCCCAAGGGGAACATCCATCGTTGGTTGGTGGTCCGAGCGAGGCGAGTTTTGTAGCCGGATCCAGGGAGAGAAACCCACTCGGCCTTGCATCTACTAATTCTTTTTTTCTATTCTAAGAGTTTCGAAGCTTAGATCGGTGTCATGACCTCGCCGACTTCAGTCCTTATTGTCGACCTCTCTATTACAAAAAGGGTTATGGCTTGGGTTTTTCATCATGATATGTAATGCAAAGTGAGTGCTCGTGCATTGAAGAGAGTATACAAAAATTTAAATGCAGAAATTTAAAGATTGAAATTTAACTGCAGTATTTATGGATAGTACAGTAATGTAAAGATAGTAAATATATGCATACTAGTATATATATATGGAATAAAATGTTTATTATTATTTTTTTAGGGAATTGTTTTATGTTCGAAAAACCGAATTTTCTTCGTTTTTTGTTTAACTATGAATATAGATATAAACACCAACTAGGCTTGACCCTCTAAAGTCTTCAGTGGAGTCACCAGTTGACGTACCCCTGATTTTGATAGAAGAGAAAGTAGAAATCTAGAAGAAGAGGAAACAAGTTTCCATTCCTCCCTCTCGAAATCCTCCAATTCTATTCATTTTGAAAATGGTTTTTCAAGGCATCTATTTTGAAAAACTTCTTGGGCCAAGATTTTATGTTTGAAAAGGAGTCTGTTGGCCCAGTAATCTACCCAAGAGGGGGTGAATTGGGTAGTTGTAAAAATTAAAGCAAATTGTTATCTTTCAACACTTCAATTTTTAAATAATTAATTTAATCATAAATTAATTATTATCTTTATATAGCAACGGATAAGTGTAATTAGCTCTAGGTTCACACCCAAACAATAATAAATAAATAAAGTAACAATACAGAACACCTCGATATATCTTGGTTCATCAAGCTACTCTTGGCTAATCTAGTCCTCCGAGCCCCATGGAGATTCGCACCCACTAAACCACTAAGATTCTTTTAAATATGTAGGAACTAAACATTTACACAATGATTTTTTTTTCAGGCTCAGAATCAACCTTTACAATTTTCTTTTCGCGGTCTAAGGAATAACCCCTATCTTTTTAACAAGCTAAAGATTAACCTAATTCTTTTATACTTAGGCTAAGAATCAAACCTCACCAAAATCACTGCAAGTATCCTTTTCACAGGTAAGGTGGAACTGCTACAAATCACACACAACTAATTCTAATCCGAAAGAATCACGCCTAGCTCTTTTCAAGGGAAAAAGAGTAACCTAACCTTTTTATACCTTAGGTAAAGATTAAACCTTAATCTCTTTACTAGAAGAGGTTAAAACCTAGTTACCCCTTATTAGATACTCCCAACAATATCTAATCCGCACAAAACTCACCAATTACAAAAATCGATAAGTTTCTTCCCACTTAGAGCTTCTACCACCTCAAATCAATTTAAATTCAATTAATGTCCTAATAATTACTAGAGATAAAATTAAGTGAAGAAATTAAAATTTGATTATAAAATAAGTAAGTAGCACAAAAATAAGTATGTAATCAGATTATTACAAAAATCGTTTTAAAATAATTTTTATACACTTTAAAGTTCAAAAATAATTTCACACAAATCTTAAATCCAAGAAAGAAATAATAATAACAACTCAAAATAAGAAACATTAGTTTGGAAAGATCTCACCAAGATATCACCGAAAGAATGAAAATTAAATTTCAACAAAGCTTAGATCGGTGACGCCAAAATACTTTGCACTTATTCTCAAGAACTTTTCTCAAGAATGATCTCACAATAATCTCTCGATATAATATCTGAATAATAACTTTTAGAAAGCTAACGAACTTAAAGTTTTTGATAGAATGATACATTGATATATGAAAAACGCAGGAATATTTAAACTTATTTGAAACATGTCTTCTGATGGCTAGTTCTCACAAGATATAACAAATAAATGCACATATAGACCCCATATATCAATACCATTTAATCCTGGTCAATTTCACGTAAATATGTCTTTTAAATCATTCAATTTAGTCCTCAAATTATTTCACATTTTCAAATGGAAAAGATAGGAAGTATTAAATAGACTAAATTGAGAAACACTTAAAAATAAGTGTACCATGTCTATAGGGATATATAAATAAGAATGATATATCTATAATATGTTCAAATTCCAAGAATATCTCCAAAATATCAATCAAAAAATAGCTAGTTTTGGATCAGATCCCAAAAACCCTCAAAATCTGAAACTACCTAGTTAGTTGACCGACTAATGAACTATCGGTCGACCGATCGATTCAAGTTGTAGCTCAGGATAATTTCAAATGCTGGTCGATTAACCGATCGATTTAGAATGCTCATTAGGCCATTTTTCAGCCCTGGTCAGTTGACCAATCATCGATAGTCGGTTGACCGATCGATTCAGAGAGTTCACTTATCAATCATCGATTAACCGATCTCTCTTCGTCGGTTGACTGATTGATTTAAAGACTTATCCAATTCCTAACCAATGCCCATCGGTTGATCGATCCTTCACGGTCGGTTGACCGATCATTACCGTAACATTTTTCCTTAATTCATTTCAACTCCAATATTTGATGTTTTTAACCCTTTAACGAATTTATTCTCTCGGTTAACTTAATTGAAACTAATAATCAATTTTAAACACTAAATTTGCTTACGTCAATTTTTCTTTATCAATTTCATATTGGAGCAAATATGTGAACTAATTAGGATCCAAATAAAAAATACACTAAAATATAAATCATTTACTTTGTGTCGTGTGTGATCCTAATCGGGATACATTAAGAGTAAAAATGAATTTCAGTAGTTTTCACCTAGATTCTTCAGAATCTTTAATCTCTTAATGTCCGTCTCTTTGTATCCTTAGCAATTACTTTATGATAACATCACCAATGGAACTTTTAAACTGAAACACTCAATAAACTCGTTAGTTTCACAAAAAAAATATCAACATTTAATTGTCCATCAAAATCTTGGAATCAATAGAGTCGCAACCTAGCATGGATTAAATGGTGTGCTATGTCACCGAGAGTTTTGGAAATTCATTTTTATTTTGAAATAGCCCATGGTTTTACTCGTAAAGGTCTTGTATCAGAGATTTCTTTAAGTTCGGGGGTTAGTTATTCTTGAGGACGATTTTACGCACCCCAAGACACCCATCCATCAACAGTACCTTAGTTGAAATAATTATTCACTTTTAAACAACGCCCAACTAGTTTTCTTTGATTTGATTTAACAAAACAATTCCCTCTTTTAAAGTTTTTACCTTTTTATGCATTTTTATGTGTAATATAAAGTTGGTAAAGGTTTATCTATCTATCTATCATGCAACTACAAATAAAGCAAATTGAAAATGAAAATATTTTTGTATTTTTTGATGTAATGAAAGAAAATAAACTACACTAATCTAAGCAGCGATAACCTAATCGCAGTATGTAAGGTATAGAAATATAAACAACTGAATCTTAGAAAGGCTTCCTACATATCCCTATTTTCATAGGGCATCAGGTCAACATGTAGTTCCAATATGCAAGTTATATGAAATAAAAATATATTTTGTATTTTTTAAAGACCGAACCTTATAATGGTTGCCTACATATCCCAATAAACATGGGGAATCAGGTTGACATGTAATTCCAGAATGCAAACTAAAACTAAATTATTGAGGTAGGTAACTGAATCCGTACATGGGTTGCCTACGTATCTCAGATTAATGAGAATCAAGTCATCACGTACTGCATTTATGTAAGGTAATGATTGGTTTTAGTTGATTTTAGTTATTAAACAAGACATGAATCACAACATGAAATGTAAATGATGTTTTAGTTGATTTTGTCAAGAACACCTTAACCGAACTCTTTTGTTTAGATTAGAGTAGTGTTAGTATGTGAGTTATTAGTAAAAAGGAGAGAAAATACCATATATATATATATATGCCAATCCTACTTGTAACTAAGAAAGACGGGAAGGTTTCTGAAAAACATTCACACATATCCCCAAAGGAATAGAGGTCCTCCTTTTATCCCAAATTTTTAGTCACAAGGGTATGTCAGTGTAGTATATGTATATATAAGGTGCCAATCCACTAGTCAGACAATTTAGTGCCAGGATTTGATCTTGACGTTTAGCATAAAGTAAATAAGTTATTAAAAGTATATAGTTCGATTAACAGTTAGTAGAGTTCGGTTTGAAGTGTTCATAAAACAATCGTAGAGACTACGCACAACCATGGTATGATAAATGTTTTGTTGGGATCATCACATGTTCTTGGACGTTCTTGATGTTCTTGACATGATTTTGTATGATTTGGACATGGTTTGATGATTATAACATAAATTTAACATTTTTGGGTTAATTGTAGGTTATATGTGTTATAAACATGAAATTAAAGCATGGATACTACATGATTATGCTATGTACAAGAAAAATACATAAATTTAAGACAAGATCAAAGTATTATCACGAAACATACCTAGTTTAGGGGAATGGTCTTTCCCTAAACACAATATCTTCTTCTCCTTCTTGATCTTCTTGGTTGTCCTCAATCGGTTGCCGTCAACTTCTTAAGTTGCTCCAAGAACCTCACGAATTTTATTTGGGGTAGAATTTTAGTAGAATTTCGAGGTGTTATTAAATAGAAATGGTTGGAAACCCTAGAACTCGAGAGCTTTGTTTAGGTTTAGAGAGAGAAAGTCTAGGTTCCAACTCTTGAAATTGTGAAAACAGGCCCTAGTGTATATAGGCCAGGGATCCTATGCACTGGTCCACGTGCAGGACTTACTAGTATACTTATTAGGGTCTGTTTAGCTTAGGGGTCATGTCCTCTTGTCTTGATCTTGAATTGGTTTGAACGAATTTTGAAGATTGTGCAAGATTCTCTAAAGATTTGGTAATGATTACCAAATCTTTGAAAGATCGTTGCAATCATTGGAAATTATTGGTAATGATTGACAATCATTACACAATCTCTAATGTGATTGGTTGCACATGGGTGCATTTATGGCATGAAGTGACACTTTTGGTTCAGTTTTGTGGCTAAGTACTGGTTAGTTTCACTATTTCGGTTTGATTTCCATTAATGCTTCCAAGGTTCTTTGAATTTGGTCTTGAGGTGTCACTTTGAATTTAATGGTTGATGATGACCCTTGTTGTGGTAGGCCTTGATTCTGTTGCAATGGAATCAAATCATCTTAGTTTGCCCTGTAACGAGTAGTTACATTTCAAGGTTTTTGGTTAACCCTAAGATATTTTGATCAAAATATCTTGATGCTTTGAATTTACCCTATCCATGTCATACCAAGCATTAAATTATTGATGGTATGGACACTTAATGTCTACATTAAGTGTATGCTTGGGTGGCGATCAAGATCGGTTTGGTTTAGTCACTTTATAAGTGACTTAGTTCCTTCTCTAGATATTTTGTAGAGAATATCCTAGGGGTGTCTTTGGTCTTTTTAATTCTCTTTTATGAGTCATTAAATGGTGGTTTGGGCCCTTGATTCAATGGGCCTTGATGGTTTATCAAGACAACTTTGGTTTGGTTAATCTCAAACTGAGTCCTAATCCTTAGTTACCTTGTGTAACTTGGATTTGTCATGTCGTTTTCATGCCTAGACCAGGGTATTTTGAATTGTTCCTTGATAGTATTTGGATGTATCATGCATAAATGAACAGTATTGTTGGTGTTAAACAGACGAAACCAGTTATAGTAAATGTTTAATGGTCAAAGTAGGTAACAAAGGTAAATTGGTGAAATATCCTATAATTGAAGGGTAGAAACTAATTTTTATTCATATTAAGGGTGATTTAATGAAACTCTACCTTTAACAATGTCATTTTAGACCCCCTTAAATTTTAGGATTTTCGAAGTTGACCCAAAACTTTTACTTAGCTGAATTCAGTCCAATTTAACAGTTTTTATATTTTCTTATGTTTTTTGTGCATTTCTATATTATACAGTGTAATCCAAAGTAGAAATTCATTCCCTTTAAGCCTCAATTTAAACTTTATGAATGCAGTGTCTACAGATATGGGTGAATTCGGTAGTTACAAAATTTAAACAAATAAATTAACAATCAGTCAAATCACCAATTTTTCAAACCGTTTGTTATCTTGAGTTATAGGTAAAATGTATTTAACTAAATCCACAACCAAAAAATTAGGGATAGAGAAATTGAACACATCGATTTATCTTGGTTCGGCAAGATACCCTTGCCTACGTCCAATCCCCTGAGCTCCAGTAGGGAATTTGCAATTCACTAACTTTGATTCATTTTCCAGTTAGGAATTAAACCTTTACAGTCATTTTTAGAAATACAAGACTAACCAAATTTTTTTACCAGACTCAGAATCAAACATTTAAAATTTCTTTTTTACTAGGCTTAAGAAGAACCTAATTCTTTTGCAGGCTAAGAGTCAAACCTATCTATCTTTTCACCAGGCTAAAGACTAACTCAATCCTTTTATAGGCTAAGAATCAAACCTATCTATATTTTTACCAGGTTAAAGACTAACCTTGATTAGATACCAAGCCAATATGTCTCATCCGCTCACATTTACCAAGTACAAAAAAAAATTATTCCACGTGAGCTTCTACCACCTCAATACAAGATATGTTCAATTAATGTCCCGATATACTCTTTGATAGAACTATGTAAGAATACAAATTTGATTATACTCAATTAAAGCATAATGATTATGTAAATCAGATTATTAGGAAAAAATCATTTTACAAGATTTTCAGGATATTGAAAGATAGAAAACGGTTCTTAAAACAGATTACTATAAGCCCAGGAAAATATATATATATATCACTTTAAACAAAAAATATTAAGCACGTAAAGTAATCTAACAAATCTCACTAGATTTTTTTGAAAACAGTAGAGACAAAGGTATAGCACAAAAATCGGTAACAAAAAAATGATGAACGCCTTGATCAAGAACTTCTTCAAAAATCTCTCTCAAATATATATTCCAACGGAAATGATCCTCCCTTTAAAAGTGTATGACATAAAACTCTCTTGATTACTTTTTCCCAAAAAAACATAGGCCAATATATATAGATTTCAAACACTGTCTATAACGGCTATATTTTGAAAGATAAGCCCCATAAAGGCCATATATAGACCTCATATATTAAAACCTCTTAAGTCTGAAATGTTAGACCCAATGATACTCTTTTAAAACTTTCAATGTAGTCCTTAAAATATTTTAATTAAAACCCCTTAGAAATATAATGTATTTTTCCCGGAAAATCTCATGGAATCAAATAGTACATGGACTAAATAAGAAGATCTTCAAAATATATAGTATACTCATGAAATATGATCAAAACCCCATAAAATATGATTTTATAATATTCAAAGGCATAATATTAGGGTTGAAGATCTCAAAAATTGTTTTGGTTAAACACGCAGAAAATACTCATCGGTCTACCAGCTCATCCATCGGTCTACTGGTTGTACCTTTAACGACTCAATTTCTAACTGTTGACAATCAGTCGATTGACTGGGAGACCATTTTAGGCTCAGAATCAACCATCCCACCAATCGGTCGACCATCAAACCAAAAACCTCAAAATCACCCATCCTGAATTGGCTAGTCGACCGGCTCAGCTGTCGTTCGACCGTTGAGGCCGAAAATATACTTTTTTCTCATTTTTGAAATATTTTCTTGATTGATACTTTAGGAAATATATTTTGACACTTGTATTCATCACTTCTAACCACATTTCACATAATTCAACTTATTTAATAAAAGCCATGCATGATCCTAATCTGGTTGCATTAAGAGCACAAAAAGGATTGAGTTGTTTTTACCTAAGAATTCCAAAAAGATATTTTTTTCTTAATAAATCTTCAACTTCTTTATTGCAATCATCTTGAACTTTCATCAAATTTCATCTTGCAATCCCATATTTTTTCTCATTTACCCATTGGAACTTAATTCTGAAATCATTCAACAAAAACCATTAATTCCATAAAAAAATATCAACATTAATTTATCCAAAATAATATTTAGGGTCAACTGTATGTCTATTCAAGGTGATTTTAAACATGGCCTATAACAGTTATACAGTTATTTTTCAAAAGATATCCCAAAAAATAACATATATAGACCCCATATATAAGTCTGATTTATAGTAGGCTATATTTTACAAATCTTTTAAAACGTTCGATTTACTACCAAAAATAATTTGATTTAAAATCATAAAGGATAGGAATAAGTTTTTTCAATATAAATCACAAAATCAGAAAATATGTAAACTAAATAATAAGATCTTCAAAATATATATGGTATTTTTGAAAAATTATTCTCAGTAGTTAAAATATAATTTTTCTATGTTCAAATACTTAAAATATGTCTGGAATATCTTTGAAACATGTATTGGTCAAATAAAAATTTTAGACTGCATCGGTCGACCGAAATTATGGTTAGTCAATCGTTTAGGCTAACGTTAAGATTTTTATCCATTTTTAAACAGATTTGGTCGACCGAAATCTTTGGCCAGTCAATCGATTTCCTCTCTATATTTTCCATCCAATCTATCAGTCTACCGAAATGGATAAAACCTAAATTTCTAGTATCCTGAATCTGGTAATCGTCCGATATTCCTATCAGTCGATCGATTAAGCATTTTTTCAATATTTCTTGATTTTTCAAACCTTTCTTGATCGATTACTTAGAAAAACTCTTCGTTAATATAAATTTATTAATTCTGACATTTTTTACAAATTCATACAAATATTTTCACATATATTGCGTGATCCTAATCAGGTTGCATATTGAGTTTAGAAAGAATTAAGTTGTTTATACCTAGTGATACAAAAAAAAAAAAAAAATCTTTCCAGATATCTTCAATAGCTTCCACTGAAATCAACTTGATCTTCAATCATACTTTATCATTTATTCTCATTTTAATATTGGAACTAAACTCTGAAAGCATTTTTCAATAAAATCATTAGTCCCATAAAACATCTAAGTTAATTGTTTCATCTAAATATCAAATAATGTTCAAGGGTCAACAATTATGATTTATTAGGTAGTTAAAAATAAACATAAAAAAATAGGGGCCTATTTCAAAAGTTCGCTTGAGTCCATGTAAACTTCAGGGCCATCCCTGCATAGAGGGGAAAAAATCTTCTTTGTCGTAGGTGATGGAGAGTGTCGTTGAGGTAGTAATGTGTGCTAATGTCTTAGAGCTTTTGTGTGTTTAGTTTCACCGCTAGAGCACAACGACCACATAACTCAAGTTCGTTGCTTGCGCTACCACTCATCTAAGCTAAATCCAAGCTTGTCCACTTTTGATCTCCATAATGCCGCTCTATTGATTTTTTTGGACAAATTATAGTTTTGGTCCTTCTACTTGCAACTTTTTTTAATGGCCCTCCAACTCAATTGTTTGGCAGTCAAACCTTTAATTTGTTGATATTATTCTAGGTGGCCCTTCCATTAGAATTAATGTTAATTTTGACTGAAAAAATTTAACTTCACCCCCAAATTTTGACCAGAAGAACTAAACATTACACTTCACTCCCATATACTTTAAGAAAGTAACACTTTACTCCATATACTATGAAACTCCGTACTAAACTCTCATAGATATTATTTTTTTCTTTTCATTTTTTGATTTATTTTGTTTATTTTATTTTTCTTTTCATAAATTTCCAAGATGACATAACCTTATGGGCTAAAATTTTGGAGTAATTAAAAAAGTATGTGTTGGTTTTCTTTACATTTGTTGTTTTGTTTTGGTTGTTTTGTTTTTGTTTTGTTTTATCTCTCTTTTTTGTTTTTTGTTTTTTTCTATTTTATTAATTTATTTTTACTATTTTTCAAAATAAAATTTAAAAATCTAGATTTCACCAACTTAAATTTTTAATTAGTCTCCAAAGAGAATTGGAAAAGTAAAAGAGAAAATGGTAAATTTGTTAGTAAAAGTTCAGTCGATTGAGGATAAAAGATGTTAGTTGCATCGGTTTTGCATAAAATGTAGATTTTCGAGAAGGTGAAAGTCACGCAAATACCCTGAGAAGAGAACAGGCACGCCGACACTCTGGCTAACCTGGCCACGACAGTCAAGTACACGCTCAAGAAGACGGTCCCTGTTGAATTTCTTATCGAGCCAAGCACAGCTTCCTCGGACGAGCCCGCATTCATATGCGCCCTAAATTCAGAGCCGACTTGGATGGACCCCATAGTGAGTTATCTCACAAATGGGACGCTTCCCAGTGATCATGCTCACTCTCGAAGAATACGGTACCAGGCAGCGTGATACACCCTCATCGACGATATATTTTACCAAAAATCCTTCTCCGGTCCATATTCCCGGTGTCTCCGACCTGAAGAGGCTGAGTACGTCATGAGGGAAGTCCACGAGGAAATTTGTGGAAATCACTCGAGGGGAAGGTCCTTAATTCAGAAGCTGCTCCTAAATGGATATTACTAGCCTAAAATACTGGAGGACGCGGGAGAATTCGTGAAAAGGTGTGACAAGTGTCAGCAATTTGCAGTGTACCCGCACGCCTCGCCGAACGAGCTGGTCCCAATGTCCAGCTCATGGTCGTTCGCCTAGCCGGGTATCGACCTCCTTGGCCTTTTTCTCCTAGGGTCCGGCCAGAGAAAATTTCTGGTCTTCGCCATCGACTACTTCACTAAGTGGGTTGAGGCCGAGCCACTGGCGATGATCACCAAGCAATAAATTCGACACTTTGTGTGGAAATGCATCATTTACAAGTTTGGAATACCAAGGGCTATCGTCTCCAACAACGGAAAACAGTTCGATAACGACCTATTCACCTCACTGTGCGCTGGGCTTGGGATCAAAACAAAATTCTCCTCCCTCGGCCACCCTCAGGCCAACGAACAGGTCGAAGTCACTAACCGGACTATCTTACAAAATCTGAAGACCAGACTGGATAAGTCAAAAGGGTTATGGGTGGAAGACTTTTATCCCGTACTGTGGGCCTATCACACAACAACCCGGACCCCAACTGGCGAGACTCTCTTTGTGATGACATTTGGTTTAGAGGCTGTAATTCCTGTAGAGGTCGGAATACCATCTCCCCGCACTGCCCACCCATTCGACCTACCTAAGAATGAAGTCGGTCTGGCCTTGAGCCTTAACATACTCTAAGAAAGACAAGAACGAGCTCGGGTCTGTCAAGCCGCCTACCAACAGAGGACGGCCCGATACTATAATCGTCGCGTCCGTCCTCGCTCTTTTGAAGTCGGTGACCTTGTCCTAAGGAATGTCACTCTAGCGACCAAGGAACAAAATGCCGAGAAGCTGGCACCCACCTGGGAGGGTCCCTACCATGTAGTTAGCATAGCCCGACCGGGTACATATAACTTGGAAATGGAGGAAAGGGTGCCACTCAAGCACCCCTGGAATGCTGAACACCTCAAACGCTACTACAAAACCGTCTCTTGAAAACTACATAACTTTCCCAACACTTTGTATTTTGATCTTGCACAACTTGTAATGCAAAAGGTTATGGTAAATGAAAAGAAAGCGTTTTCGGTTCAATAAACTATTTTTCACAAAGATCGGCCAGCTCGGAAAAACTGGGTAGGTCAGATCGTCTGGGGGACAAAATCAAATGCCACAACCTGGAGAAGATCGTCGAGCCCAAAAATCGGGCTGGTTAGATCGTCTAGGGGGTAAAATCAAATACCACAACCTAGAGAAGATCAGCGAGCCCAAAAATCGGGCTGGTCAGATTGCCTGGGGGCAAAATCAAATGCAACCTGGAGAAGATCAACGAGCCCAAAAATTAGGCTGGTCAGATTGTCTAGGGGGCAAAATCAAAAGCCACAACCTGGAGAAGATCGGCGAGCCCAAAAACTGGGTTGGTTAGATCGTTTGGGGGGCAAAATCGAATGCAACCTAGAAAAGATCGACGAGCCCATAACCCGGGCTGGTCAGATCGTTTGGGGGGAAAACTTAAGGGAACAAGTGGTGAATTTATATCGATCTCATAAAAAGATGACCTCAACAGCTCACCTTGTTCGTGCTCCTTTCATTGTCTGGGGGCAAAATCAAACCATATTAACGTGTGAACCGACATACAAGACAACCCAAAAAGACACCACGAAAGCCCGCTTTCACGGGCTCACTTACCTGGCTGGGGGGCAAAGTGTCCGACGGTAGCTTGATCACTGGTCCACGTACCAAGTAACAAAAATTGGTCGGGCACGTAGCCACTTCTTGAGACCGAGCCACCTGGACCACTTGGTATGTTGAACATTTAAGAGGAACTACCTAGTCGACCACCCCAGCTCGCTTTTCATGGGCTCTTCTGGTCGGGCACAGGAGTCTTGCACCAACTTGGCAAACCTTGGCCACTTGAGGTGAAGAGTAAAAATTCTTTAGTTCTTTCTTAAAAACGTCGGCATTCGTCAAACAAAACAAACACAACAGAAAAAAGAGCAAAAGAATATTATATTCAGATCAACAAAATTTACAAAAATGGCGGGACTACTGCCCGCGAATTACAAGCCCGCTATGTATTGGGCCGGACAAAAAGAAAGAAAAGTAAAAGAAATACAAGTGAGCTAGTCAAGCTGGGCTGGTGGACTAGTCAGCAACGGCCTCTTCTGTCGTTCCCTCCTCACAGGTTTCGGATGGTCGGCTCTGCTCGGGGGCAAGGACCACAGGTGCAATGTCCAATTCGGCGTCCTGCCTCGCCTGGGCCTCAGCAATATCCTTGCTGGTCAACTCGAGGGTCAGCCTTAAGGGGTCCACCTCGAGGAACTGTTGGGGCAAGGAGTTGATTGCTCATTTGAAGTCGAACCCGATCACGCTGACGGTGATGCGGTCCCGGAGCTCGGTAAATTCTTCGCTTTCCTTGTACTGGGCAACCGCGTTAGCCTGGGCTTTTTCAAGCTTAGCCACATGGTCCCTACGGAGCTCCTTAAGCTTTGCCTTGGCCACCTGCTTAGATCACCCGGCCTTCTCGACCTTTTTTTTCACCGCCTCCCTCTCCGCGTGGAGTCTCTCGTTTTCTCCGGTCACCCGGTCCACCTTCTTCTTGTAGTCTTCTAGCAGCTAAATGTCCTTCTCGCTCTCCTGTACAAGCACATCGAGCGTTTGGAGAGACTGGTGCAAACGAGCACCGGTCTCTAGCGAGGTAAACAGCACCTGCATGGTTAACAACAATAACGTTTAAAAAATAAAAATTTCCAAGTGCTAGACACTGGCCGGGGATAGTCGCTTATCAAAAGCGCGTGCCAATTTATGTCGGTGTAAAGCTTGGCATTTGACTTATCGGCGAATCTCCTTCTGTTCGCTAGCAGCACAATCCGCATCGCGAACTGCGTTAGCACGGAGGCATTCTGTGTCGCCAGTTGGTCATACCGAAGTTCGGTACGGATGATCAACTTTGGTCCTACAGCGTCCCTATGTTTCTTCTCTTCCACCTGGACCAAGGTGTAAGGTCGTCTCTTTTTGTGTAGGCCGGATGGCACGTCAAAAGCTCCCACATTCCTCTTCCCCTTGTCTTTCCTAACGAGTGGGGCGAGGTCTTCCTCAGTGATCTCTATCAGCGTGGCCCTCACAGCCACCAGGGTGTCAGCTCTGCTGGGAATGGAGACAGGCATGGCCTGGCTCATCGACCTCGCCTCCTCTATCCTCAGCCCAACCGGTGTGCTTCAGGCGGCCTGCTGAAAGTCCACGTTTCTCTTCTCCATCCGGGCTATCGCAGCCAGATCCATCATTGAAAAATAAGTAAATGTGTAAATCCATCAGTAGGAAGAAGAATAAGTAAAGAAAAATGACGGGGATGGGCTTAGTACACTTACCATTTTCTGACTCTGGGTTTAGGTTCGGCGCTGGCAAGGTCGGGTTGCTCCAGAAGTAGATGTCGTACAAGCATGATGTGAGTAGAGGACCAACATTTGTGAACGTCGTCCTAAGGATTATCTCCTTCTCTTGTAAGATCTCCGCACTGGGCTGACGTTTCCGTGTCACTGAAAAAAGAAAAGAAGCTAGTCAGAACTGAAACTGGGGTAAGAAGAACGAAGTCCGAGCTGAAGAAGGCTTACCCAAATCTCCCCAGTGCCTCTGGATCAAAAAATCAAATGACGGCTTCTCGTCGGACTCCCAACCGGTACTTCCCAAGAAGAAGAACCCCGACTTCCAGTCTTTAATGGAGTCTGGGTAGCCCTTGAGGAACTTCCATCGGGCTGACCAGCCCTTCCCATCGGGCATGGCCTTCGCTAAGAACAGTGTGTGAAATAGGTCGAGGGACGGCGTAATTCCCTCGGCCATGAAGATGATATGGAATGACACGATCATGTGAATACTATTGGGAAACAGCTGTGACGGACACAGACCCAAATCCCAACAGACCTCTCTCACCCAAGAGTGGAGGAGAAATCGCAGCCCGGCCTGCAATTGCTAGTTGTAAAACGCGATAAACCCCTTGGGTAGATTGCATGCTCGGTCGTCCGGCCCAGTGGCCCAGAGCACCACCAAGCTGGGGATCGTATAACTATTATAGAGTTTGCGGACCACTTTCTCCAACTACTCAGATTTTAGCCCCCAGACCGGAGTGCCCCGAGGAACGGTACATGACGATCGACGGGAAGTCGAGCTTGTCTGGGAAGGACGCCCGGAAGTGGATGGCCTGGCGGCCACAGAACTGCCTGTGGAGCCCGCCTCGCGCCCCGTCCCCCGAGGTCCACGGGGCGGATCGATACAGGGAGTGCCCCTGCCCCGGTCTCACCCTAAGACTCCTCGGATAAAGACGTCTACTAAATGGTGGGCTCCCGCCCACTTTTTGACCAGGAGGCCGGAGGAACGGCGGGATCCAACTCCATCGCAGACGAGCTGAGCTCCATCTGGATGTCCGGGGAGTACGCGGCCATCACGTCTATTAAGGAAGCGCTATTCCCCGACCAGCCGGCCTCAGAAGCGAAAGACATGAAGAAGAATAAGATGAAAATGGAAGGAAAAAAAAGACAAGGACAGGAAGAATACCATGCTCAGGAGGTCAATGAGAGCTTTTGTGAAAATTTGGTGAGGAAATTTGAAGAATGGGTCACGTATTTATAGGGTACCGAGAAGTCGAAACGTCGCATCTCATCGAACGATTCACAGAACTCCGATTCTTGCGCCTCGGCCACGTGTCAGGCATCAGGACGGACTGATAGTCTGGCTTCCTCGAGAAACCAAAAGGCGCAATCGACACGTCGGTCTAGCTTCCGGGGGACGCCAGTGGGTGTGCCCGGTTCCATCGACTACTCTCTCCTTCAAGCTTGGTTACTCGCTCCGTGAGACCTAACCGCTAAGTCCTCAGTGTCTCATGTTCCATTTCCACGCAAAGGCTTAGGGGGCAACTAATGTGGGTAAGGTCGGGCCTCATCCATGTGTCAGCCACTAAGGTCTTATCTGCCACGACGCCATTACTCCTACCATCCCGGTGTATAGACAGCCCGGGATGATCACTATTCGGCAGCCCGTTGGAGGACGAAATGCCTAAACCGACCTCTTTCTTGGGGCCAACCTGGTCATTTACCTCGGTAGGTCGGACGCTGACCTCATCATCAATAGTAATGGGCCGAGGGCCCAGGCCCATAGCTCTAATCCGTCGTGCCGCCCACGTGCCTGACTGTTTACCGGTAATCTGAGCTTAAGGTCTTAATCTTATTTATGCTAATCACACTCTCGCCAATAAATAATAGGCTTCTCCAACACTTTAAAGGGACGAGAAAACTATTGTAGAGAAAAAAACTTCGCCTCAGATCGGTCAGACAAGTCAAGGTAACAGTAACTCTTTGGCCTATCTTTCTCCTCGGATCCTTACTCTCACGCCGGAGGGGATACGTCGGGAACAACCCGGCCTTCCTTTGTGCAAGTGGCGACTAGGAGATCAGCTCGGACAACAGCTAGGAGTTAGGAAGAGAACCAAGACTCGGGTTCGGATTCGAACCAATTTAGTCATCTGACCCGATTACAGTGCATGAAAAGGCAAGGCCAATACCCCCCTCACCATTGATCCAAGAGTGTTTAGACCATACTACTGGTCGGACCAAATTCCAACACCAACAAAAAATAAAAAGATGAAAAAAAAAAAAAAAAAGTTAAAAAAATACATGGATGTGTAGTGTGGAATTTCAAAGTATATGAAGTAAAGTGTTACCTCCTTGAAGAATATAGGGGGGAGGGAATGTAACTCTTCCAATCAAAATTTGGGAGTGAAATGTAATTTTTTAGTCAAAATGAACAATAATTCTAATGAAAAAAGCCACTTAGAATAATAAATACAAATTAGAGGGATGACTTCAAAACAATTGAGTTGGAAAACCACATAAAAAATGCTAGAGGTAGGAGGACCAAATTATTTTCCCTCTTAAATTTGTCTATTAATACATTTAGGTTGTGTTTGGGTAAGGGATTTGGAAGAGGGATTTCATTTGCTCAAAGAATTTCACAATTCCTCTGTAGTAAATTTCTTATTTGGGTATTCTTAGGAGAGAATTATCAAATCCAATAATTTAATAAATAAATGATAAAGTGTCATTTTCAAATCCTTCTAAAACATACGTTATTCAGAAATCCATCATTGGGGGAATTTACACTTTCATTCTCAGAAGCCCTTGTTGCTTCAATTTGTTGTTGTTGCCGTCAATGTTATCCAAAGAAGAAGCACTCGTTGTTGTTGTTGTCGTCGTCGTCATCGTCGTCCATGCCTCCTCACATTCATCGTCGTCCACACCTCCTCGCATTCATCGTCGTTGTTGCTAATCCACGCCTCCTCAATGTCTCATTGTTGTTGCTGGTCCAAGCGTCCTTGCGATCGTCATCGCTTTTGCTGGTCCACGCGTCTTCGCCGTTGTCATTGTACTAGTCCATGCCTTCTCGTCGTTGCCATCATTTTCGCTATCGCCGTCCTCTGTTGTCGCATTCTCTTCGTCGTTGTACAAATCAGGCCTAAGGTTCCAATTTCTAACTAGATTTACATTTTGTGCTACTGCATTTTGTTGATTTTGTGAATTTTAGGTCTAGGGTTCCAATTTCTTCTTCGTCGCTTTTGTATTTTGTAGATTTTGTTCATGGCTATGAATTTCTTGTGTATTTTGAGCACTTTTTGGTGATTCTCATGAATAATTATAGGTGATCAAATTCTTCGTGAATTATTAATGTAATTTTTTTAATTAATAGTGAAGTATTGATATAAATTTTTTCTTCACTATTTTTATTTTTTATTTTTATAGTTACAAAGAGTTATGAAGAGTTCTTTACCTAATAAATACAAAAAAAAAAAAAAAAAAAAATTACTGACACCAAAATTGTTTAAACTTATTTACGGATTACATGTATTTCGGGGTTGGTAGCCCAGGGAACTGAGATCTCGGGCATGCCAACCCCGAGATATATGGGGATAAATTTTTATTTTTATTTTTTTATATGAGGGATGGTCCTAGGGTTACCAACCTCGGGACCTTCTTCAACCCGTGGCTGCAAAAGCAACTGATTTTTTAGCTGATTTTCAGCTGCTTTAAGCAGCTGCAGCACGTCAGCTGCAAAAGCAGCTACTTTTGCAGCTGATTTTCAGCTGCTTAAGGCAGCTGGTCACGGACCAGCTACTTTACGCAGCTGTCCGGTCCTGGCCGTCCGGTGGTGGTAACACCCGGACGGTTTGGACCCCTACCACTACCACCTAAAGCCTTATAAATCCCAACCCTCCTACATATTCTTTCATGCAACTCTTTCCTCTCTCTTAGTCTTCTCCTTCTCCTTCTCCTTTTCCTTGCTCCTTCCTCACTTTCACAAGTTTTGCTCCTTGCTCGATTTTCATCATCAATATTTGACAAATTTCATAACTTCACAACACATTCCTCCTACTACAAAAGGTAAGTTTATTTTAATTTTTTTAATTTATTTGTTAATTAGATTAGTATGTTTTTTACTTATTAAATTTACTTACTTGTTTAATTGTTAGTTTAATTTTCTTGTTTGTTAGTTTCATTGATTACTTGTTTTTTACACATTATATAATACACTATTTAATAAATTAGTTAGTTTAGTTGTTAATTTAATTTTTTTAAAACATGAAACAAACATTAGAGGATAGTTTAATTTTAATTTGTTACTTGTCTAATTTGTTAGTTAATTTTGTTTGTTTTGTTAGTTAGTTTACTTGTTTAATTTGTTGGTTCGTTAGTTAAATTAATTTGTAAATTAGTTGGTTAGTTTAATCTGTTAATTTAGTTGTTAAAATAAAAAGTACACTATGGCCTCTTTCACATGTGTAGAAAAATATAGATTAATATATTATTTAAAAACATTGTTAGTTAGTTAGAAAAATACACTTTAACCCCTCAAAGTATAACAATTAGAAAAATATAAGATTTAATGTATTGTTTTAGAAAAGTTTTAAAATAAATTGTTAGTTGTTTTTTTTTTTTTTAATTTAGTTAAAATATTGAATCATTTAGTTTAATTTATGAATTTAGTTGTTTAATTATAAAATTTTAATTAAAAATTGTGCACTTTGACCCATCAAAATTTGACAAATTATAAAAATGAAAATTAAAATATATTGGTTTAAAATAAATTCTAAGTTAATTTGAGTTTATTTTTTGAATTTAGCTGTTTAATTAAAAAAAAAATATTTTGACCCCTCAAAATATGACAATTAGAAAAATATAAAATTTAATGTACTATTTTAGAAAAATATAAAATTTAATGTATTATTTTAAAATAAATTGTTAGTTGGTTTTTTGTTTTTTTTTTTTAATTTAGTTAAAATTGTTAATTAGTTAGTTTAATTTATGAATTTAGTTGTTTAATTATCAATTTTTAATTAAAAATTGTGCAATTTGACCCCTCAAAATTATGCAAATTAGAAAAATATAAATTAAAATATATTGGTTTAAAATAAATTGTAAGTTAATTTGCGTTTAATTAAAAAAAATGCACTTTGACCCTTCAAAATATGACAATTAGAAAAATATAAAATTTATTTTATTATTTTATAATAAATTGTTAGTTGTTTATTTTTTTTGATTTAGTTAAAATTGTGAATTAGTTAGTTAAATTTTAAGTTAAATTTTTTAATTTAGTTGTTTAATTTATAAATTTTTAATTAAAAATTGTGCACTTTGACCCCTCAAAATTTTTCAAATTAGAAAAATATAAAATTTATTTTATTATTTTAAAATAAATTGGTAGTTGTTTATTTTTTTTGATTTAGTTAAAATTGTGAATTAGTTAGTTAACTTTTTGAATTTAGTTGTTTAATTTATAAATTTTTAATTAAAAATTGTGCACTTTGACCCCTCAAAATTTTTCAAATTAGAAAAATATATATATTGGTTTAAAATAAATTGTAAGTTAATTTGAGTTTAATTATAAAAAAATTCACTTTGACCCCTCAAAGTATGACAATTAGAAAAATATAAAAAAAAAATATTGTTTTAAAAAAAATTGTTAGTTGTTTATTTATTTATTTTTTGATTTAGTTAAAATTGTGAATTAGTTAGTTAAATTTTAAATTAAATTTTTGAATTTAGTTGTTTAATTTATAAATTTTTAATTAAAAATTGTTCACTTTGACCCCTCAAAATTTTTCAAATTAGAAAAATATATATATATTGGTTTAAAATAAATTGTAAGTTAATTTGAGTTTAATTATAAACAAAATCCACTTTGACCCCTCAAAGTATGACAATTAGAAAAAATATTAAATGTATTTTATTGTTTTAAAATAAATTGTTAGTTGTTTATTTTTTTTGATTTAGTTAAAATTGTGAATTAGTTAGTTAAATTTTAAGTTAAATTTTTGAATTTAGTTGTTTAATTTATAAATTTTTAATTAAAAATTGTGCACTTTGACCCCCTCAAAATTTTTCAAATTAGAAAAATATAAAATTTATTTTATTGTTTTAAAATAAATTGTTAGTTGTTTTTTTTTTTTTTTTTTTTTGATTTAGTTAAAATTGTGAATTAGTTAGTTAAATTTTAAATTAAATTTTTTAATTTAGTTGTTTAATTTATAAATTTTTAATTAAAAATTGTGCACTTTGACCCCTCAAAATTTTTCAAATTAGAAAAATATAAATTAAAATATGCATTTTGGCCCCTAAAAAATATTTTGAAAAATATGCACTTTAACCCCTCAACCTATGACAATTAGAAAACATACTCAAAGCCATAAAAAATGAACACTATAAACATTGGTATAAGAACATACTTTCGTGATTGAGTTTTAGTTGATGATATTATTTTCTTGCTTTGTTTTGCCTTTTGAAATGATAGACACTTGAAATGGATCACGTTCGTTTGTTATTGTATTGGGGTGGTAGAATATTGGAAGGTACTGAATTCAGGATTTGTTACAGTACATCACCTATAAAATCTTTGGTTGTCCGTAGGGGAACAACCTTAAATGAATTAATTGAGATGATAAAACCGTGTGTTCTTGAGAATGAGGCTGATGGGAATTTGAAACTGAAGTGTAGGATGTCGATGGCACTTTTCGGGGCGAATTATAAATATACCCTATTTTCTATCGGGGATGACTCAGTATTAAATCAAGTACTTGAGTTACCTCTTTACATACCCTCGCTTCTTGCTGTTGAGGTGTATGTAGAGATAGAACGAGCATTTGCTGATGTTTTGAATTTTTTCCCTCGAAGTGGTTATTTTACCAACTTAATGAGTCATAGTTTTATCTGTACAGTAGCCAATCTGATGGCCAATTTTTTGGCACCTTCCCCCAAGTAGTCCAGTTTAATTATATTGTCCCACCCCCTTACATTCCCAAACAATATCATTCTCACAGTATTCCCATGCCGCACCCCCAATCTGATCATGATCAGGGTACCAGCTCTGGTCTTCCACATCACCATTATTCACCGAGTAGTCCACCGCAGCATGACACAAGTAATTATGGTGGTGAGTTTGATACAATTGATAGTCGTCATGATGTGTCAGAAGAAAAGTTAGATGCAGATATTGCGTTTGACCCAGATGAAGTTGTAGATGCTGGGCCTAGTGGGCAAGGGAGTGAGAATCAACAATTACCATTGGAAAGGGATATTCCATTTTTCAGTAACTTGGAATGGGGTGACGACGATGATATGGCGAAATACGAGCCGAAATTGCGAAAAAAAATTTGGACACCAGAGATGGACGAATTTCGTATTGGTATGGTCTTTAAGGATAAGGAACATGTACAGCAGGCCGTTAAATATTACCACGTGAAGAAAAACAAAGAGTTTCGTGTGTTGGAAACAAACAAAAAGGTCTGGTCGGTTCATTGTTTGCATGGATGCAGTTGGAGGTTGCGGGCGGGTAGGAAAAAAAGTCACGGTATGTTTCAGATTACGCAGTACGAAAGGCAACACACATGTTTTTATAATCATACTGCTGTAGATCATAAAAATTTGGATTATGGACTCATTGCGAACCTAATACTTGGACAAGTCGAACAGGATCCAGAATTGAAGATTGGCGTGATTGTGGCTTACGTCAAGAAGTCTCAGGGATTCACCATCTCCTACCGAAAAGCTTGGATGGCTAGAGCTAAAGTCATCGAGACCTTGTTCAGAGATTGGGACGAATCTTATTAGAAGTTGCCGAAGTTTATGTTTGCATTGCAGCACTATAATCCGGGAACGATTGTCGAGTGGAGGACTGTGTCGACTGATATGCCTGCCTACAAGAAGTTCGACATGGTATTTTGGGCATTCAAAGCTTCAGTTGACGGATGGCGTTATTGTCGCCCCGTAATCACCATCGACGGGACACACATGTATGGTAAATACGAGGGAAAGATTTTAATCGCCATTGGAATGATGCCGTCTAACTAGTGCTATCCATTGGCATTCGCCATCGTACTGACAGAGGACTACCGATGCTGGCGATGGTTTATCTACATGCTTAAGAGGCATATTGTCGAAAATCACCCTGAGGTAACATTGATATCGGACAGACACGGCGGCATTACTAGTGCGGTTGACAGTATTTGGCTTAATAAACATAATGAGCCTGTCCGACATCATCGATTTTGTTTGCGGCACCTTTGCAGCAATTTCAACAAGATTGCTAAAAATCAGCATCTCAAAGATCTTGCTTGGAATGTGGGTGCTGCAACACAAATTCGAAAATACAATGCTATCATGGAAGAGATCAAAAAAATTGATGTTCAGGCGCATACATGGTTGAGCAATCATCCACCTTATAAATGGACCAGGGCACACGACGATGGTAAGCGTTGGGGAATGATGACGACCAATTATGAAGAGGTATTTAACAACTGTTTGAAGGGTGCAAGAAATGTTCCAATTACTACATCCGTGAAGATTACGTTCTACAGGATGGTTAAATACTTTGATATTGGTCGACAACAAGCTCTAAAGGACTCGGCCGATGGTTACGTATATGCTAAACACGCCATTGAGAAAATACTAAAATCTCAAGCCAAATCTAAAACATACGAAATTCAAATAATCAATCGGTAATTTATTATTTTTAATTATTTTCATGTTACATATAACTGCATCGACACATATTTAATGTAATATAATTTGTTTTCTAGAGAGAACATGATCTACCACGTGAAAACTAGAAAGACTCTCATTGGGGGCCTGATTGCTCATGAAGTCACATTAGGGGATGACGCTAATTGCACATGTGGAAAGTATAAAATTTGGCGATATCCGTGCTCCCATATGCTTGCGGCCACTGAGTATAGTGGAGTTGATGCATTTCACTATATTGCAGCTGAGTACACAATGACAAATCAATTGATGGCATGGGAGTCATCGTTTCGCCCGATTAGTCACGAGGACTACTGGCCAGAGACCAATTTTCCGAACCTGATTCCAAATCATGACAGACTTCGGGTTATGCATCGTGATCGACCAAATTTCACTCGCATTCAAAACGAGATAGATCAATCGCGGAGAATAATGACAAATCGTTGTGGTTTATGTTCCCAAACTGGACATGATAGGCGGAGGTGTCCATCCCGACCCCGTCATATGCCCAATTGATCTTGTCGGTTCATTATAATTATGTTTATATTACTATATTTGTTTGTTATGTCAACTTTTATATATTATAAATTCCATGCACACATTTCTTCATGATCAATGCTATATTTTGTTTATAAATGTCATTAAATTTTAATTTCATACTGACAAATTTACCACAAGTGTTGACGGGCCAAATTTCAGCTATGTCAATCCCTGGACCCGAAGATGTTTCAGTTCTACATATGCAGGCGCAACATAGGTCTGAAGTAGTCTGGGCAACACAGGTAAATATTTAGGCTATTGCATTTCATTAATTTTTTTATTTTAGTTTTTAAAAAATTTAATGTTATTTATTGTGTCTTATTTAATGTTTCAGAATATTCGTTCTCTTGACTGTCCTGGATCCGATGGAGGAGAATGGAGAGAAAACACCCCCCCTCAAGTTATACAATTGATAGAATCAGCCGGTTTCTACGGCCCCTTCAGGTTGTGGCCGAAGCGGTTAGATAGGGCCCTCATAACCGCATTGGTAGAGAGATGGTGTCCGAAAACACACACTTTTCATCTACCCATCGAGGAGATGACCATCACGTTACAGGACATTGCCGTCTTGTTGGGGTTACCCGTGCATGGGAAGTCGGTTATCGCCATTGAGCCAGCGCAAAAGGGACCCGAATGGCAAGCACTTTGCCTCCAGCTCCTTGGAGTGGTACCGCCAGAGCCACAGATTAGGAATGGGTGTTTGAAGCTCAAGTGGTTACGGAACACCTTCGTCGAAGTTCCTGAGGATGTCGAAGAGGAAGTCATGCATTGCTACGCACGTGCGTAGTGCTTGATTATACTTGGCTAGATGTTGCTGCCTGATAAATCGCAGAACAGCGTCAGGCTAATCTACCTCTCATTGCTTGGTGACTTGACAGCTACTTTCAAGTATAGCTGGGGCAATGCGACGCTAGTAGTCCTCTACCGCGAGCTATGTAACGCATCGAAGGCCAACACGAAAGACATAGCCGGTTGTCTATTTTTGTTTGAGTGTTGGGCCTGGGAGCGGTTGCCGAGGCTTCGACCTGGAGTTATCCCTGAACCCCAGTATGGCATCGCAATTGGAGAGCTGGACTTCGATAATGGCGTGACGTTCCTAGCTGCTCCGAGGGGTGCTTGGTAACTAATTTGTATTTTATTTTTAATTTCATTTACCATGTAATAAATATTTATTTATGGATATTATACTTATGATTTATATGTTTGTTGTACAGGTGGACCTTTGAGTTCAATTTAGAAAACTTGCCGATGCATGTTTTAGTGGTGTATCGCGATCAGTTAGATCGCTTGCAGAATGACGAGGTTAGTTATTTATTTATATCAAAATTTAAATAAATTTATTTCTTTATTTATTTAAATAAATTTATATTTTGTTTTGACACGTTATTTGGATGCCCTATATCTTGCTGACTTTGCCTCCATATACTACAGATGGATAAGATATATGGATGGCATCGCTGCCTCTCATTTGTTTCGAGGTCATCGAGTACACGTATCCCCTGCGCGTACTACGATAGTTTGGTTATCGCCAAGGGGTTCCTCAGCCGGTAATTATGGATCGAGACTTGCACAAAATGACTCGGCGAGGATACTTTGGTGTAAACTGGACTGAGAAGCACCACGCACATATAGTTGCGTGGAATAGACGACGAGCACCAGATGTGCGCAGATTTCAGCAAGGGATAGGGGTTGACCAAGGATACATGGACTGGTATTAGAGAATCACATGAAGAATCTTGGTCAACCCGGAGTACCGACCTCAATTTGGGTATCTAGTAACGGGAGGATGAGCTGTGTTAGAAGTATGGCCCCCATTTGAGTATACCATCTATTTAGTTATATAAGTTTGATTATCTTGTTGTTATTCATGTATTAACTTAACGTTTATATGTGTTTCGTAGGATTCAGAGGTATCGCAACTGATGAGCATTAGTCATCTTTCTCTACGGACACGTACTATGGACTCATACGAAGAGTTAGCTCATGCCGTGTATGATGCCATCTCTGCGGCGGTGTACCGACGGGTACCGCGCTATGTGCCAGCTAACGTTCCTCCATCTCCTCAGCCTGCTCATCAGTCTCCTCCTCAGCTATGGACTTCTGATGCCTACTATCCAGATAGTGTGGGTGATGTCGGACCATCCACATCGTACAGCATGGGTGCTTATGACGGACCATCTAGCACGTACGGATTGGGTGACGGTGCTGGGCCTTCCGACGTGTACCAGATGCACGACCCTTATTCGCATGAGCCATTGCAGCTAGGTACACAACCGTCACTTTCATTCTTCACTCCTGCGATGGACGAAATTGTCTCAACTTCAGGCGTGATTCCTCCAATGGCATTTGTCCAACCGATAAGATTGGAAAGACAAGTGTCACCGGTGCCATGGTTGGGGGACGATGGACAAGTTACACAGCTTCATGACGAGGTTGAGGAACCTTCGATTACTCAATGCCGAGGGCGGAGGAACGTCCGACGTAGGCCTTGTGGTACATAGTTAGTTAAATAGTAGATAGTTTAAGTATAGGATTGTAAATACAATTTTTTGTAAATAATTTTTTTTTTTTTTTTTAACGTTTGTAGAGGTTAAAAAGTTGTTAATCTACCGTACATATTTATTCTTCTTGAATTTGAAAGAAAATATTTCGAAGGTAGACATGATATAGACAAGGTATAACAAACACAATACATAACAAAGACAATACATAAGAAATACAGTACATAACATCACGAAAAATAGTTGCCAAAAAAATACTAAAGTAACAAACTAACTAAGAAATTAAACAAGTAATCTAAAAAATTAAATTAACTAACTACTTAACAAATTAAATAAGTAAAGTAAATAACAAACAGATTAACTAAATAATAATTTATTCAAATTTTGAGATGTTAAAGTGCATAATTTTTAATTAAATAACTAAATTAACAAATTAAACTAGCAAAATAACTTAAAAAATAAATTAACTAAATAAACAAATTAATTATAAATTAAGTAAACTAATTAATTAAATAAGTAAAAAATATAATAATCAAATTAACAAATATATTAAAATTACTTGAAGATCCGAGAGATGAAGGAGTTGTAAGGAGGGGTCGGTTGGAGAAAACCGAGAGAGAGGAAATAGTTGCATGTATGAAATAAGAGGGTTGTATGCATGAAATAAGAGAGAGGAACGGCATGCATGAAATAAGAGAGTTGCATGTATGAAATAAGAGAGAGAAAGGTGAGAAGCGTGTTGGGGTCCCGGTGATGGTATCACCGGGATGGAGCTACAGCTACAAGCTGCAGCTGCATGTCTGCTTCAAGCAGTTGCACGTCTGCTTCAAGCAGCTGCACAAGCAGCAGCTGCTTGTGCAGCTGGGACCAGAAGGTCTCGGGGTTACCAACCCTAGGACTATCCATCCTATAAAAAAATAAAAAATAAAAAAAATTATCCCCATATATCCCGGGGTTGGCATGCCCGGGATCTCAGTTCCCAGGGTTACCAACCCCGAAATACATGTAATCCGTAAATAAGTTTAAACAATTTTGGTGTCAGTAATTTTTTTTTTTTTTTTTTTTTTGTATTTATTAGGTAAAGAACTCGAGTTATGAATGGATTTCTATCCAAATATGGAAATTATAAAATTACATGACCAATTTTTTTAGCTAAAACAATTATCCAAATAAAGAATTTGTCATTAATAGGATTTCAAAATTTTGAATTTTGAAATCTCATCATTTAGATTTGTTAGTTGGCGTTTGGCTAGTATTTCCACTTTTCTCATCTCACTTGAGATGGAATGAGATGAGAATTCTATTTTCTTCTGAAAACAAAATCGCGTTTGGTAATAAAATAAATTTGTTTCCTTCTAAGAATAGAATCGCATTTGATAACGTCATTATTCTAAAATTATTTTTCCAACAATTATTTTGATTTTATTTTTTCTTTAAATGTATGATAATAAATGTCAAATTACACCAAATCAAAATTTAAACATTAATTAAAAATATATTTCTAAAAATACTGAACACCGTACATATTTTACGATAAATGTCTAATTTAATTAAATAGTATATAGCGAAATCCTTTTGTCGGAGATGACAAATAGTTTTTTCAGTCAACATTTTACCGTTCAATAGTAAAATTCTTTTGGAGAAAAATACATATTCCCCCCATATACTGAAAATTATTATCTAATTTATATTTGTACACGTTTTCAAAACTAAAAGCATAAACATCAATATGCAATAAACAAATAAAAAAACATAAATAATTTATTTCTCAAATTATATAACTGTATTAAGAACAATCAAATAACACTACACGACATCCTCAAACTCTTATCTTAGAATATTAATATATTTGATTACAACCAACTCTTAAACATTAATTCAACGTAAACAAAATTTAATCAAAATTTATAGACTAACACCACACAACATAGTCAAAAAAATAAACCCTCAATGCCAAAGTATGTTCACGTTTGACAGAGAATTGGAAAACCAAAGTCTTGTCCTTGTTACTGAGTTTGGGGAATTCAGCGGATATAGTGTAAAACCTGTAATCCTCACTGGTCTGGATAGCTACACCACAACACAAAAATAGGGCACATCAAGATAAATTGACAGCGTAGATAGAAATTTGAAAAAGGTACCCGAAATTGAATTCAAAATGCATCAAATGCTAGACATTAGTATGATTTCAAGCTTAATCGTCTATCAACAACGCAACTTGGGATAAAAACCAATGCAAGTCATATAAACAACAAACAAGCACACCAAACATTACAATCATGATTCCGAAAAGAAGCAAAACTTGAATTAACTCAAACGATAGGAGGGCCAACACAAATCCTTTCAGATTATCCTAACCTAAGACGAAATCATCATGACTCAATATATATCTCGCTCAATCGTTCAATCTAGCTCTTCGTGTCTTCATCTGGTTGATTGAATTTCAACCTCTTCCTCCAAAATCTGAGGCGAAGAACGTTGATTGAATCCAGGAAATGGGTTGAACCCCTACAGTTGAGGAATATTTTTGGGAGTGTCCATTTGTGCGAAAATCTGTACAAACATTACATTTACAAGTGAGAATGTGTATATATATATCCAGATTAATTCCCCCAATCGATACCTACTGGCTCGCCATATCTGGAACTCAAGATGAAAACAAATCGCAAAAGTAGCAACCAATACGGTGTGCATAACATAAGCAATCGATACCTGGTTGCTCCTAGGGCTAAGATTCCTTGTGATGCTGAAGGAGAGAAGAAACGAGAGGAATAGTCACCATTACCTGCTCGTCGGCGATGGAGAGAAGAGAGAAGACAGAGAATGATGGAGAGAAGAAACCCAAGTGTGTTCATCTGTCTTCAGTCTTGTTCTTTATCTTGAGTGTTGTGTGAGAGAGAGCAAAGACTGAAGGTAAACTTAAAAAGAAATAGAAGAAAGGAGAAGAAAAAATCACACGTGTAGGCTGATTTCAAAAATTTTGAAAAATCCCAGCGTGTGCCATTGGTAAGAATGAGTTTGGGATGACTTTTTGAATACCAAAAGAATAAACTATTTTTTATTTCACATTTCTTAAAAATATAAGAATTAATTCCTAAATTTTAGAAAGGGATGGAAATATAAATGAGTTTACCAGACATATTTTTAAATATCAATTTAAAAAATCTTGGAATGGGATTAAATTGGATAGGATGAGAATACTAAGGCACCGTTTGGTTAGGTGGCGTTTGGTTAGTATTTTCACTTTTTTGAACTCAATTAGAATGGGTTGAGTTGAGTTGAATTAGATTAGGTTGAGAATTTTGGGAAACAAAATTGCGTTTGGTAACGACAATTCTTATTTTGTGCTAAGAACAGAATGTATTTGGTAACGATTTTATCCTAAAACTAATTTTTTTTTTTTTTGAATTTTTTTTTGTGTTTGGCGGCAGCGCCGGCGGTGTCAGACGGTGGCCGGACGTCGACGCCGGCGGCGGTGGCCGGACGACCGGCGAGCGGCGGAGGTGGCCAGCAACGGTCACCGGCAGGCAGCGCCAGTCACCGGAGGTGGACGGCAGTAGTCGCCGGTGGTGGCCGGCGGCAGCAGAAGGTGGCCGAACGGTGGCCGGAGATGGCGGTCGGTCGCCGGACGGTGACCGGAGATGGCGGTCGGTCGCCGGACGGTGACCGGCGACGGCGGACGGCGGCGGGTGGTGGTGGTCGGCCGGCAGATAAAGACAGAAGTTGAGAATTTTGGGTTGAATTTTTTGGGCACAAAAAGAAACAACTTTTTTTTGTTTCTGATTTCTTTAGAATTTTGAGAATCAATTCATATTTTTTGGGTTGTGTTGGGTTGAGTTTTGTGTTTGCCAAACGCGTTCCCAAAAATCAAACCCAAATTTTTTGGGTTGGGTTGAGTTTGGTTGGGAACACTAACCAAACAGGGCCTTAGTGTTTCCATTCTATTCCAACCCAATCCAAAAATTCTGGGTTTGATTTTTGGAAACGCGTTTAGTAAAAACAAAATCCAACCAAAATCAACCCAAAAAATGAGAATTGATTCTTGAAAAATTAAAGAAAAGAGAAACAAAAAAAACTTTTTTTTTTTTTGTGCCCAAAAAACTCAACTCAAAAATAGGGACACGTTGGGAATCATTTTAAATCTTAATGACATCCACAATCGACTTCTTCCATTCGTCTTCTTTTCTCCAATTGACTTCTTCTGTTCGTCTTCTATTCTCCGATTTCTATGCTTCTCGTCGTTCTCCTCCCCAAGCTGACTGTCGTTTATTCCTCCTCCTCACCATTCTCCTCCATCATCTTCGCCGAATTTGTTCTCCGTCGTCTTTGCCAAACTTGTTCTCCTTCGTCTTCGCCGAACTCATCTTCGTTCTCCTCCGTCTTCGCCGGCCTCGCTGTCATCTTCAAACAGATTGAACAAGTAGGGTTTTGATGATCGTGATCGAACAGGTTTAAGGTTTCAAAATCATAAAATCGATTTCGATTTTTAGGGTTTCGAAATCATGAAATCGATTTCGATTTTTATTTCGATTTTAGATTTCAAACTCGAAATCGATTTTCATTTCGATTTTAGATTTCGAAATCGATTTCGATTTCGATTTTCATTTAGGGTCCGTCTGCTTCTACACTAGCACATGAGAAGACGAAATAAGAGAACGCACATGAGATTTTCATTCGAAACCGAAGACGAAGGAAAAGAACAGAAAAAAAAATTAAAAAAAAAAAAAAAAAAAACAATTGTTTAGAAATAATTCTAGGATAATATCGTTACCAAACGCGATTCTATTCCCAACCCCAAAAAAAAAATGACGTTACCAAACACAATTCTATTTTCAGTAGGAAACAAAATTCTCAACTCAAAGCAACTCAATTCATCCCAATTGGGTTGAGAAAAGTTAGGAACACTAAACAAACGTCACCTAACCAAACGGGGCCTAAATCTCTTATACCCAAATATACCCTTATTTAAAATCGACAGCTTTTAATGCAGATAGATTGGGCTGTTCAAATGAGCCTCGGCCCAATTGTACTCTTGGACTATCACAACTGTAGTGGCCTTACATCCCAAGTACGAGTCTACCCAACACTTTCTCCCAATCTCGAAGACATAATTAAACCTTAGGCTTAGGGCTGGGCAACGGTCGGATTGGGTTGGGGTTGGTCCATGGGCCGAACTGAACAAATTCGGGTTTCTGCCTTTTAAACTGTGAGTCGTCCATTATATTCAGGTTGGGCAGCCCTGATATATGCGGGTTGGGATATCAAAAACCATGGGCAGCCCAATTAATTCGGATTGGGCCAATTTGATCTGATTCAATACAATCTTTTTTTATGTTGGGCTTATATTCAACACAATTTTTTTCATGTTGGGTCCACTTAATTCTGGTTGGGCCAATTTGGGCCAACCTTTTAATATTTTAATGGATGAAAAAAGAAATCCGAATTTGACCAATTTACCTCAATCTAAACAAATTTAAACTACAAACCAATAATAATTTTTTTTAAAAAAAAACTATAGTAATTCAATTAAAACTAAAACAAAAAAAATTGAAAACTTAAACAAAAAAGTGAAACAAAAAAAATTAGAAAAATGAAATACAAAAATAAACTTAACCATGTGATTTGCGTCATCAACAAATTGTAAGAGTGCTTGATTGTCCGCATGTTCAACTTGAAGTCGATTGATCTAGAACTTGTTATAAATTAAATCAAACAATTAGTAAATCTCATATCAACACTATGAACAATAAAAAATTAAATTATATAAAATAAAATAAAAATTAAAGAATACAAACCTAATTCGATATCTTTTTCAAATTTCTCGACCTCATCCATTATGTTGCAGAGAGATATTAGCACTGAAGATAACAACTAATTTTGTGTACAAACAAAATGCTCAACTATTTGAGGGGACAATGAACTACGAAATGGATCCAATATGCGTCCCCATATACTAAACGCAAACTCTGACACCATAGGTGACACAGGAACAATCAATACATTACGAGCAACCAAAAACAATACTTTATAACTACTATTGTTAAATCTCCACCAACCCAAAATATCAAATTTTTTATCCTTATTGCGTTTAGGTAATTCATTTAAATACCTTTCTACCTCTAACTTACTCCCTCGTATTCATTTTTCTTTCCATAAAACTCTCAAATTGGGAAGCAATTAACTTGTGTGAATCTTCTTCCATAAAATCTAGATCTATAATTGATGTAAATGTCACATCCCCCCTTCTACTCAAACTACTTGTTTCAATATACGACCTTATTGACTCCATAGAAGTATTTCATTCATATAATCGATTTATAGCAATCTTCATATTTTCAATCAATGAGTTTGTAATCTCAATAACATACATTTTCGAAAAACAAAATTGGAGATATGAAATCTTCTTCCTTGAACAAAACAGTAGCATACAAAATAACATTAATCTTGTCCCCATTTCCTCAATACTTCTCAAATTTTGATTTCATATTCAAAGCCATTTTAGCCACCCCATTATCTTGATTCAAGATTAAGCGTTCAATTGTGCTTCAAATTACAAAAAATCTCATCGAAAACACAAGTTCGAAGTAACATACAAAATATTAGAAAAAACGTTTCGTTGCCTCGTAAAAAAGGTTTAAAAAATTTAACAAATGCACAACATCTTACTCAATCTTCCTCATTCGAAGGAGATCCAGTTATATCACTCATATTTTTTTCGAGAAAATAAGCACGAAATCTATGCTCCTCATTGTAAAATCTTTCAAATGCCTTTTCAAACTTCTTAGCATAATCTAATATTGTGTTGGTGGAATTTCACCATGTTTGCACATCGAGGCATAAAAGACTCTTAGACTCAATTTTCAACTAGGCGAAGATTTTACATATCTTACTGTTCCCCTAACCCTTTGAATAGAATCATCTTCCACCACTATCAAATTTAAGATGTGAGTACAACATCTCATATACAAGAGCTCGTGACCTAAAATTGTACCTTTCCAATTTTTGTCACCTTTTGTAAAAATTTAATGCTAAGATTATTTGAACTACCATTATCCACATTTAACGTGAAAAATCCCTCAATTCCCCCATTCAAGTAAACAATTTTCAATCTTCTTACCAATAGTCTCTCCCTTGTGATCGTCAACAATGCAAAAATTCAATATTTGTTTTTGGAGTCTCCAATCATCATCTAGGAAATAACACATCAAACACATATAATTTAAATTCTGAATAGATGTCAATGTGTCCGTAGTCGTTATACCCTACGAGCTTTTAAAAATTTTCTCAATTTTTCTCTTTCTACATAAAAAATCTTCACTATGTCGCGAGCAATTGTGTATCGAGAAGGACAATTTAACCATTTCGGTCGCAAAACATTACAAAATCTCCTAAATCCATAATTTTTCACAAATCTAAAAGGCAACTCATCAATTATGATCATCTCCGTAAGAGCATTTCTAACGGTTTCTTGACTAAAACTTAATGCGACAAGTTGAACACCCTCTTCACCATGTTTTTTAGGTTTAAAACCTAATGTTGTTTGCCCTTTAAGTTGTTCTCTAAATGGATATTTAGGACAGTTAGACAAATGATTTTTTAAACTACTTGTACTGTGAACCTTTGAATTAGCACTGTGAACCATTTTGCAATATTTATACAATGCTTTCGGTTCACCCCCCAATTTCAACCTTATCAAAATGATCCCATACTTAAGGAAATTTTCTATTATGTATTGTACTTTTTGGGGGCAATTGGTGGTTTCGAACCAACATTCTCATTCGGATTGTCCACTTTCACTTCATCCGTTATCGTAGTATCCATCACTAAAAAAAAATATAGACAAAGATAAGCAAAATAAAAAATAAATATATTCAAAATTTATACTTTACATAGATTACCAAAAAAAATACAGACAGTCCAAAATTCCAAATAATTTATAATCTGGAAACAAAAAGCATTTACAAAGATAGACAACATTTACAAAAAGTATTGTTTTTGGCTTATTATTTTCTAGAAAAAGTATTTCCAAAAGCTTTTGCAAAAAAAAAAAAAAAAAATATAGACAGCCCAAATAAATCGTAATCTGGCTTAATGGAATTCTGGATCAAATAAATTTCTTAAAGATTGGAATCAAATTTCATATCAAACAACATCCCTAAACATAAACAAACAAATAGAACAAGCATCATATGTTAAGGCCAAGCAAATAGAACAAGCATCAACTGTTATATCTCACATTGTATATATATATATATAGAGAGAGAGAACATATAGAATTCAAAAAAATCTAACAGTAGAACAAGTTTCAAAAATTTAAACACTGGAATTCAGATCTAACACTGGAACGAAACATTATTGAGTTATAAATCTAATCTATGCAATTTTGAATTGTTACAAGAAGAGAATTGAAGAAAACAAACAAGAAAACAAGCACTAATTCCTCAATATGGTCTATTACTCAGAAACCAAAACAAATAACTCAAAATTCAGAAGAAAACAAGCATTTAATGAATTGCGAATTCTAAGACTAATACTTGTTTGTGATGCCTGCCCTTGAACTTGAGACATTCCAACGACGATCTACCTGGGAATTGTGAATAATGGCTATGGAGCCTGCAAACTGGTCGACGGTGAGTAGTGGTGGACTTGAGTTTGGAATATGAAGTCGCACCTTCGAATTAGGTTCCAATGGTTTTGGTTAGCTGCTATGACTATGTAGACCTAGGGAATTTTCGGACTTCGACAAGGAAGAGGAAGAAGATGATGTAATCCTGTAAAACTATGGAAAATTTCACTTAGTTACTGCGAATATGGAAAGTTCAATCAAATTTGGGAATTGAATCTTCGAGAAGGAAAAGGAAGAAGTTTAGCGCTGCCTCTCTAACTCTCTAAGTTGAGGAATGAACCCTAAAGCGGTGAAACACTGAAATCCTAAACCTAAAACCTCTCCCTGGAACGGGCTTGCGGTTGTAATCACTATGCCCTGATACGCCCATGGGCCTTTTGGGTTGAAGAATGCAGGCCAGTTTGGATCGCTGGCTCAGTTTGGGTGGGTTATTTTGGGTTTAAAATGGGCGGGGAAAATTTGCACAGCCCTACTTGGGCTGCTTAGCTAAACCCTGTACCCAAACGGTCCAAATGATTTACTCACCATCCCGCGCATGTCAAGACTGATTCCGAAAACCTGTCTGCCGCTTCACTGTCTTGATTCGTGCGAGTGCTCTCTGTCCTTCACAAATGTCTCAGCCAATCGCCGTGAATATTCTTTCCGACGACGAGGATGGTGACTGCGGAAATGAGGCCTTATCGACTCCCCTCCAAACCCAATCCAAGAAGCAGAGACTATTATTTGATTCGAACCCTACTGTCTTCGTCATTGATGACGACCCGACGCCTCGCAAGCCCTCTTCGGATCCCATCTCCACCCCGTCGTTTGTAGCCGAAACCCCGCTTTCCGATTTTTCAATTCACTCCGTTTCAGTCGTTAAATGCCCAATAGGGCTGGCCTCTTCCTCAATGTTTGAACCTAAATCTCCGGGTAAGTATGATTAGAGTAATGCGAGATTTCTGTCTTTCTAAATTGACTTATGTGAGGGCCATGTTTTTAAGTATTGGGTTTTATTGCGTTGAGTATGTTAGTGACATTTTATTCTAGTTTTTGCCTTAGAATAAAATAACTGTTGAAGATAGTGGTCGATTTGAATGACATGTTCGAGGCATTAGACAATAGGAAGTTCTTTGAGCATGTTACGAAGTAGTTTTTCAGTGTTTGTTTGGTTTAATTTCAGTTTTACTTTAAGTATTTAATTATGTTCGATACTTAGAATTACTTTTAGTCACTTCAAGTTTTAGTTTAATTGTTTTAATTCTATTTTCATTATTTAGAAGTTTAATCATATTAACGTTCAGTTCATCCTCTTTTGTAAAATTATTACTTTCAAAACTTCTTCTAGTTTTCGAACAATACCTAGAATTGATTATAATAGTTCTTGTATTACGTTTGATTCAATGTTTTTTCCCGTCTTACGGAAAAAATCCTCTTGATTGAGGCAAATAGTGTACGGCTGTACGCACAATCACTTGAACATTTTAATTTAAAATTCAAAGTGAGGTCACTTCTGGCTCGCTTAAGCAAATTTGAGGCCAACATATTTTTCGCACACCTGGTGGGACATAATTCAATGGTGAAAACAAGAAGCATACAAGGAGAAAGTTCTTATATTGAGAATGATGTCCCCTATAATGAAGTAGAAGCCTTGCAAGAGGCTTCAAACCTAGAAGAAACCCAGTCTGACAAACATATTGGCCAAACAAATAATTTTGAAACAAATTCAGAGAGCAAATATTTGTTTGCTTATTTAATTACGACCAGTTTCTTGAAGAAATTGATCAACAACTTATGCAATCTGTTGAAAAATGGGGTGCCTTTTTGATTGAAAAAATGCTGTATTCGATGCCAATGTGGCACCAAATAATGGTTGCAAGACAAATCAATGGTCATAGAATTGGACTATCAGGTTTTGGATTTCAAAATAAGGTATTATCCAAACCCCTTGTTGAAGAGAATTTGAAAGAATAGAAAATGAGATTTCTATGTGAGTTATTTGTCAAAAGTTAGTTTCGTGCCATTGGGAGGATATAATCAATAACCACCTGCTAATCCTCCATTTTGACCTCAACTTCCTTTTAATCCTCAACCTTACCCACCTGCTACCACCACAAGTGGCAGCGAATAGGGAACAAATCATAGATTTTTTAAGGGAACCTTGACGGTGCGAGGAGAGCTTTATTGATAAATCCAAAGAATACAAAACTCATAGGGGGCGATGCCTGCCCTCTGAAAAGAATCGAAGTAACAAATAATATAACGAAAAATCAAAAAGTTCAATAGCAAAACATGACTCGAAAAAATTCCTTTAATCTTCCAAATGTTAGGGAACTAAAGCATGTCTAGCTTTAAGCATCCACAAACAGTTGCCGGACATTCTGATTCAGACTAGAAGACTCGATTATCTCCACCACTCCCTAGCTTCGCTAACAAGTTAGCAGCCGTATTAGCTTCCCTATAGCAGTACGGAATCGAAGCATGAATCTTAGAAGTTAGATCCATTATAATCCCAATTAACGACGTTAATCTCTAGGGGAGTTTAGCTCTCCCATGCTCCCAACAACCATTTCGACTAGAAGGGTATTGTCACTGACTATAGTCACAAATAACTACTCAAACTCAACACAGTACTCAAATATAGATATTGTATTTGTAAATAAAATATGTGGGCCCTTCACTAGGTGTGTAGATACCTGTTTACAAGTCTTACCAAAATTAGATTGATAGGATTTATGAAAAAAGAGGATTGTAAGTACCAAAATTCTCACTTTTCATAGGAAATGGGAGTGAATCCCACCCTCAAGCACGTGGGTCGATTTACGCAACATTATTGGGAAGTCTAGAATAATGATTTACCAATGCTTAGTGTCACGGCCCAAATCCTTGAGCCTTGACAAGTCCAGTTTTGATCCAGTCCAAATGCAAGGGGAGGCCCAACCCAAGGAGGCACTTCAGTTTTCAGAAGGTTCCAGAGAACTCTAGGGTAGTTTAGAGTAGATTGCCTTGTATATTCCTAGATGTATATAGAGGATTCTAGAGAATTCTTTAGGAGTATATTTTGTCGGAAGATACTAGGCCTTAAATCTTGATCGTCAGATCAAATCGATCTTGACCATCCATCCTCAACGTCAAGATCTATATAAGGAGAAGAGCTCATTTGCTCCAAATCATCCATCAACTCTTAGAGTTCATCATTCTTGCAAGTTAGCGTGTACAGTTGTATTATTCTGTACAATTATATTTCCTTATTTAGATAGGAACTAATGTATTAGAATCATAGTATTAGTTGTCAGATTGATTGTTTAGTTGACTTTTCTTAAAATAGGTTATGAATACTCTGCATAAATACCCTTTGTCATATATATATGAAAATATTCATTCAGCCAATTTATCAATTTGGTATCAGAGCCAAACGGAAAAATTCTGCTACTATCTTTTCTGTTTTTCTACCTAATTCCCAGCCACCATGTTTGCAAAAAAGCCTAACTCAGAAACTTCTAAAAGCTAACAACCTTCCATCGTGGTCATTCATGAGACTTCTTCTCCAATCCATATTAAACTGGATGGTTCTAATGATCGTGTTTGATCCCAAGTTCTGGAGATGCATATCCCTGGCAGGAAAAAGAAGGGCTATATTATAGGGAGAAAAGTTGCACCTAAAGAGAGTGATCCAAGCTATGATGAATGGGAGACTGAAGATGCTCTTGTGAAGTCTTGGTTAATTAATTCCATGACTGACAAACTAATGTCCCATTTTGTGCACTGCATTGTGGAATGGCTGAGGATGTTTGGGAAGCAGTTAGGTTGAGCTATCTTAACGTCTTTGATTCTTCTCAAGTTTATGAATTGATGAAGAAGTCCTTTCAATTGCGTTAAGACGGTCGGCCTGTTGTAGAATACTACAATGAATTGAACTCAATATTTATGGAACTTGATTATCGGAGGCCCAACGATATGACATGTCCAACAGATATTGAGAAGCAAAGGAAACATATTGCTGAGGATCGAGTCTATATGTTTCTTGCAGGCCTTGATCACAATTTTTTAAGATCAAGTTTGTAGTCATGTTTTGGCTACCTCTCCTTTACCAAGTCTGGAAGAAATTATTCAATGGTCCGACATGAAGAGCAACAACAACTCACCATGGGAATGGAAGATCACTCTGAGGCTTTAGCCCTAGTTGTCCAAAGGAACAACTCTCGTCCAACACCTCTCGTTACTTCTATGCTAGGAAGCACCGACGCTCTGTCGGAGACTGAGTGTCAGTGTCCGACACGCGTTGGACAAGGCTTCAACATGTGTCGGAGCGTGTTGATTATTTTTTATTTTTTTTTTAATTTTCGACACGGCGCCGACACGTGAGGTAAACATGTCGGACACTTTGAAAGCTCGTGTCGTGATTTTTTTTAAGGGGTGAGTTTTGTCATTTTTTATTATCTTATTATAATTATTATTATTTAAGTGTTATATTTTGTAATATATAATTTAAATTTAAAAACCCTATTAAAAGGGTGTTTATTGTTCAACAAATCAATAGAATAGAATTATAGAACGTTTGACATTCTCTTCCTTCTCAATCAACATCGAGTGATTTTTTTTTTCTTTTTGGAATTAATTTATAAGAATGTTTTTAACTTGATGTTTTTTGTTGATTGAATTTACTTAATGGCTATATGTATATGTATTTTGTTAATTAAGCTGATATATATAAAATCATATATTTATTTATTGACATGTTCTTGCCGTGTCCGTGTTTCATAGTTCTACTAATTCCTCTGCTCGTTTTTACACTTACTGTAACTGCACCTGGCGCACTGAAAATGTTTGTTGGAGGAAGCATGGTTATCCGGAGTGGTACAAACTTAAGCTTGCTGAAAGAAAAAGCAACAAATCTGCTCAGGTTGCTCTCATAGTCCTTTATCCTTGTTTTCATCTTCCCTTTGGGTACCTTTTGGAGAATCTTTACCTTGCTATGCCTATGTCAATGTAATTGTTGTTGCTAGCACAGGTTCTTTGGTTGCATTACTAACACTGTTGTAAACCTGCACCATCTTTTTGAATTGTTGAATTCATCCTCTATTTTCTTGATGTCTTTGAGTGTAGGAGCCACTTTCACACCCTACTTTCCCCCCGGGAAAGGGGTTCTTATGTTTACAATCTTGAACAGAATGCCCATGTTTGTAGCAGTGAGAATAATATTTGGGAAGCGCTTAATACTTGATCGACTGCCATAATCTTGATGCACCTTAACCAATCCAAACTTTATCCGGGAGTTCCTTTTGAAGGTTTACTTCTACATAGATCCAGGTAGAACTAGGTCTTGACAGTCTAGTAGTTGCAACATTCAATTTCTTGGGCAATCCCACTGCTCTAGCTATGGAGAAAAATATCGATTTATTATGTAGATGAATCGTAAGGAACTCCAGTTCAATCCACACCGGTTCCAAGGATGATTCCGTATTCATTAGAAACTTTGGCGTCCATTTGAAAGGTCTCATCGAAAATCTTTTTATATAACAAAGATTCTTAATCTAAAGTTGTTGGAAATCCTCTTTCGAATATAATTGGATAAACAAATGTTTGGAATCTAGATTTCCAATCTTAAACGTAACCTTAAGCAATCCCAACAGAATAACTTTTGATAACTCAACGAAGGCTGGTCTATCGTGTGAAAACTTATCAATTAAGTCATGTTGGAAAAGGGCCGCAAGTTGATTGACTTCATCATCTGAAAGTAAAAGGGCCAGCTCCCCCTCATGCGATGCCAAGGGCCTCAATTCCGCGACGACCGCAAGGTTGGACCAAGAAAATAAGGCCCCGTTTGGTAACTGTTTCCATTCCATTCCTAGATTTTTGGGAATTCTGTTTGAGAATAGCGTTTGGTAATTTTTGTTTTCGTTTCCATTCCATTCCCATTTGAGAATTGTGCCCATTTTTTTTCTTAAGAAATGAAAAACAAAAAAAAGTTATTTCTCATAATTCCCATTCCATTCCCAAAATCAATATCGCTGTTCATCCGCCGGCCGACCACTGTCGCCGTTGTCGGCCGACCACCGTCCGCCACCGGCAATCTCCGGCGACAGTCGCCAGTCACCTCTGGTCGGCCACTTGGCAACTTCCAGGCCGCCTGCCGGCCACCGTCTGCCGCCGGCCGTCCGCTATTGTCACGCACCCGCTAGTCACCATTGCCGTCGTCGTTGCCGCTGCCCAGCCAAAACAAAAAAAAAATTCTCAAAAAAAAGAAAAATGGTTTTAGGATAAAATCATTACCAAACGCGATTCTCTTCCTAAAACAAAAAAAAAAAAAAAATTATCGTTACCAAACGCGATTCTACTCTCAAGAAGGAAACAAAATTCTCATCCCATTCCCATCCCACTGCTGGAATGGAAACAGAAACGGTTACCAAACGCCACCTAAGCTTGAGACAGATTTGGCTTCGAACAAGACAGAGTTAGTGTTAGTTTGTAATTAATTTGTTGTTGGGGGTGAGTGTTGCGCTAGGGTTTGCCACTAAAATAGGTGTATACGGACCATTGCCAGTGGTAATGCTATGCCACCAGGAAAGAAGCTGGTAGAGATTAGTGATTGAACAGTGATGGCTTGGCTAGAGATAGAGAGGGTTGTTAAAGCTTGGAAGAGGCGTAGGTGAGGATTGCAGGAGGGTTGCGCTTGGAAAAAAGGGTTCTGCCTGGGGAGAGACTGGTGTGTAAAAAGCGTGGTCGCGAGGCGGGAGCGTTTTAACCTGTCTTGGCGAGGCATAAGCCCATAAAATTTTAATTTTTAATTTCTAAAAATATATAGAAAATGAAAAGTAGAAAAAAATATATGATGGCAAAATAAACGACAATGGACCATATATATAAAAATTATGTTCAGTTTCTAATGAAGTGAAAAATAAAAAATTCTATGGAAAGATGGAATGTAAATAAGGAAGGTTGCAAGTCATGGAATTATTCACCTAAGCTCTTGTGTTGACACACCTCAACAAAACGGGGTGGCTGAAAGGAAAAATAGGCATCTTCTTGAGGTAGCTAGATCTCTCATGTTCACAACTTATGTCCCTAAACAGTTTTGGGGGGAAGCTGTCCTTACTGCGACCTACCTTATCAATAGGATGCCATCTCGTGTCCTAAATTTCAAAATACCTGTCAATACTATTCTCGAGTCATATCCACGTTCCAGAATTGTGTCTAACATTCCCTTAAAAGTATTAAAAGTATTTGGATGCTCTGGTTATGTCCATGTGTATCATAGAGGTAAACTTGACCCCAAAGCCATCAAATGTATATTCCTAGGGTATTCTCCAAACCAGAAAGGATACAAATGTTTCTCTCCTATCACAAGACGGTTCTACAACACAATGGATGTCACATTTCTCGAACAATATCCATACTATCCCAAACCTGCCATTTAGGGGGAGAACATAGGCAATGAATACCAGCTTTGGGATGTCATTTCTACTCAATCACTCTCTTCATTTGAACCTTTAGTGATTCCAACAAATCCTGTCCCTCAAATTCCCGAAAGTGGGTCAGTGTCTCAAATAGAACCTCAATTTGCTCCTAATAACTCTGTTCCCAATTCTGTTGAACCCTCAACTCCTCTGCCAACAAATTCTCAAAATTCCAATGTCCCAAACAGTGATCTTCGTGTTTTTTTCTAGGAGGAGAAGAACTCAAGAGGGAACAGAGAATCGAGCATATCTTGAGCCAGCCAAGGAGTCTAACTCAAATACAAGCCACCCTGACAGTTCTCTAGGTAACATCTCTGAGCCTTCCATTACTGAATCGCCTCCTGATGATTTGAATTGGCCAATTGCTCTGAGAAAAAGTGTGAGATCATGTACAAATCACCCCATCTACAACTTTATTTCCTATAAAAGTCTTTCACCAAGTTATAAGGGCTTTATCAGCAGTCTTGATTAGATACAGGTACCCAACTCTGTTCATGAAGCTATTCAGGTACCTGAATGAAAGACATCTATTCTTGAAGAACTCAGTGCCTTAGAGAAAAAAAGACATGGGAGCTCACAGAATTGCCACCAGGAAAACAAGTTGTTGGGTGTAAGTGGATCTTTACGGTGAAACACAAGGAAGATGGAAGTGTGGAAAGATTCAAGGCTCGCCTTGTAGTTAAGGGATTCACTCAAGCATACGGGATTGACTATTTGGAAACATTTGCACCTGTAGCAAAGCTCCACACTATTCGTGTCCTCCTCTCTTTGGTATCTAACTTGGATTGGCCTCTTTACCAATTAGATGTCAAAAATGCATTCCTCAACGGTGATCTCGAAGAAGAAGTCTATATGGACATTTCTCCTGGAATTGAATCTCATGTTACAAACAACAAAGTCTGCAAACTTAAGAAATTGTTATATGGATTGAAACAGTCTCCTCGTGCATGGTTCAACAGGTTCTCTAAAGTTCTGAAGAGATATGGGTATAATCAGTGTCAAGCAGATCACACACTTTTCGTCAAACATTTTCCCACTGACAGAATGGTTGTCCTAATTGTGTACGTAGATGATATTGTTTTGACATGTAATTATACAACAAAGATTAATAAACTCAAGGAAGTCCTAGCCAAGGAATTTGAAATCAAAGATCTAGGAAATCTAAAATATTTCCTAGGAATGGAAGTGGCCCAGACTAGAAAGGCATCTCTGTTTCTCAAAGAAAATATATTCTTGATCTTCTCAAGGAAACTGGAATGATGGGGTGTAAACCAGCTGAAACTCCCATGGACTCTGCAGTGAAGCTCGGGATTAAAGAAGACAGTGTACCTGTGGACAAAGGCCATTATCAAAGACTAGTGGGAAAACTCATTTATCTGTCCCATACTAGACTGGATATTGGTTTTTTAGTAAGTGTTGTAAGTCAATTCATGAACAATCCCACTGAAGAACACAGGGAAGGCAGTCTATCGCATACTCAAGTATCTCAAGATGAGACTAGGAAAAGGATTGTATTTCAGTAAGAATTCCAACAGGAAAATTGAAGTTTTTGCAGATACTGACTGGGTAGGCTCTATAGTGGATCGTAGGTCTCTTACTAGATACTGTACATTTGTGTGGGGGAATCTTGTAACTGGGCAAAGTAGGAAACAGTCAGTAGTCGCTCGAAGCGGTGCAGAAGCTAAGTTTAGAGCTATGGCTCATGGGATTTGTGAAGGAATGTGGTTAAGAAGATTACTCAATGAATTGGACATCACAATCCCTGAACCCATCAACATGTATTGTGACAACCAAGCTGCTATAAGAATTGCCAGAAACCCAGTTCATCGACTGAACCAAACATGTGAAAATTGATCTGCATTTCATCCAAGAGAAGTTAGATGGCAAAATTGTGGACCTCCTACGTACATCAACTTGGCACCAGATTGCAGATGTCGTCACCAAAGCATTACCTCGAACCACTTTTGAAGAACTGAGTTGCAAGTTGGGAATGATTAATATCTATCACCCAACTTGAGGGGGAGTGTAGAATTTTTGAGATTTGGTTCTCGGAAATTAAGAAATAATTTGCTCTTGTGATTTGCTGAGTTGTAAAGGCTGTAAATAGGTGATTCAATTAGTTAATTACTTGATTTCTAGGATTTAGTTTCCTTTTATATTTTGGCTAATTATAGGAGGTGTATTAACTGTTTTTTTTCCTAGGTTAGCAGACTGATTTTCTGACTCTTAGTCCTATATATACTGCTGTACATACGTTTGGAAAGATATGAGAAAAACTTCAGTTTCTCTTCCAATTCTTCATCTTCTTTCTCTAAAAATCTTCATACTCCACCTATCACCATATGATTCTAGGTTGGGATCTCCTAATAGACATCTTGGGTGAGAATTCTAAAAGAGTTTCTGCTTTCTGTGCTATACTATATTTTTTGCGTTGAAAACAGAAATGATTGTTCTTCTCTTGCACGTAATCAGCGAGAGATAATACACTCACTTCTTGTTACATGGGTAAAAAACAGCATGGTTATTGATACACACTAAATTGGTTATATTTTATTCTGACCTGAATTTGTGAAATTAGATATTTCTAATGATATACGTTGTAGTTAAAATTACTGGGAGTTGTCACTTGGTTATATTATATAAATCTGTTTACTAATCTGGGAGTAAGTATATTAGTCTCCACTTCTCCCTCCCTTCCTGCTTTTACTGAAGTTCTTTATTACAGCTTACTTTTGTCTAAATGGCCATTTTCCATCGATCTTGACCCGTACCTAATTGTAGAACTTCTAAGGGTGCTTCTAGTAACTTTGCCTGAAGTAGCTGTCAAACAGGGATTAAAATGAGGTTATTTTGGGCGTTTTTATGAGGTCCCAATGATCATTTTATTTTGCACAAATCTTCTGCTCAACTATTTGAATCTTATTTCTATTATATTTTTACAGGAATCAATAAATTGATATGTTTGGAGTCTGATAATGAGTCTGAAATTGGTTCCTGGAGGAAAACATGGAAGCAGAATGAAACCACAGTTGTTGCTTCTCAAGTTGGTGGGGATTTGGAATTAAACCCAAAATATCTTGAATCTTCATTTTCACTTTGTAAGTTATCAGATTACCTGGAAGTTCTTGGTAAATGGCACATAAAAATACTCTTGAATCATGGAAATACAATGGAAAAATGCCCACTATAGGAATGCAATATAATCTTTTCTATTGGATGTTACAAAATGAGATGTTTATTGCAGATTGCTAATTCAACACAAATTTCAGGTGATAATTCATTGCATCAAATTGCTTTAGAAGATGACATTCCTCAGGTATTTTCATGTTGAGTAGAACCTTCTGATTTCATAGGACTAGTAGCGAAGCTAGTCTTTGGCTGATTGAGCCTCATAGGTTGTAGATTTTTTTTATAGGTAAATAAGAGCTTGTTTATGGGTACATGTAGAATTGGATGCATTTCCTTTAATGTTTAGTTTGCTTGCTCAAATATAGCTAGTTCTTGAAGCAGCCACTGATGCCACTTGCTACTCGAAAATTGAATTTTTTGGTATGAATCAGAATTATTTTTTTGTTTGTACTACTCATTGCTCAGATGTCATATGAAAAGATCTATTACCATTTTGCACTTGGGAGGTTCCTTCATCATTTAGGCATAATTTTATGTTTTCTGGATACTGTACTCTAGCAAATCCTCATCGAACTAACCTTTGACAATTGATTAATAAATAATTTCAATTTTGACATGGGCATTTATGTGTTTTGTTGACTTCTTCCGTTTTTGGGATGGGGGCAGATGTCGAGACATATTTTAAATAATTGAAGAGCCACCTGACACTTATATGCATATTCCCTTAAAAAGACTTATTTAAGCATGACTTGTAGGAAACTAGAATGTATATATATTTATAGCATTACATTATCATCCAGGCTAAAGAGTTGGTACTTCCACTATGCTTAATCTTTTAGGTAGACCTAGATGTCTTACTGGTTTTTTTTTTCTTGCTATATGAAATAACTGATGTTGGTAATGCTTTCGTTCCTCATGTCATTTTTATACTACACTTTGCAATGGCCTCGTGATATTTGATTCAGGCGCATGATGTTCTTGGAAAAGAAATTGACGGATTGGAGCCGATCACTAAGGACTTGAGGCAGAAGGGTAAAACCAAACATAGTGCAACTACTGAAAACAAGATGGATGAAGCCTCAAGGAGAAAAAGGATAACGAAGGAAGAAAGAACGCAAATGATGGAAGAAAAGAAACAGCAGAAAGAAGTGAGTTGTTTTGACTGGAACTTGGATAAGTATGCCTTGGCCTAGTCGGTTGATAGCTTTTTTTTGGTTATTAATAAAATTTCCCTTGCACTATTGAGGTTTCCTTAAAAAAAAAGTGTCTTGTTGATACATGAACTGATTGAAATGCGTTAAATAGCAAGAGAGACTGCAAAAAGCTGCTCTGAAGGCTGAAGCTGCTGAGATGAAGAAACTACAAAAAGAAATGCAGAAATGGGAAAAGGGGAAGGTTGCTCTAAAATCTATTATGGCTGAAATTGACACTAAGGTAGTTGAACTTGGATCAGTTGGAGGTATGTTGTTTATGTGACTTTGGCAGTTCTTATAAGTTTAAGTTTGTCACATTCACATGCTCACTTTCTAGTTTGCTAAACGAGTGCTTCACTTCCTTAGTTTAGGACACCTGCTTACGGGGTTCGGTGAGAAAGGTCTTTCATACCGTGTAACATCAAATCCTATTGCAAGGTCTATTGTGTGGACTATGACGGTTCCAGAACAAATATTGCAGGTAATGGTGTTTATAATTTTATGATTACAAAATAGTTTGCCCATTCTTTATCCTAAATTACCTTCACCATGTTGTACAGGCAGTATGTCCATTTACAAATGTTTCTAACGAGTACTCTAGTGCTGCTAGGAATTATTTTACACGTTTATGAATGATATATCTGTTTTGGCTGTGTCGGAATAGGTAATATGTGCATTACCTTCAAACAGAACGCTTCTGTTTTCATTTTCTGTGTTGAGATCGATGTTGTAGGCAAAGTTTCTATTAGATTCACAACCAAGGGTTGGTGTTATGCTGGTCATCTCATTTGTTCTTTTTAAATTTTTGTTTTGCATTCATGCTGCCCAGAGAAGAATATCTTCTTTCAGCGAAACTGTTATGTTATTTTATGAACTTTGGTTACATCCAAATTGTTTTGGTCTATTGTTTCAATCTTCTTTCCCTGGCGGGATAAGAGGTGGTTTCTTGTCATAGATCTTGTTCTATTGATTGAACTATTAGCTGTATGTGCCCTCCAATTAGATGAAGTCACTGGCAGTATTTTCGCAGAGGGAAAATAACATTTTTGACCCTTAAAAGTATGGGGTGGGTGTCGAACTTGTCCTTTTTGTTTTAAACACTTCTGTTATTTGTAACCACAATTCTATTTTTAACAAGTGAAGCACCCAACTGAATTTAAGATTTTTAACTCGAAACTTAGAGTAAAACAATGAAGGAGTACGTCTCTTACATCATGAAAACCTGCTATATGCTTCTTGTTGGAGTGATGCAATTCTTTTGGTTATATATATGTGAAAAAACTCAAGAATAAATAACGTGCTTCTCTTTTATTTGTGTGTATATACACACACACACAAACATTGTATTAATCCATCAATTCTTAATCGTTCAATTTTTTTTTCATAATTGGCAAATAAGTGGCTCAGCTAAAACCAATATTCAATATTTGGCATCATGTAATTTTAGTCCAGGGTAAATTGCTACACTATGAAAGTATAAGGGGTAAAGTGAAATGGGAACATATGTAATTTTCCTATCACGAAAGGCATTTAGGTGAATAACAAGACTATTGAAAATACATCAAGGTTTAAGTGCAAAAACATTTCGTCCTTTGGGAGGGAGGGTTAAACTCTAAAAGTACAGGGGGATAAAGTGCTATTTTTCTGATTTATTTATTTTAAATTTTTGCTTGAAAAGGCATAAGAAGAAGGGGAACATACATCCTGCAAACTAAAGACGAATGTGTAACGTTACTTTGTGTTACAAAAAATATGAGATAACTTATTTGTCGGATTTCATTTTAATTTAAGGTTTTAAAATACAGATTTTGTTTTATTTTAAATTGTTTATTTATTAAAAAAAGAAACTAGAATTAAAAAGTGCAAAAGTTGAATACAGTTGAGCCCTCTGTAGCCCCACCTCCCACAGCCACAACACTCGCCACCCCCTCCCGCACCCCAAACTCCATATCTTCCATCCCATAGGCTTCTGCAGATTGTTATTAAAGGCTCCCTAAGTCCCAAAGTTGGCGCTTTGTTTAGTGTAGGAATATTCGATATTATTATTATTTGTATATAGGGAAAGTCAAATATGTAGATTAGGAAAGTTATTATTAGTCATTAGTTAGTTTCTTTATTTTATTCCTAGTTACTTCTATATGTAGTCTCATTGTACAATTAGAAAAATAATACAATTGATTATTCAATTCAATTTGGTATCAGAGCTAAAACTAAAACCCTAGCCAGACCTTCCCTTACAACCGACGAAGCCACCGGCCTCCTACAACCGCGACGAAGCCTCGCCGGCCTCCTTTATAGCCACTGACAACATTCGCCGGTCCATTACAATCGACGACGACTTTCACCGAGCCCTTACAGCCGCCGCCGACGCTTCGCTAGCCCCTTATAGCCAATGATGAAGCTTCGTCGGTTCTCCCTACACTCGACGAACCTTCACTGCTCGGCGACGAAGCTCTGCTGGCTTTCTTTATAGAACGATGATCGACGGCCCCTTTACAACTACGACGAAACCTTTGCAAGCCCTTACACCTGACCTTACAGTCGTGATGAACCTTCGTTGGCCCTTATAGCTGACGAAATCGATCAGTCTTCCACAACCGACGACGAAATCGATCAACACCCGACAATTCTCAGCCTCCGACGACTTTCACCATGTCTGACGTTACCTCGGAATCCACCCTAAGATCCTGCCAACTCACCGAACCAAAGGATCTCCCTTCTGAATCCCACTCTATCCAGATCACCTTTGTTCGACTGAATGGAACCAATTTCCTACGTTGGTCTCAATCGGTGCGACTGTATATCCGTGGAAGAGGACTGATGGGATATCTAACCGGTGATGCAAAGGAGTCTGCCATCACAGATCCGCTACATACAACTTGGGATGCTGAAAACTCCATGGTTATGATGTGATTCGTGAACTCTATGGATGAAGAAATCAGCTCCAACTACATGTGCTACTCTACGGCGAAGGAACTTTGGGACAATGTTAATCAGATGTATTCTGACCTGGGAAACCAATTTCAAAAGTATGAGTTGACTCTAAAACTCCGTGATGTTCGTCAAGGCGAAGACAGTATCACCAAGTATTTCTATTTATTGAAGAGAATATGGCAGGATCAGGATATGTTCAATGATCATGAATGGCATTCGACCGAGAATTATAACCACTATACGAAGTTAGTGGATGATGATCGTGTTTTTTAGTTCCTTGCAGAACTGAAATCGGAACTTGAAGAAGTTAGGGGACGAATCATTGGTCGTCAGCCTCTTCCCTCAATCGGTGAGGTTTTCTCGGAGATCTGAAGGGAGGAGACCTATCGGAATGTTATGCTCAACAAGTCGTAGATTACTGGTCCTGCAGCTGCTCTAATTGACCAGTCTGCTATGGATTCTGCTAATGCTAACTCCAGCAGGTTTCAACTCCGAGCAGAGGAACGCCCTCATATATGGTGCGACTACCGCAACAAGCCCCGTCATACACGGAAAACATGCTGGAAAACCCATGGGAAACCAACCAATTTGAAGAGCAACAAGTCGGGAGAAAAATCTAATCTATCTTATCCTTCCGCGCATGAAGCTGCGACCACTCCATTCAATAAAGAGCAGATTGATCAATTTCTGAAACTGCTGACTGTCAATCCATCATTTGGTACTCTTAATGCTTCTTTAGCTCAAACAGGTAGCAACTCTAGAGCCTTTTCTTATTCCTTAAATTCAGCGCCTTGGATTATCGATTCAGGTGCTTTTGACTATATGACAAGTTTTCATCACCTTTTCAACACCTATTCACCGTGTTTTGGTAACGAAAGAATTAGGATTGCAGACGGTAGTTTCTCACCCATCGCAGGAAAAAGTCAAATAAAAATATCCGATAGCATTAACCTAAAAATGGTCCTTTCATTCTTAAACTTACTTGTAACCTCTTATCTGTAAGTAAACTATTGCGAGATTCTAACTGTCATACCATGTTCTCTGAATCTCAATGTTTATTTCAGGACCAAAGCTTGGGGAAAGACGATTGGCAGTGCTAGATTGGTGGATGGCCTTTATTACTTCGATGATAACTCCTTAAGGAATAAAACAACTCACGGCCCTAGTGGTATAAGTTCAACGTCGGTTTGTCATAAAATCATGCTTTGGCACCTTAGACTAGGACATCCAAGTTTTCAATATCTTTAACATTTGCTTCCGACTTTATTTAAGAATGTGGATTGTTCTTCTTTTCATTGTGAAAGCTGTTTGCTTGCAAAAAGTCAGTGTACTTCTTATATTTCAAAATTATATCGTGCATCAAAACCTTTCTATTTAATTCATAGCGATGTATGGGGTCCCTCAAAAATCACAACACTATCCGGAAAAAGGTGGTTTGTGACATTTATTGATGATCACACACGTTTATGTTGGACATATTTGATGCGTGCAAAATCTGATTTAGAAGCTTTATTTAAAGATTTTTGCATTATGCTCGAAAACCAATTTCAAATGAAACTTAGCATTCTTCGCACAAATAATAGAACAAAATATTTCAACGAATGTTTAGGCAATTTTTTGAAAACAAATGGTATTCTACATCAATCCACATGTCGTGACATACCCCAACAAAATGGCATCGCTGAACGAAAAAATAAACACTTACTCGAAATCGCACGTGCACTTATTTTTTCTATGCATATTCGAAAATACTTTTGGGGCAATGCTCTTTTAACTGCTGCATATTTAATTAATCGCATGTCTACACGTATTCTAAATTACACCACACCATTTTGATAATTTCAAACTTTTTCCAGCTTCTAGAATATCCGCCTTTTAAAGTATTCGGCTGCACTTCCTATGTTCATATACCTAGCCAATTTCAGTCTAAACTTGATCCTAGAGCATAAAAATATGTTTTCATAAGTTATGCACCAAATCAAAAAGGGTATAAGTGTTACAATTCACAAAAAAAAAAAAATTCATGTTAGTATAGATGTCACGCTTTTGGAAAATGTTTATTTCTTTGACAAAAATCTCCTTCAGGGGGAGAAGCTAATGGAAGGAAATTTTTGGGTCACTAATGAGGCGATGATCCTCTCCCTACTACAGTCTTAAAATTTTTTATTCCAAATCAGTAAAAAACAAGTGATGAAAACATTGAAAAACAAAAAATGATCCTTACTAGTACCGAGCATAATTCCCTCACGAACAGATGAAGAAATACCACGATCACGTACTGAGTTGCGGGTTTATACTTATACTCGGAAAGGTACAAAGAAGAATACAGATCAGCCTACCGTTATAGCACAAGGTCAATCCGACTCCTCAAGCAATGATCCAGGTAATCCTATCTCTCTGCCATCTCCTAATTATCCCTCTCACCTAGGTAATCCTATCTCTTTACCACCTCCTAATGAACCTTCTCATTTCAGTATTCCTTTAGATTTCAATATTCCTATAGCCATCTGGAAAGGAGTCAGAACCTGCATCAATCACCCCATGTCTAGATATGTATCCTACACAAAACTTTCCAAACCTTATAGATTTTTTACTTCTAAAATTACTAATCTGTTTATTCCGAGAAACATTGAGGAAGCACTAGGTGATCCAAGTTGGAAGCTAGCAATTTTGGAAGAGATGAATGCTCTTAAAAGGAATGGTACGTGGGAAATAATTGATTCGCCAAAAGATACAAAGATAATCGGGTGCAAGTGGGTATTCACAGCAAAGTGTAAGGCAGATGGAAGCATAAAACAGTACAAAGTAAGGCTTGTGGCTAAAGGATTCACACAGATATATGAGATAGACTACCAAGAAATGTTTGCTCTAGTTGCTAAGATAAATTCGATTCGGGTTCTATTGTTCCTAGCAGTAAATTTTGATTGGCCACTACATCAATTAGATGTGAAAAATACATTTCTAAATAGAGAATTGGAGGAGGAAGTGTTCATGAGTTTCCACTAGGCTTTGAAAGAAAGATAGGATAAGAAAAGGTGTGCAAGCTAAAGAAGTCAATATACGGCCTAAAACAGTCTCCTAGAGCGTGGTTTAAACGCTTTGGAATCACTGTAAAAAATCATGGTTATCAACAAAGCCAAGCAGATCATACTATGTTCTATAGACACTCAACTGATGGTAAGATTGCCATTTTAATTGTCTATGTAGATGATATCATCTTTACAGAAAGTGATAGTGACGAGTTAGGAAGACTTAAAGGAAAACTTGCTGATAATTTTGAAATCGAAGACTTATTTTCGTTGAAGTATTTTAGTTTCGTTGAAGTATTTTCGTGGAATGAAATTTGCTAGATCAAAGGGAGACATATTTGTGAGTCAAAGAAAGTATGTACTCGACCTGCTGAATGAAACAGAGCTACTTGGGTGCAAAGCTGCAGAAACTCTAAGCAAACCGAATGAGAAGTTACAATCGGCCAAACCTGAAGCAGTGATAAACCGAGAACAATATCAAAGACTAGTGGGGCGATTAATCTACTTATCACATATCTGTCCGGATATAGCTTTTGCCGTAAGCATGGTCAACCAATTTATGCACTCACCAGGACAATAACACTTCGAGGCTGCCTATAGAATCCTAAGGTACTTAAAGGGTACACCCGGAAAGGGAATTTTGTATAAGAAACGTGGCCACCAACTGATAGAGGTATATACCGATGAAGACTGGGCTGGGAGCGTCACGGACAGGAGATTGACCTCCTGTTATTGCACCTTTGTTGGTGGGAACCTTGTCACATGGCGGAGCAAGAAACAAAATGTCGTAACTAGAAGTAGCGCAGAAGCGGAGTACAGATTAGTAGATTACGGCATCTGTGTTATGGATTAACAAATTACTAAAAGAGTTGAAGATATCCAATTCAGCACCTATGAAGGTCTACTGTAATAACAAATCAGCCATTGCAATTGCTCACAATCCGGTGCTACATGATCGGACAAAATATGTGGAAGTGGACAAGCATTTCATCAAGAAAAAGATCGAGAGTGGACAAATATGTATGCTATATGTACCGACTACCGAACAGATCGCAGACATTTTGACAAAAAGATTACCAAAGAAGAGATTCGATTATCTAGTATGTAAGCTGACAATAGAAGATATCTTCATATCAATTTGAGGGGGCATGTAATAATATTCGATATTATTATTATATGTATATAGAGAGAGTCAAATATGTAGATTAGAAAAATTATTATTAGTCATTAGTTAGTTTTCTTATTTTATTCGTAATTACTCCTATATGTAGTCTCATTGTACAATTAGAAAAATATGACAATTGATTATTCAATTCAATTTTTAGTCAATGCCATCACTTTGAGTAAAAGCGCACTACTCATAAGCTTATGCTTGAGGCCCAAAGCTCTGGAAGGCACGCCTAGTTAATGTTACTTGCAGGTTATGATGTTTATGTAGAACAAAAATTCCACCAATATTGCTTGAATTGTGTTTTTTGCTTGGGCACGTAGAATACTTGGTTTGCAAGCAAAAAATCTCTTGTAGGAAGGTTGTACGGTTGTACCACATTTTTCTGTACAACGTCCGTTAAAAAATTGACATGTGGAAGTAGTTATATTTTTAATGGATGCAATGCTTTTGGCTATACATATGCCAGGTTATTAATGGGATGCCTATAGAAATCTAGTACAACCTTCATACCAGAAAGTAATTTATTATATTATTTTCTTATCTTAATTTTATATTTTGTGTGCTAGTCACTCTTATTTAACCTTAAAAATATAGTTGTAAACCTCACTTGACTTGAGGCATCAATCAATCATTCGACACAAGTTGTCTTTGAGTTTTCACTTAGGGCTCGTTTGGTAACCATTTCGTGCCCATCCCATGCAGTGAGATAGGAATGGAATAGGATGAGATGGGATGAAATGAGAATTTTGTTTTCTTCTTGAGAGCAGAAGGGCGTTTGGTAACGACAATTTTTTTTTTGGATCTAGGAATAGAATCACGTTTGGTAACAATTTTATCCTAGAAATAAAAAACGAACCCTAAACCACAAATCCTAGAACAAATTCAAGAACAACAATCACAAATCCAAAAAATCAAGAACAAATTCAACCGATTTCGAACCAAATTCCAACATCGCGTTTGAAATAGAAAGAACAGACTCGAAATTGAAATAGGTTTCGATTTCGAGTTTGAGTTTCGAAATCGAAACCCTATTTTGATTTCGAAATCAAAATCCTAAAGCAGACAACGAACACGATGGCGACAACAATGAAATCGGGTTCGATGATGACGACGAAGGCCAAGACGACGCGGACGACGACGAACGAAGACGATGACGAACGAAGACAACGCGGACGACGAGGACTGAAGACGACGCGGACGACGACAAACGAAGAATCAAACGACAACGACCGAACGACAATGAGCGACCGACGACGACGATGGAGAAAGAGGAAGGCGAAGACGACGTCGACAATGGAGGATGAAATTGGAGCAGACGAAGACGATGCTGGTTTTTGGAAGAAGATGAGGATGATTTTTGATTGTTCAAGCTGTTTTTTGGGTTGGGAATGGGATGGGAATGGTTGGGAATGATTTTTTTTTTGTTTTTCATTCCTTTACAAAAAAATGGGATGGATTCTAGAATGAGAATGAAATGGGAACGGAAACAAAAAAGTGGGATGGATTACCAAACGCTATGCTAAAAACTTAATCCCAAAAAAGTGAGAATGGGATGGGAATGGTTGGGATGGGAGTGGTTACCAAACGGGGCCTCAATTATTCATTCGTGGATTGGAAGAGTCTCATATGTTAGAACGATAACGATATTCAACCCCTCATCTACTAGAACAATATCTAGTCTCCTAACTCCTCATTAGTTGGTACCTGAGCAAGGACTACCCTTGTCTTGGTTGCGACTTCTAACACAACACCTTGTGAACTTATCCAAGGAGCAATAATTTGTGGCCATGTAAAAGTTTGAGGAGATGCGACAATTCATGTGCAACTTGGAGGAGATGATGATGCAATTGATTCATCACGATACAGAAGCAGACATTGCAATGGTCAACGACGATCTTGAGATAAGGGATGTGAATAATCTTGTATAATATGTTTGAGTTTGTTCACAAACACATTCCTAGATATGACTGCATTGTGTATTTTGATGGTATGTATATGTTTGATTGCACATATTTTCTTGATTGGTTGCTGGATTTAGATGACGAAACAAGACTCTTAACATAAGAATTCATTCATCAAAGTTATTGTGAAGCTGAATATTCCATTTTGCACCAACATGATTTTTGCACTCATAATTTTATCAATGCTGTGCCAAAAGTTGAGAATTCAAAACTAATTCACGGGAAGTTTCATGATCAATTGTACGAGGACAACAATGAATCTATGAGAAAATTGACGACTTGAATAATAATGATTATGTTTCTCAAGAACTTCAAGGAGAAATTCAAGATATACAAGAAGGAATAATTATGCAAGATGTTTTAGAGGATATGGAGAAAAAATGATTGAGGAAGAGGTCGTTAGGTTTGAAGGTGTATTCATATTTCAAGTGGAAATTGAGATTCTTTGAGTTCGTGTTTTATGGCTATTGTCAAATTTGAAGGCGAAGTCCAAATTGTTTCTAGTTGCACATTCACACATCAATTTGACAAAAGGTTGAAGCAGGTAAATGTTTGAAAATATATATTACGTTGGTTGGCAAATACTTGGTTGACAAATTTACTTGGGGAGAAAGTAGTTTATTTTATTATTTTACTTAATTCTTATTTTCTTTGCAAGTCACTCCTATTTAGCCTTATAAATATAGTTGTAAACAGGACTTGAAGAATCAATCAATTATTTAAACATTCAATATCGTTGAGTTTGCTTAGAATTATTCCATCGCATATTCGAAGACCCTCATCTGTTAGAACGATATCTAATTCCTTGTCTGCTAGAACGATATGCAGGCTCCTAAGCCCTCATCGGATGCAAATTTTAATCTCTTGATCTATATGATAGTTTCATGTTTGTAATTTTCAAAAATAATTTAACACGCAATTTATATATTGGGAAAAAAATTATACAAATAAAAAAGAAAGTTAGTTCAGTTAACGACTCTATATGTTTGATTTATCAAATATTTTCAGATGTTCTATTGCTTTGGGTGGTGGGAATTCTTCGTCTGCATAATTTGTTTAATCATTTTAATTGTACAATTGCAATAATTAATACAGTAAAGTTCTCATCAATAGTAAAAAACCAATGTGTTAACATGCAAAAATCTGGTGTTATTGGTTAGTCCATAAAAAACAACTTAGAATGATATGTTTTATAAATCTTGATAAAAAATTAGTTCTATATAACACGCGCATCCCTTGTGCCTCATATTTAGGCCCTAGGGTACTTTTACGCGTTGAGTCCTAAATGACATTGCTTCCATTCTGTCTCCAAATCCACTAGTGCGTCGAACCTGCTTTGGACTTTTTGTTAGAGGATCATGCAGTTGAATACTTGAATAGTAGTTAGATAACCAAAACTCTTGCGGGTATGATTCCACCCTTCTTTTTCCTTTTTTCCTTTTGTTGAAAACTTTTTTTTTTTTGATACTTATTTGTACTTTGCATTGGTGTAAATTCAACTGGAAAAGTTTGCAATACTTCTATCAGGTTTGACAATTTGTGTTATATGTGTGTTCCATTTGTCGAGTCATTTGTTGACATGTACATGATTACACGTGACACAAATATGATAGAATAACATATTGTATCAAAAAATTGAAACATGAACATGATATCTTATTGGGCCGACATAACACAACAAGGTAATAAATGGTGTTACACACAATTACACTATATGATAATTAATCATGTCACATGAAACCTGTTTTAGTTCATAGACATCAATTCAGTTGCTAAATTATATTTTTTCTTTTCAAATAATTCATTAAAATATGTAATTAATTGCTTGATCAAATTCGTGTCACTTAATGTGTCACCTGTTAATAGGTAACACAAAAACACGATTCAAAATTATCATATCATTTTAGTGCCAATTATTGGGTGAACTGGTAAACCCGAAACGCAACCTATTTATTTTCGTGTTCATCATTTTTGACGTGATAACGATCTGAAACCTGTTAACGCTAACCCTCACACAATAATTTTTGTGTTGGTTTCGATTTGTAATTTCGTATTAATACCCATATTGCCCGCCCTAACTTCTGTAAATTTCAGTGAGATATGGCTTCATGAATGTTGTCAATCTTGACTAGCTGGATGTTGTCTTCAATGGAGTATGCTCTCCACCCCCCTTCTGGCCCTGGTTTCCATAGATTGACGACAATCACAGTCCACTTTTATCAACAGATCCAAAACCATCACAGACCACGCATTATCAACGATTTTTCACCACACCACATGCGGACAATCTCTCCTGCCCTACTTGCACCTCGCACAATAGCACTTCAATTGGGGAAACTTCCAGTTTGTCTCTTTCTGAGTTATGTCACTAGGATCGATGACATATCTCGTCGGCTCTTGAACCAGACACCATTCTCTCTCTCTCTCCCCTCCTCCTTCTGGGTCTTCTCTATTTGATTTCCCTTTTTTTTTTTTGAGTTTTTAATTCTTTTATTTTCTCTGTTTTTAATTTAATCTGAAATGAAAAAGAAGGAAGGGTAATTTGTCCTTGAAATAGCCAATTTAAGGTGACGCATGCTTTTTGGCTCATGTTTGATAAAGATCATTTAATTTAAAGGAATATGTGACTTTTGCACAGTATCTGTAGTTCAGGAGGGTTCTCCTACTCCAAAGTACAAGGGGAACAAAGTGTAATATTCCCTATATACTAGTTCTAGTTCTCTTAAAGACTCCACCTTTAGGACAGTAGTCAATCATCCGTGCTTTTAAGGGTATTAGGTTTACATTTGCACTTCTTTTTTTACTAGGTAACACCAATGGAGTCTTATAAACAATTCCTAGATTGTCGAGGACGTGCTGGGGCTTGAACTTGTCTAGTTTGCACACAACTAAGTTAGAAACGTCCTTGCAAGTCTGTTATGGAGACAGTTTAATTGTGGATTTTATTTTAGAACATAAATTATGCTCTCAATCATGTTTTGATCCTTCAATTATCTCTTCCAAAATATAAATTCAAGTACAAGGCCCTGTACTTGGATCAAAATATAAATTAAACCCTTTTATTTTATTTTATTCCAACTATATCCTTGCTACGATATAAAAGGAGTCAATGTTGCTTTTCTGTTTAATCTTTGTTCAAATTCCCGTGAAATAGGTCTTGTGAATGTGACACGATAAGGTAAAAAGGGCATTCAAACATAGAGTTGGACTTTAGGCTTCCCTTGATTTATTTTTTCCTTAGTTATTATCCAAGCATTATATATTCGTCATGGATGTAATGTAGTTGCAAATCTAGGTCCCAAAATACATTTTTACCCTCTCATGTGGCGTCTATGTGATTTATTATGTTGAATTATTAATAAGGTCTAATGCAGGGGCTACATTTACTCATTTTAAATACTATTGATGGCTTAATTGGGACGAAATGAGCATAAGGGCTTAGTTGAAATTTAGGTAAAAGTACATGGGCTCGTTGCGTTACTTGGCCTTTTTTGATTACCAATTGGGTTTCTACCAAATATGTTTGAATACAATATCCGAAGATATACATATACATTTTTATCATGTCATTTTCATTACTTGTCTCATGGTCACACTTTTAGCAGAAGCCAGGATACGAATGCGGCTATCGTATCTCGTCAGATATGGACACTGGGGGGATAACAAATTTAAAAAATATAGGACATTGGTACAACTAGGACTCAATAATTTTTTTTTAATCTATTATATATTTAAAAGAGAATAATTGTGAAAAAATATGATGAAATTTTGTGTGAATTTAGTAAAAGAGTGACACAAATGGTATATAAAATACAAAATTTCTAGCACAAATGTTGATAAAATACAACATTCCCAATTAACTTTGAACAATATGAAGATTAATGATTTCGATATGTTTACATCGCCCTGGTATGTCTAAATATTTTTAGTCATATAGGATATGTGCGAAAACTTATCCGTGAATATATGTATCCGATATGTATGGCAACCAGGCGAAAAGCATAGCTTGGAGCTTATGCTTCTAGACATTGACATTTTATCGCCTCCTTTTGCCTTGGATTACACGTACATGATACACATTTATTTTGGAATTCTATATAGAGTATTTGGACGTTTGAATAGTGTCCATCTTAATGTTAAACATGCTTTAACTTATTTGACTAGTCGTATCATGTATATTAAGGTTTTTCATACCCTTCCTGGTTAGTGATTATTTTTTTTCAAGGCTGACATTTTACTCACTGATATTGTCCTCATCAATTTGTTGCAGATTGCATCGAGATGCAGTGAGATAGCATATGTTTTACTTGTGTACGATGCTGAAGAGTTCTGCAGCCTCATCTTGAATGGATCACTTATGGATCATGTTTCCTCTGTTCAAAGCCGTTATCCTTCTCATACCATTTGCTTCCTCACGAATAGGCTCATGGCATATATCAACAGAAGGTTGCTAAAACTTACTTTTCCTTAGCTTCCCTGCATTCTGTCATTTTCTCTATCTTGCACATGCATGTGGGTCTTTATAGGATACAGCATGATATATCTTTGCATGAATCCTAGTATCTTCCTTTTCATGACATTTGGACCTTTTAATATCACATTATTGATATAGACATCTGCTTGGAGATGATTAACCATATGTGCTGACACAACATCATTTTATGGATATCTTTAACTGCTGGAAACAATTTCTCTTTTTTCATGAAGCTGAAACTTGATAATTTATAGAATGCGAAATTAAAGCAACCTACCAAAGTCAACAGTGTGCCATAAAAGTATGCACATATTGAATCATGGACGTTATAATTTCATTGGAACCTATCTAATGTGTCTGATTTTCATTGTTAAACTGTATACTTGCTGGAATCTTTCCTTGAAAAACGGCCCAATATCTAATTTGTTGTAATTTATTTTTGCTCTATAGGAAGCCAATGTTTTATGGCATGTTATATGATTATATTTTATAGATACATGCAGGTAACATTTTCTATTTTTTTGTGTAAGAATTTTGAGTTTGACTCTGAAGAGTTCCTTTCTGCTGGGAAAGTTGGATGCATATCAACAATTTTTCAGTAATCGTACTCATTTCTTAAAGGGATTCTTTTGGTGACTATGAATATATTTTGACCCCTTATTCTGTATAGTATTATAATTTAAGAATTTGTAAGTTAAGAAATAGAAATGCAAAATAAATGTTGGGTTGTCATGGTGATTGCATCATCGTGTTCTAGTTGTTTAAAGTTCCTTTGTGTTCTTCATGTTTAGCATATGGCAAATATGTTGGGTTGTTCAGTTGAGTTTGCAGTAAGGTTCGGCGAATTTACTTCCATTAGTGTACACGCTTTGCTCATGTTCAAAATAATGGATAGTTTCCTTTTGGATATTAGGGTAGTTGATATATCTTTCTTTATCTGAACTTACTGATAAACCCAACGATAACATGTTTGAATTGAACCTACAAAATACAATAATGTTAAACATGGAACTGGTGTTTAGATGGGACGTGTTTGCTTTCATGGTAGAAAAATGTTCGTCATGCAACATTCTTCTTCCAATTATATTGAGATATCCTTTTTGGTAGGGAACAAGGACAGTACAAGAACCCTGACACCTACGTCGGTTGGAGACGTCCACCTGTTGAGGAGGTCTTTGGAACATAATTTTTCGTTCATCAAAGTTACTCTGCCTGCTATATCTCAGGCATAGGTTCTATTTTATATTTAAAATTACATTTCTCTCCCTCTCTGTGCTAATTTTAATTTATTTCTATTATAGGCCCTGTCGAAATTAAGTACTCATTTTTTTGGAGTACATTCTAGGCAGTGTGTTGATGAAGCTGAATTAGCTGACCATGTAGTTGGTCTGACCTGCAGTCTTGCCTCTTGCCAATTTAGGTACCCTATGATCTCATCTCAGCTATCTCTCAACTCATGCTTTCGAGTATGCATGAAATGCTGCATATTTATTACTCACTATTGTAGGTCATCATGTCAATGATATTTGGTTTTTTGTCAAAAGTATTAGATCTAACATCAGAAGTTATTTGTCTTTGCTTTGGAACTTTTTGAAGCAGCACTATGTTAATTCTTGTGTGGAGAAAGTGCTGGACTGTTTTGGTATGAAAACCAACTCTAAATCATGCCCTTTCTTATAATGCATATCTTCCCTCTGCTTTCAAATCAAACCTTTTCCAGCAAAAGAAAAAAAAACAACAAAATTATTTGTGGTTGTGTAATATAGACTTTTCCTTTCACAAGTAAAATACTCTATTAAAAAGGCTGTCACTAGGGCAAAACCCCTTTATCGAGAGAGCTAGATACCAAAAATATCTTCAAGGAGCGCAGTGAAAGATAGATATTATGGGGTCTATCTCCTCTTGACAAAAGAAGAGCATAGTTAAGAATGTTTCCACAAATTTTCCTGTATAATTTTTAGCATCCTAAAGACTTCTTATACTTCTTTGCTTCCAAAGTATTGTTATAGGGTGCTAGAGGAATCATTGCCCAGATGTCGCGTAAGCTATATCAGGCGCAGCCACCACGCCAACACGATGGTCACTAGGTACAAGACTTCGGCATGCACAACTTCACATTGTCAAAGCAAAAATCAATGCCCATGCCGCCCTCACAGAAGGGTAGAATAAGAACAAATGATTGATGATTTCCTCATCGTGAAGGCACATCAAAAGTTGTAGTATTTTGGAAGTTCTAGTAGTAGGAAGTGTTCCGTAGACCTCCCAAATGAAAATTATTTTAAAATCCATATAACATCTGTCTTGATACTGTGTTGCTTGTTGTTACTAGGCTGTTGTTATTGTGATTATTATTATTATTATTATTATTATTATTATTATTATTATTATTATTATTATTATTATTATTGTTTTGCCAGGCAGCTGCTATTCTACTTTAACAATTGTATTATTCTTATTATTTTCCATTTGCAGAAAGAAGTTGACTCGATTATCTGTGAATGCTAATGGGTCACTTATTCCCAAGGACTGCGTTGACAGAGCTCTAATAAAAAAGAACTCGTGGTAAGTAATTTTTATTGCAGGTTTTATCAAATTTTCACTTGAGAAGTTCTATTAACAAGAGGAATGCTATGTTAAACAAGATGCACAGCATCTTTGTTTTGCTCTTAGATTTTCACCATTTTATTTATTGGAAATATGGCTAATTGAGGACTCTCTTAGGGGCTTGTTCCGATATTCCTTTTTTTTTTTTTTTTTTCCCTCTTAACTTCAGGTTAAGTTTCTTGCTTACGTGTAATGTGATCAGTGTCGAAATTTGACGCAACTTCCCTATTGTTCGTGACAACATTGTTAGTATCAGTTAATATTGCAGTACGACTAAATCATGTCAAGTGACTTCCTTTTCAAATTATCATGTTAAAATAAGGACAACAAGTTACTTGAAGCATCATCCTACGCGATATTTTAATTAACGAATCTGTTGTTATTTAAGTAGGAACAATTACTATAGTGCTTATGCTTTATATAAAAATATGGAGGCAGAAACAGAACATAAGTTTATAACACCAAAATGGATTCTCATTGCTGTATTAATTCCGAAACTTTAATTTATTTTTGAAGTGATTGCTTGTAGTGTATGCTTGAAGGGAAATAACAGTTTTTCATTGGAGTTGCTTGAATCATAATAATACGAGTGTAACCAACTACTGTCTTGAATAGCATATGTGATCCTTGAGGTGAGATTGAAAATTTGTAGAGTCATTAGTGTTAGCTACTGGAATACCAATAACATTCATCAAACTAAAAAAATCCCAAAAACAAAAATGCAAGATTAATACCAGAAAGAACTGGTACCGAAGTAATCCCCCAACCTGACCAAAACCTCGACAGAGTTGTGATCCCTTTTCTCAATATTAAACAATTACTAAGAACATTACTTCAAAACTTCAAATCCAGGAACTAGAAAATTAAATTTGGGAATGATTTAAGCTTAAGCAAACATGAACATCCATAGATGATAATTATATCGAAGATTTTCTGTGATGGATTGAAGTAACTAACTATATGATAAAACACATCCATATGTAAAATTAAGACCATGTTGTTTTCGAAGGCACGGATTTATCTAATTAGCTAAAGGTAAATTCATTACAAATACACTTGTAAAAAATCTGAAAATAAAGAATATTGCATGTATAATTAGGTAGAAACAAACTGCTATAATTATCGATAAACAATCCAAGTTCTTCCACTAATGATATAAAGATTGAAAAAAATGCGGTACAAATATAAATATATTAACAAAAAAACACAACTATTTGCGCAATCTCTATCATTGTCAATTTCACATTACATAATATTTCACCTATCTAATTTAGTGTTGTAAAAGGCAGGGGGCGTTGGATGGAGCATTCTGACCTGTCTGGGGCAAGGCGTAAGCCCCACGAATACGATACTTGAATTTTAAAATATTATAATAAAAATGATATAGATAAAGAATATATATAGAGATAAAATCGTAAGATGGAAAAAAATAATGGATAATATGTATAAAAGATTAAAAGTGTTAACTAACACAAAAAAACAACAAATATACTAGTTCAATTCTCGCTCAAAACCCAACAAAAGTAAAATCCATTTCACTCCAAATCTTTATCTAGCTCATCATCGTCAATATACAAGTCATCATCTAAGTCGAGTATTCTTCCGCCATCCTTCTCCAAATCTTCTACATCTCTATCTCCAAATAACATAATTTTAATTAACATTTAATTTATTGAAATAAAAAATAATAAAATTAAAAAGCATGTTGGTCTTAATTTCACCCCACCCATAGCCCAAGGGTATTTCTACTACGCCCTGCCTCTGGGCTCGCACAGGGTTGGCCCAAAAAATGCCTTTTGCAACACTGATCTAATTGTATATTTAGGAAAAAAAAAATATCACACATAATTTAAAAAAAAATGTAAAACGAACAAATTTCAAACAACTAAAGAACACAATTGGAGTCCCAGACTTCATCTTTCAACCAATTTAATGAAACTTGCAAACAAAGATACTAAGTTATTTTACTTAGGAAAAAAAAAACTTGTATCGGTCTAATTTGGAAGTAGGAGATCGTCTTAACCACAATTAGAACATAATTGTTAACCACTAAGGACCAACACGAAATAAAATGCTAATAAAAGAAGTGCTAGTTTGCTCTCTTTTATGTGCCTCAACAATTCATATACATTGTCATTTTAAACAAAGATTCAGAAATGCAAGATCAACATGATATTAAAGGTAAAGAACTCCTAGCCATGTTCAGTTGCCTCAACTAATTAAGTATACTACTAATCAATATATGTCAAAGTAAAAGAACTCCTATCCATGTTCAGTTTGCAAAAACTATTAATAGAAATAGTAATAATAAACAAAACTCGATGTTCTTATTTTCATCCAATAAAGTTATTCTTAAAAATCGAGGCACATTAAAAAATAGGAAAAAAACCTAATTAAACCAAACTTTTGACACCAGTTCATAATAGTTTCTTCGACTTTTGTAGATGGCTCTGAATACCAAGATCGTTCGGAGATGACTACAAATTAATGGATAATGCGTTCAAGGTGGAAGTTAATGGGGAGATATTGGATTTTAATTCCAAATGGATTTTGATAATATAAAAAAAATAATTAAAAAACTGATTAGGAATTAAATCTTAATAATCCCTGTTATATTAGAATTGGAAAAAGCACAGTATAAAAATATTATTAAAACAATTTCATGCCTGAAATTTATTTGTTATAGTTAAGATTAACCTTTTCACACCCGAAATCCTTGGCAAACAAATCAAATCATCAAGTTCGGGAAAAAAATCTGGTTATATGGTTCCAAATATATAAAAGTAATTTAGAGTAAAATCAAAAGTTGTGGAATCTATATTAGTATAATAATATGAAACTAACGAAAAAAATTGATAGGCAAACACCAGTGATTGCCAATTAAAAATCGATAATCAAGAGAAGTAACGAAGCTGAAGTTGATTTTTTTTTTTCAATTTACCTACTTATATTAAGTCAACGAGTACGTAGATGATAGTTGAGAGAGAGGCGTGAAATGGGGGTCATATAAGAGGCGTGAGAAAATGAGAGGAACTCGTACCTATGCAATGGACGACAAATTCCCAAGTGCGCAGTGGTCGCATAACAACACAATTCAATTCAAAATTTAGCTATATAAAAAATCAAATTGTGACCAATTCAATAACTAAACAATCAAAATAGACAATTCAGAACTAAAATAACATTGTCACAAAGCAAATCAAAAGTACCAAAATAAGAAAATTGTGTGTGTGTGTGTGAGAGAGAGAGAGATAGAGAGATGTGGTGGAAGAGGGAGTCAACTATTCTACATGCGATCACCAAATTAGATCATGTCAGAATTATGTTTGTTTGGTAATGGCAAGGGAGAGTGGATTTGGAGCAACACTGACAACGACGAACAAATCCGCAGAAGAAAAAATCAAGTTGTCAATTTCGGCAAAAAATCAAGTTCTATGATTCCAAATAATTATAGAAGTGATTTAGGGTAAAATCACGATGTGCGAATGTTAGTATAATTATAATATGACACTAACAAAAATGAATATGATAGACAAACACCAGTTATTGTCAATTAAAAATTGAGAATCAAGAGAGGTCAAAGAATTGAAATTGATTATTTTTATCACTTCACCTACTTTTCATAAGTCAACGAATACATAAATGATAGTTGATTGGGTGGCGTAAAATGACAGAATCAAATAGGAGGTGTGAGAAAATGAGAGAACCTCATAAGTCAAACCTGTGCAGCGAACGACAAATGCCCTACGGGAGGTGGTTGTACAGATGATTTTTCCCGAAGGAAGATTAAAGACTGAGGAAAGATTGGAATAAGGAAGGAAGGAAGAAATGATAATGAAGGAACCAAAGGCACCTCTAAATTACCTTCCTAAATTGAAAAGACCCGTTTTTATTTATATAAAAAAACACGTTTTATATTTCTGTTTAATCTAAATTGCTCTGTCTCACAAGACATCGGATGACTGAGAAATATCAGAGTCTCTGATATCCGTCCTATCTTATTATATAAATTAGTATTTCCACTGTATTGTGCACCGCTTTATAATGTCAGAATTCCTTGAATGAGTTTAGATTCTGCAATTGTAATTTGATTTTGAGTTCAATTTGGTGAGTTGATGCCTGTATCGGTAATTTGATGTTTTACACCTGGCTTATCCCTTCTTGTTTGCTTTAGGTTAAAAGCGTTGGTAGCCATCCCAAAGGTACAACCGCGTTTTGCAATTGCCATATGGAAGAAGTACCCCACAATGAAATCTCTTTTGAGTGTTTATATGGATCCAAGTAGATCGGTAAGTTTTTCTCCGTTTTTGGGCGAATTATGTTTTTCGTTTTTGCCTGATTGTTAAAGGCCCTAGGCGCACCGAAGCGCAAAGGTGAGGTGCGAGCCTGATTGGAGTAAGGCGCACAGTGTACAAAAAATACAAAATATTTATAATATTGACTGGAAATGTGAAATTATAAACTAAATTTGAGTTAGAAAACAAAAAACAAATTACTATGCTAGCACATGAGATTATAGCACAAAAAGTCATTTGATTCCTAAATAAATTGATATTTTAGCCTAAATTCCATCAATTTTGATCAATAAATGTAGCATAAAAATAAAATACAGAACATATAGAAATTATAGCTTAAAAGAGAAGCAGAGAACAAGTTTCGGACATTTAAATTAAAAAAAAAGAAGAGGACAGAATGGAACAGAGAGAGGGAGTAATCTGAGCAGAGAAGCGAACAAAACGTGGCGAAAAAAGCAGCAGCAGCGAAGAAATAGAAGAAAAAACAGAGCACAAGAAGAATAAGTGGAGTTACTAACCTGGAGCCACTGATTCGTTGAATCCAAATGGGGCTTTTTTCACAAGGCTTTTAGATTGAGAGAGGTGTGCCTTGTGAGAGCCTCGTGCCTTGCACGTTACCCCCCAAGGCGTGCGCCTTCTTTAACGTGTTGCATCTAACACTAGGTGAGCTGCATGCCTGCACCTTTGTGCGCTCAGCGCTTAAGTGTGCTTTTAAAAAATATTATTTTTACTAAGCAATCTATTTAGTCCTTCAACATTCAAATGAAACGATGTTACCCCCTAAGTTTACAAGTAGAATCTATTTGGTCTAGGGATTTAAGTATCGGCCGTTATGTAGCGTAACGGCCGATACGTAATAGATTTTCTGCCCTCCCTGGCAGTTATGAGCCTATAATTCAGTTGCAGACCGATTCACGTCGGTAACGGCTCGTAACGGTCCCGTAACGGGACTAATGGCCGTTGTGTGTTAGTGTAACGGCCATACGGGCCATTATGGTCAATTCTATATATTTGTGTCTAGACAACTTATTTTGCTCACTGTTCTCCTTACACCCAGCCCTTCCCCATTCCTCCTCCAACGCAACTTTCCAAGTTTCGGCCAGATCTAGGCTATCCAACCACTCCATTTTCGGCCAGTTTCATGCCCTTGGCTCCATTTTCGGTTAGATCCAAGCATTTTTAATGGGATTTCTTCGTTGGATTTCTCCGTTTTGGATAGATGTGCTAGTTTTTTATGTGTATTTTTTAAATTAGCCCATATTGGGTTTAATTTCAGCCCTACAAACAATTTTTGCCTATATTTGGTTTACTCTTTTATAGTTATATTATATTTGTGTAACATATTTTCATTAAATATTTTGCATCTTCTTATTTTTTTAAGATTGTTGTGTACGACAGTTCTCAATTTTTATTTTTCGTCTTTTTTATGTTTTAAATGTGGTGTATATAGTTAAATGTCATAATATTTATTAGATTGTGTTTATTGAGGGTTAAATGAATAGAACAATTATAATTATTGAGTTTTTGAGGATTTTTTGGTGATTTTAAAAAATTTATGACTGTTACGGTCAATTTCTGTTAGGGACAGACTGATACTCTTGATACTATTATACCGCGACCGTTGTTGTTACGTTACCCGCGCGATTTGAAACCTTGATTTGGTCTTTTGAAAAAAAACTGTTAGAACGAAGAGAATAAGAGTATCACATTATTTGAACTGTACACCTCGTGCATTTTTTTGTTAATTTCACCATGTTGGACAGCTTATCCTCCCAAAGAGATGCTGACATCCATCCTTACCATTAGCCATAACTGCTATTGTACTGTATGAATTTGTTCTTTTCAGTTCTCAAAAAGTACTGTTACAATGTCCAACTAAAATAAATAACCAAAAAGGGCAATGACGTGCCATGTACAGTTGCTGATCACTTTAAAGGCTTTTCCATCCTTTCAAACAGTTTTGTTAACAGGACCAAATCGTCTTTATTTGCAAATTAAGGGATAAAGTTGTTTTACTGTAAGTAGGAGGACTAAATAGATCACTTACTAAAACTACAAGGACTAAAAGTGTAATTTCCCCTTTCTCATTTTGTTTTTCTTTTGCTTTACTTTCTCTATTTTCCTCGAGTAATGTTTTTTTTATTTTTCTATCCATGGAACTTAAGCTTCTTGTATGATTATTGGTACCGAATTTGCAGTCTCTTTAGTTTAATGGTGGGGATCTTAAGATGAGTGTCTTTGTTAAGTTTGTGGAAGGTAACAACTTAAGCAAGTGACCAAAATGGTAAATCTCATACTCAATGCCTTAATTAAGGACAATGCCGGAATCGCACCTTGGCAAGCGCCACATGACTGCACCACAGGCCCCGTCGGCGCTGCTTGATGGCACTACCGCTGCTGGTGGCACCAGCAAGATAACGGAAGTTCGCTGGAGAACCCACCAGAATTGCGGGCCGGAAATTTGCTGAAACTGCCCAGCTTTCTCCACCAGAACTATGCGCTGATGCTGCTGCCCGCTGGTGGTGCCGTTGACTTCGCCCACGCTGGCCCTTTGCTGAAGCTTGCGGAGTCTCCCCAACCATCGCAGACCAGCATTGCTGTCTGCTGGTTCTACCAGTGACATTGCTGGTGCCGTGCCGGAGTTTCCCTTGCACCTCCGCCGGCATTGCGTCACCTTTGTTTCTACGCTTCACTCCGGTTTTCCGCGATTTCCTGCTGGAACTTTATTTTCCAATGATGGCTGTCACCATCACGCCATAATCCACAGGTCCAATAGCCGTGTGAGAAAAATATTACTGCACATGCTCTCATAAGTTGTATGAAGTCCCATCTGTACACAAGTCATTAAAGGTCATTCCCATCGCACCACAAATTCAAGGACCCGTGTCATAGAAAATTACTACACTTGCTCCCCTAAGCTGTATGAAGTTCAATCTGTAGGCAAGATATTGACACTTGCGTGCCCCTTAGAGGCTGCGGTAAAGACCAATATTGAGATTCTAGGGAGATTGTGGATGAAGGATGGAACACGGTGCCCGCTAGGATGTGTCAACCACACGCCTTCGCCTGCTCACGCATAAGGGGGAGTGTTGCCCGTGGGATGGGTTGATTGGACCTCGGACTAGGCTAAATTTTGAAAGTTTATTAATTATGTTATTAATGACGTAATTAATTTTACGTTACAAAATCACATTAAATATTGGTGATTCAAGAGTCATTTGAAAAAGAGGAACAAGGCGGACAAGCAAAAGAGTGATAAACAAAGCAAAAGCTTTAGCCTCAACATTCCAAGGTTACACAGTCAATCCAATGACCGTGTGACTTATTTCTCTTTCTCCCTTAGACGAGTTGACGGTTGTTTCCTCTCCCTTTCCCCAAACTCTCCCATTTAGTGTAATACCCTCCAATTATTAAAATATCCCTCAACTCTATTCTGACTCTCAACAAAGTTGTCTCGTCTTAAGCTGTTGCCATCAATGATTCATAAATAAAAATGTGAGAATAATTTCTGTTATTTCATTTAATTAAATTGTGTTTAACCTTAATTTGTATTATCTTCAGGTTCATGAAAAGGAATTTCTTCTGAAAGACTTGACAACGGAAGGGCTCCTTAGCGAGGATAGAAGACTGGGGGAGGTTTGTTCGAAGCGAATCTATAGAATTCTAATGGCCCAAAGCGGAAACATCAGAACCGATGATGTCGAGGAAGGAGCTGATTTCTTCCGTTAGAGGGTGGACAGTTTATGGTAGTTACCCTATAATTGGACGTGAAATAGAAAAGAAAATAGAAATCTACTACTCAGCTCTTTGTTTATGAGTTGCAAGTCCTGATTTTGTTTGGGATGATGTGGAATGGGTAGGTCTTGAGTTTTGGCTTCTGAAATGATGCTCTAAGAAGTCGATCATCATTTGGTTTTAGGTCTGGTGGAATGGTTTGTTTTCAGTTTAGATAATAGTTTGTTCACTCTCAACCTATACATATATAGTTTTTTTTCTTTCTTTCTTCGGATTCAAGTCTATTGAGATGGAGTTTATGGATAGCATGGACCGGGGTGAAAGGGGGCTCGGCGAGAAGAGAAAAGATATCACCATAGTTTGTGCATAATTTGTTGTGCATTTTATTTGTCTGTTGATACGAGTGTTGTATTGTTTTTGTGCATTGCTTAAATATTATTTTATTAGTCACATTTATTTGATTTTTGATGATTAATATAGGGTTTAAATCACTGGGGGCACTCAAAAGAGTGCAAAATAAGTTTTTCCAAGATAAAAAGCACATTTCCTATTAGTTCGTTTTTCAATTTGAAAGACTTACATGGGCGTTTATACCCATTAAAATTTAAATTTGAAATTCATTCTTTTCAGGAGATATTGATTATTTATATTGGATTTATCTTTATATTTTCTTTCATAATATGATGGGTACATTGCCTTTTATTTTGTTTAATTATTACTTTACTTTCCTCCACTTTAAAAAATTACACTTTACTTACTTTTATCCTCCATTTTAAAAAATTACACTTTACTTACTTTTATTTTGAATAATATGAGACATTATTTTTTTCTATTGAAATTAACCTAATATGTTTAAAATGAATGGAATTAAATTTTTCATTCATTTTTTGGATGAAATAGACCAAATTATCTTTTTTATTTTAATTTTGAATTGAAAATTATTTTAAAAAAATATTTAAAATGTGCAGAACTCCTACAACTGCAGCAACAGGTGGAATTCCATGTGGTCGGTAAACTTTCGGTAATCTAAAAATCATTAACTCTTACGGCATGTTTGGTTGGACGGAATCGGGGGCAGAATGGAATCGCATTCTGCCCTCGATTCCTGTTCCATTGTTTGGTTCTCCAATGGAATCACTTTTGTGATTCCATTGGAATGAAATAGGGTGGAATGGAATTCCATTTGAGATGGGGTGGAATGGGATTCCAACCCAATGGAATGAACATCCTAAATTACATAATAGTCGTTATATTTAAGCCCTTGAAAATTGAGAACAAAAATTAAAAATTAAGAACAGAAATAAAAATTAGAGAACATAAATTGAAATTATAGAACAAAAAATTAGGAATAGAAACAGAAATTGAGAATAAAAAATTAAGAACATAAACAGAAAATTGAGAACATAAACATAAATTAGAGAATATAAAATTGAGAACAGAAACTGAAAATTGAGAACAAAAAATAAAAATTAAGAACAAAAACAGAAAATTGATAACAGAAAATTGAGAACATAAACTAAAAATTGAGAACAAAAACAGAAATTTAGAGAACAGAAAATTGAGAATGGAAACTGAAAATTAAGAACAAAAATTGAAAATTAAGAACAGAAACAGAAAATTGAGAACAGAAACAAAAAATTGAGAACATAAATTGAAAATTAAGAATAAAAACAGAAAATTAGAGAACGAAAAATTGAGAACGAAAACTGAAAATTACGAACAGAAATATAAATTAGAGAACAGAAACTGAAAATTGAGAACAGAAACAGAAATTAGAGAACAAAAACTTAAAATTGAATGGAAAAGTGAAATATAATAAAATGAAAAAAAAAATAGAATAGTGAAATATAATAAAATTTTGTAATAATGGCATAATGAAAATTTTATTATATTTCATTCTATTTCTTCACTCTTTTCATACTAATCAAATAAGATAATGGAATAATAATTTCATAAGAGTATAATGAGAATTTTACTGTATTTCACTATTTCATTACTTTCCTCATTCCATACCAACTAAATAAGATAATGGAATCGCGATTCCATTGATAATTCTATTCCATTCTACCCTCATTCCATTCCGTCCAACCAAACGAGCCGTTATAGTTCTATATTTGAACCCTTTACCAGTTTGTATACTTATCTTCACGTCTGGGATCCTTTACCTAGAAAAATTCTCCCGGTGTAAGCATTTGTGCAGGTTGGCAAACGGTAAAGACAACTGCAAAAAATCTCAAAATTTCTCATCACTGATCCTTTCGCAAATCGAGGCATCATCATAATCTTTTATTTTGAGATTTGTTTTTGGTTTATGTTTTGATTTTGTTCTCATATTTTTTTTTATATATATTCAGAATATTATTTTTTAAGATTTTTTTTTATTTATTCCACGAACAAAAGTAATTTTTTTTTTTTCATTCTTTTATTTGTGTCACAAATATGAAAACGTTTGAATATTAGTTTGAGATAATTTTATATATATATCAAAGCCCCCCCCCCCCCCCCCCCCCAAAAAAAAAAAAAAAAAAAAAAAAAAAAAAAAAGAGGAGTTAGGTGAGGGGAGCTATTGAGGTGGTGCAAGGTGCATATAGTTGTTAGACATTCACCTTACGTGTGAGTTAATTTGAAATTGAATAGCAATTCCAGATTTAGATGTCAAATCAATCGGAAAATGTAGTAAGACGATGCATGAAATGTAAATAGAAAATGACTGGAAACATTAACATTAAATATAGCCAATGATTATCTTTTTTCTTTGTTAAATTAGTATCAAACTAGCCATTGATGCCTAATTTAAAATAAACCAAAGATTCACGTTTTACAAATTGTATGAACCGTTTAGTCCAAATTTCAAAAAATGCAGAAATTGGCATGATCAATTTATTCCTGCGTAATTCGTGGAGATTGAAATCTTCCATAAGTAACGATTTTCACATAAATGATAATCGAAATCTCTCATATTTAACGATTTCACAAGATCATTTATAAAATTCTGTTGTACAATTTTTTTATATAATATAATTATATATTCAGATTCGTCTGAATTAGGTCTTTAAAATGATATCACATTCACTGTTTTTTTTTTCATTAGTTTCAAATTCGTGTTACATTTAACATGGTACTTTCAGAATTTTTAGTTTTCTCATTCATGTTTCATTCAACAAGATACTTTTAGAATTTTCAGTTTTCACATTCATATTACAATTAACACGGTCTTATATATTATCAAAATAAAGTTGAGTGTTACATTCAATATCTAAATCACATTTATCAGTAAGTCATATTACGTTTAATACACATATAATTTGTGTTATTATCAGTATTAATTGATGTTATTTCTATCATATTAGATGTTATATTCAATATTCATGTGACACACAGATTGTAGTGATGTCATTTATAATATTAACATTGCACAGTTAATCACCGAATTTTATATTTAACATTCAATTCCACATGGATTATAAAGATGTTACATGTAACATTCATATGAAAGAAAATTCACAACTCCAAAAAAAATGATTAATATTGCATTTTAAAGAGGATGATTCCCTGATGATTATTGCGTAAAAAATTAGTTTTTCATCAATATATTTGTGATAAAATTTGCATGTTTCATTTTCAGCTATTTGATCAAAAGTTTCTGGATTTTTTTTTACATTTTTAGGAGCTATTGTAAACTGCAATATAGTTCTCCATATATTAGGAAGTTACCGTATCATTAAATAAGGGGATTTTAGTCCATGATTTGGCAAAAGGAGTGATCGGTGCAAAAAAAAAAAAACAAATGGGTTGAAATGATAAGTTCCACCCTCATAAGGGAGTGCCTTGTATATGCCTGTTACTTAAATACAACAATTGTATTTATAATATTAAAATGTTCAGTTGGTAATGAGAGTTGGAAGGGATTTACGCTCAACTGGACTGGTTAATGGATGAATTTTTTTAATTCGAATATCATCTATTTATTTTACACACATCTAATTATTCAAATTTAAATCAAAATCTATGACATAAATTTAATTATTCCTATTTGATTATAATCTAATTAGACAACTTATATTATATAATTTATACAACTAAAATATATGTATTTTATATCTATATTAGCGTATACTCGTGTCTAAAAACACTACTTTCAATTGAACAAAATAAAACACAACAAAATCACTATGAAGTATGAACCATAAAATCAAGTTGAAATATGTATCATATAATTTATTCACGAAGCTTTTTAGTGAGAATTTTCGGTATAAATTTAAATACAACAATTTGGTACAATCACAACAACACTTTCGGATAAACAATATATATTGTGGATAGATTAATCTTGGAGGAAAAGTAGACTTAATCAAATAAAAAAATAGTTAGTGTCGATTTTTGTGGATTCAATTTCAAAGAAGATGGGTAGGAGACCCCTAAAATTCATGTTTTAGTGGCATGGGGTGGTGTGGGATGCCTATATCCCAAAGCAGAGATGAGTTAGACCAAATTCAGAGTATGATTTTTTTCAATTTTGAACTTTGGTTGAAGCCTTGACTGTTATTAGAGTTCTCAATGGGATTAGGGTGAAGAATAAAGTGATTTTAGTTTTTTTTGCCAGCATCTAGTAAGAGATCCCATGTATTTAATGTGAAAAGAAAATGGGTAAGAAAAGAAAAAAGCTGATTCGGATATGCAATTTGTGAATCCATTGTCGTTTCTACTCCTCAGTTTAATCCTACTCTTGCCATAATGGGTTGAGGTATTGCCTCTTTTATATCTGCATCCTCTAGACCTATGAATTTATTAGTAGTTCGATCGTCAAATGTTCTTCATAATAGTTAGAACTCTACCACTAATAAAGATATGATAAATAAAATCAAATTAATATTGCATAAGGTAGAAAAGGTGATGGAATACGAAAAATTCTAGGCTTGACTATGACTACGAATAGATTGAACTTTAGAGATTTGATTATTAATCTGATTATTAGAAAATAGGATGCAGTGGGATCAAGTTGTATTGATTGTGTATTGCCTATAGATTTTAGCTAAGGGCTTGGAACAAGTGGTTGCAATGAATCTAACTTTAGATGGGGTTAAAACTTCTCCTAATGATGATCTAGGGGAGAATCTCTCAAACCATGAAGATGTTTGCCATGGTTCATAAGAGAGTGAGCTAATTGCAGAGTGTTTTTGTCAATGAAAATCAAATGAATCAATTGTTGAAAGTGATATTAATTTTTTGAGCCAAGAATGGTCCTTCACAAGTAATTCAGAGGGTAGTTGTGACTCAAAATTCAAGAATGAAATTGATGAGATTTTCTCCAAAATCAAGTAAGCGTTGAATGAGATTAAAGGAAAGGAAAAAGAACTAATTGACAATTTGAGTGTATTAGGATAAATATTTTAATTATGACTAGTAAGGAGATAGTCTTTCTCGTGCTAAGCGTTAGATGAGTCTTTGGCCAAGAAAGATCTAACCGCGAAAATATTACTCTAAAAGAAGAGGGGGTAAAGTTAGAGTAAATTGAAATTTGGGGAGTTAATGTTTGTTTTTTTTTTTTTTTTTTTTGCCTACTGTTCCATTGTAAAGGTTTATTTTGATTTTTATTGTGTTTGTAAGCTGTGGCATCTTTTGTTTAAGGTTGGTGAGATAAGGATGGGGGTGAGAATTTTACCAATTATTCCATTGTAAAGCTTGTAGAGTTTTTTTTTTTCCTTATCCAGTGGAGTTATTGTTGTGGGTCACCCCATTGGGTCTTGGGTTTTGGTGAGGGGAGTATATGTGGGAGTTATACTTGGAAGTTTCTTGCTCAAATCTCTGATGAAATCGAAAGAGCAATTATTGTAGTTTGTCCCGATTGATGATCTCTTACTCTTGAAGACCTTGAACTCCATGATTGGTTTTTTGCTTTTATAAGAATTGTCATTTGAGTTCGTCGGATGATTGATCCTGGTCAATCTGGGTTCTTTCTCGGCCGCACACTAAAGTCTTGAAGCTATTAGCCTTTTATATGATTCTTCATTAAGGGTATAATGATGTATAGTTATTTTTGGGTCTTTTTTTTTTCTTCGAATTTTTTGTAATTTTGGGATTGAGCTGTGTGATGCCTTATTTGTTTTAGGAAGGTCCCTTGTTAGTGCTAGTGGTCTCCGATTGAACTATGTTGTGGTGTTTTATGTCGGGGTTTTGTCTACATGGCATTTTCTTACTATGTAGCAAGGAAGACCCTTCCACTTATTAATATATAATCAACTACTTATAAAAAAAATAACAATAAATAAATAAAATATTCAAACCAATACTATAAAATTCATGCAACAATGAAAAAAATCCACGGCAATGAAAAATTTCCACCATTTTATAGACAAAAAGAGTTATTCAGTTGTTTTTTTAATAAACCAAATACTCAACAAACACATATATGTGTGTTTTCATGCTTATAAATAAATATATATATATATATATATATATATCTTCTTTTTTTTTTTATATACAAAAAGTCAAACAGTTAAAATTTTGTTTTTCATTTTTTAATAAAAGGGACATGAGAGAAACAAAAAAAAAAAAAAAACAAACAAACAGAAAAAGAATTTTTAAATAATATTGACGAAAACAAATTTTAAAATCATAAATTAATAATGACATTAAATGAAATCAATAAATTTTAGGGTATAATGTAGAAAATTTGTAAATTTGATTTTTTTTTTTTTATAATGTTAATTTAATTTGATGTATATTTTTTCTGAACAATTATAATTATTGTGAAAATTTCTGGACAAGTATATATAATGGAGAAATAAGAAATCCTGACACCCTATTTGCTATGAATTTTAACTAGAATTCAATTTTATTTATTTTAATAGATTTCATTTAGAATTGTATTTCACTTGTTGCTATGAAATTAAATTGAATTGAATTCTGTTAGAATAGTTTTTGTATTTCCAGTTCTACCAATATTAATGTAAATATGTTTAACATATTGAAATTGATCATGTAAACAAACATATTAGATAAATTTTAATAATAAAAAATAATAGTCAATAATTAGTAGTATTTTTTTTTTAATTTATATTTAACATTACAACTTAAAATAATAAATTTATTAAAAAATTAATACATTTTAGATTATAACATCCATCCAAATATTTAACGTTAATATTAATTTTTAAAGGTATATAAAATTTTACTTTAAATAAATTTTAATTAATTAAAATAATTACAAAAAAGAAGGAAAAAAACCTAAAAAAATATAACATTTTGGAAACTTCTATGCAAATTAAAAGTCATTTTCAGTTTCTAAAAGATATTTAAATAACTATTTGGAATCTAACTTAAAATAAAAAATAATTAAATAAAATATGGAAGAAATGAAATAATGAAGAAAGGTCCACTTTCAAATTGAATATGGCGACAACATTTGGGATTTGTGAATTCACATTAATGATTCAAATAAGAATTAATAAATTTCATAAGAATTATTAAAAATAGAATTGTGGATTATATTTTTTTTCAACGGATACCAAACAAAGTAAGACTAATTAAAATATAAGAAAATACATAAATATTAGATAATTGTAAATATTTTATAATATAATGACAGTTAAAATTATAAATTTACTTTCAAAATTATTTCACATCGACTTGGTGCATTTAGAATTAAATTTAATATTTAAATTATTAGAATAAAAATCGAACCATGTCTGACACGAAAAGAGAATACTTTTCTCCCAACCGGAAACACTTAAGTTTGATTTATAACATTTAAACTTATTGAGGGCAATTTGTTGGTGCACTTATTGATGAGAATTGACAAACTGATAAAAACCATGGCACCAAAACCTAACTTTTTATCCTTAATTTGATAGATTAATTAACTACTTAATCCTTTTCAAATATTAACGTAAATATTCCATAAATTATTATTAAATACCCTCTCTCTCTCTCTCCATGGATTGCGGAATGGACAAAGCAAAACATTAGGAGGAGGAGCACTCAGTCCATACTCTACGTCTCTCTTTAATGGCGAAAAGGAAACTTTTTGATACCATAAGTAAAGGCCCTCTATGGTTATATATAGAAATTTAAGCATAAATATAATACAAATACAACACACAAATTGGTGCATTTTTTCCCCTTCTGCATTCGCTAAGTTGTGCGGGAATTGAAGCGTTATCTCCATCGTCTCTGTAATTGTTTCGTAAGTAATGCTTTCCAGTTCTGCATTTGCTTTTTTATTCGTGTGAGTTTTCTGAAATTTTGTTATATGAATTATCTATATAATTGGTCTTAGTCGAATTTCTGATTGAAATATTTGGCATGGTATTTTCTCAGCATCCTGAATTAAGGCATTATATTCTCTTAATTCAGCAATGGGGATTTGAATCCTTGAAGACGCAGTCAAGCATACACTATAATTAATCTTCCTTAATTTTGCCTTCATATTGGACTAATGATGTTCATGTTGCATTATAAGCTAAAAGCATGGGACAAGACATGTGAGATAGCCCAACACCATTTTTTTTTTTGTTTTTCCGGTACGGTGTGTCTTGGTGAACTAATCACCTTCCTAGGCGAGAACGCACTCCCCTACATCGGCCTGATACATTCAGGATTAAATTCAATATTTAATTATCAAAGTGCTTCCCAGAAGAATTAAACCCTGGTTGACAAGGAAATGACACACTTTCTCTTGCCAACCGGACTAATACCTCTTGGGTTAGCCAAACACTTTGACGGCAGAGTTTGATGTTAATGTTGAAAAAAATTAGGGTTGGTTTGGATATAACTAAAAAACAAACAAAATGATCAGAAGTTTAAAATTTTAACCATGCAGCTGTATCTTAGTTTGTGAACACCTCCTGATATGAAGGTTCCCCCCGGCATTTTCTGAGGGCATATTCCCCCTAAATTAGGCCTTCTATTCTTCAGCCCTTCCAAAGCTTTGATGTTGGTTTCAAATGCTGTATTGTAGTTGATGTTTTACGTTTTCTATGATTATACCGTTTTCAGGTGTGTTTCCTTACATGCATGGCATAAATAATTACGTCTATGATTTACTACCCCGGAAACTAAGTTCCTAAGTTGGGAATTGTTTTTTCCGGTGAAAAATCTCGATTTATTTCTCTTGTAAAGTTGGAATAAATAATTTACATTGAATTTTTTGATTTTACTTATTTTTTGAAAATTTACCTTTTGAAATTGCTAAATCGTTGAGTTCGTGGTATTGAAGCACATTTTTTCCTCTCAAAAAGTAAAGTAGACATTTGTTGATGATCAAGAAGCTGTAGAAGGAAATGGCTCCAGCAAGCAAGTCTGAAAACAAAGCAGCGCTTGATACAGCAGCATGGATGTTCAATGTTGTCACTTCCGTCGGAATTATTATTGTCAACAAAGCCTTGATGGCTACATATGGTTTCAGTTTTGGTATGGTACTTCTGACTTTCTTATAAATTATTCTTGCTTAATTTCTACAGTATGGCCGTGTTAATATTAATTGGAGTTAAATTGGTAATGCTAGAAGGTTTATGTTACACAATCACATGTTACTATTAGAGTCAGACTAGTGTAGTTCTTTTTTCCCGACATCTTTTGCGCATATACTACATGAGGATTGTAATCGGTAATTCAGTATGCTTGTGTGTCTGTTCTGACTTCTGAGTATTGGGTATAGGCATGTGTCATAGTGTCAGACTTGTCTGATCTTCCGAACTAAAGACATGGACACGTGGAAAAATTTGTATTTTCAGTATATTTTAATTTATATTTGAGGTAAAAATGGTTTTCACCGTTTATATGATTGGTTTATAATATAGATACCACTCATGTTAAACACAATCATGCTACTGAAAAATATGCACAGTATTCTATAGGTGCACCGGGCATATCCGGTAGTAAGTATCAAACTTATAGGACGTGGTGTTATCTTAAAACCGTAATATAATTGCACAATATATGTTTTCAAAGTAAAATTATATTCACTATTGTGGATCCTGACATTTATATTATGTTTTGCTGCAGCTACAACTCTGACTGGCTTACATTTTTCCACAACCACCTTGATGACCCTTGTTCTCAGGTGGCTTGGATACATTCAGCCCTCCCATTTACCGTTATCAGACCTTCTGAAATTCATTTTGTTTTCAAACTTCTCCATCGTTGGCATGAATGTGAGTTTGATGTGGAATTCTGTGGGATTCTATCAGGTCAGTTTTTTTTTTTAGGTAAAAAGTATTAAAATTTGTTGCTAGTCTCAAGCAAATCTCGAAGTTACAATTATATAATACTCATTAATTTTTCTTTGCATGTCAGATTGCAAAGCTGAGCATGATCCCTGTATCTTGTATTCTTGAAGTGGTATTGGACAATGTGCGGTACTCAAGAGACACCAAGCTTAGTATTCTTTTAGTTCTGCTGGGTGTTGCTGTCTGTACCGTTACTGACGTGAGTGTCAATGTGAAAGGTTTCATTGCTGCAGTAATTGCAGTTTGGAGCACGGCTTTGCAGCAGTATGTAAGTCTATGTCTTTCACTGGATCTCTGATTTTAGGGTGGTAGCATTAGGTGTTCATTCTTTTTAAAATCCTTTCAGGGTTCCATTTATGTCAATGAAATGCTATTTCTAGACGTCATGGTATTCTCCTTGACAGTTACTGGAACACCAACCAAGATGCTCTGATTGGTCGGCAAATGAAGCTCTTGATATCTTACCTTTTGGGATGTGTTGTATTGCTATATTCATGTGTTGTCATAACTGTTTTCTTATTCGTATGCACTATGTTTCTTCCCTCAGATTTAGCCTCAAAGTATTTAAGAACAATATTCTTGGGAATTCTCACTCAATCTGCAGTTATGCTGTCTATTACCCCTTGAGTGGCATAAATGAGTTGGGTATAACGTCATATTTTTGCATTGTGCAGTACGTGCATTTTCTCCAGAGGAAGTATTCACTGGGATCTTTCAACTTATTGGGACATACCGCACCAGCACAGGCTGCATCACTGCTGTTAGTAGGTCCTTTTGTGGACTTCTGGCTAACAAACAAAAGGGTCGATGCATATCCATATGGTGTTGTATCTGTGGTAAGTATGTCTCGGACTCCCAGTTATCTGTGGTAACTTTCGTGCACTGGGTTGCACTTTTTTTTTAGATAATAGAACTTGCTTGAGATCTCTTATGAATAAAAGGGCAAGTCCCCTCTTCAATCCTTATTGCAGATAAAGATTTCATAACGAAACCCTAGTTAAATGATGATATTATCATTCGTGATGATGATATCGGTAGCAATATCTTGTGCACAAGAAAGAAATTGTCTCTGTTCTGTTCCCAAATTTTTAAAACGAATTTCTGGAAACAAACAGGAAATAAATTCCCCATTTGTTTAGGATACTTTACTTTTATTCAGTGCTTATTTTTGGGCGTCCCTTTGATGTGCAGTTCTTCATAGTTCTCTCGTGCATGATCGCGATAGGAACCAACCTCAGCCAATTCATCTGCATTGGCAGATTCACAGCAGTGTCTTTCCAAGTTCTTGGACACATGAAGACTATTCTCGTCCTCTTCTTGGGGTTCCTCTTCTTCGGTAAGGAGGGTCTCAATTTTCAGGTGATTTTAGGTATGATCATTGCAGTAGCTGGAATGGTTTGGTATGGTAACGCCTCATCTAAGCCTGGAGGAAAAGAACGCTGTAACTATTCCCTCCCAATTGAAAAACCCGAAAAACAACACGGGTTATTGGAAAGCCAGGAGTCCGACGATAAGGTCTAGAAAATAAGACACTTGTTTTAAGACAAAATTCATCATTTGGATCCTCTGAGCCAATGATCTCTTTTTATGGGTAGAAGTCCAGATTCATTTCTTTGAGTCAAAACAAAACCATTGTTCTTCCTCATAATAGTATAATTTTTTCCTGCCCCTCATTTTTCCCCGATCTCTATCTTGATTAAAGAAGTCAAATGATATTGTTGATGTGGTATAATTTACCCGTGTACTTCTTCAATTATATTTCATTTCTATCTTTTTCCAATGATGAATTGTTTTTAAGGTTGAAATATTGCAGAATCAAATGTGCCATGTGTTCAGCGTTTCTTGGTATCTCATATCAGCCTATCCACCGATCAAGTCCTGAAATTTTAAGTTTGTGGACTGTTAATCAAACCCCAAACAAAAACACTAACCAAATGCATATTGAAACCTATCAACAGACAGAATCTCAGTCTCAATGAAGTTGTAAATTGCCTACTATAAAAGTGAGGGTGTTCTTTGTGAGTTTTTCATGGCATGTGTAAGGCAACAAAACAAAGTTATTCTTTTTGCAAGCATTACATCTCGAGGTGACCCAACAAAACAAGAGCACATACGAGTTCAGTTCCTATTGATTCCTGGTACATTTAACATCCAGTACACTGATTCTTCAATTAGAAATCCCAAGTGTTTATAAACGTAAATCAATTCACTGGATATCAAATCTACACCCAAAAACATACATTGAACACAATGTTTTTATTTGTAAAGATGAAATGTTGATGGCTCATACTACCAGAAGAAATTGCTGACTTGTGATGAAGGTTGAGAATCATCGTCGTCGCGCGAAGGAGAATGTACATGTCTCCCCTCATATGTTGTGATCACCATTCTTGGATCCTCTGCCAATCTCTCCACGCGTTTTTTCACGCGACAGTTGTCCTGTGTGCAACGGTAGTAGCTCCTGCATTTGCATTCACAAAATGGATGAATTTCCATTTCAAGCTTTTTAGGTACTATAAAAGTGTATGTTTGTGTGCGTTTTAGCAAATCAATGCTAAATAGTTCCATATTACTGAAGTTTGTTAAAATTTATGAATAACATAAAATTTTCAGAAGCAAAGAGAAAAACGAGGTAAGGATTCATTATTGTGAGTACTAAATGAAGAGTACAAAAAAAATATTTGGGAAATATATATATATAGGCTTACAGCATAAAAATCTATTTTACCCTTAATACAAAATAAATATAATAAATTTAATATCCCCACTCAAACTCATGATGTGGCTACAAGAAGTATCGAAAGTTTGCCAACCAAAAAACAAAACCGCGAAATAGAATGTGACTTGGTAAATAAGTCAGCAAATTGCATAAAAGATGAAACGAAAGGTAAAGTAATAGCGTCATGCTGAAGATGATGGCAAGTGAGATGAGAATCAATCTCGATGTGCTTAGTTCGTTCATGAAAGAATAAGTTGTGAGCAATTTGAATAGTACTATTGTGATCACAATACATAGAAGTAGGCTGAGGGTGAGGAAGAGAAATACTCATATCCACAAGTAACCAACTTAACCAAACTATCTCGATGACAATGGATGCCATCATACAATACTCAACTTCTGTGGAAGATTTAGAATCAACGGTTTGTTTTTTGCTCTTCCATGAAATAAAAGAATCGTCCAAAAGTATACAAAAACCAATGAAAAACTTGCAATATGTGGGATCATTGGTCCAATCAGCACAATAGTATGCACATAACTCCAAAGACAAGGTTGATGGAAGTAAAAAACTTTGAAAGAGAATGCCCCGAAGATACTGAAGGATACAAAGAACAACAACCCATTGAACCGTAGTAGAAAAAGTTACTAACTGACTGATGATATAAACAACATCAATAATGTCTAGGCGAGTAATATTAAGATATACCTAACTGCAATAATAGTATGATATAAGGTAGGACCTGGCAAACGAGCACTATCAAAAGGTAAATAGTGAACGCTCACCTCTAGAGGAACATCAATTGCCCTAGTATCAGTGAGGTGGACGCGCTTAAGAATGTCAACGACATACTTAGACTGAGAGAAAAAATAACCTTTTAGAAAAATGCTACTTTAATACCCAAAAAATAATGTCAAACCCCTAAGTCCTTTATTTCAAACTGACGAGATAATTCTAACGTCAATATTACAATCCCATCAACACCATCACCAGTTATAATCATGTCATCAAAATATAAAGAAAGTAGAATAGGGCCTATATCGGTACACTTTATACACTTTATAAAGAGAGTGGAATCATGATTACTTGGGGAAAAGTCAAAAGTAATCATAGTAGAGAACTTTAACTAGGCTCGAGGTGTCTGTTTAAGGCCATATAGAGCTTTGTTGACCCGAAAAACCTCTCTAGAATTCTGAGCAACACCAAGAAGGGAAGTCATGTAAATTTTTACTGGAAGATTGCCATTTAAGAAGACATTTTTAACATCCATTTGAGAAATGTACCATTGACGAACAAAATCAATGACAATAAGAGTATTGACAATTGTCATTTGTGCAACCAGAGCAAAGGTCTTTGCATAATCCATATCATACTATTGAGAAAATCCTTTAGCAACCAATTGAGCTTTGTATTTCTCAATTAAGCCATCAGACTTGGTTTTAATTTTGTAGAGCCAATGAGAACCAATTGTACTTTTACTAGGAGGTAAACATATCAAATCCCAAGTATCTGTCTTGTGTAAAGCAAAGAGTTTCTCAACCATAGATGCTGCCAAAGGGGATAAAAAACTGCCTCTTTATTGGACAAAGGCTCAGAGAGGCAATAAATAGAAGCTAAAAATAAAGCAAAAGAATTGAATAACATGATTAAACAAAATTTGGTATGGGAGTAGAATTACAAATGCATTGAGGATAGTGAGGAGAAGAATCCATAATCTCAAAATGTGATTGGTCGGCCATTGGAGGGAAGAAACATTAGAAGCATCAATAGCTGCAGAACTAACAGTACGAACCCTACGAGAATAATGTAGAGGAAGAGGTGCAATGGGAACATGACGTCAAAAAAAGGAGGTGGATCAATATCTATAATGCATGAGTATTGAGAAGATAGACTATTTGTATCATTAGAGAAATGATCAATGGAAATGAGATCAGATTTAGTTTAGTTGTGTGTACTAGCAAAAATATAGAAGAAAGATATATGCTCAAGAAACACAACATGACCGGGCACGTACGGTTTTTGTGAAATTGGATCAACGATATCCCTTTTGTCCTTTATTATAACGAAAAACACAAATAGAAGAATGAGAGGATAACGTACTACACTATACAATCGGTCGAAGAACATAACAAGTATACCCAAATACTCTTAAGGAAGAATAATTTGGAGCATGATCATACAACTTTTCAAATGTAGGTAGACTTAAAGAGTGAGAAGATGAGATCTCATTAATTAAGTTCACAACAGAAAGGACTGCTTTTCCCCAAAATATACTAGGAACAAAGGCAAACAGTAAGAGAAAATGAGTAGTTTCAACAATGTGCCTATATTTTCTTTCAACAACACCATTTTGTTTGGGAATGTCAATACATAAGGTTTGGTGAACCGTTCCATCTAAAACAAACAATTCAAAGAAAGGATTATAAGTGTACTCCCCACCCAGATCACATTTAAAGCACTTGATATAACATAATATTAGGTATTAACAAGAGCTCGAAACGTTTGAAAGATACCAAAGAATTCAAAATGACGTTTCATAAGATAAGCTTAATAATAACAAATGTAATCATTAATTAAAGAAACATAATAGCCAGACCCCTTCTTTTTGTAGCAATCGGGGAAGGTCCCTATACATCAAAGTAAACAATATCAAATGGTATAAGAGCTCGAAAAGCTTGAAAAATACCAAAGAATTCAAAAAGATGTTTCAGAAGATAAACCCAATAATAACGAGTGTAGTCATCAATAAAAGAAACATAATATCTAGACCCCTCTCTTTTGTAGCAACCGAGGAAAGTCCCCATACACCAGAGTGAACAATATCAAATAGTGCAAAAAAGAATAAATATTTCGATTCAAAGATAAAATATAAATTATCCCAATGTACAACCACTACAATAAGAAAGGTTACAAGTTGACAAATTTCCTAATGCACCTTTAGACATTAAGTATTTTAAACGAGATGCTGAAATATGACCAAGACGAGAATACCATAAATAAAAACTTAAAGAAGAGGAAGTTAAATGAAAAGGGGACAAGTCAACACTAGATGCTGCAACACCCAATACTCTTAGCTCGTTTAAAATATATAATACCCCCCCTGCCTACGGCCTGTTCCAATTAGCTTCTGGGATTGTGGATCCAGAAGTTAAAGGAAAAAAGACTGAGTAACCATAAACACATAATTGACCAATGAAAATAAGATTCAATGCAAGATTAGAAATATGATAAACACTCGAAAGAGATATTTGAGGTGTGACAACATAACTAATACTTGTTAACGACATTGGAGTACTATTACCAGTCATAACAAATACAGATGATGTAGGATTTTAAGAAGCAAACAAAGAAAATTCAGGTGACATATGATGAGAGGGACTAGAATCTAAGACCCATATTGTGGAAGACATACTTGAAGAACTAGGGGGGGTAACAAACCTATTGAAGAAGCGGAGGACATTACATGCGGCTGTGTGGCAAGAAGCTTTTGAAACTTCTCATTAGAGGAGACCATTGTGGGATTAAAAGATGTTGAGTCTCCAAGGTAAAATGAATTAGAAGAGGGGACAGTTGTTGCAGTGCTAGGCTATGGAGACTTGTACGATAACTTTTAAGATTGATGATCAGATTTTCACAGGGGCAACAATTGTTGTTATTACTACATTTTACGCAAATTAGTGTATTGAGCCCTCCAATGACCCTTCTGGTTACTGAAACTGCTTTCATAAAAAAAGTAGGTCTCAAATAAGACTTATTTTGATGATGGAAGGTGGTTTAGAAGGAACGGTAAGAACAAATGGACTAGGTGCTTGGAAAATTCTTTTTTCTGATTGAGACTTGAAGCATACCTCCTCTTACAGACCATTGACTTAATAGACAGAAGTGGATTGTAATGCAAAATTGTCCCACAAAATCCCTCAAAATCGTTATGTAATACTGTAAAAAAAAATTCATCACATAACTCCAATATGACAAAAAAAAAAAAATTCCCTTTCAATCTAATACTAATAGACTGAAACAAACCATCCCTTTTAGAAAAGCGATTATGAATACCAATGGAAAAAAAATCACAAATCGAATACGAAGGGAAAAAAAAAATCAAATACCAGAAGACAATACAACGATTCACTGCAAAAAACCCAAATCAGAGTAGTATAGAAACAAGAACTATATAGACGCTAAAAATCATGGTTGTATGTGAGCCAAAACTGTATGAACGTGAAAAATTTTGCAATGCCCCGAACCCTCGACAATGGGCGTGCAATGCCCCAGTCAACTCGCTGCAGAGTTGGATCCTCGGTCGTTATGATGAGATCAAACTTCCTTCAATGAAATTAGACTCTTGATACCATGTTAAGATTTATGAATAACATAGAACCCAAGGAGAAAAATAATAAAAAAAGACTAGAGCTTATTACTGTGAATAATGAGTGGAAAATACAAGAAAATATCTAGGAAATATAACTTATATAAGGTTATGGTAAAGCTAGAGAACAAAGAAAAAACTTTACACGCTTAATACAAAATAAATATAATAACTCATAATAGAGTTATCCCTTAGAATTTGAGTCATTTTCTAATTGTCAATTATATAATAAATCAATTTAGTTTTTCTCAATATGAAGTGATTTTTTTAATAGTTGTGTTTTTTCCCGTTGTTTGTTTCCCCATCTCGTAAGTGCATTACGGTGGCTGATGAAAAATTTATCGATTTTAGAGAACTAGATGAAATCTTGAAAAATAAATAAATTAAGATGAACCTTTTAAAAAAGCAAAAAATGATCATTTAAAAGTTAACATACCAAAAGTATACTAAAAGTTGATGGTGTTTATGTCTAAAAATATCATCATACTAAATCTAACATACCAAAGAAAGAAGGAATTATGACTTATATAAGTATTTTTCTCCAAAATTACTTGCTCAAACTGCAAATTTAAAAAAAAAAAAAAAAAAAAGGGAATTTGTTGGGAAAAAGAAAACAATTTTTACAAGAAAGGGAGTTATTTTTGAACTAATAAATGAAAATAAAATCCTAAGAAAAGAGAAAAGGAAACTGGCAAAATGGTGGATTCATAATGGTAAAAATGACTTTGTGGGCTCTTTTGAGCATATAGTGTCTGTTGTGGAAAAGGAGTTCATGGAAAAGGAGAAAAACTACTACAAGTAATCATCAAACAATGAAAGTTTCATTTACCTTTTCAACCAAAAGCCAAATCTCACATAAAAAGGAATCAATATGCATCACAATTCTCAATTATGTGTTCCCATTATTTTAGGATTCCAACTTTTTTTTTTCTTTTTTCTTTTTCCTTTTTTAAATTAAAATCTATAAACGAAGATAACATAACATAGTCTTATTAATATTTACCAACTTATTTTTTAATCCCTATCAATATTTTAGTTAACATTAACTATCATATCAAATACAAATTGAGTGATTTTCAATGAGATCCCCTTCCCTGATCGTGGTCAAGTCAAATTACAAAATTGTCCTCCCATCCTATTGTATAGTTATAATTCAACTAGTAAATATTTCACTAGTTAAACGTCCAATTTAGCCCGAGTGAACAAAACAAACACTAACACACTCTCTCTCCTTCCTCATTTTGATTTATATTTTATTTTTTCTATTCAGTGTTTTTATTTCTAAATTATCAGTTTCCTTTATTTTTTTTTAACTTTTTCATCACCAATTTGGATTCGAAGATCAAAAATAAATATTAAAACATAAATATCGAAAAAAAACAAAAATAGAAAATAAAGAAAAACATAAAAAATAAAAAAGAGTGAAATTAAATGGAAAATAAATTAAATTATAAAAAGAAAATAAACACAAAAAATATTAAATCAAAATAAAATAAAATAAAAGCTAAAAAGAAAATCAAAATAAAAAAAAACTAGAAAATAAAAGTAAAAAAGAGAGAAATATCAAAAGATAGAAATTTAAATAAAAAATAAAAAATAATGGTGGTAGATTCTTGAAACTTCAAAAAAAAAGGGCGAAAGAATTAAATTACACTAGAATAAAGAATGAAAGAATTAATTTAAAAAAAAAATTAAAAAGGGAAAGATAAAATTGAAAACTAAAGATTGAAAAAAAAAAAAATTAAAAAGAAGAAAATCCAAAACAAAACAAAGTAAACAGAAAATAAAAAAAAAAAAATTGAAATAAAAACCAATAAAGGAAAAAAAAAAATAGAAAAACAATTACAGAAAATTGAAAATGACATGTTGAAAACGGAAAACAAGAGGAAATGGAAATCGGAAGTCAATTTTTTTTTTGAAAATTGATAGATTGTAGCAAAAATAAGGATAAATTTCAACGATATTCTTTTATTTAGAAAATTTAGAGGTACACTCATTATTTTGAAAATATTATGGACACCCATGTAGGTAATTTTGACAATAAAATTACTAACTTTAACTTTGTCATTAGAAAATAATTTACTATGTTCAATCATCTAATAACAAGATTATTTTCATATCATCCTAATACCTAAGTCTTAAATTTTTTTATTACTCAATTATATATTTTTATTTTTTTAATTGTTTCACACCCCGGAAAACTTCAATTTTTTTTTTAATTAAAAAAATGGAATTAAGTTGGCGCATTTTTCAAATTTACTAATTTTTTACATTATACTCCACAACTTCTTAATTTCATTTTACATGTCATTTTTTTAATTTTAAAATTTTGGTTTTATTGCAAAATAATATTGCGTAAGTATTGTTAATATATATTTTTCATTTATTTTCTTCGTTTTTCTCAAGTTCCTTTTCTTAAAATTTGTAGATCAAATTACAAGTGTTTAGTTCAAGTGCAGAAAAAATAAATTACTATAAGCAAGCAAGGGCGCACACACATATATGCTCATTTTTACATGATTTTTGTAGTAATGATATGGATATTTTGCTTTATTTTAATTTCTATAGTTTAAAAAGGTCATAAACATTAAAAGGGTAAATTGGTCAAATAAAATATCCAAAAGGCCTGAGCTCTAACTTATTTTTGGGATGGGTTTCCAAAATGACAAGGGTCGGTGATATTTTTTCAAAATAAGAGGGGTGTCAATCCTTATAGTTTTCAAAATGACATGGGTGTCACTAAAATTTACCGGAATCTATTTGAAGCCAGAAAGATTATTTTTAAAACCAAAAACTATGAATAAAATAATTTAAGGATGTCAGAGGGGGCAAATGTAATTTTAAAGTATATTGACTAAATTAGGAGCAAATCCGTCAAATAAATAATGATGTCAGCACATTTAACTGAAAAGCACTCCAATTTGGGTCCCGTATAACTTTTGATCAATAATAAGGGATTACTTTAGTTTATTTTTTCATTTTTTTTGCAACACAAAATTATTTCAGATTCTAAATTGGTTAATTAAAAAGTTCTCCGATTTTTCATTGAATGTATAAATATTTTTTTAACCAACTAGAAAGATTTTCTCTCACAAAAAACTACATTATTATTTTATATATGGTAATATGTGTCCGGGCCATATTAGGCGCACCTCAACTAATTACTTCCCTAAGCGATCTTAGGTGTACTCTCTCACATTAGTGTCGTGCATTCATAATTAAATTGAAGATTTAATTCTTAGAGTCTTCATCAAGAGAATCGAACCCTCTTGAAGAAAAAGGGACATCTTCTCTTTCAAAAACCGGAGTAACAAAAAGTTTATTTTCAGATTGGAAGCTAAACAACACTAACTAATTAAGTTTCTTCAAGATGGACACAAATGCGAGTGAAAACAGTTTCTCTCTTTTTATAGCAACTGAATCATGAGTTGTCTGGGTGGGCGTTTTATAGTGTTGTTGTTCCGAAAAATCCTGGAACATAAACAGAACTACAAGAAAGAAAAATCTATTTAAGTTCAGTTTGCCAAATTTTAGAAACAAGTTTCTGGGAACAAGATAAACACAATAGCAAACACCAACTTGTCTTTCTGTTGTGATCATGTCCCCAAGGATTATATTTGCACTCATGTTTAACCTTTTGCCATTAATTACTGGTTAATCATCTCATCAATTACTAGCTAGGTATATTCATGCAATTATTATCAAGCGTTTTCTCGAATCATTAATCAATTACGTACTACTATTCCGGAGATCAATAATTACCAATTGCCCCCCCATTCCCCCACCCAAGAAAAAGAGAAAAAAAATGAGAGAGAGAGAGGATCATATTTTTTTTTTCTTCAGTTTTCCAAGGTATCGCCGCATCACGGTCAGCGGATACTAATCTGTTGAGTTACTGTCAGGCACCAGAAACGGGGACAAAAGAGGATCCTAATTAATGGGCTCATAATATGTGTAAAAATTACCTTGGATGGTGGGTGTTCTTGACGACTTTCTGGCCATATTTCCTCCACTTGTAACCATCGTCCAAGACATCTATATCGCTCATGGTTTTGAAGCAAAACCTTGGCTCCCTAACCTTTCTCCTGATTGACTTCATCTTCTTCATCTTCATTGGCAAAATCCCAAGCTGATGATCATCATTTGATCTCTTATTGTTGCTCATCATGCACTCATTCCATCCCCTAAAACCACCATTATTTCACAAATTATTTTCATTAAACTTGCACAAATGCATGCATGAGATATTGCTGATTCATGTTATGACGGTTTTTAGATCTTAAACTGCAATTCAAATATTCAAAATTATTATATTCTTTTTACTGTTCGATGACTTTTTATTTTTAATTTCTAAAAAAAAAAAACACTAGCTTAAACGTATGATGATTATCCGGGTTTGGACATTCTAAACTGGAATTTAAATATTCTTTCTTTCTACCGTTTGGAAATTCAAAATTAATTGATTCTTATGCTTATGAGATCTCTAAACGATGTGTCACATGGGTACTTAACAATTTTTCTTTTTCTTTTTTTGAAAAAAACTTGGCTTTTGTAGGTGTATGATGATTATGAATGTTAAAAAAAAGTAAAGTAGGACATTATTACCATAGATCTGCAGTTGATCTTTGCAAGGAAAGCAGGTGAGATCCACCAAAATATTGACATGTGGTACTGATTTCTTCTTTGAGCTTTGGATCAGCTTCAGAGTCATGAGTGACGGCACCTTGGGGTGCACCGAGTGAAGAAGACCCGAATGGGATATTAGACGCCATGTTTGGAGGAAAAGAAAACAGCAACCCCATCTGTGATGACATTTCTTGATCCTCAAACAAACCCACCTGGTTCATCATCTCTCTCTCTCTCTATGAAACTCCCATGAGAGTACTGACAAAATATAGTAGTATTAGGGTTCTTCCTCAGATTTCTGGGGAAGGAGATGGAGAAAGATATGTTGAACTTGGTTTATATGAAAGGAACAATATACCTATAAGAAAGATAGTTCAAAGAAACCCCCCACTTTCCTCTTTTTCTGTGTGTGTGTGTGTGTGAGAGAGAGAGAGTATGGTTTCAATGTCTCAGCTTTCCTTAAAATAATATTCTTTGAATAAAACAACAACAACCCAACAAAGAGAATTATAAGAAGATCGAAGGGTTTCAAATAAATTCCTAAAAAGAAATTGTGATATATGTGGATCCACGTGGAATTCTCAATTTTTCTCTTTTGAAATGAAGTCAATGGTTAAGGCATTGTAGGTCATATACAATTCCACAAGTTTGATATTTTATCTAAAAAACATGGAAAGTTTGTTATATATTCATAGGGTCAACCTGTACACAGAAAAACTTGAAAAAAATGTAAATAGTAGTAGCTGCATTTGTTTTCCACTTGGTTGCTTTGTGAGATCATTCGCTTGTCATCTTTTGGATCCAATGATAAAAGAGAAGACGGATGAGTGCAAAATAATGAAATATTTCATCTGGTTAATTTAACCTCTCAATCATACTATTAATTGTTCCAAATTTAATTATCATCTTCTTTTTAATAACTAAATTATATATATATATTTTAAATAACATAATTAAATTTTAAAAGTTAATTATTTTATAAAAATGATAATAAAATAAAATAAAAAATAGTTATATATTATTTAAAAATTTGTGCTAACACAAATATAATAATAAATTTGAAAAAGAGGGTGATGGAGTACAAGCTAGTATTTTACTTTATTTTCATATTACTAGAAAATATACTTTTTGCCAAGATTTTTTTTACGATGAAAAGTTATTCATCACCAAATATCAACCATGGGTCGACTTAAAAGTCTAATTAAATTAATCTATTTTGGCAACGGAATCTCAAATCGTTGTCCTAAAGTAGTTTCGGGCATCGACTAATGTCCGGCATTAATGTCTAATGATTTCTTTTTGTTTAATGTTTTGATGACTAGTGGACGATGAAATTATGTACTATGAACAAGAAAAGCATTGGTTTACAAATTCACAAAGAAAATGGACAGTTCCCATATTGTTTTTTCATCTCAATTGTTGCGTTGCGTGATAATTTGTGTTTAGTTATATGAATCAATTCCATTTTTTTTTTCTTCTCAATTAATTGTGAAATGGACGCATAAACTTATTTTTCATAGATGCATGATTTTCTACTAGTATGTATCTTTTCATAATCATGTTGGAAGAAATTGTGGGTCAAAAATGGACTAAAATATTGTCATCAATCAATTTCATAATTCAAGGGGTAAATTGGTAAAATCCGTAATTTTATTTGTCTTTCATAGCAAGTAAATGAAAATTAACATCTTTTTGCATTTTTTTTTCATCAATCTAATCTCACCTTATCATTCTACCATTAAAAACAATCAAATTGTTTCGCAAAGCATTTTGGTATCAAATTAAGTTACAAACATTACGCACAGCAATTGTATATTCTTAGTTCAACCAAATCCCATGTAGATATAATAAACTTATTTGTTGTAAGTGCATAAATACACATATTAATTCATTAAAGAGTTCATGCTAAGAAATATAGTCTATTAATTCAAATAAACCCTTAATTTTGTCATATTGTTCAAATATTAATTTTTGTTTTTCACTATAACTCCTTTCCACATGTTTATATCACAGTAGGAAGCCACGGATATGCATGTTGTGTCTGACATGAGTACGGCACGGGAACATGATAAATTCTTAAAAAATAAAGATATGAGTGCGCCTAGGATATGTCAATATATCATTTTGTTATTATTATTATTATTATTATTATTATTATTATTATTATTATGTAAACAATTTATGATTACTTATATTATTAATAACACCAATAAATTTACTAATAAATTATTATATAAAAATAATAAATACATAAATGATTAAAAAAAACACTAACACTACGTATTTCTTTAAATTATCAACCAGACCTTGTCAATAACTTAATTAACTTTAAGAATATTATTTATCATTCGATCAAGTTTAGCAATTAAATTATTTAAGTAAACAATCAAATTTCATACAAAATAAGAAAATAAACAATACTTAAAGCTATCTTTTACCCAAGTCGAACATTGATATGCCTCTGACACGTCAGGATACGTCTCCAATATGTCGGGATATGCCTTTTACACATCCAAATATTTCATTTCTACAGGACACATGTAGAATACTTATCCATGGATAGGGATGCAACAAAAAATCGAACCGATGAGTAATTGCGAGAAACCGAACCAAATGGTTTGATTTTAAAACCGACTAAATGATTTGGTTGCGATTTTAGTTTTGAAATTTGTAACCGAAACAGTTTTGGTTTTAGTTTTGTGCTAGAAACCACGAAACCGAATTGCGAAACCGATATTTTAGATATATTTTTATTTTATATATACTTATATATATATATATATATATATATATATTTACACATATACAGTTTAACCCTAATATACATGTATGTATGTTCTTTTTATTTATTTACACTTTTAGCCCTCTCATATATATGGTGTAAAGGGATTTAGGTTTTTATTATTTTCATTTCTGATTTCACAGCCATTCGGCCTGTTCCTCTATTCTTTTTTATTTTAGAAACTTTAATTATGGTTATTTTGTGATTTGGTTTTGTTTTTTAGAATTTATATTTTATATTTTAGTTATGTTTTTGTTTATATATAAAAAATAACGGTCCGCGATTTTACGGTTTTGGTTTTATTTATGGTTTTTATAAAATTGAAAAATTTTAAATAGTTTTGCGGTTTTGGTTTTAGTTTTGTATAAATTTAAATGGTTTGGTTTTAAAACCGTTTTAAAAAAATCGACGGTTTTGGTTGCGGTTTTAGTTTGGTATATTTCTAATGGTTTTGATTGCGGTTTTATATGAAACCGCTCCGAAACCGAACCAGTGATATCCCTATCCTTGGAGTGTCGTGTCTGACACATTTGTCTGTGTGTTCAACACGGATTCGGGTAACCTATGAGAAATACCCATGCTTGCTATATATCACATAAAGTGCTAAATTCATTAAATGATAATAAAAAATAAATAAAATTTTAATTAATATTTCCTATTTTTATCTAAATACATGATTACGCTGTTAAGATTTACTATATAGTAGTTGCATGTGATATTAATGTATTACAGTAAGATGATTCACTTGTATATTTAATTTTCTAGGGTTTGTTTTGCAGAATTTTCTAGGGTTTCTTTTAGAGACCACTGAAAAGATAAAAATAAAAAATATGAACGGTAATGATGATATATCTTGGGTGCAAATCTCTTCATCTGCATCAACTGTGGAGATGTATCATTATGATTAATGAAACCGGGCCTATTTGACTTTTTGGCAGAAAAGCGAAAAAAAAGCTCCTCACCTTTCTACTCTTATCTTTTTCTTATTTAAGGTTTAATTGCTTTTAAATTATAAATAATTTTTTTTCCCAAGAGTCCAAGACTATTCTATAAATTTAATTAAATTAGTTTATTTTTTAATTATATAATTTTTTTTCAAATAATTTTTTTTTAGTCATTTTCAATATTATAGTTGATTTTAACTTTAGAAATAATACTGAATACAAATTCAATAATGAGGTGATAGTGATAATAAATGAATTCAATCCGATCAATCTTACTAAAAATATAGGACAATTTATTGAGCAATCCCAAATTCACACTAATTTTATAATTGTATCCTAAGATTTTCTAAACTTAATTTCCAATTTTATTTTGTGTGGTGTATTGGTTGATTATAGTAAAAAATATATGTTATTGTTATGAGGTGAACTATCGACACACCAATGTTAGACCACCATCATTGCCGCCATCTGCCGTCACCGTCTACCACCACCTTATTTATAACTAAAATTATTAAACAAATTTTCAGTCACAATCATTTAGTTTTTTCTTACTTATAATCAATTATAATACTACAAATTAAGTTTAAAAAACGTGGAACATATATTAGAACTATAGTGCAAAATAATTTTTTCAAAAAATTATTAAAAAGCTAAATTATATATATATATAAACGAGGTTAAGAAATAGTAAGTTATTTGGAGGATAACACAATATATTCCAATTAATTTTCTATTATAGAAAACTATATACTTTTTTATTTTAAAAAAATAAATATATATATAAATTATTTTCAAATTGTAAGTTTTGGCGGCTTTCAGTTATTATTATTATAATTATTGTTATTATTTGGCATATGTATTCTATCTCCCTTACTAGGAAGTTTGAAAAAATAAATAATAAAAATAAAACATATGTATGTATATGTATAGTATTCATATCGTTTAGAATAATTTATTGACATTGTTATTCTCAAAAATTGAAAAATTAAAAATCAAAGAAAGAAACCAAAAAACTAATCCGACCGGAGCTTAATTTTCAACTCTTTCATTTACTTGCCTGCCTCCTAACCCCACGTCTACCCACCATTTCTCAAGTTCCAAACAACACCATTATATAGTTATGATATCTTCAATTACAAACATTAATCTATGTTAGCTTTATATAGCAAAAGAAAAAAATTTCCTTTATGTTTTTTTCTCTTTGTGGGCCACAAATTAATTTTTGTGATCATGTTGATTGCTTGATACTAGCCATTGATGAAGCAATTTTCATTCAAGAATGATTATTTTTTTTTGCTTTTGTCTTATTAATTACAATAGATGGGACAATCAAATTCATGTGATTGGTTTGCCATTTTCGCCAAAGTTATATGTAAAAAAATAAAGCCTATTGTCACATGCCTTGTTAGCTTAAGTGGTCTCCCAGTTAGGTTAGGTTAATTAGCTCTTCCCCCTTTTTAGGTTAACAAAGAAAATAGCATTGACAATTTTAGGAGATTCCAACTTAAAAACTATTAAATTTAATGTTTTGATGGATAATTGAACGTTAATATTTTATGAAATTAATGAATTTATTGAGTGATTTCAGATTAAAACTTTCATATTTTCAAATGAAAAAAAGAATAAAAAAATAATCGTTGAAGATTTACACGACAAAGAATTTATGAAGTGATCATTGAAGATTTACAAAACAAAGAAATTTATGAAGTAATTCAAGATGGGTGCAAAGTGAAGATATTGAATATTTTTAGAGTATTGAAGATATTTTTGTTAAAACAACTCTTTGCTTTCATACTCTTAATGCAACCCGAATTAAGATCGCACACAACACTTTAAAATGAGTATTCTAGTGTGTGTCATAGTTAGAAGTAGTAAATTTAAGATCTTAAATGATTTTTATAAAGTGTTAAAATCATAAAAATATTTTTGATAAAAGTGTTGAAGTGAGAAAATATTTTTAAAACATAAAATGATGAGTTTCTGATCAATTCTGTCAACCGACGAAACGGGTGAGTCCACTAATAAAAACAGTAACTTAAAGGAGTTAAAATGGGAGTCCACTGACCAATTAGGTCAATTGACAAAATAAGTCGGTCTACTAATGAAAACAGTGGCTTGAAGGGAGTTTAAAGAGAACTCATTGACTAATTTGATCAACTGACCAAGTCGTAGGTCAACCGACAGGAAGCATCGGTTGACTTCCATTATGGTTGGTCGAATAACCCAGGTGGTTGATCAACTGATAGATAGGTCGGCCAATCAACACTGACCAATTCAATCTACTTGAATGTTTCGGTTTTTGTGATATTTGACCCAAATCCTAGGATTTTGAATGTTGGAAAATGAGATATTTTGGGGATTTAAATATTTTACTATTATATATTATATATTACTAATATTCTATCTATTTGGTCCATATATTAAATTATTCTTTGAATTGAATTAGTAAAATATTTTCTATTTTTAAGTATTTTGAATTGAAAAAGTTTTGGGGGACCAACCAAATCAAACTTTTCTATGAGTATTTTTAAACCAAACATGTCTATTTTGATAGTATATGATATATGGGATTTTAGAGTATCATTTTAGGTCTTATCTTTTGAAAACTAACCGTTATAGGTTGAGTTAAAGTCTATTTATATGGACCTACGAATTTCAAATGTATAAATCAAGAACATTCAACTTTTGCTATTATAAGAGAGTACTTTACATTGAGAAATTTATAAGAGAGTGTTATTGAAAGAGTTCTTGATTGAAGCATGGAAAATTTTTGGTTACCGGTCTATGTTCTTCATTGAGTTATCATAATCGTTTTCAAGAAATTCCGGTGAGATCTTTCCAAGTTAATTAAAGTGCTTTCTTAGATTGTTTGTTTAATTGCTTGAATTAAGTGTTTTAGAATCGTTTTCAAATCTAATGTCGTGAAAATATTTTAAAACAATTTGAATTTGTGAAATCCGATTATTTACCATTGTGCTTTAAATTAATTAAATCAGATATGTGCCTTACATGGATTCTGTCACATAGTTTTTAGGACATTAATTGAGTATAATTGTTTTGATGTGGTAGAAGCTCTTGTGGGAAGAAACTTGTGAAATTTTTGTATTTACGATTTTGAGTGGATTAGATATATTTAGGACGGTGTCTAATCAGGGTAGTTAGGGTCTAATCTTTAACCTGATAAAAAGATTAGAGTTTGATAGTTAGCCTGTGAAAAAGATTAAGTTAATCTTTAGCCTTTTGAAAGTTTAGGTTTTGATTCTTCCTGTAATAGAATTCTAGTGAGATAAGATTCTTTCTAAACTTGTGAAAAGGATAAGTGTAATAGTGTAATACTGTGAGAGTGTAAAGGTTGATTCTGAGTCTACGAAAAGAATAAAAAATTGATTCTTACCTAGGAAAAGAATCAAAGGGTTAGTGGATTGCGAAATCCCTGTGGAGCTTGAAAGACTATACGTAGGTAAGAGTAATTTGCTAACCCAAGATAAATGGTTGTGTGATTTTTTGCAATATTTCTGTTGTTTAGGTGTACACTTAGTTAAACACTTTTTTGCTGCTCAACAAGATAATAATCAATTAGGAAAAATAATATCTTGTATTTGAATTAATTGTTTAAATTTTTGTAACTACCCAATTCACCCCTTTTTGGTTAGATCTTTGAGCCAACAAAAGCATATGGTGTTAAGTAGATAATATGGCTATGTAAATAATTTTACCGATTGAATGGTTTGATCTCTTATGTTTTGAATTCTGCTTGAGACTTCTGAATTTTGTCAATGATAAGTCTAGTATACTACTGGTAACCATTGGTTGAGTCCTTCAGGGCTTCTTGTTGACCAAGATCAAAATATTTGACCAACCTATAGAAAGTCATCTCGACAGAAGCTGTAATCGGGACATTCCTTGCACTCTTTAAGTAATTGTTGAATACTTCAGCGTAGTTAGTCATCATCACGCCCCAAAGCTTACCTTTGTCGTGTGCCTTTGTCCATATTTGAAATGCTTCTTACATCAACTACCTTTTCCCGATGATTTATTTTTTAATCTCTTTCATAACTAAATCGTATTTTCTAATTTGAGATGCGATACTTGCCTTCCAAAAAAAATCTTTTATCTATTGATTTTTGAATTTAGTGTTTAAATTATAGCAAAGGTGGCGTAGACAGTATTGTGATATCAAACGGACTCGTTTGATTGATGAATCCATAAATTGTACACCACACTTAGAATAGCAAGGTGTCTATCGGATATCAATGTGATCTTCGGATGATCTTTAACAATATGACGCTTAACCAACGAAATGAACCACCCCTAAGAATCTAAGTTCTCTTGAGCTATGACTTCCCAATAATCAATTTTAAATTAAACCTTCAATTTATTATAAGTATAAGGGCGTTAAAATATAGTTTTTTAAAGTGGAGGGAATAAGATTAAACAAGAAAAACTACGGGGTTAAAAAACAATTGTTCTATTTCAAATTAATTCACGACATTCAAATTTCAAATTAAAATTTTAATTTAATCAAATTCTCTAAAATATAAATATATTTTCAAATAATTACCTAGTTGATAGTCCAATACACAAGAATAACTCTACTTTTCCCTAAACCCTATAACCTAAATTGAATTTTTTACCCCATAAGTTTTGACTCAACTTAATTTGAATCATAAATTTGTAATTACATTATATTACACTAAGAAACTTCTAAATTGTTTCTAGAGATTATTACATTATATTACACACACATAATTGCAACATCAAGACTACAAAAATAATTCATTAACTACACAAATTTACAAAATTTACAAAAACTACATCTCCAGAAAATAAAAATTTAATTACAAATAATCACCTAAACATATTTTAAAATAATTACCAAAACATACTAATCAAACCTACAAATAATTAACTACATAATTATCTAAAATTTACACTAAAACTAACTTAGAAACTAATTATGACCAATTAAGAACATATTTATAAATAATTAACACAACATATAAACTAAATAATCACAACTAATTAACACAATATATATAACTAAATCTCATCGGAAATTTTGGTTATAACAACAACGTCGTTCCCTCAATTTTTCAGATTTCTAATTTTTTAAAAATTATTTTAAAAATAATTTATAAAATTATTTTTTAAAAATCTCTTTCGGATTTACATGCCATCGATTTATCACCAAGATTCCTGCGATCCAACAATTCATAAAACCTAACTAAGAATTATTTTAAGTTAATTACAGAGGTGGATCTAATACAACTTGAAGGGATCAAATATTAAAAATAGCAGAATTACGCAGTGGAATATTATTATTTTTTTCTTCATAATTTAATATCTAACTCCTTAAAGCTAGATGTAACCATATTAACATAAAAAACAATAAATAATAAAATATTAAATCATATTTAATATGACAGTCCTTTTCTAGTGCTTCAACCTCAAAGCTGGTAGTTCTCAAGACATGATTTAAGTAGGCTTTTCCGAGAACGTCTGAACGCGAATAAAACCAATACTGGAGGTTTGACCCTCTCAGAAGTGACACACATTTCTCACCTAATAGTATCCACAAAGATGATCTTCGAAAGAAAAGTGTTCTTGGAATTTCTAATTGATGAGGGTATTTTCGGGAACTAATAAGTCAATACCTGAGACCAGCCACGTGTCTATCCTCGTACTGACATGGACTCATTCTAGGATTCACAGCGCCACGCTAGAACATAAGCCGACCACAACTTTTCCCTGAAATCTCATTTGCACCTAGAGAGGAGTAAGGTACTCTGCAGAGATGTGCTGCCCTGAGCTCTGCGCCGTGTCGTACACGATCAACTTCAGGGACTTAGCCGTTCACCTCGACTGGCTCCCCATTCTAGCTTGTTTCTCTACTCTTCTCTACCATCTCACCACCACAGGCCTGACAGAGGCGCGCGGGCTTCGCCAAATGGGCCCACGAGCCTAAACCAGTGATTATCTCCTAAACGCCTTAGATTATCGGCCAAACACATGGTTTCACCTAATTAACTATATTTAGGCCTGACTAATCATATTTAAAGCCTATATATACCGGGGGCTATACAAGCTTGAGGTATGTTTTATTTTACGAGCGAATACTTTGAGTTCATTTACTTACTTGATGCATTTCTGTACGTCTTCTCTCTGAGCTCTTATTCTCATGCTGGAGGGACTTTGCCGGGATAAATCTCGGCCCGAGCCTTCTGTAGGTACCACTTTCCAAGGAGCAGGACTCTGGACACAGTAGGTCAGTCCTTCCAAGACCCAGTACAACTCACGTGAAGAATTTTCTACCACCGACTCCATCTCAGTAAAAGGACACCTGTCACCCGACTGGACCATACTTGAGGTGTGTACCAATTTTATAAACCAACACTAATGATTAGATCTAATTCCAAGAATCTAGAATAACGCTAATTTGAATATAAGAGGGTAGTAAGATTCAAATTAGTAGATGAAACTAGAAAACGTAATCTCACAGACACAAACCAAAAAGCTATGGCTGAAATTTACAAGGGAAGGGCCGAAATTACAAGGTGAGCAACCATTACTATTCTTCCACCTTATAATGACTGTCTAGAGTTCATAACTCTAACCCTTTTCTTTTTATATTTACACTTTGACCTTCAAACTTTTTAAGTTCAACATTACTATCTGTTCCTTTTGAAGGACTCTTCTAGCATTAATTCTCTATTGTGTGTGACCTATTAGGATCACACCAATAGTTGTATGGTGAAATTAATTAGTTAATTTACTAATAAATTAATCAATAAAAATTGGAATAATTTCAATTTTGCACTTCTAGAAGAAAATATTTTTCTTTATTTGAATCATTTTCTCTGAATGTGAGTCACGTCTACCCACATATCACAGTCACGTCTAGTTGGAAAGAATTTGACAAAGGGACCCTTATTAGGTATGATAAGCTTATTCTACGAGCTCTCTATTAGTGTACCCAAAAGGACCAACAGGATATCGTTAAGTCAAAAACCCTAGTCCAATTATATGTATTTGATTGATAATATAATTTCTTATGATACTGATTGGAATCTCATGTTAATCATCAGACTTCTTTGTCTAGAGTCTTGGGTGAATTATAAGAAATCGAATCACATAGGTCACATCTATTTTTCTAAGAGTGATATATCATTTCTTGCATACTCATATATCTAAACGTATGTCCCACTATATCTAATTAATAGTAAACTCATGGCTGGAGAACAATAGTTAGTATTATCAAAGTATAGCAACTTATATGCGTAATATACAACATCTCAAGTCCAAAAGATCACAAAATACAATCACACCTCAGATATTTTACTTTGACTCTGGAAAACCTACCATATAAGATATCATGGAGGATCAAGTTCAGTCTCTTACTACTCTTAGTAAGTCTCTTTGCCGATGTTCCAATATATCATACCTAATTGATTGAGACTCACCATTCTCAAAGAGAAATCAATGGATCAAGCTAGACTAGATTGTTGAAGTCTCTTTTCACAATCCAATACTAGCTTGGAACAATTTAGAATATCAAGTTAACAAATGTCTTTGGTCTCTTCCTTTTTAAATATATTAAATAGTCAGACATTCAACTCAACAATCAAGGCCTACAATAACATTGATATACTTTTATTATTTACTTAAGATTATTATTAGAAACAAGTCTGCCTAAAATTGTCTATATCGCTTATTCCCAGTACTTCAGATTTATTGTGATCTAATAAGGTTGGTAGCGCATAAATACGTCGCTACTTTCACTTGCAAGTGTATGAGGTCAAGTTTTAATAAAGGTGGGGAGAGTAGGGGTATCGTGTCCACATGGATTGGTTATCGTTATTATCGAATACCACAATTATCATAACCTAATTTTATCTAGGCTAAAAAGAATGATTTTAAATTAAAATATACTAAATTAATTTACTACTAATTAATCTATACTAATTATACTAATACGAGATGGTTAGAGAATGAATTATCTAGGGATTAACTTTATTTACTTAAATGCGTTTGATTTCGTTTAGTTTACAATAATGGCGTTCGACCTATCTGACAATCTCAGTTCGTAAACTCCCTCGCCATCTCTCCCGAGTGTATGACGGGGGAATACGCGACTTCGTATCAATGAAGAAGTCCCCCCTCAACATCTTAACGACGTTAGGCCATGTGAGTCTCGTCCCAACGTCATTGATTGTACACTTTCTAACGCCCTCTCAGATCATTAGATTGTCGTGTTGTGTTTACCCTAGTCCGAATCCGGGGTTACCTCTCCCGAGTGTCAAACCCCGTATTCTATAATTATCTAAAAAATCATAATAACATGACAACATGGAAAACACAATCGAAATTATTATAAAACACACAATAACGAAACACAAACTAAAACAAAACTACATTTTCATAAATATATTAATCCCTAGACAAAAACCAGTTTAGCTCATGGCCATAGCCGGTTATACAATGAAAACAAAGCTAAAGATTCTCAACTAACTACTGAAGTTAAGAAATAAAAGAAGAAACGAAAGAAACTTAGCCTAGCCCGAAGATTTGCTGCTAAAAACACAGCATGCAGTGTTGTAGAATTTCAACATTTATAATAGTAAGTGCCATTATAGATCCTGTCAAAGTGTGTGTGTGCTTAAAACTCAAATATATAACTATCCGTTAATCAAATGGGATTATCCACCATATAAGCCTATGATAGAAAAAACCCGAGGGTATAGGGAATCCATAAGCTTGACCCGGGATCTATTCTCCACTCATGTAGGTTCGAAAGTTCAAAAAGATCAATAGGTCTTGGTTTGGTTTAAGACAAATGACCAAGGATAAGTTTGAAATAGAAAATGGGTTAACATCGTTAACTTGACGTTACCCAAGGCACATCGCTTGACACTCGAAACCCCATAGATAAATTTGAAATAACCTTGAACATATATTAAGAATGACGTACTTACTTGTAAAAAAGAAACGGAAAAAAAATACTATATGTTGGCCCAGTGGAATACCCAAGAGGGGAGGTGAATTGAGTAATTAAAAATCTATCAGAATAATACTTCAATAAATCAAATAATTAATTTTAATCCTAAATTAATTATTATCTTTATATCACAGATAAATTAAATAATCAACTAGATGTACACCAAACAGCAAAAATAAACAAAGTAAATATTGCAGCACACTAGAGATTTATACTGGTTCACCAAGCTACTCTTGGCTAATCCAGTCTCCCGAACCCCACGAAGAGTCAACCCACTAATACTCAAGATCCCTTTAAAGGTAGGAACCAAACCCTCACAACGATTCTTTTACAGGCTCAGAATCAACCTTTACAAAATCATTTTCACAGGTTAAGGAAGAAGCTCTACTTTTTACAGGCTAAAGAATAACCTTATTCTTTTTAACAGTAAGGCAAAAAAATCAAAACCTCACCAACACTCCAAATATCCTTTTACCCGTTAAGGATTGAACCGTTACAAAATTCACTCAAAACAATTATATTCAGAAGAATTACTACCTTAATCTCTTTACAACAAGATATTGAAAATCGGCTACACTTTAATTAAATATTCCCAACAGTATTTAATACATCACATTACTCACCAATACAAATTGATAAGCAAATAATCTTACTCGGAGCTTCTACCATTCCAAATAAATTACAACTCAATTAATATCCCAAATCTAGTGATAGAAAAATGTGAGATTGAAAATATGATTTTAAATAAAATATGGGTAGCAAATAATTGAGCACGTAATCAGATTCAAGAAATTATTTATAAAATATTTTCTTCAACAAAGAATCAAAAACAATTTTTAAAGATCAATTTCCAAATATAAACAAGCAATACACAAATAGAAAATAATTGTAAAAATCTCACCCAGAATCCACAAAAAAATAAATAAATAGCATGATGTTACTTCAGATCCGGTAGCAGTAAAAATTAATAGCAATTAATTCAAGATCGTCTCTTAGAATAGCTCACAAATTCAGTATGATAACTCTTAGAACAGCTCACAAATGATCTTAACTCTTTTATCTCTCTTAATGTTAATTGATGATTAGTCTTTATAAATAAAAAACGCAGGTCTTTATATAGGATAATGAAATCAGCCTTTTAACGGCTAGTTTTCACTTATCATGACATTTAAATGCTCTCTTAGATCCCTTATATCATTATGACTTCATTTTGATTCAATTCACTTAATAATGGCTTTTAAATCTTTCAATTAAGTCCCCCAAATATTTCTCAATCTCAATTAATTAGAATACAATCAATTTTATGTACCAAATTGAGAAACATTAAAAATTAATGAACCAAATCAATATAATTTAAATAATAGACGAACCATATCATAAATATAATAATATCCCTAAAATCTTTCTCAAATCCCAACAAAAAACGGTTACTTTTGGATATAATTTCGGAATCAACAGTCCTGAAACAGCGCCCCCAATCGACCGATCAATCGACTGCCCAATTCAGGATGTAGCCAAGTTAACGCTGCTGCGTTTATCGGTCAACCTACCTGTCGACTTGGAGATTCAGAGAGTTCAGTTTACCTTCACCAGTCGATCTACCTGTCAACTTAGAGATACAGAGAGTTTAATTTCTCTTTATTGGTCGACCTGTCTGTCGACTTAGAGATACAGGTTGTTTCTGCTATTTGGTCCGGTCGACTCATCAGTCGACTTGTATATACTGGATCTCTTCTCTGAACTCGTTTTTAACTAATTTGTTTTTACATTTTCGCATCTTTAACCATTTTCTTTTTTAAATTAGTTCAACTAACTTCTTAAATTCCATTTTAGTCAATTAAAAATATTTATTTTCAAATCACATATAGGAGCAAATAATTTCAACTTATCAAAACACACATAACTAATAAAAACTTTTTATGCTATGTGTGTTCCTGATTGGGATATTAAGAGTTGAAATTCACCTGAGTTGTTTTCCCTAATTTCTTCGAACTCTTAATTCTTTATCATCTTTGACATCATCATTTAGCATCCATTTATAATTTATCATTGTATCTTCATCACATGAACTTAATTAACTAAAACACTTAAACAAACCATTAGTTCCATCAAAACATCAACACTTAATTGTTCATCAAAATCTTAGGATCAACACTATATGTACATGTGTTTTTTTTTTTTTCTTTCAAACAACAAACACATCCCCAAACTTATTTGATTTGTACATTTTAAGGGGTGTGTGAAATATGAACGAAGAACGGCAAGTGAGTACTCGAATACCGAACCAATTAATAACTTGCCCAAAACCCAACCGCTCACATCAAGTAGCATAATTAATGCTAACTTGATTCACTCTCTTTGTGCCTTTGGTTTAGCGATATAGGTTTTGAAAAAGTTCAATCGGCTATGGTATTAGTTAAATGTTCAGAATTGAAACAGCTATTAGGCTTCAATAGGGTAATGAGGGATAAAAATTTTACAAGGTAGGCTTTAAAGGTTCAAGCGATAAAAATGAATGCCTAAATCATATCTTCTGAACAACCTCGCCTAGGATTTCGCCTCGAATTTCCCCTAGATCAAGTTCTAGAAACCCTAATGTCATGAATTTAGGTGACAGATAATCATTTTTAAATCAATTAGACGGTTATATAATGAGTTTACGTGCTCATGCAAGTAGGATCTATAATAACTATTACTAAAATATAACACTGAGCACATAGAACATACATACATGAGCTTTACACTCGACCTCAATAAACAACTAGGGGACAGACTCATCATCGGGTAATGGCCCAGATGACGTCAAAACTCAGAACATGCACAATAACTATCCTAAACAGACATGCACCTGTAAAACAAAACATAAACTACAACTAAACATATAATATTATACTAACACATAACACCCGACTTCAACAAGAAATGCCCATAATAACCTAGTTAGCGATCCCAATGACATGGTAAAACATTATAATGAAGACTAGGGTTTATAACACATACCTGGGAGGCAAGAGAATCTTGCCTCCGAATCAAATCGACTGTGACGAATCTAACTTATTTTTCCCTTGGGTTGCCTCCCAAGAAGCGCCTGGTTTATTATCCTTGGCTCGACATGTCGAAGTGCTCGTCAAAAAGCGGCTTCTGCCCGTAGTACGTGTCAAATAAAACTACAAATGGGTTTTGATTTAAAATGCCCTCAATCTTGGCGAGATGTTGCTTTGGATGGCTCGAGCTTTCAATGACATGCCTCACCGGCTCATGTACTTGGGGGTATGAAAGATCGTTGCTAATGGCGGTGAGGAACACGTGAACCACATCGGATTCTCGTAGATGTGATCGTCTTGGATCGACTGCGGCGTCATGAGCTGGAATTTAAACGGTGAAAATTTACAACGATTAATATGTGAATTTTTATTGATCTCCGGTTCCTCATGGTGACTTTTGATGAATGTGGCTTGTGTATCTCTCGGTGCCACCACATCTGACTCAGCCTTAACGAAGCAAAGAAGATGACCGATTTGCGTCTGCAAAGACGTTACGGTCTCATCGATGTCAGCGCAGATCGTCTCGATATGATCAAGACAATCCTCATGCTTGTTGATTCGGTCATGCATCTCCCTCAATAATCTCTGAGTCTCCCCTATAACGGTAGTGAACACGTCATCTAAGGTAGGGGAAGACTCCTCATCTTGATTCGGAATGTCAATCCATGGCGCCGTGGTGTTGGGAAAATCCCCCAAGTTTTGGTGACTTGGTGAATAATTCCAACTCTGAAAATCAAAGGCCGCCATTTCCTCTAACGACCAAAAGGTATCTTTCGCGATTAGGTCGTAGAAAGAGGGGGTACCATTTCCTCCTTCCACCCATATTCTTGTTGCGGCTTGTAACCCGTCGAGAAAATTGAAGAGCTGACATTTCCTCGAGAAATCATGGTTCAAAAATCGAAAAAAACAATTCCTTATATTGATCCCAAGCATTATAAATTGGCTCAGAATCCAATTGAAAGAATTGCATCAATACTCGTTGATCTAAAATCGTCGAGTACCCTGCAAGAAAACAAAAAGAAAAACTACAAAGAAAAAAATTATAAACAAAAGAAATGCCTAAAGTAAAATTGGGACATTTACTCACAATATCAATAATAATCTAAAAACACAATCCCCGGCAACGGTGCCAAAAACTTGGTAGCGATTGCCGGAAACTGAATACGACAAACACAATCCCTGGCAACGGCGCCAAAAACTTGGTAGCGCGTAAATACGTTGCTACTTTCACTCGCAAGTGTATAAGGTCAAGTTTTAGTTAAGGTGGGGAGAATAGGAGTATCGTGTCCACAGGGATTGATTGTCGTTATTATTGAATACCGTAATTATCATAACTTAATTTTATCTAGGCTAAAAAGAATGATTTTAAATTAAAATATACTAAATTAATTTACTACTAATTAATCTATACTAATTATACTAATACGAGATGATTAGGAGATGGATTATCTAGGGATTAACTTTATTTACTTAAATGCGTTTGATTTCGTTTAGTTTACAATAATGGTGTTCGACCTATACGACAATCTTAGTTCGTAAACTCCCTTGCCACATCTCCCAAGTGTAAGATGGGGGAATACGCGATTTCGTGTCAACAAAAAAGTCCCCCTTAATGTCTGAATGACCCTAGGTCATGTGAGTCTCATCCCAACGTCATTTGATTGCACACTCTCCAACTTCTTATAGGGTTATTGGATCGTCGCGTTGTGAAGAAGACCAAGAAAGGTTCATTTGACTTAGTGTCAAACCGATCTTTCTAGGAAAGAGATTTGTGTGAAGAAAATGAAGATAATGAATCTTGGTAGTCTAGAGAGTGAACCTCGGTAGTATGGGCTTAATCCCTGTCTGGGAAAGAGGATTAAGAAATTTAATAGAGTGATTTTTTGTAAGTGTAAAGATTTGATCTTCACTTACGAAAAGGACAAAGATCTAGTGGATTAAAATTGTCTACAGGAGTTCAGATGAGTGGACGTAGGCAAATTAATCTTTACTGAACTACTACAAAATATTAGTGTCATGTGTTTTATTGTTTGTCTTTGGCCCTATCTTGTCTTTGTGACTGTGAAATTAACTTTGTTATTATTATTATTATTATTATTATTATTAAGTAATTTACAAAATAGACTATTTATTTCACATCATCACTATACTTGTTGTTTAGTAAATAGATTAATGAAGTATTTTGTATTTATAGATTTAAAGAAGGCAAAAATAGTTTAGAGATTCAATTCACCCCCCTCTTGGGTCACATTTGGGAAAACATATAGTTTTGATAAGAAAATATTGGAATCATAGGTCAAATGGTAACAAAATGCAAAATTAAAAAAAAAAGGCAAGAATACCTATAGTTTGTGAAAGAGTGGGGCAAAGGTTTATACCAGAAATAGAGATAAGATGTTTGAAAAGTGAAGTTAAATCCCAAATAAAGAAGAAAACATAGTTGAGGTAGGATCAAGACCCTTGTTAATAGCAAGAACAATATGTGAAGATCAAGGTTTGGACATCGTATAAGTAGATTGTATGAAATATAATGAGAAATATATAATCTAATTATTGAAAAGATGAGGTCGCAGGTGCAATTAACGGGCCCAAATTAGTAAGGGACCAGTCTTTAGTCGTAATGAATTTATTGTCAGACCCCTCAACTGGTCAAAGAGAAGTAATGAACTTAATAAAAAAATATAAGGAGAAGTATATTTTATGATCTGAATTTGCAAAAATAAGGTCACCAATAGAATCTAAACGCCAAAATTAGTTAGGAGTCAGTCTCAGAAAAATAACAACCAGTTAAAAAATAGTTGAATTGGCCTTAGAAAATGTTAAATTGGTCCAAGTATTTGACCAAGACGACATGATCATAGCTTGGTAGACTCAGGTGACGTGGAAGCTGATGTGGATGTTAACCATGGATGGCATAGTAATGATGTGAAGAAAACAATGCTGATGTGTCAGTTAACGTGGACAAAAGCACGCAACAGAGAGTTAACATAGAAGATAACGTAGCGTTAATGTGGCTAACAATGTTGCGCTACCGTGTCGACACCTGTCACTAGTATGACATATGGCATTAACGTACCGATGATGTGGCTTTTGGCTCCTTCGTACGTGGGAAAGCATGACGAAATCACTAAACCTCGAGACAACATGTGAGGGTGCGTCGAGAGTCTGATGGCAGTGTGGCTGGTCTTGTTCGAATCGTCTTGAAATAGTGATTATAGATATGCAATTTCTTTACAGTTTTCACATGGAAACTTTTGAATAGTAGTGGAATTATCAAAACTTTAGGTGGCGCGTAGGAGTTTGTGCAGTGTTTGATGGTGGCATAGGTGATCTTGTTGGGATCGCGTTGTAGTAAAAATTTTTTTATCTGAAATTTATTTATAATTTGGACCAATGGAAAATATGTACAAATCTTGAAAGAGAGGTGAACAAATGGAAAGTGAATTATTGTTAAAGGATGGCAGACGAAAAAACCAACAAATCGGTGGCTTTTGATACCATATTAAAATAAGATAAGAAAGAAGAATTGGAAAGAGAAATAAATATATATGGAACAATGAAGCAAAAGAGACACAATACAATTTTATACAATGAGGCCTATATAGGCATAGTGCAAGACTCTTACGGCATGTTTAGTTAGACGGAATGGAATGAGGGTGGAATGAAATGGAATAAGTAATAGAATGAGAAAAAGAATAGAATGAAATTGTGAATGGAATCACTATTCCATTCTCTTGTTTGGTTGATATGGAATGAAAGAAAGAATGGAATAGTGAAATATAGTAAAATTTCTATTTTGTCCTTATAAAATTATTATTCTATTCTCTTCTTGATTGGTTATAATAAAATTTGATTATATTTCACTATTATATTCCTTTCCTCATTTTATTATATTTCACTATTCAACTCAATTTTAAGTTTTTGTTCTCTAATTTCTATTTTTGTTCTCAATTTTCAGTTTTTATTCTCAATTTTCGGTTTCTGTTCTCAATTTTCTATTATCTAATTTTATGTTTTTGTTCTCAATTTTCTGTTTTTATTCTCAATTTTCAGTTTCTATTATCTAATTTTATGTTTTTGTTCTCAATTTTCAATTTTCGTTTTCAATTTTTCGTTATCTAATTTTATATTTTTGTTCTCAATTTTCAGTTTATGTTCTCAATTTTTAGTTTATGTTTTCAATTTTCTGTTTCTGTTCTCAATTTTATGTTCTCTAATTTTATATTTTTGTTCTCAATTTTTAGTTTATATTCTCAATTTCTTGTTCTCTAATTTTCTATTTTTGTTCTCAACTTTCAGTTTATGTTTTCAATTTTCTGTTTCTATTCTCAATTTTCAGTTTCTATTATCAATTTTCTAGTTCTGTTCTCAATTTTTTATTTATATTCTCAATTTTCTGTTCTCTAATTTCAATTTATATTTTCTAATTTCTATTTTTATTCTTAATTTTTAAGTGCTTAATTACAAGGGCTATCATATAATTTAAGATATTGATTCTATTGGGTTGGAATCCCATTCCACCTCATCTCAAATGGAATCCCATTCCATCCAATTTCATTCCAATAGAATCACAAAAATGATTCCATTGGAGAACTAAACAACGGAATAGGAATCGAGGGCGGAATGCGATTCCATTCCGCCCTCAATTCCATCCAACCAAACATGCCGTTAGGAGATTTGGGCTCGAAGTAAGGAAGTTCGTAACAACCTTACAGCTGATACCATGTAAAGAGATTTTAATACAAAAGCATACGAAGACAAGTGCAATAATCCCTGTGATTTACATAGTAATTTGAAAAATCTCACAGAATCAAACAACCAGAACTCTTCCTACAATAATATTGTACATATTAATATGAAGAACCACCATAAGTTAAAAGTCTATGTAGATTATTTTCACGTGGAATTAATCCTCCAAAAGTCAAGCACAAACAAATAGATACTCAAATTTTATTTTTGAATAATTTTTCATTTTGTAATTTTTTTTATTAAAAATAATTATAAGTTTTGGAAGAAAACTTATAAATAAGAAAACTATTTTAAATTACTAGTTATAACTTTTTTAATAACAATTATATTTTCTAATCAAAATTGTAACGTTGTATCAAAAATTACAAAAAGATAATTGGTAGAAAGTCCTAAAAACGATATCAAATTAATAAAAACTCTCAAACTAAATAAATACTTTAGTTTCAGTCAAATCTATTTGAATTATAGAAATATTAATGCTGCAATTAGCATTGCGTCACCAGTCGCTGCCCTATCGCTACTGGCCACCATACTCCGGACATTGCATTTTGATTATTGTCAGCCACCGATCGTTGAAACTTCGATCGCCGATCGCTAAAATATTTGTAGTTACATTAAACTAATTTTTAGGTATACTTTTTATTCATATTCAACTAATTTTCAATTATTGATTGCTAAAAAATTACATGAATGTAATTAAAAAATAAACTAAAAATGCAATTGAAAAATATACTAAAATATAATTAAAAATATAACTAAAAACGTACATTAGCAAAATAGTTACATATAATTAAAAAATCCACTAAAAAATAGTTATATGTAATTAAAAAATATTTCGGCGGCATGTGGCTGAATTTCGACTACTAGAAGTTTGAGATCCGGCGATAACTGACACAAGATACCGGTGTCCGACGATGTAAATCTCAATTAGAATTGAGATATAAGTGAGTATTGACGAGAACAAACACAAAAATAAAAGTATAATTATTAAGTTAAAAAAGAAAAGAAAAGAATTGGATGTATAAAAGCATAGTATAGTTCTCCCAACTAGAGATGACCATACAATACATAATTTATGTGAAAATGAGAATTAGAAGCAGTGATGGCGTGGTAGAAACGTGGGCATGATGTCAGACTGCTACGTACCATGTCAATAATAACTTACTTGCATCATCTACAGGGAATTTTAATGATAGAATAATAAATAAAGAATTAGTAGTTAGTTTTCTCTCTCTCTCTCTATCCTTGGCTGAGGCGAAGATGGGAGCGGTCAGGTCAGGCCATGAGGAGGGGGCGGGAGGTGCTGTTGGCAAACACCCATCATTACATTTTGTCTCTGCTCATATAGCTTGCCATCATTAGCCACAGCTATTGTCATGTCACCTTATTCCCCATATTTTTATATTTAGAATTGTCTCCCATTTTTTTTTCTTACATATTTCAAAATTGTGATTCTATTTCGATGGTAAGGTACGTTTAGCTTAGTTGAAAGAATTAAAAATAAAAAAAAAATAAAAAAATGTTATTTTATTTACATATATTATAAAAATAAATTAAAAATTTTATTATCAAGTGTATAATTATATTTTTTTTTTCTAAATTTGTATAAAAAATATTTTGTTTTAAAAATTGTGCATTTTTTTTTTTTTTTTCTCATCAATACGAAACAAGAATTTTTTTTATTCTATTTTTCTTTTCCATCATTTTTCCACTCAACCAATCAAATGCACCCAAAGAGAATATTTGGTACCAAAAATAGAGATAATTATTCACCTAGTTAATTTATTATTTTATTTTTATATATTTAAAAATAAATTAAAAAAGTTTTAAAAAAAATCGTCCTTCCAATATTTTTGTGCCCATACTGCAAAGTAAGGCGAACTTACGATTTTACCCTACGATTTTTGAACTAATATTTAGTTGAGCTTTGAAAACTTCGAGTGCAAATAATTTCTTTTCCCCCCTTTAAATCTTTTGCTTGTTTTAGTTGAATTTGGATTCAACTCAATTACATTTTAAATTAATTCCAATTAAAAAAATATTGATATTTATTTATAAAATTGTTCTTCTTAATGACACAATCACAATTTTTTTTTATTCGTACAATTTCTCAAAATTCAATTAATAATAATATTTTTTGGCTTTAAACTACATGTCCCATCGAAGGGCATCACAGTCATTTTATTGAAAGTTAGTTTTATGTAATATTTTACGCTACACTTTCAAAAAAGAAAAAAAATATTTGGTTACACAATTCAATGCTTAAGATTGGATATCTAAGTACTTATAAAATAAAGTGTATTTGAATAAAACAAGAGAATCACTTAAAATATGAATATCTTTTAAAAATTATCTAAAATTTTAAGTAATGTGTGTTTTACTTATTTTTTTAAAATATTTTTCACTTAAAATCAATAAATATCTATTTATGAAAATTACTATTTGAGATCAATACTATTAAAATATTACAAAAAAATTATATAAACAATATAGAAAGAAAAATTACGAAATTTTAAAAAAATAAAAAATATATAGAAAGTTGTAGAGATATTATTTTGAAAAATAAAATTGTGAAATTATTTTAGGGACGAATTTGTACAAATATGTTATTTGAAGTTAAAAGTTTTAGAAAAGTAAATCTTTAATTAATTAAGTACTTAATAATTTTAGCACTTCAAATTTTAGCATTTAAAATTTTTAGCAATTAAAATTTTAGCCTTATCTGTTTTAGTGTATGGTAGATTGTAACTAAAAAAAGTCATAATTACTGTTAGAAAGACGATGTCAACACCATATTTTGTTTGTCAAAAGCATTTAATTTTAAATGATTTCAATTTTTTTTCTCAATTTTGTTTTCTTCATAAATTTGAAAATTTTTGAATCATAAATTGCAGGTCTCTAATTGAAGAATTCAAAAGCCAATTTTAAATTGGAGCTTTAAATTTACAATTAGAAACTTAGGTAGTAAATTGAAAATTGAGATGATAAATTAAGGCCTCAAGATTTAAAATAATATTTCAAAATTTTAGTTAAGTCCAAAAATGAATAAGCTATTTTAAAAGTTGATCAAAACATTTTTTGAAAGCACGAAATTTTGGGACTAAATTGAAATTTAAAATGTTGAATTAAGCTCACAAGGTTTTAATTTGACATTTGGAAAGTTCAATTAAGTCCAAATCATGTCTAATTGCAGCGAAATATTTATAGACTAATGAAAATAATTGTTCAAACTGAAAGTTTAGAGACTTAATTAAACTTTTAGATAATTTCAATCGACATTTAAAATGGCAATAAAATCTTAATTTTCAAACTAAAGTCTCCGAGATTCAATTGAGTCTTGAAAGACCCTAATTCATTTGATTGGAGCTCCAATTGAGATTTCAGAAAATAGAAGAAAACTTTAGGGCGGAAATAGAAACATAAAAAATATAAATTTTGAGCCCAATTGACCAAATTGACTTGACTTTTCTAAATACAACAAGTTTTTAGGAATTCAATTATATTTTTCAATACTCAATTTCAAAAAAAATCCCTCGAATCAAAGTTCAAAAAATTCAATTTCACTCAAAGGTTTGGTCGTTTTAAAAATTTATGGAATCGCCAAGCGATTTATAATTTACCTTCACTTGTAAAGGATGCAATTAAAGAATTGATGACCCATCTTTTTTTTTTTTTTTTTTATTTATCCATACTTTGGTTCCACTTAATTCAAAAAAATAGGGAAAAAAAAAAAAAGGTTTTTTGGACTCAATTGAAAATTGAGAGGGAATTGGAAATGGAATTGCTTTTTCTTTTTCCCAACAAATTTTAGAAGACGACAAATGAGGACCTATTTTGGAGCAAATGAAACATGAATAGGAGGGTCTTTTTACCCTTTGCCTAGTTTGAATAGCCTTCTTCAAGTGGTTTTAACTTTTACGGCTCGTTTGGTTGGACGGAATGGAATGAGGATGAAATTGAATAAAATTGAAAAAGTAATAGAATGAAAAAATAATTGGAATAAAATTATCAATAAAATCACTATTCCATTCACTTGTTTGGTTTGTATGAAATGAAAAAAATAATAAAATAGTAAAATATAATAAAATTTCCATTATACATTTGTAATAAAATTTTATTATATTTTATTATTCCGTTTATTCCATCGTTTTATTATATTTCACTTTTTATTCAATTTTCAATTTCTATTCTTTAATTTCTGTTTTTGTTCTCAATTTTCAGTATCTGCTCTCTAATTTCTGTTTCTATTCTCAATTTTCAGTTTGTGTTCTTAATTTTCAGTTTTTGTTCTCAATTTTTTGTTCTCTAATTTTTTATTCTCAATTTTCTGTTTCTGTTCTATAATTTTTTTGTTTCTGTTCTCAATTTTCAGTTATCTAATTTTCAATTTCTGTTCTCAATTCTTTAATTATGTTCTCTAATTTTTTGTTCTCAATTTTTTATTTTTGTTCTCAATTTTCAGTTTTTGTTCTAAATTTTCTATTTCTATTATCAATTTTTTTATTTTTGTTCTTTAATTTTTGTTTTTGTTCTCTAATTTCTGTTTCTGTTCTCTAATTTCTGGATTGGGTTGGATTAGCGATAATTTTTTTTGTAATTTTAGTTTTCATTCTGTTGAGTTGGATTTGATTCCATCCCATTTCAAATGAAATCCCATTGCTTTGATTTTCATTCCAATGGAATAAGAATCAAGAGCGGAATGCGATTCCATTCCACCCCCGATTCTGTTTAACCAAACATGTCGTTAAGGCTAATGGGAGGTTTAAGGGGCTCTAAAAATTGTAAGGGCTTCCAAAACTGGTTGCTGGTAGCAATTGTCGGCTATAGGGGAAGAGAATAGCCTTGGCGCATCGCCAACACCCCAACCCTAAAGTATATTTGTGAGAGAAAGATCAAATATATATATTTATTTGCGTGTAACCCGTACATGAAGGTACGGGTGTAAAATAAATTAACTTAAATTTTATTGATGTCAAATCTTGGACGACCCCAACGGTATGATCTGGTTACTGTTGGTGGAGATATTTTTCTGGGATGGGGACTAGAGTCCTCACATCTGGTCTGGGACTCTTGATATCTCTCCAACCGGGTTGCTGTTCTTTGCATTGTTCGGGTCTGTCGGCCGTGTAGAATGACTAGACCTTGTGATTATCAAGCCTATAGCCGAGATGGGAGCTGATGACCAGATGAAGGCTTTTAGTAGCGCTTCCCATAGACGACACCAAATTGTTGATGCCGAATCTTGGACGACCCCAACAATATGATCTGGTCACTGCTGGTGGAGATCTTTTTCCGTGCCGAGATGAGGATGGAAAGGTCCGGGGACAGTCCGTCAAGCCCAGGATGGGCGGAGTCGGAATGATCCGGGATGGATTCTGAGCGGTGAGGCAACCTCGGAGTCTTCTGATCCATGGAGAATTTTCTTATCCATGCAGAGTTTTGGTCCGGGAAGGAATGGATCCGAGCTAGGATGAGCTCCAACCTGCCACCTGCATAAAGGACTTACAGGGATGGACTCGGTGTGTCCCCTCTGGTGTGAGAATCAACACTCAGGGGGAAGATTTAAATATGCTACAGTGAGAAAACTGAGCAAATTTGGTGTACCTTTGGGCATTGGAATGCCCTCCTTTATATATGTAATATATTGATTAGTTTAGGGGCTTAAGTAGGGATTAACGTCCCATCTCAGCGGGTGGCCAATGAGAGGGCCAATGGAGTGCTTAATATTGTGGGCTTGGGCTTTTCGACCCCTTTGCTGATGCCCATGGCTAAGAATATCAGCAAGTGGAGAAGTGGCCTGACCAATGATCCGAGAAGGATTCTTCCTACAGCCCGCGATAGGAGAAGTTTCATCCCCAGCCTTTCCCGGATAGCCAGAGACGGGAAGATGGGACTTTTCTTCCCTGTCCTTCCCGGATAGTCGGAGAAGGGAAATGGGGCGTTTCGTTGAGGAGCTTGTGGAGTTGAAATCTGATATGAGTGGTGACGGCATGGAGAACCATGCCAAGATGGGAAGAGGATTCTCTATCCTGATGGCGGCTAGCCTATTTTTTCCGGAAAATATTATTCACAAGGTTTTGAGGTGACTAACATGGGTTGAGATGTGCCCCTTCACGGCACAATCTTCACACTTAGTCTTTAGTAGGGACGGGCCCTATTGGAGAGTTAATGACACGTGACGGTCCTTCATTGGTTGCGTGGAAGTGACCATTTTTACACTCATCAAATTTAATGTTATTTATTCAATTTAATTTTTATAAATTTAATGTTTCAATATTACTATTAAATTTAATATCCATATATTATTTCTATAAGTTTCATAAATTTAATGTACATTATATTTCTACTTTCATATTATTTTTTAATTTATTTTTTATAAATTTAATATTTCAGTATTATTACTAAATTTAATGTCAGTATATTATTTCTATAAATTTAATATCTATAATTTTTATAAATTATAATTTTTTGTACATTATATTTTTGTTTTATATTATTTTTTAATTTAATTTTTATAAATTTAGTATTTAAGTATTATTACTAAATTTAATGTCCATATATTATTTCTATAATTTCTATAAATTTAATATCCATAATTTTCTTAATTATATTTTCTTCTTATATATATATATATATATATATATATATATATATATTTTAATTTAATTTATATAAATTTAATATTTAAGCATTGTTACTAATTTTAATGCTCATACATTTTTTTTTTTAAATTTAATGTCTAAAATTTTCATGTATTATATTTCTTCTTTTATATTATTTATTTAATTTAATTTAAGTAAATTTAATGTTTTAGTATTATTACTAAAGTTAATGTGCATATATTATTTTGATAATTTCTTATAAATTTAATGTTCATAATTTTCGTATATTATATTTTCTTTTTAATATTTTTTTAATTTAACTTTCATCAATTTAATATTTTTGTATTGTTATTAAATTTAATGTCCATATATTATTTATTAATGTTCATATTTTTCATATATTATAGTTTCTCTTTTATATTTTTTCTTTAGTTTAATTTAAATAAATTTAATATTTCATTAGTATTACTAAATTTAAATTATTTCTTGATGTTCATAATTTTAAAATAACATATTTTCTCTTTTATATTTTTTTCCTTTAATTTAGTTTAAGTAAATTTAATATTTCAGAATTATTGCTAAATTTAATGTTCATATATTATTATTTTTTTTATTTTAATTTATGTAAATTTAATATTTTCGTATTATTACTAAATTTAATGTCTATATATTTTTTTGGTTGATCCTAAGATTTTGATGAACAATTAAATGTTAATGTTTTTGGTAGAACTAACGGTTTGATTAAGTGTTTCAGTCTATTAGTTTCAACGAAGATATTATCATGAAGAAATTGAAATGGATGCTAAATACTAAAAACAAATGACAAATATGATGGAAGTTAAGAGATGGGAGAAATTGAAGAACCTAGGGAAAACAACTCAAGTTAATTTTTTACTCTTAATGATTCCAGATTAGGATCACAAACGACACAAAATAATTTTTATAAATATGTGTATTTTTGATAAGATCCTAATTAGTTAAATTATTTGCTCCTATGTGTAATTGAAAAATAAATATTGATAATTAATTGAAATTGAATTTAAGAATTTAGTGGAGCTAACTGAGAAACGAAATCGGTTAAAGAGGTGAAAAATTTGAAGAAAATGGATTAAAATTGAATTGAGGAAGGATTCCAATATGGTCGGTCGACAGGTACGTCGACCTATGTTCAAAGGTGAAAGTCTCTGAATTGGTAAGTTGACAAACAGGTTGACTTATGGATTGGTAAGTTGACAGATAAGTTAACTTATGGTCTGTTTCAGGATTTGTGAAATTTCAGAATTTATTCAAATACTAGCCTTCTTATGGTTAAAATTTGAGAGATATCTTAGAGATTTAATGTTATTTAAGATATGCAACTAATATTTGAATATCCCTATAGATTTGGTACATAAAATTAAAGTGTTTTTCAAATTGGTGCTTTTAATTCTTCCTATCTTATTGATTTGAGTTTGAGTAAAAGTTTGAGGGATTTAATTAAATATTTTAAAAGATATTTTTAACTGAATTATACTAGGAATGAATCATTATGATATAGAGGGGCTATTGGTATAATTAAATGTCATGATTTATGGGAACTAGCCATTATAGGGCTTGTTTTAGGAGGTTTTAAATAGACCTGTGGATTTCACATGAAATTAATCAAAAATCAAGAGAATCCAAACCATTCTGAGTTATTCAGCTCTCATGCTTTATAAGAGTAATTATACTGAGTAAATTGTGAGATATTTTCTGAGAGTTGTTCTTGTGAAATATTTGCTGTGGATTATTGCTACTATCGATCTAAAATTTCATTACTATCTCTAATCATTATTTTTTCGGTAGAATCCTATTGAGATCTTTCTAAATTACTTACTATTAATTGTTGCTTGATTATGTTATTTATTATTTGAAATTTGATCTTTAAAATTGTTTTCTGGATTTTTTATTGAAAATTATTTTTGAAACAATTTCTTGAGAACATCTGATTACGTGCTTAATTACTTGCTACCTATCTTTATTTATCATATTTTGAATTTCTTACCTTTATATCATTAGTATCGGGACATTAATTGAGCCTAAATTTATCTGGGGTGGTAAAAGCTCCGAGTGGAAAAATCACTTATAAATTATTTTTAATTGGTGAGTTGAGTGTCGGATTAGATACTACTGGGAGTGTCTAATCAGTGGTAGCTGGTTTCAATCTCTTCTGGTAAAGAGATTGAGATTTTGATCTTTGCCTAGAGTATAAAAAGATTAGGTGTTAATTCTTCCTTGATTGAATTTGTGAGTGAATTGCAACGATGCAATCCTTACCGGGTAAAAATATATTTGGAGCGTATTTGTGTGAGGTTTAATTCTTGAGCTTAAGGTATAAAAAGAATTAGGTTGTAATTCTCCCTCTAATAGAATTAGGCTAATCTTTAGTATGTAAAAAGATAGGTTATTCTTGAGCCTGGGAGAAAGAAGAGGTTATTTTTGAACTTGGGAAAAAGAATTGTAAAGATTGATTTTGAGCCTATGAAAAAAATAATTGTGAGGGTTTGGTTCCTACCTGTAAAGGAATCTTGAGTTTAGTGGGTGAGAATCTCCGTGGGGCTCGGATGACTGGATTAGCCAAGAGTAGCTTGGTGAACTAGAATATATTGATGTGTACCGTATTGTTTCTTTCCTTTATTTCATCTTGTGTTGTTTCGGTGTGCACCTAGAGCTTATTACATTTATCCGCTGCTAGAAAGATAATAATTAATTTTAGGATAAAATTAATTATTTAATTTTTGAAGTGTTATTATTCTGATAATTTTTTAATACTACCCAATTCACCCCCCTCTTGGTAACTCATTGGTCCAACAATTGGTATCAGAGCTGGTTTTAGCTCGATTAGACTTAACATCCTTGCTAAACCGATCACGTGCACACACCAAGGAATATTGTGTTTTGTGTATCCTTTTTTGATAGTGGTAAATTCGTTTATGAAAATGTGGTTTATGATTCTTGTGGTAGTGATGGAGATGATGATAATGAAAATGTCCATATTGTTATGAAAAAATTACTTTATTTCACACTACTTTTTGCAAAAGAGAGCTTAAGTTTAAAAAGAAAATTTGATTCTTTTGAAAATGATGGAAAAAATGTTCGAAAATGTAAAGTGTATTTGGATGATTATTGTGGTACAAAAAATTTTTCGGATGTTATTTTTGAAATTAATAATTTGCTCTCTATAGTGGATTTTCTTGAAAATGAAAACAAAGTTTTAAAAAATAATTTTGATATGATTTCAAGGCAAAGGTCAAATCTTGTTTCTAAAATCGATTTACTTAAGAAAAATTTTGAAAAATAAAAATCCGACCTTAAGACTATTTCAAGAGATTATGAGAATGATTTTTCTAGGCAAAGTAGATATGCTTCATCTTCTCATCCTTCATCACAAGCCAGTGATAGTTTTGTTGGTATTGTTAGAAATGATTCTTGTTTTACATCTCGTGCTTTCTATTGTAAATTAGATTTGAGATGTTATTATTGTAATAGGGTTGAGCATTTTAAAATATCATGTCCGTTTCGGAACCCTAAGTTTATGTCTAATAAGGACGAATCCAAAATGAAATGGCTACCGAAGAGAACTATTGAAATGTCTTGTGCAGAATTACATGTTGTCGGAAGTGGACCTAAAGAAACAAATAAAGAAGTTGTATCAAAACCAAAACAAGAAGTCACCAAAGATCTATAAGCGACGCGTGCAAAGCGAAAAGATGCACCAAAGACAGAATGTGAAATTAAAAAGAAGTCACAAGCGAAATGTGCAATGAGAAAAGATTCGTCAAAGTTAAGATGGAACATCACCAGGAATCTGCAAGTGGCATGAGCAAATGAAAATATCAGAAAATTAAGTGGCAATAATTAAAAGTTGAGAAGATACAGATAGGCCAAGAAGAATTATGCACCCAAAGCAATCATGAGTTCAAATGAGGTAAAAAGTAAAGTTATGCCAAAAGATATAAAAGGTACTCCTAATCTCTCGCGGTTTAAATTTATTAAATTTGTTAAAGAGGGAGATTCTCGACTTTCCAAATAGGTAAGTTGGTAATGGTTTCTAAGACTTATTTTAAATGATGCGTTACTTGTTCTCTTAGAAATATTACATGGTGATTATGAGAATATTATTTAGTTAAAGTGTATTAACATGTTTTTATAATGTGCTTATATCGAGTAGTTATCATGTGTTTGATTTTGAAACATGTTACATGATTTAGAAAATGAATTAAGTTGAAATGAGCTCACCTTGAAATTTAAAATGCATGATAGTGTATAATGATTTATTTAATCTGGACTAATCATGCTCTGATTATATGCCTTCGTGGAATTATATTATTAGCTAATACTGTTTTATTGATGAAATATTTATCACCAAGAAATGTTTGAGAAAAATCAGTATTAATCATGATCTTACCAGTCGGCATCCCATATGAATTTAAGCTTACATGATTGGTATCATTTTATGAGATCACATTAATCTACTTTTGATACCATATATACAATCACCAGAATATATATGATATCTTAATCTGTTGCATGTGGAAATATAGGCATTAAATGTTTGGCATACAACTAAGATCTCTTGTTCTGTAAAATGATTATTATTCTAAAAGAGAGTTGAAAATTTATGAGAGAAATATGCACTTATCCATATTTATGCATGCACTAGATTTATGTTGGTAAATTTTCATTGAGATATGCTTTCTATTCTAGTGCGTTAAAGATCACATGTTTTGGTTTTTACAAAAGGAAGACGTTATTTGGTATCATTAGTAAGACATGCGGACTTGACTAGAATTACATGATTGCATGCTATTTTATTGAAATATTTTGATTGCCTAAAGATTATTCTCCTATGCATGAATTTTTTTGTTTACAATTATTTAGGGAAAAAAGTTTTTATAAGTGGGGCAATAATGTGTTATGCTTAAATTGAAAAAGATGATATTGAAAATTTTGATACTTTTGATTAGTTTGTTATACTCACTAAATCTCTAGCGGAAAATTAGAGTTTATGATATTTGCCTAGAGTAGTGATGTTTTTGGTTCTTTCTCCCTAATTTTTTTTGAGATGACAAAGGGGGAGAATTAGTTAATGTTTTAATGAATATCTTAAGGGAAAGCTTGAATTATTTTGTTGAATATCTTAAGGGGAAGTTTATTATATATTGAAATTTGTGCTTTATTAAAAATCTTATGATTATCTTCATTACTTTCCTTTAACGAGTTAAAGAACCCGTCCTCGGATTTAGGGAGAGCATGGTTACATTATTGTTTTGAAGAAAATATCAAAGTTAATTATCATTATAAAAAAAGGGTAGATTGTTGATCTTAAGATTTTGATGAACAATTAAATGTTGATGTTTTTGGTGGAACTAACGGTTTGATTAAGTATTTCAGTTTATTAGTTCTAATGAAGATATTATCATGAAGAAGTGGAAATGGATGCTAAATACTAAAGATAAATAACAAAGATGATAGAAGTTAAGAGATTGAAGAAATTGAAGAATCTAAGGAAAACAACTCAGGTTAAATTTTTACTCTTAATGATTACCGATTAGGATCACATATGACACAAAATGATTTTTATAAATATGTGTATTTTTTATAGGATCCTAATTAGTTAAATTATTTGCTCCTATGTGTAATTGAAAAAGAAATATTGATAATGAATTAAAATTGAATTTAAGAATTTAGTGGAGCTAACTAAGAAAATAAATCGGTTAAAGGGGCAAAAATGTTGAAGAAAATGGATTAAAATTGAATTGAGAAAGGATTCCAGCACGGTCGGTAGACAAGTAGGTTGACCTATTTCCAAAGGTAAAAGTCTCTGAATTAGTAAGTTGACAGACAGGTCGACTTAAGAAACTCTCTAGATTGGTAAGTTGACAGACATGTCAACTTATGAAACTCTTTGAACTGGTAAGTTGACAGATAGGTCAACTTATGGATTGGTAAGTTGACAGATAAGTCAACTTATAGTCTGTTTTAGGATTTGTGAAATTTCAGGATTTATTCAAATACTAGCCGTTTTATGGTTAAAATTTGAGAGATATCTTAGGGATTTAATGTTATTTAAGATATGCAACTAATATTTGAATATCCCTATAAATTTGGTACATGAAATTAAAGTGTTTTTCAAATTGGTCATTTTAATTTTTCTTATCTTATTGATTTGAGTTTGAATAAATGTTTGAGGGATTTAATTAAATATTTTAAAAGATATTTTTAAGTGAATTATACCAGGAATGAATCATTATAATATAGAGGCTCTATTGGTGTAATTAAATGTCATGATTTATGAGAACTAGCCGTTATAAGGCTTGTTTTAAGAGACTTTAAATAGACCTACGGATTTCACATGAAATTAATCAAAATTCAAGAGAATCCAAACTGTTCTGAGTTATATAGCTCTCGTGCTTTGTAAGAATAATCATACTGAGTGAATCGTGAGATCTTTTCTGAGAGTTGTTCTTGTGAAATATTTGCTGTGGATTATTGCTACTACTGATCTAAAATTTCATTACTATCTCTAATCATTATTTTTCAGTGGAATCCTGGTGAGATCTTTTCAAATTACTTACTATTAATTGTTACTTGATTATATTATTTATTATTTGGAATTTGATATTTGAAATTGTTTTCCGAATTTTTTATTGAAAATTATTTTTGAAACAATTTCTTGAGAAAATCTGATTACGTGCTTAAGTGCTTGCTACCTATCTTTATTTATCAGATTTTGAAATTCTCACTTTTCTATCACTAGTATTGGGACATTAATTGAGTCTGAATTTATCTGGCATGGTAGAAGCTCTGAGTAGAAAAATCACTTATCAATTATTTTTAATTGGTGAGTTGAGTGTCAGATTAGATACTACTGGGAGTGTCTAATCAAGGGTAGTTGGTTTTAATATCTTCCGGTAAAGAGATTGAGGTTTTGATATTTGCCTAGAGTATAAAAAGATTAGGTGTTAATTCTTCCTTGATTGAATTTGTGAGTAAATTGTAACGGTTCAATCCTTATCGGGTAAAATGATATTTGGAGTGTAGTTGTGTGAGGGTTAATTCTTAAGCCTAAGGTATAAAAAGAATTAGGTCGTGATTCTCCCTATAATAGAATTATATTAATCTTTAGCCTGTAAAAGGATAGGTTATTCTTGAGTCTGAAAAAAAGAAGAGGTTATTTCTGAGCCTGAGAAAAGGAATTGTAAATGTTGATTATGAGTCTGTGAAAAGAATTGTTGTGAGGGTTTGGTTCCTACCTGTAAAGGAATCTTGAGTTTAGTGGGTGCGAATCTTCGTGAGGCTCGGAGGACTGGATTAGCCAAGAGTAGCTTGGTGAACCAGGATTTGTCGGTGTGTACTGCATTGCTTATTTCTTTTATTTTATCTTGTATTGTTTGAGTGTGCACCTAGAGCTTTTTACACTTATCCACTGCTATAAAGATAATAATTAATTTTAGGATAAAATTAATTGTTTGATTTTTGAAGTGTTATTATTTTGATAATTTTTTAATACTACCAAATTCACCCACAATTGATCCTAATCAAGATTCATTAAGAGTAAAAATTTAACCTGAGTTGTTTTCCCTAGATTCTTCAATTTCTTCACTTCCATTATCTTTGTCATTTGTCTTTAGTATTTAGCATCCATTTCAACTTCTTCATAGTAATATTTTCATTGAAACTAATAAACTTAAATACTTAATCAAACCGTTTTTTCCACAAAAAGTATCAATATTTAATTGTTAATCAAAATCTTAGGATCAATAATTTCTATAATTTCTATCAATTTAATATTTTTTTATTATTACTAAATTTAACGTTTACACATTACTTCTATAATTTTCATAAATTTCATGTGCATAATTTCTGTATATTATATTTTTTCTGCTATATTATAAATTTAACGTTTTAGTATTATTACTAAATTCAACATTCATATATTGTTTCTATAATTTTTGTAAATTCAATGTCCATAATTTTCATATATTATATTTTTTTCTTTTATATTATTTCTTTAATTCAGTTTCTTTAAATTTAATGTTTTAGTTTTATTAGGAAATCTAATGTCCATATATTATTTTTATACATTTATATATATAACCAACAAGGTGTGACTTAAGTGGTAAGACCCGTTTGAGTTAAAATAGTTGATGGGCCTCTGCAAGGTCAGGAGTTTCAACTTGCGAAAAATCGCCTGTTGGGAGGGGTAGCCACGCACCCCGAACGAGATTAGTCTTATACCCTGTATGTGTGTGGGGACACTCGTGGGTATAATATATATATATATATACTAGCGTATAACCTGTGCCTGAAGGCACGGGTGTAAAAGAAATTGAACCTATTTATATATATATATATATATATATATATATATATATATAATCTCCTATGTTTACACAATATTCTAATGGCGAAAGAAACAGAGGAGCTCAGAGGTCCAACAATGACGAATGCGGAGTCAGTGATGGAAGAGAATATTCACCAGTGCCCTATTTGTTTATGTCTTTTTTCCTCCGGTCAAGCACTCAACGGCCATAAAAGAACACATGGAATTGCTTCATTGACATACTCTTCCTCCTGCTACTACTACTAAAGTAAATCATCTTCACCTTCATCACCATTTTTATCCTCAAAATACTTTTGAAGAACCCATAATAAAAATAAAATAAAATTTACCCATATAATATAGCACGTGTTAAAATCCGTCCAAATTAACACTACTATTTGATAAAAGGGTTACATAAAAAATCGGCAACAAAAAAAAAAGATGACATTGAAAATAAAATAAAATTGCAGGGCTACATAAAAAACAAATAGCAAATAGGAGGATAAAAAATATATGATTTGTCCAATCAATAAAAAATTCAAAATTAAATTATTATTTCATTTTTAATCCTGTTTATTAGAATTTATGAAAACATTAATATTCAATTTCTTAATAGATCAAAAAACTAAGAAATGAAATCAAATCTATGAATATATTTGTTAGGAAAATCAAAGAAAAAATAAGAGATTAACAGAAATGAAAAACTAATAAATAAAAGTACTCTAATTGCCATTGCGTATGAAGATACTGCAAGCTGTGGTAGACCATGGTGGAGCGACTGAAGTGATCTTTGCACCACAGTACATAAGATGGAGATGGCTTTTTCTTCTTCGTGTTGTATTTGTTTTCTTGCACTTTGTTCCCTAAAAATTGAATAATTGACAAATTCTGGAAAAGAATTGAAACATTTTTTAATTTTTTTCCTGGATTTTTATTTTTCGCCTCAATTTTTTATTTTTATTTTGTTGGAAACACAAACAAAAAAAGGGAAGTAGAAACAGTAAGGTGACATTTGTTTAGTGTTTCTATTCCCAAAAAAGGTAAGAACAAAAACAGAAATATGGGAACGAAAAATATGTTCTTGTCTTTTACCCAATTCTTAAGAATAGAACAAAAACCAAAATTTGGGAACAAATAAAAACACTAATCGAGTAGACTGACCCAAGTACTTGGCGGCAGCTTTTGCCAAAGTTCCATCGGAATTAGCAACAGGGATGGCAATCATCATTAACTTGCTTGCATCCTAAAATTCCAAACCCAAAGAAAAAATTGATCACATAAAAAAATGAAGAACAAATGATTAAGAGGTTGGAGCTTGGTTTAAATATGAACAAATTCATGTGGCAAATATGAACAAATTCAATATCTAAAACCCAGTTTGATGGCAGTGGTGATGAGACTGCTTGATTTTTCCATTCCAATTTCAAGATTTGAAACCTTAAACGTTCAGATCTAAAACTCAAATTCAAAAATTTTTAAAAAAATAAAATCGTAAGGCAGAGAGCATACCTGAAGGTTTTGAGGTTGGCGCGAGCATCAACAGTGGGTTTTAGATCAAATTACATATGGAAGATAGTCCTCATGAGCAAGCCAACGCAATTTCTTTGAATTTCTCATGGCGATGGAAAGAGAGAGCAATCACTGGGCATTCAAGAAATTAGGAAAGGAATAAGGAATTATAATGACACAGAAAAAAAAAACAGGGTAAAAATAAAAATAAAAAATTTGAGCGAATCCATCAACTGCAATGAAAAAGGAATGAAAAAAGTTAATTAAGATGTTTAAAAATGAAAAAAGAAAACAATATTTATTTATGGAAGTAATTAAAGTTTAATTCAAAGGTTAATTAATTAAATTAAATTTTTTTAATTAAGGAAATGAGTTAATCATTTGTCCAAAATTGAGTTAATTTCTTTATGTTTGTCCTAGTCATCAAATTTATTTAGCCTCGTCAGCAATTTGGTTTGTCCTAGTCATATTTTTTGTCCTAGTCATAAGTTAATCCTAGTCAGCCAAAAAGCCATCCTGTTTTATATAATAGATATATATATATATATATAAAGTATATCCTCTCTCCTCAATTATATAAAAAATATATTATCTCTCCTCAATTTGGTATAGGTTATATAAGGTAAAATATGAATATATATTTTATATTTATGTTAATTTTTTGAATCAATCTGGATCGCTCATTACGTGGGAAATAAAGAACAACTGAGATTTAATTAGAGAATTTATATTTGTCCTATTTCATTAGATAGATATATACTAGTGTCTAGAGGCACAAACTAAAAAAAATAATAATAATGCGGAATTTTTTTTTAAATTTTAATATTTGAACAATGAAATAAAAAGATTAATTTCAATATTTAACATTATATTACATAAAAATAATTTTTTGAGATATAGTTTGAATACTATTTCCTATTCTATTACATAGATATGCGATAAACTCCTTAATTACTTGTTAAAACAAAAGTTAATCACTATGCATAAAATAATTGTTAAAATAAAAGTTAATCACTATGCATGGAATAATTTGAAATTCGTTAGAAGAAAAATACTAATAATACACCAACACATGCTACTAAATGTTCAAAAAAATATATAATATAGATATTTCAATTTATCTGAGCAATAATTAAAATAATATTGGTGATCCTATTATGAAGTGCTCTATCTATTTTTTTTTTCTATTTTTGAGTGATTTATTTTTTAATCATTTTCAATTTACTAGTCTTAGTTGATATTAGCTATATGAATTTAATATCAGTTAATATTAATTGAAATGTTAAATAAAGGTTAATATAAACTTAAAGAAGAAAAAAAATAAAACTAAAAAACTTATGAGTGACTTATTTCAAAGATAATCCAATAATTTCCCTAATAATTTTTTATTTTTATTGTAAAAATAAAAAATAAAAAAATTGGAACCCAAAAATAAGAAGAGAAACTTAGGTGGCGTTTGGTAACCAGTCTCATCTCAAAAATTCCCATCTTATTATGAGATTTTTATTGGGCATAGCGTTTAGTAATCCATCTCACTTTTTTGTTTCCGTTCCCATTCCATTCCCAAATGGGAATCCATCCTATTTTTTTTTTGTATAGAAATGAGAAACATTTTTTTTTTGTTTCTACCTATTCCCATCCCATTCACAACAAAAAACAAGCTATTTCCAACAAAAAAAAAGCCCATGTCTTCTTCATTTGCTCCATCACATTCGTCTGCCTTCGTCTTCTTCGCGTTCTTCCTCGCTGCTCGTTCTGTCTTTGTGTTATTCATGTTCTTCTTCTTCTTCATTTGTTCATGGAGAAATCAATCATCGCGAGTCTCAATTGTCTGCTTCATCGTCTTCGTCCGTCCATGGTGAAATCGTCTGTCGTCATCTGCTTATAGGGTTTCGATTTTGAAATCGAAATCGAAATCGAAATCGAAACCCTGTCAATCAAACCTTTTCGATTTTGATTTCATTTTTGAAATCAAAATTGAAATCGAACAATAGATTCGATTTCTAAAATGAAATTGAAATCGAACAATGACCTCATGCTCGTCCATCGTCATCCTCTTCCGTTCGTCGTCGTCGTCCAGCCTCATCCTTATCAATCGAACCCTTTCGATTTCAATTTCGTTTTCAAAATTGAAATTGAAATCGAACAACATGTTCGATTTCCAAAATAAATCGATTTTGATTTCCATTTCGAAACCCAAATCGGATTTCGATTGTCGAAATAGTTTCGATTTCAATTGAATTTTAGGATTTCGATTTGATTGGGGTTTAGGATTTCAATTTCGATTTCGATTGGGGTTTAGGGTTTGATTGCTTGATGATTTCTTGATTGTGGTTTAGGGTTTGATTGCATGATGATTTCTTAATTGTGGTTTAGGGTTTGTTCTTGATTTCTTGGATAAAATTGTTACCAAACGCGATTTTGTTCCCAAATCCAAAAAAAAAAATTGTCATTTCCAAACGCGATTCTGTTCCCAAGAAGGAAGCATAATTCTAATCCCATCCAATCCCATCCCACTGCATGGGATGGGCACGAAAGGGTTACCAAACGGGTCCTTAAAGAATAAATAAGAGAGAGGAGGAGAGCTTGGATACTTGTGAGATAAAGATAACGAGACAAAAAGAGAAGGTCTACTTTGAAAATGTCTTTTACAAATATCTTTTGAAAGTATCTCCAAAAAATGTATACTGAGCTATTTTCTATTTTAAAATCTAGAAGGTGATTGTGGCTCTTAAAAATATCTTTTGAAATTATACTAGTTTCTAACTAAAAAAGAAAAAAAAAAGAAAAAGAAAAATAAGAAAGAATATATTTTAGGTGATGGAATTTGGGGTGCTTTGAATTAAAAAACAAAATCAAAAGAGGATTTGGAAAATAGATAACAGAAAAGTAGAGAAGTTATATACTTGTCCATTGAAAATATTTAGGTGTTGAAAGAAGGGAAAGTTTTGAACAAATAAATCATGGAGAGAATTTTGTTTTATTTTTACACACACAAACAAACACTAGTATATCCCTTGTGTTTAAATTCACCAATTTAATTCCGTACATTAATTTTGAATATTCTATAATTAGTTCAAATATTGTAATCATGAAAAAACATTTTATCGAGAGTTTATTATTTAGTTTCTCAACAAAATCAATGGTTAGAAATGTCTCCAACTGTGAAATGGTGAAAAATAGCTCAAATGTAAAATGTGCCCTGATTTACAGAAGAGTAGTGTATACCCCGTGCCGAAAGGAACTAATTTTAATTTGATACATCAATCTTGAATATCATATAGTTAGTTCAATTACATTAATCGTGAGAAGACATTTGGTTGAGAGTTTGTTATTTTAGTTTCTCAACAAATTTTAAATTAATGCTTGAAAATGTCGTAAACCATCCAATGGTATAAAATATATCAAATGCAAAATATGTCCTAATTTATAGAATACTAGTATATGCCCCATGCCTAAAGACACTCATTTTAGATCAATAAATTAATATCGAATACTGAATAGTTGGTTCAGATACATTGATCATGAAAACATATTGTATCGAGCGTGTGCTATTTAATTTCTCAATAAAATCTAAACTAACGGTTTTAAATATCTCCAACCATCCAAAAGTAAAACATATGTCAAATGTAAAATTTGTCCTAATTTATTATATATATTATACAAATTTTAATTCAATACATTAATCTTGAATATCCTATAATCAATTTAAATACATTAATCATGTAAATACATTTCGTTGATACTTCGTTATTTACTTTTCCTAACAAAATGTTAATCAACGATCCAAAATATATATAACAATCCAATAGTAAAAAATATCCCTAATATAAAATATGTGCCTAATATAAACTAATGCAGAAACATTAAAACGGAAGCGTACTTTTCAGATTCGGAAGACTCATTTACAACCCGTTCTTCGTTTGTTCTCTCGTCGGCAAGAAAAACACCATTAGAGTATTTTCCGATTATATCCACACACTCACTAACCAAGGCCACTCAAATTTTCTATAATCTGATGGGATTAGAAATCTTAGAGGTATCAATACATATTTATAGAGAAAATTCCAAAGGGTATGTCATTTCCAATGGGTCTTTACCAAATAGACGTGATCTTTGAGAGTAAGAGGTGCACCCATTCACATGGTGACTATTCATGGAATTTGGGTCCTATGTGGACATTCCACGAGTCGACCCGACCCGCTCCATAATCCAACATCTCCCACTCAAACATAATGGCACCAAATATGCTTCTCTCTTTAAACTTATGCATTATACTCTCTTCATACAGGTTAGCGGTGTGTGTGATAGACAAATGTCTTCAAACAATGTGGGAGTAACATATTAAGTTTTTATCTAACTAACATGGAAATATCCCATTGCAAAATAAAACACTCGTCGATGCCCCAAACTAATCCAGTCACATTAAATTAAGCATTTCTATCCCCTCTAGAGTTTAAAACTCTATTCATGCTTAATCCATTTTGCAGCAATCTGCTTACTTTTAAAAATAAGATATATATAATATAATTATTTAAAAAATCTTATATGTGGTGGCCATGATGCGAACCTACCAAGGATTAGTAAGATCGAAAACCAACTTAGGGTTTTTTCACGAGGATCGAACTAAATCAGATTTATAAATGAACAGATAAGAACATGAAAATAAAAAGTTTAGGATAGATTACATTAACCCAACGTATATGAACGAAATGCGAACCAACGGTATAAGGAACGATCTTGACCCGATGATTATAACGAATCACGAACCAAAGATATAAGGTTTGAATGTCATAAGAAATTCTTGATAAGTTCGAAAAAGTTCTTTGAAGAACTTAAGAGAAAACTCTCACAATTGTATTAATCAAAGTAATGTATCTTTCCAATAGGATACAAGTTTCTTAAATAGGTGGCCAACAATAAAAGAAAACCCTAGGCTAATGAATAGTATCAGTGAACAGTACCATGAATAGTGGTGGCCACACTAGAAATAAAAGGAAACCCTAGAGGAACAAGGAATCCTAGAGAAATAAGGAAACCCTACTCCTAATCTAAAAAGGAAATGACTAATTCCTAATCTAAAAAGGAAAAAGGCTAATTTGGCATTCGTGCCTTACAAATCAACAAAAAAATAAAAAAATAAAAAAATAAAATAAAAATAAAAATAAAAATAAAGCCTATAAATAAATAAATAAATGATCTAAAATTCGTCGTCCGCACGCCTAAGCCCATTTATGTTCACGCCTAAGCCCATTCTCTTGCCTTGATGAGATGGACTAGGCCTTGAGCGTCATTTAGACCTAATTTGGGTTTCATTATTTTAGACACAGCCCAAAGCTCTTGAATTAGCCCATTAAGCGCTTTTTTGATCTTCTTGAATCTTGCCCTAGTAATTGGCCCAACGGTAACATGCAACAGATCCTTTGATGGTGCTTGTTGGTTCTCATCATCCCCTCTCTCTTCTAAAGGATTCAACCTCGAATCTTCACGTACATCAAACGGAGAAAGATCATAAACATTAAATATGGTACTAACGTTATACTCACATGGAAGATCCAACTTGTATGCATTGTCATTGATCTTCTAAAGGATTTGAAATGGACCATCCCCTCTAGGATGTAGCTTGGTCTGCCTATGGGCTGAAAATATTTCTTTTCTCATATGCACCCAAACCCAATCACCCGGTTCAAAGATGACTTGTCTACAACCCTTGTTGGCTTTGTTTGCATATTACTCATTTTTCTTCTCTATGTGTTGACGTACACTTTCATGAAGTTTCTTCACCATCTCAGCCTTCTTTGTCCACCCAAACTAGCCTTCTCATTGACTTGTCCTTTCAAGTGCTCCCAATACTAATGGTCGGTATGTATGACTCGTATGAAACTTGACTGCTCACTTCAAGTAGCATAAACCAATGCTAACTTGATTTTACTCAATTAGTGCCTTAGGCTTAGCGACAAAGGATTGGAATTTTTTTAATTGGCTAGGGTATTTGTTACGTGTTTAGAATTGAAATGGTTATAGGCTTCGACTGGGTAACGAGGGATAAAGTTTTTACGAGGTTAGCTTCAAAAGCTCAAGCGAAAAAAAAATGAAGGCCTAAATCATGTCTCTTGAACTACCTCACCTAGGATTTCGCCCAAAGTTTCCCCTAATCAAGTTCTAGATTCCTCAAATTTGTTATAAACTTATTACTGAATAATCAGTGTCAAATTGTTCGAATAGCTATACAATGAGTCTATGTGATTGTGCGATTTTCAGGATCAAAATGATTTTTACCTAATCAACATGCCAAACACACAGAACACACATGAATGGGCATCACCCCCGACCTCAATATACAACTAGTGGATAATTTTTATCATCCGGGTAATGACCCAGACAAACTCAACAACTCAACACGTAAATACTACTTCATACATAAACATATTTACACTAAATCTAAACACTAACATACATACTCTACACTAATCATTCACACATGCATAAACAAAAAACTAGATTAAAACTTAACTATAAAGTCTACTATATACATCAAAGTGTCTACAAAACATAAAACTAAGCATACATAAAACATCTTAAACAAAAACTAAACATATCTAGTCCAATATAATACATCAAAATTTTCCATCATTCTCATAAAAAACAAAACATGATGCACAACCCTCCCAAACTTGAAGTAGGCAGTGTCTACATTGTAACGACCCGGTTTCCCAGGACCGCTACGCGGTTTCTCCCCTTGGAGAAATTAACATTAAAATCGATTGACCAAATTTTGATTCTATAAAATTCAATAAATTTTAAAATGCGATGGAGATAATTTTAGTTGTCGATTTTACCAATTATAATGGTAAATAATAAATATAGTTTTATAAATAGAAATTCAACTCCTAGTGCCAATTCGTCCTCACCGGCCTAGTAATCAAAACTGTGGGGTTGTGAGCTAATGCTCAGTAGAACTCCAACCACTCTAATACGTGCATTTAATTAACGCGATAAATAAAAACTTTGACATGATTTTCACATAATTTTCACATAGACATAATTATTTCATAAAATTTGACAGGTCAAATTCAACCACAATAATAGCATAAATCACATAATAGGAAAATTAAATACATATATTAAAAGAGTTAGGAATTCTACCTGAAATTTGAAGCTGAAATCCAAAACTGAAGTCAGTATATGGATTTTTATTCGTCATATTTTTCCCTTCGCCAGAAAAATAATCCTCTTCCATATATATATATATATATATATATATATATACATACATATATGAGATATGAGTTCCTAACAATCAATTGATGCTATTATTATTATTATTATTATTATTATTATTATTATTATTATTATTATTATTATTATTATTATTATTATTATTATTATTATTATTATTATTATTATTATTATTATTATTATTATTATTGTTATTTATAATACACGTAAGTGGTGACTCATGAGTTAAAATCATGAGTCATCACTTATTTATATTAATAATCCTCTGGAAATAAAGAAAATATTAATTATACCCCAAAACTCTTAAAAGTAAATTTTAAACAACCCAATAGTCTCAAAACTTCTAAAATCAATTTAAAATAAACATTTAACTCGCAAAAATTATCAAATATTATTTATGCCATAAATTCGTAAAACAGTCCAAAAAATATTAAACTTTTATATAAAATAATATTTTTAAAAATATAAATTTTCAGGGTATTACAATCTACCTTTCTTAAATAAATTTTAACCTCGAAATTTTGTTTAAAATAATAATAATTCAAAATCGCACCGCACGGTCATGTTAGATACACTCAATTCTAGAACAATTGTTTTCTATGTAAGGTCCCATAACCAAAAGTTACCCATAATTCACGTTCGTCAACATTCATTCCACTCATCGCAATATTCCCATTCACAGTGGCCCACGTTATATCCAACAACATACGGACATGGTGCACTTTGGTCGGTAATACCTAGCACAGATAACCGATTGCCAAAGAATTTTATATTTCTAAACGTTTCCGCTGTGCTACTTTGATAAAAATAGAAATAAATAATAATATATTTTAAAAATATCACAGTAGTCTCACTGGATTGGGTCTGTCTCTATTCCAACAAGTCTACGACCTCAATAATTTTTTCCACTTGACAGGATTTTTCAAGTTTACTGCCCTATCCCATAACCAACATTTACCAATTCCATCCAACATTCCAAGCCAACATATTCGCAACCAACAGTATAGCCAGTAGATAGCCCAAATTCCTAATGGACTGTCCCATGAGACTAAAAATAACTATCTCCAATATTCACATTAAACTTCCAATAATCCCGTAAACTTATCAACACAATCCATCCTTAAATAACCAATTTTCAAAAATACATCTGAAAACATCTAAATACCCCTCAATCATATAAACATGTCTCAAGAACACGCGAATACGTCAAAATCATATAAGTATATCTCAAAATACATAAATGCGTGTCGAAATACATAAACACGTCTAAACCATATCAATACTTATCGAAATACATAAGCACATCCCAACCACATAAATATGTATCAAAACACATAAATACATATGAATCACATAAATACGTGTCAACCTCATAAGTACATCTTAAAATACATAAATATATCTCAAACCACATAAATATCTGGAAACACGTAAACATGTCACCAACGCGTAACTATGTCTTAACCACCCAAATACGTTTTAAAGACCTAAATACGTGTCAAACTGTATAAATCAAATACATCCCAAATCATATAATCAGGTTTCCAAAGTCGCGTAACATAACGAATTCAATATTGAGTTCAATACTCACGTAAAATGTGTGTATAAAAATATTAGCTAGAGCCCTCAATCGTATTTCTACAATACTACTTAAGCTCAAAAATTTAAATTAACGTTTCAAAATAATAATTGGCTCCCAATAGTTCCACAATGACCCCATGCTCCGCCTCTACGAATCGTTAGTAATGGATCAATATCTATCCAAATTATTTTTATCGGTGTACTGTCTTCGTAGTATAAAAGAATTTTATGGATCAAGTATTTTTATCTAAATCCACTTTCTAATAAAATATAGCCATACTGGGCCATATCCAAATCTCAACAAAACTATCATCAAGACAATCAAATTTAAGTCAACTAGTCAACTCACTTGTATATACTAAAATAACATACTTCCCTGCCAGCTATAGGATCGTTTTACCTCATGATCGAGAGTTATCATATCTACCCTGTAGAACTTACCTTACAGGTAACAACATATATAATATATTTACCCTGCAGGACTTTCCTGACAGGTAATAATATATATATATATATATATATATATATATATATATATATATATATATATATTTACCTTGCAGGATTTGCCTGATAGGTAACAACATATATAATATATCCACCCTGTAGGACTTGCTTGACAGGTAATAACATAAATAATATATCCACCCTACAGGACTTGCCTGATAGGTAATAATATATATAATATATTCACCCTATAGGACTTGCCTGACAGGTAACAACATATATCCACATATCGCAGGACTGGCCCTCCTGACGAGAAGATAACTATGGTATAACATGATAATAATTTTTTTTTTCACCTTTAAAATTTTACTTGATCCATTTATCATCATAAAACGGTTCATTTTATTCAACAATTTTCTTTTCCCACAATTTAATACGAAAATATGATTTCACAATTTATATAGAAGACAATACATACTTTTAAATTAATATTTTCAATTTAGCGACAATTCCTATGGTCCACGGCTAACACGACACTCACCGAGCCAAAATTTATCAATACAACAAATAGGAAATTATCTATTTATATACAATAGATCTAATTTCCATTACATAAACAAATAAATAAGTGTCAAGGCACATAATTAAAGAGGAAACATTTTAACAAAACGAATAATTTGCGAAAACAATCTTATTCCACCAAATAGAACTCCTTTATACAAATTTAACTTTTTTTTTTTTTTTTAAAGTGTTTAGTTGAATTAAAAAAAACTATACCATCAGCTTAATTTTTTTTTTAATTACAAAAACTCTTTGCATTTCAGTTTTTATTCAAACAATATTGCTGGCAACAGTTCAAGTTTAGCGGTAGTGTCAAAATAGTCCCCGAACTATTCATTTATTCAATTATATCCTTGTGCTTTGAGCAGTGTATTAAGTCCTTCATTCTAATCATTTTAGGGAATTTTTTTGTGGGCTCTCATTTCTTAAAAAAATAACTTTTGAAGGACCATCATTTTTTCAATCATCCCAAAAGTACCATCAACTATCTTTTCCCTAAATTACCCTTCTATAGTTCTAAGATTTACAAAACAATTTCATTCATCATTTGTTTTTCAAATATTCTAAAACAACAAAAAAAAAAAAAAACATATTTACTAATTTTCATTTATCTTTTTAAATTTGACAAAAAAAATATTTTTAATAACAAAATGTAATTAATTTTACTTTAAAAAAAAAAAAAAATCTCACTGATTTTTTTTTAATTCCATTTTTTTTATTGCAATTCTAATAATTATTTTATAAAATCTACTAAATTTATTTTTCAATAAAAAAAAAATTCACTAAATTTATTTTTTGTTTAAAAATATATAATTATTATAAAATATTGCAAATGCCATTCCATAATTTCACTATTCATTTAAACATTCACCAAAAATATTGTAAATGTCATTAAAAATGCGTAAAAGTTGATTGAAAAATAATCTAAATAGAAATCCACTGAAATGTAGTTTAAGTAGATATATATCGGAAATAAACAAAATTAAAATTGCTCACATCTAACTAGATCTAATGTGAGTGAATATCCACTTGAAAAAATAATCTAAGTGGATATCCACTGAAAATAAATTAAGTAGATATCCACTAAATATTATAGAACTTACTGTGTTTCTACAAGCCTTGTAGGTGAAATTAAGTAAATATCCACTAAACATTATAAAACCCACTAAATCTACTAAGTAGATATCTACTGAAAATAAATTAAGTAGATATCCACTGAACATTATAAAACTCACTGTGTTTCTACAAGACTTGTAGGTGAAATTAGATAGATATCCACTAAATATTATAGAACCCACTAAATCTACTAAGTAGATATCTACTGAAAATAAGCCAAATGAAAATCACTGCAACCAATCCGAAAATCTAAATCAATAAGTGAATATCTACTTAACTGAAACAATTACACACAAATGGATAAAACCACAAACAAATCAACTAAATGAAATATAAGTTCTAAATTGAAGCAATCAGAAATCGAACCATCCGTAAACAAGCATTTACCTTATCACATTTTCACAAAAATTGGAGAACTCAAATGAAAATGATCCAAAAAAGCAAAAATCAGAAAATAAACACAACAACTAAATATAATTAAGTGGATATATCAATATCTCTATTGATATATTACTATAAAAAACCTAAGTGGAAATCCACTAAAAAAATAAATTAAGTAGATATCCACTAAAAATTATTAAGTAGATATCCATTAAAAATTATATAACTTTAAATTGTAACTTTTAAATAGAAGCAATAAGAAATCGAATCATAACAAAGTGGACAAACAAAACCTTCAGTTTACACGTTCTTATGAAAATTGGAGAAAGATGAAAACAATCCAAAAAATCAAAACAACCGATGGGATCTGGTAACCTGCACGAAGTTGGTACAATCAAAAACCATCTACGGGATCTGGTAACTTGCACGAAGCAAAACCTAAAACAAATAAAATAGTAGCAGCAAATGCAGAGAGAGGTTGAACGAGGGGTCCGAAAATTGATTTGGGTATGAACTGAGATACTAACAGAATCAGAGGCGATGACCGAAGGTAGACGACGAACAGAGCATGAGATGGCAGATCTACCTTGGATCTAACCTGGATTTGGTTAGATCTAGGCTAGATCTGGGTAGATCTAGCCTAAATCTAACAAGATCCAAGCTAGATCCGGTTGATGAAGGAGACAACGACAACACCTGTGGAGACGAGCGGCAACGATAGAAGCGGAATCGATGGAGACGATAAACGGCCGACGAATCGAAGCGACGAATGGTGAATCAAAACAAAGGTGGTGGAAAAGAATGATGCTAGCACTGAAAGTAGCAATGACGATGGTGAGTAAAGTGATGGCAACGAATGGCGGCCGTAGCACCAGAACAAGCGACACCGATAAGCTTTTGAGTGAGATAGAGAGAGAGGAGAGGTGAAAATGAAATAAAGAGCTCCCATTACTCTTTTATTTATTATATTTGAAGGGTAATATTGCCATTTAAGAATATTAGTAAGGGAGTTTTGGTCTTTTCGGAGAAACTTTTTAATAAAAGAGGATTTATGATGGAACAACTTTTTTGGTGGGACTTAAAAAGTTGTTCCATCTTGGAATAGGAGTTTTGGAGGAAAACCCCATCATTTTAATACCCAAAAGAAGAACTAGTACGGTAAAAAGAATTGGACTAATAATCAATACAACTTTTCATATCAATATATTTTTTTTTCAATTAATGAGATTATACGAAATTAATTATTTTTAAGTATTATTTCACTTTTTATGAGTAATGGGTACCATAACCCAAGCCTAGAGCAGTCTCAAACCCGCTCTGATACCACCTGTACCGACCTTGATTTTCCAGGGCTGCTACACGGTTTCTCCTCTTGGAGAAATTAACATTATAATCGATTGACTAAATTTTCATTCTACAAAATCCAATAAATTTTAAAATGCGACAGTGATAATTTTAGTTGTCGATTTTATCGATTGCAACGGTAAATAATAAATACAGTTTTTATAAATAGAAATTCAACTCCCGGGGCTGATTCATCCTCACCGGCCTTACAATCAAAACTATGGGGTTGTGAGCTAACACTCAGTAGAACTCCAACCCCTATAATATGTGCATTTAATTAATGAGACAAATAAAATACCTTGACATGATTTTCACATAATTTTCACACAGTCGTAATTGTTTCATAAAATTTGACAGGTAAAATTCAACCACAATAATAACATAAATCACATAATAGGAAAATTAAATACATATATTAAAAAAGTTAGGAATTCTACCTAAAATTCAAAGCCGAAATCTAAAACCAAAGTTGGCGTATGGATTTTTCTTCGTCATATTTTTTCCTTCGCCAGAAAAATAATCCTCTTCCATATATATACATATATGAGATATGAGTTCCTGACAATCAATTGATGCTATTATTATTATTATTATTATTATTATTATTATTATTATTATACAATACACGTAAGTGGTGACTCATGAGTTAAAATCATGAGTCATCACTTATTTATATTAATAACCATCTTGAAATAAATAAAATATTAATTATACTTTAAAACTCTTAAAAGTAAATTTTAAATTACCCAATAGTCCCAAAACTTCTAAAATTAATTTAAAATAAACATTTAACCCACAAAAATTATCAAATATTATTTATGCCATAAATTAGTAATTAGTCCCAAAAATATTAAACTTTTATATAAAATAATATTTTCAAAAATATAAATTTTTGGGGTATTACACACACTAACTAAGCAGCGAACCCAATAGCAGTTTATAACAATGACAATATAAATAGGTTGCGAACACATACCTAGGAGGTGAGACGTGAAACCCTCACCTCCTACCATCCACCGGGAGGAATGTCATCGCCACCATCATTTCGTCGGGAAGGATTGTGCGGCGGTTGCAATAGGTGTGGCGGGAATTGTGGCATTATCGGATAGGTGCTCATATCGAAGCCGACGTGTGCGCCAAAGAGCTCTAGACTTGATTCTGCTGGCGAGTATATTGGTCCAAGAATATCCAGAATTGGGTGTAGTTGTTGCTGAACTAATATTGTTGTTGGCGAAGAACGACATTGTCCAACTGGATTTCCTAGAGCTCTTGGTACAGGCTATCCAATGTGATCGATTGGCGGCCTGGGACATAAGCAACTGGGGGCTCAGAAGGCCCTGCTTCTTCTTCTATTGACCCTTCTTCTTACTCTCCCGAGCCTTGCGCCTCTCCTTTCCATATGTGATTCATGACTGGGAGATCTAGAGGTTTAACGAGGGCACAAAGGCTATCCCCTAATATCACAACACTGGCCCATCTGAACAGATCAGTGAGGAGAGTCAGGAAAGGCAATTTGGCTTTGGTCGTCTGGACAGCATGAAAAATTGATGAATAAATCAAGAACCCCACATTCAATGGGGTTTACTTCTTATTTGTAAAGTTTTTTTTTGTTTTTTGTTTTTTTGGTTTAGTAGTTAGTTAATTAGTACTATTAGTTTATTTTATTGTTAGGATGTTTTGCTTGAGAACTAACAAAATTCTAAGTTTGTGGGTATTTGATAGGTTGAAAATACCTATCTACTTCTAAGCCGAATTTGGTAGTTTTCGAGTGTTTTAGTAATATTTTATTGCGTTTTTGTTTTCTTTGATATAAATCAAGTGTATGGACGTAAATGATCGATAAACAAGCAAAACGGTGGGAAAGCAGTGGAAAAACGATGAAAAAAAATAAGGATTCAAATTAGCACATCTACCGCTACAGCGGTGAAAGTACAGAGAGTTGAACAGAATGCTCACCGTTGCTGCGGTAGGATCTCCTACCACTGCAGTGGTGAAACAACAGAGAGTCACCTAAATGTTCTGTCTGCTCATCGCTGTAGCGATAAAGTAAACCAAGATACCCACCATTGCAGCGGTGAATCCACTACTGCAATGGTCACTCTACACTGATTTTTAGATATTTTTAGATATTTTGAGCCTTATATATAAACCAGTTGTTCTCCCATTTGAAAAGGATGTTCCATACATGATCTTAAGCTTATTTTGGAGAGCTTGAAAAGGAGATTCACATTTTGGAGAAGAGGAAACACTTCCGGATTAATCTTTAGCGACAATAGAGCACTCCACTCTAAGATTTGATCTTTCTTTCTTTGTTTCTATTTTTGTAACTTAATGTTTTATTGTGAATGATGATGAGTCCTTCTTGTTTCAATGTTTCAATGGTTGTGATCATGGTAGGCTAGATAGATATTATCTAGGGATCGATATAGTTAATGTAAATACACGTTTGATTGAATATATATTTCTTTAACGGTTGTTTGTCTAGATCTGATTGTGTTTACCAGTTTAATAAAATCCTAATATTCTTGTTATAGTATTAGGGTTGGTTTTGAGAATACAGGGTTTAACACTCGGGAGAGGTAACCCTGGATTCGGACTAGGGTTAAACACATCACGACGATCTAACGACCCGAGAGGGCGTTAGAAAGTGTGCAATCCATGAGGTTGGGTCAAGACTCACATGACTAAGGGTTGTATAAATGTTGATGGGGACTTCGGCGTTGACGCAAAATCACATATTCGCTCACTTTACACTCGGGAGAGATAGTGAGCGAGTTTACGATACCTAGATTGTCGGATCGGATAAACACCGTTATTGTTAACTAAATGAAGTCAAATATGTATTAAGTGAATAAAATCAATCCCTAGGGAATCCATTTAATTAGAATTAACCCAATAGTTGTTAGTTTAATTTAGTTTTTAATTAATCAAACTCAAAACAATTCTTGAATCGTCTAGATAATATAAGACTATGTTAATCGCGGTATTCAATTAAATACAAACATATTTCCCAGAGGATGATATCGATCGTAAGATCCACTTTACTAAAACATGACCTCATGCACTTGCGAGTTAAATTAAGGTGTGAAAAAGTTGCGTTCAAGTTTTTGTAATACCGTCAAGAAAACCAAGTAATTGCAAAGCGCACACACTAATCACAAAGATTTGAACAAAAATTCAACAATGTGGCATCAAATTGTATCAAACAATGTAACTATCCATAAACATATTGCTCATCACCAAAAATCAACCCGAAAACCCAACGTGATGAAGAAAATCGCAAAAAATGTTGTTCAAGGTTTTAGAGAACAATCCAAATTCAACCATTCTTGATATGTATATGCAAATCAACCAAATATTTCAACATATATATGAAATGTAGGATCAAAAGTACGTGCTTGTCGAAACAATTTGGTCCAATCAATTGAAAATGGAAAAAATCGCCCATTTGGTTCCTCATGGTTCCTCAAACCCTAGAATTCAAAAACGGGGTTGAAAATCGATTTTTGGTGGATAAAAGATGGTGGAAATCTTTAATTTGGAATATAGAAGGATGGATTTTTGGATTTGAAATGGTTGGGGAGGAGGAATTTTGAGAGATTTTGGGGGTGTAGGGAGTGTTGTGGTGATATAGAAGAAGTGACACCTCTTAAATCTTAACAGGGGCGTCACCGCTGCAGTGGTGGAACACATTTTTGCTTACTTGTGTTTCACCGCTACAACGGTGAAATGACAGAATGTCTACTAATATTCTGGCGCTGTAGCGGTCATTTGACTGTTGCAGCGGTGGGATCCCTGCAACCTTTTCTTGTTTTTTGCATTTTTTCACAAGAAGGCTCCACACCACTTACTTTCATTTCGCTACTTCAATGTTTTTAAGTACGAAACACTAGCCCGAGTATCCAAACTCCTTATTTTACCTCCAAACACACTCCGAGACTATTCTGGCCTCCAAAAAGTATATAATAGCAAAAGACGGGCAAACATCATACCCTCGGTTTTAATTAAAAAAGTGCTTGATTTACTGTCCCCAGCTGGACTTGGCGAATTCCATCTCAGTCGTCAACAAGGGAGATACTCTCCACAACTCGCTTTTTGTTTTCGAAGTAATGCTTAATCCTCTCCCCATTGCCCAGAAAAATGCATCCGTCATCGCCTTCCAATTTGACGGAGTCGAACGAATATACATGCTTGATTCAGAACGGGCTGGACTACCGGGACTTCAATTTTTCCAGAAAGAGTCTCAGCCAAGAATTGAACAACAGAACTTGCTGGCCCAGGTTGAACTCCCTCCTGACTATTTTCTTGTCATGCCACATCTTCGTCTTGTCTTTGTAAAGCTTGGAATTTTCATATGCTTCATTCCGGAATTCCTCTATCTCATTAAGTTGGAGGGGACGTTGTTCACCCGAAGCATTTAGATCGAAGTTTAATTTCTTGATCGCCCAATAGGCACGATGCTCTAACTCGACTGGAAAGTGATACGCCTTACAAAACACCAACTGATACGGCGACATGCCTATCGGTGTCTTGAAAGCCGTGCGATATGCCCACAACGCATCATCCAATTTCACTGCCCAATCTCTGTGATTGGTATGAACTGTTTTCCCTTAAACTTGCTTGATCTCCCTATTTGACATTTTAGCTTAGCCGTTTGTCTGCGGATGGTATGGTAGTGCCACCTTATGCCTTAACCCATACTTTGTCAACAAAGTATTGAACATTTTGTTACAAAAGTGCGTCCCTTCATCACTGATAATGGCTCGAGGTGTCCCGAACCGTGTCATGATATTTTTCTGAAGGAACTTCAAAACCACTTTGGCATCATTGGTAGGCGTCTCCACAGCTTCGACCCACTTGGACATGTAATCCACCGCCAGTAGAATATACTCCTGACCGAAGGACGGCGGAAATGGCCCCATGAAGTCTATACCCCACACATCAAATAGCTCTAATTAAAGAATGGATGCCAGCGGTAATTTATGCCTTCTTGAAATGTTGCCTAGCCATTGGCATCGATCACAGGTTTTCACTAAAGTATAAGCATTACGAAACAACGTTGGCCAGTAAAAACCTGACTGAAGTACTTTAGCGGCCGTCTGCATCGCTCCAAAGTGCTAGCCACATAGTGATGAATGAAAATGGTAGAGAATACTAGCCATTTCCTCCTTCAGAACACATCTCTGGATCACTTGGTCGGCACACTTCTTGAACAACAATAACTCGTCCCACATATAGTGCCGCGAATCGAATAGGAATTTCTTCCTCTGGGCACTTGTAAGATCCGGTGGCAACACTTTGCATACTAGAAAATTGATGATATCTGCAAACCACGGAAGTGTAGTGTCAATTTTAAACAGTTGCTCATCAGGGAATACCTCTGTAATATAGGACTCTTTACCAACGTCCTCTTACACAAGCTATGGCAAATAATCAACAACAACGTTTTCGCTTCCCTTCTTGTTTCTTATATCCGAATCAAACTCTTTCAACAAGAGAATCCACCTGATTAGACACGACTTGGCATCTTTCTTAGGGAATAAGTATCGGATGGCTGCATGATCCGTATAGATGATCACTTTGGATCCTATAATGTAGGACCAGAACTTATAGCATGCAAAAACAACCGCCAATATTTCTTTCTCGGTTGTGGTGTAATTCTCCTGGGCATCATTCAAAGTCTTGCTTGCATAGTAAATAGATCGGAAGATATTATCCTTGCGTTGGCCTAAAATTGCTACAACCACATAGTCACTAGCATCGCACATTATTTCAAATGGCTCATTCCATTCTGGAGCGAATATAATAGAAGTCGTGATCGACTTCTTCTTCATTGCATTGAAATCTTTCAAGCAAGCTTCATCAAAATCAAATGGGGCTTCCTTCTCGAGCAATTGGCACAATAGATTCATTGTCCTTGAGAAATTTTTGATAAAATGCCAGTAGAAGCTGGCATACCCTAAGAAGCTTTGGACTTCCTTCATATTTATCGGAAGTGGAAGTTTCTTGATCGTTTCAATCTTAGCTAAGTCCACCTCAAGCCCCTTTGAAGAGACTCGATGACCCAAGACTATTCTTTCATTGACCATAAAAAAACACTTCTCCCAATTGAGAACCAAGTGTTTCTCTTCGTATCAGTTGAGAATAAGTACCAAGTTGTACAAGTAATGATCGAAGGATGAACCGAAAATTGAAAAGTCGTCCATGAAAACCTCCATAATATCTTCCACCATATTTGAAAGAATTTCCATCACACACCGTTGGAATATGGCCGGTGCATTGCAAAGACCGAACGACATACGACGGTAGGCAAATGTTCCATACGAACATGTGAAGGTAGTCTTTTCCTGGTCTTTCGGCGCAATGGCTATTTGATTGTATCTTGAGTATCCATCAAGAAAGCAATAATGATCATAGTCAGCAAGATGATCTAGCATTTGATCAATAAATGGAAGAGGAAAATGAACTTTCCGAGTAGCCTTGTTCAATCTTCTATAATCAATACACACTCGCCACCCAGTGATGGTTCGTGTCAGAGTAAGATCATTTTTCTCATTTTTTACAATCGTCATGCCACCTTTCTTGGTCACCACCTGCATCGGACTAACCCATTCGCTATCAGATATAGCATAAATAATATCGGCATTCAAGAGCTTCAACACTTTCGCTCAAACCACTTCCTTCATCGCCGAATTTAGCCTTCGTTGATGCTCAATGGAAGGCTTAAATGAGTCCTCCATCAAGATCTTGTGCATGCATATTGTTGGGATAATTCCTTTACTATCAGAAATAGACTACGCGAAGGAGGATCTATACCTTTTCAGAATATTCAGCAACTTGTGTTCTTCCTTTGAGTCAAGGATGAAGAAATGATTACCAGATTAGTTAAGTTCTCTCCCAAGAAAGTATACCAAAGGTGATCTAATAATTTATTGAGAATTAATCCATCGTGAGGCGGATTTGATGGTTCAGGAGAACTAACTTCATCCTCAATCATGGCCACATGAATCGAATCCCCTACGTCTTTAGGTTGAGTTTCCATCGATAGAACGTAGCAATAAAATATTACTAAAACACTCGAAAACTACTAAATTCGGCTTAGAAGTAGATATGTATTTTCAACCTATCAATGACAAACTCTCTCGGCCACAGGTAATGTTGCCAAGTCTCCAATGCTCTCACTAAAGCAAAACGCTCCTTGTCATATGTCGGGTAATTCAACGCTGTCCCATTTAACTTTTTGCTAAAGTATGCTATTGGCCTCTTTTCCTGCATCAAAATAACTCCAATACCTATTCCTGAAGTATCATACTCAATCTCAAAAGTTTTTGAAAAATCAGGTAATGCTAATAAAGAAGCACTACATAACCGTTCTTTAATCTCATTAAATACACGCTCTTGCTCAATACCCCATTTAAAACCCACAGATTTTTTGACAATTTCAGTGAGTGGTGCAGCTAGTGTACTAAAATCTTTAACAAATCGACGATAAAAACTAGCCAAACTCTGAAAACTTCTTACCTTCGTGATTGACTTAGGTGTGGGTCATTCTTTAATAGCTTTCACATTTTTCTCATCCACCGCAATCCCTTTCGCACTAACAACGTAGCCAAGAAACACGACTTTGTCCAAGAAAAATGAACATTTCTTTATATTGGCATATAGTTTTTCTTTCCTTAAAACATCAAGCACACAATATAAGTGATCAATATGCTCTTTTAAACTCTTGCTATACACCAAAATATCATCAAAACAGACCACAACAAATTTGCCTATAAATGTACACAATACATGATTCATTAACCTCATGAATGTTCTTGGTGCATTAGTTAGACCAAAAGGCATAACCAACCACTCATATAATGCATGTTTAGTTTTAAAGGTAGTTTTTCATTCATCACCCTCTTCATTCTAATTTGATGATACCCACTTTTCAAACCAATTTTTGTGAAAATACATGACCCATGCAACACATCTAACATGTCATCTAGCCTAGGAATGGGATGTCGATACTTCACTGTTATGTTATTGATAGCTCGACAATCAACACACATACGCTAAGTTCAATTATTCTTAGGCACAAGTAGTACCGGTACCACGCATGGACTCATGCTCTCTCTTACGTATCCTTTGGCTAGCAAGTTCTCCACTTGCCTTTGAAGTTCCTTCGTCTTATCTAGATTACTCCTATAGGCTGGTCGGTTAGGATTTGTTGCACCCGGCAAAAAGTCAATTTGATGCTCTATGCCTTGAATAGGTGGAAACCTACTAGGCATGTCATTAGGGAACACATCCTCAAATTCCTGCAACAAAGAAACAACAACACCAGACAAAGATTGGTTAAGATTGTTAGCACTAAAACATGCCTGTTTGTACAATAATACAAATATAGGTTGGTTTTCATACAAAGCACTCTTGATATCACTAGCCTTAGCATAAAAGCTCACTTGTTTATCTGATTTTCTCTTATTTTGTTCACTCCTTTTTTTCTTTTCACTATTTTTTCTATTTTCACTCTTTTTTTTCTCATCTTTTTTTGAACTCTCGGTCTCACAAGTTTTTTTTCAACTCATTATCTCTTTTCATTTTCATTTTATCTTCATACACTTATTTTGGAGTCAACGACACATGAGTAATCATTTTATTGTCTTTGCCAAATGAGTGCTTATTCTTGAACCCATCATGAATAACCTTCCTGTCAAATTGCCATGGCCTGCCTAATAGTATGAGACCCCACATGCATTGGAACAACATCACAAAGTACTTCATCCTTGTAGTTCCCAATTGAAAAGAAAACTAACACTTGCTTATTTACCCGAACCTCCCTATAATCATTCAACCATTGCAAATTATACAGTCTTGGGTGTTTCAAGGTAGGTAATTTCAGTTTCTCTACTAAAGTAGTGCTAGCTACATTAGTGTAAATTTCCCCTATCAATGATCATACTACATACCTTGTTGTTGACGTGACATCTAGTATGAAATATGTTTTCCCTTTGCTGTTCCATGTCATCCTCTGCAACTTGGGTACTTAGAGCATGCCTTGCCACAAGTAACTCTCCTTCCACCGGGTACTCCACATCATTATCACAAGCATCCTCAAGTGGTGGCATCTGATCATCATCACTCTCACTTTCGGTTCCTACCTCTCCATCAACACGTGCTATCATGGTCCTCTTATTTGGGCATTGTAAAGCAACATGACCTATTCCCAAATAGCAAAAACATTTAATATCATGGTTATGAGTTTAGGTTTTGGTTTTACCTTTGTTGACATTGGGCACACCGTCTCTCCTTTTCGGTGGTTTGATTTTGGACTTTGACGGAACCTCTTCCTCTTTTCTCCTATTTGACCTCCATGAAGTAGAGGAGATCGAATTTTGAATTGATTGATTTTCTTTCCTTTTAAGCTGTCGTTCCACCTTTATGGCTATGTGAACCATGTCTTCCAACTCCATGTAATGTTGCAACTCCACCACGTTGGCAATATCCCGATTTAGTCCATTCAAGAACCTGGCTATGGTAGCTTCTCTATCTTTCTCAACATTAGCCCAGATCATAGCGATCTCCATCTTCTTGTAGTAATCATCCATGCTCCGATATCCTTGAGTAAGACTTTGTAACTTATGGTACAAATCCCTATAGTAGTGACTAGGGACAAACCTCCTCCTCATTATGACCTTTATTTTCGCTCACGTCTCGATAGGCCTCTCATGGTTTCTCATTCTGTTCATTACAAGTTGATCTGACCATATTATAGCATAATCAACAAATTCAACTACAGCGAGTTTTACCTTTTTATACTCGAAGTAGTTGTGGCACTCGAAGATCAATTCCACTTTCTTCTTCCACTCTAAGTACGCTTCAGGGTCGTTCTTCCCTTGGAACAATGAAATCTTCATCTTGATGCTTCCCAAGTTATTATCGATTCGCTCCCCATACCTATCTCTTCTATTCCCATATCCATGCCCGTATCTGCCCAAACTCGCATTAGAGGCACGATTTTTTTTTTTTAAAGAATGAAATTCAGCAACCTTTAAAAAAAAAAATGGGATGTGACCAGAAAAAGGTGCACTGTGTTTTTGATGAAGATCTGACCAATTTGAATAGAAAAAAAAATGCATAGTACTTTAAAGAAAGTCGGACCAGATTTGACGATATAATTCGTTCAAGGAAAAAAAAAAGGAATGAATAGATATTAATGAAAGAAAAAGAAATGGATAGATGAAACCTGATTTAGACCTTACTGTAATTACCAAATGATGCAAACCTTACTAAGGATTAGTGAGACCCGAAACAACCTTAGGGTTTCTTCACGAGGATCGAACAAAATCAGATTTATAAACGAACAGATAAGAACATGAAAATACAAAATTTAGGATAGATTACCTTGACCCAACATTTATGAACGAAATACAAGCTAACGGTATAAGGAATGATCTTAACCTGATGATTATAATGAATCACGAACGAAAGATATAGGGTTTGAATGCCATAAGAAAGTTCTTTGAAGAACATAAGAGAAAACTCTCACAATTATATTAATCAAAGTAATGTATCTTTCCAATGGGATACAAGTCTCTTAAATAGGTGACCAATAATAAAAGAAAACCTTAGGGTAAGGAATAGTGCACATGAACAGTGTCAGTGAACAGTACTATGAACAGTGGCAGCCACACTAGAAATAAAAGGAAACCCTAGAGGAATAAGGAATCCTAGAAAAACAAGGAAACCCTACTCCTAATCTAAAAAAGAAAAGATTAATTCATAATATAAAAAGGAAGAAGGCTAATTTGGCATTCACGCCTTACAAATCAACAATAAAAATTAAAATATAAAAAAATAAAGTCTATTAATAAATAAATAAATAAATGATCTGAATTTCGCGGTCCGCACGCCTAAGCCCATTTAAGTTTACGCCTAAGCCCATTTGCTTGCCTTGATAAGATGGACTAGGCCTTGATAGTCATTTGGGCCTAATTTGGGCTTCATTATTTTAGACTCAGCTCAAAACTTTTGAATTAACCCATTAAGCCCTTTTTTTTGATATTATTGGATCTTGCCCTAGTAATAGGCCCAACAGGAACATGCAGCATGTCTTTTGATGGTGCTTGTTGGTTCTCATCAGGCCACTATTAAACAACACTACAATTTTAATAAGAAGTATTAGTAAATTGTCTTCCTTTGATCGTCGTGTTACTCAACTTCTATTTGACTATTTTCCTAGACATGTCCCTTTAGACCGCATCATTTATGGCTAGAGGATAACAATCTAAAGTAGCAACATCAAATTTTTGAATCCTAACTTAGTTCAAAGTCATAAGGGCACAATTAGATCATTATTAATGATATATATATATGGTCGTCTTAAAAAACATGTAGTATGATTTACATGCTACGGTACTATACTCCAAAAAATGAGGATGTCATTCTAAATTGCCGTATGATTCTAAGTCCAATCACTACATAAACGATTGACTTCAGAATTTAAATCTTCAAAATTCTAAAGTCTCATATCGCACACTATCTCAGTGTCAAGACTAGTTGTTGTGTGAATAGCCAACCATTTAGCCTAGTGACATCTACCATCAAGGTAATAATGTGACCTATAACAAATATCCTAAATTATTTATCATACTTTTAATGAATGAAAATAAATTATGAAATTGTAAATGTGCATTGTGGTATAGATATATAAAGTTAATAAGTCAAACATATCTTTTACAATCTACGAAGATCCAAAGATCTTACATGATATTGGAACAAATCAATAGAAATAGGTTTGGTTAAGGGATCAACCACTATTTTACTCGTAGAAATATTCTTGAGCACCAATTATTCATGTGAGACTCTATCTGGGATGTAGTAATATCGAGTCTGAATATACTTTGTTTTTCAATGATACTTAGGATCCTTCACATATGCGAGCACAACCATACTATCACAATGTATGGTTACAAGATCTGCAGAATGTGGTACTATCTCAAGAATTTCTAAAAAACTTTTAACCAAATAGCCTTTTGAATAGCTAAAACACAAATATCATATTCTGCTTTTGTAGTGGATAGTGCTATGGATGATTGCATTTTTCTAGACCACAAAATAGCACCATTACTGAGTACGAAAGCAAATCCTTATGTCGACTTACGTTCGTCTAAGTCACTACTCTAATCTGCATTACTATATCCTTATAAATGTATATTTTTACCACAATAGTAAAGCATATAGTCTATGGTTCCATGAAGATACCGCAAGATCCTTTTAACTGCTCCCCAATGAATAATTCTTGGATTACTCTGGAAACGACCAACCAACCCCATAGTATAACATATGTCTGGTCATGTATACATCATGGCATACATTATACTTCCAATTGAACTTGCATATGGTATATGGGACATCTCTTATTTTTCAACATTAGTTCTAAGGTAAAGATCAAGACTCAAGGTACTACCATTTTCAACAGGAGTGTCCATGAGCTTAGCATTATGCATTCGAAATTGTTCACGTACCTTCCGAATATAACTATCTTGAGACAGAGTAAGAAATTTCTTAGAACTGTCTCTAATAATTTTAATACCAAGTACATAATTTGCTTTACCATGTCCTTTATATCAAAAGTAAAGTACAACCATTCTTTAGTGGAGACAATCATCCCTATGTCATTTCCTGCCAATAAATTGCCATCTACATTCAAAGTAAGGATAATAAAACCCTTCTTCAACTGCTTTATATAAACACAATGATCTTCTCCAGTAATGATAAAGCCAAAAGTAAATATGGCTTGGTGAATTTTGAGGTACCATTTTCTAGATGATTATTTTAGGCCAAATATGGAACGTTTTAGCTTTCACACTTTGCGCTATTGTCCCTTGGCCACAAAACCAGTAGGTTGATTCATGTAGATCGCCTCATCAAGTCCTCCATTGACAAAAGCAATCTTAACATCCATTTGAAAAAGTTCTAAATCCAAATCGGCGACAATGAATAGGATTAGGCGAATAGAGGAAAACCTAACAACAGGTGAAAACGTTTCCTTATAGTCTATACCCTCTTTTTGAGTGTAATATTTTTGCCACGAGATGAGCTTTGCACATATCAATAGATCCATCTGCCTGATGTTTAGTTTTTAAAACCCATTTGTTTTTAATTGATTTTTGTCTAGGCGTAAGATCAACTAGTTTCTATATTTGATTATTTTGCATGGAATTAATCTCATATTTCATTGTAGTTATCCATTCTTTAGCAGCAGACGATGATAAAGCCCCTTGATAAGAAGAAGGAGCATATTTTTCTACTGAAGAATACATGAAAAATTACTCATCAATCCCAAATAGACGTCGCGGAATATTTTCACATTGACTTCTATGCAGTTAAAGAGTTTGAGAATTAGTTTTGTGGTACACTTTCACTAGTTTTTAAATCTATCCCACTATCCTTGGTGATTATTGGCGTATTTATAGAAGGATGATGATTAATTTCCCCACTTTCTCTTAGTGATGGTGTATAGTTATCATTTGACTTATTCAACTCATAAAGTTCTTTATTACCTCGTAGTTCACCTCTGCTTAGAAACTTATTTTCCATAAAGTGGACATCGCATGACTCAATCTCAGTCAATACACCATTAGAATGTTCATGTAACATCATATATTTTTTGGAGTGATCTAGATATCTAATAAATGTACACTTGTGAGGTCTAGGGCCTAATTTTCCATGTGCATATGATGTGAAACGAACATAACCTGTAGATCCCTATGGTCGCAAGTGTTCTAATACTAGTTTAAAACCAGTCCATAACTCATATGTTGTAGATGGTACCTTGGAGTGAACTCTATTGAGAATATAGGTTGTTGTCAATAAAGCATCTTCCCATAAATTGATTGACAGATTAGCTTGTGCCATCATTGACTTAACCATATCTAATAAAGTTTGATTTCTATGCTCAACTACTCCATTTTGTTGTGGAGTAACATAAATCATCAACTGTCTAATGATGCCTCTATTATCACATAAGTCATTGAATTATTCAGACAAATACTCACGTCCTTAGTCAGTACATAAAATCTTAGTTTTTTACCTCTTTGATTCTCGACTAAATGAACAAATCTTTGGAGGTAATCCAATGCCTTTGATTTATGAGTAATCATTAATGAATATGATAAAAAAAATTAGTACCATGTCGTGCCCTAACATTCATAGGTCCGCAAATATCATAATGAATGAACTTTATGGGAGATGTAGCCCTTTTTGCTTTGCCAAAAGGCTTTCTTGTAGCCTTTCCAGCCAAACAAGATTCATAGATAAGTAAGTTAACTCTAGATAGTGGCTATAAAAGTCCTCGACCTAACATTGTCATTCTTTCTTGTCTAATATCACCAAATCTTGCATGCCATGTAATAAAAGTAGATGTGATAGAATTATTATTACTAGAAGTTGAATATGTATCAAAATATAAAGAATCATCAACATCTAGTACAACAAATTCATCTACGATGTGTCCACTACCATAAAACTCAGAGTCATAATAAAATTGAACAGATTCTATAGTGAAACTTAAAGAGAAACCTAGTCCAGCCATGGCTGCAATAGACATCAAGTTTCGTCGAACTCCATAAGCATATAGAATATCATAGAGAAGCACGATGTGTTTAGAACACATCTTTAATTTATAGGTTCCAATTCCCATCACATCTTTGCTAGTGCTATACTACATGTAAATACGTTAACTCTTGATGGAAATTCTATGATACTCAATGAACCCTACTCGATCTCTCGCGACGTGTCTTGTTGTTTTAGTATCTTCTTCGGTTTAGTGCGTTCACGAGTGAAGTGACCAAATTTATCATAGTTGTAACACTTCAATTTAGACTTGTCCTTCTTTCTATCATATTTTCCCTTTAGATACTTTTTGCTATTTCTCTTTTTATAAACCCCCTTGTCGTGCTTTGTCCTTCTACTTTTGCTTGGACTCAAATAACTGGAGATGGCTAGACTTAGTGACAAACATAGAAGTATTACCTTATGCCTCCAACCTTTCTGCCTCCAATTCTAAATGACGTTGTAATTGGGTAAAGGTTTTGATAGTTGAGGCTGGTGTTGTGCGATAGAGGGCTGCTGACACTATGGAGATGATCATGTTACTGAAGTGGAGGCTTCGGCGATCTTCTAAGTTCGTAGTGGCAGCAAGGGCTAGGCACCATGATGAGGGCGATACACGAGGGAATGCTGCAGCTCCACCAGTTAGAGGGATGAGAGAATAGGGTTTTGCTCAGGGATGAGACCTCTAACCTAAGGGGCACCTGTAGTTTTCTATAGTTTTGTACCTTTTTTTTCCATCAAATTTGTGGGGTATGCCCTTTAATGTACGAAAATATTTAACAAAGTTGTACTTTGTGCTTTTTTTCTTTGTTTGTATGCTCTCTTTTGGCCTTTTCGTTTTCCCAGGTGGAGTCTTTAGTTAGGAGAATCCAGGATGGAGCCCACTTTGTGCTATCTTAAACTCGTCATCATATGGTCACGTACCAGATTTTGCTTACTCTCAAGGTGGAGATGATCAGGGTGTATCTTAGTATAGCTTCTCCGAGGTGTATCTGGATACAGTCTTTATGAAACATATTCGTGTGCAAGCTTTTGGGGATTCAACGATCTTTTTATCTATCGACTATTAATGTAGTGTGCTCATCAATTATCATTAATGACGCGTATTTTCTGACGTTTTGTCTGGGAAGCCAATTTAAAGAGTATTTTGCTGCCTCATTTTTTCATCCTTAAATTCTTACTTTTGCCCTCCTTACTTATTTATGATGGGCCTTCACACAGGCCCTATATATGATCAAGACGATAAATAATAGAAGACATAGGTCCTTGTTCAGTAGTTGAGAGTGGACTGTCAACGGCTTTGATCCTCTTGTTATCCAAAAGAATTTAGAGTTTTTTTTTGTTTTCGTGTAAGACAACTGCCCTGTTGTTATAGGGTGATTGAGGGACGAAGGGGTGTGGCCTACCAGGCTACAGTTGGAGGTGCTTTAGTAATAGAGGATAATAGTAGAGGCAGAGGAGGACATCTGTCGTTCTATTAGCATAACATCTGACTGTTTGTCTATTGATGAACTCTAATCCTTTCTCTTTGAGGAGCAGGGACTTGAATGAAGGGTTCTATAGTGATCCTTGGTTGTTAAAAAGTATAGGTGCGATCTTTGTGGATCCTTGCGGCAATAGGAAAGAGGACTGTTACCGGTCTGGCCAGGGACGGTTGGCTCTTTGGCGGCTTGTGCCCTGAATTCGTGCATGGTGAGTTATGGAGATGAGTCTTCATGGAGTCAACTGATTTCCAAGATTGGAAACATTAGTTCACCTATTGTGGGTTAACGAGTTTTGGTCATCTTGGAGAAATTGCTTGTTAACTTACTTTAGGAGATCTATAGGCAAAGGCTGCTGCACAGCCTCTTTATAACTTTAGAAGATTTTCAGTTATTTTATAAGCATTTCTAGCCCTATTTCCTCGGGGGAAGGTGGAAGGGGTGGATCTTCATGGAACTTGTCAGAGCTGAGAGGATTCTTGTCCTCAATTTCGTATCTCCTGTGTATGTTAGGGATCTCCCAATCCTCTTTTCTCCCACATATTCTTCAACATTATCTCTTTTCTCCCATATTTCCAGCATGACACTTTCAGTATTGTATCGGATGACTTCGTGGGGATATACTTGAGAGAACTTGTATAGGAAGCTTACTTATATGAATAAAAATCTTTATTTTCTTTGCGTATCTTCTTGGTTTGTACATTGAGTATAACATGATAACATGAAAGCTCTGGTTAATACTACAAATAGTCGAATCCGTACTGTAGAGTATAGAAATTTTGTAGAATTGCTGAAGATAGTAGTCTGCAATTAGCCTTTATTATGGCGAGTGCATCCTTTGGTGGTGTCTTCATCTAACAATGGGTTGAAGTTTTTAAGACATGGACTCTGCTCCTCTCTGGCCCCCTGCTCAGGTGGACATAGGTTATTGGGTTTGCCTAAGTATACATAGGGTTGTTTCATCCATGTACAATTCTTGTTGAGTTCGAAGTTGTTTGTAACTCGGATGGTTAATGGATGGCCTTCGCTCCTCGCCGGCCTCACTCGTTAGGAGGGCTTAGGTTATCGGTGGTGATTGACTGTATAGAGGGATTTTTTAGTGCATCGACGATGATGTTCTCCAGCTCCTTGACGACCCCCTGTTGAAGGCAGACTTGGGTTATCGAGTATAACCAATTGTACGGAGGGGTTATTTCGTCCTCTGTTGCAACTGTAGATGTTAGGGGACCAGGCTATTGAGGGTTATAGCTACCTAGACATATGATTGCTGAGTTAGGCTATTGAAGGTCGTCATCGCCTTATTGGGCGAGTCACACCATTGGCTAGTGGCAACCTCTTTCCCACCCGTGGGGTGAGGTAACAGATCTCAGCCAAACTATTAAGGGTAATAGTCATCTGGGTGAGCCAGGCTATTGATAGTTAGAGCCACCTAGAACCAAATCAGGCTATTAAGGGTCATAACCACCCGTTTGCCTAATTAGGTTATTGAGGGCTGTACCTTCCTTATTAGGCACATCTATTGTTTTAACTCGATATGTGTAGACACTTGCAAATATTTTGGGTAAGTCATAGGTTTTTATTAAGAAAAACACTGATTCACATGCTACTGAAAAATACTGTTTTAAGTTTTCTATATTCCATGCATTTTTTAATGGTTTGCTTCTAGAATTTTGAGTTTGTAGGTGCCAGGTTCGATAAATTTGGTGACATGGTAGGTCCCTCCTAGTTTGTCCTAGCTTCCCTTTTGCTCGGTCTCATATGGCGAGGGTAACTCTCCATAGCACAAGGTCACCTTCTTTGAACGAGCATGCTCTAATGTGCTTGTTATAGTATCGGGCCATCCGTGTCTTATAAGCAACTTGTCGAATATGGGCATGTTCTTATTTATTTTTTAGCAGTCCAAGCTCAACACTAGCTGACATTAGTTTTCGTCAGGATTGTAGTGGGCTACTCTGTAGGTTGGTCGGCCCAGCTCGATGGGAATTACTGCCTCTGATCTAAATGTTATTGTGAATAGTGTTTGCACAGTAGAGATCCTCGAGGTGGTATGGTTGGCCCACAACACCAAAGGGAGATTATTTATCTATTTAGCTTTGGACTTTTCCAGTTGAGTCTTTAGCGTGTGCATAATGGTTCGATTAGTTCCCTCGACTTGTTCATTGGATTGCGAGGGGCCTTAACATTTGGTGTTGGATTCCCAGGTCTGTATAGAGATCGTCGAACAAAGTGTAGTTGAATTGCATGCCATGGTTGATGATGATGAATTGTGGAATCCTGAATCGGCATACGATGTGCTTCTTGGTAAAATCTCTGATCTTGGCATTGATGATATTTGCCACGACTTCGACTTCTACCCATTGGATGAAGTAGTCGATGGCAACGATGAGGAACTCTTCTAAGCTGCCATGATAGAAAATGGCCTAGGGATGTCTACTCTCTATTAGGCGAATGGCCATGTTTCAAACATAAGAAACTTACCCGTAGCTAAGGTATTAATAGCTGGTCCAAAACTTTGGCATTTATTGCATTTCTTAACTAGTTCCTTAGCATCATCTTCTGTCGTGGGCCAGACGTATACCTATCTAAGTGTCTTTCTAGTTAGGGATTGCGTCCCAGAGTGACTGTCTTAGAGGAATTTATAGATATCCATGAGGACCAAGTGGCCCTCAACTGGGTGCAGGCAGCATAGTTGTGGCCCCATAAAATAGCGTTTGTATAGAACTCCTTGCAACAAGGTATATCGGGACGCTTGATAGCGAAATTTCCTAGCCTCGTTTTTTAACTTTGGGAGGAGTCTGTTATGGAGGTAATTTTTAGATAGGTCCATCCAGTTGGGTTGGTGCGTTATCATCTCTCTCTCCTTTTTGGGCTCGTCGCAATTGGGTTATGGGATGCTCTTGACCATGATGTTCTGGTGCCCTAGAGAGTCGAAAGCGAAAGCTAACCTGTCACACCCTACCTTGGGCCCAATGCTTGGGGCTAGGAGTGACTTTGACTTGATGTTACTCAACCAATAACAAACATACACTAATTGTCAATTGACATATATTTTTAAAAATCTTTACCAACCTAAAATTCAGGGATTACCCATGTCCCAAATATTCTATAGCAAAACTACAATATCCGAACCCTTCTTGATCAACACTTGTCCTGACAACTCAAAAAAAAAAAAAAAAAAAACAAAAAAAAATGACACTACCTTCTGACTTTATCTAACTCCAGTAGTGGATCCGTCTCTACTTTGAGTACTTGAGACATAATATTTTATTAGTGTACTGTCTTCATAATATAAAAACTAATTTATGGATCAAATATATTTATCGAAACCACTTTCCAAAACAGAATATAACCACATATTGAGTAGAAATAAATTCTCACAAATATCATCACAATAAGACAAATGCATTTATCATATGATCATTTCACTTTTATAAAATAAAATACCCAACACATACTCCCACGCTAGTCATTTCACCACACGATCGGTAGTATAACGGTACCGTAATCTGCACAACTGCGCAATTTAAGGTTGCAAGTGTCAGGACCATTTAATATCTCCAATGGTAGGAACCAATACGTGGTATAAACCACCATATCAAAATGATAATCATTATCATCATCATCAACAACAATAACAACAATAATATATATCAATCACCTGTAGGACTTTCCCTCCTGTTAGGTCATAACTTAACTTCCTATATGACATGTCCTCCTGTTAAGACCAACAACATCTCGTAGGATATGCCCTACTGTCAATACCATACTATGGCATAGTAGAATAATAATAAAAATCAATTCCCACATTCAAAATTTTACTCGATCCATCTAACGTTATAAAACAATCAATTTTAATAAATCTTTTCTTCTCTACAATTTAGTACGAAAAATATAATTTGACAATTTACATAAAAGACAATACACTCACTTCGATATTTGCATTGCTATTATGCTACCACCTTAATACTGACGTTGTTGGTGTTGCCTGAAAACCTAACGACGACATGGCCTAAACTAAGATTTTAGTTAAATAACTCTAAGATGGCATGAAATGTGTGAAATGTGTGACACTAAAATGCAATTTTTTCTATTTCTAAACTTTTGTAATTATAAAAATTTTATTAGACGCCCCATTTCTTAAGTCAATATTAACTGTACAAAAATATTATAATAACAATACAAAGTTTTTCTAATTAATAATTTAATCTTACAGAAAAATATTTACCAACTGTAAATAATATTTATCAGTCAAGGAAATACTAAAAGTTATCAATTTAATAAAATTTACGATTTATATCTTTAATTTGAATTCTTGACAAATTAGATATGTCTATATATAAATATAAATCCACTGTATTTTCTAAACCCATATATATATGTATATATTTTATTGCTTGTATAAACCTATACATGTATATACAAATTATCTACATAATATACATATATATATATACCGTAATAAATATATACACATATCTATATATATAAAACATAACTTGAATATTAAGGTTAGAGAGTCAAGAGAGAAGGAGAGCGAGGAATGCACCAAACAAAACACAAAGAAAAACTTGTGTGTCTATATATATATATATATCTCCCATGTGTATCATGACACATCCACCATTGATTTTTTTGTTCTAATCCTTATCCATGGCTTATCAAGTAAAATAATTACATACACCCCCACTTGAATTTTTAAAGTGTCATTTAAGCCTAAAAGTTAAAATTAACATGTTGAAATAGCAATTGATTTCCCTTTATTTTTTAAAGTCAAATTAAATTAACCTATAAATATCATAATGACCCCTAAAATGTTTTAAAGTTAAATTTAAAATAACATACTAGACCCAAATATTTTATAAATGTTCAAAAATGAAATTAAAAACATACACATGCAAAAAATAGGTCTTCCAAAATCCAACCAGTGAATTAACATGCTTGTCCTCGTCCCTTGTGATCTATGTGATGGTGATTTTTTTGAGCCCTTGCATCAGGAATGCGGCTCTAATCAGGTGTGCCATCATTTTGGCCTACTTAGCGATGTACTGTCCGTTGATTTGATTTACTATCGGGAGGGCGTCACATAAAATGTCAACCTCGACGGCATCGAGTTCTTTAAGGATCCTTAGGGAGAAGATCAGTTCTTCATACTTGGCCTCGTTGTTCGTTGCTTTGAAACCTAGCATTAGGGCATATTTTAGGATATTGCCTTTGAGGGTGCAGATTACAACTTTGGTCCCTAAGCCATTGTAGTTCGATGATCTGTCCATGTACACTGTACACCATTCGACCAAACACTGGTGCCTGTGTCGTGTCTGCTTCTGGGGATTAGTTTTTCTAGGAAGGTGAACTCAGAGATAAAGTCAGCTAATGCTTGGGCTTCGATAGCCGTTTGTGGCCGATACTCGATGTGGAATTCTCCCAATTTAATGGACCATTTCAGCAGTCATCTAGAAGTCTTTGGTCAATGCTGTATGATCCTCTGGGGTTGGTTGGTGAGCACCACTATTGGATGAGCTTGGAAGTATTGCCGTAGCTTTCTGGCGGATATTATCAGCGTAGACGCAGTCAACTCTAGGAGGGGGTAGCGAGATTCTGCTGTATTCAGTGAATGATTAACGTAATACATGGGCTTTTGAGCCCCGTGCTCTTCGATTACCAAGGCTGAGCTTAAGGCGGTAGCCGAAGCAGCCAAGTAGATGAACATCTCCTGCCCTAGCTTCAGGGTGGTAAGTATTAGAGGCTTTGAAATGTATTTTTGGAGTGCCTGGAAGGCGACTTCACATTCATTGGTCTACTCCAAACTTTAGTTTTCACGTAGAGTCTTGAAGAATAGTAGACACTTGTCATGTGAGATAAATCGATTTAGGGTGGCTACTCTCCCCGTTAAGCTTTGTACCGATGCCATATTTAGGATTACCTTGACTTGCTTCAAGCGGGCCTCAATTCCTCTATGGATCACTAGGTGACCGAGAAACTTGCCAGCGCCGACTCTAAAGACGCACTTTCTCGAGTTCAACTTTATTCGATGTTTCTAGAGTACATTGAAGCATTTCTATAGGTCAGTGAGGTGGTCCTCACGTTTTTTTTTTTTTTTTTTTTTTTTTTTTTTTTTACTTTTGATGAGCATATCATCGATGTAGACCTCCATGGTTCTGTTGAGCAGTTTAGCAAACATCTTATTTACCAGCCTCTGGCAGGTGGTTCCAACGTTCTTTAAGCTGAAGGACATGACCCTATAATAGTAGAGGCCTTTGTTGGTGATGAAACCAATTTTTCCCTTGTCGGGTGAGTACATGTTGATTTGATTGTACTTGGAGAATGCGTCAAAAAAGATGAGCGATTCGTTGCCGGCTGTAGTGTCTATGATTAAGTCGATTTTAGAGGGAATGAAGTAGTCTTTGGGGCATGCTTTGTTTAGGTCAGTTATGTCCACACACATGTGCCATTTTCCCATCTTCATCTTGACCACGACAACATTGGCCAAGTAGGGGGGAGTTGATTTCCTTGATCATGCTAGTATCTAGGAGCTTCTTTGAGCATTGCATACCTCTTAAGTCTAAATTTTTGCCACTTTTGACGGACAAATGGGTAGGTCAAGTTCGTGTGTAACAGGTGTATAATGATATTTGGATCTATCCCAGGTAGATTCACATGCGAACAAGCAAACACATCGTTAACGCACCCCAGATTTTGATAGATGAGGAAGTAGAGAATTGGGAAGAAGATGAAACAATTTTCATTCTTCCCTGTCCAAGTCATCCAAATCCATTCATTTTGAAAATAGTTTTTCAGGGGTTTTCTCGGCGTTGATTTTGAAAAACTTCTTAGGCTGGGATTTTATGTTAGAAATGGAGTTGCATCTAGCATGGGGTTAGATGGTGTGTTAGGTCACTGAGAGTTTTAAAAATTCAACTTACTTTGAATGACCCGTGTTTTGACTTCATAAGGTCTATGTTCCAGAGATATTTTTTAAGTTCGGGGGTCGGTTATGCTCGGGGAAGGTTTTACGCACCCCAAGACACTCGTCCATAAACGGTACCTTAGTTTAAATGAATATTCACTATTAAACAATATCCAAGAAATTTTCTTCGATTTACTTAACAAAAATAATTCATTTTTTTAAAAGTTTTTTTTCCATTTATTTTTTATTTATTTTTTATTTTTTTATGTATTTTTAACATTATATGTTGGTAAAGCATGTAAATACTACAACTAAATTAGTCAGTGACACACAATTGTAGTTTATAACAGACAGGAATATAAATATGCAAGTTATATGAAATGAAAATATTTTTGTTATTTTTTAAGAGACTGAACCTTATATAGGTTGCCTACGTACTTTGGCGAGTAACCAAAAATTAGGTCATCACGTAGTTTGTTTATATAAGGTTTAAAGGATATGGTTTTATTTATTAAAGATGACCGAACCCTTATGTGGGTTGCCTATATACTTTGGTGGGTAACCAAAGATTAGGTTTGATGTAGTTCCTTAATGTTTTGTTACAAATTAGTTTGAGTTAATTTTATCTTTAAAACGAGACATCAATCACAACATGATGTATACAAAATCTCTTTGATTTTGTCAAGAACACCTTAATCGAACTCATTAGTTTAGCTTTGTTTTTAAATTTGTTTAGCTAAAAATAAAATAAAAATACAATATATTTATTCCAGTCCTACTAGAAACTAAGAAAAACGACAAGGGTTCTGAAGAAGAATCACACATATCCCCGAAGTAATAGAGGCCCTCCCTTTATCCTGAGTTTTTAGCCACAAGGGTTTGTTAGTGTAGTATATGGATGCATATATACATAGGTGCTAGTCCACTAGCCTACTAGGTTGTGATCTTGATGTTTAGTATAGAGTAAATCAGTTTATATGGCTAGGTTAATAGTTATAAGAGTTTGGTTTAAAGTGTTCTTGAGAGAATTGTAGAGACTATGCACAACTCATGGTGTGATAGACGTTTAGACTGGATCCTTACATGTTCTCAACATGTTCTCGGAAGTTTGGTTTCTTATATGTTCTTGGATGTTCTTGACAGGATCTTGAATAAGTTTACTATGGTTTGGTTTGTATAACATAAATTTAACGTTTTATTTATTTTTTTATGGTTATTTAGGTTATGTACATGAATTTAAAACATGCTATCTACATGATTCTACTATGTATAAGTATAATTCATGAAATTTGATATATGATTAAGGGATACTGAAGACAAATACCTAGTTTAGGGGAGTGGTCTTTCCCAAAACAAGTACCTTCTTTTCCTTCTTAATCTTCTTGGTTGGAACTCGATCGATCACTGTCAACTTCTTGAGTTTTTACTCGAATAACCTCAAGAGAACGCTCCAAGATCGAATTTCCACAGAATAACGGTGTCTATCCCCCCTGAGACTATTACTCGAGCTTAGAGAGAGAAACTAGATCTTCAAGACTTGAAAAAAAATAAAAACATGGGCCTTCTATTTATAGGCGAAGGGCCTGCGCATGGATGAATGTTCAGGCCACCCTAGTCTCTTCCTTAGGGACTGTTTGGCTAGAGGACTTGCTCTCTTGATTTTTTTGAACAACTTTGAACGAATTTTAGGTGTAAGGAAAGATTCTCAAAGATTTGGTAATCAATACTAAATCATTTCCTAGATTTGGTGATGATTGGAAATAATTACCAATCATTACACTCCCTCAAATCCTATTGGTTGCACATGGGTGCATTAATATCAATATGTGATACTTCCAATTTGCTTTAGGGGCTAAGTACCGGTTAATTTCACTATTTTAGTTTAGTTGCCATCAACGCTTTTAAGATGCAATGTATGTAGTCTTGATGTGTCACCTTGCGTTTAATTCTCTGTGATGAGTCATTACTTGGTTAGCACACATTTGGTTGGCTTTGAATTGAATTGGGTTAGTTTGCCTTGTAACCGACGGTTGGATTTCAAGGTTCCTAGTTAACCCTAAGATATTTTGATAAAATATCTAGATTCAATGCATTCATACATTCCATGTCATCTTGAAGAAACTAACGCTCGATGGGAAGTCATTTAATAAACATTAAATGCATGGGTCAGGTGGCAAACTAGATTAGTTTGGTTTCGATAACGGGTAGTCATATTTTAAAGTTTTTAGTTAACTCTTAGATATTTTGATCAAAATATCTTGATATTTTGCATTTGGCCTATCCAAGTCACCCCAAGCATTTAATTCTTGATGGGATAGATATTTAATGAATATTAAATTCCTAACCTAGGTGGCGAACCAAATCGGTTTAGTTTCGATAACCGTTGGTTACCTCCTATGTATCTTGGTTTCTTTCTTACCTCCTATATATCTTGGTTTCCTTCCTTATTTATTTGTGTGGAGAATATCTAGGGATTTCTTGGTAATTTTAAGGCTCCTTTTTGGGCCTTTTAATGAAGGTTGGGGCCTTGATTCATTGGGCATAGGGTGGTTTGTCAAGACAAACTTGGATTGGTGTAAATCCAAACCAAGCCCAAGTTCTTAATCACCTTGGTGATTTTAGGGCTTGTCATGACACTTCCAAGTGTTTATCAAGGTCTCTTGGATTGTTTATAGATTAAATATGATGTAATATGCATATTTCAAACATTTTTTTTTTTTTTGTATTAAATTGACAAAATTTAGTGATAGTAAATGTTTCAGGGTCAGGGTAGGTAACCAAGATAATTGTTGAAATATCCTATAATTAAAGAGTAGTGACTAATTTTTATTCATACTAAAGGTGATTTAATGTAAATCAACATTTAATAATGTTATTTTAGACCCCCTTAAATTATAGTATTTTTGAGGTTGACCTAAAATTTTTACTTAGCTGAATTTACTCAAATTTAACAGTTTTCGTGTTTTCTCATGTTTATTGGTATTTTTCTATATTATACAGTGTGATCCCGGGTAGAAACTTAGGTAGCGTTTGGTTAGTGTTTTCACTTTTCTGAACCCAACTGGAATGGGTTGGGTTGAGTTGAATTGGGTTGAGAATTTTGGGAACAGAATTGCGTTTGGTAACGATTTTATCCTAAAACTAATTTTTTTTTTTGAATTTTTTTTTGTGTTTGGTGGCGGCGCCGGCGGTGGCCGAACGGTTGCCGGTAGGCGGCGGAGGTCGCCGGCGATGATTGTCGGAGGTGGACGCCGGCGGCGCGGACGGTGGCTGGAGACGACAGAAGTTCGCCGGACAGTGGCGAGAGACGGCAGTCGGTCACCGGACGGTGGCCGGAGATGGCGGTCGATCACCGGCGATGGTCGCTGGACGGTGACCGGCGATGGCGGAGGGCGACGGGTGGTGGTGGTCAGCCGGCAGATGAAGACGGAAGTTGAGAACTTTGGGTTGAATTTTTTGGGCACAAAAAGAAACAACTTTTTTTTGTTTCTGGTTTCTTTAGGATTTTGAGAATCAATTCCTATTTTTTGGGTTAGGTTAGGTTGAGTTTTGTGTTTGCCAAACGCGTTCCCAAAAATCAAACCCAAAATTTTTGGGTTGGGTTTGGTTGGGAACACTAACCAAACGGGGCCTTATTGACTTTAAACCTAAGCTGGAAATTTATTTGAACTTGAACTTGATTCAACATAGACTGGGCGGGACAAAATATGGTGTCTACAATTGTCCCTCTTTGTCATGCAAGTTTACTATTAATGACAAACCGGAAGACAATGACATTTTGTTCCACTAAACGTGAAATATAATGATAGATATTTAAATTAACTAAGCAAATTCAGTAGCATTTGACATTGCTATCCCTACCCATGAGAGTGGTAAAGGGTTTCCTAAAGGAAGGCGACATGCCTGATCTTTGAAGAAATATGGCTAGGATGATGATCGATCACTCATACCATTCTATCATCTTATAGAATGACGAATGATCAACCTTAGATCATTTATATTAGGGAGGATGACATGACTGTCTGATCCTACCTATCGATCTTCCTAGAGGATGACAAATGGTCAATCCTAGAGGACTTGGAAAGGATGGTGATCGATCAATCCCACCTTGACATATATACTACTTCCTAAAGGATGACGAATGATCAATCCTATAGGACTTGGCAAGGATGACACTTTGTCAAATCCTCTTGATAACATTTATATTATACTATATACCTTAGAACGATATCACATTCCCTGGATATAAAGGTCTTGGTGAGGATGACACTCTATACAAGCCCTCTCTATGATTATACTATTATACCTTAGGAATGTGTCATATTTACCTACCCTAAAGGTGTTGTGAGGACGAAACTCTATACTAACCCCCGATGATTACACCATACCTTAGAATGGCGTCATATTTCCTAGTTCTAACGGTCTTGGTAAGGAAGACATTCTGTACAAGCCCTCTCGATGATTATATATTGATGAGTGATTTATTTACCAACAAATTAAGTACTTTTATATTCAAATATTTGTGTGTTTTCAAGCATTTTTGTTAGCTTAATGTGTTTTTGTATTGTTTTGTAGGGTTACAAATAAATGGGAGAAAAAGAGAAAAATATGTGCAAATACTGTAACTTCAAGGCCACATTGGACAATGATTCAATCCTATTTTGGAAACTCTCTAAATATAAAACTTGTAGATCTCTGTCTTATATTTATAAATCATTTTGAATTACCTCAATTGGAGTTTGGATAAGAAAGTTATGGCTATTTTTCCAAAACCTCATGCTGTAGTGGGAAAGACTCGAGTTGCAGCCCGAGTTTTCCCGGTGCAGTGCAAATCAACACTATTTGGCGCTGCAGCGCCAAAAACGTGTCACTGTAGCACGAATCCTTTGAACCCTAATGTGTTAGAAGTAGCACTGCAGTGTAAAAACACACGCTACAACGCCAATATTTTGACTTTTCCCCTTTTGAAGACCATTTTGGCTTATTTTGAAAGAGGAGGAGGAAGAGAGATCGGAAAGGGGACGGAAATGGACAAGGAGAAGGCGCTAAATTGAAGACTTTGATAAAAAACTTCTCCAAAAATCAAATTTGATTGCTCATATTCTCCCTAATATTGTTTGGATTTTGTATTTGTAATTGTGTATTGATCATTTTTACGTTTATGAAATTCTTGATAATATTAATTATGGATTTATCTATGTTGAGTTAATCATTTATATCTTGGGATTGATGTAGTCTCGTTTGAACCATATTTAGAATATTTTGTTAATTGTTAGTTTTAATTCCATTTTATGTATCTCTTAGGCTTAATGTGTTTGATTTGTGTGACCAATGAATTAGATGATTTTAAGTTGTGAATTTTATACTTGGGAGAGGTTGAATTTGTAACCGAAATTGGGAGTGCATAATTTAGGTTGTTGCGAGTCCGGGAGGAAATTAACACCTAAGTAATTTAGTTGAGAAATTAGAATTTTGTGAAATTGGGTGGTGATTAAGTTCTAGATTTACCAACTAGGTTTTCTATTCAATTGTGTTTGCCTTGTAAATACTTCCATAATATGCTCACATACGGTATTTTGGTTGAATTAAGAACTTGGGATTTGACACTCGGGAGAGGTAATCTCGGGTTCGAACTTAGGTTAAACATAACGTAAGTTTTAATAGATTGGGAGATAGTTAGAGCTTACGTAATCTATAAGGTCGAGTATAACGAACATTTTCACCTAAATACGGGATAAGGATATCGGTATTGAAGTGATTACATATTCTCTTACTTGACGCCCGAGAGAGGTAGTAAGAGAGCAATAGCACGAGGACATTGATTATTGAATGAATGAAATTAACTAATAATTACTTACTAGGAAAACATGGGAATAACGAGACGAAATCAAGCCCTTAGAACATTTTTTCATAGAAAATCCATATTTTCATTATTTTTGTACTTAATTTAGCTTAGTTTATTTTTATAAAAAAAACACAAAATTTGATTGCCTAGATAAAGTTAAGTTGCGACAATCGCGGTACTTGACGACAATTTAAACCAATCCCTTTGGATACAACAATCCTTACTCTTCCTATACTATTAAAACTTGACCAGTACACTTGTGGTATCGTAGTGACAAAAAAACTTGGTAGCGAATTATTTTTGTCGCACGAAAAATACAAGGTGGAAGCCACTATACTACAACTAATTTTTATTTTATTTTATTTATTTATTTTTTAACAACTAAAATAAATAAAATAAAACACACAACCCAATCCACCAATAACTTTGAAAACATAACCTATTCTAATCCTTACGCTCAATGATCCATGTTACATGCCAATTCGTGATGAGTTTAGGAAGTGAAAATGCATTTAGTGGGGTGGATGTGCAAATGTGGGTAGTGAAAGAATTAGGCAACAAGGCTCAACAGGGGTAATAACAGATAAACAATTTTCATGGGTTAGCTTCAAAGGCCTAAACGATCCAAAGAATGCCTAAATCATTTCTCCAATAATGCATAACCTAGTATTTCTCCTCAAGTTTCATTCAAATGGATTCTAGTGTTTATGAGATGTCAAAGCCTACTTAAAGCACAATAATGTTCTCCGAGTAGCCAAAAGGCCAAGTGATCGTGATTCATGGTGCTCAAGTGTGACTAGTCGAGAGTGAATTTCAATTAACATAAGTCAAGCACATAGAAATCTCCATGCAATACATTTCAAACGACCTAAGAGAACATCAGGTGTTTATACTCATCATCGATATCTGGTCATATCATCTCAACAAAACTCACAATTTATTTAAACAAAAACAACTAAAAACATGGTCATAAGAACAAAGGTTATACAAAGAAAAGTCACACACATAAGCATACCCTAACCCAAACCAACATAGGTCCCATCCCCAAACTCAAAGTAAAGCATGTATTCAAATTAAGCACAAGGGAATAGAATACGTACTAAGGAGGTGAGACAATCTCGCCTCTTAGTTCGGTTGGCGGTGATGCTCCAGGCAAGGTGATCAGTGTGGGGCTTTTTTCTATCGCTTGCATCCTTAGGCTCTATTATTTTAAAACTTAGGTTGCCTCCCAAGAAGTGCTTGGTTTAATGTGCTCGGCTTGACACAGAGAAGGGCTCATCAAAGAGTTGCTTCTACCCATAATATGTGTCATATAACACAACATATGGGTCTTGGTTCAGAATGCCCTCTAGCTTGGTGAGATATTGCATTGATTGACACATACTCTGAACTTGATTCCATTCCGGCTCATGTGCTTAATGGGTGTGAAAGAACGGAGTCAAAGGTGGGAGAGGACAAGAGAGCCACATCGGATATTCGTAGATGTAATCGTCGTCGATCGGTGGTGGCATCAAAATCTAGATCTCAAATGGTGAAGATTCACAAATGTCATCTTGTGATTCTTTATCGTCGATCCATTCTTGGGTTTCCTATTCATTCGAATCATTGTCATTGAACATACCCAAGTTCCTCCCGCTCGTATTTGGTTTCTCATGGCGGATTTCACATATGGATGTGTCAAGTGCCACCATTCCCGACTCGGTCTCAATATAGCTAACTAGTTGACCGATTTGTGTCTCAAGCGAGTTTACGATCATGTCGATTTCAATGTAGGTCATCTCAATATTGTCAAGACAGTCCTCGTGCTCATTGAGACAGTCATGGGTTTCCTTCCAGAAAACTTGAGTCTCTCCCATTAATGTAACAAACATCTCTTCCAGGGTGAGGGAAGACTCCACAGGTTGGTCTGGGGTGTCAATCCATGGCGATGAAATTTTAGAACTATTTCCCAAGCTTTGGTAGATTTTTGAATAAGGCCAACTCTGACAGTCAAACTCCGCCTTATCTTCCAACAACCAATAGGCTTCGTCTGCGGTTAGTTGATAGAAAGAGGTGGTACCATTTCCTCATTCCACCCAAGTTTTTGTTGTGGCTTGTAACCCATTGAGGAAGTTCAGTAATTGACACTCCTTTTGGAAACGATGATTGGGGAACTGAATGAGCAATTCCTTGTATCTATCCCAAGCACAATAGAATGGTTCGTAATCTCATTGAAAAAAACTCATGAGGACTTGTTGATGAGCCATCTCCAAGTACCTCGCAAAACAAACAAAACTGAAAACAAAAATAAAAAATAAAAAAATACCTAAATTAAAATTAACTTGGTAGCGAATTTATTTCGTCTCTACGATACTGCAAGTGTACGGGTCAAGTTTTAATAGAATATGGAAAGTAGGATTGTCGTATCCATAAGGATTAATTTAAATTGTCGTTAAGTACCGCAATTATCGTAACTTAATTTTATTTAGGTGATCAAATTTTATTTTTTTATAAAATTAAATCTAAAACATATATACCTTAGAACAACGTCACATTGAATGGTTCTAAAGGTCTTGGTGAGGGAGATAATCTGTATAATCCCCCTCGATGATTATACTATACCCCTAAAGGATAACCAACGATAATTTCTGTTAGACTTGGTGAGGATGACACTCTGTACGAGCCCGCCGATGATTATATATACCTGAGAATGGCATTATATTGCCTAATTCCAAAGGTCTTGGAGATGATGACACTCTGTACAAGAGCCCCTGATGATTATACTATACCTTAGAACATAACGTCATATTGCCTAGTTCTAAAGGTCTTGGTGAGGACGACACTCTCTACTAGCCCCCTTGATGATTATACTATACCTTAGAATTACATCACGTTACCTAGTTCTTAAGGTCTTGGTGAGGACGATACTCTATATTAGGCCCCTCAATGATTATATTATACTCCTAAAGGATGACCAACGATCAATCCTATAGAACTTGATGAGGACGACACTCTTTACGTGCCCTCTAGATAATAGGGATACCTCAGAATGGTGTCACATTGCCTAGTTCTAAAGGTCTTGGTAAGGACGACACTCTGTACAAGCCCTCCCGATGATTATAGTATATACAATAGAACAATATCACATTACCTAGTTCTAAAGGTCTTGGTGAGGACGACACTTTGTAATAGTCCTCCTGATGACTATGTTATATATTTCAAAAGGATGACACACGTTTTATTATATAGGATGTTGAGAAGATGACACTTGGTCAATCGTGTCCTGGTTGTGACCATACTCAAAGGGTTCTCCTACATATCCCAAATTAATGAGAATCAGGTCACATGTTGTTCTAATAGGTAAAGTAAATCGAGATTGGGTGGAAAGGTTCTGGGTTAGAGAAACCAATTCTAAGGTGTCTAGTTTATCTGAGAGTGAGGTCGACGATATATTTAGAGCTGGCCTGACTGAACCCCATTAGGGCGTCTACATATCTTAACTTAATTGAGAATCAGGCCAAATGTAGTTTGGACTATATTTTAAACCGATATTTGGGTGGAAAAGGTTATTGGCTAGAGAAATCGATTCTTGGGTTGTCATATGAATACATGATTGAAAATGATGGAGAAAATTCACACGAGCGAAAACTCTAAGGGAAACTCAACACCTAGTAGAGTTTCTTGGACACATCCTACTGGGGACTACCTATCAAGGACTAAAAAACTTCCTAGGGGAAATTATACCTCGGATAAAATATGCCCCAATCATAGACTAGGGCTTGATGATGCTCGTTTATTTTCTAGGGATTAGAGATTCAGTTGGTGATTGGTGCAAGTTTTATATCAAGGAACTCTCTACGAAGAAAATCTGATAAAATATGCCCTAGCTCTAGCTGGGGTGACTCCTATCATAGAATCTCAACGGAGAAACCAGATATAATATGGCTCAACTATAGCTGCGGCGAGTCCCATCACAGAATCTCAACAGAGAAACCGAATACAATATTCCCCAACTTTAGTTGGGGCACACGACTGCGTCATAAGAATTCAAAAGATGCGATAAAGCCCACATTGCTTGCCTCTATATCCTAAACTGAGCGTGCGATTATAATGTTTGATTTGGTCTAGAAACCCCATTGGGTTGTTTATGTATATTGATATTTTCATTTTGGATGATAATCACTAGATGAACAAAACCCACCTGGGTTATCTACATACATTGATTTTCTAGGTTAGGAATCCAGTTGAAATGTAGTTCGGCCTTTGATGTGCTATCTTAGATTGTCGACCGTACCCACAAGGGGCTTCATGCGTACCTTAGTAATCTACCAAGGATCAGGAGGATCAGGTCAACGCATAGTTCGAGCACACGTATCATTTGTTGTCTACTTAACAAAAGGATTAACTTCTCAAGGAAGTTAAGGGACTTCTCGGGAGATGTGCCCTGATACAGGGCTGAGAGAATGTCATGATGTTGATATCTCTCTAACTCTAACCAGACCAACTTGTGTTTCTCACGTACCTTGGTGATCTACCAAGGACAGGTCAAAGCGTAGTCTGCTGGGGATAGAGGAATTTTGTTGAAGGTGATGACCCAACCTACAAAGGTTTTACGTATCTCGGTATTTATCAAGATTTAGGTTGACACCTAATTCCTCATTGATTGAGGGATTTTCATTATTGAGTGACTCTGTGGGGATTTTTAATATTTGATGACATGATTAAATCCCAATTAGTGTGGGATTTTTGTTAATAATGACCAAAACCATATTATGGGTTGCCCACGTATCTCAAATAACTGTGAATTAGGTCAAAACGTAGTTTATCCTTTTTAGTTTATCAACCGAACCTACAAGGGTTTCCTACGTATCCCGGGCTTTACCCTGAATTAGGTTGGCGCGTAGTTCCTGGTTCTCAATTTGTCAATTGAACCCACAAGGGTTTCCTACATATTTTGGACCTTTCCAGGAATTAAGTTGACGCATGGTTCCTGCATCTCAATTTGTTAACCGAACCCACAAGGGTTTCCTACGTATCCCGGACGTTTTCGGGAATCAGGTTGACGCATAGTTCTTGCTCTTTAAGTTCAATGAATTTAATTAAGTTCATTATGATTACGTCGTGAGATGAAATGAACACTATTTCCATCAAGAAAACATGAATAGGATGAAATAAGCCTCAGTTGTAGACTTAGGCAGTGATTGGATAAGTTATGTTATGGAATCTGATCCGACTTTTCCTATGGTGCGATTCATGATTATTGATAGTTTAAAATATACCCCAACCTATGGGCTGGGGAGTGGGTTAGATACAGTATTATAAAGTTAAATCAGTTCGTCCAGATATTAGTCGGAGGTGATGAGAAATGAATTCAAGATTTTACTGATTTAAATCCCAGAATCGACCTGCCAACGCGTTTATTATCATTTTTGTAAGTTCTTTTTTAAGACTTAATCTTTATGGTTTTAGTCATTGGTGTAACATATGGGATATGCAAACTATTTACATAGTACATATATGAATTGAAATGAATTACTTGTAGAGCCAAAGCTTGCAGATTGTTTGTTGGAACTTGGGATGACAAACCTCTTCCTTTCTATTTGATCATTTTTTTATTCAAATATTCTACTTTAAATGTCAGCATATAGCTAACAAGTGTCTATTTCCTACATTTTTGATGGTCAAAGTATTGTCAGAAGAAAAACGAACCCCTGTCTCCGTTTCTTGGTCTTGTTGCCCGAACGGTATACACTGGATTCTTTCTTTCGAAGTTGGCAAGTCTTTGTCTATTGATGGTATTCTTATTTTGTTAAAATATCCATTCCTAAGGTCACTCTAAGGTTTATCACACTTGTCTCATAGTGGAAAACTAGGCATTCTAAGGTGCACGATGATTTTTCTGGTTCCACGGCATTTTAATGAATTTGGATCACACGTTAGTATTTAATAAGGTTGTATTGTTGGTTTATTGTTTGTAACATGGGAATTTGTGTATCGTTAGTTCAATGGTAATGTCGGATATCCTTTCATGGAATTGGGTTAGGGGTGATTTGCAAAGTTTTGTCTTGCTTCCATCCCTTTGCTCCTATGCTGCTTGTCTTTTTCACTTATCAGTATTGAAATGTTAGTCATGAAAGAAACGTAACATATAAACAATTAGAAGTTAGAGTTACTAAACAAATCCTGTGGTGGCCGCTAAATAAGCGCTGCCACTTTCACCGCAAGCGTACGGATCAAGTTTTAGTATAATAGATCTTTCGGTCGGGTATCGTATCCACAGTGATTGGTGTTGTTACTATTGAGTACCGCGATTGTTATACCTGGACTTTATCTAGGCGACCAAAAATGTAATTTAATTAACTAATACTAATACTAAAATACTACTTTAACTATACTAACTACTAATACGGGATAGTTATGGGATGGATTATCCAGGGATTAACTCTATTTAATTAAACGCGTCTGATATCGTTTAGTTTACAATAATGGTGTTCGACCTATTTGACAATCTCAGTATCTAAAACTCTTTCGCCACCTCTCCCGAGTGTAAGACGGGGAATGTAACGCAACTTCGTGTCAACGAAGAAGCCTCCTCAATGTCTTAACGACCCTAGGTTGCATGAGTCTTTCCCCAACCTCATTGATTGCACACAAAACCTCAGTTTGTAAACTCCCTCACCACCTCTCCTAAGTGTAAGACGAGGGCTATAACGTGGCTTCCTGTCAACGAAGAAGTCCCCCTCAACGTCTCAACGAATCTAGGTTACATGAGTCTCGCCCCAACATCATTGATTTCGTTTTTTTGTGTTTACCCTATCGACAATCTCAGTTTTAAAACTTCCTTGACACCTTTCTCGAGTGTAAGATGAGGGAATACAAAACTTTGAATCAATGAAGTCCCCCTCAATGTCTTAACAACCCTAGGTCGAGTGAGTCTTGCCCCAACGTAATAGATTGTCCACAATCCTAACCCCGATCGGGTTATTGGATAGTGGAGTTTGTTTATTCTAATCCGAATTTGGGATTTGTCAAACCCCGTATTCTCCATATATAAATCTAAGCACAAATAACAAAGAATATGATAATCACACTCAAAACCGCGAAGAACAAGCATTAAGAAACACAACTTCAACCAAAACTATGTTTTTATAAATAATATTCATCCCATACATAATCCACGTTTAACCTAAGGCCATATCCATTTATACAATTTAAACTAGGCTAAACATGCTCAAACATACATACAAGATAAGAAATAAAAGGAAAAACGGGTGAACTTAGCCGATATCCGAAGATTAGCTGCTAAAACCATCCACCGAACGATTCTCCTTCTCCGCGTGTTGTTCTTCTCCATCGGATATGTTTGAGCACTCCCTATACTCTCTCTATATCCTAACCTAAGCCTTAAGGGTTTTAATGGCTGGATAGATACCAAGGATGAAGGGGGAAAATGGGTATAAATAGACAAAATATCTAAATAAATATCTAACACTACGCAGTGGCCACCGCCGCAGCGCTGGGTAGTCAGTAGCCTATTTTTGTTCTCTGCTTCTTCACTGCTGCGGTGATGGTCCATCAGTGGCCTTTGGTCTTTCTCAGTATCTTCACCTCCGCGGCGGTGGGCTTGTTTGCAAAATCTTGCTGCCTTGCTCATTTTTACACCGTTCTCTGACCATTCTCCATACGAATTGATTGTTTTTGCTCCGATTTCATACCTTTTCACCCCATGCACCTGTTTTAATATAAAAAGAATAAAAACATATTAAAACATATAAAAATAACTATAAACATACTCGAAAACTAACAAATTCGGGTTGGAAATAGATAGGTAATTTACACCTATCAGCCTGCATAGTTAAGTATGTTCTCTAGTTTTTGAAATGATTTATTCTTTAGGATTACAAACTTAGACTCTTTATCAGAGGCATCAGGATCTCTAGTAGCTTCCAACCCGTCTTTCTTCGTACCCCAAAGTAGGCCAAAATACCAGTTGAATTCTTTGACTTACTCAACCCAGTTGTAGTATGGTAGTCCTTAGATGAATCCGATCTCCACAGATAATCCTGGTTCCTACAGGCTGTGGTCAGCGAGAACTTATAATCAGGGGTTGAGAAACTGGAAAAACAGTTATTATTATCGATATCATGTTAAAGTAACAGCAAATGAACTCAAGGGCCACCTCTGAGAGTGAGACATTGTATTGTGTCTATGCAACAATTGGATGGAAACACTCAACTATGGCACAATTAGTTTAAATTCTTTTAGAAGAGAATGCTTTAAAATATTCCATTCTCGTAGTAGCCACCGCTTTGGATCTTGCACCTCTAACGATATACTGGCCGGAATCTTGTGTTTTTTTTTTCTTCCAATTATATGTTTGCTATTTTTGCCAATAGCACCCTTTTGGGTTTTCAATAAGGCCACATTTTTGCACCTCAGTGCCCTCTCGAGTTTTCACTGTGTTGGCGGTTTTGTTTCTTGCTACGATCCCTATTTTTTGCTCGTAGCACCCATTCTGGTTTTTACTATGTCCGCAAGTCATACAAATTTTATACATTTTTTTTTATCCCCCCTACCTTTCGATTGTGAGTCTAGGTTTATTTTTTCTAGGGGTAGAACTTCTTGACTGCATTAGAGTTAATGGACTCTACGAACTCTTTTCCATCCATCTCTTGAAGTATTAAGGCTCTATGTCCTAACACTTTCTTGACGATGAACAGTTCTTCCCAATTTGGCTCGAACTTTCCCTTAGCTTCATCTTAGAAAAGGAAGATATTCTTTAGTACTGAATCAACCGTAGTATAAATTCATTGACGAACCTTCTTGTTGAGATATCTAGTGAGTCTCTTTTCGTCGATCAGACATAGTTGATCAAATCTCTACTATACCCATTCAACTTCATCTAAGTTGACTTCCGCTAGAATCCTAAGAGAGGGAATTTCTACCTCTATAGGGATTACGGTTTCCATTCCATATACTAATGAATATGACGTGGCTCCTGTTGATGTTATGACCGATGTTTGATAGGCCATTAAGGAAAATGGGAGCATCTCATTCCATTCCTAGTGGTTGTCTATTGTTTTCCTCAAGATCTTCTTAATGTTCTTGCTAGCGGTCATTATTGCGCTATTTATTTTTGGACGTTAGGGAGCTGAATTCTTGTGTTCTACTTTGAACTAGGCACAAATGGCTCTCGTTATACCTCCTTTGAGGTTTTGGGCATTGTCGGTGATCAAGGCTTGGGGTACTCCACCGTGCGATAGGACAGTCTACTTGAAGAACCTCATTACAGTCTTCTGGGTGACATACGTAAGCAAAACTGCTTCCATCCACTTGGTGAAGTAGTCTATAGACACTAGGATAAATCGGCATCCACTTGGTGCTATCGGTGTAAATGGACTTATGACATCCATTTCCTACATAGAGAAAGGCCATGGTGCTACTATGCAATGTAATTATGTTGGAGATGATGGATCTGATCTTTGTGCACTTAGCATTTCCTACATCTTCTCATGGAATTTATGCAATCGCCCTCCATGTTTAATCAAAAGTGGTAGGTTCGTAGGATCTTCTTGGACAACATGAACCCGTTCATGTGTGGTCTGCAGACTCTGCTATGAACCTCTTTCATGAGTTGTATTGCTTCTCGGGTGCCCACTCACCTTAAGAGACCTAGGTCTGGTGATCTCTTATATAAGATGTTGCCATTAAGAAAGAATTAGCCCGCTAGTCTTCGTGAGGTTCTTCGATTCAAGCTATCGGCTCCCTCGAGATACTTTCGACTTCTTCAAAACCTTCGGATATTCACATATCAAGGTTCATCATCTTCTTCAACTTCTATCTAATTACAATGAGCTGGTTGTTGGTATATTCTGATAGTTATGGGAATTTTCTCATTTTCTTCTTAGATCACTGATATCATAGATGCTAACATTGAAAGGGCATAACTGAAATAATTTTTTAGCCATGGTTCATGCTCGAACTCAATCTTTGAGAAAGCTTCACAAAGGTCAAGCAAGTGATTATTGTACTGGATCAACTTGGCATCTTTCGTTGCATACTTATTAGTGATCTAATTTATAATTAGCTCTGAATCCCCATATACTATCAACTTTTTGATCTTCAAGCTCTTGACCAACACTAAACCCATGATACAAGCTTCGTACTCGGCGGTGTTATTGGTATTGGTGAACTTTAGCTTAGCTGCAACTTGACAGTTCTGACCTTGTGGAGATATTAGGAATGCACCGATGCCAGCCCCTTTCGAGTTGCTAGCTCTGTTGAAGTACATCTTCCACGTCTGGTCGTCCTTATGGCTAGTTAGCAACGTAATAGGCTTGTCGGGAAACTCAGCCTCCATGGACCTTTCGTCGGCTCTTGGGTTATCAACAAGTTGGTTGACAATTGCTTGGCCTTTGATTGTTTTTGAGTCACATATACAATGTCGAAATAAGCAAGCAACATTTACCACTTGGATATTCTTCCGGTGTGTACAAGCTTCTCAAATATGTACTTTAAATGATCCATTTTAGCAATAAAATGAGTAGCAAACTATAGCAGATAGCGACATAACCTTTGGGCAGTCCATGCTAACTTACAACAAGTTTTCTCTAATAATGAGTGTTTTTTTTTTTTTTTTTTTTTTTTTTTTTCATACGAGGAGAATCTTTTGCTGACAAAGTGGTGGCGACTAATTTATGTGTTGCCACTTTCACCACAAGCGTATGGATCAAGTTTTAGTATAATGGACCTTTCGGTCAGGTATCGTATCCATAGGGATTGGTTGAGATTACTATTGAGTACTGCGATTGTCATAACCCGAATTTATCTAGGCGACAAAAATGGAATTTAGTTAATTAATACTAATACTAAAATACTACTTTAACTATACTAATTATTAATATGAGATAGTTATGGGATGGATTATCTAGGGATTAACTCTATTTACTTAAGCGCACTTGATTTCATTTAGTTTACAATAATGGTGTTCGACTTATTTGACAATCTCGGTATCTAAAACTCCTCCGCCACCTCTCCCGAGTGTAAGACGGGGGATATAACTCAACTTTGTGTCAACGAAGAAGTCCCCCTCAACGTCTTAATGACCCTAGGTTGCGAGTGTCTGGCCCCAACCTCATTGATTGCACACAAAATCTCAGTTCGTAAACTTCATCGCCACTTCTCCCGAGTGTAAGACGAGGAATATAATGTGACTTAGAATCAATGAAAAAGTCCTCCTTAACGTCTTAACGACCCTAGGTCATGTGAGTCTCGCCCCAATATCATTGATTTCATGCGTTGTGTTTACCCTATTGACAATCTCAGTTCTAAAACTCCCTCGCCACCTTTTCCGAGTGTAAGACGAGGGAATACGTGACTTCGAATCAACGAAGAAGTCGCCTCATCATCTTAACGACCCTAGGTCTCATGAGTCTTGCCCTAATGTCATAGATTGTCCACAATCCTAACCCCGACCGGGTTATTGGATCGTGGCATTTGTTTATTCTAGTCCAAATCCGGGATTTGTCAAACCCCGTATTCGTGATATGTAAATCTAAGCACAATAAACAAATGATATGATAAACACACTCAAACATTGAATAACAATCGTCAAAGAAATGCAACTAAACCAAAACTACATTTTTATAAACGATATTCATCCCATACAAAATTCATGTTTAGCTAAGGGCATAGCTGCTTATACAATAGAAACTAGGCTAAACATGCTCAAACATACATAGAAGATAAGAAATAAAAGGAAAAACGGATGAACTTAGCCGATATCCGAAGATTAGCCGCTAAAATCGTCCATCGAACGATTATCCTTCTCCGCCTGTTGATCTTCTCCTTCTGATATGCTTGAGCACTCCCCATACTCTCTCTCTATATGCTAACCTAAGCCTTAAGGGCTGTAATGGCTGGAGGGTGCAAAGGAGAGGGGAGAAAAGGGGTATAAATAGACAAAATATCTAAAATAAATATTTGACACTGTGTAGAGGCTGACCGGCATGGCGGTGAAGTATGTCGGTTAAGATTCACCTAGGTGGTGGCTGTAGAAAACGTTCTGCTGGATTTCCGCCTAGGCGGTGGGATACACCGCCTAGGCGGTGATTCGTCAGTAGCATTTGTCTTCTCAGTATCGCGGCGGTGGTCTGGATGCCGCGGCAGTGGGCTTGTTTACTGAATCTTGTCGCCTTGCTCATTTTTCCACTGTTCTCCGACCATTCTCGATATTATTTGATTGTTTATGCTCCGATTTCATACATTTTTACCCCACGTACCTGTTTTAATACAAAACAAAAAAAAACATATTAAAACGTTTTAAAAACGCAATAAACGTACTTGAAAACTAACAAATTTGGTTTGGAAATAGATAGTTAATTTACACCTATCACATAGTAAATAGTTTCTTCCTTCTTACTTGAACTGTCATATTATCCGAACATTACCCCCATAGAAGTTTCCACGATGGTGAGGTATAGAAACAACGATTTTCCTTGTTGGGAGTGGTACCAAGACAAGAGGGTTCCTTAAATATTCCTTGATTTCTCGAAGGCATATTGGAATTCTTTGTTCCATTTCTCATTTGATTCATTTCTTAGCAACTTGAAGATTGGCTCACAAGTTGCTGTCAATTGCAAAATGAAATGGGTGATGAAATTCACGCTTCCAAGGAAACCACAAATTTCTTTTTCCATTCTCGGTGTGGGCATTTCGATTATGGCTTTAATGTTGGTAGGATCAATTTCGATACCTCGATGATTAACTATGAATCTGAGTAGCTTACCAGACACTACTCCGAATACACACTTAGTCGGGTTGAAATTTAGCTAGAACTTTCAGAGACGATTGAACATCTTCTGTAAGTGTTTTAAATGGTCTTCGTCTTCCCTTGATTTTAAGATCATGTCATCTACATATAACTCCATTTCTTTGTGGATTATGTCGTGGAATAAGGTCATCATGGCTCTATGATAAGTTGCCATGGCATTCTTGAGTTCGAACGGCATGGATCGATAACAGAATACTCCCCAAGGCATGGTGAAGGCAATCTTATGCTTGTCTTCCTTGTTGACTAGGATCTTGTTATATCCACATAATCCATCCACAAAGGATGAAATCCTACACTTGGTAGTGTTGTCCAGGATGATGTATATATTTGGAAGTGGGAAGTCATCTTTCGGACTTGCCCCGTAAAGGCCCCTATAGTCAACATAGACTCAAATCCTTTCATTTTTCTTGGATATTGGCACTATGTTACTCAACCACTCACAATAAGTACAGACTTCGATGAGGCGAGCTTTGAATTGTTTCACGATCTCCTCGTTAACTTTCAGACTGATATTGGGTCACATTTTTTGAAGCTTCTACTTAATCAGTCCGATTCTCTCTTTAATGGGAAGCTTATGTGTCTCAATGTCGGTCGATTGTCCTAACATGTCATCATTGGACCATATGAAAAACATCTTGATATTCCTTTGACATGGATATCAGGTTTTTTCTCGCTTGGCTACTAATTGATTTCCCAATCTTTGTTTCCCTTGGATTTTCAGGATTTTTGAGGTTCACTACCTCAATCTCATCTTGACTTGGAATAGGTCATTCCTCAAATTTTTCTAAGGCTCTTCGGACTTCCTTGGTGTTCTCGGGAATAGGGTCATCTTCCATTTCAATTTCCTTTAACTCCCGATTTATTTCCTTATCTAGGTTGTACTCGTTGGGAATAAGTTTTTAATTAATATATGAATTATGTGCAATATTATTTGGGCACCTGAAAAGTAAACACAAAAATTTGATTTTAAATATGTTATTTTCTTAGCATGATTATTATTTTAACATAAAAAGAGAGAATTTAAAAGTCAAAAGGAGCCTAGAGATAGTATAACCTCTACTATCTGGTGGCTAATCAGATAAGAGATGTTACAGTCGCTTTATTGATTACCAAAGTCGTTGTCGCACTGGGATTGGACGAGCTTCCAAATTGCTAAGGTTTATAGTTGGCTTTGCTGCTCTAACATTATTCCATCCCTCATTGATCATGCAGACTAACTATTCTGACCACGATGTTGGAGGGTTAGGCTCGGTTTGGTAAGGGATTATCCTGAAGTTGGGCTTGACTTTCTTCTCTTCTTTTTTAGTTTGGACTATGCCAGTGGTGAATGAAATGCTGACTCAGATATGAGGTATTATCCTTGTTTCCTCATTTTTCCCAGGTTTTTTGCCCAATCTCCAATTTTAGCTCTAAAGAAAACCCAGTCCGTAGGTGTCTAGCTTCTGGCTGATACAAAGCAAGGATTGCATTCTCGCTTTACTTCTTCTGACTTGTATCTTCTGGTCGTTTTTCTTGATGTTCATGTGAGTGGATAACATAATGGTTGTAGTGGACAATCTAGGTTTGGAAATAAGCTACCTAATTGATATGCTCAGTTATTATTACTGGTTCAGAAAGGGTTCGGTAGATGGCACGATCTTCTTCAGCATGGACGGTGATAATACTATCCTCTAAGACAAACTTTATCATCTGATTAAGTGATAAGGGAACTGTACAGCTGAGTATATCCAAGGTATTTCGAGGAGTAGGTTATAGGTAATTGGCATGCATAAGACATGCAGGTTCACTTGAAAATTGACTGGGTCTATAACGACCGATAGTGTAATCTTTCCCACAAACTCTCTCTGCTCACCATCGAAAGCCCTGATGGTGATAGAAGTGGTTCGGATTTAGTCCTCCTTTATTCTTATCTACTTCAATGTACTTAAAGGACATATGTTGAGTGTGGATCCATTGTTTACTAGAACTCTAGAGGGGATGAAATCCCGATACTACACTAATATGTTGAGAGGTTTGATATACCCAATTCCTTCAGATGGTATCTCATCGTCGGTAAAGGTTATGAGATTGGTGCTAAGGATATTCTCCACTATATTACTGATGTGATCCTGTGATATGGAACTTGCTATATAGGCCTCATTAAGGACTTTCAATAGTGTCTTTCGATGTACTTTAGAGGTCATTAGCAATGAAAGGATAAAAATCTATGCCGATGCTCTGCTTAATTGCACGATGACCTTGTATTCAGTGTTATTAACTGCCTTTAGGAGCTCTTTTACTTCTTCCTCAGTGATAGTCTTCTTAGGGATACCCTTGGGTTATTTGTCTGGTACTTTTAGCAAGTCTGGGGTGGTAAAGATTCTTCTATTTCGAGTAATACCTCCGACTTCATCTACTCGGTCCTCCATCCTTATGATATTGGTTTTAATTGTCATAGAGTAATTGCAAGGCACCTCTTTCAAGTCTTTTACCAGTTCTTGCTTTGGCTTCTCGAAGGTTAGAATAGTTTCTAGTTGAATTATTATCGGTTTTTGACATACTTGCGGCGGTATGGTGAAGTGAGAATCTTCTAAGCCCCAATCCTAGTTAAGGTTTAAGTTTATGAAGCCACAGTCAAGCATGTTAATCCAGGGATTATCCTGGATTGGATAGCTTGGTTGTCTACTCTAGATGCCAGAATTATCATTGTGAGGGGGATTATTCAGCTATCAGGTTTCTGAGGCTTGGTTAGATTCGTCCTCCTTATCATCTTGACTTGGGTAATTTAGGTAAAATATTTTCTTAGGCAGGAGCAACACTACATTTCTCTGAGGCTCTTTCTTGGGTGGTTGATACACGTTCAAGACTTGTTCGACTACGACGGCTATATCGGTGATATTCTTGTTCATCATATAATTTTCTTCCCACATTTGGTCTAACTCTTTTGTCTCTTGAGAGGTTCATCCTTTTCCACCTATTAGTTCTGGGTTCACATTTATCATAGATTCTTTTTCCTTATTATCTTCATTCTCGAATTCACTTTCCCAACTGGTAGGAGGGATAAATCTATCATTCAATCTTGAAGCTGAGACCGACATATCTATCTAATAGGCTTTAGGGGAAGTTCTACCTTCCACCCATATCAGTTTTTCATACTCCAGTATAGTCGTTAGAATCTATCTCCCAATCTCATTCGACTATGTTGACAGTTGGAACTGAGTTATCATCCTTGGGTAACAAATTTTGGTGACAATTACGTTGAGATGTCTCCTTCAATTTTGGGAAACATATTAGCGTTACCTGTATCAGGTATTCTATTTTCTATTTTAGGGAGAGATAGTAATTAGTAAGGTGAACCAGTGCTCCAGTGTGATAAGCACAAAATTCGTTTGGATTATAGTATGAGCTATGGATTTTTTTTTTGCATTTTGGGGATATAGGTTCGAACATTTTGTTTTTAACACAATCCTCAAAGATCTGAGAAAAGGGTTAGAGGGAGGGGTAAATTGTGTTGGTTCTCTGTATGGAGAATTGGGTTTATGATTCTGATAGTAGTTGGATGTGTTTGGAGGCCATGGTAGAGCTTTATAATGAAGTTTATATGGATATGGGTTGTATGCTAAAGCTGGAAAATGAGAAAATTGAGGCGATAGTGTAAATTGTGGTAGTTATTTTTGGAAGACTTGGTTTTTTAGCCGTGGGGGGATTTAGCTACTACGGTTTGTATTGGCGTTGAACATTCTGTTGGTTCCTTTGACCCTGGCTTACCATTGCCACTTTAGGGTCTTTTTTCTTAGGTGCTTCTCTCTTTGGTTTGTGCTTGGTCGGCTACTAAATTCTGCCAGTCCTAATACCTTTTACTATATATTCCTCTCGAAGGATGACATTAGAGAATGGGTCATTCAGTGTGTTCAGTAGAGGCTCGTAATAAGGGTGAGGTTGAGACTGGACAAACATTTAGATCATCTCGTCCTCCTTCATTACCGGTACTACTTGTGTGGTTCTATCCTCCCATTGGACGACATATTCTAGAAACTTTCCCTACTCTTTCTAGTCAAGGTTCTGAGAGAGATTTTATCTGGAAACACTTCCTGATTGTAGCTGTATTGCTCACAGAAGATCTTAACTATGTCAAGGAATGTCTTTACCTTCGAATGTTCTATTGTCGAATACCAACGAGCGGCAAGTCCGTCTAACGATTGTTAGAAGAGCTAAATGGCTAATGCTTCATTATGGATATATGCCCCTATCTCATTCTTATATCTTTGGATGTGCCAATTTGGGCACCTAGATCTATCGTACTTCGTGAATGTGGGAATGGTAAAGTTGTTAGGGAACTTCACTTGAGGTAAAGAAGATAGGTCAATATATCGGGCATTGGTTCCAGACTCTTCTTTGTTTACTTATTGGAGTTGCCTTTCCATATGTAGTGGTTTTTCTGTCAGTATGGATGTTTTCTCAAATTATTCTTTTACCTTTCTTTTGAATTGGTCATTGGTTTTGGTATAACTGGGCTAGTATTTGGTTTAGCTGAGGTGGTACTTGGGTATGGGCCAGTCACATTTGGAGTGACTTCTGGTTGTGGTTTAATAGGGATTGTCTCTCCAGAAGTTGGCCAAAGGCCTTAGGAACTGGAGGGCTGATGGTTGGTTATTGGTTTCATTGGGTTCGGGGTTTGAACAAGGGTTACAAGGTTCTGCTGAGATTGGTGGAGTTTCTACCGGAGTTCAGAAATCTGACCCACGGACTGTTTTAACGAAACCATTCCTTCTTTCAGTTGGACTACCCTAAACTATCCTCTAATTAGCGAAACATTTTTTTTCTTTGAGTTATACATTATTATAACTGGCATAACCTGCGGTTACTTGCTTCGTCTAGTTAAAGCTAGTGTAGTTTCTCTAATTAGAGGATAATGTTATTATTTATACTCTTAAGTGCATAACCTGCGGTGACTTGCTTCGTCTGGTTAAATCTAGTAGTACTGTTCCTTGCTTCGTCTAGTTAAAGCATTGGTTCATTTAGTCGTTCCTCTATATCCTCCATTCGGATAGGCTATCGTACTTGTGTACGAGTGTGAATTAGCGAATGGGAAACATGTGTTTTCTTACATGGAACAATTTTCCCTATTTAGACAACGGTCGTGTGAATATTTTGCTTACAAAGGTGTTTGGGGGTTTTGACTATAACTTAGTTTGAGACGTGATTTCTATTACTTCCAAAATTTACAAATCGCATGGGATTTTGACATGACAACCCCTCAGATGGGGTGCCTTTTTATTCACAGACTCAATTGACTCGTTTATTTGGACGCATGGAAATCTCATATCAAATCCTTGTCATTATCGACCTCAAACTAAAGCAAAATCTGAATCCAAACAAAATAAAGTTTGCAAGTTGAATAAAGCCTCCTATAGTCATAATAAGGATTTTCTTTATTCCTTCCCATGGCTTGTTCAACAGTCAGTTTTTTTTGGAACCCCGGGAGAATATCTATTATTGATTGGTGGTCCGAGCAAGTCAAGTTTCGTAGCTAGATCCCAGGAGGAGAGAGACCCCTGGCCTTGCTTTTACCAATGCGTTTTTCTATCCTAAGGGTTTTCGGGGGTTTTTCCATCATGATATGCAATGCAATAGTAAGTGCTCGTGTGTTGGAGAGAATATATAGTAATGAAATGCAAGAATGTAAAGACATAAATTTGAATGTATTATTTAAAGACGGTAATGTAAATACAGTAAAAGACAGTGAATATTCATGCATACTAGTACATACGGGATATGTAAAATAAAATTGAACTTAATTTTTATTTTTATTTTTATTCTTATTCTTATTAACATTATTTTTTGTTGTTGTTGTTGTTGTTATTATTATTATTATTATTATTTCATTATTATTTCATTATTTATTTATATTATTATTATTATCATTTATTTTGTTATTACAATTTATTATTATTATTATTTTTTATTTTTTATTTTTATTTTTATTTTTTATTAATTTTTAATTTTTATTATTCATTATCATTATTATTTATTATTTTGGAAGAGAATTACCTACATTTAAAAATAAAATCCATATTTCTCGGGTTTCATTTAATCGTGAGTATAAATTTAGACTCTGACTAGGCCTGACCCTCTTATGAAATGCTCAGCGGAGACGCCAGCTAACGAGAATCGGGAAGAAGATGAAATAGGTTTCATTCCTCCATCTCTAAGTCGTTCAAATCCAATCATTTTGAAAATGATTTTTCAGGGATTTTCTAGGCGTTGATTTTGAAAAACTTCTTGGGCCTGGATTTTATGTTGAAAACAGAGTTGCAATCTAGCATGAGGTTAAATGGTGTGCTAGGTCACCAGAAGTTTTAGAAATTCCTCTTACTTTGAAATGACCCATGTTTTGACTTCATAAGGTCTATGTACCCAAGATATTTTTTAAGTTCGAGGGTTGATTATGCTCGGAGAAGGTTTTATGCACTCCAAGACGCCCGCCCATAAACGGTACCTTAGTATAAATGGGTATTCACTGTTAAACAATATCCGAGTAATTTTCTTCGATTTACTTAACAAAAATAATTCCATATCTTAAAAGTTTTTTACTTTTTTACATATTTTTGACATGATATGTTAGTGAAGCAGGTAAATTATACAACTAAACTTGTCAGTGACTGCCAATAGCAATTTATAAGAGACAAGAATATAGATATGCAAGCTATATGAAATAAAAATATTTTTATGATTTGTTAAGGGACCGAACCTTATATAGGTTGCCTACGTACTTTGGCGAGTAACCAAAGATTAGGTCATCACGTAGTTAGTTTATATAAGGTTTAAAGGATATGGTTTTAATTATTAAAGGTGATCGAACCCTCATGTGGGTTGCCTACATACTTTAGGGGGGTGACCAAGACTAGGTCTCCTCTATGTTTAGTTACAAATGAGTTTTTGTTAATTTTATATCTAAAACAAAACATTAATACCAACATGATGTATACATAATCTCTTTGATTTTGTCAAAAACACCTGAATCGAACACATTAGTTTAGTTTTGTTTTTAAGTTTGTTTAGTTAAAAAGAAAAGAAAATACCATATATTTATGTCAGTTCTACTTGTAACTCCAAAAAAGGGGAAGGTTTTTGAAGAAGAATCACACATATTCTCAAAGGAATAGAGGACCTCTCTTTATCATGAGTTTTTAGCCACATGGGTCTGTAGATGTAGTATATATATATATGTGCCAGTCCACTAGCCTACCAAGCTGTGATCTTGACGTTTAGCATAAAGTAAATCAGTTTATTAACAGTTTATATGGTTACGTTAACAGTTATAAAAGTTTGATTTAAAGTGTTCTTGAGGGAATCGTAGAGACCATGCACAACTTGTGGTGTGATAGATTGTTTGGATCCTCACATGTTCTTAGATGATTTGGTTCCTCACATGTTCTTGGATGTTCTTTATGTTCTTGACATGATCTTGAACAAGTTTAATATGGTTTGGTTTGTATAACATAAATATAATTTTTTTTAGTTATTTATAGGTTGTTTAGGTTATGTACATGAATTTAAAGCATGCTATCTATATGATTCTACTATGTAAAAGTATAATACATGAAATTTAAGACAAGATCAAGGGATACACAAGACACATACCTAGTTTAGGGGTTTGTTCGTTTCCTAAACAAGTACCTTCTTCTCCATCTTAATCTTCATGGTTAGAACTCGGTCGATCTTCGTCAACTTCTCGAGTTTTTACTCCAAGAACCTCAAGAACTCCCTCTGGGACCGAATTTTCATAGAATGATGGTGTGTTATTCAAGAGAATTGCTCTAAAATCCTAGCACGTGAGACTATTGCTCGATCTTGGAGAGAAAAGCTAGGTCTTCAAGACTTGAAAAAAAAATGAAAATAGGGGCCTCCACTTTATAGGCCAAGGGCTTGAGCATAGATGAATGCATAGGCCACCTCAGTCTCTTCCTTAGGACTGTTTGGCTTAGGGGACTTCCTTCCTTGATTTGTTTTTGATTAGCGTTGAACGAATTTTAGGAGTAAGAAAATATTCTCAAAGATTTGGTAACTATTACCGAATATTTTCCTAGATTTGTTAATTATTAGCAATAATTACCAATCATTAAACTCCCACAAATTCTATTGGTTACACATGGGTGCATTAATGGTAAGATGTGACACTTCCAGTTTGGTTTAGGGGCTAAGTACCGGTAAGTTTTACTATTTCCGTTTAGTTGCCATCAATGCTTTCAAGCTGCAATGTATGTAGTCTTGATGTGTCACCTTTCATTTAATTCTCTATGATGAGTCATTACTTGGTGAGCACACATTCGGTTGGCTTTGGATTGAATCAGGTTAGTTTTCCTTATAACCGATGATTTGATTTCAAGGTTCCTAGTTAACCCTAAGATATTTTGATAAAATATATAGATTCAGTGCATCCATCCATTCCATGTCATCCCTAATAAATTAATTCTTTATGGGATGTGCATTTAATGTCCATTAATTTCATGGGTTAGGTGGCAAACTGGACTGGTTTGGTTTCGAGGTTTTTGGTTAGCTCTAAAATATTTTGATAAAATATCTTGATACCTTGAATGTGGACTATTCATGTCATACCAAGAATTTAATTATTGATATGATGGACATTTAATGCATATTAAATGCCTAAACTAGGTGGCAAACCAAATTAGTTTAATTTCGATAATGGTTGGTTACCTGCTATGTGTCTTGGTTCCTTCCTTAGATATTTGTGTAGAGAATATCTATGGGTTTCTTGGTCATTTTAATGCTACTTTATGATCCTTTTAATTATGATTGGACACTTGATTTGTTGGGCCTAGGGTGGTTTGTTAAGACAAACTTTGATTGGTGTTAATCCAAACTAAGACCAAGTCCTTAAAAACCTTGGTGATTTTATGGCTTGTTATGACACTTACAAGACTTTATAATGGTCTCTTGGATTGTTTCTTGATATAATTTTATGTAATATGAATAATTAAAACAATTGTTTTTTGCTATTAAATCGACAAAATTCAGTGATAGTAAATGTTTCAGGGTCAGGGTTGGTATACAAGGTAATTGTTGGAATATCCTATAATTAAAGGGTAGTGGCTAATTTTTATTCATACTAAAGGTTATTTAATGTAAATCAAACATTAATAATGTCTTTTTGGACCCTCTTAAATTATAGGATTTTTGAGGTTGACCCAAAACTTTTACTTAGTTGAATTTAGTCAAATTTAACAGTTTTTGTGTTTTCTCATATTTTTTGGGATTTTTATATATTATATAGTGTGAGCCAAGGTACAAATTCATTCCCTTAAGGCCTAATTTTAAAGTTTATTCGAATTTGTGCTTGACTCAACACTAACTGGATGTGATAAAATACAGTGTCTACAATCATGGTTAGCTCTCAGGAGCTTAACTAGTTGATTTTTCATGCCCCTAGCTAGGGCTCTTCCAATCTGGATCGTTTGGTCTAATTCCATTGGATGGATTTGGACATCCTCCAGATTTTCGTAGAGACGGGGTCATGGTTGATTCGATTGCTCGATCCGGGGGTTCAATATGTCCCTTGTCTTGGGGTGCTCTGCGATGTCCCCGGGTAGAGAGTCTTTGTCAACCTACCCGCTTCTTGATTACTATTTAGTGGGTAGTGCTTCGGGGCATTTTATCTCGGCCGTAAATAATTGTTTGGCCATCTTCTGGCTTCCATGCATCTCTCCTATGCCATCCTTCATGGGGAACTTTTGCATGAGGAGGTATGTTGAGGTGATGACTCTTAAAGCGTTGAGGCAAGATCTCCTGATAATGACATTATATGCCAATGGACAGTCCACAACTATAAAATGTGAGTCAATGGTGGAATGCCTCAGTTTCTTGCCTGCTGTGATAATTAGCGTGATCCAACCGAGGGGCTTTATAGTTTCTTCTCAGAATTTGACCAGAGAGGTCATCATCAGCTTTTGTCATTCTTAGTCAATTCCTGTTTTTGTTGAATGTAACCACGTTGAAGATCTTTACAAAGCTGTCGCTGCCAATCAGTACGTGTCCCAAATTGTAGTTGCCAAACTACAAATTGACCACCAGAGTGTCGTGGTGTGGTATGTGCACCCCATAGATATCTTCGTTGGTGAAGGCAATGGCCTCCTCTATGGTAGACGGCTTCTTAGAGACATTGTACACGTATTCTTAAGCTCGCGCTTGCTACACCGGGCATGAGCTTTGTTCTTAGCTAGAAAGGTTCCTCCATAGGCGAATCCACCATGGATTATGTGGATATTTCCCTAAATCTCTGGTCTTCCTATTTTCTCGTCAGGGCATTACTCACTCTAACCTCTTTCGGCAGTGAACTTCTTGAAATAGCCTTTTCGAATCAATTGCTCAATTTCGTTCTTCAGCTCAAAACAGCTGTCAGTAGGGGTGGCTAGGACTTCGGTGGAAGTCACACCACCTTTTAGCATGGTAGTTCCTCCCACTAGCCTTAAGGGTTTGTGGCCATTTGAGTAGTTTCTTGTCGTCGATCTGCATCTAGATGATGGCTATTGGGGTATTGAGGAACATGAAGTTGTTGTAATACTGAGGGGATCTGTCTCTCTTGCCATCTGTCCATTGAGCCCTTCTCAATTTTACCTCGCTTCTTCTTCTACCAGGAGTCATTTTGTTTGGGTTTGTGACCACTAGGCTCGTTAGCTTTCCTATTTCTGCCAACGCAATCTTTTTCTTGGGAACGGTCCTTGTTAAACATCCTTCACAACGATGAACTTGGTGGTGAAGGCAAAATCCATGGCAAGGGTCTTTGGAGTGGTGAAGGCCATTTTATACAGGAATGGGCTCGACTGTAACCTAGTCATGAGCATAGAAATGACCATTCCATCATCCGGCTCCTCATCTTGGTCTGACTTGTGGCGAAATCTCTAGATGCAAACCTCGGGTCTTTCTCATTCTCTCTGTCTAATCGACATAAGGTGTGATAAGTTCTTGGTCCATCTCTTGCTACTGACAAACCTGTAGGCAAAAACAAGGTTAAAAGATTTAAAAGAGTTAAATCTATGATGCACCCTGGATTTTTGATAGCAGAAAAAGTAGAGATCGAGAAGAAAATGAAACATGTTTCATTTATCGCTCTCTAAGTCATCCAAATCCATTCATTTTGAAAATGGGTTTTCAAGGGATTTTTCTAAGCGTCGATTTTGAAAAACTTATTGGGCAGGGATTTTATGTTAAAAATGGAGTCGCCACCTAGCATATGCTTAAATGGTGTGATACGTCATTGAGAGTTTTAGAAATTCATTTTCACTTTGAAATGCCCCGTGTTTTGACTTCATAAGGTCTATGTACCAGAGATATTCTTAACGTTTGGGGGTATGTTATGCTCGGGGAAGGTTTTATGCACCCCAAGACACCGGTCCATAAATGGTGGCATAGTCTAAATGAATATTCGCTGTTAAACAGTACCCGGGTAACTTTCTTTGATTTATTTAAACAAAACAATTCTTTTTTTTTTTTTTTTTTTTTTTTTTTTTTTTTTTTTTTTTTATTACATTTTCCCCATTTTTATGTATTTTTGACATGATATATTGATGAAGCAAGTAAATACTACAACTAAACTAGTCAGCGAAACCTAATAGCTGTTTATACGAGACAGAAAAATAAATATACAAGCTATATGAAATTAATTTTTTATTTTATTTTTTAAGAGACCGAACCTTATATAGGTTGCCTACATATCCTTATTTTCACAAGGAATCAGGTCAACATGTAGTTCTTGCATGCAAACTAAAACTAAATTATTTGGATATATGACCGAACCCCCATGTGAACATATCTTAGATTAACGAAAATCAGGTCTTTACGTAGTTTGTTTATGTTAGTTCATAAGTATATTGTTTTATTTATTAAAGGTGACCGAATCCTTGTGTGGGTTACCTACGTACTTTGGCGAGTAACCAACGGCCAGGTCATCAAATACTTCATTTTGTTAAGTTGAAAACTAGGTTGGTTGGGTTTTAGTTGATTTTAGTTATTAAACAATATTTGAATCACAACATGATAAGGACATAACCTATTTGATTTTGTCAAGAACACCTTAATCGAACTCCTTTGTTTTTGGTTAATTAGTGTCAGTATGTGAGTTGTTAGTTGAAAATGAATAGAAATACCATATATTTATGCCAGCCCTACTTGTAACTAAGAAAAATGGGAATGTTTCTGAAGAAGAATGACACATATCTCCGTAGGAATAGAGGCCCTCCCTTTATCTCGAGTTTTTAGCCACAATGGCTTGTCGGTGTAGTGTGTGTGTCTATATATATATATATGTATATATATATAACAGTCCATTAGCCTATCGAGCTATGATCTTGATGTTTAGCATAACGTAAATCAGATTATTAACAGTATATAGTTAGTATTAACAATTAGTAAAGAGTCGGTTTGAAGTGTTCTTGAGAGAATCGTAGAGATTATGCACAACTCATGGTGTCATAGGTGTTTTGTTTGAATCCTTACATGTTCTTAACATGTTCTCGAATGATTTTGGTCCTCACATGTTCTTATCAAGTTCACAGTCGTTCTTGATATTCTTGAGATAGTTTTGTTTGATTTTGATTATAGTGAAAATTAAGTGTTATTTGGTTGATTATGGTTTGTATGTGTTATATACATGAAATTAAATCATAGATAATACATGATTATGATATGTACAAGTATAATAGATGAAATTAAGACAAGATTAAAGGATCCTCCAGACACATACCTAGTTTAGGGGAGTGGTCTTTCCCTAAACATATACCTTCTAATCCTTCTTTAATCTTCTTGAGTTCTTGCTCCAAGAATCCCAAGAACACCCTTCGGGACTGAATTTTAGTAGAATAACAGTGTGTTATTCAAGAGAAATTCTTGAGAGGCCTAGGACCTGAGAGAGTTGCTCGAGTTTAGAGAGAGAAGCTAGGCCTACAAGACTTGAAATTATGAGAACCATGGCATCCTATTAATAGGACCAGGACCCTGTGTATTCACCCATGTTCAGGGTATTCTAGCCCCTTCCTTAAGGTCTATTTGTCCTAGGGGCATGCTATCTTGATTTGGTTTTGATTAACTTTGGATGAATTTTGAGTGGAATGAAAGATCCTCAAAGATTTGTTAAAGATTACCAAATATTTTCCAATATTTAGTAATGATTGACAATCATTAGTAATTATTAGAAATAATTACCAATAATTACACTCCATTGAATCCCATTGGTTGCATATGGCTACATTTATGAAATGATGTGACACTTTCAGTTTGGTTTAGGGGCTAAGTACCGGTTAGTTTCACTATTTCGATTTGGTTGTTATAAATGCTTCCAAGGTTCATGGTTTTGGATTGAATCAGGTTAGTTTTCCTTTAATCGATGGTTAGATTTCAAGGTTTCTAGTTAACCCTAAGATATTTTGATGAAAATATTTTGATACATTGAACCTACCCTTTCCATGCTATCCCAAGCAATAAATGCATGATGGGATGTACATTTAATGTATTTTCTATGTGGCAAACTGGTTTGGTTTTGTTTCAGTGACGGAGAGTCACATTTTAGGGATTTTGGTTAAACCTAAGATATTTTGATAAAACAAATCGACATCCCTTGAATGTGGCATATTAAATACTGTAGATACCACATTTTGTCCCACCCAGTCAGCGTCGAATCAAGTATAAGTTTAGATAAACTTTAAACCTAGGTTTAAGGGGAATAAATTTTTACCTTGGATTATACTGTATAATATCAAAAAATATAAAAAAAATATGAGAAAACACGAAAACTGTTCAATTTGACTAATTTGACTAAGGTTGATTTTTATTAAATAATCTTTAGTATAAATAGAAATTAGCCACTACTCTTCAATTATTGGACATTTCAAAGAATTACCTCGGTTACCTACCCCGACCCTGAAACATTTACTATCACTGAATTTTGTCAGTTTAACACCAAAAACAATCCAATAGACCTTGATCAAGGCTTGGAAGAGTCATGACAAAACCTAAATCACCAAGGTGATTAAGGACTTGGGCTTTGTTTGGAATTACACAAATCCAAGTTGTCTTGACAAACCACCCTAGGCCTAATGAATCAAGGGCCTAACCATCATTAAAAGGCCCAAAAAGGAGCCTTGAAATGACACAAGAACCCGCTATATATTCTCTACACAAATATCTACGGAAACTAAGGAAGTAACCAACTATTATCGAAACTTAATTCATTTAGTTCGCCACCTAAGGTAGGCATTTAATGTGCATTAAATTCCCATCCAATTAATAATTAATTTCTTGCGATGACATGGTGATAGGTATGATCTACCTATATATTTCCAAATCGAACTAAGTTAGTTTTCAAGCGTTTTTATAGTATTTTATTACGTTTTAATGTGTTTTTATTTTTTTTTTTGTATTAAATCAAGTGTTTGAGGTGAAAAGGTATGAAATCGGAGCTTAAACCATCAATTTGGACCAAGAACGACCGGAGAATGGTGGAAAAACAAGCACAGAGGAAATAATCTGATTAGCAACCCACCACTATGGCATCCAAACCATGCAGAGAAGGGCCAAGTCTTGTTGGACATCTACCGCTGCAAAGGTGACATCTATTGCCGCGGTGTTGAAACTTCAAGGTGGTCCCTAAATCCATCACCTTCTCCATCGCGGTGGCAAACATTAAATCAATATACCCACCGCTGCGGTGGTCACCTCTACACAGATTTAGGATATTTTTTGCACCTTATTTCTTCTCATCTTTTCTCCCTTTTTGGGACAGACCTCCATAGACTAGAGGAGGATACTAGAGAGTGTTTTGGGGGAGCTCAAGCAAATCCTAAGGAGAGGAACACAAAGCAACGAAGCAGAAGCGATCTTGGAACGTTCTTAGCGACAAATCTTCGGATTATGGCTAGTTTCTCTTGTTTCTCTCTTCATCTCTTATCTTAGGATTATTGTTTGAGTATGTTTAGCTCATTTTACATTGAATAAATGGTTATAGACATGAGCTAAACATAGATTGTCTTAGGGATTAACATATATTTCTAAAAATATGATTTGGTTGAGTTGGTGTTTTGTTTATGGTTGTTTTTTATAATTTCGATTGTGTTTTCCATGTTTTCTATGATTATATACTAGTTTAGATATATTGAGAATACGAAGTTTGACACTCGGGAGAGATAACCTCGAATTCGGACTAGGGTTTAAACATAACAAGACAATCTAATGACCCGGGAGGGCATTAGAAATTGTGCAATTGATGACGTTGGTACGAGACTAATGTGACCTAGAGTCATTAAGACATTGAGGGGGACTTCTTCATTGACATGAAGTCATGTATTCCCCCGTCTTACACTCGGGAGAGGTGGCGAGGGAGTTTACAAACCGAGATTGTCGGATACGCGAAACGCCATTAACGTAAACTTAAACGAAATCAAACGCATTTAAGTAAATGAAGTTAATCCCTAGGAAATCTACTTCCCTAAAACACCTCATATTAATATTTGTATTAGTATAGACTAAATTAGGTTATATTAGTTTTAGTATTAATTAATTAAATTCAATTTTTAATCGCCTAGATAAAATTAGGTCGTGACAATTACGGTGCTTGATAATAACAACAACCAATACCTGTGGATATGATACCCGATCTTAAAGATCACATTATAATAAAACTTTAACCTCGTACACTTGCGAGTAGTCAATACGCGAGCGTGTAACAAATGCTCGTCGTACACATGGATAGGCCACATTCAAGCTATCAAGATATTGTGATCAAAATATCTCAGAGTTAACCGTAAACTTTGAAATGCACATCCCATCAAGAATTTATTTATTGGGATGACATGAAAGGTCTAGGTTCAAGGTATCAAGATATTTTCACCATAATATCTTTGGGTTAACTAGAAACATTTAAATCCAACTATTGGTTACAAGGCAAACTGACCTGATTCAATCCGAAACCAATAGATGAGTGATCACCAAGTCATGACTCCTCATAGGGCATTAAATTCAAAGTGACACATCAAGACTAAATACACTGCACCTTGAAAGGATTAATGATAACTAAACAAAAATAGTGAAACTAACCAGTACTTAGCCCTAAACCGAATCGGAAGTGTCACCTCAAGCCATTAAAGCACCCATGTGTAACCAATAGGATTTGAAGAAGTGTAATAATTGGTAATGATTTCTAATAATTAGTAATGATTGCCAATCATTACAAAATCTAGGGAAAGATTTGGTAGTCATTGTCAAATCTTTGAGGATCTTCCCTTGCACTTTAAATTCATCCAAAGCGAATTTGAAACAAATCAAAATAGCATATCCCCTAAGCCAAGCAATCCCTAAGTAAGAAACTGGTATGGCCTGCGCAAGTATTAATGCACAAGCCATTGGCCTATGAATAAGAGGGCCCTACTTTCATTTTTTTTTATGTCTTCAATGCTTAGCTTTTCTCTTTAAACTGGAGCCAAGCTCTTGGGTCCTAGGCCACTCAAGCAATTCTCTTAAATAACACGCCATTATTCTATTGAAATTTGATCCCGAAGGATGTTCTTGAGATTCTTGGAGAAATAACTCAAGAAGTTTACGATGATCGATCGAGTTCCAACTAGGAAGATTAAAGAAGGATAAGGAGGTTACTTGTTTAGGGAAAGACCACTCCCCTAAACTAGGTATGTGTCTTGAAAATTCTTCAATATTATCCTAATTTCATATACTATGCTTGTACATATCATAATAATGTAGTATGTACGATTTATTTTCATGTATATAACACATATAATCCATAATCAACAAAATAATACCGAATTATTGCTATAATCATCAAACTATGTCCAAATCGTACAAAACTATCTGAAAACAATTGAGAACATCTGAGAACCTGTTAAGAACATGTGAGGACCCAAATCATCTGAGAACGTGTGAGGATTCAAACAAAATAACTATCACACCATGAGTTGTGCATAGTCTTTACGATTCTCTTAAGAACACTTCAAATCGAATCTTTACTAACTGTTAATCTAACTATATATTGTTAATAACCAAATTTACTTTCTGTTAAATGTCAAGGTCACAGCCTGGTAGGCTAGTGGACTGGCACCCTATACATATGAATATATGTATCTATATACTACACCGACTGACCCTTGTGGCTAAAAACGCGGGATAAAGGGAGGGCCTCTATTCCTTCGGGGATATGTGTGATTCTTCTTCAAAAACCTTCCCATTTTCTTAGTTACGAGTAGGACTAGAATAAATATATCCTATTTCTTTTCAATTTCAACTAACAACTCACATGCTAACACTAACTTACCAAAACAAAAGAGTTCAGTTAAGTTGTTCTTAACAAAATCGAAGAGGTCATGTCCATATCATTTTGTTCACAACTAAAACCAACTAACAATCAATCAAAATCAACTAAAACCAACCCAACTTTCAACTTAACAAGAATGAACTACGTGATGACCTAATTTTTCGTTACCCCCCAAAGTATGTAGGCAACCTACCTAAGGGTTCAATCACCTTTAATAACATAGACCATAGTTTTCACCTAACATGACGGAAATATGTCAGACCTAATCTTTGGTTATTTGCCATAGTACATAGGCAACCTAATAAGGGTTTGATCACCTTTAATAAATAAAACCATTTCCTTTAAACCTTATATAAACGAACTATGTAATGACTTGGTCTTTGGTTACTCCCCAAAGTATGTAGGCAACAAGGTTCAGTCTCTTAAAAATAACAAAAAAAATTGCATTTCATATAGCTTGCATATTTATATTTTTGTCTCTTATAAACTGCTATTGGGTGTCGCTGATTAGTTTAGTTGTAGTATTTACCTGCTGAGAATTGTCTTGTTCTTAGTAAATCAAATAAAATTATTCGGGTAATGTTTAACAGTGAATATTCATTTAGACTAAGGTACCGTTTATGGGCAGGTGTTTTAGGGTGCGTAAAACCTTCCCCAAGCATAATAGACCATTATGAAGGAGCCATGTCAAAGTAAAATAAATTTCCAAAAATTCCAATGACCTAGCACACTATTTAACCCATACTAGGTGGCGACTCCGTTTTAACATAAAATCCTGACCCAGGAAGTTTTTCATAACCGAAACCTAGAAAAGTCCTTGAAAAACTATTTTGAAAATGAATAAATTTTGACGACTTAGAAATGGAAGAATGGACATTTGTTTTCCTCTTGTTCCCATTCTCTACTTCTTCCGCTATCAAAATCTGGGGTGCGTCAGCTGGAAACTCTAGTGGGGATTCATTCCTAAGAGGGTCAGGCCTAGTCAGAGTCTAAATGTATATTTACAGTTAAGTAAAACCTGATGTATACTTCTTTGATTTTTTTAAACATAATTTATACCCTTCCAAAAATCATAAATAATAATAATAAATAAAAAAATAAAAAATAAAAATATAAAAATATAATAATAAATAATGATAAAATAATAATAATAATAAATAAATAATAATAAAATAAAAACAAAATATATAATAATAAAATAATGATAAAATAATAATAATAATAATAAATAAATAATAATAATAAACAAATAAATAAATGAATTAATAAATAATAATATAGTGATAATAATAATAATAATAATAATAATAATAATAATAATAATAATAATAGTAATGAGAATAATAATAATAATAATAATAATAATGATAATGATAAAAATAAAACTAATAATAATGATAATAATAAATAATAATAAAAAAAAAAAGAATTTTAATTTTTAAGTTAAGATTTATTTTACATATCCTGTATGCATGCATATTTACTATCATTTACTGCATTTACATTACCGTCATTCAATACTGCATTTAAATTACTGTCTTTACATTCTTGCATTTCATTTTCATATACTCTCTCCAACGCATGAGCACTTACTATTGCATTGCATATCATGATGAAAATCTAACTCGAAACCCTCTTAGGGATAGAGAGGCCGGCAGTAGGGGTTGACGTCGGTGATTTTGTCATACTGAACCAAGCCCTGAAAACCCTTAGGATAGAAAGTGGAGTTAGTAGAAACAAGGCTGGAGAGGTCGTTCCCTTGGGATTCGGCTACGAACCTCGCGTTGCTCGAACCACCAACCAACAATGGATGTTCTCCCGGGAAGGACACCGGAGGTTTGAAGATCTAGGAACCGAGCTTTCTAGGATGTGCTAGAAGAAAAGCCATGAAACACATATATTGAGCTTAGGATAAAGGAATTACCAAAACCTTGTTCTACTTAGGACACTTATCTTGGAGAGAGATTTCTTTTTTATCTTCTATAGAATTATTGTCATATTAGGTAGACAAAATAAAACTTCTAGGACAATTATGGGCATAATAATAAGTGTAAGAGTTATTGCTCTATCCCTACACATTGCTAGCTTGCTCGGCGTTGAAAAATGTTTTCAAAAATTGAAATACGGTGCAAGCTACAAGAAAGAACATGAATCCTTATTCCACTTAATACAATAAATCCTCAAGTGTAAACATTAAATCCTAAATGCCCATTTTATTCATGATAATGTACTTAAAACTTACTCTAATCGAATCTAAAAAATATTATCCTTTAAATAATGCATGATAAGTAAAAAATAATAGCCTTTGCCAAACAAAGTTGTCTAAGGTATGCCCACTAAGACAACGCGAAGTAATCTACTTCGATCGTGCAAAACCACGCCGATCTTACCAAAATATAAGAAAGTGTCTTCACCCAGTCAAATCAGGACTGTGTGATCCAAATAATAACCATACCTTGAGTCATGTTTTCCCTAGGGTTTATTTGTTATGTCGTAAGAATATTGTCCTTCATAATAAATCCTGCACATTAGGAATTGTGTGCCATTAGGAAGACAATTTGTTTAGGTTCAGAACGCCTTAAGATCGTCAAAATCTTTCCTGGTAGAAGGCCACCTGAGGTTTACAAGTTAGCGTATAAAAATAAAGTCACCCTTAGTGAGATGTCATGAGATCGAAGGTGTCTTAGACCCTTCCTCAAGCACTAGGAATGATAATCCATATTTTTAGAAAGAAAAATGATAAGTTTTGCCTTTAGGTCCTAAGGAAAATGATCATTCTTTTGAGAAAGAAAAAGGATAAGTTCTGCCAGTAGGTCCTAAGGAAAATGATCCACGTTTTGAAGAAATAATATAGGATAATTCCATTATTAGGTCCTAAGAGCAATGATCATTGCTGAGGAAGAAAATAGATGAGTCTATTATCAAGTTCTTGGAGCAATTATCCCTATTTTGAAAAAAAAAAATTAGGGAAAAATTCTGTCAATAAGTACGAGGATCTATGATCCACGTCTTGAGGAAGAAAATGATGGCTTTGTCATAGGGTCCTAGGAAGAATGATTCGTATCTTGTGTATAAAAGGTTAATTGTGCCATAGTCCTAAGATGACTGTAGCTTTTAACCTTGAGGATGAACCAAAAGTTGTAAGTTACCCTTGCTCTATGAAGCCATGTTGAAACTAAGGTCTATCTAGAACATATATGAGAATTACCTACTAGAGATACATCTCCCTAAGATTGCATACATACAGCATGAACATAATCATCCAAGTAGACGCACTTACACAGCCAAGAAAATAGTCATGCATAAAGTTCGGGTAATTTGCATCCTTAAAAAGTTTATTGGTAGAAGTCTAAGTTGTTAATCACTCAATAAATCTAAAAGCATCCGCTTTAGGTAAATTTTTATGGAAGCCATCCGAGATCCATTTGCTAAAATCTCAACATGGACCTGATCTTTCTCTCTGTTGGAAGTATTCAGAATGACTCCAAGATTGCAACGATGCAAGAAGACATTACCTCCGTGAAGCATATGCTGAGCCATATGAACCCAACCTTGCTATTCCAAGAAGAGAAAAAGAAGGACTAATTACCATCACCGGGAGATACCCTTATAATGATAAAATATTGGGATGAAATAAGAATCTAGAAGCTCCCTCATGAAAAATTGATTGCCACAAAAAACTACGTCAGCCTTGGTAGACAAGATGATGACATTCTTGTTGTCGTCACAAGTCAAGGCTTACCTAGCTGGGAGAAAAACCTCGAACCTAAGGAAAACTCAATCCGAGAACAAATTTCCAAAATATGGAAGTGGATGAACTACATTGAACAATCTATCAAAGAGATTAAGTAAGCCAAACCAGCTTGTCAAAAGGGAAGCATACCTACGACCTCAATAACATGGACCCCTATCCTCTTGGAACAACAACCTTTTACATCTTCTCCATATTTAGCTTATCCAAACAACTCTTCTCAAATTCCTAAGTCAAATCAAACACACCCAAAATGAAAGCAATTTACCCCACTTCTTGTGCCACTTTCCAAAATCTTCCACGATTGATTGAGGAAAGGGTTTCTAAAACTAATTTCTTTAAACCATGTAAACCCTCAGGATTCAAGGTTTAACCTTCACACTTTCGGTCAATACCACTCTGGAGGGGCTGGTCATCACAATAACCAGTGCCATGCCCTCAAGTATTGTATCGAAGATCTCATCCAATTGGGGGTCGTAAGCTTCTAGAAAGCCAAGAACATTAAGGAGACGATATCTATATCTTTCCTTTAGTTTCTTAAGTACTTTCTAATAAATTAGGTGTTCTCCTTTATGCCTATGTACTACATCTACAAATCACTAAATGCAATCTTATTTTATCTATAAGGTCGACTCAGGTCTTCATACTCTAACTTTCATCAAATAATTTGCTTACCGTAAGTCACACACCGTGAATAATCAAAATAATGGAAACATAATTTCAATAATAAATTAGACCATTATTCAAAGGAAAACATTAAAAGAAATATATTGTTTCAACCAAATGATGGTGAGATATTGACAAAAAATCTGGGAGCGTTAGGAAGAAAACTTAAGAGCCTTGATGTAGAATCGTTACATATTCTCCAATCCGAGAGTGTCCGAGTAATTCTGAAGAAGTATAGAAGGTATCCTCAACCAATATTGAAGGAGGAACTATCTAAAATATTTTCGATATCGAGAGTCATAGATAAAGTCTTAGAACCTAACCTTGCCATAGAGAAATTGGGTAATTGAACAAATAATGATCGATTAATGTAAACAAAGATTTATCTAGATATAACCAATTCTGAAGCACATGGAAACCTACCTAAAATAAAAGTAGGAGGATCGTTATAGAATTGATGACAATCAACCTTAGAAGAGGACAACAAACCTTCATCAAGATAATATCTAATAATGGGGAAGTAGTTGGGATAAGGGTAAAATCAATGAAGACCTCGAGACTGAATCAAAATATCGTAATTTTCTAAATAATGTAAAAATCTTGAAAGTACGTGTTTGGAGAACATTAAGATTGGTCTCATAAGGTTTCTAAACATTGATTGGTTACACAAAAGCATTTAGGTGAATCACACTCTCTTGCAATCCGAGTATTAAGTTGTAGGGGTGTCTTAACACCTACTGACTTGAGCTAATTGGACTGGGATCACTACCCAAAGTTCACTACATGGATTATATAGGAAGTATGAGTCCTTACTTGCTAGAGTGAATAAAAAGGAAAACAGAATAAAAATAATTCTCTCAACACAACCAGGATGAAACAAACATTTGTTTGTCATCATTAACTAGCACTTGTTTCTCCATCACTTCTTTTCTTCCTCCTCTGAGTCATCTTAGGAAGGCCCATTTCGTTTGCGTTCAGTCCAAGACAGAAGAAGTGAAATAGAGCTGTCGAAGAAACCTCGGGTAGCATACATGGCCTAAGTAATTTTGATAACAATCTTAGAAAATATCAATATCAAAACCTGATGGAATTGAAACTAGACAACCTCTTTAACTAATAACTATGGATTTTGGTATAAATTACTATTGAACTTATGTTTATCATAATTTAAATTAATCCTTTTCAAAAATCACGACAACCAACAAGATGACTGAACGTTTGAATATGATTACCTGAGCATACTCTAGTCAACATAATCTCACATGAACTTGGAAATGAGATATATATGGTGCATATAGGTTAATGCCTTAGGTATTGTAAATAGACTTGGGAAAATATGGGAAACGAAGATGAGATGCCTTGTTAAATAAGCTATTCAGTAAAACCTTCTCCCGAAACTCATCCAAAAGTCATTTAAAACTCGAGCCAAATCAATAGTAATCCCTATTTCTGAGCCTGATGTTCCCATTCTGGGAAATCCTAATCTCAACCAAGCGATACATGAAATAATCCTCCACCATTCTTGTCTAAACCTTTTCATCTTATGACTGAAACCAATAAACAGTTCAGAGAAATCCCATTCAAAATTTGAGTTGCAAGGCAAGCATGAGCTAAAGAGTAGGAAGCCTCTCAGAAGTACCAATCAGCTTTTCATATCAGAGATGACATAGAAATAGCAAGGAAAGATGGCTAATAGCAAAAGGTACCTTGCGCAAACATTCTAGGACACATTCAAGGAAAAAACTAGCATCTCAAGATCGATGACACATTTGCTAGGAAAATATTCTAGATTGGGTGTTATAAAAATAGGTCAGTATCAAAGTACCACATAAGCACTATGCATCATGTAGTACTTAGGCATACATATACATAAGAAAAATTAGTTATCGTACTTCAAACTAGAGCCTATGAAATTCTCCATACACCTCATTTGGGAGCCATACTAGACTTGTAGGCAATCCTCAGACATATAGATTGGTCAAGGAACCTCACCATGTCACTGTATCATCTTTCCTCTATAATAGAGTTTTTCAACCAAATTAGGGTTAGACAAGGAATCGACCTCACATAAGGTACGTATTGATAATAGACCTTACTTATTCTTAAGAAGTGTTAGTGTGTAGTAGAGTGTCATTAGAAAGTTGGCCTTACCAGGATCTAACATGATCTTCCTAGAATTCAGAAACTCATAGAGTCGTACCAAACGTCTTGTAGATCAACATAAAATAGCGTAATTTAAAGACTTAAATAAATTACCAATCAGGATAACAATCAAATCTTAACTAGCTAATGTCTAGGCAAGAAACTCTATCTATCAGAGCTAGGGAAAGATTGCTTCCAATAAATGTAGTTATCTTTATCTGCGATAGGTATAATTCTTAGAATCATCTCAACTCGAAACTACGCTTGACTTGATTCTTGGTGGATCACCAAGGTACGTAGGAAACCCAAGTGAGTTCGGTCAAAATAAGAAGATAGAGAGGCATCGGCTTCATGATGTTCTCTTAGCCCTATACCAGGGTGCATCTCTAAGAACAGTCCTTTGACTCTCCTAAGAAAGCAATCTTCACCCTTCTTGTCATTAAAACAACCAAATAGGTGCCAAAGCAAGAACTATGCTTGATTGGATCCTTGGCAATCTGCCCAGATACATAGGAAAGATATCTAGGTTCAGTTATCCAATTGAAGGAATCCCCAGGCACGGGCTGAGGCACATTCTTATAGTTTTCATCGTCGTACATAGATTGGAACTGTTAAAGTCTATTGTACGTTTTGATCCCTAGGTTTTGATAGACAATTAAGTATTGATGATTTTGGTGGAACTAATGTGTTTGTCGAGTATTTCAAGAAAGAGTTCCATATTGTTGAAGACATCATGAATAAAATATTAGGGGTCCAAAGATATATGTAGTGAAGAAATGAAGAGTGTTGAAGACCTTGAAGAAATTAGGTGAAAATAACTCAATACTCTTACACTCTTAATGTAACCCGAATTAGAATCACACACGATGCTATTAAATGAATTATCTTTTGTGTGTTTAAATAATAGAATTTAGGATCCTAATTATTGATTTATTATGTGCTCCTTATATGTTACTGAAAATAGAAATTCACCTAATTAAAAATAAGGATTAAAGTATAAAAAGTTAAAGTTTAGGGTCAATTCAGTCAACCGAGTAAAGAAATCGGTTAACTAAATCATGCAATGGGTTTTGAAGTAGAATTAGTGAAGGAAATGACCACTCAGCATCAATCGATCTATTGATCAAAAGAAATCGGTCAACCAATGGGCTTAAGGATATGGTAGCTAAAGTCTTTGAAACAATCGGTTAACTAATTATGGAGCAATCAGTCAACCGATTAGATTGAAGTTTGGCAGAAGAAACTCTTCATACCAATTAGTCAACCGAACAGAAGGGAATTGGTCAACCAGCTGGCATTTTCGTTTGGCCTGGTTTCATCTCTATACCACTCGGTCAACAATCAGCCACGGATCGGTCAACCGACTATTTTGGTTGAGATTTCGAGGAACTTGGTATTTCGGTTAAAAACTAGCCCATTTTTATGATTCCAAGGGTGAATTTTGGGGGATCTGATTTCATTAAAGATATGGTACATATATTTTAATATCCTTCTTGATTTGGTCTACAAAATTAATGTTTCTCTCAATTTAAGTAGTTAAATACTTTCTATTTTTATGATTGATAAATGAGAAAATTTTACGGACTTATTTAAAATTTTTTAAAAGATATTTTTAAGTGAATTACACCATAATTGAATGATTATATTTTATGGGGTCTAAGAGTATCTTTTGGAGGCATATCATTTGAAAATTAGCCGTTGGAAGACTTGTTATCCGTCTATATATATAAACCTACGAAATTTAGATGAGAAATATCAAGGATAATCAATTATAAGATTTTCTACGAGATATTATAACACTGATATTTCTGTGAGATATTTGAGTCAAATTCTTGATCTAAAGCGCAGTTGATTTGGCCTCACTAACTTGTGCTGTATTGCGATTCTATTTTCAATCTTCGGTGTTTTCCCGGTGAGATCTTTCCAAGCTATTGTTCTCTATTTTGATTTTATATTATTATTATTACTTGCTTGGATATAAGATTGTTAGAAAATCATTTTCAAGCTTAAAATCCTGAAAATATTTTTAAAACGATTTTGTGTTTATCTGATTATGTACTTTAATTTGTGTTACCTACATTGTTTATTAATCATATATTAATTTGCCTCAAATTGAATCTATCACATAATAAATTTTGGGACATTAATCGAATATAATTGTGTTACGTTGGTAGAAGCTTCTTGTGAGAAGAAACTGATATTTTTCTATAGTTGTGAGTTTTAGCGGATTATACACGGTTGGGTCGGTATTTAGTCAGGGTAGCTAGGTTTCGATCTTTTTCCTATGAAAAAAATTGAGGTTTGATCTTTGTTCTAAGTAGAAAAAGGTCAGGTTATTCTTTTTCCTTGAAAAGAACTAGGTTTTGATTCTTCCTACAATTAAATTAATTTTGAGTGAATTCTAAAGGTTCCATCCCTAATTGGAAAAAGAACACTTGTGAGTATTCTAAGGTTTTGATTCTTCCTATAATAGAATTAGGTTAGTCTTTAGCCTGGTAAAAAGATAAGGTTCTTCCTTAGCTTGAGAAATTTTTTTTTGTAAAGGTTGATTCTGAGCTTAGTAAAAGAATAGTTGTAAGGGTTTGGTTCCTAAGATTAAAGGAATCAAGGGTTTAGAGGTTGCGAATCTCCATGGAGCTCAGGGGATTGGATTAAGCAACGCTAGCTTGTTGAACTTAGATATATCTTGGTATGTTACATTCTTTATTTTTCTTATATTTTGTTTAGGTGTGCACCTAGAATTCAATACTTATCTGCTGCATATGGAAGATAATAATTAATTTAGGGAAATTGATTATTTGATAATTAAGTGTTAAAGATTTATTTGTTTAAATTTTTTATAACTACCTAATTCATCTCCTTTCTTGAGTAGCTTATTAGGCCAACAGTACGCTCGCCACCAACCCGTAGGGGTCTAACTTCATATTGTCACTCCCTATTGAGAGGTACTAGGGGCTAGTAATGACAAACAAATATAGAAAAAAAAGTTCTTCAATTTCTATTGCTGAGGAAGGTCTTAGGTTCACCTAAAGATAATAATTCTTAAATCAGGTTGGAAAATCCAGAATTTGACTAGTAATTCATAATTCGTCGCTATTAGAAGGAATGAAGGTCGAAAAACTACTAGAAATCTAGCAAACCTACATATCAAGCTATGACTTCCAATTGTCTACATTCATTTTTCATTTCTGGGTTGATAGCCAGGAGAAAAAATGACATAGGAAAAATGAAGAGGTATGGGAAATGCCATCCAACCTTAAGTGGTTGGAGAATCTACATACCATCTGAGACAGAGATTCCACTATACCATCTTACCTAAGTGATCGGAGATTCTACCATACTATACTCCCAATAAATCAACAATACAATATTATTAGATACTATCACGTGATCCAAATTCATTAGGAAGCCGTAGAACCAAAAAAACCATCGTGCTACATAGAATACTTGGTTTTCAATTGTGAGACGGGTATAGTATACTTTGGGGTTACCATAAGGATGGATATTTTGACAAGAGAAGAAGACCATCCACAGATGAAGATTTTCCAGCCTTTGAAAAAAGAAGCCATTGCAGTCCTACCAAAGAATAAGAACAATAGGATATGATAGTACCAGTGCTTCAAACTTCGGGCCCTCAGGAGCCAGACGTGTGAAGAGCAACTTAGCCAATAAGTGATTTTGTCAAATGCACTCTACGATCCTCAAACTCTACTGGTATGGTTCCCAGGAGTGCCTCTACCTCTACCCATGAAGTCTCCTTCAAGGGAACAGCTCGCCCTCGAAATCGAACCCAAGTGACCATCTCCCAGTCGAGAGGTGTCGGCACCTACTCTTTGCAGACCAGATGAAGAAAGTTGTCATCGATGAACTAGTGTTCAATCAGGGCATTAGGATACCCATAATCCATAGGGGAGGCCTAAAGGGTGAGAAAATCCCTGAAGCCGTATCTCTAGAGGAATAGGTAATAGTTAGGGTACATTCTCCTCGAGTGGATGGTGTAAAACGTTGGCCATGCCCCTTGAAATTCCCATTACAACGGGGGTTAACCTACAAAAATTAAACATGTAAAGTAATAATATATTTGTTCTTTTAAAAATAAAGATAAATTAGGAAAGAATTTTAGTAGTAAACCAGAGTAGACTAAAGGAAAATAGAAGGATGGTCATGAAGATCTCCTACTATGGACTAATCCTTTAGTACTATGGATTGAAGTCACGTTGCATCAAAGGTAAGGGCTCTATCCTAGAATGGTCTTAGAATAGGATCAACAGGCTAAAAGTTATCTCCTAAGAAATCATCAGGGATGCCCCAGTCAGGCATCTCATCCTCTATATAGACATAATTGGGATTTGCTGCCATTTCAGCTGCCTCAAAAGGGTCAATAGACTCCTCAGCCTTAGGAACACCTGACAATCCAGTCATTGTTGAGTCATTGATTCTAGATTCTCTAAAAGGTCTCCTTTGTAGTAGAAGTAGAAAAGGTAGGCATGTCATCGGAAATCCTGAGTGTTGACGCCTTGGGCCGACCTTAGGAGCACTTTGACATGCTCTCTCTCTCTCTCAGTGGGGTCTCGAGGGATTTTTCCTTCCTACAAGAATAAGAAGAATGATGACTTCTATCGCCCAAAGAACCAACGGTTGACATAGTGTCGTCTAAAAGAATCACTAGGGTTTCGACACAAAGGTACAAGTTAGAATTTTTAAGGATTATTATGTGACTTTTAGAAGACATGTCGGACTTACTGCTACTGTTATTCTATAGAAGAGAACGTGAGTGACCATGATTAATCTCTAATGATCCATCACTAGGCATGTATTTAGGGCAGGCGATTAAGTTCATCCATTCGAGAGCAGCGGTTGCGATTCTACTTTCTTTAGTTTAAGTACGTGTTATTTATTACTAAATTAAGGTATAATCGGGAAAACCGAGTTGAAAACTCCTGCACCTAAAAGTCGCATATACCAAAATTTGCAAACCCATCTCACTTTGTAGAAACATTAAAAATACTAAACAAATACACCACTATAATAGTAACAACAATATTCAAGAGATAAGCTAATTAAACTACACTATCAATCCAATGAAATGAAATAGAATATCCAAGAATCTCTAAAAACATATCCAAGCCTATCAAACCTCTAGATTTTAATACCACGAATTGGATATGGAGCAAGGATGAGGATAGAAAGGAAGTAGATGAAGCAAGACCATCAAGGCCCCAACGTTCCAAGGAACGAGGGAAAGTGAAGGTCTCTCTAGAATATCTCTAGCTACCAAAGGGTGGAATATCACAGAGAATAAATCCAAGCCTTACACATTGAGTCTCGGGCTTAAGTTGCCTATTATCGTTAGTGGCAGCTTGATACATTTGAGCACAAGTCTAATAAGAGTTATGCCAATTTGAACCTAAAGGAAACCAACCATTTTGGTTTAATGGTCCATGAAGACATTTGGGCTCCAAATTTCGTTTTTGACCAGCCTCTTATTTGGTATAACCTTTCAATAAGTCAGTTGGTCAATTAAAAGCATTGAATCTAGTCATTATCTATTTTTAGTATTTCAAGAAGTCTTTAAGTTAATTAGATACTTTGAATTTGGTTATTCATTCATTATTAGTAGTCAAAAAAGTTAAAAAATATTGTTTATAATATGTATTGGTTTTTCTAAGGTCTTGGAACATTAATTATGACTATTCCTATTCTTGGAGGGTTGTTCCAAGTATAAAACAAGGGAATTACCAAAATTAAAGGAGACTTGATCAATTTCAGATTTCAAAAGTTAATCTTTGTGATTACCTTTCTTAGTTTCTTATCTTATTGACGGATTCCATTGAGTAGTGAGCTAAATTATAGTTCTTATCTTTAAGATGGTGATATTATTATCCTTGAAGTGGCAAACTTAACTATCATAAGGATTTTTTTTTAGTGGTGGTGATTACTTATCCATTAGAAATTCCTTTTCAACATACTGTTTTAATTTTAAAATAGTATCATTTGGTATCCAGAGCTTTGGTTTGAGGATGGCCAGATGTGAAAATCCTATTCCTCAATATTTTTAAGTCATGAAGGATTATGAACGTGACTTGCAGATTGCAGAGCTAAGAAGGACGATTGAGTTACTACAAAGACAAGTGGAAACACAACAAAACAATGCTCAACCTAGAAGAAACTAACATGAAGCACATGAGTAAGTGTAAGATCATAATCCCTTTGTTGTTGATGATAATTCTAGTGATGAAGATAATAACAATTGATGGCAAAGAAAGCAGCCAAGGTGATAGTTGTAATTTATCTATTTATTCCCAAGCCAGTTTTGGTAGTTTTTGAGTATTTTTATAGCCTTGTAATATGTGTCAATAAATTTTTATTTGTTTTGTTACAAATTAGGTGTTTGGGATGAAAAGAGATGAAAACGGTTCATAATCGAGTAAATCGGTAGAACGTCGGTGGAAAAAAGGTGGAAAAAGAGCGAAAAGATCAAAGTTCAAAGCCTGCATCCACCGCTACAACGGTTAACATGCAGAGAGTTGCTGAATTCCCCACTGCTACAGCGGTCATCTGGCAAAAAGCTACTGGCTTCTCCACCACTGCAGCGGTCCGATAACAGATTGCAATGATATTTTGGGATATTTTTGATATATTTTGGATCCTATTTATATCTCATTCTCTCCCAAACCTATGAGCACATTTTTAGGACTAAAAATAGAGCTCCAAACCCTATCAACCAAGAGAAGATCATAAAGCCAAGAAGAGGAAACGTTGTCGAAATGGTTTTAGCATCGGTTCTTCAGTTTACGGCTAGTCTCCTTGTTTTTCTCTTTATTTGTTAGTTTTGGTTGATAGTTTTGTATATGTTTAGCTTGTATATTGTTGTATATGTGATTATGTCCATGAGAAACTAAACATATATTGTCTAGGGAGCAATTCGCTTATAAAAACGTTGTTTGGTTGAATCTTTGTTTCGTTATCGGTTGTTTATCTTTATCCGATTGTGTTTACCGTTTTATTACAATCTTGATATGCTTGTTATGGTATTAGAGTTAGTTTTGAAAATACAGGGTTTGACACTCAGGAGAGGTAACTCCGAATTTGGATTAGGGTGTAAATACAACGTGATGATTTAATAACCCAGGAGAGTATTAGAAAGTATGTAATTCATGAGGTTGGGGCGAAACTCCTATGACCAAGTGTCGTATAGATGTTAGAGGGGGACTTTGGCATTGACGCGAAGTCGCATATTCATTCACTTTTCATTGGGGAGAGGTAGTTAGTGAGTTTTCGATACCTAGATTATCGGATAGATTTGACTGCCGTTAATGTAAGCTAGATTGAAACAAACACGTTTAAGTGAATGAAGTTAATCCCTAGACAATATACCCCCTTAAACGTCATATTAGTATTATAGTATAATTAGTTTAATTAACTTAGTTTAGTATATTATCTATAAAACAAAAAACTATAAATTGAATCGCCTAGATAAAGTTAGGTTATGACAATTGTGGTACTTGACGACAATTTAATCCAATATGTGTGGATACGATAACCCTTACTCTTCCTATTATACTAAAACTTAACTCGTACACTTGCGGTGAAAGTAGCGACATAATATTCTGCTACCACAAGGCCACTGATGGACATGTGAAGGTTGAAGTTCCAGAATTTGATGGAAAAATGCAAGGTGATGTTATTGTAGATTGGTTATTCATTGTTGAAAGAATTTTTGAATTTAAGGAGTTTTCAGAGGAAAGGAATATGAAATTAGTGGCTATTAAACTGAAGGGTTATGCTTCACTTTGGTGGGAAAATCTAAAAAAGGATAGGAATAGAGAAGGAAAGAGGCCTATTCAAACTTGGGAGAAAATGAAATGGGAATTAAAAAGGAGATTTCTTTCTAAAAATTATAGACAAGAAAATTATACTAAGTTCTATAATTTTAAGCAAGACAATTTGCCTACGGAATAGTAAATAAGGGAATTTGAGTATTTGATGCTTAGGTGTGATATTAATGAATTAGAGGAGCAAACTTTTGCACGGTTCTTGGGAAGATTGAAAAGGGAGCTTGCTGATGCAATTCGGCTACAAACGTTTTGTTCTTTCAATGATGTTAGAAAGCTTTCTATCACCATTGAACAACAACGAATGAAGTATTCACCAAAAACAGTTGCTAAAGAAAGTTCTTCTAACCAAGGGAGTGTTGCTTCTAGTTCCAACAAACCTCTTGTCAATGGTGAAACTTCTAGCAAGAATGAAGTCAAGAGAGATAGAAGTATTGTTCAAAGAGCGTCAAATAATTCAAATTCTACTCGGAAGTGTTTTAAATGTCAGGGTTATGGGCATATAGATTTTGATTGTCTAAACCAAAAGGTGGTAACCATCATTAAGGAAGTGATTGATGAAGATGAGGCAGAATTAAACCAAAAAGAAGGGAGCGTGGAAGAAATCATTGAATATGCTGATGAAGAGAAAGCTTTGGTGATTCAAAGAAGTCTTAATGTGATTCAAGAGAATAAAGAGTCACGACTGTGAGACAACATCTTTCAAACAAGGTGCACTAGTCATGGGAAAGTTTGTAATTTGATTATTGTTAGTGGAAGCTGTATAAATGTGGTGGCCGAAGAAATAGTGACTAAGTTGAATTTAAAAACTAATCCCCATCCTCAACCATACAAGATCCAATGGTTCTAAAAGGGCAATGGTTTGAAAGTTACAAAGAAATGTTTGGTGTCTTTTTCTATTGGGAAAACTCACAAAGATGAAGTTTTGTGTGATGCTATACCAATGGATGTATGCCATTTGTTACTCGGAAGACCATGGCAGTATGACCAGAAGGTTTCTCATGATGGCTTTAAAAATACTTATTCTTTTGTTAAAGATGGTGTTCTCATTATTCTTGCTCCATTGAAACCAGAATTGAAACATTATAAGGAGATTGGGAATTGTTTTTTAACAGGTACACAACTAGAGCGTGCTTTGATTAATCAAGAAGCGATTTATGCTCTCTTGGTTGTGGATGCTACAACTACTCAACAAGTACCATTTCATGAGCTATTGTTGCAACTATTGGAGGAGTTCAAAGATATGGTACCGGATTAGATTCCAATTAGTTTGCCACCAATTAGGAATATTCAACATCACATTGATCTTGTTCCAGGTTCTTCAGTACCAAACAAGGCTGCTTATCAAATGAATCAAATGTAACAAGATGAGTTACAAAGGTAAGTGGATGAACTTATTGCTCGAGGCTTGATTCGTGAAAGCATGAGTCTGTGTGTTGTTTTGGCTTTTTTGGTTCCAAAGAAAGATGGAACATGGCGCACGTGTGTTGATAGTAGAGCCATCAATAAGATCACTATCAAGTATCAGTTTTCCATTCCAAGGCTGGACGATTTTCTTGATCAACTTCATGGAGATGAGGTGTTTTCTAATATTGATCTTCAAAGTGGATAGCACCAAATCAGAATGAGAGAAGGAGATGAATGGAAGACGACTTTCAAAACTGGGAAAGGGCTTTATGAACGTATTTGTATGCCATTTGGGCTCTCAAATGCACCAAGTATTTTTATGAGGCTCATGACACATATTCTTATACCCTTATTGGGAAAGTTTGTTGTTGTTTGTTTCGATAACATTCTAGTGTATAGTAAATCTTTGCAGGAACATGTGGAGCATTTAAGGAGTGTATTTCAAACCTTGAGGGAGCAAAAAAATTTTGCTAACTTGCAAAAATATCATTTCTTTACGGATAACCTTCTTTTCTTGGTCTACGTGGTGTCTAGTGCAGGAATCAAGATGGATCCTAGCAGGGTGGAAACTACAAAAAGTTATCCAGTTCCTAAATCCATTCATGATATAAGAAGTTTCCATGGTATGGTTTCTTTCTTTAGGCGGTTCATTAATAATTTCAGTAGTATTGTGGCTCCCATCACTGAATGGATGAATGCATAAACTTTCAATTGGACCAAGGAGGCCCAAGAAAGCTTTGATCTTATCAAGAAGAAGATGACCACAACCCCAGTTCTAACACTTCCAAATTCCAGCAAAGTTTTTGAAGTTGATTGTGATACCTCTAATATAGGAGTTGGAGTTGTTATTAGTTAAGAAGGAAGACCCATTTCTTTTTTTTAGTGAGAAGTTGAATGACGCAAAGAAGTATTTAACATATGACAAGGAGTTCTATGCAATAATTAGAGCTCTTAGTCATTGGAGTGTTATATGCCACAAAGATAAGATGCATGGGACCAATGTCGGCTTTTATACTACTCTTCCAATTCCAACAGCACCATGGGAAGATGTGAGCATGGACTTTGTTGTGGGTTTGCCAAGAACTCAAAGAGGTAAAGATTCAATTATGGTGGTAGTAGACAGATTCTCTAAAATGGATCATTTTGTTCCTTGCAACAATAATTCGGATGCTACTAATGTTGTTGACCTCTACTTCAAAGAAATTGTTAAACTTCAAGGCATTCCAAAGTCAATCACTTCTGACCGAGATTCAAAGCTCTTAAGTTATTTTTGGAGAACTCTTTGGAAGAAGTTGGGAACTAAGCTTCCATTTAGTTCATCTTACCACCCACAAACGGATGGACAAACTGAGGTTCTCAATAGATCTTTGGGAGCTATGATTAGAAGCTTGGTAAAGAAGAATGTTAGAGAATGGGAGAGCTTACTTCCTCATGTCGAGTTTGCTTACAATTGTTCTACAAGTCAGACTACTGGTTGTTCTCTTTTTGAAACAGATTATGGTATGAATCCTATTGGCCCTTTGGATTTATCTCCTATTCATATTGATAATCATTTTAGTGGGGAAGGTGATGATAGAGCTAAATTCATCAAGAAAATTCATGAACAAGTGAGAAATAAGATCCTGAAGAAAACTGAAAAGTATAAGAAGCAAGCTAATAAGCATAGAAAGAAAGTTGTGTTTAACGAAGGAGATTTGGTATGGATTAATTTAAGGAATGAAAGGTTTCCAAATAGAACGTTTGCTAAACTTCAACCTAGAGTTGATAGTCCTTTCAAAATTGTTCAGAAGATTAATGACAATGCATACATGGTGGAGCTTCCTGGTGACTATGGAGTTTTAGGAACTTTTAATGTTCTAGTTCTTTCTTCATACCAAGATGATGAGCCACTAGACTCGAGGATGAGTCCTTTCCAACCAGGGGAGAAGGACACATTTGAGCCCAAATCTAATAAGAGTTATGCCAATTTGAACCTAAAGGAACCCAACCATGTTGGTTTAATGGTCCATGAAGATATTTGGGCCCTAAATTTCATTTTGGACCAACCCCTTATGTGGTATAACTTTCAATAAGTGAGTTGGTCAATTAGATGCATTGAATCTGGTCATTGGCTATTTTTAGTATTTCAAAAAGTCTTTAAGTTAATTAGATACTTTGAATTTGGTTATTTAGCCATCACCTGTTGTCAAAGAAGTAAAAAAACTGTTGTTTATGATATATATTGGTTTTTGTAAGGTCTTCGAACATTAATTATGACTATTTCTATTTTTGGAGGGTTGTTCCAAGTATAAAACAAGGGAATTATGAAAATTAAAGGAGACTTGATCAATTTTAGATTTCAAAAGTTAATCTTTGTGATTACCTTTCTTAGTTTCTTATATCTTTTGAGTATTCCATTGAGTGGTGAGCTAAATTACAATTCTTATCTTTAAGGTGGTGATATTCTTATCCTTGAAGTGGCGAACTGAACCATCCCGATGAATGTTTTTAGTGGTGGTGATTACTTATCCATTAGAAATTCCTTTACAACATACTATTTTAATTTTAAAATGGTATCACGGCTTGATCATGTGACTTATGAGATGTCTTGCTTCCAAACCATGCATCAGGTATTCCAGCACTTTGGTATGTTAATTGGTTATGACATGAGTGGCTATTCTCAGATGCCATAATTTCCAGACAACCTTCGCTGACCTTATACATTGCCTTACCAACTGCAACAACCAGTCGCTCACCCTTAAGGAGATTCCGAAGATGAAATGCAGGACGATGATCAAAAGAAGGCGAGACTTGAATGTCTCACCTCCCAGGTACGTGTTGTTATTTCTCTTCATTGGTACTTTTATTAATAAAGTTCATAAAACGTATGACATTGAGTTAGCTGGAAAATATTTTGCGTATGATGTCAGGTCATTGAGGACAGTGCTTGTTTCAAGTTTGGGGGAGTAGTTGATTATGTGATTCTATCCTGCATGTTTTATGTGTTAGGTTCAGTTTTTTTTTTCTTGGTTATATTTTCATGTGTATGAGTTTTGGTTCATTATGATGACCATGAACTGATGATAGTCTTATTCCCTAATTGTCCCTCGATGTCGATCATAATGCTTATCATTGTGTTTTGTGTGCTTGACATCTCATATAGGTAGAAGTTGTTTCGGATTCTCAATCGTATGAGCACTTGGACTTGATGCACTTACCATTCAGATAATTTGATGAAAATTATTCACCATTATGTTTGTGGCAGAAATAAGGATTCTAAAACCCAATTGAGGGAAACTCGAGGGGAAATCCTAGGCTAGGTAGTTTAGGAGAGATTATTTTTGGCATTTCTTTGGATTGTTTGGGCCTTTAAAGCTAAACCTTAAAAATTGTTTATCCTTTATTACTCTTGTCGAGCCTTATTGCCTAATTCTTTCATCACCCTCATATGTACATCCAACTTACTTAATGCCGCTCCACTACCTAAAGTCATCACTAACTGACATGTTTGCATGGATTATTGAGTGTTAGGGCAAGTATAGGTAGTGTTTGGAAAATCATTGGTGGATTGAGTTATATTATTTCACTGTCCGATCTATGTTCTTGTGTCAATAAAAAAAGTAAATACACACACACACACACACACACACACACACACACACACACACACACACATATATATATATATATTGTTAGCCCAGTAGAATACCCAAGAGGGAGGTGAATTGGGTAATTAAAACATATTATTGGAATATACTTGAATAAATCAAATAATTAATTTTATATCTAAATTAATTATTAACTTTATACCACAGCGGAATTAAACTAAATCTAAGTGTACACCCAAACAACAAAAATAAACAAATGAAGAAAGCAACACACCAGAGATTTATACTAGTTCACCAAGCCACTCTTGGCTAATCCAGTCTCCCGAGCTCCAAGGAGGTCGCACCCAAGAAAACCAAGATTCCTTTAAAGGTAGGAACCACACCCGCACACCGATTCTTTTACAGGCTCAGAATCAACCTTTACAAAATTTTTTTCTCAGGCTAAGGAAAAACCTCTACTTTTTACAAGCTAAAGAATAACATAATTCTTTTTAACACTAAGGCTCAATAATCAAAATCTCACCAAAACACTCCAAATATTCATTTACCCGGTAAGGATTGAACCGTTACAAAATCACTCAAAAACACAATTCTTATCCAGGAAGAATCACTACCTCAATATATTTATAAGAAAAAACTAAAACCCTGTTACCCTTGATTAGATATCTCCAATGATATTTAATCCGTCACAACTCACTAATACAAAAATTGATAAGTAAATCTCACTCGGAGCTTCTACCACCCTAGACACATAAAAACTCAATTAATATTCCAACTAGTGATAGAAATACGTGAGATACCGAAATCTGATTTTAACAAGAATATGGGTAGTAAATTGGAGCACGTAATCAGATTCAAGAAATTATTTGAAAGAATATTTTCTTCAAAAATCAAAAATAATTTCTAAGATCAATTTCCAAAATAAAATAATAAGCAATAAATAATATGGTAAAATCTCACCCGGAATCCACAGAAATAATGATTAGAACAATATAGCTTAAAATTCGGTATCAACAAGAATAGATCGCAGTTGATTATCATAATCACTTTTAGAATAGCTCACGGTATCGTAGAATGATAACTCTTATAAAAGCTCTCTCAAAATGATATAAACTGATTTTTTCTTTTAGAATGATTAACTTTTCTAATAAAATTCGCAGGTCTATTTAAAGGAATATGTAATCAATATTTTAACGGCTAGTTTACAAGTGTCTTGACAATAAAAAGCTCATATAGACCCCTTATAACACAAGAACTTCTTTTAGGTTCAATTTCACTTAAAAACATCTTTCGAATCTTCTAATTAAACCTCTAAAGTTTTTCTCAATCAAAATAAATATGTATAGAATCTATTTCAAGTACCAAATTGAGAAATATTAATATTTAATGAACAATATTGAAAGAATTTAATTAGTATATGAACCATATCTTAAATATAGAGAATATCCCTTAAATCTCTCTCAAATCTTAACAAAAAATGGCTACTTTTGGATTTAAACTCGGATCAAACTATATCCTGAAACAGTACATTCGGTCGACTGCCCAGTCAATTACGTAACTCAGCTTGCAGCCAAACCATCGTCGCAGCAAGCATAGGTTGACCGCCCGGTCGACTTGCAGATTCAGAGTTTGTTATGCTTCCACCGGTCGACTGCTCGGTCGACTCGCAGATTCTAAGAGTTCATATGTTTTCATAGGTCAACCGGTTGGTCGACTTTTCAATTTAGGATGTTTCATCTTCTTTCTCCGGTCGACTCCTCAGTCGACTGCCTCCTTCTTAATCACTTATCTGATCTCGTTTTTAGCCTATTTTCTTTTTCTATTTTGCCCCTTTATCCATTTTCATATTTAAATAAACTCCACTAATACTCTTATATTCCATTTTAGTCATTCAAAAATATTTCTTTTTGATCCACATAGGAGCAAATAAATATACTTAACAAAAACACACATAATTTCTTCAAACTCTTAATACTTCTTCATCATCTTGATATCTTCATTAAGCATCCATTCAATTTGACATATTCGTTACTAGAACTTTAAATCACTGAAACACTTGATCAAACATAATTTTCACCAAAACATCAATACTTAATTGTTCATCAAAATCTTGGGATCAACAATCTCCCCATTTTTGATGATGACAATTAACTTGGATGTTTTCTTTAGAATAAAATATAACCATACTCTCCCTGAATCTGAGAAAGGGTTCTTTAACTCGTTAAAGCGTCACAATGAAGATTTCAATGATACACAATTTAAAAATACTCAATAAAGCATACTTTTTAAGTTTCTCTCTTTTTATTAAAACACAGTTTTAGAATACTCCCCCTAAATAAAACATCACTCATTTCTCCCCCTTTGTCATCTTCGAAAACAAATTTAGGTAGGAAAGGAGAAACCAACAAACTTGTAACTCACTCTAGGTAAATATCATTATGCCTAGCTATACCCAAACCGTGAATGATTTTCACAAATTGATCTTCCGCTATGGGTTTGGTAAAAACATCAGCAAACTGGTTGAAGGTATCAATATACTCAGTAATAATATCCCTTTTCTGAATGTGATCACAGATAAAGTGATGTCTAATCTCTATATGCTTACTTCGTGAGTGCTGTATAGGATTCTTACTTAGACATATAACACTTTTATTATCACAAAAGATCGGGACCTCCTCCATACAAACTCTAAAATCATTTAACTATTGCTTAATATATAAAATTTGAGCACAACAGTTACCAACTGCCATGTATTCAGCCTTAGTAGTAGATTAGGCTATCGAAATTTGTTTCTTGCATGACCAAGAAACCTAAGCATATCCTAACAAATGGCATGATCCACTTGTTTTTCGCTCAAATTTTCAACCGGTAAAGTCAGCGTCGGAGTAACTTACCAATGTAAAATCACTCCCCCTAGGATACCATAATCCTAGGTCAGTCGTCCCCTTTAAATAACGAAAAATTTGCTTAACCATAGTCAAGTGCGATTCTTTAGGACAAGACTGAAATCTAGCACAAAGACAAAAACTATACATAATGTCAGGTCTACTAGTAGTTAAATACAACAAGCTACCAATCATACCTCAATACATCTTTTCATTAAAGCTTTTGCCCGTATCGTCTTTTTCAATTTTTGTAGCCATTGCCATAGGAGTTTTGTACTCTTTAGCTCCTTCCAAGCCATATTTCTTTAACAACTCGTTGGTGTATTTAGCTTGGTTTATAAATATCCCTTATTTGGCTTGCTTAATTTGCAATCCAAGAAAGAAATTTAGCTCTCCCATCATACTTATTTCAAATTCAACCTGTATTATCTTAGCAAACTTTTGGCAAAGATCCTCATTAGTAGATCCAAAAATGATAACATTAACATATACTTGTACTAATAGGATATCAAAATCAGTTTGCTTTACAAATAGTGTTATATCACAAATACCCCTTCGAAAACCATTTTTGGTCAAATATCGGCTAAGTCTCTCACACCAAGCTCTTAGAGCTTGTTTGTTCTTGTACAAAGCCTTGCGAAGTTTAAATACATGATCAGGAAATTTGTCACTTTCAAATCCCGGGGGTTGTTCCACATAATTTCTTCAGCTAGAAAGCCATTTAGAAATGCACTCTTTACATCCATTTGATATAGTTTAAAATTATGTGAACATGCAAAGGCGAGTAATATTCAAACTATTTCTAGTCTAGCAACAAGAGCATAAGTTTCATCATAATCAATTCCTTCTTCTTTATTATAGCTCTGTGCCACTAATCTTGCTTTATTTCTAATCATCATACCAGATTCATCATTTTTGTTTCTAAATACCTATTTAGTACCAATAATTGGATAAAAATCTGATCTCAGAACAAGACACCATACTTTGTTTCGCTCAAATTGAACTAATTCTTCTTGCATTGCAAAAATCCAAGATTCATCAATTAGCGCCTCATTTATATTTTTAGGCTCAATTTGAGATAAGAAAGTAAGACTAATTATATCCCAAAGAGAAGATCGAGTACTTACACATTTCGAAATTACTGATGATTTCTTTAATTGAATGCCCTGGTACTTTCTTTATAGCTCTTGGTAAAGTCGAATCTTTCTTCTTAGGTTCCTCCTCTTATTGAGACTCCTTTGGTGCATCTTTACCTTGGTTTTGGTTAGTTGAGATACCTGCATCATCATCATCCAAAACCTTTGTCGACAAGTATGGATCAGCTTCCTCAAAAATAACATGCATAGTTTCTTCTACTACTAAAGTACGTTTATTATAACCTCTATAAGCTTTACTGTTAGTAGCATATCCAAGGAAAATCCTATAATCAGATTTAGCATCAAATTTACCAAGATTATCCTTGTCATTCAAAATGAAACATTTGCATCCAAAGACTTTAAAATATGAAATATTAGGAGTCTTACCATTCTAGATTTCATATGGGGTTTTGTTAAACTCTCTATGAATTATTACCCGGTTTACCACATGACAAGAGGTACTTACTGCTTCGTCCCAGAAGTAGGTTGGTAATTTTCATTTAGCATTGTTCTGGCAATCTCTTGAAGCATTTTGTTCTTCCTTTCTACTACACCATTTTGTTGCGGTGATCTTGGTGCAGAAAAGTTGTGAGCATATCCATGCTCATCACAGTAGCTTATCACTTCATCATTCTTAAATTCTCTTTCTCTGTCACTACGAATGTTAATAATAGAACATTGCTTCTCATTTTGAACACGTTTACAAAATTTAGCTAGAACGGAAGCAACTTCACTTTTCTTAGCAAAAAAGTACACCCAGGTAAGTCTAGAATAATCATCAACTATAACAAATGCATAGAACTTACCACCAAAACTAGCAATAGAGTTAGGCCCAAAATAAATCAATATGCAATAATTCAAGACATCTATACGTGGACGTGTGCATCTTTTTTTTTTAAATGATGATCTAACTTGCTTGCCTAATTGACATGCATCACATACTTTATCCTTCACATTTTCAAATCAGGTAGGTCACGTACAAGACTCTTCCTAGATAAGTTAGAAATTAACTCCATACTGCATAACCAAGTCTTTTATGCCATAACCAACTATTCTCAGATAAAGCATTCAAACAAGATAAATTTTGAGAATTAAAATCATCAAACGAACAAGTATAAACATTCTCAAAATGTGAAGCAACTAGCAAAATACTACTATTATGATTATTTTTAATGATGTATCTATCATGATCAAATATAACATTGTATCCATTGTCACATAGTTGACTAATACTAAGCAAATTATGTTTAATTCCATCAACTAGTAACACATCTTTAATCATAGTAGTACCATTACCGATATTACCTATACCGATAATTTTACCCTTTGCGTTGTCTCCGAAAGTCACATGATCTCCATCTTTAGGTGTCAAAGATGTAAATTTTCCTTTATCTCCTATCATGTGTCGAGAACAACCACTATCCCGGAACCATTTGTCCTTACTTATTGATGCTTTTAGAATAACTTGCAAGGAGCACCTCAAATAGTTCCTAAGTGGTACCCAGCCAACGTGGGTCCGATCTTGTTAGTCGGGACAATTTTTGTTCCTTTTAGAACCCAAACTTGTCTACAGTTAGATAGTTTTGCAAAACATCTACGAATAGTATGCCCCACAGCGTTACATTTAAAACATCTAATAAGATCCTTGGTTTCAGAAAAGAATTTATAAAAGCGTTTTTGTTTAAGATTTTTCTGAAATCCAACACCAGTCTTATCAAAATCTCCACGTGAACTTCCCAAAAGCATTTTCAAATTGTTTTCACCGCCAATAAATATGAGAACAATTGATTACAAATCCATAAATTTAGATTTCAACCCATTGTTTTCAAATTCATAATCCACCACTTGCTTGTTTAATGTGTTAATTGTACTTTGAAGGGCATTTATTTTAGAACACTGGTTTTTATAATCATGTGAGAGTTCTTGATAAACATCAAATAATTCATCAAAATTTAAAGGACAAGAACTTGAACAATCGGTTACCTCACCACCAGTGGCCATTAATGCAAGCATGGACGTATCCTCAGTATTTGATTCTTCTGAGCTACTTGAATCGGTATTATCTCAAGTAACCTTCATCGATTTCTTCTTACTATTCTTTGCTTTCTTCTTCTTCTCTTTTTCTTTATCCTTCTTTAGTTCGGGAAAATCATTTTGAAAATGACCAGTTTTGCGACTGTTATAGCATTCCACTTTGGAAATGTTAAGATTTCTTTTCCCTCGGAATGTGAGCCGAGTCATTCTTCTAAAATTATTTTTGAGAAGTGATGCATCATTCTTTTGCTCACTATCAAGGCTTTCATCATCACTATTATCCACTTCTTCAATTTTTTGAACTTTTAGTGCCAAGGATTTCCTCTTGCTATTTTCGGTATCATCCTCGTAGCCTTTAATTGCCAATTCATGAGTCATCAAATTACCTATTAGATTATCGATGTCGTATTTTCCAAGATCATTGGATTCCTCGATTGCCGTCACCTTTGACTCTCATATTTTTGTTAAGGACCTTAGGACTTTTTGTACTCTATCCTCCATGGAGTACGGCTTTCTGAGTTGGTTCATACTATTGCATATGTTGTTGAAGTGAGTGTACATCTCATGAATCAATTCATTCTTCTCCATCCTGAACAGTTCAAATTTTCTCATGAGTGCATTCATCTTTGACTGCTTCACTTGACTTGTCCCTTCGTGGGTAACTTGTAGCTTATCCTACATCTCTTTTGTAGATTTACAACCTGAAACTCTAGAATACTTATTAGCATCTAAATAACAAAAGAGAATATTGATAGCTTGAGAATTAATAGAGAGTTTCTGCTTATCGGAAGCAGTGAGTTGTTCCTTCTTCTTTTCAACTCCGTTTTCCATTGGAATAAATGGACCATCCTTGATTGTTAGCCACACATCATAACTTGTAGCCTGAAGAAAGATTATCATCCTGTCTTTCCAAAACGAGTAACTTTCACCTGCAAACAAGGGTGGTCAGTGCATTGACTGCCCCTCACCTAGTGTGCCTACTATGTGTGCTATGTGATCTTTGTTAGCAAAATAGATTCGAACTAAACCAGCTCTGATGCCAATTGTTGGCCTAGTAGAATACCCAAGAGGAGGGTGAATTAGGTAATTAAAAAATATTGTCAAAATATACTTGAATAAATCAAATAATTAATTTTATACCTAAATTAATTATTATCTTTATACCACAGCAGAATTAAAATAAATTTAAGTGCACACCCAAACAACAAAAATAAACAAATTAAGAAAGCAACACACTAGAGATTTATATTGGTTCACTAAGCTACTCTTGGCTAATCCAGTCTCCCGAGTTCTACGGAGGTAACACCAAGTAAAACAAAGATTCCTTTAAAGGTAGAAACCAAATTCGCACACCGATTCTTTTACAGGCTCAGAATCAACCTTTACAATTTCATTTTCTCAAGCTAAGAAAAAATCTCTACTTTTTACAGGTTAAAGAATAACCTAATTATTTTTAACACTAAGGCTCAAGAATCAAAACCCCACCAAAATACTCCAAATATCCTTTTACTCGGTAAGGATTGAACCATTACAAAATCACTCAAAAACACAATTCTTATCCAGGTAGAATCACTACCTCAATCTCTTTACAGGAAGAGACTAAAACCCTGCTACCCTTGATTAAATATCACCCATGATATTTAATCCGTCACAACTCACCAATACAAAAATTGATAAGTAAATCTCACTCGGAGCTTCTTCCACCCCAGACAAATAAAAACTCAATTAATATCCCAACTAGTGATAGAAATACGTGAGATACAAAAATCTAATTTTAACAAGAATATAGGTAGCAAATTGGAGCACGTAATCATATTCAAGAAATTGTTTAAAATAATATTTTCTTTAAAAATAAAAAATAATTTCTAAGATCAATTTTCAAAATAAAATAATAAACAATAAATAATATGGAAAGATCTCACCCGGAATCCACAAAGATAATGATTAGAACAGTGTAGTTTTAAATTTAGTATCAGCAAAAATAGATCGCAGTTGATTATCAGAATCACTCTTAGAATAGTTCACAGTATCGTAGAATGATAACTCTTATAAAAGCTCTCTCAAAATGTTATAAACTAATTTTCTCTCTTAGAATGATTAAATTTTCTAATAAAATTCACAGGTCTATTTAAAGAAATATGTAATCAGCTTTCTAACGACTAGTTTACAAGTGTCATGACAATAAAAAGCTCTTATAGACGCCTTATAACATAAGGACTTCTTTTAGATTCAATTTCACTTAAAAACATCTTTCGAATCTTCCAATTAAACCCTCAAAGTTTTTCTCAATCAAAATAAATAAGTATAGAATCTATTTCAAGTACCAACTTGAGAAACATTAATATTTAATGAACCATATTGAAAGGATTTAATTAGTATATGAACCATATCTTAAATATAGATAATATCTCTTAAATCTCTCTCAAATCCTAACAAAAAATGGTTACTTTTTGATTTAAACTCGGATCAAACTATTTCCTGAAACAGCACATTCGGTCGACTGCCTAGTCGATTGCCCAACTCAGCTTGCAGCCAAACCATTGCCACAGCGAGCATAGGTCGACCGCCCAATCGACTCACAGATTCAGAAGGTTTGTCACGTTTCCACCCGTCGACCGCTCGGTCAACTCGCAGATTCAGAGAGTTCAGATGTTTTCACAAGTCGACCAGTCAGTTGACTCTTCAATTCAGGATGTTTCATCTTCTTTGTCTGGTCGACTCCTCAGTCGACTGCCTCCTTCTGAATCACTTCTCTAATCTCGTTTTTAACCTACTTTCTTTTACAATTTCAGCCCTTTATCCATTTTTATATTTAAATAAGTTCCACTAATACTCTTATTTTCCATTTTAGTCATTCAAAAATATTTCTTTTTAATTCACATAGGTGCATATAATTCATAAATATATATGAAAGAATACATATGATAAAATGGGGAGTCGGTGAAATTTTTTCTTGGAAATCTTGTAAGATCCATGAATTGTGATACATGCTTACAGTGATTTATTCCTAAAAATAATATTCTCATCTACCCTTCACCCTAGACATACGTTACAACCCTCTAATACATTTTGATCTCCAAGAGTAGCTTAGCCTATATTATTGGAGAGTGGAATTCAATTGGGCCTATGGTAATCCTATGTTTTATTGAATTTGGACATGAACCTCTTAGGTGGATAATTTAGTCTAGTCCTTGAGTGGATATGTGTTGAGGGTCTTAGCACACATACATATGGAAGGATCTAGAATGGTTTATTTTAATGTTGAGTGTTGAAATTCTAGAACACAAGGAGCGGTATTACTTTTGAACTCGAGATGGTCGGGGGCTATTGAGGATGAATGGTTGGTCACTCGTTTGAAATTCAAGACTCACATATCGTTGTTTTTGTTTTTTTCCTATTTCTTTTGTTTTGGTATTTGCTGCTGGTTTTTATTGTTTTTGTTTTTATTTTGTTGTGTTTGTTTTTTGCTTGAGGATTAGCAAAATTCCAAGTTTGGGGTTATTTCATAAATTGATTTTTATAAATGTATCTCCTGATGAATTTTATGGTTTTTGAGCTTTTCATTTGTTCTTTTAATGATTTTTAAGTTTATTTATGTTGGTGAGGTGAATTGGGTGGAATTAGTTGAAAATCAAAGCTTTTGGAAGAGAGATCAACAGTTGCACTGCAGCGAATAAGGGGTCCACTCCAGTGCACTTCCGAACTAGAACATTGCCTAATTTCCACTATAGCTCATCCAGGGGCGCTCAGCGTGTTCCTAAGCCAGAAACTACCAAAACCCCGCTCCAGCGCACCATCAACCCGTTCTAGTGCACACCTAAACCGAACATTCTGCCTGAACCGCACTATAGTGCACCTTTAACCCCCTCCAACGTGCCTCCCATGTAGCCTAAGAAATTGTGACAACGCTGGAGCACTCGAGAAGGTGGCTCCAATGCCCTCGTTCACGCAGAAGGATCGTTATTAGTTGGAACATTTTTTGAGGCGATATAAAATGAGAGGCGAGTTGAGATTGAGGGGAGTTTGGGGAGTAGACTTTCATAGATACCAAGAAGATAAATCGTAGATTTGGAGGCTAGCTTGAGGAGATTATAGGATAGATTGAAGATTATTGGAGCCTCTCCGATGCTAGTTTTTTAATCTTCTCTTCTATTTCACTTCTTATGCATGATAAACTTGAGATTCTAATTGTTGATTATTTGAAAATCATGGGTTTATGTTTGAATTTAGTTTTGGATATTTCGTTGGACGATATAAACATGCTTGGCTAGATCTTTACTATTTAGAGGGATTTGAATAGCTTTGTATGAACTATATTTTGAGGCTTTAAGATTTTGTTAATTGAATTTTATATTTCAATAATTTGTGTTTTTTTATGCTTATTTGTTGATTTATGTAAAAGATAAATTGGATATCATAGATGTGTGGGATTAGGCACTCGACTGAGGTAATTTTACACATTGAGATCGGAGAAACACAACATGAGTGTACTAGAGCAAAAGGCTAGTGTAGATTGGGTAGCCATTTGATGGGCAAAACTTAATGATTGGATTATTAGTTGAATTGAATAGACATATTAATTCATTAATTTCACAAGCTACCTTACTCGGCTCTCGACAAAAGGAGTGGGGTTACTATAGAGACCCATTGTTAATGATTGAGCATGAATTTAATTAACAAGATTGAAATGGATTAGCTTAGTTTAGCAAAGTGATGTCAAACCCCCTAGAGCCCTTATTCCATTAAATTTCCTTAAATCAAATTTTCCATTAGCTATTTTTTTCTTTGTTAATTCTCAATTTAGTTGTAAGTTTAATTTTCATCACTAAATCTTAGATAGTCTAGATCAAATGGAGTTATTCTAATAGTGATACTTAGCTATTTCTAACTATAATTGTTATGTGTTATTTGTCTATATATTCCCAAGCCGGTTTTGGTAGTTTTTGAGTATTTTCATAACGTTTTATTATGTTTCAATATGTTTTTATTTATTTTGTTATAATTTAGGTATTTGGGGTGAAAAGGGACTAAAATGGTCCATCAACGAGCAAGTCGATGGAAGAACGATGAAGAAAAAGAGCAAAAAGACTAAATTCAAAACCTGCATCCACCGTTGCAGTGGTGAAAATACAAAGAGTTGCTGAAAGCTCCACTGCTGTAGTGGTCAAAACGAAGAGAGCTCTACCTCTGCAGCGGTCAAACTACCGTTGTAGTAGTCATTTGCCAGAAACCTACCGACCTCTCCATCGCTGCAGTGGTGATCCCACCATTGCTTTTCTCCCCAAACAATAGTTGACACTTTTAGGAGTCTTGAGAGCTCCAAGGCCATTCAACCAAGAGAAGCTCATTACGGCCAAGATGATGAAGTGTTCTCGGAGAAGTTTTAGCGTCAGATCTTCGAATAACGGTTAGTCCTCATTTTTTTCTTAGATTTAGTTGAATGTTTTGAATATGTTTAGCTTGTTTCTAGTTGTATATAGGGCTATGGCCATGTGTGGCTAAACATATATTGTCTAGGGCTTGATATACTTCACAAAAATAATGTTTGAATAAATTGATGTTTTGTTAACGGTTGTTCATGTTTATCCGATTGTGTTTTCCGTTATTCCACATTTATATGCTTGTTATGATATACTAAAAATACGGGGTTTGACACTCGAGAGAGGTAACCCCAAATTCAGACTAGGGTTTAAACACAACGCGATGATCTAATAACCCAGGAGAGAGTTAGAAAGTATGTAATCCGTGACGTTGGGGCGATACTCATTTGACTAAGTGTCGTATAGACACTCGAGAATAACTTTGGCATTAACGCAAAGTCACATATTCATTCACTTTACACTTGAGAGAGATAGTGAATGAAATTTCAATACCGAGATTGTTGGATAGGATGAACGTTGTTAATGTAAACTAGATTGAAACGAACACATTTAAGTAAACGAAGTTAATCCCTAGGCATTAATTTCCCATAAACGTTATATTAGTATTATAGTATATTAGTATAATTAGTTAATTAGATTCATATAGTATTTATTAACAAAATATAAATTTAAGTCGCCTAGATAACTTAGGTTATGAAAATCGCAGTACTTAACGACAATTCTAATTCAATCCCTGTGGATATGACAACTCTTACTCTTCCCAATCTATACTAAAACTTGACCCGTACACTTGCCGTGAAAGTAGCGACATATTTACGCTCTACCAAATTTTTGGCACCGTTGCTGGGGATTAGTTTTTAGATTGTTGTTAATATTGTGAGTAAATGACTTGATTTTAATTTAGGTATTTATTTTGTTTATAATTTTTGTTTTGTAGTTTTGTTTTTCCGACAGGGTACTTGACGATGTTATATTAACAAGTGCTTATGCATTTCTTTTAACGAGATTCCAAGTCATTTTACTATGCGTGGGATTGATACAAGGAATTATTATTCCAGTTTTCGAATCATCGTTTCTCGAGGGAGTGTCAACTACTGAACTTACTCGATAGGTTATTAGCCGCAACCAAAACGTGGGTTGAAGAAGGAAACAGTACCACCTCTTTCGATCAACTAACCGCGGATGAAGCCTATCGGGTACTAGAAGACATGGCGGAGTATGATTTTCACTGTTGGAATTATTCAACAAGCTACCAAAACTTGTGGGATAGTTCCACCATTTCTGTTCTATGGATTGACACCTCGGACCAACATATGGAGTCTTTCCCCACATTGGAAACCATGTTCGCTGAATTTACATGGGAGACTCAAGCATTTTTCCAGGAAATGAATGACAGGATCAATGAGCACGAGGATCGTCTTGACAATATTGAGACGTTCTGTGCCCAAATCAATGTGACCGTAACATCTCTTTAGATGCAAATCGGTCAGCCAATCTGCTTTATTGAGGCTGAGTCAGAAGTAGTGGCACTGAGCTACACAAATGCTATATGCATGGAAAGCCACCACGAGGAATGGGAAACGAACGGAAGGAGCTTGAGTGAGTTCAATAATGATTATTCGAATGAGACAGGAATCCAAACATGGATTGATGATTGTGATTCTTCACCATTGGAGATCCACATTGTGATGCCACCACCGATCTAAGACGATCACATCTATGAGAATTCGATGTGGCTCACTTGTCTTTTGTCTCCATTTGCAATGTTCATTTATGCTTCCAAAGCACAACATACGGAGAAGAGTTGAGTTGAAAGCCTAAGCCAAATAATGCCAAATCTTTCCAGTCTTGAAGGCGTTCAAAACCAAGACCCGTACATTGTGTTGTATGACACATACTATGAGTAGAAGTTACTCTTTGATGAACACTTCTCCATGCAGGCCGAGGACGGTAAACCTAGCGCTTCTTGGGAGGCAACCCAAGTCAAAAATAAATTAGATCAGTCACTGCTGACTTGATTTGGAGGCGAGATTCTCTCGCCTCCCAAGTGTGTGTTCTAAATCCCATTCGTCAGCATGATTTATTTCGAATTTTGAGATTGATGATTGGGTCGCTATGGAAACTGTCCTTTTTAAGTTTTGGGGTGATGTGTAGTATATTAGTATGTTTTATTGTTTATTGTATGCATGTTTGTTTAGTGTAGAATATGTTTATGTTTGTTGTTGTAGTTGTTGTGTGCTGAGTTTTGCGTTCATCTGGGCTATTACCTGATGATGATATTATCCCCTGGTTGTTTGTCGAGGTCAAGGGTAATGCCCATTCATTTGTGTTCTGTGTGTTTGACAATGCATTTTGGTAAAAGTTATTGTGGATCCTAATTTGCATGAGCACGTAAACTAAATGTATAGCTATTCAATTGATTTGAAGTCAATTATCCATTAGCCAAATTCTTGATAATTTAACGGATTCTAGAACCTGAGTGGGGGAAACTTGAGGCAAAATCCTAGGCAAGGTAGTTCAGGAGACGTGATTTAGGCATTCATTTGATTCACTAGAGCCTTTAAAGCTTACCTGGCTATATGTTTATCCCTCGTTACCTTGTCAAAACCTATAATGCTGTTTCAATTATGAACACATAACAAATACCCTAGCCAATTGAATTCTTTCCAAACCTATATCGCTAAACCGAAGGCACAATTTGAGTGAAATCAAGTTATCATTTGTTTATGCAACTTGAAGTGAGCGGTTGGGTTTAGGGTGAACTTTTGATTGGTTCAGTATTAGAGTACTCATTTGTCATTTTTCTTTAGTTTTAATCACACCCTTGAAATTGTAATAATTGAATAAATTTGGGGGGTATGGTACGTTAAAAAAAAAAAACATATGTAAATTTCATTCAATTTCAGTTTCTTTTGACGAGTGAGTACGTCAACCTTAAATGTAAAGTTTAGGGTTGTTTCAAAATTATCTATGGAGGTTCGAGTGTGAGTGTTCCAAGCGTTGTGCCTTGGGTATTGTTAAGTTAATAATGTTAACCTGTTTTATATTCCCAATATACCCTTGGCCATGTTCCAAAGCGAACCAAGTCCTATTGATCTTTTTGAATTTCTAAGCCTACATTAGTGAAGAGTAACATCCAATCAGGCATATGGATATCCTAATCCTTTACGGTTTAAGTTGTGAGCTTCGCTAGTAGATAATCCAATTCAGTTTTTGGATAATTATATTATTGAGTTTTGCACACACGTTGAAAGGATCTAGAATGGCGTTTACCATTATTGAATGTCAAAATTCTAGAATATCACATGGTGAGTTTTACTCCTAAACTCGATATGATTGAGGGTTGTTGAGAGAAAAATGTTTTAGTCAATAGCTGAATTCAAAACTCGCATATCATTATGTTTAGGTAGTTTATGTTTTTTTTAGTGTTTAGGTTTTGTGTTTGTTAATTTAGTTGTGTTTTTTATATTTTAGTGTGAGTGTTTTGCGTGAGAACTAGAAAAATTTCAAGTTTTGGGGTATTTGATAAGTATTATTTGTCTATATATCCCTAAGCCAGTTTTAGTAGTTTCCGAGTATTTTTTTATAATGTTTTATTGTGTTTTAATACATTTTTATTTATTTTGTTATAATCTAGGTATTTGGGGTGAAAACGAACTAAAACGGTCCATAAACGAGCAAGTTGGTGGAAGAACGGTGGAGAAAAAGAGAAAAAAGACCAAATTCAGAATCTGCATCCACCGCTGCAGCGGTGAAAATATAGAGAGTTGCTGAGAGCTCCACCGCTGCAGCATTCAAATTGCAAAGCTCCATCACTGTAGCGGTCACCCGCCAGAAACCTACTGACTTCTCCACCGCTGCAGCGGTCATCTGCCAGACAGTTTAGATATTTTAGGATATTATGAGATATTTTGAATCTTATAATATGATCCCTCTTCTCCCCAAACAATAGTTGACATTTTTGGGAGTCTTGAGAGCTCCAAGGTCATTCAACCAAGAGAAGATCATTACGGCCAAGAGGAGGAAACGTTCTCGGAGCAGTTTTAGCGTCAGATCTTCGAATAACGGTTAGTCTCCTTGTTTCTCTCTTTCTCTCTTAGATTTAGTTGAATGTTTTGATTATGTTTAGCTTGTTTTTAGTTGTGTATAGGGATACAACAATGTGTAACTTGACATATATTGTCTAGGACTTGATGTACTTCACGAAAATGATGTTTGAATGAATTGATGTTTTGTTAATGGTTGTTCATGTTTATCCAATTGTGTTTTTCATTATTCCACGTTTATATGCTTGCTATGATATACTGAGAATATAGGGTTTGACCCTCGGGAGAGGTAACCCCGAATTCGGACTAAGGTTTAAACACAACGCGACGATCTAATAACCCGGGAGAGAGTTAGAAAGTATGTAATTCGTGACGTTGGGGCGAGACTCATGTGAACAAGTGTCGTATAGACGTTCGAGGGGGACTTCGGCATTGACGCGAAGTTACATTTTCATTCACTTTACACTCGGGAGAAGTAGTGAATGAGATTTCGATACCTAGATTATCGGATAGGATGAACGCCATTAATGTAAACTAGATTGAAACTATTAGCCCAGTAGAATACTCAAGAGGGAGGTGAATTGGGTAATTAAAAAATAATAAAAATAAAACTTGATAAATCAAACAATTAATTTTATACCTAAATTAATTATTATCTTTATAACACAGCCAAATAGTATGATTAATCTAAGTGCACACTCAAACAACAAAAATAGAAAAATAGTAATGCAGCACACAAAAGATTTATACTAGTTCACCAAGCTACTCTTGGCTAATCCAGTCCTTCGAGCTCCACGGACGTTGCATCCACTAAAACGAAGATCCCTTTAAAGGTATGAACCAAACCCACACATCGATTCTTTTATAGGCTCATTAATCAGCTTTAACAATTTCCTTTTCCGAGGCTCAGGAATAACCTCTACTTTTTACTGGCTCAAGAATAACCTATCTTTTTACAGGCTAAAGATTAACCTAATTATTTTTAACACTAAGGCACAAGAATCAAAACCTCACAAAACACTCCAACTATCCTTTTCACAGGTAAGGAAGGAACCTTTACAAAACACTCACACTAATTCTGTTCAGGAAGAATTAATATATCAATCTCTTTATAGGAAGAGACTGAAACTCAGCTACCCTTGATTAAATATCTCCAATGATATTTAACCTGTCACAACTCACCAAGACAAAAATTTATTAGTAGTAAATCTCACTCGGAGCTTTTACCACCCCAGATAAATAAAAACTCAATTAATATCCCAACTAGTGATAGAAATATGTGAGATACAGAAATCTGATTTTAACTAGAATATAGGTAGCAAATTGGAGTACGTAATCAGATTCAAGAAATTGTTTGAAAAAATATTTTCTTCAAAAATCAAAAACAATTTCTAAGATCAATTTCCAAAATATAAAATAATAAACAATAAACAATATGGAAAGATCTTACCCAGAATCCACAGAAATAATGATTAGAACAGTATAGCTTCAAATCCAATATCAGCAAGAATAGATAGCAATTGATTATCAAAATCACTCTTAGAATAGCTCACAATAATGTAGAATACTAACTCTTATAAAAACTCTCTCAAAATGATATAGAATGATTAACTCTCTTAGAATGATTAGCTTCTCTAATAAAATTCACAAGCAAAGGAACATGTAATCAGCCTTCTAACGGCTAGTTTACAAGTGTCATGACAATAAAAAGCTCTTATAAACCCCTTATAACATAAGGACTTCATTTAGGTTCAATTTCACTTAATAACAACTTTCAAAACACTCAATTAAACCCCAAAGTGTTTCTCAATCAAAATAAATAAGTACAGAATCCATTTTAAGTATCAAATTGAGAAACATTAATATTTAATGAACCATATTGAAAGGATTTAATTAGTATATGAACCATATCTTAAATATAGAGAATATCCCCTAATCTCTCAAATCCTAACAAAAAAATGCTACTTTTGGATTTAAACTTGGATAAAATAGTATCCTGAAACTACGCATTCAGTCGACTGCCCAGTTGACTGAAAGATACTGGAAGTAGCCCATGCAGTTCGTCGGTCGACTCTTCGATTCAGAGAGTTTATCGTGTTTTCACTAGTCGACTTGTCAGTTGACTCTTCGATTTAGAGAGTTCAGTGGTTTTCACTGGTCGATCTGTTGGTTGACTTTTCGATTCAGAGAGTTCATCCACTATTGGCCGGTCGACTTCTCAGTCGACTGCTCCCTTCTGGATTTTTTCTCTGATATCGCTTTTTACTCACTTTCTTTTACGATTTCGCTCCTTTATCCATTTTTATCTTTAAATAAGCTCCACTAATATTCTTATATTCCATTTTAGTCATTCAAAAATATTTATTTTCAATTCACATAGGAGCAAATAATTACACTTAACCAAAACACACATAAAAGATAAAATTCATTTTGTGTTATGTGTGTGTTCTTAAATGGGATATTAAGAGTTAAGATTTACCTGAGTTGTTTTCCCTAATTTCTTTAAACTCTTAATTCCTCTTCATCATCTTGATATCTTTATTTAGCATCCATTCAATTTAACATCTTCATCACTGGAACTTTAAATCTCTGAAACACTCAATTAAACATTAGTTCCACCCAAATATCAATACTTAATTGTTCATCAAAATCTTAGGATTAACAGAAACAAACACGTTTAAGTGAACGAAGTTAATCCCTAGGAAATAATTTCCCATAAAAGTCATATTAGTATTATAGTATATTAGTATAATTAGTTAATTCGATTAGTATAATATTTATTAACAAAAATATAAATTTAAGTCGCCTAGATAAAATTAGGTTCTGACAATTGCGGTACTTAACAACAATTGTAATCCAATCTCTGTGGATACGACAACCGTTACACTTCCAAATCGATACTAAAACTTGACTCGTACACTTGCTATGAAAATAGCGACGTATTTACGCGCTACCAACAATCCTAAAGGACGATACTCAATATTCAGATCACTTTATTACTTGTTTGACCTCGTACATTTACGAGTACACATGGCGTATAATTATCGCAACAGTAGTCTATTAGGGACTAGGTTGACGCGTAGTTTAAGCACATGCATAATTTGTTGTTCACTTAATAAAATGATTGAAAATCAGCTTCTCAAGGAAATTGGTGGCCGCTAAATAAGCGCTGCCACTTTCATCACAAGCGTACGGATCAAGTTTTAGTATAATGGACCTTTGGGTCGGGTATCGTATCCACAGGGATTGGTGTTATTACTAATGAGTACCGCGATTATCATAACTCGACTTTATTTAGGCGACAAAAAATGTAATTTAATTAACTAATACTAATACTAAAATACTACTTTAACTATACTAATTACTAATACGAGATAGTTATGGGATGTATTATCTAGAGATTAACTTTATTTATTTAAACGCGTTTGATTTCGTTTAGTCTACAATAATGGTGTTCGACGTATTTGACAATCTCGGTATCTAAAACTCCTCTGCCACCTCTCCTGAGTGTAAGATGGGGGATGTAATGAAACTTCATGTCAACGAAGAAATCCCCCACAACGTCTTAACAACTTTAGGTTGCGTGAGTCTTGTCCCAACCTCATTGATCGCACACAAAACCTCAGTTCGTAAACTCTCTCACCACCTCTCCTGAGTGTAAGAAGAGGGATATAACACAATTTTGAATCAACAAAGAAGTCCCCCTCAACATCTTAACAACTCTAGGTCACATGAGTCTCGCCCCAACGTCATAGATTTCGTGCGTTATGTTTACCCTATCGACAATCTTAGTTCTAAAACTCCCTCACCACCTCTCCCGAATGTAAGATGAGAGAATATGTGACTTTGAATAAATGAAGAAGTCCCCCTCAATGTCTTAACGACTCTAGGTCATGTGAGTCTTGCCCCAATGTCATAGATTTTCCACAATCCTAACCCCAACCGGGTTATTGGATCATGGCGTTTGTTTATTCTAATCCGAATCCAGGATTTGTCAAACCCTGTATTCTTGATATATAAATATAAGCACAATAAAAAAACAATATGATAAACATACTCAAAACAACGAAGAACAAGCATCAAGAAACACAATTTCAACCAAAACTACGTTTTTATAAATAATATTCATCCCATAAATAATCCACGTTTAACTTAAGGCCATAGCTATTTATACAATTGAAACTAGGATAAACATGCTCAAACATACATAGATTATAATAAATAAAAGGAAAAATAGGTGAACTTAGCCGATATCCGAAGATTAGTTGCTAAAACCGTCCACCGAACGATTCTCCTTCTCCGCATGTTGATCTTCTCCTTCGGATATGTTGGAGAACTCACCATACTCTCTCTATATCCTAACCTAAGCCTTAAGGGATCTAATGGCCGGAGATGAGCCAAGGAGGAAGGAGGAAAGGGGTATTTATAAGTAAAATATCTAAATAAATATCTAACGCTGTGTAGAGGCCACCACCGCAGCAGTGGAGTATGTTACTTTAGGTTTGCCTAGGCAGTGGATTGGGAAAACTTTCTGCTAGTTCACCGCCGCGGTGGTGGGTAGTCAGTAGCCTATTTTTGTTCTCCATTTCTTCACTGCTGCAGCAATGGTCCGTTAGTGGCCTTGGTCTTTCTCAGTATCTTCACCACCACGGCGATGGTCTGGACGATATAGAGGTAGGCTTGTTTACAGAATATTTTCGTCTTGCTCATTTTTCCACCATTCTCTGACCGTTCTCGATACGATTTGCTCGTTTATGCTCCGATTTCATACATTTTCACCCCCACGCACCTGTTTTAATACAAAAAGAATAAAAACATATTAAAATATATAAAAATAAATATAAACATACTCGAAAGCTAACAAATTCGGTTTGGAAATATAGGGGTAATTTACACTTATCAGAAATCAAAGGACTTGTAGGGAGATGTGCCTTGATATATGGCTGAGAGAATGTCATAATGTTGTCATTTCTATGATATTTACCAATAAAGGTTTCACGTATCTTGGTATTTACCGAGACATAGGTCAACACCTAGTTCCTCCTTGATTGATTAAAGTTCATATGATTAAATCTTGATTGATAGGTTATCGTTATATTTGATATGGTTTAATCCCAATTGATGTTGGATGTTAATGCTTGATATGACTAAATCCCAACTGATGGGGGATTTTTTATTTTTATTTTTTGAGCGATTCCATAGGGATCGTTTTAATAACCTGATTCAATCCCAATTGGTGTGGGACTTTTGTTAATGGAGAACGAACCCATATTATGGGTTGTCTACATATCACAGATAACTGAGAATCTGGTCGGCACGTAGTTCAACCTTGATTGGATGAAGGATTTTAATGTTGATGACCGTACCTTAAAAATGTTTCCTACGTATCCTAGATTTTCCAAGAATCAGGTCGAAAGTAGTTCATCGCTTTTTGGTTATCTATCGAACCCACAAGGATTTCCTATAAATCCCAGACTTCATCGAGAATCAAGTTGACGCATAGTTCCTGGTCCTCAAGTTGTCAACTGAACCCACAAGGTTTTCCTACGTATCCCGGACTTCACCAGGAATCAGGTTGACTCGTAGTTCCTACTTTTTTAATTGAATATGATTAAGTTCATTATGATTTGAGGACTTTATTTTACGTCATGAGACGAAATGAACGTTGTTTCCATTAGAAAGACAGGGGTAAGATAAAATGTGTCCCAGTCGTAGACTGGGGCAATGATTGGATAAGTTCCATTGTGGAATCTAATTCGACACTTCCTATCATGAAATTCGTGATTATTAACATTGTAAAATATGCCCTAGCTTGCGGGCTGGGGAAAAGACTAATTAGCTACTAGATTGAAACGTTAATTCGGTTTGTCTCACTATTTGTCGGCGGTGATGAAAAATGAATTTAGGGTTTAATTGATTTAAATTCTTGAATATACTTACCAAGAGTTTATTATTATATTTTAAAATGTGAAGTTAATAAGTTAGGAATTTTTTTGTTGGTGCAATATTCGGACCGTGCAATTGTTTATGATATTTAGACATGAGTTGATAAGAATGATTACCTGTATCGCCAAGGCTCACAGATTGTTTGTTGGAATTGGATGGTAAACCTCCTCCTTTCCATTTCACCTATTTTGATTCAAACGTTTTGCCTTGCATGTCAGCATGTAGGAAACCTATGTCTATTTCCTGCATTTTTCACAGTCAAAATATTGTTAGAAGAAAATTAACTCCCGTCTCTATTCCTTGGCCTTGTTGCCAGAAACAAGTACATTAGCTCTCTTTTTCGAAAGTTGGCAAATCCTCATTTGGTGATGGTTTCCTTTCTTTTGTCAAAGTTTCCCATCCTTGAAGTAACTCTAAAGTGTATCATACTTGTCTTGAAAGCGAAGACTAAGTATTCTATGGTGCATGATGGTTTTTCTGGTTCTATGGTCTCTTAATGAATTTGGATCATAGGATAGTATCCAATAAGGTTTTATTGTTGATGGAGGTGATCATGGGGATTTGAGGTGTCATGTATTTTTAGTTTAGTGATAACTGTAGGCGTACCATACTTGTCTTGAAATTGACAATCATTTATTCTAAATCATGCGTTATCATGAAGGTATGATAGAATGGTGAAACCTTTGACTACTTAAAGTTGGATGGTATTGTAGGATCTCTAAACACTTAGGTCGGAAGGTATGGTAGAATCTTTGACCACTTAGGGTAGGATGGTATGGAAAAATTGTTGACTGCATAGGTAAGATGGCATGGTAGAATTGTCAATTGCTTAGGTAGGATAGTATGTCGATCCTTCAACCACTTAAGGTAGGACAATCGATATTCTTCTCCACCACTTGAAGTTGGATAGTAGGTAAATTCTTTGACCACTTAAGGTTGGATGGTATTCCCCTTACCTCTCCATTTTTCCTATATCGTTTGTTTTCTCGACTATCTGCTTAGAGACGAAGGAACAGTGTAGATAATCGAAAGTCATAGTTTACTGTGTAGGTTTGCTAGATTTCTAGTAGTTTTTCGACCTTTACCCCTCCTAATCTCGAATAATTTTGAATTACTAGTAGAATTTTGGATTTTTCTACCCGATTTGGGAATTGTTGTCTTTAAATAAACCTAATACTTTCTTTAGCAACTGAGATTAAATAAGTCCTTTTTCCTTTATTGGTTTGTCATTTTTACCCCATAGGACCCTTAAATAGGGGAGTGACAACGTGAACTTAGATTCCTACCGCTTGGCGAAGAGCGTACAATGGACTTTATTAGTTCCAATCGATATACGATTATAGAAACTGTGAGAATGCATTCTAGCCCATGGCTGGGGGTTCCTACAGTTGGATGACCGAACCTATATAAGTTTCCTATGTACCTTGGTAGATTGCCAAGGATCATGTCAAGCGTAGTTCTTGCTCAGGCATCCTCTATTGTTTTGGTAAACAATGAGAGCGAAGATGGATTTCCTTAGGACAATCAACAGACTATTCCTGAGAAGTGCCCTGTTATAGGGCTGAGAGAGTATCATAAGGATGACACCTATGTTTCCTTTTGACTGAACCCGTTTGGGTTGCCTACGTACCTTGGTGATCTACCAAGGATTAGGTGAAATGTATCTTTGAGCAGATGATTCTAAGAATCATACCTATCGCAGGTAAAGATAACTACATTTATCGGCAGCAATCTTGCCCCAATCTAATGGATAGAGTTTCTTTCCTAAGCATTAGTGATAGGTAAAATTTATCTATCTATTTTCAAGACGAATTTGGTAGTTTTTGAGTATTCTTGTAATGTTTTAATTCGTTTTTATTTGTTTTTATTTATTTTTGTTCAAAGTAGGGTTTAGGAGCAAAAACAGTCAAAAAACGAGCTAATCGATGGAAAAACGATGAAGAGGATCAAAGAAAGAGCCAGCAGTTTCACCGTTGCAGCGGTGAGTCTCACCCTGCAGTGGTGAATGAGCAAAAATAATTGAAACATTCTGCCTATCCACCGATGCAGTGGTGACTTTCATGCTGTAGCGATGAAAGGGCGGAACACCGAATAACTTCCCACCACTGCAGCGGTGTGCCTACCAACATCCAACCACTGCAGCGGTGAAACCCCTAGCTATAAAGTGTTTTAGGATATTTTTTTAAGATATTTTTGTTCCCTTTTTTTTCCAATTTTGTTCCCACTTTTGGTATAAGACATTTTGGGGAGATTTAGGAGCTAAAGATCAAGTCCCAAGAGGAGAACATCCATTTGAGGAAGAGGAAACGATCTTGGAGCAATTTTTGGCAAAAGTGGAATACTCTACTATTCAGATAATGACTATTCTTCCTTGTTTCTCTCTTTATTCTTAAACTTTGTAATTATAAAATGATGTTATTCTCTTGTTTTAATGAATATTTGGTAATGATCTTGTTTAGCTAAACGTATTTTGTCTAGGGATTGATATAGTTTATGAAAATGTCGTTTAAGTAAATCATGTTTCGTTAACGGTTGTTCATCCGTATTCGAATGTGTTTATAGTTCTTTTACCTCCATAGTATGCTTGTTATGATATTGTGGTTGATTTGAGAATACGGGATTTGACACTTGGGAGAGGTAACCTAGATTTAAACTAGGGTTTAAACACAACGCGATGATCTAATGATTCAGGAGAGTATTAGAAATTGTGCAATCCATGAGGTTGGGGTGAGAATCATGTGATTAATGTCATTCGACTCTAGATGGGGACATTGGTATTGACGTGAAGTCGCATATTCATTCACTTTACACTCGGGAGAGGTAGTGAGTGAGTTTTCGATACCTAGATTATCGGATAGGTTGAATATCGTTATTGTAAACTAGATTGGATCAATCACGTATAAGTAAATGAAGTTAATCCCTAAATAATCTATTCCCATATATAATATATTTATGTATTGTAATTTAATTAGTTATTAATTTATTTTAGTTTATTATAAAACCAAAAACCTAAATTCAATCGCCTAAATAAAGTTTGGTTATGATAATCGCGGTACTTAGCAATAATTTAATTCAATCCCTATGGATACGACAACCCTTACTCTTCCCTATTCTATAAAACTTGACCCGTACACTTGCGATTAAAGTAGCGATTAAATAATTCCATTACCAAGTTTTTGGCGCCATTGCCGGGGATTGACTTTTAGATTGTTTTTTATATTGTGAGTAAGTGACTTGATTTTAATTTAGGCATTTATTTTATTTTTAATATTTTTTTAGTTTTGTTTATCTTGCGAGGTACTTGAAAATGTATCATCAACAAGTGCTATTGCATTTTTTTCTACAAGATTCTGAGCAGTTTTATTTTGCTTGGGATAAATACAAGGAGTTCCTAATTTGGTTCCCAAATCATTGTTTCCCGAGGAAGTGTCAACTACTGAACTTCCTCGATGGGTTACTAGCTACAACAAGAACTTGGGTGGAAGGAGGAAATAGTACCACGTCTTTTAATAGACTAATAGCGGATGAAGCCTATTCGTTGTTGGAAGACATGGCGGAGTTTGATTTTTAGAGTTGGAATCATTCGACAAGTTACCAAAGCTTGGGGGATAGTACCACCGTTTCGGCACCATGGATTGACACCCTGAACCAATATATGGAGTCTTCCCCTACCCTGGAAGAAATGTTCGCTGAATTTATGGGGGAGAGTTAGGCGTTCTGGAGGGAAATAAATGACCGTCTCAATGAGCATGGGGACCGTCTTGATAAAATTAAGATGACCTGTACTGAAATTGATGTGACCATAAAGTCTCTTGAGAGGCAAATCGGTTAGCTTATTTTCTTCATTGAGACCGAGTCAGAAGAAGTAGCACTGAGAGATGCACAAGTCACATCCATATGTGAAAGCCACAAGGAGGAACCAAATACAAGTGGGAGGAACTTGGGTGCGTTCGTTGACGATTATGCTAAGGAGGAGAAAACCCAAGTGTGGATTGGCAAAGAATCACATGTAGATAATTGTGATTCTTCACCATTTGTGATCTATGTTTTGATGCCACCACCAATCTAAGACGATTACATCTTTGAGGATCCGATGTGGCTCACTTGTCCTTCCCCGTCTTTAACTCTGTTCATTTAAGCTTCCCAAGTACATAAGCCGGAGTTGAGTCACGTTGAGAGCACAGGCCATGTAATGCCACATTTCGCCAAGCTTGAGGGCGTTCTGAACCAAGACCCATATGTGGTGTTGTATGACACATATTATGGGCAGAAGTTGCTTTTTGACGAGCCCTTCTCCATGTTAAGCTGAGGACATTAAACCAAATGCTTCTTGGGAGGCAATCCAAATTTTTAAATAAAATAATCCATCACCGTGGACTTCATTCGGAGGCGATATTGTCTTGCCTTCCATGTACGTGTTCAAAACCCCATTCGTCACTATAATCCATGTTATTTGTTGAGGTTGATGTTGGGACATTGTGGACATTGCTTGTTTTAAGTTTGGGGGTGATGTGTAGTATGTTAGTATGTTTTCTTTTGTTAGTTATGTAGTTTAAGTTTAAAAGTTTTATTGTTTAGTTGTATGCATAATTTTTTGGTTTAATATAAGTATTGTATGTTTGTAGTTATTGTGTATTAAGTTTTGTAGTTCATCTGGGCCATTACCCGATCATAAGTCGATCCCCTAGTTGTTTATTGAGGTCCTGCATCATGCCCATTAATGTGTGTTTTGTGTGCTTGAGATTTCGTTGTGGTAAAAGTTATTGTGGATCTTAACTTGCACGAGCACATAAACTCAAAGTACTAGCTATCCAATTGATTTGACGTCGATTATCTGTTAACTAAGTTTATGATAATAGGGATTCTAAAACCTGATTGGGGGAAACTTGAGGTGAAATCTTAGGCGAGGTTGTTCAGGAGACATGATTTAGGCATTTATTTTTATCGCTTGAGCCTTTGAAGCTTACCTTATTATATGTTTATCCCTCGTTATCTTGTTGAAGCCTAATAGCCATTTCAATTATGAACACGTAACAAATGCCCAAACCAATTAAATTTTTTCCAAACCTTTATCGCTAAAACCCAAGGCACAATTTGAGTAAAATCAAGTTAGCGTTTGTTTTGCTACTTGAAGTGAGCGGTTTGGTTTTGGGCAAACTATTGATTGGTTCTGTATTCGAGTACTCACTTGTCATTTTTCTATCGTATTTCCACACCCGTCAAATTATAACAAATCAAATAAGTTTGGGGGTGTGTTTCATAACATAAAAAAAAAACATGTGTATATACGGTTTTATTTTTGTTTTGTCTTGACAAGTGAGTAGTACGCTTTAACTATTTGTTCAGGGTTGTTTCGAATTTATCTTTGGGGTTACAAGAGTAATTAAGCACCAAGCATTATGCTTTGGGTATCGTTGAGTTGTAACGTTTACCTGTTTTGTATTCCGGATATACCCTTGGCCATTTACCCAAAATTGAACCAAGTCCTATTGATCTTTTTGAATTTCCAAGCCTACATTAGTGGAGAGTGGAACCAGTCTGGCATATGGATTTTCTATACCTTTTTGGTTTTGGTCATGTACTTTGTTGGTGGATAATCCAATCCGGTATGTGGATGGTTATATGATTAAATTTTTGCACATACACTTGAACATGATCTAGAATGACGCTTACTATTATTGAATGTTGAAATTCTAGAGCACCACATGGTGCGTTTTACTCTTGTAATCGATATGATTGGGGGCCATTGAGGGAAAACATTTTGGTCGAATAGTTGAATTCAAAACTCACATGTGGTTATGTTTAGTGAGTTTGTGTTTTGTTTTTCATTTTTAGTATTTCAGTTTGTTAATTGTTGTGGTAGTTTATTTTATTGTGTGGGTGTTTTGCTCGAGGAATAGCAAAATTCCAAGTTTGGGGGTATTTGATAAGTGAAATTTATCAATCTATTTCCAAGCCGAATTTGGTATTGTTTTTCGAGTATTCTTGTAATGTTTTAAACATTTTTATTTATTTATTTATTTTTGTTCAAAGCAGGGGTCAGGAGTCAAAATGGTCGAAAAACGAGCTAATCAATGGAAAAACGATGAAGAGGATCAAAGAGAGAGCCAGTAGCTTTATTACTGCAACGGTGAATGAGCAGAAACAATTAAAACGTTTTGCCTATCCATCGCTGCAGCTGTGGATTTCACTGCATCAATGGTGATAGGGCAGAACGCCCATTGACTTCCCACTACTGCAGCAGTGAGGCTACCAACATCCAACCGTTGCAACAGTGAAACCCCTAGAAGTAAAGTGTTTTAGGATTTTATTTTTTTTAGATATTTTTGTTCCCTTTTTGTTCCAATTTCGTTCCCACTTTTGGCATAAGACATTTTGGGGAGTTTTGGGAGCTAAAGATCAAGTCCTAAGAGGAAAACATCAGTTTGAGGAAGATGAAATGATCTCGGAGTGATTTTTGGCGAAAGTGGAACACTCCACTATTTAGATAACTGCTATTATCCCTTGTTTGTCTCTTTTTTCTTAAACTTTTTAATTGTTTCTCTTAGTTTAGTGAATATTTGGTAATGATCTAGTTTAGCTAAACGTATTTCATCTAGGGAAAGATATAGTTTACGAAAACGTCGTTTGAGTAAATCATGTTTCGTTAATGGTTGTTCATTCGTATTCGATTGTGTTAACCTTTATTTTACCTCAATAGTATGCTTGTTATGATATTGTGGTTGATTTGAGAATACGGGATTTGACACTCGGGAGAGGTAACCCCGGATTCGGACTAGGGTTTAAACACAATGCGACGATCTAATACTTGGGAGAGTATTAGAAAGTATGCAATCCATGAGGTTCGAGCGAAGCTCATGTGATTAGTGTCGTTAGACACTAGATGGGGACATTGGCATTGACGCGAAGTCGCATATTCATTCACTTTACAATCAGGAGAGGTAGTGAGTGAGTTTTCGATACTTAGATTTTGGGATAGATTGAATACCATTAATGTAAACTAGATTGAATCAATTCGTATAAGTAAACGAAGTTAATCCCTAGATAATCTATTCCCATATATAATATATTTATGTAGTGTAATTTAATTAGTTATTAATTTAGTTTAGTTTATTATAAAACCAAAAACCTAAATTCAATCGCCTAAATAAAGTTTGGTTATGATAATCGCGGTACTTAGCGGCAATTTAATCCAATCCATATGGGTACGACAACCCTTACTCTTCCCTATTCTCTAAACCTTGACCTGTACGACGAAATAATTTCGCTACCAATTAGTTAGTTTAAGATTGATCATTTATCTTTGATTGGTAGTCCATTTAAGTCTTTGAATTACATTGTTTTGATTTGGGCTACTAGAGGCTTAGTATTTAGTGTATTTTGGAACGACTCTAGAAATTAGTTAATTATAGGAAAATCATGTTAGATCCTAGTACGGTCTATTATCTAAAGACATTTTACTACACCCCGATGTTTCAAAGGTATGGGCACAGTTTATTTTCAACACATCGTATGTGAGGTTGACTCTTTGTCTAAATTTTGAGTTGGTTTGAAACCAATATTCGAGATAGAAAATGGTGTGGTGACTGGTGAGGGATCTTAACTCAATTACATGTCTGAGGATTGCCTGCTAACTTGTTAGAGCTTCCAAATAGAGTGTATGGGTGCAAGTGTTATGTTGATGATGGCCTATTAATGCAAAATGATATGCTAGATGTTACAGGTTCTTGTTTGAAGTATGATGCCTAATGTTTCCATGTGTATGAAGTTATACATGACTAAGTGAGACACGATGCATAGTGTCTGTATAGTACTTTGATATTGACTTATGTATTGTATGATTTTATGATTCCTAAACATTTTATCTAGACTGCTTTCTTAGGGAATGTGTCATCTATCTAGCAATGTCATTTTTCTCCTAGAATGTTTCTTAGAATGTTTGTGGTAGGTACCTTTTGCTACTAATCATCTCCCCTCATTATTTCCATGTAGTTATGATACGAAAAGCTAATTGGTGCTTTTGAGAGGTTCCTTGCTCCTTTGCTCCTTTTTGCGTTGCAACTAGAATTCTGATCGAGATTTCCCTTTGCGCAATCTCTAGGTTTTAGTTGCAAGATAGAGAGGTTTGGACAGGAATAATGGAAGGTTATTTGTGCCTCGCTGGGTTGAGCTTGGAATATCCCCGAATGGGAACCTCTGACAAGTGTACGGGTTAAGTTTTAATATAGTGGGAAGAGTAAGGGTTGTCGTATCCACAAGGATTGGATTAAATTGTCGTTAAGTACCATGATTGTCATAACTAAATTTTATCTAAGTGATTCAATTTTGGGGTTTTTTATATTAATAATAAAACAAAACTAATTAAGTAATTAAACTATAATACTAATATTGACGTTTATGGGAGTATATTGTCTAGGGATTAACTTCGTTCACTAATTCGTATTCGATTCAATCTAGTTTACATTAACGACATTCAAACTATCCGACAATCTAGGTATCGAAAATTCACTCACTACCTCTCTTGAGTGTAAAGTGAATGAATATGCGACTTCGCGTCAACGCCGATTGATAGGTCTGATCTACTTATATATTTTCAAACCCGTTTTGTTAGTTTTAGGGTATTTTTTATAGCGTTTTTATTATGTTTTAATTAGTTTTTATTCTTTTTTGTATAAATCAGGTGTGTGGGGTGAAAAGATAAGAAACTGGAGTGTAAACAATCAAATCAAACCAAAAATGGTTGAAGAACGGTGGAAAAACAAGCTCAAGGGCAATATTCTAAAAGAAACCCACCGTTACGGTGTCCAGACTACTGCCGCGGCTGTGAAAATGCAGAGTGCACCTATTTTTGCTGAAAGTCCACCACTGTAGCGGTGAGATCCACTGTCGCGGTGATGAAAATACCAAATGGTCACCATGTCCACTGCTGTTTTCACCACCTAGGTGATCAACTAACCGACCTACACACCGCCGCAGCGGTGACCTCTACATGGATTTAGGTATTTATTTTAGATATTTTTCCTATTTAATCCCCTCTCCTCTTCTCTCCGCTGGTTTTTCCAGACCATTAGAGACCTTAGGGCTTAGTTTAGAACAGATAGAGAGTATGTGGAGTGCTAAAACAATTTCGTAGGAGAAGATTACCACGCAATGAAGGATAAGCGATCGGTGGATAGTTTTAGCGGCGAATCTTCGGACTACGGATAAGTTCATCCGTTTTTTCTTTTATTTCTTAACTTCTATATTTGTTTGAGCATGTTTAGCTCGATTTCAATGTATAAACGGTTATGACCACAAGTTAAATGTGGATTATCTATGGGATTAATATTATTTATGAAAACGTAGTTTTGTTTGAGTTGTGTTTCGTTAATGATTGTTCTTCGCTATTTTTGATTGTGTTTGCCATATTGTATGTTTATTATAATTAGATATATATATATCAAGAATACAGGGTTTAACAACCCCGGATTCGAACTAGGGTAAATACTATACGATGATCTAATAACCCGGGAGAGAGGTGGATTGTGGGCAATCGATGACGTTGGGGCAAGGCTCACATGACCTAGGGTCGTTAAGATGTTGAGGGGGACTTATTCATTGACACGAAGTCGTGTATTCCCTCGTCTTACACTCGGGAGAGGTGGCGGGAGAGTTTACGAACTGAGATTGTCGATAGGGTAAACACAACGCGATGATCTAATAACCCAGGAGGGAGTTCGATTGTGTGCAGTCAATGACGTTGGGGAGAGACTCACGTGACCTAGGTTCATTAAGACGTTGAGGGAGATTTCTTCGTTGACTTGAAGTCATGTATTCCCTCGTCTTACACTCGAGAGAGGTGGTGGGGGGTTTATGAACTGAGATTGTCGAATAGGTCGAACACCATTATTGTAAACTAAATGAAATCAAACGCATTTAAGTAAATAAAGTTAATCCCTAGATAATCCATCCCCTAACTATCTCGTATTAGTATACTTAGTATAGATTAAATTAGGTTATATGAGTATTAGTATTAATTAATTAAATATATTTTTTATCGCCTAGATAAAATTAGGTCATGACAAGCATGGTATTTGATAGTAACGGCAACCAATCCCTGTGGATACAATACCCAATCTTAAAGATCCACTATATTAAAATTTTGACCTCATATACTTGCAAGTAGTTAATATGCGAGTGTGCAACAAACGCTCGTCGTACACCGATATCCCCATCTAGCGTCTAAACGACACTGATCACATGAGTCTTGCCCCAACCTCATGAATTTCATACTTTCTAATACTCTCTCGAGTCATTAGATCGTCACGTTGCATTTAAATCCTAATTCAATTTCGTGGTTACCTCTCCCGAGTGTCAAACTCCGTATTCTTAAACCAACCAATATATCATAATAAGCATATAATGGAAGTAATAAAATGGTAAACACAATTGGATAAAGGTAAACAACCATTAACAAAACATCAATTTATTCAAACCACGTTTTCATGAGCAAATCACTCCCTAGACAATAGATGTTTATCTACACATGGCTATAACCCAATATTCAACAATACAAGAGATAAATATCATCAAAACAAGCAACCAAAGCTAAAAATAAAAGATAAAAACAAGGGAGACTAGCCAAACTATAGAACGGGTGATTCCACATGCGCTAAGTCTGCTCCAATCTTGTTTTCTCCTCTTCAAATGGATGATCCTCTTGGTTGGTATGGTCTTGGAGCTCTCGAGACACTCCAAAAAATGTGCCTTAGGTGTTGGGGGAAGAGGGGATATCATAGGTATCCAAAATATCACAAAAAATATCCCAAAATATCTTATCTAGGTGGACCCGGACCGCTATAGCAGTGGGAAGTCACTAGGTCCACTGACCATTCACTGACGCAGCGGTGGTCTTTTAGCCGTAACATTTTATTCCAAATTCCAATTTATTTGATTCAAAAACCTATGGAAAGCTAATACATAGATATACAACTTCTATGTTTTGAGATTGTGCAAAATCGGATTGAATCATTGTCAACAATTGGCCTTCAAGTTACTGCACTTGAACCAAATTTGCATCTTTTCACCCATTTATTCAAAAATCTATAAAACAATAAAAGAACACATTAAACTAACAAAAATGATTGAAAACACACAAATATTTGAATCGAAAAGTACTTGATTTGTCGGTAAATAAACCACTCATCACCTATTGATGCAAAATGATATGCTGGATGTCACAGGTTCTTGTTTGAAGTATGATGCCTAATTTGTCCATGTGTATGAAGTTATGAATGCCTAAGTGAGACACGATGCATTGTGTCTGTATAGTACTTTGATACCGATTTATGTATTGTATGATTTTATGATTCCTAAGCATTTTATCTAGAATACTTTCTTAGGGAATGTGTTATCTATCTAGCAATGTCCGCTTTCTCCTAGAATGTTTCTTAGAATGTTTGTGGTAGGTACCTTTTGCTACTAATCATCTCCCCTCGTTATTTACATGTAGTTATGATACAAAAAAAACTAATTGGTGCTTTTGAGAGGCTCCTTGGTCCTTTGCTCCTTTTTGCATTGCAACTAGAATTCTGATCGAGATTTCTCTTTGCACAATCTCTAGGTTTTAGTTGCAAGATGGAGAGGTTTGGACATGAATAGTAAAGGGTTATTTCGTGTCTCACTAGGTTGAGCTTGGAATATCCCCAGATGGGAACATCTGGCAAGGAAAAGAGATCACTGTTGATTTGGCTCGGGTTTTGAATGACTACTGGATGAGTTTTTGTAGAGGGTTCAAGTGAATGGATTATTTAACAAGGCTTCTCCTCTACCTTTGCCATATTTTCCTAAGTTCATTTCTAATGATTTAGGCATTAAACTATATGCGCTATATATATTTCTTCTTCACGTTTATGCAAGATTATTTTGACTAGAGTAGACTTAGGTAATCATATTCAAACGTTCAATCATCTCGATGATTGTCTTGATTTTTGCATTGGATTAATCTAAATTATGATAAAGATAAGTTCAATAGTAATTTAGATCAAATATATGTTATTAGTTAAAGAGGTTGTCTTGTTTGATTCCCTTAAGTTATGATATCGATCATTTCTAAGATTCTTATCGAGATTACCTAGGCCCTATATGTTACTTGAGGTTTCTTTAATGGATTTGATTTACTTATTCTATCTTGAACTAAGGGAAAATGGAATGAGCCTTCCCGATATGACTTAGAAGAGAGAGAAAAGAAATGATGGAGAAACAATTGTTAGTTAATGCGACTGATAAATGATATCCTATCTTGGTAGTGTTAAGAGAATTATTTTCATTTTGTTTTCTTATTTCTTCACTCTAGAAAGTAAGGACTCATACTTCCGATATAATCCATATGGCAACCTTTGGGTTGGATCCCAATTGGCCCAAGTCACTAGGTGTTGAGACTTTCCTACGACTTAATACTTGAATTGTAAAGAGAGCATGGTTCACCTAATTACTTTTGTGTGACCACTTTTTGTTTAAGAACTTTTTGAGACTGGTCTTGATTTCATTGTTTCTCTTAACACGTACTTTCAGGATTTGTTTGACTTTTTTTTTAGATAAATATGGTATTTTGAGTCAGTCTCTAGGTCTTCATTGATTTTACCCTTATCCCAGCTATTTTTCCCATTATTAGATATTATCTTGATGAAGGCTCATTGTCTTCTTCCTGTTTTGATTGTCTTTAATTCTAGTAGGTTGCTCCTACTTTGATTTTATGTATATTTCCATGTGCTTCTGAATTGATTATGTCTAAATAAGTCATAGTTTACACTAGTCGGTCCTTCTTTGTTCAACTACCCCATTTCTCTGTGGTGAGGTCAAGTTCTAAAACTTTATCTTTCATTCTTCAAATCAAAAATCTTCTGGATATTTCTTCCTTCTGTTTCAGTTGAGGAGGTCTTCTATACTTCTTCAGAATTACTCAAACACTCCCGGGTTGGAGCATATGTAATGATTCCACATCAAGGTTCTTAGTTTTTCTTTCTAACGTTCCCATATTATTTTTCAATATCTTACCATCATTTGATTAAAATGAGACATTTCTTTTAAGATTTTACTTTGGATGATGGTCTAATTTAATATTGAAATTATATTAACAATATTTTGATTATTCGCGGTGTGTGAATTATGATAAGCAAATTAATTCATGAAAGTTAGAATATGAAGACCTAAGTCGACCTTCAATAAAATAAGCTTGCATTTACTGATTTATAAATCTAGTACATAGGCATATAAGATAATACTTTGTTTATCATAAAATAGTTAAGAAATTAAAGGAAACAAAGATATAGATGTATATTTCCCTATTATGTAAATGTCAGATTTTCTCCTGAGATACTTATGGTCCCTATTTGTGTTAGATCCTTGAGGTCTTGGCACTGATTTGTGTGATGACTAGTCATTCTGAATTGATACTGATAGAAAGTACGACGGTTAAACTTCAGATCTTGAGGGTTTTCTTGGTACATAGGCATATAAGATAATACTTTGTTTATCATAAAATAGTTAAGAAATTAAAGGAAACAAAGATATAGATGTATATTTCCCTATTATGTAAATGTCAGATTTTCTCCTGAGATACTTATGGTCCCTATTTGGGTTAGATCCTTGAGGTCCTGGCACTGATTTGTGTGATGACTAGTCATTCTGAATTGATACTGATAGAAAGTACGACGGTTAAACTTCAGATCTTGAGGGTTTCCTTGGTTAGAGGAATAGGTGTTAAAAACTTATTTTTTAAGCAGTAGGGATAGATTTGAGATAGTGGAATAGAGAAAACAGAAAACCTTTTCCTCTCTTTAGGTGCTTGGGTAGGCTTGAAAATTTGGTGAGGCAATTGAATTGAAGTTGGTAATTGAGTGTGGTTTTGAGAAGAATTGTTGGGATATGGAATAGAGATTAAAGGTTGGTGTTTGGGGTGGATAAGGGTCCAAATTTGTTTCATCTCATCAATAGATCGGTTTATGTAGTCCATTCGCTTCCATATCTTGAAACTTTCTCTCGGGACTAGGTTTTCCTTATGTTTGAGGATTTTCTCCCAGCTAAGCTAGTCTTGACTTGAGGTGGTAGCACAAACCATTACTAGAAATAAAATTTGTAATAAAAAAAGAGCCTAGGGATAGGATAATCTCAACTATTTTGGGGCTAGTCATATATTGAGATGGAGCTTTTTGCTTTCTACTCACTAAGGCTTTTGGTGCACTGTGATTGGGCAAGCTCCCTAGTTACCAAGGCCGCCAGCTGATTTAGGTTCTTCGATATTGTACCTTTTACTTTTCTCTCTTCTTCAGATACAGTAGATTGAACCCTTTGGCCACCACAACAGTGTTTAGGATTAGCTCTTACCCTAACTCGCTTAATTATGTTGATAGTCGGGGTTGGGTTGTTATGTTTTGGGAATAGATTTTGTTAGCAATTTAGTCTAGAAGTCTCCCTGTCCTTTGGAAAGTGTACTACCTTATCCTGTATGAGGTTCTCTATCATGTGTCTCAGGGTGTAACAGTTGTCGGTAGATTGTTCGGCTCCCCAGAATGATATGCACAAAATAGGTTAAGGTGGAATTTTGGATTGTTAGGTTTTGGATGATTTCGGGGAATTAATACAATCAACTTGCTCTTGACTCACTCTTAAAAAAATTGAGAGAGTGGTATTGGTGAAATCGTGAATTGTTGTTGTTCTTTTGGTGGGCGATCGGGTTTAAAATTTTGATTATTTTGGTTGTTGTTAAAAGAGTTTTGGGTAGATGGAAATGGTGTTGTGTATGGAGCTAGGTAGAAGAAAGGGTTTTATATAGGTGTTTGTAATGGTGTCGTCCAAGGTTATTCCAGATTCTGTAGGGCCTCGTTCTGGAACCTGGGAAGTTAGACTACTGATAATTGGGTTGAGTTTGGATATTTTCCTTATTCTTTCGACCCTAGACAATGATTGATACCTTAGGATTTTCTTTCCCTAGAGGCGTAAATTATTTGTACCTCATTATCAGCTATTTTTTGTATCTTACCAATTCAGATGCCTTCTTCCACATATTCTCTTAGTTGTATTACATCAGAAAATGAATCTTTCAGCATATTGAGAAAAGGCCCATAATAAGGGTGAGGCTAGACCTAAACGAACATTTGGACTATCCCTCATTTGTTGTACTACATGTTCAGCTTTTTCCCTCTATTGGTCTGCATATTCCTTGAAATTTTCCTCACTCTTTCTATTAAGATTTCGTAGGGAAATTTTGTCTGGTGAAACCACTTGATTGTAGCCATATTTTTCATAGAAAATTTTTACTATCTTAAGGAATGTCTCTACATTTAGTCGTTCTATTAGTGCATACCAACGAGCATCGGGTTCGTCCAACAGCTGCTGGAAAAGATGAGGTACTGAGGAGAGGTCCGGATACTAGGTTTTAGCTTGTGATTCTCCCCTCTTAACTTCTCAAAACTTTCTTTCCATTTGTAGCATCTTTTTAGCAAGTAGGGATGTTTTCTTAGATTTCTCTTTCACTTCCATTTCGAATCTGTCATTGATTTTGAGTATAGCTGGGCTCGTATTTGTTTTATCTGAGATGGTTCTTGGATTTGGGTGAGTCACAGTCGGAGTTACTTGTGGTTGAGATTCAACAGGGATTGTTTCTCTAGTAGCCGGGCTAAGTCCTTTGGACTGGAAAGGTGATAGTTAGTTACGGGTTCCCTTGGACTCGGGGTTTGAACAGAGGTTACATGGTTTTGTTGAGACTGATAAAGTTGTTGCAAAAGTTCATAAATCTAACCAATGGAATTCTTCAACGAAACCATATCTTTTTCTAGTTAAACTACCCTGATAGATTCATTCTCTCGCTCTTCTTTGTCTTCCATTTAGATAGGCTATCACGCTTGCGTATGGGTATGAACTGGCGAACGGAAATTGAGTGTTTTTTCTACGCTGCATAATTTTTTCCTAATTAGCTTAGGTTGTGTTATTATTATTTGCTTATAATGGCATTTAGGGTTTTGACTATGACTTAGTTTAAGATAAGATTTCCACTACTTCCAAATTTTACAAATCACGTAGGATTTTGACATGACAACCCCTCAGGCGGGGTGCCTTATATTTACTAACTCAATTGATACTTTTATTTGGATGCATGAAAATCTTGTATCAACTCTTTGTCATTATCGACCTCAAACAAAATCAATACCTGAATCTGAACAAAATGGAGTTTTCAAGTCTAATAAAGCCTTGTATAGCCAAAATAAGAATTCTTTTTATCCCATCCCATGGATTGTTCAACAGTCAATTTTTCTTGCATACAATTCCGGACTGTGAGCCGGCTCATAGGTAAAGTATAATAAGGATTCTTAATTAGTTATTCCATTCTCTATTAGTCCAAGAGGTACTCTTTTGTAAGGTTTTAGGATAATTATATACTGACAACAATATTTATATCTCTCTCTCCAAGATAGTGTCCTAAGCATATGAGAGTTTTTGCTATTATCTGTCCTAGGCTCACTATATGAGGTTATGACGTTTCTTCTACCGTATCCTAAAAACTTCGGTTCCCATACCTTTAAACCAATGGCGTCCTCCCTGGGAGAACACCTATCATTGGTTTGTTGTTTGAGCGAGTTGAGTTTTGTAGCCAGATCTCGAGAGAGTGACCCCTCGGCCTTGCTTCTACTAATACTTCTTTCTATCCTAAGGGTTTTTAGGGCTCAACTTAGTGTGATGAAATCACCGACATCAGCCCGTACTACCGGCCTCTCTATTTCTATGTGGGTTATGGCTTGGGTTTTTTTTTTAATCATGATATGCAATGCAATAGTAAGTGCTCATGCGTTGGAGATAGTATATAAAAATGAAATGCAGAAATGTAAAGACAATAATTTAAATGGAGTATTAAATACGGTAATATAAATGTTGTAAAAGACTATAAATATGCATTCTTATTGCTATCATTATTATTATTCTTCTTGTTATTATTATTAAATTATTAATATTATTATTATTATTTATTTATTTATCATTAGTTTATTATTTATTATTATATATATTATTATTTATTTATTATTATTTTATTATTTATATTATTATTTTTCTTATTATTTATTTATTTTCTTCCAATTATATTTTTTATTATTACTATTTATTATTTTTGGAAGAGAATTATTCATGTTTAAAATCAAAGACGTATTTCTCGGGTTTTCTTTAACCGTAAATATAAATTTTGGACTCCGACTACGCCTAACCTTCTTATGAGTCCCCCCGCAGAGTCGCCAACTGACGCACTCCGGATTTTTTATTACGAAAGTAGAGATCGGGAAGAAAAGGAAACAAGTTTCATTCCTCCCTTTCTGTTACGTAAATATTTATTTCCTTTCTCTGCTAGTTCTGTTTCTGTTACGTAAATATTAACGTCCCGATTTTAATTTAGTATACACTTTAAATTGCTTCACATAATTTTTCATATTTTGATTTTACTGCCCACACATTATTAGTTAATATTTACTTTGATATTGTTTAACAACTTCCATAATTATTTAAGTATTTATTTTGAAATTTTAGTAATTACCACTAACAACTTGTCAAATTCATGTTAAGATCAATTCCTACATGTTAAATTCATGATATGTAAATACGTGATAAATTAATTTCTCACATGTCATTCTTAACATGTCAAGTTCTTGTTAAATTCATTTCTTTCATGTCAATCCTAACATGTCAGGTTCAAGTTAAATCCAAATTCTCATACCCTAAATACAAATTGATTTCGCTCCATATACTACCTATTAAATTCATGTTGGTTTACTACACATTATCAGACACTAAATATATATTGGTTTTACTCCACAACTTAGACGTTAAATGAGTATTTATTTTACTCCACTTCTTACATGATAAAAAACATATTGGTTTTACTCCACATGTTTCATGTCAAATGTGCATTGATTTTACTCCACTACTTATATGTTAAATTTACATTGATCTTGCGCTACGTTTTTGCACATCTAATGAATGTTTGTCCTACTCCACTTCGTATGTGTTAAATTCATGTTGGCTTTACTCTGTATTTACACTTCAAATTCATAATTGGTCTTACCCCATTTTCTACGTGTTAAAGTCCTTGTCGATTTTACTCCACACCTTCACATGTCAAACATACCTAAACCTAAGTTTCACACACATTCTACATACATGTCCAAAAACCCTGCATGTCAATATATGTATGTTTCATCCCATTCAAATCCATGCACCTTAGACTTTATGGCCCAAACACATTCACATGCACTTTTCAACATTTCATGTATGTGAATTACATGTGAACATAATTTTCATCCATATTGAACATAATTTTCATCCCATATGACAAGGAATATTCTTAAAGAAAATTCTAATTTAAAACACTTAAATTAAAAAATAAATTAAACTGATGTTGATAAGGTACCGTTTTTAGACGTGCGTCTTGAGGTGCCTAATACATTCTCCAAGCGTAACTAACTTGTAGACCTTTTAGAATATCTAAAAAATCTCTTGAAAAAAAAAAAAAGGGGTCAATTTTAATCAAAAAGTGCCAAAATTAAAATTCCACTAAAAATCCGATGACCTAGCATACCAATAAAGCACAATACTAGGTGGTGACTCTTAATCCATATTTTCAAAATCTGTCGCACAATAAAGCCCCTTCTTTTACCAAAAACATCAAATGTTTTAAAATTGTAAAAATAAAATAAAAATGATTGCACTATGTCACACATGCGAGTGCATTTGGTGTGTGGGGGGAAAATCCAAGGTGTGTCGGCTAGAGAATCCACTGGGTACAAATGATTTAAATAAAACCACAGGGTCGAGCTTGAAAGTGTCAAAATTTGTCAAAGTTATTCTAAATCTAATAGAAATTTGATTTTTCTTTTAAACATATTCTTTATCCCTTTGTAAATCATATCTATAATAATATTCTGTGTCTGTCATTATTTGATGCGAACCATTCTCATCATTATTGATTGTACATATATTTACTTCCCTATTTTTCCTTTAATAATTTTTGTGGTATTTTCTTGCCAAGGGTATACAATAAACTATGATCCCTTCCGAGGCATAGACACATATTTATTTAACTTATTGGTCCCAAACAATGAAACGGTATATCTGGCCATACTGGTTAAATCGCTAGTACTGATACTACAAGCACCTTGCTCAAAGCACCAACCTATGAGGGTTGTACTTACGGGACTCCCAAGGTTTGAAGATCTCGGAACCTAGCCTTAATAGGTTAAATTAGACTAAAAACATTAAGTCATATATTGTTATCTCAAGCCGAAGTGTTGTCCAAACCCTGATAAGACACATTGACCCAAAAAGTGGAAGGAAATCTCAATTGTAAGATATTCAATGACTTGAAAGTTATGTTGTTCAGCTGTAGAATTCAGAACCACACCCGAAAGTGAAGATTCAAGGTCGGATAAAGAAACTCAAGTCATGAAGATGGGAAATATTTCCATTTAATTTTTTATTGATATATCGGGTCTGTAATTTAAATTTATGCCCTTATAAATTCCTTTTTCAAGGTAGTTATTTCAATTTCAACTTGTATTCTATTGTTTTGAATTGTAAAAAATCTTCGAGGCATTCAATAGGGTCCTAATTAAAAATGATGGAATGAATAGAAATCTATTCATCATTATCAGGTCACCTCAAAGGGGTTCATCACCAAATTTTCATGGTCCACCTACTCTTCCTTGTAATAGGCCCGAATCATTCGTTTATTTCAGGACATGAAATGAAAATGACCAAGATTAATCACCGACATTAGATGTAGATAAGATATAATTGAGAAACATCGCATTTCATCAAAATATCGCAATTTCCTATGCATAATTAATATTTTCTTACATGCACCTACCTTCAAGCGGTGACGATTCATTCCTTGTATTGCCTCACAGTCTCCCATTGTCATGATTCTTAACATATAGATCGTTAAGTATGATTCCCAAAGCTTCGGATGCTTCGTATCAAGATAAAACTACCAAATACATATTTTTTTAAACACATTACAAAACAATCTTTTTGTCTTTTTGTAACTATTTTACTCATCGTATTATATTTAATACAAGATCATGCTGAATATAACACAAGATTGTGTTATATTCGGCTTTCACTGCCGTTCAAATTCTATCAAGCCGCCGTACCCATTCCATCTCACAAAACAACCATACAATATACCCAACATAAGTTCCACTCCACCAGGGGCACCACTTTCTCTCTCTCTCTCTTACATTTGTTTAGGGCGATGAGTTCAAGACCGCCGACCATCGTGTTACATTCCTATTTTTTTCCCACTCATATTGATAATTCTTTCTCTATATTCATATGCATGATTTTTTGTTTCAAGCCTCCACCAGTCCACTATTCCAAGCCTTCACCATTCTTACCACTGCCGATGTGAGAGAGCAAGGTCGTTGTTAAAGATCTGGCCGTCGCGATGCATAGTGTATTCGAGGCACGAGTTAGGGTGTCAATGTTAAGGCTATGAGCGATTGCCTCACTGATCAGTCCTTGGTGACATTTGAAGCTTCTCTCTACAAAATTTGCAAAAATGAAACAGTGTAATTAATAATGCAGCTTTTGATCTCGTGAAATATTATCAAACGGGGGGTTGTGTATTCATGGAAATCATGTGCTTCGAAATGCTTCAATATTATCAAGCCCCAAATCGGAATAGTATAATAAAAAAATCAAGTTCAATCGAATGAATTTGTTGAAGAAAGCGAGTCGAAATCAACCACATCAAATCAAATAACCAGAAATTTTGAACTCAACTTCTAGATTTTTGGCTAAAACATACACATCAAAAAGAAAAAGAAAAACTTACGGACAAATATTAGAGCTCGGCCATGGAAGAGCAAAGAACTTACAATGTGAATTGGAAAATCTAAACTTCGAAAGAGCAAATCCAACCCATAGTGGATGATGTGAAAGTCACCGGAATGTAGACCCTTTGGTTTTACCGGAGAATATGGTTATCAAACCTCACCGTTTTTCGAATTCGTAGTGGCAAAAGTAGCAGAGGCAGAGACGGAGAGGTGGCAGCACGGGATTGCAGATAGGGGGAGGAAGAACTTGGGAGGAGGTTGCAGGAGGAGCAATCATGAGAGACATCAAAGGGAAAAAGAAAGAGGGTGAAAGAAGGGTAAAATCATCAATTCAAAATATTTAGAACTATTTGGTGCAAAACTAATTCTTTTTATAGGACTATAGGTGCAAACAAAAAAAAGTTATGGGACCATCTTGTAAAAAAAAAAAAAAAAAAAACAGTCAAACTCTTGTGACCCGCGAAGAAGTTATCTCCCAACAAAAATCAAATATTTCCACGTGAAGACAAGATATGTATTAAAAATTGAGAATCATCTTCTTAGAATTTTCTATTGCCTCTAGATCAATAAGTTGTTAGGCTTGTCACAATTTGTTAAAGTTTGTTATTAGTAATTGACAATCAATGAGAATGAGCATATTTTCCATTCCATTCTTTTTTCTTCAGTTTCTAATATGATATTAGATGAATTTGGTTTTCCTATTTCCCTTCTCTGCTGAAACATAGCAGTGCTGCTGTTTTTTGTTTTTTTTTTCGCAACTCATGGCTCATGGCGGTGGTAATCAACAACCCATCGCGACCAACAACCGTTTTTAGAACGATCCTCTCCCTACCGTGCACAAGGTTTCCCATCTTGTTATACAGGAGGAACGAGAACGGTCTATCGGATCCACTGCACCAACAATCGATTCCATGGGTTTTCAGACTTCTTCCCCTCCGATCACCGCTGTTACTACTTCGAATCAATGCTGTCTTCGTTCCCTGTGTTGTTATTGTGGACAGCTAGGGCATACACAGTCAGTGTGCTGCAAATTACATGGATACCCATCTGGGTATCAGCCCTCAGCCCACAGCCCGACCCGTGACCAGGAATAACACCAGCCTCTTTCCTGATTTTTTTCAGCCCAGCGCCCTCCTGTTTCTGTTTAATTGTCCAATTCCAATCCACATTTTTTTAATTCCAGCCCAGTTGATCAATCTCAAGCTTATTTTATTTCGGCCCAACCGAATTTTGGTCCTCATCAGCTTCTAGCTCACAATATTTCGGCCCAACCCCTGAGTTTCTTTCCATCCAAATTAACCTCTGCAATATTTTCAGCACCCTCAAATGTCAACAGCGTTGGAACTTCATCAGCTACTCTTTCTCCTGATTAATACCAACAGCTCATTTCCTTCCTCAGCACTCAACTCAATCAAGGGTCGCTCGACACTCCGCCAACCACTTCTTTGCCCAACTCCACACCCTCGGTCTCAAGCTTTGCTGGTATTATTTCTCTGTCTATTTTTTCTATTAGTTCTAATACATAATCTGGTCACTGGGTTCTTGACATAGGTGCAACTCACCATATTTGTTGTGATATATCTTTTTTTTGCACCTCTCTTACCTCCCACAACACTTACCTCCAGCTTCCTAATAGTCATTGTGTTAAAATTCATTGTATTGGATTTGTGTAAGTGTCTGAACATCTTATCATTTCCAATGTCTTATTTGTGCCTGATTTTAAATTTAATCTTTTAAGCATAAGTGCGCTCACTCAATCTCTGCATTGTTCAATTAATTTTTCTTCTGATTTTTGTACCATACAAGACATTACTCGGGGCTTAACGATTGGGAAGGGTAGGCTTGTAGGTGACCTTTATTTCTTAGAATTAGGTACTTTTGATTGTAATACTACAAGTTTACCTCATTGTTCTATTTTGCAAACTGAATATGTAATGTCCAAACATACTTTTTGGCACTATAGATTAGGTCATCCGTCACTAGTAAAACTTCAAGTAACATAATCAATTGCGAATTCCTAGTTCTTTATTTAATTCTTCTCCTCATTGTTCCATATGTCCATTGGCCAAGTAACATCGTTTACCATTTCCTTCTTATAATAATCTATCGCCTAATGCTTTTGATTTAATACATATTGATATATAGGGTGCTTTTTATGTTCCGACCATCTCAGGACATTGATATTTTCTCGCCATTGTTGATGATTGCACTAGGGCTACTTTGGTATATTTGTTGCATGCTAAATCTAAGGTCAAAACCATTTTTCCCGTTTTTTATAAATTAATTTTGACCCAATATAATATCCCAATCAAATCTATCCACTCAGATAATGCACACGAACTTGCTTTTCCCGATTTCTTTTGATCCAACGGCATAATCCACTATTTTTTTTATGTTAAAACTCCTGAACAGAATTCTGTTGTTGAACGTAAACATCAGCACATTCTCAATGTTGCTCGTGCCTTATTATTCCAGTCCCAGGTTCCTATTTGTTATTGGGGGGATTGTGTTCTCACGGTCATTTACTTAATCAACCGTATACCTTTACCCTTGCTCTTTAACAAAACCCCTTTTGAGTTATTGAATAATTCCCCTCCTTCTTATAGTCACCTCCGAAGTTTTGGATGCCTCTGTTATAGTTCCACACTCACCCAACATCATTCCAAGTTCTCACCCCATGCTCGAGCTTGTGTTTTTCTTGGATATCCTTTTGGTTACAAGGGTTATAAGTTACTTGACTTAACTTCTAACACAAAATTTATCTCTCGCAATGTTGTGTTTCATGGGTTGATATTTCCCTTTGCCAAATCCCAATCCATTCCCCCCTCCTTAGATATTTTTCATGACAGAGTTCTCCCTCGCAGTTTCCTTTCTACCCACTCTCCTGACTATACCCCTAGACACATGCCTATGACCACCTTTACCTCCCCATCCTCTCCTACTCATGATGTTATGCCAGTATCTTCACCTTTACCTTCTTCTCTCCCAAAGTTTTCTCGACCTCACAGAACAACCAAACCACCATCTTACATTTCTGACTATCATTGTTCCTTGGCCACTCATTCCCAGATTCTTTTACCTCATTCCACTGCCCATCCGTTATCTTCCGTTCTTTCTTACCACAAGTTGTCCCCCCACTTTCGTGCTTACATCTTAGCCATATCTACTTCTACCGAACCCCAAATATTTTCCCAGGCCATTAAGTTTTCGGAATAGCGAGAGGCCATGGATATTGAGTTGACTGCTTTGGATCGGAATGACACTTGGTCTATTGTTTCTCCTCCTCCTCGAAAACATCTAGTTGGTTGTAAATAGGTGTATAAGCTCAAGTTTAACGCTGATGGTAGCATTGAACACCACAAAGCTCGTCTTGTGGCTAAAGGGTACACTGAATAGGAAGGTATCGATTTTTCGAATACTTTTTCTCCTGTTGCCAAACTTGTTACTGTTAAGGTTTTGCTTTCTTTGGTTGCTGTCTTTGGGTTGTCTCTGACTCAGTTGGAAGTTAAAAACGCTTTTCTTTATGGTGAGCTTACTGAGGAAGTCTATATGACCATTCCACCTGGATATGTTTGTCGAGAGGAGGAGACTTTGCCATCCAATGTTGTTTATAGATTGCATAAATGCTTATATGGCCTTAAACAAGCTTCTCGACAATGGTTTTCCAAGTTTTCTGGTGTGTTACTACAGGAGGGGTTCTCACAATCAGCCAGTGATCATTATTTGTTTATCAAACACACCGGTAATACCTTCTTGGTACTCTTGGTTTACATTGATGATATAATTGTTGCTAGCAATTATCAAAAGGCGCAGAATTGAAAGCATTTCTTTATGATCAATTCAAACTCAAAGATTTGGGGGATCTTAAGTATTTCTTAGGCCTTAAAGTGGCTAGATCACAATCTGGGATTTTTGTTTGTCAGCACAAATATGCCTTGGAACTGCTTTCCGGAACTAGTTATATGGGTTCTAAACCTGCCCCTATACCTATGGAAGCAAACTTGAAGTTATCTCAAGATGATGGGGAATTGCTTAAAGATCCCACGAGCTATAGATGTTTGATTGGGAAGCTTTTTTTTATTTAACCATCACTCGTCCTGATATTTACTACGCCGTCAATCGCCTAAGCCAATTTATGCAATTACCACGGGAACCTCATTTGAAGGCTGCTATTCGTATTCTTCAATATATAAAGAGTACTCTAGGGCAAGTCATATTTTTCTCAAGTAGCTCCACTATTTAGCTTAAAGCTTTTGCTGATTCAGATTGGGCCATATGTCTAGACTCACAGCGCTCAATCAGTGGTTTTTGTGTTTTTCTTTGAAATTCTCTTGTGTCTTGGAAGTCAAAGAAACAACACATCGTCTCTTGTTCTTCCGCTGAAGCCCAATACCGTTCCATGGAAAATACGACTTGTGAAATTGTGTGGTTGCTTGCTTTGCTCAAAGACTTAAGGGTAACTCACCATGGACCAGCTCTATTGTTTTGTCATAACCAAGCTACTCTTCATATTGCCGCAAATTTAGTTTATCATGAGAGAACTAAAACATATAGAGATAGATTGCCATATCATCCATGAGAAGATTCAAGCTGGATTGCTTAAAACCTTTTATGTTACCACCCAAAACCAGCTTGCTGACATATTCACAAAGGCTTTTCATCCGCATCAGTTTCAATTTCTTCTCGGCAAGATGAGAGTTCATAATCTCTACTCACCATCTTGAGGGGGAGTATTAGAAATTGAGAATCATCTTCTTAGAAGCTTCTATTGCTTCTAGATCAATAAGTTGTTAGGCTTGTTACAATTTGTTAAAGTTTGTTATTAGTTTTTCACATGCCTATAAATAGTTGTTTTCTTTGTAATTGACTATCAATGAGAATGAGCATATTTTCCATTCCATTCTTCTTACTTCACTTTCTAATAATATGTTAAAAAATTCATCAAAATCTTTCCTCTCCTCAAAGGGGTAATTTGAAAAAAAATAATTGTCAAGTTGTTCCACCCCACCAAGGGGTCACTCCAAAAACTCAAATTTTTACTTCCCACCTCGGGGTCATTTCTATACAAAATCCAAATTTTACTCCCCTCTAAGGTCCTATTTCCAAGAATCAAATCTTTACTCCCTACCAAGGGATCGTTTCTAAAATTTTTACTCCCCACTAATCGGTTATTTCTAAAATTCAAATCTTTACTCCCCTCCAAGGGGTAATTTCTTAAATCAAGTCCTTACTCCCTGCCAAGGAGTCATTTCTAGATATAAATTAAAATGTTTACTTTTAACGTTAAGGGTTCATTTCTCAAATATTCAAATTTTGACTCCCGCTTAGGGGTAACTTAAAAAAAATAACATATTTTTACTCATCAAGTAGTCACTTCTAAAAATTTAATCTTTACTCCCCACTAAGGGGTTGCTTTGAAGAAATTTAAATTTTTACTCCCCATCAAGGGGTCATTTCCAAATCCTAACTTACCCTCAATGAACCATTTCCAAACCTTTCTTCCCCTCCAAAGGGTCTTTCCAAATATTTTCTTTCTGCCTAGGGGATATTAAAAAATAAATAAAAATAAAATCATATTTTTACTCCTTGCGAGGGAACATTTCTGAGAAATAAGATTAAATCTTTTCACCTCACCTGTTGGTGAGGTCATTTCCAGAAAAATAAAAATCTTTCCCCCTTAAAAATGTCATCTCTGAAACAAGATCAAATTTGTTCGCCTCGTCAAGGAGTCATTTTTCAAAGAGAGAATTCAGTTAAATCCTTTCACCATCGCTAGGCCATTAAAAGGAAAAAAGAAATCAAATCAAGTTTTTAACCTGTAACGATGTCATTTTTGAAAACAAGTACTCCCCTCAATATGATTGTTTTCTAAAAACAAAATCATCATCAAATCCTTTTGCCATACGAAGAGCGCATTATTCCGAACGATCATTGATATCTTTCAATAAATCCATCCTCCCCTAAAAGGCGTAAAGTAAAAAAATAATCAAGTCTGCCAACCCCCTCGAAGGAGGTATTTAATTAAAAAATCACATCTTTCAACCCGTATAAGCGGCTATTTCTTTCTTACTCCCTGAAACGGGATAAACAAATATGGGGAAGCAAAAAATTTCACTTTCATATCAAAGTCCATGATTCATTTACATAATGAGATCATGATTTCATATTGTCCAAAAAAATGAGTTATACTCGTATATCACATCTTTTGGTTTTAAAAAAAAACATTGCTTGCATATAAAGTTCATACCATTTGCATGCTGAATTGGCACTTGTAGAGAGAGATAGAAATTGCATGCTGAATTGGCACTTGTAGAGAGAGATAGAAAGAATGGAAGAATGATTTTCTATTTTCATGATCAATTCGTAACTACATATCAAGTTCATGTCTCCAAAAGAGAAAAATGATCTCGACTCATATGTGGAATTTGGGTTTGCCTATCGAGTTTTAATTTTAAAAAAAAAAACTCTCATTTAATAGCACACATCACACTCCACTTCAGGCCCCACGCCCAAAGTTAGGTATGACCTTGACTTGATATGGTTGGGAACAAACGCAATAGGCGCAATATGGATACAAATGACTTAATTTTTTAATATTTATATAACCCAAAATTCAGTGATTATACATATACATTATTCCATAGCAAAACTACAAAAATCCAACCTTTCGATACCAATACCTGCCCTGACTACCTCAAAAGCGACACCGCTCTCTAACTCTATCGAACGTCAGTAGTGGACTTGTCTCTAACTAGAGTACCAGTGAGAAAATATTTTAACGGTTTACTGTCTTCATAATATAAAAATAATTTATGAATCAAGTATATTTATAGAATTCACTTTTTAAAACAAAATATAATCACATACCGAACATTATCAAAATGCTACAGATATCATCAACTGAAACAACTAAATTTAAATAAAGTGATCCACTTATTTTTATATATAATAAAATACCTCACACATGCTTCTATACTAGTTATATGATCGTTTACCTCATGATCGAGAGTTATGAAGGTATCGTAACCTATACAACTGTGTAATCTAAGGTTGCTAGTGTCAGGGGTATTGAATATCTTCAATGGTATAAGCCAACACATGGTATAAACCACTATATCATACTGATAATCAATAAAAAGAAGAACAACGACAATATATATCAACCACCTACAAGACTTGCCCTCTTGTTAGGAACAAACACACCCTAAGACATGCCTTCCTATCGGGTTACAACACAACGTCCTATAGGACATGCTCTCTTGTTAGGACTAACAACATCCCGCAGGGTATGCCCTCCTATCAGGATCACATTATGGCATAGTAGAATAATAATAAAAATCAGTTTTCACATTCAACATTTTACTTGATTCATCCAACGTTATAAAACAATATATTTTAATAAATGTTTTCTTTTTTACATTTTAGTACGAAAATATAATTTGGTAATTTACGTATAAGACAATACACTCACCTCGATATCTGTACTGCTATTACACTATTGGCGAAATACTATTGTAGTCGGCGTCGCTTAAGAACCTAGCAAGGACAGGGCCTAAACTAATAATTTATCTAGATAAATCTAATATGACATGCAATGCATGAAATGTGTGACACTAAAATTCATTTTTTCCCATTCCCAAATTTTCTAATTATATGCAATTTAGTAAAATTCACCACCCTATTTTCCTAAATCCGCATAAATTGTACAAACTAAAATATTATAACTATGTTTGTAAAATATATCAATTAATAATTTAATTACAGAAAAATATTAGTTGACTATTAACAACATTATTAGATAATGAAATATAAAAAATATAATTCTAATAAAATTTATAATTTTTACTTTAAATTAAATTATTTATGATTTAAATATTTTTATTTATAAATATAAATTTACTATATATATATACACACACACACGCGCACACACACACACACACACATACACACACATATTTGTATATATATTACATACATACACATGCTTATACATTAAGTAAGAGAAAGAGAAAGGAAGATAATTACCTAAAAACAAGGAATGAGAGAGTGTATGACTTTACTAAAGTTTGAGTTTCATTAAATTACCTCTAGTATAGATAAAAATTAGCCACTACCCTTAAATTAGAGGATATTTCAAACAAATTACTTCGGTTACCTACCTAGATCATGAAACATTTACTGTCATTGAATCTTGTCGGTTTAGCACAAAAAATAATTGTTTTAATTATGCATATTATATCAAATCCCAGCCAGAAACAATCCAAGAGACCTTGATAAAGGTTTGGAAAGGTCATGAAAAGCCCTAAATCACAAAGGTGATTAAAACGGCTGGGCTTGATTTGGAATTACACCAAATTCAAGTTGTCTTGACAAACCACCCTAAGCCCAATGGATTAAGGGCCTAGCCATCTTTAAAGGCCCCCATAAAGAGCCTTTAAGTGACCAAGAACTCCATAGATATTCTCTACACAAATATCTAGGAACGAAACCAAGACACTTAGGGTGTGGCCAACCGTTATCGAAACTAAACCGATTCAGTTTGCTACCTAAGTTAGACATTTAATGAGCATTGAATGCCCATACCATCTACAATTAAATTCTTGGGATGACATGGATAGACCACATTCAAGGTATCTAAATATTTTGATCAAAATATCTTAGAGTTAACCAAAAACCTTGAATTGTGACTACACGTTACCGAAACCAAATCGAAATGGTTTGCCACCTAGATAATGCATTAAATACATATCCCATAAAGTATTAAATGATTGGGATGAAATGGAATGGACAGGTTTAAAGTATGTATATATTTTTACCAAAATATCTTAGGGTTAACTAAGAACGTGAAAACCAATCATCAGTTTCAAGGCAAGTTAACCCAATTCCATCCCAAACCAACCATAGGATTTCTCACCAAAAAATGACTCATCGAAGAGAATTAAATGCATTAGTGACAAATCAAGACTAGGTTCAATGCATTTGGAAATCATTAATGGCAACCAAAATAGTAAATTTAACTGGTACTTAGCCCCTAAACCGAACCGGATGTGTCACATTGAGCCATTAATGCACCCATGTGCAAGGAATATGATTAGTGGGGAGGTAATGATTCGTAATGATTTCCAATCATTAGTAATGATTGCTATCATTACCAAATCTTTGAGAAGATTTGGTAATGATTACTAAATCTTTGAGAATCTTCTATTCCACCCTAAATTCGTTCAACACAAAACAAGATCAATACAAGATAGTAAGTCCCTAGGCCAAACACACCTCAAGGAAGAGGCTGGGATAGCATGCGCATGGATGAATGTGCAGGCTCCCAGCTTATAAATAGAGGTACTGGGGTATTAATTTCTCAAGCCTTGAATGCCTAGTTTCTCTCTCTAAACTCGATAAATTCTCTTGAGTAATAGGCTTTTCAAGCATATTTCTCAAATAACACACCATTATTCTTCTGAAATTCAGTCCCGGAAGGTGTTCTTGAGGTTCTTGGAGCAAGAACTCGAAAGATCAATGGTCACCGATCAACACCAACCTAAGAGGATCAAGGAGGAAAGGAGCTAGCTACTTAGGGATGACCACATCCCCTAAATAAGGTGTTCTCTAGGTTCTTGGAGCAATTACTCAAGCGATCAAGGAGCACCGATCAATTTCCAACCAAGAAGATTAAGGAGGTAATCACTTACGAAAGATCACATCCCCTAAGTAGGTATTTTTTGTAAAAACCCCCTATGATCTTGGTTTAAACTTGTGTATGTGAGTTGTATACAACATAATCATGTAATCCACACACTTTAATTTCATGTACGTAGCACATAAAACCCATAAACACCTAAACAAACACTTAGTTTTTGTTAAACAACCAAACAAACACTTAATAATTGCTATAACAACCAAACTATGTTTAAATCATACAGAAATCATTCCAAGTATCTCAAGAATGTCCAAGAACATGTTAAGAACATGTGCGGACCCAAATCATCCAAGAACATGTTAAGAACATGCGAGGATTCAAACAAAACTTCAATTACATTATGAGTTGTACATACTCTCTATGATTTTCTCAAGAACTTTACACCGACTCTTTACTAACTGTTTATACTAACTATATAACTTTTAATAATAGGATTTACTTTCGGCTACACGTCAAGATCATATCCTGGTTGGCTTGTGGACTGGAACCTATATATATATGTATACATATACATATATACTTACATACTACACTGACAGACCCTTGTGGCTAAGAATTCGGGATAAAGGGAGGGCCTCTATTCCTTTGGGAACATGTGTGATTCTTATTCATAAACCTTCCCGTTTACCTTAGTTACGAGTAGGACTGATATAAATATGTGGTATTTCATTTCATTCTTTAACTTACAACTCACACACTAACACTAACTAACCAAAACAAAAGAGTTCGCTTAAGGTGTTCTTGACAAAATTAAAGAGGTTAAGTACATGTCATGTTGTGATTCAGGTTGTTCACAACTTGAAAATGATTAATAATAAACATAATTAAGATTGTGATTCCAGTTGTTCACAACTTTAAAAACTGTTAATAATAACTAACTAACGTTGTGATTTAGGTTGTTCACAACTAAAACCAACTAATAATTAACTAAAACTAACTAAAACCAACACACCTTTTGACTTAATCGGAATGAAGTACGTGATGACCTAATATTTGGTAACCACCCAAAGTACATAGGCAACCCATGATACGGGTTCGGTCACCTTAAACAATAAAAAACAATTTTTAACCTAACACAAATGAACTATGTAAAGACCTAATTCTTATTAATTCGAGATACATAGAAACCCACGTGTGGGTTCGGTCCCATATCCAAATAAATTAGTCTTAATCTACATTTCATATAGTTTGCATATTTACATTATTGTCTATAGAAGCTGTTATTGGGCATCGCTGACTAGTATTAGCTATTGTATTTACTTGCTTACATCATGATAAAACTACATAAAAAAAAAAAGTAAACTTTAAAAAGAGAATTATTCTTGTTTAGGTAAATCAAATAAATCTGTTAGATATGTTTAACTGTGAATATCTATTTAGACCAACGTACCATTTATAGACGGATGTCTTGGGGTGCATAAAACCTTCCCCAAGCATAGTCGACTCTCGAACTTAAATAATATCTCGAGTACACAGACCTTTGGATGTCAAAACATGGGTAATTTCATAGGAAAAATATTTTTCTAAAATCCTGGTGACCTAGCACACCATTTAATCCTATGTTAGGTGGCGACTCCATTTTTAGCATAAAATCCTTGGCCAATAAGTTTTTCAAAACCGATGGCTAGAAAAGTCCTTGCAAAACCATTTTCAAAATGAACGGATTTCGACGACTTAGAGAGGCAGGGATGAAAATTGTTTTCATTATCTTCCTGATTCTCTAATTCTTTCGCTATCAAAATACAGGGTGCGTCAGCTGGCAACTCCTCTAGGGACTGTAAGAGAGTCAGGCTTAGTTAGAGTCTAAATCCATATTCACTGTTTAATAACATCCAAGTATTATGTCTTTGATTTCAAAGCGTAAACAATTTTCTAACAAAAATATAATAATAATAATAATAATAATAATAATAATAATAATAATAATAATAACATTTCATATGTATATATCAACATCTATGCATATTTACTGTATTTACATTACTGTCGTTAAATACCGCATTAAATATTGTCTTTACATTTATGCATTTACATTATTGTGTACTCTCTCCAATGCACGAGCACTTACTTTGCATTGTATATCATTGATGGAAAACCAGATTCGTAAGGATAGAGAGGCTGATAGTAGGGGCTAAAGTCGGCGTGGTCATGATGCCGATCTAAGACCTGAAAACCCTTAAGTTAGAAAGAGAAGTTAGTAGAAGTAAGGCCGGGTGCGTTCCTCCCCCTGGGATCCCTCTATGAACCTCTTCTCGCTTGGACCACCAACCAAAGATGGATGTTCCCCTGGGGAGGACGCCAGAGGTTTGAAGGTTTGGGAACCGATCTTTTTTAGGATGTGCTTGAAGAAAAGCCAAAAGCACATATAGTTAGCCTAGGATAGAAAATAACCAAAACCCTGTTCTACTTAGGACATTTATCTTAGAGAGATATATCACTTCTAATTTTTGTACAGTTATTTACATTAATATTGTACTAGGTATATAGAATAACATTCTAGGACAAATAGGGACATAATAATTAGTATAAGAGTTCTTGTTCAGTCCCACGCATTGCTAGCTTACTTAGCATCGAAAACGTTTTCAAAATTTGAATACGGAGCAAGCCGGAAGAAAGAGCAAGAATACTTATTTTACTTAACTCATTAAACCATAAAAAATAAACATCAAATCAATAATGCCCATTTCATCCATAATAATCCACTTAAAACTTACTTTAATAAAGTCACAATTACCTTCGCCTTTAAATAATCACAAAAAAATCCACCTCAAATAAAAAATAATCATATCCTTTGTTAAAAAAAGTGGTCTAAGGTTCGCCTACAAGGAAAACACGAAGTAATCTATTTCAATCGAGCAAAATTATGTTAGACTACCAAAATATAAGAAAGTGTCGTCACACAGTCGAATCACGACTGTGTAATATAAATACTAAGCATAACTCGGGTCACAGTTCCCTAAGAAATGCATGTCATGTCCTAAGCATAATGTCCTTTTTCATAAATCCTATACAATAGGACTATGCACCATAAGAAAGACATTTAGTTTAGGTTCAAATCGTCTTAAGCGGGTCAAATCCTTTTCTGATAGGAAGCCAATTAAGGTTCATCGATTAGATTGTCAAATTCACCCTCAATAGATATCATGAACTCAAAGGTGTCTTAGACTCTTCCTCAAGCCCTAAGAATGATGATCCATCTTTTGAGAAAGAGAAAAATGATAGTTCTACCTTTAGCTCCTAGGGAATAATAATCCATTTTTGAGGAAGAAGACGTGTCTGTCACCAAGTCCTAGGAGCAAACATCCCTACCTTGAAATGAAAAAAGAGAGGATATTTCTATCATTTAAATCATAAGAGTCATGATCTATGTCTTGAGGAAGAAAATAATGATTTTGCCTTAGAGCATTATGAAAAATGATTTGTATCTTGAGGATAAAAGGTCAATTGCCCCATAGTCCTAGGATGACAATAACTTTAAACTTGAGGATGAACCAAAAGTTTCAAGTTACCCTGGTACTACGAAGCCAAGACCTAGCTGAGGTTTGTCTAGAACATATATGAGAATTGCCTGCCAGAGCTATGTCTTCTTGGGATTGCATACATACAGCATGGACATTATCGTCTATATAGACATACTCACGTATAGTCAAGAATATAAACACATAAATATAGGATATTTTTCATCCTTAAAAGTTCATAAGTAGAGGTCTAGGTTGTTAATCACTTAATAAATCTAGAAAAAATTGCTTTAGGTAACTTTTGCTAAAAGCATCTGAGACCTGTTCGCAAATATTATAAGATGGACCCGATACCTCTCTCTATTGAAAGTATTTATAATGACTCCAAGATCCTATTGATGCTAGAAGATATTTCCTCCTTGACAGAAATGCTGAGCCAGATGAACCCAATCTCGCTATTCCAAGAAGATGACTAATTACCGTTACCTGGAAATACCCTTAGCATGATAAAGTATTGGGATGAATTATGAGTATAGAGGATCCCTTATGGAAAATGGATTGCTACTGAAGATCACTATAGCCTTGCTAAATGGGAAGACGTCATTTGTGCCACAGTCGCAAGTCAAGACCTGCCTAGTTGGGAGAAGAACTTTGAACCTAAGGAAGAGTCAGTCCAGGGAATTTTTTTCAAGATATGGAAGCAGTTAGACTACATAAAGTAATCAATTAATAAGATCAAACTAGTAATCTGGACCCATATCGTCCCAGAGCACCAACCGTTCATTTGATCTTCATTGCCTCACCCTTCAAGCCTACTGGTAGGGCGTAAAATACGCCGCTACTTACACTCTCAAGTATACAAGGTATAAGTTTTAGTATAGTGTGATCTTTAAGATCAATTTATCGTATCCACGGGGATTGGGGTCGTTACTATCGAATACCGCGTTTGTCGTGACCTAACTTTATCTAGGCGAAAACAAATGTATTTAATTAATTAAACTAATACTAATATAACCTAAATTAACTACACTAATATGATAATATGTTTTAGGGTCAAGAATTTTCTAGGGATTAACGTATTTACAAATACGTGTTCGATCTCGATTTACTCACGTTTATGGTGTTCAACCTATTTGACGATCTCGGTATATAAACTCCACCGCCACCTCTCTCGAGTGCAAGACGGGGCAATACATGAATTTGAGTCAATGAAGAAGTCCCCCTCAACGTCTTAACAACCCTAGGTCACGTGAGTCTCATCCAGCGTCATTGATTGAACACAATCCAACTCCCTCCCTGGTTATTGGATCGTCGCGTTGTATTTACCCTATCGACAATCTCCGTTCTAAAACTCCTTCGCCATCTCTCCCGAGTGTAATATGAGGGATATAACGCAACTTTGAGTCAACAAAGAATTCCTCCTCAACATCTTAATGACCCTAGGTAGCGTGTGTCTTGCCCCCACGTCATCGATTTTCCACAATTCAAACCCCGACCGGGTTATAGAATCGTGGCATTTATTTACCTTAATCCGAATCTGGGATTTGTCAAAACCACGTATTCTCCATTTATCTAACTAAGCATGATAAACAAACAATACGATAAATACAATCAAACTACGAAGAACAATCACAAACGAAACACCGAAATCATTCAAATAAACATATTTATAAATATACCGTTAATCCCTACTACAATCCATATTTAACTTATGGCCATAGCCGTATAAACATATAAATCGATCTAAACATGCTCACATGATCCTAAGATAAATAAATAAGGAAAAACAATCGAAGAACTTAGCCTCGTCCGAAGATAAACCGCTAAGAACGCTCAATGATCGATTCGCCATCTTCTCCACTTCGGGATGTGAGCTCCACCTCTAAAACTCCTAAATATACCCTTAGATATAGCCTAAGGTGCTCAAAAATTCAAGAGAGCAAGAGAGAGACCAGAGAAGGGGGAGGAAAGGGGGTATTTATAGCCAAAATATCCTAAACATATCTCAAAACTGTGCAGGGGAATTCTGCCTAGGCAAAGTTAGGTCAGTTCTACCGATCGCCTAGGCGGTAAAGTAGGCAGTGGACGTGGAAGAACTTTCTGTTGGATTTTCACCTAGGCGGTGGATTTCTTCGCCTAGGCGAGCGGCTGTCAGTAGCCCATGTTCGTTTTCTGTTGGATTTCCGCCTAGGCGAAGGAATCTTCACCTAGGCGGTCGCCCGTTAGTAACATTTTGCTCTTTTCTCAACTTTTTCACCACTTAGGCGATGAAGGCGGTGATTTGGACGCCTAGGCGGTGGGGCTGTTTCATATTTTAGCCTCTAAGCTTGTTTATCCACCATAACTTCGACTCGCTTTGGTTCGATCTCATCGTTTTCGCTTCAGTTTCCTATCTTTATGCCCCATACACCTGATTTATATAAAAAGTATGAAAACTAATTAAAACACATAAAAATAACTATAAATGTACTCGAAAACTAACAAATTTAGATTGAAAATACATAGGTAAGTTACATCTATCAAATACCCTCAAACTCAGAATTTGGCTAGTTCTCGAGCCAAACACACACACTAAAATGAAAAAGACAACAAACTGAAATAAATAACAAACAATCTAAAAACAATCTAAACATAACAACATGCGAGTTTTAAATTCTTCTAACGGCTTATTTATTTTCCCTCAACAACCGCCAGTAGTATCGAGTTCAGGCGGTAACACACAACAAGTAATGTTCTAGATTTTTGACATGCAATAATGGTGAACGCTATTCTAGATCCCGTAAACGTGTTAGTGCGAGACTCAATAATATAACTATACAACGATCGGATTGGATTATCCTCTAACGAAATTTACGAGTTAAGGATTACCATAAGCTGGATTGGGGTCCACTATCCACTAATATAGGTTCAGTAGTTCATGAAGATCATTAGGACTTGGTTTGATTTTGGTATATTTGGCCAAGGGTAATTTGGAATAGAAAATGGGTTAACGTTGTTAACTTAACGTTACCCAAGGCTCAACGCTTGGCACATTCACTCTCGAACCCCCATAGAAATATTGAAAACAATCCCAAACATGCATTTAAGACCGACGTACTCACTTGTAAAAAAGAAACAAAAATAAAAACCGTATTTACATTTGGCTTTTTTTTTATTTTTTATTTTTTTTTATTTATTATTATTTTTTTCAACGAACACACCCCCAAACTTATTTGAATGTTAAAATTGAAGGGGTGTGTGAAAAACAAATGAAAAATGACAAGTGAATACTCAAATACCGAACCAATTAGAAGTTCGCCCTAAACCCAACCACTCGCATCAAGTAGCATTTACAATTGCTAACTTGATTTACTCAAATGTGCCTTTAAATTCAGCGATTTAGGTTTGGAAAAAGATCCACTAGCCATGGTATTAGTTTATGTGTTCTGAATTGAATTTGTATTTAGGCTTCGACAGGATAACGAGGGATAAATATGTAACAAAGTAGGCTTAAAAAGGCTTAAGTGACAAAGAGAATGCCTAAATCACGTCTCCTGAACTACCTTGCCTAGGATTTCGCCTCAAGCTTCCCCTCAATCAAGTTCTAGAATCCTTAATGTGTTATGAATTTGGTTAATCGATAATCGTCCTCAAATCAATTGAATAACTATACATTGAGTCTATGTGCTCGTGCAAATTAGGATCTACAATAATTTTTACCAAAAAAAATATAGTCAAGCACACAAAATCACACATGCATGGGTATTACCCTTGACCTTGAAAACAATTAGGGGTAATTATCATCATCGGGTAACGGCTTAGATGAACACAAAACTCAACATGTAAACAACAACACAAAAAAAATAAACACATTCTAACCTAAACACACATGCAATACGGAAAAACAATAACACATAAACTAACAATACTACATACTACACATCATCGCCAAACTCAAAGTGGATAGTGTCCTCAGCGAACCCAATCATCATTCTTCAACATATGGAATTAAAGCATGCTGACGAAGGGTGTTTAGAACACTTACCTGGGAGGCGAGAGGATCTCGCCTTCGATTTAAGTCAGATGTGACAGATTTAACTTATTTGACCCTAGGCTGCCTTCCAAGAAGCGCGTGGTTTAATTTTCTCGGCCTGACATTTTCAAAACGCCCCCAAGATTGGCAAGGTTTTGCTTTGGATGGATCAATCTTTCAATGAAATGCCTCACCGGCTTATGTGCTTGGCCAAGTAGCATAAAATGGCTTGGAATCACGTCAAAAGAGATGCATCAATACCTAACAATCTAACATCGTCAAGTACCCTGCATAAGAAACAAAAACAAAACTACAAACAAAAATTATATACAAAGAAATGCCTAAAGTAAAATTAAGTCGTTTACACACAATATCAATACTAACGAAATCGCCAATCCTCGGCAACGGCGTCAAAAACTTGGTACGTTGACGGGACTAGAATACGATACACTTGCTTCTCCTATCTAAAACTTAAGTCTCTGGCCGTTATCGCATTTCTCCGACGATAACATCAAAACAATCGCCGGTAACGGCGCCAAAAACTTGGTAGGACGTAAAATACGCTGCTACTTACACTCGCAAGTATACAAGGTCTAAGTTTTAGTATAGTGTGATCGTTAAGATCGGGTTATCATATCCACAAGGATTGGTGTCATTACTATCAAATACCGCGTTTGTCGTGACCTAACTTTATCTAGGCGAAAACAAATGTATTTAATTAATTAAACTGAGACTAATATAACCTAAATTAACTACACTAATATGCTAATATGTTTTAGGTTCAAGAATTTCCTAGGAATTAACGTGATTACAAATACGTGTTCGATCTCGATTTACTCACGTTTACGGTGTTTGACCTATTTGACAATCTCGGTTTATGTAAACTTCACCGCCACCTCTTCCGAGTGCAAGATGGGGGAATACATGACTTTGAGTCAATGAATAAGTCCCCCTCAATGTGTTAACGACCCTAGGTCACGTGAGTCTCGTCCAGCGTCAATGATTGCACACAATCCAACTCCCTCTCGGGTTATTGGATCGTCGCGTTGTATTTACCCTATCGACAATCTCTGTTCTAAAACTCCCTCACCACCTCTCCCGAGTGTAAGACGAGGGATATAACGCAACTTTCAGTCAACGAAAAAGTCCCCCTCAACGTCTTAACAACCCTAGGTAGCGTGTGTCTTGCCCCACGTCATCGATTATCCACAATTCAAACCCCGACCGAGTTATAGAATCGTGGCGTTTGTTTACCTTAATCTAAATCCGGGATTTGTCAAAACCCCGTTTCTCCATTTATCTAACTAATCATGGTAAACAAACAATACGATAAATACAATCAAACTACGAAGAACAATCACAAATGAAACACCGAAATCATCCAAACAAACATATTTATAAATATACCATTAATCCCTACTACAATCCATATTTAACTCATGGCCATAGCCGCATAAACATATAAATTGATCTAAACATGCTCACATGATCCTAAGATAAAGAAATAAGGAAAAACAATCGAAGAACTTAGCCTCGTCCAAAGATAAACCGCTAAGAACGCTCAACGATCGATTCGCCGTCTTCTCCACTTCGGGATGTGAGCTCGACCTCTAAAACTCCTAAATATACCCTTAGATATAGCCTAAGGCACTCAAAAATGCAAGAGATCAAGAGAGAGACTAGAGAAGGGGGAGGAAATGGGGTATTTATAGCCAAAATATCCTAAAAATATCTCAAGACTGTGCAGGGGAATTCCACCTAGGCGAAGTTAGGTCAGTTCGACTGATCGCCTAGGCGGTGGATGTGGAAGAACATTCTATTGGATTTTCGCATAGGCGGTGGATTTCTCCACCTAGGCGAGCGACTGTCAATATCCCATCTTGGTTTTTTGTTGGATTTTCGCCTAGGCGAAGGAATCTTCACCTAGGTGGTCATCCGTCAGTAATATTTTGCTCTTTTCTCAACTTATTTACCACCTAGGCGATGGTCTGGACGCCTAGGCGATGGGCATGTTTCATATTTTAGCCTCCGAGCTTGTTTATCTACTATAACTTCGACTCGCTTTGGTTCGATCTTATCATTTTTGCTCCAGTTTCCTATCTTTATGCCCCACACACCTAATTTATACAAAAAGTATGAAAACTAATTAAAACACATAAAAATAACTATAAACGTACTCAAAAACTAACAAATTCGGATCGGAAATACGTAGGTAAGTTACACCCATCACCTACCCAAGCACCTAAAGAAAGGGGACAGTTCACCTTATTCCTTGTTCCACTATCTCAAATCTAACTCTAATACTCCAAGAATGAGCTATTGGCACCTATTCCCTCTAACCTTGGAAACCCTCAGGATCCGAGGTTTAACCGTCACACTTTCTGCTAGTATCACTACGGAATGACTGGTCACCACACCAATCAGTGCCAAGACCTCAAGAATCATGTTGAGGATCTCATTTAGATAGCGATCATATGTATCTTAGGAGAAACTCTGACCTTCAAAGAATTGGGGGATAAACATTTATATCTTCATTTTCCTTAGTTTCTTAATTACTTTCTAATAAACTAGCTATTATCCTATATACCTATTTACTAGATTTACAAGTCACTAAATGCAAGCTTATTTTGTATAAAGTTGACTCACGTCTTTATACTCTGACTACCAAAAATTAATTTGCTTGTTGCAATTTACACATCGTGTATAACTAAAAATAATGATAATATAATTTCAATACTAAATTATACCATTATCTAAAGGAAAAAAATTAGAAGAATTGTCTTGTTTCAACCAAACGATTGTGAGATATTGAAAAACAATTTGAGCATGTTAGAAAGAAAACTTAGGAACCCAGTTATGGAATCTCTACATATGCTCCAACCTGGGAGTATCCAAGTAACCTTGAAGAAGTACAAAAGACCTCCTCAACTAGAACAAAGGAAGAAATATCCTAAAGATTTGAGATGTGAAGAATATAGATAAAGTCTTAAAGCCTAAGTGCTTGTGAGAAACGTTCTTGAAAGATTGGCTAGGTGAACAAACGAAGATTGACTAATATAAGCTGAGACTTTATCTAGATATAACCAATTCAGAGACACCATGAAAACCTACTTAAAAATAAAAATAAGAGGAACCTCACATAATTGATGACATTTAAGATTGGAAGAAGATGATAAGCCATTGATAATACAATATTGGATAATGGGGAAAGTGGTCGGGATAAGGGAGAAACCAACAAAGACCTTTAGACTGACTCAAATTACCTTAAATCTCTAAAAATGTAAAATCCTCAAAGTAATTGTTAAGAAAAATAATAAAGAGCGGTCTCAGAAAGTTTCTAAATACTAAGTGGTCATACGAAATCCATCAGGTAAATCACGCTCTCTATATAATCCAAGTATTAAGTCTTAGGGGTATCTCAACACTTATTGACTTAGGCCAACTAGACCGAGATCACTACCCAAAACTCTCTATATGGATTATATAGAAAGTATGACTCCTACTTGTTGGAGTAAAGAAAAATAAGAGAACAGGATGAAATAACATTTGTTAGTCATCATTAACTACACTTGTTTCTCCATCACTTCCATTCTCCCTCCATTGAGTCATCTCGGGAGGCCCATTCTGTCTGCCCTCAGTACATGATGGAATAAGTGAAGCAGAGCTATTGATGAATCCTTAGGTAACATATATGGCCAAGGTAATCTCGATAACAATCTTAGAAAATTTCAATACCAGAACTTGATGGAATTTAAACTAGACAACCTCATTAACTAATAACTACAGATTTTTGGTCTAAATTACTATTGAACTAATCTTAATCATAATTTAGATTAATCTGATGCAAAAATTGTGATAATCATTAAGATGATTGACCGTTTAAATATTATTACTTGAGTATACTCTAGTCAAAATAATCTCGTATAAATATGAATAAGGAAATATACATGGAACGTATGGGTATAATACTTAAAACAATAGAAATAAACTTAGGAAAATACTGAAAAGGAAGAGAATAAGCCATTCATTCGAACCCTTTACCAAAACTCATCCAAAAGTCATTTAAAGCCCGAGCCAAATCAATATTGATCTCTATTTTGAGCCAGATGTTCCCATTCTGGGAAATCCCGACCTCAACCGAGCGAGATATAAAATAACCTTCCCATCCTCTCCGAGCCTTCCCATCTTACATCCAAAACCCAGAGATTGTTTGAAGAAAAATCTCAATCAGAATTCTAGCTACAACGCAAGAAGAAGCAAAATAGAAGGAAGCTTCTCTGAAGCACCAATCCGCTTTCCACATAAGGAGTAACATGGAATTAACCAAGAGAGATGGCTAATAGAAAAAGGGTGCCTGGCACAAGCATTTTAGGAAACATTCTAGGAGAAAACTAGCATATCTATATAGATGATATATTCCCTAAGAAAATACTCTAGATAAAAGGTTTAGGCATCATAAAATTATACAACACATAAGTCAGTATCAAAGTGCTACACAAGCACAATGCATCACGTGTCACTTAGGCACGCATAACCATAAGGAAAACTTAGACATCATACTTAAAAAAAAATAAAAAATAAAAAATAAAAATCACTATGGTACCTTGCATATGATGTTGTATCAATAGGTTTTTATCAGTATAACACTTACAACTATACACCTTATCTGAGAGATCTAGTAGGCTATCAGGTAATCCTCAGACAATAATCTAGTCAAGTTACCTCACTGTGTGTTATCCGTATTTAATAGCGATTTTTGACCAAATTAGAGTTAGACAAGGAATCAACCTCAGATAAGGTATGTCTTGATAATAGACCGTTACTGTAAAACATCGAGGTGTAGTAGAATGTCCTTAGAAATTTAACTTGCTAGGCTTCAACAGGATCTTCTTAGAACTGAGTAATTTTTAGCACTGTTCAAACATTTTAAGTACCAAACCTCTAGTAGACCAAATCAAAACAACGTAATTTAAAGACTCAAACAAACTACCAATCAAAGATAACAATCAATATAAAACTCGCTAAAGTTTAGGCAAAGGAATCTAATTTTTTAGACTAGAGTAAGACGTTGCCCACAAATGTAGCTATATTTTTCTACGATACGTATGATTCTTAGATTCATCTCAGACCAAAATAACGTTCGACCTGATCCTTTGTAGATCACTAAGGTACATAGGAAACCCAAGCGGGTTCGGTCAAAATAGAGAAAAAGAAAGGTATTATCTTTATGATACTCTCTCAGACCTATACCAGGGCACATACCTTGAACAATCCCTTGACGTTTTGAAGGAGAGTCTTTTTGCTTTTCTTACTATTCCAAAAATAAAGGACAACTAAACCAGAATCACTCTTGAACTGATCCTTGGAAACATTGCCGAGGTATGTAGGAAACCAATTGAGGTTCGATCATCCAACTATAGGAACCCCCAGCCATGGGCTGAAGCATGTTCTTATAGTTTCCATTAGCATACATAGATTAGAACTAATAAAGTCCATTATACGCTTGATAGGTGTCAAATACCAAGCTAATTCTAAACCGAATTTGCCAGTTTTCGAGTATTTTATTGAAGTTTGAATATCTTTTTAGTTGTTTTTATTAGTCAGGAGTAGGGACGTAAACAATCGACAAACTGAGCGAAATGGTGGAGAAAAGGGTAGCCAAAAAGATGAAAAAAATGAGGTTTCAAAGAACAACACAAATCTACCTAGGCAAAGTTTCCACCGCCTAGGCGGAATTCTGTCAGAACACTGGAAGCATTGAATTGCTGGAAGAGCTGAACTGTTAAAAATCAGCCTAGGCGAAGTTTCTACTGCCTAGGCGGAAATCCGTCAGAAAGAAAGAAGAGAAGAAGTTAGTCCTCCGCTTAGGCGGAATTCTAACCGACTTAAACTCCGCCTAGGCGAAGATTCTACCGCCTAGGTAGAATTCGTAGAATAGGCTAAAATATCTATTTAGATATTTTTGAACCCCTAGGCCTATTTATACCCCTTTCCCACGTCTGAAAAAGAGAATTGATGAACCCTAACCCTAGTAGGAAGTTCTTAAGCTATATTTTGAAGATAAAGAAGGAGATTCATCATTTGGACAAACAAGGATCACTTGCAGATCGATCATTAGCGAAAGTGAACCGTTTCACTTTCAGATTTGATCGTTTCTCTTTTGTTTTTATCTTTGTAATCACTTTTTCATATCTAAGAATGTTGAACCCCTCTTATTTTGTATGGTATATGGCTAAGATCTTGTAGTATTAGTTAAATGTTACTTAGGTGTAGTTGAAATCATGTAATTGTGAAGTTGAAGGAATTAAAACTTTAATGTGTTATTTGTCTAACTCCGATTGTGTTTACCATTATTCTTGATATTATGCTTGTATTGATAAACCGAGAATATGGGGTTTGACACTCGGGAGAGGTAACCCTGGATTCGGACTAGGGTAAATACAACGTGACGTTCTAATGACCCGGGAGGGCGTTAGAACGTATGCAATCCATGACGTTAGCTAAAGACTCATGAGACCTAAGGTCGTAAAGGCGTTGAAAGGGACTTCTTCATTGACACGAAGTCGTGTAATCCCCCGTCTTATACTCGGGAGAGGTAGCGGAGGAGTTATCGATATAGAGATTGTCGGAATAGATAGAAAACCATTATAGCTAACTTAATGACGTCGATTATGCATTTTGTGAAAGAAATCAATACCTAAATAATTAGTGTAATTAGAAGTAACCTCATAGTTGTCATTTATCTTAGAATATTAAATAGAAAACAAACAAATTATGATTAGTCGAGATAATATGAAACTATTTAAATCACAATACTCAACCGAATTACACGTCATTTTCCAGTGGAATGATATCCGATCTTGCAAGATCCATTTTATTAAAACTAGACCTCGTATACTTGCGAGTATTCAATACCGCAAGGATGATGGTTGTGAATCCTCGCGCGTACAAGTTGTTGGCGTCGTTTCCGGGGAATAGCAAGGTGTTTTTTAATTGAGTTGATATTGTGATCAAGTAGTTGAATGTTAATCACGATAATTCTTTTGCTTTAAATTTCATTCAATTTATTTGTTTATTAGATTTATTTATTTGACTTAAGCAGTGCATGGGCGTAGTTAACGCATAGGTAAACAGAAAGAGGAAAAAGCTACCGCTATGGCCGGGGGACATGAAAATGTTCCACAACCACCGGAGCCGCACGCACTTCAGCCTCCGGAGTAGGAGAGGCCACAACGAGTCCTTAGGGACTATTATCGGCCACTAATACTGGATAACTATTCAGGAATCCGGAGGCAGCCGATCCAGGAAAATAACTTTGAGTTAAAGCCTACCTAAATTAATATGGTTCTGCAAAACCAGTATGGTGAGAATCTTCACGAAGACCCCCAATGTCCACCTAGAAACCTTTCTCAAGATTTGTGACACCCTCAAGAAAAATGGAGTTGCCAAAGATGTCATACGGTTGAGGTTATTTCTGTTCTCTTTACGAGATAGAGCAAGTGGTTGGTTTCAGTCGATTTAACTGGGGAGCATTAATACTTGGGAGGATCTTGCACAAAGGTTCCTCACTAAGTTCTTTCCACCTTCCAAGACTTCTCAACTCTGAAGCGAGATTGCGCAGTTTCGCTAGAGAGATTTTGAGCCGTTGTTTGAGGTATGGGAGAGATTCAAGGACCTATTGAGAAGGTGCCCCCAACACTGGTATCAAGATTGGTTTCAAACCCAATTATTTTATGACGGGTTGGATGGCCAGACTAGAACGATAGTTGATGCAGCCTTAGGGGGATCGTTGTTGTCCAAACCCCTACCAAAGCTAATGCACTATTGGAAGAAATGGCGGCTAACAATTATCAATGGCAGAATGAGAGGAACACGGGAAGACGGGTCTCTTCTATCCAAGAATCTGACCATATTGCAATGTTATCGGCCCAAGTATCCCAATTCTCGGATCAATTGGTCGCCATGTCTATAAAAGGAGCTTTGTCGAGTTAAGGGGAGGAGATAGCAACAAGTTGTTCTCAATCCGGATTGGATAATGTGTTCGAGGAATGTCATTTTCTAAACAATTGTGCCTACACTTTCAGGCCCGCTACCAACATTCCGACTCATTACAATCCTGGACTTCATAACCATGAGAACTTCTCATATGCGAACAATCAAAACGCTTTGCGGCCACTTCCGGGTTATGGAAATCAAGCTTCGGGATATCCTATGCAATCTAATCGTCGAATGAAACAACCACCAATGCATAATCCGAAGTCAAATTTGGATGAAGTTTTGGGCTTGTTTATGAAGGAGACTCAGACTATGATGCGTGAGATGCATAACCGGCTGAACAAACATGAAACACGGCTGGACTCGATCGATACCACTTGTACAAACACCAACGCCACGGTGAAGGCTTTAGAGACTCAAATCGCGTAGCTTGCTAGGGCCATCCAAGAGCAACAAAAGGGGAAGTTTCCAAGAAACATGGAAACCAACCCAAGGGAATGTAAGGCGATTAAGTTAAGGAGCGGAAGAGACGTAGAATTGACCAAGCCTATGGAAAACGAGCCGGGAGTGAGTCATGAGTTTCCTTATGATGAACCAAGAACAAGTGCGGAGGAGGAAGTTGAAGTAAAAACCGATGAAAGAAATGAGAAGCCGAGTAAAAACTTGAATGACGATAAGAATCAAGAGAAAGTCGAGGAGAGAAGAAGAGATGAAAGGGTGATACCGGGGTGACTAACATTTTCAGAGAATCCACCGATTCTAGTAACCCCATTTCCATATCCTCAAAGATTCCAAAAGAGAAAGTTGGAGGCCCAATTTGAGAAATTTCTTGAAATTTTCAAGAAAATCCACATCAACATACCTTTTGCGGATGCATTGGAACAAATGCTCAACTATGACAAATTCTTGAAGGACATCATGATGAAGAAGAGGAAGTTGGAGGATTACGAAACGGTGAAGCTAACAGAGGAGTATAGTGCAATACTACAAAGAAAGTTACCTACCAAATTGAAGGATCCCAGTAGTTTCACAATTCCGTGTACTATCGAGAAATCTCATTTTGATAAGGCGCTTTGTGATCTTGGGGTGAGTATTAATTTGATGCCTTCTTCTGTTTATCAGAAGTTAGGACGTAGGAGTGCAAAGCCGACAATGATTTCTCTTCAGATGGCGGATTGTTCGTTAACCTATCCAAAAGGTATCATTGAGGATGTGCTAGTGAAGGTAGACAAATTCATATTTCCGGTGGATTTCGTTGTGCTTGAAATGGAAGAAGATAGAGAAATTCCGATCATCCTAGGAAGACCTTTCCTTGCAACAGGAAAGGCCTTGATTGATGTGCATAATGGAAATCTGACGTTAAGAGTGAACGATGAAGAGATAAGGTTCAACATTTTTAGAACTATGAACTTTCCAGATAAACCTCCCAATTGCAATCGAGTTGATGTTGTGGACTCTTGCGTGAGGGAATTCTTTCTTGCAAATATGGAGATGGATTCGTTAGAGCATACTCTCACAAATTCCTTATCTATGGGGGATCTTGGTGAGGAAGGCTCTACCACAGAACTTGAGGTTGTGGACTACGTGCTGACTTTGGATGCTCAATCTAAAGACGTAGAAGATCCTATTCATGTGGCAAAAAATAAAGAAGTTGAAAACTCTCCCGAGGAATCAAATCCGCCTTACGGTGGATTATTACTCAAGCAATTGCTGGAACATCTTCGGTATATCTTTTTGGGAGAGAATTCGACCGATCTGGTTATAATTTCATCAACTTTGATAGAAGAAGAGGAGAGTAAGTTGCTGAGAATCTTGAAGAGGCACCGATCCGCTTTTGCTTGGTCTATTTCGGATATAAAAGGAATTAGCCCCTCGGTTTGCATGCATAAGATTTTGATGATAGAGGATGAGTTCAAACCCTCCATTGAACATCAATGATGGCTAAATCCGGCTATGAAGGAAGTGGTAAGAGTGGAGGTGTTGAAGCTCTTGAATGCGAGAATTATATATGCTATATCCGATAGTAAGTGGGTTAGCCCGGTGCAAGTGGTGCCCAAGAAATGAGGTATGACGGTGGTGAAGAATGATAAGGATGACCTTATTCCTATATGGACCATCACGGGATGGCGTGTGTGCATTGATTATAGAAGATTGAATAAGGTGACGAGGAATGATCATTTTCCTCTTCCTTTCATTGACCAAATACTAGATCAATTAGTCGGATATGAATAGTATTGCTTTCTTGACGGCTATTCGAGGTACAATCAAATAGCCATTGTACCGGAAGACCAATAAAAGACTACCTTCACATACCTTTATGGGACGTTTGCTTATAGGCGTATGCCGTTCGGCCTTTGCAATGCACCGGAAACCTTTCAACGGTGTATGATGGCAATATTTTCTGATATGGTGGAAGAGAAAATGGAAATCTTCATGGATAACTTCTCAGTTTTTGGGTCGTCTTTTGATCACTGTCTCTACAATCTGGCGCTTGTTCTTGACCGATGTGAGGAGAAGAATTTAGTTCTAAATTGGGAGAAGTGCCACTTTATGGTTAAAGAGGGGATCGTCTCAGGTCATCGAGTCTCTTCCAAGGGGCTTGAGGTAGACCGAGCAAAGATTAAAACGATTAAAAAGCTTCTGCCACCGATTAATGTAAAAGGAGTTCGAAGTTTCTTGGGGCATGCCGGCTTTTATCGGTGCTTTATTAAAGACTTCTTGAAGACAGTGAAGCCGTTATGTCACCTTCTTGAGAAGGATACTTCATTTGAATTCAATGAGGCTTGCATGGAGGCTTTTAAGGTGATAAAGGAGAAGTTGATCACGGCTCCAATAATGGTCGCTCCGGACTGGGAGATGCCATTTGAGATAATGTGCAATGCGAGTGACCATGCCGTTGGCACAGTGTTAGGCCAACGGAAGGAGAAGATCTTCCGCTCAATCTATTATGTAAGTAAGACATTAAATGATGCCCAGGAGAATTACACCACGATTGAGAAAGAAATGCTAGTGGTGGTCTTTGCTTGTGATAAGTTTCGGTCTTATATGATTGGGTCAAAAGTGATCGTCTACACGGATCACGTGGCTATCCGGTACTTATTTGCGAAGAAAGATGCCAAGCCGAGATTGATAAGGTGGATTCTACTATTGTAAGAGTTTGATGCTAAAATAAGGGATAAAAAGGGGGAGTGAGAACGTTATTGCCGACCATTTGTCGACGTTGATTCAAGAAGACGTTGGTGAAGAGTTTAGCATCACGGAAGTGTTCCCTGACGAACAACTAGTTTTAGTCGAAAATGCACTTCCTTGGTATACGGACGTTATTAATTATCTTGCATGTAACGTGTTACCACCTGAGTTGATGGGAGCCCAAAAGAAGAAATTTCTTTTTGATGCAAAGTATTATCTGTGGGACGAGCCATTGCTATTCAAGAAATGTGCTGATCAGGTGATTCGGAGATGTGTTCCGGAAGAGGAAATGACTAGTATTCTCTACCATTGCCATTCATCACCTTGTGGCAGTCATTTTGGTGCGACTCAGACAGCATCGAAAGTACTTCAATCAGGTTTTTACTGGCCTTCTTTGTTTAAAGATTCATATACGTTTGAGAAAACTTGTGATAGATGTCAAAGGGTGGGTAACATATCGAGAAGGCATGACTTGCCATTGACGTCAATTCTTGAGCTTGAGTTGTTTGATGTGTGGGGCGTAGATTTCATGGGGCCATTTTCGTCGTCATTTGGCAAGGAGTATATTTTGTTAGCGGTGGATTATGTGTCTAAATGGGTCGAGGCCGTAGCAACACCCACCAATGATGCCAAAGTGGTTTTGAAGTTCCTTCAACACAATGTCATGACACAGTTTGGGACACCTCGAGCCTTAATCAGTGATGAGGGAACCCACTTTTGTAATAAAATGTTAAGCGTTTTATTGGCCAAGTATGGGGTTAGACACAAGGTGGCACTACCATACCACCCACAGACAAATAGCCAAGCTGAAGTTTCAAACTGAGAAATCAAGCTAATTCTGGAGAAAACGGTTTATACTAATCGCAAGGATTGGGCGGTGAAGCTTGACGATGCTTTATGGGCATATCGCACGGCTTTTAAGACACCGATCGGCATGTTACCGTATCGATTGGTGTTTGGGAAAGCGTGTCATTTGCCTATTGAAGTGGAGCACCGTGCATTCTGGGCGATTAAGAAACTCAACTTTGACCTAAAAGCTTCTGGTGCGCAACGTCTCCTCCAATTGAATGAAATGGAGGAATTCTGGCATGAGGCTTATGAGAATGCCAAGCTTTACAAAGATAAAACGAAGAGGTGGCATGATAAAATGATAGTCCAGAGGGAGTTCAGTTTGGGCCAACAAGTTCTATTGTTTAACTCAAGGCTAAGACTCTTTCCTAGAAAGTTGAAGTCCCAATGGTCTGGACCATTCCAGATCAAGCATATTTATCCATTTGGTGCTATCGAGTTAGAAGGCGGAAACGAAGGAACTTTCTGAGTCAACAGGGAGTGGATCAAGCACTACTTGAAGGATGAAGAGCGATTTGTGGAGAACATCTCCCTCGTTGAAGGATAGAGCCAGAATTCATAAACGTCCATGCTAGGGACGTAAAACCAAGCAACATCTTTTGATATGTCATCGAGGGTAACAAACATTCCCAACTTTTGTATAAATTACTTTTTGGAGATCGTATTGATCTCGTAATACTATTTTTTTGTGGTGAATTGATGAGGCTAGATACTTAGGATTGATTTGCATGCTAAAACTTGTTTGAGGAACCAAGTGGAAGCAAGAGGTGTAGAGCAAAAATGTGAAAACTTGAAGAAATTCAACCAAAGTTCTCACTCTCATAAATTCGCCCAGGCGGAAAAACCACTGCCTAGGCGAAATCACGACAACCCTGTTTTAAAAAGCAGCAGTCCTCTTTGCAAACAACACTTCCCTCCTAAAATTTTCAAGAAACCTCTCAACTTCACCATCCCAAATCCTTTCCTCCCGTTAAAGATTCATCCTACATTGCTAAAAACTTGGATTTTCACCAAGAATGTTCATCCAAACGTGGGATTCCTCTTCCCATTTTTGAAAATTAGGGTTTAAACGGTGAAAGAGTGCGTGATCGCCATCCTCAAGTGATTTGATAAAAAAATTTCAACAAGTAAGTGTCAATGAGCCTATTTTTCATTTAATTGTTGAAATATATGCTTCATTTGTTCATTTATTTCAAAAATAATTGGATTTGGTTAGAACCCTAAACCCCTTTAAACCCTAGATTGCGGTTTTCATGCTATTTGGGATTTAGGAATGATTAATGGTAAACCCTATCATGTTTTTGTGTTGATACACAATGTTAATCATTTATGTTATGCTACATTGCGACAAAATGTGATTTGGTTTTGGTTGGTGGGATATCTTGTGAAATTTGTATTGTTTGGCTTTGGCTGGCATATGTTTGATAAAATAGGGCATTGTTTGTTCGCTGACAAGGGTTTGAATTTCATGTTCTATTGTTATTATTGTGGTTGGTATTGTGATTGTGATTGTGATTTATAGGCAAAATGCAAAGTGCCAGGCATCCAAGCAACCACGAACGGAAGAACCTTTGGCTGCCTCGGATTACAATTCTCTCAAATTTGTCTCCAAGCAAGCCGAGGACCATTACAAAAATCATGAAAGTAAGCATCCCGACATTCTCCAGAGGGGGTTTGGACCTCTGCATGATTACCCTGAAGAATTCAAGACCGTCATTCAATAAAGAAGATGGGAACAGTTTTGTGCTTCACCCCTACCAGGGGAGTTGGACCTCGTACGCGAGTTCTATGTGAACATTATTGAGGCCACTGGATTTCAGACAAGGGTCCAGAACATCCCAGTTCTCTTCAGTGCGGACCATTTCAATGAGTTGCTTGGATTGACGGGGCCGGAAGACTCTAGAGATTTATCTGATGCCGCCACACCGATAATGAGTACGGTGATTCAGGCCCTGACGACGGGAAATGCCCTGTGGAAGAACACATGGCAGGGTAAGGCAATCTTCAAGGCGCAGTTTTTGAAACCGATCCCCAAGATTTGGCATTAATTTATCTGTACCAATCTGATCCCTACCACCCATGTATCCGATGTTTTCAAGGAGCGAGCATTTATGCTATACGACATTGATAGAGGGACGCCCGTCAACGTTGGTTGGCACATTTATTCTTCAATAATTCATACTGCCAGGATGACGAAGGGTGGCCTTCCTTTTCCCTTATTCCTCACCACTCTCTTTCAACGTGCCAGAGTTCGTATCATGTCCACAAGCCCCTTTCTACCTATAAAGCCACTCGATCTTTCAATGATTAACAGGTTATGGAAAGGCAAACCAGGAGAAAGAGAAAAGGGTCCGAAAGAGGAAGAAGCCGGCCCTTCGGAGCCACCGACGCCCACAACCCGCCGCGGCCAACTCATCCAGATTTCACGAGATGTCCATAGTCTCCAGTCCGATATGAGCCAGCTCCAAGCTAATTTTTTTCGGATGGAGAGCTACATGGATAACTACATTCGGCAACAAGATCAAAATCAAAGAGTTTTATTCGAACATCTCGGAATCGACATAGCGCGTTATACACCCGTGCCACCTTTCTAGACTGATGAGCCGCCACCGCCATCTCCTCCACAATGAACGATAGGAGGTTGGACTTGTATGTCTTCCCTCCTAGGTATGTGTCCGCCCCAGTTTTCAATACATATATTTCTATTATGATATTGGGTTCACTGTTTAGGCAGTGAGAACACTGTCTGATATACAAGCATATAGTTTTTGTTTTTTTGGGGGGGATATGAAGGAATCATGATTTTTTTTTGATGTAAATGGGACAAAAAATCTTTTTGTGTACAAATTTTTGTTTATAATGATATTAATGTTAAAGTTTTGTAAATTTTGAAATTCTTTTTGTTATGCATATGTAATGTTTAGCTATGCATGTGTAAGGATCATTAGCATAAGTAATGTTAGTTTGTAGAATTAGAGTAGATATGTTAATGAATATAGTTATACGTGCATGCTGAGCTTTTGAGTTTGTCCGAACTATGTCCCAATGATGAAAATTACCCCCTAAATTGCATATTGAGGTCGGGAGTAATGCCATTCACGTGTGTTTTGTGTGCTTAGCATGTCGATTAGGTGAAAATTATTTTGATCCTAAATCGCACGATCGCATAAACTCGTTGTATAGCTAGTTGAACGATTTGATGTCGATTATTCAGTAATAAGTTCATGACAGAAATGCGGAATCTAGAACTTGGTTGGGGGAGGCTTGAGGCTAAATTATAGGTAAGGTAATTCCGGAGGCATGATATAGGCCTTCATTTTTATTGCTTGAACCATTTGAAACTAACCTGAAAAGTTATTCTCTCGTTCTTCTGTCGAAGCCATAAAATTTTCACTTCTGAACTTTTTTCTATACTTTAACCAAGTAAATCTTTCAGAACCATTGTCTCTAGGAATAAAAGTGAAAACAAGTAGCATTAGATTATGCTAACTTCAAGCGGGCAATCGAGGTTTTAGTTTAAATGTTTTTGGTTAAGTATAAGAGTATTCACTTGTCAATCCTTTAGTTGTATTTACACGCCTCTAAAATTGTACAAAATTGAATAAGTTTGGGGGTGTGTGTGTAAAAAAAAAAAAAAAAAAAACACTATGTGAATATAGTGTTTAATTTCGGTTGTTGTGACAAGTGAATACAAATTTACTTAATCTTGTTTAGGATAGTATCTTCAAAGATAGGGGGTTATGAGAGAGATATAGCGACAAGCGTTTGTACCTCGGGTATCGTTAAAATTTTAACGAGTTTCTATTTCTACGATACCCTTGGTTGTTCTCCAAAGCCAAACCAAGCCCTATTGATCTCGATAAATGTCCGAACCTACATTAGTGGATAGTTAAGCCCAGTCAAGTGTATGACTTTCCTGAATGTTTTAACAAGTTTAAGTCATGACCTTATTCATTGAATAATCCAATCCGGTGTTTGATTAGTTATATATCCGAGTTCTTACGCATACACATTTCAATTGGATCTAAAATGATTTTAACTGATATTGAGTGTTGAAATTTTGGAACACCACGTGGTGTGTGTTATTCCTTAACCGGATCTGATTACGGGTTGTTAAGGGAAGAATAGCATGGTTTCTTTGATTGAACTTAAAACTCACAGGTGTGTACTTCTTATTTGTTAATGATTACTTATTTTTAGTTTAGAAATTAGCTAATTAGTGTAGTTAGTGTTAGTTAGCATTAGGGTGTTTTGCTCGAGGACTAGCAAAATTCCAAGTTTGGGGGTATTTGATAGGTGTAAAATACCTATTGAATTCTAAATCGAATTTGCCAGTTTTCGAGTATTTTATTGAAGTTTGAATATCTTTTTAGCTGTTTTTATTAGTCAGGAGTAAGGACGGAAACAATCGGCAAACTGAGCGAAATGATGGAGAAAAGGGTAGCCAAAAAGATGAAAAAATGAGGTTTCAAAGAACAGCGCAAATTCGCCTAGGCGAAGATTCCACCGCCTAGGTAGAAATCCATCAGAAAGTTGCAAATGCTGAAATGTTGAAATCCTCCTAGGCGAAGGTTAATAGCGGAAATTCGTCGGAAGGTTAATAGCGTTAAGAAGTTAAAATCTGCCTAGGCGAAGTTTCCACCACCTAGGCGGAAATCCGTTAAAAGGTTGCAAGGGCTGAAGTATTGAAATCCGCCTAGGCGAAATTTCCACCACCTAGGCGGAAATCCGTTAAAAGGTTGCAAGGGCTGAAGTATTGAAATCCGCCTAGGCGAAGTTTCCACCACCTAGGCGGAATTCTGTCAGAACGCTGGAAGTGTTGAATTGCCGGAAGAGCTGAACTACTGAAAATTCGCTTAGGCGAAGTTTCTACCACCTAGGCAGAATTCCATCAGAAAGAAAGAAGAGAAGAAGTTAGTCCTCCTCCTAGGAGAATAAACCATCGCCTAGGTGGAATTCTAACTGACTTAAACTCCGCCTAGGCGAAGATTCTACCGCCTACGCGGAATTCGCAGAACAGGCTAAAATATCTGTTTAGATATTTTTGAACCCCTAGGCCTATTTATACCCCTTTCCCACGTCTGAAAAAGATAGTTGATGAACCCTAACCCTAGTAGAGAGTTCTTAAGCTATATTTTGTAGATCAAGAAGGAGATTCATCATTCGAACAAAGAAGGATCACTTGCGGATCGATCATTAGCGACAGTGAACCGTTTCACTTTTAGATTTGATCGTTTCTCTCTTATTTTTATCTTTGTAATCACTTTTTTATATCTAATAATGTTGAACCCCTCTTATTTTGTATGGTATATGGCTAAGACCTTGTAGTATTAGTTAAATGTTACTTAGGTGTAGTTGAAATCATGTAATTGTTAAGTTGAAAGAATTAATGTTACTTTAATGTGTTATTTGTCTAAATCCGATTGTGTTTACCATTATTCTTCATATTATGCTTGTATTGATAAACCGAGAATACGGGGTTTGACACTTGGGAGAGATAACCCTAGATTCGGATTAGGGTAAATACAATGTGACGTTCTAACGACCCGGGAGGGCGTTAGAACGTATGCAATCCATGACGTTAGCTAAAGACTCACGTGACCTAAGGTCGTAAAGGCGTTGAAGGGGACTTCTTCATTGACATGAAGTCATGTAATCTCCCGTCTTACACTCAAGAGAGGTAGCAGAGGAGTTATCGATATAGAGATTGTAGGAATAGATAGAAAACCATTATAGCTAACTTAATGGCGTCGATTATGCATTATGTGAAAGAAATGAATACCTAAGTAATTAGTGTAATTACAAATAACCTCATAGTTGTCATTTATCTTAGAATATTAAATAGAAAACAAATAAATAATTCTTAGTCGAGATAATATGAAACTATTTAAATCACAATACTCAACCGAATTACACGTCATTCCCAGTGGAACGATATCCGATCTTACAAGATCCATTATATTAAAACTAGATATCGTATACTTGCGAGTAGTCAATACCGCGAGGACGATGGTTGTGAATCCTCACGTGTACAACGCTCTCCACCAAGCGTTAGGGGTTTAAGTTCACATTGTCACTCCTTATTAAGGGGTATTAGAGGGTAGGAATGACAAACAAATATAAAATATGAGTGCTTCAATTTTTGGTTTCTAAGGAAGGTTTTAGGTTCACCTAAAGACAATAATTATGAAATTGGGTTGGAAAATATAGAATTCAACTTGTAATTCAGAGTTCTTTAGGATTAGAAAGAATGAAGGTTGAAAAACTACTAGAAATATAGCAAACCTAAGTAGCAAGCTTCGATTGTCTACGTTCTTCCTTCATATCTGGGTAGATAGTTAAGAGAACAAATGACATAGTTAAAAGGAAAAGGTAAGAGAAATACTGTCCAACCCTAAGTGGCAAGAAAATTTACCTACTGCCCAACCTTAAGTGGTCAGAAAACCAACTTTCTTACCTACCTCAAGTGGTTGGAAAAGAATACCTACTGACCTACCTTAAGAAGTTAAAGAATTTACATTCTCTCCTAGTCGAAGATGCCAACATTCTGTCCAACCTTAAGTAGTTGGAGGAGTACATCCTTACTTACCTTAGTTGGTCGGAGAAATAGATAATTCATACCTGCCTTACACGGGTCGGTGAAATACATCCTGTCCAACCTAAGTAGTCAACGATTCTACCATACCATCCTACCTAAAATGATCAAAGGTTCTACCACACCATTATACCTTCACAATAACTTACAATCCTAATAGACGATAGTCAATTTCGAAACCAGTTTGGTATGCCTACAGTCATCATTGAACCAACTATGCACAATACCTCAAATTCCCACGATTCCCGCCACCAATAATACTGCCTTATTGAATACTATCTGTTAATCTAAATTCATTAAGAGGCCATAGAACTAGAAAAACCATTGTGCACCATAGAATACTTGGTTTGCGATTTCGAGATAAGTGTGGTACACTTTAGAGTTACCTTAAGGATGGATCTTTTGACAAGAAAAGAAGACCATTTACAGACGAAGTTTTGCCAAAATTTTAAAGAAAGAATCCATGAAAGTTGCATCGAAGAATAGGAGCAGTAGGATGCGATAAGGCTGATCCCTCAACACCAGGTCCTCTGGAGCTAGGAATATGAAGACCGACTCAAGCACTAAGCTGCTTTGTTGAATATGTGCTCCGCTTCTTACCTCAGCTGGTATAGTATCCAGGAATGCCTCCGCCTCTACCTATGATATATCTCTCAAAGGAATTACTTGACCTCGGAACCTAACTCTGGTGATCATCGCGTAGTTAATAGGCGTCAACACCAACTCTTTCCAGACCAGGTGAAGAGAATTTGTCATGAAGAAAACCATCACTTAATTAGGGTATTAGGATACCCATGATCTATACAAGAGGCCGAAATGGTGAGAAAATCTCTGAAGGCGCATCCTTGGAGGACAAGGCGATAGTTGGGGTGTACTTCCTCAAGTAAAAGGTATAAAAGTCAATCATGATCCCCAGAAATTCCCGTTACAGTGGGGATTGACCTATAAAAATTCAACATATGAAATAATAAGATATTTTTTCTTTTAAGAAAGATAAATTAAGAAAGGGTTTTAGTAGTAAACCTGAGCAGAATGCAAAAAAATAGAAGGATGATCATGAAGATCTCCTCTTAAGAACTGATCCTCTAGCACTATAGACTGAAGCTGCTCTGCACAAAGTTGAGGGTTCTGTCATGAAATAGTTTAGGAATAGGATCACCAGGCTAGAAGTCATCTCTCAAAAAATCATCAGGAATACCCAACTCGGGTATCTCATCCCCTAGAAGGATATAGTCGGGATCCACCGCCATCTCAATTGTGTTAGAAGGGCCATCATATTCCTAATCCATAGGAGCATCCGACAGACCAACCATTATTGAGTCATCAATTTTAGACGCTTTGAAGGTCTCCACAACAGTAGAAGTAGAAAGGATAGGCACGTCATAAGAAATCCTGAGTATCTAAGTCTTTGGTCGACCTGAGGAGTGCTTTAAAGAACTCCATCTAATCAAGGTCTTAGGGGCTTTGCCTTTCCTATGAGAGAAGGAAGGGTGATGACCACCATCACTTAAAGAACCAATGGCTGACATAATTTCATCTAGAAAGAAAAGTTGAGGTTTTATCATTAGGATTTCGACTTGAGAGAAAAGTTGCAATCGCTAAGATTCGTACGTGATTTTTGGAAGGCATGTTAGACTCATCGCTGCCATTATTCAATAAAACAACCGTGGACAGCCATGGCTAATCTTTAATGATCTAGCATTATCCAATCATTAGGGGCAAAGGTTTGAGTTTACCACTCCAAGAACAACGGTTACGATCCTACCTTCCTTAAGTTTAAGTACGTGTTGTTTACTACTTAAAACTAGGGTATGAGCGAGAAAACTGAGTCGAAAACTCTGGCCCCTAAAAATGAGATATACCAAAATTTGAAAATCCATCTCGCTTAGGAGAAACTTTGAATTATAAATACATTATAATAACAAACAATAATATATAAGAGATAAACTAATTAAATTACACTATCAATCTAGCGTAACGAAAGATGATATCCAAGATTCTCAAAGAATACAATAATAATAATAATAATAATAATAATAATAATAATAATAATAATAATAATAATAATAATAATAATAATAATAATAATAATAAAAAACTCGTTGACTGGTATATTTTGGGATTTAAATCAGTAAAATCCTGAATTCATTACTTGGACAAATAGCCTGAAAAACTGATTCAGCTTCTCAATCCTGTAGCTAATGAAGTCTCCTCCCTAGGCCATAGGCTGGGGTATTTTTTTTACTATAAATAATCACAAATTACACGATCAGAAGCATCATGTTAGATTCCCTAACAGAACTTATCCAGTTGCTACCCCAGTTTATGATTGGGGCACATTTCATCATATCTATGTTTTTTCGGATGGAAACAATGTTCATTTCGTCTCACGACATGAAATGAAATACCCGAATCATCATGAACTTAATTAATTTCATTAAACCAAAATATGTCAGGAACTACGTGTCAGCCTGATTCCCAACAGAGCTCGGGATACGTAGAAAACCCTCACGGGTTCAGTTAACAAACTTAAACCCAACCATGTGCGATGAACTACGTGCTGACCTAATTCTCAGTTATCTGAGATATGTTGGCAACCCATATATTGGTTCAGTCGTGCCATTTAAACTAAAAACTATATATGCGCATTGAACTAGACGTCAACCTTATTTCTTGTGAAAATAGGGATACCTAGGAAACCTTTACAAGGTTCGGTTGACAAGCAAATAATACCCAATAATATTTCAACCATATCATTGGTAGATCACCAAGGTACATAAGAAGCCCAAGTGGATTCGGTCGAAATAAAAAGGAGAGAGAGAGTTATCATCTTTGTGACGTTCTCTTAGCCCTAGACTAGGGTGCATATCTCAGAATAGTCCTTTGGCTCTCTTGAGAAAATCCATATTCACTCTACTTGCTTACCAAACAATAGAGGATGCTTAATCTAGAACTACGCATTAACCTGCCTCTCGGCGAAGCCCAGGATACGTAGGAAACCTTTATTGGGTGTGGTTGATAAACCAAAAGGCACCAAACTACGTTTTGACCTAACTCTTGGTAGATTACCAAGATACATAGAAACCTTTTCGGTCACCATTAACAAAATTCCATGCCAGTTGGGATTGAATCATGGCAAACAATAAAATCCCCTCAAAGTTGCTTAATAATAAACCCCCTAATCAATTAGAATTGAACCATACCAAATATGACAATAGCCTACCAATCTAGATTTAACCATATCAACTTTAACCAGTCAAGGAAGAATTAGGTGTCGACCTGAGCCCGGGTAAATACCAGGATATGTGAAACCTTTATAGGTTGGGTCATCACCTTAAACAAAATTCCTCCATTCCCAGCAGACTGTGCTTCGGCCTGTCCTTGGTATATATCCAAGGTCTGCGAGAAACCCAAGTGGGTTCGATCGAAGTTAGAGAGATGTCATCCTTACAACATTCTTTCAGCCCTATATCAGGGTGCATCTCCCGAGAAGTCCCTTGACTTTCTTGGGAAGTTGTCTTCCAATCCTTTAGTTAAATGGACAACAAAGGATACTTGTGCTTGAACTACACATCAACCTAATCTTTGGTAGATTACTAAGGTATGTAGGAAGCCCTTGTGGGTACGGTTGACAATCTAAGATAGCATAGCAAGAGCCGAACTACGACTAGATTCCAAACCTAGGAACTCAGTGTATATCGATAACCTAGGTAGCTTTCGGTCATCCTGTGATCACCATCTAGAACAATAATACCAATATAGATAAACAACCCAATAGGGTTTCCAGAGTAAAAGAAATGTTATAATCATGAGCTTAATTTAGGATATTGGTAGCACGTAAATACGCCGCTACTTTTACTCGCAAGTATATGAGGTCAAGTTTTAGTATAGATTGGGAGAGTTAGGGTTAGCGTGTCCACAGGGATTGGTTTTGACTATAATTGAATACCGTGTTTATCATGACCTAATTTTATTTAGGCGAAGATAAATTGAATAAAATGAATTATACTAATACTAAGTTAATTAATCTAATTAAATTAACTATACTAATATTACTATGAGATGTTTAGGGAAATTATTGCCTAGGGATTAACTTTTGTTTACAAAAACATGTTCGGTCACGTTTTAGTTTACATTAACGGCGTTCAACTTATCCGACAATCTAAGTTCGTAAACTCCCTCGCCACATCTCCCGAGTGTAAGATGAGGGATATAACGCGACTTCGTGTCAACAAAGAAGTCTCTCTCAACATCTTAACGACTCTAGGTCACGTGAGTCTTGCCCCAAAGTCATTGATTGCACACAATCCAACTCCCTTCCAGGTTATTGGATCGTCGCGTTATATTTACCCTATCGACAATCTCCATTCTAAAACTCCCTCTCCACCTCTCCCGAGTGTAAAATGAGGGAATACGCGACTTTGAGTCAATGAAGAAGTCCCCCTCAATGTCTTAATGACCCTAGGTCACGTGAGTCTTGCCCCAACGTCATTGATTGTCCACAATCCAAACCTTGACCGGGTTATATAATCGTGGCGTTTGTTTATTCTAGTCCGAATCCAGAATTTGTCAAACCCCGTATTCTCAATATGTATATCTAAGCATAATAAACAAACAATACGGTAAATACAATCAAAATAACGAAGAACAACCGCTAACCAAACACAAACTCAACAAAACAACACTTTTATAAATATATTTTAATCCCTAGACAAAAACTCGTTTAGCTCATGGCCATAGCAGATTATACAATGAAAATTAAGCTAAACATGCTCAAACAACAATCCTAAGTTAATAAATAAAAGAAGGAACAAGAGAAACTTAGCCTAGTCTGAAGATTTATCACTAAAAATGTTCCGAGATCGCTCCTCCTTCGTTGCAACGTGATCTTCTCCTTAGGATTTTAATGAGCACTCCCAAAACCTCTCAATCTATCCTCCTCAAGTCTATGGAGGTCTTTCTCCTAATGGAGAGGAGATGAGGAGAAAACGAGGGTTAAAATATCCTAAAATATCTAAAATAATATCTAAAATAATAGGTGAAGTTACTCCAGGTAGGTTGGTTAACTTTCTGCCAGATTTCCGCTTAGGCCGAAAAACTGTAAGTTTGCATTTTGTTTTGACCGTAACTTCTTCATCCGAACTCCGATTGCGGTGATTCAAAAACCTATGGAAAGATACACAAAATATATATAACTTATATGTTTTGAGTGTTTCCAAAATAGGATTTCATAAAAGTCCAAAATAGCCTTAACGTTACAGCACCTGTACCGGCTTTGCACATTTTCGCCCTTTTTCCACCGTTCTTGATTCGATTTGATCGTTTTTGATCTATTTACATATCTTTTCACCTCAAACACCTGATTTAGACAAAAACACATAAAAACATATTAAAACATACTAAACATACTCGAAAACTAACAACGTTTGGATTGGAAATAGATAGGTAATTTACACCTATCAAATACCCCCAAACTCGGAATTTTGCTAGTCCTTGAGCAAAGCACCCATGAAATAAAAGAAAATATAACAACTAAAAATGAAAAATGAAAAATACGATAAACAAATATGTGCAAGTTTTGAGTATCATCTACCGGCCAAACGAAATATCCCTCATCGGCCCCCAATCCTATCAAGTTCAGGCATAAAACACATCATGTAATGTTCTAGAATTTCAACATTTATAATAGTAAATGTCGTTATAGATCCTGCTAAAGTGTGTATGTGTGTTTAAAAACTCAAATATATAACTGTCCGTTAATTGGATTGGATTATCCACCATATAAGTGCATGACAGAAAAAATCCGAAGGTATAGAGAATCCATAGGCTTGACTCGGGATCTATTCTCCATTAATGTAGGCTCGGAAGTTCAAAAAGATCAATAGGTCTTGGTTCGGTTTAGGACAAATGGCCAAGGGTAAATTTGAAAAAGAAAACGGGTTAACGTTGTTAACTTGACATTACCCAAGGCACATCGCTTGGCACTCTATCACTCTCGAAACCCCATAGATATAACTAAAACAACCCTGAACATAATTTTAAGAACTTTGTACTCACTTGTAAAAACGAAACAGAAAATAAAAACCGTATGTACACTTGATTTTATTTATTTTTTTATTATTATTATTTTTTTAACAAATACACCCGCAAACTTATTTGATTTGTACAATTTAAAAGGTGTTTGAAATATGAACAAAAAAATGACAAGTGAGTACTCGAATACCGAACCAATTAATAGTTCGCCCAAAACTCAACCGCTTACTTCAAGTAGCATAATGAATGCTAACTTGATTCTCTCAAATTGTGCTTTTGGTTTAGCGATTTAGGTTTGGAAAGAAGTTTAATCGGTCACGTGGTATTGGTTAAGTGTTCAAAATTGAAATGGCTATTAGGCTTCGACAGGGTAATGAGGGGTAATGATTTAACAAGGTTGGCTTAAAAAGGCTCAAGCAAGAAAATGAAAGCCTAAATCATGTCTTCTGAACTACCTCGCCTAGGATTTCGCCTCGAATTTCCCCTAAATCATGAATTTAGGTAACAGATAATCATTTTCAAATCAATTAGACGGTTATATAATAAGTTTTCATGCTCGTGCAAGTAGGATCTATAATAACTATTACTACAACGTAACGTTGAGCACACTAAAAATAAATGCATGAGTTTTACGCTCGACCTCAATAAATAACTAGGGGACAGACTCATTATTAGGTAATGGCCCAGATGACGTCAAAACTTAGCACATAACACAACAACTATCCTAAACAGACATGCACACGTAGAAACAATAAAGCATACTAACTAAAACATATACTAAAAACATACTACACATCACATACGACTCAAACAGGAAATGCCCATAATAACCTAGTCAGCGATCCCAATAACATGATAAAGTATTATAATGAATACTAGGGTTTAGAACACGTACCTGGGAGGCGAGAGACTCTCGCCTCCAAATCAAATCGGTTATGATTGATCTAACTTATTCTTTTCCTTGGGTTGCCTCCCAAGAAACACTTGGTTTATGGTCATCAGCCTGATACGTCGAAGTACTCGTCAAAGAGTGGCTTCCACCCGTAGTAAGTGTCGTACAACACCACATACGGGTCTTGGTTTAGTACGCCCTCAAGACTGGCGAGATGTGGCAATGTATAGCTTGAGCTTTCAACGACATGCCTCACCAGCTCATGTACTTGGTGGGCATGAAAGAACGTTGCTAGTGGCGGTGAAGGATCATTGAGCCACATCGAATCCTCATAAATATGATCATCTTGGATCAAGTGCGGCGTCACCAACTGGAATTCGAAAGGTAAAAATTTACAATACTTAATATATGAATCTTCATCGATCTCATCCCAGTACCTCCTGCTTGTCTCTGCTTCCTTATGGTGGCTTTCGCAATAGGATTCGACTTGTGAATCTCTGGGTGCCACCATGTCTGACTCGGCCTCAATCAAGCAGATAAGCTGACACGATGTGCATCTGTAAAGACGTTACATTCGTATCGATTTCAATGCAAATTGTCTCAATGTTGTCGAGATGATCCTCGTGCTCATTTAGCCGGTCGTTTGTCTCTCTCCAAAATGTTTGAGTCTCCCCAATAAAATCGGCGAGTATTTATTCCAGGCTAGGGGAAGACTCAACGTATTGGTCTAGGGTATCAATCTATGGCATTGTAGAATTGCAACTCTGATAATCAAAGGCCACCATATCTTCCAACATCCAATGAGCTTCATTCGCGGTTAGTTTGTCGAAAGAGGTGGTACCGTTTTCTCTTTCAACCCACATTCTGGTTGCAGCTTGTAACCCGTCAAAGAAGTTAAGTAGTTGACACTTCCTTGGGAATCTGTGATTCGAAAATCTGAGTAGCAAATCCTTGTATCGATCCCAAGCACAGTAAAATGGCTCGGAATCCCATTGAAAGAACTGTAAGAGTACCTGTTGATCTACCATCTTCAAGCACCTTGCGAGAAAAGAAAAACAAAACTACAAAGAAAAAAATTATACACAAAAGAAATGCCTAAAGTAAAATTTGGTCATTTACTCACAATATCAATAATAACCAAAAACACAATCCCTGGCAACGGTGCCAAAAACTTGGTTGCGCATAAATACGCTGCTACTTTCACTCGCAAGTATACGAGGTCAAGTTGTAGTATAGATCGGGAGAGTTAGGGTTATCGTGTCCCCAGGGATTGGTTTTGACTATAATTGAATACCGCGTTTATCATGACCTAATTTTATCTAGGCGAAGATAAATTGAATAAAATTAATTATACTAATACTAAGTTAATTAATCTAATTAAATTAACTATAGTAATATTACTATGAGATGTTTAGGGAAAGTATTGCCTAGGGATTAACTTTTGTTTACAAAAATGTGTTCGGTCTCGTTTTAGTTTACATTAATGGCGTTCGACTTATCCGACAATCTTGATTCGTAAACTCCCTCACCACTTCTTCCTAGTGTAAGATGGGGGAATACGTGACTTTGTGTCAATGTCAAAGTCCCCCTCAATGTCTTAATGACTCTAGGTCACATGAGTCTCGCCCCAACGTCATCGATTGCACCCTTTCTAACGCCCTCCCGGGTCGTTAGATTGTCGTGTTGTGTTAACCCTAGTCCGAATCCGGGGTTACATCTCCCGAGTGTCAAACCCCTTATTCTCAATATATCTAAACTAGCATATTATCATAGAAAACACGGGAACACAATCGAAATTATAAAGAACAACCATAAACGAAACACAAATTCAACCAAAACTACATTTTCATAAATAATACATTAATCCCTAGACAAAAACCCGTTTAGCTCATGGCCATAGCCAGTTATACAATGAAAACAAATCTAAACATGCCCAACTAACTACTAAAGTTAAGAAATAAAAGAAGAAACGAAAGAAACTTAGCCTAGTCCGTAGATTTATTTCTAAAAACGCTTCGAGATCGCTTCTCCTTTATCACAATGTGATCTTCTCCTTTGAAATTGGTTGAGCACTCCCAAAACCTCTCAATCTATCCTCCTCAAGTCTTTGGAGGTCCCTTCGCCTAATGGAGAGGAGAGGAGGAGAAAACTAGGCTCAAAATATCCTAAAATATCTAAAATAATATCTAAACTAGCGCAGAGGTTTTCGCCTAGGCGAAGTTACTGCAGGTAGGTTGGTTAACTTTCTACCGGATTTCAGCCTAGGTGGTAGAATTTTTTGCCTAGGCCGAAAAACTGCAGGTTTGCATTTTTTTTTTACTATAACTTCTTCATCCAAACTCTGATTGAGGTGATTCAAAAACCTATGGAAATATAAGAAAAATATATATAACTTCCATGTTTTGAGTGTTTCCAAAATAGAATTTCATCATTGTCCAAAATAGCCTTGAAGTTATAGCACCTGTACCGGCTTTGCATAATTTCGCCCTTTTTCCACCGTTCTTGATCCCATTTGATCGTTTTTGATCCGTTTACATACCTTTTCACATCAAACACCTGATTTAGAGAAAAGTACATAAAAAAATATTAAAACATAGTAAATATACTCGAAAACTAACAACGTTGCGATTGGAAATAGATAGGTAATTTATATCTATCAGATATAGAGGCAACCCATGTGGGCTCTACCGCATTCTTTCAATGCCCAAGAGACAGTACCGCACCCTAGATAGAGTTGTGGCACATTATATCCTCTTTTTTCATTTAGGATCTGTGATGAGACTCGCCCCAACTAGAGCTGGGACACATTATATCTGGTTTCTTCGTTGAGTTTCAGTGATAGAAGTCTCCCCAGCTAGAGCTGAGGTGCATTATATTTGATCCTCTCTGCGTAGAGTTTATTGATATAGGGATCACACCAATCCCAATCATATTTAATGCAAAAATTCACCAGCTGAAAATTATAATCCTTAAAACTGAATGACCATCATTAAGCCCCAGTCTATGACTGGGGCCCATTTTATCTGATGTAAACTTCTTCCTGGAAGTTTTCCAGTGCTTGTCAGGCAGTCCTAGGTGGGATATGGCTTGAGTTTCCTGGAGGGTCTTCACTCTTGTGAATACTCAGTCATTTTCAATCATGTATTGATATGATGACCCAGGAATCAGTTTCTCGAAACCAAGAACTTGTTCCACCAAATATTGATATAATTTACCTGTTCGAACTACATTTGACCTGATTCTCAGTTAATTTTGAGATATGTAGGTGCCGTAATTGGGTTTGGTTTAGCAATATCATGAAAATCAATAGTCAAATATATCGTCAACCTCAATCTCAAACTGACTAAACACCCCGAAATTGGCTTATCTAACCTAGAACCATTCCTCCCAATCTTGATGTACTTTACATGTTAGAACTATATGTAACCTGATTCTCATTAATTTGAGATATGTAGGAGAACACTTTAGGTATGGTCACAACTAGGAGTCGATTGATCGAGCGTTATATTCTCCACATCCAACAAGATCGACCACACATCATCCTTTAGGAATAGTATTTTAATAATTCCGGCTAGCTAGTAGTATAATTTAGTAGTGTTTTAATAATTCCAGCTAGACAGTAGTATAATTTAGTTGTATTTTAAATTCCAGCCAGTAGTGTAGCTGTATTTTAAATTCAATCCAGTAGTGTAGATGTATTTTAAATTTCGTCCAGCCATTAGTATACATGTATTTTGAATTCCAACCATCCAGTAGTATAGTTGTATTTTAAATTTTGGCCAGCCAGTAGTATAGATGTATTTTAAATTTCGGCCAACCAATAGTATAGTTATATTTTAAATTCTAGCAAACAGTAGTATGGGTGTATTTTAAATTCCGGCCAGCACTAGTATACATGTATTTCAAATTCTGATCAGTCAGTATAGTAGTATAATTTTATAATTCTGGCCAACCAGTAGTATAGTATAATAGTATAATGCTTGGGAGGGCTTGTACAAAGTGTCATCCTCACCACGCACTAAAGGATTAGATATATCATGATCCCCCAGGAATGCAGATAGACAAGAATCACATATGTCATAATTCTTTCAACTGTAGTCTTCCAAGGTTGATTGTTCATTATCCTTTGAAGTATAAAATGATAAAAATGATTAATTGTCATCCTAGTTGAATTCTCAAGGATCAAGTATGTCTCCATCCTTTAGGATAAATTTAAATACATGTATTTATATTTCATGTCTAGCGGAACAAAATGTTAGTGTCTACTTCTTTGTTAATACGAGTAAACTCGCATGAAAAATAGGGATAGCTGTAGACACCGTATTTTGTCCCGCTCAGTCAGTGTCGAATCAAGTATAAGTTTAGATAAACTTTAAATTTGGGTTTTAATGGAATGAATTTTTAATTGATATCATGCTATATAATACAAAAAAAGGCCCAGAAAACATGAGAAAAACAAAAACTATTAAATTTGACCAAACTTAACTAAGTAAAAGTTTCGGTTTAACCTCAAAAGTCCCATAATTTAAGGGGGTCTAAAATAACTTTATTATAGTTTGATTTTCATTAAATAATCTTTAATATAGATAAATATTAGCCACTAGCCTTAAATTATAGGATAGTTTAAACAAATTACTTTGGTTACCTACTCAAACCCTGAAACATTTATTACCAATAAATCTTGTCGGTTTAGCACAAAAAATAATTGTTTTAATTATGCATATTATATCAAATACTAGACAAAAATAATCCAATAGAACTTGATAAAGGTTTGGAAAGGTCATCATAGGCCCTAAATCACAAAGGTGATTAAGGGGCTGGGCTTGATTTGGAATTACACCAAATTCAAGTTGTCTTGACAAGCCACCCTAGGCCCAATGGATTAAGGGCCTAGCCATAATTAAAGGGAAACATAAGGATCATTTAAATGACCAAGAAATACATATATATTCTCTACACAAATATCCAGGAAGGGAACCAAGACACTTAGGGTGTGACCAACCATTATCGAAACTATACCGATTCGGTTCACAACCTAAGTTAGACATTTAATTAGCATTTAATGCCCATCCCATCAAGAATTAAATGCTTGGGATGACATATATAGTACACATTCAATGTATCTAGATATTTTGATCAAAATATCTTAGAGTCAACCGAAAACCTTGAATCGTGACTACCTGTTACCGAAACCAAATCGAATTGGTTTGCCACCTAGACAATGCATTAAATGCACATACCATCAAGAAATAAATATTTGGCCTGAAATGTAATGGATTGGTTCAAAGTATGTATATATTTTCACCAAAATATCTTAGGTTAACTAAGAACTTGAAAACCAACAGCTGGTTACAAGGCAAATTAATCCGATTCCATCCAAAACCAACTGTAAGTGTGCTCATCAAGAAATGACTCATTGAAGAGAATCAAACTCATTTATGACTTATCAAGACTAGGTTCGATGCATTTGGCAATCATTAATGGTGACTAAACTAAAATAGTGAAACTAACTGGTACTTAGTCCCTAAGCCAAACCGGATGTATCACATCGAGCCACTAATGCACCCATGTGCAAGGAATATGATTAGTGGGGAGGTAATTATTTCCAATGATTACCAAATATTTGAAAAGATTTGGTAATGATTACCAAATCTTTGAGAATCTTTCATTCCACCCTAAATTCGTTTAACACAAAACAAAATCAATATAAGATAGCAAGTTCCCTGGGCCAAACACACCTCAAGGAAGAGACTGGGATAGCCTTCACATTGATGAATGCACAGGCTTCCACCCTATAGATAGAGGTGCTGGGGTCTTCATTTCTCAAGTCTTGAATGCCTAACTTCTCTCTCTAAACTCGAGCTACTCTCTTGGGTACTAGGCTTTTTAACCACATTTCTCAAATAACACGCCGTTATTTTATTGAAATCTGATCCCATAATGTGTTTTTGATGTTCTTGGAGCAAGAACTCAAAAGATCAATGGTCATCGATCAACACCAAGCTAAGATGATCCTGGAGCAAGGGAGATAGCTACTTAGGGACGACAACATCCCCTAAGTAGGGTGTTCTTGAGGTTCATGGAGCAAGAACTCATTTGATAGATAATCACCTATCTACTTCCAACCAAGAATATTAAGGAAGAAAATGAGGTAATCAATTAGGGAAGACTACATCCCCTGGGTAAGTATGTTTCTTAAAAAAAAAAAACCTATGTTCTAGGTTTAAACTTGTGCATATGACTTGTATATAGAATAATCATGTAATTCACACACTTTAATTTCATGTACATAACACATAAATCCCATAAACAACCAAACAAACACTTACTTTTTGTTAAACAACCAAACAAATACTTAATTGTCGCTATAACAACTAAACTGTGTTCAAATTGTATACAAATCATTCCAAGCATCTCAAGAATGTTCGAGAACATGTTAAGAACATGTGAGCACACAAATCATCCAAGAACATATTAAGAACATATGAGGATTCAAACAAACTTCAATTACACCATGAATTGTACATACTCTCTATGATTCTCTCAAGAACTTTACACCGACTTTTTACTAATTGTTAATACTAACTATATATCTGTTTAGTCTTAATCTGTATTCCATATAGTTTGCATATTTACATTTTTGTCTATATAAACTATTATTAGGTGCTGCTGATTAGTATTAGCCGTAGTATTTACTTTTTACATCATGATAAAAATTCCTAAAAAAGAGTAAAAACTTTAAAAAAAAAAAAAGAATTATTTTTGTTTCGGTAAATCAAAGAAAACTATTTGGATATGTTTAACAGTGAATATCTATTCAGACCAAGGCACCATTTATGGACGAGTGTCCTGGGGTACATAAAACCTTCCCTAAGCATAACTGACTCCCGAACTTAAGGAATATCTTGGATGCATAGACCTTTGGATGTCGAAACACGGGCCATCTCAAAAGATAAATTTCTAAAATCTCGGTGACTTGGCACACTATATAACCCTATGCTAGGTGGCGACTCCGTTTCAACATAAATTTTTGACCCAAGAAATTTTTCAAAACCGACGCCTAGAAAAGCCCTTGAAAACCATTTTTAAAAGGAAGGGATTTGGATGACTTAGAGAGGCAAGGATGAAACTTGTTTTCATCCACTTCCTGATTCTCCACTTCTTCTACTATCAAAATTCGGGGTGCATTAACCCTCATGGATGTTGGTACTCGATCTTTAGTTGCTGACAGATAAGACACCTGAAAATAAATTATGTGATTTCTTATTTCATTTCATTCCATTATATCAATAATGTTCTCGCAAATCCCGAATGCTCATTAGATACATTGCATATGCTGAGTTGTGCGATTCCTTCAAGATATCTTTATTCAAATTGACGTTATTAGGTAAACATAATCTATTTCTAAACACCGAGCCTTCATCATTATCTCTAATGAAATAGTCGGTTCTCTGCCCATTTTCACTTCATCCCTAATCTTGTCTAATTGAGCATCTGATTTTTGTGCTTCTATAATACGGTCAATTAACTTTTGGTCTTTAAGGTTAAAGTTGTAAGCAATGATACAGTATGACCCATTGCCAACTGAACTCACAGGGATCTCATCTCAACATATAGGTTAGTATGAACAACTCGAAAGTGCCCAATTGAACGTGTCGATTTTCAACTTAATGCACCTATTACAACATTAGCCTTTCGAGGATAATAATAATAGTACAATCATAATCCTTGATCAATTCCATCCAACGCCTCTGTCTTAGATTTCATTTTTTTTGAGTAAACAAATATTTTCAACTCTAGTGATCAATGTACATTTCTCAAGTCTCTCCATAAAGATAATGTCTCCAGAGTTTTAATGCAAACACAATCACTATCAGCTCAAAATCATGCGTCGAATAGTTAAGTTCACGATTCTTTAATTGCTGAGTGGCATAAGCAATCAGATGGCTATGTTTTATTAATACACAACCTAGACCCCGTAATAAAACATCATTGTATATCAAAAAGCCATCGCCTTCTGTCGAGGCGCTAATATCAGTCTATTTTTTAGCTCTTGGAAACTCTGTTCACATTTGTCAGTCCACTCAAATTTAGCTTCCTTGCAGGTCAATGAGCCAGTTATAATAGAAAATCCCTATACAAATCGACAATAATAATCCGCCAATCCTAGGAAGCTTCGAACTTCTATCACACTTTTAGGCCTTTTCCATTGAACAACGACTTTGACTTTCTTTTGGGTCGAGTTGTATATCATCAATCGTGATAATGTTCCCCAAAAATACCACTATGTACGTCCAAAACTCTCATTTATTGAACTTAGCATACAATTGTTGTTCTCTTAAAATCTATAGCACAATTTTAAAATGCTTTAAATGATCTTGTTTATTTTGGGAGTAAATTAGCATATCATCAATGAATACTATGATAAACTGATATAAATAAGATTGGAAGATCCGATTCATCAAATCCATAAATGCAGTGGGGGCATTCGTCAACCCAAATGGCATAACTAAAAATTCATAATGCTCATACCTCGTACGAAATGCCGTCTTTGACTGTTTGTGATTTCCAATTGGTGATACCTTGATCGAATATACATTTAGAAAATACCCTGACCTTTTGCAACTGACCAAATAAATAATTAATTCTAGGAAATAGATATTTGTTACGAACCGTTACCTTATTCAGTTGTTGGTAATTGATGTACATCCTCAGAGTGCAATCTTTTTTCCTTACAACTAGTACTGGTACTCCCCATAGAGAAATACTTCGTCTAATTAACCTATGGTCTAATAGATCTTACAACTGAATTTTTAGTTCTTTTAGTTTGGTAGGTGCCATACGATAAGGAGGAATTGATATAGGAGACGTACCTGGAAGTAATTTGATAGTGAATTCAATTTTCCTATCTACTAGCAACCTTGGAAATTCTTCTGGAAATATATATGGATAATCCCCAACAATTGGGATATCTGCTAACTGTACTTCATTCTGACTGGTACCAATCATATAAGCTAAACATATCTAAAATCCCTTCTTTAATAATTTCCTAGTCTTTCGGACTGAAATCAAACTAACAGGGGTAATGATTCCATCTCCAGAAAACACAAACTTTGACTTGCCAAGGACTTGAAAGGTAACTTCCTTTCTAATACAGTTGACTGTGGCATGATAGCCAAATAACAAATCTAACCCACTATCACATCAAAATTGTGAATAGTCAGAGGAAATCGATCCACTAATAATTCTCTATCACCAATGCGAAGTAGGCTATATGAAAGAGGAGTAGGGAATTTTTCTACATGCATCATGAATGTTATGGAAATAAATAAATAAGTGAAACTTGGATCAATAAGTGCATGTGACTCTCTATCACATAAAAACATCAAAGTTGTAACCACTTCTGGGGTAGCCTAAGCGTCTTGTTGGGTAGTAACAAATACAAGCCCCTGAGTAGAGGACTATCGACCGATCATCTACCTTACACCTGAGCACTGCTAGGGCCAACACTGCTATCACTGCTCACAGAAGGTGTAGGTATAGTAGTAGGTTTTAGACAATATGGAGACATGTTACCTGACTCATGAAAATGTTAACATATTGGGCCTGCCATGGGATAGTCTCTAACAAAGTGATATGGTAATCCACATTGATAGCATCTGACTGTCTTAGAGTGGCTAGAAGTTTGGCCCTTACCCTGCCTTGACTGATATAAACTCTATCCAGGTACATTCTATCGTTGCCCTGAATTTGATTGTCGTTGTCCTAGGCTCCTAGCTAACTGATCGATTATTGGGGCCCGAGAAAATTGTTGTCGAGGGAAAGATCCCCGAGATGTTCCACCCAGGTATTTGTGAGATGGCTTAAATCTACTCGTCTTATGGTGTTCACAATTTTGGTTAGCTTCCTACACATCTTTCTCTATTAGTTTTGCTGCATTTATGAGTTTAGAGTAGCTTTTCATCTGTCGATGTGTTAATCTTAAACGTATTTACATCTTTAGTCCTCTTTAGAATCTTCTACTTCTCGTCTCCTCGGACTCTACCAAGTTAGGGTCAAATCGAGACAAAACATCAAATTTAATTTTATACTGTAGAACTGACATCTTTCCTTGCCTCAATAGTTGAATTCTTCTTCCATCTCGAACTGGTATGATTCAAGGAAATATTTTTCATCAAATGTTGCCACAAATTGACCCTAGGCGATCTAATGCCCTAGAATTGAAATTAATTGCTTTATTTCCGCTCACTAATGTTCAACTTCCTCCTTTAGTTGAAAGGTAGAAAAAAAGACTCGATTGCCATCAGTGATATCCATTGCCTTAAATGCATGCCTTATGCCGCTAAACCAATTTTCATTATTAGTAGGACCCATAGTTCCCGAAAAAATTGGAAGGTCCAACTTCTTGAATATTTTCAAGAGTACAGTGTGAGGATTGAGGGTTTCGATTTGGTCCCTCTACCAATCCATCATCTTTATTTGTTGCTCTGTCAGTTGCGTAACAACCTCTAATATTCGTTCCACAACATCTAATATTTTCTGTGACTTACCCTTTTTCCTTGGAGTCCATAACTACCATTACTTTCATTTTCATGTTCCATATTCAAAATCTGAAAGTGTGCATTAATAAATAAAAATGCCAACAATATAGCGAACAATGCATGATGCAAAAGTACTATTTTTAAATCAAGTAAAACCAACTACCACTTGCAATCTAGCGCAACTTCTTAACTCAACACCCTATATTACGGTCCACTACTGACGAGACAGCCTAACAAGTCTACATAACCTATAACCTAATCTCTAATACCAAAAATAGTCACATCCCACCCCAGGACCTCCGCTCAAGGTTAGACATGACCTCGACTTGATTTTACCAAACCAGGAACAAACACAATATGCACATACGTATACAACTGACTTAAATTTTTAATATTTATATAACTCAAAATTAAGTGATTATACATATCCATTATTCTATGATAAAACTAAAAAATTCCAACCTTTCGATATCAACACCTGCCCTGACTACCTCAAAAACGACTTTCCTTCTGACTCCCTTTAACGTTAGTAGTAGACATGTCTCTAATTGGAGTGTGTGAGATAAAATAATTTATCAGTGTACTTTCTTCATAATAGAAAAATAATTTATGGATCAATTACATTTACAAGAATCCACTTTTCAAAACAGAATATAATCACACACCGTATAGTATCAAAATCCCATGAATATCATCAATTGAAACAACTGAATTTAAATCAAAGAATCCACTTATTTTCATATGTAATAAAATACCACACACATGTTTCCGTACTAGTCATAGGATCATTTACCTCACGATCGGGAGTTGTGATGATAACATAACCTGTACAACTACATAATCTAAGGTTGCTAGTGTTAGGGCCATTCATATCTCCAATGATAGGACTCAACATGTAGTATAAACCACCATATCAAACTGATAATCAACAACAACAACAACAAAAACAATGACAACACCAATATATATCAACCATCTGCAAGACTTACCATCCTGTTAGGTCACAACATACTCGTAGGACATGCCCTCCTTTCGGGTCACAACACAATGTCCTAGAAGACACACCCTCCTGTTATGACCAACAACATTCCATAGAACTTGTCATCTTGTCGAGACCACACTATGTCATAGTAGGATAATAATAAAAACCAGTTTCTACATTCAACATTTTACTTGATCCATATAATGTCATAAAACAATATTTTTTAATAATTTTTTTGTTTTCCATAATTTAGTACAAAAATATAATTTTGTAATTTACATAGATGATAATACACTTACTTCGATATTTGTACTGCTATTATGCTATTGTCGAAATACTGATGCAGTCGGCGTCACCTAAGAACCTAACAACTAGAGGGCCTAAACTAATTTATCTAAATAAATCTAAAATGACATGCAATGCATGAAATATGTGACACAAAATTTCAAATTTTCCCATTCCGAAATTGTCCTAATTATATGAAATTTATTACAATTTACCAACCTATTTTCCTAAATAAGTATTAACTGTACAAACTAAAATATTACAAATACACTTGTAAAATTTATCAATCAATAATTCAATTACAAAAAAAATATTAATTGACTATTAACAATGTTATTAGTAGGGGTGGTCATGGGCTGGGTCGAGCTCGGTGCAGGCTTTAGTTAGGGTATTACAAAAAAATACTAGGCCTTAGCCCAGCCCGGCTCGACCCAACCATATGATCGTGCCCTACTTTCATGCTCAAGCATAGCTCTACAAAAAAAAAAAAAAATCAATCCCAAGCCCAACCCTAGAATATTTCTTTTAATTTTAAAAATAAACACTAATATATGAATATAAACACTAAAATATAAAAGTGATCAACGACAAGGCGAGACTCGCGATGAAAAAAAGAAATTGACTATGAGCAAAATCATCCAATTGAAGCGATCGATGGCAAAGGAAGGTGGTAGATGACAGCGGTGAGCAAATACAGGGAGGGAGGGAGAGAGGTTTCAGGAATGAAGAAGAATGAAGATTGAAAAGATGGGCACGAAACGGTAAGCAACAGATGAAATGAAATAAACTAGAGTTAGGTTTGTTTGATGTTTCTCTCTCTCTCTGTATATATATATATATATATATATATATATATATATATATATAATGTTTTTTAATTAATACTCGGGCTGGGCCGGGCTAACTCCAAAAAAATTTGGTTAGGTCCTAGTCCGGCCTTATATTTGAAAGTGAAATTTAAATGACACAATAAATCCCATTATGTTTTAAATATTCTAAAATTAAATTAGAATTTTGCACAAGAAAAAATTGGGTCTTCAAAACATACTTTCATATCAAGTCATGTATCTTGCATTTGAAGTTGATATATGTCATACATCAAGATCATGGGCTGTTTAGGAGAGAGTTTACATGATTAATTTGTGTGCACACATGCTTGTGTATCAAGCTTTGGCATACATAATACATAACTAAATTCATTTATTAAATAAGAGTTACGTGCCAAGCTAATTCACATACTATGACACTATTCGTTACATGATATATGTGCATCGTAGGAGCAACCCCAAATAAGTGGGTGATAACATGATGAATCATAGTCTTTCTATAGTGTCATTAATTTGAATTCCAGCCTGATCGTTAAAATTTTACCCGAAAATTTGCTTCTTAAAAAGGTGACCCTTGATAGTGATCCCCTTAGTATTGTGAGCCAGATTAATCAATTGGCTGAAGTACTGCTCATAACTAGAAACTCATAAAGACTCTACCTATTAGGGGTGTGCACGGGTCGAAATCCGTCCATATGGACCTAACCCGCCACCCGACCCGAAGCTTGTCGGGTGAGATGTCTGAAACCCGCTGCCGACCGTGTACAGTGTGTAATCCAAAATAAGTCGGGTTCATCGGTCATCGGATTGAGATCGGTAATAAACAGAAGAAATAAAAACAGAAACATCACAGGTTCATACGAATCATACTTCAACAGAAATAGAAACAGAAACATAATCGAAGAACATGTTCAAACATAGAAACACCAAGAAATTGCTTAATCATAATTAAAACAAAATCCTAATTGAAGAACAAAATCCTAATCAAATAATATGTAACTTACGATTACGAAGTAGACGACGTAACTTACGATTACAAGCGACGAAGACAAATCATTGAATGAAATTGAAGATTTCCACCAAATGTGATGTTCAAATTTGAAGTGTTGATGGTTTTTGGGGGCTGGAATTAATGAATGGACTTGGTGGTTTCAAGATTCAAAGGAGACTAGGAGAGGAGTCGTCTCACGTCTATCTTTGAGGTGGCAAACCCTAAAATGAGAAAATTCATTACATAGTGTAACAGAGCGGTCGGGTCGGTTGGCATGGGTTTGGTGAATGAAACCCGCCGTCCGAGAAAAGCTAAAAGCCTTAAGCAATCGATCAAAACCCAAGAACTAGTAAACGGATTAACTAGTAGGCTAGATACTCAAGAAAATTGAATTACAGGTTAACCAATGAACACCTACCGGTCCATGAATTACACCAGTAGGTTCAAAACCAAAGTGTTCTAAACAATCAGTCAATCGATCCTTAGATCCACCCAACCAATTGAACGAGGAGGTTGTCTAGGAAACTTGAGTATGAACATCATTCATTTGATTTCCTTTATCAATCAACCGATTTACTTGAGTATTTTAATACAATGAGTAAAAATTAAAATTTAAGCTTAAATTGAACACTTTATTGATTCAAATATGTTTATAACTTTAATTAAACTTTTTATATTTGATTTGAATCAACTTAATTGAATTATAAGACAAGTTTTAGGGGCCAAATCTCATATCTATGAGTTATCATTTTTCTGCCCTAAATTGTAGCTTTCTTTTTTTGCTACTTATCTTCTAATGCCTATATGCTCAAATTAATCTCAACTGGACACTTGCAGTACTTGCATATCATTTGATTGTATGTTCCTAATGTTCTCTACAATTAATTATAATGGATCCATACCAATTTGTTCATATTAGAGCACTATATAAGAGAAAGAACACTGCTCTCTTTTGTCGAAAATAGAAAAAAAAACACATGAGAAATACACACGAAATTCCAAAAATTCTTCACACCTTGTATATTCTTACAGTTTCATCATTCTTGTGTGAATAATACTCTTAGTGCTAAATCGAGTGATATAGTGTTGCAATTAATAGTACAATGTTAAAAGAGTGAGATTGCATGAGATCTACATAGTGCTTTATTTTATAAATCTTTGATCACACCGTTGAGTTCGTTCTAAGTTATAATGTACTTATTAGCTCTTGTGTTTTAAATTTGTCAGTATCTGGAATTAATTTGTGCTGAATATATTACCTTTAGATTACACTGCTTGAAATCATGATAAATGAATGGAATTATCATACTTTTGCTTTATATGAGTTTATACCTATTCTTATGGAATCTAAATGTTTTGTAACAGACAAAAAGAGCTTTCGAAGAACAATCTAAAATAGTTTTTAACTTAATCACAAAAGTTGTTGCAATTTCTATATTGAACACGAGAAGAACTCACACCACAGACAAGATTAAATTGCTCATCAAGATCTTATATCCCCCCCCCCCTCCCATGTACTATTCCAACATGAATTGAGCTGATTGAATTTTTTCACTAAGATTTTTTTAGAGATTTACTTTATATTGAAAATTGTTTTATATACTTTACAAAGAATCATACATATACTACTTGTGATCTTTATATATACATCTATCATTACATTATTACTTATGTACGTGTTTCATTGTTACATCATTTCACACATGCTTCTATTAGCACATAGCAAGAGTAAATATAGAGCATATTGAGATTGTAGTTGATCAATGGTAGCTCTGAGTATTAGACTCATTAAAATCCAACTAAAGATAAACTTTCGTACTGTGAGGGTGTGAACGGTAAATTAGACTAGGGTGTTGGTCTAAGTAAGAGAATTGTAGCTAGGCATAAAGTTTCAAGGCATAAACATACCTCATCTTGTTATAGATTTGTAGCGGGGTATAAATGTACCTTACTTTGTGAGAGAGAAGCAATGCATAAATGTAACTAGCCATATGAGAGTTGTAGTAGAACATAAACGAACCTTGTTGTGTAAGAATGATACAGTTTTATCTTTATCGAGTAAGACGATTCGAATAATAGTGGATTAAAATTCCCCAAATGAGCTTAGGAAAGTAGACATATTTAAGGAGGGGCATTACCGACTTACTATAAATTGTTGTGTATCTTGTCTCTTACTCTATCTATTATGTGTCCTTGTTTATAATTATTTTATTATTCTACAACACTTGTTTAATACTTTGATCACTATCGAAAAATTGTTAAGTATAAAGTAAAAATAGTAATAATAATAAATAAATAAATAAATAAAAAAGTCTAAAATAAATTAGAGTTATTTGCAATACTCAATTCACTCCCCTCTTGTGTACACTCAGTCCAACAATTGGTTCCAAAGTTTAGTTGTATACAGGCTTAAAATCCATACCAAAATCGATATGTGGAAAATAACTCCAGATTCACCTTACTTGAAGGTCAATCCATACACAATCCATATTTGTTCACATGCGATAATTATGTATTCTGGATGGCCAAAATGATTTCCTTCTTATAATCCACCAATTATGAGGTGTGACACTTGATTCAAAAATTATCCCTATATATCACAAAAATCTGTAGACTCAAAAGAGGTCAAGAAGATTGAGATCAAATATATTGAGGTTGATACCAAGTTACTATCTTTAAATGCCCAAGCTACTAGTTTTCTTTTTTTGTGAATTAGATCTTAACGAGTATACCAGGATAACAGGATGCACATTAACAAATAAGATATGGGACATGCTTGAGGTGACACTGATAGGTGGAAATAACCTATCTACTTTTAAACCAAATTTTTTTCTTTTTTGTGAATTAGATCTTAACGAGTATACCAGGATAACAGGATGCACATTAACAAATAAGATATAGGACTTGCTTGAGGTGACACTGATAGGTGGAAATAGCCTATTTACTTTTAAACCGAATTTGTTAGTTTTTTAGCGTATTAGTTATATTTAATTTCGTTTTAGTTTGTTTTAGTGTAAAACAGGGGAAGGAACGAAAAGAAGTGATAAACAAGCGAAAACGGTGGAGAAACGGTAAACAAAATGTGAAGAACAAGGTTTCGGTGCATAAAGACCACCGCCTAGGCGAAAATTCCTCTGCCTAGGCAAAAATCCGTCAGAACCTAAACCGACTTAACCACCGCCTAGGCAGTGACACTCTGCGAGAAATATCTAATTTTAGATATTTTGAAGATATTTTCAAAACCTTTATTTTAACCCTTTTCTTTCCCATTTTTGTCTTATGCCCTATTATGTTTAGAGAGCCCCTTTCACCTTAGATAGGATTAGATAATTTAGGAAGTAGATTAGATTAGTTTTAGGAAGTGATTTTGGCCAATTATTGAAGAGCTAAAAGAGGAAGTTCATCAATGGAGAAGAGGAAGCTCGAGAGGATCGTTCTTTGGCGAAAGTAGACTACTCCACTTTAAGATTTGGCTTTCCTTTCCTTGTTTCCATCTTCGTACTTAATGTTTATTATTGATGATGATGATATCCTCTTGATTTAATATTGTAATGGCTAAGATCATGTTAGTTTAATTAGAGATTAGTTAGGGTTAGATGAAATTCATGTAAATATCTCTTTGGTCGAATATAAGTTATTCTAATGGTTTGTTATCAAATTCTAATTGCATTTACCATTATTTCACGTTTATTATGCTTGTTACGATAAACTGAGAATACGGAGTTTGACACTCGGGAAAGGTAACCCTGGATTCGGACTAGGGATAAACACAACGCAACGATCCAATAACCCGGGAGGGAGTTGGATTATGTGCAATCCATGAGGTCGAGTCAAGACTCACGTGGCTATGTGTTCAGAAGGTATTCGAGGGGGACTTCGGCGTCAATGAAAAGTCATGTATTCGCTCACTTTTCACTCGAAATAGGGAGCGATTGAGTTATAGATACCGAGATTGTTGGATGTGATAATAACCGTTATCGATAACTAAACTAAGTCAAATAGGTACTAAGTGAATGAAATCGATCACTAGTTAATTAGTGTAATTAGAATTAATCCTTAGGAGTAGTTTTAATTAGTTTAATTTAAATAATTAATTTAATCGTCAGGATAATATGAGACTACGTAAATTGCGGTATTCAATTATTCACACTTTTCCTGTGGGAACGATATCCGATCTTCAAAGATCTATTGTATTAAAACTTAGACCTCGTATAGTTGCAAGAGTAAGTAGCGGCATATTTTACTCGCTACCAGACACATTAGGGCACAAATAAAGTAAAAGAATAAAAAATTAACATCATATTCCATCAGTACAACTATTCACAATGGATGATCAAGAAAACATTCAACAGATGTTCACAAGGTTCAACAAAATTTGCAATAGGCTCAACAAGACATACATCATGGCTAAACGAGTAAAGAAAATCCTCCCTTTAGTTCCCTAGGCGTGGGAACTAAAGGTCATAGCTATTCAGGAGGCAAAGGACCTAAATACTTATACCACATAAGCATTAATCGAAAATATCACGACATAGAAGTTGTTGATCAAAATCCATGAGAAGGACTCCATTAACAAAAGGATGGTAATAACACTCAAAATTAAGAAATGGAATGTGATAACACTCAAAAGGCTTCGTGATGAAGACCACAAAGATGATGATGAAATCCTTGATAGTGACGAAGAGAAAAGCTTTGCACCAGTGACAAGGAAATTTTGTTAGTTCGCTAGAGGCACATTTAAGGGAAAGAAGCAAACCAACTCATTAAAAGTCGAATGCGTCAATTGTTATAAGATCAGTCACTTTCAAGTGGACTTTCTAGAACCCAACAAAGACTACCAATGCAGGGAGAAATGTCACTTTCAGAATGTAAAGAAGAAGGACATGAAGACCACTTGGGATAATATGGAAAGTAGTAGTTTGGAGAGCACATTCACTAAAGAGGAGATGACTATGCTCTCCCTTATGGCCAAAGGAGATGAGATATGTGGCACTATCAAAACTAATTGCAATGAATTCGATGAACTCTACGATGCCTATAAAGAATTTATTAATGAATAAAAAAAAAGAGTTTTAGAATTTATAAGCAAAAAAATGGTTTTATCATTAAATAAACAAAGTTAAGAACAAAAATGTTGAAAATGATTCCCTCCAAAGTAAAATTTGTACTCTAAAGAAAAATGATTTTGAAAAATAAAACAAAGAGCTAAAACTTAAAACTGAGGATCTCAAATTTATTGGTTCACTCAAGACGAGGCTAATTTCAAGTTTTTGCTAGGAATCATAGTGTTCTCAACCGAGATGGACTTGGTTATCAAACATTTCAAAAGAAAATAAATTGAAAAAACGTTTCAAGAAACCAATGTTTTCAATGCATCAAAAGCGATCATTCTATTAAGACATATCTTAGTCTAACAAAGTCCATCAAATTAAAAGGATTTACTACCTAAAGGAACCCAATTTATGAATGCTAATCCTCTCAGACCTTAAAGAAAGACGGTACCAAGACATATCATGATGATACAAGTTATGGATCCATGGATGGTCAAAATAATACATTTCCAAATGGAAAGCAGAAATCAATAAGGATAAGGAAGAAACATAAATCCAAAGCAACCAATAGGGATAAGGAAAAACCATAAATCCAAAGCAACAACGTATCCACGGCCAAACTTTACCTTGCCAAGAGCCCCATAGAAATCCTGATTATTAAGAGACAAAGGCAAAGGAAAAGTTGTTGATGAAAGGAATACACAATCATCCACATCACAAAGTAATATCATTCTGTAACGATCCAGTTTTTCAGAGCCATCACCCAATTTCTCCTAAAGAAAATAAAACTAAAATTGAACAATGAATATTGTATTACCGATAAATCTAACAAATTTTTCATTAATGTCAATAATTATATTATTAAAAAAAATATATATTTAGTCTAAAGTTTATCTTTAAAAACACAAATATCTTTCAAAAAAAAAATCAATTACATAGAATTTTGATCCATTTTACAATTATATTAATAAATAATTTTGATACAAAATTGTAAAATTATTTTCAAACAATTCATTTGAAATTTATTCATCCATCTATGGTGTAACTCCAATCCCATCGACCCTGAGAAAAATGTTGTGGGGTTGTGAGTCAAAACCCAGTTGAATTTTAACTCATTTAGTATGTACATCCAACCAATCCATCAATAACTTGTTAGCATGTATCTGACATAATTGTCATATAATCATGAATAGTATAAGAAAATCAAAAAATATATTTAAACAACATAAATAATAAAATTTAATAGAAAGGTTAAATAATTATATTAAAGGGATTCCCTGAAATAGCAAATAAAATTGCTTTTCTTTATTTTATTTTCTTTTTTCCTCCTCATTTCTTTTTTCTGATTCTTTTGTTTCTCCTCTTTTTTTTTTGTTCATCTCAATTACAGCCACAACACACACACACACAAAGAGAGTAGGACCCACCTTATTTTTTTTCTTCCAACCTTATCTCTTTTATTTTTATCTTTTTCCTTTGTCATCGTCTTCTTCTTCTTCTTCTTCTTCTTCTTCTTATTATTGTTATTATTATTATTATTATTATTATTATTATATTTTCTTTTTCTTGTCTTACTTCACCTTACACTTACCCGTTTCACACAACACACTTATGTTTACACCTCATAAACCAACAAAACATAATTATATGACATACTATACTTTATCCCTCTAATAATTAACCAATATTCACTTATACCCTAAATGTTTCATAATATATCAAAATAACCCCCCCAAAAATATTTAACTTATTTTAAATTAAATATTATTTTTAAAATATAATTTTTTTGGGTATTATAATGTACCTCCCTTGAATAAATTTCGTTTGAAAAACAAAAAACCAAAATCGTACAGTCATATTAGTGACACTCGATTCTAAAACAATTATTCTCTATGCAAGATTTAATAGTCGAAAGCCACTAACAATCCATAACTCACAAAATCTCTACTACACATCATGACTTTTGCATATGTGGTGGCGTACACTATATCCAACGAAACACATAGACATGGTGTACTTTGGTTGGTAGCTCCAAACACAAATAACTAATTGTTAGAGAATCGTATGTTTTTAAATAATTGTGCAACACACTCTATTTATATTAATAAAAATAATAATGATATTTCATTATTATTTTATTCAAAATCGACAAATAAATATTTTTAAAACATCACAATAGTCTCACTTGGATTGATTTTATCTCGATGCAATATGTCCTTGACCTTAATTTATTTTCACTTGGCTCAATTTTTTTATTTTTTTTTTACAGTTGACATGATATCTCAAATTTACTTCCATATCTCATAACAAACATACTGACAACCAATATCATAATCATTAGAAATGCATGACATTTTAAGTTCACTGACATATCTTACAATCAAAAACTCCCAACTAGAATCATAATTGTCAGATAACCCTTTTCCTTTGGGAAATGTACTAAGAGAACAAAATCATCAATTCTGAATATCAATATTGTTTCAATTTTTTAAGTTCTAATTTAATTTCATACACTCATAAACATGTCCATAAAGTCAAATACTAACATATGCTTTCGAAAATGTTTGAAATGAAGCAAATAAAGAATTGCTTTTAATTTAAAATAATAAATGCAAAAATCGTTTAATCCTTTAATTTATGACATAAGTTTCTACCAAAATAAGTTCAACACACTATATTACATGTGTCACATATATCCTTAAAAAAAATACAACTGATGATGCCAACTTGTGCTAGAAAACGTTGTATGAAAACCACAATAATATTTTGTGCAATTCGTCTATGTAATTAACTTGCAGTACATATGCATTCATAATATATTTTAAAACTATTAGAAATATATATATATATATATATATATATATATATATATATATATATATATATATATATATTAAATATTAATCAACTTATTACGGGTAATAAGTACTGTAATCTAGGCCTAAGATGATCTTATACCTATGCTTTGATATACACTTGACTGAGAAATTACTAAGGAAACCAATTACATAAGGTAGAATATTATAAAATCGAATGAGATAGAGAGATCGAACATGAATCTGTTTTGGGACGAATTTTCATTATTTATCTTGTTTCTTTTTCTTTTAATTTAATGCTCATGTCCACCACCTCAATGAACCACATCGCCAGAATATAATTTTTTCTTCTTTATCTTGAATCAAGATTATCAACACACATTTTTGTCCTTTAGTGACAAAATACAAAAGTCACCCCTAGAAAATTACAAAAATATCAAATAGACCCCATCTCAAATCAATAAATTACTAATAAAACTCAAAATTCAAGAAACGAGTTTTAAAAATATTGTATTCCCCCCAAAACTCTTAAAGTACATTTTAAATTTGCAGATTAACCCCTATTATTTTTTTTTGTTGAATATTTAATTGATAAATTATCGTAACATCTTGTGGAATCTCTAAAACTATATTTAAACCCGAAAAGTTAAAAATTCACATTTTAAAATGGCAATTGGCTCCTATAACTTTTTTCTTCTAAGTTAGATTGAACTTAACATCTTTTATTTTTTTTGTTTTACCTCAAGCTACATTAGAGTAGCACAGTGACCATTCGAAGTATCACATCTATCCAACTAAAACACACTAATTATATGTATGCGACTATTCTAGAACAAAACTACAAAATACTAAACCTCTATATTACCAATAACTGCCCAGATAGTCTCAACAATCACACTATACTTTGATTTTATCTAATGTCAGCAGTGGACCAATATCTACCTCCATCAATCGAGATAAATATTTTATTTCTATTGTCTTCATAATATAAAAAATAATTTATGGATCAACTACTTTTATCATAATCCCACAAATGTCATCTTAATAGAATAACTAAATTGAAATCAAATCATCATTTTTACTTTTAAATAATAAATTACTACACATTCTTCCTTTCTAGATATAGGATCATAATTTTACCTCACAATCGGGAGTTATGACACTACCCTGACCTGTATATTTGTGCAATCTAAGGTTGCTAATGTTAGGGCCATTCAATATATTCAATTGTAGAGCACATAAGTGTAATAAATCACCATATCATACGGATAATCAATAATGTTGATCCTAAGATTTTGATAGACAATTAAATGTTGATGTTTTTAGTGAAACTAACAAGTTTATTGAGTATTTCGGTGTAAAAGTTATATTGATGATTTTATCATGAAGAAATGATTGAAGATGGTTAAGAATTCAAGAGACTGACAAAGAGACAAGCATTAAGAGACCAAATATTTTGAAGAATTTAGGAGAAAATAACTTAGGTTAATTTTAACTCTTAATGTATCCCGATTAAGATCACACACGACACAAAAATGAAATTATGTTTATGAGCGTTTTTATTAGGATTTTAATTAGTTGAACATATTTGCTCCTATATGAAATTAAATAAGAAATATTGATTTAAGAAAGATTAGTAATTAAAATTGATTTAAAGTGTCAATTAAGTTAATCGCGAAACGAAATCGATTAAAGGGGCAAAAACATTGAAGATTGGAGTTAAAATTAATTGAGGAAGAAGGGTTCCAACAGGATCAGCCAACCGACCAATCAGGATTTGTCAATCGATGAAGAAGTGGCTGAGAATGGTTCAGTCTCTTAATCGATCGGTTAACCAACCGAAGAGAAATCGGCCGGCTTAGGCCAAAATCTGAACTCTTTGAATCAATCGGTCGACAAACCTAAGATAATCAGTCAACTGACCATATCTAAAAATTTACCTGGGGAGCATCCTGAATCGATCGGTTGATAGACCTTGGAGTAGCAGTCGACCAACTAGCGAGAACTTTTCGCTTGGGCTACAACCTGAAACGATCGGTTGACTGACAGGTGTTGGTCAGTCAACCGATGAGATTGTTTTAGATTTCAAGGCTTCTATTGATCGTATCTTTTAGTAGCCGTTACTAGCCGTTTTTTGCTAATATCTTGGAGAAATTCGGGAAATTTGAATATATTATAGATATATCATTAATATTTAATTATCCCTATAGATATGGTTCATATAATTTGATTATTTCTCATATTGGTATGTTTTATTCTTTCTATCTTATCTAATTGAGATTGATAAATATTTGAGGGATTAAATTGAATGTTTTAAAAGTTATAATTAAGTCAAATATACCAGGATTTAAAGGGAATAATATATAGGGTCTATAGGTGTTGTTAAATGTCATGATATATGGAAACTAGCCGTTGAATGGCCTGTTTCAAATCCATTTAAATAGACCTGCGTTTTTCACTTGTGTGTGATCACCAATACATCACTTCTATCAAGAACAATCAGTTGTTGAGCTTTTTGAGAGTCATCATTTTGATATTATACTGAGAGATCATTGTGAGATTATTCTAGTTCTTGAAATTTTTGAGTTAAAGTACTATTTGATTTAGCGTCACCGATCTAAGTTGTTTAGTGATACTACTTGCAATCTTCGGTGTTTTGCTAGTGAGATCATTTCAAACTTATTCTTTATTGAGATTATTCTTCTTCTTCTTCTTCTTCTTCTTCTTCTTCTTATTATTATTATTATTATTGCATGCTTGGTATTTGATTTTTTGAGAAATCGTTTTTGAACATTAAAAGCATAAAAATCTTTTAAAATGATTTTGTGAGCATCTGATTACATGCTTATCTTTGTGCTACCCACATTATCTTTTAATCATATTTTGTTTCCTCACTTTTAATTCTATCACTAGTAATTTCGGGGACATTAATTGAGTTAAATTAAATTGAGGTGGTAAAAGCTCTAAGTGGGAAAAACACTTATCAATTTGTGTAATTTGTAAGTTATGTGCTGATTAGATACTATTGGGAGTATCTAGTCAGGAGTAGCTGGGTTTCAATCTCTTCTGATAAAGAGATTGAGGTTTGATCTTTACCTAGTATATGAAAAGATTAAGTTACTCTTTTCCCATGAAAAAAGATAGGTGTTAGTTTTTCCTGAATAGAATTAGATTTTGAGTGATTTGTAAAGGTTTCATTCTTACTTGGGAAAATGATACTTGAAAAGGTTCCATCCTTACTTGGGAAAATGATACTTGGAGTGATTGTGAGGCTCGATTCTTAGCCTAAGGTATAAAAGAATTAGGTTTGATCCTTAACCTATGAAAGGATTATGTTAGTCTTGAGCCTGGGAAAAGGATAAGGTTATTCCTTAGCCTGTGAATTTTTTTTTATAAAGGTTGATTCTAAGCCTATGAAAAGAATCGGTGTGTAAAGGTTTGGTTCCTACCTAGTAAAGGAATCTTGAGTTTAGTGGGTGCAAATCTCTATGGGGCTTGGATGACTGGATTAACCAAGATATATCCTTGTGTGCTACTTTGTTTACATTATTTATATTCTATTGTTTAAGTGTGCACCTAGAATTAATTACACTTATCCGCTATGTTATAAAAATAATAATTAATTTAGGTTAAAATCAATTATTTGAATTTTAAAGTGTTATTTATTTGATAATTGTTATTGCTACCCAATTCACCCCCTCTTGGGTAGCTCACTAGGCCAATAATTGGCATCAGAGCTGATTTTAACTGGATAGGCTTGACATCCTAGCTAAATCGGTCATGTACATGCACTATGGATACTATTTTTTGTGTATCTTCTCTTGATGGTGATAAATCCTTATATGATAATGTGATGTATGATTCTTGTTGTCTTTCTGGTAGTGATGGATATGATGATAATGGAAACATCCATATTGTTATGGAGAAATTACTTTCTTTCATACTACTTTTTACCGAAGAGAGCTTGAGTTTAAAAAGAAAAATTGATTCTTTTGAAAATAGAGAATAAAGTGTTCGAAAATCTAAAATGCATTTAAATTATTATTGTTGTACAAAAGAGTTTTCAGACGTTGTTTTTGAAATTAATAATTTGCTCTCTAAAGTGGATTCTCTTGAAAAGGAAAATAAAGTTTTAAAAATTAATTTTGACATGATTTCTAAGCAAATGTCAAATCTTGATTCAAATATCAATTTACTTAAGAAAAGTTTTGAAAAATCAAAATCCGACTTCAAATCTGTTTCAAGAGCTTCTGAAAATGATTTTTCTAAGTAAGGTGGATATATTTCATCGTCTCATCCTTCAGCACAAGCCAATAATAGTTTTGTTGATATTGTTAGAAATGATTCTTGTTTTACATCTCATGCTTTCTATAATAAATCAAATTTGAGATGTTATTATTGCAATAGGATTGGACATTTTAAAGTATCATGTTCATTCAAGAACCCTAATTTCAAAACTAACAAAAATGGATCCAAAAGAAATGGATACCGAAGAAAGTTGTTGAAATGTCTTGTGCAGAGTTATATAATGTCAGGAATGGACCAAAAGGAATAAACAAATGAGTTATATCAAAGACAATATAGGAAGTCACCATGGATCCACAAGCGACGCATACAACGCGAAAAGATACACTAGAGACAAAGTGTGAGATTACAAAAAAAAGCCACAAGCGAAACGTGCAATTAGAAAAGAATTGTCAAAGCCAAGATAAGATATCACCAGGAAGCCACAAGTAATACGTACAAAGGGAATTATCAACGAATCAAATGGAAATAATTAAAGGCAGAAATGATACAGACAGGACAAGAAGAATTGTGCACCTAAATCAATCATGAGTACAAATGAGGTAAAAAGTAAAGTCATTCCAAAAGATATAAAAGGTACCTCTAACCCCTCGCAATTTAAATTTAATAAATTTGTTAAAGAGTGAGGTGTCTGACTTGCCAAATAGGTAAGTTGGTACTAGTTTCTAAGACTTATACTAAATGATGTGTTTGTTTGATGTCCTAGAAACTGATAGGTGTGATCTACCTACATATTTCCAAACTGATTTTGTTAGTTTTAAAGTATTTTTATAGTTATTTTTATTATGTTTTAATTAGTTTTTATACTTAACTGGAGCGAAACCGATTAGATCGAACCAAAAGCGGTCAAAGAACGGTGGAAAGACAAGCATGGAGGCAAGATTTTAAAAACCATCCCATCGCCTAGGCGTCTAGACTACTGCCTAGGTGGTGAAACTGCAGAGAGGTCACGAAATCCACCGCTGTCTTCACCGTCGCGGCAATCAACGAACCGACATACCCACCGCCTAGGCGGTGACCTCTACACAGCCTAGGATATTTGTAAGATATTTTTTAGATATTTTGCCTATAAGCAATCGTTGAACGGTTCTTAGCGACAAATCTTTGGATGAGGCTAAGTTCTTTGATTTCTTCCCTTATTTCTTTAACTTAGGATATTGTGAGCATGTTTAGCTCGTTCTTTATTTGTAAATACAGTTATGACTGTAGTTAAACATGGATTGTATAGGGATTAACACTATAATTTATAAATATGTGATTCGTATGATTTCAGTGTTGCGTTTATGTTTGTTCTTCATAGTTTGATTGTGTTTATCTTATTGTTTATTTATTATGCTTAGTTAGATACATGGAGAATACGGGGTTTGACAAACCCTGGATTCAGATTATGGTAAACAAATGCCACGATCCAATAACCCGGTCGGGGTTAGGATTGTGGACAATCAATGACGTTGAGGCAAGACTCACATGACCTAGGGTTGTTAAGACATTGAGGGGTATTTTTTCATTGACTTGAAGTCATATATGCCCCAATCTTACACTCGAGAGAGGTGGCAGTGGAGTTTTAGAACCGAGATTGTCGATAGGGTAAATACGACGCGACGATCTAATGACCCGGTCAGGAGTTGGATTGTGTGCAATCAATGACGTTGGGGTGAGAATCACGTGACCTAGGGTCATTAAAACATTGAGGGGGACTTCTTCGTTGACACGAAGTTGCGTTATATCCCTCGTCTTACACTCGGGAGAGGTGGCGGAGGAGTTGTAGATACTGAGATTGTTAAATAGGTCAAACACCGTAAACGTGAGTAAATCGAGATCGAACACATATTTTTAAACAAGTTAATCCCAAGGCAATTCTTTCCCCTAAAACATATTAGTATATTAGTATTAGTTAATTTAGGTTATATTAGTATTAGTTTAATTAATTAAATACATTTATTTTTAGCCTAGATAAAGTTAGATCATGACAATCGCGGTACTCAATAGTAACAACACCAATCTCTGTGGATAGAATAATCCGATCTTTCACGATCATACTATACTAAAACTTTGACCTCGTACACTTGCGAGTAGTCAATACGCGAGCGCATAACAAACGCTCCGCCGTCCAGAAACAATGAATGGTGATTCTTATAATCACATTTAGTTATTGTGTATGAACATGTTTTTATGTGCTTATATCAAGTAGTGATTATATGTTTGAAAAACATGTTATGTGATTTGAAAAATGAATTAAGTGTTTAAGCTCCCACAAAGTGGTGTTAATAACTTGTTGCATATGTATTTTAGTAAGATTATTTGTATAATGCGCTATCATTCATGTTATATACTTTTATACAAATAAGTTGAATTGAGCTAATTTTTTATGTATCTTGATTTATTAAAATGCATGATATTGTATATTGAGGAGAATCAAATGATAAAGAATGATTTATTTGATTTGAATTGTTCAGGACCTTGATTATGATTAAGTGGAATTTTATTGTTAGCTAATACTGATAGATTAATTAAATCTAAGTTATCTCTTGTATCAAATACTTGATAAAATCAGTTTTTAGCATGATTTTATTTTACTGACATATCATATGAAATTAAGCAAGATCATGGATAATATCCTTTTATGAAATTATGTTAAGTCTATTTTTGATACCATATATGCGATCATTTGAATATTCATAGCGCATCAATCTGTGCTTAATGCTTTAAGTTGATACTTTGTGCACATAGATATATTTATGGATATTAAGTATCTTGCTATATATATGATAATATGTTTTTCTCATATGTTTCAGGTCTCTTTATTTTTAAATGATTATGATTATGAAGGGATCTAGAATGATATGAGATAACATCTTATTATTGAGATATGATTCATGACTTTGTGTGTTAATGATTATATGATTATTAGAAACATATGATTTGGGAAGACTCAATCTGAATTAATTGATTTATAGGATTAAAATTGCTTGAAATTGATTAGTGATCATGCATGATATTGAGAATAATTAATAAATATATGTTCACTTGATTTCTAATAATGCTTTTCTTCCAAGTAAGTTTCAAAGAGTTTCAGGTTATAATCTTACTCAAGGAGAAACAAATATTCATACCGAAATTCAAAGTTTAATCAAGAATAAAAACGAGGTTGATTCAAGGAAGATAATTGATTAGGGTCGAATCTTCATTCAACTCAGTGGTAAAACAATCTCACTCTTTCACAATTATGTAAGAAATTTATTATATGCCTACATGGATTTCGATTTCTATTGATAGTAAATATTAATTTATTGATGATATATATATTACATGATAATTTGAAAATTTTACATATTTTTATGTGATATTTTTATGTTATGCTATATGAGATCTTCTAAAAGTCATGTTTAAAATATGCGAAACATCTTGTATGAATCCATGACTTGTTTGTCATTGAGTTATTTGTTAATATGTATGATCTCTAAATATATATCATGAGTTATTCGTTAATGATTATTGTTAAAAAATGGAGCTGAAATTTTTATGAGATAAATATGCATTTATCCATGTTTAAAGCATGTATTAGATCTATGTTAATTGATCATAAGTTATTATTGAGATATACTTCCTATTCTAGTGCATTAAATATTACATGGCTTGATTCTACCTAATAGGAAGACATTAATCGGTATCATAAATAAAGCATGTTGAATAACTGAAATTATATGATTACATGTTATATTGCTAAAATATTTTGATTGCCTCAAGTTTATTCTCCTAAGTATGAAATTTGATTGTTTACAATTATATAAGGGGAGACGTTTTTGTAAGTGGGGCAATAATGTATTATGCTTAAATCTAAAAAGATGATACCGAATATTTTGATATATTCACTAAACCTCTAGCGGAAGATTAAAGTTCATGAAAATCATTCGAGGTTTAGGTATGGCTAGACACAATAATGTTTGCCTAGAGTGATGTTTGTGGTTTTCCTTCCCCATGTTTTGAGATGACAAATGGGGAGAATTAGTTGATTTTTGTTGAAAATCTATAAGGGGGAAACCGTAGTTGTGCTTTAAATGAGATTAGTTAATATTTAGGTTTGTTCGCCTAAGCATTGCACTGTTGTAGGGGGAGTATATGAATTATCGATTATATTCTATGCTTTGTTGAATATTATATGTATTTTTATAATTATTCTTGTTGATTGTGCTTTATCGAGTTAAAAAACCCATCCTTGGATTTAGGGGAAGTGTGGTTATATTTTATTTTGATGAAAACATCAAAGTTAATTATCATCATAAAAAATAGGGAGATTGTTGATTCTAAGATTTTGATGGACAATTAAATGTTGATATTTTCTGTGGAACTAATGAGTTTATTGAGTGTTTCAGTGTAAAAGTTCCATTGATAATTTTATCATGAAGAAATGATTGAATATGGTTAAGGATCCAAGAGACTGACAACGAGACAATCATTAAGAGACCGAAGATTTTGAAGAATTTAGGAGAAAACAATTCAGGTTAATTTTAACTCTTAATATATCCCGATTATGATCACACACAACACAAGAATGAAATTATGTTTATGTGTGTTTTTAGTAAGATTTTAATTAGTTAAACATATTTGCTCCTATGTGAAATTAAAGAAGAAATATTGATTTAAGAAAGATTAGTAATTAAAATTGATTTAAAGTGTCAATTAAGTTAACCGAAAAGGGCAAAAACGTTGAAGATTGGAGTTAAAATTAATTGAGGAACAAGTGTTCCAACAGGATCGGTCAACCGAACAATAAGGATCGGTTAACTGATGAAGAAGTGGCTGGGAATAGTGCAGTTTCTTAATCGATCGGTCAACCGACCAAAGAGAGATCAGTCTACCTAGGCCGAAATCTGAACTTTCTAAATCGATCGGTTGATCGACCATAGCTGAAAATTGGCCTGGGAACCATCTTGAATCGATCGGTCGACAGACCATGGAGTAGCGGTCGACCGACTAGCGAAAACTTTTGGCTTGGGCTACAACCTAAAACGATCGATCAACTGACGGGTGTTGGTTAGTTAACCAATGGGACTGTTTCAGATTTCGAGGCTTTTGTTGATCGTATCGTTTAGTAGTTATTAGATATATCATTAATATTTAATTATCCCTATGGATATGGTTCATATAATTTGATTATTTTTCAAATTGGTATGTTTAATTCTTTCTATCTTATTTAATTGAAATTGAGAAATATTTGAGGGATTAAATTGAATGTTTTAAAAGTTATAATTAAGTCAAACATACCAGGATTGAAAGGAAAAAATATATAGGGTCTATAGGTACTGTTAAATGTCATGATATGTGAAAACTAGCCGTTGGAGGGCCTGTTTCAAATCCATTTAAATAGACCTGCGTTTTTCACTTGTGTGTGATCACTAATACATCACTTATATCAAGAACAATCAATTTCAGAGTTTTCTAAGAGTCATCATTCTGGTATTATACTGAGAGATCATTGCAAGATTATTCTAGTTCTTGAAATTTTTGAGTTAAATCACTATTTGATTTAGCATCACCAATCTAAGTTTTCTAGCGATACTACTTGCAATCTTTGGTGTTTTGTTAGTGAGATCATTCCAAACTTATTCTTTATTAAGATTATTATTATTATTATTGCATGCTTGGTATTTGATTTTTTGAGAAATCATTTTTGAACGTTAAAAGCATAAAAATATTTTAAAACGATTTTGTGATAATATGATTACGTGCTTATCTTTGTGCTACCCGCATTATCTTTTAATCAGATTTTATTTCCTCACTTTTAATTCTGTCACTAGTAGTTTCGAGGACATTAATTGAGTTAAATTAAATTGAGATGGTAGAAACTCAGAGTGGGAAAAACTCTTATCAATTTGTGTAATTGGAGAGTTGTATGCGGATTAGATACTATTGGGGGTATCTAGTCAGGGGGTAACTGGGTTTCAATCTCTTCTGGTAAGAAGATTGAGGTTTGATCTTTACCTAGTGTATAAAAAGATTAGGTTACTCTTTTTCCGTGAAAAGAGATAGGTGTTAATTCTTCCTGAATTGAATTAGATTTTGAGTGAATTTTTTAAGATTCCATCCTTACATGGGAAAAAGATACTTGGTGTGATTGTGAGGTTGATTCTTAGCCTAAGGTATAAAAGAATTAGGTTTGATCCTTAGCCTGTGAAAGGATTAGGTTAATCTTGAGCCTGGGAAAAAGATAATGTTATTCCTAAGCTTGTGAAAAGGAATTGTAAATGTTGATTCTGAGCCTGTCAAAAGAATAATTATGTAAAGGTTTGGTTCTTACCTGGTAAAAGAATCTTGAGTTTAGTGGCTATGAATCTCCGTGGGGCTTGGAGGACTGATTAGTCACGAGTAGCTTGGTGATCCAGGATATATCCTTGTGTGCTGATTTGTTTACATTATTTATATTGTTGTTTGGGTGTGCACTTAGAATTAATTATACTTATCTGTTGTGTTATAATGATAATAATTAATATAGGTTAAAATCAATTATTTGAATTTTCAAGTGTTATTTATTTGATAATTTTTATAGCTACCTAATTCACCTCCTTCTTGGGTAGCTCACTAGGCCAACAAATAACAATATATCTACCATGTAGTATAAACCACCATATCATACTGATAGTCAACAATATATTCAACCACCTGCAAGGCTTACCCTCTTCTTATGTCTCACGTTATAAACCACTACATCATACTAATAGTAAAAAAAAATAAAAATAAAAATCAACCATCTATAGAATTTGTCCTCATATCAGATCTCAATAGAACATCTTGTAGGACATGCCCTCTTGTTAGGACCAACAATATCTTTTACGACATGACGTCCTGTCGAGAAACAACTATGGCATAATAGGATATTAATAAAAACAAATTTCTACACTTAAAAATTTACACGATATGTTATATTATTGTTCAATTTAATAAATTTTTTTCACAATTTAATACAAAAATATAACTTGGCAATTCACATAGAAGACGTTATATTTACTTTTAAACCGACCTTTCAACTTAATAACCTATCTTATGGTCCACTACTAACACGACACTCAACAAGTCTACAAAATCTATAACCTAAGCTCTGATACCAACTATAATGACTTAGTTTCTCAGAGCCATCACTCGGTTTCTCTTGAAAAGAATAAAATTTAAACTGAACAATAAATATTTTATTACCTATAAATTTGGCTAAATTTCCAATAATGTTAGTAATTATATTATTACAAAAATTATAAATTTAGCCTAAAATTTATCTTTAAAACAGAAAATATCTTTAAAAAATAATCATTTTACTACATAAAAATTCGATCCATTTTACAATTGCATTAATAAATAACTTTAATACAAAATTATATAATCCTTTTAAAACAATTCATTAGAAATTATTCATCTATCTATGTGCTCCAATTCCATCGACCTTGCAACAAATAATGTGGGGTCGTGAGCCAAAACCCAGTAAAATTTTAACCCTTTGTGATGTACATCCAATCAATCCAAAAACTAACACGTTGACTTGTATCTCACATAATCTTAAGTAGTCCAAGGAAATAAACAATTATATTTAAACAATATAAATAATCAAATTTAATAGAAAGGTTAAATACATATATTAAGAGATTAAGAATTCTACCTGAAATTGCCGATGAAACTATTTTTCTTTATTTTATTTTCTTCTTTATTCCTCTTCTTTTGTTTTTTTTTGTCTCAAGTACAACTACAAAACACACACAAAGAGAGTGGGACCCACTCTATATTTTTTTTCTTTCAAACTTATCTATTTTTTTTATTTTATTTTTTTTTATTTTTTTTTATCGTTGTTTTGTTTTCTTCTTCTTCTTCTTATTTATTTATTTTTATCTTAATTCACCTTACACTTACATGTTTCACACAACACACTTACCTTTACACCTCACAACCCAACAAAATACAATTATATAATTAACCCTTTAATAATATTTATTTATACCTTAAAGTTTTCATAGTATATCAAAATAACCTCCCGAAAAGTATTTAAATTATTTTAAATTAAATATTATTTTTTAAAACATAAATTTTTAGGGTATTACACATCCTACTATAGGTTGTAGGTAACTCCAATCGTTACGTTCCTAAAAAGGAGGAGATTGTTGACCCTAAGGGTGTTAATCCCTAAAAAAGATATTGATGATAATAATATATTTGTGGTTATAGTATTTAATATGGTTGTTGAGCATGTTTAGATTTGTACAAACTATATCGTAAGCACAACAAGGAGGATGATCCATGAAGATGATATAGGATTGCTGAAAGAAAGAATCAAAAGATGGAACAAATATAGATAAAATCAAGAATGAGGAATCAAAGAAAGATGTTGAACACTCAATATGAAAACTAAAGACTCGAAGGCATGGAAGAAATAAAATAAGCATTGTTATTTATCGAAGATAAGGTAATACTCTTTACCTACAATCTCATGCACATTGACTCTTAAAGGACGCATAAACACATATCAATTGAATACTAATGTTGCATCTTGGTTTATGTGATATACACGTGATTTATTAGTTTTAGAATATGTATTATTTATTTTAAGAGATAAAATAATGAAAGCAATAAAATTGAATAAAATATTAGGATAAAAGAAAATGAGTTAGAATTGATCGACCGAATAGAATACCGGTGAACCAATCGCACCAATAGCCTAATGAGAAAAACTAAAATACTTAATCAGTAACTCAAAACCCAAGAGTCAGCCAAACAATTACACCAGTAGGTTAAACCCTTAAGGGAATTGAATAATTGGTCAACTGATAAACACCTACCGGTCAATCAACTACAATAGTAGGTTTCAAAACCAAAATGTTCTAAACAATTGCTCAACTGATCGTTAGAGCCACTCGACCAATTGAACCAATATGTTTTCTAAGCCACATGAGTACGAATATTGGTCAATCAATCGATTTATAGGATTGTTTTAATATATTGAGCAAAAATTAAAATTTGTGCTTAAATTAAACACGATATTGATTAAAATATGTTTACAAATTGAATTAAACTTTTGATCTTTGATTTGAATCAATTTAATGGAATTATCTAAAAGGTATCATTATCTAAAAGTTATCATTTTTCTTCCCTAAACTGTTGCCTATTTCTTTGGTACTTGTCTTCAAACAACTATATACTCAAATTAAGCTCAGAAAGTTATAATACTTGCAAATCATCTGATTGAATTTTCCTAATGTTCATCACAATTAATTACAATGGATTCATACTAATTTGTTAAGATTAGAGCACTATATAAGAGTGAACATAACTCTATTTTAATATGACTCTGTATTGGTCCAGTAGAATACCCAAGAAGAAGGGTGAATTGGGTAATTAAAAATATATCAGAATAAAACTTGAATAAATCAAATAATTAATTTTATTCTTAAATTAATTATTATCTTTATATCACAGCGGAATAAATCAATTAACTAGGTGCACACCCAAACAACAAAAATAAACAAATTAATAATGCAGCACACCAAGATATATCCTAGTTCACCAAGCTACTCTTGGCTAGTCTATTCCTCCAAGCCCCACAGAAATTTGCGCCCACTAATTCTCAAGATCCCTTTGAAGGTAGGAACCAAACCCGCACACCGATTCTTTTACAGTCTCAGAACCAACCTTTATAATTTTCTTTTCTCAGGCTAAGGAAAAACCTCTACTTTTTACCAGCTAAAGAATAACCTATCTTTTTACAGGAAAAAGATTAACCTAATTCTTTTTATCACTACGGCTCAAGAATCAAAACCTCACAAAACACTCCAACTATCCTTTTACCAAGTAAGGATGGAACATTTACAAATCACTCACAATGCAATTCTATCCAGGAAGAATTACTACCTCAATTTCTTTACAAGAAGAGACTGAAACCCGGCTACCCTTGATTAAATACCCCCAATAGTATTTAACCCATCACACTACTTACCAATACAAAATGATAAGTAAGAAATCTCACTTGGAGCTTCTACCACCCCAGATAAATAATAACTCAATTAATATTCCAACTAGTGATAGAAAAACGTGAGATACAAAATCTGAGTTTAACAAGATATGGGTAGCAAATTGGAGCACGTAATCAGATTTAAGAAATTGTTTGTAAAACAATTTTCTTCAAAAATCATAAACAATTTCTAAGATCAATTTCCAAACAAATAATGCAATAAAAGAATATAATTGGAAAGATCTCACCCGGATAACACCGAAATAATTATTAGAGCTTTAAATCCTGTAGCAGTAAAGATAAACAGCAATTGATCTTCAAGATCGTCTATCAGAAAAGCTCACAATATTTCAGATGGATAACTCTTATAAAAGCTCACAATATGATATGATATAATTTCTCTCTTTTTTACTGCTTAATTACTAATGAAATTCGCAGGTCTATTTAAAGGTACATGTAATCAGCCTTCTACCAGCAAGTTTACAAGTGTCATGACAATAAAATACTCTTATAGACCCCCTATTAACATAAGGACATTATTTAGGTTCAATTTCACTTAAAAACAACTTTCAAAACTTTCAATTAATTCCCCAAAGTATTTCTCAATCTTAATTAATAAGCATAGAAACTATTTCAAGTACCAAATTGAGAAACATTAATATTTAATGTACCAAATCAATAGGGTTTAAGTAATATATGAACCATATCTTAAATATCATCAAAGCCCTTAATTCTCTCTCAAATCCTAACAAAAAATGGCTACTTTTAAATATGATTTCGGATCAAATATTATCCTGAAACAGAGCCACCAGTCGACTGCCCAGTCGACTAAGAGATTCAGTATGTAACCAATGTAGTTTATCAGTCAACCGCTCGGTTGACTCGCAGATTCAAAGAGTTTGTCAAGCTTTCTCTAGTCGATCGCTAGATTGACTCGTAGATTCAGAGAGTTCAGATGTTTTCATAGGTCGACTGGTCGGTCGACTCTTCAATTCAGGATGTTTTATCTTCCTTCTCTGGTCGAATCCTCAGTCAACTTCCTCCTTCTGAATCACTTCTCTGATCTCATTTTTTACTTACTTTCTTTTACAATTCCACCCCTTTATCTATTTTCTTTCTTAAATAAGCTCCACTAATATTCTTATATTTCATTTTAGTCATTCAAAACTATTTCTTTTCAAATCACATAGGAGCAAATAATTTAACTTAATAAAAACACACATAAAAGATAAAATACATTTTGTGCCGTGTGTGTTCTTAAATAGGATATTAAAAGTTGAAATTTACTTGGGTTGTTTTCCCTAATTTCTTCAAACTCTTAAATCTTCAACTTCATCATTTAGCATCCATTTAATTTGATCTTTAATATCTTCAACTTCATCATTTAGCATCTATTTAGTTTGATCTTCAATATCTTCAACTTTATCATTTAGCACATTTAGTTTGACATCTTCATCACTAGAACTTTAAATCACTAAAATACTCAATTAAAATATTAGTTCCACCAAAATATCAATACTTAATTGTTCATCAAAATCTTAGGATCAACACTCTGTTTTGTAGGACAACAGAAAAAGAATCACAAGATATATACACACAAAATTCAACAAATTCTTCACAACTTGTATATTATTAGAGCTTTATTCTTGTGTGAATGACACCCTTAGTGCAAAATTGATTGATATAGTATTGCAATTCACACTATATTATAAAAAGAATGATATTGTATGAGATCCACTTAAGTGAGCATTCGTAAGAGAAATTATCCTTTTAGTTGGTGATCTCATTGAAGAATTGAGCTAATGAACAAATTCAATGGTAACACTTTATTTTATAAATCTCACATCACACCGGTGAGTTCGTTCTAAGTTCTATTGTACTTATTTGCCCTTATTTTCTCTTGTGTGTTAAATTTGCTCTTATTTAGAATTGAATTGTCTGGAATAACTTGCTTCTAGATTACTTTGCTTGAAATTGTGATAAAACAAATTGGATTACCATTCTTATGTTTTGTAAGAGTTTATAGCTATTCTTGTGAAATCTAAATGTTTTGTGAAAGCCAAAAAGAGCTTTCTAAGATCAATCTAAAATGGTTTTTAACTTAATCATGATATTCATTCAATTGGTATATTGGATATGGGAAGAACTCACACTGTACGATAGATTAAATTACTTATCGAGATCTTAAATCCCTCGCGTACCATTCCAACATGTGGTGAGCTAATTGTTTTTTTTTTTTCACTGAGCTTTCTTAGTGATTATTTTATATTGAAAATTACCATAGCTCATACTTTATAAAGAACAATACATAAACTATTTTTTATCTTCATATATACATCTATCTTTACATGATTGCTTGTGTACATGTGTTATTATTATATCATTATATACACACTTCTATTAATGCTTATCAAGAGTTAATGTAGGGTGTATTGATATTGTAGGTAATTGATTGCAACTCTGAATATTAGACTCATTCAAATCTCACAAAAGATAAAACTCCATAATATGAGGGTGTGAATTGTAACTTAGACTATGTTGTTGGTTTAAGCAAGAGAATTGCAGCTATGCATAAACGTAGATTTTCCAGTGAATGAGTAGTAAAACATAAACTTACCTTGTATTGTGAGAGATTTGTACCAAGGTATAAACGTACTTATGAGAGAGTAGTAAGGCTTAAACATGGCTTGCCTTGAGAGAGTTGTAGGCGAACATTAATGGACCTTGTTCTAGGAGAGTGTAATAATTTTAGTCTTATCTGGTTAGGAAGATCCAAATAATAGTGGATTACAACCCAAAGGAGCTCGACAGAGTAAATAGTAAGGAGGGGTCTTGCCGAACTACTATAAATCGTTGTCTCTTGTCTCTTACCTTATCTTTTTTGTGTGCTTGTTTATACTTGTTTCATTATTACGTTGAACTTTTTTAAGACTTTGATCACTATTTGATAATTATTAAGTATAGAGTAAAAAGAACAAAAAGAGAAAGTGACTATTAGAGTTATTTGCAGTACCCAGTTCATACACTAACCTCTTTAGTGTACTTGAGCCAACAAAAAGGACATGGCTCGAGCCTATTCCACCACATATTCAGAGGCCCCAAGCCTTTAATTTAAACCCCAACAAGTGTTCTTCCTACTGTTCAAGTGAAGTAGGCATCATATAGAACAATGGTACAACGTTAAATACCATGTTCAGAATCTTATCCAATCTGGGGTTATAAATGTATCAAATGTAAACTATCGTTCAAAATCATGATAGGTTTTCTGGGAGAAATGATGCCTGATACTTTAAACCCGTTTTAGCTCTTAGGGTTCATCTGGTAAAATTGGGACCATCTTGCACCCACTTCTTCACTTAGCTAGCCTTTTGACTGAAGAGAAATACTTTGTAATCTCTTAATGTTTTCAATAAAATGTATGTTTTTTTTGCTCAAATATAACTCAAACAATTATTTTCATACTTCTAGGCAATTAAATTGTTTGTTATGATTCTTGTACCATGCATGATAATAAAATGTGGTAGTATGAATTCCATCCTAAATTGGACAATCATCTAAGGGAACATAAATAGAAATGTTTTGCCTTAGCCAGATGATGGTAAGATACTAAAAATATTTGATAAAGATAGAAAGATGGCATGCCTTGAAGTGATATTGTTACACATGTTCTAACCCAGGGACCTAGAAAGGCTAGAAATATGACTGACATAAAAGTCATTAGCCCAAAACTCATTACCAGAAACAATGAAATAACCTGATCATATTAAGATACACAAATATATTGAGGCAGAAATCATGCAATCACTAAGAGTTTGAAAACCAGCTTCCCTGTGGTCAGACAAATTAGTAGATTTCCACAAAGAAATACATACAAACAAGAGCGCCTAGGTCAAAATCTTTAAAAAAAAAAAAAAAAAAAAAAGACTCAACAAAGATAGGAAAAATTTAGAAAGGAAACCACGACATTAGCTCAATTTCACTTTTTCTTTCCTTTATACTAAAATTGAATTATGTTCAGTGAAAAAAAAAAAAGGGAAAAAAAAGAAAAAAAATACTAAAAATAAAAAAACAAAAAGAGTAGTAAAAAAGACCAATCTCCGTAATGTTTTTAAAAACTGAGTGGTGACATTAAGGGGATTAATTAATCGTCAATTGTAGTAGTCTGAGTGATTAAGTTGTTTGGGTGTCTCAACACCTAGTGACTTAGGCCAACTAACCGGGATCACTATCCAAAATTTGTTACATGGACTACTTCGCAAATACATGATGCTAATCACCTAAGTGTTCTAGGAGAGCCTAAAAAACAAAAACAAAAAAAAAAAAAAAAATAAAAATAAATAACTAAATAAATAGAGAAGGAATATTAGTCTCAGTCTTTCAAAATCTGAGCAATCATATTTTTTTGTTAAAAATTAATCTACTACATCGGTTGACAAAATATAGTGTTATATTCTTGAGCCATATTGAGAAGGGCCTTCAAATTCTCTCTACATCAGAATAGTCAAATTAAAATTGATCAAGAGTTCCCTTGAACATGCACAACTTAGGTACTCTGGACAATGATCATTGACAGGATCGAATACTAGAACTTCATGACATGAAGTGAGATAGCATCTATGAACAAGAATTGCAGATATTTAGTCCAAAGTATTATTGAAATCATATATATGTATATCACAATCTATACCAATTTAAATGCGGAAAATCAAGTAGGACAATAAGATTATTTAACGCTTGAATTGAATTTCTTGAGTATATTCTAGTTAAAAGAAATTTTACATGACATCTAAAAAAAATACAAAGCATACATGGTTGCAAAACCCCAAGAATTGGAACAGAACTCAAAAGGCTAGAATAGAAGGAAGAGTCTAGGCAATCAAACCAGATGTACCAAAATTCTAGTTATCAGATTTTAGGCAAAAAAGGATTTAATTTCTATTTGATGATTTGGATGATTAAATTAATTTGACGATTTTTCTAGACTAATTTTATCGTTTGATATATTACTACAGTTTAAAGGATTTTAGTCTGAATCATGGTGGACTCGGGATGATGAAGTCCGTTTTAAATTTATTTATTTATTTATTTATTTTGTATTTCTTAAGGTAAGTAGCACATATACTTGTTAATTATATTTCGTCCCTGCTAGGATCAAACACTATAATTGAGCATGTCCTAAATATTCTAATTGGTGTGTATTTAATCATCAATTATGCATGCATTTAAATATAAAAATGTTAATGTTTTTCATGCATAATTAAAGGTATTTAGGTTCAAAACGGTTAGCCATATTACTAAAATGGTCAGCTGGTTGAAACTAAATTTAACAAAATTGGATTTCTGGTTCAAACGGTTGATTGTTGCAAAGAGTCAGTTGACTAAATGATACAGAGAGGTCATGGATTGGGTTTTGATGTGAAACAGTCGACAACATAGGTAGAACAGTCGATCGATTAAATTAGAGAGTTTTACTTTTTAAAAATTGATCCACTTTGTTGGCCCAATGAGCTACCCAAGAGGGGGGTGAATTGGGTAGTGTTAAAAAATTATCTAAATATTACACTTCAAAAATCAAACAATTAATTTTATCCTAAAATTAATTATTATCTTTTATAGCAGCGGATATATATTATCAACTAGGTGTACACTCAAACAACAAAATATAAATAATATAAATAATGCAGCACACCGAAATTTATACTGGTTCACCAAGTTACTATTGGATAAAATAGTCCTCCGAGCTCCACGGAGAGTCGCACCCACTAAACTCAAGATTCCTTTAAAGGTAGGAACCAAACCCACACAAAGATTTGTTTCACCGGCTTAGAATCAACCTTTACAATTCATTTTCATAGGTTAATGAATAACCTCTATTATTTTACCAAGCAAAAGATTAACCTAATTCTATTATAGGGAGAATCACGACCTAATTGTTTTTATACCTTAGGCTTAAGAATTAAACCTCACACAAATACGCTCCAAATATCCTTTTACTTGGTAAGGATTGAACCGTTACAATTCACTCACAAATTCAATCAAAGAATAATTAACACCTAATCTTTTTATACTCTAGGCAAAAATCAAAACCTCAATCTCTTTACTGGAAGAGATTGAAACCAGCTACCCTTAATTAGACACTCCCAGTAGTATCTAATCCGACACTCAACTCACCAATTAAAAATAATTGATAAGTGATTTTTCCACTCGGAGCATCTACCACCCCAAACAAATTCAAACTCAATTAATGTCCCGATACTAGTGATAGAAAAGTGAGAATTTCAAAATCTGATAAATAAAAATTGGTAGCAAGCAGTTAAGTACGTAATCAGATTTTCCCAAGAAATTGTTTCAAAAATAATTTTCAATAAAAAAATCGAACAACAATTTCAAAGATCAAATTCCAAATAATAAATAATAGAATCAAGTAACAATTAATAGTAAGTAATTTGGAAAGATCTCACCAGGATTCGACCGAAAGAATAATGATTCGAATACTAATGACACTTCAGATCGGTAGTAACAATAATCCACAACAAATATTTCACAAGAACAAATCTCAAGAAAGATCACATAATGCACTCAGTATGATTACTTTTAGAAAACACGAGATTTGAATAACTTAGAATGATTTGGATTATATTGATCTTATCTCTATTAACATGTGAAATCCGCAGGTCTATTTAAAGTCACTTGAAACAAGCCCTATAATGGCTAGTTCCCATAAATCATTACATTTAATTACACCAATAGACCCTCTATATCATTAAGAGTCAATCTTGGTATAATTTACTTAAATATATATTTTAAAACTTGCAATATAGTCTCTCAAACTTTTACTTAATCTCAATTAGATAAGATAGAAAGAATTATATGTACAAAATTGAGAAATATCAAAACTACTTGAACCATGTCTATAGGGATATTTAAATATTAATTAAATAGCTTAAAATATATTAGATCCCTAATATATCTCACATATCTTAACCATAAATGGCTAGTAACATCTACTGTTTGATCAGAATCCTCAAAATCCTCTAAACCTGAAACAAATCCATTTGTCGACCGACCAAGGCCTGTCTGTCGACCGCCCGATTCAGGATGTAGCCCAATCCAAAAAGTCTTCGCCCATTGGTCGATCGCCCATATTTATCTATCGATTGGACGATTCAGGATGTTTCACAGGTTAACCTATCTGTCGACTTTGAGATCCAGATAGTTCCTCTTTTGGCCATACGTCGACCTACCTGTCGACTGACCGATTCAGAGAGTTCCATTTTAAAGCATAAGTTGACTTACCTGTCGACTGAACAATTCAGGGAGTTTGCCTCATAACCACAGGTCGACTTACTTATTAACTGATCATTTCTAAAACTCATTTCTCAATGCAATTTTAATTCATTTTCTTCGACGTTTTTACCCCTTTAATCGATTATTTTCTCGGTCAGGTCTACTAAATCTTAAATTCAATTTTAATCAATTATCTTTATTTCTTTTTTAATTACACATAAGAGCAAATAATTTAACTAATTAAGATCCTATAAAAACACACATAATTTTGAAAAATATTTTGTGTTATGTGTGATCCTAACTGGGATACATTAAGAGTTGAAATTTAACCTGAGTTGTTTTCCCTAGGTTCTTCAATTTCTTCAAACTCTTAATCTTCCATCATCTTTGTCGTCATCTTTAGTATTATCACAATATCTTCATCATCATTTTCATCACTAGAACTAATAAACTGAACTACTTAATAAAATCGTTAGTTCTACAAAAAATATCAACATTTAATTGTCCATCAAAATCTTAGGATCAATAATCTCACCCTTTTTTATGATGACAATTAACTTTGATATTTTATTCAAAACAAAAATATAACCATAATCCCCCTAAATCCGTGGACGGGTTCTTTAACTTGATAAAGCAAAGTAATGAAGAGAATCACAAGATTTTCAACAAAGAACAAATTTCAATATATTATAAACTCCCCCTTAAGATATTCAACAAGACAATTCAAGCTCCCCTTTGAGACATTCATTAAAATATCAACTAATTCTCCCCATTTGTCATCTCAAAGCAAATTGGAGAGGGGACCTACAAAGAAACACTACTCTAGGCATACATTATTATACCTAGTCATACCCAAATCGCGAATGATTTTCACAAACTGATCTTTCACTAATGGTTTAGTAAAAATATCAGTTAGCTAGTCGAAGGTATCAATATATTCAATAACAATATCCATTTTATGAATGTGTTCACGAATAAAGTGATGTTTAATCTCTATGTGCTTAGTTTGTGAGTATTGTGTAGAAATCTTACTTAGACAAATAGCACTTTTATTATCACAATAAATCGGGACCTCCTCCATACAGATTCTAAAATCATTTAACTGTTGCTTAATATATAAAATTTGAGTACAACAGTTACCAATTGCCATATACTTAGCCTCAATAGTGGATAAGGCTATCGAATTCTGTTTCTTGCTTGACCAAGAAACTAAGGCATGTCCTAACAAATGACATGACATACTTGTGCTTTTTCGCTCAACTTTACAACTGGCAAAATCAGCGTCAGAGTAACTTATTAATTTAAAATCACCCCCCTATGATACCATAATCCTGGGTCAGTCGTCCCTTTTAAATATCGAAAAATTCGCTTAACCGCAGGCAAGTGCGATTCTTTAGGACAAGACTGAAATCTAGCATATAAACAAACACTACACATGATATCAGGTCTACTAGCAGTTAAGTATAATAGGCTACCAATCATACCTCGATACATTTTTTAATTAACATTTTTACCCGTATCATCTTTATCTATTTTTGTAGCCATTACCATGGGCGTTTTGTATTCTTTAGTACCATCCAAGCCATATTTCTTTAACAACTCCTTAGTGTATTTAACTTAGTTTATGAATATCCCCTCTTTGGTTTGCTTAATTTGCTACCCAAGAAAAAAATTTAGCTCTCCTATCATGCTCATTTAAAATTCGACCTATATTATCTTAGCAAACTCTTGGAAAAGATCCTCATTAGTAGATCCAAAAATAATGTCATCAACATAAACTTATACTAATAGGATATCAGAATCAGTTTGCTTAACAAATAGCGTTATATCATAAATACCCCTTCGAAAACCTTTTTCGATCAAATAACAGCTAAGTCTCTCATACCAAGCTCTAGGAGCTTGTTTGAGCCCATAAAAAGCCTTACGAAGTTTAAATACGTGATCGGGAATTTTTTCACTTTTAAATCCTGAGGGCTATTCCACATAAACTTCTTCCGCTAGAAAGCCATTTAGAAATGCACTCTTAACATCCATTTGATATAGCTTAAAATTACGTGAGCATGCAAAAGCGAATAACATTCTAATAGCTTCTAATCTAGCCATAGGAGCATATGTTTTATCATAATCAATTCTTTCATCTTGATTATAGCCTTGTGCTACTAATCTTTCTTTTTTTTTAATTACCATACCAGACTCATCCTTTTTATTTCGAAAAACTCATTTAGTACCAATAACAAGATAAAAATCTGGTCTCGGAACAAGACACCATATTTTGTTTTGCTAAAATTGAACTAACTCATCTTCCATTGCGAAAATCCAAGATTCATCAATTAATGCCTCATTTACATTTTTAGGCTCAAGATTAATTATATTTCTAATAGAGGAACGAGTACTTACACCTCTTTCGAAGTTACCGATAATTTCTTTTACCGAATGTCCCGGTACTGTCTTTATAACTCGTGGTAATGTCGAATCCTCTTCCTTAGACTCATCCTCTTTTTTATACTCCTTAGCTCGCATTTTCACCTTGGTTTTGGTTATTTGAAATACCTGCATCATCATCATCCAAAATCTTTCTCGACAAAAATGGGTCAACTTCCTCAAATACAATATGCATAGATTATTCTACTACAAGCATACGTTTATTGTAAACACTATAAGCTTTACTGTTAGTAGCATATCCAAGAAAAATCCCATAATTAGATTTAGCATCAAATTTACCTAAATTATCATTGTCATTCAGAATAAAGCATTTACACCCAACTACTTTAAAATAGCAAATATTAAGAGTTTTACTATTCCAGATTTCATATGGGATTTTGTTAAACACTCTCCGAATCGATACCCGATTCACCACATGGAAAGCTGTACTTACTGCTTCGTCCTAGAAGTAGGTTGGTAAGCTATTTTCATTAAGCATTGTTCCAGCCATTTCTTGAAGCGTCCTATTCTTCGTTTCCACTACACCATTTTGTTGTGGTGATATTGGTGCAGAGAAGTGATGAGCATAACCATGCTCATCACAGTATCTAATAACATCATCATTCTTAAACTCTCTTCCTCTGTCACTACAAAAATTAATAATAGAACATTGCTTCTCATTTTGAACACGATTACAAAATTTAGCAAACATAGAAGCAATTTCACTTTTCTTAGCAACGAAAAATACCCAGGTAAGTCTAGAATAATCATCAATTATTACGAAGGCATAAAACTTACCATCAAGACTAGCAACATAATTTGGTCCAAATAAATCTAGGTGCAACAATTCAAGACATCTAGACGTGGATGTGTGTATCTTTTTCTTAAATGATGATTTAGACTGCTTGCCTAATTGACATGCATCACATATTTTATCTTTCACAAATTGCAAATTAGGTAGGCCACGTACGAGACTCTTCTTAGATAATTTAGAAATTAGATCCATACTAGCATGCCCAAGTCTCCTATACCATAACCAACTATTTTCAGATAAAACATTCAAACAGGATAAATTTTGAGAAGTAAAATCATCAAATGAGCATGTATAAACATTCTCAAAATATGATGCAACTAACAAGATACTATTATCATGACCATTCTTAATAATGCACTTATCATGATCAAATATCACATTATAGCCCTTGTCACATAGTTGACTAATACTAAGCAAATTATGTTTGAGTCCATCAACTAGTAACAAATCTTTAATAATAGTAGTACCAATACTGATATTACCTATACAAATGATTTTACCCTTTGTGTTGTCTCTAAAAGTCATATGACCTCCATCCATAGGTGTCAAATATGTGAATTTTGATTTATCTCCTGTCATGTGTTGAGAACAACTGCTGTCTAGGAACCATTTGTCCTTGCTTATTGATTCTTTTAGAATAACCTGCAAGGAGCACCTCAAATAGTTCCTACGTGGTACCCAATTTACGTGGGTCCAATCTTGTTAGTCGGGACAATTTTAGTTCTTTTTGGAATCCAAACTTGTGTACATTTAGATATTTTAGAAAAACATTTACGAATAGTATACCCTACAACATTACAATTAAAACATCTAACAAGATCGTTAGTTTTAGAAAAGAATTTTTGAAAACGTTTTTGTTTAAGATTTTTCTAAAATCCAATACCGGCTTTATCAAAAACTCCACATGCACTTCCCAAAAACATTTTCAAGTTATTCTCACCGCCGGTGAATTTGAGAACAACTGAATGTAAATCCAACATCTTGGATTTCAATTCATTGTTTTCAGATTCGTAATCCATTACTTCCTTGTTTAATGCATTAATTGTACTTTGAAGGGCATTTATTTTAGAAAATTAGTTTTTATAATCATGCAAAAGTTCTTGATAAACATCAAATAATTCATCAAAATCTAAAGGACAAGAACTTGAACATTTTGTTACCTCACTACCAGTGGCCATCAATGCAAACATGGACATTTCTTCACTTTCTGATTTTTCGGAGCTACTTGATTCGGTATAATCCCAAGTAGCCTTCATAGACTTCTTCTTACTCTTCTTTCCTTTCTTCTTCTTCTTCTTCTTCTTCTTCTTCTTCTTATTTTCTTTATCCTTATTCAGTTCGGGACATTCAGTTTGAAAGTGACCGGTCTCGTTACAATTGTGGCATTCCACATTATTCATGTTGAAGCCTCTTCTCCCATGGAATGTACACCGAGTCATTCTTCTAAAATTCTTTGTGATAAGCGCCACGTCTTTCTCTTGCTCACTGTCAAGACTTTTGTCATCACTGTCATCATCTTCTTTAACTTTTTGAGCTTTTAGCGCCAATGATTTCCTTTGCTATTTTTGGTGTCATCCTCGTATCCTTTAATTATCATTTCATGAGTCATCAAGTTACCTATGAGATCATCAATTTCATATTTTCCAAGATCTTTAGCTTCCTCAAATGCAATCACATTCGACTCCTACATTTTTGTCAAAGATCTTAGGATCTTTCGAACTCTATCCTCCATGGAGTATGGCTTTCCAAGTTGACTCAAGTAATTGCAAATGTTGTTGAAATGAGTATACATCTTTTGAATCGATTCAGTTTTTTCCATTCTGAACAGTTCAAATTTCCTTATAAGAGCGTTGATTTTCAATTGCTTCACTTGACTTGTCCCTTCATGAGTAACTTGTAATTTGTCCCACATCTCCTTTGCTGATTTACAACCTAAAACTCTCGAGTATTCATTAGCATCCAAATATCAAAATAAAATATTAATAGCTTGAGAGTTCATAGAAATTTTATGCTTATCAGAAGCAGAGAGTTGCTCTTTCGTCTTCTCGTCTCTGTTTTCCATTGGAACAAATGAACCATCCTCGATTGTTAGCAACATATCGTAATTTGTAGCCTGAAGGAAGGCTATCATTCTATCTTTCTAGAACAAATAATTTTCACCTACAAACAACGGTGGTCAGTGCATAGACTGGCCCTAAGCTAGTGTCCCTATTATGTGTGCCATGTGATCTTTGTTAGTTAAGTGTGTCGAGCTAAACCAGCTTTGTTATTAATTATTGGCCCAGTGAGCTACCCAAGAGGGGTGTTAATTGGATAGTATTAAAAAATTATTAGAATATAACACCTCAAAAATCAAACAATTAATTTTATCCTAAAATTAATTATTATCTTTTATAGCAGCAGATATGCGTTATCAACTAGGTACACACCCAAATAACAAAATATAAATGTTGGCCACAATTTAAGTGCTACTACTTTCACCGCAAGCGTATGGATCAAGTTTTAGTATAATGGACCTTTCGGTCAGGTATCGTATCCACAGGGATTGGTTGAGATTACTATTGAGTACCGCGATTGTCATAACCTAACTTTATCTAGGCAATAAAAATGATATTTAATTAATTAATACTAATACTAAAATACTAATTTACTATACTAATTACTAATATGAGATAGTTATGGGATGGATTATCTAGGGATTATCTTTATTTACTTAAACGCGTTTGATTTCATTTAGTCTACAATAATGGTGTTCGACCTATTTGACACTTTCGATATCTAAAACTTATCCTCTACCTCTCCCGAGTGTAAGATGGGGAAATACGCAATTTCGTGTCAACGAAGAAGTCCCCCTCAACATCTTAACGACCCTAGGTTGTGTGAGTCTTGCCTCAATATCATCGATTGCACACAAAACCTTAGTTCATAAACTCCCCCGTTACCTCTCCCGAGTATAAGACGAGGGATATGACGTGAATTCATGTTAACGAAAAAGTCCCCCTCAACATCTTAACGACCCTAGGTCACGTGAGTCTTTCTCCAACGTCATTAATTTCATACGTTGTGTTTACCCTATCGACAATCTCAGTTCTAAAACTCCCCCGTCACCTCTCCCGAGTGTAAGATGGGGGAATATGTGATTTCTTGTCAACGAAGAAGTCCCTCTTAACGTCTTAACAACCTTACATCACGTGAGTCTTGCCCCAACATCATAGATTGTCCATAATCCTATCCCCGACCAGGTTATTGGATCGTGGTGTTTGTTTATTCTAATCCGAATCCAGGATTTGTCAAACCCCGTATTCTTGATATATCTATCTAAGCATGATAAACAAACAATATGGCATACATAATTAAACTATGAAGAACAATCATTAAAGAAACACAACTCAACCAAAACTACGTTTTTTATAAACGATATTAATCCCATACATAATCCACCTTTAGCCTATGGATATAGCCGTTTATATAATTGAAACTAAGCTGAACATGCTTAAACAAATATCGAAGATAAGAAATAAAAGGAAACACAAATGAACTTAGCCGACATCCAAAGATTAACTGCTAAAACCATCCACCAATCGATTCTCCTTCTCCGCGTGTTGATCTTCTCCTTCGGATATGTTTGAGCACTCCCTATACTCTCTCTATATTATAAACTAAGCCCTAAGGGTTGTAATGGCTGGAGTGATCAAATGAGAGGGGAGGAGAGGGGTTTAAATAGAAAAAATATCTAAAATAAATATCTAAAACTGTCAAGAGGCCACCGTCTAGGCGGTAAGTATGTTGGTTTAAAGTTCGCCGCGGCGGTGGAGAAGGTGCTGGAATAGGAAGAACATCCTGCAGCTTCACCACCTAGGCGGTGGGATCACTACTTAGGTGGTAAGCTTTCAGCAAGAACTTTGTCTTCTCTGCATCTTCACCACTGCAACGGAGGTCTAGACGCCACGGCGGTGGGCTTTTTTGACGATATTGCCTTCTTGCTCATTTTTCCACCGTTCTTCGATCATTCTCGATACGATTTGATCATTTATACTCCGATTTCATACATTTTCACCCCCACACACCTGTTTTAATACAAAAAGAATAAAAACAAATTAAAACTTAATAAAAACGTACTAAACGTACTCAAAACTAACAATTTCGATTTGGATATATATAGGTAAGTTACACCTATCAATAAACAATATAAAAAATGTAGCACACAAAAATTTATACCGGTTCACCAAACTACTCTTGGCTAATCCAGTCTCTCGAGCTCCGCGGAGAGTTCCACCCACTAAACTCAAGATTCCTTTAAAGGTAGGAACCAAACCCGCACAAAGATTCTTTTCACAGGCTCATAATCAACTTTTACAATTCCTTTTCACAGGCTAAGGAATAACCTCTATCTTTTTACCAAGTAGAAGATTAACCTAATTCTATTATAGGGAGAATCACGACCTAATTCTTTTTAAACCTTAGGCTCACGAATTAAACCTCACACAAATATGCTCCAAATATCCTTTTTACCCAGTAAGGAGTGAACCGTTACAATTCACTTACAAATTTAATCAAGGAAGAATTAACACCTAATCTTTGTATACTCTAGGCAAATATCAAAACCTAAATCTCTTTATCGAAAGAGATTGAAACCAACTACACTTGATTAGACACTCCAAGTAGTATCTATTCCGACAGTCAACTCACCAATTGAAAATAATTGATAAGTGATTGTCCCACTCGAAACTTCTACCACCTCAGATAAATTCAAACTCAATTAATGTCCCGATACTAGTGATAGAAAAATGATAATTTCAAAATCTGATAAATAAAGATGGACAGCAAATGCATGTAATCAAATTTTCTCAAGAAATTGTTTCAAAAATAATTTTCAATAAAAAATCCAGAAAATAATTTCAAATATCAAATTCCAAATAATAAATAATAGAATCAAACAACAATTAATAGTAAGTAATTTGAAAAGATCTCACCAGGATTCCACCGAAAGAATAATGATTAGAATAGCAATGACACTTCATATCGGTTGTTGCAATAATCCACAACAAATATTTCTCTAGAAAAAATCTCAAGAAAAATATCACAATACACTCAATATGATTACTCTCAAAAAGAACGAGAGCTAAATAACTTAGAATGATTTGAATTATATTGATCTTATCTCTATTAACATGTGAAATTCGCAAGTCTATTTAAAGGCACTTGAAACAAGCCCTACAACGGCTAATTCCCATAAATCATGACATTTAATTACACCAATAGACCCTCTATATCATTAAGACTCTCCTGGTATAATTTAATTAAATATATCTTTTAAAACTTTCAATATAGTCCCTCAAACTTTTACTCAATCTCAATTAGATAAGATAGAAAGAATTACATGTACCAAATTTAGAAATATCAAAACTACTTGAACCATATCTATAGGGATATTTAAAAATTAATTAAATATCTTAAAATATATCAGATCCCTAAGATATCTTGCATATCTTAACCATAAACGACTAGTAATAGCTACTGTTTGATCAGAATCCTCGAAATCCTCTAAACCTAAAACAGATCCATCTGTCGACTGACCAAGGCCTGTCTATCGACCGCCCGATTCAAGATGTAGCCCAAGCCAAAAACTCTTTGCCCATTGATCGACCGCCCATATGTATCTGTCCATTGGATCATTCTGGATGTTTCACAAGTCGACTTATCTATCGACTTAAAGATCTAGAGAATTCCTCTTTTAGCCATAGGTCAACCTACTTATCAACCGACCGATTCAGAGAGTTCATTTTTAAAGCATAAGTCGACTTACCTGTCGACCGAATAATTCAGGGAGTTTACCTCATAACTACAGGTTGACTTACCCGTTGACTGATTATTTCTGGAACTCCTTTCTCAATTCAATTTTAATTTATTTTCTTTGACGTTTTTGCCCCTTTAACCGATTTCTTTTCTCGATTAGCTCCACTAAATCTGAAATTCAATTTCAATCAATTATATTTATTTCTTTTTCAATTACACGTAGGAGCAAATAATTTAACTAATTAATATCCAATAAAAACATATATAATTTTGAGAAATATTTTGTGTTGTGTGTGATCCTAACTGGGATACATTACGAGTTAAAATTTAACCTGAGTTTTTTTCCCTAGGTTCTTCAATTTCTTTAAACTCTTAATCTTCCATTATCTTTGTCATCATCTTTAGCATTGTCACAATATCTTCATGATCATTTTCATCACTGGAACTAATAACTAAAACACTCAATAAAATCGTTAGTTCTACAAAAAAAAATCAACATTTAATTGTCCATCAAAATTTTAGGATCAGCACACTTGGTTGACCAAATTAGAAATTCAATCAACCATTTAATTTAGTGTGTTACGTTTATTTGAAATATGATCATATCGGTGGATCAAATAGCTAGATCAGTCAACCGAATTATTCTAGATTTGATTTTTCGTAAAAAAAATTCAAAAATCTTTTTTAATTGTTATAACAAAAAAACTTTCTAAAATGTGTTTTAATATTCTTGAAAGATATATGTTTAACATAAATAATTGTTTTAAAAACAAAAATTAAGCATTAAGTTTTTGAAAACAGTGGCTTTATAGAATTTCTATTTCGGTCCCTATATTTTCAAATCTTATAAAACGTTTAACAAGACATTTCGACCCACTTGTTAGTCTAGTCAATATTGCCAACCTTTGACATATATCTTGGCTGATTTATATCCATATTCATTGATTAAAATAATATTTTCCATGACAATTTTTAGAGGTTAATAGTCCACAGTTAAAGTGTTGGCCCAAAGACCTACCCAAGAGAAGAGGGTGAATTTGGTAGTTTAAAATTTAAATCGATTAATTAACCCTAATTGATTTTATCTATATTATATACGGAAGCGTTATAACTAATGCACACACAATGAGAAAGGGATAGAAATATTGGACATCCGATATATTATAATATTTTAACAAGCTATTCTTACCTACATCTACTCATCTAAGTTTTTGTAAGTAATTAAATCCACTAAAAACTCACTCTAATTCTTTTCACTAGTAAAAATCAAACCCACTTTGATCATTTTCACAAGTAATAATCAAACCCTCACAATCCCAATTAGTTAAATTCCTTTTATACCTAATTATACTCTCACCAAGACCAATTACACTTAGGTGTGAGCTACATTCTTGCAAATACAAAAGATATTTCATTTTCTACTCATGGAGAGCTTCTACCAACACTAATAGAAGTAAACTCGATTGATAGTCTAATCTAGGTAATAAAAGTGTTTTCACAATATATCAAATTAAATCACATGAGAGTATAAATCTAGATTTTGTATCAATTAAGCATAAAATCAGGTAAACCATATATCACAAATCATTTTTATCTTTTGAAAAATATTTTTTATTAATAGATTTAAAGATATCAAGAATTTCAAATAGATCTATAGGCTCAAGATGCGATAGATATTCATATATATTTTAAGCACAAAAGTGAGCACATAGACATATCTAGAATATAAAGATTGAAAAGATCTCACCGAAAGTTTGTACAGAAAGAGTTGAACAAGAAAGCAACAATAACGGTTTCTCAAAATGATCAAGATGTATTAAATATATTTTACACACAAACTTTATCTTACACTTATATATATAAACAGTTTTAAAGAGAGGCTCCAACGGCTATATTGCGAAGATATACATCAAATCTTTCCCGATATCTCTCATCAAGTCCAAATGTGTAATGGCTAGTTTGACTATGAGTCCTGCCCTTTTAAGTTTGGATTCATGCCTCAAAATAATTCTAAGATCAGCCCCAAATATTGTGGAAACACATTTGACCAGTATGATTTGGAGATTAGAAAGTTTAGGGACAGGAACACATTTTCAGTGAACCCTCATTTTCAATTGAAAAAATATTTGCAACTATTTAAAACATTTTAGACCATTTAAAAGTGTTTTAGAAATATTTAATTGTAAATATAGATGAAAAAAAGATTAACGTTCTTAATGTTTAAAATTTTTTAACACATCGGTCGACTGATCCCTTCGTTGGCTGACCGTTTCTAGCCAATTCTCACCAATTTCAAAGATCAGTTGGTCTACTAGTTATATTCATTTGAGTTGACCACTTGCAAGTTTCTGGAAACCTGTATCTTTTGGTTAACCATTCGATCGATTGATTCCCCTATTTCTCAAAATTCTCTGAGAACTTGTAATTTTTGGTTGACCAATTACTTAGTTAGTCGACTATTTTATCAAGTTTTAGCTTATAATCAATTTTTAAGATACAATTACAATTAGTTGATAGATATTTCTAATCATGATCGATTCTAACTACCTTTTTCATAATCTAAACACTCCTTAACACATAATTAATCGTATATGAGCATATAAGTTCATTTTTATGTGTAGTGAATGATCCTAGTCGAGTTATATCAAGAGTTTATAAATGTCAACATTGTTTTACCTTAGAATACACAAAATTCTTCAAAAAATAGTTCTTCATCATCCTCCATTGGTATTGTCTTAATCATTCATATTGGTTTCTCATTTTGTCACTTAATTAACTTGGTCATCCTGGCTAATTTTTTGTAAACACATCTTTAATAAAACTATTAGTCCAACAAAATATGAAAGTTAATTGGATCACCAAAACCATCAAATATCTATGCGGTTAACACAAAGGCCTTCATTTTTACCAAAAAACTTGATTTTAATGAATGTTGGTCTATTTTAAAATTTTGGGGTTTTAAAATGAATGAAAATTCATTTTAAAATAACAAGAAATAGATGAAGAATAAAAATAATCAATTGGAAAAAATATACACCTTTACCTTCTTAAAAAACCTAACTAGAGATAAAAAATTAGGCGAAAAAGCTGAATTGTGTTCCCGGCCAAAACTTTTCTGGTCATTACTTTACAACTACATATCCAAATGAGTTCCATCCTTATTTAGATCTTGTTAAAAAGTTTTGTGTTTATTTGTTGATCTTTCATTGTTATATTTGTGTTTATTAGTGAATAGATATATGTGTTCTAAATACTAAAAAATTAAATTGGAAATATTGAAACTTTAACTATTCTTGGATACTTAACAATTAAAAAACCATTTTTCCAAAACACGTCGGTTAGAATTCTATATTTGATTAAGGGAGTTAAATAATATAAGCATTTTTTCTAGATTATCTGTCTGCGTGCTTAAATTTTAAACTAGATAAATTAACATGAACATAAAATTATAAATTTGTTAATCATGTTCACTTCTATACCATTTAGATCGGGCTAAAAATTATAATTGATATTTATAAGTTTTGGTAGAAGCACTGAGAGTATTTTCTGTATTTGTGAGTTGTAACTTTGGACGTAAGTGTAACAAGTCCGAGTGAAAGTGTGTTTGAGTATAAGGAGAATTTACTCAAACTGGATAGAAGAGTTTGAATTTCAACTAGGAAGAGGATCAAAATTAGTGGAATTAATTCTATTAATAACCAAGCTAAACAATCACATGGCATATCATATGAGCACTACTCTCGTTGACGGTCAGTCTATGCACAAACTATTGTTCACCGACAACTACATTTTTCGGAATGCCAAAATGACGACATTTTTTGTAAGACGTAAATTGTGATGCATGGCTAGTAATTAAAAATGGTTTGCATGTTCCTTTAGTAATTGGTATCCCTAGAAAAAAGGAAAAGTACAATTAGCGAGATTATAAACTCTTGTTTATTAATGCCCAAGCAATTAACTTGTTGTTCTATGCTTTAGATGTAAATGACTATAATAGGATATGAAGTTGTTAATCTTCGAAAGAAATGTGGGGCACTCTACAAGTCAAACAAGAGGGAACTATTCAGGTCAAAATGTCTAAAATCGACGCTTTGGTTCATTAGGTCGAGCTCTTTAGGATGGGAGACTCTAAAATAATTTAGGAAATATATAGTAGGTTCACAAATATTTGTAAAAGTCTTAGTTTCCTTGGTAAACCTTATTTCATGATCGAGAAATTTCGAAAGATCCCGAAATCCGATGTACCCTAACTTTTGAAAAATGAGAGAAGATGAAGACTCGATTTGGTTTCCTCCTCTCAAATCCATTCATTTTTTAGGACAAACATTTTTAGGGGAATTTCTAGGGGTTGAATTTGAAAACATTGCTTTGGGATGAATTTTATTTCAAAAATAGAGTTCCTGCCTAACATTAAGGTAAATGGTGTGTTAGGTTACTAAGATTTTGAAAAATCATTTTTATCTTTTTGAAATGGCCCAAGTTTTTATTTGAAAAATATTTGGGCTTAACAAGAGAATTCTTTAAAATTCGGGGGTTGATTATGCTTGGGGAAGGTGTTAGGCACCCCAAGACACCCGTCTAAACACAGTACTTAAGTTTAAATAAATCTTTGAATCAAAATAAATCCAAGAAATTTTATTCAATTTGGTCAACAAAATAATTCCCCTTATTTATTCTTTTGATGTTTATTTTATGCAAAAGAAAGGGAAAAAAATGCTTTAAAATAACAAAAGACAAAGAGAACAAGAAAAGAAGAAAAATCGTTTCCCTTTAAGATCGTCTATTGGTTATAGAAGAATCGACAAGTTTGACCCCAGGGGGATTTGCATTCCAAATAGAATAAAAAAAGTAAAAAAGAAAAAAAAAATTAGGTTAGGAAAAAAATGTTTTTTAAGAATATGGAAAACAAAGAAAAATATTTGTTTTGGTGAAAGAAGTTTGAAAACAAAATCTTCAAGAATTTTCTTTTAAGAAGAATATCTAAAAATCATTGTCACGGAAATATATTTTTAAAGCTTTTTTTTTTGGAAATTTTCCTTTAGAAAGGAAAACAGTTTTGAAAATATTTATGTAAAAGTAAGTTAAAGCATTTTTGACAATTTTTTGTAAATACCTTTTTAAGAAATCATTTTTTTAAGAAAAACTTCTCGATAAAAAATTATTTTTTAGAAATCACTTTTAAGGACAAGTTTTATTTATTTATTCATTCATTTATTTTATTTTTATTTTTTTAAAAAAAGAAAAGAAAAGAAAAGAAAGCTTCATTTGAAAAGAGAAGCAATTTTTTATTTTTATTTTTAAGCTAAATTTTAAAAAATCATTTTTTGAGAAAAAACTAAAATTTTGGAAAGTTTTCCATTTGCAAAGGAAAAAAGTTTTTAGATTTTATTTTTTTTTTTGAAATAATGTGTAAAAGAAAAAACCCTTGTTGGGAAAAAAAAAAAGTTTTATAAAAAAAATTCTCTCTTCTTTTTTTTTTTTTCTTAAAAAAAAAACAAAAAAGTAAACCAAAAGTTTATTTTGGGAGAGACTTCCCTTTTGTGAACTTCTTTTTCTTCATTTAAAAAAATATATAAAGACAGTATATTTATAGAAATTGAAATGCATGTATGTTTGCCAGAACAACCATAACTAAAAAAGAAGAAATGTTTCTGGAGAAGACCACCCTTAACCTACCATTTAATGCTTCCTCGCATTTGGAAAACCTAAAATATGGTATAAGGGTTATCCCTTATTCAGCCTTTTAGTTAAAGAGAGATCGACTTATATATATATATAAGAAACAAATGCAAAAATTTAAAGCACAAAAAGGCAGAAAATAGAAAAGTAAAGGGCGAAAAAGTGTAGAGTAGTAAAGTAAATGACAGAAAAATAAAATGTGGAAAGGTGCAGAATAGTAAAATAAATTATGAGAAAGTAAAAGCGCAAAAAAGCGTTGAATAGAAAAGCAAATAATCGAAAAGTACATAGTAAGAAAAGTAAAGTTTTTGCTTATGTTCGCGTGGAACTTTTCTTAGGTTTTTTGTCATTGTTTACATGACAAGCAAAAGAAAATGGTGTAAGGGGTTTGGGGAAGACTGACCTTACTTAGAGAGAAAGTCTTTTCCCATTAGATCCACCTCATCCTTCTCATTTCTTCTCTTTCTTTCTCCTTCTTCTTCGTCTTCTTCTTTCTTTCTTTTTATTTTCTTTTCCTGTTTTATTTTTTGACCTCTTTTTGGTAATGGTTTTAGAGAGCATATTTTGAGCTTTTTGAGACCTTTAGAAAGCTTTTGAGGGGAAGTAATACTTAGGGTCTAGCAAACCTAAGAGAGAAAGAGTTATCAAGGTGTGTGTTGGGGGGTGAAAAATACCCCTTATTTATACTATTGGGATGCCATTTAATTCCTTGATTGATGGGAAACTACCCCCTATTGTGTAAATATTACACTTACAACCCCTTATTTATGATATTTCGTGTAGAAACTTGTTTGTTCACAAAATCAAGTCATACCACTTACGGTAATGAACTTGGGAAGATTATTTTTGCTATATACACTTCCAAGAAGCATCTTATGTTTGATCTTATTCCCGAGTGGTGTGCGAGTAGCTTTTTATGTGTTTTGGGCACTTTTTGTCCAATTAAAGATTTTTTATTATTATTTTTCTTCAAATTGAAAGTTAAAAAATAAAATTAAACTATACAAAATATTAATATAATGTTCAATTTCTAAGAATAGAATATTTTTGACAGTCAATTTGATGAATCGGCAAAACATAAGAGTTTTGGGGGGTTAAAATAGAAAATAACTGTGTTTGGTGAAATTTCTTCAAATTAAATGGTGAAACCAAAATTAAACATATTAAAAGTGATATAAAAGGAAATACACTTTCAATTTTATCAATTTGTTCCCAAATTTATTTTTAAAAAATTCAATTTTGACCCGAAACTTTTGTTTAGGTCAGAATTCAATCCAATTGGCGATTTTTTTCTTCTTTTTTTTTTTTTTTAATTATTATTATTATTATTATTATTTTCAATAGTTAAATACGTAATCTAAGGTGGAAATTCGTCCCTATAAATGCAGGTTTAAATTTGTCCAAAATTTCACTTTAGACCAGAAATTTTTAACGTAAAAAGGAGCGGAACAAAGTACGTTATCTACAATTGCCTCTTTTTGTCATACTAGATTACTTTTAATGAAAAAGATAAGGGACACAACCATTTTGTTCCACGGAAAATGAAAGAGAAATAGACTTAGCATAGAGTAGTCAAGGTTGGTATTTGACAAGGAAGTATAGGAAAATGGTGTGTTGGCCCAGTGAACTACTCAAGAGGGGATGTGAATTGGGTAGTTATAAAAATTTAAACAATACAAATCTTTCAAGACTTAATTTATAAAATAATCAATTTATCCTAAATTAATTATTATCTTTGTTACACAGCGAATAAGTGTTTAATTCTAGGTGCACATCCAAACAAAATATAAGGAATAATATAAAAATGAAGCACACGAAGATATATCTTGATTCTGTAAGCTAGCCTTGCCGAATCCAGTCTCCCGAGATCCACAGAGATTCACAACTACTAAACCCTTTATCCATTTACTAGGTAGGAACCAAACCTTTGCAATGATTCTTTTCCTAAGCATAGAATCAACCTTTACAATTTCTCTTTTTCAGGCTAAAAAAGAATCTTATCTTTTTACCAAGTTGATAACTAATCTAATTCTATTACAGGAAGAATCACCACCCAATTATTTTATAAGTTAAAGATCAAACCTAATCCTTTTAACAGGCTAAAGATCAAACCTCACAGCTCTCCAAGTATCATTTTCACAAATAAGGATAGAACCTTCATAATTCACTCAATTTAATTCAGGAAGAATCACAACCTAGTTCTTTTCAAGGGAAAAGAATAACCTAACCTTTTTATACCTTAGGCAAATATCAAACCTAAATTTTTTTCCCAGAAAAGATTGAAACCCTAGCTACCATAACTAGACACCAACCCAATCATGTCTAATTCACTCAAATTCACAAATACAAAAAATTATGAGTTTTTTCCCACTCGGAGCTTCTACCACCTCAAAACAATTATACTCAATTAATTTTCCAAAATTTACTACGTGATAAAATTAAAATGAGACAAATTTTTATTTGATTATAAATAAATGTTGGTAGCACAAAATTTAGTACATAATCAGATAACATGACAAAATCATTTTTAAAAAGATTTTTATGCTCTTAAGTTTGAAAACGATTTTTCAACGATCTTATATCCAAGTAATGAACAATAATATGAAATCAAATTTAAGAATAATAACTTGAAAATATCTCACCAGGAAAATACCGAAGTATGAAAATAGGATTACAAAACAGCACATATCGGTGACGTCAATTCACCAGTGCTTTAGCTCAAGAACTTTTCACACAAATATTCTCACGAAATATCTCAACAAATTGATAACTCTCGAAGAGCATAGGAACTTGATAGTTCATGATGTTTTGAGTTCCAAATTCGCAGGTCTATTTAAACAAATTTGGAAGAAGCCCTCCAACGACTAATTTTCAAATGATAGACCTCTAAAAGGAACCTATAGACCCCATATATTATATCCATCCAATCCTAGTATATTTCATTTAAAAAGAACTTTTAAATCTCTTAATTAAGTCCATAAAATACTTCTTAAACATCAATCACAAATATAGGAAGTATTTAGTTGCTAAAATTGAGAGAATCTTTAATTATATGTACTAAATCAATAGGAATATCAAAATAGATGTACCATATCTTTAGTAGTTTTAAATCCCCCGAAATACTCCATTGGAATTGTAAAAAATGGCTAGTAACGGCGAGTTTTTTACCAAAACCTTAAAATCCTCGGAATCTCAACCAACATTGTCAGTTGACCAAAACCTACCCTATCGGTTGACCGATTGATTCAGCGTGTAAGCCAGGACAAACCTATATAGGCAGTCAGTTGATCGAACCTCTTACGGTCAATTAACCGATTGATTTAGGATGTTTTCTAAGCCAAATCAGAACACAGTCGGTTAACTGATCATTTCAGAGAGTTTCCACTTTCCATCCCAAGACCAATCGATTAACCGAACCTCTCCTAGTCTGTTGACTGATCAATGTAGGTTCTCTCCAATTTTCTCTAAAAACTCATTGTTTCAATCAATTGACCCATCCTCCTTGGATCTATTGACCGATTAATGCTGGTTGGTCATTTTCTAACTTATTTTAGCTCTAAAATTCATCGATTGATCCCATTAACCGATTTCTTTTCTCGGTTAACACAATTGCCACTAAAATTCAACTTTAAACATAGGAGCATATATTTGAACACTAATTTGGACCTTGAATTTCATCAAATCAAACACCCAAAAATATAATTCATTAATTAATATCGTGTGATCCTAATTTGGGATGCATTAAGAGTATAAACGTTATTGAGCGATTCTCACCTAATGTTTTCCGGATCTGCAATACTCTTAATTGTTTCAACACTAATCATTGCACCCTTGATAATTTCTTCATGATTCAATCTCTAATTGGAACTCTTCTACTGAAACACTCAACAAATACATTAGTTCTACCAAAAATATCATCCTTTAATTGTCCATCAAAATCTCGGGATCAACAAGGTGTTTTTCAATATGGCCTAGAAATTGCCAAAGAGCAATAAAAAAACGTCCCAAGGTAGCCTGAAACTATCGAAATTAAGTAAACGATTATCTTAGATAGCTGGTAGATTATCAAAAGCAAGTGAAGGGGATGGTGATCCAAGGTTAGCCCAAAAAACACCGAAAGTAAACAGTTTAGATGGTGATCTAGAGTTAGCCTAGAAATCACCAAAAGTAAACATCTTAAATGGTGATCCATGGTTATCCTAAAAATCATCAAAAATGGGTAATTTAGGTGGTGATACAGGGTTAGCCTAGGAATCGTTGGAAGTAGGTAATTTAGAGGGTGATCGTGGGTTAGCCTGGGAATCACCGAAAGAAAATAATGATTCCTACCTATTAGGTAAGGAACTATTGGCCCAATGAGCTACCCAAGAGGGGGGTGAATTGGGTAGTAATAAAATTTAATCCAAATTTATACCAATTAAAAAATAAAATATTTAATTTTATCCTAAATTAATTATTATCTTTATATAGTAGCGGATAAGTATTATAAGCTCTACGTGCACACCCAAACAACATGAAATAAAATAAAGAAAATAAACAATGCAGTACACACCGATATATCCTGGTTCACCAAGCTAATCTTGGCTAATCCAGTCATCCGAGTCCCACAGAGATTCGTACCCACTAAACTCAAGATTCCTTTACAGGTACGAACCAAACCCTCACAATTATTCCTTTCGTAAGCTCAGAATCAACCTTTACAATCCCTTTTCACAGGCTCAGAAATAACCTTATCTTTTTCTCAACCTCAAGACTGACCTAATTCTTTCACAGGCTAAGGATTAACATAATTCTATTACAGGGAGAATTACAACCTAATTCTTTTTATATCTTAGGCTCAATAATTAAACCTCACAATCATTCCAAGTATCATTTTCCCAAGTAAGGATGAAACTTTTACAATTCACTCACAATTCTAATTCTAGTCAAGAAGAATTATCCCTTAATTTTTTCGTACTCTAGGCAAAGATCAAAACCTCAATCTCTTTACCAGAAGAGATTGAAACCAGCTATCCTTGATTAGACACTCCCAATAGTATCTAATCCACACACAACTCACTAATTATAAAAATTGATAAGTTCTTCCCACTCGGAGCTTCTACCATCTCAAATTAATTAATACTCAATTAATGTCCCGATACTAGTGATAGAAATAAAGTGTGGAAACAAAAGCAAATTATAATAAAGAATGCGGGTAGCACAATAAAGCACGTAATTAGACTAACACACAAATCATTTTTAAAATATTTTTATGCTTTTAAAGTTCAAAAACGATTTCTCAAAATGATCAATTCAACAAGAAAATAATAATAATAAAATACTCAATCAAAGAATAAGCTTGGAATGATCTCACCAGGAAAACACCGAATAAATGGCACGTAGTATCGTAAGACAACTTAGATCAGTGATGCTAACTCAAATAGCACTTTAACTCAAGAAATTCTTAATATTTGATCTTACAATTTATCTCTCAAAATAATATCAGAATGGTTACTCTTAGAAAAGCTTAGGAACTGAATAGTTCTTGATATTGTGTGTATTGTTCTCTTGTTATGTGAAATCTGCAGGTCTATATTTAAGGAATTAGAACAAGCCTTCCAACGGCTAGTTTTCAAATAATAAGTATCTAAAAAGCACTTATAGATCCCATATATCATTATGACTTAATCCTGGTATAATTCACTTAATAATATATTTTAGAATATTTAATTAAATCCCTCAAACATTTTCTCAAACTCAATTAAATAAGAGAGAAAGAATTTCATGTACCAAATTGAGAAATATAAAAAATACTTGAACCATATCTATAGGGATATTTAAATATTATTTAAATAGCTCAAAATATATCAGATCCCTAAGATATCTCTCATATCTTAACCATAAACGACTAATAACGACTACTATTTGAATTAAATCCGAAATTCCATAAATCTTGAAATGATTCGTCTGTCGATCGACCAAGGCCCGTCTGTCGACCACCTGATTCAAGATGTAGCCAAGCCAAAAATCCTTTGCCCATCGGTCGACTGCCCAAACTTCATCTGTTGATTGGACGATTTAGAGAATTACACAAGTCGACTCGCCTGTCGACCGAAAGATTTAGAAACTTCCTCTTTTGGCCATAGGTCGACTTACCTGTCGACTGAACGATCCAGTAACTTCTCCTTTTAAGCATCTGTCGACCGACCAGTTGACTGCTCAAGCTGGAACATCTCTCCTTAATCTGATTTTAATTCATTTTCTTCGACATTTTTACCCCTTTAACCGATTTCTTTTCTCAATTAGCTCCACTAAAATCTTAAATTCAATTTTAATCAATTATATTTATTTCTTTTTCAATTACACATAGGAGAAAAAACACACATAATTATAAAAATATTTTGTGTCGTGTGTGATCCTAATCAGGAATCATTAAGAGTAAAAATTTAACCAGAGTTGTTTTTCCTAGGTTCTTCAATTTCTTCGATCTCTTAATGTTCATTATCTTTGTCATTGTCTTTAGCATCTATTTAGCATTTGTCACAATATCTTCATGATAATCTCATCACTGGAACTAATAAACTGAAACACTCAATAAAATCGTTAGGTCTGCCAAAAACATGAACATTTAGGTGGCATTTGGTAACCGTTTCTGTTACCATTACAGCAGTGGGATGGGATGGGAATTTTGTTTCCTTCTTGAAAGTAGAATCGCGTTTGGTAACGATAATATTTTATTTTTTTTATTTTGGGAAGAGAATCATGTTTGGTAACAATTTTATCCTAAAATCAATTTATCTTTTTTGAGGTTTTTTTTTTTTTTTATTTTGGCCGGACGACAATGGCGACGGCGGTGGGTGGGTGACGATGGCGGTGGAAGCGGATAGTCGGAGGTGACTGGCGACAGTCGCCGGAGATGACCGGTGGGCGATGGCTGGCGCCGGCAGACGACGGCGGAGGAACAGTAACAGATATTGGGAATAGAATGGGAATAATGAAAAATAACTTTTTTTGTTTCTCATTTCTTAAGAAAAAAATGGGCACAATTCCTAAATGGGAATGGAATGGGAACGAGAACAAAAATTAACAAACGCTATTTCCAAACAGAATTTCCAAAAATCTGGGAATGGAATGGGAATTTTTGGATTAGAAATAGTTACCAAACAAGGCCTTAATTATTCATCAAAATCTTAGGATCAACAGGAACTATCTCTAAGGAGGATCAGCAGACTAGTCCCAAAGAAATACGCTGCAATGAAGGGAGTAGAGAATATTAACCATCAACATCTCCTACTTTAGAATAAATGCAACTAGGGGTTTCCTATATATCTCAGTCATACCAAGAATCAGGTCAAATGTAGTTAAACAAGTCCTTCCACAAAAGCCTAGGAACAAAGCTCTAAGGAAGGTCGACTGACCTGTCTTATAAGCGACACTCCGTATTGTAGGAGTGAAGAATATTGATCGTAAAAACATCCTAAGCTTGACTGAACCCAACCAGGGATTTCTATATATTTTAGAATAGCTAAGAATTAAGTCAATTGTAGTTCGATATTAAACACTAGTGTTCATGGGTTAGCCTAGAAGTCACCAATGCGCGTAATTTAGTTGGTGATCTAGGGTTAGCCTTGAAGCCACCAGAGCATGTTATTTAGATGGCAATCCAGGGTTGGCCTATAATCGCTGAAGGCAAGTAATTTAGATAGTGATCCAGGGTTAGCCTTGAAGTCATTGTAGGCAGATAATTTAGAATGGTGATCCAGGGTTAGCCTAGAAATCACCATAAACAAGTAGTTTAGAATGTTGATCAAGGGTTTGCCTAGAATGGTGATCCATTGTTAGCTTGGAAATCACTGTAGACAAGTAAATGATGTTCCAAGGTAGCCTGGGACTACTGATAGTAGTAAAGCATCGTACGAGGGGGCAAAGAATGTTGATCATCAACATCTCCTATGTTTGGTCGAACCCTACTATGGGTGGTTTCCTATATATCTTAGGATAGCTAAGAATCAAGCCAAATATAGTTTGATAATATTTATAAAAAAAATTAAGCAATAACAAAAATTAGGAATGTGTGGGAAAAGGTTTTGGGTTAGATAAACCGATTCCGGGGATGGGTGTCATTTCAATCCAAAATCGAAGATGACCACGATAGTTCTCAAGAGAGAAACCAAAAAGAAAATTAACATTTAATAATATGGAGTTTCATGGTAGCATTCCTGCTTGGGACTACTAAAGAATTTTAAAGAACTTTGTAAAGCAAGTTAACTTGGATAAAATGTGCCCCAGTCCAAGACTAAGGTGCGATAGCATGAACTTCTCAAATGAAGCTACTCAAGGAATTAAATTTGATCCTGCCCAAGGTTGGGGTGAATCAGACCAAGGAATCTCAAAGGAGAAACCTGATATAATGTGCTCCAACACTAGGTAAGGGTAAAGGAATTCATCCTGAAGTGTTTGTGAAAATGTGACAGAACTTAAATGGGCTACCTATACATCCTGAATCAAGTGTTTAGGTCGAAAAATATTTTTTTAGATAGTAAAACCCATTAGTTTGAAACTGTAACCAATCCATATTTATTGCCTACGTATCCTGGTTTTACAAGGAATCAGGTCAAGACGTAGTTCCGGACAACGACGGTCTTGTTTAAGTGTACGACCAAACACGCATAGATTGCCTACGTATCCTAAATTAAGTTAGGAATCAAGTTGAAATGCAGTATTCTAGAAACAAATGATTTTTTTAAATGATAAACCGATCCAACCTGGGTTGCCTACATATTTTGAGTCAAGTTAGCAATCAGGTCAAAAAGTAGTTCGTTGTGACAACAGTTTTTGAGAAGGCATCCCAATCTAAGACTAGGGATGAATATGAGTGTGGATTCTTGTAGGAGAACCAAAATACGGTGAAATGTGCCCTAGTCTCTGACGGGGGAAGTGAATGGATAAGTTTTGGGAGGGATCAAAATCTAACACATCCTGGTATAAGGTAGAGAATGAGACAGGTGTAAAACAAAAACCTAGCCTGTAGGCTGGGGAAGAAATGGAATAGCCACTGTAAGAGAAGATAATTCGATATACCCTGGGTTTAACTAGGGGTGATGAAAACAAATTCGAAATAAAGGTGGATATCTTTAAACACACCTACTGGCACATTACCATGATGGAAAAACACTTTATAGAATTCCCTAACTTGTGTAGAACCTGGGCTATCTAATTTGGCATTAAACCAAGAGAGAATTAGTTGAAACAATTACGTGTGGCACAAAAGCTCGTAGATCGGTGGTAGGAATTAGAGGGGGAGCCGTCTCGTTCTTTTTCAGTTGTTACCTTGGGCACTTTTGTTTTTTTTTATTGTTGATGATATGATAGTTGTGTATGTTTTCCTACATTTTAAGAATCAAATGAGGTTATAACGAAATAACCCTCGTCTCTCTTATATGTCTTGTCATCTAAACAACATTTACCTACTCTCATCTTAGAAGTTGTCATATCTTCATCTATCACTAAACTATCCTTTCAACTGAAGGCTCCATCATGGATACAAAACCATAACGTACCAATATTGACCCTAAATCATCCCTTAACATTGAATTATTGGATTACTATGAAGGCGTGCTAGCTTCTTGGTCAATAATTTGCTATTGAAGTTTGGGGTCAAAATCATGGATTGAGGATTAGTGAGGGTGCTAACCATTGATTCTTGCTTATCGAAAATTTTAATGATGATGGTGGACATCCACAAAACTATTTTTCTTAAAGAGTTATACTCTAGGTTGTCTCTTGCTTCTTTTTCATTTCTTCATTTTATTTCTAGTTGTTTTCCATTTTTACCCTTAAGACCCTTTAATTCGGAGTGAAGATTTTCATTTAGGCCCTTGCCTTTGGGTTAAGAGTGTACACTCCATGCACAATGATGGAAACTATGAGAACGTACCCCCAGTCCATGGTTGGGGTTTCTACAGTTAGATGACCGAACCTTAATAGATTTTCCACGTACCTTGGCAAGTTACCAAGGATCAGGTCAAGCATAGTTCTTGCACAAGCATCCCTTATTGTTTGAATAGCAATAAGAGTGAACGGCTTCTTGAGAAAGTCAAGGTACCATTCTGGAGATGTGCCTTGGTACAAGGCTGAGAGAATATTGTAAAGTTGACACTCCCTTGATTTGACTGTACCTACTTGGGTTTCTTATGTATCTTGGTTTTTCCTAAGTATTCATAATGTAATTTCGTACAGTGAAATGATTTTGGGAGACCTATGCGTTGTAGGTCATGATAGCTTCCTTCACTAGAAATAATCTACTATAGCCTAACAAGCACAAAACATACCATTATTTGTTTCTCTTGCTTATTGATGTACGATAGCATTATGTGAAGGGTGTATGAAAGGTAGGCTACTATTAGAAGCTGCTACACTGACCGACACAAACCAACAGACTCTCGTGACATATTTTCGCACAATAACCCGTAGGTTAACTATGTCCCATTTTGTGGGAATGGATAGAGTCTCTTGAATGAACATTATCTAGGTAAGATCGACCGTTGTCCTAATTGTTGGTCTGCTGAAGTGTTTGAATAACGCAGTTCAGATTTTTGTTGCTAAAGGTTTGGTGCTTGGAGCACATGAATGGTACTAAAATTCATTAATTCTTGGAATATTGTTTTGGATACTAGCAATGTTACTTTTCTAACGACATTCTCTTATACCCTGATGGTTTGCAGGAATGGGTAAGATCTACTGGTAAGACGCAATTTTTGTGAGGTTGACTTCTTGTCTATCTGTTTATTTATTGAAGCTGCTATAAAATGCGTGCAATTATAAGGTGACTAGTAAGGTAATCAACTGAGTTAGATGCCCATGGATTTCTTGTTAGCCTACTAAAGCTACCAGGTAAGGCCGAATGTTATGTTTATGATGGCCTATTAATGAAAAATGATAAGAAGTATACCATAGGCTTTCACAACATATGATGACTAACATTTTCTCATGAGAGCCTATTGTGAAAACATTATAATGCATGGTGATTCGTTCAGTCTTTAGATGTTGGTGTATGTTTTATGAATTTCTAAGAAGGACAGCCTAGGAGATGCATGATTTACATGATGACATCGCATGATAAATGCATTTTTTTATTTTTTTTTCATTTTTCCATCCAATTTTATTATATGAGCCTAAGCATGATGTTGTATGATTTTGATCATACCATATGTTTTATTTAGAATGTTTTCCTAGGGAATTCAAGGTTTACCTGGAAATACCAAAAAAAAAAAAATCGTTCTTTTTTGCTCGCATTAAGTACTTTTTTTATCTACCATCTCATTTGGGTGCTTCTGTATTGTCTCCGATACAGAAGGATGACTGGTGCATTTAAGAGGCTTTCAAGTCATTTGCTCCAACTTTCGTTTCAACTAAAATTCGGGCCCAGGATTGAGATTTCTATTCAAAAAAGTATATGGATTTAGGCTATAAGATGCGAAGGTTTAGGCACATAACGCACCTCATATTTCGATAGCAAAAGAAGTAGAGAATCAGAACAAGGATGAAAATAAGTTTCATCCTGTCATTTCTAAGTCATCCAAATCCATTCATTTTAAAAATAGTTTTAAAGGGCTATTCTAGGCATCGGTTTTGAAATACTTCTTGGGCTAAAATTTTTGTTAAAACCAGAGTCACCACCTAGCATGGGGTTAAATGGTGTGTTAGATCAATGGGATTTTGGAAATTCATTTTTCCATTTGAAATGACCTGTGTCTTGACTTCCATAGCTCTATGTACCAGAGATATTATTTAAGTTCGAGAGTCGACTATGCTTGGGGAAGGTGTTAGATACCCCAAGAAACCCGTCTAAAGACGGTACCTCAGTCTAAATAAATATTCACTGCCAAACACTATACAAGCAGTTTTCTTCAATTTACTTAAACAAAATCATTCCCCTTTTCTAGTGTTTTTGTTCTTTTTATATATTTTTGACATGATTTAATGGAAATTAGGTAAATACTACAGCTACTACTAGTCAGCGATATCCAATATCAGTTTATATACAGACAGATATGTACATATGCAAGCTATACTAAATGAAATACAAACTAAGACTAATTATTTTGATATGCGACCGAACCCGCATATGCGTTGCTTACGTATCTTGAATGAGAGTTAGATTTTTACATAGTTCCTTCTGGTTTAGATAAAGGATATGGTTGATTATTAAAGGTGTGACCGAACCCTTATAGGTTGCCTACATACTTTGGGTGGTTACCAAAGATCAGATCAGACGTAGTTCATTCGTGTCTCGTTGAAAATTGGGTTTATTATTAAATATGTGACCGAACCTTTATGGGCTGCCTACGTACTTTGGGTGGTTACTAAAGATCAGGTCAGACGTAGTTCTGCGTTGTGATGTTTGAAAAGCTGGCTTGGTTTTAGTGAAAAGCTGAGTTTTTCTTTAGTTAACGACTGGATTGTTTTAGTTAAAGAATGGTTTGTTTTAGTAAATTTCAATTGATTATTAGTTAGTTTTGTTAAATTATCAGTTAGTTTTGGTTGTGAACAACTTGAATCACAACCTTAATTAGATATTATTTGCAGTTATTAGGGTTGTGAACAACCAGAATCACAACCCTACTTAGGTTTATTAACAGTTTTTAGAGTTGTGAACAATCTGAATCACAACCCTAATGTATACATAACAACCCTTTGATTTTAAAGAAACTCTTTTGTTTTGGTTTATTTAGTGTCAGTGTGTGATTTGTTTAGCTAAAAAAGAAAAGAAATACGATGTTCTTGGGGGAATCGTAGAAAGTATGCACAACTCCTAGTGTAATAGAAGTTTTGTTTGAATCCTTACATGTTCTTAACATTTTCTCTGATGATTTGATGTTTTTGAATGTTCTTGAGATGCTTGAAATGGTTTTGTATGATTTGAGCATAGTTTGCTTGTTATAGTTCAGATTTAGTGTTTGTTTGATGTTCTTGACAAAATCAAAAGCTTGTTTGGTTGTTTTATGGGTTTTATGTGTTATATACATGAAAGTAAAGTGTGTTATCTACATGATTATGCTATATAAAAGTAATATGCACAATTTTAACCAAAGATCATAGGGTGTTTTAGGAACATACCTACTTAGGGGATGTGGTCTTTCCTAAGTGTTTACCTCCTTCTCCTCCTTGATCTTCTTGGTCGGTGGTTGATCAGTGGTTAATTGGAGGTCATTGATTCTTCGAGTTCTCTGCCAAGAACCTAAGGACACGTTATGTAAGACCTCGATTGTACCATGTACGTCATTTCAGTGGTATTTTAAAGTAATTGTGAAAATTCGGGGTGAAATTAGGACAATTAAAAATTCAAATAAAAAGTCTAGGGGTCAAATTGAAAATATAAGAAACAGTAAATCCCAATTTAGGGAGGTAATTGACATTTAACTTGTAAATGAAACTTTCAGGGGGTAAAATTGAAAATCTTAGAAACTTTTAAAAATTGAAAAGGATTAAAATCAAGGTTTCAGGGAAGCTAGGGGAGGAAAGAGCAATGAACAGGAAAAACAAATCTGGTACACACACGTAAACCGGCGATCGGAGGAGCAGCTGGCCGGCAGAGAGTTGGAGAGAAAAAACGACGTGACACGATTGGAGTAAACTAACCCACTAAAATCATGCATGTGAGGGGATTAAGAAACTCATGATCGAGGGTTGGGAATCCACTCTAAAAATGAGAGGAAAATCTAGAGAAAGAGAGGGTTCGGCCGGTGCTCCAATCGTCACCAGAGGGGGTGTCGCCATTCGGTCCAGTAGTGTGCGTTACTATTGTAGTGGGTATATGAGAATTCTTTGGTATGTATATGATCAGACGGGTGTGCATGTGTGTGTCTCACTTGGGTGCGCCGTTCCAATCGCCGACGATCGCGTGTGCGTGTGGGTTGTCCGTTCGTCGGGAATGCATGTGTGTTGTCTATCGTTTAGCCCGCCGTTCAGGCAGAGTATGCATGTGTGTTCTGTTCACCGGCAGTGCGTCGTTCATCCGTCGTGGGTGCTCTGTTCGGTTCGGCCGGCGATCGCATGTCTGGGTGTAGGTCGCTGCTTATCTGGTGGCGTGGGGGTATTGCCGGCGTATGTGGGTGGTTGATCGTCGGTATGGTCGGAGGTGTGTGAGTACGGGCAGTAAACCCAGAACCCGGGGCAGAGGAGAGAGAGAGAGAGAGAGGTCTGGGTGGAGGAGGCATTCATCGGTTTTGTTCGATCGGTGGTTGTGTGGGTGGGCGGTCGTCGGTCGTCGGCCATCTGTGACGGTGTGCGTAGGTAGATACTGCTTTGCCGACGTGTGGTGTGTGGCCGGCCAGTGGACACCCAAAACAGCAAACAGTGACGGGAAGTAGAAGCGGGAAACAAGGAAGAAGAAGAAAAAAAAAAAAAAAAAAAAAGAATTTGCAAAAACCACCCCAGGGAAATCTAAAACCGATCACGTGATCGCCAAATGTTTCGAAAATAGGTGAAACTTCAATCGATTACTAATTCTCGTTACATTAAATTTTAGTTAGTGTTACAAATCCAAAAATCATAATAATTTCGTGACGATTAATTAATTTTAAGTACGTGGTACATAGAATTAGTAACGATTTGGAATATAGGATCCGCATTGCATGATTAGGATGATTTAGGTAAAATATTAATTTAGAATCTGTCACTATTAGGTTCGCAGGCACTGGCGTCCCGATAAAGTGCGGTCAGTGTCAGTTTTGCAAAACGGATATCGAGGTGAGTGTACTGTCTTCTTACCAAACTATTTTTATATGTCTATACACGATGAAATATGTGTTTACTTAAATTGTATGAATTTATAAACGATATGGATCAAGCAGGATCTGGGTGAGTTAGTAAACTGGGTTTTGGGGAGATTTCGATGGTTTCTAAAATGAAACTGAAAATGAATTTTTGTTGAATTTGGTAAAATCAGACGGTGTTTTTAAAAGGAAATAGAAAACATCTGTTTTCCTAAAAATGTCTGGTTTTCAGAAGGAAAATAAAGGGTGGAAAAGTAGTTTTGAAATAATCAGACGTTTTCTCTAAAAAGAAAAGTGTGAAATATGCTTTTGGACTTAAAAGTTGGTTTTGAGGAAAATAGATAGATGTGGTGATTTGACGATATTTATTGAGTTGTGATTCGATGATGCTGTAGTTGATTTGACGATGCCCTAGTATTTATCTGTTTCGGTAGAGTGAGATTATCCGCTTCGGCGGAGTGATGTTATCCGCTACGGTGGAGTGATATTTATTTGCTTCGGTAGAGTGATGTTAGACGTTTATACTGCGGAGTGATTATCCGCTTCGGTGGAGTGATGGGTGTTCGTAGGAAGGCATATCCTACGGATGGTATGGTACCGTTGCAAACTCCCGATTGTGAGGTTAAAACGATCACTAGGGCTGGTCAGTGTGTGTGTGTTGGAGGTGTGTGTTTGAGATTGGTGCTTGAGATGTGGTGTTTTACGTATATTGGTTGATTTGATGTTATTTATTATGATGTTTGGTAGGATTTTGTACTAGATGGATTTGGATGGAATTTATCTATATCGTTTTATTTTCATTGCTTATATACTTATGCTTGATCCATACTAAATTGTGGAAATATTTAGAACGTATTAATATTTTAAAAATGTTTTACTAAGAAGGCAGTACACTCGCAAGTGTAAACAGCTAGGAGTCGGTCCCCTACCGGCACTAGGTAGAGCTACGTGATGAAGTCATATAGGCGATTGAGAGAAGCTGTCAAAGGCGAACCTATAAAAGGTTCATAGATAAATACTTTTAGTTAATCAAATTTTGGGACGGGTGTATCCCCTATAGTAGGTGTTTGTATTATACAGTAGGTGCATATTGTCATTGATATGAAAATTTGGGTATTGGTGATGTCATGTTGTAGTCACGCCCGCCTCGGGATGACGGGTGTCCGGGACGGGTTGTGACACCTTACTTAGGGGATATGGTCATCCCTAAGTAGCTAACATCCTTTCTATTCTTGCTCCTCTTGGATTTGATCGGTGATCATCGATCCTTAGAGTTCTTATTCTAAGAACTTCAAGAACACCTTTTAGGAACAAATTTTAGTAGAATAACGACGTGTTATTTTAGAAATATGCTTGAAAGTCCTAGGACCCAAGTAAGTTGCTCGAGTTTAGAGAGAGAAGCTAGGCCTTCAAGACTTGCAAAAATAAGAGGGGTCGTCCAATATTTATAGGCTTGGGGGCCTGCGTATTGGCCAATGCATAGGCCATTCTAGGTTGTTCCCTGGGGGTGTTTTGCCTAGGGGACTACTTGTGTTGTTTTGGTCTTGTTTGGCTTGGAACGAATTTAGGAGAGAAGGTTGGATTTTTAAAGATTTGGTAATGATTGGAAATTATTACCAACCATTTCCTATCTTCCAATCACATTTCTTGTACATGGGTGTATATATGACTTGATGTGATGGATCCGGTTCGGTGTAGGGGCTAAGTACCAGTTAGACTCAATATTTTGGTTTGGTCACCATAAATGCATCCAAGGTGCATTGAACATAGTCATGAGGTGTCACTTTGCATTTAAATCTAGGTGATGAGTCATTGCTTGGTGAGCACTTCTATGGTTGGGTTTGGATGGAATCGGGTTAACTTGGCTTGTAATCGACGGTTGATTTCCAAGTATCCTAGTTACCCTTAGATATTTTGGTAAAAATTTCTAGGTTCAATGTGTCCACCCTTTCCATGTCATCCCTAAGAATTTAATACTTGATGGGATGTGTTAATCTCAAGGTTTTGATGGACAATTAAGTGTTGTTGTTTTTTGTGAAACTAACGAATTTATTGAGTGTTTCAGTTTAAAAGTTGCATTGATGATGTTATCACGAAGTAATTGCTAAGGATGCAAAGACACAAACAAAGAGACGGACATTAAGTGATTGAAGATTCCAAATAATCTAGGTGAAAACAACTCAAATTTATCTTTACTCTTAATGTATCCCAATTAGGATCACACACGACTCAAATTAAATTATTTATATTTTAGTGTGTTTTTTATTAGGATCCTAATTAGTTCACATATTTGCTTCAATGTGAAATTGAAGAAGATAAATTGACCTAAGAAATATTAGTGTTTAAAATTGATTTATAGTGTCAATTAAGTTAATCGAGAAATCAAATAGGTTAAATAGTCAAAAACATCGAAGATTGGAGTTGAATTGAATTAATGAAAAAATGTTCGAGCATTGATCGGTCAACCGACCAAGAAGGATGAGTCAACCGATGGGTGTAGGTTGAGAATTGGGAAAGTCTCTGAATCAATCGGTCAACCAATCAAGAGAGATCGTTCAATCGATGGCCGATAAGTGAACTCTCTGAATCGATTGGTTAACTGATCATCGATGATCGGTCAACCGACCAGGGCCAAAATTTAGCCAAGAGAAGCATCTTGAATCGATCGGTCAATCGACCCATGGGTATCGGTCAACCTACCATTGTTTTAGAATGGACTGTCTAGCAACCCGAAACGATCGGTCGACTGATGGCCTATGATCGATCAATTGACTGAGTTGTTTAAGATTTTGAGGATTTCAGGATTTGATATAAACTAGCCGTTTTTTTATTGACATTTTGTAGATATTCTAGGTATTTAAACATATTATAGATATATTACTTTTATATAAATATCCCTATAGATAAGGTACAAGTATTTTAAGTGTTTCTCAATTTAGTCTATTTAATACTTTCTATCCTTTCAATTTGAGAATGTGAAATTACTTAGGGATTAAGTTGAATGATTTAAAAGTCATATTTAAGTCAAATTGACCAAGATTAAATAGTATTGATATATGGGGTCTATATGTGCATTTACTTGTCATATCTTGTGGGAACTAGCCGTTAGAAGGCCTGTTTCAAATCAATTTAAATAGACTTGCCTTTTACAAATATGTGTACATTATTCTAGCAAGAACTTTCCATTCGTGAGCTTTCTAAAAGTTATTATTCTGAGATTATATCGAGAGATTATTGTTAGATCATTATAGAGAAAAGTTCTTGAGAATAAGTGCTAAGTATTTTGGCGTCACCGATCTAAGCTTTGTTGCGATTCAATTTTCATTCTTTCGGTGATATCCTGGTGAGATTTTTCCAAGCTACTATTTATTATTTTGAGTTGTTATTATTATTGCTTGCTTGGATATAAGATCTGTGTGAAATTATTTTCGAACTTTAAAGTGCATAAAAATTAATTTAAAATGATTTTTGTGATAATCTAATTACATGCTTATTTTTGTGCTATCCGCTTATTTTATAATCAGATTTTAAATTCCTCAATTAATTCTATTACTAGCAATTATTTTGACATTAATTGAGTTTAAATTGATTTGAGGTGGTAGAAGTTCCGAGTGGGAAAAAACTTAACGATTTTTGTAATGGCTAAGTTTTGTGTGGATTAGATATTGTTGGGAGTATCTAATCAGGGATAGCTAAGTTTCAATTTCTTCCGGTAAAGAGATTGAGGTTTAATCTTTACCTAAGGTATAAAAAGGTTAGGTTACTCTTTTCCTTTGAAAAGAGATAGGCGTGATTCTTCTTGATTATAATTAATTGTGTGTGATTTGTAATGGTTCCATCCTTACTGGTGAAAATGATACTTGGAGTGTTTTTGGTGAGGTTTGATTCTTAGCCTTTAAAAAAGATAGAGGTTCTTCCCTAGTCTACGAAAAGAAAATTGTAAAAGGTTGATTCTGAGCCTATAAAAGAATCATTGTGTAAAGGTCTGGCTCCTACCTATTTAAAGGAATCTAGTGGTATAGTGGGTACGAATCTCTGTGGGGCTCAGAAGATTGGATTAGCCAGGATTACCTTGGTGAACCAGGATATATCTTGCTATTCTATCTTGTTATTTTATTTCATGTTATTTGGGTGTTCACCTAGAGTTAATTACACTTATTCATTTCTATATAAAGATAATAATTAATTTATGATTAAATTAATTATTTAAAAATTTAAGTGTTGAAAGATAACAATTTGCTTTAATTTTTTATAACTACCCAATTCACCCCCTCTCTTGGGTAGATCACAGGTCCAACAAGATGTGCATTTAATGCTTTTCTTGGAGTCCACACATCCAATTTGGTTTCGGTAACGGGTTGTCAAGATTTAAGATTTTTGGTTGATTCTAAGATATTTTTCTTAAAATATCTAGATACCTTGAACGTGTTCTTGACATGTCATCCCAAGAATTTAATACTTGAGGGTATGGGCATTCAAGGCTCATTGAATGCTTAGTTTAGATGGCGAACCGAATCGGTTTAATTTCGATAACGGTTGGTTGTACCCTAAGTGGCTTGGTTCCCTTCCTTAGCCATTTGGTAGCCATCATCTTGGAAGGTTCCTTGGTCATTATAATGATTCATTTTTTTGGTTTTTAATGTTGGCTAGTCCCTTTATTTCTTGGGCCTAGGGCGGTTCGCCAAGACTACTTGGATTTGGTGAAAATCCAAGTCAAGCTCTATCCTTAAATCACCTTGTGATTTAGGGCTTTGTCATGACCTTTCCAAGCCTTTATCAAGATGTATTGGATTTTTTCTTAGTAGTATATTATGTGGTATGCATGAAAGAATCAATTGTTTTTAGCATTAAATTGACAAGATTTAGTGAAAAGTAAATGTTTCAAAGTCGGGGTGGGTAATTGAGTTAATTGTTTGAAATGTCCTATAATTTAAGGGTAGTGACTAAGATTTATCTATACTAAATATTATTTTATGAAAATAAAACTTTAGTAAAGTCATTTTAGACCTCCTTAAATCATGGGAATTTCGAGGTTGACCCAAAACTTTTATGTAACTATATTTTGTCTAATTCAACAGTTTTGTGTTTTTTGTCATTTTTTTTTTTTGGTTGTTTTTGTATATTGTATAGTGTGCTCTCTGGTGGAAATTCATTCCCTTTAAACCCAAGTTTAAAGTTTGTCTGAACTTGTACTTGATTCAACACTAACTTGGCGGGACAAAATGCGGTATCTACAGCTGCCTTTCTTTGTCATGCGAGTTTACTCGTAATGAAAAAGAAAGAGACACTAACATTTTGTTCCTCTAGACATGAAATTTAAAGACAAGTATTTAAATCTATCCTAAAGGATAGAGACATACCTGATCCTGGATGATTGGACGCGGATGACAATTGATCACTTCTACCATTGTGTACTTCGAAGGATTGACGAACAATCAACCTTGGAAGACTATTGCTGGAATAATGGTGACACATCTGGTTCTTGTATATTTTCAGTGTTGGATGATGGTAATATATCTAATCCTATAGGGCGTGGTGCGTACGACACTTTATTCAAGCCCTCCCAAGCATTATACTATTATATTATACTATTAGGTGGCCGAAATTATAAAATACATTTATACTACTGGTTATTATTACACTACTTGTTACTATTACACAACTGGTTGCTATTACACTACTAGTTTCTATTATACTACTGGTTGCTATTTTACTACTATACTCCTGAAGGATTATGCGTTGTCTATCCTATAAGAGACGGAGAATATGACGCTTGGTCAATCGACTCTTGGTTGTGGAGAACATGAAGCTTCGGTCAACCGAGTCCTGATTGTGATCGTACCCCAAAGGATTTTCCTACATATCTCAATTTAATAAAAATCAGGTCACATGTAGTTCTAATAGGTAAATTAAATTCCACTACTATATTATACTATTGTCTAGAATCCGTAAAATATTGTCTGGCTAGTTGTTTGCTTTACACTACGAAATTAAAATACGTTGGCTGATCATATTACACTATGAAATTAAAATACTCTGGTTGTCTGCATTACACAACGAAATTAAAATACACAGGCCATCTACATTACACTATGAAATTAAAATACTTCTCCTAAATGATGATGTGCGGTCTATCCTATAAGAGGTGGAGAGGATGACCCTTGGTTAATCGGCTCCTGATTGTGACCATACCCCAAAGGGTTTTCCTATATATCTCAAATTAATGAGAATCAAGTCACAAATAGTTCTAACATGTAAAGTAAATTCTACTACTACGCTATACTATTATTCGAAATCCGTAAAATAATGTCTGGTTACTGGTTATGACCATACCCTAGAGGGTTTTCCTGCATATCTCAAATTAATGAGAATCAGGTCACATGGAGTTCTAACTTGTTAAGTAATTCAAGATTGGGGGGAATGGTTTCGCGTTAGAGAAACCAATTTTGGGGTGTTTAGTCAATCTGAGACTGAGGTTGACGATATTTCTAAATATTAATTTCCGTGAGTTGGCTTGACCGAACCCTCATGGCAGTGCTAACATATCTCAGACTTAACTGAGAATCAGGTCAATTGTAGTTCAGATCAGTGAAGTTAATCAATATTTGGTAGAACATGTTTTTGGTTAGGGAAACTAATTCCTGGGTTATCATATCAGTACAAGATTGAAAATTACTGAGAGAATTCAGAACGGGCGAAGACCCTCGTGGAACTCAACACCTGGTAAAGTTTCTTGGCTACATCCCACCTTGGATTACCTGACGAGGACTATAAAACTTCCTGGGAAAAATTGAACCTTAGGTAAAATATGCCGCAATCGTAGACTCGGGCTTAACGATATTTATTCATTTTCTAGGATTATATATTTTAGTTTTAAATTTTTTGCATTGATTATGATTGGGATTGGTGCGAGTCTTATATCAAGAAAATATATAGGGAGAAGATATGATATAATGTCACTAACTTTAGCTGGGGTGACTCTTATCACAGAATCTCAATGAAGAAATTGGATATAATGTGCCCCAGCTCTAGCTGGGGCTAGTCCCGTCACAAATTCTAAATTAAGAAACTGGATATAATGTATCCCAACTCTAGTTGAGGCACAAGACTATCTCCTGAGTGTTCATCAAGTGCGGTAGATCCAACATGGGTTGCCTCTATGTCTTGTACAAAGTGCGTAATTATAGTATTTGTTTTAGTCTCGAAATCCCCATTGAGTTGTTTTATGTATAATTGTATTACAGGTTTTGGATGGTAATCGTCGGATGACTGAAACCCACCTGGGTTACCTACATACACTGTGTTCCTAGGTCAGGAATCTAGTCGAAATGTAGTTTGACCCTTGCTGTACTATCTCAGATTGTCGACCATACCCACAAAGGCTTCCTATGTACCTTGGTAATCTACTAGGATTAGGTCGATGTGTAGTTCGAGCATACGTATCCTTTATTGTCTGCTTAACAAAATTATTAGTAGTCGGTTTCTCAAGAAAGTCAAGGGATTTCTCGGGAGATGTGTCCTGATACAGGGCTAGGAGAATGTTGTGATATGGATATCTCTTTGGTTTTGACTAGACTGGCTTGGGTCTTCTATATAACTTGGTTGTCTACCAAGGACAGGTCGAAGTGCAGTCTGCTAGGGATGGAGTAATTTTGTTTAAGGTGATGACCCAACCTGGAAAGATTTCGCGTATCCTAGTGTTTACTAGGACTCAGGTCAATACCTAATTATTCCTTGGCTGGTTAAAGTCTAGTATCGTTTACATACGGATTGGTGGATTATTATCATGTTTGGTATAGTTCAATCCCAGTTGATTTAGGGATTCATTATTGAGCAGCTCCTTGGGGATCATATTATTTGTTATGATTCATTGTCAATTGGCATGGGGGTTTAAATATTGATGCCACTCCATAAGGATTTTTAGTGTTGATGACATGACTTAATCCCAATTGATGTGGGATTTTTGTTAATAGTAACCAGAGAAGGTTTCGTATGTGTCCCGGGCTTTACCAAGAGTCAGGTTAGACGTAGTTTCCGTATTAAACATCGTTTATTGTTTAGTAAACAAAGAGAGTGCATATAGCTTTCTCAAGAGAGTCAAAGGTCTATTCCTAGAGATGCACCTTGGCCTAGGGCTGAGAGAGCGTCATAAAGATAATACTCGTCTCTCCTTTTTATTTTGACCGAACCCACTTGGGTTTCTTATGTTCCTTGGTGATTTACCAAGGATCTGATCGAAATGCTACTGGGTATTCTTGTTTTGCACAAGGAATTTGGTTGACACTTAGTTCAATGTGCATGAATAGTTTTTAGCTTAAAGGGCGCAACTGAACCTTGTAAAGGTTGCTTACGTATCTCAGATAACTAAGAATCAAGTCGGCACGTAGTTCATCGCATATGGTTGAGTTTTATGTTTATCAACCGAACCCACGAGGATTTTCTATGTATCTCGGACGTTGCTGAGAATTAGGCTGACACATAGTTTATGCTTTGTGGATGAGTTTAAATTTGTCAATGGAACTCACGAGAGTTTCCTACGTATCCTGGGTGTTACCAGGAATCAGGCTGACACGTAATTCTTAGGTCTTTGGGTTTAGTAAGATTAGTTAAGTTTACTATTATTGAGGCATTTCGTTCTGCGTTGTGAGATGAAATGGATGTTGTTTCCATTAGGAAAACATTGACAGGATGAAATGTGCCCAAGTCGTAGACAGGGGCGACGACTAGATAAGTTATGTTAGGGAATCTAATCTAACACTTCCTATTATCTAATTCCTGATTTTTTACAGTGTAAAACATGCCTAAGCCTGCAGGCTGGGGAGGATAATGATTAGCTACAGGATTACAAAGCTAAATTGGTTTGTCTCGCTATTTGTTGGGGTGATGAATTCGGGGTTTTGCTGATTAAGATCTTAGAATATACTTGGCCAACGAGTTCATATACTATTTTGTTTTATTAGAGTGTGAGGTTTAGTCTTTTCGGGAGTTGATCCACTAGTATATCATGCCGTTGATGTAATTTTATAATAAGGATTTGACTTGTAAAATTTAGCTATCAGTTTTGCTTTAATGTAAAACGAATCAATTCGATCACGATTTAACTCTTTTTGATTTGATGCTCTTCCGATTTGACATTAATCACGATTTAACGCTTACTTTTCCAAGATTTCTGACAACATTACTCGAAGCCTCTCGTTGATGCATAAGACATCAATTCAGGCACATCTTTCAATACATCAGGCGTCTCGAGGTAAGCTTGATTCTCCTTTTTCCCGCATAAAATTGCTTAAAAATAAAATTTTAAAAATCAGGAAAAAATCTTTTTTAACAAAAAGAGGGTCTGGGCTCCGTTTCAACATCTTTGCACATTGGCATATGCGTAGGGATGTTTTGCTATAAAAGACAGGCCAGTGGGCTGTCTGCTATTTCGGGAAACAAAAATAGAACCGGGAGCAGGAACTGTGATCGCGGCAGGTCTCTTGATCTTTCTCACTTCCTTATTTATTTTCTTCCATTTTTCCATCCAATAGAAGGTAAGTACACACCATGAAGATAGTTTTACATGTGTTTTTTTTTCAAGAAACAGTTTCACTTTAAACCCTAAGCTAGGGTTTTAACATTTTTGAAAATCCCTTTTTTGTTTTGAGAACTTATGCGATGATTTTGGGTTTCAAGTTTGTATATCACATGAAATACATAATTTTGAGTTTATTTCATGATTTGGACTAGAAATAGGTAGTGTTCTTCCTTAGCCCAAATGAAGTGGCGTTTTTTTGTGATTCTTAGGGTGATGTAGTATTTGTTTTTTGTTCCCATGCAAGATGGTTATGTTTAATCTTGTTTAGAAGATAATTTGGATATTAATTTTGTTTGTAATGTATTAATGTGTATGGATCAAAAATCTTGTACACTTCTTGCCCAAATTTTACTTTAAATTTTGTATTTTACTTTCAAGATATTGTGGAATTCCAAATTTTATTATAAAAGTAGCCGTTACTAGCCATTTTATGGTTAAGATTCATGAGATATATTAGGAATTTAATGTTATTTGAGATATGTAACATATATTATGATATCCCTATATATTTGGTTCATTAAGTTTAAATATTTCTCAAGTTAGTACATGTAATTCTTTCTATCTTATTTAATTGTGATTAAGAAATTTTTGGGGGACTTAATTGAGAAGTTTGAAAGCTATAATTAAGTTATTTGAACCAGTATGAAGTCTTAAATGATATAAGGGGTCTATAAGAGCAATTAAATGTCATAACAAGTGGGAACTAACCGTTCGAGGGCTTATTTTATTCCCATTTATATAGACCTGCATTTTTCATATTAGTGAGAGAGATCAAGAGAATTATACTGAGTTTTTCTAAGAGAAATCATATTGAGAGAATTGTAAGAGCTTTTCTAAGAGTTATTCTTGAAAATTATTTGTTGTGGATTATTACTGCTACCGATCTGAAGTGACATTGCTATCATTATTCTTTCGGTGGAGTCCGAGTGAGATATTTTCAAATTACTTTCTATTGATTGATTGCTTAATTATATTTGGAATTTGATCTTTGAAATTGATTTCTTACTTTTTATTGAAAAATATTTTTGAAACAATTTCTTGAAGAAATCTGATTACGTACTACCTTATTTTTGTTTAAATTAGATTTTGAATATCTCAGTTTTCTATTACTAGTTTTGGAATATTAATTGAGTTCTAATTTATCTGGGGTGGTAGAAGTTCCGAGTGAGAAAAATCACTTATCAATTTATAATTGGTGAGTTGAGTGACGGATTGAATTCTACTGGGAGTATTTAATCTAAGGGTAGTTGGTTTCAGTCTCTTCTTGTAAAGAGATTAAGATAGTAATTCTTCCTGGATATAATTGATTTGTGAGCAATTTTGTAACGGTTCAATCCTTACTGGGTAAAAAGATATTTGGAGTGTTTGTGAAGTTTTGATTCTTTAGCCTTTGTTTTAAAATAGAATTAGGTTATTCTTGAGCCTGTAAAAAGTAGAGGTTATTCCTAAGCGTGTGAAAATAAATTTGTAAAGGTTGATTCTGAGCCTGTAAAATAATCTTTGTGAGAATTTGGTTCCTACCTTTAAAGGGATCTTGAGTTTAGTGGGTGCAACTCTCTGTGGGGCTCGGAGGACAGGATTTGCCAAGAGTAGCTTGGTGAACCAGTATAAATTTTTGGTGTGCTGCTATCTTTACATTATTTATTTTTATTGATTGGTGTGCACCTAGTTGATTTTATATTTTCACTGTGATATAAAGATAATAATTAGTTTAGGATTAAAATTATTTATTTGGATTGTCAAAGTATTTTTTTTCTCTGATAATTTTTTTATCTACCCAATTCACCCCCCTCTTGGATAGTTCACTCGGCCAACAATTGGTATCAGAGTTGGTTTAGCTCGAAACACTTAGCTAACAAAAATCACATGGCACACATAATAGGCATACTAGCTTAGGAGCAGTCTATGCACCGACCACCTTTGTTTTCAGGTGAAAGTTATTCATTCTGGGAAGACAGAATGATAGCCTTCCTTTAGGCTACAAATTATAATGTGTGGCTAACAATCGATGATGGTCCGTTTGTTCCAATGGAAAATGGAGTCGATAAGAAGAAGGAACAACTAACTGCTTCTGATAAGCAAAAACTCTCTATAAATTCTCAAGCTATTAACATTCTATTTTCCTCTTTAGGTGCTAATGAATATTCTAGAGTTTCAAGTTGTAAATCTGCAAAGGAGATTTAGGATAAGTTATAAGTGACCCACTAAGGGACAAGTCAAGTGAAGCAATCGAAAATCAACGCTTTTATAAGGAAATTTGAGTTGTCAGAATGGAAGAAACTAAATCAATTCATGAGATATATACTCGCTTCAACAACATTTGCAATCACTTGAGTCAACTAGGAAAGTCATACTCCATGGAGGATAGAGTTCGAAAGGTCCTAAGATCTTTAACAAAAATATGGGAGTCAAAGGTAACGGCAATTGAGGAAGCTAAGGATATTGGCAAATACGAAATTGATGATCTCATAGGCAACTTGATGACTCATGAAGCGGAGATTAAAGAATATGAAGATGACACCGAAAATAGCAAAAGAAAATCCTTGGTGCTAAAATCTTAGAAAATTGAAGAAGATGATGACAGCAATGATGAAAGTCTTGACAGTGAGCAAGAAAAAGATGTGGCACTTCTCACAAAGAATTTTAAAAGAATGACTCGGCGCACATTCCATGGGAGAAAAAACCTCAAGATGACTAAAGTATAATGTTACAACTGTTATAAGACTAGTCACTTTCAAAATAATTGTCCCGAACTGAAGAAGGATAAAGAAGAGAAAAAGAAGAAGAAAGAAAAGAATAGAGAAAAGAAGAGTAAGAAGAAATCCATGAAGGCTACTTGGGATGATACTGAATCAAGTAGCTCAAAAAAATCAGATATTGAATATATGTCCATGTTTGCATTGACGGCCACTGGTAGTGAGATAACTAAATGTTCAAGTTCTTGTCCTTTAGATTTTGATGAATTATTTGATGTTTGTCAAGAACTTTCTCATGATTATACAAACCAGTGTTCTAAAATAAATGTCCTTCAAAGTACAATAATACATTAAACAAGCAAGTGATGGACTACGAATCTGAAAATAATGAATTGAAATCCAAGCTAACGGGTTTGCATTCAATTGTTCCCAAATTCACCGGTGGTGAAAATAACATTAAAATGCTTTTGGGAAGTTCACGTGGAATTTTTGATAAAATCAGTATTGGATTTCAAAAAAATCTAAAACAAAAACGTTTTCACAAATTCTTTTCTGAAACCAAGGATCTTGTTAGATGTTTTAAATGTAATATTGTGGGCCATATTATTCATAGTTGTTTCGCTAAAATATCTAACTGTAGACAAGTTTGGGTTCCAAAAGAAACTAAAATTGTCTCGACTGACAAGATTGGACCCACTTAGACTGGGTACCATTTAGGAACTATTTGAGGTGCTCCTTGCAAGTTATTCTAAAAGTTTCAATAAGCAAGGAAAAATGGTTCCTGGATAGTGGATGTTCTCGACGCATGACAGGAGACAAAGGAAAATTTACATCCTTGACACCTAAGGACGGAGGTCATGTGACTTTTGGAGATAACGCAAAGGGTAAAATTATTGGTATAGGTAATATCGATAATTATACTATTATTATTAAAGATGTATTACTAGTTGATGGATTTAAACATAATCTGCTTAGTATTACTCAACTATGTGACAAGGACTATAATGTTATATTTGATCATGATAAGTGTATTATTAAGAATAGTCATGATAGTAGTATTTTGTTAGTTGCATCACATTTTGAGAATGTTTATACTTGCTCATTTGATGATTTTGATTCTCAAAATTTATCTTTTATTGAATGCTTTGTCTGAAAATAGTTGGTTATGGCATAGGAGACTTGGGCATGCTAGTATGGAGTTAATCTCTAATTTATCTAAGAAGAGTCTCGTATGTAGCCTATTTGATTTGAAATTTATGAAAGATAAAATATGTGATGCATGTCAATTAGGAAAGTAGGTTAGATCATCATTTAAGAAAAAGATACACACATCCACTTCTAGATGTCTTGAATTGTTACATCTTGATTTGTTTGGACCAAACTCTGTTGCTAGTTTTGGTAGTAAGTTTTATTCTTTTGTTATAGTTGATGATTATCCCAGACTTACCTGAGTATTTTTCATTGCTAAGAAAAGTGAGGTTGCTTATATTCTTACTAAATTTTGTAAACGTGTTCAAAATGAGAAACAATGTTCCATTATTAACATTCAAAGTTACAGAGGAAAAGAGTTTAAGAATGATAATGTGGTAAGTTACTGTGATGAGCATGGTTATTCTCATAACTTTTCTACACCAAGATCACCACAACAAAATGGTAGTGGAAAGGAAGAACATGACGCTTTAAGAGATGGTCAGAACAATGCTTAATGAAAATCGCTTACCAACGTACTTCTGGGCCGAAGTAGTAAGTACAGCTTACCATGTGGTGAATCGGGTATCGATTCATAGAGGGTTCAACAAAACCCCATATGAAATCTAAAATGGTAAGACTCCTAATATTTCGTATTTTAAAGTATTTGCATGTAATTGTTTTATTTTGAATGATAAGGATAATCTTGGCAAATTTGATGCCAAATCTGATTATGGGATTTTTTCTTGGATATGTTAGTAACAATAAGGCTTATAGAGTTTATAATAAACGTACATTAGTAGTAGAAGAAACTATGCATGTTGTTTTTGAGGAAGCTGATCCATTTTTGTCGAGAAAGGTTTTGGATGATGATGATGTAGGTATTTCAAATAACCAAAACCAAGGTGATAATGTACCTAAGGAGTCCCAACAAGAGGAGGAACCTAAGTAAAATGACTCGACTTTACCACGAGCTGTAAAGACAGTATCGAGACATTTGATAAAAGAAATAATCAGTAATTTCGAAAGAGGTGTAAGTACTCATTCTTCTCTTAGGGATATAATTAATCTTGCTTTCTTATCTCAAATTGAGCCTAAGAATGTAGATGAGGCGTTAATTGATGAATCTTGGATTTTCGCAATGCAAGATGGGTTAGTTCAATTTGAGCGAAACAAAGTATGGTGTCTTGTTCTGAGACCAGATTTTCATCCAGTTATTGGTACTAAATGGGTTTTTAGAAATAAAAAGGATGAATCTGGTATGGTAATTAGAAACAAAGCAAGATTAGTAGCACAGGGCTATAATCAAGAGGAAGGAATTGATTATGATAAAACCTATGCTCCTGTTGCTAGACTAGAAGCAATTAGAATGCTACTTGTTTTTGCATGATCATGTAATTTTAAGTTATATCAAATGGATGTAGAGAGTTCATTTCTAAATGGCTTTCTAGCAGAAAAAAAATTATGTGGAATAACCCCCGGGATTTGAAAGTGATAAATTTTCCGATCACGTATTTAAACTTCGCAAGGTATGGGCTCAAACAAGCTCCTAGAGCTTGGTATGAGAGACTTAGCCGATATTTGATCGAAAATGGTTTTCGAAGGGGTCTTTGTGATATAACACTGTTTCTGAAGCAAACTAGTTCTAATATCCTACTAGTATAAGTATATGTTGATGATATTATTTTTGGATCTACTAGTGAGGATCTTTGCCAAGAGTTTGCTAAGATAATGCAAGTCGAATTTGAAATGAACATGATGGGAGAGTTGAATTTTTTTTCATGGATTGCAAATTAAGCAAACCAAATAAGGGATGTTTATAAACCAAACTAAATACACCAAGGAGTTATTAAAAAAAATATGGATTAGATGACGCTAAAGAGTACAAAACTCCCATGGTAATGGCTACGAAGATAGACAAAGACGATACAGGAAAAAGTGTTAATAAAAAATTGTATCGAGATATGATTGGTAGTCTGTTGTATTTAACTGCTAGTAGACCCGACATTATGTATAGTGTTTGTCTTTGTGCTAGATTTCAGTCTTGTCCTAAATAATCGCACTTGACTACGGTTAAGCAAATTTTTCGATACTTAAAGAGGACGACCGACCTAGGATTATGGTATCCTAAGGGGAGTAATTTTAAATTGATAAGTTACTCCGACACTGATTTTGCCAGTTGTAAAGTTGAATGAAAAAGTACAAGTGGGTCAAATCATTTGTTAGGACATGCATTGGTTTTTTTGTCAAGCGAGAAACAGAATTCGATAGCCTTATCCACTACTAAGGCTGAATATATGGCAGCTGGTAACTATTGTGCTCAAATTTTATATATTAAGTAACAGTTAAATGATTTTGGAATTTGCATGGAGGAGGTCCCAATTTTTTGTGATAATAAAAGTGTTATTTGTCTAAGTAAGAATATTACACAGCACTCACGAAATAAGCACATAGAGATTAGACATCACTTTATTCGTGATCACATTCTGAAAAGGGACATTGTTTTGAGTATATTGATACCTTCGACCAGCTTGTTGATGTTTTTACCAAAACAACTAGCAGAAGATCAGTTTGTGAAAATCATTCACTATTTGGGCATGGTTAGGCACAATGATATTTGCCTAGATTAGAGTTTGTTTTTTTTCCCCCTCTCCAATTTTTTTTTGAGATGACAAAGGGGGTGAATTAGTTGATGTTTTAATTGAATATCTTAAGGAAGAGTTTATTATATTTTGAAATTTGTGCTTTGTTGATTATTTTATGATTATCTTCATTACTATGTTTTAATGAGTTATAAAACCCGTCCTCGAATTCAGGGGGAATGTGGTTATATTATTATTTGGACGAAAACATCAAAGTTAATTGTCATCATCAAAAAGGGGGAGATTGTTGATCCTAATATTTTGATGAACAATTCAATGTTGATATTTTTGGTGGAACTAACGGTTTTATTAAGTGTTTCAGTTTATTACTTCCAGTGATGAAGATATGATGACAAGTAATGAATGGATGATAAAAGATGATGAAGGATTAAGACGTTGAAGAATTTGAAGAACCTAGGAAAAATAACTCAGGTTAAATTTCAACTCTTAATATCCTAATTAGGATCACACACGACACAAAAAGTGTTTTAAATGATTTTTATAAATATATTTATTTTTTATAGGATCCTAATTAGTTAAATTATTTGCTCCTATGTGTAATTGAAAAAGAAATATTAATAATTGATTAAAATTGAATTTAAGTATTTAGTGGAGCTAACCGAGAAAAGAAATCGGTTGAAGGAGCGAAAACGTCAATGAAAATAGATTAAAAACGAATTGAGAGAAGTGTTCCAATATTAGTAAATCAACAAGTAAGTCGACCGTAGCATAGAAGGAAAAGTCTCTGTATCTTTCGGTCGATAGGTAGGTCGACCTGTGCTTAAATAAGAACTCTCTATATCGATAAGTCGATAGATCGATCGACCTGTGACCATAAATGTAACTCTCAAAATCTCTAGGTCAATAGATAGGTCGACCGATGGGCGATAGATTTTTGGCTTGGCTACATCCTGAATTGAGCGATCGACCGGTGATCCTTGGTAAGTCAACTTATGGCACTGTTTCAAGATATTGTGGACCTTCGGATTTTATTCTAAAAGTAGTCGTTACTAGCCGTTTTACAGTTAAGATTCACGAGATATATTAGGGATTTAATGTTATTTGAGATATATTACATATATTATGATATCGCTATAGATTTGGTTCATTAAGTTTGAATATTTCTCAATTTGGTATATGTAATTCTTTCTATCCTATTTAATTGTGATTGAGAAATATTTAGGAGCCTTAATTGAGAAGTTTAAAAGCTATAATTAAGTGATTTGAACTAGGATGAAGTCTTCAATGATATAAAGGGTCTATAAGAGCAATTAAATATCATAACAAGTGGGAACTAGCCATTAGAGAGCTTATTTTATTCCCATTTATATAGACCTGCGTTTTTCATATTAGTGAGAGAGATCAAAAGAATTATAGTGAGTTTTTCTAGGAGAAATCATATTGAGAGAATTGTAAGATCTTTTCTAAGAGTTATTCTTGAAAATTATTTGTTGTGGATTATTGTTGCTACCGATCTGAAGTGATATTACAATCATTATTCTTTCGGTGGATTTCGGGTAACATCTTTCCAAATCACTTTCTACTGATTGATTGCTTAAATATATTTGGAATTTGATCTTTGAAATTGATTTCTGATTTTTTATTGAAAAATATTTTTTGAAACAATTTCTGGAAAAAATCTGATTACGTACTCAATTACATGTTACCCTATTTTTGTTTAAATCAGATTTTGAATATATCACTTTTCTATCACTAGTTTTGGGATATTAATTGATTTCTAATTTATCTGGGGTGGTAGATGCTCCGAGTGAGAAAAATCACTTATCAATTTGTAATTAGTAAGTTGAGTAATGGATTGAATACTATTGGGAGTATTTAATCTAAGGGTAGCTGGTTTCAGTCTCTTCCTATAAAGAGATTGAGGTAGTAATTCTTCCTGGATAGAATTGATTTGTGAGCAATTTTGTAACAATTCAATCCTTACCGGGTAAAAGGATATTTGGAGTGTTTGTGAGGTTTTGATTTTTTAGCCTAAGGTATAAAAAGAATTAGGTTATTCTTGAGCTAGTAAAAAGTAGAGATTATTCCTAAGCCTGTGAAAATGAATTTGTAAAGGTTGATTCTGAGCTTGTAAAAAAATCTTTGTGAGGGTTTGGTTCCTACCTTTAAAGGGATCTTGAGTTTAGTGGGTACGACCTTCTGTGGGGTTCAAAGGACTGGATTAGCTAAGAATTGCCTGATGAACTAGTATAAATTTCTGGTGATCTGTTATCTTTACATTATTCATTTTTGTTGATTAGTGTGCACCTAGTTGATTTTATATTTCCGTTGTGATATAAAGATAATAATTAATTTATGATTAAAATTAATTATTTGGATTATTAAAGTAATTTTTCTCTGATAAATTTTTTATCTACCCAATTTACGCCCCTCTTGGATAGTTCACCGGGCCAACAGATTTGTTCTGGTCACTCTTGATTGATTTTGTGGAATAATAGTAGCGCTGAGTTTGACATGTCTTTCAGAAGCCATGTATTAATGCGATTCCAACTTTTCTCTCAAGTCGAAACCCTAATGATAAAACCTTGACTTTCTTTCTAAATGTCATTATGTCAGCTACGGGTTCTGAAGGCAATCCCGAGGTCGACCTAGGACATCGGCACTGAGAATTTCAGATAACGTGCTTATCATTTCCTCTTCTTTCGCTGAGGAGACCTTTAGGGCATCTAGAGTTGATGACACGATGATGGTCGGTCCATCAGACGTTCCCATGGATCAGGATTTTGTTGGCCCTTCTGTCACAACTGATATAGCGGCGGATCTCTACTACGTCCCTCCCGAGGATGAGATTCATGAGTGAGGCATTCCTGATGATTTTCTAAGAGATGATTTTGAGCTGGGGGATCCTATTCCTAGTCCATTTCAATATAGAGTGCTTACTTTCGATGTGGCACGACTTTATCCCATTGAGCTTGAGGATCAGTCACTAGTAGGAGATCTTCATGACCATTTTTCTGTTTTCCTCCTTTTTGCTCAAGTTCGCTATTGAGACCTTTCCTAACTCATCCATATTTACAAAAGTGAAGTCTTATATTTTTGTAGGTAAATTTTTATAGGTCGACCCTTATTGCAACGCCAACTTCAGGGGGTCATGATTGACTTTTTATACCTTTTATGCTAGGATGATACACCTCGACTACCACCTATTCCTCCAAGGATGCGGCTTTAGGAATTTTCTTACAATTCAAGTGTCTTATATGGATCACGGGTATCCTAACTCCTTGATAGAGCACTGGTTCCCGATGACAAACTCTCTTCACTTAGTTTACGAAGAGTTGGTGTCATCGCCCCTTGATTGGGCAAAGATCACTAGAGTTCGCTTTCGAGGGCGAATCGTTTCCTTGAGGGAGACATCCTGGGCTGTGAAGTATAGGCTCTAGGGTAGGATACCAGAAGAGGTGAGGACCAAAGCACGTACACGATAGAGCAGTTTAGTGCATGAGTCGATCTTCACCCTCCCGCCTCTAGAAGACCCGGGGGTAAGAGATCCACACTATCGCATTCTATTGCTACGGTTTCTTGGTGGGACTTTTATGGATTCGTCTAGTTCCACCATCCCTCTCCACTTTATAGGGACTCTGAGCGACTTACCCAACTTGGCCGGCTAGTTGCCTACGTACTTTGTGTGGTCACTAAAGATCAAGTAAAACGTAGTTCATTTTGGTTAAGGTAAAAACTATTTTTTATTGTTTAAGGTGACTGAAGCCGTATCATGGGTTGCCTACGTACTTTGGGTGGTTAACAAAGATCAGGTTAAACGTAGTTCATCCTAGTTAAGTTAAAAAACTGGCAGGAAGGGTTAGTTTAATTGAAAACGGGCCTGGTTTTAGTTATAAAACTATTTTGTTTTTAGTTAATTTTAGTTGATTATTAGTTGGTTTTGGTTGTGAACAACCTGAATCACAACCTTAGTTATTGTTAACAGTTTTTAAGGTTGTGAACAACCTGAATCACAACCTTAATTATGCTTATTATTAATCATTTTTTTAAGTTGTGAACAACCTGAATCACAACATGACATGTACATTATCTCTTTAATTTTATCAATAACACCTTAAACGAACTAGTTGTTTTGGTTAGTTAGTGTTAGTGTGTGAGTTGTTATTTAAACAATGAAAAGAAATACCATATATTTGTGTTAGTCCTATTTGTAACTAAGGAAAATGGGATAAGTGTGAGTTGTTATTTAAACAATGGAATAAAGGAGGTCATCTATTCCTTCGGGGATAAGTGTGAGTTGTTACTTAAACAATGGAATAAAGGGAAGTCCTTTATTCCTTTGGAGATAAGTGTGTACCTTCTTCAAAAACGTTTTTTCCTTCATAGTTATGAGTAGGACTAGCACTTATATTCTATATTTCCATCTCTTTTGGATTAATAAAAGTAACCCTTAACATTAAACTTGCTTAAGCAAGTTAGTTCAGTTGGAGTATTCTTGACAAAATCAAATGTGGATATTACTTACCATTAGTGTCATGGATATTACTTACCATTAGTGTCATGTTTGTTCTTATTTTTCTTAAATAAATAAACAAAACAGAAAAAAAAAAAAAAAATAAAAAAAAAAAAAAATATATATATATATATATATATATATATATATATATATATATATATATATATACAAAAATAAACAATGAGTTTTTCACATAAGAGTTTTTCAACATGAAAACACTTTGTGTTTTACTATAAATATATATATATATATATATATATATATATATATATATATATATACATTTGTTTTTACAAAATATTTTCATAAATAAATTCTTTATATACTTTGTCTTGAATAAAACTTTTACTTGTTATGTTTTCTATACTTAAAACAGGGTTTTCCATATTCCAAATAAAAATGTGTTTTTCTTAAAATTGTTTGAACCTTTTTTTTTTTTCTTTTTTTTTTCTAAAAATAAATAAACTAGTTTTGTTAAGATAAGTTTCCTAATAAAACTTCCCCCCCCCCTGGGCTAAACTTGTTGATTCTTCTATAATCGATAGGCAATCTAAAAGGGGGACATTTGTAATTTATTTTCAATCTGTTTTATCTTTTGTTGCTTTTCATAAATAAAATTTTATTGTTTTCTTAAATAAAAATACGTAAAAACACCAAAAACAAATATTAAAAATGGGAACTATTGTGTTAACCAAAACCAAAGGAAATTACTTGGACTTGTTTAAAAGGTGAAAATCGATTTAAACTTTGGTACCGTTTTCAGATGGGTGTCTTGGGGTGCTTAATACATTTTCCAAGCATAACCAACCCTTAAACTTAAAAGCATAACCAACCCCTAAACTTAAAGTAAATCTCTGGTAAAAAAAAACTTGTATTTTTCGAGTTAAAACTTGGGTCTTTTCTTAAAATAAAAATGATTTTCAATATTCCGGTGATCTAGCACACCATTTAACTCAATGCTAGGTGGTGACTCTATTTTATAAATAAATTTTGGCCAAAAGAACATTTTCAAAATCGGCGCCTAGAAAAGCCCCTGAAAATTAATTTTTTAAAATAAACGAATTTTTAAAAATTTCGAAAAGGAGGCAACCAAATAGTGTTGTCTCTTCTTCTCGCTTTTTTCTTCATCCTTTCCAAAAATCTGGGGTGCACCAGGTGTAAAATATCAACATTCTTTACTGTACAAACTATCATTACCTTTTCCTCAGCATCCCATAGTGATTCTCACACCATAGGTGCAATACCAGCAGGTTCACTCGTGGTGCATTGTTTTACCTGAACGAAACCGAGAGAAAGAGAGCTAACTATTGTTGTCCATCACCTCCCCGATCTTAGAAGTTGTCCAGTGATCTACTTTCAGGCATCATCATATTGGAACTATCATTAGGAACGACTTACTGTTGTTCTTAATCTTTCAATTGAATAATCGCTTTGAGATCGAGAATTATGACTAATAATAGAGAAAGCGCAAGGCGTCCACTCTGCACCGCTTCCCCCTAGAATGGTTCCTCATAAGAATCACTAGCACTCCTGGGGGAGATAATAAGAAAAGTCCAGAATCTCACCCAGAACATTTGGAATCACGTCGAGCAGATGTACACACGACAGCCTTCTCTGCCCCCATCAACGCTGTAAGAGGTGAAGCCACCCATTAATGAGATACAACCACTACCGTCTAGAGACAAAGAGCTCGAGGTGAAGAAGGTAAAGAGGAAGAACGTTGCTCCATACCAACAGGCCCACCCATAGTGTATTATTTTACTGAAACCAAATCGAGAAAAAGAGAGTTAACCATTATCATCCATTACCTCCCCGATCTCAAAATATGATATGTCTAGTGATCCACTTCCAAGCATCATCAGATTGGCAGTGTCATTGGGAACAACTTACTGTTGTTCTTAATCTTTCAATTGAATAGTCCTTTTGAGATCGAGAATCATGACTAATGATAAATAAAGCATGCGACATCCACTCTGTACCGTTGCCCCCTAGAATGGCCCCTCATAAGAATCACCAGCACTCCTAGGGTAGATAATGAGAAACTCCAGAATCTTACCCAGAACATCCGGAATCACGTCAAGCAGACGTACCCACGACAGCCTCCTCTTCTCCCGTCAACGCTGGAAGAGGTAGAGGTTAGGAGGAATAAGGTTTTTCTACGCAGTGAGACCTTTGATAGGAGTTAAAAAAGGATCTATGTAGATGGGGACGAAAAGCCTAACGCAAATAAGGTCCGGATGAAGAAGGTTTCTCTACACAGTGAGACCTTCGACAAGAGTTAGAAAGGATCTGTGCGGACAGGGACGAACTACGCCGTCAGACAGAAATTGTAGGCATGACACTAGACCCTCGAGGTCAAGCTGAACCCCCAGCATTTATTCTTGGCTAGGCCCACAAGCATCCTCGAATAAATTGGGTAACAGTACCTGTAGGGATCCACCACGAAGGGACAAAACACGTCACACCCACGATGTGGACAGAACAAAAGGGGTATCCGGGCGAACCCCGACGTGTTTGGAGGAAGCTTCCTTGACGATCCATTCGAGGCCCTAGTGGCGCTACCCTAGTCATCGAACTAACAATGACTTGTAAGAGCAAGTAAGAGATATCCACGAGAACCTGGAACAGGTTGGGATGAAGTACTAAAAGAAAAAAGTTTTTTATCTCGCTTAGTAAATATGATTTATCTAGTCATTTATGTAAACTGTGATTATAAAAATATAAGTAAAATGTAATCTTGTTTGAAATTTATTATGTGATTAAAAATATTTTTTATCTCAGTTTTTAACTAAATGTGATCACAAATAAATAGTTTTTGTCACATTTTATTATTAAAAGTGAGATATTTTACGTGTTGGTGAAAAACAAAATAGTATTAAATTGAGAAAATAAAAAGGCAATGTTTATTGATCATATTCCCATGCTTATCCTCGAAATACACTTTATTTCCACGTTCATTCATAATGCTAGAAGAACCCTTGCAAGACCTAATGCTACCATACTCTCCTTGCTGCAACGAGATCTCCCATCACATGAGGTTCACCACCGATATCAATCACCTTGCTCGCACCATCATCTTCATTGTGCCTATCTCGGGTCAATTAGATATCGCTCCAGCCCTAGTAGTTGATGTTAAATCTAAGGTTTTGATGAGCAATTATGTATTGATGTTTTTGGTGGAACTAATGGTTTTATCGAGTGTTTCAGATTTATAGTTTTATATATTTGATTAAGAAGAATATTTGATGAAGAAAATATAAAGGGTGCAAGATGGACATGACGAAGATGTGAAGAGTTTTGAAGACACTGAAGAAAACTAGGTGAAAACAACTCTTTACTTTTATACTCTTAATGCCACCAGAATTAGGATCACGAACGACACTTAAAATGAAGTAATCTTATGTGTATCATGATAAGAAGTGATAAGTTTAAGATCCTATAATGAAATATTTTATATGCTCATCATGTGAAATAATTTTGATAGTTGACCTAAATGAAAAATACGTTTTAAAGTATAAAATATTGTGTTTTCTGGTCAATTTGGTCATCCGGCAAAAGGGGTCGGTCAACTTAAAGAAATAGTGAGTTTTTTGAGTTAAAAGTGAACACTCTAATCAAATCGGTCAGCCAAATGGTTCGGGTCGGTCAACTGTTTGATTCAGTTAATGCAATTGGTGAAAATAGGGGAAACCCACTGATCCAGTCGATCAACTGACTGGTGCAGTGCCAATGGATCAATTGAAACCTAGCACTGGTCGGTCAACTGATTGCAGTAGTTCAGTCAACCAACTGCGTTAGTCAGCAATTCGATTGATTTGGTCTCTTACGAAAAAACTATCATTTGTTTATGATTCCAAAAGGGGGATTTGGGGGATTTGAATATAATTCAAATATGAACGACCTAATAAGTGATCCCTATTGATATGGTCCATATATTTTGAGATTCTCTTAATTTAAATAATTTAATACTTCATATTCTTGTGGTTTTAAATTTGGAATAGTTTTATGGACTTAAATGTGATTTTCAAAGAATATTTTTAAATGAAACATACCTAAATCGATAGAATCTGTTATATGGGATCTTAGAGTGTCATTTAATGGCAAATCATTGAAAAACTAGCCATTTGAGAGCTAGTTATAGGTCTATTAATATAGACTTGCGGAAATTTAGTTTTGAGATTTTATTCGATTGATATTTTTTCAGAGATTTCTACGAGAGATTATGTTCAAGTTTTTTACCTAAAGCGCCAACTGTTTGGCATCACCGATTTGAGTTCTACTTGCTATATCGTTATTGTCTTTAGTGTTTTCCGGTGAGATCCATCCAAGCTTTTTTACTTACTTTCCAAAGTTATATTTATATTTATATTGATTACTTGGTTTTGAATTGTTAGAAAATCATTTTAACCTTAACAGCCGGCAAATCTTTTAAACGGAATTTAACTTGATTATTTGATTACGTGCTTAATTTGTGCTACCCATTTATTTATTTAATCAAATTTTATTTGCCTCACATTGTATCTATCACGTAGTAATTATTTGTGCCATTAATTGAGTATATTTGTATTGAGGTGGTAGAAACTCTTTGTGAGAAAAAACTTGCAATTTTTAGTATTTGTAAGTTTGAGTGGATTATACAATTTTGGGATGGTGTCTAGTCAGAGTAGCTAGAGTTTTGATCTTTTTCCCATGAAAAAAAATTGGGTTGGATCTTTATCCTGCAGAAATGTTAGGTAATTTGTTCCCTTGGAAAGAACTAGGTTTTGATTCTCCTAGTAACAGAATTGAGTGATTGTAAAAGTTCTTCCTAAACCTGAGAAAAAGAAGAGTGTAAAAGTGTGAAGAAGTAGTAGGTGATCGTTAGCCTATTAGAACGATTAGGTTTTGATTCTTCCTATAATAAAATTAGTTTACTCTAGAGCCTGGTAAAAAGATAGGGTTCCTCCTGAGCTTATGAAAAGGATAATTGTAAAGGTTGGTTCTGATCTTGTGAAAAAAAATCGAGATTGTAAGAGTTTGATTCCTACCAGGGAAATGAATCAGGAGTTTAGTGGATTGCGAATCTTCGTGAAGTTCGGGGGATTAGATGTAGGTAACAGTAGCTTTCCAAACCATGATATATCGCTATGTGATACATTGTTTATTTTCTTATATTGTTTGGTTGTTCATTTAGTGTTAAACACATTTTCGTTACATAACAAGATAAGAGTTGATTTAGGAAAATTGGTTATTTGTGTTTTAAAGGACATAATTATTTAGATTTATTAAATACCCAATTCACCCTCACCTCCTTCTTTGGTAGCTCTTTGGTCCAATAGTTGCCTTGCCATTGAGAAGGCCATCCCATCACCTTTGTATTTCATTGTAAGATTTATGGCATAGCTAACGCCTTCTACAATAAGAGTAATGGGCGGGAAATATAGATTCAGGTCGTGCACCTATGGTATGTTGTACCTTTATTTGCAATTTCAATTTATTTTCTTTTGAATGTATGTTGGATTAAAGAGTTTTGATTAATTTCTAGGACTACCAAATTTTATAGCAATATAGATAAATTAGGGTGCAACTCCCGTGTAACGACCCAATTTTCTAAGGTCGCCACTCGGTTTCTCCCTTTTAATTTTACGGAGAAATAGAGGTAAGAGACAGACCACTCTACCACCACGCTTCCGCATCGCCACAATGATAAATAAAATAGTTATAGACGTAACCTCAACTTGCTATTACCTAAACAATAACAAATATAAACTAACTGTCAACTTACATAAATTTTAAAATTTAATACCTCAAAATTCAACTATACCTATCTAACTTTTCCAAAACACTATAAAAATTTTGAAGCTCTGATTATCAATGACTACCCCGACTGCCTCAAAAGCAGCACCACCCCTTGACTCTGTCTAACACTAGTAGTGGACCTGTCTCTAATTGGAGTACCTAAGATAAAATATTTTATCGGTGTAATGTGTTCATAATATAAAAACAATTTATGGATCAAGTATATTTATCAAACACCATATTCTAAAACAAAACACAACCAGAATGATATTTTCTAAAACAGAATATAACTGCACAATGAGCCAAAACAAAATTCCACAGCTATCATCGGAATAAAATAAATGCATTTAAATCAACTAATCAAATTACTTTGATATATAAAAAACAATACCACACATATACTTTCCTAAGAGCCATAGGATTGTTTCACCTCACGATCGGGAGCTATAACGGTATCGTAACCTGTACAACTGTGCAATCTAAGGGTGCCATCAATGTCAGGGTCATTAAATATTTCAAATGGTAGGAGCCAACATGTAGTATAAACCACCATATTATCAGCATATTCAACTCCACCACATTATATTGTGAATAACATATTAAACTCCACCATATTGAAAATCAACAACGCATGGTAAAAACTACAATATCGTATTGATAATTATCGTCGTCAACAACAGTAACAACCACAAACTATAGGACTTACCCTCCTACCAAGTCACAACGCAAATATCCTACAGGACATGCCCTCTTGTCAAGACCAACAACATCCCGCAAAACATACCCTTCTGTCAGGATCACACTATAGCATAGTTGGATAATAATAAAAACTACTTTCTAGGCTTAAAAAATTTCTCAATCCATGTAATGTTATAAAAACATCATTTTTAATAAATATTTTCTTTTCCATAATTTAGAATGAAAATATAATTTAATAATATCTATAGAAGACAATACACTCACCTCGATATTTGCACCGCTATTATTCTATCGCCATAATATCGACGTAAGCGGCATCGCTTGATAGGGCCTAAACTAAGAATCTAACTAAATATCTCTAATATGACATGCAATGCGTGAAATACGTAAATGTAATTTTTCCAAAAACCCATGTACATATGCTTTTCGCGTGTGTGTGTGTATTAAATTTACTTATGTATAAAAGGAAAAGTCATACCTTAGAACTAGAATGGAGAGCAAACGAGATTAAAAAATAGAATCTCAAGAGAGAGAGAAAAAGCCAAAAACAAAAAGTACATTTTACACACACACACACACACACACATATATATATATATATAGAGAGAGAGAGAGAGAGAGAAAGCAAAAAGAATTATTAATTTTTCTTTTTTGTTGGCTTAACCTATTAAGGACACATCAACATCAACCTTTCACCATTTTTTTTATTTAAAATAATATTTATCCTCTTGAAGTCTTGGACCGCCTAGACGAAATAGAATTTTGACAATTTACACTATCTTCCTTGCAAGAATACCTAAAATATCATTTATGCCCAAAATGTAAAAATTAACATTTTTAAAATAACAATTAGCCCCCAAAACTTTTAAAAGTCAAATTAAGAATTAACATTTAACTTCTAAAGTTTTCAAAATTATATTTTTAAACGACCCTTATAAATTTTTAAGTGAAATTTAAAAATAATTTATTAGACCCAATATTTTTAAATGTCCTAAAATATAATTTTAAAATATTAACATGCAAGATAGGGTCTTACAATCCTTCCCCCCTAAAAATAATTTTATCCCAAAATATAATTACCTTAAATGAGTAATCTAATAATACAAATAATACATAGCGACATGTATTACCCACTAATAAAGTAATATGAACAATAATGAATATAATGTAGTGTCGACGCATATGTAGTACTCTCGAGTCAAGTAAAATGATTTCAAACTCCTGTTATGACCTCACAACTCAATAATTTATCCTATGGTCCACTACTGACATGACACTCTAACACCAAGTCTACATAACTTGTAACCTAAGCTCTAATTTCAACTGTAACGACCCGATTTCTTAGGGCCGCCACTCAGTTTCTTCCTTTTATTTTTACGGAGAAATAGAGGCAAGAGACGAACCACTGCACCACCAAGCCTCTATTGTGCCATAATGATAAATAAAATAATAATAATAAATGTGACCTCAACTTACTATTACCCAAACAATAATAAATACATACTAACTATCAACTAACATAAATTGTAAAATTTACTAACTCAAAATTCAACTATACCAATCTAACTTTTCTATAATACTACAAAAGTTTGAATGATTATCAACGACTACCCCGACTGCCTCAAAACCAGCACCACCCTCTGACTCTATCAAACTCCAGCAGTAGACCTGTCTCTACTTGGAGTACCTAAGATAAAATATTTTATCAGTGTACAGTCTTCATAATATAAAAATAATTTATGGATCAAGTATATTTATCAACCACCACTTTTCAAAATAGAGTATAACCAGAATAATATTTTTCAAAACAAAATATAACCGCACAAATGAGCTGAAATAAAATTCCATAGCTATCATCACAATAAAATAAATGCATTTAAATAAACTAATCAAATTACTTTATTATATAATAAAATACCACACACACATTTTCCTACTAACCATATGATTGTTTCACCTTATGATCGGGAGTTATAACGGTAATGTAACCTGTACAACTATGCAATCTAAGGTTGTCATCAGTGTCAAGGTCTTTCAATATCTCTAATGGTAGGAGCCAACATGTGGTATAAACCACCGTATTATCAACATATTTAACTCCAACACATTATATTGTCAATACCATTTTCAACTCCACCATATCGATAATCAACAATGCGTTGTAAAAACTATCATATCTTATTGATAATCATCATAGTCAACAACAACAACAACAACAACAACAACCACGACAACTACCTGCAAGACTTTTCTTCCTATCAGGTCACAATACAAACATCCTACAAGACATACCCTCATGTTAGGATCAACAACATCCCGCAAGACATGTCCTCCTGTTGGGATCATACCATGGCATAGTCAGATAATAATAAAAATTACTTTCTATGCTTAAAAATTTACTCGATCCACGCAACATTATAAAATTGTCATTTTTAATAAATATTTTCTTTTTCACAATTTAGCACAAAAATATAATTTAATAATTTATATAGAAGACAGTACACTTACATTGATATTTGCACCTCTATTATGCTATCACAGTAATATCGATGTAGGCAGCGCCGCATATGAATCTAACAATAACATAGGGCCTAAACTAATAATTTAACTAAATATCTCTAATATGATATGCAATGGATGAAATGCATAGATGCAAATTTTTCCAAATCCATGTATATTTTTTTTTGTATATATTTATAAGGAAAAACCATACCTTACAACTAGAAGGGAAAGAAAACGAGAGAGAAATAAAGAGTATCAAGAAAAAGAGAGAAAAAGCCAAAAAAAAAAAAAAAAACAAAGAGTACATTTTACACACACACACACACATATATATATAGATAGATAGAGAGAGAGAGAGAGAGAGAGAGAGAGAGAAAGAGAGAGAGAAAAGAATTATTAATTTTCCTTTTTGGTTGCCTTAACCTATTAAGGACACATCAACATCAACCTTTCACCTTTTTTTTTATTTAAATTAATATTTATCCTCTTGAAATCTTGAATTGCCTAGAAGAAATAGAATTATGACAATTTACACTATCGACCTTACAAGAATCTCTAAAGTATCATTCATGCCCAAATGGTAAAAATTAAATTTTTTAAAATAACTATTGGCCTCCAAAACTTTTAAAAGTGAAATTAAGAATTAACATTGAACTTCTAAAGTTTTCAAAATTATATTTTTAAATATCATTATGACCCTTAAAGCTTTTAAAGTGAAATTTAAAATGACTTATTAGACCCAATATTTTTAAATGTCCAAAAAAATATAATTTAAAAACATGCACATGCAAGATCGGGTCTTACACCCATGACCATAAGATTTAAAGTGAGGGATGCAAGAGGATTGCCTATTGCTAGCATCAATCTCTTATTGACGGATCTCCAAACTCAGAAAGGCACATCATCAAAGTTTAAAACAGTGCTCTCTTGAAGTAAATCTTCCGTGGATCATCAGATACTGCCTTACTATTTTGTTCTTCATCACATTAGCTGGTTTCGTCTCTCTCTCTCTCTCCCTCCCTCTCTCTGAATTATCTATTGACTTTGGCTATTGATTGTTGAATGTTGGAAGTGATGGTGTTTGATTGTGTGGGTGTTATATATGGTTTTATGTTAGTCTAGATAAAGTATTGTTGGAAAAACAAGATTGACTGAAATAGTAAAGAGCATAGTGATGCACCTCATGTGTAATGTTGAAGCAATAACTACGTGGAATGCAACAATTTTTTCAGTGTTATCCAAGACTGTCTGTATAGAGACCATTTATAGCATGTGTTTGAATTTTTTGTATTTAACTTTGCTGAAAGGTATATTTTTAATTGTTTTAGAAATATGAAATTCAATTTATTTTTTAGTGAATTTTTATAGCATTTTTTTATAAAATAATGGGATAAATTATAAATTTTTTTAATACGGATATGAGAAATAATCACAGTTTTTAAATGTGATTGCTTTATTATTATAGAGCACAATTATTAAATGTGATAGAAAAGAGAGTAAACATCTCAGTATGATACAAAATGGAGATAAATATTGTTAAAATAATCACAGTTTTTTACTTTGATCACATATATATGAACCTTTTAGTGACATTTGAAAACTGAGATATTAGATGGACTAACCATCTCGATTTTTAACTGTTATAAACAACTTACTTTTAATCACACCTCCATCTATCACAATTAGTTTTGGGACAAAACGTTGTGATAAAAAAAAAAAAAACCGTTTTATCACGTTTTTTAACCATTATTAAAAAAAATTATTATAGTGAAGGAGCCGAGCATCTACGAGATGGTAAAGCAAAATGCTTCTCATTTCACTTCTCATGTTTTGCGAGAGAAAATACCATCCAACTTTAAGATGTCATCCTAGATTGGGATGTACCAAGGAGATTCCAACCCTACGAATCACCGCGACATCTATCATGAGAACATAGACCTTAGAGGAGCGTCGGACTCAAAAAAAAAAAAAAAAAAGGGGCAAGCTTTCTAGGTCAATTTGGCCAAGGCCACGAGTAAGTAGTATAAGACCCTGAAGCCAGGTAGCTTCCCAACACCATATTTTGTCCCGCCCAATTAGTGTCGAATCAAGTACAAGTTCAGACAAACTTTAAACTTAGGTTTAAAGGAAATGAATTTCTACATTGGATCACACTATATAATATTAAAAAATTCAAAAAAAATGAGAAAACACGAAAACTATAAAATTTTACTTAATTCAACTAAGTAAAAGTTTGGGGTTGACCTCAAAAATACTATAATTTAAGGGGGTCTAAAATGACTTTATTAAAGGTTGATTTTCATTAAATCATATTTATTATAAACAAAAATTAGCCACTACCCTTTAATTATAGGATATTTCAACAATTATCTTGGTTACCTACCCTAACCCTAGAAACATTTACTATCACTGAATTTTGTTGATTTAGCACCAAAAACATTTGTTTTAATTATGCATATTGAATCAAATACCATCAAGAAACAATACCATAAACCTTGATCAAGGCTTGGAAATAACATGACAAACCCTAAATCACCAAGGTGATTAAGGACTTGAGCTTGTTTTGGATATACATCAATCGAAGTTGTCTTGACAAACCACCCTAGGCCCAATGAATCAAGGGCTTAACCATCATTAAATGGCTCAAAACGGAGACTTGAAAACACCAAGAAACCCCTAGATATTCTATGCACAAAATATCTAAGGGAGAAACCAAAACAATAAGGAGGTACTCAACTGTTATCGAAACTAAATCGATTCGATTCGCTACCTAGGTTAGGCATTTAATATGCATTAAATGCCCATACCATAAAACATTAAAGTCTTTAAATGACATGTATATGAAATATTCAAGTGATTTATATATTGTGAGCAAAATATCTTAGGGTTAACCGAAATCCCTGAAATGTGACTACACGTTACCGAAACCAAACCAAACCAAACCAGTTTTCCACCTAGCCCATACATTAAATGCACATACCATCAAGGATTTATTTCTTGGGATGACATAGAAGAGGTAGGTTCAAGGTATCAAGATATTTTTATCAAAATATCTTAGGGTTAACTAGAAACCTTAAAATCTAACTATCAATTACAAGGCAAACTAACCCCATTCAATCCGAAACTAATCAGATGTGTGCTCACAAAGTAATAACTTGTCATAGATCATTAAATGCAAGGTGAAACATCAAGACTAGATACATTGCACCTTAGAAGAATTTATGACAACTAAACTGAAATAGTAAAACTAACTGGTACTTAGCCCCTAAACCGAACCGTAAGTGTCACATCATGTCATAAATATACCCATGTGTAACCAATGGGATTCAAGGGAATGTAACGATTTGTAATGATTTCCGATCATTACTAATGATTTCCAATCATTACCAAATCTAGAAAAAGATTTGGTAATCATTACTAAATCTTTAAGGATCATCTATTTCACTCATAATTTGTCCAAAGCTGGTCAACACCAAATCAAGATAGCATGTTGGTCAACACCAAATCAAGATAGCATGGACCCTAGGCCAAGCAAACCCTAAATAAAGGGCTGGTATACCCTGTGCATGGGTAAATGTGTAGGGTTTTGGGCCTATAAATTGGAGTCCATGGATTTCACAATTTCAAGTCTTGAAGGCGAAGCTTCTCTCTCTAAACTCGATCAACTCTCCTGGGTCCTAGGTCTCTCAAGTATTTATATTGAATAACACGTCGTTATTCTGCTAAAATTCAGTCCGAGAAGGTGTTCTTGAGGTTCTTGGAGCAAGAACTCAAGAAGTTGACGGTGATTGATCGGGTTCCAACCAAGAAGATCAAAGAAAATTAAGAAGGTATATGTTTAGGGAAAGACTGGTAGCATTTTATTGCTAAACCGTAAGTGTACAAGTCAAGTTTTAATAGTATAAGGTGAGTAAAGTGTCGTATCCATACGAATTGGTTTAAATCGTCGCTAACTACCGCGATTATCATAACCTAACATTATTTAGGTGTCCAAATTTAGGGTACATAAAAATAAACTAAAACAAATATAAATTCAGAAGCAAAATAAAATATGGACTTCTAATGCACAATTGTTCTAGGATATTGATTTTATCTCGTTATTTCCATGTCATCCTATTAAGCAATTATTAGCCAATTCCACGTAATTCACTAATCAAGGGTCCTAATTAATCTTGTAACCTCTCTCGAGTGCCTCACAAGATAATATACCCGAATATCCAAATTGATATCTCTATCTAACCCATTTACTTACATATTCATTAAGTTTAGCCCTCAATGGAAGTTAAAAATCACTCACCTCTTGGCCTCACAATGATCGAAACCCTAGTTGATAAATATAGAACTTGAGCACCTCTCGGTCTCACAAGATCCTAAATTCCCAACTCGATTATCTAGGTGTTGATCTCCTCTCGATCTCACAACAACCTAAACTATGCACTCTCAATTCTGGTCACAAACTCAATCTCTCTCGAGCATAGAATTGACAATCTAAAATTATTTAACTCATTGGCCCCATGAATCAAAAGCATTAACTATAGAGAGGCATAAATGAATTAAAACAGAATTCAACTAACAATTAACAAAATATTTAAAGCATTGTTTAAACGAGATTACATCAAGCCCTAGATTAAGTTCTAACTCAACATAGCAAAATCCATGGCCAATATTTTCAAGAAATCCATAAATGCAAATATATTCAACACAATATCCACAAATACAAAATTCAAGAAAGACTAGGGTGAGAGAAAGAAAGAGAAAACTCTTTGTGGAGATGAACTTCAAGACTTCAAATCTTCAATAATCTTTAACTCCAAGTTGTCTCTAGGAATGTTCGGCCTCTAATCGTGTTTTCTCTCCCAAAATTGCCACACCTAGGGTTTGAGGCATTAGGTGGTATAAATAGGGCTACAAAATGAGTTATTTTTGGCAAACTGCACGAAGAAGAGGGCTGGAGCGCGCGTGTAATGAAGCATGCCCTTGGGTCATGGAGACCTGAGGAGGCACGCTGGAGCACACATGCATGGGCTGGAGCACATTTTAGGTGTGTTGGAGCCCAAATCTGACTGTGTCTCTAGTTCGGGTAGTTTTGACACCGTTTTTCCCATAACTCTCACATACAAACTCCAATTATGGTGATTCAATATTCTATGAAAAACTCAAAAAGAAAGCTACAACTTTTATGTTTTGCTTTTGTCCAGAATCAGATTGTATCATGACCAAAATCAGGCTTGAAGTTTTTGCACCTACACTACTCACATTAGTTTTATTGATTCCGAGGCTCCAGTTTCTTTCAACAAAGAGAAAAAAACTTATCCACACAAGGCCAAGGAAGAGCACGAAAAATAAAAAAGAGAAGTGGGAAGAGAGAGGCGTTTGCCAAGGCTGATTTTTTCCAAAGGCCTTTATTTTCAACCATTACAACTCAATTCACCTCATTTCGCTATATTTTTACCGTTTCTCCCAATTGTTTATGATTCCTACAAAACAACACAAAAATACATTAAATTAACAAAAATACTTAGAAACTCACAAATATTTAAACTCAAAAGTACTTGATTTATTAGGAAATAACCTTCTCATCAAAGACCACTCTCCTAAACTTGGTATGTGTCTTGAGGATCCTTCAATCTTGTCTTAATTTCATATATTATGCTCGCGCATATCATAATCATATAGTATCTATCCTTTAATTTCATGTATATAACACAAACAAACTATAATTAACCAAATAACACTTAATTTTTACTATAATCATCAAACCATGTCCAAATCATCCAAAACTATCTCAAGAACATCAAGAACGTCCAAGAACATATGAGGACAAAAATCATCTGAGAACATTTGTGGATTCAAACAAAATACCTATCACACCATGAGTTGTGCTAGTCTCTACAATTCTCTCAGAAACACTTCAAATCTACTCTATACTAACTGTTAATACTAACTATATACTGTTAATAACCTGATTTACTCTAAACTAAATGTCAAGATCACAGCCTGGTAAGCTAGTGGACTGATATATATATATATATATATATATATATTATACCGAAAAACTTTGTGGCTAAAAACTCGGGATAAAGGGAGGGTCTTTATTCCTTCGGGGATATGTGTGATTCTTCTTCTAAAGCCTTCCAGTTTTTCTTATTTCCGAGTAGGACTATCAATAATATATGGTATTTCTTTTCATTTTTAACTAACAACTCGTATACTAACACTAATTAACAAAAAACAAAAGAGTTCAATTAAGGTATTCCTAATAAAATTAAAGAGCCCATGTCCATATCATGTATTATTTTATTACTAAAATCAACTTAAATCAACTAAAACCCAACCAACCCAGTTTGTAACTTAACAAAATGAACTACGTGATGACTTGATCTTTGGTTACTCACCAAAGTACGCAGGCAACACACACAAGGGTTCAGTCACCTTTAATAAATAAAACCATATAAATTTCACCTAACATAACTATGTAAAGACTTGATTCTCATTAATTTGAGATACATAAGAAACCCACGTGGGGGTTCGGTCACATATCCAAATAATTTAGCTTTAGTTTGCATGCTGGAACTATATGTCGACCTTATTCCTTGTAAAAACAAGGATATGTAGGCAACCTATATATATAAGGTTCGGTCTCTTAAAAAATAACAAAAATATTTTCATTTTATATCGTTTGCATATTTATAGTTCTAACTCTTATAAACTGCTATTGGGTGTCGCTGACTAGTTTAATTGTAGTATTTACCTACTTTATCAATATATCATGTCAAAAATACATAATAAAAAATAAAAATAAAATAAAAAGGGAAAAACTTTAAAAGGGGAATTGTTTTGTTTAAGTGAGTCAAAGAAAAGTTATTCGGGTATTGTTTAAGAGTGAATATTCATTTAAACTAAGGTACCGTTTATGGACGGATGTCTTGAGGTGCGTAAAACCTTTCCAAAGCATAACCGACCCCCTAACTTTAAGAATATCTCTGGTACATAGACCTTGTGAAGTCAAAACATAGGCCATTTCAAAGTAAAAATGAATTTCCAAAATTGTCGGTGACCTAGCACACCATTTAAATCTATGCTAGGTGGCGACACAGTTTTCAATATAAAATCCCCGGCCCAAGAAGTATTTCAAAACCAACACCTAGAAAATTCCTTGAAAAACCATTTTCAAAATGAACGGATTTTGACGACTTAGAAATAAAAGAAGTAGTAGTGACAGAATATGTTAACGTTAATGTAACAGAAATATAAGAAGTAGCAGTGACACAATGTGTTAACGTTAACGTAACAAAATAATGTTTTAAATTTTAAATAAAAACTTAACCGGATATTCAAACAACAAATTGAATTAACGTAGATCAAGGCCAGAGTTTGACTCTATGCCCTTGAAGCAAATTTGTGCCTCCACACTGATGTTAATGGTTAAATGGACGTTTACCTCCTAAGGTACAACGATCTTCAAGTTTTTGGTATAAGCGCTTGAAACCAAAAATTTCGCGACCTAGACTTGTGCTTGAACTCTCGCAAAATTCTAAATGTTATGTGTTTTGGTTGTGATATGAAATGATAATGTTGTGTATAAGACGAAATGAAATAAATGAGAAGTCTCTTATTTATAGAAGATCAAAAGTCATCATTAAATGGATGCAACTTTAGAAAGGAATCTGTTCGCGTTAACGTTAACACAAACCGTCACCTAATGAACCTTCATGTATGTTCATTGGTGCTAATTCAAAATTAACTATTAAGCAGTTTATTAACTACTTAACTACCACTAATTAAATTTTACACTGTTATGGTGGGTCAAGGTCCAACCCAACCCGGATCCAACCCAAACCCGACCCGGATTGTGCCCAAACCCAATCCAAATATAGATCAGGATTGACCCGAACCCTGACCCGTTCTGATTCGAGTTTGAAGGTCTGATTGTTAGTGGCTTACCTTTGTTCCCAACTTATAAATTGATACAAGCTTGAGTTTTTCCTCCACAACCAATGTGGGATAACTACATCTTACAACTCAAGTTCTCTCTTCCAAACAATGTAGGATAACTACACCTTACAACTCAAGTTCTCTTTTCCCAACCAGTGTGGAACAATTTATCCATTATATCTTCAACCAATCTCAAATGAGTTTCTTTGAGAATTAAAATCTCATTTAAAACTTAATTATTTTTTGCATATAAATATATTATGTCGATCCTCAAACAATGAAAAACGCAACGCAATAATAACCTGATTAAATTATTTAATGAGTCTCACTTTAATTAATAAATTAAAGTAACCAAAAATTCTAACACATGTCAGGATGAAATGCTTAAAGTTTTACCTACTTAATATATATATATATATATATATATATATATATATATATATATATATGACATACTAAATATGTAAGTCATGATTTGATGGCGTTTCAATATATATAATATTTTAGTGATTTTGCAATGCATGTATGTTGAATACAATTTTTGATGAACAATTAAGTGTTAATGTTTTTGTGAAATTGATGGTTTTACTAAGTGTTTCAGATTTAAAGTTTCATATTTTTATTAAGAAGAAGAATTATCAAAGAAAATGTAACAGGTGCAAGATGGAAATGATGCAGACGTAAAGAGTTTTGAAAACGTTGAAGAAAACTAGGTAAAAATAATTATTTACCTATATACTCTTAATGCAACCCAAATTAGGATCACGCATGACACTTAAAATGAATTAATCTTATGCATGTCTTAGTAAGAAGTGAGAAGCTTAAGATCCTAAAATGAGATTTTTTATGTGCTCCATATATGAAATGATTTTGATAAATGACTTAAGTGAAAAATGTGTTTTAAAGAATAAAATATTAAGTTTTTGGGTAAATTCGGTCAACCGACAAAAGGGGTCGATCGACTTATCAAAACAATATGTTTTGAAATTTCAAATGGAGATATTCCGATCCAATCAGTCAACCGAGAAAATGAGTCAGTCAATCGATTGAAACATTGACCAAAATGTGTAAAGGAGTGAACCTCTAATCACTTCGGTCAACCTATGGGTTTGGGTTAGTCAACCGAATGAAATAGTAGCAAAATTGGAGAATTTGGGATAGGCTATTGATCCTATCGATCAACAGACCATGGGGGTCGATCAACCAACAGGTTTAGGCCAACGGCTAATTTCAGCCTTTGGCAAAGGGCGGTCGACCAAGGCATGGGGCCGGTCAACTGACTATTTCAGTCAACAATTTGATTGTTTCTATTTTTTGGTTAAATCATCTCATTTTTTATGATTCCAAGAAAGGTTTTTGAGGGATTTGGGTCTATTTCAGATATACTTGACATATTTTGTGATCCCTATTAATTTTGCTCATTTAATTGAATATAATTTTAATTAAAATGCTTTAATACTTCCTATTTTGATGGATTTCAAATTGAAAATGTTTTAACGACCACAATGAGTTTTTCCTAGAATAATTTTAAATGAAACATACCTATTTTGAGCATGTAAGATATATGAGGTCATGGGATGTCATTTAACGGCATATCTTTTGAAAATTAGTCATTAGAGGGCTAGTTCTAGGTCTATCTATAGAGACCTATGGGATTGAGTCTAACATATCAAGAACAATCAGTTTGAACTTTCTAAAAGTGAGATTATTGCAGAGATTCCTAAGAGAGATTATTATTCGAGTTCTTGATCTGAAGCACTTGCTATTTGCATCATCATTTTGTGTTCATATTGCGAAATCATTCTAATCTTCGGTGAATTCCTGTGAGATCCTTCCAAGTCCTTTTATTTACTTTCTGAGATTTATATGTATATTGTTAATTGTTTGGTTAAGGATGGTTAGAAAATCGTTTTTAAAATTAAAGACTAATAAATCTTTTAAATGATTTTTGAGTGATTAACTGATTACGTGCTTATTGTGTGCTACCTAATTATTATTTAATCATATTTAATTTGCCTCACATTGTATCTATCACATAGTATTTAATCACGCTATTAATCGATTATATTTGTGTTGAGGTGGTAGAAATTTCTTGTGGGAAGAAACTTACAATTTTTTGTATTTATGAGTTTGAGAGAATTAAACATGTTTGGAACGGTGTCTAGCCAAGGTAGCAAGGGTTTCGATCATTTGCTTGTAGAAAAATATTAGGCTTTGATATTTGTCTTGCAAAGAGGCTAGGTTATTCTTTTCCCTTAAAAATAATTAAGTTTTGATTCTTCCTGTAATTGAATTAAAGAGTGATTATAAAAGTTCATCCTAAACCTGTGAAAAGGATAAGTGAGGGAGTGGTAGGTTAAATCTTAACTTGGGAAAAGAATCAAATATTGTAAAAGTTGATTCTCAGCTTGTGAAAAGAATCGAGAATTGTAAGGGTTTGGTTCCTACCTGGTAAAGTAATCAAGGGATTTAGTGGATTACGAATCTCCTTAGAGATCGGGAGACTAGACGTAGGTAAGAGTAGTTTACTGAACCAAGATAAATTCTTATGTGCTGCATTAATTAGTTTCTTATATTGTGTTTGGATGTGCATTTAGAATTAAACACATTTTCGCTGCGTAACAAGATAATAATTGTTTTAAAAAAAATGATTATTTGTGTTTAAAGGATTTAATTGTTTAAATTTTGTAACTACCCAATTCACCCCCTCTTGCGAAGCTATTTGGGCCAACAATTGGTACCAAAACTGGTTTAGTTCATTTGGCTTAACATCCTAGCAAAAAAGATCGCATAGCGCACCACATAAGCACTCTAGCTGAAGGACAATCTATGAATCGTTCTCTGTTATTCACAGGTGATAACTATACATTTTGGAATAACAAAATGATCGTCTTTCTTCAAGCCACTAACTATGATGCATGGCTGGCCATTGAAGATGGTTCATACATTCTTAAAGAGAATGGAGTAATTAAGAAGAAACAACTGACTTCCTCAGATAGGTAAAAATTGTCTATTAATTCGCAAACTATTAATATTTTGTTTTGTTCTTTAGATGTAAATAAATATTGCAGGATTTCATGTTGTGGATCGGCTAAAGAAATATGGGATGCATTACAAATCACATATGAGGAGACTAATCAACTGAAACAATCCAAAATCAATGTCTTTACTCATCAATTCAAACTGTTCAGAATAGGTAATGCAGAAACAATCTCAAAAATGTATACAAGATTCAACAACATATATAACAATCTTGGTTAACTCAGAAAGCCGTATTCCTTAGAGGATAAAGTACTAAAAATTTTGAGATCATTGACCTTAATAATATAAGCAATTCCTACTTCGTCTACTGACTTTGAGCTCGACTACATCGAATCTATCTTAATGACATCAGGTGTTGCACCAACCGAGCCTAGCCATTATGTTATTAAGCTAAAGAATTCACTCCGTTCTAGTAAAGTTACATAAACTCCCTCATATCTTCATGATTTTCATTGTTTTTCTATTATATCTCAGCATAAGCCATAATCTTATCATAACCCTCTTTGGCAGCCAACAATGACATATGAATTACAAGTTTTGAAAAACAAGGTACATTGGAACAACATACGTAGGACTTAGTGGAAATTCCAGTCAAAAAGACTGCTATGGGATGCAAGTTGGTTTGCAAAATCAAAACCTACTTCGATGGATCGATTAATTGCTACAATGCATACTTGGTTGCAAGATGATTCACTCAAGAGTACGACGTTGATTATAAGAATAATTTTTCCCTAGTTAATGCACTTACCTCTATTCGCACTCTACTTGTTGATACTACCATTCGTAATTGGAATTTCTTTTAGATGGATGCCAAAAATGTGTTTCTTGATGGTGATCTTCTCAAGAATCTATATGGGCTTAAGCAAGCCCCTTACACTAAATTATCCACCAAACAAAGTCTGACTCCTCCATTGTGCATTATATGGGCTTAAGCAAGCCGTTCGTGCATGATTTGCCAAATTCAATGCCGTGATACATCAGTTTAGCTTCACTTTTAGCTCCCATGACTAATATATTCATCAGCTATACTAAGAACAGTCAAACGTTGGTATCACTGAAAAACTGTTAATACGCCTATCGAATCAAACATTCGACTATCTCTTTTGGAAGGGACTTTTTTTCCTCATGCTATTTTATATCGTCAGTTGGTTAGTAGCCTGGTATACCTTAACGACACGCCCATACATCACTTATGTAGTTCATCAAACCCGCTAGTTCTTAAAACACCATGGACTATTTATTACTCAACAGTTTTGCAGACTTTGCGATACATCAGGTGGACACTCTTCCACGGTCTTCCTATTCACAGTCCTCTCCAAGTTTACGTGCCACCAAAGATGCCGATTGGGCCATAGATCCCACCAATCAACTACTATAGGATATTGTTTCTTCCTTGAAGACTATCATTTTGTGGTATGGTAAAACAGTTGTTGCTCAATCTAATGCAGAAGCTAAATATCATCCTCGTGTTGGTAGCACTCAAGAATTACTTTGGCTCTAATAGTGAATGACATGGGAGTTTCCTCTCCTGATATGGCCATTATTTATTGTGACAATCAAAGTGTCATTCAAATCACTCACAATAACATATTCCATTAGCACACTAAACACATCCGAAGTGATTGTCTCTTTATTTGTCATCACATTCTCCAGAATATTGTTCCCCTCTACTCAATCAGTACTACCGATTAAATCACAAATATCTTCACTAAGGCCCATCTACCTGAACGCTTTCATTCTTTACTTTTTAAACTCAAATTGACATCGACCTTACCACCTTGAATTTGAGAAAGAATGATAATTATGCACATATGGCTCTTGACTAGTTAGGTTACTTGGAGTCGAATACTCCAAACCTTAATTATTGTCTATATATAGACACCTCTATACGTCTTCGTATCCAATAGTCTTCACACATCAATATATTATTTCATACTCTCCCAATATTCTCCTCTCAATAATTCTAACGTCTCTAAGCATTATAAGAATCTTTTAATAAAAAATAAAAAAAAAAATCTCATCTAAAAAAATATTTTAAGCAGAAAAACTCTCATTTAACAGAAAAATTCTTCACTTGAATTGAAAAGGAAAATAACCAATACTAATCCTTTCTAGTTTTTAGTTGTAATTTCATTTTCTTAAAAATAAAATTTCTTTTGAAAAGTTAACGTTAATTTTTCATATTTTTACCAAAACAAAAAAGATAGTTTATTTTTTTGAATAATCCACAATTAGTCAGTGTAATATATTATTTATCATATTTAAAACATAAGTCTAGAATTAATCCCTTAAACCAATTTTTGGTTCCGTATTAGTCCCGCACATGCTCACGCATTGTATGTGGCGCATAAAAAGAATTTGACAAATGATTTTGTATTAGAGTAAATATTAGATACATGTAACTAATATTAATTAAAAGTTAATAATTACAAATTACATATAAGTATATTATATGTACTTGTGTTCTATTAGTCAAGACGTAACGATTTAGAAATCACAATCATTTGTATATCTCGAATTGAATACCAAATCGTTAAGATTAATTACATGTAAATATGATTATTCAAAAAACTGATAAAACAATGTACATATTGTGTTTTTAGGATGAAATTATTTAATATGGCTACATCTAACAATATTTACGCACAAGTTAGATAAATGTAACAGATTTATTTACAACGAAATGATGTTTTTGCTCAGTACAGCTGCAGGAGCTGTAGGCGCCTGCATTGGACTTTCTGCCTTTGTTTAATGCGCGAGACTAAAACACAAGTTAAAGATAAAATAAAAGATCTACCACCACCGAATTCTACAAAAGGTGCCTTACATGTTTCCTTACAAATTCTTTGTAATCTAAAAATATAATCTAACCTCAAAAGGGAAAACAAGAATTCGCCAGACCGTATAGCTACTAGAACCCACGCTGTCGAAATCGAAAGCAAAATTTTCCACTCCATTATTCATGCTTCTCATTCTCGGGGGAAACTTTTTCTAAGGAAGCATGAGGCGGAGGCCTCTGAGCAAGAAACGATTTTGTGCGCTCAAGGACACCGAAGAATATTGAACCACCAATCCCTATCCACAGCACCCTCGGCCCAATGCCCTAAAAATTAACCAAACACAGTACAATATAAACAATAGCTATCAACTCATATTTGTTAGCTATGAGATTCAGCCAATCTTTCGAGCTTGTATGAGCAAACAAATTACCTTTAAAAGAGCAGGAGGTCCTTCTTCCTTGACGATAGTCTGAACACAGTCAAAAATCCCTTTGTACTGATTTGCTGATCCCTGCGGGGGGAAATGATAAAAATTCAGAAGCTTGAACATGAACAAGAACACGACTATAGACAAGAACAAATGTGCATTGTATATTTGTATTCATATACAAATTGCAACAAATATGGATTAGCATTACCTGGACCATCAACCTAGTTTTTATCACATCAAGAGGGGTAGTCAAAGCTCCGGTTATGGCCCCTAAATTAAATAATTGAAAAGTGATTAGGCAGATCATAAGAGAAATTCATAACATCATTTAACACGATTGAAGATAAGTAGTTCTTAGAGGGTCAGTTGGGGGGTCGAATTGCACTTGAAATTTTGTGCATAACATCTGCAACAATTTTCCAGAAGGTATCGCTTTGTGGAGCAGCATTCATGTTTCGGAATTGGAATTGGACATGAACTGATGAACACATGTAAATTCTATGTTTTTACATGGGTTCATTTCTGATTCCAATTTTGAGGCTCCAATTACATGGATCGAAACACTACCTTGGAATTTTACCATTTGGATGAAACAACTTAAGATGGATGCAAATGAAAAAAGAGTTACCAGCAAATGCACCAATCATTGCGTTTTCAGGATCATTAAGATCTCTCCGTGCCTGGCAAGAGGTCGAAAGCCATTAGTCTAGCTAATTCAAAAAATCCAATCACAATATGAAATCAATTTCTTCCAAGAAGAGAATAGTTCTATGCAAAAGCAAATCAAAACAAAAACACCCACCCACAACCTCAAGACAGTGTCCCTCCTACAGCTTCCCAAAATGGAATTGCACATGAGAGGTGTTAAAGGGTATTTCAGTTATTCCCATATTGTCTAGGGTTTCTGTATATTTGTTTTCTTATTTTGATTACAAATAGAGGGCGAGGCTTTTCTATTCTCCTATTACATTAATATGATATCAAGAGCAAGTATGATTGTGAAATAAAACCATAAATTCTATTCTTTTCACACACACACACATATATTTTCTTCCGTCAAAAAAAAAATGAATGCGGACAGACCAGCTGCAACTGCTCTACCTACTACCTACTGCGCTGCCCTAGACCTTCACTGTCAAACACGTCGCCGCCTAGTTGACACTGCCCCAGATCTCAGCCGCTGCCTTCCATAAATTCGTGTATCAGTTCTGAACACCATCCGTCACTGCTTTGGCCTCCAGACCCGCCATCCAGCCAACCTCGCTCCATCGCCAACTTCCAAGCCAACCTCGCGCCACTGATGTTGCTTTGATGTCTCAGACTGCTTTGATTTCTCAGACTATTCCGCAGCTACTATTCTCTTTCTTTTGTTTTCTTTTTAATTAATGTTTTATTTTATCATTATTATTCTTCAGAAAAAAAAAAAAAAAGAGTTAGAGAGAGAGAACAAATGCCTTATTTCCTTTAATTGTTTGTTTCCTTTATCGCGTGTTTTATTTTTAGTATATGGGATACTTTGTTTATTTGTTTCCCTTGACCGTAACTATTTACTCGAGTTAGTCGTTGTATCGGTGCATACTATCTCTTTCGTTTAGCAAAGCACTAATGTCGACCATGCCACCTCAATTATTAACAACCCCCAAGTTGAATGACACCAATTACTTACAATGGTCAAAAACTACGAAAATTGCACTACCGGATACGGAAAACGTCATCATCTCACCAAATCCGCCCTAGGTGCAAATGATAAGAAATATGACAAGTGGGTTCAAACTGAAGCCCAGATTGTATTTTTGTTGTGAAACTCGATGATGCCTCAGATTGTATCTTGTTGGAACCTAGTTGGTCGTCCTCCTAAGTATGCTCATGTTATAACCTCTAATCAAGACAATCCCATTCTAACGGCCGACTCTTCAACTACTACGGGAATTTCTGATGACAAGTATGCTCAGTTCCTTCAATTTAAGGCATCCCAGTAGGCCTCCACCCCCATTGCTTCTCTAGCGCAACAAGGTACCTCTATTGCATGTCATTCCTTTTGTTCTTTTGCCTCTACACCATGGTTATAAACTCTGTTGCCATTGACCACCTGTCAGTTACCTCTTTCCTATTTAAACATATTCAGTCACCTTATGTTAGAACTCTATACAAAAGATGCCAGTTAGAATATCCTTGAGCCGATTGATGAAGAAATCAAAGGGAAGAGATTAAGAGAAATCCAATGGACAAGTATCTACGCTCTCTACTTCTCTCTTATTTATTTTTCAAACCCCCCTCCATTTTGTTTTCTAGTCCAAAGCAGCCCAAATTCAATCACCCTATATTTTTTTTTTCTTAATTTTCTATCTTTTAATTGTTATCTGTATAAACAAAATAAGAAATAATATACTTTCAAACGATATTTTAAAGAGACATTATTATCCACTAAATTTTAAAATAGGAAAGAACTCGATAAACATTTTTTTGAGATATTTTCAAAACATATTTTCAAGAGATATTTTCAAAACAGGTGGGACCCATCATTCTCTTTCTCTCCATCTTCAATGGACAAGTACTCAAACCCTCCACTTCTCTCTTATTTATTTTTCAAATTTTTATTTTTAATTCAAAACAGTGCGAATTCCATCACCCCATATTTTTTCTTATTTTTCTTTCTTTTTTTTTAATTGTGATTTATGTAATAAAATAGGAAATAATAATATTTTTAAGAGCCATTAGATTTAAATGAATGACCAATATCAAAATTGAATTTCAAGAAAAAAATTAAATTCCTACCCAAACAAAAAAAAGGTCTTCCTCCTTCTCTATCTCTTTATCTTTTATCGGACAAGTATCAAATCCCTCCCATTCTCTCTTATTTATTTTTTAAGCCTTTCTTTTTATCCTATTTTATTAATTTTTAAAATAAAATAAAAATATTATTGAAGAAATTATTAGATTAGCATTAAAGAAGTCGCTTATAATTTTTTTTTTTTATTTCTTTATTTTATAGTTTTCAAGTTAATATTGACTAATTATTTAAATTTTCAATTAATATAACCTAAATGTTAAATACATATGGTCAATATTAAGTTGGACTATAAAGTAAGTTAAGAATGACTAAAAAATAAATTGAAATAAATTGCTCTAAAATGGGGAAAAAATAAAAGTAAAAAATTAGATAGAAGACGTCATAATAGAATCATCAATATTATTTTTTATTTTGTTCGGCGAAAAAAATACCGTATCTACATTATATTTATTTTTTTGAACACATATTAACATGTGCTAGTTCATAATTATTATTTACCTTCTAAAAAATTGCAAAACGGTTTATGAATAGTTATTAATTTCTTCTTAACAAATAGCAAAACAATTTATTATATATTTATATAATAGAATATGAAATGGTGTAGATTCAAACTATATTTTCAAAACTTATTTTTGTATACAATAATCTGTTAAATTTTAAACTTGATCTTTTTGTTTCATTGCCTAAATTTTAAAGTAAAAAAAAAAAAAATCAGATTAAGGTTCTCCTTTTTAGTTCATGCCTTCAGGCACATGTTATACACAAGTCCATTCTATAAATCAGGACATATTTTACATTTGAGATATTTTTTACCATTGGATGGTTGAAAATACTTCCAACCGTCAATTTAGATTTTGTTGAGAAACTAATTAACAAACCATCAACAAAATGTCTTTTTATTATTAATATATTTTAACTATTATAGGATGTTCAAGATTAATGTATTGAATCAAAATTAGTGCCGTCAAGCACGGGCTATAGGATAGTTCATTATAAATCAGGACGATGTGGGGTCCACATAATAATTTTGTCAATAGAACAATTGAGATCTATTAATGGAGATGTAAACTAAATCTCAACCTTTCATTTGAAAATATAATTTCATTCCTAGGATTAGATGTTTAGGTATCATAACCTTTTGATCAATTACTTTGTAGAGCCCACAAAATTCTAATATATAATATATAATTAATTATTTAAGATAATTAGTTAGTTAGCATTTAAAAGTTACATTTCAATTACAAAAAACTATTTTTGTATTTAAAATAATACAAAATATGCCTTTCGACACGGGCACATACTTAGTATATATATGATTCGATTCTATCAGTTCACACATAAAACAATGTAAACATTTCAAAAACTGGAAAAAAAATTACCGCCAGCTTATAACCTATCCGAAGCTGCTCATACAGACAAAATTGGATGGCATCGAATGGCAAATCTCGCAGTAGAAAAGATCCATATCCCTACAACATTAAATGAACGTCAAGCCACGTATACAGAATGCAAGCAAATGATTGTGCAAAATTCAACTAAACTAAAACGATTGCATTTTCCTTTGCTTACTCAAACATTATGTAAATTTAATGAAATCATTTATAAATAAAGAAATATACGAACAATTCCCGGATAGGATAATTAAGAGAACCAAACAGGCTCATAAATATTTAGAAGAGAGAAGCAAAATTGAAAAACCAATACACTGAAAATATGGTGGGGAAAAAGTAGGAACATACCGCGTAGAGACCTTTAAGACCTTCCTTGGAAACAATGAGGCGTACAGCATCTGGAGCAGAAGCAAACTGCCCCGTCTGCATCCTTTGCTTAACAACCTTCATTGGAAAGAGAAATAAGAAACAAAAATATTCCAGCCGAGCAATTAATGAACATAAAAGAACATAAATAAACTCATATACCTCTGTTGGAACACGAATGAGAGAAGCAGCAAAACCTCCAATGGCACCTGCAGTCTACAAGAAATTCATTACATTTTAGAAAAAAAAAAATGAAAAAATTACTTGTTCATCATGAAGAAATAGTATTCCTAAGCAGGAAAGAGAGCTTCATGTCACGGACTTAGTTTTCCCGAAGTAACCATGCGGCACTTAGCCTCGATTCCAACTTCTTGGAAGTGCTAAGTAAGCCTTATCAAGACAAACCAAACAAACTTTGAGAAGGAACAAAGGAAGGAAAGGTAGAGAGCTTACAAGAGTAGGAGAGCAAGAGAGAGAGCTTGGGAGAATGAGAGTTTGTATTACTTGATTCCCAACTTGGTAAGGAGCAAATGAGCTTCCTCCCCTTTATATAGGTCAAGGGCCTTACAATAAACGGTCGAGATCATTTCAATCTAACGGATACAATCAATCATCTAGAGAATTCTACTAGATATTTGCAAAAGAAAATTCTAGAAAATGAGGTATCTAGGGTGTTCCACATTTCTCTATAATATTCTAGAAAATGGAAAGCCTCCAAAAGTACCCACTTCCCCTACCCTATATATATACAAGACTTACCTTCCATACTTAGAGAATTTCTCTAGTAGGAAGGCCAATGTGTATGGGGCGTTACATTCTCTCCCACCTATTCTTGCGACGTCCTCGTCGCACCTTCATCCGTGAACCTCTAGATGTGATCCTCGAATTGCCAAAGTTGGTCTTCATGTTCCCAGCTTGCTTCACTATCCAGCAGGTTCTTCCACTTGAACAAATACTCGTGGTAATTTGGCACGCCTCTCCTCCATATGACCCGATCGGCTAGTATGAAATCAACCTCTTTGTCGAAAGAGGTGACTACCGCAGTTGGTGCCCATTTTGATACCCCGCGTCCCGATTCTTCTGTGTCTTCATGAAGGTAGGGTGTATCTTTAACTTGGGTGGAAGAAGGAGTTTGTAGGAGACCTTCCCCACACGTTTTATCACTGGAAACAAGCCCTCGTAACGCCGAACAAGGCCCTTGTGAACTTTGCGTAGAGATTTGAACTATTGCGGCAAAAGTTTTACAAGAAGCAAGTCCCTTTCGTTGAACTCTAGTGACCGTCTAGACTTGTCCACCCATTTCTTCATTTTCTTGGCCGCTTTATCTAGGTACGCCCTAGCCATATCGGTTTGTTCGTTCCACGCCTTAGCAAATTTGTACGCTGCCGGACTCTTCCCATAACAATCTCGAAAGGACTTTGGTTGGTCGCCTCCTCTTTTGCAGATTGTACGAGAATTGTGCCACGTCCAGCAATTTGGCCCAATCAGTTTGGTTGGCACTAACGTAGTGCCGCAAATATAACTCCAGTAAGGCGTTGATTCGTTCCGTTTGTCCATCGGTTTGTGGATGAAAGCTTGTTAAGAAGTCCAAGTCCGTCCCTAGTAGCCTGAACAACTTAGTCCAAAATCGGCCGGTGAATCGAGATTCAAGGATCTCAATCACTGACAATATGTTGAGGAACTCCCCATAGCTTCACCACATTCTTCAAAAAGAGTCTAGATTCTTCAAAAAGAGTCGAGCTGCCTCCTCTGCAGTACAGTCGGTTGGTGCAAGGATGAATGTGCCATTTTTGTTGAATCGATCAACTACCACCACAATGCTCCCACAGCCTTCCGACTTTGGTAGCGCTGATATGAAGTCTATGGAGACAATCTCCCATGGTCGCTCCAGTATGGGCAGCGATTCTAGCAGTCTCGTTGGGTGTTGTTGCTCCACCTTTTCTTGCTGACAGACAAGACAAGTTCTAACGTAGGCCTCTATGTTGTCCCGCATACAAGGCCAATAGTAAGCATTCTCCATTAGCGTTATGGTGCACCTCATACCCAGATGTCCAGCCCACTTTGAGTCGTGGCTTTCCTTCATTAACTCCTTCAGAAGGTTTTGTCACTCAGGGACAGAGTCTCTGTCCCCCTTCATATACAGAAGATTGTCCTTTAACCAAAAGCATTATGTCTTCCCTTCATTGGTCATGCTAACAAGACTCTTGGCTAGGAGATCATGTTGTAGTCCTTCCTTGATGTGATCTAGCAACGGGCATTTGAGACTACTAATAGATGCTAACTCGATCTTACGACTTAAGGCATCTGCTACCACGTTCACTTGCTCAGGCTTGTACTCCAGTCGATAGTCAAATTCTGCAAGAAAATCCTGCCAACGTGCTTGCTTTGGACTTGGCTTCTTTTGCGTCTGAAAATAGCTTGTGACAATGTTGTCAGTCATGATAACGAATCGAGATCCCAAGAGGTAATGTCTCCATATCCGTAGGCAATGAACAACAGCAGTCATCTCTTTTTCTTAGATAGTATAGCGCCTCTCGATGTCATTTAATTTTCGACTCTCGTATGCCACAGGATGTCCCTCCTGCATAAGAACCCCTCCAATAGCAAAGTCGGAGGCATCTGTGTGAACCTCGTAAGGCTTGGAGTGTTGGGCAAACATAAGACTAGCTCTTCCGAGACAGCCTACTTCAAGTCTATAAAGGCATTTTTGGCATTTTTCGAACCATTTCCATGCTTTGCCTTTCTTTAAGAGGTCAGTGAGAAGCGGCTCAAGCAGAATAACTCTTGATGAAACACCGGTAATAATTGACAAGTCCCAAGAATAAGCATAACTCCGTCACTTTTGTAGGCAATTCCCAATCCTGAATCGCCTTCACCTTGCATGTTTTCATCATAATCTTCCCTTGTCGCACCTTACGGCCAAGAAAAGATACTTCCTCTTGTGCAAAGGAACATTTTTCCACCTTGATGTAGAGTTCATTTTCGCGTAGTACTAGAGGACTTGTTTGAGATGTTGGACATGTTCGTCTAAAATCTCACTATAAATAAGGATATCATCCAAGTAGACTACAACAAACCGATCAAGGAACGGGTGGAAAATCTTGTTCATTAAAGTGCAAAATGTGGCCGGTGCATTGGTGAGGCCGAAAGGCATAACCAAGAATTCGAAGGAACCGTACCTTGTGATGCACGTTGTTTTGGACTTGTCTCCCTCTGCGATCCGGACTTGATAATACCCCGAGCGCAAGTCTAGCTTCATGAAGTACCGGGCTTTAGCGAGTCGATCAAAGAGATCGACGATCAAAGGAATTGGGTACTTATTCTTGATCGTGATCTTGTTGAGCGCCCGATAATCGATGCACATACGTAACGAGCCATCCTTCTTCTTCTGGAACAATACCGGTGCTCCATATGGTGCTTTAGACACCTGCAAGTGTCCGGCATCTCGTAATTCCTTCAGTTGCCTCTTTAATTCTTCGAGCTCCGAAAGTGACATGCGATATGGTGCCATGGCCAGAGGTTTGGCACCAGATTCCAGCTCGATCTTGTGATCCACCTTTCTGCGGGGTGGTAGCTTCTTGGGTAGCTCCGTTGGCATGACGTCCTTGAATTCCTCAAGTGATGCAAACCTCACCAAGGATTAGTGAGACCCGAAACCAATTTAGGGTTTCTTCGCAAAGGATCGAATCTAAATTCAGATTTGAAAACAAGAACACAAGAAAATACAGAAAGTTGATAGATTATCTTGACCTGGCATTTATGAATGAAACGCGAACCAAAGGTATGAGAGAATCCTTGACCCAATGATTACAAGAGAATCACGAACGAAAGAGATCGAACGCCACAAGAAAACTTGATAAGTTCATAAAAGTTCTTTTGAAGAACTCAAGAGAAAATTATCCCAAAATATATTAATCAATATTAAAGTGTGAAATTCGTAGGTCTACAAAACCCCTTAAATAGGCGGCCAAGAGAATAAGAAAGAAACCCTAATAAACTTGGAAATTCATGGATCTACATGGAGAAAAAAGGAAACCCTAAAATCTAATTGCTAAATAAAAAATTAATTTGCCTTGCCTTCCTAGTTGGAAAAAGAAATGATTTACTTGTCAATCAAGCCTTACAAATCAGCCTAAAAATAATTAAAAGACTTAAAATAATAAAATAAATAAAATAAAATTCGTGGGTCTCATTCTTGGCCCGTTTAGGATCACGCTTTAAGCTCATTCGTTTGCCTTGATGAGGTGGACTAGGCCTTGACTATCCGATGGGCCTAATTTAGACTTCACCATTGTAGTTTTAGCCCCAATCTCTCGAATAAGCCCATTAAGTACTTTTTTGAATCTTTTTGCCCTTACCCTTATTATTGGGTCAACTGGAACATGCAACGAATCTCTTTGTGCAGCTGATATATTCTCATCATCAAGGACTGTCTTAATGTTTCCAAGGACGTTGGGCAGGTCGGGTGCTATGGGGTCGTTCGACGTTTCTTTCAGTACCGCAAGGTAATTGGTTTCTCCCTTCTTGAATGCCTTCTTAAACTACATAGCGGACAAAGCTTGCTTTTTTATTTTGGCAGCATGTTCTGCAGGGACCATGCAAGCCTTGCAACTATCCATAATACATACTGAATTGGCGAAAGGAACGGGGAAAACGTTTACCTTATCAAGGAATTCCATGCCAATCACGACCTTAAAGTCGTCTATAGGTACCACCAACATATCCATCGTTCCTTCCCACTGTCCAATGTTGGCTCTCATGCCTCGTGCTACTCCGTGTAATGGTTGAGCCGCTGAGTTTACGGCCTTTAAAGTTCCTCCTTCCTTGACGAAGTTAAGCTTCAATCGTTTCGCCTCATCCAAGGAGACAATATTGTGGCTTGCTCCAGTATTGATAAGGGCCTTAGTGAGCACTCCATTAATCTTGGCTTCAACGAACATCAGCCCCTTTGGAGAAGCTTCCTGCCTGGAGCACTTTGCCCTGATAGCGTTCAGCAGACGAAGGGAGCACATATGTACCTCGTCCTCTTGTTGCTTATGTTGTTCTTCGTACTCCGTTGTCATAGCAATTAGTGCTTTTCGTTTGGGACATTCACACGCCCAATGCGGTCCATCGCAAATGAAACAATTGAATCTGAGCTGAGAACGATCCTTGGCATTCCATGACCTTTCCTTCCAAGATGAGGACAAGGGTTTGTGACCCCCAGCATCTTGATTTCCATGGCCACTTTGGGAGGATCTGTGGTCTCCCCCACCTTAGCCTTGATTATACCTTCTGGGTCTGTCTTTCGCTTTGGTGGTTTCGCCCCTTAAACTATAGTCAATTAGCGATTCAGCTACGACTATAGCGGTAGAGAGGTCTTGCACACCTCGGCGCATCAATTCTGTCTTGGCCCAATTTTGCAACCCATCAAGGAAGTAGAACAATTTATCCTTGTCGGCCATATCTGCGATTTCTAGTGTCAGAATTGTGAATTCTTTCACGTAGTCCGAGATAGATCCCATTTGTTTTAGTCGGCGAAGCTTACCCCTTGCTTCCGCCTCGGCATTTTCAGGATAAAATTGCTTTTTTATTTCTCTTTTGAAATCGTCAAACGTAATAACCACGCACGTACCTCTAGAGATTTCTTTTTCCTTCCAGCGCCACCATAGTAGTGTTGCGCCTATAAGGTACGTTACCGCATTGTTGATCTTTGAGGATTTCCGTACCGTCTCCTTGGCCGCAAAGTATCGTTCCAGTCCCCAAAGAAAGTTGTCCAGTTCTCGAGCGTTCTGCCTGCCCGAGAAAGTGATTGGTTTCAGAATGTCAATGTCTGAGACCTCGCAAGTGGTAGTAATCCCCGACAATACCGCCCGCTTGCACAGAGCCCAATCCGATCGGGCCTCCTCCAATTCCGCCTGGATTTTGGTGAGTTCACCTCCATAGTAACTTCTAAGGCTTTTCTCCAACTCAACCCGAAAGTTGGAAACTTCGCCTTCGAATTGTTTCTTTATGCTATTTAGCTCTAAGAAGACTTGGTCTGGCAGAGCATGTACCTCACCCCGTAGGGATTCACCAAGTTCACGAAAGGACACCTTCATAGCTTCATTGATGACTTGTTCCTCGGCCTCGAAGCCATCAAGATGTTGCCCCATGTCCTCAAAGTCGGACGTCACTTTCGCCATCATCTCCTCCAAGCTAGCCACCCGTTCGTCAAGGCTTGAGATAAGGTCTCTCGACTTGCATCTCTTACCTCAGTGGGTAACGGGACGCCTCTCCTCCCGACCGCGTTCCATCACAGGTTCCTCCAAGTTTGATGTTCCAGTTGACGCCATCACCACAATCCAAGCTCGATGCCTCGAGCTTTGATACCAGCTGTCATGAACTTACTTTTCCCAAAGTAACCGTGCGGCACTTAGTTTCGATTCCAACCTCTTAGAAGTGCTAAGTAAGTCTTACCAAGACAAACAATCAAACAAACTTTGAGAAGGAACAAATGAAGGAAAGGTAGAGAGCTTACAAGAGTAGGAGAGCAAGAGAGAGAGCTTGGGAGAATGAGAGTTTGTATTACTTGATACCCAACTTGGTGAGAAGCAAATGAGTTTCTTCCCCTTTATATAGGCCAAAGGTCTTACAATGAACGGTTAAGATCATTTCGATCTAATGGGTACAATCAATCATCTAGAGAATTCTACTAAATATTTACAAAACAGAATTCTAGAAAATGAGGTATCTAGAGTGCTCCACATTTCTCTAAAATATCCAGAATATTCTAGAAAATAGGAAGCCTCCAAGAGTACCCACTTCTCCTACACTATATATATATACAAGACTTACCTTCCATACACAGAAAATTTCTCTAGTAGGAAGGCCAATGTGTATGGGGCGTTACATTCAGGTGACATATCACCACTAGCACGTTCAATACCAGAGATCATCACCCCATGGTGACTGCTGGATGCTTGTCCAATGCAGTGTAGACATATCAATTATTAAGAAACAATATTGGGAAGTTCAAACATTTTTTATGCACTACTCTTTGAGAAATGCACCATTAATGTTCAAACAAATGGCTTGAAAAGGATGTAGATTCTATCTGGGACAACATGATCCAAGTTCTTCAGACTGCTTCTAAGTAAATTATATAATGACAAGTTGGGGATCAATCATGTTGGACTTGGTCTCAATTTTTTTGCAACAGAACACCAATTTTCCACTGGTTTTTATACTGCCAATCAGAATCTTAAATATTTTTAACACTCAAGAAAAATGGGAAAAAAATATGATTATTACAAAACAAATGAGAAGAAAAGAAAAAGGAAAAAAAAGGTAATTGTTTCAGTTCATCTTGTTGATACATATTTTAAAAGCGGGCATAATGGTGGCGGGAGCAGGAGCCAAGATGAATTAATATCTAGGAAGTTCAAAAGTTTGGAGCATGTAAGAGTATAATTTCCGAAAAAAATTATTCAGGCTGAAGATGTTTGCTAGTAGTATTATCTACTCGGAAGTTTTATACGATATTCTCCTAAATCAAAATTGTTAAAAAGTAACAAGAGAGTAGAAAAGAATGAAATGTGTTAACCTCTCCCTCTATTTATAATAGAATTAGTACATAAACCTTAATCAGTACATAAACCCTAATCAGCACAAAGATGACATAAATACCTCTTAATACTCCTCCTTAAAGTGGAGTATATATATTATATGTTCCAAACTTGTTAAAAATGTACTTTATAATTGAGCCCCCTAATGGTTAGTAAATTTATCAGTTGACTAATCGACTGAATTCATATGTCTAGTCTCAATCATCTTCTGCAATAATTGTTCCCGTATGAAGTGACAATCAACTTCAATATGTTTCGTTCTCTCATAGAATCATGAAAGACTAAATTGGTTGTAATGTGAAGTGTTGCTTAATTATCACATACAAGGTCTATCAATGAAGAGTGTTTAAATCCATTGCCCTGTATTCTATGTTTGCACTTAACCGAGCCACTCCTATCTAATTATTACTCTTCCAAGAGACGAGATTACTTCCAACAAACACATAATACCCTATAATAGACTTTTTATCCGATGGCGATCTGACCCAATCTGCATTTGTATAACCCTTTATTTATTTGAATGTGACCAAAGTTCTGATATAGCAAACCACAATCAGGAGAACCTTTCAAATATCTGAGAATACGAATCACCGTAACCCAGTGACAAGTCGTGGGACGATCCATGAACTGATTAATAATGCTAACAGCAAAGGAAACATCTGGTTTAGTAACGCTCAAGTTGTTCAACTTCCCAACTAACTATCTGTATTGTGCTAAATCTGTCGGTGATGGTATGGTGTTTGGATCCATAGGCAAGTCAAACGATTTAATTCCTAACATTCATGTTTCGCTCAACAAATCAAGGACATGTTTCCTCTAAGACTAGTAAATGCCTTGACTCAATCGAGCAACTTCAATGCCCAAGAAATACTTCAACTAACTCAAATCTTTGGTTTGAAACTTACTATAAAAAACCTTTTGAGTTCTTGAATAACACGATGATCATCTCCAATAATCACGATGTCATCCACATACACAATCAATAATATTCTTCCAATTTTATTGTGCCTGTAGAACACGAAATGATCAACTTCACAACGTCGAAGACCAAATTCAGTGACCACTTCACTGAATCTCTCATAACATGCTTGAGAAGACTAATTGAAGCCATAAATAAATTTCTCCAAGCGACGTACCAAACCAGACTCCCACTGAGCAACAAACCCAGGAGGTTACTCCATGTATACTTCCTCAGTCAAATCGTCATTTAAGAAGGCATTTTTTATGTCGAGTTGATGTAATAGCCAACAAAAGGTCACAGCCAAAGAAATGAACAAACAAACAAAAACGAGCTTAGTAAAGGGAGAAAAAGTCTCAAAATAATCAAGAAGGTATACCTGAGTATAACATTTGGCAACTAAACGAACCTTAAGTCGATCAATGGTGCCATCCAAGGGTGTAAATTTTACCAGCAGAAGGCGGGTTGGTCGAACTTTTTCACTTTTTTTTTTTTTTTTTTTTTTTACCCGAACCCGACCTAATCGATACTTTAAGCCTTTTGGATTAGTTAACCAATTACCCATACCTGAACCACCCAAACCCAACTGACCCAGTACCCTAATACTAATAATTTACCAAATACCCCCTAAACAAGGGCATGTTACGAAAAGAACCCCTTAATATATATGAATTGAAACCCAAAAAACCTAAATGTATTGTTCCATTTCCTAGCCGCCTCTCAGTCCTCTCTTTCTCTCTCTCTCTCGCAAAGTATTAAATATCGGCCGTTACGGTACGTAACAGCCGATTCATAACGGAAATCGACCCCTCCGATACCGTTACAGGCCGATTCGCAACGTATCAAGCCGATACGGGCCGTTACGATCCTGTAACGGCCGTTACTGCCATTACAGAGACACGTAACGGCCATTACTGCCGTTACAGTTGTTCTTCTTCACAAAGGGGGCCTGGGAGACCTGGGGTTTACGGTCGGCATTACAGAGGGGGCCTTGGGGGTCTGTAATGCCCATGATGAAAAAAAAATGGAATCTCTCTATAAAGATATACAAAAAACAAAACAAACCTACTTGAAACCAAAAATCCTTCGCAGATCGCAGCCGCCATCGCTTGTCGTTGTCCATCGCCCGCCGACTGTAGTAGCTCCTCACGATTTCGCCATCGCAGTCGCAGGCTCGCAGCTATCCCTCGCCGACCGTCGCAGCTCCTCGCCATTGTTCGTCTCTCTCTCTCTCTGTTGATCGATTTGTTATTTGGGTTGTGATCTAAGTTAGGGTTGGGTTAGGGTCCTTAGGAAAATTAAAGGGGGGTTGAATTTGTAATTAGGGGGGAAGGGTGGATTTGTAAATAGGGTGAATATATATATATATATATATTACCCAAATTTAAATTTTCAAATAAAAATTTTACAAATTTAGGTAAAAAAAATTACAATTTGTATTAAAATTATTCTATTTAATTTAAGTTTTTAGGCCTCGACAAACAATTTTTTTTAATAAATATTTTTATTTTGGAATGGAATCTGAATATTTTTATTAAGTGTTGTGTATCACCTTATTCTTTTAAGATTGTTTAATACGACAATTTTTCAACTTTCTTCGTGTCTTTATTGTGTTGTATATAACCCTAAAATGTCATAATATCTATTAAAATGTGTTTATCAAGAGTTAAATGAGTAAAACACTTATTATTATTGAGTTTTTTAGGATGTTCTGGTGATTTTAAAAAATTCACGACCATTACGGCCGATTCTCGTTACGGACAAGTCGATACTCCCGATACCGTTACACCGCGACCGTTACCGTTACGTAACCCGATAACGCGATTTAAAATCTTGCTCTCTCGCAATCCCCTCTCTCTCTCAATTCAATCGTCTCTCTCTCTCTCAGTCCTCTATCTCTCACACACAGTTCGAGGCTCCGGCAAAGATCTGTTATCGCGATTTGTCTTCCTTCGCTGCCTACGTGCTCCGTCTCCTGTGCCGGCTTTGACTCCAGCTCCGGCTATGGCCCCTTCTCTGTCTCTTACTCCGACATCACTGCATTGCCACTTCGCCAGTGCAGCGGGATTCAATCCGGAGATCTGTAAGTTTTTTTTTTTCATTCTTTAATATGTTTCTTGATGTTTTCATTCTTGATGGTTTCTCCGTCTCCTAGTTTTCCCCTGGTTTTCTCAATCTTAGTGTGGTCGAAGCCATTGTTTCCCCTGGTTTTCTCACACCCGCCACACGCTTGACATCCGCCCGAATCCGATGCACCGAAACCCAATCGAGTGTTCGGCCCATCCAATTCAGGTTCAGGCGGGTTTAGGCACCCTTTAAATTTTCGGGTCGGCCCAGATTTTGGTCCCCTACCCAACCCAACCCAACCCGCCCAACCAATTTTCAACCCTAGTGCCATTCAGATGAACTTTGACTATGTACACCCATTTAACCCAACTATTATTTTGTCAGGCAGAAGCGAAACGAGATCCCAAATACCATTATGATGTAATGCTAGCATTTCCTCTTCCATTGCGGTCGTCCAACTAGGGTGAGCAAAAGCCTTTGAGATGGAGTTAGGAATAGAAACAGAGAACAAAGAAGCAACAAAAGAGGAATATGAAGAAGATAGGTATACATACAAGACAAAGTTAAAAAAAGGATAGTCAGTACATGTGCGCTTACCGTTCCGAACGGCAATGGGCATTGTCCAAGTCAGAAGTGGATAGATGAACCAGATAAGAATCAGATGACACAGGAACAATGGGCGCATGACAGAAACGACCTTTTGGCGACAAGAGTATACCCGCAAAAGAAGTAGAGAGTGACTGGGTGGGACAGGGTATAGAGCAGAGGAAGGTGGAGTAAGGGTAAGAAAACTAGGCAAAGGAAGCATGTCATCCAGATCGTGTGGACAAGAGGCGCAGAAAACTAAGGGTTGGACTAGAAGAACGTAACATCTGCACACACAAATGAGCGACGTAAATATGGAACAATGATAGCCCTTTTTTGTGTGCAAAAATAGCCGAGAAAGACACATTTTAAAGTAAGGGGATCTAACTTATTTCTACCGAAAATCCACAGATGAACAAATTAGACACAACTAAACATACGATGAAGTAAACCAAACAAGGGAGAACGAGGAAAAAGAATGGAATGGGGAACATTGCCATTTAGGGTATAAGATGGCATCCTATTAATCAAGAAGCAAGTTGTAAGAGCCGCAGAATCCCAAAAGTGTTTGGAAATATTCATCTTCAAAAGCAAAGTACAAGCTAATTCCTGAAGATGTCGATTCTTGCGTTCAACAACTCCATTTTGTTGCAACATGTGAAGACAAGAAGACTAATGCAAGTTACCAGAGTGAGAAATAAAGGAAGTAACAGGATAAGAAAAATATTCCCAAGCTTTATCATACTGAGACATTATATTGAGCTTCAATTTTAGCACAAAAATTACAAAAAAATATAGAATCTCTCCAGAACAGACTTTCATTAAAAAGAGCATATAACTTGTGAAAAATCATCTACAAAAATGCCAAAATAATGAAAACCCAATATAGAAGCAACACGAGAAGGACCCCAAACATATGAATGAACTAAACTAAAACAACTCGATGCTCGAACATGGCCTGAGAAGCAAATGAATTACAATGATGCTTTCCCAAATGACAAGACTCGCAGTCTAAGGCTTAGGCATATGACGAAATCAAGAACAAGTAACTTGAGGTTGGTGAGGCAAAGATGACCTAGGTGACAACAAATCTGGTGGGCCGATATAACAACAGGACAAACAGTAGGAGGGATAGCAGGACTCTAGTCATAGTAATCATAGTAAAGTCCATTTTTCTCACGCCCTTGTGCCAATCATCTTCCACGTCCTCAAATCCTGGAGAATGACAAAATCAGGAAAAAAGGAAACAAAGCAATTAAGATGTTTAGTAAGTTTACTAACTGACATCAAATTAAAAGAAAATGAAGGAATATACAAGACGGATGATAGATATAAAGAGGGTGAGGGTTTCACATAGCCGATGCCACGGATAAGGATTGTGGAACCATTAGCCATACTAATAGGAGACAACGAAGGAAATGACTGAATGTATATAAATATGGAAGAGGTACCTGACATGTAATCAGTGGCAGCAGAAACTATAACCTAAGATGTGGGAAGGGAAGAGCAAATTGAAAGATAAGCAATAGAGGTACCTCATTGAGCTAAAGAAATAACGAGAGTGATTTGGGTGGACGGCCAACTAAGTCCCAATAGGTTTCTTTGGTATGATTCTCCTTATCACAGAAAGAGCATTGATGATGTGGGCCATGACCACAACCATTGTGTCCACCCCGAGAGCCACCACCACAAGAGGGAGCACCACGACCACCACTAGGTTGATCACCACAATCTCGTGGAGGGATCTGTGTGACAAGTGTCAAATGCTCAGATAGAGCGGATGAACTGGAGCTAGAAACATTGTCCCTATAAGGGCTGCGCAAAAATCGTGAATAGGTTTCAGTAAAAGAGGGAAGAGTACCACTGCAAACATAGATGTTAAAGGCCCTAGCAGCACCTAGGCGCACAGGGTCCCCTAGAACCTAGGCACAAGGCAAGGTGCTAGTCTGAGCAAAGTCATCCACACAACATATATATATATATATATATAATAATTAAAAAATAATTTATAATATTGTTATATTGTTATATTGAAAATTTAGACTCAACAATTGAAAGTGTAAAACTATAAACTAAATGTCAATTAATAAAAATAAAAATAAAAAAGCCATTTAATTTGATTCCTAAGAAATACATAATTTAATTTGATTTCTAAGAAATAGATAATTTAATTTGATTCTTAAGAATATATAAGTTAACATAATTTAGCATAAAAAGAAAAAAGAAATGAAGAAACAGGGCAAGGTAAGGCCAAATTTAGTATGTTCATATTTTTATTTTTATTTCATAACATTTAAAAAAAAAAATGTGTCCAATGCGTAATTTTATATTTTTATTAAAAAAAAAATTAGGGTTAATATGTTAATTTTAATTTGACTTCAAAAAATTTGGGGTCAATTGTTATTTTTAAATGTTAATTTTTAAGTTACGTACTTAAATGACATTTTAAATATTATTGTACGTTAGTTTATGTATTTTTGTCATAAGGGACAAAACATTAGGCGGAAAAGGTTGTGAATATTTGTTCTCTCTCTTATGTTTCTCTGCAGCTTTCTTCTCCAAGGTAATCTCCCTCTCTTTCTGCTGTAGCAGGGTTTAAAAGAAAAAAAGCCTTGCAAAACGGAAAAGAAAAAGAAACGTAGAGAAGAAGAAGAATCTCTCTCTCTCACTCTTTGTTGCAGCAAGGGAGAAAAAAATAGCCTAGCAAAACTGAACAAAAGAAGGAGGAGAAGGACTTACCTTGATGCTCTACCGAAGTGGGTATTGGTCTGGATTGGAGGGCATTCAATTTAGGGAATTTAGTATATAAGATTAGGTCAGAACTCGCGCAAGATGCGCCCCAGGTGCTAGGCATGCCTTGCGCACAGGCACAGAAAGCACACGCCTAAGGCAAGGCATGTGCCTAACACTGGGAGAGGCGGGTGCGCCTCACTACACCTAGGCATGCCTTTAACAACTATGAATGGCAAGGATCTGAAATCAAACTGGTTCAAATTCGAGGCGTAATCCGGCTAAAAATTTCATAACGGTCATCTGCTCACGTTGTTTGTGTATTCATTTCATATTGGTAGTCACAGGTAGAACAATATTTAACTCCTCATGAAGCCTGTTGAACGCAACAAAATAACCCATAACCAATTGCCAGGCTTGCTAAAGCTGAAAATACTTTACCAATATGTTATACATCCAGGTAAAATTACTGAAACAAAGCACACGAAGACATGTCCATATTGGTTTGCACGTATCCAAATGAGTACACATATCAATAACTTGAGGCTCCATTGAATTCCACAACATCGATAAAATTTGCACATTAGCCTGAATCCACTCTTCATACTTCTTATCATCTTCTGCTAGGACAAATTCCGTCAGATGGCAGTATTTCCCTCATCCAATAAGGATTACTTTCATAGTTTTAGACCAATTTAAATAATTAGTCTCATTTAACTTGCGGGTCGTTAATGATTGGATTGAAACCGTTGACATTAGTGCTTCGCCAATACGATAACTAACTATATAAAAAAAAATGGACAAGGGAAACAAACAATCGAACGAGAACCAAAAAAACAACCAAACCAGACCGAGTGTAGAACTTTAAACAAGAGACATTTTTTTTCCTGGATCGTTTTAATAATAATAAAATGAATCAATTAAAACAAAAGAAAAAGAAAATAAATAAAGAGATTAGCTTTAGAAGATCGAGGTCGGATGGCACGTGATTGGCGGCGGCGGAAGATCAAAGCAATGACAGTTGTAGCATTTGGGGAGTGCGGATGACGACGACGGCTCTCCACTGATCTGCGACGAGTCGGAATTGAGTCCCGAAGCTGGGGAATGGCTGCGAAGGGATGAACGGCGGCGGCGACGAAGCAAGAGAAGGCTAAATGATGACGCCAAAGGGCCAAACGGCGGCGCAAGGCTAGCTAGACAGCGACACGAGGCTGGCTAGAGGCCAAAGCAGCGATGAACTAAGCATGCAAAGGGAAGCAATGGATGGATCTGGGCCCCACGACGGCGAAGGCGAGGACGACGACGGCTATGGCGAGGACTGACGAACTTGTTGTTGAGGTCGCCGGAGGTCGGGTTGGTAAGCAGTGATGGTGGAGGCGAGGAATCGATGGGTTTTAGGGTTGCAACCCTTTTTGATCGTAAAGAAGGTGAATAAAAAATGAAAAAAAATTAAAAAATTAAAATTAAAATAATGAGATTAGGGTCATTCTCTTAATACCATGTTAAAATAACAAGAACAAGAAAATAATGAAGGTTTAACTAATTTGTTAGCCTCTCTCTATTTATAATAGAATTAGTACAAAAATTCTAATTAGTATGAGAAATCTAATGGATGACATAAATAGCATTTACCAAAAATATTTCATGCACAAAATATTTCAAGAGAAACTATTGTGAGATTTGCTTATGATAGGAGCAAGGTGGGACTGAGGTGCAAATATAATGGGAGGAAGTTTCGATACACGTTTTCTGTAAGAAATGCCAAAACACAAGTCTAACACAAGATTTTAGCCTTCTTAAAAGCTTCCAATAACTAAATACTTTTTATAAGCAAAAAGCTTTACAAAAAAAAAAAAAAATACTTTCACTTAAAAAGTAAAAGCAAATATCAAAAACATCTTTGGTAATGTGGAGATTATATCTTAGTATACCACTATAAGGTGGTCTCTTAACCAAAAAAAATCTTAAGTGATTGAAAACAATAAGTGGAGAGGTTGTAGTTCATGAATCTCCATTGATCTCTTATAATATAAAAATTGAATAAACAAAAAGCAACTATTTGTCGCTTTTAAAAAAAAAAAAAAAACCCTTAAATAAATGTTTTTTTTTAAGTGCTCTAAGTCTGAAACAAACGCTACTTACACTTTTTTGCTTGTAAGTTAAAAGATTTACCAAACGGCCCCTACAATATATATAATTTTATAGACAAGAAGCAACAAAAAAGTGAACTATCCACAAATTGACACGGTTTACCCAGAAAGGCCATCTTCTACTGTGAGAGTATGGTTTTCTTTATGTTACTCAATTGATACAACAATACCAACCCAATATATGAAGACTTAACACTGAAGCTGTAGTTATTGGCATATAAGTTTGATCTTGGAATCCTTATAATGATATTGAAATCCCTATCTTGGATACAATTTCAAATCTAATATTAGCCGGCCCCATGTGTATCCTAAGATTCCCCTCAAGATGAACATGGATCAAGCATAATGTTAATCTCACTCTTTTATTTCTGGCACAGGCATAATTGTATTTTGAGTTGTCTTCGGTAGAAATCTTGAGTGTGAATTGTTTGAGTAACCCGATGTCGCCAAAATGCACGACTCTTTTATGTTGACCAAGAATTGCATTAAAAACGTGATCCGATACTCAACAATTACCAAGAAAGAACATGGTACTGTAGACCACGAAATTGCATTATAGCACAATAGACAAGGCCATTCAGCAACAAAAACAAAATGGACGAAATTGGACAATACTTTGAAGTTTGGACAATTTTATGAATATAATTTCACTGAGTGACATCCAATAAATTAAATGGAGAATTAAGCGCAAGCATAATCAACCTGCTCTAATATCATGTAGTGTTTTATAGGCAGCAAGGAACATAAGTGAAGGAGACACATATTTACGTAGGTCGGACATCCACAAGAGAGGAATGATCTTCATTATATTGCTCAACTCAATTAATACAATGACAGTAACTCAGTATGGAGATTCTACACTGAGGTGCTAGATAATGGCATGCCAATCGTTATATTAAATGCAATTTCTTATCTTGGAAACAGGTCCAAATATAAAGATAAAAATCGATATTAGCCTCATATACCTAAGTACTAATTTTATGGCAAAGAAATCTATATATACGCAACCACTGGTGGAGTCAAATTCCAAACACTTGAGTAGATCCTGGAGAACTATAAGACATATTTTGGTGTTTCGAGAACTTTTTAGCAGTTAAGATAACATCCAGGAGAACTACACAAATTATCGAGTGCTTTCAAGAACTTAATAGCAGTATATTATGAACCTAATAAAGCTTGATAAGACAAATAAAATAAGGTCGACAAACGTCTGCAAGGAACATAACTAGTGCATCTTAAAGTTTCATGACGCAGATTGGGACAAGATACGGAACTGCCAAACAAGCAGCTTAATTGCAAAATATATTAATTGCCAAGCTAATTGTAAAATATGTTTGCCAAGACAGCCAGCTTGTGAAGTTTTCTAGTAATTTGAATAGTATATTTCGGTCGAAGCATTGGAAGTGTACCAAAGTAAATGTATTCATATCAAAGCAAATGATAGAAAATCTTACCAAATGCGCAGCAGCACTGAGATTTTCAGGAAACATCTTCAACAATTTCATTTTTGTGGGTTCATAAACACCAACAAATAAGGCAGAAGCCCTGCAATATGAGATACCATAAGGCAAATTCCAATTGCACTATACGATACATAAACACAGTTCACGTACACATGTACATATTGTTAAGATTGTTGAATAACATAGAATCAAAAGAAAAGAAGAGAAAAGAGATTAGAGCTTATCATTGCAAATAATGAATTAAGAGTTGCAAAGAAAATATCCAGGAAATATAACTTATATAGGCTTAAAAATAAAAGACCAAGAAAAGAATGAAAGACTATTCTACCCTTAACACTAAATAGATATAATAACGCTAATATCCCCTCTCAAACTCATGATGCGGCAGCAAAAAGAATCAGGAGCTTGCCAACCAGAAAACAAAAATGCGAAATAGAATAACGTAGAATCAAAAGAAAAGAAGAGAAAGGAGAGTAGGGTTTATTATTGCGAAAAATGAATGCAAAGTTGCAATGAAAATACCTAGGAAATATAACTTATATAGGCTTACAAATAAATAAATGAATGAAAGCCTATTTACTCTTAACTACTAAATAATATAACTCTAATACATAGTTGTGTATATACACATATAGAGTTGTCAAAGGCTCAAGGCGCACCAAGGCCCCAAGGTCATCTGGAGCCTGATTATGAAATGATATTTTTTCCAACTTTCATTATTATTACTAAGCAAATATGTTACTTTATCTTTGACATCTCATATCATGTTAATGTTATGTTGTAATTTATTTTACTTGCTGATTTCAAATATCCCTTTGACCCTTGACCCCATGTAGTCTCATTAGATATAAGCCTACATATTTATTTCCAAAGAGAATCAATTTTTGTGGCAAATAACAAATTTTGAGGAACAGGAATTTAACATTTATATTACATTAAATAGTTGGAGGTTTATGTCTTAGGGCTTCAATTTTTATTTTTTTATTTTTATGCAACAGTTCTTATGCTACTTCTTGGGCGGCCTTAGCCCTAGAGATGACAATTTATTACAACTGCAATGGCAAAGAGAAAAAGGAGAAAAAATTTCCATTTAGTCGATCCTTGATAACTTGCAAAGAATACAGTTCTTGGAACAAAAACACCTAATAAAACTAATGGAACATTTTCAACAATCAGAATGGTAATGCAGTCATTATAAGTTTCTCCAACAAAATAAATCACCAACAGAAGTGCAGAAATGGTATTGGTTGTTTGAACACCAGTTCAAAAAAAAAATGGTGAACCAACATACTGGAACTTAGTAGATTGAGAGCTATGCATATTGGTAATGCAAAATTAATATCCAAAGTAATTCCACTAAAAATGTACTTACGGTAGGACACCAGCAAGATTTCCAGCCAATCCAGAATAAAGGCCTTTAAGAACTATCTTTCCTCCACCATGGGCTGCCTACAATAAAATATCAGCCCTAAAAGAGTTATTAAGAGTTTGAGGGGGTCTTGGACTAATGTCCCCCATAACAAACATAATCTTATACCCGTGGAAAATGAGTACTTTAACAATTAGGTTGTAAAAACATCATCAAACAGTTTGGGTAATTATACAAGTCCAAAACAAAATTCAAAGAAGAAGAACGTCAATTTGTAAGCCCATAAAGACAAACAAATATGAATCTTGAGACACGTTCAATAAAAGCAGGCTATGTATTCCACATTCTTTACCCAAAGCTGAAGATGCAACATTAATTAACAGAGTAGAGGCACAATCTCTTATATCTTGTCAAAGGCGGTTCAATATTTGTAATTACTCCAGGCATAAAACAAAATCTTATTCTGGAGAAGATAAATTTCATCCAAGCAGAGATATCTGCCTCTTCTTTGATGACCTCTTTTTTGCAACATTTACTAGTTGGTTCAGAAAATGATTGCAAGAGAACTTGGATAGAAAGATAAATGCCTTTTCTTTTGAAAAATGAAAGAACTTGGATAATAAACTGGAGATGATGGTAGCAGTCAACGGCATATGTTTAGCAAAGACTTGGCAATTAAAACATCTATCTTACTGCTTCTAGTAAATAAAACCATTAAGAGGAGATTCTTTTTAACTTAATTTTAAATTTAATATGAAGTTACCCATACAGTTGACCTGCCTGCAGTCGTGTCTTTATTGTATCTATTGGGTATAGAGCTGTTTCAACCACAACTCCAGCTGTACCGCCTGCTATAAAACCCTCTGCAGAACCCAAGAAATCAGTTAAGAGGCACAGATTGTTTTAAAATGGGCCTAATGAGGAACAGATGTCGATATATAAAGGTAATCAAAATAAAAGCAATTGATTAAAAAATCTCAGAAACCATTGCGGAAAATCTATTTGTTGAATTATAGACAAGAAAGATATACTTGCTTCCATGTATCACTTGCAACAAATTTGAGTTCTAAGTAACTTGGTTCCTTCTCTTATACGCAAATCATTCTTGTGGATAATGAATTCGCAGATGCAAGAAATTACTTTATAACAAGGTATCATCGTATGCCAACAAGTCATAAAAAATGTCAATTTTGTTAAAAATGTCCAACTTTCGTAATGCGGACCTTTACAGTGATAAAATTTTCTGATGCAGAAAAAAAAAAAGTAATTATTTTCTTAAGCATTATACCAATATTGCTCACTGTATAGAAAGACTTAAAGGTTAACTTTGCAATCAGTCACAGCATACTGCTATTCTTTTTAGATATTATGATGTCCAACTTTTAATGTACATACATATACACTAACCAAATTTCTTGATGTAAAAGAATTATTTCGTTAAAAATTATTCAAATATAAATTATCTTCTACATAGATAATTAGATATATTCATTGTTGCTTCCATGTATAATTTGCAGCAGAGTTGAGTTCAAAGTGACTTGGTTTCTCCTCTCATACAAGAAATTATTCTCGTGGAAAATGCATTTGCAGATGCAAAAGAATTAGTTTATAACTATTTTATTTTTATTTTTTTTATTTTTTATTTTTTTTTTTTTTGGGGGGGGGGGGGGGCTAAATGGATTACTTTATAACCAATTTTTTCATATTTTAGATTTTAGATTTTCGTGATAGGTGATAATAATGGCGATTTTTTCTTTGACTAATGATGCTTGATGTTGTTCCAGTTATTATGATGTCCAACTTTTACCATTTAGACACAAAAAACTGATATAAAAAATATCTTCTTACACATTTTTTCTAATACTGTTTAGGTTAGTGACAAATGTAACTTTGCTACCCCTACTTGATCAGGGACAACAATAATTGATAATTTGTTTCATTCCTTCAGCCTTTTAGTTAAGCGCTGGAGCTTGGGCTAAAATTCACGTTGTCTCAACCGCAAACTGATATTTTACTGCCCAATTTCTGTTTCGACTGAACTCCAACAATAATAGAAAAAACTTCAGTGTTACAATTTACATACCAAATAAAGTACGAAAGAAGTCAAATGGCTTTTCTTCTCCTGCACTAACTGAGGCAAAGAACTTCTTTTTTTCCAACTGCAAGTTTCGCATTTTCCTGTTGGATGCATCTGCAAAAGCCGATAATCTTCTCAGACTAGAACCAAGAAATTATAAGATGAAGCATCAATAGCAAACTTAATAAAGGGATCTTTTCTTCCTATCTTAATTCAATACTAACTTTAGTCTTCATGTAGAGCAAGGGAAGTAGAACGAAAAAAGCTTAGAACAATAAAAATTATTCTTTTATACCTAAACTTTGTGCAAGTAATATGAGACTAGGTTTATTTGCAACCTATCCCCTCTTAGACCCTCACTTAGTAGGGATGAAACCCTCACTTAGTAGGGGTAAAAATTGGGATGTCTTGTTACCCCTAATAGTCTCACCATATAACATCTCAAACATGGTTTTTAGGCATCAAACATCAAACAACAACAAGACTTAGTCAGATTATTTGAATAATAATTGGAGAAAAACAAATTGAATCCATCATACCTTGCACATATTTTATGACTCTAAAAAATCAGACATGGACTAGATTCTAGAATAGCCATAATTTCATTATGTATGCAAGATCCCAGGGAATAAAAAATGAAAATTTCTACTGATTTAGTTTTTGTAATAAAAACATAGACTGACATATAAAGCTCCAAGGTAAAAGAAAATCCCAGGTATTAAAGATGCATCGACAATCAAAATGAGAAAGAAAGGAAAATTTACTAAATGTGAAGGGCATTATCAATCCAAAAGGATAAATGCAAGTATGCTCCTCATCTTTCCAAAAAAATATTATAGACATCTCAAAGAACTTGCAAAACTCATCTCCCGCTTAGTTGCATGTGTAAAATCTAAATCTAAACCATGCGGTGGGATAATTTTAAGGGAGGATGTTTTGCATTTTTGCACATGTTTGTTGTCCTAATTCTGTTTCATAAATAGAGGTACTACAACTGGCCATCAATGGAACTCTTGTAAATTTCTCTTCTATAATATGAAGCCGCATCAATTCCTCTGATGCACCTAAACTTGATTGAACCATTTCAATCGCGTGTCTTGTGTGTGTTGGGATTGATCTTGTTTTATTTTTATTTATGCATGCTGCTTCTCTTATATCCTGGCATATTTGTTGTCCTTAACATGCTTAAAAGGATACTAGTCCCCAAGACCACACCATCCACCAACACGTTCAATTGGGTCAATAACATCTAGCTAACAGCCCACAAGTTCTACCCACAAGAGAGACGTGGAGTTTCTATGTCAGCATCATCTTCTTTCTTCAGGACTAGAAGCAAGAAACGAAGCATTGATGCTCCTCTCAAGTCACTTGTCTCAAGAAATTGATGCAGGGCAACCATATATCTGTTGGAATTATAGTTAAATAAAAATGGATCCCATGTGGCTGCAAAAGTTGGTATGATGGAGAAAACATGGAGTGTTTTTCTTGGGAATTATTTGAGGATGGTGATTCAATCCTTGTGGAAAATGAAGATTATGGCTTTACATGCATGGGGGTGACAATCCCACATGCATATAGCATTTACAACCAAGGTTTTAAATATCGGCCGTTACGTACTGTAACGGCCGATTCGTACCCGAAAAGGGGCAGCCCGATACCGATACACGGCCGATTCCCGCGTCTAGGGCTGAATCGCACCGTATCGGGCCGATACGGGCCGTTAACGGCCGTTACTGAGACCGTAACGGCCGTTACGGTCTGTAAAGAATCAAAGACCAACAGTGTGCTCGACTTCTCAGCTTTCTTCAAAAATTCTTCATATAATTGAGCAAAGAGGAGAAGAAACTAGTAGAAGATAACAAAACACTTACCGATTAGACCGAATCCATCCAAAGAGCTCGTCAAACGTTGAGATTTTCGTCGCGGTGTCGCCAAACCCTAATAGAAACAGCTCGCCGCCGCCGAACGTAGCTCTCGCGTCGCCGGCGACGTCTCCTCTCCTTCGCGTTGCAGCTCGTCGCCGTCGCCGTCGCCTACTCGCCGTCGCTCCGTTCGTCTCTCTCTCTCTCTCTCCGTTCGGGTGTGTGTGTTGCGAACTGCTATTTGATTTGGGTGTGTGGGTGTGGCTTATAATTTAGAAATAATTGTACACAATTTAGTCCTAAAATTGTTTACAAATTACAATTTAGAAATAATTAGGGAGTTTAGAAATAATTTTTATTTATAATTTAGTCCTAAAATTATTAATTAACTTGTTTACAATTACAATTTAGTCCTAAAAATTTTTAACTTATATTTTTATAGCAATTTTTTTTTTGTCATTATTATTTATCATATTTTATATATATATATATATAATGGTTAATGTAGTATTAATTAGCTTCAATTATAATTTTAGTAAATAGTATGAATTAAATTTGTGTATGTACAACGGTTTTTCGTATTTTTTATGTCTTTATTGTGTTCAATGTGTTGTATATAACTTTAAAATGTCATAATATATATTTTAATGTGTTTATTAAAGGTTAAATGAGTGAAACAATTACTCTTATTGAGTTTTTGGAAATGTTCTAGTGATTTTAAAAAATTCACGACCGTTACGGCCGATTCCCGTTACGGACAGGCCGATACTCCCGATACCGTTACACCGCGACCGTTACCGTTACGTAACCCGATACCGCGATTTAAAACCTTGTTTACAACTCATTGTGGGGTTTCCAATGGGTGGAATGAATTGTGCTAGATGCATTCTCCTCCTATAAATAGGGAAAGAAGTGAAAGTTTAAAGAATCCCCAAAAAGAAGCAATGTAATGACTCTTTTAAGTACCTAATTATATAGGTGGAGCATTTGGCTCCTCTCATATGGGTATGGGTATACTTGGGCAAAAAAGTGTTTTCTTAGGAATGTTGTATCCATTCCCAGTAAAGAGGGTTCTTCGTAAGTAAACTTGTCTAGGAGAGAAACTGTAAGGTTTATTGAGAACTGGGTATATTTGGGTTTTGGGTGTGAGCGAAAATTAATGAGTGTGGTTGTAACAATTTTCCACGTAGAATTTTCTCTCGTTGTCTTTTGGTAACGACTGTGGTTTTTCTCCGGTTTTGGAATTTCCACTATAATTCTTATATTATATTTTCTAATTTCTCATTATTCCTGATATTCTGTAATTGGATCCTGGAAGGGAATTTGGAAATTAGTCCTAAATTCCCAACAACATCCTCCTTCACAACGTCAAAATAGTACTGTAGCAGAACCATCCATCCTCCTTCACTACCCTTGAGCAATCCTAAAAGAAGGGCACTTGGTCCTAGACCCCTAAAATAACTTCACAGGAAAATGGAATATGTTAATCAATACAACATGAATGTAGTAAATTAACAAAACCAATGTAGTTGAGCGCACAGCATATACTATGTTACCTGAAGGGAGTACACGAGAGCTTTTTGAATCAACAGCTAACGTACAAGTACCCATTCAAACCACTTTCTAGCAGGAAATTCACCAGTACCCAATGATGTTGATTCGAATTCCCTTCGGAACTGTGGGTAAGGTAAGGGGATTGAGAGCGTTTGCCGGAGCGTTATATGCAGTTGGAAATGAAGGAATTATTGGATTTCAGTCACTCTGATTGAAATTGGCCCAAAGAAAATTGTTTTAGCCCAAAAGCCCACTAGTTCATCTCCATTTTTATTTTATTTTTTTAATGAAAATCTCAATTCAAAAATTATATTATTTTTAGGGATTTTTAATGTCCGGACCAAAATTCACACTCTCTCCTCAATAAACTTTTCAAGCAAAAATGTTATTATTTGGTTCTTTTTTTAAACATTGTTAATATTTAATCATTTGTCTATACTGAAGAGACATATTTGTCATTCTATATATATAACTAAATAACTCAAATCCTAAATTCACTCTCATCCCTCATTTTCGTTTCAACGCTGTTCTTCGTCTCTCTTCTCCCTCTTTTCAACCTCAGCCGCAAGACCACCGATTGTTGTGGTTGCGAATACTTGGCCGCCGTCCAATCCACCCCTGCAACTCTCCACCCTTGCGTCATCTATGATCGCCGACTCAGGTAAATGTTCTTTGATGGTGACCTAACAACGGATTTGCAGTGCTGGTGGCCAGACTTCGGTGGATGTGATTTGACAGTGACCAAACGACGGCACGACTTTGGCTTGACGGTGGCGGTGGCAATGGCGGTGGCAATAGAGGTAACCATGGACGACAGCCATCAGCAATGGGAGCCCATCTCTCTCTCGCCATTTTTAGATCTGGTGAGGTTCATATTGGTGGCCACGAACCGACAGATAAGATGACCGTGAATTGTCCGATCACCGACAGTAACGGTTGTGGTGGCATTCAGATCTTAGGGTTGTTTTTTATTTTAGATATAAGGAATGTTTTTCGCGATTTTGTGAAGGTTTGCACTGATTTGTTTTTCGTTTAGGTTATTTTCAATTTCAGATCTGGTTTTTAGATTAGGTTAATTTTCATTTGAAAAATTAGGGAATGTTTATTTTTTAGGTTTGTTTTTCAGATCTAAAGGGTAAATGTTCTGAATGTACATTCCAAATCTAATATTCATTCCAAATCTCGTTTTTATGGATGTTCTTATTGTTTTATGTTGATTTTGTTTCGGTGATTTTTGTTGAATGATTGTTGCGGTTAGTGAATGTTCATATTTGATTCAAATATGTTTTGATTTGTTTGGGTTTTAATGATTTTGGTGGAGTTGTTTATTTATTTGTGAATATTTTTTTTATTGATTTTTTTTGTTCTCTGTGGATGTTTATATCAGTTTTCTTTTTAGCGAATATTTGGTGTGATTTGGTAGAGTTCATTATGGTTTTTGGTTTGATTTTGTTTTTGTTCTTTGCGAATATTCATATGATATATTTTTTAGAGTATTTTTGGTGTTTTCCTAAAAATGCGCATCGGTGTGTTTTGTGTGAATGTTCATATCGGTGTTATGGGAGTTTGATGAAAATATATATATTTGTGTATTTCGTAAAAAATGTGGGTTTGTAAATTTGTTTACATAAAGAACAATGAACATTCATAATCACACAATTAATGTTAAAATATATTAAAATATTTAAAATTAGAGAATAGAAAAATGTGAATATTCACGTCTTACTATTTTTACATAATGATATTATATATAAATAATGAGGAAAAAAAAAAGGTCAAAGAATAGAGGACTATTTTCTAAAAACTAAAAACTTTATTACAATCATGGAAGATTTATTTTGTGAGTTGTGAATCTCGTAAGGTCTAAACAATAAATTTCTCTTATTTTTATGGTAAGTGTTGGCCTAGTGGAATACCCAAGAGGAGGGGTGAATTGGGTAATTAAAAATATCAGAGAGAAAATACTTCAATAAATCAAATAATTAATTTTAATCCTAAATTAACTATTATCTTTATATGACAGTGGAATTATCAAATCAACTAAGTGCACACCAAACACCAATAATAAAATAAAGATTGGAGCACACCAAAAATTTATACTAGTTAATCAAGCTACTCTTGACTAATTTAGTCCTCCGAGTCCCACGGAAAGTCGCACCCACTAATACTTAAGATCCCTTTAAAGGTAGGAACCAAACCCTCACAACGATTATTTTATAGGCTCAAAATCAACCCTTACAAAAAAAAATTCACAGGCTAAGGAAGAACCTCTACTTTTTACAGGTTAAAGAATAACCTAATTATTTTTAATACAAAGACAAAAGAATCAAAACTTCACCAATACTTTAAATATCCTTTTACCCGGTAAGGATTGAACCGTTACAAAATTCACACAAATCAATTCTATTTAGGAATAATTACTGCCTCAATCTCTTTACAAGAAGAGACTGAAACCGACTACCCTTTGATTAAATACCTTCAACAGTATTTAATCTGTCACACTACTCACCAATACAAATTGATAAGCAAATTATCTCACTCGAAGCTTCTACTATCCCAAATAAATTAAAACTCGATTAATATCCCAAAACTAGTGATAAAAATGTGAGATACTCAAAAATCTGATTTTTAACAAAAGATGAGTAACACGTAATAAGATTCAAGAAATTGTTTATAAAATATTTTCTTCAATAAAAATTAGAAACAATTTTTAAAGATCAATTTCCAAAAATTAAACAAATAATACAATATAGAAAGTAATTGGAAAGATCTCACCCAAAATCCACCGAAAAAAATAATTAGAGCGTAGTTGCTTCAGATTCGATAATAGCAATGATCAACAACAAATGATTATCAAGATTGTCTCTTAGAATAGCTCTCACAAAAACTCAGTATGATATCTCTTAGAAAAGCTCAATCTGATCTCTTGATCTCTTAATCTCTCTTAGCCACTCTTAACGATATGAAAAACACAGGTCTATATATATGGGCTATAAATCACCTGTCTAACTGCTAGTTCCCATATGTCATGACACTTAAATGCTCTCTTAAACCCCTTATCTAATTATGACTTTATTTTGGTTCAATTTACTTAATTATAGCTTTTAAATCTCTCAATTAAGTCCCCAAATATTTCTCAATCTCAATTGAATAGAATGAAAATAATTTTATGTATCAAATTGAGAAACATTAAAACTTAATAAACCAAATCAATAGGAATTAAATAATAGGTGTAGCATATCTTAAATATCACAAAATCCCTAAAATCTCTCACAAACCAATAAAAAACAGCTACTTTTATATATGAATTCGGAATCCTTAATATCCTGAAACTACGCCATCAGTCGACTGACCAGTCGACCACTCGATTTAGGATGTAGTCAAGCCAAAGATTTTGTGCTTATCGGTCGACCTATCTGTTGACTTAGAAATTCAGAGAGTTCCATTTCTCTTCACCGGTCGACTTACCTATCAACTGAGAGATACAGAGAGTTTCACCTGTTTTATCCGGTCGACTTACCAGTCGACTTATGCATACTGGATCTTTTTTCTAAACTCTTTTTTAATACATTCTCATTTACGTTTTTGCTCCTTTAACCATTTTCTTTTAATAATTAGCTCCACTAAATACTTAACTCCAATTTTAATCAATTATAAATATTTATTTTTCAATTACACATAGGAGCAAATAATTTAACTAATTAGGATCCTATTAAAAACACACATATTTATAAAAATCATTTAAAAATATTTTTGTGTCGTGTGTGATCCTAATTGGGATATTAAGAGTTGAAATTTAAACCTGAGTTGTTTTTCCTAAGTTCTTCAAATTCTTCAACCTCTTAATTCCTTTATCATCTTTATCATTTAGAACTAATAAACTGAAACACTTAAATAAACCGTTAGTTCCACAAAAAATATCAACTTTTAATTGTCCATCAAAATCTTAGGATCAAAAGTAAGAATATCCCTAAATTATTTTTTTAATAATAAATATTAACCACCACAAAAAATATTTACTATTCCGCCACAAAAAATATTTACTATTCCGCCACAATTGCAAATATTCTTATCACCATCACCACCACATCATATATTTGCTATCACCCGCCGCACAATTGATGCAAATCTATATCTTCTTATAATTAAAAGCGGAAGCTAAGTCTTGAGAATGAACCATATTGAAATATGTATCATCTCTCCAATCGTATTACCCATTGAAATGAAGGGCCACGATTAAAATTAGAGAAAACATACTAGCAATTAATGAGGGTTAATATTTGCTTTCTTCTTAAGAATAAATTAGGTTAAAATTTTGAAATATGAAAGAATTGAATGTATTTGGAAACAAGGGCATAAACTAGAATGTTTGGAAAAATGGACAAATGGAGAGATGAAGAAAAAAAAAACATTATTGACCCATATATTTTGAATTAGTGTTAAAATAACTCTTATTAATTTTTTTAAAAGGTATAAATGTCATTCGACATCAATTAACTAATTTTAGTTTATTTTTACTTGTTAACTGTTAAAGTAAACTGACCGTTGCATTTAATTCTTAATAAGAGGCAATGTAATTGGCGACGAAAATAAAAATAAAAATGCAAAGTGCAATTCGGTCTAGTCACACACACACACACACACACACACACACACACACACACACACACACACACACACACACATATATATATATATATATATATATATATATTTGTGTGTAGATACTTATATAATTATATTTTGGGTTTTGGAAGTATAAATGTAGGTTGTTTATTTGGAGAGAAGTTGGAAGATAAAAAAGAGAAAATCTAAGCTAATGTTATATACCAAAAGCAGAGGCTTATGTTTGAGAATGAATGAGGGACAAGAACATATATTTCTCTCTCTTTTTGCGAATTTGGCAAAAAACATATACTATTGCATAGTGAAATGAATACATAATTTAATAATCATTTAATACATTATCTTTTCAATTATGATGGCAATAAAATATATTGTTGCACATAGTTGAATTAATAAAATTTACAATAAAATTTAGAGCAAAATACATTTTAACTGTAGCAAGGGGTGTTCACCCAGGGGTGTTTCACCCCTGTTACAAGGGGTGAACCACCCCCGTAACAGGTGTTTTATGACGGGGAAGGGGAAGGGGAAGGGGGAATGAGGGACGTAGAGAGAGAAAGAGAGTTGAGCGGGGAAGAGAGAGAGAGATGGAGAGAGGAAGAAAGAGAGAAAGTTGAGCGGGAAAAAGAGTGAATTGAAGAATAAAAAGAAAAAGAAAGTGATTAAAAAATGGAAAAAATATAAAATTACTATTTTACCCCTTTATTTTGTTACTTTAGACGAAATTTCTGACAGAAGAGCCATTTAAAAATGTGTTGATACGTAGAGGGTTTAAAATGAAACACACAAATTTAGAATGACTACTTAGAAATATATCAATAGTTAGAGGGTTTAAAATATATTTTGCCCTAAAATTTAAATAGACATATTTAGATTACAATTTACTTAAATTATACATTAATAAAATAAATAATTCAAATTAAACAATAAATCATAGACATAAAAAAAAAATGTTTTTTTTTTATTATTTAATCCTTATTTAAGAGACCATTTAGGAAAAAAAAATAAAAATTTAGCTGTTCATGTAGGGATCAGACCTCAAGGTACAATCTATTAAGTTTTTGGTCATTTAGCAGACAAAAAAGAACATAAAAATATACATATACCTCTCTCCCTCTCATTTTTTGTTAACATTATCTTTCTCTCTGATCTGGGTCTCCACAATCCTCACTTTCTCTCTCTCTAAACCCTATCCATAATGCTTATCTCTCTCTCTCTAAAACCTATCCCCAATGTTTAGATTCTTCGCCCATTGATGCCTCTCCTTTGGTTTCTGATCCTTTTCACATAATAGAGAATGAAGAGAGACCACCCAAATCTCTATCACAAAAATTTCTCTGCCGGTGGTGGTACGAGCGGAAGTTCCTCCATCGGAGGCGGCTGCAAAGGGACTAGTTCTAGTAATAACTATTCCATAGCGGCTGCCAACAATACCGGGAAGGCCAAGATATGGGAAGAAGCCGAACAAGAAGCTGGAGTTGATGAGCTCCTTGCGGTGTAGGTTAAAGATTTATACAAATCGATGTTTTTGGGGAGCAAATAGAATGGTACATCACCGAAAAATAGCGACGTCGGGTGATAGAATAGAGGAGCTCAAGCAGATGGCGAACTTCCGATCAAAGCTAAACGTGGCGGCAAACTAAGACGGGAGAGAAATTCGGGTCCTACCCAATTTGGCCATCCCTTTGACTCTACTAGTAAGTCTCTCTCCCTATCTCTATTTTTTTTTCCTCTCTCTCTCTCTCTCTCCATCCCTTAGATCTGAAAATCCAAATTTGGATTTTCTAGATCTGATTTCCCACCTATTCGATTGTCTGATTTCCCACTTCTTAGATTTATCTCTCTTATTTCCCATCTCTTCGATGGTTTTGAATTTGTTCATGTTTGGGTTCATTTTGTTCATGTTTGGGTTGAATTTGTTTATTTATCGAATGAGATATCTTTAAAAGATTTAGGTGTTGTAGTTGATGTTTCTATACTAGATTAGGTTTTATCAGATCTAGAAATTAATTTAGATCTATTTTTTTCTCTGTTTTTTCAAAATACATTTGTGGTGTAACAAGCAACGAAGATGGTACCGGCGGTGATGATGGTGGGGATATAAATGGTGGTAGAGGTAGAGGGGGGTGTTCAATTTTTATGTTAATGTTAGTATGTGCATGATTTTTTTCACACATGTTTTCCAGACAACATGAAATGCATTAACGTTAACACCGAAGAGAACTAAAAAAAATGCATGAACGTTAACGCAAACCCAACCCAAACATACATTTAGCTCAAAAGGACAAAATATCATATAACAGGACGTTAATACACAAAATCCCAAAAAAATAAAGATACATTAATGCTAAAAGAACATGGAAATGCATTGGTATTAACACACAGAAGCAAAAAAATGTGCATTAACGTTAACGCATACCTAGCTATAAAAAAAAAAAAAGAAAAACACCACATACGATGATGAAATGTGTTAACGTTAATGCACAAAACCCTTAGAAATACGTTAACGCTAAAAAACACACAGCGATGGTTAAAATGCGTTAACGTTATATGGTATGTTAATGTTAACTCATTGAAAAATCTCAGAAAATAAATATACATTAATGTTAACACACACAAAATAGATGGACAAAATGCGCTAATGTAAACAAACACAAAATATGCTAAATATTCAAGTAAAAAAACAAAATACGTCAGGTGGTAAAAATAAGTTAATGTTAATGTAACACATACAAATAGATGGGGGAAAATGCGTTAATGTGCAAAAAAATAAAAAATAAAATATTAATGCAATAACGTTAACGTGAATTCAAAATGTAATTTGTAATATAAGTAAGGGGTATTGCTTGAACAGTTTTACGTCAACGTTAACACCCTGTTGTCCAATTTTGTCTTGTTGCATATGACAAAATGGTAGATTCTTGAATATGAGTGAACAGAGTGGCCAAAATGCAGTGACTTTTTCCTAAATGATTCTTGAGGTCTAAAAACTTAATTGTGGCTAGCAGGGGGTCTGATTCCTCAATAGGCTATCAATAGAGGACTAAATAATAAATTACCCTTAAAAAAATTGAACTTTGTAAATAAAGAACTCAATATCTCACGCATTACGCTAGTATAAACTAGTATTTGTTATTACCACTGCCATTACCACGAGAAACATTTTATCACATGAAACATTTATTATCACTACCGTTATCACCACAAAAAATATTCACAACTATCACCTCTATCACCACAACAAATATTCACAACTATCACCTCCACCATCACAACAAATATTCATTGCTACCACCCCTATAGTTAATATTCACTATCACCACCTTCACTATCACAGTAAACATTTCTATCACTACTACCTAACAATAAATATTAAATATCACCACAACAAATATTAACTATCACCACCACCGGCATAAAAAAATTTCGCTATCACCATTTAAACCATTACAACAACAAATATCAAAATTATATAATTGAAAACATAAAAATAAAAAAAATACGAATTTTCATTGTAACATAGAAAAAAAAAATCTGCAAATTAACAAAAAGAAAAATCATTTCAATATAAAAAAATAATCTGGAAATTTACATGACTAAGAAAAAAAAAAAAAAAAAAAAAAAAAAGACACTCACCAACAATATCTGGTTAGCTGTCGCTAGCCAAATGATGACTATATCTGTTCAAGCGTCACCTAGATTTTGTAGCGACGACCATCTGGCTAGAGGTGGCCAGATCTTAGTTGTCGTTGGGCAATCTGGTTAGCGACGACGATAATAGAGAAAGAGAAAGAGAGAGTTCCAATGGTGATGTTGTTGGAAAGGGGTGGCGGTTCTGTTGGTAGAGGCAAAGGTGGCCGGAGTTGTTGGTGGAGGTGGTGGTGATCCCACAAAACTTGTTACTATAGAGAGATAGAGAAGGGAGTAAAAAGAGAGAGAGAGAAAGTACACGGTTTGATATTGTTAGGATTAATATTCTTTTATCATTTTTTTAAAGGGTAATTATGGTAGTTTATTTTTATTTTATATTTAAAAAAAAATTATTTGTAAATAGTGTTTTGTTAAGAAAAATTGAGTTTGAGCCCATTCTAATTTTGTTCTTAAAATTGGGGTTGGCTCTAATTATACCTTCTTCTTTTTTAAAAATAAAAATAAAAATTTGGATATGTAAACAGATGCAGAAATATTAAACGAAAGTATACCTTTTGAATTCGAAAGACTTGTGTACAACCAGTTTTTCGTTTATTTTCTCGTTGGTAAGAAAAATATTACGAGAGTATTTTCCAATAATATTTACCCACTCACTAACTAAAGCCACTCAAATTTATTGTATTAAATATTTTTTTGGGTATTTTATGACCCAATTATTTGTGGGACCCAATAATAATTTAGGACATATAAATGTACTACTGTGTTCTCCTTGATGAGAAGATGAATATGGTATATTTATTTGTGTAAAATCATTTAAGAGGAGAATTAAAATTATTCATTAAAGTATCCACTTGAAGATATTGATTAACGTGTAGTGTGGGTTATCCCACATCGATAACCTAAGAAGATGAAAAGTCATTTATTAAGACTCGAGATATCTTTTGTAGGTAAGTCCTCTAGGGCTTCGAAAGATATGGACAGAAAGTATGCTAAAGGCTATAAAATAAATAAAGACACAAGCGTGCGTACCACCGCCACCGCCGATCAACCGCCCGCCCACTCGGGCTCGGGTCTTGGGTCCTAGCCCTTGGCCTCGACCTTAGGGAATGCTTGACTTGGACTTGGTATTTTTTTATTAAATCCAAAAAATTCTCAGCCAAACACAACCAAAGTACAAATTGCAGGTTTTAGACTTGGTATATTTTTTACTAAATCCAAAAAATTCTCAACCAAACACACCCTAAAGTACAGATTGCAGGTTTTATAACTTGAGAGAAGTTATAAACTTGAAGGTTGTCTGTTCAGGTGTGTAACTACTGAGAGTTACAAAAATTTGAAGACTCTTTAGGTGTGTAACTGAATGAATGTTACTGTTGTCTATTGAATGTCTTAAATCTCAGATTTCTTCAGGCTAATTTTTTGCTCCCTATAAAGGGGCATGCATTTTGTTTTAAGGACAAATTGTCATACAATTGCCTTAATTTTTTATCATGGTATTTTTGTTTATATAATTTGTTATTACACAGTAAGTATTCTGTTTCTGTCTATTTTATTGTTTTACAACAATTATTCTTCCTTATGTTTCTATTTTCATTCCGGATTGTAATATATTTTCTCATAATGTCATCTGGAATATTCTGTAATAAAGAAATCAGAACTGTTTCTTCTTTATTCTTATTCTCCAATTAATAATTGATTAAATAATTAATTGTCTAATTATTTTATTAATTTTCGACCATATTTTACTAATAATCTTAAAGCAGATTTTGTGAATTATTTTATACAATTCTAGTTTTTGTTTAAAAACATTCTAGTAAAAAAAATTCTTATATTCTTTGTTTATGTTTTCTTACAAGAAATATGTCTTCAATTGATGTTGTGACTGTTGCTACAGCTGTAAATCAAGGTGTTGCACCACCTGTTGTGCCTACGCCTGTTGCGCATCCTGTGCCCACTCCACATGGAGAAACGTTAGAGAAGTTTGATTAAAAATTCTTTAAGTGATGGCAGTAGAAGATGTTGTTCTACCGGACAACATTGAATTTGGAAAGATTCTTCTGCGAGGATGCTCCTGCTATGACTTAACAGTCTGACACTCAGGCTGTTGTTGCTATTGATGCATGAAAATATTCTGATTTCCAATGCAAGAACGATATCCTGAATGGACTGAGTAATATACTTTACAATGTGTATTGCTCTGTCACAATGGAAAAAGAATTATGGAAATCCTTCGAGAAGAAGTACAAAACTAAAGATGCTAGGACTAAGAAATTCTAGTTGAAAGATTTTTTTTTACTACAAAATGTTGGACTCAAAGATAATCATTAGTCAGACTGAAGAGCTCTAAGTCTTTCTGCATGACATTCATGCTGAAGGAATAACTCTTAATGAGTCATTTTAAGTGACAGCTATGATTGGAAAGTTGCCATTATCATGAGGCGACTTTAAGAATTATCTCAAATATAAACGAAAGGAGATGACTCTTGAAGATCTGGTTCTCAAATTAAGGATCGAAGAAGAACATCGAATCTCTTCTAAACGTGAAAGTCGTAACTCTATGGTGTCAAAAGCCCATGTCATAGAAACCTACAAGAAAAGGAAGCAAATCGATTTAAGCTCAAACAAATGAGTTGCAATCAAAAAGTTCAAGGGCAACTACTATACTTGTGGAAAGATAGGACATCATGCTCAAGATTTTTTCAAAAGAGTTGTACCAAAAAAAAAGAAGCCTAAAAATCAAGCTCATGTGAGTGAAGTGAAACACCTTACTGATGAGATTTCCGAGATGAATCTGTCAGCGGTTGTATCTGACGGCAATCTTTTTGACAATCCCAGAGAGTGGTATGTGGATACTAGTGTTATCCACCACATATACGCAGACAAGAAGATGTTCACAGTGTATCTGTTGGTGGAATCTGGGGATAAACTTTATATAGGGAACTTTTCAACTTCTAAGGTTGAACGACAAGGAAAGATTGTGTTGAAGATGACCTCTAGTAAGGAACTTACTTTGAATGATGTACTGTATGTACCAGATATCTGTAAAAATCTGGTTTCTGGATCATTGCTGAGTAAGAAGGGATTCAAGCTAGTGTTTGAGTCTGATAAGTTCGTGCTTACTAAGAGTGATATGTATGTGGAAAAAGACTATATGAATGAAGGTCTTTTTAAACTCAATATTATGACTGTAATCTTAAATAATAATAATAATAATAATAATAATAAAACCAATACTTCTTCTACTTATATGATTGAGTCTTTGGATGTGTGTCATGGTCGTTTAGAATATGTTAATTATGATACTTTATGTAAATTAATTAATACTAATTTAATTCCTAAATGTCAAGATAATGCAAGTCACAAATGTGAGACTTGTGCGGAGTCAAAGTTAATTTGAACTTCTTTTCATTCAATGAAAAAAAAAAGTGAACCTCTAGAGTTAATGCACATAGATATTTGTGATTTAAAATTTGTACAAACTAGAGGAAAAAAAAATACTTTGTTACTTTTATTAATTGTTGTAAATGATATTGTTACGTTTATCTTCTAAGAAGTAAAGATAAAGTATTAGGCATGTTTGTACATTATAAGGCTGAAGTTGAAAATCAATTTAACAAAAGATTAAAATGTTGTGTAGCGATAGATGTGGAGAATATGTTTCACCTTTTAGTGAGTTTTGTGCACAATATGGAATAATTCACCAAACTACAACCCCTTATTCACTTCAGCAAAAAGGAGTTGCAAAAAGAAAGAACAAAACTTTAAAAGTAATAATAAATTCTTTGTCAATAAGTTCTGGTCTACCTCAAAACTTGTGGGGGGAGGTTGTTTTAATAGTGAATTTTGTTTTAAACAAATTACCTCACAAGAAATTAGATAAGACCCCTTATTAATTGTGGAAAAGAAAAAAGTCTTCATATTCATACTTAAAAGTGTGGGGTGTCTTGCAAAAGTTATGATTCCTGATCCTAGGCAAATTAAAATAGGACAAAAAACTATTGATTGTATATTTATTGGATATGCACAAAATAATAGTGCATATTGATTTTTGATTCGCAAATCAGAAATTGAAAATGTGCATGAGAATACGATTATTAAATCAAAGAATGCATCATTCTTTGAGAATGTGTTTCCTTATAAGATTTCTATTGAGTCGAGTTCTTTAAAGAGAACAAGTGATACTAATTTGAGTAATTCTCAAGAGGATGAGATTGAACCTATACGTAGTAAAAGGACAAAAGTTTCTAAATTTTTTGGTCCTGATTTTTATACCAATATGATAGGATATGAACCTCAAATTTATTGGGAGGCTATGTTCACGCCTGAAGCACTTCTTTGGAAAGAAGTTGTGAATAGTAAAATTAAGTCCATCCTTCAAAATCATAGATGGGAACTAGTGGATCTTCCATCTGGAATGAAACCACTAGGGTGTAAATGGATTTTTAAAAAAAAAAATATGAAATCAGATGGATCCTTAATTAATATAAAGCAAGACTTGTAGCTAAAGGTTACAAGCAAAGAGAGGGTATATATATTATTTTGATATTTATTCACCGATAATAAGAATTACATCTATACGTATGTTAATAGCCATAGCAATTATACATAATCTTGAGATACATCAAATGGATGTTAAGACTGCTTTCTTGAATGGTGAATTAGATAAAGAACTCTATATGGAACAATCAGAAGGGTTTGTGGTTCCTGGAAAAGAGAATAAAGTATGTCGATTTGCAAAATCCTTGTATGGATTAAAGCAAGAACCAAATAATGGCATGAGAATTTGACAATGTTATGTTGTCAAATAATTTTAAGATCAATGAATGTGACAAGTGTGTCTATATTAAGACAAAAGAGTCTTGCTATGTTATATGTAGATGACATGTTTATTATTGGTAGTAGTGATAAATTCATAAAATCTACTAAACAAATATTAACAAATATATTTGAGATGAAGGATTTGGGAAAAACAGATGTTGTTTTTGGAATTAAAATTACAAGAACATCTAAAGGATTGATCTTATCTTAATCTCATTATATCGAGAAAATCCTTGAAAATTTTAACAAGGATGACTCTGATGTATCCAGAACACCAGTAGATGTTAATCAATATCTTTCTAAGAATATTAGTGAGAGTATATATCAATTGGAGTATTCTCAGATAATAGGCAGTTTAATGTACATAGTGAATTGTATAAGATCTGATATTGCTTATGTTGTAAGTAAATTAAGTAGGTTCACTAGCAATCTAGGTAGAGATCACTGGAAAGCTACTGTGAGACTTTTGAGATATTTAAGATATACTCAAAATTATGATTTGCATTATACGAGATATCTAGTAGTACTTGAAGGGTAAAGTAATACAAATTGGATATTTGATACTAAAGACACTAAATCCATAAACAGATATGACTTTGTATTAGGAGGAGCTACTGTGTCATGAAAATCCTCTAAGCAAACATGTATTTCCAAATCCAAAACGGAATCTAAATTTATTGTTTTAGATAAAGCAAGAGAAGAAACAAAGCGAATTCGACAATTTTTGTAAGATATTCCGATGTAGACTAGGCATGTGCCAACTATCTGCATACATTGTGATAGTCAATCAACACATGGAATAACACATAGTAGTATGTATAACAGTAAGTCTCGACATATACATCGAAGGCATAACATAAGACAATTACTTTCCAGTGGAGTTATCTCAATTGATTATATTATGTCAAAAGATAACATTGCAGATCCATTGACTAAAGGTCTTACACGAGATAAAGTAAACTGCTTATCGAGGGAATGGGTTTAAAGCCTATTATGAAATAGTCATCATAATGGCAAGCCAACCTATTTGACAAGAGATCTCAAGATCTAGGTTTAAAGGGACAACCAAATTATGAAGATGATTGTGGGTATATTACTGAGTAGATAAAATCTATGGCTCATTCCTATAATATAATAGTGATATCTGCAATATGGTTAAAGATAAGTGTAATTTTCAATGATTTTTATATCTTGAAAATTTCAAGTGCAGTATAGCAGAATACTCTTTATAGAATATCACCTATATGAGTGAGAACTGGGCCGATTATGAGAGAATGAAAAAGCTAAATTCTCTAGAAGCATTCACGAAGTACCAGGGTGTTCAGGGCCAAAATAAACGCAACCATAGAACAAAAAGTGTCTAGAAGATAACTACGTAATTTCTATTGTCTTGATTTATATAAGAGGTCAAACAGTTCAAGACATCATGTTCACTGGTTGGCTAAGTAAATCCAATGGATTCTTACTAAGGAAGGTTCAAGGCTAAAAGCTACCGGTCTTGATGTTATTATTTTCTTTTTGAGCTCTCTCTCTCTCTTATTTTGAGTTTGTATTTCATATGCATGTTCATTCGATCAATTTTCATTCATGTGGGGAACTGTTGTATTAAATAATTTTTTGGATATTTTATGACTCAATTATTTGTGGGACCCAATAATAATTTGGGATATATAAATAGACTAGTGTATTCTCCTTGTTAAAGAGATGAATGTGACATATTTATTTGTGTAAAATCATTTAAGAGGTGAATTAAAATTATTCATTAAAGTACCTACTTGAAGACATTAATTGACATGTAGTGTGAGTTATCCCACATTGATAACCTAAGAAGATGAAAAATTATTTATTAAGGCTACAAATAGCTCTTATAGGTAACCCTCTAGGGCGTTGAAAGATATTGATTGAAAGTAGGCTAAATGATATAAAATAACTAATGCAACACATGCGCGTGCTACCGCTGACTGACCGATCGACTGCCTAGCCTGGCCTTGTCGGGGTTGGTCTCGGGCTCAAGTCTTGGGTATAAGCCTTGGGTCTTTGGCCTTGTGGCTCTTGAGGAATGCTTGGCTTGGAATTGATATGTTTTATACTAAATCCGAAAAATTTCAAGCCAAACACAGCCTAAAATACAGATTGCAGGTTTTATAATTTGAGAGAAGTTATAAACCTGAAGGTTGTCTATTAAGATGTGTAACTACTAAGAGTTACAAAAACCTAAAGACTCTTCAGGTGTGTAACTGCATGAAAGCTACTGTTGTCCATTGAATGCCTTAAATCTCAAATTTCTCCAGGTTAATTTTTTGCTCCCTATAAAAGGGCATGCATTCTCAGCATTAAGCATTCATAAGCCGCATTGCATTCTCGTTTTCTACATAAAGTTTCTTCCACCTTCGTTGTTTTTGTTTTGAGAGAGTTCTGCACGTATTTTGTTCATCCGGCTTCTGGTTTTTGGTGTTAGTACCAGTAGCAGTCTGATTATTGCATCCTAGAAGATAGACGCTCATTCAACCTTAAGCACCTAGCAGGGTGAAATACGCTCTAAGGACAAATCATCAAACGATTATCTCGATCTTCTATTCTAGTATTTGTGTTTCTGTGTTTTGTTATTACATAGTAAGTATTCTGTTTCTGTCTGTTTTATTATTTTACAACAATTATTCTTCTTTCTGATTTTATTTTCATTTTGGATTGTAATATCTTTTCCCGTGATGCCATTTGGAATGTTTCTGTAACAAAGAAATCAAAACTATTTCTTCTTTATTCTTATTCTCCAATTAATAATTGATTAAATAATTAATTGTCTAATTATTTAGTTAAGTTTCGACCATATTTTACCAACATTTTTTTTTATAATCTAATGGAATTAGAAATTTTAGAGGTATCAATGGCATCAAAGAAAATTGAAAGAAAGCAACCAAGAAAAATGTAGAGGTAAGGTTTAATCAATGAACCCAAGTACCTCAATGCTAAGTTTAGTAATAAACCGAAATGCCTAAGGAGTCAACTAAGAAATCAACATAAGTGGAGATCAGGTCAGCCTATTCCATAGACCGATCCTACAAGTAAAAAAGAGGTCAGGTCAATTAGCGAACTAACCCTAAAAATAAGGTCATGTTGAGCTTGGAATGCAAACGCTTAAAGGTAAAATTCGATCAAATACTCTCTTTTTATCAAACAATCTTTTATTTGAGGAACCTCCAACTAGTGAAATTAGAGAAGACATTGTTTAAACTTAAAAAAAATTGGTTCATCAATAGTATTCAAAGTTTAGGCAAACTAATAAACCAAAAGGGCAAATGGTGAGGGTAAAATTCACAGGACAAACTCGTACATTAAAGCCCAATGAGTTAATGCCAAAATGGGCTTAAATTGATATAACCTATATTATATAAGGTGTGATGAATAAGTAATTATTAATTCAGGCCAAAAAACCAAGATCCATAATAACCGGTTAACCAACTTCAATTTGAATTAATCTTCCAAACCAAGAATATATGATTCTCCCAACCCCGATTTTGGTATTATTATGATAAATAATCATTTTAATGGGTAATAGAAGAAATTTAATCGAAACTCAAAATTTTAAAATTTTGAAAGGTTATGACACATCGAAAAATCCTAAATTTTGCTACTTTTTTGAAACTGTTGAATTCGTGAAATTTTGAAAGGTTAACAGTTGCCAAACCCCCTATTTTGATACCATTATGATAATCACCATTTGAAGGGGTAATAGAAGAAATTCATGCGAAATACAAAATCGTGAAATTTTCAAAGGTTATATCTCATCGAAAAATCTCAAATGTCGTTATTTTTTAAATGGCCAAACTCGTGAAATTTTGAAAGGCTAACACTACAAACCCCCCTGAGTTTTGTACCATCATGATAAATCATTATTTGAAGGCCTAATAGAAGAAATTCATCCGAAACTCAAAATCATGAAATTTTCAAAGGCTACATAGTACACCTAAAAATCAAATTTTAATAAATTTTTGAAACAGTCGAACTTGTGCAATTTTGAAAGGCTTATACTCACCAAAACTCCCAATTTGGGTATTATTCTAATAAATTATCATTTGAAGGGCTAATAGAAGAAATTCATTCAAAACTCAAAATCGTGAAATTTTAAAAGGCACACCGAAAAATCTCAATTTCGCTATTTTTTTGAAACAGTCGAACTTGTGAACTTTTGAAAGGCTGATACTCACGAAACCCCCAAGTTTTGTATCATTATGATAAATTTCAATTTGAATTATTCTTCTAAATCGAGGAGATATGATTCTTCGAAATTGAGGATATATTATTTTTCTAAAATCCAAAAGATATTATTCTCCCCGAATCGCGGACATATTATTCTCCCTTAATGGTGGGGAGTTAGTTATTTCTCAATCTATAAATACAGTTACCTACAAGTTACATTTACAATCAATTTCTATTATGAGTTTTTTTTAAAGACTTGATTAACTTATTCTCACGTCAGAAGATATTTGGTCGACACCACACCAGTATCCCACATACTGATCTTAAGTGTTGCAGGTATTATTCAATGATTCAAGAGTTGGAGTTACTGACAAAATCTAGTTGCGTGACAAAATCTAGCTGCATGATAGAAGTGATTTTAGTTGAGCAATTGAAATAATTAGACAATGATGAGGGGCATTTCGACACAGCCACCAACCAAAAGCCACCACGTGGCATAGGGCATGTGTTACCAAACACTATTGATAGAGCAAACTGTCTTGAATCATCGTCCACACTACTATTGGCTGAAGAATGGACAATGAGGCCTTGGTTCTGGCCATTCCCCTCTGATCTACCACCCACGTGACCTTGCATAATGGATAGGGCACACTTTCCACGCCATTAGAAGACCTCTACGCTCCCGTGGGCTAAGACTTGTCTAATTCATCCTTCTTGTAGGTCCATGGACTCCATTTAATGGGTCACCCAAAAAATGACCTAGAGGCTTAGTCATATCACGGGCCACCTAAGATTAAGAAAATGATTCGAACTCAGGACCTAATTTCCACATGCTAATCGACCCCCTAGACCGGAATATTTGATACACCAAGTAATAGAATTTTTGTCTAAATCACTTGAATTGTGTGTTACTCCCGAGCTCTTACTCTTATGCCAGAAGAAGTTTAATTAATTAAGGATAAAAATAATTAATTTATAATAGTAGATAATTTACTAGTGCATATATGAGTTTAAACTTGAGACGTCCTGTCATTCGACAAACACAAAAACACCACTTGTCATTTTAATAATATTTGAGATATCTCTTATATTTTCAATCTGATTATCCAATATATCCTCTATCACATTTACTGACAAAAACAATTCTTACAACATAATATTTTTTATTTATGTCATATTTTTTAATATTTTTTTTGCTCTATCTCTCTTTCTATTTTCGTTTATATTATTTTTTTTATTTTTATTTTTAAAATTTTTTGTATGGTGTTTATAGAAAAGAAAAACAAGAAGTAAATCAAAAGTAAAAACTTACAAAATAAATTGAAACATAAAAATAGAAATAGGAATTCAAAACAAAAAAAAAAGTAAAACTTTTAGATTTGAAAAATAGAAAATAAAAAAAAACAAAAATAGAAAATAAAAAAACTTCTATTTTTAAATTTGAAAGGGTTTTTTTTTTTTTTTTCTTTTCTTTTGATTTTGTTTTTCTATAAATACCATAAACAAAAACTAATGAAAGAAAAATGAAAGAAAAAATAAAACATAGGTGTTGATCCTAAGATTTTGATGGATAATTAAAGGTTGATGTTTTTGGTGAAACTAATGGTTTGATTAAGTGTTTCAGTTTATTAGTTCCAAATGATGAAGATATGATGACAAAGATGATGAAGAATTTATAGGTTGAAGAATTTGAAGAACCTAGGAAAAATAACTCAAGTTAAATTTCAACTCTTAATATCCCAATTAGGATCACACACGACACAAAAAGATTTTTAAATGATTTTTATAAATATGTGTGTTTTTTAATAGGATCCTAATTAGCTAAATTATTTGCTCCTATGTGTAATTGAAAAAGAAATTTTAATAATTGATTAAAATTGAATTTAAGTATTTAATAGAGCTAATTGGGAAAAGAAATCGGTTAAAGGGGGCAAAAACGTCAATAAAAATGGATTAAAAACAAATTGAGAGAAGTGTTCCAACATTAGTAAGTCGACAGGTAAGTCAACCGGAGCATAGAAGGAAAAATCTCTGTATCTCTCGGTCGACAGGTAGGTCGACTTGTGCTTAAATATGAACTCTCTATATCTATAAGTTGATAGAGCGGTCGACCTATGATAAGAAATGGAACTCTCTAAATCTCTAGGTCGACAGATAGGTCACCAATGGGCCCAAAATTTTTGGCTTGACTACATCCTGAATCGATCAGTCGACAGGTAATCTTGATCGATCGACTTATGGGACTGTTTCAGGATATTATAAAATTCTGGATTTTATTCTAAAAGTAGCCATTTTTTGGTTAGAATTCACGATATATATTAGGGATTTAATGTTAATTAAGATATGCAACACATATTATGATATCCCTATAGATATGGTTCATTAAGTTTGAATATTTTTCAATTTGGTACATGTAATACTTTATATCCTATTGAGAAATATTTGGGGGACTTAATTGAGAAGTTTAAAAGCTATAATTAAGTGATTTGAATCAGGATGAAGTCTTAATGATATAAGGGGTCTATAAGAGTAATTAAATATCATAACAAGTGGGAACTAGCCGTTAGAGAATTTAATTTATTTCCATTTATATAGACCTGCATTTTTCATTATTAGTAAGACAAATCAAGAGTATTATATTGTGTTTTTCTAAGAGAAATCACATTGAGAATTGTGAGAGTTTTTCTAAGAGTTATTCTTAAGAATTATTTACTGTGAATCATTGCTACTACCGAATCTGAAGTGACATTGCTATAATTTTTCTTTCGGTGGATTCCGAGTGAGATCTTTCCAAATTACTTTCTATTTAGTATTGCTTGATTATATTTGTAATTTTATCTTTAGCAATTGCTTTCTGATTTTTTATTAAAAAATATTTTTAAAACAATTTCTTGAATCAATCTGATTACGTGCTACCCATTTTTGTTTAAAATTAGATTTTGAATCTCTCACTTTTCTATCACTAGTTTTGGAATATTAATTGAGTTCTAATTTATTTGAGGTGGTAGAAGCTTCGAGTGAGAAAAATCACTTGTCAATTTTTAATTGGTGAGTTGAGTGATGGATTGAATACTATTGGGAGTATTTAATCTAAGGGTAGCTAGTTTCAGTCTCTTCCTGTAAATAGATTGGGATAGTAATTCTTTTTTAATTGAATTATTTTGTGAGCAATTTTGTAACGGTTCAATTCTTACTGGGTAAAAGAATATTTGGAGTGTTTTAGAGATTTTGATTCTTTAGCTTTAGTTTAAAAAAGAATTAAGTTATTCTTGAGCCTGTAAAAAGTAGAGGTTATTCCTAAGCTTGTGAAAAGGAATATTTAGAGGGTTGATTCTGAGCCTGTAAAAGAATCTTTGTGAGGGTTTGGTTTCTACCTTTAAAGGAATCTTGAGTTTAGTAGGTGCGACTCTCCGTGGGGCTCAGAGGACTAGATTAGCCAAGAGTAGTTTGATGAACTAGTATAAATTTCTGGTGTACTGCTATCTTTACATTATTTATTTTTGTTGTTTGGAGTGCACTTAGTTGATTTTATATTTCCGCTATAATATAAAGTTAATAATTAATTTAGGATTAAAATTAATTATTTGGATTATTAAAGTATTTTTTTTTTGATAATTTTTTATTTACCTAATTCACCCCCCTCTTGGGTAGTTCACTGGGCCAACAATAGGAAATAAATAGTACGAAATAAAAGTTAGAAAAAAAAGAGAGTAGAAAACAAGAGAGAGAGGAGTAGAAACTACAATGTATATATATTATGTTCATGAATTTTTTGTCCACAAAAGGATGTCATGTATTATTAAAATAACATGTGATGTCCATAATATTTATCAAAATAACAAGGGACATCTAGGGTTTAATCATATACATCTATTTATAAGGAATAAAACAATAAAATTTCAAAATTAATTTTGTTTCAAAAATAAAAATAAAAATAGAAAATATATTTGATAATAGAAAGACGATATATATATTTTTTATTTCTATAAAAAATGATCTCCTGTTTTTTAAAAAATGGTGAAAGGTTAAGAAAAATTAATTGAAGAATTCTTAGTCCACAAAATACTTCTTATATTATTAATTATGTTTTTTTTTTTTTACAGCAAATTAATATTTAATATTTTTTTTTCAATGGTGCCTCAATTATTGTTCATGAGTGTATTTTCAAAATTTTGATGGTGTTTTTGTTTTCGATAGGTATGTGATTGTTGGTAATGAGCTGTTTACCCTCAATTCGACCCAGTTGCAAAATACAAGTAATGTCGTATCAACGTTTCGATACACTCAAGACGCGATCGAGGTGGCTGGATTTGGAGGCAAAATCAAAGTGACGATGACCCATTCCTCCAACGTCCTAAAAAGAGACTCGGATAAACCATCAGATATTGAGTTTAGGGAAAACATAATAGAACCGATGACCGAAATCGTACGGCTCCTCAAAGCCTGCAACGCCCCCATAATGGCGAACATATCTCCCATGACCATCTTGAGGGATAATAATTGGCCTCTGGAGTTCGCCTTTGACGACGACGACAACAATTTCACCATCGTCGATGGAGACATAACTTACATAAACTTTTTCAATGTCATGTACGATAGTTTTGCACAAGCATTGTTCAAAGCCGGAGCTCCCGACCTCAAAATTGTCTTTGGCGTAATTGGTTAGCCAACGGACGAAAGCCCTAAATACAACATTAAGAACACAGAGAGATTCTACAAGAGTTTTCTCCAAAAAATAGCTAAAAACAAAGGCACGCCCCTCAGACGTGGACCGATAGAAGTATACATCTACAATCTATTCGACGAGAATAGATTGTCCATCTCCAAAAATGCCTTCCAAAGACACTGAGGCATTTACATGGCCGACGGACACCCCAAGTTCAAGATCGATTTCGCTGGAGAAGGGCGATATATCTACCCAGAGATCATGCCGGGGCTGGTGTACTTGCCAGAACGGTGGTGCATTTTCAACGGGGACACCAACAACATGACTCTAGTGATGGAGAATTTCAAGTTCGCTTGTAATTAATCGGATTGCTCAAGCTTGATGTATGGGGCATTGTGCAACGATTTGGATTTTAATGGTAATATTTCGTATGCATTTAATATGTATTTCCAGATGAAAAGCCAGAAACTGAGCGAAGATAGCTGTTCTTTTAATGGCTTGGAGAAAGTGACACCCGTAAATGCATTTGTGCGAGAGTGTGTTTTTCCCTTGCAGATTGTGACTAGTTTTGGGGAGAGACGTAATTTTTTACCTAGGATAAAGATTATTGTAGTCTGGTCATTAGTCTTGTTACCATTGTTTTAGGATTTTTTTCTAACGTTATATATATATATATATAAAGGTGATTAGATATTTTGACATATCTTTCCAAAAAGGGAATTTTTTTTTTGACATTTGACTGTATTTTTGTATTTTCCCCAAAATAGGGGTGTAAAGAGCTTCGGGTAGTTAGAAGTAGAGGGTGTTCATAGTCCTTGAGGCCCAACTAACCTACCACGCCTTTTTTTTTTTTTTTAAAAAAAATAATAATAATTTGGATATGATGTTTAAGTCTATGGAAAGGATTAGAGTCCCAAGATTTAGGACATGGCAATTTATGTTTAGGACCCATCTGATGTGGTCTGACCATTTATTAAAATATATATGTATATAAAAAATTAACCTTAGTGTTTTATTCCACTAGTTTAGACCCGCGCATTGTGCAGGCTTAAAAAAAATATAATAAATTTTTAATATTAAAGCATGAAATACATATTCGAGAGTAGATATGCATAAATTATTAATATTATTGGGTTACTTTGATAGCAATATCTGAAAGCGGACGAATAAACTTTATTGAGCTATGGCCATTTATAAATATCGAAAATAAATATAATAATAAAAATTACATAAATAATCATGAAAATGAAATAATATTTCTACGAATTAACTTTTAATGATATACTATAAAATAACAAATAGATAATAATAAATTAGGATCAATTTTATCAATTTTTGTGAGTATAACAAATTTTAATTTAATTACTTTTATATCGTATCTAATTTCATTGTGGGTAAAAATATTTTCACTCATACTTATTTTTTAAAATAATTTAAAATTTGGATCAATCATATATTTGTGTATTAATTAGAAATAATAGATAAATTAACTAAAAAGAAAAAGAAAAAAAAAATGAGTGAGACCACTCAGTATTTGATATATAAAAGAATAAAAATAGAAAGAAATATGTAAAAATCACCAAAAGGCTTGAAAGATGCTTTCTTCAATCTCATTAAAACCTTATCTCTCCTTCCACTTTTAAGTATTAGATTAGATTTGGTATGGATGTATGTATTTTGAACTATAATAATATAAAATTATGAATGTATGTCTTTTATTTTGGTATGGAAGAAAGTATTTTATTTTAGTATGAAATATGAAAGGTTATTTTTTTTTCTGCACTATAATTTATATTGGTAAATACTCTGGATAAATGTATTTTATAATTTTTATTTGTGTTTCAATGTCTGCGTGTTTAGTGCGGTTCGGGTATAAATATGGTCTGGTTAGATCAATTTCCTACTCGCTTGATTTTCATTCCCCATTCGATGTATTCTCGTGTGGATTCAAGGTATTAAGGGTTAATTTCATCCGCCGGTGGTGTCAGGAATTTTTGTTTTTACAGTGTTTTGGCTAGTTCATATTGTCGATTGTTCGTCTTTGGATTTTTTTAATTCATTTATGCAAATGATATATATAGAAGCATGCGATTGCTATTTTTTTTTTGTTTTTCCAATTAAATGCTTCGTTTTTGTTCTCTATGTGTGTATTTTTGCAATTGAATAATTTGTTTTTCTTTTCTCTCTACAAGTCAATGCTTTGTTTTGTTTTCTTTGGTGTTTTTACTGATTTTACTAATTCACAATTGTTTATTTGTTGCTTTATATTCGAAAATATAGTGCTTTGTTTTTACAATGAAATGTTTATAGGTTGTACATTTGTTTTAATGCTCAATTTTTTTTTTCTATTTTTATCTGTGTAATTTAACTGATTTTGTTTTTTATTTTTTTTTGAGTTTTTGTTGTTCATGCAATTAAGATGGTTGTAATTTGTCTGTTTTACAGTTTTTTTGTTTGATGTATATGGAAGGTTGTTTATTTTTAGTGCAATTAACCATAAATTTGTATTACATGTTATGGATTTATATAAGATATTTACAATTATTAATAAGTTGATTCAGAGCCTCACGTGCTGGAAACCTTCGCAACCTGTAACCGTACCTGCAAAATCAGTTAGTTCTATGGGGGGACACTAGTGTGGTATCGGCCAAAGAACCTCTGGCGTGAGAATCAGGTTAAGTTGCTCTCAAAAAGAGTATAAATGCTGAACAGTAATTTTGAATAATATTGAGAGAGTTATATGCGTGTTGTTATTGATACCTATTTTTCCCATATATATTCACACCGATTTCTCTTAGAACCATTATAGCCATGATCCTCTCCACGTTCCAAACTTAGCCATCATGAATGTTTCTTGTGCGCCCATTTAGGGATGGTGCACTAATCACGTTTGTGCATGGGTAGAAGGGTTGGTGAGGCAACGGTTGTCGTTGGCCTACCATGCTTTGGTTTGATCTTTGGGCCTTCGTTAGAAGCCTTACTTTGTATCAGGTCAGTCTATTTGCACAGTTGAGCTTTATTGGCAGGCCAGACGCTTCTTTCCTTGGGTCACCAGAATTGGCGGCCCATGATCAGTCGTTAGATCGCAAATCCATTCTATCGGGTTGGGATTTGTACACTGACCCGCCCCGCCTCCTTGAGTCCGACTCCATTATCCACACATGGGAATTTTCCCCACATCAAACATTACGTTATTTGATGGTAATGTGTTGAATGCATTAGTAATAATGAAATTGTCCTATAATTTTTTTCAAAATAAATAATTATCACTGTTCAATGAGACAATAACTTATAGTTTGTCTGAATTTTAAAAATGTTAAGAGTGCAAGACACCATCCTCATGGCCTTGGCCGAAACCGACATTGAGACGTCCATCTCCGTCACAAACAATTACTTAGCCATCTCCAATACCAGTGACGACCTCAAATCATGGGTTCAGGCCAATGTCAAACCCTTCATAAATTATGTCAACCTAAAGTAAGTTTTATTTTTTTCTTCCCTAGATTGCAACTTGTACCCAAAAGTTTTAATGTTTACATATTGTTTCTCAAAGTTCAAAGTTCCAATGCGTCCACCTTACACAATTAGCGGGAATTTTGATTATGATTGTATTTTGTTCCCTGATCCAGAGACAAAAACATTTTTAGTTGAGCAATTGAAATAATTAGACAATGATGAGGGGCATTTCTACACGGCCACCAACCAAAAGTCACCACGTGGCGTAGGTTACATGTTACCAAATACCACTAATAGAGCAGACCATCTTTAATCATTGTCCACTATATTATTGGTCGAAGAATGGACAATGAGGTCATGGTACCAGCCACTCCCCTCCAATCTACTGCCCACGTGACCTTGCATAGTGGACCGGACACACTTTCCACACCATTAGAGGACCTCTACGCTCCCATGGGCTAAGACTTGTCTAATTCATCCTTCTTGTAGGTCCGTGGACTCCATTTAATGGGCCCAAAAAAAAGGCCTAGAGGCTTAGTCATCACGGGCCACCTATGATTAAGATAATGATTCAAGCTCAAGACATAATTTCCATATGCTAATCGACCCCCTAGACTAGAATATTTGATGCACCAAGTAATAGAATTTTTGTCTAAATCACTTGAACTGCTATATTCTCCCGAGCTCTTACTTTCATGCAGAAAGAAGTTCACTGAGCACACCCTAATAGGTCTTTGTGTAGGTCATTGCTCAGGCTTTAGACGTATCGAAGAGGATAGCTCAATCTATGTGAACGCTGCTAAAAGTCTCGCATTGATCATCAATTACTGGCTTGATAGGACTTCATTTAAAAAGGATTAAAAAAATAACAATCCTTAATTAAGGATAAAAATAATTAATTTATAATAGTGAATAATTTACTAGCGCATCTTTGAGTTTAAACTTGAGACACCCCTGTCATTTCGACAAATACAAAAAACACCACTTGTCATTTTAATAATATTTGAGATATCTCTTATATTTTCAATCTAAGTATCTAAGATACCATCTATCACATTTTATTGACAAAAAACCCTTACAACATAATATTTTTTATTTACATCATATTTTTTTAATATTTTTTTACTCAATCTCTCTTTCTATTTTTGTTTTTCTTATTTTTTAATTTTTTTGTATTGTATTTATAGATAAGAAAAACAAGAAGAAAATCAAAGGGTAAAAACTTACAAAATAAATTGAAACATAAAAATAGAACAATGAATTCGAAACGAAAACAAAAGTGAAAATTTTAGATTTAAAAAATAGAAAATAAAAATAAAACAAAAATAGAAAAAACGAAAAATGAAAAAAACATTCTATTTTTAAATTTTAAATGTTTTTTTTTGGGTTTTTTTCTTTTCTAGTTTATTACTTTTGAGTTTGCTTTTCTATAAATACCACAAACAAAAACTAAAGAAATAAAAATAAAACATAGGAAATAAATAGTACGGAACAAAAGTTAAAAAAAGAAAAAAAATAGAAAGCAAGAGAGAGACGAGTAGAAACTAGAGTGTAATATATATATATATATGTCATGTTCTGGAATTTTTTGTCAACAAAAGGATGTCATGTATTATTAAAGTAACATGTGATGTCTATAATATATCATCTTTCTATTATCAAATATAATTTCTATTTTTATTTTTATTTTATTTTTTAGTTTCTAATGTTTCCAAAAACTCTCCGATACGTGTAACAGCTTCTCACGTGTCAGAAAAATTCGCAACTTTCAACCCAACTTGCAAAACTAGTTAGTTCTAAGAGAGGGAGGGGGGGGGGGGGGGGGACACTAGTGTGGTGCCAACCAAAAAACCTCCGTGCGTGAGAATAAGTCAGACTATTCTATGTATGAAAGAAAGCTTTAAGACTGAATATGAGAGTTGTGTGTCATACCTCATTCTCTTCTATATATATAAACTTTTCCCCTTTGTAACCGCCCCTCCCATGATCCTCTCCATGTTCCATATTTAACTGCTGTGAATGTTTCTTGTGCTCACATTATAGGATGTTACATTAATCACGTTTGTGCATGGGGATGATGGTAGGTGAGGTTACGAAACTGCTGCTGTTGGCCGATATTTTTGCCGATAATTAAGACTCTCTATTTAGAAGAGCTCGTTTCACATCGAATCAGCCCAAGCGCGATTGCTCTTCCTTCGTAGACTAGACATATAACTTTTTGGGCTATTAGAGTAGTCAACCCATGATTAATTATTGGATCATTTTTTTTAGGTCGGGTCTTATCGGTAGTTCCGACCAGATGTTTCATCATCATCTGCTCCAAATCGTGGGCTGGAATTTCCCCTACATCATTTGCCCTCCTGACCTTGATTTTTGGAAGTGAGATGAGAGGTTATTCTTTGCTTGTAAGTCCTCTCATTTTTCTACTCTGTTGCTTGATTTCTTTATCACATTTTACTCTTTCATACACCCCAAATCCTTAACTCCCGTAATGGCCTCTACTTCGTCGCCTAGTCTGGTTGAGGCTAGTTCGTCGTCTACACCTCTTTTCGAGAGGGTGTTGACGATTGGGGATCATGCGTCTATCGGTTCACTGGTGAACTGGGGTGATTATGGGGCAAGAAATTTTAGAAATGAATGGCTTGAATCATTCCGGAACAGATTCAAAATTTCTTCCTCAATTGAAATTAGGGTTCCTTCAGAAGATGAACTCCCCTATTCCTACAAAGAGGACAAAATATGTTTCTTTGTTTGGATACTTGAATACGGTCTCAGACTCTCCTTCCCTCTATTTCTTCGCAATTTCTTCCGCCAATTAGAAATAACCCCAGCTCAATTAGTTCCTAATGGATTTTGCCAAATCATGGGTGCTCTTACACTGTCTCACCTGAAGAATGCACTCTTATCTGTAGAAATGATAAGAAGTGTGTGCTCTCTGAAATTTCATCATGAAACTGGGAGGTTCTATTATTTTTCTGTGAAATGATACACCTTTCTTACTTACCTCCCACAAGCCGTGAAGGGTTGAAAAAATTGTTATTTATTCTTCAAATGGAATTAAGAATTTTCTTCCGAAGAGATAGGGCGACCTCTTGTTGTACTACTATATTTTAATTTCCTAAGTAATCTTCTTTTTTTTATTTCTATTGTTTATTACCCTTTATTTCGTTACCTTTGCCTTTGTGGTGTCCTCACTTTTTCGCAAATTGTATCGCACAGGTAGGGGTTCTTGTCAGAGGTTTCGTCCGATGAAAAAGGTAATGATCAATTGGAGAAGCTCTTGATACCAGAATATCGACCCTACCAAGAGCTCACTTATAAGTCCTTTGTGCCCCCGAAGATAAAGATCGAGAAAGCGCACGTATCCCAATTGCATGATTTGGCTTTGGGAAGAAGAAAGAGAGCGCCTAAGAAATCCTTACAATTGATTTCATTGACCACAACTCTATAGCCGGCTGAGGTTCCTCCTAGACCTACCCAAGCCCAAGAATCTCAATCTGTCCTTCCTGTATCACTGGACTCCAATGATGACTCACAGCCTCTACACATAAAGTGTCATGGAGTGGTTTCCATCCTTATACCCAACTCCCATATTTCAGCTCCTACTCAAATCCGTGGGTTATAATTGTTTACTTGAGCAGTTGGGTCTCCTATCATTGAGATCTCTGAGGCCACTACAGTTTGCGCTCAATCTCTCCCACCTACCTCAACATCTAGCCCTGGCACCTCTGTGACTCCGAGCTTGCTAGAGGATTCTAAAGAGTAGATGTTTTGACAGCTGCAAGAGGTGGGCCCATTAGTTCTGAATCATCAAGAAATCTTCGAAAATGCTATTCGATTTTCCTATGAGCAGTCTTGGGACAAGAGTCTTTCTAGAATCGAGAAACGTAGCCAAGTAGATCTCTTTCGATTTCTCATATGTACGCTCTTTCAGGTAATCTCAAATTTGTACTTTATGATTTGTCTGATGTGCTAAAAGAGACTCTGAACAAATTTAGGCATATTGCAGAGTATCCACCTGTCTTCTACTTTGGTTGGGAGCTCAGATGTTACAACCAAACTGGACACCCAGCTCTTGTACCAACTGACTGAGTCTAGTCAGTTAGAAGAAGATCTCCAAACTCTACAGGACAAGAAGGTTTCCCTTGAAACCGAACTAGCACTGGAGAGGTTTTCAAAAGAAAAATCTAAGACTAAGTTACAAACCGCTCGTGCTTAGTGTGAGTTTTTTCAAAGTAGCAATCGATCCCTAATTAATGAGAACTTTAGGCTTCTATCTGAGATTAAAAGGCTGTTGGCTGAGAATTCTACATTGGGAAAAAAGCTCAACAAGCAGCAATCTGAACTTGATCTGAAGAAGACTAAGTTGGATGCAAAAGTAGATGCCTTCTAGTAATTAGAGAAAGGAAAATAGTTGGTCTTCATTGAATTGAGTTCTGAGAAGGTTAAGGGTGCAATGCTCAAGACTAAATTAGCAACTCTAGAAGTAAAGTCAGCAGACCATACTAAGGCGTTAGTGGATCTGACCATTGCGGCAGAGAGGAAGAGAATTGAGCATGAGAAGGGGATCAAAGAGCTCTTGGAACACTTTGAATCACTTAAAGGGAGCATTTAACTGGTTGGTTTCCAGTTCTGTTGAGCACAGGTGCAACAGGTATATCATGAGCTCGATCTTGCCTTTTTGGACCAATTTGTTCCTGAAGACGAGGAAGGTCCCAGCTCTACTACGGCAAATCTACCAAGTGTAGAAATCTTAGGCATTGGTGCAACAAATCATCCTCTTCTTCTAGATCTGCCTTTCACTGATCAAGATCCGCCAGACTTTAACCAAGTCAAGCTCGGTTGTGACCAGATTCAGCTCACCTTCGGCCAAGCCTGCCTTGCTTCCGACCTAGTTTAGCCTATTTATGTGCAAGTTCAGCTTAATCTTGATCAAGCTCAACTCTCTTCTAACCATGCTTATCTCGTTTCAAACCAAGCTTAGCCTATCTCAGATCAAGACAGTCTCGACTCTAATCCAACTTAGCTCAACTCTGACCCAGCTCTGCTTGCTCATGACTAGATTCTGTCTCTACTTAGCAGATCAACCTCGATGGTTATTGAAGTTCGCGCTGTATCTTTGCCAGATGGTACAAATTAGTCGGATATTATTTGATTGGTTTGCTATCCTTTTAATTTTTACTCTTATCAGTTTTGTAGTGATGGTACTTTGTAATTATGTCTAGCTTTAAACATCCGCCGTATTTGGTCTTGGAAACCATCGTCATTTTCGTTCGATATTGGTTGCTTTCGTTTCGTATTTGATGTCATAAATATTCTGACGATTTGGTTTTCCTTTTTTTTTTTTTTTTTTTTTTCATTTTATGAACGTTGGTTTGGCTATTTAAAGCTAAACCTTCATGTGATTTTTTCACGTTTTCTCCTATTCTATCGGTCTTCTTTAATTTTCTTCTATTTTCTTCTGTCTTATAACAACTATGGTTTCATCATCCTTAGTATCAGACGTCTTGGACACTGTTCAAGCTAAGAGGAAGAAAGAGGTAAAACTAGGGTAGCAATTTTGAGAACTTATGATGATGGCCAAGGTTCTCGATGAAGAGCATCTACGACTTCACGCTATCGAGGATGCCTGTGCTGTCTTTTTCGCCTTTGATGCTACCCATTTTTGTGCGATTTCCTAAATGTACAAACTCCCTGTTCACTTGAAGCTGGAAAAAAAGGAGATTAACAATTTGTGGGCCCAAGGTCATCTTCTCAAATCCTACAACAGCATGCTGAAGACGAAAATAAACAAGCTCTAGGAGAAAAATGAGGAAAAGAAGGAGAAGATATGCTTTTGATTCGAGCGTTGAATCAATATAAAGAACATGACTTCTACCAACTCAGATTATGAAGACTTAAGTCCTGTATCTTTTCTTGGATCGAATTAACTCTTTCTCTCTCTCTGTTTTTTGAAAAAGCCTCAAGAGCATTTTTTTGAACAGTACGGACTTATTAGTCTGTAAATAAGCGCTTACAGTGCTCTTGCAATGGCTCCATCAAATATGGAATACTCGTTGGCGGGATTCCCATGATGGTACAATCTGATTTATGTTGGAATAAAGATGTAATACACCTTTAGATCTGTACTGATTTCATGATAAGAAATGACAAGTTCAATACTTTTTTCTTTTCTGGATTGTACTGATGTATTTGTTGTGTATGAAAATTATTGGATTTCGTACGTCATGTGTTAAATGATTTTCTGAAATAATACTCACCCCGAAATAGGATAGATATAGAGCATTAGCTATCAAATATTGAGTATTATATCAAGTATTTAACTTCGTAAATGTTTTAGAAGTGGATGGGGTTGTAGGAATCGGGGATGTATTGTAGTATTCCTCATACCCTTCACGATAACAAATTTATGTAATAAATTTGTTTTGGATTGCCTAAGTCTTCGAAACTTATGGATGAATTGATCTTAAGCAGCTCAATTATCGAATGAACTGATCTAGGCAGTTTAGTTGAGCTGATCTTGGCGGCTCAGTTTTGCGAACTGCCCTGGGCAACCCTGTTCGACTGATGAGCTGATCTCGGCATCACTATTTGTATATGAAATGATCTAGGCAATTCAGTTGAGCTGATCTTGGTAGCTCAGATTATGAATGAGCTGATCTATGCAGTTCAATTCGATCGATGAGCTGATCTTGGCAGCTCAGTTTATAAATGAACTGATGAGCTGATCTTGACAGCTCAGAATATGAATCAACTAATCTAGGCAGTTCAGTTCGATCAGTGAGCTGATCATAACAGCTCGGTTTATGAATGAACTGATGAGTTGATCTTGGTAGCTTAGTTTATGAATGAACTGGTAAGCTGATCTTGGTAGCTCAGAATATGAATGAACTAATCTAGGCAGTTCAGTTCGATCGGTGAGCTGATCTTGGCAGCTTAGTTTATGAATGAACTGATGAACTGATCTTGGTAGCTCAGAATATGAATAAACTGATCTAGGCAGTTCAGTTCGATTGGTGAGCTGATCTTGGCAGTTCTGTTTATAAATGACTGATGAGCTGGCAACTCAGTGTAGAAATGAATTGGTGAGCTAATCTTGGTAGCTCAGAATATAAATGAACTGATTTAGGAACTTCAGTTCGATCGGTTAGCTGATCTTGGCAGCTTAGTTTATGAATGAGCTGATCTTGGTAGCTCAGAATATGAATGAACTGATCTAGGTGGTTTAGTTCGATCACTGCAAATTGATAAGCCGTTCTCTTTCACTCATATAACTATCTGGTTTACTTCATCAACTTGGCAGCTCAAATTATGAATGAACTGATCTAGGCAGTTCAATTCTGGTCTGTTTGTTGTTTTAAGCATAAGGCTAATCATTACTGACACTTCTTTATAAAGCTAAGCAGCCTTTATTGCTTATTTAGAAAAAAAAGTCAACAATTCTTCTTCAAAACTTAAAATCAAAGGTCAGAAAACAAAAATTTTAAAAACTCACAAAAAGTCTTTAAAGTAAAGTAAAGACTTGAGTTGGGCTGCTAATTCTAGCTCCAGAGAACCCCTGTTTCTGATCCGGGCTATTGGTCTGAATTCCTCTGAGCTCCTACCTTTATCGCTATGGGCTAACTCTCTTCTCTTTCATGGCTATCGCAAAACACTACCTAGATGCCACTTGATCTCTTTTGATTACAGTTACCTGGCCAACCTTCACATACTTGATACCACAGCTCCCATTGCTTGGAACCAAGTTCATCCCAGGATAATAATGTATGGGGATGTAGAGTCCATTACCATGCTCTGTAGCTTTGGTCAGTCTACCCTCATCTTTGTTTATAGGGACGGATAATGTGATCTTCCCCTTTGGAGAGCTTAAATTCTGTTGAAACCTATTATTATTGTTTGGGTTGACCCAATATCTGAGTTGGGAACACCCATCTGATTGAGTGTGTTGATGAAAATGATGTTGGCCGAACTGTCGGTGTCAATCAGGACTCTTCTTATCTCAAAGCTAGAAATTTAGATTGTTATTACTAAGGCATTATCATGGGGATTAGTGATGCCTCTATAGTTTTCGTCATTGAATGTGATTACTGGCCCAATTTTGTTGGTTAAATACTTCACTTCTCCATAGCATCATTCCTCCGTTGCCTCGCGGATCTTCCATTTTTGCTCTCGGTTCGACTTCCCAATAAAGGGACCCATTGTATTTATCATGTAGATAACCCTGGGAGCACTACTTGGGTCATCATATATTTGTCCTTGTTCTTCCTGCTAGATTTCATTGGGAGTTTAGGAGGCCACTGCATGACCTCAGATAATTTGATCTCGTGAAGTATTTTAGAGATTGGTATCCGCAAGCTTAGAAGGTTTGGCCCATAATGCCCCCTACTCTTGTCGTTAAGCTTCTAGGATGCTCTCTCTACTTGCTTAAAGCACTATCCTTGGTTCTTTGACGATCTGTTTCACCTGATCTGGAATTGTCCTTTGTTGGTACTCTGCCTTCGCATGCGTACTTGACGTCTTCTAGCTTCATATAGGGCTTTGCCCTTTTCGTCAACTCAGTCCCAATTTTTGGGGTATGTTTCGTTAGTGAATCTTGGAATCGTCCCTACCGCAACCCTGAGGTAAATACATTTATAATGAGGTTTGAATTACACCCCTCGATGCACATTAGTTCCTCATTTAAGCAATTTATGTATTGTCGTAGAGATTCCTCATTTTCTTGTCTCAAAGCTAATTGGTAGTTAGCACCATTCATTAACCTTTGGCACACGATAAAACGGCCAATGAACTACTTCCCAAAGTTCGTAAAGGATGAGATCGAGTTGGGTGGTAACGAATGTAACCACTCCAAGGCTGACCTTTTCTAGATCATTGCGAAAGCTCTGGAAAGCGCAAAATTACTAACTCCGTAGAGTGCCATCAGCTGTCTGAACTGTTGGATATGGCTTACCGATTTTTTTTTTTTCCGATTATACTTCTCTAATTTGGTAGGTTCATTGTCAGATATCAGTGCTTCTAAGATATTTGAGGTGGATGGCATCTCAGTTTTCTTTAACAATGCATCCAACTTGTCCAACTATAGAGCCCTGTCTTCCAGCATACCACGTCGCTGGTGAGAGTTTATGGTCTCATTTTGGGTAAGCATCCGTCCCTCACCAGGGTGCTTACTCATGTCCTTCTGATCAGTTCGCCATCCTTGTGATAGATCCAGGGATTCTGGAGACTCCGTCTATTCTCTAAAACTGTTGTTGATAAGAGGAGGTTCCTATGCATTCTTAGCAATCTACTGGGCCATCCTCATCAACAACCCCTCCATTACAACGATATGTTCCGTCAATGCATTGATTCTCATATCCGTTATCTGTACCTCAGGGGGAGGAACAATATGTACTCCACTTGAAGTTTTCATATGTGCTTCTGTGCTTACTGAAGGTGGGATTTCACTCTCCTGACTCAAACCTGTCATTCTTGATCGCAATTATCTCATCTCGTCGGTGAGATTTTTTTGTTCTATTTTCCATAAACAATGCCAAATGATGTTGCCAAAAAATCTCTGGTACGTGTAACAGCTCCTCACGTGCCAGAAACCTCCGCAACTTTCAATCTAACCTGCAAAACTAGTTAGTTCTAAAAGGGGGACATTGGTGTGGTGTTGGCCAAAGAACCTCCGGCATGAGAATAACTCAGACTCTTCTATGTATGAAAGAAAGCTTCAAGACTAAATATGAGAGTTGTGTGTCATACTTGTTTCCCTTTTGTATATATAAGCCTTTCCGCTTTATAACCGCCCCTCTTATGATCCTCTCTATGTTCCATATTTAACTGCCATGAATGTTTCCTGTGCTCCCATTATGGGATGTTATGTTAATCACGTTTGTGCATGGGGAGGGGGGTAGGTGAGGTTACGTAATTACTGCTGTTGGCCTGTCTTTTTTTCGATAATCAGGACCTTCTATTTGAAAGAGCTCGTTTTACATCGGATCAGCACAAAGTGCGGTTGGGCTTCTTTAGGAGGCCAGACACATCACTTTTCGGGCTGTTAGAGTAGTCGGCCTATGATTAATTATTGGATAATTTCTTCTAGGTTAGGACTCACTGGCAGTTCCATCTCGATGTTTCATCATTGTCTGGTCCAAATTGTGGGCGAGAATTTCCCTTACATCAATTTCTATAACAAATGATCTTCTGTTCTTAAAAAAATGGTAAAGGGTTAAGAAAAATTAATTATAGAATTCTTACTCAATAAAATACTTCTTATATTACTATGTTTTTTTTAAATACAAAATAAATGTTGTGTTTAGCTAAAAATATATATTTAGTTTTTGTTTGATAGCAAATTAATATTTAAAAAAAAAAACCTTCATCAATGGTGCTTCAATTATTGTTCGTGGGTGTATTTTTGAAATTTTGATAGTGTTTTTTGTTTTTGATAGGTATGTGATTGTTGGTAATAAGCCTGTTGATCCCAAGATTTTGATGAACAATTAAATATTGATGTTTTGGTGGAACTAATGTTTGATCAAGTGTTTCAGTGATTTAAAGTTCTAATAATGAATATGTCAAAGTGAATGGATGCTAAATGAAGATATCAAGATAATGAAGAAGTATTAAAAGTTTGAAGACATTAGGCAAAACAACCAAGGTAAATATAAACTCTTAAATATCCCATTTAGAAACACACACACAACACAAAATGAATTTTATCTTTTATATGTGTTTTAGTTGAGTATATTTATTTTATCCTATGTGAATTAAAAAGAAATATTTTTGAATGACTAAAATAGAATATAAGAGTATTAGTGGAGTTCATTTGAATATAAATATGGATAAAGGGGCAAAATTGTAAAACAAAGTAGATTAAAAACAAGATCAGAGAAGAGATTTAGGAGAGGGCAGTCGTTTGAGGAGTCGACCAGAGAAAGAAGATGAACTCTCTGAATCTGCGAGTCGACAGAGTGGTTGACCGGTGGAAGCTTGGCAAACTCTCTGAATCTTCGAGTTGACTGAGGATTCGACCGATCAAGTCATGGGCTACTTCCAGTATCCTTCAGTCGATTGGGCAGTCGACTGAACGCGCAGTTTCAGGATATTGGTTCATCCGATTTTAAATTCGAAAGTAGCCGATTTTGGTTAAGATTTGAGAGAGATTTTGGGAATATTCTTAACATTTGAGATATGGTTCATATACTAATTAAATCTTTTTAATATGGTTAATTAATTATTAAAGTTTTTCAATTTGGTACTTAAAATGGATTCTATACTTATTTGTTTTGATTGAGAAATACTTTGGGGATTTAATTGAGAGTTTTAAAAGTTGTTATCAAGTGAAATTGAACCTAAATGAAGTCCTTATGTTATGAAGGGTCTATAAGAGTATTTTATTGTCATGACACTTATAAACTAACCGTTAGGAGGCTGATTACATGTGCCCTCATATAGACCTGCGAATTTTCTAAGAGAGCTAATCATTCTAATCATTCTAAGAGATAAAATCAGTCTATATATTTTTGAGAGAGTGTTTATAAGAGTTATCATTCAATGATACTGTGAGCTGTTCTAAGAGTGATTCTGATAATCAACTGCGATCAATTTGTGCTGATACCGAAATTAAAGCTACATTGTTTTCATCATTAATTATGTGGATTCGGGGTGAGATCTTTCCATATTGATTATTACTTGTTTATTATTGTATTTTGTAAATTGATCTTAGAAATTGTTTTTGATTTTTTAAAGAAAATATTCTTTCAAATAATTTCTTGAATCTGATTACGTGCTCCAATTTGCTACCCATATATTGTTAAAATTAGATTTCTGCATCTCACATAATTCTATCACTAGTTGGGATATTAATTGGGTTTATATATATCTGGGGTGATAGAAGCTCCGAGTGAGATTTACTTATCAATTTTTGTATTGGTGAGTTGTGACGGGTTAAATATCATTGGGGATATTTAATCAAGGGTATCTGAGTTTTAGTCTCTTCCTATAAAGAGATTGAGGTAGTGATTCTTCCTGGATAAGAATTGCGTGTTTGTGAGTGATTTTGTAACGATTTAATCCTTACCGGGTAAAATGATATTTGGAGTATTTTGGTGAGGTTTTGATTCTTGAGCCTAAGTGTTAAAAAGAATTAGGTTATTCTTTAGCCTGTAAAAAGTAGAGGTTATTCCTTAGCATTTGAAAATGAAATTGTAAAGGTTGATTATGAGCCTGTAAAAGAATCGGTGTGCGGGTTTGGTTCCTACCTTTAATGAAATCGTGGTTTTAGTGGGTGCAACCTCTGTGGAGCTCGGGGGACTGGATTAGCCAAGAGTGGCTTGGTGAACTAGTGTAAATCTCTGGTGTGCTGCTTTATTAATTTGTCTATTTTTACTATTTGTGTGTGCACCTAGTTGATTGATTAATTCCGCTGTGTTATAAAGATAATAATTAATTTAGGCTTAAAATTAATTATTTGATTTATTAATTTTTATTCTGATTATTTTTAATTACCCAATTCACCCCCCTTCTTGGGTATTCTATTGGGTCAACAGAGCCTTTTACTCTTAATTTGACCCAGTTGCAAAATACAAGTAATTTCGCATCAACGTTTAAATACACTCAAGATGAGATCAAGGTGGTTGGATTAGAAGGCAAAATCAAAGTGACGATGACCATTCCTCCGACGTCCTAAAGAAAGACTCGGATAAACTGTTGGATAGTTAGTTTAGGGATGACATAATTGAACTGATGATCGAAATTGTACGACTCCTCAAAGCCCGCAACGCCCCCAAAATGACAGACATATCTCCCATGACCGTCTTGAGGGACAATAATTGGCCTCTAGAGTTCGCCTTTGGTGACAGTGACAATAATTTCACCATTGTCGATGGAGATATCACTTAAACAAACCTTTTCGATGTCCTGTACGACAGTGTTGCACAAGCACTGGCCAAAGTCGGAGCTCCCGACCTCGAAATTGTTGTTGGCTTAATCGGTTGGCCATGGACGGAAGCCCTAAATGAAACATTAAGAACACGGAGAGATTTTACAAGAGTTTTCTCCAAAAAATAGTCGAAAAAAAAGGCATGCCCCTTAGACCTAGATTGATAGAAGTCTAAGTCTACAATCTATTAGACGAGAATAGTTTGTCCATTACCAAAAATGCCTTCTAAAGACACTAGGGCATTTATATGGCCGACGGACACCTTAAGTTCAAGATTGATTTTGCTGGAAAAGGGTGAGATATCTAACCAGAGATCGTGTTGGGGCTGGTGTACTTGCCAGAATGGTGGTGCATTTCGACGGGGACACCAGCAATGTGACTCTAGTGATAGAGAATTTCAAGTTCGCGTGTGTAATCAATCGGATTGCTCAAGCTTGATGTATGGGGTTTTGTGCAACAATTTGGATTTCAATGGTAATATTTTGTATGCATTTAATATGTATTTCCAGACAAAAAGCCAGAAGTTGAATGAGGATAATTGTTCTTTTAATGGATTGGGGAGAGTGACACCCATAAATGTTGTTGGCCCAATAGAATACCTAAGAGGGGGGTGAATTGGATAATTAAAAATTATCAGAATAAAATTCAATAAATTAAATAATTAATTTTAAGCCTAAATTAATTATTATATTTATAACATAACGGAATAATATAATCAACTAAATGCACACCTAAATAACAAAAATAACAGAGTAAATATTTAAGCACACATAAGATTTATATTGGTTCACCAAGTTACTCTTGCCTAATCTAGTCCCCCGAGCTCCACGGAGGTCGCACCTACTAAAACCAAGATCCCTTTAAAGGTAGGCACTAAACCCGTACACCGATTCTTTTACAGGCTCAGTATCAACCTTTACAAAATCATTTTTCTAAGCTAAGGAATAACCTCTACTTTTTACAGGTTAAAGACCAACCTAATTCTTTCTATACCTTAGACTTAAGAATCAAAACCTCACATAACACTCCATCATTTTCCCAGGTAAGGATGGATTCTTTACAAATTACTCACAACACAATTCTTATCCAGGAAGAGTGACTACCTCAATCTCTTTACAGGAAGAAACTGAAACCCCTACCCATGATTAAATACCCCCAACGGTATTTAACCCGTCACAACTCACCAATACACAAATTGATAAGAAGTAAATCTCACTCGGAGCTTCTACCACCCTAGATAAATAATAACTCAATTAATATCACAACTAGTGATAAAAAAACTTAAGATACAAAAATCTGATTTTAATAAGAATATGGGTAGCAATTTGAGTACGTAATCCGATTCAAGAAATTGTTTGTAAAACTATTTTCTTCAAAAATCAGAAACAATTTCTAAGATCAATTTCCAAATATAAAATCAACAAACAAATAATAATCAATTTGGAAAGATCTCACCTAGAATCCACCGAAAGAAAATAGTATTGCAATGTAACTTCAAATCGGTAGCAGCAATGATCTGCAAATGATTCTCTTAGAAAAGCTCACTCAATTCTCAATAAGATATCTCTTAGAAAAGCCCACTCAATTGATATATTTTGATCTATCTTGATAATATATGAATTCTTTCTCTTAGAATGATTAGTCATAAATAAATATTTGCAGGTCCATATATAGGAATATGAAATCAGCCTTATAACGGCTAGTTTACATGTGTCATGACAATTAATAACACTTATAGACCCCTTATATCATAATGACTTCATTTAGGTTCAATTTTGCTTAAAAAAAAACTTTCAAATCTTTTAATTAAACCCCTGAAATATTTCTCAATCTCAATATATTAGAATATAATCAATTTCAAGTACCAAATTGAGAAACATTAATATTTAATGAACCATATTAATAGGATTTAATTAATATGTGAACCATATCTTAAATATAGAAAATATCCCCAAAATCTCTCTCAAATCCAAACCAAAAATTGCTACTTTTGGGTATAATCTTGGATAGAAAAGTATCCTGAAACAACGTGTCCAATCGACCGACCAGTCGATTGGTAGATTTAGGATGTAGCCCAAGGCATTCATCGGTCGACCTGCCTGTCGACCTATAGATTCAGAGAGTTTTCTTTTCCTTCACCGGTCGACTTGTAGATTCATAGAGTTCAGCCCTCTTGGACGGTCGACCTGTTGGTCGACTTAGAGATACAAGATCTTTTAGCTGCTTAGTTTGGTCGACTTATCAGTTGACTGATGTCTTCTGGATCTCTTCTCTGAACACGTTTTTAACTTAGTTTCTTTTAAGTTTTCGCCCCTTTAACCATTTATTATTTAAAATTAACTCCACTAATATTCTTGTATTTCATTTTAGTCAATCAAAAATATTTCTTTTCAAATCACATATAAGAGCAAATAATTTTACTTAATCAAAATACACATAATTAATAAAATACATTTTTGTGCCATGTGTGTGTTTCTAATTAGGATACTAAGAGTTGAAATTTACCTGAGTTGTTTTCTCTAATTTCTTCAAACTCTTAATTCTTCAATATCTTCAACTTCATCATTTAGCATCCATTTAATTTGTCATCTTCATCACTGGAACTTTAAATCACTGAAACACTCAATTAAAACATTAGTCCTACCAAAACATCAATACTTAATTTTTCATCAAAATCTTAGGATCAACAATCTTCCCCTTTTTCATGATAACAATTCACTTTGATGTTTTCTTTAAAATAAAAATATAACCACACTCCTCTTGAATCCGAGGGCGGGTTCTTTAACTTATTAAGCGTCATAATGAATATTTCAATAATGCACAAATTAAAAACACTCAATAAAGCACAATTTTTAAAAATTCTCCTCCTTAATAAAACATCACTAATTTCTCCCCATTTGAATAAATAAAGAATACTTAATTAAAGCACAATGTTAAAATACTCTCCCTTAATAAAACATCACTAATTTCTCCCCCTTTTGTCATCTTCAAAAACAAAATTTAGGGAGGGGGGAGGAACACACATAAATATTACTCTGGGCCATCATATAATATACTTAAAAGAGTAAATCTAAAATAATTAAATCCAGATATTTATATAATTCTTTTAAAAGCATATTGAATCAACTCATAAATTCAACTTTTAAGCACAAAACATCAACACTATGTGGATCATTTTTATAGATAAATATCAGGTATACTCAATCCAACAAGATCCACACCAAAAATATCTTTCTGAGCATGAAATCTTCCTATATCAAATTGTAAATAAATAATATTCATGCATAGGTGAATAATCATAACATTTCAACAATATAGCATGATATTAATTTTTCACAAGCATATTAACTCTTTTAATTTTTCAACAAAACTCGTCTTTCAATATAAGCATGACATAATATTATCCCTCTTATAAACACTTCTCCCCATATAATTGTAAATAAGTTAATTCATGCTTAGGAGAATAAATTTGAGGCAATCAAAATATTTCAACAATGTAGCATGCAATCATATAATTATCAGTTAAGTCCACATGCCTTACTTATGATACCAAAATAATGTATTCTCTTTATAAAAACAAAACATATGTTCTTTAACACACTAAGATAGGAAGCATTTCTCAAGTATTTTATCAATCATAAATCTAGTGCATGCATAAATACGGATAAGTGTATATTTCTCTCATAAAATTTTATTTCTCTTTTAGAATAATGCTAGTCATTTATAGAACAAGAGATATTTGTTGCATCCCAAACACTATGCCTATATATTCACATACAACAGATTGAAATTTCATATATTTTGAGATGATCATATTCATAATATCATAAATAGATTAACGAGATCTCATATAACATAGACATATAATCAAATCATAATACTTAAATTTCTCTTATAATTATGCAAGAATGAGATTATTTTACCACTGAGTCGAATGAACATTCAAATCTAATCAATTAACTCCTTAAATCAACCTCGTTTTTAATTTTGACTCAACTTTAAGTTTTGGTATGAATATTTGTTTCTCCTTGAATAATCGTATAACCTGAAACTCTTTGAAACATGCTTGGAAGAAAATCATTAGTAAAAATCATGTGAAGATTTTCAATATCATGTACGATCATTAATAAATTCCAAGCAATTTTAATCCTATCAACCAATTAATTCAGATAGAGTATTCCCAAGAAACATGCTTCTCATTAATACATAATCAATGACGTCCAAGAACATGAATAATATCTTATTCAATAACTTGCATATTACCTATGCTATATCATAAGATGCTCAATCCCTTACACAATAATAATCATTTAAAAATCAGAGGATATGAGACATATAAGAATGACCTATTACCATGTATATAGCCAGATACTTAATTCATATAAATATATCCATGTAAGCATATAATCCCGATCCTCAACATTTCAGATCAAATAAATCATTCTTTATCATTTAATTCACCTTATCATAAAATATCATGCATCATGAAGCATAAAAACTCAGCTCAAACCAACTTATTTGTATAAAAATATATTCATGAATAAGAGCACATTATACAAATAATCTTACTAAGATGCATATGCAACAAGTCATAACCACTACTTAGTGAAAACTTAAACACTTAATTCATAACATATTTTAAAATTAAACCCATGATCACTACTCAATATAAGCACATTAAAAACATGTAATTATACTTTATCTAAATGTGATTTTCATAATCACCATAGAATATTTCTAGGACAACAGGAAAACACATCATTTAGAATAGGTCTTAGAAATATTTTCCACCTTACCTATTTGGCAAGTCGGGACTTTCCCTCTTTAACAAATTTAATAAATTTAAAGTGCGGAGGGTTAGGAGTACCTTTTCTATCTTTTAGGGTGACTTTAATTTTTACCTCATTTGAGTTCATAATTGATTTAGGTGCGCAATTCTTCTTGGCTTGATCGTATCCTATCTTCCTTTGATTTTTGCCATTTGACTCATTGATGATTCCCTTTGCACGTATCGCTTGTGGTTTTGTGATGATATCCAATCTTGGCTTTGATACAACTTTTCTCTTAGCACATATCTCTTGTGGTTCCTTTACAACTTCACCTCTTGTCTTTGGTGCATCTTTTCACTTTATGCACGTCGCTTGTAGATCTTTGTTGACTTCCTGTTTTGGCTTTGATATAAACTCTTTAACTGTTCCTTCAGGTCCACTTCCGACATTTTGTAATTTTGCACACAACATTTCAACAATTTTCTTTGGTATCCATTTCATTTTGGATCCGTCCTTGTTAGACATAACCTTAGGGTTCCGAAATGGGCATGATACTTTAAAATGTCCAACCCTATTGCAATAATAACATCTCAAATCTAATTTATCATAGAAAGCATGGGATGTATAACATAAATCATTTCTAACAATAAAAGCATAACTATCACTGGCCTGTGATGAAAGATGAGACGATAAAGAAAAATCATTTTCAGAATCTCTCGAAATAGACTTAAGGTCGGATTTTGATTTTTCAAATTTTTTCTTAAGTAAATCAATTTTAGAAACAAGATCTGACCTTTGATTGAAAATTATATCAAAATTATTTTTTAAAACTCTGTTTTCATTTTCAAGAGAATCCACTTTAGAGAGCAAATTATTAATTTCACAAACAACGTCCGAAAACTCTTTTGAACCACAATAATCATCCAAATGCACTTTAAATTTTCGAACACTTTTTCCACCATTTTCAAAAGAAGCATTTTTTTTTAAAACTCAAGCTCTCTTTAGCAAAAAGTAGTGTGAAAGAAAGTAATTTTTCCATAATAATATGGACATTTTCATTATCATAATCTCCATCACTACCACTAAAATCACAAGAATAATAAACTACATTATCATATACACATTTACTACTATTAAAAGATGATACAGAAAACACATCATCTATGGTGTGTGCATGTGATTGGTTTAGCTAGGATGTTAAGCCTAATCGAGTAAAAACCAGCTCTGATGCTAATTGTTGGCCCAGTAGAATACCGAAGAGGGGGGGTGAATTGGGTAATTAAAAATTATCAGAATAAAGTTTAATAAATCAAATAATTAATTTTAAGCCTAAATTAATTATTATCTTTATAACACAATGGAATAATATAATAAACTAAGTGCATACCTAAACAGCAAAAATAACAAAGTAAATATAGCAGAACACAAAAGATTTATACTGGTTCACCAAGTTAATCTTAGCTAATCCAGTCCTTCGAGCTCCACGGAGGTCGTACCTACCAAAATCAAGATCCCTTTAAAGGTAGGAACCAAACCCGCACACCGATTATTTTACAGGCTCAGAATCAACCTTTACAAAATTATTTTCCCAGGCTAAGGAATAACTTCTACTTTTACAGGCTCAATAAAAACCTATCTTTTTACAGGCTAAAGACTAATCTAATTCTTTTTATACCTTAGACTCAAGAATCAAAACTTCACACAACACTCCAACTATCATTTTCCCAAGTAAGGATGGAACCTTTACAAATTACTCACAACGCAATTCTTATACAAGAAGAATCACTACCTCAATCTCTTTATAGGAAGAGACTGAAACCCCTACCCTTAATTTAATACCCCCAACGATACTTAACCCGTCACAACTCACCAATACACAAATTGATAAGAAGTAAATCTTACTCGGAGTTTCTACTACCCCAGATAAATAATAACTCAATTAATATCCCAACTAGTATTAGAAAAATGTGAGATACAAAAATATGATTTTAATAAGAATATGGGTAGCAAATTTGAGCACGTAATCTGATTTAAGAAATTGTTTGTAAAACTATTTTCTTAAAAAATCAGAAATAATTTCTAAGATCAATTTCCAAATATAAAATCAATAAACAAATAATAAGTAATTTGGAAATATTTCACCCGGAATCCACTGAAAGAAAATAGTATTGCAATGTAACTTCAAGTCGGTAGAAACAATGATCAGCAAATGATTCTCTTAAAAAAGCTCACTCAATTCTCAATAAGATATCTCTTAGAAAATCTCACTCAATTGATATATTCTGATCTCTCTTGATAATATATGAATTCTCTCTCTTAGAATGATTAGTCATAAATAAAAATTTGTAGGTCTATATATAGAAATATGAAATCAGCCTAATAACGGCTAGTTTACATGTGTCATGACAATTAATAGCACTTATAGACCCCTTATATCATAATGACTTTATTTAGGTCCAATTTCACTTAAAAAAAAAACTTTTAAATCTTTCAATTAAACCCCTCAAATATTTCTCAATCTCAATAAATTAGAATAGAATAAATTTCAAATACCAAATTGAGAAATAGTAATATTTAATGAACCATATTAATAGCATTTAATTAATATGTGAACCATATCTTAAATATAGAAAATATCCCCAAAATCTCTCTCAAATCCCAACAAAAAATGTCTACTTCTGGATATAATCTCGGATATAACAGTATCTTGAAACAGCGTGTCCGGTCGATCGAACAGTCGACTGGTGGATTTAGGATGTAGCCCAAGGCGTTCATCGGTCGACCTGCCTGTCGACCTGTAGATTCAGAGAGTTTGTTTTTCCTTCACCGGTCGACCTGTCAGTCGACTTGTAGATTTAGAGAGTTCAGCCCTCTTAGATGGTCGACCTGTCGATTGACTCAGAGATACAAAATCTTTTAGCTGCTTGGTCCGATCAACTTATTAGTCAACTGATATCTTCTGGATCTCTTCTCTGAACACTTTTTTAACTTATTTTCTTTTACGTTTTTGCCCCTTTAACCATTTATTCTTTAAAATTAACTCATCTAATATTCTTGTATTTCATTTTAGTCAATCAAAAATATTTCTTTTCAAACCACATATAGGAGCAAGTAATTTCACTTAATCAAAATACACATAATTAATAAAATACATTTTGTGCCATGTGTGTGTTCCTAAATGGGATATTAAGAGTTGAAATTTATCTGAATTGTTTTCCCTAATTTCTTCAAACTCTTAATTCTTTAATATCTTCAACTTCATCATTTAGCATCCATTTAATTTGTTATCTTCATTACTGGAACTTTAAATCACTGAAACACTCAATTAAAACATTAGTTCCACCAAAATATCAATACTTAATTGTTCATCAAAATCTTAGGATCAACAAATGCGTTTATGGGAGAATGTGTTTTTCCCTTGTAGATTGTGACCAGTTTTGGGGACAGATGTAATTTTGTGCCTAAGATAAAGATTATTGTAGTATGATCATTAGTCTTATTAGCATTGTTTGAGGATTTTTTTTCCTAATGCTTTATATATATATATATATTGCTGAATAGATGTTTTGACATATCTTACCAAAAAAGGAAAAAAAATATTTTGACATTTGACTGTATTTTTGTCTTTTCCCCAAAATAGGGGTGTAAAGAGATTTGGGTACTTGTTAGGTGTAAAGGGTGTTCATAGACGTTTTTTTTTTTTTTGTCCCAAGATTTAGGTATGCACATTTTTAATACCGATTTAGGACATGGCAATTTATGTTTAGGATCAATCCGACGCCGCTTGACCATTTATTAAAATATATAAACGTATAAGAAATTAACCTTAGTGTTTCATTCCACTAGTTTAGATTCGCGCATTGCGCAGGCTTAAAAACATATAATAAATTCTTAATATTAAAGCATAAAATACATATCCGAGAGCAGATATGCATAAATTCTTAATATTATTTGGTTACTTTGATAGCAATATCCGAGAGCGGACGAATAAACTTTACTGACTAATGGCCATTTATAAATATCGAAAATAAATATACTACTAAAAATTACATAAATAATCATAAAAATGAAATAATATTTCTATGAATTAAATTTTACAGATATATAAAAAAATAAAATAGAAAGAAATTTGTAAAAATCACCAAAAGGCTTGAAAGATGTTTTCTTCAACCTCAACAAAACTTTTTTTCTCCTTCCAATTTTAAGTATAAGATTAGATTTGGTATGGATGTATGTATTTTGAACTATAATAATATGAAATTATGGATGTATGTATTTTATTTTGGTATGGAAGAATGCATTTTATTTTAGTATGAAATATGAATGGATGTTTTATTTTTTATTTTTTTATACTATAATTTATATTGGTAAGTACTTTGGATGAATTTATTTTATAATTTTTATTTGTGTTTCAGTGTCTGTGTGTGTAGTGCGGTTCGAGTATATATATGTTTTGGTTAGATCAATTTCCTATTCGTTTGATTTTCATGCCCCATTTGGTGTATACTCGTGTGGATTCGAGGTATTAAGGGTTAATTTCATCTGTCAGTGGTGTTATCAATTTTCGTTTTTACAGTGTTTTGGCTAGTTAATGTTGTCGATTATACATCTGTTAATTTTTTTTAATTCATTTATCCAAATGATATATATACAGAGGCATGCGATTGTTTTTTTTTTTTGCAATTATATGTTTCGTTTTTGTTCTCTATGTGTATATTATTGCAATTGAATCATTTGTTTTTCTTTTCTTTGTGCAAGTTAATGCTTTGTTTTGTTTTCTTTGGTGTTTTAGTGATTGTATTAATTCACAATTGCTTATTTGTTGCTTTATATTCAAGAATATAGTGCTCTATTTTTACAATAACATTTTTTTGGGTTGTATATTTGTATTATTGGTTAATTAATTTTTTTTATATTTTTTATCTATGTAATTTTGGTTATGTTTTAAATTTTACAAATTCATTTAACTAGTAGTTTCATATACCTTTTATTCTTGAAACTGGATTTTTTTTTCATGCAATTAAGATGGTTGTAATTTGTCTGTTTTACAGTTTGTTTGTTTGATGTATATGGAAGGTTGTTTATTTTTACTGCAATTGACAGTAAATTTGTATTACATGTTATGATTTTGTATAAGATATTTATTGTTATTAATAAGTTGGTTGTAAACATTACGCCATTTGATGGTAATGTTTTGAGTGCATTAGTAACAATGAAATTGTCCTATAATTGTTTTTTTAGAAAATCAATATTTGTCATTGTTTAATGAGACAATAACATATAGTTTGTCTGTATTTTAAAGATCATGGATAGTTTGTTCATATTTTTGCTAGTGTGTAAACACATGGGAGTTAGGCATACATTCAACATTGATTGTGAATCAAATTTGACTAATTTGACGGAACGTGTTATTTTAAAATACAATGGTTTGCAAGTTTGTATATTTGATTTATCATATTCAATTCAAAATCACAAGGATTGATATTTGGAAGATTAAGAGTCATTTGTTAGTATTTGGAAAATAGCCAAGTGTTTGAATTTTGAATGTGTAGATCTGAACATAAAGTTGCATAATTTTGGGCAAAGTAGCGGATCAATAGTTGATTGATATAGTGCTATTTTAAATAATGTTTCCATTAATAATAGCCAAGATGATTATTTAATGACATTTTGTCTAGTAAATTTTAAGTCCACCCAATATTTGGAGTGGAAAAATCTTATTTATGAAAACGGGCAAATATTCAAAAGAGTTCTAAAAGACTTCAGAGAATCTCTTGTTAAATACTCAATTAAAGTAGGATTCAAGTTCAACAATATTAGAAATGAACCTACGAGAGTAATTGCTTGTTGTGCTTTTAAGTTAGAACGTGGATGCCGTTGGTATGTTCGTGTTGTAGTAGACCACATGAACAATTTTTTTTTTTTTTTTTTTTTTTTTTTTTTATATTAAAGATATTTGTAAGTTTATTCATGTGGCTCTACATGTTGTATGTGAAAAAAATGAGAGGATGACTTGCGAACTTGTTGTAGATTGCATTAAACATTTGTTGAAAGCAACCCTTGAAGCATCCTATTGATGTTAAGAATGAGTTTAAAACAAATTATGAATTTGATTTGAGCTATCATCATGCATGGGGAGGAGTAGATAAGGAAAAATAAGATGTATTTGGTGATTATTGTGTTGGTTATTGTTGGCCCAAAGATCTACCCTTTAACAAATAAATAATTTAATTACTTCAATTTCCCTTAGTGATTGTAATCTTGATATTTAGCGGAAACGTGTTTAACTAAGTGCATAACCAAACAGATGAGGATAGAGATATTGACACAAATATTTATAGAGGTTTGCCATGCTACTTTTGCCTACATCCTCTCCTTTGAGTTCCCGTAGGGAATTTGCAATGCACTAACTCTTCATCCTTTTCCTAGGTAGGAACCAAGCCTTTATAATCTTTTTCACTCGGGAAATATTATCCTAAATCTTTTTTCAGGCACAGAAGAATCATACCTATATTTTTTCCAAGCTAAAGATTAACCCTATCTTTTTCCCAGATGCAAAGATTAAGCCTGATTAGGCAAGGTCTCCTTATGCCTAATATACTTCCACTTAAACCAAGTACATTTAGGTCTAAGATAAAACTCACAAATACCAAAATAATAATAATAATAATAATAATAATAATAATACATTATTCTCACAAGAGCTTCTATCACCTCAATTCAAAACTAAGCACAATTAATGTCCTAATAGACTAGTGATAGAAATGTGTGAGATCCTAAATCTAATTTATAGCAATGAAAGCACATATACTTTCACAATCAGATTTTCAGGAAAAAAATGTTTTAAAAGATTTTCAACGTATTCAGTGATAAAAACGATTTTCAATCACAAGAATAACAAGATCAAATTCTTAAGATACATATGAATCAAGTATAGAATAATCAATTTGAGCAAGCAAAAATAACTAGAGAGATATCATCGGGATTGAAAAAGATGTATAAAATAGAAGCATTGAATTAAATGTGGAGTTTTTACAAAGATAGTCTTGTTCAAGATTTTCCAAAAAAATCCTCTAAAAAATATTTCAGAAAACATTCACTCTCTCTTAAAAAACATTGATTTGATATGATACTCTTGATCAATTGAAAGATGAATTTCGCAATTTTATCTATAGGTATTTTAAACCATGTTTATAACGACTTTATTTTGAAAGATATGCCTAGAAGTAGCTTATATAGACCCTATATATAAAATATAATTAAATTTATTTTATTTTACCAAGAATAAAAAATTTTAAACACTCAATTTTTTCCAAAAATATTTTGATTTAAAACCCTAAAGAATAAAAAGAAGTTTATCTGGTAAAACTTATCAAATCGAGAAATACATCGACTAAATCAAAAGATCTTCAAAATATATGATATATCTTTGAAATACAGTTAAAACCCATTAAAATAATATATTCTAATATTTAAATGCTTGAAATATAAAAAAGTTCTGGTAAAATGCTGAATTTTACCAAGTCGGTCGATAGGGACATAATGTGGTTGACCAGATGGCCTCCAACAATTACAATTCTAGTTGTTGCACAGAAGTTGGTCGAATGAGCAATCAACTATTTTATACTCTGAAATGACTGTTCAATGTACCGAATGACCAGATAGCCTAAAATACTAAAAATCACCATCCTGAATTAATTGGTCGACTAATCACTTGGTCGATTGACCCTTCATATCGAAAAATCACATTTTCTTAATTTTCAAACATTTTCTTGATCGAGTACATGGAGAATTCATTTTATCACGTATATTTATCACTTCCAGCCACTTTAAAATTATTTCAAGTTAATTTCAAGTATCATACATGATCTGAATGGAGTTGTATTAAGAGTTTAAGAAGAATTGAGTTGTTTATCTTGTAAGGCAAAAAATTTCATGCTAAAAAATTATTCAATATCTTCATTGCAATTGTTGATCTTAGATTTTGATGGACAATTAAACATTGATATTTTTTGTGGGATTAACGATTTGTTTAAATGTTTCAGTTTATTAGTTCCATATGATGAAGATTTGATGATAAATATGATGAAGGATTAAGAGGTTGAAGAATTTGAAGAACCTAGAGAAAACAACTCAGGTTTAAATTTCAACTCTTAATATCTCAATTAGGATCACACATGATACAAAAAGATTTTTAAATAATTTTTATAAATATGTGTGTTTTTAATAGGATCCTAATTAGCTAAATTATTTGCTCCTATGTGTAATTGAAAAAGAAATATTTATAATTGATTAAAATTGGAGTTAAGTATTTAGTGGAGCTAATTAAAAAAAGAAAATGGTTAAAGGGGCAAAAATGCCAATGAGAATCCTTAAGTCGACTGGTAAGTCGACTGGACAAAACAGGTGAACTCTCTATATCTCTAAGTCGACAGGTAAGTCGACCGGTGAAAAGAAATGGAACTATCTGAATCTCTAAGTTGACAGGAAAGTCGACCGGTGGAGAGAAATGGAACTCTCTGAATCTCTAAGTCAACAGGTAAGTCGACTGGTTAAGAGAAATGAAACTCTCTGAATCTCTAAGTTGACAGATAAGTCGACCGATGGGCACAAAATCTTTGGCTTGGCTACATCCTGAATTGAGCGGTTGACTGCTGATCTTGGTCGGTTGACTGGTGTGTCAGTTTTAGGATAATGTGGAATTCCGAATTTATATCTAAAAGTAGCCATTTTTTGGTTGGGATTTATGAGAGATTTTAGGGATTTTATGATATTTAAGATATGTTACACCTATTATTTAATTCCTATTGATTTGGTTCATTAAGTTTGAATATTTCTCACTTTGGTTCATATAATTGTTTTTATTCTATTTAATTGAGATTGAGAAATATTTGAGGGAGTTAATTGAGAGATTTAAAAGTTATAATTAAGTGAATTGAACAAAAATGAAGTCATAATGATATAAGGGGTCTAAGAGAGCAATTAAATGTCATGATAAATGGGAACTAGCCATTAGAGAGCTGTTTCTAATCCTATATATAAAGACCTGCGTTTTTTCATATAATAAATTAAAAGAGAGATTAAGAGATCAGGAGATCATATTGAGCTTTTATAAGAGATATCATACTGAGTTTTTTTGTGAGAGCTTTTCTAAGAGACTATCTTAAGAATCATTGGCTGTTAATAATTACTACTATCGAATCTGAAGTAACATCGCTCTATTTTTTTTTTTTTGTGGATTCTGAGTGAGATCTTTCCAATTACTTTCTATATTGTATTGCTTGGTTATTTTTGGAATTTGATCTCTAGAAATTGTTCTGATTTTTTATTAAAGAAAATATTTTATAAACAATTTCTTGAATCTAATTATGTGCTTAATTACGTGCTACCCGTTTTTTTTGTTAAAAAATCAGATTTTGAGTATCTCACATTTTTATCACTAGTGTTGAGATATTAATTGAGTTCTAATTTATTTGAGGTGGTAGAAGCTCCGAGTGGAAAAATTGCTTATTAATTATTTGTAATTAATGAGTTGAGTGTCAGATTAGATACTTTTGGGAGTCTCTAATCAAGGGTAGCTGATTTCAATCTCTTCCGGTAAAGAGATTGAGGTTTTGATCTTTGCCTAAGGTATAAAAAGATTAGGCGTTAATTCTTCCTTGATTGAATTTGTGAGTGAGTTGTAACGGTTCAATCCTTATCGGGTAAAAGAATATTTGGAGTGTTTGTGAGGTTTTGATTCTTTAGCCTAAGGTACAGAAAAAATTAGGTTATTCTTGAGCCTATAAAAAGTAGAGGTTATTCCTGAGCGTGGATAAAGGAATTTGTAAAGGTTAATTCCGAGCCTGCAAAAAGAATCATTATGAGGGTTTGGTTCCTACCTGTAAAGAAATCTCGAGTTTAGTGGGTGCGAATCTCCGTGGGACTTCGAGGACTAGATTAGCCAAGAGTAACTTGGTAAATCAAGATATATCGTGGTGTGCTACCTTATTTATTTTAATTATATTATTGTTTGGTGTGTATTGAGTTGATAACACATATCTGCTACTATAAAGATAATAACTAATTTTAGGATAAAATTAATTGTTTGATTTTTGAAGTGTTATTTTTTCTCTGATAATTTTTTAACTACCCAATTCACCCCTCTTTTTGGGTATTTCACTGGGACAACAACAATCATCTCTGTATTATCCCAAAAATTTATGTTTTTGAAAATAATATTCTAATTTAAAAAAATATAAGTCAAATATTTTTAGGGTTTATTTTGTATGTTATGAAAACTTTTGGGTACAAGTGAATATCAATTAATTATTAAAGGGTATGAACTATGAAGTGCAAATTATTTGTTAGTTGATGAGGTGTAAGGTAAGTGGGGTTTGGTGGTGTTGAACACACACATAAGAGACGTAAAAAGGATTTGGAACTTTTACTTAGGTGTGTCCCACTAACTCTTACACACATATATGTATAGTATAGGTATTTGTGTTGAGGAGGGGCTAAACAAATAATCAAATATGAGTAGGGAAAATAGGAAGAGAAAGAGGAAAAATGAAACTTAAAATAAGGGAAAACAAGAGAAATTATATTACGTCAATTTCAGTTAGGATCTTAGGTTGAATTTTTTATATTTTTTTAATATTTGTGTGTCACCTCTCTATTTATTGTGTGGTTCATGTTAAATTGTTGTTAATTATAATTGTTGATTTCAATGAAATATTTATCATTATTATGTTATAATTATGTGAAATACATGCCTACATGCTACTTGTGGAATTGGTTGGGTATACGTACTAAATAGGTTAAAATTCTATTAAACATTGGCTCTTATCCTTGCAGTATTTATCGCAGGACGAAAAATGAGCTGTGCCAAAAATTATAATTGGATTTGGATTAAATTATTGTAATATTTGTATTTACTATTTATTATTGTAACATTAATCTGATTAATTTGGTAATTATAATTATTGACATAGTTGTAAAAATTAACAAATTTATAGATGTGAAAATATTTATTGTAAACTTTTAGTTTAATTCTCTTTAAGAGAAACTAAGTGGAAGCCTTGGGAAACTGGGGCATTACAAATAATATCAATGCTTAGGTTATAGATTCTGTAAACTTGGTGCCTGCAGTGTTAGTAGTGGACCATATGATACGTTGTTAAGTTAAAAGATCGATTTAAATGTGAGTGTACTTCAATGTAAATTTCTTAATTATATTTTCGTACTTAATTGTGTAAAATAAAAGATTTATTAAAATAGATTATTTTATAATGTTAAATTGATCAAGTAAAATTTTATATGTGGAAATTGGTTTTTACTATTATCCTACTATGCTATAGTATAGTCCTCGACAAGAGGGCATGTTTTGCTAAATGTTGTTGGACCTGACAGGAAGATATGTCCTGCAGGTGGTTATTATATTATGGTTGTGATTATTAATATGATTTGGTAATTTTTATCACGTGTTGTGATTATCAATATGATATTGTAGTTTTTACCACGGATTGTAATTATTAGTATGAGATGGTGGTTTTTACCATGAGTTGTAATTATTAGTATGAGGTGCTGGTTTTGACTACGTGTTGTGATTATCCATATGATATGGTGGTTTTTATCATGTGTGATGATTATCAGTATGATGTGGTTGATTATGTTGTTGACTATCAATATGGCAGAGTTGAATATGGTATGGACAATATAATGTGGTGGAGTTTAATGTATTGTTAATTATGAATATAATGTTGTGAGACGTGACAGGAAGGCAAGTCCTGCAAATAGCTGAATTTGCTGATTATGTGGTGGCTTATACCACGTGATTGAATTATTGTTGTTGATTATTAGATTCTATGGCTAATAGAGAAGTATTGTGTGGTGTTTTATTATATAAAAACAATAGTGATCACTTGATTTAAATTCAATTTTCTATTATGACGATATATCTAAGATTTTTATACTACTATGTGATTTTATTTTTTTAAGTGGATTTTGATACAAGTAGTTGATTCATAAATTATTTTTATACAATGAAGAAAATACACTGATAAAATATTTTATCTCAAATAATTCAAATGGAGTTTGGTCCAGTACTAACATTAGGTAGTGTTGGAGTGTGGTATGATGTGGAGATTATTGAGGAACTTAACAATTGAAATAATTTTAATATAATTTGTTATATACTTTGAATACATGTGTAGTGCAAATCTATTTCGTAAACAAATGGATAAAGCATTATTTTGATTTTGATGCAAGGTTGTTTGCATAATTTTTATTTTTAGTTGTAAAATTTTTGTATACATGTTACGTGAGCATTGAACTCATTTTTATATATACTCATGTGATAGAAATTAGATCTATTTTTTTTTAATTGTATAGTAGTTATGTATTTGCTTATTCCAGAAAATCTCAGTATTGAATGTATGTGTTATGTTGAAATTTAATTTTATAGAAACGTTTGCGAGTTTATAAACTTATATTGGGATTTAAAAAAATAATTGATAATAATAATAAAAATAAATAATGATGATGATATTTTAAATATTTAATACTGATGATTTTTTCCTCACGAGATAATCGACAAGAAAAAGGTCTATTTGGTAATTATGATAGTGGTTATTAGTATGTGGACAGTGGACTTAAAGTGTGAAAGTGAGGTTGTGGACCTGTTTTACCAAGATAAGCCTGATCCAAGTGAGATTATCGTGATATTTTAAAAATATATTTGTTGATTAAAAAAAAAAAGTGTAGCAAAAGTATTTAAAAACATAAGATTCTACTGACAATTAGTTATCTATGTTAAGAGTTACCGACCAAAGTGCATCATCTTGTGTGTTTTGCTGGATACAGTGTGGGCCACCGCGAATGCAGAAGTGACGATGTAAAGTATGAATGGATTTTGTGAGTTGTGGATTATTGGTGACTTTTGGGTGTGGGACCTCACAAAGAGAATGATTGTCCTTGAATCGATTTTGACTAATATATGACCATGCAATTTTGAATTATTATTTTCTTTGAATAAAATTTCGAGGACAAAATTTATTTAAGGGGTTAGATTGTAATACCCCCAAAATTATATTTTTAAAAATAATATTTTATTAAAAAATATTTAAGTTAAATATTTTTATGGGTTATTTTGTATATCATGAAAAGGTTTGGGTACAAGTGAATATCAATTAATTATTAAAGGGAATGAATTATGGAGTGCAAATAATTTATTAGTTGTTTAGTTGTAAGGGAGTAGGGTCTGGTGGTATTGAACATACAGGTGTAAGATGTAAGAGAAATTATATTACACCAATTTCAGTTTGGATCTCAGGTAGAATTTGTTATCCCTTTAATATTTGTATTTAACCTCTATATTTATTGTGTGGTTCATGTTAAATTGTTGTTAATTATAATTATTGATTTTAATGAAATATTTATGATTATTATATGATAATTATGTAAGATACATGCCTGAATGCTACTTGTGGAATTGGTTGGATGCACGTACTAAAAGAATTAAAATTCTACTGAGCGTTAGCTTATACTCCTACAGTATTTATTTCAGGAATTACGAAAAATGAGCTACACTAAAAATTATAATTGGATTTGGATTAAATTATCGTAATATTTCTATTTACTTTTTATTATTGTAAGATAAATACGATTAATTTGGTAATTATAATTATTGGTATAGTTGCAAAAATTATCAAATTTATAAATGTGGAATTATTTGTTATAGACTTTTAGTTTAATTCTCTTTAAGAGAAATTGAATGGCAGCCCTAGGAAACCGAGTCATTACAATCTCGATCTTTATCATTCATCTTCATAAAATTTTCTTATTTAAGCACTAGAGCTAAAATCTGAAATACTCGATAAATACATTAGTTCCTTAAAATATCAATGTTAATTGGTTCAAAATATCTATGATCAACGATTTTCCCCTTTTTGATGATGACTGACCTACCCTGGATTTTTTGAAAGCAGTGGAAGTAGATAATGAGAAGAAGAGGAAAACAAAGTTTTATTCATCTCTCTCAAAATCCGTTCATTTTCAAAATGAATTTTCAGGGGCTTTTCTAGGCGTCGATTTTGAAAACTAAATGGTGTGCTAGGCCACCAGGATTTTAGAAATTCATTTTATTTAAAATGGACTAAGTTTTGAATTGAAACAATTAGCCTTTTAACATAGATTTCTTTAGGTTCAGGGGTCGGTTATACTCGGGGAAGGTGTTTAGCACCTCAAGATACTCGTTCGAAGATGGTACCTCAGCTTAAATAGATGTTTACATTTAAACGAAGTCCAAGCAAATTTCTTTGGTTCTATTTAACACAATTATTTCCAGTTTTTATGTTTTTGTATTTTTATGCATTTTTTATGTGAGGAAAGCAAGTAAAAGTTTAACTATCTATTAGTAGCAACAAATAAAACATACAAAATGATTTTTTTATTTTTTTTATTTTCTATTTTTTAGGTCGAATGAGCCTTGTAAAGGTTACCTACGTATACTGGTTTTCATGGAGAATTAGGTCGAAACACAGTTCATCTATTCAAGATGAACTGATTTTTATTTAGACAGATGATCGAACCCGTACGTGGGTAACCTACGTATCTCAGGTAGATGAGAATCAGGTCAGCACATAGTACATCTTGAGATGATTATATTTTATTTTATTTATTTATTTTTATGAGATAAGTACATGAATTGCACTGATGATATATGGATATTCACTTTTGATTTTGTCAAGAATACTCCAACCAAACTTACTTGCTTAGGCAAGTTTAGTGTTTATGATTAAGTTATTAGTTCAAAAATAAAATAGAATATATAGTATATGTGGACAATCCTACTCGTAGCTAAGAAAAATGACAAACGTTTCTGAAGAAGGTGCACACTTATCCCCAAAGGAATAGAGATCTTCTTTCTAGTTTGAATTTTTAGTCACAAGGGTCTCAACAGAGTAGTGTGTATGTATATATGGTTCGAGTCCATGAGCATGATGACTTATTGCTAGGCTATGATTTAGACTATTGTAGAAATGTAAAGTCAATTGTTAATAGTTAGTGGTTAGAAGTCAGTAATTATAGGTTTGTTTGGAGTTTTTTGGAGTTCGGTTTCATGTGTTTTTGATAGAATCAAAGATGTTATGCATAACTCATGGTGTGATTGATGTTCTTTTCATGTTCTTCACATATTCTTCATGTTCTTGTGATGTTATTGATGTTCTTAACATCTCTTCCCCCCCCCCCTTTTCTTTTATATTTTTTTTTATATTTTTATGTTTTTGACATGTTTTCCACATTTTTGACTTGTTTCTTGATATATACACTATGTACATGAAATATACATCTAAGAACTAACCAACTATGTTATATACAAGCAATATAACAATATTTAAACAAGATCAAAGGGCTTTTAAGAAGACTTACCTAACTTAGGGGAGTGGTATTTTCCTAAGTGATTTCCTTCTTCTCAATCTTTGATCTTCTCGATTGTTCTCGATCGTTCTTCGACAACTTCTTGAGATCTTCCTCTAAGATCATCAAGAAAACCCTTAGGAATCTATTTTAATAGAATTTTGGGGTGTTTTTGAAGTAGAAGGCTTGAGAATTCCCTAGACCTAAGAGAGGAATTTGAGACAAGAGAGAGAGAAAGAGAGTCTTGGTTCAAGTGCTTGAAATTATGAAAACAAGCTGCCTATTTATAGGCTTGGGAACCCTTCACATTGGATAATGCACATGATATCCCATATTGCTCCTTAGGGGTTGTTTGGTCTAAGAGTAACCCTTTGATATCTTCTAGTTTGATAGTTTTGGATGAATCTTGAAGATTCACTAAGATTTCTTAAGATTTTGTAATGATTACAAAATCTCAAAATATCTTAGGTAATGATTGGAAATCATTACTCATGATTGGTAATGATTGGTCATGATTAGAAATAATTGGCCATGATTGGCTTACACATGGGATATTTATTGCTTGATGGGACACTTTTCGGTTCGGTTTGCTTGCTATGTATTAGTTACTTGAACTAGTTCAGTTAGCTTGCATTTAATGTTTTGGAGGTTCAAAGAATGTGGTCTCCATGTGTCATTTTTCATTTATTGTTTGATCATGATACTTGATTGATGGGTATTTAATTCCCTTTAATGGAATGGAATAGGTTCGGTATGTTTTATAACTGTTTAGTTACTTTTCAAGTAACTTGGTTTCCTCTAAGATATTCTGACCAAACTATATAGACCCTTTGAATATAGTATCCATAGGTTATTTCAAGCATTTAATTCTTAATGGTAGGTTAATTTTATGGCTTATTTAATGCTTGACTTGATGGCAAACCAATTCGGTTAGATTTGTAACCGTTAGTTACTTTTCAAGTAACTTGTTTTCTACCCTAGATATTTTGGTAGAAATATCTTGGAAATATCTTGGCATTTAATACTCATTTAATGAGTCATTAAATTCACGATAGGGCTCTTGATGTGATGGGCTTTGAATGCTAGTAATGATGACTTTGATTTGGTTTGTTTCAAACCAAGTCCTTAGCCTTAGTTACTTTGGGTAACTAGACTTGTCATGGATTTTTTTTCGGTTTGATTAAGATTTTTGGATTGATTTCTTGGATATTATTGTTCTAAATGAAAAATTAGAAAATTATTTTTGATGTAAAAAAGATGAAACTGGTGATAGTAAATATTTCAGGAGTCAAAACGAGAAACAAGGGTAATTAGTGAAATTTCCTTAAATTGAAGGGTAGTAACTAATTTTTATTCATATTATTGGTGATATAATGAAAATCCTCCTTTAATAATGTCATTTTAGTCCCCCTTAACTTTAGGAATTTCATGATTGACCCGAAATTTTTACTTAACCAAATTCAGTTAATTTTGACATTTTTTTGTAGTATCCAATCGAATCTAAAGTAAAAATTGATTCCATTTAAATCTCAATTTAAAGTTTATCTGAACTTGTGCTTTTAATTTGATACTAAGTGGGTGAGACGAAATGCAATGTCTACAGCTGCCCCTATTTGTCATACGAGTTTACTTGTAACGACAAAGAAGGAAACACAAACATTTTGTTCGGTAAGACATGAAATTTAACAATAGAAATTTAAATTTTTACTCGAGCAAAGTTAGGAGCGTACCTAAACATTGCTGCATCTACCCTATGAAAGTGGTAAATCCTAAAGGATGGTGACAACCGATCCTAGAGGATTACACCGTAGCGTATGGAGACTATCGTCATCTCCATAGTTTTTCCACGTAGGCAGGGATATGTAACCCACCATATCGTCCATAGGATTAACTACAATCCTTCCTAAAAAAGTAAGGAATCTTCTCAAAAGAGGCTGAATGATTGGTCCTTAAGGATCTCAAAAGAGAGTGAATGACCAATCCTTGAGGATCTATGGATTTATCTCAAAGGAGGCTGAATGAACGGTCCTTAATGCTCTATTAGGGAATCTTCTCAAAGGAGGATGAATGATCGGTCCTTGAGTAATACTACGGAATTTCTTCAAATGAGGCTAAATAACTAATCTTTGAAGATCTCAAAGGAGGCTGAATGACCGGTCCTCAAGGATTACTATGGAATTTCTTCAAAGAAGGTTGAATGACTGCTCCTTAAAGATCTCAAATGAGACTGAATGATTGGTCCTTGAGGATTACTACGAATTTCTTCAAAAGAGGCTAAATGACCGATCTTTGAAGATCTCAAAGGAGGATGAATGACCAGTCCTTGAGTAATACTCCATAGTGTTAAGAGAATGACGACTCATCACCATCTTCGTAGTTTTCTAGGAAAGCAAATTCCAGGAACATATGAATGGGTTTCTTGGGTATCTTTGCATCATCTTTTAGGAAAACTACATTCATTCCCAATGGGGAAGGAATCTTCTCAAAGAAGGCTAAATAACCCATCCTCGGAGATTACCGCTTTCCTAAATAGCAAGGAATATTCTCAAACTGGTCCTTGATAATTACTACGGACTTTTCTCAAAGGAGGCTAAATGACCGATCCTTGAGGATCTCAAAAGAGGCTGAATGATCGGTCCTTGAGGATCACCGTAGTTTTAGGAGAATGATGACTTATTTCTGTCTTCTAGTTATGACCGTACATATTTAGGAGATTTTCTATATATCTCTGACTTAACTAAGAATCAGGCCAAATGTAGTTCTAGCAGGTAAAATAAATCAGGATTGGGTGAAAAGGTTCTAGGTTAGAGAAACCAATTTTGGAGTGTCTTGTCTTTCTGAGACTGAGGTCGACAATGAAGCAGTAAATATAGACATTGATTTATTTATTTAATTGAGCTAGCTTAACCGAACCCCATTAGGGCGCCTACATATCTCACATAACTGAGAATTAGGTTAAATATAGTTGAGGACATGTAATTTAAATCGATATTTAGTGCAAAGTGTTCTTGGATAGAGAAATCGATTCTTGGGTCGTCGTATTAATATCTGATTGAAAATGATTGAGAGAATTCTTACCGAAGAAAACCCTTAGGAAAACTTGACACTTAGTGGAGTTCTATGGCCACGTCCTACCTAGGACTGCCAATGAGGACTAGAAAACTTCCCGTGGGAAATTTACCTCGGATAAAATGTTCCCCAGTCATAGATTGGGGCATGATGATGCTTGTATCTTTTTTTTAGGGATTATGGTTTTCAATTCTTGAAATTTGAATTTTTCCCTAGTTGTAGCGGGTGTGAATCTTATCAAGAAATCTTAACGGAAAAATCTGATATAATGTGCCCTAGCTCTAGATAGGGTGCAAGATTACGTACTGAGCATTCGAAGAATGTGACAGAGCCCACATAGGTTTCCCATATATCTTGAACTGAGCACATGATTTTTTTGTAATCTCTATTTGAGACTAAGAACCTCATTGGGTTGTTTTTTGTATTTTGATTTAAAAAACATGTCAAGTAGTTGTTTCAGACAGTAAGTGTCAAATGACCGCAACCCACTTAGTTTACCTACATACCTTGATTTCCTAAGTTAGGAATTAGGTCGAGATGTATTTCAGCCCTCGTTGTGCTAATTTTTTAGATTATCGACTGAACTCACAAGGTCTTCCTATGTACCTTGGTGATCCACCAAGGATCAGGTCGAGGCGTAGTTCACGCACATGAATCTTTTGTTGTTTACCTAACAAAAGGATTGAAATCGACTTCTTAGGGAATTTGAGGGACTTCTTTGGAGATTTGCCTTGATACAGGATTGAGATAATGTCGTAAGGTTGACACTTCTTTGATTTTGATCAGGCCTACTTCGGTTTCCTATGTACCTTCATTAATTACCAAAGATAGTTTCGCACTTTTGATTAATGATTTATATATATATATATATATATATATATATATATATATATATATATATATATATATATATATATATATATATATATATATTTAAGAAGGCGACTGAACCTATATGTGGGTTGCCTACGTATCTCAGATAGTTGAGAATCAGGTCGATATATAGTTCATTTCGAGATGAAGGTTTTTTTTATTTTTTTTATATAAGATGATGACCAAATTCGTATGTGCGTTGCCTACATATCTTAGGTAGCTGAGAATCAAGTTAGCAAATAGGGCATTTTGTTAATTGATTTTTTATGATTTGGGAGTTTCATTTTATGTTATGGGATGAAAATGATCGTTGTTTCCATTGTGAAATCCTGAATTGGATAAAATGTATCCCAGTCTCTGATTAGGGCAATGATTGGATAAGTTCCGTTGGGAAATATAATCCGACACTTCTTATTTTGTGATTTGTAATCATTATAAAATATGCCCCAATCTGTGGGCTGAGGAGGAGACTGATTAGCCATTGGATGAGAAGTTGAGTCGGTTCATCTCACTATTTTTCAGAGGTGATGAAAAATGAATTCGGGATTATTGGTGTAAATCCCTGTATATACTTGTCGATGTGTTTGATGTTTAATAAAAAAGTATTTTTTGAAATGTGAAGTTAATTCTTAGGATTCACCCATTAGTGTAATACCCGGGCCATGCAATTCTTTATGTAATCTAGACAAAATTGATAAAATGGATTACTTGTAGAGCCAAGGCTTGCAGATTATTAGTTGGAATTGGGATACTGAACATCCTCCTTTCTATTTGGTCATTTGCTTTTAGTATTTTGTTTTGAATGTCAGTTTTTGAACAATTTGTATCTATTTCCTGAATTTTGAGAGCCATAGTTAAAAGGAACGAAACCCCCTACCTCCGTTCTTTGGTATTTTCGTATGAATAGTGTATGTTGGATTCTCTCTTCGGAAGTTGGCAAATCTTTGTTTATTGATAGTTTTCTTGGTTTGTCAAAGAGGTTTATCTTGGAGGTAACTCTGTAGTGTACCAAACTTGTCTCAAAATTGATTCTTTGTATCGAAAACCAAGTTTTCTATGGTGCATGGTGATATTTTCTGTGTTTATGGCCTTTTGCTGAAGTTGGATTGTAGGATAGGATTAAATGAGGCTTTTGGGCTATGATGTATTGTTGTTCTAATGGCACTATCATTTGATGTTTTGCGTATTTTTTGGCTTGGTGACGACTATAATTATTCCAAACTTGTTTCAAAATTGACTATCGTTTATCAAAATCATGAATTACCATGAAGGTATGATGGTATGGTAGAACATTCGACCACTTAAGGTACGATGGTATGGCAGAATCGCCGATCGCTTAGATAGGACGATATGATAAAATCTTCGATCGCTTAGGTAGGATACTAGTGTAGAATCTCTGACTGCTTAGGTATGATGGTATTTCTCTCGCCTCTCCCCTTTACTCTTATGTCGTTCGTTCTTTCGACTAATTTCCCTAAAATGTTTAGTCACAAAAGAAGAATAACACGTATACAATCGGTAGTCATAATTTACTATGCAAGTTTGCTAGATTTCTATCAATTTTCAAACTTCATTCCTTCCATACCTTAGGAATTCTGAATTATGAGTTGAATTTTTCTGATTTCTCATCCTAATTTTGGATTTTTTGCCTTTAGATGGACTTAAGAACTTTCTCAGATAACGGCCAACTGACCGAAATTTCATGTCTTTTTCTTTTTCTTTATTTTGATTTTTTTATATCATTTTTACCCCTAATATCCTTTAATAGGGAGTGTTAATGTGAACTTAGACCCTTACTTTTTTGCTTCAGAGGGTGTGCACTCGGTTTTTGTTAGTTTAAATCTGTGCATGATGGTAAAAACTGTGAGATTCTGCCCCAACCCATGGCTGATGGTTTCTAGAGTGTGATGACCAAACCTTAATAGGTTTCCTACGTACCTTGGCAGGTTGCCAAGGATCAGGTTAAGTGTAGTTCTCACAGGTATCCCTTATTGTTTGAATAACAAGGAGGGCGAAAATGGATTCCTTAGGAGAGTCAAAGGACTATTCCAGAGATGCATCATGGTATAAGGCTGCGAGAGTGTCGTGAAGTTGATACCTTTCTTTCTTTTCATTTTGGTTGGACCCTCTTGGGTTTCCTATGTATCTTGGAGAGTAACCAAAGATTAAGTTATAATGTAGTTCCTAACTATAAGATGATTTTAAGGATCATACCTGTCGCAGGTAAAGATAGCTGTGTTTGTTGGAAGCAAATCTTGCTTTATTCTAATGGATAAAGTCTTTTGTCTAAGCATTAGCTAGGTAAGATTGATCATTTGTCCTAATTGGTACTTTGTTTAAGTCTTTTGAATGACGTTCTATTTTGGGCTGTTGGAGGGTTGGTACTTAGAGTACTCAAATGATTTTAGGATTTACTCAACTCTAGGAAGATCCTTGCTAGATCCTAGAAAGGTTAATTTTCTAATGACATTCTGCTACACCCCGATGCTTCATAGGAATGGGTGAGGTCTATTATCAAAACACACCTTATGTGAGGTCGACTTCTTGTCTAACTCTTGATTTGGTTGGAACCACTATTAGAGACAGATGATGGTACAGTGACTAGTGAGGTTACTCGGCTAGATTACACGTCTGAGGATTTCCTGTTAGCCTACTAGAGCTCCCAAATAAGGTGTACGGGCACAAGTGTCATGTTGATGATGGCCTATTGATGCAAAATGATATGTAACATGCCACAAGCTCTTGTTAAAGTATGATGACTAAGTTTTTCTCATGTGTATGAAAGTTACATATGCCTAAGTGAAACGTGCATGCATGGTGTTTGTGTAGTATTTCGATACTCACTTATGTATTGTATGATTTGTTTTATGCTAAAATGTTTTAACTAGAATGTTTTCATAGGGAATGTTTGCACTAGGTACCCTTTTCTATTAACTATCTCCCCTTGTTGCTTCCATATCGTCTCTGATATGGAAGGCTGATTGGTTCTTTTTAGAGGATTTTGACTTATTTACTCTTGCTTGAGTTGCAACTAAAATTCTGATCGGCATTTCTCTTTGGACATTTTATGGGTTTTGGTTACAAGATGGAAAGTTTTGGACATGACGATTATTTCATTTTGATTAGCTGAGCTCGAGATATCCTAGAATGAGAACATATGGCTTGGAATAGAGATCGCTGTTAATCTGGCTCAGGCTTTGAATGACTTTTGGATGAGTTTTAGGAGAGGGTTCGAGTAAATGGCTTTCTTAACAAGGCTTTTTCTCTTCATTTTCCTCCACTTTCTGGAGTTCATTTCTAATGTCTTAGGCATTATACCCATACATGCTATGTATATATTCTTTTTCACATTTATGTGAGATTATTTTGGCTAAACTATACTCACGTAATCATATTCAAACATTCAATCATCTCAGTGATTGTCGTGATTTCTACATCAGATTAATCTAAATTACAATAAATATAATTTCAATAGTAATTTTGACCAAATATCCATAGTTATTAGTTTGAAGTGTTTATCTGGTTTAATTCCATTAAGTACTAATAATTGATTTTTTCTGAGATTGTTATCAAGATTACCTAGGCCATGTATGTTATCCGAGGTTTATTCGACGACTCTAATTCATTTCTTTTGTGATGAATTGAAGGCAACCTGAATGGGTCTTCTCAAGATGACTCAAATGAGGGAGAAAAGAAATGATAGAGAAATAAGTGTTAGTTAATGACGATTAACAAATGTTAGTTTATCCTGGTAGTGTTGAGAGAATTATCATTTTTTTTTTCTTCACTTTGGAAATTAGAGACTCATACTTCCTATATAATCCATGTATCAAGTTTTGAGTAGTGATCCGGGTCCAGTTGGCCCAAGTCACTAGGGTGTTAAAACACCCATTCGACTTAATACTCGAATTATATAGACAATGTGATTCACCTGATTGTCTTTGTGTGATAAATCAATGTTTAAAAACTTTCTGAGGGCAACCTTTATTTTATTATTTTATTTTCCTCTTAACACATACTTTCAGGATTTTATATTTTGGATAATTTATGGAAGTTTGAGTTAGTCTCGAAGTCTTCAATGATTTTGCCCCTATCCCGGATGCTTCTCATTTATCGACTAGTATCTAGTAAAGTCTATTTATCTTCTTCTAGCTTGATTGTCTTTTATTTTGACTTGAAAGATTCATCCTACTTCCTTTATTTCAAGTAGGTTTCATGTGTTTCCCAAAAAATTTCACTGACGGATCTACTTATTTCTGGGCAAGATTCTCAGTTTATATTATTCTTTCTTAGAAGTCCATCTTCCTTTGTTCATCTGCTTGGCCTTTTTAATTTTTTTTCTCTGGTGAGGCCAAGTTCCAAAACTTTCTTTCTTATCATGAATCTTCTAGATATTTTTTCCTTTTTATTCTGGTTGAGGAAGTCTTCTATATTCTTTGATATTTTCTTAGACATTCCCATGTTGGAACATATGTAACGATTCCACATCAAGGTTCTTAGGTTTTCCTTCTAACGTTCTTAGATTTTGTTGTTAATATCTCACCATCGTTTGGTTGAAACAAGATTTTTATTTTAAAAATTTTGTTTGGATGATGGTCTAATTTAGTATTGAAATCACATGTTATCAAAACTTTGATTGTTCGCGGTGTGTGAATTACAACAAGCAAATTTAATTTATGAAAGTTAGAGTATAAAGACCTGAGTCGACCTTAGATAAAATAAGTCCGCATTTAGTGATACATAGATCTAGTACATAGGTGTACGAGATAATACCTAATTCATTAGAAGAGACTTAAAAAGTTAAGGGAAAGACAAAGATAGATATGATATTCTTTTTCTTTTTTCTCGAAATGGTAAGGCTGGGATCGTCCAATGCAGAGCTTGATATAGAGAGGCAATATGTACGAAGAGGTTTTTACGCTCGCGTATTAACTACTCGCAAGTGCACTAGGTCCAGTTTTAATGTAGTATATCTTTAAGATCGGATATCATCCCACAAGGACGGTGTGAATAATTGAATACTGCAATTTGCATAGTCTCATATTATCCAGACGGTTCAATAAATGTTTAAATTAAACTAATTAAAACTAAACTAAACTAAACTACAATTAGTGGGTTAATCCTAACTAAGTTGATTACCTAGGGATTGATTTCGTTCACTTAATTCATGTTTGATTTCATTTAGTTAACAATAATGAAGTTTAGGTATCCGACAATCTCGATTCGTAAACTCACTCGCCACCTCTCTCGAGTGTAAGACGAGTGAATACGTGACTTCGCATCAATGAATAAGTCCCCCTCTACGTCTTAACGATGCTAGGTCACGTGAGTCTTGCCCCAACATCATCGATTGCACACTCACTAACGCCCTCCCGGGTCGTTAGATCGTAACGATGTGTTTACCCTAGTTCGAATCCAGGGTTACCTCTTCTGAGTGTCAAACCCTGTATTCTCAAATCCAACCCTAATACCTTAACAAGCCTACTAAGATTGTCATAAAATGATAAACACAATTGGAATTAAAAGCAAACAACCGTTAAAGAAACATATATGTCATCAAACAAGTATTTACACAACTACATCGATCCCTAGCTAATATTTATCTACTCTAACATGATCTTGGCCATTGAAACATTAAACCAAGAGGGATTCATCATCATTCACAATAAAACATTAAGTTACAAAGAGAGAAACAAAGAGATCAAGATCAAATCGTAAAGTGGAGTGGTCTCCACTTTTGCCGAAGATCGATCCACTAGTGTTTCCTCTTCTCCGGATGATGAATCTCCTCTTTGAGCTCTTCAAAAATGGCCAAGGACCACCTCCTAAGGGTTAGGGACGTTCAAGAGTCCAAGAGTTTTCAATAGAAGTGGGAGAAAGGGTTTTATAGTGGTAAGGTTTCAAAAATATCTAAAAATATCTTAATTCTATTGTAGAATAATCGCCTACGCGGTGGGTATGTCGGTTGCTCTCTGATTTTTCACTGCCTAGGCCATGGGACTGGCTCGCAATTCTCTTCATTTTCACTGCCTAGGCCGTGGGACTTTGCTCATTTTCAACACTCTCTGCATTCTCACCGCCGCGGCGGTGGGTTTTGTGCCTTTCAAACCTTGTTCTTTCTATGTTTCTTCACCGTTTTTCCACCGTTTTCTCTCGTTTGTTGCTTGTTTGCGTCCCTACACCTGAATTACATAAAAACTAACAAAAACACAATTAAATATTATTAATTCACTCGAAAACTACCAAATCCGGCTTAGAAGTAGATAGGTTATTTCAACCTATCACAATATTTTGCAATGTAGAAATCTTCGAGTTTGTTTTGAGTATTATCGATAGAGAGAGAGAGGGATCGGGTCCATTTTATGATCTTGCAAGCAGTTCTTGGATAGTGTTTTTTAGGAAAAGATACCGAAAGTAGATTTCCTAGGTTTATTAAGTGATTAAAACCTTAGATCTTGACTTTAAGGATGCAAATTATCCTATCCTTATACATGATTATTTTTTTCCTCTGTATGAATATATCTATATGAATAGATTATTATGTTCTTGCTGTATTTAATAAAATCCTAGGAAGATGTAGCTTTAGCAGGAAACTCTAAGATATGTTTTGGATGGACCTCAACTTGGACTTGGTTTCACATGATGAGGGTAACTTGGAATTTTTAGATTGTCGTCAATTTGGATGTCATAGTTATCTTAGGATTATGGTACGATTGACCTTTTAACCTCAAAATATGAATCATTGGTCCTAGGACTTAGTGACATAATTTTAATTTTCTTCCTTAAAAGATGGATTGTTGCTCCTAGGACTTAAAATTACGATTTTCTTTCCTCAAAAGACGGATCATTGCTCCTAGGACTTAATGACAGAATTGTCCTTTTTTTTTTTTCCTTTTCCAAAGAGATGGATCGTTACTCCTACGAGTCAATAAAAGATTTGAAATACCTTTGGAGTCACGATGTTTCCTGAAAGGTGAATTTTGTTTTAACTGTCTGACTGGTGAACCTTAGCTGGCTTCTTAGCAAAATAGGTTTTAGTTTGATTAAGGTGTTTTTGAACCTAAACCTTTAAGAATGTCTTCCTTATGGTACATGATTTCTATTGTATAGGCTTTGTGAGAAAAGACACTACTCTTAGGACGTGACATGTAAATCCTAAGAAATGTGACCTAAGGTATGTTTAGTATTGGATTGAACAGTCTTTATTCGACCAGGTGGCGACAATTTCTTTTATTTGTGTAAGCTTAGCATGGTTTTTCACAATCCACGTAGATTCCTCCATGGCTTAGTGGACGAACTTTTAGATGGCTGTTTAGTAGAGTATACTTTTGATCAATTATTGAGGCAAGATTTCAATGTACTTTATTGAAAAGGCACATGTATTCGTGAATTATCAAGGCAATTTTTTTTTTGCACATTATTTCAGATGCAAAAGACATTAACGATTTTTATAAAGTTAATACTTGTATTAAGAGCTTCATGTATCAAGTAAAATAAGGATTCTTGTTCTTCCTTTGCAACTTGCTCCCTAGTCTGATTTTTTTAATAACATTTTTGATATTTGACCAAGCTTGCAATGTGTGAGATAGAACAAGAATTCTTACGTTTTCTATTATGCACCTATTTGTCTTAGAAACTTTATTCTACCTATCTAGCATAACAATTTTCATAAATAATTGTACACAAGATAAGAAAATCATTTCTCTCCAAGATAGTGTCATAAGTAGAAAAGGGTTTTGGGTATCCTCTATCCTAGGTTCACTATATGTGGTTTATGGATTTTCTACTGACGCATTCTAGAAACATTTGGTTCCCAAATCTTTAAACATCTAGCATCTACCCCAAGGGAACATTCATCATTGGTTGGTAATCCAGGCGAAGCGAGTTCCGAAGCCAAATCTTAGGGGATAAACCGACTGGCCTTGCTTCTACTAACTCTTCTTTCTAGTCCTACAGGGTTTCAGAGCTTAGGTCGGCGTGATGAAATCGTACAGCTTTTTCCTCTTTCCTCGTCCTCTCTAACACTAAGAAGTTTGCAGCTCTGTTTTTTTTCTTTCTCATGATATCCAATGCAAAGTGGCACTCGTGCATTGGAGAGAGTTTGCAGAAAGTAAATGCAGATATTTAAAGATAGTAAATTAAATGCAGATATTTAAAGACAATAAAGTAAATGCAGAAAAATAAAGATAATAAATGCATGCAAGTATAAACAAAGTATCTAATTTTTTTTCTTTTTTCTTTTTTCGTTTTCTTTATTTTTTTAAAAATGAATCATTTATGTTTAAAACAAAGGACATATTTCATGGTGTTTATTTAATCGTGAACATAGATTTAGACTCTGACTAGGCTTAATCCTCCAAAGTCTTCAGTAGAGTTGCTAGCTGACGTACCCTGAATTTTTTGAAAGTAGAGGAAGTAGAGAAGAAGAAGTGGAGAAAAAATTCTCATTCCTCGCTCTTGAAATCCTCAAAGTCTATTCATTTTTGAAAATGAGTTTTTAGGGGATTTTCTAGGCACCGGTTTTGAAAATATTCTTTGGGTTAGGATTTATTTGAAAACGGAGTCGCCACCTAGCATGTGTTTAAATGGTGTGCTAGATCACTGGGATTTTAGAAATTCATTTTTATTTGAAATGACCCAAGTTTTGACTCCAAACAATTGGTCTTTTACCAGAGATTTCTTTAAGTTCGGGAGTTGGTTATACTCAGGGAAGGTGTTAAGCACCCCAAGACACCTGTCCGAAGAAAGTACCTTAGTCTAAATACATTTTCACATTTAAACAAAGTCCAAGCAATTTTCTTTGATTTTTTTAACACAATAATTCCCAGTTTTTATGTTTTTTTTTTTATGCATTTTTTATGTGAGGAAAGCAAGTAAAAGTTTAATTATCTATCAGCAGCAACAGATAAAACATATGAAATAAAAATATTTTTATTCCTTTTTTTTATGTCGACTGAACCTCGTAAAGGTTGCCTATGTATCCCGGTTTTCACGGGAAAAATGTAGTTCATCTGTTCAAGATGAACTGATTTTTATTTATATAGGTGACTGAACCCGTATGTGGGTTGTCTACGTATCTTAGGTAGCAAGAATAAGGTCAGGACTTAGTTCATCTCAAGATGATTGTATTTTTTTTTATCAGATAAGTACATGAATCGCACCGATGATATGTGGATATTCACTTTGATTTTGTTAAGAAGACTCCAACCGAACTCACTTGCTTAGACAAGTTTAGTATTTATGTTTAAGTTATTAGTTCAAAATGAAAAGAAAATATATAGTATATGTGCCAGTTCTACTCGTAACTAAGAAAAACGAAAACATTTTTAAAGAAGGAGCACACTTATCCTCGAAGGAATAGAAAACCTTATTTTATTCCGAATTTTTAGCCAAAAGGTCTTAATGGAGTAGTGTATATATAGATGGTGTTGTCCATGAGCCAGATGACTTAGTTCCAGGCTGTGATCTAGACTATTGCAGAAATGTAAAGTCAGTTATTAGTAGTTAGTGGTTACCAGTAAGTAATTAGAGGTTTGTTTTGAGTTGTTTTGGAGTTCAGCTTTGTTGGCCTAGTGAGCTACCCAAGAGGGGGGGGTGAATTGGCTTAAATTAATTGGACTTAATTGGACATAAGCTACCATTTTTAGACGGGCGTCTTGGGTTGCCTAACACATTCCCCTAACTTAACCAACCCTCGAACTCTTTAAATAAATATTTGATTTGACCAGATTTTTGGATTCAATTTTAATTAGGACTTTTAAATTGTTTTTCCTAAAAAAACTCAGTGACCTAGAACACCATTTAAACCTAATTCTAGGTGGAGACTTCTTATTTTTAAAATGGACTATGTACAATTTTTAAGAAAATTGATGCTTTAAAAACCCCTTCTCCTTTACGCTTGATTATTTCATGTTCTTTACATCTTGAAGAATCAGGGCGCATCAGCTGGCGACTCCACTGGGGAGAGTTAGAGGGTCAAGCCTAAAATGTCCAAATAAGTCCAACTAATCCAAGTCCAAATGTTGTATTTTATTTGATTACCTTTTCCTTCCATTTTGTACATAGGTTGTTATGTGTTTTTTCTTTTTTTGTATATATATATGTTATCCATCTCCTATATTATTGTAGACTCTTCGACACAAATACAATTGTATTGCATCAGTACTGTTCCTTCAGGACTCTATGATACAAGACGTGGAAGCGAACTTATATTTGATAGATTGATGATATCTTTGGGATTCTTAAAAACCAAATGAGTTCAAAGTTTCCAATATTGATGAGAATTAAGTGACAAATTTTTTTTCATGAATCTCAAAAATATTGTTGTCGAACTTATAATTTCAACTCAAGGGTTACACTTATATTGTAAGCCTTCGAGATTTAATAAGTCTCAAAATCATGTGGTATAGTTTTAATGATATTTTGGGATGAATGAAAATTCTTTTGCCAAATAGCTATGTTTGTTTGATCATCGAAATTGAAAACTTCAAACTTAAATGGGTTTCAAGGTTACCTAAGATCCGTGTGGACTAATAAATAGGACTTATTTTAAGAGCAGGACAAGACAGAAAAATTAGTCCTAGAAAAGTGATTCCAATTATCCCCATCCAAAGTCTGGTCTTCACTCACAGTTGGGCTTTGAATCATTCCAAGATAGCTCAGAAGGCAATCTTGAATCTTCCCGCACGGCTAAGATGGCTCGGATGCAAGAAACTATCAACATGCTAATGGAAAATATCAATAAACTAAGCCAACAACCTTAGGCAGTACCTATTCCTCCACTCGGTGGAACCCCTGAGACTTTGCCCAATTCTGAATTGCCAAATGGAAACCATCCAAATCATGGAACAAAAAACTCAGTGCAACCCTGCTGGCTCAAATTTTTCGGTGTAGATCTACTATGGATCTAATATGGGCCTTTATCCCTTCATCTATAGAACGCCAACATATCCTCAATAGGGGAATGTTTATGAGGTCTCACTTGCAGACCTAGCGCTTTCTTCACTGTAGATCCTCATTTACCCAGAGAGAGTTATTGCTCCACCTAATTGTCCGAACGCTAATCAACCAGCCCCAGCCATTGAAATCAAACACAAGGAAGAAGAGAATGGATATTCCCCGACTTGAGATCATAAAATGGATGAATTATAGAGAACTGTGGAATAGTTTAAAAGAGAAAGTCCTGATAAAAAATGACGTACAAGGAACTGTCAATTCCGTATCGAGTGGTATGTAAAGAAAACTTCGTAGTTCCAGAGTTCACAAACTATGATGGTACTGGCCCCCCTATAATGGAATATCAACATCTACAAGAAGAAATTTAGAGTCTATGCTTGAAACGAAGATCTCTGCCTGAAGATGTTTCGTCGATTGTTGAAGGGATCAGGCTTCCTGAATGGGTTTTCGTTGAGAATTACTCCTTAAGAGGGTTTCTCTCTGAATTTTTGAGTGCCTAAATTGTGAGGGAGGGGATTCTATTTATAGAGAAAGATGGAAAATGAAAAAACCCTAAAACACTAGCCTTGGCGGCCAAACCCTAACCTTAATTTGGCCACGAAAAGGAAAAAGTCGTGGAAAAGGGCTTCTAGAAGGCAGGATGCTGAGGTGGTGCGCATGTCATGAAAAATGCAATGGGATTGTGGATCTACGAAATGCACGAACGCAGAGCCTTCTTACTATTTTTTTTCCTTGTGGGCCCCACTCCATTATCTTTTCTCTCTATCCCTTTTTTCTATTTATTTCGTCTTCTTTTTCTTCTCTCTCTCTCTCTTTCTCTCTTCTCTCTTTCTTTCTTACCGATTCTCTCTCTATCTCTCTATATATTTTTTCCTTTTTCTCCCTTTTCCTTTTTTTTTTTTTTTTTAATTTTATTCTTTAGATTTTTTTTAAAATTTCTTTTGTTTTCCTATTTTGTGTTTTCAAAATTTTCCAAAATAAATAAATAAATTGTAAAAATTAAAATAAATATTTTGTAGGGACGGTCAAAATGTCATGTTTACAAGTCTCCCTTTTTGTCATATGGGTTTCACTCACTTGACAAAGACAAGAGACCATGTTATTTTGATCTTCCCATTTTTGGATTTCTCAAAAGAAGTATTTTTTTATTTATTCATTTATTTTTATTTTTTTTGGGTGTAACAGAACAAATAAAAAAATTGACTCGTGAAGAACTCACAACAAACAAGTGTCCATTTAGAGGATCGTTTAGAGCAATGAAAAAAAATTTACTCATAGCGAAACTCATGACGGACAAGTGTTTATTTAAAGGATTGTTTAGAGTAATTAACAAATGACTCATAACGAGCTCATGAAGAACACATGTTTTGTCAGAGGATCATTTAGAGTAAAAATGACTTATGGCGAAAACATGTTTATTTAAAGGATCGTTTAGAGTAATGAAAAATGACTCATGACGAGCTCATGACAAACAGATGTTCGTTTAGAGGAACATTTAGAGTAATGAAAAATGACTCATGACGAGCTCATCACAAACACATGTTCGTTTAGAGGATCATTTAGAGTAATGATGAAGATGACACGCATGCCCCAACCCCTTGGTTGGGGGTAGAAAAGAAATATCAAAAGTATAAAAATGCCCCAACCTATGGTTGGGAAGAGCAAGATGAAGTATCAAATGTGGTTCAGCCTGCGATAGATCCGACAAGCTCAAATTCTCTAGATCCTGAGACAAGCGAGAGCCACATAATGGTGCCCCAGCCTGTGTTGGGAAAAAAAAAAGGGATCAGAGATATAAAATGTGCCCCAGCCTACTGTTAGGGCTAACACTTGAATGATCGAACCTTTATAGGTTGCCTACGTGTCTTAACATTTCACTAAGGATCAAATTTAGCATCGTTCACTGGACACCCCTTTCAAGGCAAGACACATACTTGGATGCTCCTTAGAACTTTTGAGTTTTTGACAATAAGAGTGTCTAGTTTGAGCCGACAGAAAAAGCCAGAAATAAAGATATCTATGCTTTAGGCCCTGTTAAGATTCTTGCAAATGGACAAGATAACCCTTCCAAAACATAATCTTAGTATGAGAAAAGTTAGTCACTGTTGATGACTCACAATTCCGCTCCCCCTTTTCTACTGTAGTGACTCGGCTGATGACTCTTGAATTTGTTTTGGGGTGATTCAATAAGACTCGTTCATTTGAATTCAGAGACTTCGCTTTCCAACTCAAGAGTAGAGCCTAACACGCCAAATCAAGGTCTCTGCAGCCTACCCGACTAGACTATTTTCTTTCTAAATTTCTAGGTGCTTTGATACTTGGGATTATAAAATTCCTTCATACTATATGTTTTCTTAAGTCCTGTAATTTAGTTCAAAAATTGGTAAAATGTAAAAAATTACTAAAACGAGTAACTTCAATGCCCGATATGATTCTTGTGATATTTTGAGCCATTTGTTCAAGAATATGGTTCCAACACAGTCTTAAACCATGCCCAATGTTTCTTTCCACAAATTTTGATTTTATTCATATCCATTAAGTTCTGATCCGGAGAATCATTGTCTGTCCACAAAATGGCCTGAAGTAAAAACCTTGAGTGAATTATTCTATCCATTTCTTTTCTTTTTAAGTGTCTTTCATATTTTGTACCAAGGTTTTTTGCCCCGTTAGTGGTTTTGCTACGGTCCTTACCCTTTTTTTTCTTCCCATTTTTGTTTCTTTTTTTGTTTTTGTAGAAATAATAATTGAGCTTGCAGTGGTTCAGAAGTAGCTAAGCTTAGAAGTCAACTTGGTCTACTTTGTGAATCGAGACCTTCTTACAACCAAAAGATCCATTAATGAAAAAGTAAATCTAGTGTCCAACGGTGTTGATTGATGGTGACAAATCCTAATTTTAATTTTCTCTATCCATTCTAGCTTCGATCTTCTTCAAAGGTTGGGCATTAGTATTACATTTAAGATCCCCTTCATTACAATGATTGATTTGGATAGTTGTGTTCTCTTTTTAGCATTGGGTTCGAAAGTAGGTGAGCTAGGATGTTTACACTTGGTTTTATCAAATCACTAAAGAACCAATAGAGACAACTTGATTAGCATGAAACAATATATAAAAATATTTTCGGGGTAATGGATGTCAATCATGACTTTCAAATTCTCTAGTACTCTTGATTTGTTGTCAGATTATGGCGATGAAATATTAAGTCGCCACTTTCACCGCAAGTGTACAGGTCAAGTTTTAGTAGAGTAGGAAGAGTAAGGGTTATCATTTCCACAGAGATTGGTTGAGATTATTATCGAGTACCGCGATTGTCATAACCTAACTTTATTTAGACAATAAAAAATATAGTTTTTATAATTAATAAATACTAATACTAAAATACTAATTTTACTAATTAAACTATATTCTATATTGAGATGTTTAAGGGAATGGATTATCTAGGGATTAACTTCATTTATTTAAATGTGTTTGATCTCATTTTACTTACGTTAATGGTGTTCGACTTATCTGACAATCTCGGTATCGTAAACTCACTCACCACCTCTCCCGAGTGTAAGATGAGTGAATATGCGACTTCGAGTCAATGAAGAAGTTCCCCTCAATGTCTCAGAGACACTAGGTCACATGAGTCTTACCCCAACGTCGTTGATTGCACACTTTCTAACTCTCGGTCATTAGATCGTCGCGTTGTGTTTAACCCTAGTCCGAATCCCAGGTTACCTCTCCCGAGTGTCAAACCCCTTATTCTCTATATATATAAACAAGCATATAATCAAAGAATAATGGTAAACACTATCAAATAACAAAGAATAACCATTAACGAAACACCGATTTCAAAACCACATATTCATTAATATTATTAGTCCCTAGACAATATCCGTTTAGCTAACGGCCATAACCATATATACAATGATAAATAAGCTAAAAATGCTCAAACCATAAACCAAAGTTAATAAATGAAGAGAAAAATGAAAGAAACTAGCCGTAGTCCGAAGATTTGACACTAAAACCGCTTCGAGATCGCTTCTCCTTCTTTGCAACATGTTCTTCTTCTTCGGATTTGGTTGAGCATTCCCCAAAATACTCTCTAACTATATTAAACCCTAAGGGGCCTTATTTTGGCCCAAAAATAGGAGAGGGAGAAGATATAGGGATCAAAATATCTAAAACAAATATATAAAATCTGTGTAGAGTGACCGCCGCGGCGGTGGGCATGTCGGCAGTGTTCATGGTCGCAACAGTGGATGCAGCGGTGGGAACAGAGACATTTTGTTGTTTCACCACCATGGTGGTGGATCTCACCACTGCAGCGGTGGAATTACAGAGAGTTTAGGCCTTCTTTTGTATTTTGACTGCCGCGGCAGTGGGCTGCAGGTTCTGAATTTTTGCCCTTTTGTTTGTTTTCCCACCATTCTTCCACCGCTCTTGATCCGATTTAATCATTTATGATCCATTTTCATCCCTTTTCACCCTACATACCTTATTTATACAAAAAGAATAAAAACGTATTAAAACGTAATAAACATACTTGAAAACTAACAGGTTCGATTTGGAAATAGATGGGTAAATTACATATATCAAATACTCCCAAACTTGGAATTTTGCTAGTCCTCGAGCAAAACACCCACACAATACGAGAAAATACAACAACTCATTACGAAATTAAAAACTAAAAACGAAAAACACTAAAAACAATAATGTGCAAGTTTTGAATATCATCTATCAGCCAAATGATTTTCCCTCATCGGACCCCAATCCTATCAAGTTCAAGAATAAAACACTCCATGTAGTGTTCTATAATTTCAACATTCGATGATAGTAAGTGCCATTCTAGATCCTATCAACGTGTGTGTGATAAAACTCAATTATACAACTATCCGTCGATCGGATTGGATTATCCACTAAATAAGCTCATAACTAAAACCAAAAAGGTATAGGGAATCCATAAGCCTGACATGAGTTCTATTCTCCACTAATGTAGGCTAAGCAATTCAAAACGATCAGTAGGACCTGGTTCGGTTTTGGAAAAATGGCTAAGGGTATATCGAAAATAGAAAATAGGTTAACGTCGTTAACTTGACGATACCTGAGGCATATGCTTGGCACATAATCACTCTCGAACCCCCACAGATTAATTTCAAACAACCCTGAATATTCATTAAAGACCGACATACTCACTTGTCAAAAGAAACAGAAATTTTACTATATTACATATGTTTTTTTCTTTTTCTTTTTTTCACGAACCACACCCCCAAACTTATTCAATTTTTACAATTTCATGGGTGTGGTTAAAACGAAAGAATAAAAAAAATGACAATTGAGTACTCGAATACCGAATTAATTTAAAAGTTTGCCTTAAACCCAACAGCTCACATCAAGTAGCATACACGAATGCTAACTTGATTCACTCAAATTATGCCTTTAGTTCAGTGATATAGGTTTGGAAAGAATTCAATTGGCCACGGTATTAGTTAAGTGTTCAGAATTGAAACTATTTTTAGATTTTGACAGGGTAACGAGGGATAAACATTTAACAAGGTAAGTTTCAAAGGCTCAAGTGATAAAAACGAATACCTAAATCATATCTCCCGAACTACCTCGCCTAGGATTTTGCATCAAATTTTCCCCAAATCAGGTTCTAAAATCCCTATTGTCATGAACTTGGGTGAGGGATAATCATTTTCAAATCAATTGGACAGTTATACAATGAGTTTACGTGCTCAAGCATTTAGGATCTACAATAACTTTTACTAAAACAATATGTCAAGCACAAAGAACACACATGAATGAGCTTTATGCTCAACCTCAATAAACAACCAGGGGAGGGACTCATCATCGGGTAATGGCCCAGATGAAGTCAAAACTTAACATATAACTATAACTAACCTAAACAGACATGCAAACAATAAAAACAAAATAACATAAACTACAACTAAAACATATACTAAACACACTACACATTATCCCCGACTTAAAACGAGTAATGTCCAAAATGATCCATCAGCGATCCCAATGATAGTGTATAGCATGATAATAAAGACGAAGGTTTAGAACACGTATCTGGGAGGCGAGAGAATCTCGCCTCAGAATGAAGTTGGCTGTGACAGATTTAACTTATTTTTGCCCTAAGTTGCCTCCCAAGAAGCGCTTCATTTAAGGTCTTCAGTCTGACACGGAGAAGTGCTCCTCAAAAAGTGACTTTCGCCCGTAGTACATGCCGTACAACACCACGTACGGGTCTTGATTTAATACGCCCTCAAGACTGGCAAGATATAGTTCTATTCGGCCCAAGCTTTCAACTCGATTTTGATCCGCCACATGTGCTTGGGGAGCATAAATGTACTGAGCTGGAAATGGGGTAGGATAGGTGAACCACATCGGATCCTCGTAGATGCGATCGTCTTGGATCGAGTGCGGCATCACCAACTGGAATTCAAATGGTGAAAACTCACAACAATTAATATGTGAATCTCCATCGCCAATCCACACTCGGGTTCTCCCCCAATTAGCTTGATCGTCTTCGATCTCACCCAAGTTCGTTCCGTTTTCATTTGGTTCCTCATGGTGACTTTCACATTCGAATGTGATTTGTTCGCCTCTCAGTGACACCGCTTCGGACTCGGACTCAATGAAGCAAAGAATTTTACCGATTTGTATCTGCAAAGACATTACGGTCTCATCGATTTCGACGCAAATCGTTTCGATATTGTCAAGACGATCCTCATGCTCATTAATCCAGTCACGAGTCTTTCTTCCAATGCTTGAGTCTTCCCAATAAAATCAGTGAATATTTCCTCCAGGGCGGCAGAAGACTCAACATACTGGTTTGGTATGTCAATCCATGGCGCCATGGTGGTGAAACTATCCCCCAAGCTTTGGGGACTTGGTGAATAATTCCAACAGTGATAATCATAGGTCGACAGTTCCTCTAACAATCAAATGGCTTCATTCGCGGTTAGGTCGTAGAAAGAGGAGGTACCATTTTCTCCTTCCACCCATGTTTTGGTTGCGGCTGATAACTCGTCGAGGAAATTCAGGAGTTGACATTACCTCGGGAACCCATGATTCAAAAACTGGAATAGCAACTCGTTGTAACGATCCCAAGCGCAATAAAATGGCTTAGAATCTTGTTGAAAGAAATGCATCAATACTTGTCGACCTAACATCTCCAAGTACCCTGCATAAATAAAAACAAAACTACAAACAAAAAATTATGCACAAAAGAAATGCCTAAATTAAAATCAAGTTTTTGACTCATAATATCAACAATAATCTAAAACACAATCCCCAACAATAGCGCCAAAAGCTTAGTGGCAGAATATTACGTCGCCACTTTCATCGTAAGTGTACGGGTTAAGTATTAGTAGAGTGGGAAGAGTAAGGGTTATCATTTCCACAGAGATTGGTTGAGATTATTATCGAGTAACGCGATTTTCATAACCTAACTTTATTTAGGTGGTGAAAAATGTAGTTTTTATAATTAATAAATACTAATTTTACTAATTAAACTATATTACTATATTGAGATGTTTAAAGGAATGGATTATCTAGGGATTAACTTCATTTACTTAAATGTGTTTGATCTTATTTTACTTACATTAACGGTGTTCGAATTATCTGACAATCTCGGTATCGTAAACTCACTCACCACCTCTCTCAATTGTAAGATGAGTGAATATGCGAATTCGCGTCAACGAAGAAGTCCCCCTCAATGTTTTAATGATACTAGGTCACATGAGTCTTTCCCCAAAGTCATTGATTGCACACTTTCTAACTCCCTCCCGGGTTATTAGATCATCACGTTGTGTTTAACCCTAGTCCGAATCTGGAGTTACCTCTCCCGAGTGTCAAACTTTGTTTTCTCTATATATCTAAACAAGTATATAATCAAAGAATAACAGTAAACACAATCAAATAACGAAGAACTACCATTAACGAAATACCAATTTCAAAACCACATATTCATAAATATTATTGATCCCTAGACAATATCCGTTTAGCTAACAGCCATAACCGTATATATAACGATAAACGAGCTAAACATGCTCAAACCATAAACCAAAGTTAATAAATTAAGAGAGAAACGAAAGAAACTAGATGTAATCTGAAGATTTGATGCTAAAACTGCTTCGAGATCGCTTCTCTTTCTTCACAATGTGTTCTTCTCCTTCGGATTTGGTTGAGCATTCCCCAAAATAATCTCTAACTATATTAAACCCTAAGAGGTCTCTTTTTGGCCCAAAGAGAGGATAATGAGAAGATGTAGGGCTCAAAATATCTAAATCAAATATCTAATATCTGTGCAAAGTGATCGCCGCCGCGGTAGGCATGTTGGCATTGTTCGTGGTCGCAGTGGTAGATGCAGTGGTGGGAGCAAATACATTCTGTTGTTTCACTGTTTGTTCATGGCCGCAGTGGTGGATGCAGCGGTGGGAGCAAAGACATCATGTTGTTTCACCGTTGCAGCAGTGGAGTTGCAGAGAGTTTAGGGCTTCTTCTGTGTTTTGACCGCCGCGGCGGTGGGCTGCAGGTTCTGAATTTTTGCCATTTTTCTTGTTTTCCCACTGTTCTTCCACCGCTCTTGATCTGATTTGATCATTTATGATCTATTTTCACCCTCACACACCTGATTAATACAAAAAGAATAAAAACGTATTAAAACGTAATAAACATACTTAAAAACTAACAGGTTCAGTTTGGTAATAGATGGGTAAATTACACCTATCAGATTCGATCAAAGGCCTTTTGGATCTCACCATCATTTAGCAGAATGCAATTTTCCATTGTTTTTATTCTCATTGGATCACGGTCTACCTTTGTATTGAAATCAAACACCTCGCATCGTTGCTCAGTCATATCATATACAACATATGTAGGCAACTTTGGGCATCTGAAATAATAAAATTTAAACATTATACCATAGTTTAGAAAACAAAAAAAAAAAAAAAAAAAAAAAACATTGTATATATTAAAATTTAAAAATCCATGACAAACCAAATACTTTTCCATCCAAAAGACTAACACAATGAAAAGATGAGTATAGAAAAGTGTCCCAATTTTATCAAAACACCTAGCAAATCGGGAGGGAACAAGGATTGTAGTTTTTGTAGCCTTTAAAATTTTCAAATCTAGCCTTAGGCACATAATTCATTCCCATCTCCGCCAAAATTTTGTTAAACATCAACTTCACCACTCCTTGAAGATGCATGCTTAGGCAATGGATTCAGTTGGCAATTTGGCATAGCGGCCTCAGTCTTTTTGGGGAATATAACAACTCTCATTCATATAAACTCTTGGATATTGTTTTTTAGTTTAAACTATTACTCTGTAGTATGTCCTCTAGCCCTAGAGTGATATTTATAGAACGCGTGTAAGGTAGTGGCTCGACTCCCAGGTTTAGGCACAGAGAGTAAGGGAGTCAACATCCCTTACTTTAGATAATGTCAGAATAATTCAGTGATTGGGACCAGAAGATTCAAGAAACTCTTCGTCCTTATTCTAGAAACACCCCCAATAGCACGAAGTGGGTAGTCACGAGGGTATTGGGCTTTTGGATTTAGGGTATTGTTGGGGATTTGAGGTGGGGTTTTTTTGGTTTGGTTGACATGGATGAATTTGGTAAATGGGTGCTTGGTATGGAAGGTAGGCTTGAGGATAGTATTGGGAAACATAGTTTTGGAAAGGTGAGGTGAATCTAGTTTTGGGAGTAGTGTAGATGGTTTTCGGAATATGGAAGGTTCCAGAGGAAATTTTGATATTGATAGTTTTGAGTAGGATAGTTACAATACTGGTTACCTTGGTTTGGGAAATTTTGAGGACGAGAGGGTTGGGGGTTATTTTAGCAAGGGATGTGTTGTGGGGAAACAATGACGACTACCTTATTCTCTTAATTTGGAGGAGCTGACTTTTTTGTCAGGTTCATCGAGGCCCCTTCAATCTTTCCATTCTTTATTCCTTCTTCTATCACCTCGGCTTGGTTGGTTGGATCACCAAAATAAGCTATCACTACACTCACCAGACCCTGATAGAACGGCAACATCTGAATCAATTTGAATATTTCTGACATAGCCTCCTTGCTCATTCTGGGGAAGACTTTAGTAGTTTTTTCCCTTTAGTGGGTAGTGTATCTCCGAACGCTCTCATAATTTTTCTTCAGTATTTGGTACAGGGTACTATGATTCGGTATGACATCTTCGTTGTATGTTTACTGTTCACAAAAGGCCTCTACCAGATCTTTGAAGGTTTTAATCTGCACCAAGTCTAGAGTCATGTACCAGCTAAGGGCAAGAGGAAAGAACCTATACGTCGGGGATCTTGGAAAGAATAGGTAAGTTTCTTCTCCCTTAATTCTTTTCATCATTTGTTTTGTTATCGCAATTTAAATTCCTACAAGTTTAGTTCTGCTAGAATCATTCGATGACTCGATGAAAATGCAGGGACTAGGTTCTCCATTCTTAAGCCTAATCTCTGAGCGTTAGATGAGGATTTTTTTTTTTTCCTTTTTTTTACTATTTTTATTGATTATTATTTTTTATTAAGTTGTTGTTAATCATAAAAGAAAAAAAAAATCATCCTAGGATTCGATGAAAACACCGAGACGAGGTTCTTCATCTCAAGCTTAACCTCCAAGTGTTAGATTAGGATTTCTTTTCTTTTTATTATTTTACTATTTTATTATTATTATTTTTATTGTTGTTTTAAAGAAAGTTTTAATAAAAAACAAAAAAAAAAATGTTTTTTTGTAATAATTAATTCTTACAAGCTTTAGGGTGAATTCAATGATTCAATATATTGAAGGAAATATTTCTATACCGATTATTTGATTTCCCAAATAAAACAAAATTTAGAAACTGTCGGTTTAGTAAATCGCTTACCTCAGTAAGTTGTTTCGTTGAATCCTGCTTAAGTCTTGGAGGACTTAATCTCGACAAAACTCATTTTCGTGACGTTTCTTTGATTCTCATCTCCATAAAATGTACGTGAAAGTCAAATTTGAACTTCTTTAAATTAATTGGGAAAATTAGAAAAGTAGGCATTTTATAGCATCGCATTTATATAGAAAATAAAGTAACATTTCACAACACTTTATTTGTCTCATTTTGCATCACTTAGAAAATATTTATAATGATTTGCTCACTTAAATTAATGTAGTTCATTGGAAACATATATAAAACCACCCCCAAGGGACCACCCTTCTCAAATCTCTTAATATTTGATAAGAGGTCATACCGACAGAACATTCCAAAATACCAAAAATTTGTCTCATCTTAATTCAAAAAATACTGAAATGATTTCATAAGGAAAATAAATTTAAAATAAAATAAAACTTTTGGACATAAATTAATTAGACTTAATTAGACATAAGATACCGTTTTCAGATGAGCGTCTTGGGTGCCTAACACCTATCCTAAGCATAATTGATAGGTAGAATTTATCTATCTATTTTCAAGGCAAATTTGGTAGTTTTCGAGTATTCTTGTAGCATTTTAATTCATTTTTATTTGTTTTTGCTCAAAGTAGGGGTTAGGAGAGAATACGGTTGAAAAACGAGCAATTCGGTAGGAAGACGGTGGAGGAATATTGAAAAAGATCAAAGGTCAACACTACAGCTTCACCGCTGTAGCGGTGAAATGTCAGTATATTTCTTCTTATCCACTGCTGCAGCGATGGAAAGGCATAATGCCCACTGCTTTACCACTACTGCAGCGGTGGCCCTCACCGCTACAGTGATGACCCTACTGATATATTACCGCTGCAACAGTGCTTTTGACCGCTGCAGCGCCAAAGCCCCTAGCTGTAAAGTGTTTTTAGATATTTTCTAGATATTTTTGTTCCCATTTTGTTCCAATTTCATTCCCACTTTTGGCAAGCACATTTTTTGGGCAATTTTGGAGCTCATGATCAAGACCAAAAAGGAGAACATCAATTTGAGGAAGAGGAAACGATCTCGGAGTGGTTTTTACGGAAGTGGAACACTCCACTATTAATATAACAACTATTCTCCCTTGTTTCTCTATTTATTCTTAAACTTTGTAATTGTAAAATAATTTTATTCTCTTGTTTTAAAGAATATTTGGTAATGATCTTGTTTAGCTGAACGTATTTTGTCTAGGGATTGATATAGTTTATGAAAACGTTGTTTGAGTAAATCGTGTTTCGTTAACGATTGTTCATCCGTATTCGATTGTGTTTACCGTTCTTTTACCTCCATAGTATGCTTATTATAATATTGTGGTTGATTTGAGAATACGGGGTTTGACATTTGTAAGAAATAACCCCGGATTCGGACTAGAGTTTAAACAGACCGCGACGATCTAATGACTCGAGAGAGTATTAGAAAGTGTGCAATTCGTGAGGTTGGGGTGAGACTTATGTGATCAGTGTCATTTAGACGCTAGATGGGGACACAGTATTGATGTGAAGTCACATATTCATTCACTTTACACTTAGGAAAGGTAGTGAGTGAGTTTTCAATACCTAGATTGTCGGATAGTTTGAATATCGTTAATGTAAACTAGATTGGCACGTATAAGTAAACGAAGTTAATCCCTAGATAATCTATTCCCATATAATATATATTTAGTATTGTAATTTAATTAGTTAATTTATTTAGTTTAGTATATATCTAAAGACAAAAATCCTAAATTCAATCGCTTAGAAAAAATTCGGTTATGATAATCACGGTACTTAACTACAATTTAATCCAATCCCTATGGATACAACAACCCTTCTCATTTACTATTCTATAAAAGTTGACACATACACTTGCGGTGAAAGTAGAGACGTAATATTCCGCTACCAATATTCGACCTTTTAAATTACTTTTTTCTAAAATACTCGATGACCTAGCACACCATTTAAACCTAATGCTAGGTTCTAACTCCTCATTTTTAAAATGACCTAAATACTTTTTTCTAAGAAATACGGCGCTTTAAAAATCCCTTATCCTTTTACGCTTTATTATTACATATTCTTTACATCTTGAAAAATTGAGGCGCGTCACTCCATGTGATTGTGCTTAGCTAGGATGTTAAGGCAATTAAGCTAAAATCAACTCTGGTACTAATTGTTGGCCTAACAATCTACCTAAGAGGGATAATGAATTGGGTAGTACAAAAATTTAAATAATTAAATTAAACACAAGTTATCAATTTCTCTAATTAATTATTATCTTGTTAGGAAGCATAAATGTATTTAAGTGCATACCCAAACAATTAGAAATATAATAATGCAGTACACAACAATTTATCCTGGTTCGGCAAGCTACTCTTTCCTACGTCCAGTTCCCCGAACTCCATATTGATTTTGCAATCCACTAACCCTTTGATTCTTTTCCCAGGTAGGAACCAAACCATTACAATCTTGATTCTTTTCGTAGGCTCAGAATCAACCTTTACACTCTCACACTATCACAATATTGTACTCATCCTTTTCACAGGTTTATGAAGAACCTTATCTTACTCTAATTCTATTACAAGAGGAATAAAAACTTAACCTTTTAAAAGGCTAAATATTAACCTAATCTTTTTCACATGCTAAATATCAAACCTTACACTTTTTCTCAGGCAAAAGATTAAACCCTAATATTTTTCTCATATTAATGTTAAACCCTAACTACCCAGATTAGACACCGTCCCAAATATATCTAATCTACTCGAACTCGCAAATACAAAAAATTCATAAATTTCTTCCCACAGGAACTTCTACCACTTCTATACAATTATACTCAATTAATCTCTCGAATACTACGTGATAGAATTTATGTGAGACACAAATCTAATTTAATCAATTTAACAAACAAACGTTAAATAATCTGATTTCACAAAAAAAAAAAAAAAAAAAAAAAAAAAAAAAAAAAAAAACGTTTTAAAATATTTTCATGATATTAGATTTGAAAACGATTTTTCTAAAAACACTTAATCCAAGTAATTAAACAAATAATCTAAGAAATCAAATTAAATATCTTGGAAAGATCTCACCGTGATTTCTTGAAAATGATTACGATAACTCAATAAAGAACACAGACCGATGACCGAAACTTTTTTGCTCTTCGATCAATAACTCTTTTAATAATACTTTCTTATAAATTTCTCACTATAAAATTCTACCTTACAATAGCAAAAGCTAAATGTTCTTGATTGATTAATTTTAAAAAAGCAGGTCTATGTATATAGACCTTCAATTACACCTCCAACGGTAGGTTTTGGAATTTCAAGACCTTAAATGACCCTTTAATACACCATATATCATATATTATCAAAATAGGTATGCTTCATTTAAAAATACTTTTAGAAAAGCTTGATTTGATCCTCGAAACTTTTTAGATTCAAAACTCTTAATGATACAAAGTAGTTTTACTATATGCCCGTAGGATAGGACACGAGTTTCTCCCCAAAGTGATACTTCATGTGTTCGATAAGGAGTGTAGAACTAACAAGCGTAGACTCATGAACTATAGAATGAAGAATAAAAGTGTCGAAATTAGTGACAGTAGCATGATTTCTGCCATGTGGAGCAATTGAGTAATTGATGATAGAATAGAAAATACAATTCACAAGACATAACGAACTAGCCTTGGCATTGACAACAATTAAATCCCTGCGTGCCTCTCCAAGATTAAAAATCCATAAAATCCAATAGGCATTATTTTTAGGAAAAATAGTTCATCTTTGGACTTAGAGAAAATCAGCAAGACCGTGTATGGTCATTTCAATATGGACATCGTTCACATATGAATAAAATATATCATTTGAATAGGAAAAGTTACTATAAAATATTTTTACCTAATGTCAAAACCAATTGTTACTCTCAGACAGAAAACTATCTCATTTCAATTTCCCAAACTTAGTCAAGATATCAATACCATTATTCGTAAATTTCCAAAATCTACCTGGCCTATCATAAACCACTTTACGTTTGTTAAGATCATTTTCAAACTTTCTTTGGTTTTATTTACTTCAAAAATTTTGGTTGTTATAGCCCAACTTTTGTATTTTTTTAGCCTTGTCCTTAGATCCTAGAGTTCCTTCTTTCATGGCCATACATCTTTGAACCATTTTAAAATCAAAAGAAAAAACACAATCTAGAAAACCCTAAAGATACGATTTAACAATAATCAAACTATTATAAGCAAGATGACAAAGAGTCTAGTAGCCCTATGCGAGAAACAATAAAGCAACACGAAAGAAAAATCTAGATCTTACCAAGAATAAGGGATTCAGAGAGAGCCATGGAGATTCAACAAGATCCAAACTTTTTTACTTGAAATCACTCTTACATCCTTCAAATCAACGAGATCTTGCTTATTTATGGAAAAATATTCATGTTCGAATGAAGATAAATGGTTTTGGGGGGTTGAATCTCGGAGGAAGCGACTAATGAGTTGAAGAAAATAAGAGAATACTTTAGATTCATGAACATAAACTGCAAACATTCGATCCACCAACATATAGGATGATCGGCTAACCCTTTTAACATTTAACCATTTAAAATCTTACCATACTTTTTTGGTCGACCAGACAGGCTTAATTCTAACAATTTTGTTGTTTTTGGCCTCATTCATTTCTCAAGTGATACACATGACTATTACGATTAAAAAACACGTAAAATACTAAATTAATATAAAATATAAAATAATTAATTAGCTTAAGACATTAAAGCATTCAATTAGTATAATAATGTGATGTATTTGTCTGTCTAACGAAGTTTATAAATTTATACTTGATAAAATTAGACATATGTTTTTCATCTTTAGGTGCCACTAGTGTATGTACGATACTTCCGTGATAAGTACAAATCTTGTTCTCTTTCGTAAAAACTATTTGAGTTGTCTTGTCATCCTTGAAGGTAACTCGTTGATTTATTTTTATACTACTTTTGTCCACTTTGGAAACTTCTGGTCTAAGATTTGTAACAATCTCCTTCCCCTTATTTGACACTTCTTATTGATGGGTTTTATTGTAATCCGCAATAATCTTGTAACCCAGCTTGTATTGATATTGAGGTTGCATTATTTTCTTGTGATAGTCATTATTTTGCTTGAAAAATTGAGCTTGCGGCTTTCATAAATTTTCCACTACATGTCATAGTACATTTTTTTTTTTCATTTATCCTTCTTAGCCGAGCATAATTCGCATTTTTACCTACATGAAAAGTTTTTTTTCTTAGTATCTAGTTGTTTCTGGATCCAATTGGAAAACCATGTAGCTAATAATACCATTTCTCAAGGTGACCATATTTTCCACAATAATAACATCTAAAAACATTGGATTTTCTCTTTGAAAATCTATCGTAATTAGTTTTCATGTTGGTATACAATATTGATAATGATAATCTGAGGTTGTCTAAGGATCTATTGGTTTTTTAAAAACTTCAAATTTCTCAGAATCTTTGAATTTTTCAACAGTCACTTTGAGATCTTTTTAAGTATGTTCAAGCCTACATTTCATTACGCCAATATTCACTTGAAGACCTAAGTTTTTCTTGTTGATAAACTCAAGATCATTCTTAAGGATTTGATAATCATTTTCAACTGAGTGGATTTTCAAACGTGTTTTATCAAGTTCACTTAAACCATCATTTAATTTTTCAAGATTTCTAAAATTTGCAACCCATTGTTAAAGAATTGTAACATCATTTTTCATAAAAGAATTTTATTCTTCAAGGGATTTTATGTTATCAAGCAAGTTGTTTATTTCCAAAAGAGATTTTGAAAATTCCTCAGTTTCAAAATATTTATTCAAATCCTTCTTTTTATGAAATAAAACAATACCAAAAATTTTATTTTCAAGAATTAGACTCTTTTGGGAAAGTTTTAATTTTTCTTTAGAAAAATACCTTGTAAAAATAACAAGTTTCTTAATAGCCTTAGGGGCACCCGTATCATCATTATTTTTATCATTTTCACTTACAGAGTCTAGATTTTTGGAACAAGCAGGAGACACACAAACATTATCCACAGTAAATCCATGCGATCGTCTTTGTTAGGATGTGAAGCCTAGTTATCTAATCTAGCTCTGGTACCAATTGTTGGTCTAAAATATCTACCCAAGAAAGGGGTGAATTGGCTAGTTATTTTTTTTTTAACAAATAAATAATCAAATCACTTCAATTTTTCTAACTAGTTGTTATTTTGATATTTATCGAAAAGGTGTTTAACTAAATGCACAACCAAATAGATAAGGATAGAGAAATTGATTTAAAGATTTATAGATGTTCGAGAAGCTACTCTTACCTACATCCTCTCCCCTTAGTGACGCGCCCCGATTTTCCGAAAGGAAAAGAATATTAAATAATAAATAGCTTAAAAAAGAAGGGATTTGTAAAGCATTGTTTTTCTCAAAAAAAAAAAAAATACTTAGGCCATTTTAAAAAAAAATGAGTCACCACCTAGCATTGGATTTAAATGGTGTGCTAGGTTACTGAATTTTAGAAAATAAATTTAAAAGACCTGAGTAAAAATTAACTTAAAAAAAATATGGTTAAACCAAAGATTCATTTAAATGCTTGGGGGTCGATTATGCTCAGGGAAGGTGTTAGGTAGCCCAAGACGCTCGTCCAAAGATAGTATCTTATATCCACTTAAGTCTAATTAGTTTAGTCTGAATGTTTTATTTTATTTTGAAATCATTTCCTTCTTAAGAAATCTTTTAGGTGTTTTAAGAAATAAGGTGGGACAAGTTTTTGTATTTTTTTGGAATGTTCCCCCAGTATGACCTCTTATCAAATATTAAAGATTTGACAAGGACAGTCCTCGAGGAGTATTTATATATGTTTTTGAGAGATTTTTTTTTTTTTTTTTTTTTTTTTTACTTTCAATGGGCAAACTAAAATAAGTGATTAAGTATGAAATATGAATGCAAAAACTAACATGAGATGAATTCTATTTTACTTAAGTAAAAGTGACCTAAAAACTACTCATGTGATTTTTTATGTAAGAAAAGGACATGATTTAAACATGCCAATACAAATGATATGAAAACGAGGGTTAATCAAGCAACACTACGTGATCATGTGTGGCAAGGATTTAATTATTTAATATTAAAAGGGCCGAGTAATGTACATGAATAAATGAAAAGTAGTAAGGATTTAAAAAAAATAAAAAATAAATAAATAAAAACTATATGTATGAAATATCAAAAACAAATATAAGTGGTGAAAGTATCCTAAACATGCAGTTTAAATAATACAAGAAATAAATATGCGAGATGGATGCAAATAATGTCTATTTTAAGTTTACCTAATTAATTTAAAGAAATATCGATTTGAAATTCTCTCAAATTCTATGAATATGAGAATTGAGAGAGAATCACGAAAACAATTTTGTTGGAATTAATATTTTCGAAAATTAAGCGAAATCCCATGAAAAGATTAACCGAGGGAAGAAATTTCCTAAAACCAATCGTTTCTAGATTACACCCTAGTAGGGGAATGTAAACAAGGCCATGAAAAACTCTCCCACGATTTATCGAATCGTCAAATTCATCTTAAGGTTCGTAAGGATTAATTCTTACAAACTAAGATTTTATTATTTTTTGGATTTTTATATTTTTTATTTTTTAGGGTTTTGATAACAAAAAAAAAAATACAGAAAAATGAAAATATCTTTCACCTGACGCTCGGGGATTAAGTTTAAGTACAAGAAACCGACCCCAGTGTTTTCATTGGATCATCGAACTACTTACTTTTTTTAGTTTTTTCTTATTATGAATTGCGACAAAAAATAAATAAATAAAGAATGGAAAAAAAATCGAGATATGAGTGTCCTCATCTAAACGTTTAAAAGATCAGATTGAAAATAGGAAACCCCATCCCAACATTTTCATTGAGTCATTGGACAATTAAAATAAATAAAACTTACAGGAATTTAAAGTGTGAGAAAAATAAAATAAGATGAAAAAATTAAAGATAAAAGAAAAAGATAATTGCAAACCAAGAATTCTAATGCTCGGGTTTTCCTCTCTCGCAAACAGTTTCCCAAAAGGGCTTTCGATAAGAATCACTCTTCTAGGAGCTGCTCCTCTTGATTTTTGAATGAATCAACTAGGAGGATGAGGGTCCTATTTATAGAGGAAGATGGGGTGTGAAAATCACTTAGGAAACCCTACAAATTAGATATGCTCGTCTAAACCCAGTCCAAGTTGGATTGGGAAAGGGTAAATTGGAAGAAAAGGCAAAAAATAAGGTTTTAGGGTTGCGGGTGTGTGAACTCACGTGCCCAATCACCGCAGCCGCTCGGGCCTGACATATGGTGAAGGCGGATAGGCCCTATTCTCCCATTTTTTTGATTTGGTCGGCGAACAAGGCTTGGTGGCCCCACTCATTTTCTTATTTCTCTCTCTCTTCCTCTCTCTCGCTCTCTCATATTCTCTCTCTCTACACTTTTCCCTCAATTTTGGTAGACACTAAAAGGTGGTGGGGCCCACCCTTTCTCTCTTTCCCTCTTATCTCTTTCTCTATTTTTATTTACTCAGCCTTTTTCCTTTTTTCCAATTTTAAACCCTTTTCTTTATTTCAATTTTTTTTCTTTTTTCTTTTTTATACTTTTTGGAAATAAAATAAAATAAAAACCAAGTTAAAATAAACAAAGTTAACTATAAAAGAAAGCATAACATTTTACGGGGCGGTCAAAATGCAGTGTCTACACTGAGTTATCGTAGGGAATTCATAATACACTAACTGTTGGTCCTTTTCCCAGGTAGGAACCAAACGTTTACAATATTTTTCACATACGCAAGATTAACCTAATTCTTTTTTCAGGCTCAGAATCAAACATATTTTTTTCCCAGACTGAAGATTAACCTATCTTTTTCTGAAGCACCAGATTAAGCCTGATTAAGCAAGGTCCTTTTATGCCTAATCTACTCTCACTTAAACTAGGTATATTTTGAAATATATGTCCAAAAATAACATATATAGACACCAAATATAAAATAGAATTAAACTAAATTTATTTGACAAAGAATAAAACTTTTAAAACACTCAATTTAATCTCAAAATGACTCTTATTTAAAACCCCAAAGGATAGAAATAAGTTTATCTAGTAAAAATCACATAATCGAGAAATACATGGACTAAATAAAACAATCTTCAAAATTTATGATATATTTCTGAAATACAACCAAAATTCATTAAAATAATATATTATAATGTTCAAATGTTTGAAAAATGGTTGGAAGATCTTTGAAAAACTTTTTAGTCCAAAATTGAATTTGACTAGGTCGATCCATCGACGCATAATACATCCTACCAGATATCCTCCAACGGCTACAATTCTAGCATTTGTACACAAGTTGGTCGATCGGATGGTCAACCGTTTTAGGATCTGAAATGACCATTCGACCTATCGGTTAACCAGATAGCCTAAATCACTAAAAATCACCATCCTGAATCAATCGATTAACCAGTTTTTGGACGATCGATCGTTTAGACCAAGAAATTATATTTTCTTAATTCTTAAACATTTTCTTGATTGAATACTTAGAAAATTCATTTGATTACATAAATTTATCATGTCTGACCACTTTAAAAATATTTCAAGTTAATTTCAAGCGACGTGTATGATCATAATCGGGTTACATTAAGAGTTTAAGAGGAATTGAGTTGTTTACCTAGTAATACCAAAAATTTCTTCATATTCACAAAATCTTCAATATTTTCATTACAACCATCTTGATCTTTATCGTTCATCATCATAAAATTTTCTCATTTAAGCACCAGAACTAAAATTTAAAATATTCGATAAATACATTAGTTCCCCAAAATATGAATGTGAATTGGTTCATCAAAACATCTAAGGGTCAACAGTTATGATGAATTGAATTGGTATAATAAAATATTGCTAGAAACAAATCCCGGTACTAGGTTTGCATTAGAGTGTGACAATGAGACAAAATAGTTTTATCATGTTTTTGTTATATTTCCTACTTCGATTTCTAGTTTCAATTTTTTTAGAAATAAGACTTTAATAAAAATAAACACAAGATAAAACGTTTTGCCTTAATTTTATTTCTAGGTAGAACATTTTTTTCAGGGCAAAGATAAAGACATATTGCTGGGTGCAACCTGGAAAGATGGAATACAGGGATGTTAATTATCTGTATGCATATGAAGATTATATAATATATTTATGATTATTTGAAAATTATTATATATATATATATATATATATATATTCTCTTAGTTGCATAAATATAATAAATATTTTATTCAAATTGTTTGTGTACTGTCATTTGTTGTTGTGGGGTGTTTTTATTTTTTTGAGCATTAGTAAATTTTTTATTGTACTTATTTAGGAATGTTTCCACTAGCTTTTGGAATTGTGGATTCAAAAAATGAAGATAATTGGGAATGGTGTTTGCGTTAGTTATCAACAATATTAGATCCTAGTCGTGTATTGACTTTTGAATTTAATCGACATCCAGGATTAATTAAGTCTTTAAGTATTGTATTTCCTGATTCATACCATTCATTACATCATTTATTAAATAATCTTACGAAAAAAATGGGCGGTTGCTTACTTATTGTGAAGGATAGCTTGATTGGTTTGTTTCACGATTGTTGTTATTCTCTATAATCGCGATTTTGATATGTCATTTGAAAAATTAAAGAATGAGGGATCCAAAAATTGTTGTTGATTGGATTAATGAAACAATTAAAGATCGATGGAATAATGTCTTTTTTAAAGGAAAAAGATATAAAGAGATGATATCCACTTTGGTGGAAACACTTAATGGTTGGATCAATGAAGTTAGACATTTACCAATTCATAAGAAATAGATTGAATTCGTGTTTATCTTATGGAGCAAATATCTTTGAGACATTACAAGCAAAGCGAACTAAATAATGTTGTTTGCCCATTTTATGAGGAACAAATGATTACTAATTTGGATAAATGTAATATATGATTTGTCAATGAATCTTGATATGATAGATTTGAGTTATACTCTGATTCATCTGTATTAGTTGATCTTCGTATTTTAACTTGTTCTTATTTAGATGGAAAATTAATGGTTTCCCTTGTGCTCATGCGCGTGCGTCCATATACAGTACGAATGGAGACCTGAACATGTATGTTGAGAAGTATTTTCATTTGAGCTATTATCGACTAAGTTATGAAGATGGATTTTTTGTTGTTTCAATGGTGGATAAATGCATATTAGCAGATGAAAAAATTAATATTTTGCCTCCAATGACAAAAGAGACCACGTAGATGTCCAAGGAAAAGCAAATTACCAAGTAAAGGTGAAGTAATAGATAAGAAGAAGATCAAGTGTAGTCGTTGTAGTGGAATTGATCTTGAATCAAGTTTAAAATTTAATATAACATTGAGATTCATCATATCAACCCTCTTCCTCCCAAAAACTTGTCAATTCCAAGCACAATTAAGAAGTGAATTTACTTGAAGAACAATTTTAAAAAATGTGTTATCTTGTTCTAAAAATTTTGAAAATTTCCAGATTTATTCAGAAAGGAATTTTAAAACTTTTTATAGAGAAAACCAAAATATTTGGACTAGTAATAATTAGAATTTCATTATAAATATGTGCCATCTTTAGACGAGTGTCTTAGGGTGCCTAGCACTTTTCACGAACATAACCAACCCCTAAATTTTAAAATTTCTTAGTTAGTGCATTGTTTGTAGTATTGGGCATTTATAAAAAAATATTTTGAAAATCCCATGACCTAACACACCAATTTAAATTGATACTAGGTGGAGACTCCTTTTTCATTAAAATGTTCACCGAACTATCTCTTAAAAATCCGGCGCATACAAAGTCCCTTTTCTTTTACTTTTCATTTTTGAACAAAAATGTAAAAATAATCTTTGAAAGGTTTTCTAAACAACATGATTTGTCATTTTATAATTTTTTCTAGGGTATATCTATCAAGCCCGAATCCCAGTCTACTCGAAAATTCGGTGCGCCAAAAAACCCCCTGAAACGACATAGATTACTAAATTCTCAATAAACAAAAGTCTTCAATAAATGAATTGCATACTCGAGGACCAACAAATTATATTTTTATGTCTCTAAAATTCATATATATTCTAGAATCTAAAATAAAAAAACTCATTTCAATGACGTATAACAATCGGTTCCTCATAACTATAAGGTTCGAATTCACAAACATTAGTGCTATAATCGATAAATCTATAAAAATATATATATATAATTCAATTTGGGTCAGGGTGCCAATTGGTAAGTAATCAACAACCTTACTAGGTGGAACAACCATGTTCAAAAATAATAGATACTAACGATAAATAAATACTTTTGAATAAAAAATAATGTTTCTAATGATAGAAGACAAATTTTTCAATATCGATATTATTGGATGTAAGACCTATGGTTAATCTTTTAATCTTGCATTTAAAGCTTGTATCCATAAAAGCATTTCAATCACAAGTATTAATAAACGTTATTCTTGATATTGTTTTTGTATTATATCATTATTGCTACAGACCTTGAATGTTGAATAGAATGTCCAGCTATTTAATTTGATTAAATTGGAAGAGACCGTAGATATTTGGTAGCTTGATATTCTAAATTATTCCTAGTTGATATTGGATAGCTGAAAGGGTCTTCAACAATCTAGGCTAACTTGATCCGATATTCTCTCTTCGAGAATGGTAAGTCTAAATCCATTAGTATGAGATACGAGAACATCTACGAGGTGACTGACTAAGTGGTACTAAGAGACAGAATGTGATTATTCATGATATCCTATATGGTAGTTTTACTCGAGTCAAAATAGGATATCGACGTGGGATAGATTATGTGAAGTTTTGTAGTTTAGGTACTGCATATTACATGTATTGGTCACTTACTTTGATAATACGAAGTGTTGTTCCCTAACTACAAGCCTTCAAATGCATTCATTGGGTATAGTGAGACTCATATGGTAATATAAGAGTGTGAAGAAAGGGGTCTATTAGTCTTAGAAAAAGAGATGAGACTGTTGATCCCAATATTTTGATGGACAATTAACCGTTGATGTTTTCGGTGGAACAGACGTGTTTGTTGAGTGTTTCAGTTTAAGAGTTCCATTCAAGATCAAACCATAAAGTAATTATGAGGATGCAGCGACAGACTTTAAAGAGATGAAGAATATTGAAGATTCTAAAGAAATTAGGTGAAAACAACTCAAATCTCTTTTACTCTTAATGTATCCCAATTAGGATCACACACAATATAAGTTAAATTATTTATATTTATGTGTGTTTAATTTGATGAGATTAAGGTCCTAATTAGTGTTCAATTATTTGCTCCAATGTGAAATTGAAAAATGAAAATTGACCTAAGAAAGATTAGTGTTTAAAATTGAATATTAGTGTCAATTAAGTTAACCGAAAAAAGAAATCGGTTAAAGGGTTTAAAATGTTGAAGTTTGGAGTTGAAATAATTTGAGAGTAAGGTGTTCTAGCATTGATCGGTCAACAAACCATCAAAGGATCAGTCAACTGATGGGTATGGGCTGGAAAAATGATGAGTCTCTGAATCGATCGGTCAACTGACCAGGAGAGATCGGTCAACCGATAGACCAAAATAAAACTCTCTGTATTGATTGGTTAACCGACCAGGTATTTGAACAAGGTTTGGCTAGCATCCTGTTTCCATCGGTCGTTTAATGGTATGGAGGTCGGTCAACTGACTGTGTAGTTACAGTTTCAAAAATTTCAAGGATCTGTTCAAAAACTAGCCATTAACTAGCCTTTTTTGGGATATCTGAGTGAGATATTTTGGGGATTTTAATTTATTGAAGATATGATACACTTATTTTAATATCCCTATAGATATGGTACACATAATTGAAGTGTTTCTCAATTTAGTTCATTTAATACCTCTTATCTATAAAATTTGAGATTGAGAAATAATTTGGGGACTAAATTTAATGTTTTAAAAGCCATATCAAAGTGATATAAGGGGTCTATAGGTGTATTTAAAAGTTATATCTTGAGGAAACTAGCCGATAGAGGCCTGTTTCAAATTATCCTAAATAGACCTGCGATATTTACATATCATAACATCACATCAATCAAGAACTTTCAGTTCCTAAGATTTATAAGAGTTTTTATTCTAAGATTATATCGAGAGATCAATTGTAAGATTAATTGTAAGATCAATTATGTGAAAAGTTCTTGAGTTAAAACGCTAATTGTTTTGGCGTCACCGATCTAAGCTGTTTAGCGATTCAATTTTCAATCTTTCGATGATATCCTAGTGAGATCTTTTCAAGCTATTTACTCTTTAATGTGAAATATTATTATTATTATTATTGCTTGGTTGATAAGATCTTGTTAAAATCATTTTTGAATTTTAAAGAGTATAAAAAATCTTTTAAAATGATTGTTTTGTGATTATCTGATTACACACTTAAATTATATGCTACCCACACTTTATATAATCAAATATTGAATTCCTCACGTAAATTTTATCATTAGTAATTTCGAGGCATTAATTGAGTTTAATTGATTTGAGGTGGTAGAAGCTTCGAGTGGGAAGAAATTCATTGATTTTTGTAATTGGTGAGTTTATGTGGAATAGATATTATTGGGAGTATCTAGTCAGGGTAGCTTGGGTTTCAATCTTTTTCAAGAAAAAGATTGAGGTTTTATCTTTATTTAATGTACAAAAAGGTTAGGTTATTCTTTTCCGTTGAAAAGAAATAGGCTTGATTCTTCCTCATGAGAATTAATTGTGAGTGAATTGTAACGGTTCTATCCATACTGGTGAAAATGATACTTGGAGTGTTTTGTAAGCTTTGATCCTTTGCTTGTGAAAAGATTAAGTTAGTCTTGGACTTAGTAAAAAGATAAGGTTATTCATGTGCCTGAAAAAAGGATTAGGTGGTGATTCTTCCTTAATAGAATTAAGTTAGTCTTTAGTATGGTAAAAAGATAAGGTTCTTCCTTAGCCTGGGAAAAGGATAATTGTAAAGGTTGATTATGAGTCTGGTAAAAGAATTGTTGTAAGGGTTTGGTTCCTACCTGGTAAAGGGATCAAATGGTTTAGTGGGTGCGAATCTCCGCAGGGCTTAGAGGACTGGATTAGCCAAGAGTAGCTTAATGAATTAAGATATATGTTTGTGTGTTGTTTTGTTTACTTTTTTATATTTTGTTGTTTGGGTGTGCACCTAGATTAAATACATTTATCTGATATATTATAAAGATAATAATTGATTTAGGGTAAATCGGTTATTTGATTAATTAAGTGTTGAGAATATAAGAAATTTGTTTAAATTTTATAACTATTTAATTCACCCTCCTCTTGGGTAGCTCATTGGGCCAATAGTGACTTATGTGATTCGGTTTAATATAATTCACCCAAGTGTCTGCCCAAAGTAGATTTATGATTAGGATAAGATTTTAATCATGTATTACAAGGAATTATGTTATCAACTAAATACATATGATTGGACCAGTGGGTTTTGACTTAATTATATCTTGTTGGTTATTTCAGGTACATAGATAAAGAGATCGCATAATACATATATCACATCTGAGGAGGTTCTTTTGGTCAAGTTCCTACCAACTAGACATGGATGTGATAAGTGAGTAGACATGACTCACAGATAGACATAATGCCTTAAGGGAATCTCTTGGAAGTGAAAAATTAGAATTGTTCTAATTTTTATTGATTAATTTATTAGTAATTTAATTAATTAATTAATTTTACCATCTATATTTTGGTATGAACTTAAAAGGTCACAAAAAATAGAAAATTAAAGTTAGAAGAGTCCTTGAAAAATGAATGGGCGGTAATGGTGAACTTGATGAGTTCGGGGCTTAAAGTGCAATTAGGAAAATAAGAGGCCTAGGGTTATGAAACCAAGACAATGTCAATAAGTAGGGGAAGACCATATGGCCACCCAACATATACACATTCAGCTAACTATTTGATCGTTCCCTCCCTCTCTGTTTCTTGTAGTCCTTATTCTATAAGATCAATTTTTCTTGGTTGTATTTTTTATTTCAATTATGTTATCTCCTAGATTCAAATAAGAGTTTTTTCTTTTTTCTTTTTTTCTTTTTTTAAACACACGTACCCAGTGGGATTCGAACCCCCACACCAATTGTGGGGGAGATAGTAAGCCTACCACTAGGCCACCACGTCAATCCCAAATTCAAATCAGAGTTATCTTAGATTCTTAGGATTAGATTTATTACTAGAAATCACAAGAACACGTTTGTCTTTGAGATTTCTTGTGTGGATACTATTAGAGGTGAGATATTTTTGTCACTTCTAGAATAATTGGCCTCCAATAGTTGTTATTGTTCGTGTTCAGACACTTTTGGAAAAGCCTTCTCAAATCATACCTTGAGAATTGCCAGATTTGAAGCTGAAACATTGAAATAGGTATATTTAAAGTGTTTTAAATATTACCTCACTGTATTCTTGTTTTAATTTTAATATGATTAGATTTGCCCGAAAATAAAATGTATATTAAATTAGATTTAAAGTTTTATATTCTGATGTGTAGATTTCTTAATTTGTAATATTTGATTCCCTTAGATATTGATTATCGAAAATAAGTGATTCAAACAAAAATAAAAACTTTCTACATGTCAATTTTTATAAAATGATAATTCAACATTTAGAATGATTATGGCCACAATAATCCCTGAGACAGGGCAAAAAATTCAGATGTGACAACGTCTCATGTGTCAAGATTGATAATTCAGATGTCACAATATCCTATATAACTGGGTTAGAACATGTGTAAATCCCTACTGGTAGGTCCAAAATGTCAAAATATCTTTGTTTAAACCCCAAAGACAGGGTCCAAATCATAGTCATTCTAAAAGTTAATATTCTAAAGTTTTGTTCAGTCAATAGTTCTATATAATCAAAAGACATAATACAACATGTTTCAGACAATAACATGTTGTTTCAATTTTCAAAATATAATTATTTCATAATGGTCAATATTCAATCATTTTTTCAAATATTAGTTTGTTCACAATAGTCTGAATGGACCAAACATTAAAAATTACCGAATCTACGTAGCGGAATATAAAAATTAAAACTAATTTAATATCCATCTGGGGCGAAGCTAAACATATTGACATAAAACTACAATATAGGAAGGTGCAATTCAAAATATTTTAAATATACCTCTTCTAATGCTTCAGATTCAAAATTGGTAGTTCTCGAGGCATGATCGGAGAAGACTCTTCCGAGAGCATTTGAACACGAATTATAACAATACAATGGGGCGATTCTCTTAGAAGTGATACAAATGTCTCGCCTTTAATGGTATTCATGCAAAACATCTTAGAGATAACAGTGTTCTTTGGATTTATAAGAATGAGTCTAATCCCAAAACTCTAGAATAGACCTGATTTCAATCTAGGATATCTCACAATTCACATCATAAGTGAAGACAAGAAAAACAAATCTCACAGACAAAAAAATTGAGATAAATAGAGAGGAGGGGGTGACCAAAGTGTACTGGTCGAATATATCTATATTGGGAAGCCACTTTGGCTTCCACTCCTTATTTATACTATCCAGGTTCATAACCCTAGACCCCTCATTTTCTTAACTGCACTTTGGCCCCCGAATTTCTCAAGTTTAGCATTACTGCTCATTTCAATTTCAAGGACTCTTCTAATAATAATTTCCTATTGTGTGTGACCAATTAGGTAAATACCAAAAGCCGGATAGTAAATTAATTAATTAATTAATTTACTAATAAATTTTGAATAAAAAAATTGGAATAATTCTAATTTTTTTTCCTTCTAGAAGAAAATGATTTACCCCTTAAAGCATTTTCTCCAATTGTGAGTTGTGTCAGCTCACTTATCACAGCCACGTCTAGTTGGTAGTAATTTAACCAAGAGAATCCCATCAGGTGTGATATGCATATTCCACGATCTCTTTATCTATGTATCCGAAAGGACCAACAAGGTATGGTTAAGTAAAAAAACCCTAGTCCAATCATATGGATTTGATTAATAATATAAATTCTTGTGATACCTTATTGGAATCTCATCCCAATCATCACATTGATCTTTCTAGAGGCTTCGATGAATTATATTGAATTAAATCATATGGGACATCCTTTTGCTAAAAGTGATAGATCCCTTTTTGCACACGTATATATTGCCATGTTTTTCCCGTTATACACAATAAATACCTTTAAAGGCCCATGGTTAAGGCACAAAACTAAATATTATCAAACTATAGTGACCCATCTATATAATAAAGCAGGACTGCATAAATCCTTTAGATTGATCTAAAAACTTAACATAAATACAAATTGTATTTATATTTAACCTTATGTATCTTATACTTAAGTGAGGATAGATAATATATATATATATATATATATATATATATATATATATAATTAAGAAGAGAGAATACGTCTTTTTCTATATATATAAATCTAAAGAAATAATATATGGACATTAAATTTATTAATAATACTAAAATATTAAATTTATAAAAATTAAATTAAAAAATAATATAAAAGAGAAAATATAATATATGAACATTAAATTTATGAAAATTATAGAAATAATATATGCACATTAAATTTTGTAGTAATATTGAAACATTACCAAAAAAAAATTAAATAAAAAAAATAATATAAAGAGTAAATATAATATACAAAACAATTATGCACGTTAATTTTACAAAAATTATAAAAATAATATATGGATATTAAATTAAGTGATACTACTAAAATATTAAATTTATAGAAATTAAATTAAAAATAATACTAAAAAAATATAATATATACAGAACTATAGCCATTAAATTTAGTAATAATAAAGAAATATTCAATTTACAAAAATTATAGAAATAATATAAGGACAATAAATTTAGTAATAATACTAAATTATTATATTTATGAAAACTATATAAATAATAAATAGATAATAAATTTAATAATAATACAAAAATATTAAATTTACGTAAATTAATTTTAAAAAAATAATATAAAAGAGAAACATAATATATGAAAATTATGAACATTAAATTGACAAACATTACATAAATAATAAATAGACATTAAATTTAGTAATTATTGGCCCAGAGATTGACCCAAGATGGGGGTGAATTGGATCTTTAAAAAAAATTCGTAAACTCTTTCTACTAAAATCTCAAATCAAACTTTTTAGTTGTTGTGATTGTCTGCTGATAGGTTGATTTTATTTATCTATTTCCAAACTGATTTTGATAGTTTTTGAGTGTTCTTATTATGTTTTAATATGTTTTAATTCATTTTTACTTGTTTTTATGTAAATTAGGTGTTTGGGGGGTGAAAACAAACCAAAATCGAGCAAATGGGTAGGACGTCAGTGGAGAAACGGTTGAAAAGATGAAAAATGTCAAGTTCAGAAAATGCAGCCTTACCACTGTAGCGATGGTCTCCATCGATGCAACGGTGTGTCCCACCACTGTAGTGGTCAATGATCAGTGGCCTACTGACTTCTCCACCGCTGCAGCGGTCTGACACCACCTGGTAAAGATATTTTCTTGATATTTTTGGAATTTTGCTCCCCAACTTGAGACCACTCACTCTCCCTCATACCTAACACGTTTTTGGGAACACTTTGGGAGTGATTTTTAGAGCTCTCAACTAACCGAAGAAGAGGAACACAATTGGAGAAGAGGAAACAAGATTGGAACGATTTTTACGGACCTCATCTTTCAGATAACGGTTATTCTCCATTGTTTCTCTCTTTATTCTTAATTTGTTTTTAGTTGTTTGATCATGTATATATTGATTATGGTTGAATATTTGGTTTTGGCCAAGAGCTAAACGTTGATTATCTATGGGATTGATGTAGTTTATTAATATATGTTGTTCAAGTAAATCGTGTTTTGTTAATGGTTGTTCATCTCTATTCGATTATCTTTACCGTTATTTCACTTCATTTATATGTTTGTTAAGGTATATTGAGAAATCGGGGTTTAAAACTTGGGAGAGGTAATCCTGGATTCGGACTAGGGTTTAAACACAATGCGACGATCTAATAACTCGGGAGAGTATTAGAAAGTCTGCAATCCATGAGGTTGAGGAGAGACTCATGTGATTAGTGTCATTTAGACGCTAGATGGGGACATCGGCGTTGACACGAAGTCGTATATTTATTCACTTTACACTCGGGAGAGGTAGTGAGTGAGTTTTCGATACCTAGATTGTCGGATAGTTTGAATACCGTTAATGTAAACTAGATTGGATCAAACACGTACAAATAAACGAAGTTAATCCCTAGATAATATATTCTCATATAATATATATTTAGTATTGTAATTTAATTAGTTAATTTATTTAGTTTAGTATATATCTAAAAACAAAAACCTTAAATTCAATCGCATAGATAAAATTTGGTAATGATAATTGCGGTATTTAATGACAATTTAATCCAATCCCTGTGGATACGACAACCCTTCTCATTCACTATTCTATAAAACTTGACCCGTACACTTACGGTGAAAGTAGCGACATAATATTCCGTTACCAAGTTTTTGGCGCCATTGCCGAGGATTAGTTTTTAGATTATTGCTAATATTGTGAGTAAATAACTTGATTTTAATTTAGGCATTTATTTTATTTTATTATTTAGTTTTCTTTGTCTTGCAAGGTACTTGAAGATGTTAGATCAACAAGTGCTATTGCATTTCTTTCAACGGGATTCCGAGCCGTTTTATTGTGCTTGGGATCGATATAAGGAGTTGCTAACGCGGTTCTCAAACCATCGTTTCCCTAGGGAGTGCAACTACTGAACTTCCTCAATGAGTTACTAGCCGCAACAAGAAATTGGGTCGAATGAGGAAATGGTACCACCTCATTCGACCAACCAACCATGGACGAAGCCTATTTGTTGCTAGAAGACATGCTGGAGTTTGATTTTCATAGTTGGAATTATTTAATAAGCTACCAAATCTTGGGGGGTAATTCCACCATTTCGATGCCATGGATTAACACCCTGGACCAACATTTAGAGTCTTCCCCCACCCTGGAGCTATTGCATTTGCGGGGTGTCAATCCATGGCGTTGAAACGGTAGAATTACCCCCAAGCTTTGGTAGCTTGTTGAATAATTCCAACTATGAAAATCAAACTCCTCCATGTCTTCCAGTAACCAATAGGCTTCGTCCACGGTTAGTTGGTCGAATGAGGTGGTACCATTTCCTCATTCAGCCCAATTTCTTGTTGCGGCTAGTAACCCATCAAGAAAGTTCAGTAGTTGACACTTCCTTGGTAAATGATGGTTTAGGAACCGGACTAGCAACTCCTTATATTAATCCCAAGCTCAATAAAATGATTCAGAATCCCATTGAAAGAAATACAATAGCACTTGTTGATCTAACATCTTCAAGTACCTTGCAAGACAAAGAAAACTAAAAAAAAATTAAAAATAAAATAAATGTCTAAATTAAAATCAAGTTATTTACTCACAATATCAACAACAATCTAAAAATCAATCCCCGGCAACAGCGCCAAAAACTTGGTAGCAGAATATTACGTCGCTACTTTCACCGTAAGTGTACGGGTCAAATTTTATAGAATAGTGAATGAGAAGGGTTGTCGTATCTACAGGGATTGGATTAAATTGTCGTTAAGTACCGCGATTATCATAACCGAATTTTATCTAGGCGATTGAATTTAAGGTTTTTGTTTTTAGATATAACCTAAACTAAATAAATTAACTAATTAAATTATAATATTAAATATATATTATATGGGAATAGATTATCTAGGTATTAACTTCGTTTACTTATACGTGTTTGATCCAATCTAGTTTACATTAACGGTATTCAAACTATCTGACAATCTAGGTATCGAAAACTCACTCACTACCTCTCCCGAGTGTAAAGTGAATAAATATACGATACTAATCACATGAGTCTCACCCCAAGCTCACACATTGCACATTTTCTAATACTCTCCCGAGTCGTTAGATTGTCGCGTTGTGTTTAAACCTTAGTCCGAATCCGGAGTTACCTTTCTCGAGTGTCAAACACCAATTCTCAATATATCTTAACAATCATATAAATAAAGTGAAAGAACGGTAAACACAATCGAATAGAGATGAGCAACCGTTAACGAAATACGATTTACTCAAACAACATATAGTAGTAAACGACATCAATCCTATAAATAATTAACGTTTAGCTCTTAGTCATAACTAAATATTCAACAATAATCAATATATACATGATCAAACAATCAAAAATGAGTTAAGAATAAAGATAGAAACAAAGGAGAATAATCGTTATCTAAAGGATGACTTCCGTAAAAACCGCTCTGATCTTGTTTCCTCTTCTCCAATTGTGTTCCTCCTCTTTGGTTGGTCGAGAGCTCTCAAAAACACTCCCAAAGTGTTCCCAAAAATGTGCTAGGTATGAGGGAGAGTGAGTGGTTTTAATTTGGGGAGCAAAATATCCAAAAATATCAAGAAAATATATGTGCCAGGTGGTGTCAGATTGCTGCAGCGGTGGGACGCACTGCTACAGTATTGGAGAAGTCAGTAGGCCATTGATCATTGACCGCTGCAACGGTGGTTAAGTAGAAACATTCTGCTTGTTTCACCGCTGCAGCGGTGGGGATCACCGTTGCAGTGGTGAGGTTGTAATTTCTAAACTTTGCATTTTTTGTCTTTTCAACCGTTTCTCCATCGACGTCCCACCGATTTGCTCGATTTTATTTTGTTTTTACCCCAAACACTTGATTTACATAAAAAAAAAAAAAAAAAAAAAAAGAAAAAAAAAAAAAAAGTAAAAACGAATTAAAACATATTAAAATATAATAAGAACACTCGAAAACTATCAAAATCGTCTTGGAAATAGATAGATAAAATCAACTTATCATGTGTGCAGTAGAATAATCAATCAAATCAAAATAATCAAAGTAAAGAGTAAGAGATAGAGACAATCAAACCACAAGATACAAGAGATTTATAGTAGTTCGGAAAAACTTTTTTGCCTACTCTACTCCTCCACGCTCCCGACGGAAAGTTCTAATTCACTAATCCCTAACCTTCTTATGGGTAAAGATTAAACCTTATACAATTTTCTTACGGGTGAAGATCAAACTTTTTATAACCTTTCAATATTTTTATGGGTGAAGAGTAACCTTTCACAATCTTTCAATCTTCTTATGGGTGAATATCTAAGCTTTTATAATCTTCTTACAGGTGAAGATTAAATATTTCCACGTGATCTTCTTTCTAGCGAGATCGATCCGTCACAACCTAAAGATCCTTATTTTGTCTCTTCAACTTCTTCACAAGTTTATCTTTGATGTGGTGATGTTGAGGATCTTCCTTACTTGGATGTTTTTATGAAGTACAATCTTTTTATACAACACTCAAAATGGTTTTGTAATCTAACTTACAAAACCGACCTTGGAGCTCTAAACACCCTCTATAAAAATTACAATATTTTAACTCACTAGAGTTTGGTGCTTCTCACATATATTACTCAAGAATATGAATAGACTTTAAGGACAAGAGTAATAGCACAAGAAGTGCAATAAAAAGAATCAAAGAGATATGCTAAAGAATATCACTTGAATGCTTGAAGATCTCTGGATAGAACTCTTTGTAATCACTTGTGTGAGATCTTTTTTTTATCCCAGTTGTTTGCCCTTCATTTATATAGTCATAGATAGTATAATATCAGTTAAGAATGAAGCTGAAAGTCCTCATAGTTATCTCCTCTTGTCCCTTACATCATTATAGCAAAGAGGCTCCTTGACAATAAGTCTCTTCAGCAAATTTCAAAATCTGCTGCAACTTTTGACTTACAAGATGGAGGATTTTATTCAACGAGGCAAATAGGATCCATTAGAAATTAATACATATATATAGAGTATTAAGTTCTCTTTCCAAGCATATATTACGCATCATATTTGGTTAAGATTTGAGAAATATATGTCATTTAGAATAAACAGAGGTCCAACTTAGATTTTTACTGGCAAATATTATTTTTTGGATAAATGGTTATATTTGGATAATAAAGATAGATCAAAATCATGCATAATTAAATATTATTGAATTAAATTTTCATATAAGAAATAATCACCTCATTTGGACATAAAATGAGTGAGATGTGGTCATTTAAGTAAACAAATGTCTAGGTTGCATTTTTTAAACTAGCTGTTGTTTTCTGGAAAAAAAAAAAACATTCAGATTTGGACAGCCCAAACAACTTGTAACGACATGAAATTAATATGTTATGAAATATATTTGAATTATATTTCCAACCATATAAGATGCAGTAATTTTGGACATGTATTGAGAAAGTTATACTATTTTTAATAGACAAGGGTCAAGATCCACATTTTCTAGTGGTAATTTGAATAAAGATTATAAAACCATTATAATAATCATAAATACAACTCATTATTTGTCTAAAATCTAGAAAACAAGTAGTTGGAGCAATAAATATCATAAATTAGAAAGATTTGACTCTATGCTATTAATGAGAATTATTATAAAAGTCAAATAACGTTGATAAATCAAGATTTATTTATACTCTCAAGGAATCTTGTATATATGTATAATATATGTAAAAATTTTGTTTATTATATTTAAATATCATGTATATGAGTCATATTATACATATATATAATTACATAGGTTATTTGCATGAGATATAATAGGATCCAACATATGGTGTAGTAAATTTCATGCAAAAACATGATTTTGATGCAATATTGTAAAAATGTCATTTAAACACCATTTTAATGTCATGAACTTGATTCAATCATGTATATAACATTTAAGTATATTAATCAAGTTGGAAATAACATTAAACAAGTAATAGAAACAAAATTTGATGTGAAAAAATAATTTCAAGAGTATGGAAAAAGCTGTCAAAATTTCATTTGAAACTTTTGAATGATTTTAATCCAATGTGCTTAATCTAATCTTAAATTGATCAAACTGAATATTTAGGATGATTCTACACATCTTAAATGAGTTATAAAAGTAATCAAAAATTTCAAGAGTAACCGAAGAATGACGCAAAAACTAGAGCAAAAAAACAAGGTAAGAGAGAGAAAACATTCTGCTCATAAATAGTCGACTACTACAATGTTTTCACCACAATTCTAATTTTCTTCGTCCGTTCTTGGTTTTTGTTGATGTTTATGATTATTTTTTCATCCAAAACACTTTTAAAACATTGTTTCAAACATATTTGAATTATTTTAATGATTGAAAAACACAATGTACCTTGTGATAATTTTAAAAACTTATTTTCTCATTTTAGGCATAATGTGATCAAAATGTGAATTTACCAAATAATCAATGTATTAATAATTCAATCACATGTATCATGATATAATCAAATAATAATCATGCTCAAATTATTATATCATGAATGTATGTATTATCGGTGTGTGTGTGCATTTTAATGAGTTAAAATTTATAATTTCTTTAAGAGTAACATCCTACGAACTTAATATTATTGACTTAATCTTACCTAGGTCTTGTGCTCTTGGTATCAGGACCATACCTACATTTCACACTTAAAATTTTGTAGTGGTTAGCATACACAATGAATAATTGAATCTTACTACCTGCACTTAAGATATTATTTTGATTAATACACTCAAGGTATGATTCAATCAAAATATATTGAAACATATAATTTGTATTTAATAATATTAATGTGACATCATCATATCACTAATATTGACATCATCAAAATACACTTATTGTGACATCATCAAAACACACATATTGACATCATCAAAACACATATAGCAACAGTAATAATATTGAACCATTTTAAATTTATTCAAATTAAATTAAAGCAATAATATAAAAGAAAAATGTAATATATGAAAATTATGAACATTAAATTTACGAAAATTATAGATATAATATATAGACATTAAATTTAATAATAATACAAAAACATTAAATTTATGAAAATTATATAATATAGAAAATATAATATAATATTTATAAAAATTATTCACATTAAATTTATAAGAAATTACAAAAATAATATTTGCACATTAAATTTAGTAATAATATTAAAGCATTAAATTTAAGAAAAATAAATTAAAAATAATAAAAAATAAAATGTATAATACATGTAATATAAACAAAAATTATTGAAATTAAACTTACAAAAATTATAAAATAATATATGAATATTAAATTTAGGAATAATATATGAACATTAAATTTAAAAAATAATATAAAAGATAAAATATAATATACTTAATTTATGGATATTAAATTTAAGAAAATTATAGAAATAATATATGAATATTAAATTTTTTAATAATACTGAAAAATTAAAAGTAATTTATAGACTAATATAAAAGTGAAAGTATAATATATGAAAATTATGGCCATTAATTTACAGAAATTATAGAAATAATATATAGACATTTAATTTAATAATAATACTGAAATATTAAATTTATAGAAACTAAATTGAAGAAATAATATTAAATTTTATTTTATTTTTTTTACACTCGTTCCTTCAGACATAAGTCATACGCTAGTGTAATATATAATACCTCGAATACAAAAGTTCACAGAATCCATCATATCTCGATATCCTATTTTGACTTGAGCAAAACTACCATGTAGGATATCAAGAATCATCATGTTTTGTCTCTTACTACAATGTAGTAAGTCCCCATACAGATGTTTCACATATCATACTGATGCATTGAGACACTATTCTCAAGGAACGAACATTGAATCAAAGTATCCTAGATTGTTGAAGACCATTTTCAACAATATACAACCTAGGGACACGTTAGAATACCAAGATACCCAATATCTTCGGTCTGCTCCTATTTAATCACATTAAATAGCTGGACATTCTGCTCAACATTCAAGGTCTATAGTAACAATGATATAATATAAAAATACATTTTTTTATTATTACTAGAAACATGCCACCTAGGATTGTTTATAGGACTTATCTCCATCACAGTCAAATGTAAACATTTATCAAAATCATAACTCTTTCATATGGAAAAGTTTTTACATTAAATTTCAATCAATAACATGTCCTTATTTTCAATATTTAAAATAAATGTATCAGTATATCACCTATAACATAAATAAATGATATCAACAAATCATTTGTCATTTTTCGTACGATTATGTTAAAAAATTGGACTAAATACATAAGTTTTGAATTATTTTTCTTGTTTGTCTATCTCTTTATAGTCATAAGAAATTATTTTTATCCAAAATCTATTCTTTATATTTCATAATTATTGAGACTCAAAAATCTTAAAATTAAGATTCTTATATTTTTATGTATGTACTCCTTTTGGATTTTATAAATATTTTATTAAATTATAAAGAATAAAAACTTTTATCCCTATATTTTAATGACATTCAATTAAAATTTTGAAATTTTATATAAATATCTTTCAATTTTTATATATATTTTATTAAATTATGAAGAATGATTTTTTTTATTCATATATTTTTTATGAGGGAAAGTTTCCCGCTATTAGTTCCAGTCTTTAATAGAAGTATGGCGACGAAATTGGGCCAAGAATCCATGCCCAGAAAAGCACCATCTTGGCAAATAGGAAGGAGCTGGGGAGGTCCACTACAAGGGACCCACAGTGTTGATCCCAAGATTTTGATGGACTATTAAGTGTTGATACTTTTGGTGGAACTAACAAGTTTATTGAGTGTTTCAGTATAAAAGTTCCATTGTTGATACTATCAGGAAGTAATTACTAAGGATGCTAATGGTGCAAAGAGACAGACAAAGTGACGGACATTAAGATATTAAAAATTTTGAAGAATCTAGGTGAAAACAACTCTAAGTCATTTTTTACTTTTAATAAATTTTGATTAGAATCACACATGACACAAAAATAATTTATATTTATGTGTGTTTTTATTAGGATCCGAATAAGTTCACATATTTGCTCCAATGTGAAATTGAAAAAGATAAATTGACCTAAGAAAGATTAGTGTTTAAAATTGATTTATAGTGTCAATTAAGTTAACTAAAAAACGAAATCGATTAAAAGGTCCAAAACGTCAAAGATTGGAGTTGAATTGAATTAAGAAAAAAATGTTCCAGTATTGATCGGTCAACCGACCAAGAAGGATCAGTTAACCGATGGGTGGAGGTTGGGAATTGGGAAAGTCTTTGAATCGATTGGTCAACCGATCAAAAGAGATCGATCAACCGATGGCCGATAAGTGAACTCTCTTAATCGATCGGTTAACCGACCAAGGCCAAAATTTGGCCTAAAGAAGCATCCTAAATCGATCGGTCAACTGACCCATGGGGATCAGTCAACCGACCGTCATTTGAGATTGGCTTGGCTAGCATCCTACTTTCATCGGTTGACCGATGGGCAGAGGTCGGTCAACCGATTGGGCTATTTCGGATTTCAAGGATTTTTAGGGTTTGATCAAAACTAACCATTATTTCCTTACCTGATCGAGATATCTTAGGGATTTGGATATATTTAAGATACATTATTCTTATATAGATATCCCTATAGATATGGTACACTTAGAGTATTTTTCGATTAAGTACATTTAATACTTTCTATCTAATTGATTTAAGATTGAGATTTGTTTTGAGAACTTAATTGACAGATTTTAAAGTCATATTTAAGTCAAATATACCAGGAATGAAAGGTAATGATACATGGGGTCTATATATGCATTTAATTTTCATATCTTGTATAAATTAGCCGTTAGAGGGTCTGTTCCAAATCAGTTTAAATAGGCTTGCGTTTTTAGAGATCAAGACATCCCCAATCAATCAAGAACTAATTGTTCCTGAGCTTTCTAAGAGTTATTATTCTGATATTTTATTGAGCGATCATTGTGAGATCATTTTGTTATTGAAGTTCTTGAGTTAAAGTGCTAAGTGATTTGGTGTCACCGATCTAAGCTATCTTACAATTCGTTTTCAATCTTTCGGTGTTTTCTTGGTGAGATTGTTTCAAGCTTTTGTTATTTATTGTGATTATATATTATATTATTACTTCTTGCTTGGATATATGATCTTGTGAAATCGTTTTTGAACTTAAAAGCATAAAAAATTCTTTTAAAACGATTTGTGTGATAATATGATTATGTGCTCAATTTTGTGGTACCGCATTATTTTTATAATCAAATTTTTTTATTTCCTCACGAAAAATTCTATCACTAGTAAATTCGAGATATTAATTAGGTTTAAATAAACTTGAGGTGGTAGAAACTCCGAGTGGAAATAATCTTATCAATTTATTGTAATTGGTGAGTTTTGTGTGGATTAAATATTGTTGGGAATATCTAATCAGGGGTAGCTGGATTTCAATATCTTCTAGTAAAGAGATTGAGTTTTGATATTCACCTAAGGTATAAAAATGTTAGGTTACTTTTTTCCGTGAAAAGAGATAGATGTTAATTCTTCCTAAATAAAATTAGTTGGTGTAATTTGTAGCGGTTCCATCCTTACCGGTGAAAAGGATACTTGGAGTGATTTTGGTGAGATTTGATTCTTAGCCTAAGTATAAAATAATCAGGTTAGTCTTTAACCTATTAAAAAGATAGAGGTTCTTTCTTAGCTTGCGAAAAGGAAATTGTAAAAGTTGATTCTAGCCTGTGAAAAGAATCATTGTATAAATGTTTGGTTCCTATCTGTTTAAAAGAATCTTAGTGGTTTAGTGGGTGCAACTCTCTGTGGGGCTCAGATGACTGGATTAGCCAAGAGTAGCTTGGTGAACCAGTATGCATCATGGTGTACTGCCTTGTGACTTTCTTTATTTCTTGTTGTTTGGGTGTGCACCTAGATTTAATTAAACTTATCCATTTCTATATAAAGATAATAATTAATTTAGGAATAAATTAATTATTTAAAAAAATTAAGCGTTGAAAGATATTTATTTAATTTAAATTTTTATAACTATCCAATTCACCCCCTTTCTTGGGTAGATCACTGGGCCAACACACAGCTCAACTCCGATGAAGCCTAGTAAGATGGCCCATGGATTAAATCAGGAAGACTTAGTAAAGAGGTCCATTAATCAGTTCGAGCAATCCTAAGGTAATGATCCAAAACAACGATCCATTGCATAGATCCAATAAATGGAAAACCAAAGAACTTAACCTAGTCAAACCCACACTCCCACTATGCACTAAGTTCATAACAAACTACCAACAATGTAGCAAGGGATCGTGGGAAGAGATCAAGTCATCCATACTAGTAGCCTCTGTCTAACAGCTTAGAGTTCAATTTTAAAAGGAAAAAGGTATCACATTATTCATTTACATAATTGTTTGCTCATACAAAAAATAGACTAACTTATTCTCACGCCGAAGGTTCTTTGGCTGACACCCCAGCAATGCCATTGTTAGTATTTTTGGTTTTCTAGGTCCATTGTAGATATTTTAGCTACACTATTTGGCACCGTTTGTGGGAAGCTGATAAAAAAGTCTCTTGTGCTAACGTGAGGCAGCTACGTATGAGAGGAGTCAGTCAAGATACATCTCAACAAGAAGCCACTAGTGCCCCAGTAGAAGGCCAATCGGAGGTTGATGTTGACTTTCACATGAGGTTCAAAGCACCGACGCGAAATATGATTCCTTAGCCTTAATAATTATGAATGTAGAGAATGTACTAATGCAGTAGGTAGAAAACATGCCAAAGAGGGTTTAGGAGGAGCCCAATGATAATGGATCTGGAGAGGAGGCGGAGTCCCCAAAGGTGCCGGAACTACCATCTAGAGCAGTGAGAGTAGTACAGGAAGGTACCGAAGACCTTCCAATAGGAGAAAGAAGAGTGGTCAGCATATCAGAAACAATTGTCTCTATCAAAGATATCAGAGTTCAGAAAGAAGAATAGTTGTTTGTTGATAATTTGGAGGATCTATTAGGAGGAACAGAGGCTCTATTTACCTCAGCCATAATAGAAAAACCATTCCCAGATTTGACCTAGCTAAGTTCAATAGGTTTGAAGGAAAGACCGATCCAACTGATCACATCCGCTATTTTAGGCATGTTATAGCGTTGTATGGGGTGGGAAGCTCTGTGTTATGCAAGGCTTTTGCTACCACATTCAAGGGATCCACTCTAGAATAGTTCCATGGTCTTTTACCTTGGTCAATTTTGACTTTCTTGGATCTCGAGAAACAATTCATCAACCATTTTATTACTTGCCAAATAATGAAGAAGGGTCCAGACTACTTGTTGGCACTGTGGCCAGGCAAAGGAGAGTCACTACGCCAGCATGTACCTCGATTCACTAAGGAGTTCACGTGTAGATAAGGTTATGATACCAACTTTATCATTAATACGTTCACCTCGAGATTGGGTCAAAACCGTTTCCAAGATTCACTTATTAAACACAACCCAAAAGATGTGACTGAGCTAACGGATAAGGTGAAGCCTCACATAAAACTGGAATATGTGAAGTTTGATAGGTGATGAAGGTCACTAACCAAATCAAAGTTAGAAAGAGCACGACGAATGGAAGTACAATAGCCCTAACCGTTCCAAAGACAGATTGAGAGATTTCAGCTTTAGATTGGAACTTTGCCAGGATCCTAACCTTCCGGGGTTGTGGATGTCGATCTCAAGAATTTTGTATGAGATTAAATCATCAAAAGTAGTTCAATGGCCTCCGAAGATCATAGCAGATCTAAATAGGAAAAGTAGGGAAAAGTACTCTGAGTTTCACAAAGACCACAGTCATGATACTAACGATTATTGAAATCTTAAAAGAGAGATCAAGAGGCTGCTGGACATGTCCAACTCCGTGGTTACTTGCAAGAGTGACCTAGAGAAAATAAAAGTTCTGGGAGTGAAAAAAGAAGTGATGACTGAAATAAAATAAAAAAATGAAAGGTGAGGGGCCTAGCAACACCCAAGAAGTGATCTACATAATAAATTCCAATGGTCCAGTAACTGGAGAATCAAATTAAGAAAGGGAGAAAGGGATCCGAGAAGCAGCGCTAGAAAGAAGCTACAGAGAAACAATAGCAATAGCTACCAAATCGAATCTAGTAATCACCTTTGGTGATAAGGATTGCAGAGGGATTGCATGCCCTCATTACGATTCTCTAGTGATCACTTTATGGATATCCAGTTTTTAGCTAAAGAGAATTCCAATTGACACTGGAAACTCTGGTAATATCATTTTTAAAAATACTTTGAAGCAGATGGGGGTGCCTGATTCGAAAATAGCTCTCAAAATGGGAAGATTACCTTGTCGGTCACATCAAGCAAGGAGGACAACCATTTGACTAAGGCTACAGAGTTCACGATGATGAATTCTTCGTCCCCATACACGTCCACCTTCCATCATTGCATAAAATACCTCAAAGATGGTGCAGTAGCTATTACCCGGGGTAATCAAGTAGCCTCTAGATAATGGTTCATAATAACAATGAATAGGAAGATGAAAGCTCAATAGAAATAAAGATGGAGCGATAAGCAGCTCCAACTCAAACCCCAACTCAAGAAAAAATGATTTTAGAGAGCACACAAGTTTTCTTTAGGTACAAGAGGTGTTCTTTGAGAAAAGAAGAAAAAAATTATAGATCGGAGTGGCTTTAAGCTCGTCTAAGATAGAGAAAATCAAAAGCTTACTAGGAAGAAGCTTGGGCCCCTGAAGATATGAAGGGGATCAACCTAAGGGTAGCAATACATCGCCTTAACATTTCTAGATCATACTATCCTGTCCAGTAGAAAAGAAAAATCTTATATCCAAAAAAAAAAAAAAAAGTGAACGAGTTATAGGTGCAACGATTTCTTGGAATAGGGCACATTTGGGAAGTGATATACCTAAAATGGTTAGCCAATCCCATACTTCTTAAAAAGAAGAACAGAAAGTGGAAAATGTGTGTCACCTTCATAGACCTCAATCAAGCCTACCCGAAAGATTGTTACTGTTGGCCCAGTAGAATACCCAAGAGGAGGAGTGAATTGGGTAATTAAAATATAGCAGAATAAAACTTGAATAAATCAAATAATTAATTTTATGCCTAAATTAATTATTATCTTTATACCACAGCGGAATTATAATAAATCTAAGTGCACACCCAAACAGCAAAAATAGCAAAGTAAAATATAGCAGCACACAAAAGATTTATACTGGTTCACCAAACTACTCTTGGCCAATCCAGTCTTCCAAGCTCTAGGGAGGTCGCACCCACTAAAACCAAGATCTTTTTAAAGGTAGGAACAAAACCCACACACTAATTATTTTACAGGCTCATAATCAACCTTTACAATATTCGTTTCTCAGGCTAAGGAAGAACCTCTACTTTTTACAGGCTAAAGAATAATCTAATTATTTTTAACACTAAGGCACAAGAATAAAAACCTCTCAAAACACTCCAACTATCCTTTTCACAGGTAAGGATGAAACCTTTACAAATCACTCACAACATAATTCTTATTCAGGAAGAATCACTACCTCAATCTTTTTGCAGGAAGAGACTGACACCCAGCTACCCCTGATTAAATACTCTCAATAGTATTTAATCCATCACAACTCACCAATACAAAAATTGATAAGAAGTAAATCTCACTCGGAGCTTCTACCACCCCAAATAAACACTAACTCAATTAATATCCCAACTAGTGATAGAAATACGTAAGATACAAAAATTTGATCTCAATAAGATATGGGTAGAAAATTGGAGCACGTAATCAGATTCAAGAAATTGTTTGTAAAAAATATTTTCTTCAAAAATCAGAAATAATTTCTAAGATCAATTTCCAAATATAGAATAATAAACAAATAATAAGCAATATGGAAAGGTTTCACCTAGAATCCATAGAAATAATTATTAGAACAATGTAGCTTCAAATCCGGCATCAGCAAAAATTGATTGCAATTGATTCTCAAAATCACTCTTAGAAAAGCTCACAATATCGTAGAATGATAACTCTTATAAAAGCTCACAAATGATATAAATTCTTTTAGCTCTCTCTCAATTAATGATTTTTTCTTTTAGAATGATTAACCTTGCTAGTGAAATTCACAGGTCTATTTAAAGGAACATGTAATCAGCCTTCTGATAGGTAGTTTACAAGTTTCATGACAATTAAAAGCTCTTATAGACCCCTTTATATCATAAGGACTTCATTTAGGTTCAATTCCACTTAAAAATATCTTTCAAATCTCTTAATTAGACCGCCAAAGTATTTCTTAATCTTAATAAATAAGTATAGAATCTATTTCAGGTACCAAATTGAGAAACATTAATATTTAATGAACCATATTAATAGGATTTAATTAGTATATGAACTATATCTTAAATATAGATAATATCCCACAAATCTGTCTCAAATCCCAGCCAAAAACGGCTACTTTTGGATATAATCTCGGATCAAACTATATCCTGAAATAGTGCATTTGGTCGACTGCCCAGTTGACTACCCAACTCAGGTTGCAGCCAAACCATCGCCATGGCGTGAATAGGTCGACCGCTCGGTCGACTCACAGATTTAGAGAGTTTAGTACTACTTCACCGGTCGACATATCGGTCGACTTATTGATTCAGAGAGTCCAGTACTACTTCACCGGTCAACCTATCGGTCGACTTGTTGATTCAGAGAGTTCAGTACTACTTCACCGGTCGACTTGTTAATTCAGAGAGTTCTGCCTTCTTGGCCGATCGACCTGTCGATTGACTTAGAGATACAGGATGTTACAGCTTCTATGTCTAGTCTACTCACCAGTCGTCTGCTGTGCCTAGATCTCTTATTTGAATATGTTTTTAACTTATTTTCTTTTACGATTTCACCCCTTTAACCATTTTCTTCTCTTGATTAGCTCCACTAATATTCTTATATTCCATTTTAGTCATTCAAAATTATTTATTCTTATTTCACATAGGAGCAAATAATTTAACTTAATCAAAACACACATAAAAGATAAAAATACATCTTGTGCCATGTCTATATTCCTAAATGGGATATTAAGAGTTAAGATTCACCTAGGTTGTTTTTCCTAATTTCTTCAAACTCTTAATTCTTATTTATTATCTTGACATCTTCATTTTTCATCCATTTAATTTGACGTTTTCATTACTAGAACTTTAAATCACTGAAACACTCAATTAAACATTAGTTCCATTAAAACATCAATACTTAATTATTCATTAAAATCTTAGGATCAACAGTTACCTAATGTTGATAATAGATCAGATGGTAGATATGGTTGTAGGGCATGAACTATTGAGCATGATGTAAACATATTCTGGTTACAATCAGATCTAAATGGATTAATAAGACAAAGAAGGAACAATGTTCATTTCACCAAGAAGTCTATACTGTGATACTGTAATGTCCTTTGGTATAAGAAATGCAGGTGCTACCTAACAAAGATTAGTAAACTGAATATTCCAAGAGTATATTGGACAAACCATGGAGGTATACATTGATGACATGTTGGTCAAAAACACTGCGAGAGGTGACCTCCTGACACATATAGATTAAGCATTTTTTATCCTAAGGAAGTTCAATATGAAGCTCAATCTTGAGAAATGTGTCTTCAGAGTCACTTTGGGAAAATTATTTGGTTTCATAGTAAACTAGACAAGTATAACGGTGGATTCCAGACCGATAAAAGAGGTCTGAAGCACGAAGTCACCAACTACTATGATAGAAGTTCAAGTTCTCATAAGAAGATTGATAGCCCTAGACAGGTTTATCTCTAAGTTTTTAGATAGGTGTGCTCCCTTATTTAATATTTTGAAAGGGAGTAAGAAATTTCAAGGGAGTAAAGACTGTGAAGAGGCACTGCAATTGATAAAGAATTACCTCAGCATAGTGGAAACACTAGCAAATGTATCTTTTGGAGATGAGCTTTACCTATACCTGACAGTGACTTTGGTCGTTGTTAGTGCGACACTAGTAAAAGAAAAGCAAGTAGAGCAAAGACCAGTATTTTACGTGAGTAAGTCACAGGTCGTAGTTGAAACACAGTACATCGAGCTATAAAAATTAGCTTTGGCACTGATCATGTCAGCTCAGAAATTAAAACCTTTCTTTCAAGGTCAGGTAATCAACATGATGACATCATATCTGCTTTGAACAGTAATGCACCAGCCTAAAGCTTCAGTTCGGTTGATGAAATGGGCAGTAGATGTCAGAGAGTTCGTCATAAGGTACAAACCACGAACAAAAATCGAGAGGCAAACTGTAACAAATTTTATTATTGAGTGTACTTCAGCTAAAGGAAAGCCAACAAAAGATGGTGAATGTTCCAAACAATCACTTGGCTTGTGGAAGTTGTAGGTTGATGGAGCATCAAACGTTAAAGGATGTAGTGGAGGACTTGTCCTGGAGATACTAGAAGGCAATCAGATTTAGAGAGAAATCTAGTTTGGGCTCTGAACCTCTAACAATAAAGCTGAGTATGAAGTGGTGATCCTCGAGTTGAGCTTAGCCAAAGGCTTAGGGGCATGTGATATTGAAATAGGACTAGACTCACAACTTGTGGTCAACTAGCTGAGCGGAACATTCTCGGCTAACAAAGAGAAATTATGACTATATATGGAAAAGATAAAAGGGCAAAACGAAAACAGTTATAAAGTGTAAACTATAGGTAATCCCAAGGTCAGAGAACGATAAAGAAGATTTACTCTCAATTCTTGCTTCGTCTTTTCATCTAGATCAGAGATCATAGATGGAGGAATTTCAAGAATCGTCCTCTATTGCAGCATCAACAAATCTTTATGCCACCATTGGCCATTTAGGTAAAGAAGAAGACTGGAGGACACCTCCACTAAAATACTTGAAGGAAAGGACATTACTTGACGATCGTAGCTTAGCGCGAAAGATCTTGTATAAAGTATCAAGATATCGTATGCTTGATAAAATATGTTGAACCTAATGTTTTGATAAATAATTAAATATTGATACTTTATGGAACTAATGTTTTATTGAGTGATTTTTTATTAAACATTCCATAGGTTGAAATGAGAAAAAGAATGGATCGAAAATGATGAATCATTGAAGAATTCATGAAGCAATTATTAAAGTATCAAAGGAATTCAAGACAGGTGCAAGATGACGATAATGAAGATTTTTAGAGCATTAAAGATGTTGAAGACAATTAGGTGAAAATAACTTATTACCTATATGCTCTTAATGCAACCTGAATAAGAATTACGCACGACACTCTAAAATGAATAATCTTATATGACTTATAGTAATAAATGATAAGTTTAAGGTCCTAAAATGATTTTTATAAAGTGTTAAATCATAAAAAAGTTTTTGGAAAAGAGTTTGAGTGAAAAATAGTTTTAACACATAAAATGATGAGTTTTCTAGTCTATTCGGCCAACCGACAAAATAGGTTGGTTAGATAACGAGAATAGTAGCTTAAGGGAGTTAAATAGGTCACCCTACTGGCCAATTCGGTTAACCAACGATTTGGGTCAGTCGACTAACAATTCCAGTAGCCAAAACGAAAAAAATATGGAAAACCTACTAGGTGAATCGGTCAATCGACAAGAAGGTCGGTCAACTGACCGTAGACAAAGCAATAGTTAGAAAGTAGATTGTTGTAAGGGCAGTCAACCAACAATGGGGTCAGTTAACCGACAGGGTTAGACAATCAACTTTTGACTGTTTCATTTTTCAGCCAAATCACCTTATTTTTAATGATTTTCAAAGAGGTTTTTAAGGGATTTAGGTATTTTATTTTTAAATATCATATATTACTAATTTTCTATTTATTTGGTCTATATATTAAATTATTCTTTTAATTAAATTGGTAAAACTACTTCTTATCTTTAAGAATTTTGAATCGAAAAAGTTTTGAGGACCAAATCGAGCTTTTCTAAAAATATTTTTAAATGAAACATACTTATTTTGATAGTATATTGATAGATGGGATAGTAAAGAGTCATTTATGGTCTTGTAATTTGAAAACTAGCCGTTAGAGGTCTACTTAGAAGTCTATATATGGAAACCTGCGTTTTCCAAATAATACAATCAAGAACATTCAGCTTTTGCTATTATAAGAGAGAATTTTACACTGAGAAATTTATAAGAGAATATTATCGAAAGAGTTCTTGATTGAAGCGTGAAAAAAGTTTTGGTCACTGGTTTGTGTTCTTCACTGAGTTCTCGTGATCCTTTTTAAAAAAATTCTAGTGAGATATTTCTAAGTAAATTAATTTGCTTTCTTAGATTATTTGTTTAATTACTTTGACTAAGTATTTTGCGAAAAATTGTTTTCAAATCTAATATTATGAAAATATTTTAAAACGATTTTTATTTGAGAAATCAAATTATTCACTATTTGTGCGTTAAATTGGTTAAATCAGATTTATGCCTCACATCGATTCTATCACGTAGTATCTGTGCCATTAATTGAGTATAATTGTATTGAGGTGATAGAAGCTCCTGTGGGAAAAAACTTGTGAAGTTTTTGTATTTATGAGTTTGAGAGGATTAGACATATTTGGGACGGTGTCTAATCTAGACAGTCAGAGTTTAATCTTTAGCCTGAGAAAAAGATTAGTATTCAATCTCTAGCCTCCGAAAATTTTAGTTTAATCTTCAGCCTTTTAAAATATTAGTTTGTGATTCTTCCAGTAATAGAATTAGAGTAAGATAAGGTTCTTCTTAAGCCTATGAAAATGATAAGTGTAATAATGTGGTAGTGTAAAGGTTGATTCTAAGCCTGTGAAATGAATCAAAGGGTTAGTGTATTGTGAAATCCTTGTGGAGCTGAGGGACTGGACGTAGGCAAGAGTAGCTTACCAAATCAGGATAAATCTTTGTGTATTGTATTGTTAAATTTTTGTTGTTTGGATATGCACTTAGTTAAACATATTTCCATTTCTTAACAAGATAATAATCAATTAGTAAAATTGATAACTTGTATTTGAATTAGTTGTCTAAAATTTTTGTCACTACCCAATTTACCCCCCTTCATGGGTAAATTTTTGGGCCAACAAAAGACTTCATAGGAGATCATTCGCTTAGTCCCTATTGCTTTGATTAGGCCCAAGGGAGGTTAATTATGTCCTATAAGAGATCCACGAGAATGTTTGTGGGAATAACCAAAGAGGAAGAACCTTGGCACACAAGGCGCTCACAATTAACTACTATTGGTCATCGATGTGGAAAGATGCACTAGAGTATGTCAGAAAATGTGACAAATGTCAGAAGTTCTCCAATGATATCAAGGTTACAGCTCGGGATCAGACCCTAATCCTCAACCCTTGGTCGTTTGCTCAATGGGAGATGGATGTCCTTAGGCCATTTACCTCGGCGCCAGGAAATAAGAAATACATATTCGTAGTGATTGATTATTTCACTAAATGGGTAGAGGCAGATGGATTCACAACTATGGGGGAGAACAAAGTAAAGATTTTCCTTTAGAAAAATGTGATTTATCACTTCAGAATTCCAATAGTAATTATATCGGATAATAGAACTCCATTTACTGGGAGAAAAGTTGGAAAGATGTACGATGAGCTAAAACTTCAAGTCCGGCTTACCTACAAGCAAATGAACAGGCGGAGGTAATGAATAGATATACCAAAGAAACACTAAAAAAGAAACTGGACGAGGCCAAGGGAAAATGGGATAAAGAACTTCCTGGAATCCTGTGGTCATACAGGACAACGCTAAGAATTATTATGGGAGAAACACCGTACTCCATGACGTATGGAATCAAAGCAATAGTTTATGTGGAGATCGGACTAGCCTCAATGCCTGATGGCATAATCAACTTTGTTGATAATGATATGGCCCTATTCAGATAGTTAGATTAAGTTGAGAAAATAAGAGAAAAAATAGCACTTCGAATGGATGCTAACAAGTTAAAAGTTATAAAAAATGTTCAACCAAACAGTTCGTCCGAGATATTTCGGAGTAGGAGATTTGGTAGTCTGACAAGTAATACCACATCGACCAGAGGCACGATTGGGAAAGTTGGCACAAAATTGGGAAGGACCCTACCGAGTGACAGAGATAAATAGACCAAGGAGTTACCAACTAGAATATTTAAAAGGGGTACCCATTCCAAGACCATGGAATTTTGGGCACTTAAGAAAGTATTTCGTTTAGATGTCTTGTTGATTTGACTTATTTTTTTATTCAATATGTTTTTCAATTCAACTTTTTGCTTATTGAAATTTGATGTATAAAGTTATTTTCTTTGAAGAACATGCTAAGTCTTAAACCAAAATTTCAAAGCACATCAAACCACACAGCAAAAATGAACTGTTAAAAATAGTTCAAAACAAATCACTATGGGTAAGAAAAAATGAATTGCTAAAAATAGTTCTGAATAAATCACTATGGGTGGAAAAAAAAAAATGAACTGTTAAAAACATTTCAAATCAATCAGGAAGTGTAAAACAAAATGAATTGTAAAAAATAGTTCGAATGAATCACCAAGTGTGAGAAAAATGACGAACTAATTAAAATAGTCTGGATTGATCACTAAGCATGAGAAATGGATGAATTGATTAAACTAGTTTGGATCAATTACTAAGTGTGAGAGTAAAGAAAAACTAACTGGAAAGAATATGGGTTATTCAAATCAATCGATAAGCACGAAGAAAGTGAATGAAACAAAACATTTTGGGATGTCCACTAAACACAACTAAAAACATTTTGGGATATCCACTAAACACAACTAAGTTGAACCAATAAGTCAGTTCAAGTGGAGGAGGAAGAGATAACAACTAAGCCTTATTACTCTCTAAGGGCATATTGCCTTAAAAAAAGTTGATGACCAAAGAAGAAACGATGCCAACCCAAAAAATGATAGATTTTGCACAAGAATAACAATAGATAACCTAACTTATGAGTATTTCTCTCTAAAACAGACTATGCATCCACAACTTTTCCAATAAATATACAAGCTATGAAAGAGGGAAAAGAGAAATAAATACTCACAAAGGGGGATCCAACCAAAAATATCAGCACAAGAAATAGATGCATACATGCAAACATACAGAAGCATGAAGAATGAAAACATGAAAGAGCATGAAGAATGTAAGCATACGAAAGCTAAAAACCTTCATCAAAACAAAATAAAACTACCAAGATATGGAATACAGTAGCGTCAACATTCCACAAAAATAAATAAAAAGAAAAAAGAAAAAAGTTGTATTGGGTACGGACCATGATAAAAACAAAAAGGAAAAAAAAAACAGAAGAAAAGTTCATAATATCTAGGGCTAAAAGGAGAAGAAGAAAGAAGAGAATGTGTAAGACCCTAACTTTAGTATGTATATACTTTTAGTTGCATTTTAGAGCATTTAGAAAAATACAGGGTGAAAATGTGCCAATTAACATTCAAATTTAAAAATTTAGGGGCCAATTTGCAAATTTAGAAACATTCATTCCAAACTTTGGGATTTAAATTGTCATTTAATTTCTTAAATAAATAAAAAATAGGGGTAAAATCACAATTTAAGAGAAATCATAAATGTTGGATTGGATTAAAAGAGATTTAAAGAAATTTAGGGGGAGGAAAGAGTAATTGGACAAACAGATTATTTTAATATATATATATATATATATATATATATATATATATATATAAATCTGTGTGTGTGCCATAAGATCAACTGGAGTTAGGGAGAATGGGAAGTGGACGACGTGCCAAGCTAGGATCAATTGTAACCACTTAAATCATGCATATAAAATGATCCATGCAAGAACATCATGATCCAATATCTTAGAAGGAAGAATAAAAAAAAAAAAAAAAAATCTAGAGAGAGAGGGGGTCATCAGAGCGGTTGGTGATCACCAGTGGTGGCGGGTTTCTGATCGTTGTTGTTACTCTGGCGTGGTCATGTGTGTGTGTTATGTTTTATTTCGTTGTTGTGTGTGTGTTGATCGTCGTTGACAGGGAATGGGTATATGATCAGTCGTCGATTTTCTGTCATGCATGTGCGTGTGTGTGTGCTCTATTCAGATTTCGTCCAACGATGTATGGGGAGTAATCGGAGGGTGTATGTGTGTGGTTCGTCGTGTATGCGTTTTGTTGTGTGTGGTTGATCCGACCATGGGTGTGTGTGTTCCAATATTCGACGGGGATCAGTCGGCGATCCTCAACCACTATCTGTGTGTGTGTTCAAACAGGTATGTGTGTGAGTGTGTTTGGTGTTATGTGCGTGTTTTGTTTAAAAGAGTGTGTTGTGTGTGCATGGGATGATCGAAAGGTAATATGGGAGTCATTGGAGCTGGTGAGAAGAGAGAGAGAGAAATGATCGGCTAGGAGCGAACCAGACACTGATCGAAGAAGACGGTCATTCGCCGAGGCGATGAACTCATTGCCGAGGCGGTGACGAGTCCATAAGCAGATTAAAGAAAGGAAGGAGCGTGTCGTCGCGGCGGTGAGCCAGAAACAGAAAGACAGTAGAACTTCAACAATTTGTAAAAGGGTAAAATTTCGACCGAATTCTAATTTTTGTTAAATTTAACTACTAACGTCAAAATTTTGTAACCGGGATAGTAAATTTTGTGATCGTTCATATTAATAAATTGTGTACAGTAATTATTAACGGAGCGAAATAAACTAAATAATAATTTTTCGTCAAAAATATAGGGAATAGAAAATCGTGAAATTTAGGGCCTGCATTGCATGATTAGGTTATGTTGAATAAAATATTAATTTAGGCCCTATCACTATTAGGTTCGCAGGTACCAATGTTCCAGTAAAGTGTGGTCAGTGAAAGTTTTGCAGAGCGGATAACGAGGTGAGTGTACTGTCTTCTACGTAAATATGTAAACTGTTATTTTTGTATAAATTGTATAAAATGTGCTTATTTAAAAATGGACAAATTTTGAACTTATGTGGATCAAGTAGTTTTGGTGAAAAAAGTGGGAAAATAATATTGAATTAAATCGATTTTGGAGATAGAGGGTGATTTTGTTGGTCCAACTATGCCATAATTTCTTCCCTTCAGGGATGTGGATATTCTTCCCGTAAGAGATGTGAATTTTTTTCCTGTAAGGGAAGTGGACATTCTTCCCGTAAGGGATGTGGATTTTTTTCCCGTAAGGGATGTGGATATTCTTCCCGTAAGGGATGTAGATTGACCCGTCAGGGAATGCAAACCCTGCAGGTGGTACGGTATCGTTACAACTCTTAATCGTGAGGTTAAAACGATCCTATGGCTAGTAGGAGGATGGTGTTGTGTATTATAGTATACGATGAACTGTTTGGATATATATATATATATTACTTTAAATGGATTGGTGTATACTTATATATTGGTTTGGTTACACTGGTTGACTTTCACTTCTTAGATAGGATGTTTAAAAATATTTGGTTGATTGATAAAAAATAATCGGGTTGGTTGACTTTCAAATGTTTGGATTGGATATTTTCAATATATATACTGGGTTATTTCATTTGTGACAGGGAAACTAGGTTTCCATGCGGTACCTGATTTTCATATTATTACTTTGAAATGTAGTATTTAAATTCTTATACTTGATCCATACAAAACGTTTTTATTATGAAGACAGTACACCGATAAATTTTTGGTTTCAGGTGCTGCGGCTAGGAGTTGGTCCCTTACTGGCACTAGGTAAAGTCCAGCGATAGTGTTGTTTGGGAGTGGGCCATCTGAGGCAAACCCGTGGGAGGTTCAATATTATTATTTTGCTGATATTATTTTGTTCTATATATATTTGGGGATGGATGTGTTCCAGTTGAGAGGAGTTGTATGGCTTGTATGCCTGTATATGTTATTATATATATGTGTTCTGGTTGGTTGATCTTTCAGAGGATGTCATGTTGATGTCACGCTAGCCCCGGGTGACAGGTGTCTGGGGTAAGGTGTGACAGAATGAGGACCATCAGTCAGAATCTGGCACAAGCAATGGATCTAGGTAATGTTCATCCTTTGAGGTAAGGTAGAAATTTGTCTCCTCGTAAGTGCTAAGGGCACGGAGCAGGTCCTTGATCGTCTCCTTATTCTTCTCCAACAACTTTTATCTCTTCCTGGCTAGCGGTTGAGCACGATATTCCAAGCCATTAAGTTTACTCTTCAGTTTGGGAATCTTTGAATTAGCAGCCTCCAAACGGGCCCCAAGTTCCTGGGTCTGAGAGGTGGTTGAAAAGTATGATGCATCCAGGTAGTAGTATAGAACACTTGCTTCTTTAGACACTGGAGACAAGGGTGTTCCTCTGTCTAAGACTTCGTTTCCAGGATGAGTTCCTAGAACTTGATACCATTTTTGTTTTGCTTCCTCCTCTCAGCCTCAATCTTTTCAAAAGCACGAGACGTGGTTGAGAAGTAGAAGAAGAAAGATCAAAGAAGGATGAATAAAATAGAGAATCACAATGGCAAAAAGAAAAGTCAAACAATTTGTCTTTTAATAGGTAAACCGAGGAAGATAATGACAAAGAAGACAAAACAAAACGTCAAAAAATGTTATGGAGAGATGAAAACACATTCATTATAATTACTAAGGGAGAGATAAGTATAGTAATTATGATTAATACTGTTGAATAGTTCCCAAAATAAAGAGTAGCGGCGAGTGGCGGGGTCTACTTAAAAAAGTTAATAATCACAAACATATTTTAATTACAATGCACTAAGAAAAATTAATGTTGAAAATACTACTGAAGGCCGTCTCTGCTCCACTACCTTGTTTGATTGGACAACAGTTGTCACACCCTATCCCAGGCCCCAATGTCCGAGGCCAGGCATGACGTCGACTTGATCTCACCCGACAACCACATATTTATATAAACTATTTACTGATATGGATTTTCAAAGAAAAAGATATAAATACTTTACTAACCCAAAATATTCAGCAGTTATACAAAAACAACTATAACGAAACTACGAAAAAGTTTAATCGCTCACTCCCAACAATTGTCCTGACAGCCACCAAAATAAAATCCACTACATCTTCTAACTTTACCTAGCACTAGTAGTGGACCTGCCTCTAGCAGGGGTACTTGAGATAAAGTATTTTATCGGTGTACTGACTTTATAATATAAAAATAATTTATGGATCAAGTATAATTATCAACTCCACTTTTCAAAACAAAATATAAATATAACTGCACACTAAGCCGAAATAAAATTCAATAACTATCATCACAATAAAACAAATGTGTTTAAATCAACTAATCAAATTACTTGGATGTATAATAAAATATCACACACATTTTTCTCTACTAGCCATATGATTGTTTCACCTCACGATAGAGAGTTATAACGGTACAACAACAATCACCTGCAGGACTTTCCCTCCTGTCTGGTCATAATGCAATGTCCTACATAACATACCCTCTTATTAGGACTAACAACATCCCATAGAACATGCTTTCCTGTCAGGATCACACTATGGCATATAGGTATAACAATAAAAATCACTTTTCACAATTAACCATTTATTTGATCCGTTTAACGTTATTAAATAATTAATTTTAACAAACCTTTTCTTTTTACCTTTATGTATGAAAATATAATTGGGCAATTTAGATAGAAGATAATACACTCACCTTGATAATTACGCTGCTTTTCACACTACCGTCGTAACATTCGCAGATTCGGCCCCGCTTGTAAACCTAATCACGACAGGGCTTAAACTAATAATTTATCTAAATAAATCTAATATGAAATTAAATGCGTGTATTGCATGACATTAAAATATAATTTTTTCTCTTCCCAAACTTTTCTAATTATATGGAATTTCTTAAAATTAAACGTCATATTTTCTTAAATTAGCATTAATTGTACAAACTAAAATATTACAATGATGCTTACAAAATTTGTCATTTAATTACAGAAAAATATTAATGGTCTATTAATCAATATTACTAGTCAATGAAACACTAAAAATATCATTCTAACAAAGGTCCCCACCTCCTTCAAGACTTGGTACATTTGCTCGCCATAAGAGACACGCTTGTTGGGTGAAGCAATGTGGGTGCCATGGCTAAATGCCGTAGATTGAGAGCTGGGAAGAAATTGAGGAATGGGAATCCCATAAGCACGAGTAACATGCTCAAGACCACGAATCTTGGTGGGAGTGTGAACACGAGTATTAAAAATGACACAGAGATAACTCTACCTCGACGTCTCTTGCTCAACGGCTGATCATCTTCAGAGTCAGATACAACAGTCTGAACTAGTAGGGCAGATATCTGAGGTATGACAAGGGGCAAACCTTGGTCCTAGATTCTTTCATTTCCCAATGGCAAGGTCCATAATCTTACCTGGCTTATTATGAGACATCTTCTTCGGTTAAAAAGGAATGTATGTCAATTTCTTGTAAGAACGAACGTAAAAAACCAAGAGTTTCTTCAACTCGTCTACAATTGTTTGGGTACGAGGAATCCTTTTGTAGGCCTCGTCACCTGTCCACAAAACATTCACTCGGACTTTAACAATTAAGACAAACCGGGAACGAAAATGAGGAAGGTAGAAGAGTATTACTTGGAAGGTTAAAATGCTTTTGTACCATGAAAGTTGGCCCTTTCTCTTCTAGGGATAACTCCCAATCATCGCTAAAAAAATAAATAGCGATTCTTCCATTTCTTCACCGAAGATTGAAGGTTGGTAAAAATTTGGAGTTTCTAGGAAACCAAAAAATAGAATCTCCCTATCTTATGAAGAAATTTCATGGAAAGAATGCTCTTTACCATTTCAATGGTAATGGGGACCTCATTTCTTTGAGAAAGGGCTAGAGCACCCATAATCTGGTAAAAACCACATGGAATTAACTAAGTAGGAGTGATCTCTAATTAACGGAAGAGTTCATGAAGAAAGGGAGAAAAGAGAAGGTGAAGGCCAAATTCGAACATCCAAACAAAAAGACAGATCTTATTTTCCCTAGGGGTATAAATACATTAATCTTCATCCAAACCTAATGGTAATCAAATCAAGAATTTTGTATTGTTTTCAAAATTTTGAAAGGTTATATTCCTTAAATGATGAGGCACCATGATTACCCCAATTTACTGGTGAATTAGTTGAAGGAAGAACGTCGGTTTGTACGTCGTTTTAGAAATCCATGTAGATGATAAACCGACCTCCGAAGGACTATTTGATAGGCTAAAAGCCATGATGAGAGAATGTACAAAGGGAAAAATAGAATAGAAAGACGAAGAAGATGGAAATCGAAAAAGAAGCAAGGAGAGGTAAGAGGACTTACTGAACTATGATCATTGATGGAGAAGACGACCTTTCATTTTTCTTCTTCAAACCAACACACAAGTTAGGGGGACAAATGACGAGGAAAAGTTTTCCGCTATTAAACCTAGTATTTGAGAGAAGTCTGGTGACGAAATTGGGCCAAGAATCCATCTCTTGGAACAACATTAACCAGAAAAATAGAATGGAGTAGGGCAAAGGCCCACTACAGAAGACCTTCATCTCACCTTGGATAAAGCCTGGTGGCCCACGAATTAAATCAGACAGACTCAATAAAGAGGCCCATTGATCAATTTGGGCAAGCCTAGAGTAATGATCCAAAACAATGATCCATTCCATGGATCCAATAATTGGAAAGCCAAAAAATTTAACCCAGTCAAACCCACACTCTCACTATGCATCAAGTTAAGAACAAACTACCAATAATGTATCAAGGGATCGTGGGAAGAGACCAAATCATCCATACCAACGACCTCTATATAATGGCCTAGAGTTCAAGTATAAAATGAGAAGGTATCATGTTATTCATTTACACAATCTTTTGCTCATACAACAACAAACTAACTTATTCTCACTCCGTAGGTTCTTTAACTGACACCATACCGGTGTCATCCTTAGCATTTTTGGCTTTGCAGGTCCATTGTAGATTTTGTGGCTACATCAATTTCAATAAAAGTTATATTCAGATTCTAAATTTTTTATATAAAGTTCTGTTGATTTTTATATTTTTATAAGGTGTATGAATGTGAGACCATATTTGAAAAGAAAAAATATTCTTATTCTGCAAAAAGAGGGATGAAGCATAAAATGATTAAAATATTGCCAAATTAATGGACTCTGTCCAACTTTTATAATAAAAATTCCAATTGAACCCAATTGAAACCCAATTAAAATACATATCACTTTAAAAAAACCTTAGATTCTAATTAAAAATCCATGAAACCTTGAAGGGAGAAAATTGACTAAAATATCTGCGTACTAACAGAATTTATCCAATTTCTTTAATGCAATTAGAATGAATTAAAACGTAATGGTAATTGGAACACATAAACACCCCAAATTTTAGGAGAAAAAATTCAATTTGCCCATTGCAATTTACAGGATGGGCATTACATGTTGACCTAACAACCACGTTAACCATTCGAACCTACCGAGAACTATAATGGGCTTCACGCTCGTCTGTGGGCGCGTAGACCACATGACACCGAAACATATCCTTCTCAGCACCGGGAACTCTGCCTCTTCAGACCAAAACAAAAAACAGAGGAACTCTCGTGCTCTTTGAAGTCCCTCTCTCTTATTGATTCATCTCTTTTGAAAACCCCCTTTTCTCTCCACTAAACAATCCATTGATCAGCCGAGCGCATTCCTCCCTCTTTCCCTCTCTAAATCTCCTTATCATACATATCTATCTATTATATACATATATATATATATATATAGAGAGAGAGAGAGAGAGAGAGAGGAGGGGGGGATTAGATCGATATGTTCGATTTGGGTGATGAAATCGTAATTGAGAGCAACAGAGTGCCATGGCTAATATGGATCCAGCTACTGGTGATGCTCCTCCTCCTAATTCTACTGCTCAGCATCTCAGCCATAGATCTCCACGCCGACGATGCCGCCGCCGCCGCCGCCGCCGGGGCTCCGCCTTCGCTTACCACCCTAATTGGCACCAATCAATCCCACAGCAACGCCACCGCCTCGTTGCGTAATACCCAGGTACGTGTTGATTTTGCATTTGATCAGTCTGACTTTAGATTCCGCCGCTTGTTGCAGTTGTTGCATTTATTTAGATTTTTCTAAATTTTGATAGAGATATGAGAAAAACCGTTTGAATTTCAGATGGAAAATTGATAGTTGGAGACAATCCCTGAAAAAAAAATAATGATCGAAATTTATTATACCAATTTCACATAATTAGATGTTTAACTTGTTCGAAATCAGTCAAGAATCAAAATTTCATCATGGGCGTTGTATTTCTTTGCGGGAAACAATTAGAAGAATGGCGATTTGGGGTGGGGGTAGATAGTGGGAGGAATAGAAAATTAGGGGTTGTTTGGAGGCACTTTGATTTGAAGGAGAATGGGGCCTTGTGGTGTTGCATATTTTACCATTTAGTACCTCAAATTTGTCACGTTTTGCACGTTTTATCTAAAGATGAGGAAAATGAAGGAAAGGATGTCTCGTCTTGTCGAATGGGAAAAGCCTTTGGTTGGGTATCTGCTTTGTAGACCACCATAAGCATGGAATCATTCATAATACTGTTGGCGAAAAGAAAAGAAAATATAAGGTTATGTTTAATAACCCATTTAATTTTTAAGTGTTGAAAATTTTAAGCGCTAAATTTTAAGGGTGCGTTTGGTTGGATTGGATGAAAAAAAAAAAAAAAAAAAAAAAAAAAAAAAAAAAAAACAACCTTGTTTGGTTGGATGGAAAAAACACAATTTTCGAGACAATTTTTTTCCTCACAAATACGGGAGGAAAATAGAGAAAAATGATGGAAAATGAATAAAATTATGATTATACCCTTGATAATATAATTTTTAATTTATTTTTGTAATATATGAGGTTCATAGTAAATTACATTAAAATTACTTTAATGTAATTTATTATTTAACTTTAATGTAATTTATTTTTTTACCCTCATATATTACAAAAATAAATTAAAAATTATATTAAAGTAACTTTAATGTAATTTCCGATTTTTCTTTCATATATTACAAAAATAAATTAAAAATTATATTATCAAGGGTATAATTATAATTTTATTCATTTTTCATCACTTCCCTCTATTTTCCTCCCATATTTGTGAGGAAAAAAAAAATTGCCTCGAAAATTATGTTTTTTCCATCTTTTTTTTTTTTCCTCTCATTTTCCATCCAATTAAACAAGGTTTTTTTTTCCCATCAATTTTCCACCCAACCAAACGTACCCTAATTGTTGAAATTATAAGTGCTGAATGTATTAAGTATTGAATTTTTTAAAACTTTTAACTTCAAAAAAATTATTTTCGTACAAATTTTTATTCTTAAAATACTTTTTACAACTTTATTTTTCCAAAATATTATCTTTCAACAACTTTCTCTCTCTTTTTTTTTTTTTTTTTTAATTTATTACTCTCTATCTATAATTTTTTGTATATAATTTTTTTTTTTTTTGTGAGAGTTTACAATATTGGTATAAAATGTTAGTTGTGATAATTAGATATTCTATGGTATTAAGTGATAAGTGCTAAAAATTAAAGTGAATCACATATCATTTAAAAATTTTGAACAATAAGCGATGGTTATTTTTTAAGTGATTGTCAAACATACTTGATTTGATAAGTACTTAATACATTCAGTTTTAAATACTTAATAGCGTTACCATTCGAGGCCTAAGTGAATATTCCCCAGTTCGATTGAACCAAGGATGTGGGTTAGGTGAAACGTGGGGATTTTAAGTGCAAGTAATTGGGACTTGGCTCGGCATCGGGTTTTGCTTAAGGCAATGGTGGTATCATGGGGTTGCTGACATCTTTATGCCCCCTCGATCATAAGAGGATGTTCAATCAGATGTGGGATGGCAAAAAGTTTAGGCTTTCCTTTGTAACTTTGAATTTGTTACCTCCCGTTTTGAGTAGCGTCTGGCTGCTGAAAATACAATATGTGTGTGTTTTTTTATGGGAAATTACTGATCAAGTGTTGGGACTCCTGGGCCATCACGGATGAAAATTTCAGGTTTGAAGTTAATCCTGTCAAAGCAGGACTAGGGCTAAGAGGGTGTGCCCAATGTGGGTTTGTCGGTATGCGTGTGTCGGACCCTTCAAAAATGCCATAGAGAATAAAATTAAATAAAATTTTTGGGAATACATCAGGGATTCTCTGAGAATACTTCAGGATACTTTGAATGTTGAACGGACTCAATTCAGGTGCATTTTGTTTGTCAAAGCTATTACTTTATTTCTTTTGGCTAGGTAAGCTACTAATTGGTTTTAGGTCTCCAAAGTCTTCTATGTGCTAATTTTTCAAGGCGAAAACATAAAACACGGACTATTCCTTTTTCAATATTGTTCATTTTATATTTCGCATTGAAGGGAAGCTAAATACTTTCGTTTAAGTTCCTATTAGGGTTAAAATTTTGTTGAAAACCAGTACCTAAGAAAATAGAATTTCGAACAACTATTTTATCACGTGTTTCATTTTTATCTATTATTGCTAGTCAATGTTTTGTGGCTAAAGCCACTCAAAGAATTACTTTATTCATTTCAAAATCTATATTACAAAATCAATTTAAGGTAAAATAATCTGACCTAATTTAAAAATAATAAATAATCAAAACAAACATATCCCAAGAATAATAAAACAAATTATATCATGTCCGAACCGAAATAACTGAATTAAATTTATCTCATATAATTTTAAATGAAACAATCACCCAAAACATAGCCATAATTATGCCCAAAGCTCCTTTTATATAACCCTGGTGAACCTTCTTTCCCTTTGTCATCTTTGTCGAGTGGTTCTTCTATACAACTAAACCTCATGTCTTACTGGTGATGGAGAGAAAGGGAAAGTGTTGGTCCAGCATGGTGGTGGGTGGCTAGCTAATTGTGGGTGAACGGAAGGAAGATAAATTGGTGAGTGGTGTTGGATCTCGGTGGGTGGTTGGTGGTTGTATGGTGGTGGTAGGCAAGGGAAGAAGAGGGCAACAGATTTGTGCGGTTGGTGTTGCCTTGTGTAACAGTACAGAGAAGGGGTGGTTTGTGCCAAAGAGGGAAATGGAGATGCTGCCCCTGGTAGTGCAGAAGAAGAAAATCGAGAGAGTATCATAACTAGACTTGGAGAGAGAGATGATGGAGAGCAACGAGGTGGGGGCAATCTTTTGGATTGGATTGAGTAGGGTGGGGAGTGGTGCATTTTGGCAGGAACTTTTATTACTCAAAAGTTCAAATAGAATCTCAGCCATCTATTTCCTGAAATTTAATATGAGCCTTTGAAGGTGAGACATTTTCAAATACTTATCTAGTATATTATATATTGATTGCAGTTATGTGTTTTGCACTTATTTGTTTGGATTGAATACCTATGTGTGTGTGTAGGTGTGAATACTCCCTTCATCCCAATATAATTGTCCTACTTTATTGTTTTGGATGCGTCAAAATAATTTTCTTTTCTTCTTCTTTTCTAATAAATAAATTTTTATCACACATCCCTAACTAAATCTTTTCTCATCCACTCATTTAAAAGTCAAGATACCTCGAGGGCAATATGGTAGCGTTAAATGTATTCAAAACTATCTAAAACTTTATACAAAGTTGAAGGATAATGATATTGGGACGGAAGGAGTATGTATATATATGTGAGTATATATTACATGTCTGTATGTACACACATATATGCAAAATTTTAGAATTAACAAATTCAAGAATCTTCATCTTTGAATCCGACGCCCTCTCACCCATTCCCATTCGTCATGGCATGAGGATCAAGTCTTCGACGACATGGTCGCCCTCGATGTCGTCATAGAAATTAACTTTAAACAAATTGAGGAATATTTGCCCTTGGTGAAGAAGGGAACCACTGGTCAGAAAACGTCGAGAGATGGTCCAATGAGGGTGAAGGTGATGGAACCCAAGGCATAATCAGACAGCAACTAGGCATCGGAAAACTTATTGTAGGAAATGAACAATATTTTAGGATTGCTCATGTCCATGAAGATGAATGAATGGACCACATTTTGAGCATGTACGTGGCTGATGAAGACGGCTACTGCCTGAATTTGGCTAGCTAATGATGCTCTGATTTTGAGTTAATTTCTTTGACAATTATAAATGAAATCTGTTATTAATGTTAATTTGCCTTAATGCAAAATTATTCCCCAAAACTGTACTGTATCAGTGCAGTGTTTTTACAAAGCCTCGTCGTTTTCATATTCTCGGAAATAATCTTTTGAATGTCCTCTATCAATGTTGATATTCATGTCATGACTGTTGGTCATTCTCTGACAGTAAGACTTGCTCAATGCTCATTTTGCGATCTCTTTCTGAAGTTTTATTCGCCATCTAAATGTGAAGTCAATGGTGCTACCAATCTACCAATTTTGTAAGAGCATAATGTAATTCTATATAGGCACCCATTTATTTTTAAATGTACATCCCTCTTAAAAAGAAAATTTAAATTTATTCTGAAATTACTATTTTTTTGGCCCTTAATGAAATAAATATACACCTTTTTTTCCCCCTTTTCTTTACCGGTTCCCTTCCTCCATCATGTTCTTCAGTCCACACCACCTCAAACACTTCAGCAGACTGCCCCCCTCCTTCTGGCATTGGAGATCTCTCTCTCTCTCTCTCATTTTTTCTGCCCGGTCAAATCTGCTCTCCTGCCTTTTTTTTGTTTTATTTATTTATTATTATTATTTTTTTTTTTTGACTTTCTTTGTCTCATCTTTGTTTCCACTCTTATCTTTCCCCCTCTTCTCTGTTCTCGTACACACACACACAAACATACACTTAGGTGTACTGTGAAGACACTTAAATAAAAGTTAGGTCACTAATCTAATTCCCTAGTTGGAACTATGCCTATAATTAGTTCTATTTTCATGTTGTTGGTCTAAGTCTACCCAACAAGTCTACCCAAGAGAGGTTGGGGGATTGAATTGGGTAGTGCAAATAACTTACTAGTTTTTTTACTTCTAATTTTCTCTTAATCACAAACTTAAATGGGTTCAATAATCAAAATACAAGTGTAGAAGTAGTGCAGCGGAATAATCAAGTAAACAAATAAAGCACAAGCACACAAATAGAGACAGGGATAAAGACAATTGAGACACAACAATTTATAGTAGTTCGGTCAAGGTCCCTCCTTGCCTATGTCTACTTCCTTGAGCTCCTTTGGAGATTTCTAATCCACTGATCTTCTTCCTAGGTCAAGGCCAGCCCTTACAATTGAAGGTAAATTACACTCATACATTTTTAGTTTTCACACACAATTTTCTCACTCAAGGTAAATTATACTTATACCTTTTCACAGTTCTCTTATTTAAACTAGGACCCTGGTTTAAGCTACAACTCACACCCGCACAGGTTCACTTTTATCTTAGTTAATTGAACGAGGCAACACTTAGAGCTTCTACCAATCACTTCTAAACCAATACACTTTATATTGACTCACTAGGTGCTCATAGGTGTATGTTCAATAGATATGATATGCAAGAACAAGTACACAAATAATCACGTACAAGATGTAATCAATTAAGTCCACGTGATACAAAGAATCAAATTAATCAATTATGCTTAATATATAACAAGTATGATGATTCTTTACAATGTGAAGGTAAGATTGTTTCAAGTTAATAAATAATTCTTTGACTGATTAGTGAAAACGTCCACTTAGCTTACCTCTTATTAGATTGGTACGTGGGGTATTTAAGATCTCAATGAGTAACTTAATTTTGCCGGTGGTGCAAGTTTTTCCCATGTCCAATATGTCAAACCTAACAATTTCGTGATCTTATAGAAAAAACTTTTCAATTTTATGATGAAAGCTCTTTGATTTTCCAAAAACGATAGATTTTAATGTATAAGGAAAGTTACTCATATAAGGCTCAATATGAAATCGTTAATCGTTTTATCACAAAGTCAATTATATACCAAGATCTAGAATAAGGAACGTAATCAATATAAACAAGTCTAGACACAAGGATATTCACAAATATTGCACACAAGAGCAATTAAGCAGAATTAATATATAAAAAAGACTGGAACGAACCCACCGATAATGTTTAGAATGTGTTTGTCGTAGATTGTACCGGAATTGATTTAATCTTTATAGGAATTCCCCCAAGATAACACCAATTTGATCGACAAATTTGTTGTATAAAAGCTCACGCAATTGTCTATATCAATTTCTCACTCTTTATGAAAATCTTGTGTTATTACAACACTATATCACTCAATGAATCACTAAGAGTGTTTAACACATAAAAATTGAACTCTAAGAATGTATATGGTGTGTTACTTTCATGGAATGTTGTCTCTTGAACAAATGTTTTTTGGGCATGTATTTATAGGCTATTGATATGAGCAATAGAGCTTGATTTTGGAGTAAATCCATTGTATTTGAGGAGTTTAACTTTAGGGTTATTAAATCAGGTGAATATACACTCATTATAATGTTCCAATTCGATTAATTTGAGAAAGAATCCTTTGGGAGACAAGTAGCTTCAAAAAGGGCTACAATTTAGGGATTAGAAAATGGTAACTTTATTTTACACGATTTGCCAATTGATCTCGTCTCATAACTCGAAATAACTGATTAAAATGATAGATATGAAGTTTAATTAAGATTAGAAACAAGTTTGAATCATTTTGATGCTCAATTCAAGTTCGAATTTGCATTTTGCCTAAGGATATCAAATTCTTTGACAACCAGTTGACTGATTCTTTATTCGGTTGCCCGATGTTCATACTCAGTCGACAGACGGTTCACCGGACAACATTTTTGGACCTATTGTCCAAATCGATTGACCGGTTCTACAATTTTGTTGACCATTTTACTATATTTATTTCAGATTAAAACCTACTGCCCGAATCGGTTGACCTAATCTATCTATTGGTCGACCGGATTAAGCTGGTTTCTTTTCTTTGTAGGCTATTATTCTATTCGGTTGACCAATATAGGGTGCCGGTTTGTTGGGCTTTGCATTTTTTCAGTTTTAAGCCTTTTTCTTAACCAACTGAAGTTTCGTGTTTGATCCACATTGACTTGATTTCATTTTCAACAATTATAAGCATTTTAAACGCAAATAATTCACAATTAAAATATGCCATGTAATGTATGTAAGAATGAGTGTATTTATTCTAGATTTTACTCACCTGTATGTTGGAGTTATAGGGATGAGTTTTACCTTTTACTTAAGTTTGTTTTATAAGCTCCCACATTGTTTGATATTCATCGTGATCGCGGATTGAACCTCCATATTGGATTGTGTGATCTTCATCATCTTGATCTTTCATATTTTCCCTCCATCCTTCATGCCATTTCTCCGATCTTCTTCCATGGTGTTGTATTTTCATTACATCTTTTCCTGTACTTCTACGGTCTATACATATGTTATATACAAAACCTCAAATATGTTGTCATCATCAAAATCTCATTCTTAGGGATATACACGCTTAGATTCAACAAATATGATTAATAAAAATTTCATATACTTTGAATTTAAATCTAATCTAGTTTAATTTTGTTTTTCAAATAAACAACCCAATATAATGTGTCTCCTAATTAACTGTACAACCCATTTAATCCTATTTAATTTAAATTTCAATAGATTAATTGTTGAGAATTTTCTATAGTGTGATATAAATGAAACCCACCAGATATTATATGATCATAAAAATGAATCCATCAAATATCAAGGGGAATTTAACAGAAATGTTATTTCATGTAATGCCTCATGTGGTCCACTAGTTTATTTCGACCAAGTCAATGTGGTCCCAAATGTTTAAGCCAAATTACTAATTGTATCACACATGGTTTTTCATATATCAAAGTATCTTCTATCAATTCCGATGTGGATATCACATTTCATATTGAAATCTAATCGAAAATCACATTTCATATTGAAATCGAATTGAACATTAGGATGTAAATTATAGATATTATAATAGTGACAATCTCCTGCAATTTTAACCTATATTAAATTTTGAATTACTAAATTCTGATGAAATAAAAAAATCTTGTTAGGAAATGATGGGTCGAAACATCATCATGCTGTTAAAAATTAAGATTGAGAGAAATAGGACAACAACAACAACAACTACTAAGCATTTATCCCACTTACGTAGGGTCGACTACATGAATCTATTTACGTTATAGTGATCAATCAAGGGCCATCTCCTTTGTCAGGTTTAATGTCATCAAATCATTTCTAATAGTCTCGTCCAACGTCTTTTTAGGTCTACCTTTTCCTCTAGTAGCCTTTTGCATTTTAACTAAATTACATTTTCTCACTGGTGCCTCTATGGGTCTTCTATGTACATGCCCAAACCATCATAAACAGTTTTCTCTAATTTTCTCTTCGATAGGTGCTATTCCTAAATTCTCTCTAATAGTTTCATTCTTAATTTTATCTATTCTTGTTTTCTCACTCATCCACCGCAGCATCCTCATTTCTGTCATCCTAATTTTCTGAACATGATTCGTTTTTACCGGGCAACATTCAAAACCATACAGAAGTGCTGGTTTTATAACAATCTTGTAAATTTTTTCTTTAAGTTTCAACGGAATCCTACGATCACAAATCACCCCAACTGCACTTCTCCACTTTAACCAATCTGCCTCGACTCTATGCGTAATATCTTCATCGATTTCGCCATTGCTCTAAATCATTGAATCTAAATATCTAAAATGATCAACCTTCGGCACCTCCTCATCTCCAATTTTGACTGTCCCACCGTCTCTCCAGGCATTACTAAAATTGCAATGCATATATTCCGTTTTATTTCTACTAACCTTCAAACCTTTATACTCTAAAGTTTCTCTCCATCTTTCTAGTTTAGTATTAAGACCTATTATACTTTCGTCAACTAATACGATGTCATCCGCAAACAACATACTCCGAAGTACTCCATCTTGAATATGTTTTGTGAGCTCATCCATCATTAGAACGAAGAGGTAAGGACTTAAAGATGATCCTTGATGTAAGCCTATATTAATAGGAAATGCACAAGTATCGCCTCCTCTTATTCGAACACTAGTGACTATACCTTTATACATATCCTTAATTACCTCGATGCACACATTGGATACCTGTTTCTTTTCTGGTACCAACCACAAAACTTCCCTGGGTACCCAATCATTAGCTTTTTCCAGGTTCACAAATATTATATGTAAATCTCTCTTATTTTCTCTATATTTTTCCATTAATCTCCTGAGTAAATAGATGATTTTAGTGGCTGATCGGTAGGGCATAAATCCAAATTGGTTCTCTTCTATGCTCATTTCATGTCTTGTTCTATATTCTATCACTCTCTCCCAAAGTTTCATAGTATGACTCATAAGTTTTATACCCCAATAGTTCGTGCAACTTTGAATATCTCCTTTATTTTTATAGATGGGCACTAAGATACTTCTCCTCCAGTCGTCAGACATTCTCTTGGTCCTCAAAATGTCATTGAAACGTCTAGTCAACCATTCTATTCCAATATCTCTCAAATTTTTCCACACCTCTATAGGGATTTCATCTGACCCTACAACTTATGTTCATTGAATTAGCTTAAGTAGAAGCCAAGTTGGTTTTTCTAGTTGTCATTGTGGTCCCCATTTCTAGAAAATGGAGAGGAGGAAGCCAAATTGACTTTTACTACTTCACATTCTCCTACTTAAAGCCATTTTGGTTATCCTTCGATCCTTTTTGAACCTGCTAGTTTCATGCTGCTCATATTTCCAGTAGGCCATAGGAAGATCTACACCATATAAACTTGTCAATATTGGTTGGATTTGTCATAACATCTGTTAGGTTGTCTTGGGTGTGAATCTTTTGCATATATACACTTCCTTCTTCCACTACTTCTCAAACAAAGTGATATTAAACACCTATGTGTTTTGTCCTGGAATGAAATGGTGGATTCCTTGCGATGTGCATGGCACTCTGACTGTCACAAAATAAAGGAATCTTCTCTTGCTTGTGCCCGAATTCTTCCATTAACTTTTGTATCCAAACTGCTTCCTTCCAAGCTTGTATAGCTGCCATGTATTCCGATTCTGTTATAGATAAGGCCACAACAGTTTGTAATTTGGATACCCAACTCACTGCTCCTCCTGTAAGTGTGAACACATAGCCGGTAGTGGATTTTATTTTATCGACGTCACATGCAAAATCTGAGTCCACATAGCCTCTGATAATAAACCCTGATCCTCTATAACATAATACAGCATCAGAGGTACCCTTGATGTATCTCAGGATCCTTTTAACAATATTCCAATGCTCTCTACTAGGATTCGCCATGTATCAACTAATTGATCTCACTGCTTGTGTAATGTCTGGTTTTGTACATATCATAGCGAACATCAAACTTCCCACTGCTGATGCATTTAGTACTCGAGACATCTCTTTCTTCTATGCTTCATTGCTAGGGCACATACTCGAGGATAGTTTGAAGTTAACAAGAAGTGGGGTAGAAATTGGCTTACAATCTTGAATATTGAAGTGTTGCAAGATATTTTTCAAATAGTTCTTTTGAAAAAGTCAAATTTTCCTGTTATTTCTGTCTCGGTGAATTTGCATTTGGAATCTTGTTTGCGGGTTCCAAATCCTTCATATCAAACTCCCTAGCCGACTGTGCCTTTAATTCTTGGACTCGATCTTTGTTGAAGCCTACTACCAACATGTTGTCCACATACAACAGGATAATAAAATCGTTATCTTCTTCAAACCTTTTGTAATATGCACAATGATCTGAACTAAGTCTGTTGTAGCCAAGGCTTATGATATATGAATCTAATCTTTTGTACCAACATCTCGGTGCCTATTTGAGACCGTACAGAGATTTGTTCAACCTGCAAACCAAGTTCGCCTAGCCTGTTTCAGCAAAACCTTATGGTTGGAACATGTAGATTTTTGATTGTTATAAGTCGTACCACTTGGGAAAAATATCTTATTAAAATCAATACATTCTTTCTGAGCGTATCCCTTCACCACCAATCTTGCAGGATACCGTTCCACTTGATCATTGCTATCCCGCTTGATCTTGTAAACCCATTTGTTACCAATGACTTTTCTTCTACTTGGTAATGTTACTAGTTCCCATGCCTTGTTCTTGTATAGAGCTTCAATTTCCTCCTGTATTGCTGTCATCCACAGAGAAGCATCTGAGCTATTTGTAGTTTCATGGAAAGTTGAGGGCTCTCCATTCTCCGTTAAAAGATAATATGCAACATTGCTCTTTGTAACATACTCCGAGTGCCAAGTTGGCGGTCTTCTCTCACGAGTTGCCCGACGAACTTCTGAGCCTTAGACTCGACTGGTTCTTGTACCTTGTACTCTGGTGTCGATTCACTAAAACTATTTTTTCATACATTCTTGCTTACAAAGAGCAAGAAACTCGCCATTTATATGTTGCCTTCCATTATCTATCCTCAGGCACTTGATCTTTTTTCCAGATTCAAGTTCCACCTGTGCTTTGATGGCTTTAAATATGGGAAACACATCTAATTTCTTCTTGATTGGATACAACTAACATCTCCTGGAGTAATCATCAATGAAAGACACAAAGTACTTTGCTCCTCCTAGGGATATTTCTGGTAATTCCCATACATTAGAATGAAGCAAGTCTAGAATGCATTTATTCCTTGCAACAAATCTGTTAAATTTCAATCTATGTTGCTTACTTGTAACATAATGCTCACAGAAAGATAGATTTATCGATTTGAACCCTGGAATTAGCTTTCTATCGGAGAGAATCTTCAAACCTCGTTCCGACATGTGGCCTAGTTTGAGATGCCAATTTGACTTCCTCCTCTCCATCTTCTAGAAATGGGGCCCACAATGACAACTAGAAAAAGCAAGTTGGCTTTTGCTTAAGCCAATTCAATGAACATAAGCAAGTTGACTTCTTCTTCAACTAGCAAAATCCAAGTTGCCTACTTGTCTAAATTCAATGAACATAAAATGTGAGGAGGTGGAGTTTTCTTCTTCAAAAAGAAAAACACTCCTATAAATAAGGGGCATTGGTTATGGTTTCAAAATCCCAAACTCAGAAAGAAAAACATAAATTTCTCCTAAGGGATCCTCCCTTGTAGTTATTTCCTAGTTTTTCCTATTTTGTATAGAGAGATTTGTACTCTTATTTCAAGAAAGAGATATCTTTGTTCTCTCCTTGTTTATAGAGAGAAGTTGTAAAGTTATTAACAATAGTGGAATGCTTTTCTTCCTGCCCATGGATGTTTCCCTCAAATTTAATCAAGGGTTTTATCACATAAATATTTTGTGTCAATTTCTATTTTTCTCAATCCTAATTCTTGTGATATAGTTTCGACCCATTATTCCCTAACATATCTAAATATAAATCTAATTAGATAGAAACCCTAATTGGTAGCTGTTGTGGTGTCTACTTGGTTGGCTAGGCATGGTGGTGTGTGTTGCTGCTTTGCTAGAGAGTGGAGAAAAATTGAGGGACAAAGAAAAGGGTGAACGACCTTGTGGTGGTAATGTAGTCGGGGGTAATTCTATAGGGCACTGATGTAGGCAGGAGCAGATCTACCGGTGGATACCATGGGAAGGTTCGAAGGTGAACAACATGGGCAAGTCCAGCGAGGAGGAGACCTACCGGTGGGTTACTAAGACATTGGCATTGGTATCGACATCCCACATCTTCTTGTGAAGTGGACGGTGGCAACGTCATTTGCTTTCTTTGTGCATATTGAGAGATAGGAAGAGCATTGTTCTTGGTGAGGATGTATCGGAAAATATCCAGTTTTAATATTAATAATAATATATTAATAGTTACCCTTCCTTTAGATCTAAGGACTTAATATGTGTTTTGAAAATGTACAGCATCCTATTTTATTTTTTATAGATGTATATACACGCGCGTGTGTGCATGCACATACAAAAAAAAAAAAAAGAATCTGCAAACTAAAATCTATAGATATGAGAGTGCTTAAATTATACTTAGTTTTAGATCCGATTTCCCTAAAATTGTTTAGATTTGTAGATCTGACTGAGTATTTTTTTTGTGTGTGCGCATACTCATATATATATATATATATATATATTGTTAGAGAGAGTGAAATGTGGTTGCGGGATGAGGTGGGCTGCTGCATTTGGGCGAAGGAAACGGTGGTTGCGTTTTGTTTAGGGGGTGAGAGAGAGAGAGATATGTGGTTGCAGGATGAGGGGGCCGCTGCATTTGGGGGAAGGAGATGGTGGTTGTGTTCGGTGTAGGGAGTGCAAGCATGGGAAGTGGGATAGGGAAGGGGTGGGAGTAGGCGTGGGAATTGGGATGGGGAGGTAGTACTAAAACTAAACTTTCTTCCACCTCTGGAATTTTTCACCAATTAAAGGTAAAATATGAGACCTCCAACTGATTGCCCTTTAATTTTTTACCAATTAAGGGTATGACAGTAATTTTAAAAAGCGTTAATTTCACTACAACCCCTTGCACTTTGACTCATTTTCTTTTTACCCGCAGTAGTTTGAAAGTAGGCTCTTTGACCCACTTGGACTTTAAAAAAGTGCAAAAGTTACTTTTTTTTTCATTAATTTTAACAAAATGGACGGAAAGATTAAAATGTTCCTGAACACATGAGAACAAAAACTGACCATTAACAATAGAATACAAATTAACTACTCAAAGAAACTTCGATTTGAAATCGTCTCATAGAGTATCATAGCGTAAAATCAAGAATTTCATAAAAACAAGAATATTTGATGGCTAAATTTTTTAAAGGTAATATGGTATGGACCCCATAAGCTCGTGAGTTTACTATATTTATACCATATGCAATTATTTTTATTAGAAAAACCCCATCCGTTTAAAATGAGAGTTCATTTTGACAAAATACTAATGTATTATTTATATAATTCTCTCTCCATATCCTTTAAAAAAGGAAAATATAAGTTTTCTGTTATACTAAAAATAGGAGAGAACAAAATTTAAAATTAATTTTGTACTTAAAAATAATTAATGGGATTTATATCAAATGGGTTTGTATCGTTTATGTGATATAAACTCTTGAAAGTGTGGCTATAATAAAAAATCCATTTTTACAACACCAATTTATTTCATATTTATCTATTTTAAATAATCAAATATTTTTCCTAGGTTTCAAGGGGGTTAAAAATTCAATTTTGGGATCAATTTTGGCATGCAAAGTATGTATCCAATCAATCAATCTCTTACAAAGATCTTACTTAAAGGCATTGAATGTCAAAATTGATCTCAAAATTAGATTCCACGGGCCTTAAAACCTAAGACAACATATTTCGATTATTAAAAGAGGATAAAAATAAAATCAATTTGATGTTTTAAAAATCTGAATTTTCCATGTAAACGAACATATTTTTTGAGAGGTGGTGTGTGATCCGGGTGTCAAATCTTAATATTTTATGAAATTCTTGATTTTAAGTTGTAGTACTTTTTGATGGATTCATGTATAGATCATCTAAATTTAGGGGTACGTATTGTGTTCGGGTCATTTCAATCTTTTTGTTGATAGATTCAACAGAAAAAGCAACTTTTGCACTTTAGTGGCTATTTACAAACTATAGTGCAGTAAACTGAAAAAGCCAAGATTCAAGGAGCAGAGTCAAAATTGGGGGGTACATTTGGGGGTTGTCGATATACATTAATCTTTGTACCAAAATGGCTACTAATCTTATGTAGACTGTTGAAACAATCTCAAAACCCATGTCATTGGTGAAACAAATGACCTTACGACTTTGGTTTGTTATATTTTTTCGAGAATTCCTTTGCGTGTTTGGGCTACAATTTCATAATTCTTTTGCCTCGTACTTCCGTTTCCTGTATTGATTTTGTATTATAGTTACACTATGTTTTTCCCTTTCAATTTGTACTCCATTCCAATTTAAAATTTGAATTTGAATTGTGGGAACAAATTTTATGCAAAGAAATGCTAGTTGCGAACTTGCAACGCCATGTTGCATGGCATTGGACACATGGAATTAGAATTGGAAATGAAGCAGATCTAAAAAAGTGTGTGCATTTGTTTCCAATTATGAGTCCTAGATTTCAATTTCGTGCTACCAAATGCTATGTATGGGTATTTTGTTCGGGTTTGAAAGTTGGTCTCCAGTTATTTTGTTTGCCTATATAGTGAAATTCCTAGTTGTCATAATCAGTCAATTTAGTATGTTTTTTTAACCATGAAAATCTTGTTCGGTCTTTAGTGTTGTGCAGCCTTTGTTTGTTATTTTGCTGCTATGATATTATTTTGTCCAACCGCATAACAAAGCATCCATCCTAGGAAGACTGCCTTGCCGCGCCACGCCACATGGGTTGCCTTAATATTTAATCACTGCTACTTCAATTGAGTAGGGTGGGACACGTCTAGGACAAGGCAAATTTTCATATAAAAATATGAAACTATATTGTTTGTACAAAGGCAGAAAAATCGGTCGGGTGGGAGACCAATTTCTGGGCCGACCCGAAAAATTTAAGGAGGCCCAAACCTACCTGTACCTGAAGTAGATGGGCTGAACACCCAATCTGGTTCGGGTGCTTTGGGTTCAGGCGGTTTTTGGGTTGGGTTTAGATATGTGTATATATATAATGAGAGAGGAGAGGAAATGTTACAGATCGAAGAATGAAGAAACATATTACACAATTAAACCAAAAAACTTACAAATTGGAGAATTAGAGAGATGGAGAAGTAATGGAAAAGAGGCTAGAGCGGTGCTGACGCAGGAACGGAGAAGGAGCAGGAGACAAAGAAGGAGGACGGAGGCAGTGCATACGGAGATGGTGGCAGGATCTTCGCTAGTGGTTTGGAGCTCAACAGAATGAAATTTTAAGGGGGGGGGGGGGAGAGAGAGGGTTTGAGTGAGCAATTTGCAGCTGGGTTAGGGTCGAGTGAGGAACGATAGAATGAAAGGAAAGGAAATATTTCTTATATATATTTGAGACTTTTCGTAATGTGGCATGGTTTAGGGCGGGTATTTGGTAAATTGCTAATATTAGGGTTAGAATTCGGTCACGTTCGGGTAGTGCGGGTATGGGTAGAGAGTCACCCGATCTGATATGTTTCGGGTAGCAAGCGGGTTAGGTAAAAGTAAAAAAAATCAGAAAAATTTTTGACCGACCCGATGGCGGCTGGGTCGGGTCGGTGGGTTAAACTTACACTCAGAGTGAGGAATTTGCAACTGGGTTAGGGTCGAGTGAGGAATGATAGAATGAGAGAAAAGGAAATGTTTCTTATATATATAGGAGACTTTTCGTAATATGGCATGGTTTAGGGCAGCTATTTGGTAAATTGCTTATTTTAGGGTTAAAAATTCAGTCGCGTTCGGGTAGTGCGGGTACGGGTAGAGAGTCACCCGATCTGATATGCTTTGGGTAGCAGGCAGGTTAGGTAAAAGTAAGAAAAATCTATAAAAAAAAATCGACCGACCCAATGGCGGCTGGGTCGGGTCAGCGGGTTAAACTTACAACCCCTAGTACAAAGAGTGGATTCCTTAACCTTTTGTAGTACTCTATCCTATCAAGGGGATGAGAAACCGCTTAACGAGATGATACAACTTATTGACAAAAAATATTTCATTGTTCTTATTATTGTATAAATTAAAGTGTATCATCAAATATATTTTCTTTATTTAACTAGTGTGTGTGTATATATATATATATATATATATATTTTATGTATCTTTGATCATAGATTTAATTGGTATTATATTTTATATATGATTGATAAATTTATACTATAAAATTATTTTTGTCTTATATTTTTGTTGAATTCTAAAATTTAATGTAAGTATAAATATATATAATATTTTCCATGTCCGGTCCCATGCTATATGTATATATATTTTAAATTTGTCATGTTGTGTCCGTGCCAATGTCCATGTTCCGCCTCATAATTCCAGTCTCGACTGCAGCATTTGTATTAGGATGTGAGTTTATAAGCTTCATGGTTGACTTAAAATCTGATTTTGGGACTTTTTTCTATTCCGAAAAAAACTTAGAATAAGAACGGAAATATGGGAACAAAATAATCTGTTTTTCTTCTGTTCCCAGATTGTTAGAACAAATTTCTAGGAACTAAAGATAATATATCTTTTTGTTCTCAGAATTCATTTTTTTTTTCTCCAATTTTTCTCTGAACAAAAACAAAAAAGAACAGAAACACCATATTAAAGCCATATTCATTTCCTTTTCTAGTAGAGGAAGAGATGAAGATTGACTTGTTGGTGACTTCCATAAGAATTTTGTTTTTTATTTTTTGGTTAAATGTTACCGAACTGGACCATAAGCTCATTTTCTCCATGGAGAGTTCCTTAAATAACTGTCAGTTCTGTTCGTACGGCCAAGATTTAACGAATTCAAGATCGAAATGAGTTAACAAAAGTACATAAAATGAAGTTTCTTTTCGGAAGCTTAAAGTTTTTTCTTTCGTTTGGTGGTGAAATTTTGCTTGGTACAAATGATATGTATGATCCTTCAGGCAGGTGAAAACCTAAGGAAAGGTCAAATACGAACAACAAGCACAAGCCGAGGAACAGTAAGAGAAAACGATATCATGGAAAAAGATACGTTTTCAGTGGAGGATTCAACCGATTTCAGACATCTCCGAAGACCGTCGCACCCTTGCCACTTTCTTGGACTTGCTAAACAAGCTCTTTTGAAATGCTTGGGCTTGGATTTCACTTCCGAGAGCTCTGCGGACAGAAACCATAGGAAAGACGATTGATGTCTCTCTCTCTTTCTCTGTGTCTAGAATGTGTGTTTTGGCTGACGATGAAGCTCAGATCAGTGCTTGTTTATAATCTCAGGAACTCCCGCAGTAAGGCAATAAACTGGCAACGCTAAGGTCAAAGCAAGGGAAGGGCTCGCAGACTGTAAATCAAATAACTGGGTGTTGCATTCTCTACCCTCATTCGGCAGTTGTATCATGTGTAGTCTGATTAAATGACACCAATGAACTCAATTATTTGTCAAATTTTGCTTCAAATGTCAAAAAAATAATGGTTCATGTTGAGCTCATATCAATGAAAATTTCTCTTGAAAAATTCACCTACATCAACTGAGGGTAGTTAGATAAAACAATTTTATGGTTAAATGTGTGAAGTAATTCATATGATGAAAAATAAAATATTTTTTTTTCTTTAGATTTTAAGTAGTGTGTTTATCAGAGCATTTCTAATAGATGTGTCAAATTTAGTTTGCCATTTATTGAATATGGCACATGAATTAGTATGAAACATGGTTTGGGGTACTCAATATATTTGCAAACTTTGATGTTCCATTTTTAAAAAATGTATTTTGTATTACAATTAAAAATGAAATTGACTTGAAAGAAAATTTTGAAATAACCGCTTTTCAATTTTTGATTTCAAACTTAAGTGCTAAAATTGAAATTTTAGATTTTAACTTAATTGTCGAATTTCAATCTTGAAATTTTAGTTTTGCTGCTAGATTTTATCTATAAATACAATAATTTTCACACATTCCCTACCAATACAAATTTATAAATACACTTACTGTTTTTGGTCATTTTCACACATAATCTGCGAAAATTATTTTTATTCTTGTAATATTAGTTGATGTTTAACTGTCCCAACATATTAGGAGACATTCTTGATCATGGGAAAGACTCAGATAATGAGTTTGAGATGTTGGCAATTGTGATTATAGAGGACGAGCAATCACGTCGAAGTCAAAATACACCACTACGTGGTTTTGTCCCAGGTCACAATACTCTTTTTCGAGATCGAATTCTAGTCATGAAAGCTCTTTCATGACTATTTCTTTGAATCTCATGTATATAATGAAAATTTATTTTGAAAGAGGTTTCGAATGAGTCGGTTTTTTTTTTTTTTGAATTGCTACTGAAGTTGAACAATATGAGCTATATTTCATCCAAAGAAGAAATGTTGGAGTTTTAGGTTTATCTTTTCTTCAGAATGTAACAAATGTAATCAAGATGCTTGCTTATGGAAACACAATGGATTCTGGATGAATATCTACGGACTAGAGAAAACATCTTCATAAAAAGCTTAAAACAGTTTGTTAAAGCAATTAGCGTAGTGTTTGGCGATGAGTACTTGAGAGCACCAAATAGCGATAAAATCTCCCGATTGTTATCCCTTGGTAAAAATTGTGGCTTTTTAGGAATGTTGAGAAACATTGATTATATGCACTGAAAGTGGAAAAATTGTCTTAACGCATGGAAAGGTATGTATACTGGTCATTGCCATGAACAAACAATGATTTTGAAAGCTATTGCTTCGCAAGATATTTGGATATGACATGCCTGTTTTGGGTTGCCTGGATCACTTAATGACATTGATGTGTTGAACCCGTCTTTTCTTTTTTATGGACTACTTCAGGGTCCTGCCAATGCAATTAACTATAATATTAATGGGCAAATTATACAATGAGATATTACTTACACTGTATTTATCCAAATTGGTCAACATTTGTAAAAAATATTTCATGCCCACAAGGCATGAAGAAGAAATATTTTGTTGTGGCACAAGAGTTAGTAAGGAACGATGTAGAGTGTGCTTTCAGAGTGCTCCAAGCTCATTTGAAATTGTCCAGACCCTGCACATTTTTGGAATGAGGAAACATTTGCAGATATTATTAAAGCATGCGTAATTATGCATAATATGATCATTGAGGATGAAAGGGAAATTGGTAACATCAACTTTCATGGAATTGACACATATCCACATATTGTAATGTCTTTTGTTCGTACTCCAAAGTTTTCAATTTTTATTCAATGCACACAACGAAATGATCTTGTGGAGTACTTATGACAATGTTATGGGCAAGAATAATAGTTTAAATTTGAATTAGTATTATTTATTTTTCATGTAGTTTGAATTTCAATTAGTATTGTTTTTTTGGCATGTATTTTGAATTTGATGAATGCATTTGATTGAGTATTTTAAAATTAAAAGCCTAACATTAATATGGTAGAGGTATCTGACCAACATAGACAGTATAATCACACAATTGAAAATAAATAATAGCTTACAAATTAAAACCTCTATTTGAAATGATTTCTATTTTCAGACTACTAACACTGAGCATAGATGGGATCCATGTTACAAGTGTTCATTTACATTATTTTATCCTCGTAAATATATGTCTCCAATTTCAATTTGATGGCTTCGATTTGTAACAGACGGGCATGTTGATATTATATATGTTGATGTCGTTTAGCTCTCGTTTCTTTAATTTTCAGCTTGTCTTTTCTCAAAATTTACCTAAAACAATTTTCATCTTATCTTTTCTCAACATTTATCTAAAACTCTCACAGAATCGTGTCTTCAATGATGCCCATAGAGTTTTTATGTCTAAGTTATTTCTCTGAGACTTATCTACCTAGAGGCCTTTCTTGACTTATACCGATTTCACTATTATCTCCTAAATCAACACAATCTGGTCTTGTAGTAGAAGATGAAACATGACTTGTATTTGATATATTCTCAGTCAATTTGTGCTTATTCTTCAATATTTCCTAACAACGCTAGAGTAGGAATGACTTGTTAACTTTTGTAATATACAACTCGTTCGCAATAAGAAGCCGAAAACACATAATGATAACATTAATATTTATAAACATAAAACTTCTAAATTTAAAATTTCTACATAAAATTTATTACCCTACTTTGGTCAGTGTGACCATTTTGATGAGTTATCTTATCAAGTCTATGGAATCCAACAAATTTTAACATATTTCATATTTTTTTCCTGCCATCAACTTGTTAACCTAAGGATGTGAATCCCTAATAATGAAATTTTGATGACAACGTATTTTGAGTTTTATCTTTAACATGGTGTTGAGTGCCTAAGCATAGGAAAGAATGCTAAGATACAACACCATGGAGAAGAATGAACAAATGTCATTAAGAATGAAAAGAAAATGAGGGAGATCAAGATTAATATGATGAAGATCAGACGATCCAAGTTGGAGATTCAAGCCGAAGACGATTCTGATGTAGATCGAAGTCTTGGGAGGGATTAAAATGTCAAAATGCACTCAATGTATACCTAAAGATAAGGTAAAATCCTTACCTACAACACGAATACACATTGACTTATCTCAGGTAAACATACTTACACTTGCCTTTATTATGTGGCCTTTTATTTTATTTTATTTTATTTTTTTTTATTTTTATTTTTTTTTTATGAATCACGCGTGTTTAAAATTATTATCAACAACGAAATTGAAACTAAGTCAATAATGATAAAAAAAATAAAAAAATGGAATACAGTTGCATAAGAAAAAGGCTTAAAATTGATATAATATAGTCTGGTCAACCGACGAAAGTGGCCAGTCGACTAACCAAAATAGTAGTTTAATAAAGTGAAATGGGTGACCTATTAGCCAATTTGGTCAATTGATGGGTAGGGTTGGTCGACTAATAAATCCATAAGCCGAAATAGGAAAAAATAGAAAAACTTACTGGACAAATCGGTCAACCGACCCTAGGCTTTGCAATGGTCACAATATTGACTATTGTAGAGGGTGTTTGAGTGACGGCGTGCTCAATAAACCAACAGATCATAGTCAAAGTTTTGACTATCTTGTTTTTTGAGCCAAAACTCCTTGTTTTTGATGATTTCAAATGAGGTTTTTATGATATTTGAATGTTTTACTTAAATATATATATATTGTAACTAGACACCGCATTTTGTCCCGCTTATTTAAATTTTCAAAGTATCGGGTCTAAAGTGCAAATTCGAATAAATTTAAACTAATGTTTAAAGGGAATGGATTTCCACCTTAGATTACTTTAGATACTAAAAAAAGCAAAAGAAAACACAAGAGAGCATAAAATTGTCAATTTGTTTGAATTCGATATATGTAAAAGTTTCAGGTTAACCTTAAAATTTCTAAAATTAAGGGGGACTAAAATGACATTATTAAAGGTTAATTTTCATAAAATCACTTTTAATATGAATACAAATTAGTTATTACTCTTTAACTTAAGAAAAATTCACTAATTACCTTTGTTTCCCGTTTTGACCCTTGAAACTTTTACTATCACCGGTTTCATCTTTTTGACACCAAAAATACTTTTTTAATTTTTTGTTTAAAGTACTAATGTTCAATAAATGAAGACAAAATCCTTGATTAAATCAAAGAATCTACCATGACAATCTTGTTACTCAAATTTACTAATGCTTAAAGACATAGTTCAAAATCAAGCAAACTGAATGTCATCATGACAAACATTCAAGGTCCATCACATCATGGTCTAATCAATCATTAATGATCATTTAATAAGGAGATCTTTTGAAGATATTTCTAGAAAAATATCTTGGATGGAAACTTAGTTACTTGAAAGTAACTAACGGTTACAAAACTAACCGAACTAGTTTTCCATCACATCATGCATTAAATGACCCATCAAGTCAAGGTAACATCAAGAATTTAATACTTAAGACAACCATTAAAGACTCCATTCAATGGATGCATTTAATGAGGAAAATATTTTCACCAAAATATCTCGAAAGAAACTTAGTTACTTCAAAGTATCTAATGGTTACAAGGCTAACCGAATCAATTCTCATCCCATCAAAGCATTAAATGTCCATAAAATTATTGCATTTAATAGCTTGAAATACATGTTGAGACTACATTCACTGAACACATTTGTTGGCCCAATAGAATACCCAAGAAAATGGGTGAATTGAGTAATTAAAAAATAATCAGAATAAAACTGAATAAATCAAAGAATTAATTTTAAACCTAAATTAATTATTATCTTTATAATACAGTGGAATAATATAATCAATCTAAGTGCACACCCAAACAACAAAAATTGCAAAGTAGTAATGCAACACACAAAAGATTTATACTGGTTCACTAAGCTACTCTTGGCTAATCTAGTCCCCCCGAGCTCCACGGAGGTTGTACCCACTAAAACCAAGATTCCTTTAAAGGTAGAAACCAAACCCGCACACCGATTCTTTTACAGGCTCAGAATTAACCTTTACAATATCATTTTCTCAAGCTAAGGAAGAACCTTTACTTTTTACAGGATAAAGGATAACCTAATTATTTTTAATACTAAGGCACAAGAATAAAAACCTCTCAAAACACTCCAACTATCATTTTCATAGATAAGGATGGAATCTTTACAAATCACTCACAACGCAATTCTTATCTAAGAAGAATCACTACCTCAATCTCTTTACAGGAAGAGACTAAAACCAAACTACCCTTGATTAAATTCCCCTAATGATATTTAACCCGTCATAACTCACCAATATAAAAATTGATAAGAAGTAAATCTCACTCGGAACTTCTACCACCCCAAATAAACAATAACTCAATTAATATCCCAACTAGTGATAGAAATACGTGAGATACAAAAATATGATTTCAACAAGATATGGGTAGAAAATTGGAGCACGTAATCAGATTAAAGAAATTATTTATAAAAAAATATTTTCTTCAAAAATCAGAAACAATTTCTAAGATCGATTTCCAAATATATAATAATAAACAAACAATAAGCAATATGGAAAGATCTCACCCGGAATCCACCGAAATAATGATTAGAACAATGTAGCTTCAAATCCGGTATCAGCAAAAATTGATCGCAATTGATTCTCAAAATCACTCTTAGAAAAGCTCACAAAATCGTAGAATGATAACTCTTATAAAAGCTCACAAATGATATAAACTCTTTTAGCTCTCTCTCAATTAATGATCAATCCTAATTAAAATTCGCATGTCTATTTAAATGAATATATGATCAACTTTCAAACGACTAGTTTACATATGTCATGACAAATAAAAGCTCTTATGGACCTCTTATATCATAAGGACTTCATTTAGGTTCAATTCCACTTAAAAACATCTTTCAAATCTCTCAATTAAACCCCCAAAGTATTTCTCAATTTCAATTAGCAAGAATATAATCTATTTCAAGTACTAAATTGAGAAACATTAATATTTGATGAACCATATTAATAGGATTTAATTAGTATATGAACCATATCTTAAATATAGATAATATCCCCTAAATCTCTCTCAAATCCCAACAAAAAATGGCTACTTTTGGATATAATCTCAGATCAAACAGTATCCTGAAATAGTGCGTTCGGTCAACTGCCCAACTTAGGTTGTAGGCAAGCTATCACTGCTGCGTGCATAGGTCGACCACCCAATTGACTCACAGATTCAGAGAGTTCAGCACTACTTCACTGGTCGACCTACCGGTCGACTTGTCGATTCAGAGAGTTCAACCCTTCTTGGCCGGTCGACCTATCAGTCGACTTAGAGATACAGGTTGTTATAGCTTCTATGTTCGGTCGACTCACCAGTTGACTGCTGTGCCTAGATCTCTTATCTGAATACGTTTTTAACTTTTTTTTTTATGATTTCGCCCCTTAATCCATTTTCTTCTCTTAACAAGTTCTACTAATATTCTTATATTCCATTTTAGTCATTCAAAATTATTTCTTCTTATTTCACATAGGAGCAAATAATTTAACTTAATCAATACACACATAAGTGATAAAATACATTTTGTGTCATGTGTGTGTTCCTAAATGGGATATTAAGAGTTAAGATTCACTTGGGTTGTTTTCCCTAATTTCTTTAAACTCTTAATTCTTCTTCATCATCTTGACATATTCATTTAGCATCCATTTAATTTGACGTCTTCATTACTCGAACTTTAAATCATTAAAACACTCAATTAAATATTAGTTCCATCAAAACATCAATACTTAATTGTTCATCAAAATCTTAGGATCAACAGCATTAAAGGGCATTTAATGAAGGAAAAATATTTTCTAGGGAAGTAACTAGATTACCTTGAGTAACTAGTACTTAGCAACCAAACCGAACCAAAAAACATCACGTCAAGTATTAAATGATCATTTAATGATCCATGTGCAAGCCATGATGAGTATTGATTGCTTATATATTTCTAAGATTTGGTAATCACTACCAAATTTAATGATTACTTAAAAAATATAAGTAAGTCTTCATTATGTGGCTCTAACCCTTGCAGTGAAAGACATCAAAGGGTCCTACCTAGGCAAAACATAGGATGAGGAGTAGGCTAGGTATGCGTGCGCATTGAGGAATGCGCAGTCTACTCGAGCCTATAAATGGCAACTTGTTTTTCATTTAGAAGGGGGCTTGAACTCATGCCTTCTTTCTTTAGTCTCAAAATTCCCTATTGGGTCTGGGAATTTTCTAAGCATTTCAATTAAAAAACACTCTAAAATCTTACCAAGAAATGTCCAAAGAGGTGTTCTTAACATTCTTAAAACAAGATCTCAAGAGGTTGTTGAGGAACAACCAAGAACAACCAAGAAGATCAAAGAAAGAAAGCACTTAGGAAAATACCACTCCTGTAAGTTAGGTAAATTCTCTCAAACCTCTATTTTATTTTGCCTTAAATACATTTATATTGCTTGTACATAGCATATTTGGTTAGTTCCTAGATGCTTAAATCACGTACATTGTATAAATGTCATAGTTCATATGAAGAACATAAAGGTCATATCAAGAACACAAATGATTCATGCATAACATCTTTGATTCTATACATGAAATAAAACTTCAATGAACTCAAAACAAACTTCCGACAAAGGACTACTAACTACTGACTACTAACAAATAGATATTTAAAACACAACATTGCATATGTCCCAGGCTTGTGGACTGACACCTTATATATATATATATATATATATATATACACTAACTACTCTGTCAAGGCCCTTGTGCTAAAATTTGGAATAAAGGGAGTGTTGAACCCAAGGATTTGATGAAAAATTAAGTATTGATATTTTAGTGGAACTAATAGTTTTATCGAGTGCTCTAGATTTAGAGTTCCATGCATTTGATTAAGAATAATTTTCTAAGAAGAAAACATAAAGGGTTCAAGATGGATATAATGAAGATATGAAGAGTTTTGAAGACATTAAAGAAAAATAGGTGAAAACAACTCTTTACTTATATACTCTTATTACAACCCGAATTAGGATCACATACGATACTTAAAATGAGTTAATTCTATGTGTGTCATAATAAGAAATAATAATTTTACGATCCTAAAATGAGATATTGTATGTGCTCTTTATGTGAAATGATTTTGATAATTGACTTTATTGAAAAATGTGTTTTAAAGTATAAAAAGTTGTCTTTTCAGGTTAATTCAATCAACCGAGAAATAAAATAGGTCAACTGAATCAAGCAATGAGTTTTGGAGTTAAAACAAAGTGTTATTGATTCATTCGATCAACCGAACGAAGAGGATTGGTCAACCATTTGAAACAATTGTTGACATGGGTAAGGACGTGATCACTCTGATCTAATCGATCGACCGAATGAAGAGGGTCAGTAAACTGTTTGAGTTAGTAGATGAAATGGTAGAAAATTGGAAGACACTAATCCAATCGGTCAACCGACTGGGCATGGTTAGTCAATCAACTAATTAGAAGCTTGGCATAGATCGATCAATCGAATGGTGTGGCTCAGTCAACCGACTGATTCAATTGGGATTTCGGCTGATTTTGCCTCTAGGTAAAACACTATTTGTTTTTATGATTCTAAGAGAGAGATTTGGGCGATTTGAATATATTTCAAATATAAACAAACCTATTATGTGATCCCTATTGATATGGTCCATATATTTTGAAATTCTCTTAATTTAAATGATTTAATACTTCATATTTCTATGGTTTTAAGTTGAGAATAGTTTTATGGACTTAAATGAGAGATTTGAAAGTTATTTTTAAGTGGAATATACTTAAAATGAAAGGTAATGATATATGGGGTCTTAGAGTGTTATTTTATGGCATATCTTTGAAAAAGCTAGCCGTTGGAGGGGTTAGTTATTGGTTTATTAATATAGACCTGTGAGAATTGAGTTAGATACCTCAAGAACAATAAGTTTAAGCTTTTATAATAGTGAGATTCACACTAATATTTTTACTAGAGATTCGTTATAAGTTCTTGATCTAAGGCGCTTGTTGTTTGGCGTCACCGATTTGAGTTCTACTTGCTACATTGCCATTGCCTTCGGTGTTTTCCCGGTGAGATATTTCCAAACTTTATTAATTTTATTTGAAGCTTTATATATCGTGAATTGCTTGGTATAGGATTGCTAGAAAAATTGTTTTTGAACATAAAAGCCAAAAAATCTTTTTAAGCAACTTTTGCCAGATTATTTGATTATGTGCTAAATTCATGCTACCCATTTTATTTATTAATCAGATTTTAATTTTCTCATGTTGTATCTAACACATAGTATTTAGTCGGGACATTAATCGAGTATATTCGTATTGAGATGGTAGAAGATCCTTGTGGGAAGAAACTTGTATTTTTTTTTATTTTGAGTTTGAGTGGATTAGACACGTTTAGGACGGTGTTTAGTCAGGGTAGCTAGATTTCTATCTTATTCATGTGAAAAATATTAGGGTTTGATCTTTGTCCTGAAAAAGTTAGGTTATTTTTTTCCCTTGAAAAGAATTAGGTTTTAATTGAGCCTGCAATTGAATTATTTTTGAGTGATTTGTAAATTTTTATTCTTTCTTGTGAAAAGGATAAGTGAGAGAGTGTTAAGTTTATCTTTAGCCTATTAAAAATATAGGGTTCATCCTTAGCTTGTGAAAATGGTAAATTGTAAAGGTTAATTCTATACCTGTAAAAGAATTGTGTCTTATAAGAGTTTAGTTTCTACCTGGTAAACGAATCAAGGGATTTAGTAGATTACAAATCCCCATATAGCTCGGGGGACTAAATGCAGACAAGATAAGCTTGATCGAACCAGAATAAATTCTTGTGTGCTGCATTGATTTATTTTCTATCTTGTGTTTAGGTGTGCACTTAATATTAAACACATATCTACTACGTATAAAAATAATAATTGATTTAGAAAAATTAATTATTTGTGTTTAAGGAATTAATTGTTTATTTTTTATAATTATCCAATTCACTCCCCTCCCCTTTTGGGTAACTCTTTGGGCCAACAAAGAGGATCTCTATTCCTTTGGGAATAAGTGTGCATCATCTTCAGAAATATTTTTGTCTTCTTAGTTACAAGTAGTATTGGCACATATATAATACATTTTATTTTATTTTTGGACTAATAACATAAATCTTAACACTAAAATTGCCTAAGCAAGTAAGATCAGTTGGAGTGTTCTCGACAAAATCAAAAGTGTATATCCACTTATTATCGGTGCCATTCATGTTATTATATCATAAAAAAAATCATCTCAAGATAAACTAAGTGTCGACCTGATTCTCAACTATCTGAGATATGTAGTAACCCACATATGGGTTCGGTCGCCTATTTAAAATAAAGTCATCTCGAGATGAACTACGTTCGATCTAATTTTTGGTGAAAACCGAGATACGTAGGAAATTTTTATAGGTTCAGTCGTTACTAAAAATAAATAAAATATTTTAATTTAATGTGTTTTATCCATTGTTACTGTTAGATAGTAAATTTTTCTTGTTTTCTTACACAAATACATAAAAGACAAATATTAAAAACGGGAATTAATGTGTTAACCAAAATCGAAGAAAATTATTTGGACTATGTTTAAACATAAAGATTTATTTAGACTAAGATACTGTCTTCGAACAGGTGTCTTCGGGTGACTAACACCTTCTCCGAGCATAACTGACCCCCGAACTTAAAAGAAATCTCTGGTAAAAGACCAACTATTTTTCGAGTCAAAACTTAGGTTATTTTGAAACAAAAAATGATTTTCTAAAATTTCGTTGTCCTTGCACACCATATAACTCAATACTAGGTTGCAACTCCATTTTCTACATAAATCCCGACCCAAAGAACGTTTCAAAATCGGCACCTTAAAAAAACCTTGAAACTTGTTTTAAAAAATAAACGGACTTTTGAGGATTTTGAGAGGAAGGAACGAAACCTTGTTTTCTTTTTCTTCCCGTTCTCTTCTTCCTTTGCTTCCCAAATCTGGGGTGCATTATATATCATTTGTTTTCTATTTATTTGGTCTGTATATTTGATTGTTCTTCTAATTGAATTGATAATAATACTTCCTAACCTTAAGGATTTTGAATTGAAAAATTTTTGGGTACCAAATCGAGCTTTTCTAAAAGTATTTTCAAAAGAAACATATCTATTTTAAAAGTATATGAGATATGGGGTATTAGAAGGTCATTCAAAGTCTTGAAATTTGAGAACTAGCCGTTGGAGGTCTAACTAAAAGTCTATACATAGAGACCTGTGTTTTTCAAATTAATCAATCAAGAACATTTAGCTTTTGAAAATTATAAGAGATACTTTCTTCGCCAAAATTTATAAGAGAGTTTATTGAAAGAGTTATTGATCAAAGCGCTAAAAGTTTTGGTTATCAATTTGTGTTCATCAGTGAGTTATCCTAATCGTTTTCAATGAATTCCGGTGAGATCTTTCCAAGCTAATTAATTTGCTTTCCTAGATTATCTATTTAATCACTTAGATTAATTATTTTGAGAAAAATCGTTTTCAAATCTAGTATTGTGAAAATCTTTCAAAATATTTTTTTATTTGTGTAATCTAATTGTTTGCTATTTGTGCGTTAAATTGTTTAAATATGTTTTGTGCCTCACAATAGAATCTATCACATAGTATGTCGAGATATTAATTGAGCATAATTGTATTGAGTTGATAGAAGCTCCTTGTGGAAAAAAAAAATTGTGATTTTTTGTATTTGCGAGTTTGAGTGGATCAAATATATTTTGGACGGTGTCTAATCGGGGTAGTTAGGTTTTGATCTTTAGCCGATGAAAAAGATTAGGGTTTAATCTTTGGTATAAGAAAAAGATTCGGGTTTGATCTTTAACCTGCGAAAAAAATTAGGTTAATCTTTAGGCTTTCAAAAGATTAGGTTCTGATTCTTTCTGTAATAGAAATAGAGTGTGAGAAGGATCTTACTAAGCCCATGAACTGTAATCGTATGAGATTGTGATAGGTTGATTTTGAGTCTGTAAAAAGAATCAGCGTTGTAAAAGTTGATTCTGAGCTTGTAAAAAGAATCTGGTTTTTAAGGGTTTGGTTCCTACCTGGGAAAGGAATCAAAGGGTCAATGGATTGTGAAATCCCTGTGGAGCTCGGGGGACTTGATGTAGATAAGAGTAGTTTGCCAAACTAGGATAAATCTTTGTATGCTTCATTGTTATTTTTCTGATTGTTTGGGTGTGTACTTAGTTAAACACATTTCTGCTGCTTAACAAGATAATAATTAATTTTTTATCACTACCCAATTCACTCTCCCTCTTGGGTATATCTTTGAGTCAACAGGAACCTAACCTTTACAATCCTTTTCATAGGTTCAGGACTAACCTAATTCATTTTACAAGTTCAGAATCAAAGCTTTACAAGTTTCCTTTTTCATAGGTTAAGGAAGAACCCTATCTTTTTACTAGGTTAAAGACTAACCTAATTATATTACTGACAAAATCAAACCTAATTCTTTGATAGGCTAAAGATCAAACCTAACCACCCTGATTAGATATCGACCCAAATGTATTTAAGCCACTCAAAGTCACAAATACGAAAAACACAAATTTCTTCCCACGAGAACTTCTACTAGCTAAATACAATGTATGCTCAATTAATCTTCCAAAACTTTGTGATAGAACTATGTGAGAAATTAAATCTAATTTAACTCAATTTAAGAACGCAAATAATATTAATTCGATTTCACAAATAAAAATTATTTTATAAGATTTTCAAGATATTATCAATGTGAAAATGATTTTTCACATAAAATATTACAAACTCAATTTAGGAATATATCCTAATTAAAGCACAAATAATATTAAACAATTAATCAAGAACAATCTCACCAGGATTTTGTTTTGAAGATTGTAGGAAAAACTCAAACCCAGAAATAACAAGATAACTCTTGAAAGCACTCTCAAAAAAATAACTCTCGCTTTATGATTATAGCTGATTAAAACGCTTTCTCTTGATTGTTATTCATTGAAATTCGTAGGTCTTATTACATAGATTTCATACTATGCCCATAACGACTATTTTTCATAACATAAGACCATAAGTGACACTAAGACCCCATATATAATATACTTTCAAAATAAACGTATTTATTTTTAAAGATACTATTTGAAAAGATCAATTTGGTCCCTAAAACTTCTTTGATTCAAAATATTTTAATATAGAAAGTAGTTTTACCCATTCAACTCATAGATTCAATTAATATAAGAACCAATTAATAAAATCTTCAAAATATGTGATAAACATTTGAAATACACTCATACACCCTTAAATATGATTTTCTTGCATTTAAAATCAAGGATTTGGATAGAAGATCTCGAAAATCGAAACAGTCAAAGTTGACTGGATCTGCCGCCGTTGGTCAACCGAACTCCTGTCGGTCAACCGACCTTCTGTAATGGTTCGAAATATGACCATTTACAACCTACGTTAGTCAACTAAATTGACTAGAACATACCCATTTATGTGTTAGAAATATTTTCTCAATCCAACATTTTATGAAAAATATTTTCATGATTTAACACTTCATAAAAATTATTTAGGATCTTCAATATGTTATTTCTTACCATGGTACGCATAAGATTACTCAATTTTAAGTGTCGTGCATGATTCTAATCGGGTTGCATTAAGAACATAAAGATATTGAATTGTTTTTAGCTAATTATATAAAAATATTTCAATGCTCCAAAAATTTCTTCAACATCTTCACTTGCAACCATCTTGAATCTTTTATAAAACATTGTCTTGTAAATATTCAACGATCAATATCTTTTTTCATTCAATCCTTTTCTCATTTGAACAACTCTAATCTGGAAACATTCAATAAACTCATTAGTTTCATAAAATATCAACATTCAGTTGTCCTTCAAAACATCTAGGGTCAACAATCTCCTCATTTTTTATGATAACTATTAACTTTGATGCTTTCCCAATAAAATATATAATTACGCTCTCCCTGAATATGAAGACGGGCTTTTTTTTTTTAACTCATTTAAAACCGTAATGAAAAAAAACATTTACAAAAAAAAAACCAAAAAATGCAATATAGCTCATATAACATTATTATTCCTCCTTTCTAATTATACTCATGAATTCATGATAGGAAAACACACATACTTTGAAAAGCATCATATAACTTCTCGCATTTTGTTATAAAAAAAAGTAGGGACAAAGAATCGAAACAACTATTTTCCACCCAATTTTTTTTTTTTTTTAATTAATCTCTTAGAAAGAATATTTTCAAAATCATTTTCTTTTTTAGTTTTATAAAAATATTTCACAGCAAACCACAAAAACTAATTTAAAACATCAATATTCTCTTTTAAGATTTAAAACTTAATTACCACATTAAAAATAATATTTATTTGGATCATTATGAGGCAATGAGAGATTAAGCATTAAAATATAAAAAATATAATCCATTATCCGAAATATCTAGATCTTCCAAAAATTGTATCAAATCCTAATTATTACAGACCATCATATTTCTAGATCAAGTTCTAAGATCAACAAATTTTAACCAACAGAAAAATCATAAGGAGAAGGTAAAGGAATTTTGAACTTGTTGCATGGACTAGCTAAGGAATGGACAATAGGATGATTATGAATCTCGTCACACATCTCATTCACCTTGGTCATTGCATTGTCAACTTTGCTTCATAATTCTTGAAGCTTCATATCCATTGCTTACATGAAATGTTGAAAGTTGTCAAACCGCTTCACCATTTCATAATTCTTTTTACTAATCTTGACCAACTTCTCGACATATTCTTCATCATCAAGAATAATCACATCATCTTTACCTTCACTGTGTTCTTCTTGACGATAACCTATTGATTGCACAGTATTCATACTAAGAACAATTATATCGTTCATATAATACATTTCACATTCATCATTGATTGGAACCCGAAAATTTTGAAAAAGATAATATATCACATAATCATACGGTAGAACATGAGACTCAACATTTTAGCTGGTATTGCATGTGCTCAATCATCAAGGATTGAAGATAAATATTGACCTCATTCATAACAACATTCAACGTATATGGATCAAAATCGGTCACCATAGAGAAAAGGATTCCATGAGGAACAATATTACGAATGATGATGTAATGATAAAGATGTTTTTCAAGCTCTAATGAAGATGCTCTAAAGTCAACAACTCCCAATTCCATACGCATTTGTTCAATAGCCATATTTTGTTAAAGGCAAGATGGGGGAGTTTTAAGGACAATAGTTCATCTATTTATCTTTAAAATAGTGGCAAACTCATCGAGACATATTTTAATTCTAATTCCATATAGATATAAACAAACTTTGTCCCCAATAATATGGAAATTACAATAGAACAATTTCCCAATGACTAAAATGTATCTTGTTTTCAACAAAATACGTATTTCATCCCGTCTTCTTGAATTTCGATTATATATCAATTCCACTGGATGACAGATCATTAAAATCTATAGCCTAAACCCACACCACTTTTCTTTTACAAAATTCATTTTGATACTTGACTTGATTTGCAATACTTAAGAATCTTTTCTTGTCAAAATATTTTTTAGAACTACCCCATAGATTTTGTGCCTATTGATCCTAAGATTTTGATGAACAATTAAGTGTTGATGTTTTGGTGGAACTAATGATTTGTTAAGTGTTTCAGTTAATTAAGTTCCAATGATGAAGATGCAACGACATATTATGAATGGATGCTAAATGATGATGTCAAAGATGATGAAGAATTAAGAGTTTGAAGAAATTAGAGAAAACAACTCAGGTGAATTTCAACTCTTAATATCCCAATTAGGAACACACACAGTACAAAAAGTTTTTATTGTTTATGTGTGTTTTGATAAGATGAAATTATTTGCTCCTATGTGTATTTGGAAAGAAATATTTATAATTGACTAAAATAGAATTTAAGAAGTTAGTGGAGCTTATTTTGAAAAGAAAATGGTTAAAGGGGCAAAAACATAAATAAGAATGAGTTAAAAACGTGTTTAGAAAAGAGATCCCGCATGCATAATTCGATTAGTAAGTCAACGGGATCAAACAGGTGAAACTCTCTATATCTTTAAGTCAATAGGTAAGTCGACCGATGAAGAGAAGATAGACTTTTTGTATCTTTAAGTCGACAGGTAGGTCGATCGGTGAAGGTAAATCAAACTCTCTGAATCTCCAAGTCGACAGATAGGTTGACTGATGAACGCAACAGCTTTGGCTTGGCTACATCCTAAATCTAACAATCGACTGAGGGCGCTGTTTCATGATAGTGAGGATTCCGAATTCATATCTAAAAGTAGCCATTTTTAATTGGGATTTGTGAGAGATTTAAGGGATCTTATGATATTTAAGATATGTTTCACCTATTATTTAAATCCTCTTAAGTTGGTTCATTAAATTTTAATATTTCTCAATTTGATACATAAAAGTGTATCTATTCAATTTAATTGAGATTGAGAAATATTTGGAGGACCTAATTGAGAGATTGAAAAGCTATTATTATTAAGTGAATTGAATCAAAATGAAGTCGTAATGATATAAGGGATCTAAGAGAGAATTTAAGTGACATGACATATGGGAACTAGCCGTTAGAGATGTGATTTATATCCCATATATATAGACCTGCATTTTCCATATATCATTAAGCAGTGAAACATAAATTAAGAGAGTTTAAAGAGTTGAGATCATATTGAGCTGTTATAAGAGATATCATTCTGAGATTTTGTGAGAGCTATTCTAAGAGACGATCTTGAGAATCATTGGCTATTAATCTTTGCTACTACCGGATCTGAAGTAACATCACTCTATTTATTTTTTCTGTGGATTTCGGGTGAGATCTTTCCAATTATTTTCTATTGTGCATTACTTGTTTAATTTTTGAAAATTGATCTTTAGAAATTGTTTCTGATTTTTACTAAAGAAAATATTTTATAAACAATTTATTGAATCTGATTACATGCTCAATTATTTGCTACCCATCTTTTATTTAAAATCAGATTTCAATCTCAAACTTTTCTATCATTAGATTTGGGATATTAATAGAGTTTTAATTTATCTGGGGTAATAGAAGCTCCGAGTGAGATAATCTACTTATCAATTTGTATTGGTAAGTAGTGTGATAGATTAAATACTATTGGAGATATTTAATCAAAGGGTAGCCGATTTATAAAAAGATTGAGGTAGTAATTCTTCCTAGATAGAATTTATTTTGAGTGAATTTTGTAAAGGTTCCATCCTTATCTGGGAAAATGATAGTTAGAGTATTTTTGTGAGGTTTTGATTCTTGAGCCTAAGGTATAAAAAGAATTAGGTTGTATTCTCCCTGTAATAGAATTAGATTATTCTTGAGCCTATAAAAAGTAGAGTTTATTCCTAAGACTATGAAAAGAAATTTGTAAAGATTGATTCTGAACCTGCGAAAAGGATCATTGTAAGGGTTTGGTTCTTAACTGTAAAGAAATCTTGAGTTTAGTGGGTGCGAATCTCTGTGGAGCTTGGAGGACTGGATTAGCCAAGAGTAACTTGGTGAATTAGGATATATTGGTGTGTACTGCATTGCTTATTTTCTTATTTTATCTTGTGTTGTTTGGGTGTACACCTAGAGCTTATTATACTTATCCGCTACTATAAAGATAATAATTAATTTTAGGATAAAATTAATTGTTTGATTTTTGAAGTGTTATTATTTCTTTGATAATTTTTTAATTACCCAATTCATCCCCCTCTTGGGTATTTCACCGGGCCAACAATTGGCATCAGAGCTGGTTTTAGCTCGTTAGGCTTAACATCCTAGCTAAACGGGTCACATGCACACACTATGAATAATATTTTTTGTGTATCTTCTCTTGATGGTGATAGATCCTTATATGATAATGTGGTTTATGATTCTCGTGATTTTAGTGGTAGTGATGGAGATGATGATAATAAAAATGTCTATATTATTATGGAAAAATTACTTTCTTTCACACTACTTTTTGCTAAAGAGAGCTTGAGTTTAAAAAGAAAAATTGATTCTTCTAAAAATGGTGGAAAAAGTGTCTGAAAATCTAAAATGCATTTGGATGATTATTGTGGTACAAAAGATTTTTTGGATGTTATTTTTCTAGGCAAAGTGGATATGTTTCATTATCTCATTATTCATCACAAGCCAGTGATAATTATGTGACTATTGTTAGAAATAATTTTTGTTTCACATCTCGTGCTTTTTATGATAAATTGGATTTGAGATATTATTATTGTAATAGGGTTGGGCATTTTAAAGTATCATATCCGTTTCGGAACTTTAAGTTTATGTCTAATAAGGATGGATCCAAAATAAAATGGATATTGAAGAGAACTATTAAATTGTCTTGTGCAAAATTACATAATGTCAGAAGTGGACCTGAAGGAACAAACAAAGAAGTTATATCAAATCTAAAACATGAAGTCACCAAAGATCCACAAGCGACGCATACAAAGTGAAAAGATGCACCAAAGATAAAATATTAAATTACTAAGAAGTCACAAGAAAAATGTGCAAAGAGAAAAGTTGTACAAAAGCCAAAATGGGATATCACCAAGAAGCCACAAGCAATACGTGCAAATGAAATAATCAATGAATCAAATGGCAAAAATCAAAGGAAGAGAGAATACGAACAAGCCAAGAAAAATTGCGTACCCAAAATCAATTATGAGCTCAAATGAGGTAAAAAGTAAAGTCGCCCCAAGGATATAAGAGGTACTCCTAACCCTCCGCATTTTAAATTTACTAAATTTGTTAAAGAGGGAGAGTCTCAACTTACCAAATAGGTAAGTTGGTAATTATTTCTAAGATCTATTATAAATGAGTCGTTCTCCTGTTGTCTTAGAAACATTCTATGGTGATTATGACAATCATATTTAGTTAGGGGGTATTAACATGTTTTTATGTGCTTATATCAAGTAGTGATCATGTGTTAATTTTAAAACATGTTATGTGACTTAGAGGATTAATCAAGTATTTGTGATCTTACTAAATAATGCTAATTATTTGTTGCATATGTTTTTTAGTAGGATTATTTGTATAATGTGATATCATTCATGCTGTTTACTTTTATACAAATAAGTTGATTTGAGCTAAGTTTTTTTATTATTCTTGATTTTTTAATATGCATGTTATTGATTGAGATATGATTCATGTTCTTGAGCGTTACTGATTATTGTTGAAAAATGGAGCAAATTTTTTTATGAAATAAGTATGCATTATATTGATAGTTTCATAAACTATCATTAAAATATATCTCATGTCTTAGTGCTTCAAAGATTATTTTTTTCCTTAGAATGAATTAGTTTGTTTACACTTATATAGTGGGAGATTGCATGTTAAGAATGATGTTTTTGGTGTGGATTTTTACGAATTGAGTAGACTTTATATTTATCTATAATAATGATCCACATAGTATTGATGTTTTGTGCCTAAAACTTGATTTGTTAAAATGAGTTTTGATTTTTAAAGTTGATTCAATGTGCTTTTATTAGATGTTTGCCTAGAGTAGAATTATCATGTGTGTTCCCTCCCTCCCTAAGTTTTTTTTTTTTTTTTACGATGACAAAGGGGGAGAAATTAGATGATGTTTTATTAAGGGGGAGTTTATTTTTAAATTTGTGCTTTATTGATTATGTTTTATATATCTTCATTATTATGCTTCAATAAGTTATAAAACTCTCCTCGGATTCAGGGGGAGTATGGTTATATTATTGTTTTGAAGAAAATATCAAAGTTAATTGTCATCATATAAAAATGGGAGATTGTTGATCCTAAGATTTTGATGAACAATTAAGTGTTGATGTTTTGGTGGAACTAATGGTTTGTTAAGTGTTTCAATTAATTAAGTTCCAATGATGAAGATGCAACAACATATTATGAATGGATGTTAAATGATGATGTCAAAAATGATAAAGAATTAAGAGTTTGAAGAAATTAGGGAAAACAACTCAGGTGAATTTCAACTCTTAATATCCCAATTAGGAACACACACGGCACAAAAAGTTTTTATTGTTTATGTGTATTTTGATAAGATGAAATTATTTGCTCCTATGAGTATTTGGAAAGAAATATTTATAATTGACTAAAATGGAATTTCAGAAGTTAGTGGAGTTTATTTAGAAAAGAAAATGGTTAAAGGGGCAAAAACATAAATAAGAATGAGTTAAAAACGAGTTTAGAAAAGAGATCCCGCATGCATAAGTCGATTAGTAAGTCGACCGGACCAAACAGGTGAAACTCTTTGTATCTCTAAGTCGATAGGTAAGTCGACCGATGAAGAGAAGATGAACTCTCTGTATCTCTAAGTCGATAGGTAGGTCGACCGGTGAAGGTAAATTGAACTCTTTGAATCTCCCAATCGACAGATAGGTCAATTGATGAATGCAACAGCTTTGGCTTAGCTATATCCTGAATTTAGCAGTCGACTGACTGATCGACTGAAGGCGCTGTTTCATGATAATGAGGATTCTGAATTCATATGTAAAAGTAGCCATTTTTAATTGGGATTTGTGAGAGATTTAAGGGATATGATGATATTTGAGATATACTTCACCTATTATTTAAATCCTATTAAGTTGGTTCATTAAATTTTAATGTTTCTTAATTTGGTACATAAAATTGTTTCTATTCTATTTAATTGAAATTAAGAAATATTTAGGGGACCTAATTGAGAGATTTAAAAGCTATTATTAAGTGAATTGAATCAAAATAAAGTCATAATGATATAAGGGATCTAAAAGAGATTTTGAGTGACATGACATATAGGAACTAGCCGTCAGAGAGGTGATTTATATCCCATATATATAAACATGCATTTTTCATATATCATTAAGCAGTGAAACATAGCTTAAGAGAGTTTAAAGAGTTGAGATCATATTGAGCTGCTATAAGAGATATCATTCTGAGATTTTGTGAGAGTTATTCTAAAAGACGATCTTAAGAATCATTGGCTATTAATCTTTGCTTCTACTGGATCTGAAGTAACATCGCTCTATTTATTTTTTCTGTGAATTTCGGGTAAGATCTTTCCAATTATTTTCTACTGTGCATTGCTTGTTTAATTTTTGAAAATTGATCTTTAAAAATTGTTTCTGATTTTTATTGAAGAAAATATTTTATAAATAATTTCTTGAATCTGATTACGTGCTCAATTATTTGCTACCCGTCTTTTATTTAAAATCATATTTTCAATCTCACACTTTTCTATTACTAGATTTGGGATATTAATCGAGTTTTAATTTATCTAGGGTGGTAGAAGCTTCGAGTGAGATAATCTGCTTATCAATTTGTATTGGTGAGTAGTGTGATGGATTAAATACTATTGGGGGTATTTAATCAAAGGGTAGCTGGTTTTCAGTATCTTTTGGTAAAGAGATTGAGGTAATAATTCTTCCTAGATAGAATTAATTTTGAGTGAATTTTGTAAAGGTTCCATCCTTACTTGGGAAAATGATAGTTAGAGTGTTTTTGTGAGGTCTTGATTATTGAGTCTAAGGTATAAAAAGAATTAGGTTGTGATTCTACCTGTAATAAAATTAGATTATTCTTGAGCCTATAAAAAGTAGAAGCTATTCCTAAGCCTGTGAAAATGAATTTGTAAAGGTTTATTCTAAACCTGCAAAAATGATCATTGTGAGGATTTGGTTCCTATATGTAAAAGAATCTTGAGTTTAATGGGTGCGAATCTCCGTGGGGCTCAGAGGACTAGATTAACTAAGAGTAGCTTAGTGAACCATGATATATCGATGTGTATTGTATTGCTTATTTTCTTATTTTATCTTGTGTTGTTTTGGTGTGCATCAAGAACTTATTACACTTATCCACTGCTATAAAGATAATAATTAATTTTAGGATAAAATTAATTTTAGGATAAAATTAATTGTTTGATTTTTGAAGTCTAATTATTTCTCTGATAATTTTTTAATTACCCAATTCACCCCCTCTCTTAGGTATTCTACTGGGCCAACAGTGCCATTAGAAAGCTTTCAAAATTGCAAGTGTATATGGATGAAAGTTTAACCAAGAAGACAAGAACTCAAGGAATAGATCTTTGTCTTAACCAAAATATGCAAGATTGAGAAAGAGAAACCATAAGATTGCAGATCCTTCTTCAAACTAAGGAATCTTCTTTCAAAATAGAAATATCCTTCTTCAACCTTCACAAAATTCGCTAGATCTCTTCGTTTGAATGATAATTTCTTGAAGAACTATGATTATAGAGGGCTTTGACACTTGGAAAATCAGAGAAAATATGAAAGGAAAGGCTAAAATGATGAAAAAACACTAGTCTGGTTTAACCCAATGATGATCAGTTGACCGATTTATAGTCGATTCACCGTCTAGTTTTTAGAAAATCGTACCTTACTCATTGCCTTTTTTCAATTGACCGAATACTCGGTTGATCGATTAAATTAGCCCGTTTTTGGATTTTTGTTTTAATTAGCCTTATTCATTTCTCTGCGATGCATTTGTAACCCTAAAAAAGTTAACATATTTATACTTTAGAATATTCGACATACCTGGTTCATCCTTGGGAGCAGTTGGTTTGTGTACCTTAGATTGATTTTCAATACATATTTCGCTTTACTTTGAATCAATTGATTGATTATTTGATTGGTTCATTTTGATAATGTCTTCATTTTTTAAGACAATTTTCTTCTGAATATTTCAGTAATAATCTCATTTCCTTTAAGGGATAGTTGAGATTGGGTTGTCTTGTTATGATCTGTAACGACTATACACCGACTTCTTCTTATTTGGATTTTGTACTTTTCTTTGGCCATAATCATTGATTTGTCTCCCATTTTGAAATTGTGGTTCTCTTAAATTTTCTTTAACTCTTTACATCTCATATTGATTCATCCAACTTGGTTCAACAATTCTGGAATCTTTCTTTTGCACATAATTTCCATTCATCTTTCTTGGTCTAACAAATCCATCATTCATACCTGCATGAAAGTTTTCTTTTCTAGTTATCCAGTAATTTCTTAATCTAATTGGGTAACTGTAGACACCGCATTTTGTCCCGCTCAATCAGTGTCGAATCATGTACAAATTCAGATAAACTTTAAACTTAGGCATAAAATGAATGAATTTCTACCTGAGATCACATTATATAATATATAAAATACCCAAAAACATGAGAAAAATACTAAAATTGTTAAATTTAACAAAATGCAGTTAAGTAAAAATTTCAGGTCAATCTTGAAAATCCCATAATTTAAGAGGGTCTAAAATGACTTTATTAAAGTGTGATCTTCATTAAATCATATTTAGTATAGATAAAATTAACTACTACCCTTAAATTATAGGATATTTCAACAAATTACTCTGGTTACCTACCGTGACCCTAAAACACTTACTATCACTGAATTTTATCGGTTTAACAATAAAAATATTTATTTTGTTTATGCATATTACATAAAATCTCAACTAGAAACAATCCAATAGATCTTGAAAAAGGCTTGGAAATGTCTTGCCAAAGGCCTAAATCACAAAGGTGATTAAAGAGTTGGACTTGATTTGGAATTATACCAAATTCAAGTTGTCTTGACAAACCAACCTAGGCCCAATGAATTAAGGGCCTATCCATCATTAAAGGCCCACAAAGGGAGCCTTGAAATGACCAAAGAACCTCCCAAGAATTTTCTGACAAACATCTAAGATAGGAAACCAAGACACATAGGATGTGACTAATCATTATCGAGACTAACACTTAGGATGTGACTAACCATTATTGAGACTAAACCAATTCGGTGCGCCACCTAAGTTAGGTATTTAACGAGCATTGAATGACCATACCATCAAACATTAAATGCTTGGGATGACGTGTATAGGCCACATTCAAGGGATCTAGATATTTTGAGCAAAGTATCTTAGGTATAACCGAAAACCTTAAATTGTGACTACCCATTACCGAAACCAAATAAAATTGGTTTGCTACATAGCCAATACATTAAATGCACATCCCATTAAGAAATAAATGCTTGGGATGACATGGAAGGTCTAAGTTCAAAGTATCAAGATATTTTCAATAAAAATATCCTAGGGTAACTAAGGAGCTTGAAAACCAACCGTCGGTTACAAGGCAAGTTAACCCGATTCAATCAGAAACCAACCAGATGAGTGCTCACCAAGTCATGACTCATCATGGAGCATTAAATTCTACGGTGATACATCTAGACTAAGTTCAATGCATTTGGAAAGCATTAATGGAAACTAAACCAAAATAGTGAAACTAACCGGTACTTAGCTCCTAAATCGAACTGGATGTGTCACATCGAGCCATTAATGCACGCATGTGCAAGAAATCTGATTGGAGGAGAGGTAGTGATTGATAATAATTTCCAATCATTAGTAATGATTTCCAATCGTTACAAAATCTAAGAAACGATTTGGTAATGTTTACCAAATCTTTGAAGATCTTTTCTTCCACCAAAAAATTCGTCCAAAAAAAAAAAAAAGCACAAAAAAATCAAGATAGAGTGTCCCTTAGGCCAAATATCCCCCAAGGAAGAGGCTGGGATCACCTGCACAAATATAAATGTGTAGGCTCCCAGCCTATAAATAGGAGTGCTTGGTACATCATTTTTTCAAGTCTTGAATGTTTAGCTTCTCTTTCTAATACTCGAGCCAAGTCTCGGGTGCTAGGATTTTGGAACAAATTTCTTGAATAACACACCGCTATTCTGCTAAAATCTAGTCCCCGTAGGTTGATCTTGAGGTTTTTGGAGCAAGAGCTCAAGAGGAAGACGAACACCAATTGAGGATCAACCAAGTAGATCAAGGAGGAAAAGGAGGTAACGACTTGGGGTAGACTACATCCCCTAAGTAGGTATGCTTTCCTATAAACCCCATTTGTCCTTGGCTTAAACTTGTGTATCATGCTTATACATATTGTAATCATGTAGTTCATACACTTTAATTTCATGTACATAATACATAAAGCCCATAAACAACCAAACAAACACTTAATTTTTGTTATAACAACCAAACTATGTCCAAATCATTTCAAGAACATTCAAGAACATAAAATCATCAGAGAACATGTTTAGAACATGTGAGGATTCAAACAAAACCATCATAAGTTGTGCATACTCTCTACGATTCTCTCAAGAATTTTAAACTGACTCTTTACTAACAGTTAATACTAACTATATAACTATTAATAACCGAATTTATTTTCTGCTAAATGTCAAGATCACAGTCAGGTTGTCTTGTGGACTACCACTTATATATATATATACATACTTATATAATACACCGACAGACCCTTGAGGCTAAGAACTCGAGATAAAAGGTAGGCCTCTTTTCCTTCAGGGATGTGTATAATTCTTATTTAGAAATCTTCTCATTTAACTTAGTTATGAGTAAGACTATCATAAATATATGGTATTTCTTTTCATTTTAACTAACAACTCACATAATAACACTAACTAACCAAAAGCAAAAGAGTTTAGTTAAGGTGTTCTTGACAAAATCAAAGAGGTTATGTATATGTCATGTTGTGATTCAGGTTGTTCACAATTTAAAAAAAAAAATTAATAATAAAAAGTTAATGTTGTGATTCAGGTTGTTCACAACTTAAAAACAATTAATAATAACAAATTAATGTTGTGATTCAGGTTGTTCACAGCTAAAACCAACTAGTAACTAAACTAGTGTTTTACTAAAACTAGACCAGTTTTCAATTAAAACCAACCCAACTTGCCAGTTTTGAACTTAACCGGAATGAACTACGTTTGACTTGATCTTAAGTAACCACCCAAAGTACATAGGCAACCCATGATACGAGTTTAGTCACCTTAAACAATAAAAAACAGTTTTTACCTTAACCGAAATGAACTACGTTTGACCTGATCTTTGGTAACCACACAAAGAATGTAGGCAACCCACATAAGGGTTCGGTCACTAATAATAATAAAATCAGTTTCACACGAACAAAAATGAAGTACATGAAGGCCTGATTGTCATTAATCCGAGATACGTAGGCAACCCACATGCGGGTCGCATATCCAAATAATTTAGTCTTAATTTGCATTTCATATATCTAGCACATTTAAATTAATGTCGCTTATAAACTGCTAATGGGTTATCGCTGCCTAGAATAGTACTAGTACAGTATAGTATAATATTTTCTACTTTCATTCTGATAAAAACACAAAAACATTTTCATTTCTAGTTTTAGTTGCATAATAGATGACCTTTATTACTTACATCATGATAAAATACATACAAAGAGGAAAAACTTTAAAACGGGAATTATTTTTGTTTAATTAAATCAAAGAAAACTATTTGAATATGTTTAACAGTAAATATCTATTTAGACCAAAGTATCACTTATAGACGAGTGTCTTGGGGTGTCTAAAGCCTTCCCCAAGCATAAATGATTCCCAAATGTAAAGAATATCTCTGGTATACAAACCTTTGGAAGTCAAAACATGGGTCATTTTAAAAGGAAAAATGAATTTCCAAAATCCCGGTGACCTAGTACACAATTTAACCCCATGTTAGGTGGTGACTCGATTTTTAACATAAAATCTCGGCCCAAAAAGTTTTTTAAAATCGACACCTAGAAAATCCCTAAAAAATCATTTTCAAAATGAACGGATTTGGATGACTTAGAGATGAAGGAATAAAACTTGTTTTCATCTTCTTCATATGTATATATCAGCTTGCATGCATATTTACTGTCTTTTTTTACTGCATTTACACTATTGCATTTCAATACTGCATTTTAAATATTGTCTCTAGATTCCACCATTTCATTTCCGTATGCTCTCTCCAACACACGAGCACTCACTTTGCATTCCATATCATATGGAAAAACCCAACCCTTAACCCTCTGAATAATAGAGAGGCCAGCAGTAGGGGCTTTCATCGGTGGTTTCATCGAACCGATCTAAGCTCTGAAAACTCTAAGGATAGAAAGAAGAGTTAGTAGAATCAAGGACGGGGGGTCTTACCCCCAAGATTCAGCTACGAATCTCGCCTTGCTCGAACTACCAACCAACGATGGATGTTCCCTCGGGGACGACACCAGATGTTTGAAGGTCTGGGAATCGAGCTTTCTTGGATGCGCTAGAAAAAAATATATTAACCACATATAGTAAGCCTAGGATATAGGAATAACCAAAACCCTATTCTATTTAGGACACTTATCTTAGAGAAAGATTTTGTTTTTATCTTTTGTATAGTTATTTACATAATTGTTATATTAAATAGACAAAATAAAACTTCTAGGACAAGTAGGGGCATAATAAACATTGTAAAAGTTCCTATTCTATCCCACACATTGCTAGCTTGCTCAACGGCTAAAAAATGTTTTCTAAAATCGGAATACGGAATGAGATGCAGGAGAGAACAATAATCCTTATTTCACTTAATACAATAAATCCTCTAGTGTAAACATTAAATCATAAATGCCCATTTCATCCATGATAATGTACTTAAAACTTACTCTGATCAAATCACAAATATATTCACCTTTAAATAATGCACGATGAGTAAAAAGTGAAAGCCTTCGCCAAACAAAGTTGTCTAATGTTCGCCCACTAAGACAGTGCGAAGTAATCTACTTCGATCATGCAAAATCACGTTAAGGTACCAAAATATAAGAAAGTCTCGTCACACAGTCGAATCAGGACTCTGTGATACAAATAGTAAGCATATCTCGGGTCATTGTTCCCTAGGAGATGCATGTCACGTCCTAAGCATAGTGTTATCTTTCATAAATCCTATACAGTAGGAATTGTGTACCATAAGAAAGACATTTAGTTTAGGTTCAAAATGCCTTAAGCAGGTCAAAACCTTTTCTAATAAGAAGCCAGTTAAGGTTTACCAGTCAGATTGTCAAATTCACCCTCAATAGATATCATGAACTCAAAGGTGTCTTAGACTCTTCCTTAAGCCCTAAGAATGATGATCCATCTTTTGAGAAAGAGAAAAAAGATAGTTCTGCCTTTAGGTCCTAGGGAAACAGTAATCCATTTACGAGGAAGAAATATGTGTTTGTCATCAAGTCCTAGGAGCAATCATTCTTACATTGAAAAGAAAAAAGAGAGGATAATTTTTTCATCAAGTTCTTTTTTAATATATCCACTTGCAACATTACTAAGTTGTAAGTCATTATTACGATTGCATCTACCATGGATACGACACTATAATCTCCGTTGTATATGTACGAGTTGTGTATTTCGTAGGAAATATAAAAAAAAAATGGCTAGTATATCAATCGAAAATAAAAAAACAATAGGTGTTAATGTTTATTTATTACCTTGGACCTTCGATTTGAAAATGAACTCAATCTTTTCCCAGTCATCATCCAACATTGATTTTGCGATGTCACATGTATGTGCTTGGGGAGTTTCGCAATTCTCTTCTTCTTTGATTTGCTTGGTTGGTACGTTTTGACATTGACCAATTATTCTTCCTTTCCTTTACCCTTTATTCTTATCTTGTAGTCTTGGTATACAAAATCACTTGGGTTTTGCCTCTCTGATTTTTCCTTATGTTTCAGCCTTGTCTTTTTGTTCGTCATCTTCATTATCATCGTTTTCTTCTTCTATGCTACTTATGTTGTTTCGATTGGGGATCTATCCTCCTTCTTTTTCATCTTCTCTAACCTTGTGGTCACCATAGTTCTTTTACACGGGCTCGAAAATAGTGTATTTAGGATCTAGAGAGGGTTATGGCATGTCTTCAAGGTTATTGCTAAAAAAATGATTGAGATACAAATATTCTCTTAAATCTATTTACTATGTATCAATTTAGGGCACGTCTTCGATTTTTTTGCTAAAAACATGTAAGAATATCTCAAAATCCTTTGAAATCAGTCCACGATATAGTTGTTTAGGTCACATTTCCGACAGTTATTCTTCAAAATCCAAACATAAACCTCCAATTTGAGCCTAACTTCTCTAAAAATAGGGAATCCTCTAAATAAGTAGTCGAAACCGTTCAAGCCCTATCTAATTGAAGCAGATTTCCTACGGAATTAGAAAAATATAAGCAGATATCTGTGAATTGGTACTAGAATTGTTGTTGGGATTGAGAGAATTAAGAATCTTGTGTTGATTTGGGTTTTCGTCCAATGAATTGACTTGAGATGAACTCAAAATAGTGTTGTACATGTTTTGAGTGAAATAGCACAATTTTTCGGAATTGTTAGAGATAGGGTTGCAGGTTCAATGTGTTTTTTCACATTAGCTCGAAGAAGGAAAAAAAAAATATATAAAAAATCCTTCTTTTTTTTTTTTTTCTTTTTTCAAATATACGGGTTGGTTAAAATACCATAAATATTGGTACATAAAAGTTAGTCAAGCCATGACTTTATAATCATTATATTTTGAAAAAAATATATATATATAGCTAGCCGTCTTGTTAATTATTGACTTCAAATTTAATTATATAGTTCTAATTGTTGCCATTTGGCACATTCTTGGGAAGAAGTTTATTGGGTTTGAGAAATTATAGTTAGGGTTCGAATTAGCCGACTACATTATTTTAAAATTATATTTAGGATTCATGATCATGAGATCATCTGGACCCACTGTTTCATAGCTATTTGAAAAATTCAGATCAACATTAACAAAGGTGGCATTCGAGTAGAGTTTTTAATATGTAGTTGACTGTTGCTTTTGTTTCAAGTTATTCTAAAAGTTGAAACAATATAATTAAAATAGAAAATAGATGTACATTAGGTATTTCATCCAAATTACAGAAGATTTTATTTATTTGTCTTAATTTTTATTTTATTAAATTTTAATTTTAATAAAATGGTAAATTTTATGTTCATGAAATTAAAAAAAATAAAATAAAAATAAAAAATAAAAATTGATAATGGCTTGTTTGATAACACATTTTAACACTTTTTTGTAATAATGTTTTTTAAAGAAGCTACAAATAGGGTTTTTTTTTTTTTTTTTTTTTTTTTTTTTTTTCACTTTGGTTACTTTTAAAAGCCAAGAGGCTTTTAAAATAGAAAAGTCAGTTTTTTTTTTTAATTGATGCCAAGAGGCTTTTAAAATAGAAAAGTCAGTTTTTTTTAATTGATGAAATTTTATATGAGAATATTATTTTTTTATTTATTTTATTTGTATGAAATGATATTTAATTTTTCTATTTCATAATATTTTAATTTTTTATTTGGGAGATGTAAGAAATTTAAATTGTTTATTCTATAATATATATATTTTTTTTTAACATGTAAAATATTGTCATTTATATTTTTTTATTTATTAATCATAGGTTAATAGAATCAAATATTTCTTTTATATGTATCTTATATTTATATATGGTTAAAATTGAAAATAAATAAATATAATATGTCCATTTTAGTAATTTAACAATTTTTTGATGTTTTTACACAATTGTCTACCAAACTATCATTGCTTTATTCTTCTGTCCAACAAATTTTATTTTTTTTCCAGAAATTTACTGAACAATTCACAACTCATTTTCAACAACTCCTTTTTAAGAATTCATTTTCAACAACTCCTTTCGAAAGGCCACATTGGGACCAAACTAAGCCTAACTACTTATCAAATCACAAATGATTGATAATAAAATTAAGTAATCACAGCATCATTTAAAAATTGTTCAAAATTTATGTGATATGTGACTCACTTGTTCTTTTTAATTAACACTTCTTACCTAAAATTATCAAACATCTATCTACCACAATCACCATTCAATATCAATTGTATAAAATCATGTAAAAAAAGTTAAATAATTATAAATAGAGAAAAAAAAAATAGAGATAATTAATATATTTCAAAAACAATTATAAAAATTATTTTAGGGACAACTTTGTAGAAAGATTTTTTTTAAAATTAAAAATATTAAAAAAGTAAATATATTCTTAATAAATTCAAAATTTAATTTTAAGTGTTACCTAAGTATATAAAATTTTGTGATTGAAAAAAATTAGCATAAAATAAAATAAAATATAGGAGAAAGTAAAAAGGTAAAAATAAATTATTTTTTGGCTAATAATCTTAGCAGTTAAAAAGTATATATTTTCAAAATTTGTCCCGATTTATTATATAAATTCATTGAAGTTTTTGTGATCATAAAATGTAAGAAATGTGTTGCCTAATATTAGGTACAAAGAAAAATAAAATATATTTCTATTTCCTCCGAATTATATATGTGTATAACACTAACTAAATACCGGCTATGGGGAGTGCATCGGGAATAAATCTTGAATTTAATTATGAATATATCAGACCGATGTGAGAGAGTGCACTCTTAAGATCGTCTTGTGAGGTGATTAGTCGATGTGCATGTCAGTTGGATTGGACACAGCTTACCGTCAATATATATATATATATAAATAAATAAAGAGTAGTTAAATGGTCCTTTGGATGTATGAAGAAGTGTATGCAGAATGATAAGGAGAAAACAAAAAAAAAAAAAAAAACAAGAGAGAGAAATTAAAAATATGAAGCATATATTCCAAATTAAAGGCCCTTTCCCTTTATCTTTTGTTCTTCTATTGCTAGCTATAGGCAGATACCTTGGCCTTGTCATACGCAAAATGCAGCTTAAAATTGCTGAAAATATCTGCATCATATAAATGAGCAGACCAAAAGGTAAATAAAGGGTGCAATACATTTCCCACCCTCCAATTCTGAATTTTCACTTTGGAATTTTCCGCTTAATTTTCTTTCTTTTTTCTTTTTTTTTTCCTTTGGTCTAATCAAAATATTTTCTTTGATAATGTCCAGATATACGAAATATAAGAAGATATAAAGAATGAAATTAAACTTTAGATGGTGATCATGTACCATTTAATCAAATCCCATTTTAAATTTTATTTTATTTTCGTGTCATATATCATTTCACATCATTTAAGACACATAATATGCTTAAACAATGAATAAGTTACCAAAAAGTGTTAGTCCGGTTGACAAGAGTGGTGCCCTATTTCCTTATCAGGGTTTGACTCTATTGGGAAACACGCCAAAAATTAAATTTTGAATTTAATCATAAATGCACAAAACCAATAAGGGAGAATGCACTCTAAAAATCATCTACTGAGGTGATTAGTTTAGTTGCGCATAAGCTGGCCTTGACACACCTTACCGAAAAACCAAAAAGTAAAAATCAATGAGTAATTCGGTATGAATCCCAAAGTTCATGTATTAAATAAAGGTAGTCTTTATACTTTTTTTTTTTTTTTTTTTTTTAATAAAAACCCCAATTCAACAAGTACATAATATTCCAAGATAAAATTGACATCAATTAATTTTTATTTTTTATTTTTAACAATAGACACTCACTACCACAACAAATATTTATTACAATCATCAACATAACAACGACAAGCATTCATTATCACCAGCACCATCGTCATTGCATCAAAATGAGAATAGACATGCTAAAACATGTTAATATGAAAATAAAACATTATTTACATATAAATATACTGACTATATGTGATTGAAATTATTTCTAACTATATTATGGAAATTAAGTTTAAACTAATTTGATCTCATCCAATACTTGGTGGTCTAAATTATTAAATGTTAAGAATTATTTTATTTGACTTAATTTTTATTTCTTCATCCTCGTTTGATTTTATTAAATTTACACATTGTTAAGTTAAATAAAAAAAAAAATTAGAATTATTCTAATATTTTAGGCATATCTGTTGCCCCCCAATATACAAGAGAGAGCATCTAAATTAGAATCAAAATTATTGGTACATAATTTGAATATTTTTTATTTTATTTAAATATTAAAATATAAAGATTACGAATTGATTAATAATTTAATTTACAAATTGAACGACCACCAAACAGCCCCTATATATTTTGCTACGAATAATTTTAAACATCGATCCCAAATTTGAGCTCTAAATGCATAAAATAGTTTATTAATTGATGAAAACACATTCTCATGTATTGAATGCATGCAATGTACAAGGCATTTTTATGTATTTGATATCTATTTTGGTCCCTTAGTTTATATAATATAACACTTTTGCCACTCCTTCGAATTCTAAAAAAATGTCTTTTCTATTTTTCAATTTTATTTTATTTATTTATTTATTTATTTTTTACGAAAAAGTGTTGTCCATGCTAGCTTAAGCTTACCTCGACTAATCACTTCTCCTGGCAATATTAAGGGTGCACTCCCCCATGTCGGCCTAATATATTCGGGATTAAATTCAAGATTTATATCTTGGAGTGTTTCCCAAGAAAGTTGAATATTGGCTGACAAGGAAATATGACACATTCTCTTATTAACTGGATTAGCACATTTGGATATAAAAACGCCTGAAAACGAATTTTAAATAGTGTACTATTTCATTTCTCGTTTCCTCGCTTTAAATTTTCTACTTCTCTCTTCACTAACCATTCGATTCCCTATGTTTGATTTTAATTTAGATAATATTTAAGATTAATGTATTTAAACACGAAATTTTTGGCTGTAAATAGAAGTATTTCTTTCAAACAGACCATGTGAATAATATGTTATTTTAGCCTTTGTTATCTACATGTTGTCAGTTCCATTGATTGTGCGGGAACAGCTTCCGCTTTTGACTAGCAAGGGAATCAAAACCAAGTTAGACATAGGGGTGTAATAGCTATTCAGCCTGTCCAAATATTGACCAACCTTATTTAACACCATTCTTTTTTTAATGCAAATTACATACTATTATGTACTATATTATGTAGTAGTAAACTTCTTATAATTAATCCCATTTTATTCTAATGTATTTGGGAAGTAAATCAAGGAGATAATTCTGAAAAGGCCAGCCAAGAGTTCAAAACAAAATGCTATGTAACTGAACCATATGACCTTAATCAATGGATGGGCAACGAGCTTGTTAAACTCCAATTTCACTAGAAAAATTAAACCCTAATTATATTAAGAAAATCCTAGTCATTTCCTATATATAAACTCTTTATATATCTCTATAAATAAACCTTTCTCATAAATCAATATAATTATCTCATGTTCTCTAAATATTTCGTCTCTCGGCTATTCTAACATGGTATTAAAAGCCAAAATTTTCTGGCCCTAATCTTACTAAATTCCGCAACATTTTTTTTTTCTTTTTCAAATCAACGCATTCTGCCTTCGATACATCTATCACCGCTCAACCGTTGAACATCAAATTTGATACTACCATCAGACTCCCCTTGTAAAGGGGAGTCCAACGCTACCGGGGAAAAGCCCAGACAAAGCCTCACGTGCCTCCACACACCACCTAAATTATCACTACTATCATCACTATTTTTGGGCTCTACAACAACAACTGTTACTTTGACATCACCACCCACCACACCAGCTGAATCGTCTCGTCGAGACAAACAAAACACTACCAACCACACCGCCATAGTCCTGCTCGCATGCCCTCACACTCCACCAACATCTGTTGCATCTCCGCCCTGCAGATCCACAGGCTTCACAGTGACAGCTCAGCCCTTGCAACGTCAACGCCACCTAGGCGCCACGTTAGCGTCAACAACAACCACATTAGCTTATGAATCACGTCATTTACCACGTCACTATCCACGTCGGACATTACTGCGCCACATCAATGCCTTCTTCCATCTCACCTGCCACACTAGGTTCTCCTACCATGTAACTGGTTCACAAATGTTCACCTTCTTTAGATTGATTCAGTCTATGTTTTCATCATTTTTTTACAAGGTTGGACCGGTTCCAAAGGTTTTTAGACCTCTTGATTCTATTTCTGGGCTTTGTTTTGTCATTTGAGACTCACATAATATACTTTCTCTTATATTCGTGTAGTTTCTATTTCAATTCACGCTCAAACACTCCATTTTTTTTTCTTGGCGCCTATAGAGAGATCAGACTCATTACATGTTATCACCACTATTCTCGATGAATTGCCCACTCGTACGGAGATGTTGAAAAATTTGTTGAGCGTCTCGAATATTGGGTTAACAAAAATCCTTGGATCCTCCCATGGTTCTGTGTCACTATAATCCCGTCTATCAAAATCCATATTGGTATATTTGAGATAGCTAAAGAAGTTTGGAATCTCTCAAATTCTGCTATACCAAGACAAATCTTTCACATTGGTATAAACACATCTCCACCGTCTAGAGCATGCCCTAAGAACCTTACAATCCATACACAATTTCTATCACAGACGAATGTTCTGTAGGATCAGTTAGCTCTCTTTAAGTGAACCTGGAAACATGTAGATAATTCCATTCTTTACACAAGCTACCAAAATGAGATACGTCTGATGCAATTCCTAATGGTTCTAAGGTTATAATTTGAGCCTGTATATGACTTGATACTATACCGGAGCGAGATATCTTCCCTTTACAATGTCATTTTCGATCTACTGAGAGAGAAAACACGCCTTGCAAGACTCCAAGGACCACATACAAATGTCACTCTTGCCATACCAGCTAGCAAGTCAAACTCATCACCAGAACTCTTGTATTTCAAGTATTGCCATTCACAAGGACACGAACTGCTTAAATTCCCATATCACCTCTGACGATATGTAGAGAACCAAGTAACTACCTTGTACACTACCCTAAACTTCCATTTGGAAACCAATCAAATGGGAATCGATTTTACTCTCAGGGTTCTCGCAATCGATTGCACTACAAGTCAAGGACTTTGCCGTTGCAACAACTAATGTTGCTTCGACTTCACTTCCATATTCAATCAATTTGAACGACATCGAGGCCATATTCAAACAGGTTTTATCTAATGCTAGTACCAATACAATCATGTCAGTTACACCAAGTACATCTCAATGGTACTTTGGTTCTTTCTATTACAATCACATGACACCTGATGCTTTTATTTTTTTCTTTAAAACCTATAACGGCACGCACCTATTATTCATACTCCTAATGGATCAAATATGTCAATAAGTGGTAGGGCGTGAAATACACCGCTACTTACTTTCGCAAGTATACGAGGTCTAATTTTTAATATAGTGGATCTTGAAGATCGGTTATCGTTCCCACAGAGAAAAGTGTGAATAATTGAATACCGCAATTTACGTAGTCTCATGTTATCCTGACAATGAAAGACATGATTTAAAATTAAACTAAGTTAAACTACAATTAGTGGGTTAATCTTAACTAAGTTGATTAATTAGGGATTGATTTTGTTCACTTAATACATGTTTGATTTCATTTAGTTAACAATAACGGAGTTTAAGTATCTGACAATCTCGATTCGTAAACTCCTTCGCCACCTCTTTCGAGTGTAAGACGGGGGAATACGCGACTTTGTGTCGACGAAGAAGTCCCCCTCAATGTCTTAACGACTCTAGGCCGCGTGAGTCTTGACCCAACGTCATCGATTGTACACTAACTAACGCCCTCCCGGGTTGTTAGGTCGTAACGATATGTTTACCCTAGTCCGAATCCAGGATTACCTCTCCCGAGTGTCAAACCCTAGTTTCTCAAATCCAACCCTAATACCATTACAAGCATACTAAGATCGTCATCAAATGATAAACACAATCGGACTTAAAAGCAACAACTGTTAAAGAAACATATATTAAACCAAACGAGTATTTACACAACTACATCTTTCCCTAACTAATATTTAATTAAACTAACATGTTCTTAGCCAATACAACATTAAATAAAGAGGATATCATCAATATCAATAATAAACATTAAGTACAAAGATGGAAACAAGGGAAGAAAAATCAAATCTCAAAGTGGAGTAGTCCACTTTCACCAAAGAACAATCATCCCGAGCTTTCTCTTCTCCATTGATGAACTTCCTCTTTTAGCTCTTCAAAAATTGGCTAAGAACACTCTCTAAAACTAATCTACCCTACTTCCTAAATTATCTAATCCTAACTAAGGTGGAAGGAGCTCTCAAAATATCAACTAAGCCTCCTCTTACGTCTAAGGGTTCTAGCGTTTTTTTAACAATTGGGGGAGAAAAGGGTTTAATAGGCAAGGTTTGGAAAATATCTTCAAAATATCTAAAAATAGATATTTCTACGCAGAGTGTCACCACCTAAGCGGTGGTTCACCGGTTAGGCGGTGGTTTAAGTCAGTTTAAGTCTCTGTCGGATCTTCGCCTAGGCGGTGGCTGCTGGCATAACATTCTGACGTTTTCTCGCCTAGGCGGTGGTCTTTATGCACCGAAACCCTGTTATTCACGTTTTGTTCACCGTTTCTCCACCATTTTCGCTTGTTTATCACCCGTTAACGTCCCTTCACCTGTTTTACACTAAAACAAACTAAAACGAGATTAAATATAACTAATACGCTTGAAAACTAACAAATTCAGTTTCTAAATAGATAAGTTTTTTACACCTATCAATAAGCCATATTGGACACAGTTTCTATATATCTCTTCCTAATGCATATATGGTTTATAATCTTCCTCTTAATCTTATATCTGTTGGAGAATTATGTTTTCTTGGATTTTATTTTTTACACATATTTTACTAGTTGTCATGTGCAAGACCCTCAGACATGAAAACTTCTTAGGACCGGCCGCGAAGTCGGGTGCTTCTTTGAACTCACCAACCTCCAAGTCCCATCTTCATAACATCACATACCCAATCAGCCGCCTCCATTTCATCACCCTCACCCTTGGAATTGTGGCACTCTTAGTTAAGTCATACTTCATCCAACCGTCTCAAATCTTTTATTTTTAGTGGTTAGTTAAGTTCAATTTAGCATGAGTTCTTTAATTGTATTCATTGTTAACTTGTAAAACAATCAACTTTACCTTTTATAGTTAGTCTATTTCTCTTGCACCCTTTGATTGAGTGCATTATGATTTTGTTAGCCTTCTCCTCATACAACAATAAGTGTTTCTCGTTATTTTTTCATATTTGTTGATGACTACTCTCGGTATACATGGTTATTTCTAATGAAAAAGAGATAGGAACTATCCTAAATATATTCTGATTTTTCTTCCATGGTTAAAACTCAATTTTCTTGAAATATAAAGTTTTTCACTCAGATAATGTAATGGAATACAAGGATCGTGCCTTCCTCAACCTACTTCACAAAAATGGCACGCTCCCAATCGTGTTTTTCCTAGAGCCTCCCATTACAATGGACAAGATGAACGTAAGCGTAGACACATGATTGACATAGTTCGTGCCCTTCTCATTTCTTTATCATATCCTGAGCACTTTTGAGGGTGAGTCTGCCCTAATCGCAGTATACACTATAAATCGCATCCCTTTTGCTACAATTCAGCATTAGTCTCTATTCAAGCGTATTTTCGTTAACCCTTCCACTTAATTTGATCATAAAGTCTTTGGTTGTATTTGTTTTGTTAATCTCAAACCACATGAACATAACAAGCAAGAACCAAGGGCTTTTCTATGTTGTTTTTTAGGATATGACATTAAACAAAAAGGATAATGGTGATGGGACCCCATCTCTAAACCTCTTTGTATCTCTCATCATGTCATTTTTTAGGAACATCAAACACAGCCAAAGACTATTCCCCTGAGTACTCGCCTGAGCACCAATGCCTATATCTACTCCCCTAAGCACTCGTAGAGAAATTATCCACTAATTCTGATCAAACTCGTACGTTCCCATTTGATTAAGTTCCCTTTATACTCAAACACTTTCTCACGCAAACTAGGTACATTTGAGCCAGAGCTACAACCTTAGAAGATATAAAAAATATATTTTTCTCATAGAGCTTCTATCAACACTTATAAATATCAAATTCGTAGTTCAAACCGATTCTAAGTGTAATAGAAGTGCATACGATTACATGATATTTAATTTAACAATCATGTTATATAAATCTTGTTTAAAAATAATTTAGCACACAATTCAGATAGCTCAAATAAATGAAATCGTTTAACTCAATGAAAAAATACTTTCTATGAATAAGATCTAAGTGTATTTAGAAAATGATTTTCATAATCAAAGTTCAATTTCAATTATCTTGAGACAATATCTAATAAAACAAATATCCAAGTATTGCACATAATAGATTGACAAGTAATTCACAGAGAAAAATGAAATATTAAATAATGATTTCATTGGATATCGAGTAAAATGTATTAATCAAAGCAAAATATCTCAATAATTCAAATTATCTTCAAAAATCAAAAGTTTTTCCATAGAAAAACCATCCCATGTTTCACTAAAGAAATCTAAGAGTTTTTCAGAGTTTTCTATCTTTTTGTTTCTCTCTTGAATATATTAATTTCTCACACTTGAAATCTTCATTTTTCTAATTAGGCTAGATTTTCCTATTTTTAAGAAGAAAAATACTAACCAATTTGACCCTTGTTACTCTACACCACAATCAACCTATTTGACTAATTATCTAGAAAAAATAATGTCTAGGTTCAAGTCTTATATCAACTCATTTGACTGGCTAGGAAAATAAGTTATATAGGTTTTTTACCGACCAAAACAAGAAATCAGGAACATTAAGGACCAATATGAAATATTAATAAAACCACCAATTCCAAAAATCTTTCTCAGAAAATATTTTAAAAATATTTCTAATAAAATAATATAAATTATAAATATTAAAAATTATTTTAGAAATATTTATCTTTAGAAATTATGCAAAAAGATATTCAGAAAATGTTTAAAAAATGTTGAAATTTCAAAGTCATTGATTCAATGCTTTGGCAATTTGGTCGAATTGAGTCTTCCAAAATACATCTGAGAACCTAATCCAACCAATCAACTACTTTGGAAGATCAGTCAACTGAATCAACTTTTTTTTCAAAATTCGTGGGACTTAGTTTTAACTAGGGGACTACATCATTAGTTCAGTTGACTATTTTGATCCCCGCTTGAAATCTTTTGGAACCTGTTCTAACCATTCGACTATTTTGTCCAACAAGTCGGCCATTTTGATCATTTTTCAAACATTTTCTGCGTCTTGCTTTGACCAGTAGACTAAATTGCTTATTTAGTCGACTTATTTAACCAAAATTTCATATTTTCAAAATCAATTGTGATCAGTTGACTGAATTGGTGAAGGAGTTGACTGATTTGAACTTTTATAAGCCGAATTCATGCAAGGAAGTGATCTAAACATATTTAATCAATTGGGCAAGCATTCCAATAATTTAATCACACAATTAAATTAATTAACACATATTGAAGTGTAATGCAGGATCCTAATCAGTTTGACATGAATTTAACAAATATAATTGTTGTTTTACCTTAAAAATATAAAAAATAATTTGTCTTGAAAAGTTTCTTCATCATGCAACTTGTTTTGCATCATCGTGATCACTCGTTTCACACTCAATGTATCAAATTTGCCATATCATCTTCTTGGTCCAACGTAATGCTGGCTAATATTATTTTTATATTTTCATCACACTATAAATATTATATTAGTCTAGACAAACGTTCAAGTTAATTGGCTCATCAAAATCATCAAAACAGTTGAATCCTTTAGGGTTAAAATCTCACATGGACAATAATGAGCTTCAAATTCTTGTCGACAGAATAATGTTGCATTATGATGAAATATTCCGAATAAAGCTCGTTGGTGCAAAATCTAACGTCTTCCATGGAGGATGCGCATGTGAGAAAGGAAGAAAGGGAGAAAATATAGATGAAAAAAAAAAGATCTGAGGAAAAAGAATAAGAAACTGGACTGTGAGTCCTGTTTTTAAATGGGGTTTCAAAAAAAGGATAAAAAAATAAAAGAGCATTGGCAGTCTCGTTTTTACTACGATCTTTAAGAAAAAAATAAAAACGGGATTGCTAGTCCCGTTTTAAAGGGTATAAACAAGTTATACAACCATATTCTTCTTCTTCTTCTTATTATTATTATTATTTGCAAAAAAAAAAAAAAAAAAAAAAAAGATGGGGTGGTAACTCAATTTTTAATAGAAATGGAATTCCCACCCCGTTTTATGTTGGATATGTAATTTTCCAAAACTTTTCGATACCTTAGGGGAAAAAATATAATTATTTGATGAAGAATTCTACTTAGCTAAAACAGTATTTTCGGAATTAATTTTTGATGGGACTGATACATGTTACTTAGACTATTCAAACTCAGTAATTTTGATTATTTTTTTTTTGGGATTAAAAAGGTATATAACTCCATATTCAAACTATATATATTATTCTAGAGCTTCCCTTCCTCTATGATTTGACACTTTTTCCCCCACCATCCTTTGCATTGGTTCTCGTCAGATTAGCATTAGCAAGTGATTTTTTTCTTTCGGGATTGAGATGGTGGCCTAGTGGTAGGTTTACCATCTCCCCCCACAATTAGTGTGGCGTCGAATCCTACTGGGTGTTTGTGTATGAAATTTATTGTTGGCACTGTAGAAATGCCAAACAGCTTCCCACACTCATGGTTGAGGATCGAGTCCCTTTCTACACATATCTGGGTGTAGGGTTCTGATTGTTCGAAGGGTGCGTAAGTCGAGGATGTGTGTGATTCGGGTGCGTGAGTACAAAGACGTTATGACTAAAAAAAATAAGTGTGATGTTTTCTTTCCTTTTATGTCCCCATCAAACCGTCTTTCCACTCTTTCTTTTTTCTTACTATTTTCCCCTTCTTAATTCATCTTTAAAAATCGCCCAACTCTCCTCATTAGTTTCCAAATAGTCCCTCCTCCCTCCTCTCTCCTCTCTCTCTCTCCAAATGACAGGGAAAAGAAGGCAAACAAGCCCGATCGGAAGCCCATCTTCCGGCAACATCTCCGACAAAGACCAAGACCGGTTCCTCCCCATCGCTAACGTGAGTCGGATCATGAAAAAATCACTGCCGGCCAACGCCAAAATATCGAAGGAAGCCAAAGAGACCGTCCAAGAGTGCGTGTCGGAGTTCATAAGCTTCATCACCGGCGAGGCCTCCGACAAGTGCCAGAGGGAGAAGAGGAAGACGATCAACGGTGACGATCTCCTGTGGGCCATGACCACACTAGGGTTTGAGGAATATGTGGGTCCCCTCAAGGGCTATCTCAACAAGTATAGGGAGACTGAGGGAGACAAGAACTACACGCATGCTGAGAATGCTAGTAGTCATGAAGAAGTTATAAATGGAGAATTTTTCAACAATTCTACGCCTACTTGGCCTTACAATTTTCATGGGTTTGGGGCAAAAGTGAACCCGAAGAGCAACGAAGATCATGGAAATGGCCATCTCCGTCAGGGGGTTCAGTGGTAGAATTCTCTAATGATTTTAAGGGTTAAATCTCACTTTACACCCCCAGAAGTTTGGGTTTATCTGACTTGCCCTTTCATTTTGATTTTTCGCTATTTGTTCCCTAATTTGTCACTCGTTTCCAAGCCGCATGGCTGCTTCCGGAGACAAAAGCGGTCGGAACTGTACAATTTCGCTAGCTAGACACAAGAATAGAATACTTGGGTGAAAAGTGACAATGTATCAAAATTTGGGGGTACAAAGTGAGATTTGAGCCTATATTAAGATGTAATTTTATATTGATCATATTGTTTGTATTAATTTCCTTTTTTATTGTTTTGACTTTATATTTCTCGAGGAGTACGCCAAGTGCAGCATCAGATTACATACTATTCTGGGTTAGTTATGTGGATGATCGCTCGTATTTAGGTTATTTATGATTTGATCCCTAAGATTTTGATTATGATATTCCTAATGGCATTTAGGAATGGCTAACCAAAAACCAAAAGTATTTCAAATTTGATCATGGTCAAATAATTTAGTTTCGAAAGTTTAAAACCGGAGTGATTTTGGCTTTGACTTTTGCATTGTATCCATGAAACCGAACTGTTTAACTGTCACTGTAATACCTATTCTCTTTTATATATTAACTAACATGATACCTCATACTTTGGAGGGATCAATAATGGAAATTTGGGATTTCATGCACTTGAGTTCCCCATTTGCCAACTTGTACAAATCCTTACACCGAGAGAGTTATTCCCAGTGAAGAACCTCGGACGCAAAGATAAGTATATGAACTAGTAAAGGATTTAGATAGTGAACCGTAAGAGTGGGTAATTTTTCGATTACCCATTATGTGACACGCCTTGTTTTTGAAAAGTAAACATAAAATGGTAAAGCGTAAAAGAGAGGAATTTTTTAATGCGTTACTTTTCTTAGAAAAGTACTTAGGTCGATTTTTAAAGAATGTAGTCTCCACCTAACATTAAGTTTAAATGGTGTACTAGGTCACTAAGTTTTTTTAGAAAAACAATTTTTGGAAATCGCCTAAGTAGCTGGCTGACTCCAAAATATGGTCCAACCAAAGATTCATTACAAATGGGTTTGGGGGTCGATTACGCTCGAGGAAGATGGCATCTCGAGCCGCCAGTCTAGAAACTATACCTTGTCTAATTAAGTCCATTTAATTTAAATCTGAATGCTAATTGTTTTTTAAAATATTTTCCTCTTATTATGAAATTCTTTTTGGATTTTTCGGTTTAAGGTGGGGAAAATTTTGAATATTTTTAAAATGTTCTCCTAGTATGACCTCTTATCAACCACAAGAATGATTGACTGGGATGATCCCCGGAGGAAAGTTTTATATCAAATGGGTTTCTTTACTTTAAATGAGCAATTCAAAATTAAGAGAATTAGGGTGACCTTAATGAGAACACGAATGCAAAAATGTGTAAGGCATGTATCTGGAAAAATGTTTCAATCTCAAGCATTATAAAAGGTCTTTCTTCATATTATTCTTGCAATTGTATCATTATTGATGTAGCCCTTGAATGTTGAATAGAATGCCTCACTATTTAAGATGATTAAATAAGAGGAGGACAAAGACATTTAGTGGCTCGATATTTTGAATTGTTCCTAGTCGGTATTGGATTCTTGAAAAAGGTCTTCAACAATCTAGACTAACTTGATCTGATGTTCTTCCTTTGAGATGGTGAGTATCAATCCACTAGTATGAGATACTGAAACATCTCCAAGAGTACTTACTAAGTGGTAGTAAGCGACTGAACATGATCATCCTTGATTTTCTAGATTGTAGTTTTTGCTTGAGTCAAAATAGGATATTTGAGGTGTAATGTATTTCGTGAATTTTGTACTTGAGGTACTGTATATTACGTGTAGGGGTTATTATTCTTCGATGACACAAAGAGTTGTTATCTAACCATGCGCCTTCAAATGTACTGATTAGGTATAATGGAACATACACAATAATATACGAGTATGCAAAAGAGGATCTATCACTCTTTGAAAAAAGAGACGTAACTGACGCACCCTGGATTTTTTTTTTTTTTTTTTTTTTTTTTTTTTTTTTTTTTTTTTTATGAAAACAGAGGAAATATAGATCAGGAAGAAGAAGAAAACAAAGTTTTCATTCCTCCCTCTCAAAATCCTTCAAATTCGTTTAGTTTTTTTGAAAAAATGATTTTCAAAGGCTTTTCTAGGGGTCAGTTTTGAAATTTTATTTGGGCCGGGATTTAGGTTTGAAAATGAGTCACCACTTAGCATGGGTTAATGGTGTGCTAGATCACCGAGATTTTAGAAATTTATTTTTTGTTTTGAAATGGCCCGTGTTTTGACTCGTAAAAGTCTTGTACCAGATATTTCTTTAAATTTGAGGGTCGGTTATGCTCGAGGGTCTAGTTAACTTTCTTTGGTTTTGATTAACAGAATAATTCCCTTTTTTACTTTTTTTTTTATGCATTTTTATAATGTAATGAAAGCAGATAAATGTTAACTGGTCAGCGACGACCCAATAACAGTATATAAAAATAAAAATATTTTTGTATTTTTTTAACGATCAAACCTCATAAAGGTTGCCTACGTATCCCAGTAAACATGAGGAATCAGGTCGACATGTAGTTCCACTGTTCAAAGATTAACTGCTTTTTATTTAGATAGGTAACCGAACTCATACGTGGGTTACTTACGTATCTCGGATCAATGAGAATCAAGTTTGCACGTAGTTCATTTATGCAAGTTAAAACTAATTTTATTTGATTTTATTATTAAACAAAACATGAATCATACTATGATATGTGAATGATCTCTTTGATTTTTTCAAAAACAACTCAACCAAACTCATTTGTTTACAAGATAAGTGCTATGTTTGTATTCTTAGTTGAAAATGAAAGAAAATATATAGTATATATGTCAGTCCTACTTGTAACTAAGAATGACGACAAGGTTTCTGAAGAAGGTGCACACATATCCCCGAATGAATAGAGATCCTCCATTTATCCCGAAGTTTTAGCCACAAGGGTCTCAACGGTGTAGTATATATATAAGGGTGTCAGTCCACTAACCTAAAGACTTAGTGTCAGGCTGTGATCTTGACATTTAGCATAAAGTAAAGTCAGTTATTAATAATATATGTTTCAATTAATAGTTAAATAGAGTTTGATTTGATGTATTCATGAGAGAATCACATAGACTATGCATAACTTATGGTGTGATAGATGTTTTGTGTAGAATCCTCACATGTTCTTAAGATGTTCTCAGATGTTTTTGGTCCTCACGTGTTCTTAACATATTCTCAGACGTTCTTTATGTTCTTGATGTTTTTGAATCATTTTTTAAAATGGTTTGATGATTTTGTCATCGTTTTGATGTTTTTTGACATTTTTTTTTATGTCTTTTGCTTTGATCATAGTTTATATACGTATGTATATGAAATATAAGTATGAAAACTAAATGAACATGCCATATACAAGCATAATACACATATTTAAGACAAAATTAAAGGAGGTTTAGGAAGATATACCTAACGTAGGGGAAGTAGTCTTCACTAAGTAATTACCTTCCTCTCCTTCTTTGGATCTTCTTCATTGTCCTCGATCGTTTATCATCTACCTCTTGAGATCTTCCTCCAAGATCCTTAAGAGCTCCTCTGAGGTGGTGTAGAATTTTAAGGTGTTTATTAAAGGAAATGGTTGGAGACCCGAGCGTAGTGCTCAAGCCTAAAGAGAGAAAGTGAGGGTTCTAACTCTTGAAATTGTGAAAACAGGCCCCAGTATTTATAGGTTTGGGGACCTACGCATTAGCCAATGCATGGGCTATCTCTGCCTTTTCCTTAGGGTCTGCATATCTTAGGGGTCATCCCTTCTTGTCTTGATTTTTAATGGCTTTGAACGAATTTAGAATATTTGGTAAGATTCTCAAAAGTACCAAATCTTTAAATATCCTCGTGCAATGATTGGTAATCATTATCAAAGATTATCTTTGATATGATTGATTACACATGGGAGCATTTATGTCTTGATGTGATGTTTTTGGTTTTGTTTATAGGCTAAGTATCAATTACTTTCACTATTTTGGTTTGGTTTCCATAAATTCTTTGGAAGGTCAATGCATTTAGTCTTGATGTGTCATTTGGCATTTAATTGGTTAATTAATTAATTTAATCATTCAACTTTTAGTATCAACCTAATGGGTCAAACAAAATTGCATTACCATGTGGCATTTTTAATTGTTGAAAATATGTGTGCTAAAATGTTTAAAATGGCTTAAATTGAAATTAAGTAAAAAACAAATTGGGTGATTAAGAATGGGTTGCAAAATAGCCTACAAACCAAATTCTACAATCAGCCGAACGAACTCCTTAGCTAGCCAACTGATCCTACAAGTAGCCTAAATGAAAAACCAACATCCTTAACTAGTCGACCGATAGAAATTATCAATTATCTGATTTCGACAATAGGTTGTGATCCATAAGCAATCGGCCAACCAACCATTGTACCTAGTCAACTGATTACACCAGTAGAATTTCTAACCTGTCAAAAACATTGGTTAACCGATTTCCTAAACCGGTCAACTGATTTACGGGATCTGTTTGTATACATTTAGGGAAAAATCAAATTCGACATTATTTTGAATACCAAATTGATTCAAAATGGTTTTAATCTTTAATTGATGATATATTCGATCATTTGAATCAAGAATTACGGATTATGGATCAAAAACAACAAATATTATACGGTTAATAGCATTTTATCCTCTGTGGTTTAAACTTCCCCACTTACCCCCTGTGGTCTTGAACCTAACTGCAAATCTAACATTTTCTGTCAAACTTGACAAATGTGCAGCTCACGCGCCATATATGAAGATGGGCATTGTTTTTATGTTTTTTCCCTCCAAATTACCTATTTGATTTTCCCATTTTACCCTCACTATTTATCTATATAATATCTAATTTTCTCCTACATTTTCTATACTATACCAAATCTTCTCATTTATTTTTTCTTCTCCCTCTCTTACTTACATTTTTCATGTCTTCTTCAAGTGTTTATGGTGGTGATTTCGGGAAAAAAAAATGCAAATGTCTAATACACTCAAATTGCACAATTTCACTACAATACACTAACTTAACATATCAAAATACATCAATAAGCACATTTACATCATAATATACCATGGTAATACATAATTTTTCATCAAAATACTTCATTAACTATCCACTAAAATTCATTGATCTAAAAGCTAGAACACACTACCTAAACATTGTCCAACACATTCTTTCTATTCCCATAAAACATGGAACATAAACCAAAAAGAAAACATTTATGTTTCCGTTCCAGATTTTCGAAAACAAATTTTTTCCCCCAGATTTCTATTTCTGAGATAAGTTTTCTGATAACAAAACTAGAAATTGGAAAACATGAACATTATTTGCAGAGTGTGAAACTTGGATTTGACGACCTGGATGGCATTTTTTCAAGTTGGGACGATGGCAATGATAGACCGTGGTAGCGCGTAAATTACTTCACTACTTTCACCGCAAGTGTACGAGTCAAGTATTAGTAGAGTAAGAAGAGTAAGGATTGTCGTATCCACAGGGATTGGTGTAGATTATCATTGAGTCCCATAATTATTATAACCTAACTTTATTTAGGCGATAAAAAATATAGTTTTTGGTTATATACTAATATACTAATATACTAAACTAATGAACTAATTAACCTAATATACTAATATAGACATTTAAGGGAGTAAATTGCCTAGGGATTAACTTCGTCCACTTAAACGTATTTGTTTCAATCTAGTTTATATTAACGGCGTTCATCCTATTCGACAATTTCGGTATCGAAATCTCATTCACTACCTCTCCCAAGTGTAAAGTGAATCAATATGTGACTTCTATACGACACTTGGTCACATGAGTATTGCCCCAACGTCATGGATTGCACACTTTCTAATGCCCTCTCGGGTCATTAGATCATCGCGATATGTTTAAACCCTAGTCCAAATCTGAGGTTACCTCTCCCAAGTGTCAAACCTCGTATTCTCAAAATCAACCCTAATACCATAACAAGCATATTAAGATTGTAATAAAATGGTAAACATAATCGGATAAACATGAACAACCATTAATGAAACATAGATTTATTCAAACAACGTTTTCATACACGAATTGCTTCCTAGACAATATATGTTTAGTTATACATGGACCTAACCAAATATTCAACAAAATATACGCTAAACATATACAAAACAATCAACCAAACTAAGAAATAAAAGAGAGAAACGAGGAGACTAGTCGTTATCCGAAGAATCGATGCTAAAACTGCTTTGAGAACATTTCATCTTCTTCACGTTCTGATCTTCTCTTGGTTGATAGGCCTTGGAGCTCTCAAGATACTCCCGAAGATGTTAACCATGTGTTTGGGAGATAAGAGACGATATTTATAGGATCCAAAATATCAACAAAATATCCTAAAATATCTAAACTGTCTGGCACCTGACCACTGTAGTGGTGGAGAGGTCAGTAGGCTTCTGGTGGGTGACTGCTACAGCAGTGGAGAGTTCAGTAACTCTCTGCATTTTGACAGCTATAGCGGTGGAGAATTCAGCAACTCTCTGCATTTTCACCGCTGGATGCAAGTTCTGAACATATAATTTTTTGCTCATTTTCTTCACCGCTCTTCCACCGACTTGCTTGTTTATGGACCGTTTTTGTCCCTTTTCACTCCAAATACTTGATTTATAATAAAATAAATAAAAAATATATTAAAAACATATTAAAACGTTATAAAAATACTCAAAAACTACCAAAACTGGCTTGAGAATAAATAGATAAATTATACTTATGAGCCTGTGCGGTTGGTACGGCGTCATTTGTTACCCGGTGAGTCATTTTGTTCAATCAATTGACCTTTCCAATGCTAATATCTCCACTCTTCCTTCCATCATCTGCCTTCTCCGGGAGCTTAATTTCGTCTCTATGTATAATAATTCCGTCAATTCGACGTTGCCGGATGATTTGTCGATGTACCAGAATCTAGAGAACCTCGACCTTACCCAGACTTTGCTCGCCAGTAAGCTTCCTGAAACCTTAGCAAATCTCCTAAACCTTAGGTACCTAGATTTGATTAGGAATAACTTCTCCGGCGATATTCCCATGAGTTTTGGTAGATTTCGAAAACTGAAAGTTCTTTCTTTGATTGAGAATTTGCTCGAGGGGCCGATTCTTTCTGTTCTCGGCAATATTTCGAGTCTAAAGTAGTTGAATCTGTCGTATAATCTATTTTTATCGGGTCAGATTCCGCCGGAGCTGGGGAACCTGACGAATGTGGAGGTGCTATTGCTGACAGACTATAATTTGATATGTCGGATTCCTGCTTCACTGGGTGGACTGAAACGAGTAATCAATTTGGACCTGGCAGTGAACAACCTTAAAGGGACGATTTTGGCTTCTCTAATGGAGTTAACCACCGTCATTTAGTTAGAGCTCTACAATAACTCACTCACCGATGAGTTGCCGGCGAAGGTGTGATTGAAGATGAAGGCATTGCGATTGCTTGACGCTTCGATGAATTAGTTAAACGGGACGATACCAGAGGAGCTTTGCTCATTGCCCCTCGAATCTCTCAATCTCTACGAAAACTAATTCAACGGCGAATTGTCGATGGTTATTTCTCAATCACCAAATTTGTACGAATTGTTGCAATCGCTATTCTTACGGTATGTTTGGTTGGATGGAATCGAGGGCGGAATGGAATCGCATTCCGCCCTTGATTCCTATTCCGTTGTTTGGTTCTCCAATGGAATCACTTTTGTGATTCCATTGGAATGAAATTGGATGGAATGAGATTCCATTTGAGATGGGGTGGAATGAAATTCCAACCCAATGGAATCAATATCTTAAATTACATGATAACTCTTGTAATTAAACCCTTGAAAATTGAGAACAAAAATAAAAATTAGAGAACATAAATTGAAATTAGAGAACAGAAAGTTGAGAATAGAAATAGAAAATTGAGAAGAAAAAATTGAGAACAGAACTAGAAAATTGATAACAGAAACTGAAAATTGATAATAAAAACAGAAAATTGAAAACATAAACTGAAAATTGAGAACAAAAATAGAAAATTAGAGAATAAGAAATTGAGAACATAAACTAAAAATTGAGAACAAAAACATAAAATTAGATAACATAAAATTGAGAACATAAACTGAAAATTGAGAATATAAACTGAAAATTGAGAACAAAAATATAAAATTAGAGAACGGAAAATTGAGAACGAAAATTGAAAATTGAGAACAAAAACATAAAATTAGAGAATAGAAACTGAAAATTGAGAACAAAAATAGAAAATTGAGAACAAAAATATAAAATTAGATAATAGAAAATTGAGAATGGAAACCGAAAATTGAGAATAAAAACTGAAAATTGAGAACAAAAATAGAAAATTGAGAACAAAAACATAAAATTAGATAATAGAAAATTGAGAACGGAAACCGAAAATTGAGAATAAAAATAGAAAATTGAGAAGAAGAAAAAAATTGAGAACATAAATTGAAAATTTAGAACAAAAAATAGAAAATTAGAGAACGGAAAATTGAAAAAGGAAACTGAAAATTGAGAACAAAAATAGAAATTAAAGAATAGAAACTGAAAATTGAGAACAAAAATAGAAATTAGAGAACAAAAACTTAAAATTGAGTTGAATAGTGAAATATAATAAAATGAGAAAATGAATAGAATAGTGATATATAATAAAATTTTATTATAATCAACCAAGAAGAGAATGGAATAATAATTTTATAAAGGCAAAATGGAAATTTTACTATATTTCACTATTCCATTCTTTTTTTCATTCCATACCAACCAAACAAGAGAATGGAATAGTGATTCCATTCACAATTCCATTCCATTCCTTCTCTTATTCCATTACTTCTTCCATTCCATTCCACCCTCATTCCATTCCGTTCAACCAAACATGCCGTTAGGGTTTTAGGAGAGAGAAAATTTCCTAGAGAGAGAGTCTCATTTTCCTCAGCCATTTGGATTAATTGCACTTCACGCCCCAAAAAGTGTTAATAATTACATAAGGGTAAAATCGACATTTTAACTTTTTCATCAACGAAGTTAGTGTTGCACTTAGGTGCACAAACCACAGGGGGGTAAATGGAAAAGTTCAAACCATAGGGGGTATAGTGCAAATGGGCCAAATCATAGGGGGGTAAAGTGCTATTAACCCAATATTATATTCAAATGTTTCTATTTTTTTAACCTTAAATTTCAGCCTTTCTTGCTGCACCTTGTCTTCCAGCAGGTTCTTTCCCAAATTAGCCAAATTAGAACATTATAGATGACTATTACTGATCAATTATGTGCTCATAATGTTCAATTAATTCATTATAATGGATTAATAGCATTTTGATCCCAATTTTGGTGCAATAGTCACTACCTAGACCGAGCCTATATATACCCTACCTAGTTGTATGAATTTCACAAGGATGAGGGTCTGAACTTTATTGATACATATTTATTATCCTTTAGAAATACCTCTTAGTTATTAAATGAGTGAAGTGTAAGAAAACAATCCAAAAATAAGAGTGTGATGTTATTAGTGCCAAATTTAGAGTAATTATTTCAAGCCAAACGTTGTGATGCTCTAAGGTTGTGAGGGAGTTGAGAAGGAGGAAAATTTGTCATCCCGGAAGATAAAACACACCTACATCACTATCCTTACATCTGGTGAGTTTGTTCCATTACACATTACATTGTCTTTAAGTGTTTAAATCTTGGAACATGTTTATTATATGCTTCATTGGAAAAGTCTAGATCATGCTTTATATGCTCCAACATGTTTATCTAAACACTTTATGTATATCCATGATTGGTTAAATGATTAATCTACTTGTATGCACACTTATACATCTATAAGTTGTTTATATTTATCATATCTATATCTCTAGAAGTTAAAGTATGTAAATTGACTTCATGATAAAAATAAAAAAAAAAAATAAAAAAAAAATGGATTTTCAAATTGTGTTTTCTAAGAGTTAATTTCATTACTTGTTAAATCCAAATCTTTTTTTTTTTTTTAAAAAAATAAATTAAATAAAAAAAAAACCTAAAAAGAGATTTATAAGATAAATCAAAAATATTTTCTACTCAATCATGAATCCATTGGAATTGGTATATTAGATACAGGAAGATCTCACGCCACGTGTAAGATTAAGTTACTCATCTACATCTTAAATCTCCCGCAGACTATCCCAATAAGAGGTGAGCTAAATTAAACATTTTCACTAAGCTTTCTAAAAGTTAAATTTCTATCTTGAAAATTGTCTTAAATTTATTTTAGAAAAAATCTACATGCTATAATTGTGCTGAGTTGATAAATTGATTATTTACATCACATATACTTAAGTGATTTCATTATCTATGTGATTGAGTGTGCACTATATTGCAAGCTAATTATGGAATGGAAATTTTCTGTATTGATCTTAGTAAAAAAAAAAAAAAAGATAATCAAATATCATGAACATGATGTTACAAATTCCTACTTGCTCTTACTTGTTTATGTGTATCATGATCATTTCCACCATGTATTCATGCTATATCTGCTTGTGTGATTAAGAAATAAAAGTGATCTAACACTTACATAAATGAGCTTAATCTTAAAACTATAATTGAAGCTTAATGAGAATATCATTAGTAAAGTTTACACTTAGCACTTCAAGAACATTCATGAACTAAAGTGTACATTGCAAGTGAGGACAAAACACTAGACAACTTAATCTTTGATAAAAATCTTAAGAGAGTATTTAGAAGATCCGCCAGACTTTGGGACAAATCACAAAGTCTAAAGTCATTTGTCAAGTGAACATAGAGGGCCAAGCATTTTCATATCATATCTACATCTTGTTGTAATGCTATTCAAAATGTGACATGTTAACCTCAAAACTATTTGATGGTTTTGATAATCCAATTAACTTGGATGTTTGCCTAGACTAATAGTTTTATTGAAGATGTGTTTATAGATAAATTATTATTAGCTAAAAATTGATCAAATGGTCGATTGACTGGGTTACCTGTTGACCAAAAATTACGGATCCCAAAAAATTAAGAAATGTGGGAATCGATCAACTGAAAGATACAAGTTCCTAGAAAATTACAATAGGTCGACTAAAATGTATGATTGGTCGATCGAATGATCTTTGAAATTGGTAGAATTTGACTACAAACGGTCTACCGATGATGGGAATAGTTGACTAATTTGTTCAACTTTTTAAAAATATTCTAAATGTTATACTATGATATTTTTGCCTCGATATTTACGATTAAATATTTCTAAATTACTTTTTATTGGTCTAAAATATGTTTAAATATTTAAAAATATTTTTCTATTTTAAAATAACGGTTTTATTGAAAATGCATTTCGGTCCCTAATGTGAAATGAAATTGTATTTAAAATGAGAAGCATTCATAGTCCAAGTAGCCATTATAGGCTTGGTCTAACTTTGAGGGTTTAAGGGAGAGATTTTAGGGGATATATATGAAAACTAACCGTTGGAGCCTATCTTTCAAATTTCCATTTTTACATGTATTTTTCAAAGTTTTATAATCAAGGAAAAATAGATTTTTGAGATTAAAAATAATATATTTTCTGAAATTGTTTTTGAGATAAAACATTTTTGAAAATCTAGATCAAATATTGTGAAATAGTTTGTGAGAATTTTTTTTTGAAGAAATGTTGATCATCTTGAGGAACCGCGGTAATTGCATTCTTGTTCAACTCATTCTAGATGAATTCTCAGTGAGATATTTTCAATTAATATAGTTGTGTGCTCAATTGTGTGCTTAAATGTTATTAGATTGTCTATTGTATTTTGAGCCTGTGTAAATGATCTATTTGAAATTCTAGGAAAAAACATTTTTAATAAATCTTTAAATATCTTTGTTGAATAAATTTTTAAAAAGATAAAAATGATTTATGATATCTGGTTTACCTGATTTTGTGCTTAACTGATTGAAAATCCAGATTTATATTCTCACGTGCTTTAATATATTGTTAAAACACTTCTTTCACCTATATCACGCTATCAATTAAGTTTATTTCTGTTAGAGTTGGTAGAAGCTCTTTCTGAGAAGAAATTGAAATATTTTTTGTATTTGTGAGATTATAACTCGGACCTAATTGTAATTGGTCTGGGTAAGAGTATAATTAGGTATAAATAGAATTTACCTAATTGGTATTGTAAAGGTTTGATTCTTACTTGTGAAAAAGGATCCAAGTAAGTTTGATTCTTACATATGAGAAGAATCAGAGTTGGTTTGTGGTGGATTGAATTCCCCACGAGAGCTTAGAAGAGTAGACGTAGGAAAGAGTAGTTTGTCCAGTTACTATAAAATATTTTATGTCAATATCTATATCCCTTACTCATTGTGTGTTTATTAGTTATAACACTTCCATACTTAATCAAGATAAAATCGATTAGGGTTAATTAATTGATTTAAATTTTAAACCGTCTAATTCACTCTTCTCTTGGGTAAATCTTTGGAACAACAATTGGTATAAGAGCTAAATAGGTTTAATATCTTAGATAAATGATCACATAGCACATCACGTGAGTAAGACACTAGTTGTGGGAAAATCCATCCACAGACCTCTACTTTTCACCGGTACTAACTACGGTTTTTTTTAAAGACAAAATGATAGCATTTTTGCAAGAAACTAATTATGACGCATGGTTGGTTATTAAGAATGGTGTGTATGTTCCTACACTTCATAGTATTCTTAAAAGGAAGAGTGGTTGGATGAAGATAATTATAAAAAGAAATCTACTAATGCCCAAGCTATTAACCTTTTATCATGCGGTTTAGATGTAAATGAATAAAATAGGAAACCATGTTTGGTCAAGGAAATGTGGGGCACGCAGTAGGTCACATGTGAGGGAACAAATCAGGTGAAAGAATCCAAAATCAATGCGCTGATTCATCAATTCAAATTATTCAAAGTGGGTGATTAAGAGTCGTTCCAAGATACGTACACCAGATTCACTAACATCTGCAATAGTCTTAGTGCTCTCGGCAAACCGTATTCAATTTCAAAGAAAGTTAAAAAAAAATAAAAAATCCTTATCCAAATCATAGGATCCTAAGGCAATTCAGGAAGTTAAGGATTTAATCACATATACCATTGATGAGCTTATTGGTAGCGCGAAGTTACGTCGCTACTTTCACTGCAAGTGTACGAGTTAAGTTTTAATATAATGGGAAGAGTAAGGGTTGTCATATTCATAAGGATTGGTTTAGATTATCGTTGAGTGTCGTAATTGTCATAACCTAACTTTATTTAGGTGATACAAAATAGGTTTTTGTTAATATAATATACTAAACTAATTTAGTTAAACTAATTAAACTAATATACTAATATTGATGTTAATGGGAGTAAATTGCCTAGGGATTAATTTCGTCCACTTAAACGTGTTCGTTTCAATATAATTTACATTAATGGCATTCATCCTATCCAACAATCTCGGTACCAAAATCTCACTCACTACCTCTCCCGAGTGTAAAGTAAAGTGAATGAATATGTGACTTTGCGTCAACGCCAAAGTCCCTCTCGAGCATCTATACGACACTTGGTCACATAAGTCTCGCCCAACCTCCCGGGTCATTAGATCGTCACGCTATGTTTAAACCTTAGTCCGAATCCGGGGTTACCTCTCCTGCATATCAAACCCCGTATTTTCAAAATCAACCCTAATACCAATACAAGTATATCAAGATTGTAATAAAATGGTAAACACAATCAGATAAACATGAACAACCATTATCGAAACATAGATTCAACCAAATAACATTTTTATAAACGAATCGCTCCCTAGACAATATATGTTTAGCTATACATGACCATAACCAAATATACAACAATAAACACGCTAAACAAAATCAAAGCTATCAACCAAACTAAGAATAAAATAGAAAAACAAGGAGACTAGCCATTTTCCGAAGAACTGACGCTAAAACGCTAAACTTTATGATCTTCTCTTGGTTGATAGGTCTTGGGGCTGTCGGTGGGATCACCGCTGTAGCTGTAGAGAAGTCGGTGGCTTTATGTCGGATGACCGCTATAGCAGTGGAGCTCCCTGCATTTTGACCGCTGCAGCGGGGGAGAATTTAGCAACTTTCTGTACTTTGACTGCTGCAGCAGTGGTTTCATCGTTGCAACAGTGGATGCAGATTCTGAATATTGATTTTTTTGCTCATTTTCTCCACCGTTCTTTCACTGACTTGCTCGTTTATGAATCGTTTTTATCCCTTTTCATCCCAAATACCTGATTTATAACAAAATAAAGAAAAATGTATTAAAACATATTAAAACGCTATAAAAAACTCGAAAACTACCAAAATTGGCTTGGGAATATATATATAGATAAATTACACCAATTAAATACCCCCAAACTTAGAATTTTTCTAGTCCTCGAGCAAAACACTCACACTAAAATAAAAAAACACAACTAAATTAACTAACACAAAAACTGAATACGAATAGAAACACAAACTACCTAAACATAACGATATGAAAGTTTTGAGTTCAACTATCGACCAAAACATTTTTCCCTCAACAACCCTCAATCATATTGAGTTCAAGAGTGAAACGCATCATGTGATGTTCTAGAATTTCAACATTCAATAATGGTAATAGCCATTCTAGATCCTTTCAAAGTGTGTGTGCAAAACTCAATAATATAACTGTCCAATAATCAGATTGGATTATCCATCAACGAAGCTCATGAGTTTAAATCAATAAGGATTAGGATTTTCATATGCCTAAATGGGTTCTACTCTTCACTAATGTAGGTTTGAAAGTTCAAAAAGATCAATAGGACTTGGTTCGGTTTGGAACATTTGGCCAAGGGTATATCGGGAATATAAAACGGGTTAATGTCGTTAACTCAACGATACCAAGGCACAACGCTTGGCACACAATCACAATCGAACCCCCATAGATAAATTTGAAACAACTCTGAATATACATTTAAGACCGACGTACTCACTTGTCAAAAGAAACGGAAATTAAACTATATTTACGTATTTTTTTTATTTTTTATTTTTTTTATGTACCACACCCCCAAACTTATTCGATTATTACAATTTTATGGGTGTGGTTAAAACAAAAGAAAAATGACAAGTAAGTACTCGAATACCAAACCAATCAAAAGTTCGCTCTAAACGCAACCGCTCACTTCAAGTAGCATATACAAATGCTAACTTGATTCACTCAAATTGTGCTTTTGGTTCAGCGCTATAGGTTGGGAAAGAATTCAATTGACCAGGGTATTTGTTATGTGTTCAGAATTAAAACGGCTAATTGGCTTCGATAGGATAACGAGAGATAAACATATTGCAAGGTAAGTTTCAAAGGCTCAAGCGAATCAAATGAATGCCTAAATCACATCTCCTGAACTACTTCGCCTAGGATTTTACCTCAAGTTTCCCCCAATCAGGTTCTAGAATCACTTAAATTGTCATGAATTTGGCTAATGGATAATTGGTCTCAAATCAATTGAATAGTTATACTTTGAGTCTACGTGCTCATGTAAATTAGGATTGACAATAACTTTCACCAAAACGACATTATCAAACACACATAAATAGACATTACCCTTGACCTTGAAAACAACCAAGGGATAATATCATCATCGGGTAATGGCCCAGAAGAACTCAAAACTCAGCAAACAACAACACAACAAACATAAACACATTTACACTAAACTAACAAACATGCAAACATTAAACTAAGCAACATTTAAACTTAAACTACATTTCTAACAAAAAGAACAAATACAAACATACTACACATCACCCCCAAACTTAAAACAGTCAGTGTCCACAACGACCCAATCATCGTTCTCAATAATTGAAATAAAGCATGCCGACGAAGAGGGTTTAAAACACGTACCTGGGAGGCGAGACAATATCGCCTCCGAATGAAATCGGTGGTAACGGATCTATTTTATTTTAGACTTGGGTTGCCTCCCAAGAAGCGTTTGATTTATTATCCTCGGCCTGACACAGAGAAGGGCTCATCAAAGAATGGCTTCCGCCCATAGTAAGTGTCATTCAACACTACGTATGGGTCTTGGTTTAGAACGCCCTCAAGATTGGAGAGATTTGGCTTTGTATGGCCTGATCTTTCAACAAGACTCTTCACTGGCTTATGTACTTGGTGGGAATGAAAGAACATTGCTAATGGCGGCGAAGGATAAGTGAGCCACATCGGATCCTCGTGGATGTGATCGTCTTGGATCGGTGGTGGCATCATGGTAGCGCATAAATACGTCGCTACATTTACCTCAAGTATACGGGGTCAAGTTTTAGTTTTAGTATAGATTAAAAGAGTAGGGGTATCGTGTCCACAGGGATTGGTTGTTGTTATTATCGAGTACTGTGTTTATCATAACCTAATTTTTTTTAGGCGAAAAAGAATGATTTTAAAATTAATATAAACTAAACTAGTATAACCTAATTTAATCTATAATAATATGACATGTTTTAAGGAAAAGAATTGTCTAGGGATTAACTTTGTTTACAAATACGTGTTCAATCTCGTTTGACTTACGTTTACGGTGTTCAACTTATTTAACAATCTCTGTATCGTAAACTCGCTCGCTCCCACTTCCAAGTGTAAAGAGAGCGAATATGTGATTTCGCGTTGACACCGAAGTCCCCCTCAAATGCCTTTTCTAAAACATAATCACATGAGTCTTTCCCCAACGTCATTGATTGCACACTTTCTAACGCCATCCCGAGTCGTTAGATCGTCGCATTGTGTTTAAACCTTAGTCTGAATCTAGGGTTACCTCTCTTGAGTGTCAAACCCCATATTCTCGATATATCTAAACAAGCATACATGCATAGAATAACGGTAAACACAATCAAACTTCAAATAACAATCATAAACGAAACACCGAAATCATATGAATCACATATTTATAAATATGTTGTCAATCGCTAAACAATCCACGTTTAGCTTACAAACATAACCGTATTTACAATAAAGAACAAGTTAAACATGCTCACAAATTCCAAAGTTAAAGAAATAAAAGAAGAAACAGAAGAACTTAGTCGTATTCCAAAGATTCACCGCTACAACCGTTCAACGATCACTTCTCCTTCTTCTTCTCCTTCAGGTTGTGAGCTCTCCCTCTAAAACTCCTCAACCTAACCCTAAGTATATCCCAAGGGTGGTAGCATGCAAGAGAGCTCAAAAATGAGAGAGGAGAATGGATTAAAATAGGGAAAATATCCTAAAAATATCTAAAAATATCAAAACAGTTGTGCAGAGGTGATCGCCTAGGTGGTGGGTGTGTTGGTTTGATCTTCGCTGCAGCGGTGGAGGAGGCGGTGGAATTAGGACCTCTCTGCAGTTTTACTACCTAAGCGGCGAGATTCCAGCAGATTTAGGTGCCTCTCTACAGTTTCACCACCTAGGCAATGGGTTGTTGTTTTGAATATTGTCTCCGAGCATGTTTTCCCACCGTTCTTCATCCGATTTGATCGTTTATGCTCTATTTTCATACATGTTCACCCCGCACACCTGATTTATACAAAAACACATAAAAACATATTAAAACATACTAAATGTACTTGAAAACTAACAATGTTTAGTTTGGAAATAGATAGATAATTTACACCTATCACATCACAATGTGGATCTCTAATGGTGAAGAATCACAATCGTCAATCCATGCTTGGGTTCTCATTTCGTTCGAAAAATCATCATTGAACTCACCCAAGCTCCTTCCGCTCATATCTGGTTCCTCCCGGTGGCTTTCACTAATAAATGTGGCTCGTTCGTCTCTTAGTGCCATCGCTTCGGACTCGGTCTCAATGAAGCAAAGAAGATGACCGATTTGAGTCTCAAGACACTTGACAGTCTCATCAATTTCAATGCAGGTTGTCTCAATAGGGTCAAGACGAACCTCATGATCATTAAGCCGATCATTCATTTTCCTCCAAAAGGCCTGGCTCTCCCCCATAAATTCAGTGAACATTTCTTCCAGTGAGGGAGAAGACTCAATATATTGGTCCGAGGTATTAATCCATGACTCCAAATGGTGAAACTATCCCTCATGCTTTGGTAGCTTGTTGAATAATTCCAACTGTGAAAATCAAACTCCGCCGTATCTTCCAACAACCAATAGGTTTCATCCGCGATTAGTTGGTCGAAAGAGGTGATACTGTTTCCTCTTTCCACCCATGTTCTGGTTGTGGATAATAACCTGTCGAGGAAGTTCAGTAGTTGACACTCCCTCGGGAAACAATGGTTTGGGAACCGGAACAATAACTCTTTGAATTGATCCCAAGCACAATAAAATGGCTCGAAATCGCGTTGAAGGAAATGTAAAAGCATTTCTTGATCTAACATCTTCAAGTACCTTGCAAGAGAAACAAAACTATAAAGAAAAAAAATTATAAACAAAATAAATGCCTAAATTAAAATCAAGTTATTTACTCACAATATTAACAACAATCTAAAAACCAATCTCCGACAATGGCACCAAAAACTTGGTAGCACAAAGTTACATCACTACTTTCACCGCAAGTGTACGGGTCAAATTTTAGTTTAATGGGAAGGGTAAGGGTTGTCGTATCCACAGAGATTGGTTTAGATTATCGTTGAGTACCGTAATGGTCATAACCAAACTTTATTTAGGCGATAAAAAATAGGTTTTTGTTAATATAATATACTAAACTAAGTTAATTAAACTAATTAAACGAATATACTAATATTGACGCTAATGGGAGTAAATTGTCTAGGGATTAACTTTGGATTAACTTGTGTTCTTCTCCTTAGGATTCGCTTGAGCTCCCCAAAACCTCTCAAAATATGCCTCCAATATGGTAGGAGGTCTAATGGCCAAAAATGAGGGAGAATGAAGGATTAAATAGAACTAAATATCCTAAAATATCTAAATAATATCTAAATTTGGTGCAGAGTGACCACCGCAGCGGTGGGGTTCACCATTGCGGCAGTGGGATGTCGGTTGGGGTCACGGCCTCGGCGGTGGACACGGCGATGTAATCTAGAACCACCTGGTTCTTTCACTACTACAGCGGTGGGATGTCAGTAACATTTTGGTTCGTCTCTGCATTTTGACCACTACAACGGTGGTCTGGATGCCACGGCGGTGGGCCAGTTTTCAGAATCATACCTCTATGCTTGTTTTCTCACCGTTCTTGGTCCGATTTGATCGTTTAGCATCCGTTTTCATGCCTTTTCACTCCACACACCTGATTTATACCAAAAAGAATAAAAACATATTAAAACATAATTAAAACGTAATAAACATACTTAAAAACTAACAATTTCGGTTTGAAAATATATAGGTAGATCACACATATCACATTTCTTTTGTGTATAATTTTTTTTTTGTAGTTTCGTTTTCATTTCTTGTGCAGGGTACTTGAAAATGTTAGATTGACGAGTATTGATGCATTTCTTTCAAAAATATTCCGAGTCATTTTATTACGCTTGGGATTGTTACAACGAGCTGTCATTCCAGTTTTTGAATCATGGGTTCCCGAGGGAATGTCAACTCTTGAATTTCTTCGATGGGTTATCAGCCGCAACTAGAACATGGGTAGAAGGAGGAAACGATACCTTCTCTTTCTACGACCTAACCGCGGATGAAGCCATTTGGTCGTTGGAGGAACTGGCGGCCTATGATTATCACTGTTGGAATTATTCACCAAGTCACCAAAGCTTGGGGGATAGTTTCACCACCACGACACCATGGATTGACACATCAGAACAATATGTTAAGTCTTCCCCCGCCCTGGAGAAAATATTCACTGATTTTATTGGGGAGACTCAAGAGTTTTGGAGGGAGACGCATGACCGGATCAATGAGCACGAGGATCGTCTTGATAATATCAAGATGGTCTGAGCCAAAATCGATGCGACCGTAACGTCTTTGTAGATGTAAATCGGTCATCTTCTTTGTTACGTTGAGGCCGAATCAGACGAGGTGACACTGAGAGATTCACAAATCACATCCGAATGTGAAAGCCACCGTGAGGAACCGAATGCAAACGGAAAGCACTTGGGTGAGCTCGAAGACGATCAAGCTAATTGGAAAAGAACCCAAGTGTGGATTGGTGATGGCAATTCATATATTAATCTTTGTGAGTTTGCACCGTTTGAATTCCAATTGGTGATGCCGCACTCGATCTAAGGCGATCGCATCTACAAGGATCCAATGTGGCTTACCTATCCTACCCCATTTCCAGCTCAGTACATTCATGCCAACCAAGCGCATAAATCGGAGCTGAGTCGAGTTGAAAGCTTGAGCCATTCAATGCCATATCTCGCCAGTCTTGAGGGTGTACTGAACCAAGACTAGTATGTAGTGTTGTACGACAAGTACTATGGACAAAAGCCGCTCTTTAACAAACACTTATCCATGTCAGGCTGAAGACCTTAAATCAAGTGTTTCTTGGGAGGCAACCTAAGGCAAAAATAAGTTAGATCCGTTACTACCGACTTGATTCGTAGGCGAGATTCTCTCGCCTCCTAGGTACGTGTTCTAAACCCCCTTCATCAGCATGCTTTAATTTCAAATGTTGAGATTGATGATTGGGTCGCTGTGGACACTGCTCGTTTTAAGTTCGGTGGTGATGTGTAGTATGTTTAGTATATGTTAGTATTGTTAGTTTATGTTGTTTTGTTTTTATTGTGTGTTTGTTTGTTTAGGTTAGTTGTTGTTATGTGCTGAGTTTTGACTTCATCTGGGCCATTACCCGATGATGAGTCTGTCCCTTGATTGTTTATTAAGGTCGAGTGTAAAGCTCATTCATGTGTGTTCTGTGTGCTTGACGTATTGTTTTAGTAAAATTTGTTGTAGATCCTACTTGCACAAGCACGTAAACTCAATGTGTAACTATCCAATTGATTTGAAAACGATTATTCGTCACCCAAGTTCCTGACAATAGGGACTTTAGAACCTGATTTGGGAGAAATTCGAGGCAAAATTCTAGGCGAGGTAGTTCAGGGAAATGATTTAGGCATTCATTTTATCTCTTGAGCCTTTGAAGCTTACCTTGGTATATGTTTATCCCTCGTTACTCTGTTAAAGCCAAAAAGCCGTTTTAATTCTGAACACATAACAAATACCCTGGCCAATTGATTTCTTTCCAAACCTATATTGCTGAACCTAAGGCACAATTTTGGTATGAAATCAAGTTAGCATTCGTTTATGCTACTTGAAGTAAGCGGTTGGGTTTAGGGCGAACTTCTAATTGGTTTGGTATTCGAGTACTCACTTGTCATTTTTTTTATTTCATTTTAACCACACCCATGAAATTGTAAAAAAAAAATAAAAAAATCGAATAAGTTTGAGGGTGTGGTTTATGTTAAAAAAAAAAAACTATGTAAATATTGTTGATAGGTGTAAATTACCTATGTATTTCCAATCTGAATTTGTTAGTTTTCGAGTACGTTTATAGTTATTTTTATATGTTTTAATATGTTTTTATACTTTTTGTATAAATCAGGTGTGTGGAGCAAAAAGATAGGAAACTGGAGCGAAAACAATGAGATCGAACCGAAGGCGAGTCGAAGTTACGGTGGATAAACAAGCAAGGAGACGAAAATATGAAAGAAGCCCACCGCCTAGGCAGTGAAGATGCTGAGAATGACAAAAGGCTACTGATAGCCCACCGCCTAGGCAGGAAATTCCTCCGCCTAGGTGGAAACCCCAGTAGAAACATTTCCAAGTCCACCGCTTACTTCTTCGCCTAGGCGGTCACCAAACCTGCAAAGCCGGTACAGGTGCTGTAACTTTAAGGCTATTTTGGACTATGATTCAATCCTATTTTAGAAATACCCAAAACATGGAAGTTTTATATCTTTTTCTTAGCTTTCCATAGGTTTTTAAATCACCTCAATCAGAGTTCGAATAAAGAAATTACAGCCAAAACAAAATTACAAACCTGCAGTAACTTCGCCTAGGCGAATTTTTCTTCGCCTAGGCGAAATTCCGGCAGAAAGTTAACCGACTTAACTTCGCCTAGGCGAAAATCCTGCAGCACACCCTTGATATTTATTAGATATTTTGAGATCTTTTCGTATAATTATAATTCCTTCTCTCCTCCTCTCTTCCCCTCTCTTCATTTCTTAAGGCCTTAGGCCATATTTTAGGAGTAGGGTTAGGGATTTTTGAGGGAGATCTCTCAACCCGAGATGGAGGATGAAGAGGAAAGCGATCGTTTAACGATTTTAGCGCCAATTCTTCGGATATAGGCTAAGTTACTTGTTTCTTCTCTTTATTTTCTTTATTTTGGTAGTTGTTGAGCATGTTTAGCTCATTTTACATTGTATAAATAGTTAGGGACATGATTTAAACATGGATTGTAATAGGGATTAACGTATTATTTATGAAAATGTAGTTTTGGTTGAATTTGTGTTTCGTTTTTGGTTGTTCCTTATAATTTCGATTATGTTGCCATGTTTTCTATTATTATATGCTAGTTTAAATATAATGAGAATACGAGGTTTGACACTCGGGAGAGGTAACCCCGGATTCGGACTAGGGTTAACACAACATGACAATCTAACGACCCGGGAGGGCATTAGAAAGTATGCAATCGATGACGTTGGGGCGAGACTCACGTGACCTAGAGTCATTAAGATGTTGAGGGGGACTTCGGTGTTGACACGAAGTCACGTATTCCCCAGTCTTACACTCGGAATAGGTGGCGAGGGAGTTTACGAACCGAGATTGTCGGATACGCCGAACGCCATTAATGTTAACTAAAACGAAATCAAACGCATTTAAGTAAATAAAGTTAATCCCTAGGTAATCTACTCCCCTAAACAATCTCAAATTAGTATTTATAGTATAGTTAACTTAATTAATATTTTAGTTTAGTATTAGTATTAAATTAAATTCCATTTTTGTCGCCTAGATAAAGTCAGGTTATGACAATCGCGATACTTGATAGTAACAACACCAATCCCTGTGGATACGATACCCTATCGAAAGGTACACTATACTAAAACTTGATCCGTACGCTTGCGGTGAAAGTGGCAGCGCTTATTTAGCGGCCACCAATTGTTCTATTTTTCATTTCTTTGGACAAGTGAGTACGTCGGTCTTAAATGTATATTCAGGGTTGTTTCCAATTTATCTGTGGCGTTTCAAGTGTGAGAGTGTCAAGCATGTGCCTTGGGTATCATTAAATTAACGATGTTAACCAATTTTTGATATACCCTTGGCCATTTTCCTAAAACTGAACCAAGTTATATTGATCCTTATGAACTTCCAATCCTACATTAGTGGAGAATAGAACTCGGTCAGGCTTATGGATTCCCTATACCCTTGGGTTTTAGTTATGAGCTTATTTGGTGGATAATCCAATCCGATCGACGGATAGTTATATAATTGAGTTTTATCACACACACGTTGATAGGATCTAGAACGACGCTTACTATCATAAAATGTTAAAATTCTAGAACACCACATGGTGTGTTTTATTCTTGAACTTGATAAGATTGGGGGTTGATGAGGGAAAAATCGTTTGGCTGGTAGATGATATTCAAAACTTGCACATTATTATTTTTAGTGTTTTTCGTTTTTAATTTTTAATTTCGTAATTAGTTGTTATATTTTCTTGTATTGTGTGGGTATTTTGCTTGAGGACTAGCAAAATTCCAAGTTTGGGGTTATTTGATAGGTGTAATTTACCTATCTATTTCCAAACCAAACCTATTAGTTTTTTAGTATGTTTATTACATTTTAGTACGTTTTTATGTGTTTTTGTGTAAATCAGATCTGTGAGGTGAAAAGGTATGAAAACGAATCATAAATGATCAAATCAGATCAAGAGCGGTAGAAGAACGGTGGAAAAAAAGCAAAGAGGCTAAATTTCAGAACCTACAGCCCACCGCCACAGCGGTCAAAATACAGAGAAGGGCTTAAACTCTCTGCAAATCCACTGCCACAACGGTGATATCGACCGCCGTGGTGGTGAAATAACAGAAACTTTCTACTTCCACCACTGCATCTACCATCGCAACGGTCACACTACCGACATGCCCACCGTTGCGACAATCACTCTGCACAAATTTCAGATATTTTTTAGATATTTTGTTCCCTATTTCCTTCCTCTTCTCCTCTATTTCAGCTATTAGAGACCCCATAGTATTAGAATAGGTTAGAGAGAGATTTGAGGAGTGCTCAAACAATTCCGAAGGAGAAGAACACAATACGAAGAAGGAGAAGCGATCGTTGAACGGTTTTAGCGGCAAATCTTTGAACTACGGCTAAGTTCCATCGTTTCTTTCTTTATTTTATTAACTTTGGTAGTTGGTTTAAGCATAATTAGCTTGTTTATCATTGTATATACGGTTATGGCCGCTAACTAAACATAGATTGTCTAGGGATTAATATAATTTAAATGAAAATGTTGTTTGTTTGAATTGTGTTTCTTTAACGGTTGTTCTTCATTATTCGATTGTGTTTACCATTTTGTCATGTTCTATCCTTGTTTAGATATATTAAGAAATCGGGGTTTGACACTAGGGAGAGGTAACCCCGAATTCGGACTAGGGTAAACACAACGCGACGATCTAATAACACGGGAGGGAGTTAGAAAGTATGCAATCCATGACGTTGGGGGAAGACTTATGTGACCTCGTGTCGTTAAGATGTTGAGAGAGACTTCTTCATTGACGCAAAGTTGCATATTCACTCATCTTATACTTGGGAGAGGTGATGAGTGAGTTTACAATACAGAGATTGTCGGATAGGATGAACACCGTTATTGTAAACTAAACGAGATCAAACATATTTAAGTAAATGAAGTTAATCCATATATAATCTTTTCCCCTAAACATCTCATATTAGTAGTATAGTATAATTAGTATAATTAGTACTTTATTTTAGTATTAGTACATTTAATTATAAACCATTTTTTATCACCTAGATAAAGTTAGGTTATGATAATTAGGGTACTCGATAATAATCTCAACCAATCCATGTGGATACGACAACTCCTACTTTTTCAATCTATACTGAAACTTGACCCGTACACTTGTGGTGAAAGTAGCGACGTATATACGGTGCTACCACCTATCTAGCGTCTAAATGAGTACATGATTCTTAACCCCAACCTCACGAATTGCACACGTGCTAATAATCTCCCGAAACATTAGACTATCGTGTTGTGTTTAACCCTAGTCCAAATCTGAGGTTACCTCTCCTGAGTGTCAAACCCCGTATTCTCAAACCAACCTTAATACCATAACAAGAATACCATGGATGTAATAAAATGGTAAACACAATCAGATAAAAATAAACAACCATTAGCGAAACATATATTCACTCAAACATGCATATACATAAACTAATTAATCCCTAGATAATATCTATTTAGCCAACCATAGTCACAACCAACTAAACATTAAAACAAGATAATATCTTCATAATTCAAGATACAAAGTTTAGAAATAAATATGGAAACAAAGAGAGATTGGAAAATTGGAAGATTGGAGTGTTCCACTTCCGTAAAAACCATTCCGAGATCGTTTTCTCTTTCTCAAATGAGCTCTTATCTTCCTTGGTATAAACTCTTGCTTCTTCTAAATGTGAAAACTTCTTTTATACAAGGTAGGTAGGGGTGTACATCAACTTAGCTGAAAATATCATAAAAATATCCTAAAAGATCTAAGCCAGCTGGTTGATTGATCGTTGCAGCGATGGTAATGTAGTGGGCCTTCTGACCTTCTATCACTGCAGCGATGAGGGCCATCGCTACAACGATGGTTGGGAAGAAGGTCTACTGACCTTTCACCGGACCACCGCTGCAGCGATGAAGGTCATCGCTGCAGCGGCCAAGGGTCAATGGCCCTTGATGCTAGCGCTACAGCGATGGGGCTCACCGCGGCAGCGGTGAGGCTGCAATTTCTTTTCTTTGATTTTTTTAACATTTTTCCACCGTCTTCCTACCGATTTGCTCGATTTTCAACCGTTTACGTCTCTACACCTGATTTACATAAAAATGAATATAAACTCTTTGAAACATTACAAAAACACTCGAAAACTACCAAATTGGGCTTGGAAATAGATAGGTTTTATTTTAACCTATCAATAAGCCCAAGCCATATTAGCACCACGTGTCTGCCAGGTCTATATCTAAGGCCACCTTACTCACCAACATCAAATCCATGTCAACACATGTCCAACGAAGACTGTTATGTCATTATCTGCGTCCCCTGACACAATACAAGGCCAACCCACATTGTCACGTGAGTTGCCACATCAGCATCCACGTCAGTGATTGTCTGCCGTGTCAGTTTCCATATTAGTGTCCTTCTCTATCAGCAACCAAATCATTGGTTCAACTCTATTCTCTTTCTTTTGACTAGTTCACCCTTTTTTTGATCAATTTTTGACTAGGTTGGACCAATTTCTAGGGTTTTGGGGCCTCGTAATTCAATTTTCGGACACTATTTCGTTATTCATGCCCACAAAATATAGTTTCTTTTATATTTGTGTAATGTTTACCTTGGTTCACCTTCATATACTCCTTCCCACAGAGATATCAAACTCACAACATGTTGTTACCATTATCCTCAATGAGTCAAATTACACCTTGTGGTTTTAAGATATGTCTAGCTTCTTGCATGACTAAAAACAATGCAAACTATGACTAGAAAACTTTCAAAGCCCACCCAAGGAGAAACTAAAGATAAAGAAAAATTTGGAGAGCATTTTGAGGACTGGGATAGAAAAATTATTAAATTTTCATATTGTTCTACGCTATGATAATCCTCTCTATCAAATTTCCATTTGGTAGATTTGAGATTTGCAAAGAAGCTTGTGATCTTCTCATCCACCACTACACAAAGGCAATTCTTTCACATCAGTATCAATTTCTTTCCATCCTCCACAACATGCTCAATGAGTTTGGGCAGTCCATCAATAATTTCTGGTCTCATATAATTTTTTTTGTAATCGGGTGGTTATTTTTTAGCCAGCCTAAAAACATCTTGAGGATGTTCTTCTCTACACCAGTTACCAAAATAAGATATATCTGATTTAGTTTCTTATGGTCCCCAGGTCATAATGGAGTGTGTTTGTGATTTAATATTACAAAAGAGTGAGATATCTTTCCTTGACAATCCATTTGTAATCTGTTGAGAGAGAAAATACGTCTTGCAATGCTCAAGGGACAAAATACCAATGTCTCTCTTTCCATACCAGCTAGGAAGATTAACTCCTCACTTCACAAATTGTATTGCAAGTACTATTATTTATGGACCACAAACTTCTCAAATTCCCCTCATCTCTCTATAAGTTATATAAAGAATCAAGTCATTATCTTTCGAACTGCCTCAAACTTCCACCTCAACCATCTAGGGACCAATAAAAAAAAATTAGTCCTACTCTCAAGAATATTACTCTAACAATCTACTGTAGCACAAGTTCAAATATTTGTTGCTGAAGCAAGTGATATTGCTCCTTCTTCACATCAATCTTCAGTAAATTTGAGCAACATTAAAACCATGCTCAAATGGGTTCTATCTAATAATGATACCCATATAGCCATGTTCGTTACACCAGGTACATCTTGATGGTAATTTGATTCTGTTTGTTGCAATTATATGACATTTGATACCTCTATATTTTCTTTTAAAACCCATGATAAGCATGCATCCATTATTCACACTATCAATGGATCAAATATGTCAGTCAGCTACACTAAACTTGTTCAGATTTCTCATTTATCTCTCCCTGATACATCTCTAATCATTTATTTCTCCCTGAAGCATTTCTAATCTTACTTTTAATCTCATATGTTTTGCTTGATTATGTGATCTTGGATTTGATTTGTATTTCTCCTCTACTAGTTCTCATGTGCAAGATTTGGCTCGATGGTAATTTGATTCTGCTTGTTGCAGTTTTATGATATTTGATGCCTCTATATTTTCTTTTGAAACCCATTATGAGCATGCACCATTATTCATACTACCAATGGATCAAATATTTCAGTCAGCTATACTAGACTTGTTGAGATTTCTCATTTATATCTCCCTGATACATCGTTGGTCTCTAATCTTACTTTTAATCTCATATATTTTGCTAAATTACGTGATCTTGGATTTTACTTGTATTTTTTCTCTACTGGTTTTCATGTGCAAAATTCTTAGACATGAAAGATCCCTTGCATCGATCATAAAGTTGGATGCCTCGTTGAGTTTACCAACCTCTACGTTCTATCTCCACCAACATCACATCTTTAGTCAGTTGCCTTTATTTCATGATCCTAACCCTTGGCCTTGTGACATACTTGGTTTTGTTATACTTCATCCAACCATCTCAATTCTCTTATTTTTAGTGGTCAGTTAGGTTCAGTTCATAATGAGTCATTTTATTGTGTTCATTGTCAACTTACAAACTAATAAATTTTGCCTTTCCATGAAAGTCAATTTGTTTCTTTTGTACTTTTTAAAAATTTAGTGTATTTTGATGTTTGGGTCATTCCCCCAATATAACAATAAGTGGTTCTCAATATTTTGTTATATTCGTGGATGACTACTCTCATTATACACAATTGTTTCTTACGAAAAATAGATTTGAACCATTCCAAATCTGTTTTAGTTTCTCTTACATGGTCAAAACTCAATATCCTCAAAATATTAAAGTTCTTCATTTAGATAATTCTATGGAATATAAGGATTGTTCCTTCCTCAATCTATTGCCCAAAATGGAACACTCCCTCATCGCTAATGTCTTGGAACCTCTCAACAAAATGGACGGGCCGGACAGAAGCATAGACATATTCTTGATACAGTTCGTGCCCTACTCATCTCTTCATCCTTTCTTGAGCGATTTTAGGGTGAGGCTTCCTTAACCGCAATATATACGATAAATCATGTCATTTCCGTTAGAATTAAGCATCATTCACCCTATGAGCATCTTTTTCATACCCTCCCACTTACTCTTCTCTCAAAGTCTTTGGTTATACTTATTTCATTCTTATTAAATCACATGAACACAACAATTTAGAACCAAAGGCTCGTCTATATTGTTTTCTACGATATGGCATTAAACATAAAGGGTATAGGTATGGAGACCCCAACTCTAGAACTCTTTATATCTCTCGTTGTGTCATCTTTTGGGAACATAAAATATTTTTCTTCCATGTGATTAGATAAATCATCTACTACTAACACCAAATTCTTTATTGAACCATCTCTTGAGTTGTTCCCAAAGGATGTTGTTTCAGGTACCTCTAGGCCCACTCCAGAATCGCCAACTAATCTATCCCTTCTAGCTCTAATTACGAACTCTGAAGTTTTCCTTATGTATGACGATCTTGTCTTGTCTCCTTTGGAGACCCAACCTCCCACAACATCAGATCATTCATGTCTCTTTAGTAGGGTAACTCATATTCCCTCTTATCTCACTATCATTATTTTTTACTGTACTTAATTTGTATGAGCCTAAATCCTATAAAGAGTCTAGAATTCACTCTCTTTGAAAGAAAGTAATAGATGAGGAACTTCATACCCTAGCCAAACTCACACTTGGGATCTTGTTGACCTCCTTACAAGAAAAAAATTTATTGGATGCAAGCAGGTTTTCATAATTAACAATTTTTTATGGTTCTTTTGAACTCTATAATGTCTGCCTTGTTGATAAGGGATTCACATAAGAATATGGCATTGACTACAAAGAGACACTCAATTGTCTAAACTCATATCTATTTGTACTCTCCTTGCCGTTGTTTTCATTTGCAAATGAACCATTTTTTTAACAACCATATTATCCTTCTTTTATTATATATGAATAACATGACCATTACATGGGATGATCTACGTAGTATATCCAAACTCAAAAGTTATTCGTAGTCAATTTGAGATGAAAAATCATCTATTTTTTTCCACGAAGTTTTACCTGGTTTAGATGGATACTTTCTCTACCATGCCAAATTACCTTTGATCTAATTTTCATGGTTAGAATGTTGAATTCACCACTGGAAACACTCTTCTAGAGTTGAATATTTGACTTAATCCACTAGATGGATCATATCTCCCAAATGTCACTATCTACGCCAACTGATTGGAAGTTTAGTATATCTCATGGTTACTCGCCCATACATTGCCTATGTTGTCCATTAAGTCATCCAATTCTTGTCTGGTCCTCAAACCACTCATGTTCTATTGTTCTTTGTATTCTTTAGTATGACATAGGCACCTTATTTCATGGTCTTTATTTCTCAACCCAACTCACTCCCACCTTATAGGCTTATTCTGACACCGACTGGGCTAGAGATTCCAACAATAGACACTTTACCATTGCTTATTGTTTCTTCTTAGGCAACTTATTCATTTCCTGGTGCATTAAGAAATATACCATGGTTACCCATTCCAATACTGAAACTAAATATCTTTTACTGCTGACGTAATACAAGAACTATTCTGACTTTGTTAGCTCCTCTTTAACATGAGGATCTCCTCCCCTAAAGCTATTGTTCTAAATCGTGAAAATCGAAGTGCTACTCAAATCATCCACAATGACGTTTTCCAGCAATGCACCAAACACATTGAGACTAATTGTCATTTTATCCACTATCATATTCTCCAAAATATTATTCATCTTCACTCAATTAGCTCTGTCGATTAGGCCTCAGATATTTTCCACAAGGCCCATCCACGTGGACGCTTTCACTTTTTTTTTCCAAACTCAATTTCATATTTGCTTCCACCTTGAGTTTGAGAAGAAATGCGCATGCATGTATATACGGACCTTGGTCCACTAAGTTACCTAGAACCAAAAAGACCAAACCCTAATCCTTGCCTATATATAGCACCTCTATATATATTTAAGACTTCACTCATATCAATATATCATTCCATATTCTCTCAATATTTCTGTTCCCAAATATTTCTGTTCCCAATCATTCTAACACAAATAGTCCTTAGCTGCTTTGGGAAATGCATGCGAATAGGGTTTATCAACTTGATGATTAATTTGTAATATCTCTTCAGTGCACGTCATGAGCAAGTTCACCAACATTTGTTGCATTATGAGTTATGGAAACATTTGTTTTGATTGGTGCTTCAACCTGACAATTGCATCCTACGTGCCGCGTCTTTCATTTAAAATAGGTTATTCAAGAAGTCAGATCATTAAATAAAAAAATCAGTTCGAACGTTATTAAAATGTCATGTTTTCTAAAATTTTCTTGTTGAGCACAAGGACTATTTGGGTCTGTCTTATCTTTTTTGTAGAGGTGAGTCCTGGGGGAAGGCCGCAATGGCAAATGTTGCTCCAGTATGCTCTAAAGGTCATGGGTTTTAATCTTTGAAAGAACCTCTTTGATGTAAGGTGGGACTCTTCATGCATAGGACTGTCCTTTTATAAAAAAAAAAAAAAAATTAAGACTTTTCGATGTTTGTCCTAATTTTTTGTTTCAACATCAAAGTCCTTACGTATAATTTTAACTATTAATTTATGTGGCATATCATTTACTTTTAACTTTCTATGTTTTAAAAATAACGGGGGGAAAGTAGATATTTAGCTTGCTTTCATGTGTGTAATCACAATTATGCTAATATGTTTCTCTAGGACTCTGCTGTACCCCAAACTTCCCTTAGAAACTGAGAAAGTGATATCGTTATTTCTAATTTTTCTAGTGAGATTTTTCCTTTCAATTTCTTGGTCATTTTAAATGAATCGAACCTGAAACATTGCGCCCAACTAAAAATTAAAATCTGATTTGCCCGAATTGGATGCTCAAAGGTTCTTCAGGTATCCATGGCAAATAGTTGGTGAAATATAAATAAGATAAACTGTAGCTATCGAAGAAAGTGTTTAACATTTTCATTACTTTTTTTCATATGTATGATATTTTTGTTGAATCCCACGTCAATGATGGGTCACCCAATATCCATTCGTAGTGGTTTATCAAAGTTCACCCCGCACGTGAGGGGACGTGTTGAATCCCACATTGATGTTGGGCTCCCAATATCCATTCGAAGTTGTTTGTAAAAGTTTACCCTACGTGTGTGGGGGCGTGTTGAATCTCACATCGCTTGTGTTACCTAATTATAAGCTATCATGTTTAAAGTCGAGGGAAATCCTCTTTTTACAAGGCGTCTTTTGAGAGTGAGCTAGGCCCATTGGGTTTTTACATGGTATCAAAGTCAGATTTTTGTCTAATGTTGGGCGTGTCGAAACTCCCATCAATGATGGGCTTCCCGATATTTGTTCATAGTAGTTTGTCAAAGTCTATCCTGCACATGAAGGGGCGTGTTAAATTCCATGTTGATGTTGGGCCATGGTTGCGATAGTTTGAAGGCTTGTTCATACGAACCGCCTCGAATTCAATGCGTACATTTGCAATTCGGTCCATTGGCCAATGTGACCACTTCTCACGAATTTGTACAAACTTTTGGAGCATCTTTTATAAGGAATCTAAAAAGAGAGAGTTTAGAACAAAACAAGAAAAGGAAGGTTGATGCAGCGTACGTGGTGGAACGAGAGTTGCGGATCAAAACTCGTTGATTCACGAAGAATACCTAAAATTGAATGGAAATTTGAGAAAACTCAATATAGATTAAGGTAAAAAATTTCTAGCCGTCAAGTGGCTTTACAAACAATATAAACGAAAACCCTAAACGCATAAATTATAAAACCTGCAGAAAAAGTCCCTAAACTATTGAAAAAAATCGCAAAACTAGCCAAAATTTTCAGCGTAAAACAAAAAGTGCCATTTTGACCCCGAAACAATGAAATTTGGCTAAAATCACGTCGGATGCCGAGTCGGTGGTTTAGGTCAGAAGGCCGTTTTCACCCAGAAAAGTGGTATTTTTCGTCAAAAACGGTCACAATTGACTTTTCCAGTCAAACTGGGCCTTTTTGGGTCTTTTGGGCCTTAGGGTGCTCTCTTTGAGCCAAGAAATCTCACTTCTATTGCATTGCATCATACTCCCCGGGTGGAGAAGATTCGTCCCCGAATCATAAACCTGCTCATCATTAGAAGAACTATCGGCAGAATAAGAAGATCAAGAGGGCCACGAGGGACCAATCCATATACAACCTGAAAAGGACTATAGCCAGTGCTATGGTTGGTTGCATGGTTGTGAGCAAATTCACCGTGGCACAGCTTCAGATCCCAGGACTTTACATTTTCACCTACCAAACTACGCAATAAATTATCGAGTGAGCAGTGATAGGTTGATTTTATCTATCAATTTCCAAGCCGATTTTAATAGTTTTCAAGTGTTATTGTAATATTTTAATATGTTTTAATTCATTTTTAATTGTTTTGGTATAAATCAGGTGTATGGGACAAAAAGGGATGAAAACGGTTGAAAATCGAGCAAATCGGTGGGACGTCAGTGGAGAAATGGTTGAAAAGAATAAAAAAAAATGCAGCCTCTACCACTGCATTGGTAAAAACCACCGCTGCAACAATCAAAAGAACAGAGACTTTTTGCTTAACCATCACTGCAATGGTGCTTCCGACCGCTGCAGCAGTCCGACACCAGGTAGCGTAGATATTTTGGGATATTCTCTTAGATATTTTGTATCCCTTAATATCCCCTTCTTCCCCAACACAATAGGTACTATTTTTAGGACATTTTTTGAGATACTTGAGAGCTCAAGATCAAGAACCAAGAGGAGAAATCATCAAGAGGAGAAAAAGAAACAAGATCGAAGTTGATTTTGCAGAAGTAGAACACTCTACTTCACATATTTGCTTCATTTCCTTGTTTCTCTCTTTGTTCTTAAACTTTGTAGCATGTATAATGATATTATTCTTATGTAATGTTGAGTATTGGGTTATGATCATGAGTAACTAAGTATCTATTGTCTAGGGATTGAATTAGTTCATGAGTACGTTGTTTGTTTGAATCCGTGTTTCATTAATGGTTGTTCTTGCCTGTTCGATTGTGTTTATCGTTCTTTCACTTCATTTATATGCTTGTTAAGATATATTGAGAAATCGGGGTTTAACACTCGGGAGAGGTAACCCCGGATTTAGACAAGACTTTAAACACAACGCAATAATCTAATAACTCGGGAAAGTATTAAAAAGTGTACAATCTGTGAGGTTGGGTCGAGACTCATATGATTAATGTTGTTTAGACACTAGATGAGGACATCGGCGTTGACGCGAAGTCGCATATTCATTCACTTTATACTCGGGAAAGGTAGTAAATGAGTTTTCGATACCTAAATTGTTGGATAGTTTGAATACCGTTAATGTAAAGTAGATTGGATAAAACATGTATAAGTAAACAAAGTTAATCCCTAGATAATCTATTCCCATATAATATAAATTTAGTATTGTAATTTATTTAGTTTAGGATATATCTAAAAACAAAAACCCTAAATTCAATTGCCTAAATAAAATTCAGTAATGACAATCGTGGTACTTAGTAACAATTTAATCCAATCCATGTGGATACGACAACCCTTCTCATTCACTATTCTATAAAACTTAACCTGTATACTTGCGGTGAAAGTAGTGACATAATATTCCGCTACCAAGCAGTTGACCAATTCTGTTTGCCCATTAGTCTGTGGATGGCAAGCACTACTAAATTTGAGAGTAGTATTAACTAATTGCCAAAGACTCCACCGAAAATGACTGAGGAATCTAGTATCACGATAAGACACAATGGAGGTAGGCAACCCATGCAGGCGATAAACCTCCCGAAAATACAACTAAGCAACATGAACAGCATCTGTGGTATGCTTACAAGGGATGAAGTAAGCCATCTTGGAAAACCGATCTACCACAACAAAGATGGAATCACTGTCACACTATGTGTGCAGAAGACCAAGCACAAAATCCATACGAACGCTTGTCCAAGGTTGGCTAGGTATAGGAAGAGGTATATATAATCCAACATTAGTTAATGTACCTTTTGCCAACTGACAAACACGACAATGATCAACAAATCTACCCACTTTCTTACGCATAGTCGGCCAAAAATAAGAATTAGAAACCAGATGCAAGGTGCAATCACGGCTGACATGGCCCTCATTATGTAATTCTTGAATGATCTTTAAACGTAAGTTGCTATCCGGAATACAAAGTTGGAGGCCACGGAAAAGAAACCCATCTTGCAACATAAAAACTCTCATCTTGCCATTCTATATTTTCAATAGAACTGGAGAAAATAATGGATCTATAGTATATAAGTCCAGAAAAAAATCAAAATTAGGAACTGTGAACCACATCTCAGCAAGTAGGCTCTGACGGCAGCTCAGAGCATCGGCCACGCAATTCCAGGATCCAACTTTGTGTTTGATCACAAAAGTAAATTGCTCCAAGTATGATTGCTGATAGGCGTCATGGTCCGTAAAATGGATAAATTCCCACTGAAAGAGATAATAGCACCAATGTTTCATAGCCTGAACAACTACGTAGAACTTGATATTGTATGTGCTGAAACGAAGTTTAGCCCTAGAAAGTTTCTCACTAAAGTAGGCGACAGGGCGACCATATTGGCTGAGAACCACGCCAATACCAATTTTGGAAGTGGTGGCCGCGAATTATGCGCTACCACTTTTACCGCAAACGTACGGATCAAATTTTAGTATAATAGACCTTTCGATCGGGTATCGTATCCACAGGGATTGTTATTGTTACTATCGAGTACCGTGATTATCATAACCTAACTTTATCTAGGCGATTGTCATAACCCATTGAAAGAGATAATAGCGCCAATGTTTCACAGCCTGAACAACTGCGCAAAACTCGACATTGTATATGCTGAAACGGAGTTTAGCACCAGAAAGTTTCTCACTAAAGTAGGTGACAGGGCGACCACATTGGTTGAGAACCACGCCAATACTAGTTTTGGAAGTGGTGGCCGCTAATTATGCATTGCCACTTTTACCGCAAGCATACGAATCAAGTTTTAGTATAATACACCTTTCGATCGGGTATCGTATCCATAGGGATTGGTGTTGTTACTATCGAGTACCGCGATTGTCATAACCTAATTTTATCTAGGCGACCAAAAATGTAATTTAATTAATTAAGACTAATTCTAATATACTAATTTAACTATATTAATACTAATATTAATATGAGATAGTTTTGAGAGAGTAGGTTGTCTAGGGATTAGTTTCGTTTTCGAATACGTTTTCAGTCTCATTTTAGTTTATGTTAACGGCGTTCAACTTATCTGACAATCTCGGTATCTAAAACTCTTCCGCTACCTCTCCCGAGTGTAAAACGGGGGATATAACGCAACTTCGTGTCAACAAAGAAATCCCCCTCAATTTCTTAATGACCCTAGGTTGCGTGAGTCTCGCCCCAACATCATTGATTGCGCACAATCCAACTCCCGACCAGGTCATTGGATCGTCGTGTTGTGTTTACCCTATCGATAATCTCAGTTCTAAAACTCCAACGCTACCTCTCCCGAGTGTAAGACAGGGGAATACATGACTTCGAGTCAACGAAGAAGTCCTCCTCAACGTCTTAACAACCCTAGGTCATGTGAGTCTCGCCTAGCGTCATTGATTGCACACAATCCAACTCCCAACCGGGTCATTGGATCGTGCGTTGTATTTACCCTATCGACAATCTTCGTTCTAAAAATCGCTCGCCATCTCTCCTGAGTGTAAGATGAGGGATATAATGAAACTTTGTGTCAACGAAGAAGTCCCCCTCAACGTCTTAACAACCCTAGGTCGTGTGAGTCTTGCCCCAACGTCATCGATTGTCCACGATTCAAACCCCGATCGGGTTATAGAATCGTAGCATTTGTTTACCCAAATCCAAATCTGGGGTTTGTCAAAATCCCGTATTCTCCATTTATCTAACTAAGCATGATAAACAAACAATACAATAAAACTACGAAGAACAATCACAAACGAAACACCGAAATCATCCAAACAACGTATTCATAAATTTATTCGTTAATCCCTACTACAATCCATGTTTAGCTAAGGTCATAGCCGTATTTATAATGAAATAACAAGCTAAACATGCTCACATGATCCTAAGATAAGGAAATAAGAAAAAACAACCAAAGAACTTAGCCTTGTCCGAAGATAAACTGCTAAGAACGCTCAACAATCGATTCGCCGTCTTCTCCACTTCGGGATGTGAGCCCCACCTCTAAAACTCCTAAACCCTAGCCTAAATATAGCTTAAGGTGCCTAAATGGCCGGGGGGTACACAAGAAGGGGAGAGGGGATGGTATTTATAAACAAAATATCTCAAAACAATATCCTAAAAATATCTAGGTTGTGTAGAGGCTCTCCGCCTAGGCGAAGGGATTTTCAGCCTAGGCGGAGGTAGGTCGGTTTGGTGACCGCTGTGGCGATGAAGACAGCGGTGGACATAGAAAATTTTATGTTGAATTTTTGCTTAGGCGGTGGAATTCTCCACCTAGGCGATGGGCTGTCAGTAGCCATTTGTCTTTCTCAGCTTCTTCATCGCCTAGGTGGTGGTCTGGATGCCAAGGCGGTGGGCCTGTTTCACAATTTTTCCTCAGAACTTGTTTTTTCCACCGTTCTTCGATTGCTTTTGGTTCGATCTCATCGTTTTCGCTCCAGTTTCCTATATTTTTGTCCCACACACCTGATTTATACAAAAATATGAAAACTAATTAAAACATAATAAAATACTATATAAATGCACGAAAATTAACTTAATTCGGTTTGGAAATATGTAGGTAGATCATACCTATCAGGAAGCATCATAATGAAGTTCAAATAGTTGTGTAAAATTAAGAAGTACAAGGATTGGTGTTGTGGTCAGTTTCTTTTGATCTCTTGAAATACGACCTCGGCATCAGGCATCCAAGTGAACTTAGTACCCTTCATGCAATCAGTAACAGGCACCATAATGCTACTGAAGTGAGGGATAAAGCAGCAGTAGAATGAGGTGAGACCATGAAAACTCCGTACATCTGTAATAGTTTTAGGTTATGGCCACTACTATATGGCCTCAACTTTGGTATTGTCCACCGCGAGACCATCTTTAGACACAATATAGCCCAAAAACTGAACTGTATCCGTCATGAAAGCATACTTACTAGTAGCAGCATAGAATTTATCCCTGCAAAGGACCATCAAAACCTCTCGTAAGTGTTGGAGATGCACCTCTGGATTAGCATTATAAATAAGGATATTATCAAAGTAAACCACAACAAATTTATCAATGAAATGGTGTTGTGCTTGATTCATAACTCACATAAACGTGCTCGGGGCATTAGATAGGCCAAAAGACATCACTAGCCACTCGTACAAACTCTCACGGGTTTTGAATGTTGTTTTCCATTCATCGTCATGCCTAATTCGAATTTGATGGTATCTACTCTTCAAATCTATATTGCTAAACATCGTTGCACCACCCAATTGATCAAGCAAGTCATCCAAACGTGGTATAAGAAAGCGATAGCATAGCGTGATCTTGTTAATTACACAAATATACACACGCATACGCCAAGTTCCATCCTTTTTTGGGGTTAGGAGGGTAGGCGCAGCACATGGACTAAGGCTCTCCCGTATGTGGCCTTTTGTTAGTAACTCCTCGACTTAGCGACTCAGTTCCTCATGTTCTTTGAGACTCGTCCTATAATACGGTTGGTTGGGCAAGACGACTCCCGGAATAAAATCAATTTGATGTTGGATGTCAAGCAATGGAGGTAGTTCATTGGGAAGTGCTTCAAGAAAGACATCGGTAAATTCTACCAGTAATGGTTGAACGACATCTAGGACAGTAGAAACTGTGTTGGTAGTTTTTGTATAAAGCACATAAACAACCCCCGATTCTTCCATTACATGTTCGAAGTGAGCTCTAGACAAAAGGGTGGTATTGTCCCCAATGGGTAAGACAATTTTATCTTTACTGGGTAGCAATACAATCTTCTTTCCACGAAACATGAAGTAGTACGTGTTGGCACGGCCATGGGGAATGACCTCTCAATCAAATTGCCAGGGCATCCCAGTAAAAGATGACATGCATCCATGGCTACCACGTCACAGTGTATCTCATCAGTATAGGTTGGTCCAATGGAAAATAAAACCAAGGCGCAGTGGGAAACAGGGATATTCGTACCTTTATTAAGCCAAGCTAGCTTATATGGTTTAGAGTGTTGTTCAACTTTCAGACCCAATTTCTCCACTGCCGATTCCGATAGAACATTCTCATAACTGCCAGAATCAATGATAAAGCAGCAAACCTTTTCCCCAATTGTGCATGTGGACTAAAAAAGAGCAGTGCATCGCCAATCATCATCCGGAGCACAGGGACTCAAAAAAGTCTATCGCAACATTAATAATGGGCCTATATCACTCTCTAAAAACTCCTCCTCAATTGTTTCATCATCATAAGTATAAAACATTAGCCCTATAACGGTATCCAGATCATTAGCGAACAGTCCCCTAGCATTAGGATTCGCCTTACGACAATCTACTTTTCGATGTCCTGTCTCTCCACAATAGGAGCATCGAAGTCCACCACCGAAATAACCTTATGGAGGGCCACCACCAACACGATTTTGTGGGAGAGCAGGTTGTTATTCAGGTCTTGCTTGATGTTGGGTAGAGGAGCTGCTACCTTGACTAGTAAACTTCTTGAATCCACCAATCGTTCTTCGGGCTAACTGTTTCTCAACCTGTAGCACTCTTTGATGTGTTTCAAAAACTATCAATGGGTCAAACATGTTAAGCATGTCTTACAATTGAAGCCACAACCCACCAATATACCTAGACACCAACTGGGTTGGTGATTCAACAATCTCCGTTCGTGCATACAACTAATAGAAGTTTGCAGTATAGTCGTTGACAGATTAAGTCCCCTGAAGCACGAGTTGAAAGCATTGATACAGTTCACGTTCATAGTTGTATGGTAAAAACGTTGCACGCATATGCTTCTTAATTCTCCCGATAGACAATTTTGTCTTTCAAGTGCATGCCTGAATTACCTTTGTCTGCTGCCACCATGCTTGTGCCCTACCAGGCAATGTCAAAGTGACCAATGGAATACGACGAGGATCTAGAACTCCTTGAGTTCGAGAAATTCTTCCACTATATGCAGCCAATCCATAAATTCATCAGCTTGGAGTCCACCATGGAATTCTGGAATTTTAACCTTGAAACCGACCTCCCATCATCGATCTGCTGGTCAAGGTTGGTCACGGGGGACGGCAAAAAGGTTTTCCCCGTGGTCAGAATCATCATCCGCTGAAGCGGACTCGTATCATGGTTGTGATTGTTGAAGTACAGTCAACTGTTGTGTTAGATGGTCCACCTGGTGACGTAATTGTGCAATTTCTTCTCTCCATAGCACATCTTCCATCGTGGCATCATTGATACATCTCTTTGGCAGCATGTTATAGGATTGTATAGAAACTGATACCAATTTGATGCAGTGTACGTGGTGGAACGAGAGTTACATATCAAAACTCATTGATTCACGAAGTATACCGAGAAGTGAATGGAAAATTGTGAAAACTCAATATAGATTAAGGATAAAAACTATCTAGCCATCAAGCGGCATTACAAACTATGTAAACAAAAACCCTAAACGCATAAATTATAAAAATTGCAGAAAAGATCCTTAAACTATTAAACAAATCACAAAACTAGCCCAAAATTTCCGCGTTAAAACAAAAAGTGTCATTTTAACCCCCGAAACGATGGAATTTGGTTAAAATCACGTCGGGCGTTGAGCCGGCATTTTGCTTAGAAGGCCGTTTCCACCTAGAGAAGTGGTATTTTATGTTAAAAGTGGCCACAATTTACTTTTTCGGTCAAACTAGGTCTTTTTGGGTCTTTTGGGCATTATGATGCTCTCTTTGAGCCAAAAAATCTCACTCCTCATGTTGCACTGCATCAAAAGTTCATCAAGCTCCTTTTTCAACTTGTAAGGACATAAAGTCACAAGGAAATAACTCTAAATATTTTTGGGACAATATACCGTTGTATTTCCAAAAGAACCAAGTAATGGGTTCGTTTGGACAACACCATTATAGATTTTGTCAAAAAGTTATAATTATATCTTCTATTCAAATAGAATTAACTAACTTCTCTAAATAATTTTGTAATTCCCACTAGTTTCAGGTTATGGAAAGGAATTGTGCAGTAGAAGAAGGGATGTCCATGGATTATATTAAACCTCTATTCATTTCATAGATCATTTACAAATCTATATTTATTTTATATTAGTTACAATATGTATTTTAAGTATTTAAAATTAATTTCATATTAGTAACAATAGGAACAATTACAACATTACTCTTGCATAAATAAGATCATTGTTTATAATACAAAACATGTTGAATTTAATTGCTTACATAATATCAACCTAAACGATCTTCTATCCTCAGAAATTCATCTTTTTTCCTCCCTCTTTGCTTTTCTATGCAACGATTTTCATCCTTCCTTTTCATTACAGCCACTGCCCTAGCCTTAGCTGCCTTCTATTGCTGTTGCCTCTTATTTCCAGCAAATAAATTGCTCTCTAACCTTCGATTGCTACACTGCATCTTCACCGAATAGCCGTAAGATCTCTGGCCAGTCTACTTCTCTTAGCCATGAGATCTCTGAGATCTCACACTCCGTCGGACCGCTACCCTCATTCGCCACTGAATTTCTGACCAAAACTCACCTAGTTTCTGTTCATCCATTGACTCATTGACTCGTTGTGGATCGTGGCTGATTGGCTTCTTCTCTTTTAGCCACTTCTTCCGCCACCGTACGGCCAACCAATGTTGCAGTTCTAGGATGATATATGTGGGGCTTCTTGACTCCACCGGTGGTGAGAGCAGATATACAGACAACCTTAGTAGTAAGTTGCTTCATAGGAGCCTTTCCTCCAGTGAGACTTACGAGCAACAGTTTGCTTGCTACGAGTGTCCTGGCAAACTAATCAATATAAGCTCTTCCTCTATTCCCTAAATTACAGGAACTACACGGTAATTTCAAACCTCTTGCCTTTTATTCTCTGAATTATAGGAACTACCCCAATAATTTCAAACCCTTCTCCTTTTATTTTATGAATTACAGAAACTACCCATTAATTTTTAAAACTCACTAGGTACCCCATTTACCTTACCAAACCAAACTTACTGAGTAACCCATTTACCAAACCAGCCCATATTTTTTTTTTCAAAATTTACCAACCTTTTCCCTCTAACTTTATACCATTTTTTATTTGCACCCCACACCTTTCCTGAATTACCATTTCACCTGTCTCCCCAAATCAATCATGTCTACTACACCCACATCCATGCCACAATGTCAATTATGCTTTGCGATTGGTCATTTTGCCTGCTACTGCTACCAGCTCTCTTAATTTGCATAACAATCCATTCTTTCATTGTTGAACTCAGCCTTTGTAGGCCTACAAATTGCTCCAGCTCAATTACATTAGAGTAAACAAACTTCAAAGTGGATACACAATGATCCCAACTGGTATCCTGACACTGGTGCATCTACGGGCATTCTCACTCTTATGAAATAGTACACACGATACAATGGCCCTGCCTCTGTTCAACTTGGCAGTGGTAATCACCTACCAATATCTTATACGGGTAACATAACACTACCAATTGGCTCATCATCATTTCTTCTTAATAATATCTATGTCTTTCCTTCGATGATTAAATTTTTACTCTCTATTGCCCAATTTTTCACAAATAATAATGATCTTTGTGCATTTGGTGCTTACCGCTTCTATATCTTTGATCTCACCTCTGGTCTCTCCTCTATAAGGGCCTATGTAAGGATGGTCTCTACCAATTACTTGCCATCCCTCCTCGACTACACGTTTTATCTACCTCGGTCAACTTGACCACCCTTCAGCACAATCGGCTAGGTCAATCATCTACCAAAGTAATGTCTTTTCTAGGCTCAAATAATTTTTTATCTACTCCCTTTAAATTTAAATCCTTCTTCTGCTTTGGGTATACTTTGGGTAAATCTACACATCTCCCATTTATGGGCTCACATGAAGTAAAAACTTTTGTTCCCTTTATTGTAGTCCACTATGACGTATGGTAATCTCCTGTGCTTTCTATCTTTGGTTATAAATATTATGTGTTGTTCACCGACGACTCCACTCGGTTTACATGGCTATACTTCATGAAACAAAAATCTTAAGTTCTCCAACATTTCAAAAACTTTTTAGCCTATGTTTATGATCCGCATGGGTCCTTCATCTGCTCTAGGATTTGAAAATTCTCATATCCACACGTATCACCTCCCTTTTTGATAATCTCAGCACTACATATATGGCCTCAAATCCTGTGTTCCATGTTCGTACTAAGCATATTGAATTGGATTATCACTTCATACGAGAACACATTCTTACTGGCACACACTGAGTACAATTTATCCCATCTACTGATTAACTCGCTGACATATTTACCAAGGGACTCCACAAGATACGCTTTCATCTTCTACGAACCAAACTCGTCTCTTCAAGCTAGTCGAGTTTGCAGGGGAGTATTAAACGTCTATTCATTTCATATATTAGTTACAAATCTATATTCATTTTATATTAGTTACAATATATATTTTTGTTATTTAGGATTAACTTCATATCAGTTACAAATCTTGTAATTTAGGAACAGTCAAAACATTACTCTTATATAAATAGGGTCATTGTTTATAATGAAAAACATGTTGAATTTGATCACTTATAGATTATTTCTCAAAGGTAATTCCTATAATTTTTTGGACATTTTCTATCATTTGGTTTATCATTTCGAATTTGGTTTTTTGATTGTTTCGAATATATTAGATTCTTATTTCACATTGATTATATTAGAGTATTCAAACTACTATATAAATCAAACAAGGTACTCCAGTTGACATCATTTTATTTTAAGTTGGAATCTCTTAACATGTTATCAGAGGCGAGGTTAGAGAAATTTATCTTTTCTCACTCGTAATCAATTTATTTGTGTAAAGTGGGGGTTGCATTTAAGAGTGGGTATTTTATTTATAACCCACATCGATAACATAAGAGAGTCGAAACCATTATATAAGTCAAAAGAGCTACTCTATATGTCATGATATGGCTTTAAGTTGGAACCTCCTAACATGGTATCAGAGTCAAGGTTACGCAAATTCGCCCATCTTCCCTCATAGTCAAATCATCTGTGCAAGGCAGGGGTTGCACATTTCTTATCATTCACTCGTAATCAAATCATCTATGCAAACTAGGGGTTGTACTTAAGGACAAATGTTAGATTCTCGTCTCACACAGATTACATGACAGTGTACAAATCACTATATAAATTAAAATGGCTACTCTACTTGACACCATATAATTTTTTAAGTTGGAACCTCCTAACAAAAGTTTTCTTCCCCACTTCCACTCTAGCAATGGAAGAGTCTTTAGTCAACCAATGCTAGGCCAATTTTCACTGTTGGCTAGTCCACTGACTATTTTTCGAATAGATTATTTCCAGTTAGACTATATGGATGTCCAAAAATGAAATAAATGGTGTATCTTTTTTTTTTCATGCTTATGGAAATATGTTTTGGGGAATAAGTTTGATCATTTTGTAAGGAACTTTGAGAAATCATTCAGGATCACATTAATGACTCTAGATAGTCAGTGAATCTTGTCAAAATAGAGGTAAGGAACTCTTTGTTGGAAATATGCACCAATTAATCCCTGAAATTTTAGCCCAATCGGAATATGAATCGCCGTCCGATCGTCAAGCCGAAGTAGTTCACTCTCTTATTTTTCTCTCTCTCAACTCACTACTGTATGAGTGTTTCTATTGTGTGAATTCTCCTTGTTCCTTGTTTTCTTATTGTTTCACTATCGTATTACTTGATTCATGTATATCATAATGTTGATGCCTTATTCTTATATGTATACAAGGTGACGGTACATGCTTTGCACATACCACTGAAAAAAAATATTATTATAACAATGAAGAAAATGAATTTGAAAAAATACGAAAATATTTATGTTCTATAGAGGAGAAGATTTATAATGTCAATTTATGTTCTATACAAGAAATGATTTATAATGCCTCAATCAATTGATAATCCAAAATGGTTCATAAAAATGGTTATACAAAGGAATAAAATAATAATACTATGCTTTCTTTCTGTGGCTTTGATTTGGATGTCACGTTCATCAAATAGCATCTTCATATGGTAGAAATAAATTCTGAACAACATAATTGTTAGCAAAGCATAAAAGTGCAAATGACAAGTGAACCGAGTGTTCGAAGTCCTACGATGGCAAGTCTTGTTGGAGGCAACCACCATATTGGCCTTTGAATCTATAATAAGTTTTAGATCGCAAGCAGTCATTATACCTTTTTTTCAAGTCAAACAAAAACGAAACATTTTGAAGAAACCCCAAATATAAAAATAATTCTTGACCAACAATATATAAAAAGAAGGAAAAGATATGTAGAGAAAGAAGAATGTGAGATTAATACTTGTCGTTCAAATTAAAAGGGAGATGCAAATAGAGGCAGCCAACGAGCAGGAAGAATATAAATTAGTCTTTTCTTTTACACCAACACATCTAGTCCCTAGTAGAAAGAATATATATTAGTCTTTTCTTGGAACATAAACAAAAATCTAGGGGAAGGGCCACATTTATTTTTTGTTTACGTTCCCAAATTCCTGTTTCTATTCCCAACTTTTGATAGTTTGGTAACAAAAACATGGTCGGTTAACATATTTTAGTTCAAATATTCCCAAAATTTTGGGAGAAATCCCAAAAATTTTGGGAACTTGAGAAGAAAAATTGATTCTGCTTTATTTCAAAGAAATATTTCCAAATCATTCCTCAACAAAGGTTTGATTCTTTTTTTTTTTTAAATCTTGTTTTTAGTTCTTATTAATATTTTAGTTTATTTTAACCATGATATCAAACAAAAAATCAATATTTAGGTAATATTAACTGAAAGACAAAAAAACTAATTCGAATTAATAGGAGAAAAAAGAATCAAAAAAAATATAAGTGGGTTATTTGGAAAACAATTTAACTATTTTATTGAAAAGAATATGTTCAAAGAAATTTGTTCTAAAAATTACAGAAACATTAATGAAGGTTAAGTTCAAATCTATTGCTTGTGCCTCGAATTGAACGGACTCCAAGAGTAGATTAGCTTACAATGAAGTCACTGTTTCAGAACCCTGCAAGTTGGAAAACAACTCTTAATCATCAAATGATCCATAAAAAATAAAAAAGTAGCATACAAATTATATAGGTTATAACACAAAACATATATAATATCAAATTTCTATTTCGACAAATTTGTTATAAAAATTATAAAAACAAAAATAGTAATCAAGGTTAAGTTCAAATCTATCACTTATACCTTGAATTGAATGGGCTCAAAGGGTAAATTAGCTTACAATAAAGCCATTGTTTCAAAACCCTGCAAATTGAAAAACAAATCTTAATTATCAAATGATCCATAGAAAGCACATATAATATCCCAGGAAATGAAACTTGAGAATGACTAAATATGTAGGTTATAACACAAAACACATAATATATATACACACACTCATATATATTTAGGAAATTAAATCTCCCTACCAACAATTGCAAAGAAGAAATGAAGAATAATATATACACACTCACACATGTACACATATGTATATTTAGGAAAATAAATCTCCCTACCAACAATTGCAAAACAAACCGAAGAAGAAAAGAACCATGACGAACTTGAATAAGAACAGAAAGTGGTGAGTAGAAGAAAAGGTGCCAGGCAGTAGGCAAGGTAATGGAAACGTGGCACAATTTCAGTTATGTAGTAAGGTGTTAAATGCAACGTAGAAGGAAAGGAGGTTGTTAACGTGTATATATATATGTAAATTTAGGGGACAAAAAATTGAACGAAACACGATGATAGTACCTGAAGAGATGACACGTATAAGGAGTGTATGTATGTGTACATATGATGTAGAAATGAGAAAATAGTAAGGGCATAAATGACTTTTCCTAAAGTAGACGAAAAATCATTTTTTCACAATAAATGAATGGAAAAAGCGTAAATAAAGTAAAAAGAAGTGGAGAGCTGAAGAAGGGTGGAAACCTCAACGCCAACGAGTCTTGTGGGAGGCGACAATCAAGACAATTGAAATGCCGAATCGGAACGAGGGACAACATGTGGTGTAAAACCTCAAAATCCCTAAAAAGGTTCCTAAAAATAAAAGCACAAAGAAAAGAAAAAGGGGGAAATTTAAGAACCAACAAAAATCGAAAAGATCTAGCAAAATGGAGGCTACATCTAAGCAAAATCAAATCCGCATTTAGGCAAGTAAGAAGAATCAGAAATAATATAAGTCCTAAATAGAAAATAAAAATGAAGAAGTGAGGGTTTTATATCCATACTGCAAAGGTAAGGTCGTAATATGAAGTCGTCGACGCTAGAGGCTGAGACGCAGTAGTTCTCTATCTTCCTCTAGCGGTGATTTGTTGTAGTTGCAAGGTGGCAATGCCTCCATCGATAGCCCATTTTCATCGGTGCCCTATCCTCATCGATGTCTCTCTCTCTCTCTTTCTTTCTCTCTTGTTGTTGTCTCCCGCTAGCAGTTGGGAGGTCTACAGTATTAGTCAAGAGAATAAGTAAAAAAATCAAGTAAATAACATACAAAATGTCCACCTTTTTAAACCACCTATCGATTATGAGTGAATCAACAAGTTTGGTCTCCAAGGGGTTGATTTTAGCTTAGGTTATTATGACAAAGTTTATGTATGAAAAAGAAAGAAATAAAGCTTTAAAAGACTTTTCCTTTATAAAGAAAACTTTACTTTAAAAAATGATAAAAAACAAAAAAGGATGTTTTCTTTATTACGAAAATAATTAAAGATTAATTATTAAAACAATACCTTTATGAAGAAAATATTTTTAAAAAAAACACACACACACAAAAGTGCACACACAAAAAAAAAATTATTATTAAAAACATTTTTAGTTTTCTTTATGAAGAAAATATTTTTTTGATAAAAAGATAAGATGTTAAATAAAACATTATTATTCAAAATTAGCTTGGTTTTTTAAAAATAAATTTTGGAAATGAAAATGCTTTGGTTTTCTTATAAACAAAATTAATTTTAAAGTAAAAAAGAGTTTGGTTTTGAAAACATACTTAAAAAATCAAATACTATTAATTTTAAATAAAAGAAAGGTATTACGATAAAAAAGAAAATGATTTCTTCTTAAGAAAACATACTTTTAAATGAAAATATTTAAGTTTTCTTATAAAGAAAATTACTTTTAAAATAAAAGAAATGAAGAGTTTGGTTTTCTTACGAAGAAACCATTTTTTAAGTAAATATATAAAATGAGAAATTTTTATGTTTCAAAAAAACATTTATTTAAGAAAAAAAATATTTTCTTTACGAAATAACTTATTTTAAAGTAAAGAAAATATTTTGTTTTCAATATTTTCGGTTTTATCTTGATGAAGAAAAAATATTTTTTGGGAAAAGAATATTTTTATCAAAAAAGAAACATCAAACATTAGTTTAGTTTTTTTTTTTTTTCTTTTAAATGAAGGAAAACATTTTAAGGAAATGATTTTTTTTTTCTCTTTAAAAATACTATTATTAAAGTAAAACATTTTCTTTATGAAGAAAGTTTCTTTTCGGTTAGAAAAAGAAAACGAGGAAACTTAGTGTTTCCTATTTTTTAAGTGCCAAAAAAAAAATATCTTAAGATGAAATATGTTTGTTTAGTAATTATGAAATACATTATTGATTCTAAGATTTTGATGAACAATTAAAAGTTGATGTTTTTGGTGGAACTAACGGTTTAATTGAGTGTTTCAGTTTATTAGTTCCAACAATAACAAAGATGATGAAGGATTAAAAGGTTGAAGAATTTGAAGAATCTAGGAAAAATAACTCAGGTTAAATTTTAACTCTTAATATCCTAATTAGGATCACACATGATACAAAAAGATTTTTAAATGATTTTTTATAAATAAATGTGTTTTTTATAGGATCCTAATTAGTTGAATTATTTGCTCTTATGTAAAATTGAAAAAGAAATATTAATAATTGATTAAAATTGAATTTAAGTATTTAATGGAGCTAACTGAGAAAAGAAATTGGTTGAAGGGGCGAAAATATCAATGAAAACGAATTAAAAACGAATTGAGAGAAGTGTTCTAGCATTAGTAAGTTGACAAGTAAGTTGACCGGAGTATAGAAGGAAAAGTCTTTATATCTCTCTGTCGACAAGTAAGTCGACCTATTCTTAAATATGAACTATCGGTATCGATAAATTGATAGAACGGTCGACCAATAACTAGAAATGTAACTCTCTGAATCTCTAGGTCGATAGATAGGTCAACCGATGGGCGATAGATTTTTGGCCTGGCTACATCCTGAATCGAGCAATCGACCAGTGATCCTTAGTAAGTCGACTTATGGCACTATTTTAGGATATTGTGGAATTTTAGATTTTATTCTAAAAGTAGCTATTACTAGCCGTTTTACGGTTAAGATTCATGAGATATATTAGGGATTTAATGTTATTTGAGATATGTAACATATATTATGATATCTCTATACATTTTGTTCATTAAGTTTAAATATTGCTCAATTTGGTACATGTAATTCTTTCTATCCTACTTAATTGTGATTGAGAAATATTTGGGGGACTCAATTGAGAAGTTTAAAAGCTATAATTAAGTGATTTGAACCAGGATGAAGTCTTAAATGACATAAGGGGTCTATAAGAGCAATTAAATGTCATAACAAGTGGGAACTAGCCGTTAGAGAGCTTATTTTATTCTCATTTATATAGACCTACGTTTTTCATATTAGTAAGAGAGATCAAGAGAATTGTATTGAGTTTTTCTAAGAAAAATTATATTGAGAGAATTGTAAGAGTTTTTCTAAGAGTTATTCTTGAAAATTATTTGTTGTGGATTATTGCTGCTATCGATCTAAAGTGACATTGCTATCATTATTCTTTCGGTAGATTTCGGGTGAGATCTTTCCAAATTACTTTCTATTGATTGATTGCATAATTTTATTTGGAATTTGATCTTTGAAATTGATTTCTGATTTTTTATTGAAAAATATTTTTGAAACAATTTCTTGAAAAAATTTGATTACGTGCTCAATTACGTGCTACCTTATTTTTGTTTAAATCAGAATTTAAATATCTCACTTTTCTATCACTAGTTTTGAGATATTAATTGAGTTCTAATTTATCTGGGGTGATAGAAGTTTTGAGTGAAAAAAATTACTTAGCAATTTGTAATTTGTGAGTTGAGTGACGGATTGAATACTACTCGAAGTATTCAATCTAAGGGTAGTTGATTTCAGTCTCTTCCTGTAAAGAGATTGAGATAGTAATTCTTCCTAGATAGAATTGATTTATGAGCAATTTTGTAATGGTTCAATCCTTACAGGGTAAAAGGATATTTGGAGTGTTTGTGAGGTTTTGATTCTTTAGTATAAGGTATAAAAAGAATTAGGTTACTCTTGAGCCTGTAAAAAGTAGAGGTTATTCATAAACTTGTGAAAAGGAATGTGTAAAAGTTGATTTAGAGCCTATAAAAGAATATTTGTGAGGATGTGGTTCCTATCTTTAAAGGAATCTTGAGTTTAGTAGGTGCGACTCTCCATGGGGCTCAGAGGACTAGATTAGCTAAGAATAGCTTGGTGAACCAATATAAATTTCTGGTTTGTTGCTATCTTTATATTATTTATTTTTGTTGATTGGTGTACATCAAGTTGATTTTATATTTTCGCTGTGATATAAAGATAATAATTAATTTAGGATTAAAATTAATTATTTGGATTATTAAAGTATTTTTTTCTCTGATAATTTGTTTATCTACCCAATTCATCCCACTCTTGTCTAGTTCACTTGGCCAACAATTGGTATCAAAGCTGGTTTATCTCCACACACTTAGCTAACAAATATCACATGGCGCACATAATAGGCACACTAGCTGAGGGGCAGTCCATGCACCGACCACCTTTGTTTACAGGTGAAAGTTATTCCTATTAGAAATATAGAATGATAGTCTTCCTTCAGGCTATAAATTACGAATGTGGCTAACAATCGAGGATGGTCCATTTGTTCCAATAGAAAACGGTGACGAGAAGAAGAAGGAACAGTTAATTACTTCTGATAAGCAGAAACTTTCTATAAACTCTTAGGCTATTAACATTCTATTTTGCTCTTTAGATGCTAATGAATATTCTAGAGTTTTAGATTGTAAATCTGCAAAGGAGATGTGGGACAAGCTATAAGTTACTCACGAAGGGACAAATCAAGTGAAACAATAAAAAATTAACGCTCTAATGAGGAAATTTGAGTTGTTCAGAATAGAAGAAACTGAATCGATTCATGAGATGTATACTCATTTCAACAACATTTGCAATCACTTGAGTCAACTTGGAAACCAATACTCTATGGAGGATAGAGTTCGAAAGGTCCTAAGATCTTTAACAAAAATATAAGAGTCAAAGGTGACGGCAATTGAAGAAATTAAGGATCTTGACAAATATGAAATTGATGATCTCAGAGGCAACTTGATGACTCATGAAGCGGAGATTAAAGGATATGAGGATGACACCGGAAATAGCAAAAAGAAATCACTGGCGCTAAAAGCTTAGAAAAATGAAGAAGATAATGACAATGATGATGAAAGTCTTGATAGTAAGCAAAAGAAAGATGTGGCGCTTCTCACAAAGAATTTTAGAAGAATGACTTAGCGCACATTCCGCGGGAGAAGAAATCTCAACATGACTAAAGTGGAATGTTGCAACTATCATAAGATCAGTCACTTTCAAAATGATTATCCCGAACCAAAGAAGGATAAAGAAAAGAAAGATAAGAAGAAAGAAAAGAAGAGTAAGAAGAAATTCATGAAGGCTACTTGGGATGATACTGAATCAAGTAGCTCGGCAAAATCAGATAGTGAAGATATGTCCATGTTTGCATTGATGGCCACTGGTGGTGAGGTAACTAAATGTTCAAGTTCTTGTCCTTTAGATTTTGATGAATTATTTGATGTATATCAAGAACTTTCTCATTATTATAAAAACTAGTGTTCTAAAATAAATGTCTTTCAAAGTACAATTAATATATTAAACAAGTAAGTGATGGACTAGGAATCTGAAAACAATGAATTGAAATTCAAGCTGACGGATTTGCATTCAATTGTTCTCAAACTCACCAGCGATGAAAATAACTTGAAAATGCTTTCAGGAAGTTCACGTGGAATTTTTGATAAAGCCGATATTGGATTTCAGAAAAATTTTAAAAAAAAAATGTTTTCACAAATTCTTTTCTAAAACTAAGGATATTTTTATATGTTTTAAATATAATGTTATGGGGTATACTATTCGTAGATGTTTTACTAAAATATCTAACTGTAGACAAGTTTGGGTTCCAAAAGGAACTAAAATTATCCGGACTAACAAGATTGGACCCACTTAGACTGGGTACCACTTAAGAACTATTTGAGGTGCTCCTTGCAGATTATTCTAAAAGCTTCAATGAGTAAGGATAAATAGTTCCTGGATAGTGGTTTCTCGACACATGACTAAAGACAAAGAAAAATTTACATCTTTGACACCTAAGGATGGAGGTCATGTGACTTTTAGAGACAACGCAAAAGGTAAAATTATCGGTATAGGTAATATCAGTAATGGTACTATTATTATTAAAGATGTATTACTAGTTGATGAACTTAAATATAATCTGCTTAGTATTAGTCAACTATGTGACAAGGGCTATAACGTTATATTTGATCATGATAAGTGCATTATTAAGAATAGTCATGATAGTAGCATCTTGTTAGTTGTATCACATTTTGAGAATGTTTATACTTGCTCATTTAATTATTTTAATTCTCAAAATTTATCTTATTTGAATGCTTTGTCTAAAAATAGTTAGTTATGGCATAGGAGACTTGGGCATGCTAGTATGGAGTTAATCTCTAATTTATCTAAAAAGAGTCTCATATGTGGCCTACCTGATTTGAAATTTGTGAAAGATAAAGTATGTGATGCATGTCAGGCAAGCAGGTTAGATTATCATTTAAGAAAAATATGCACATGTCCACGTTTAAATATCATGAATTATTGCATCTTGATTTATTTGGACCAAACTCTGTTGCTAGTTTTGGTGGTAAGTTTTACGTTTTTGTTATAGTTGATGATTATTCCAGACTTACCTGGGTATTTTTCCTTGCTAAGAAACATGAGGTTGTTTCTGTTCTTACTCAATTTTGTAAACGTGTTCAAAATGAAAAGCAATGTTCCATTATTAACATTCGAAGTAACAGAGGAAGAGAGTTTAAGAATGATGATGTGGTAAGTTACTGTGATGAGCATGGTTATGCTCATAACTTTTCTGCACCAAGATTACCACAACAAAATGGTGTAGTCGGGCACTGTTTGATTAATTAGCCATCTTTTCCACCTTTAGTCTTATCGGTTTTGTAATGATGACGCACGGTAATTATAACCCGCCTTAAGCACCTGTTGTACTTGATCTCGAAAGGCGTCTCATTTTCCTCGATATTTGATGCCGCCGCTTTGCTCCATACTTTATAAATAAACCAACGATTGAGTTTTACCTTTCCCGTCATTTCATGATCGTTGGTTTGTCTATTTAAAGCCAAATCGCCTCAAGGCTTCTTCATAAAAAAAAAAAAATCAATTCTTTTCTCTCTTCTTTTTCCTTCTTTCTCCTTTTGTCTTAGTACAAATATGGCCTCGTCATTATTTGCTTCCGATATTTTCAACATCGTTCAAGACGAACGGAAGAAAACTGTTAAACAAGAGTATCACTTTTGCCAACTCATGATGATTGCGAAGACCTTTGATGCAAGGCACCCTAGGCTTCAGGCCATCCAGGATGCTAGTGTCCTCTATGCTTCCCTCGATGCCGCCCATTTCTACACGATATCTCAACTCCATGAACTTCGTGGTCAGTTGCAGGCAACAGAGAAATAAATCGAAGAGTTGTAAGCCCAAGTACACCTCTACAAAACTCACAATGGTGTACTGAAGGCAGAAAAAGAGAAGCTTCTAGACAAGAACGAAAAGAAGAAGGAAAAGATACTCTCCCTGGTTCTAGCGCTGAGCCAGTATGAAGCGGGTGACTTCTACCACTTGAGTTCAGACTCCGAAGACTTAGGCTCTTTGCCTTCTCCTGGATCGGAGTAGTTTTTTTTTTTTTTCTAAGTCTCAATAGTATTTTTGTTTAATAGTACGGGCTTATTAGTCACCAAATAAACCCCTACATTTGTAACTTCTTTTCCAGTCCAAACTCCATGGTAAGAAGTGATAAGCTCAAGATTGGAAAAGAACAATATCTTGAGTAGGATTCCTGTGGTGGTAAAATGAACTACACATATTTTGTATCAATCCTGTGGTAAGAAGTTATAAGTTCAAGACCTTTTCGTTTCTTTTTTTTTTTATTTTTTTTGTATTTTGGATTGTAATGATAAGTTCGTTGTTTATAAGAAACTGTTAAACTTTTTTTGTCGTATGTTGAAGGATTTTCTAGAACAGTACTTGTGTTCAAATATCCTTCATGTATAAACTACGGGTTCTCAACCATCATGTTTTAAGAATAAGTAATGTCTGGGTAAATGGGATTGAGTTTCCCAACCATAACTTTTAATGAGGGTAAGAAGCGATTAGGGAAGAATAAGAAGTGTATTTCTATGTCAACAAGAAATGTATTTTATTCTTCCATCCTCTGTCCTCCTCCATATCAAGTTTAAGTAATAAACATGATGTGAACTGGATGAGTCTCAATAGACTAATAGAAATAATGTACTTACTGACCTGAATTTGGTAATTTGTCGCACGTCAGCTCTCGAATCAGTCGCCTTGAGTGGCTCAGCATCTTAGCCGAGTCAATTTGAGTTGTCATTAACCATGACGGTGAGTTGTCGTTAAGCATTCACTGAGTGGGTTGATCAGAATAGCTGGGTTGGTGCACTAAGCTGATCTCAGCGGTTTAGCCGATTGGTAGCCCGATGTGTCGATATAGGCAGTCCAGTTGGTTGATGGGTTGAACTTGGCAGCTCAATTTAGGAACAGGGCTTTGTTGACGTGCTAATCTTGGCAGCTTGGTTTATGGGTGAGCTAAGTTAGGCAGTTCAGCCAATTAGGGAGCTAATATTGGTAGCTTGGTTTATGGGCGAACTGAGCTAGGAAGTTCATCCAGTTGAGGAGCTAATATTGGTAGCTCGGTTTATGGGTGAACTAAACTAGGCAGTTTAGCCGATTGAGGAGTTAATATTGGCAGCTCAGTTTATGGGCAAACTGAGCTATGCAGTTCTACCAGTTGAGGAGCTGAAATTGAAAGCTCAGTTTTTCGCTGAACTGAGCTAGGCAATTTAACCAGTTGAGGAACTGATGTTGGCAGGTCGCTTTATAGATGAACTAAGCTAGGCAGTTCAGTCGGTTGAGGAGCTGATATTTCCAGCTCAGTTTATGGGTGAACTGAGCTAAGCAATTCAGTCAATTGAGGAGTTAATATTGGCAGCTCGGTTTATCGGTGAACTAAGCTAGGTAGTTCAACTGGTTGAGGAGTTGATACAAAGGGGTTGATCTAGGCAGCTTAGTACAGAGAGGAACTAATCTAGGCAGTTCAATTTATTTGATGAGCTGACATGGGCAAACTGCATGGTTGAACATCATTGCCATCTTCGATTTGTAGGTAGCCATCCTCAGCATTGTCTAGTCCCGTTTTTCTTCTAATTGGTCTCTCTTAACATATCGCTCTCTTATTTTTTACGAGATTGATCGTGTTATCCCACCTCGAAGGCAAACCGATCTCCACTAGGACCACTACCTCTATCCCATACGTCATGGAGTAAGGAATTTCTCCCATGGTTGTGCTCGAAGTAGTACGATAGGACCACAAGATCACTGGCAGTTCTTCCACCCATTTGCCTTTGGCATCGTCCAACCGTTTTGAGTGCTTCTTTGATTAACTTATTCGTTACTTCTGCTTACCCATTTGCTTGTGGATAAGCAAGGCTCGATGCCCGATGTTGTATTTTCAATTCATCGTACATCCAAGTAACATTTTCGTCGGTAAAGGGGGTTTCATTATCTGATATCAGTACTGTCAAAATACCAAAGCAAGAGATTATTTGCTTCTAAAGGAAATTCTTGACCTTATTCTCACCCACAGTCACAAATGCATCAGTTTCCACCCATTTGGTGAAGTAATCAATCACCACTAGTAGATACTTCTTGTTCTCAGGTACTAGTGTGAATGGTTGTAGGATATCCATTCCCCCACTGAGCAAAAGGCCATGGACTATGGATGGGTCTTTGTGTTTGAGAAGGAACTCGGATGTCATTCGAGAACCGTTGGCATTTGTGACACTTCTTGATGTACTCATTCGCATCGATGCACATAATCGGCCAGTAATACCCGATTGTAAGTGCCTTGTGTGCCAAGGTTCCTCCCCCCTAATGGTTCCTACAAACTCCTTTATAAATTTCTTGCAACACATAGGTGGCTTCCTTTGGCCCCAAGTAGAGTAACAAAGGTTGTGTGAAAGATCTTCAATATAACTTACCATTCATCATGATGTATCTCGATACCTTGCATAAGAATTTTGGTGTTGATTCCTTGTTTCCTGGTAACGTTCCCTCGCTCAAGTAGCGCACCAAAGGAGTTCTCCAGTCTTCGTCTCATCCCAACTCTCAAATGCACGCACAAGATTTAGTTTGGGCTAGTACGGACAGTTGCTCTAAATAATCCACCACCTTATATTGTTGATCTGAACTAAAGGACGACGCTAGTACTGACAGTGCATCTGTTTTCTTATTCTCATTCCTTGGAATAGCCTCAATTTTGCAGCTGTCAAAGGCCTTTGTTAACTACTTCACTTTCTCAACGTAGAGGCATAACCTCCATTCGTTAACTACGTAGGCCTAGTTTATTTGATTGATTACGAGCTGCGAATCTGATTTGGCCTCCACTCTATGGGCCCCCAGCTCCTTCGCTAAGGTAAGGCCCAGGATCACGGCCTTGTATTCTATCTCATTGTTGGATGGCCTAAATCCGAGTTGTACAGCCCTCTCAAGTTGATCAGCCTCTAAGGTTTCCACAATTATGCCAACTCTATATCCTCGTGAGTTCGATGCTTCGTCAACCCATAACTTTTAAGGTCTTATTGGAGTTATCAAACATTCTCCGTCCTCCAGGTTCGCTCCTTCTAGAAGTGTTAGCTCAGCAATGAAATCGGCCAGCACTTGGCTTTTGATTGTTGTCCTTGGTTTAAAGGTCACATAGAATTCTCCCATCTCAACTACCTATTTCATGAGGTGGCCTAAAGCCTCTGGCCTATGCATTACTGCTCTGAGTGGGTATGAAGTTAGCACATTAATTGTATGCGCTTGGAAATAAGGTCGCAGCTTCCGAGTTGCGGTTATCAGGGCTAAAGCGAGTTTCTCGAGTTCAGTGTAGCGAGTTCCTGCCGGTACCAACGATTTTCTTACATAGAATACTGGCCTTTGCCCTCCTGAGCATTCCTTCACCAACATTACACTGACCACAATGGTGGTGACTGCTAAGTACAAGTATAGCTCATCTTCAGGTTCGACCTTAGCTAAAGTTTCCACAGAGCCCAGGTAATCCGTGATGGACTACAAGGCATGTTCGCTCTCTTCATCCCAATGAAAATTCTTGTTCCCACTCAAAATTTTGAAGAAGAGAGCACATATGTCTGTAAATTTGAAGATGAACCTATTTAGAGCCACCAATTTTCCATTCAGCACCTGGACTTTATGTATCATCATGGGGGAATTAATCCTTCTAACAGCGTTAATCGTGATGCCTGCCTTGTTCACCACGAAACTTAGAAATTTGCCTGACGTTACACCAAAAGCACATTTCTCAAGGTTTAACTTCATATTGAACTTCTTTAATATTATGAAAGCTTCTTCCAGATGCTCCAAATGATCTTCCTTCTTAGAACTCTTGAATAACGTGTCATCTATAAAAACCTCCATAGTTGTCCCAATTTTTTTTTTGGAACATATGATTCATCAGATGTTGATATGTTGCCCCAACGTTTGTTAGACCGAAAGACATCACTCTATAGAAAAACATACATCTAAGGGTTATAAAAGTCGTCGCTTTCTCATTTGGATGGTTCATCCGTATCTAATTATACCCTGAATAGGCATCCATCATCGATAATAACTCGTGCCTAGCAGTTGCGTCCACCATTTGATTGATCATGGGCATTAGGTAACAATCATTGGAGAACGCCTGATTAAGGTCAATAAGGTCCACGCACATCTTCTATTTTCCATTCTTCTTCTTGACCAGTACTGGGTTGGCTAATCGTTTTGGGTTAACTACCACCCTTAAATGCTCTATTCTGAGAAATCTCCGTACTTCATACTCTATTACCTTCTTCTTTTTTTCGAACTAAACGTTTTTCCATTTTGTTTCATTGGAGGGAAAGATCTCGAGATATTGAGTCGGTGAACCATCACTTCCAAGTTAATCCTCTTCATGACTTCAGGTGCCCAAGCAAACATGTCCAGATTTCTTTCTAACAATTGCATGAGCTTCTCTTCCTCAAGTTTGCTCAGCAATGTGCCAGTCAACAAATTTTTTGTGCCTTGTTTGAAAGTTACTTCCTTAACCTATTCGATAAGCACTGGAGAACCCCAGGATGTTCTTTGAAATCATCGACCTCCTGTGCTGAGCTACTGGCCCGAGTCAGATCGTCATTCTAGGCTATTGATTTGAGCTCTAATGGGTTTTTGTTCTTAAGCGGGGTCGTTGATCTAAGACCCACTCTGTTGCTAAGTTGGGCTACTGATTAAAGCTCCAACGGGCCTTTGCTGTTAAGCTGGGCCGTTGATTTAAGATCTGATGGACCTCTGCTCCTAGCTGAGCTGTTGACTTGAGATCTAATGGTTTTTTCTCCCGTTATTGTTCGGTAGTCCTATTCCTCTTCTTACTCGTTGTTAAACATTGCTTAGATGTAGCTCAATCCCCTCGGATGGCGACCACCTCACCATCCTTCACGTACTTAACATATTGATGAAGCGTTGATGTTATGGCTCCTATTGCATAGAGCTAGGGTCGTCCCACGATAGCATTGTATAAGGACGTAGAGTCCATTATGATGAACTCCATAGCCTTGGTCGATCCATCCCCATGCTTACTTCTCGCGACGGGCAATGTGATTTTTCCCGTTGGGGAGCTTAGGTCTCCATTAAAACCCACCATCAGTATTTAGGTTGACCCAATGTCGAAATCAAGGACACCCATTTGGCTAAGTATTTTAACGAAAAGGATATTGACTGAACTGCCTATATCGACCAAAATCCTTCGTACCTCAAAGTTGGAGATCTAGAGTGTTATGACTAAAGTGTCATCATGGGGACGAGCTACATCTGTACTATCCTCATTGTCAAATGTTATCACTGGTCCGGTTTCGTTCATCGACGCCATCACTTCTCTACTGTCTGACTCATGTTTGGCCTCACAAGCCTTTTTCTTTTGTCCACGGTCTGTTTTCCCGATGAAGCGATAAATCATATTTATTTTGGCACTAGCCCCAGAAATGCCGTTGGGGTTATCGTTCCGCATGTCTAAGGGATTAGTGGCGCGAACTACACTTGAAATCTTCATATGTGTTCTTGTATCTATAGAGATTGGAGTCACATCTCCCTGGTTCAGATCTATTGCGCTTAACTGTAACTGCCTTATCTCGTCGGTGAACTTTTTTTTTGTCTTCTTCCCACAAACTGCGCCAAATGATATTTTCAAAAAATTCCTGATACATGTTACAGCTTCTCACGTGCCAAAACCTACGCAACCTGCAATTCAACTTGCAAAACCAGTTAGTTCCATGGGGGGTGATAGGTGTGAAAAACCTAACTATTTCTAAACCAAATTTGTTAGTTTTCTAGCGTTTTAGTTATATTTAATTGTGTTTTAATTTGTTTTAGTGTAAAACAGGTGAAGGGACGTCAAAGGGTGATAAACAAGTGAAAACGGTGGAGAAACGATGAACAAAATACGCAAAACAGGGTTTCGGTAAATGAAGACCACCGCCTAGGTAGAAATGAGGCAGAATGTTGCAGTGCTGAAGGGCTGAACCACCGCCTAGGCGAGAAAGCGACAGATTGTTATGCCAGCAGCCACCGCCTAGGCAAAAAAACCACCGCCTAGGCGAAGTTACCGACAGAAGCTTAACCAACTTAAAGCCACCGTCTAAGCGGTGAACCACCACTTAGACGGTGACACTCTACACAGAAATATCTATTTTCAGATATTTTGAAGATATTTCCGAACCTTACCTAGTTAACCCCTTTTCTCCCCCCAAACCTAAAAGACCCTTAGACGGACTTAGACCTTTACCTTAGACGTGGGAGAGGGCGTAGTTGTTCTTGAGAGCTCTCTTCCACCTTAGTTAGATTAGATTAGTTTTAGGAGGTGTTCTTGGCCAACCCTTGATGAGCTAGAAAAGGAAGTTCATCAACGGAGAAGAGGAAGCTCGAGAGGATTGTTCTTTGGCGAAAGTGGACTACTCCACTTTGAGATTTGGTTTTTCTTCCCTTGTTTCCATCTTTGTATTTAATGTTTATTGTTGATATTGATGATCTCCTCTTTATTTAATGTTGTATTGGCTAGGAACATGTTAGTGTAATTTAGAGATTAGTTAGGGAAAGGTGTAGTTGTGTAAATATTTGTTTGGTTTAATATACGTTTCTTTAATGGTTGTTTCTTTTAAGTCCGATTGTGTTTATCATTTGATGAAGATCTTAGTATGCTTGTTATGGTATTAGGGTTGGATTTGAGAATCTAGGGTTTGACACTCGGGAGAGGTAACCCTGGATTCGGACTAGGGTTAACACATCGTTACAACCTAACGACCCAGGAGGGTGTTAGTTAGTGTGCAATCGATGACGTTGGGTCAAGACTCACGCGGCCTAGAGTCGTTAAGACATTTAGGGGGACCTATTCATCGACACGAAGTCGCGTTTTCCCTCGTCTTACACTCGGAAGAGGTGGCGAAGGAGTTTACGAACCGAGATTGTTGGATACCTAAACTCCGTTATTGTTAACTAAACGAAATCAAACATGTATTAAGTGAACGAAATAAATCCCTAATTAATCAACTTAGTTAGGATTAACCCACTAATTGTAGCTTAGCTTAGTTTAATTTTAATTCATGTCTTTCGTCGTCAGGATAACATGAGATTACGTCAATTGCGGTATTCAATTCAATTATTCACACTTTTCTCTATGGGAATGATATCCCATCTTCAAGATACACTATATTAAAACTTAGAACTCGTATACTTGCGAGCGTAAGTAGGCGTGCATTTCGCGCCCCTACCAGGGGGATACAAGTGTGGTGTCGACCAAAGAACCTTCAGCGTGATAATAAGATCAGATTTCTCAAAGAGAGAATAAAAGCTTTTAGAGTATTGTGAATGTAATATTAAGAGTTGTATTTTTTATACCCATTTTTCCTATATATGTTTGAGTCGATTTCCCTTATAATTGTCCCTGTCACGATCCTCTCCACGTTCCATACTTAACTGCTGTGAAAGTTGTCCGTGCTCCCATTACGGGATGTTGCATTAATCATATTTGTGCATGGTGAGGAGGGTAGGTGAGACAACGGTTATCGTTGACCTTCCATCCTTAGATGTGATACCCAGGCCTTCATTAAGAGGCTTCATTTTGTACTAGGTCATCCTGTACGTGTGGCTGGGCTTCATTAGCAGGCCAGGCACTTCATTTTTTGGGCTAGTAGAGCTGTCGGTCCTTGATTAATTATTGGATCGCAAATTTACTCCTTTCAGGTCAAATTCTATCCACTAACCTAGCCCGACTTCTTAACAGCGGCTTCATAATTCACACGTGGGAATTTTTCCCATATCATCTCTTACCTTGTAGTTGACCCGACCACAAACAAAACAATGTATCTTTACTTTTTCTAAGCCTTTTGATCTAGTAGTAGGATTAAGGTGGTTTGTTCATTGACTTGAGTGATTGAAGGATCTATTATGTTAAAAATTGTTACACCTAGGACGAAAATTATTCTTAATTATTGAAATATTGAGCTTTGTTATTCTTATCATTTTCTACCAAGTTAATATGAGGAGTTCTCTCATTTTGATGTTTAGAAGTTGAGAAACGATATTTTTCCTCAACCTTGATAAAGTTGATGGTTAAAGACAGAGTCAAATAAGTCTAAGAGTTTTGGCAAAGCGGACCAAGATAGTGGTAATTTATCTATACAGCATGAAACCTTAAATTTTTCACTAAGAACAGTGATATTCTTTTCCACTCCTCTTAAATATTCTTTAAACATGTGAATTTGGTCTCCTATTAACTCATTATCCAACAATTTATAATTATTGAATGTAGAGATATCAAATCTCTTAATTTCAACATCATTAATACCATAAAATATTCCAAAGTTCTTTAGGAGAAGATATCGAATTAAGATAAACATCGTAAAGATAATCAGACAAAGCACTAACAATTATATGAAGACAATGGTATTTGATTTTTTTCAGGTGTAATGAGCCGAAAAGAAGATAATACTTCTTGAGTACAAGGTGAATCAACTATGGCCAATATTAAACCTAGTACGGTAAGTCAATAGCGAAGTTGATTTTGCCATCTGCGAAAGTATTGGCCACTAAATATTTCAGGTTTAACATTATTGGCTTTATTAGAACAAGTCATAACAATAATATAGATACAAATGACTATAGAGAAATTGAATTATTATTCCGTGATGATTAAGCACAAAGATATATGTACGAAATATGAACAATGGTAATAAATAAACAATTTAAACAAATTACACAGTATTAAACAAAATGCACATTTTTTTTAATAAATAATTTAGTCAAAACATATAATTGTTTTGCAATATTGATATAGATAGCAACTCAATTTACACATTCAATAAATAATAAATTATTTTATTCTTAATTTATATAATTATAAATATTATCAATTTTTTCATTTACGATTGAGGAGATAAAGGAAAGAAAAATGTTGCAATATAAATAAATAAATAATATAAACAACACTTAAAAAAAATTAAATAGATTTTAAAATTATTTTATATCAAAACAGTTAAGTTTCTAAAATATGACAAGTAGTTGTTACTTTAGATTGTTACAAAATTAATATGATTTTTACAATAATTTAAATAAATATTCAAAACAATCATTAGAATATAAATAATAAACTTCTACAAAATATAGATAATAAATTAAAAAAAAAAATTAATTGGCTCATGAGTTCAAGGAGGCACGAATGATCGTTATTCTAAAGTATTGATTACCTCCCTACGTGAAGGTTTTGATGGTAATGGCTACTCCAAGATACAACCGTTGCTCAAATAGTATAATAGATAATTTTATTTTATTTTATTCCAATTCAAATATTTGGTTAGTATTTGGTCTCGTTTTTTAACTGATAAATTATTAAAACATAATCTCATGTAATTAGGATTAACGAATACCAAGTTTATCTTAGTATTGGTTAATTTCATATTTTATGGGATTAGAAAATTTTTGATAATGGGAATGGGATTAAATCACATATACCAAACATAGGAATGAAATGACCATTCTCATGGTCATTCCAATCATATCTCGAATCTCGTGTACCAAACGCAGTGTAGAGATATCAGGTACAAGTCATTTAATGACATTTGGTCTTCTAATGATCCTTGCTATCAACTTTTTGCTACTCCTGCGTTCCTTATCTTCAACCAGATACTACTCCTATTAAGAGTTGGTTGCCGATTTGCAGGAAAACTCTGTATCTACACGTTAGGGGGAAGCGGATACCATTGGCTCTTCTATTGGGAGATTTTTTACTCGTTTCTTTTATTTTCGATTATTTGTACCTCCACATTGTATTTTATCCTACATGGCCCCATCAATGTTTCAGGATAAGCAAAGACTCTGATTTTATTTCCACTAGTTTTAGAACCGCACTTAGAAAAAAATTATATAAATTCGTAATATTGAATCATTAAACACATTGGTATCATTTAGTTACTTTGGTAGTAATAACCAGGAGCAAATGCGTATATTTGTACTTTTATTTTGAATTTTGAATTTTTTTTTTCTTTTTAATTTGTGGTAATAAAAAGTCAAAAATAAAAATCTATAAATTTTAATAAGTAATGACCTTTTATAAATATCCAAAATAAATATATTATTAAAAATTATATAAATAATCATAGTAAAATAATATTTTTAAAAATTACTTTTTACTAATATATTATAAAATAATAAACAAATAACCTAAAGCGAGTCAAGTTCAACGTTATTGTGCTTATGTTTCTGTCGTTGCTTTGTGGCTTTATGCCTTTCGCAAGCCCCAGAGAATGGAAGGAGCACTTATCTTCATTGGTTATGGATCTTGTGTCAATTTCAGCTGATTGGTGATGAAGAGGCATGTATTTTACGTCAAGACATGCACATCCGTTGGGTTGAGCAGTTGTATTTGTTTTGAATCAGCTTTAGTCAATTTAGTTGGATTTGGTATACAGAATTCAACACAAGATTGGAATGGCCATGCAAATGGTCACTTCATTCTTATATTTGATATATGGAATTAAATTTTATTTTCATTACCAAGGATTCTATAATCTCACAAACATGGGATTGACCAATACCAAGATAAAATTGATATTAGTTAATCCTAAATAGATAAAATTATGTTTCAATCCTTCATCCGCCAAAAAATATGACCAAACACTAATCAAATATTTGAATTAGAATGAAATTTAATTCAATTAACTATTGTACCATTTGAAAATTTAATTAAATTACTATTTTACACTTTAGATTCCTAATAAAAAAAATTAAAAATTACACTTTCATCCCCCGTCCTTCTCCCTACACCATCTTCTCTAACGAGAATCCAACGTCGGCAGTTCTCTCTCTCTCTCTTCTCTCTCTCTCTCTCTCTCTCGTTAATCCCCCAAGTCCCCACCAGTACCACCACCCCAACCTGTGCCATTACACAACACCGCCCACCCTCAATTGGCCCCCCACCCCATGTCCACCGCCTCCATCATCTTCTTCTTCTTTTTTCTCCTCTCTCTCTTTTACACATACGCGCATACACATATATATACATATATATTTACCACTTATTTGAAACTTCATTTGGTTTCTGTTAGAATGAGGTAAATTTGAAACTTCATTTGATTTATATTCGAATATTCTTTATTTTAAAAAAAAAATAATATGTTTTTCAAGTGGAGACTTTATTGTATAAAGTATTCTAAACTTGATTTATTCTCAACATTAATCAAACATTGGAATGGGATGGTCATTCCAATACTACATATAATTCTTTTTGTCACCAAATATAGAAATGGTAATAACTATTTCATTTCATTATCATACTAATTCAAATTATATCGTCATTTTATTCCATTCCACTCCGGCGTAACAAATGGGTTAGAGTTTTTTATCTTTTCAGTTGAGTGTTAGGGTTAAGTTGCATAAGGTATATGAAATTGAACTATCTGCATGTGTTTTGTTTCTTTATTTTGATATTAGGAAGCGTACAGTTGAAGGATGAGACTTGATGCTTATGCAACGTTTCGTTTGTTGAAAAGAAAATGATCCTAAAGATTCTTGCTTGCCTTTTTTACTCATCCTTTTTTTATGCTTTCAATAAAGAAATTAATTTTCGAGCGCATGGCGGATCCTAAATATCTTTTTCAGTCACAAGTTTTTTTTTTTTTTTTTTTTCCTTTCAAAATTACTTCTAATCTAAACCACCAAAAAAGAAAAAGGACTGCGAAGGTCATTCGATCCTATAAAAAAATAAATAGATTGATTAGTGATTTTTGTTTTTTGTTTTTTTAACTCAAGTATGACTCATTTTCTTTACTTGATAGTGATTTATTTGCTTTTGGTGATTGTCAATCGAATTTTAATGATTGAACTACTATTAGTGTTCTTAATTCCATGTAGTTCAATGCTTTCGAATGCAATAGAAAGTTCACAAGAGAATTCAACTTGAGCGATAGCCAAGACCTCAACTTCACAATTTTTATGGAAAAACAAATCGGAAGCTACAAAAATCTCCTACAAATACATCCGGTAGAATAAAAAAACAAAAAATATTCTCAGCAGCCGTCGTTTCCCTTTGGGTACCTTCTGTACCAAAAGCATAAGATAGCGACTCCGGCCAAAGGTTGGCCTCCAAATTTCATTTAAGCACCCAAGGATTGGAACTCAAGCATACATTCTTTAGGTAGCTTCTTTCGTCAGCAACTTAGCACATCCTCAAGCATAGGACGTACCAGCTTCAATACACAAATAACCTTTGAAGGCCAGTCACAGCACTTTGTGAGCCTTCCCATAGTACCTATTTATGAATGGAGACTGCAAAGCAAGTCAGTAGGAACAAAAATAAATTACTTCTCATTTGTTTCCAATAATATACAGCGATATAAGTACTAAACTAGCCTACAGGGTTTACATCAAAATAGACTTGATAGTTTATTATGTGGCTGAATCGAAAGAACTTTTTAATCGATCATTTTAAACAGCACGCAACAGCAAAACCCAAGATCATCGCCAAAAGGACACTAATCTTAAGTCTTCACAATCAGAAAGTATAAATTAACCTAAAACCATAGCAGAGAATGAATCTCCCCTAAACTTAGATTTCGCATGGCCTAAGAACATGAATAATGAACCCAAGCTTTATGTAAATAGAAGTAGAATAGCAAAACTAGTGCTATTAGATGAACTTTATAAGTCCATCAATTACCCCAACATCAGGGTCCGGCCCCAGCCTATGAGATTCTCATCCAACAATTATAATTAAATGTGCACCAATTGAACTCTTTTACACATTGATTTTGTTGCATAATCACCTAAAAAGGGAGTAAAACACCCAAAATAAAAACTCTAGAAGACCTAAGATCGCTATTTCTACTTTAGGAAATAATTTTTTTTAAGTCTCCTATTTCTTTTGTATTCTTGTGTAATCGGATTCAAATACTAGACTAGTTTTGACTCTGATATTTACATATCTATCCAACACGAATACCTGAGCCGATGTAAAATAGCAGATAGAGGCTCATCGAACAAACATGCCAAATGCTGATATCACAGTTTTTTAGACATTGTTATGTTAATTTGCTACTGCAAAATATGATACGAAAAAACAAACCGCCAAGGTGGAAATAATAATTTGAAAAGAGAAGGGGTCAGTTTGATACCATCCAAAAAGTTAGGAAAGATGAGCAATATTATCCAATTAAGAAAAACATTAGTTCATTTAAATGGAAAACTGCGAATTGTGATTCATAAAGGTGTCATACACAACTCGGTCAAACATCGAGGGATGTTTCCATATTCTTCGTAGAGATTTTTTATTTTTATTTTTTAAATGCCCACATCCATTTTCTTTTCCACATTCTGTTATAACATGTAGATCTAATAGTTTAGCCATCAATAAGTACAAATTGCAGTAAAAAAAAATATTAATCAGGAATTATGTTCTACAAAGAGCAAAATCTCAAACACTCACCCAAGGAATGAGAAAGTACCAAAAAGAAAATGCTGCACTAAACCTACTTTGAAGAATTATAAATCCTAGTGCAACACTGTTCTTTCATCCAGGGAATACCAAGCCTCAGGATCATGAATGAGAACCTTATAACTTCATGCAAAAGAGAACAAAGAGAAGGAGTAAGACATTACCTTGACATTGGAGACATCAGGGCTATCAGGTGTCGGAACTGGATAAAATTTGATAAACATCATACTTTGGAAAGCATCCTTTGTCTCCTCGCTCATTTCTTCTAATGCTTTCCTACGGGCCTCCCTCGCCTATAAGAATTAACAAGTTGCACTCAGGACATGAAAAAAAAAAATCTTACTCCCTGTGTCCCAAATTAATTGTCACCTTCCTTTTTTAACAAATATACATAGGCAATCTTCCCAAAACAACCCTCTTCCCCACAACACATTCAAATTTCAAAATATTTTTATCATTTTAGCACCATTCCCAATAAGGGCAATATAATAGAGTAAAATACATTTAAACAAAGGCTTAGTTGTTGTTGTTGTTGTTGTTGTTGCAAAAAACATTTAAACACTCCCTAAAACTTATTGCAAAGTCAAATGACGGAGGGAGTATAATGTAAGATGAAAACATTAGATGCAACCAAATTCTCTAACAATATACCTCCCTGTTAGCCTTCTTTGCTTCTCGAACCTTCTCCTTCAAAAAATCCTAACAAATACATAAAAAAAGAAATCAACATAGCAGGATGAAGTAATGGAATTCGAAGGACTTTGGTAAATTTTACCTTGAAGGCATCCTTCTGATCTTCAGACAACTCCTCTTCCTCTATAAGTTTGTCGGTAAACTCCTAAGAGGTTTCTAGCTTAAATTAGTACAAGGAAACCCTCAATCGATGTGGTAGTATGCTTACAAAACCATATAAGTAATAGCACTAACAGTTTTGGAACGTAAGTTGATTGGAATATTAGGTTTCATTTTGAAAAACCCAAGACTTGGTGCACATCTCAAAGAAGTTTAATTAATTCATTAAGATAAAGAATTAATAATCATTGAGAATGCTACTACTAACAACTAAAAAAATTGCATTGGGTATCACGTGAATTGAACACATGTTAAATTGAATTTCAATAGTAGATTTTATTAGTGAGAGTTTGGATTTGTGTTTTACCAAGTTTTATTCAATTCTAAAATGTGAACAATCTTTGTCGACAAACTAAGATCACGAAACAAAAAACTAACATATCCGAATCATGTAAAATTAGCATGCTATCAACTCAATACATATTTAATTAATACATAACACCAGTATCATATTAGAATGTATTCTAGAAAGCACCTACACTCACTTTTAGCAATAAATCCCGGTCATAGGATTTTATAATTAATTAATTAATTGGAAACTTCTTGGACACGAACACAGCGAGGAATAATTCTAGTACTATTTAAGAACTAAGAGGGCTGAATGTACCCATATAGGTGAACCCTAATTCTATATTCTACAAAAAAATATAGTCCCTCTCCTCAAATATGACATGAAACGAATAAACTATTGAGTACTATAACACAATCTCATTTGGCGCTAGTAGTGCTCTATTTATTAATTAAATTTGTGTGATTTCAAATAAATATTAACATTTAATTCATATGATTATACATATATAAATAAATAATTATCATATATAGTATCTTACCTATATTTGTAACCTACTTCTTTTGGTTTCCTGTATCGCCGTATCCGTGTCTTTCCATATTCATTTCCCGTATCCACATGAGTACTTTTAGCATTAATTTGTAAGAGTTGTGATAACCAGCACAAAAATACTAAGTTGTGTTGGGCAACTGAATACATTGGTCATACAAGATCAAATGTTATATTCCTTCTCATGATACACAAAGGCAGATGTAAAATTAAACAAAAACAATAGAAGTGATGCAGTACCTCAACTTCATCGAACTCCCAATCAAACTCGCAGAAAACCTGAAGGGAAGCCAAATACAAACCATTTATACAGTTGTTTCAGTACAGTACTTCTAACAAATCGCAAGTAGAAAGTAGTCAACAGTAATGTACAATCTGCTGCACCTACTGTGTAAATTGCTGGTGATCGTAAACTTACCGGTTTTGGTTCGGCAGGAAATAAGATCTGTACAATAGTGCTCTGCTCTAGTTCATCTTCTTGAAAGGGTTGGTAGAAATCTGGAAAGAAGGAAAAATGTGACACCATAATTTCATGGACTAGCCAAAATTTCCCAATTATTATCACCAAAAGAGAAGGGCAGAAGTCTTTCCAGTTGCAAAGATGGAGAAACACAAATGGTGTGAAAGGAAAATGACGATAGAAAACAAAAGCAGAACATCTAAAGTATCATGAACCAGATAAGAATCATTTTCTCTCTCCACAAAAAATAAGGGATTCTAAAATTATTGGAGACTAACAAATATATTAATCAATTCAATCCTATACCGCACATGAGCAATATCTTGAAATGTCGTCTGCAAGTCTCTAGTCGTATGACAAGGAACATCCAAAAGGATTTACATTATTAAAGCAAGGAGATGTAATTTTACAGAGAATTATAAAGTGATCTTCATTGTAATTCATAGCTAAAAAAAAAAAAAAACTTTTAAGCTTTAAGCTTTGGCCCTAAACATGGCAACTTTGGGCGTGCCTCAAGCTTTTTTGCTTTAGGCATGCCCTCAACAATCAGACCATATCTTTTAATTTTTTTTTACCATGGTGTATTACAAAATAACCATGGTAACCTATTAAATGTATTTTTAACCTAATTCAATAATCTAAATAGCAAACAAACTCCACCAGTCGTCAAAAAATGAATGACCTCTGCTGCGGAAGAAATGAACTGCTGCAAAATTGGCTCAGATGTTCTTTGCCGATTCAAGAAACAGTCATGCGATAGTTTTTTTGACAAAAAAACACATCTTTGATGTTTTGAAGTGCTCTTTGACCTCTAGGCTGTTTCGGAAATCCATCTCTGTTTTTTTTTTTTTGGGAAATTCTCCAGAAGACTTCTAATCTCTTCCAAATTTTCCTTGTTCCTCTCTCTGATATTCAGTTCTGATTTTTGCAGAACATTAGTCGGAAAGGACTATAATCAGAATGAGCTAGCATACTGCTACAGTTGATTGTTTTAGAATATTTAGTCAAATTAGCCGTTTCTTTGTGGTTTAACGGTATCTTATAATTTTCCTATATTTTCACTCCTTCAAAAATTACTATTTTTGATATATATGTATATATATATATATATATATATATATATAGAAGACAGATAGATATTAGAAAACATAAAATTAAAACTGTGGGGCTTAAGCCCTCCCCGCATAGACTAAAATGCCTTGTCCTGCCCTTTGGCCTTTTAAAACTACAAAAAGACTAAAATGCCTTGTCCTGCACCTTTGCCTTTTAAAACTACAAAAAACTCGCAGGGCTTAAGGCCCTCCCTGCCAAGGTGTTAAATTGCGATATCGAGTTACATACTGATAACGGTCGCAATGTGACAGTATCGGGAGTATCGGCCTATCCGTAACGGGAAGGGCCGTAATGGTCATGAATTTTATAAAATTACCAAAAAATCCTCAAAAACGCAATAGTTGTAATTGTTCTACTCATTTAACCCTTAATAAACACATTCTAATAGATATTATGACATTTAATTATTTAGTATATATACAACATATTTAAAATATAAAAAAGATGAAAAATAGAAATTAAGAACTATCGTACAGATCAATCCTAAAAGAATAAAAGAATGCACAACATTTAGTGAAAATATGTTACACAAACATAATGAAACTATAAAGAAAATCAAATATGGAAAAAAAATTATTTGTACGCTGAAATTAAAACCAATATGGGCAAAAATTTAAAATATCTATAAAAACTTACGGATCTACCCAAAAAAATAGAGTAATCCCATTTTTTTCTGAAGAAATCCTGCTAGAAATGCTTTGATCTGACAAAAAAAAATAGTGGAGGGCTTGGATCTAGCCGAAAATGGAGTGGAGGGAGAGCTAGATAGCCTGGATCTGGATGAAACTTAGACGGATGGGTTGGAGGAAGAATGGGAAAGGATTGGAAGTGAGGAGAAAAGTGAGCAAAAAGAGTTGTCTGGACACTAATATACAGAATCGACCGTTACACTAACGCATAACGGCCATTAGCCCATTACGCTACATAACAGCCGATACTTAAATCCCTTTTCCCTACAAAGACTAAAATGCCTCGTCCTGCATCTTTGCCATTTAAAACTGGAAGTAACCCAATCAAATGGCATACACCCTTAATAACTCATTTGAGTTGACAAAGATGGCCTTCGACCTTTTTTCTTTTGGTTGCAAAGTTAAAACATTCAACGAAAATATTGGTCTCCCACCGTCCCTTGTAATTTTGTTTATTTTTCAACAATATCTTTTATTTTCTTTTATAATTCTATTTCATATTTTTCATACACCGCCACTAGCACCACCTCCCTCCCACCTACTACTCCCTCCCTCCCTATATATATACACACACTCACATGTCTTCCCTACAATTTCCTCAAGTTGTATCCTCGACCTGTCCTTGTATATCCGGGATGTATCCTTGTTGTGTCCGAATACAAATTTAATATTAAAATAATAAGAAACATATTTTGGCTATGGAAACGTCTCCAATCGGGTCCCCGGCATTTACACGTGAATATCCAACACAAATTCTTCACATGCTTCAACATGTCAGTGCTTCCTAGCATAAGTGGCATTGCTTTCATCATATTTCTACTCTTCACCTGTTTCAACGTGTCTGTGCTTCCTGGCATAAATGTCATTGCTTTCATCATATTTCCAATCCAACACGGGTTGTCCGAAATTTCACCCCAACTATTCAAACAAATGCTGAGGTAAAAAAAAGAGGCCAAATACACATTTTCTATACCCATTTCGTACTTGTTCAAGTGTGTTTTTTTGTAAAATTGGCTATACAAATTCATGGTTTGCTTGTTGTAAGGTGTTGATCGGAATCTATTTTGCTGGGAGCTATCTTTTTTTTATTTGTTCATAGTTGGTTGTCCTAATTATGCGGTTTGTATTGTTGATTGATTGCATAGAAGATATTTTGTTCTATGGAATATTAACATTTATGGTTTGTTGAGGTTGGTGATACAATTGTATGCCAAGTCTCTTTCATTAAATGCAGAGGAAGGATTCATTTTCAGCCAATATTCAATTTTTGGGGCGAAATGTTTCATCAAATTGTACTAGTTAAGAAAAAGGTAAGAAACAACTACTACAAACAAGGGCTAAAGGGTATTTTCATCTTCCCATAGTTTACCTTATTTGGCTATTTCACTAAGTTTAATAATAGGGAATTTTGTCCTTTGTGGCTATCAAGTAACTTGACAAGTCAACTGTCGCATAATGGGTTACGGTGGTACTTTTCAAAAAAGATAAAGGGTCTTCAAGTCATATTCTAAAATGCCAAACGGTCCAAGTTATACTAGCCTCTTTTATTTTCCCATATATATTCTCTGTTGGTGTTGTTTATCATTTACTCTTATGGTTCCAACAGTCCCAGTACATGATCACTGATTTACACAGTGTGGGCACCAGCACTCAGGCTGTAAGTGGACCATTCCGTATGCTACACTCGTACGCACTTCTACAATAATGTTACATTAACTTTCACTGTCGTAATATTATTCTTGGATTATGGCCACAAGTATCCATATTATATTTTCACAATGAATCAGTAATATAATATTCAACAACTCTTACCTTTTTTTTTTCCGAGACCTGACCTTATTATTACAACAATCTTGTTGTGTATCATATAAGTGCCTTTAGATATGGAAATTGCTGTACATATAATATATCTCATATCAAATTTAAAATAATGGGAAATAAATTGACTTACAAGGTAGGCAGTACTCAAATTTTTTTACACCCATATTATATTTTCACAATGAATCAGTAATATAATATTCAACAACTCTTACCTTTTTTTTTCCCGAGACCTGACCTTATTATTACAACAATCTTGTTGTGTATCATATAAGTGCCTTTAGATATGGAAATTGCTGTACATATAATATATCTCATATCAAATTTAAAATAATGGGAAATAAATTGACTTACAAGGTAGGCAGTACTCAAATTTTTTTACACGCTCCAGCTTCAAATGTTTTAATCCAGCCCTGTAGAGAATGATTTTCAGATCATGAACCACCATAAAAATCATCCCTCATGCACTTTCCAAAAACTGCTACAACCATAAGCCCGTTTGATAGCAAGCAGTCAAAAAAAGGGATCCAGAAAAAAACACATAATGGTGCAAAGGACGCCATCCAAGATGCACCAAATGAACAGGAAAGAAATTCAAAAAGTGGAACAGAAAGAAAATATGACTTGAGTAGTGGAACGATGTCCATATCCAGATCCTCCAACTTCTTAGGCATTTCAAATATTGGGCAGTGAAGAAGGTATAATAGTTATTTTAAACCCTAGTTAGCTTCTGAAATTAAAAAGCAAATGAGGTACCTCAAAATAGCAACTAAAGTAGCATCTCCCTTATTTAGCATCAGATATGTTTTAATGTCAAAATGTGAATAACATGATAACATGCATAATCTTTTTTGAACAATCATAAACAGAAAAAATTTATATAGATATAAATATAAATTATATGTATGTAGCATTAAAATTAATGGAATGGCATAATGTCATATTTATAGTAGATTGAATTATGTGGTCATTCAGGTAGGGCACTCTGCAGACGTTAATTAGGAATAAGATATCAAACAAAATAAATGTACCAATATTTATATTTATTTCATAGGATCAGAATATGATATTAATTTAACTTATAAAATACTGAAGTAGTGTGAATTCTTAATTTAAATCACTACCCGGGTGATTGTATCAGGATAGTTTTTATTTTATCATTTAATTGGTCTAGATATATGGACTATAATCAATTTGTACAGGAATTCCGAGTTTGATAATATTGAAAATTGAACTGATATTTTGATTTCTCAAATCTTCTAGGTATGGTTTGTAACCCCTATTTTTCCCAATTGCGTTTCTAATTTTTTACTGCTTCGAATCCTTTCTCTTTGCCCAGCATCAAGTTGGTACTAAGAGCCTCAGACCAATATAATACCGCATCTGCCATAGATAGCTTTCTCTGTTTATTTTCTTGATTGTCAATGCCGGAAAGATCCCCATTGTCGCGGTTGCTGTTCCTTTCCTTCAGCTGGTTTGGTGTTCCATGTTCAGGCAGCTTGGGCAACAGTTGGCCGTGTCAGGAAGAAGACTTCTTTTCTAGGAAGCACGGACACGGACAAGCGATACAGACACAACACAACACGGCAAATTTCCAAAAAATCCCGACACGGACACGGCTTGGACACGTCAATAAATAAATATATAATTTTATATATATTAGTCTAATTTAAAAAATATATATTGCCATTAAGTAAATTCATTCAACAAAATTTGTTTTTCTATGGTAAAGCCTAAAATTTGTAAAATATATACATAACTATATATATATATATATAATATATAGTATAAACAAATGCGTAATTTTAATTTTTATTAAAAAAATGAGGATTAATATGTTAATTTTAATTTGATTTTAAAAATTTTGGGAGTCAATTATTATTTTAAAATACTAATATTTGACATTTAGGCTTAAATCATATTTTAGAACTCTTAAGGGTAGTTTATGTATTTTTGGCATAATAAGATAAGATCAACCAAGATATTTTTCCCTCTCTCTTATGTGTGTCCATCGATTTTATTTTCTCTCTCCGCTGTGAGGCATAAAAGTGCTCTCCTATCTCTCTGTCCTCTGTGATGCAGCAGCGAAGAGTAAAATGGCCAGCAAAACTCGAAGGAGAAGACTTGATTTGAAGCGCGAAGGAGCTGTTAGGGTTTTTGATTCGAAGGAGAAGACACACAAAACAGATTCGAAGCATCGCAAATGAGCTGGAGTGACGAGCGACGAGCTGTTTGGTTTCAAACTCTGCGAATCGAATCAAAAAATTCCGACATGCCCTTGTGAAGTGTCCGACACGGCTCCCTCACGTGTCGGAAATTAAGGGGAAAAAAAAAAGAAAAAATATCAACACATTCCGACACGTGTCGGAGGCCAACGAGTGTCGGACACCAACACTCTACCTCCGGCGGAGTGTCTGTACTTCCTAGCTTCTTTTATGCTTGTAGCAAAACCACCAAATTAGTTTTGCATCAATAAAACCCACTACACAATTAAATATTAATACCCTTAAAGAAAACCATGACCCAGATGCTTAACAACACAAATTCCTTGCCAATTTTCAGTCCACTTTGACCTTTTGCGCAAGTCCAGGTCATTAAAACAAAGCAGGCTACATTATGGATCAAACCTAAGCCTCATTAACGACCATTCTTCCTGCCCTCTAGCAACTTCCATATTAAGCATATAGCAGCCAGAGTTCTGAATAACAGCCGTTTCATAACATATCGACCATTACATAATGAATTTTGGGCTGTCTGAGACCGTTGCAGATCAATATAGCGGTGTGATCCAAATTCACATGGCATAATAGCCCGTAACGGTAGTGTAACAGGCTGTAATGGTCCAAATACGGACTAAACAACTGTTACGTTAACAGTATATACTGTTAGATACTGAATATCGGCCATTGCGGTTGTTTTTCACCAGAAACACAAAATCTTTGGCCTTTTACCCTCCTTGAGCCTATGTGCCAACTTGGCGATTCCTATATAGAAAACTAAGGAAGAACCTGGAAAAAAAGCCCAGATACGAATTGATTTGAGTGTCATCCTCTCCGAGTCCTTGTTTCCTACCATCCTCTTTGACCTAGTGGGCTTTGATGATCCTCTTATAGATCCATATAAGATTTACATATATCCTATTCAAGACACTTGTTTCAATCTTATGCTATTTCTATGAAAGTCAGTCATACATATTGCTTTCTAAGGTGTTGGGACTCATTCCAAAGAGGCAAGAGTGTTTTAGGGCTCCTCTTACATCTAGGTATTTGGTTTCTTTCTTCTTTTGTTCCATTTCATTTCTTACGATTTTTGTTTGATCTATCTCTTTTTCAGGGGTTCAGTTTTTATTATATGTTGTGAATTGTAATTATTTAATATATTAATCGCAATAATTAACAAGTTTATTATGCTATTGATTTGTATTTTTATTTTTTAGATTTCTAATGTTATATTTATGGTTGAATATCAAAATATCTATCGGAATGTATTTATTTGATTTTAAAGGAGTTAAAATATGTGAAGTTTTAGAGGAGGAGTTGATGATTTAAAAAAATCACGACCACAAGGACCTATTCCCATTACGGAATGACTGATACTCCCAATACCGTTACACCAAAATCATTACCGTTACATAACCCAATACAGCTATTTAAAACTATGATAGAAGCCTTATATATCCCAACCATCCAGCTCCCATCCCCTCTATTCAACCTCTGCACCAAACAGACACGACAGCAAATGAATGATCAGATACAAAAAAATTTAAAAATGTTGCACGAGGACAACTTTCAAAGAAAGCTCGGAAAAGGTGGAATAGGCTACTACAACCTCCAAACTTGGTGAATGAATCGCTCCTTCCACTTCACCAATCAAAAAACTTTTATCAAGGAAGCCTGAGTCTTCGCCTCATCAATCGGATATTACAGCATCTCTATTAGTGAATATAAACATCACGTACATTTCGTACATTTTGAAGAAGACATGAAAGTTGCAATTGCCTCTTTCATACTGAAGTACCAAAAATTATTGTTCACGAATTCACGTCACAATGATCCAATAAAAGAGGTATTTCAACTATTTTATCATTATTTGGGAGATTTCATAATACTCCATATCAATTCCTTATAAGATTCATCTCATTCATCCGAAATTACAGTTTCTCTACTAGTGAAGATAAACATCTCGGACAAAAAAGATGTGAAACTTGCAATTGCCTCTTGCAAAGTGAAATACCAAAAATTATAGTTCATGAATTCCCATATCACAATGATCAAATAAAAGAGGTATTTCAACTGTTTTATCATCATTTCAGAGATTCCATAATACTCGTACATAACATAAAGAAGATCATCAATTCTCTTTATAATTTTTCACGGGTAAGATCATGGTTATGCTAGGACTTAAATTTGAAGCCTTGGATCTAAACTTTTTCCAAAATTTCTTTCCATCAACAAGAGTTCATCACCCCTGACTTTGTCTTTTCTGGTATGGAGACTTGGAAGAGTAATGTTGTGCAAGAAAATGGTGAATCGTTTGACAATTTGGAGCTTATATATATATATATATATATAGAGAGAGAGAGAGAGAGAGACTAGCGACTTGTTGGAGCTTATATATATATATATATAGAGAGAGAGAGAGAGAGACTAGCAACTTGGCACACTGCATGCTTGTACATCTTTTAGAAGCAATAAAATAAATTAAAGAGATGCATTGTGGCACCAGAAAATAACTTGCACCCAATGTTGCAAGAGGCTTTTTTCTAGACAACCCCACAGGCAGGGGAGCAAAATGCTCCATGAGCGTAAGTCCCAGGCTTCAAGGTGAAGCCCTAGGCATAAAAATTGGGTGAAGCCTAGGGCTTAGGGAAGTTACTTTTATAGTTTATTTGATGAGAACGCAGGGGAATCTAGTTTAGAATTCCCTAGTTTATATTCATATAAGATTTATAAGTTTCGTAGAAGAATTAGGGATTTGGAAGTTAGAATAGCACCAATGAAGATGAGAATTGGAAAAACCGTAGGAACAGATCAGATCCCTATAGAGGTGTAGAAAAATTTGATAGATCTTGAGATAGATTGGTTGACTAGACTTTTCAATGACATTCAGAACACTAAGGGTGTGTTTGGTTGAATGGAAAATAAATGAAAAAAGAAAATGAAAAGGAAAATGAAATGGGAAATGAAAAAAAAAAAAAATCATGTTTGGTTCGATGGAAAATAAAAAGGATAAGAAAATAAGATGGATAAAACACAATTTTTTTGCCTCACAAATTTGAAAGGAAAATGATTAAAGACATCAAAATTACAATTATACTCTTAATAATAGATTTTGTAAATTTATTTTTGTAATATATAAGGGCAAAGTAGTAAATTACATTAAAGTTAATTATTTTCTCTCCTTTCATTTTCTTTCCCAACCAAACAACACTTGAGAAAATACTTTTCCTTCACCATAGATAAAAATATTATCCTCTCATTTTCTTTTTCCTTTTCTTTTGCCATCCTTCCAACCAAACATACTCTAGGAGAATGTCTGATAACTGGATGAGGAGTATCTTAGAGCCCATATATAAAAATAAAAAGGATGTTTAAAGTTGTACAAACTATCGAGGCATAAAACTTACGAGTCATACCATGAAATTTTGGGAGAGTGATAAAGTTAGGGCTGTGCAAATAATCTGAACGGCCCGACCCGCCCGAACAAACCGACCAGGCCCGGCCCGAAATCTTCGGGCCTATGACATGTTTTGTTTAGATCGTGTAAGACCCTATCCGTAATTCCACACCCCTCGGTCGGTGATCGGTTTTTGTTTCCCTTACCCGCTATACACCCAACCCGTCCACTATAAATAGTCTCCGTCGCGTTTTAGGGCTTCCAGTTTTCATAGTCCATCGACGGCGCTCCATCAATTCGACCTCCAAAGTCTATCAACAACGCTTCGATTTGCACATCGCCAGCTCCAAAATCTTCAATTCCCTCAGTTGATTTGTCTTCGTTGCTTCGTAAATCTTTAGTGCACAGGACTCCATGGTTAATCTTCAGTGAGTTATTTGTTTTTGTTCGATTTGTTGGTTCTTCTATTACCACCTGCTGTCATGAATTGTCTTCTTTCTCAGATTTCAGTTAGTGTTTCTGTTTTGTTTTAATTAGGGTTGTTTTAATTAGGTTTTTTGTAATTACTTGGATCTATGTGATTGGATCTTCTTCTTGTTCTATCTTCTTCTTCAACTTGTATTGGTATACCCGTCCAACGACTCCAACCCGAATCATCACCCGAATAGAAATCCAACCCCAAACCCGACCATCAACCCGCCCGGAACCCGTAGACTCGAAAATGTTCAAATTATACCGTCTCACAGTCTAATAACGGGTCTGATTTTTCCATACCCGACAAGGTCGGGTCGAGTGGTGGGTTAGGGCTAAACTGGCGAGTTTCGACCCATGCACACCCCTAGATAGAATATAAAATAAGACATGAAACAAACATAGAAGAGAACCAATTTGGATTTATGCCCGTCCGATCGACCGCTGAATTTATTTAATTACTCAGAAAATTGATAGAGGAATATAGAGAAAAGAAGAAAGATTTACATATGGTATTTGTGGACCTGGAAAAGGCTTATGATCGGGCACCCAAAGAAGTTTTGTGGTGGGTATTAAAAAAAAAGTAGGTATTCAATGTACATATTGAGGTAAATAAGAATATGTATGAAAGTATAGTCACTAGTGTTCAAACATGAGAAGGCAATACTTGTGTGTTTCCTATTAATATAAGCTTACATCAAGAATCATCTTTAAGTCTTTACCTCTTCGTTCTAGTTATGGATGAACTCAAAATATATATTCAAAATGGGGTACCTTGGAGTATATTGTTTGTAGATAACATAGTACTAGTTAAAGCTCCATTCAAAAACTTCTTTCATTCTAAACCCAACCCGCCCGATCGATGCTCAGCCCCTACTTTAACCTAAAGCTCCATTCAAAAACTATTAGACAACGTGGTACTCAAATATATTACTGAAAAAATCCAAGAGAATTAAATAGAAATGATGCACTAACACTATGTTTGGATTGAGAGAAATGGAAAGAAGAGAAGAAAACTCATTTAGAGAAAAAAAGAAAAGAGAATGAAATGAAGAATAATTTTTTCTCTGTGGTGTTTGGGTAATTAATTTAAAGAGAATAAGAGAAAGTATGATTATTGTTGTCAAATTACTATAATTTTCTATTTTATTAAAAAAAACAATGAAGAGGATAAGGACTTTTTAGTCATTACACTATCTTTATCTCCTTTTGTCTCTATATCTCCACAATTTGGGGGAGACAGTTACTTTTTACTTTCTAAAGAAATTTTTTCTCCATTTCTCCGCTTTTCTCTTCTCTTCTCTCCTCTTTAAAATTACCAGACAAATATACAAAGAGAAAACAAATATTTTCTTCTCTTCTACCCATTTCACTCAATCCAAAGGCCCTAGGCATCATGGCGGAAGGGAGGTAAAGATAAAGAGATGAAATCTCACCTTCTTTGTGTGCAGCTCAAAATATAAATTTGTGATTTTAGCCGTTCAACTTGAGATTCCCTACAGGATGATAAAATGAACTAAACCTCTGCTACAAAAAGAAGAGTTCCAAAGCAACACAACGTCCAACCAAATTCAATTAAGTAATTTAAGTGGAAACTGTACCGATTTTCCAAAGGAATATATGGAACCCAACCCATTTTCATCTGCTTCATAGGCAAAATTTCTTCTGCCTCCCTCTGTACTGAGTTGATTCCAATCTTATCAGAAGGCGGAAAGGGAGATACCACCTGTTAAACAAGGAGAGAGAACAATTGAAAGGAACCACCCCTGGAAACAAGAAAATGTAATGCCTACAAAAAAGAGAAGAATGTCCCAGAAAATAAAAGGAATAAAGACAAATTATTAGATAAGAGTCACTTCCAATATCATTTAACATTGACTCTTGGTTCACGTGGAATAGAAACCAAAACCCAATATGTGCTCAGTCAGTAACTCATTATAGAATTGCACAAGCTTTTCAAGTGAACTAAAATAGTTGAGGTGCCCTTTCAGTCACCTAGACTTTGTTAAGAGTCTGAAAAATTTTGTGTTCCTTAAACATGTCCATAAGCTAATAATTGTAAATTACTTACAGCAACCACCACAGGTATGCAGGTTATTTTTGCTTGGCCCTGGAAACTGACCATTTGTGCTGCATAAATAAAAGATGATTTGTCAAAAGTAAATAAATAAAATAAAAAAGAAGGGATAAAGAAGAGAAACAGAATCATCCATAAAGGTAAAGGAGAAGTTTGCAAAAGCACAAAAGGATAACAATTTATAATATAAATTGATTTTATGCACAAACAAGAACATTCTCCCAAAAATTATCTCGTAGCACGCTAGCATCATTCCCTTGTCAAATTAAACAAGTACAAATTCAATATTTAACATAATGACTAGTATTTCATGCACGCTGAATTGCTGAGATATGCAGCGATGAGTGTAAATAGGCCAATTCTGATTCACCACTTACGCTCAGTACAACCAAAAAGGTAGACTTTCTTCCCGTGCAACTCTCCACCCTCTTCAAATGCATTCTGACCATAACCAAAAAGCACTTTCAGTACTCCACATTCTATTAAAGATATCTCTTTTATTTATTTATTTTTATTTTTTTTTCATTCGTCTCAACTTTGAACTTCCACTTGAATTAGTACCATAAGAAATTAAATATTTGAAGCGCAAGATAGCGAAGAATTGAAGTTTCAGCAAACTCACTTCTAAATTTGAGAAATTCCACTTGTACTGATAAACATCATCCAGCAGCTCCCACTGAAAACAAAATCACAATAATTTGTAAAAAAACAAAATCACAAGAACCAGTGACACAGAAATAAGAAACAGTCAAAGAACCTAACCTCTGTCCCCACAGGGAAAACCTGTTGCCATAGATCTTCCTGCAAAAAGCAGCACAACAATTTTACTAACAGTTCACAATGCACGCCTGCAAGCGGGTGCATGCTATGAGAGACAGGTCTATGTTTGGAGATATGTGTCCTTTGTTTGTTACTTTGTTGCAATGAACACATTTATGCACAAATGTACATATAATTGCAAATATATGTGCATTGACATATAATACGCACATATATAAACTTGTGCACGCATATCTTTGTACTTTGTGGTACTTGTGCCTATTTAAAATATTCGACGTTTTATAATGTACCTATTATTTTCAAATAGAGGTTCACAAGTTAGACAAAAATAACTTGGGCATCAAAGTTCCATGTCATGTTCAATTACAATAATAAGTTGTGAACAAAATCGCATAGGAAAAAATGGAGCATCAATCTTTTCTTCTGCAAAAATTATAAAACCCACACTAGCAGCTGACAATAAATGCACAGATCATGATATATCTTCAGCAAAGAAAACTGATCTTAGTAAAAAAGAGTCATGGGGATGACGTTATGCTCTGTTTGTTCCTTCAAACAGTATATAAATCATATTTTGTTAAAAAACAGTGAGAAACACAAGCTCCATATAATTACCTCATTCAATTAGTCTGGAAACAAATTAAGACTAGGAAGGTACCAGAGTTCATAGATTTTAGTTAAAAATATTTAAACCTAAAAGTACAACATCACAGGAGATATGTGGTAACTTCAACACCATAGCACAACATTCCAAAAAAGCATGATCATTTACGAAGAATAATATAAAGTTTCAAAAACAAAATTACCGGACCAATATCAAAATCCTAGCTCAATATCCGACGAGACCAACTTAATTACATTAATGCATTCGAATAGACGAATATGTTTAGCAAGATAACTCCAAAATGAAAATGAAATTACCATATTGCGCTTCTCTGGGAAGAACTCAGGCTCAGTCTCAGGTTTCAAAGTTTTGATTCGCTTAGCTCTTGTCGCAGCTTTTCCCGTCTTTTTCTTCGTTTCTTCTGCCGATTTGCTCGGCTGTTTGCTGGTATCTTCGGTGGATTTGCTCTGCTCTTTGTTGTCCTCTGCTGTGGATTTGACAACCTCATCCTTGTGGCTCGCCTTCCTCTTAGTACCTTTCCTCATCGTAGTGCAAGTATGTATGCAGAAATCTAGGGTTAGAGAGAGAGAAGAAGAAGAAGAAGATTAGGGTTTCGAACTTGTCCGAGATTGATGGTAGGATACAAATGAAGCTAAGTGGAGAGCGTGGAATGTACGCGCGTCAATTGAACGCGGGCGGTCCAAATTTGAAGAGAGCCAAGTAGGGTTCTAGAGAGGGTAAAATATAAGAGATCGAAACTTAAAATTTGATGGAATTGAAACCTGGGTGTCGACAAAACTCATTGGAGAGAAATGTTAAGCTGCATTCTACTCTTTCCCTTTCTGTACAACCGGTGACCTTTTTCTCCAGTATCTCACGATGTATTTGAATGGAGGGAAAGCGAGGGAAATTATCTTTTTTGTAGTGTTTGGATGAACGAGTGATTGACTTTTAATTATTATAATAACTACTAGTCTGCACGTGGTTTTTTTTTTCTTTTAGAAAAAATTATTAGGGATGATAATAGTACCGTTTCGGCTCGGTTAGATCAAAATTAAAACAAAAGCCATTAAACATATATAAAATCAAATTTAAAATCGTCAATTTTTTTTAATGGTTTTAGAATCGGACCATTAAATTTTAACTACAACCAAAACCGCAAAACCGTTTAACATTTTTAAATTTTATAAAAATCCAAAATCAAAATCGCAAAGTTGCGAACTATTATTTCTTATATATGAACAAAAATATAAATTCCAAAAATAAAAACCAAATGACAAAGCTATTAATTGTAAAAGTTTTGAACGATAAATAAATACAAAAATAAAATCATACATAATAGTTACAAATAATATAAACAGTTTTCAAATCATTCTCATACATTAAATTTTAATCTTACAAAATAAATTGCATAATAAACAATTTTCAAAATATATATATATATATATATATATATATATATATATATATTACAACATATTTACATTTTGAGACATTTTGAGCCGTCAGATCGAATATCTGACGGTTGAGATTGAATATGGATGAATTATATATTTGAAACATTTTAGACCGTTGAATCGAATATCCAATGACCGAGATTGAATAATATTAAGAGATGTTATTGACCATTTGATAGTTTTCATTGGACCGTCAAGATCAAATTCATTTTGAAAAATACCTAAAAATTATCCCCAAATTTCTTAATATCCCTAACAAATCTCCATATTCTCTCTTGACCTAATCATTCGCCATATTTATAGCCATATCTAAAGTTATTTTTTGGAGGGAAACATTTTAGGCCTTTGGATCTCATATCCAAGGGTCTACATTGCACCATATGAGAGACATTTTTTGATCCAAGGGCTTAGGTTAAATTGGGTTTGAAAACCCTTCTCACCACTCTCTATGCTCTCTCACTCAGACGTCTTCAACTTCTCTCTCGTCTTACTTCTACAGGCCTCATCTCTCTCTCTCTCTCTCCATTCCACCCCATCTCGCTCTTGGAGTCTCCCAATCCATCGCCACCACCATCATCGTTCTTGGTCCACCATCAATAGTCGTCATGCCACCACGCCTCAGGTAGGTCTTGAACGATAATTTTCTACTCCATTCACGATCGATTTCATGCCGTCACTGCCCACTTGCTTCAAACTCTGTTTATCGTCGAGAATGGAGACGACGATGTCAACACCAACATCCAAACCGTCGTCGCTTTCTGTCATGCTTTGCCGCCGACATCGTTGTCCAGATATGGCCACCTATCATCGTTGGACAAAATTTCTCGGCACATGAGAGCTTCAATTCGAGTTTCATCATTTCCACCATTCGTGACCAAAAGGTGAGTCTCGATTCAATTTCTGATTTGTTCAAATTCAATGACGACGACGAACAGGTAGCTCCGGCTCCTAGTGATTGAAGGATTCTAGCCATGGAATGAACAATTGGGGCTCAATCCTTCTCGCCACAATAACAATAGCTATTGATCTTGCGCCATTGCTATGTTTATTTTTGTTCCCTGGTTTCTGTTTCGTAATTTCTGTTTGTTTTTTTTTGTTCCCGGCCCGTTATTTGAACAAAATGCCTGAGAATAACTCCAGATGGAGATGGATTTGCTGTTGTTCTTCAATTTCTTCTTAATCTCCACCGCTTTTTTGGTTTGTAGATGTGCAGGTCACACACTCATTCTCTAGCATGTTCTTCATTTTTGTGTGTTTGCTCTGTGTAATTTTGTTTTTCTTCACAAATTTCGCTGTGAGTTTTCTTCAATTTCGAAATTTTATACAGTTGAGATCGATTTAGAGATCAAGAATTTAAGCTTTAATTACTGGATTATGTCTTCTTATGTTCTTCTTATATGCACTCTGTTTCAAGCTTCAATAGAAAGTCACTAAAATCTGTTGTTTCTCTACTTAGATTCGAACATGGTAAGTTCTTCAACTAATTACCAACTGATCATGATGTTCGAAAAATCATGAACGCTTCTTATAATAATGCTTAATCTTCAAACCCTTAAAAAAAACACCATTTAGTTCTTGGGTTTTAGATCTCATTATTTGTTTCATTTTTTTTTTGGCAGCAAACTGCTCAAATCCAATCCAAAATAGGTATTGAAATCTGATTTGATATACCATTTTCATATCAAATGGTTAATTTCTATGTTCTCTATTAATTGTTTCTAATTCTCTATATGTTTGAGGTAGCAAAAGTGGTTATCTTCACTGTTGGTTGTGCCAAGTGGGAATTAAAATGTATCACGTTATGTGGGTATTCTGATAACAAAAATAACATATAGGATGAATTTGTAGTCTGTTTTTATGTTAATTATATAAAGTTTGATGTTAATTATATTCATAATTTTGACAGCATGGAAAAAAATCCCATTCGATATGAGAGAGATTCATTTGCTAGTAGAGAGCATGTTGTTAACGAAACTGAATCATCGGTATGTTCTGAACTCTGCAAAATAATCTGTAGATTTATTTTATTTTATTCAAACTGCTATAATTTCTTGAATCCTATTCTGAACTCTGCAAAATAATCTTTAGATTTATTTTATTTTATTCAATCTATTTTAATTTCTTGAATCCTGTAATTTTTCATTAATTCGGAGAGGCTTGACCATGGAATGTACTAAAAAGAAGGCCAACATGGAGCTTTTACAGGAGAATATTAGGTAATGGACCAGATTTCATTTCTATATTCATTTAGTTTCAAGAAAAACAAGGTACGTTATACATTTCTTAGCATTATCTCAGTTTTTATTTTTATATTTTGATTCAAGTTACTTTATGGGTTTTAGATTATCATAGTAGTGATAATCTAGGTACAGTTTGAATGGTTTTTTTATCCTTTTTTTTTGGAACATAAACTTAAATCGTTTATGAATATAATCACATCGAAGTAGGATTTGTAGGTGGTAACGATCTTATATCTATAAACAATATGAATCACGCATGGAGACATTCGACCTGTATCTTGGTTGGGCAATCCGAAAGGTACGTCAGATGCGTTGATCGTGTCGGCATTCTCTTACGGACAACTGATTTTGCAGCCCGGCGGTGTCCCTTCCTGATGCTTGATCAAACACCAGGTCTGAGCCTCCTTAATAACTAATTTTTCATAATTATTATTTATTTATTTTTGTATTTTTGTATCAACTTTTTTTTAATAACAGTGATTTATTTTGGATACTGGGTTTTAAAAACGGATTGTTGGGTGGTCATGAAGACTGTCCCCACACAATGTAATCACTGAAAGTTGTCAGAATTCTCTTTTTTGGTTTTTTTTTTTTTTTTTAATTGTAATTTGGGTTTTGAGAATTCTATGTTCAATTTTGATTTTTTGCCCCCTTGTTTTTCGTTTTTCTTTTTCCCTTTTTCATTTTTTTTGGTGTGCTATTATTTCGTTAGTTGTGTTTATATGTTTGCATTACTTCATTAGTTGTATTTGTTAAATGTAACTTCGGTGGGAAGACATATATTTTTGTTTTGCGATTTATATGATTTTTGTGATATTTAAGTTGCCACATATTCAAAATCAAGTGCAAAATTTGATTGGCATGAGTCTGTTTTTTTTCGTTTCGTTCTAGAATCTTTCTTTTTGGAAACGAAACTGTTGTCTGGGAACAAGGTTGAACATAAACTAAACATACGAGGGACTTGCCGTTTCTGTTTGCGATTTTTTTGTGTTTTTTTCCCATAAAAAAATTCAATTAAAATATGGAATTGTAACAAAAATCTGAGAATATAATTAGAAATGTGAAAATACATTTGTTGTGTTTTTAGAAAATTTACTTACAGATTTGAGTTCGAGTAGAGATGACGAGAAGCACAAAATATATAAGGTATGGAATAAATTTGATAATCTTTAATCCCCGTTTCCTATTTTTTAGTTCATTTGTTGTACTTTTTCAACTTCTGGTGCTATTTTTTAGTTCGTCAGTTCTTTAGATGGAGTTTGTTTAGTGCTTCTATTCGCATATTTATTTTTATGTACTCTAAAAACTTGAAACAAAAGTACAAACGTGAGAATAATTTTATTGTGTTTCCAGAAAATTAAGCTGAAAAATTGGAAAGCAAGATCGAAAAATATATATCTATGGCTCCATTTCTCTGAGAACAGGGCATCCGTTTCTAATTCCCTTCATTTGTTTCATTATTTTGATTCTATACCTAATTGGCATTGTTTGTGTTCTTCATATGTTTAAGCTCGAGTGGACCCGATCTATTAATTATATGTATTTAATTTTGATTTTTTTGTCCCCCTGTTTTTTTTTTTTTTGTGTGTGTGTGTGTGTGTGTTGTGAGTTCATTAGCTGTGTTAATATAATTGTATTTATTCAACCGTTGTTAAATTTAGCTTCAATGGAAAGACATATTTTTATTTTGCGATTTTTATAATTTTTGCAATCTTTAAGTCGCCACATATTCAGAATCAAGTGCAAAATTTGTTTGGTATTAGTTTTTTTTTTTTTTTTTTTTTTTTCCTTCTAGATTTTTTTTTTAAGGAAAAGAAACAAAAATCTGTGTATAAGTTCGATATTCCAAAACAAAATTTTGTGATCATAACTAAACAAATGGGGGACACATAAAAAATTTAATACAGTGAGACAATATCAGCAAGCATAGGGTTTAGCCCTTGCATTGGTTTCTCTGAAACCATGTACTAATGTTTTCCAAGAGTTTTTTTGCAAGGAGTATAATGAGTCTCCACTCTCTGCAACTGAGTTAACCTGTCTCAAAACCAAAGTCTATATTCAAGCTTGCATATTTGACTTCAGTTTATTTTAATTTTTTCGTTTCCCTCTGAATTATGCGATATATACATTTTCCGGATAGATATACTTCCACTATATTTTTCTATTGATTTATATTTTTATTCCTGAGCATTTCATACAGATGTATAGAATGGATGTATCATTTGGAGCTGCAATTTTCATTACTTTGATCTCTGAGTTGCTCTTGGTAAGTGTGCTTCCCTAATAGAGTTGATGATCTGTTGATGGTAAGTGTCCAATTGTAATACTGAATTGTATTCTAAATTCTTGGATACCTTCAAGGGCTCCAATTACTCTTTAGTGCTTCACAATGCTTGCATATATAAACATCAACAATGCATCTTGGATATTGAAAGTCATTGTGGTAGTGTTAAAAGTTGTGATTTTTTTTTCCCTTCACCAACATTAGGAGGTTGAATCTCACTATTTGTATCCCCTTCCTCTCTCTAATCTTAATTGAAAATTATTTAAAGTTTCTATCCATAATTAATTTTTACTTTTATCATTTTGTTAGGTGTTATACTTTGTCTGATATTAGCAGTTATTGGAAGTATGTTGCAGAAATATGCTCTCGGTCATTAAGGTAAGTTCTAGTAGTTCTAGGTGGTGGATTTACATTACTAAGTTTGTAGTGTATATAATTAATTGGCTTTATTATTTACATATTGTTAAAGTTCATCGTGTTAGTTATTGTTGTGCCTGATTGTTATTGGTCGTGTTTGATAATATTGTGTTGTTTAAATATATGAGTTGAAAATTTGGAATGTCAAATAAATAAAGAGAATTATGTTCAAAATTTAAATCATATTGGAGTGTGGCATAACAAAAGGGTATTATGCCAAAATTTAAAATTTCTTATTGGTCGAGTTAATAGTTTGGTATCGTTATAAAAATAAAAGGGATTGTGTTAAAACCCGTTCTCAAGCACGGGTTATACATTAGAAGTTTTTGATTTCATTGAGTTGATTATTGATTTGGCTAAATCTGTCTTCGATTCATCCAGATCTAAAATGAATAGTTATTTTTATTATAGGTTTGTTCGACTAAAAATTATATATTTTTTTTATGAAGTTTCAATCATACTCATGTTCAATGATGAACTTGAATATAAACGATTTGGGATCTATGGTTGATTTGTTTGTTTATATATATTTTTTTGACTTCTAAATCCGTATTTAGACAATTGAGAACAAAAAACTATGGAAACAAACAAAAGAAAAATCTAGGAACAATACTACTTTGTTTGCATAAATTTGTTCCAACTTCCAAGGAATCGAACAAAGAGCAGAAACTTAAATATGGGAACAGAAACACAAAGTAAACTTCTAATATGTGTTTGATTTGGCTAATGAGTTTGTTTAGTTATGAATTACCTCAATTTCTCTATATTTGCATGTGTTTGTGTACAATGGAGAGACAAGATAGTATGAATGTAAGTAACCTGGGCGTTTTCATCTGATTGTCACTAACTTCATTCTCGCTCTGGGAATCATGACAGGCATGTTGCTTAGTCTGGATCTACCTCTACTCTATTTGCCATAAAGGTAGTTCATACTCTCATTAGAGTTTAAGTTTGACTCATCAATTTTTGGTATAAGGGAAGTTATTTTTCTCTTTCAAGTTTGAGTTAGTGAAATTTGTATTCATGAAATTGAGAAAATTTGCAGATCTGTTTTGTCTTTTATTACAATTTTAGGTACAATGACTATCAACTGATGATGCTTCGTAAATTCAATTACTTGAGGTCTCTCTTTTCCTCTTAAAATTTTGACTTGTTTTTTTTTAGATATCATAATCGCATATTTGACTTCTGTCAAACTTAATTCTTATACGTGTTATAGTGTGTCACTTTGTTTGATTTGTTGAAAAAATTAAGAATTCCAATAATTGAATTTTTATGCGTGTTATATTAAGAATGATAATAATGTAATTTATATTCACTATTTCTATGTATTTTTTTATGCTAAAGTCGGTGTTTCTTTTCTCAAATTTTTCTTTCTCTCCTAGATTATTCGGAGCAAAAAGACAACAGTGGAGAACAATTGTGTACCATTCCAAAAAAAATTTGTTCCAAAGCATGGAACAAAAAAATGTTTTTTTTTGGGTTCCAGTGGTCCTATTTGTTTGCCGTTTTTGTTCCCTAATTTCTATTTCCTTTTTTAGAAAATTGAGAACAAAAAAATATGGAAACAAACTTAAAAAAAAAATCTTGGAACAACACTATTTTGTTTGCAGAAATTTGTTCTAAATTTCAAGGAGCAGAACAAAAAGCAAAAACATAAATATGGAAACAAAAGCACTAAACAAACGCCACATGTATCTTTTATTTCTGTTCTTAGAAACACTAAACAAACGCCACCTGTGTTTTTTATTTTTGTTCGCAGAAACACTAATCAAACGTTATGTACGTCCTTTGATCAACTAAATGTCATACTCTTTGACTAGGGATCTCAGTCAATAACAAACAAGTTTTCTTCATTTTCTATTTATGTGAACAAAATGTTGATCTGAATTTTACTATACAGAATTGGAATCTTCTGGATTGAGCGATTGTACGATTAATCAAGAGGGCTACAAATTGTGGTGTTATTTTAATAGACAAATATCTAGGTTATTAGATAGTGATATTTAAATGTTAATTATTGTTCATTTTTAATAAAACATGTGTAGAATGTTGTATAAATAGAGGAGTTTATATTGGTTTCTTTTAGGTTCAATTTTTTTTTTCGCCCGTGTCTTTAGGCACGGGTTATGCCCTAGTATATATATATATATATATATATATATATATATATATATATATATATATATATCGGTTACACAGTTCGGTCATGTGGTTCAGTTACCCAGTTCGATTACACGGTTATTATCACAAAACCAAAACTATTTCGGTTGCTAAATTTAAAGCCAAAACTATGACCAAAACCATTTAGTCGATCTCAAAACAGGACCGCCAGGTGCGGTTTCATGTGGTTACCCATCGGTTCGTTTTTAATTGTCATCCCTAAAAATTATAGAAACTCTCATTTTTACCATTAAAATTAAAATGGACCACAAGTTTAAAACTTGTCACTACTTGCAAGCTCATATTAAGAAAATATTACTTATTTATTTATTATTTAAAATAAACTCAAATACATATTGTCTTACTACGTCAACAACGACATAGAAAATACCAACATAGTGTGGCTCAAGAAATAAAACACGCTTGAGTTAAAGTAGTTGAGGAGCCTCTGTAGGGTCAGAAATTCGAGCCTACGGAAAAATACTTGTCGGGAGGGACAGTCACGGAATCCCGAATAAGATTAGTCTCACACTTTGTGTGGATGTAGGGACACTCGTGGGTATACCCAAAAAAATAATAAAAAAATAATAGCAACATAATAAATGGGGGGATACAAATGTTACTGCCCAGTAATAACGTTAATACCAACATAATGAATTGGGGATACAAATGTTGTTGTATAATATCAATGTCAATAGTAACATAATGAATAAGGATGTAAATGTTATTATACAACAAATAATTATCATATTACTAATTGAGTTTTTCTATAAACATAAATAAATACGTGAGTATAAGAGTGAATTAGTAATAGGCTTCGGGGAATACCCTTTCTTTTATATTCTAGTGCTTTTGTATTGTGCATAATCCAATGAAATTAGTCAACAATGCCAACTTCACGCCTAATGGACTCATAATCTGATTCAATTTTGTTTTCTTAGTAAGGAATACCAAGCATTAATACACGCTTTGTTATCTAAGAGATGTTAGCCCCGTTGGCAAGGAGAGATGTCTCTTTCCTATTCAATTAGGGTTTAATTCTCCTGAGAAGCACTCTGGAAATTAAAATTTGAATTTAATCCTGAATGCACCACGCCGATGTGGGAAAATTGTTTGAAAATATGATTAGTCGAGGTGCGCGTAAGCTGGCCCAGACAACATCTTACAGTAAAATAAAAAAAAAAAAAAATAGACGTGTTGTTGTCAAGAGTCTCGAATTCCTATATGGATCTAGAAACAAATTAGTAAATAACTGAATATGATCCGAACTAAAATCACCAAATTTACACAAATGAGATCACCCATTACATATATATATATATATATATATATAAAGAGAGAGAAATAACAAAACAATGTGTAAGTTTTTATCAATAATATACTAATAGCTAGTGGTCCACTTCTCTTGAATTGCTTTGACACTCCTTGAATCTCACTTTCCATGTCTCATTCCTATAAAATGTCCTTCAGAAACTCTTTGTTTACTTCGAGTTCTGCTTCTAAAAGAATTATATGGCTGCAACGAATAAAATTTTATTTTTCCAAGTTGTTTCAATTTATGAAAACCAGCATCACAAATTACACAAACAATTAACCTTCTTTTTTAAACAACAACCAATAAAAATGTTAAAATACATATTATAAATGAGACATAATTGTTGATATCAAATCTTGGTCCACACCAACGGTATGGTCTGGTCAGAGTGTTGTTGTCTTCTTTCGTGCTAGAATGGAGTTGGAAAGGTCCGAGATGGCTCTCGAATGGTCAAACAATCTGAGATGTTCTTAGATCCTAGAAGATTTCTTATCCGAGAAGGGTACTGATCTATGCGGAGCTGGGCTTCAACCTGTCACCTGCACAAAGGACTTGCCAGGGTGGGCTCGGCGTGTCTCATCTGGTGTGAGAATAAGAGCTCGGGGAGAGGCTATAAAAATTCTTAGAGTATTGAAAAAGCAAATATGCATCCCTCTTTACCATAATACTACATTTTTTATATAGGCAGTGAGCTGATTAGCATTTGGAGGGTTAGGGGCCTAAGTAGGGGTTAGTATCTTGATCTGGGCATGTAACCACTGAGCGGGCGAATGGCGGGATTAAGCTGGTGAGCCTAGGCTTTTTGGCCCTTTTCGCTAGGCCCATGGGTGGTGAGTAAACACAAGTGGGCAAGTGGTCTAGCCCACGATGCCAAATAGACTCTTCCTACGGCCCATGGTGAGAGGAGTTCCCTTCCTTACCCTTCTCGGATGGCCGGAGAAGGGCAGGGGAAGTTTTATTGAGGAGCTTGTAAAGACGAATTCCGAGATGGGCAGTGTCGGACTAGGAATCATAGCCGAGATGGGAGAGAGGTTTCCCTATCCCGACGGTGACCCTTCCTCAGAGTTAACACATGTGACCTCTTGGGGTGACCATTATGGGCTGAGACTCACCTCTGGTCGATAGAATCTCCACACTATGTCTTCAGTAGGAACGAGATTCGTTGACACATTGCGGTCTTCGTGTTACTCTCCACTAATTGTGTGGGTAAATATGTCATTGGAAATCAAAAGTACTTTGGGGGTTGTAATGTATGGTTAGGGTAAAAGGTAGATGGAAATGCCATTTTTAGGCTCAAATCATGCTAGGCATGTATCACAACTCTTGGATCTTACAAGATTTCCGAGAAAAATTTTCACCGAGTCCCCCTTTTGTCACATGTATTCTTTCAATCGATCTCACAATGTATTATTCACAAAACAAACTAAAACACACAATTTTTTTTTCAATAGGTAAGAACCGCACCCCTAAACTCAAACTCAACATTGTCCCCAATATTGCAGGGAAAAACCAAGGGGACAGACGTGATACTCACCACAATACTACAACGATTTTATTTTGTACCACATAAATAATTCAAAAACAAAATGAAATATACAATCCAGTCCACCAATGACTTTCGAAACATAACCCATTCTGATCCTTACGCTCAATGATCTGTGTTACATGCCAATTAGTGATGGGTTTAGGAAATGAAAATGCATTTTGTGGGGTAGATACACAAATGTGGGTAATAAAAGAATTAGGCAATAAGGTTCAACAGGGGTAACGAAGGAGAAACAATTTTCTCGGGTTAGTTTCAAGCGCTCAAACATCCAAAGAATGCCTAAATCATCTCTCCAATAATATAACCTAGTATTTCGCCTCAAGTTTCACTCAAATGGGTTATAGTGTTTACGCGATGTCAAAGTCTACCTAAAACACGTAAATGTTCTCCAATTACTCAATTGGCCAAGTGATCGTGATTCATGGTGCTCAATTGTAATGAGTTAAGAGTGAATTTCAATTAACACAAGTCAAGCACACAAACATCTCAATGACATGCATTTCAAAAGACCTAAAAGAGCATCAAGTGTTTATACTCATCATCGATTTCAAGTCATATCATCTCAACAAAACTCACAATTTATTTAAACAAACCTGAAAAGAAAAACAACTAAAAACATGGCCATAAAGACACAAGTTATAAGACAAAAATCACATACACAATAATTTCCTAACCCAACACGCATACGCCAACATATGTCTCACCCCCAAACTCAAAGTCAAACATATATTCGAATTAAGCACAAGGGAATAAGACACGTACCTAGGAGGTGAGACAATCTCACATTTGAGTATGGTTGGCGATGATACTCCAGGTAAGGTGACTGGTGTGGGGCTTTCTTCCATAACGTGCATCCTTAGGCCCCATATTATTTGAAAACTTCGGTTGCCTCTCAAGAAGCGCTTGGTTTAACATCCTCGACTTGACATGGAGAAAGGTTCATCAAAAAGCAGCTTTCGCCCCATAATATGTGTCATATAACACAACATATAGGTCTTGGTTTAGAACGCCCTCAAACTTGGCGAGATGTAGCATTGATTGGCACGTACTCTCAACTTGATTCTATTCCGTCTCATATGCTTGGCGAGTTTGAATGAACGTTGCTAGAAGTGGTAGATGACAAGTAAGCCACATCGAATCCTCGTAGATGTAATTGTCTTTTACCGGCGGTGGCATCACAATTTGGATTTCAAATGGTGAAGACTCACAATTGTCATCTTGTGATGCTTTATCATCGATCAATTCTTGGGTTTTCTCCCCATTCAAATCATTGTCATAAAACTCACCCAAGTTCCTCCCCCTTGTATTTGGTTCCTCCTGGTGGCTTTCATATGTGGATGTGACTTGTGTGTCTCTCAGTGCCACCATTTCTGACTCGGTTTCAATATAGCTGACAAGTTGACCGATTTGCGTCTCGAGGGACTTTACGGTCGCATCAATTTTAGTATAGGTCGTCTCAATTTTGTCAAGATGACCCTCATACTCATTGAGTCGGTCGTGAGTTTTCCTCTTGAAAACTTGAGTCTTCCCCATGAATGCAGTGAACATTTATTCCAGGGTGAGGGAAGACTCCAATGGTTGGTATGGGGTATCAATCCATGGTGCCAAAATGTTGGAACTATGCTCCAAGCTTTGGTAGCTCGTTGAGTAATTCCAACTCTAACAATCAAACTCCGTCATGTCTTTCAACAACCAAAAGGCTTCGTCTGAAGTTTGTTGGTAGAAAGAGGTAGTACCATTTCCTCCTTCCACCCACATTTTTCTTGTGGCTTGTAACTTATCCAGGAAGTTCAGTAGTTGACACTCATTTGGGAAACCATGATTTGGGAACCAAATGAGCAAATCTCTATATCTTTGCCATGCACAATAAAATGGCACGGAATCTCGTTAAGAAAAACTCGTGAGGACTTGTTGATGAGCCATCTCCAAGTACCTCGCAAAAAAAACAAAACTAAAAAAAAACAAAAATTAAAAATAAAATAAATGCCTAAATTAAAATCAAGTTACTTATTCACAACATTAACAACAATCTAAAACGCTAATCCCCGACAATGGCGCCAAAAACTTGGTAACGAATTATTTTGTTACTACGATACTGCAAGTGTAAGGGTCAAGTTTTAATAGAATGGGGAAAGTAGGGGTTGTCGTATCCACATAGATTGGTTTAGATTGTCGCTAAGTACCACGATTATCGTAACTCAACTTTATCTAGGCAATCAAATTTTGGTTTTTTAAAACTAAAATAACTAAAATAAATATAAATGCAAAAGTAAAATAAAATATGGATTATCTATGCACAAATGTTCTAAGGGCTTGATTTCATCTCGTTATTCCCGCGTTTTCCTATTTAGTAATTATTGGTCAATTCCGTTAATTCAATAGTCAAGATCTCCGTGCTATTACTCTCTCACTACCTCTCTAGAGCGTCAAGTGAGAGAATATGTAATCACTTCAATACCAATATCCCTATCTCGTATTTAGGTGAAAACATTCGTTATACCCTACCTTATAGATTATGCAAGCTCTAAAAATCTCCCGATCTATTAAAGCTTACGCTGTATTTAACCTAAGTCCGAACCTGAGATTACCTTTCCCGAGTGTTAAATCCCAAGTTCTCAATTTAATCAAAATATCATGTGAAAGCATACATTGGAAGTATTATAATGATAAATACAATTGAATGATGATTCTAATTGATAAATCTATAACTTGATTACCTTCCGGTTTCACAAGATCCTAAATTCTCAACTCGAATACTTAGGTGTTGATTTCCTCCCGGATTCACAACAACCTAAGTTATGCATTCCCAATTCTAGTTATGAATTCAACCTCTCTCGAGTATAAAATTTGTAACCTAAACTCGTTTAACTCATTGGTCATATGAATCAAACACATTAGGCCTACGGAATGCAAAAAATAGAATTAAATCTAATAATTGACAAAATATTCATAACACAGTTCAAACGAGACTACGTCAAGCCCTAGATCTAGATTACGAACACAACACAGATAAATCCATAGCTAATCTTCTCAATAAATTCATAAATGTAGTATGTTCAACACAATATTACAAGTACAAACTTAAAACAAAAGATTAGGGAGAGAGAGAAAGGAAGATAAAATGCTTATTGTGGGTTTGGGCTCCGGATCTTCAACTACACGTGCCACCAATGATGTTTTCTTCTTTGATCTTGCATCAAAACGCCTTCACCATGTGTTTTCTCACCCAAAATCGCCTCCAATAGCTCCCAAAATCGCCTCTCCTCTATTCCCTTTCGTCCCCCCCTCATGTTTTTTGTCAAAATGAGCTTAAATACCCTAAAATAGGGTTTAGATACAACAGACGGTGCTGCAACGAGAGTTTTAGCATGTTGCAGTGCGCTAAGGCTAGAAACCCTTTGATGGGAGGGCGCTGCAGCGCGCTTTGGACAGCGCCGACGCCTAATTCGTATTTTTACCGTAACTTTCTCGTCCGAACTCCGATTGAGGGGATTTAAAAACCTATGGAAAGAGAAGAAGTATATACACAACATCCATGTTTTGAGATTTTCCGAAATAGGATTGTATTGTGGTAAAAAGGACCTTGAAATTACTACACCTATATACATTTTGCACCGTTTCTCCCATTTATTTGTATTCCTATAAAACAATACAAAAACACATTAAACTAACAAAAATATTTGAGAGCACACACATATTTAAATTTAAAAATACTTGATTTATTGGTAAATAAATCACTCATCACATGGATAGAACATTAAATTCAAAACCATACTCAAGACCTATTTCATTTTTAAATTCATTAATTGGTTTCTTGTCCATAAACATTATTTTCAACACCTCTATATATTTTTACCTGGGAGTTGATTGAGTACATGCCACAAGACTTTTTCTCTCAATTTTATGATTGTAGAATAGACAAGAATCAGATGCTAAAAAATAATATTATAGTATCCTAGTGTAAGAAAAAGATAGATGGTAAAATAACTCTTCGATCCATTTTATTCAAATCCTTTGATTGGAGTCCGAAATCTATGCTTCAAATGCACCTTGAAAAAGTTCAAAATCTGTCCTAAAAGAATTTATTCTATCATACTGAAACCTTCCAAGTTCCCTGCAAATGAAACACCCAAGGTTAGACATCAAGATGAATTTGTTTAAATCCTTATATCAAGATAAAGAGATGCTCTCGACGCTTTGTTGAAAACCGTTGAGCTAAACAATCTTTTCCAACAATAAGTGTAGATTGAATGAGCTGACCATTACTTTTGATAAGCACATCCAATGATTTATCACAAGGCATATCTTTGAAAGTAAAGTACCAGCAACTACAAAGAAAACAAGAATAAATACATTTGCTAACTTGCAATATCACATAAAGTAGAACGTATAATAGAAGTATAAATATCATACTACGCAAAATGCATGACATTGTCATGACAATAAAAATTTGTGAATGCACCACAAAATCACATGTCCATAATTCACAGTACAAATGCTAGAGATACACGATAATAGAGATGAAGAATGAAAGAAGAAGAACATTAATGAACTATCTAAGAAAGCAACAAATTATGATTTAGACATAATGATCCTCATTCCTCAAGCTAATACTTCAATATAAACCTCCATTCTTTTACCTTGGTTGAGTGTGTGTTGGGCAGTGGGGTAAATGTTGTTCTCCTAAATGGAGATTGTTGGTGTCTAAAAATGGTTAGCACCTCGAGTTGATTCGGTCAGAGTCCATGTAGATTTTTCTTGCTGAGGTGGAGATGGGATGTTCTGAGGATTGAGGTCGGAGATCGGTGATCTTTCATCACTTAGTGGTCCAGAGTCGCTTATGCACAATTCGAACTAGGACTCCAAGATGGTACCTGCACAAACGCCCACCGGGATTGTGACCGGTTAAGTCCTTCCAGCGTGAGAGTAAGAGCTTAGGGGAGTAGGCTATAGAGTGCTTCAAATCAAAATGATGAGCAATACTTGGGGCATTGAATGACTAAGTATTTATAAGCGAGGAGCTCAATTAGCGCCGCGTAACTAGGTGTCTGAGATCAGTTAGTTACCATAATTTGGCGTGTGGCCAATGAGATGGCGAGTTAGGAGATTAGGCGTCTGGGCTTGCTTGACCTTTAGGACCATCAAGGAGGATCCATAGGCCGACTCAACGAGATTATGGAGAACAGGTCCATCCCTTGATAACGATGGCATCGAGGCAAGCCGCTCTTACTTTAGTATTGATCCCGAGATTGAAGAATTCATTCAGAGGTCAAAAAAACGTTAAGAAGGGCCTATCAAGTGGAGAATCCTAGTAGGAGACGCTCAATATAGAATCTAAGGTTTTGATGAACAATTAAGTGTTGATGTTTTGTGGAACTAATAGTTTTGTTAAGTGTTTTAGATTTAAAGTTCCATGTATTTGATTAAGAAGAGGAATTTTTGAAGAAAATATAAAGGGTACAAGATGGAAACGATGCAGACGTGAAAAGTTTTGAAGATGTTGAAGAAAACTAAGTGAAAATAACTCTTTACCTATATACTCTTGATGCAACCCGAATTAGGATCACACACAACACTTAAAATGAATTAATCTTATGTGTGTCTTAGTAAGAAATGATAAGTTTAAAATCCTAAAATGTGATTTTTTATGTGCTCTATATGTGAAATGGTTTTGATAAATGACTTAAGTGAAAAATGTGTTTTAAATCATAAAAATGTTAAAGTTTTCGGGTTAATTCAGTCAACCGGCAAAAGGAGTTGGTCGACTTATCAAAATAGTGTGTTTTGGGAGTAAAAATAGAGACATTCTGATCCAACAGGTGAACCGAGAAAAGGAGTCGGTCAACTGATGGAAACATTGATCAAATGAGTAAAGAAGTGAAACATTTGATCAATTCGGTCAACCGATGGGTTTGGGTTGGTCAACCGAATGAAACAATAGCCAAATTGGAGAAATTAGAAAGGCTACTGATCCTATTAGTGTACTGACCATGGGGGGTTGGTCAACTGACAGGTTTTAAGCCAAAGGCTAGAATTAGTCTTTGGCACAGGGTAGTCGACCGAGGTGAAGGGCTGGTCAACAGACTGATTCAGTTAATATTATAGCTGTTTCGGTTTCTTGGTTAAATCATCTCATTTTTTATGATTCTGAGAGAGGCTTTTGAGGGATTTGGGTCTATTATAGATATAATTGATATTTTTTATAATCCCTTTTAATTTGGGCCATTTAATTAAATATGCTTTTAATTAAAGTGATTTAATACTTTCTATTTTGATGGATTTCGATTTCAAAATGTTTTAAGGACCAAAATGAGATTTCTTAATAATATTTTTAAATGAAAAAATATATATTTTGAACATATATATGATATATGGGGTCTTGGGATGTTATTTAATGACATATTATTTGAAAAATAACCATTGTAAGATATATTTAAAATTCTTATAATTAAACCTATGAATTTTGAATTTAAATATTACTATTTTGATGGAGAATATTTGGGGTCTTATTGCAAAATCAATCTAGCTTTCGATAAATCCCGGTGAGATCCTTCCAAGTCTTTTTATTTGCTTTCTAAGATTTATGTATATTGTTGATTACTTGGTTAAGGATTGTTAGAATAGTATTTTTGAACTTAAGCCCTATAAATCTTTTAAATGATTTTTGATTGATTATTTGATTACGTGCTTATTTGTGTTACCCGCTTTTTATTTAATCAAATTTAATTTACCTCACACTGTATCTATCACATAGTATTTATTCGGGCCATTAATCAATTATATTTCTATTGAGGTGGTAGAAGTTTCTTGTTGGAAGAAACTTATAATTTTTCGTATTTGTGCGTTTAAGCGGATTAGACACGTTTGAGTTGGTGTCTAATCAGGGTTGCTAGGGTTTTGATATTTTTCCCGTGAAAAAAATTAGGGTTTGATCTTTGTCTTGCAAAAAGGTTAAGTTATTTTTTTTCCCTTGAAAAGAACTAGGTTTTTATTCTTTTGGTAATAGAATTGAGTGATTGTAAATGTTCTTCCTAAGCCTATAAAAAGGATAAGTATAAAAGTGTGAAGGAGTGGTAAGTTTGATCTTTAACGTGTTAAAATGATTAGGTTTTAATTTTTCTTGTAATAGAATGAGGTTAGTCTTAAGCCTGATAAAAAGATAGGATTCTTCTTGAGCTTGTAAAAAAGATAATTATAAAGGTTGATTCTGAGTTTATGAAAATAATCGAGATTCTAAGGGGTTGGGTTGGCTTCTACCTGAGAAAGGAATCAGGGGTTTAGTGGATTGCGAATTTCCGTGGAACTCGAGGGACTGGATGTAGGTAAGAATAGCTTACCAATCTAGGATATGTAGTTGTGTACTACATTGTTATTTATTTGTTTGTTTAGGTGTGCACTTAGCTAAACGTATTTCCGCTGTGTAACAAGATAATAATCAATTTAGGGAAATTGGTTATTTGTATTTGAATTAATTGTTTAAATTTTTGTAACTACCTAATTCAGCACTCTTGGGCAATGTTTTAAAAATCGGACCGAACCACCTGGTTAAACTAGTTGAACTGCCACCCGGGCTAGTTTCCAGTCCAATTAACCCCTCAAAACCGTTTTAGCCTAAAAATCGCCGAACTGGCTTCTTTAGACCGGTTGAACTGTCGGACCGTCGAACCAAAATGAGCCATAGAGAACCGGGCAATTTTTTTACATTTCTCATTTGTATAAATTGCTTCCCAAAAAAACCCTAAATCCTCAACAGCAACGTAGCCGTTGCCTTGTCTCTTTTTGTCCCTTGTACGTCATTTAACGGATCAACAACTTCGATCTCTCTGTCAAGTCTGATTTCTCTATTTTTGAGTTTCGATCTTACTTTGTCTGTTGCCTCCTATGACGTCAAGCTCTGCCTTTGAAGAAGACAACGACAAAAGGCAAGGAAAGATGACACATGAACGATCGGCGCTGGTGAGGATTTGAGATGGGTTTTTATTGGCTTTTGAGTTTTGACTAGCAAAGAGGAAAGAGAAAGAGATAAGGGAAAGGGGTGTGAACTGTGAGCCTAATTGTTTATGAAGAGTCGGTGAAAGGTTCGAGGGAAATGGTAGTTCTCATCAAATAGTATTAACATAAATAAGTTAATAAATTATAATTTGAGTTTTTTGTTTTAATAGAAGTTGGTAATAATTATTTTTTACGTTTATTTTTTCTTTAAGTGTGTATATCTTTCCTTTTTTTTTTTTTTTTTTTTTTTTTGTATTATATATATATATATATATATATATATATATATTAAATTATTAATTATGTAATTATAACATCGCGGTTCAATCGCAGTTTACCTGCCGGTTGAACCGGTGACCCGTGACTCGGTGATTTTTCCAGTTTGATGTCTGGTTTAGTTTTTAAAATATTGCTCTTGGGTAGCTCTTTGGGCCAACACTCGAAAAACGGAGCTCGGATTCGGCCTCCAAAGGCCTCCAAGGGTATTGGATAGAGTAGAGGCAGCTTGGAGAACCATACTCAATAGATAAGCGAAAGGTCTCCATTTTAACCCTTTTGACAATTACCGAGTAGAGTCTGAATGGAAAACAAAGCTCGACAAGGATTTCAAGGGTCCTTCTTTGGGCAACAACCGAGCAAAGGGTTCTTAGAGAATGGAAATCGAAAGAGAGTTCCAAGGGTCTACCCCTTGATGATTACCAAGTAAGTGCTGTATGGAAGACGGTGCTCGGCCCAACCTCCAAAGGTCTTCTCTTTTAATTATTATCGAGAAAGGGCTGTTCGGAGGATGGTGATCAACTGATTTGTCATAATTCTTTGATGAGGTGCTTTTCCAAGATGGCAACTCTTTCATATTTGACGTTCTGAGTGGATGGAGTTTACCAACAAAATACCACACATCAGAGATAAATGTTTTGTAATTTATAATTGTATCCATGTGTCATACTCCACCCCGGGCCCTTAACACCCGAGGCCAGGTGTGACATCGACTTGATGTTACCCGATCAACAACAAATTTATATAAACATGTACCAATATAATTTTTTTTTTAAAAATATTTATCAAATTCAAAATTTAGAAATACACGTGTCCCAAATATCCATAACAAAACTACAAAAAAACTTAATCTTTCATGGTTCACACCTATCTTTAGCTGAGATACCTGAGATAAAATATTTTATTGATGTAATATCTTCATAATATAAAATAATTTATAAATCAAGCATAATTATCTAACACCACTTTTCAAAACGTAATATAAATATAACCGTATACTGAGTCGAAATAAAATTCCATAGCTATCATCACAATAAAACAAATGCATTTAAATTAACTGGTAAAATTACTTTGACATATATAATAAAATACCACATACATACTTTTCTACTAACCATATAATCGTTTCACCTCATGATCCGGAGTTATGACGGTACTTTAACCTATACAACCGTGCAATCTAAGGTGGCCATCAGTGTCAGGGCCATTTAATATCTCCAACGGTAGGAGCCAACACGTGGTATAAACCACCACATCATGATGATAATCACCATCGTCAATAACAACAACATATATCAACCACTTGTAGGACTTGCCCTCTTGTCAGGTCACAACACAACGTCCTACAAGACGTGCCCTTTTTTTAGGACTAACAACATCCTGCAAGACATGCCCTCTTGTCGGGATCACACTATGGTATAGTAGTATAATAAATAAAAATCACTTTCCATATTTAAAAATTTACTCGATCCATTTAACGTTATAAAATAATTAATTTTAATAAACCTTTTATTTTCACATTTTAGTATGAAAAATATAATTTGACAATTTACATAGAAGACAGTACATTCACATCAATATTTACGCTATAGAATACACTACCGTCATAATGCTAACGTTGCCGGCGTTTCTTGTGAACCTAACAACGATAGGGCCTAAACTAATAATTTATTTAAATAAATCTAATTTGCAACATCAAAATACAATTTTTTCCATTCCCAAATTTTTGATTATATGAAATTACTAAACGCCCAATTTCTTAAGTCAATATTAAATATACAAAATTATTATAACAACGATTACAAAAATTTTATTTTTAATAATTTAATCTATAGAAAAATATTAATCAACTATTAATAATATTATTAGTCAACAAAATATTAAAAATTGTCATTTTAATAAAATTTACAATTTTTATTTTAAATTGTATTATTCACAAATTAGATATATCTATATATATAAATATACCCACTATATTTCTCGAACTCATGTATATATATTTTTAGATATACATGTGTACATTCCCATATAGATAGTCCATTAAATTAGACGTAATAAATATTTTATTTTTAGCAACACACACACACATATAAATGAAAAAAATGAGAATTACCTGCAGAAGAAGCCGTGAGTTTTTTTTTTCTTTTTTACTGTAGAGATATATATGGTTGAAAATCGATGTCTTCCTTAAGAAGGCATCAATTTCAACCATTGTATTTTATTTTATTATTATTTTTTAAATTTATTTATTGACTCTAATTATCCCTCTTGAAATAAAGAAAATATTAATTATATCCCCAAACTTTTAAATTTATATTTTAAATGACTTAATAATCCCTAAAATTTTTAAAAGCCATAATTAAAATTAACATACTAACCCCTAAAGTTTTTTAAAGTCAAACTTTTAAATACCCTAATATCCCCTAAAATTTTTAAGGCAAAATTTAAATAGCACAATGAATCCCATTATTTTTCTAAATGTTTTAAAATGCAACTAAAAATATGCATGTGCAAAAATTTGGCCTTACAATCCTTTTCCCCTGAAATAAGTTTCATCACGAAATTTTAGTTACCTTAAACGAATAAATGCGGATATTTATTCCTCATCTCTTTTTCTTTATCCCCACGTCGCCTCTTCCACAGAGTGATTGCGCCATAGCACTTTTACCAACGGGATCGTTTCGTCCGCAATACTTGATTTTTATGATTTAGAATCTGTATTGGCTCCTAAATGTATGACAAGTCTTCTTTCAATTCGATTGGCTGAGAAATCAACACATGCGAAGGGTTTGACACATATTTCCTTAGCATTGAAACGTGAAAAATATCGTGTAATATAGACAACTCTGGCGATAGGCTAGTTGATAGGCCGTTGTACTGACTCTTTCTAGAATCTCGTATGGACCGATGTACCTCAGACTTAGCTTTCCCTTCTTCTTAAATCTCATGATGCCTTTCCATGGGGATATACGTAAAAACACATAATCACCCACTTCAAATTCCAACTCTCGTCTACTCTTATTAGCATAACTCTTTTGCCAACTCTAAGCAATCTTTAGTTTTTCTTGAATCACTTTCACATTTTCTGCCATTATCTAAGCTATGTCAAGCATCAATAATTTTTGTTCTCCAACGTCAGTCCAACAGACTATATTTTTGCATCTTCTACCATACAACGCCTCATATGGTGCCATCTTAATTGCCGAATGGTAGCTAATGTTATAAGCAAATTCCATCAACGTCAAATAACCATCCCAGCTATCAGGAAATTCTAGAACGCAACCCCTCAACATATATTCCAATGTTTGAATTGTATGCTCCGATTGACTGTCAGTCTGAGGATGAAAAGCTATACTGAATTTTAACTTTGTACCCAGAGTAGCTTGAAGACTTGACCAAAATTTCGACGTAAATCTTGGATTTCTATTCGACACAATAGAAACCGACACACCATGCAATTTAACAATCTCGTCAATATATGATTTTGCATACTTGTCTATCGAGTACATGGTTTTCACAGCCAGAAAATGAGTAGACTTTATACGTCTATCAATAATCACCTAAATGGAATTATGTTTCTTTTGAGTATGGGGAAATCCTGAAACAAAATCTATCGTAATATGTTCACACTTCCATTATGGGTTAGGCAATGATTGCAATAATCCTCCTGAATGCTGGTGCTCGATCTTGACTTACTGACAGACAAGACACTTCGTAACAAATTTTGCAATTTCTCGTTTTATTCCATTCCACCAATAGTGTTCTCGTAAGTCCTGATACATTTTGGTACTGCCTGGATGCATTGCATATGCTGAGCTGTGCACTTCCTCCAAGATATCTTTCTTCAAATCAACAATAGTAGGCACACATAGTCTATTCTCAAACAACAGGGCTTCATCATTAACTCTGACCTGATAGTTGTTTCTTTAACCATTTTCTACTTCCTCTCTGATCTTCCCTAATTGGGCATTCGACTTCTGCGCTTCTATAATATGGTCAATTAATGTAGGTCTCAAGGTCAAAGTCACAAGTAACGATGCCGTCTGACCAACTGCCAACTGGACTTGCAAAGATCTTAGTTCGGCATATAGGTTAGTATGAACAGCTGAAAGGTGCGCAACCGAACCTGCCGATTTTCAACTTAATGCATCTGCTATAACATATTTCATTCTGGAAGTGTAGAAAGAATAATCTCCAGTCTCCCTTGCCCCCCATTGTTCTGGCAGCAGTGGTTAGTACTTCTTCTTATTTGATTAGTACAAGGTTATTATTTCTTCTTATTTAATTAGTACAATCATAATCCTTAATTAATTCCATCCACCACCTCTGTCTAAGATTCAGTTATTTTTGAGTAAACAAATATTTTAGACTCTAGTGATTAGTGTATATTTTGCATGTCTCGCTATATAGATAATGTCTCTAGAGTTTCAAGGCAAACACAATAGTCACCAACTTCAAATCATGCGTCGGGTAGCTACGCTCATGATTCTTTAATTGCGAAGAGGCATAAGCAATCATGTGGCTATGTTGCATCAGTACACAACCTAACCCCTAGTGTGAACCATCACTTTATATCACAAAGCCACCACTTTCTATCGGGAGAGAAAATATTGGTGCTGATATCAGTTTATTTTTTAGTTCCTAGAAGTTCTGCATACATCTGCCAGTCCACTCAAATTTGGTTTCCTTGCTAGTTAAATGGGTCAATGGGGGCAGTTATAACAGAAAATCCTTGTACAAATCGACGATAATTACTCGCCAATCCCAGGAAGTTTCGAACTTCTGTCACGTTTTTCGGCTTTTCCCACTGAACAACAACTTTGACTTTCTTTAGGTCGACTTGAATACCATCACCCAAAATAACATGCCCCAAGAATAAAACTCTATCCAGCCAAAACTCATATTTACTGAATTTTGCGTATAATTAGTTCTCTCTCAAAATCTGTAGCACAATTTTGAGATGCTTTGCATGCTCTTCTTTATTTTGGGAGTAAATCAATATATTATCAATGAACACAATAATAAATTGATCTAAATAAGGCTGGAAGATTTGATTCATCAGATCCAGAAATACAGCAGGGGCATTTGTAAACCCAAATGGCATAACTAAGAATTCATAATGTTCATACCTCGTACGGAATGCCGTATTTGACACATCATTGTATCTGATATTTAACTGATGATGTCCTAATCAAATATTTATTTTGGAAAATACCCTGATAGTAGCAAATTATTCGTCGCTACAATACCGCAAGTGTACGGGTCAAGTTTTAATAGTATAGGCAGAATAGGGTTGTCGTGTCCACAAAGATTGGTTTAAATTATTGTTAATACCATGATTGTCGCAACTTAACTATATTTAGGCGATCAATTTTTGAGTTTTTTAAACTAAAATAATTAAAACAAATATGAATACAAAAACAAAATAAAATATGGATTATCTATGCACAAATGTTCTAGGGGCTTGATTTAATCTCGTTATTCCTATGTTGTCCTATTAAATAAATTATTAGTCAATTTCGTTTATTTAATAATCAAGGTCCTCGTGCTATTGCTCTCTCACTACCTCTCCCGAGAATCAAGTGAGAGAATATGTAAACACTTCAATACTGATATCCCTATCTAGTATTTAGGTGACAACATTCATTAAACCTGACCTTATAGATTACGCAAGCTCTAAATATCTCCCGATCTATTAAAGCTCACGTTGTGTTTAACCTAAGTCCAAACTCGGGATTACCATGCCCGAGTGTTAAATACCAAGTTCTCAATTGAACCAAAATATCATGTGAAAGCATACATTGGAAGCATTATAAAGATATACACAATTGAATGATGATTCTAATTGATAAATCTAGAACTCGATTACTTCCTGGTTTCACAAGATCCTAAATTCCCAACTCGAATACTTGGGTGCTAATTTCCTCCCGGACTCACAACAACCTAAATTATACACTCCCAATTTTGGTTATAAATTCAACCTTTCTCGAGCGTCAAATTTGTAACCTAACATCGTCCAACTCATTGCCCCATATGAATCAAACACATTAAGCCTAGGAGATGCATAAAATAGAATTAAAATTAACAATCAACAAAATAGTCTAAACATGGTTCAAAATGAGATTACATCAAGCCCTAGATCTAGATATTAGCTCAACATAAATAAATCCATAACTAATATTATCAAAAACTTCATAGATGAAAACATGTGTTCAATACAAAGTCGCAAATACAAAATTCAAGTAATATTAAGGAGAAGAGAAGAAATCAAATCTGATTTGTAGTGAAGTTTGCTTTAGATCTTCAATCTCGCGCCTTCTCTGTAATACCTCAAAAATTTGTATTTTTAAAAATATTATTTTATATAAGTTTAATAGTTTTGGGAAGTGTTTTGCAAATTTATAGTATAAATAATATTTGATAATTTTTGGAGTTAAATGTTAATTTTAATTTAATTTTTAAAAATTTTGGGCCTATTGTATTATTTAAAATATACTTTTGGAATATAATTAATATTTTTATTTTTATTTTAAAAGGGACTTAAATGTAAATAATAATAAAAAATATATATATAAAAGTTAATGTGCTGTCTTCGTATTAAGAAGACAACATAATTAACTTAATATATACATTATATATGCTTGACATGTATAAGATGATGATGATGATGATAATAATAATAAAGGATTGAGTTGCTCAGAGCCTTATCTTATATATATATATATATATATATATATATATATATATATATATATATATGAGACGTTGAGTTGCTCAGGAGCCTTATATATATGAGACGTGCTTATATTAATTAAGATTTTAGTATGGATTTTAGATGATTTTTTTGAATGAGAAAAATATTTCAGTTCGGATTTTGGCTTTAGATTTTAGGTAGAATTTCTAACTCTTTTAATATATATATATATATTTAATCTTCCCATGTATTGTGTAATTTATGTTATTAAGATTATAATTGTTTGTTTTCATGAAATTTATATGAGTACGTATTACGTGAAAATTATGTGAGATGCACGTTTATGTGTCTATTTGGGACTTGATTAGATACACGTATTAGAGATAATAAAAGTTTACTGAGCGTTGGCTCACAACCCCACAGTTTGATCGTAGGGTTGGTGGGAACGTAGCTGCACAAGAAATTTTATTTAAATTTGTATTTAATACTTATAATAATTATATTTATTATTTACTATTGTAGAATCGTCTCGATAAATCAATAATTTTAATAATATTAACACGTTGAATATAGTACTAAAAACAATAGTATTCCTGTAATATATTCGTCTAATTATCGATAATAGTAATGCAGAAAAATATATTTATTTAAACCGTGTAGCTAATCAATGTTCATAACACTTAACTATCAATATCATAACATTTAGAAACTAATTTAATACTATCAAATAAATTATTAAATAGTATACAACAGTAAAATATTGATTACTAGTATCGAATCAATATTTATTGTTATTATGTGGGATTGTTTAACTAATTTAAAATTATCGTCGTTGTTTTAAAATTTTTCCGATTTTATAAAATGAAATATTAGTGATTCGTTTGAATTTGTATTTAATTTGTAATAGTTGTATTTATTATTACCATTGTATAATCAACTCGATAATTTGATAAGTTATAATTAATGCCTGATGATTGTAAAATTTGTCAGAATTATATTAATAAAATTGGTGATTGCACAAATTTATGAACAATTAAATAAATTATGGATGGATTAATTTATGAATAATGGTCATGAATTAAATATATATATATATATATATATATATATATATATATATATATATATATATATATATATATATATAAGTGTGATTGGAAATATAAACTGTATATTGACTTAAAATACATGTATTACTTTATGAATAATGGACATGAATTAACTATACATGCATTATATATATATACTAGCGGATAACCCATGTCTAAAGGCACGAACTAAAAAAAACTTATTTAGAAATGAACACATCACTAAACAAATTACCAACATAATTGTTATCAAAATTTACAAAGATAATTGAGAAACAAATAGAACGATTGTCTTTTCTAAATACAACTTAAGACAATAACTTGAATTAAATTAAAACGAAAGAACAAAGATAATTAAACAATATCAATTATTCCGTTAAAACAATTGATAAATTTGTGCTGAATTTCCTGATCCAATTGCTTATGTTGATCCCAAGATTTTGATGACCAATTAAGTATTGATGTTTTGGTTGAACTAATATTTGATCAAGTGTTTCAGTGATTTAAAGTTTCAGTAATGAAGATGTCAAATTGAATGGATGCTTAATGAAGATATCAAGATGATGAAGAAGTATTAAGAGTTTAAAGAAATTAAGGAAAACAACCCAGGTAAATATTAATTCTTAATATCCCATTTAGGAACACACACATGACACAAAATGAATCTTATCTTTTATATGTGTTTTTGTTAAGTATATTTATTTGCTCCTATGTGAATTAAAAAGAAATATTTTTTAATTACTTAAATGGAATATAAGAGTATTAGTGGAGCTTATTTAAATATAAAAATGGATAAATGGGCAAAATCGTAAAAGAAAGTAGGTTAAAGACGAGATCAGAGAAGTGATTCAGAAGGAGGCAGTCGACTGAGGAGTCGATTGGAGAAAGAAGATGAAACATCCTGAATTGAAGAATCGACCGACTGGTCGACCTGTGAAAACATCTAAACTCTTTGAATCTGTGAGTCGACCGAGCGGTTGACCGGTGGAAGCATGACAAACTCTCTGAATCTGTGAGTTGATCGGGCGGTTGACCTATGCTTGCTGCGGCAATGGTTTGGCTGCAAGCTGAGTTAGGTAGTCGACTGGGTAGTCAACCGTATATGTTGGTTCAAGATATAGTTTGATCCGAGTTTAAATCCAAAAGTAACCGTTTTTGGTTAGGATTTGAGAGAGATTTAAGGGATATTCTCTATATTTAAGATATGGTTCATATACTAATTAAATCCTTTCAATATGGTTAATTAAATATTAATGTTTCTTAATTTGGTACTTGAAATAGATTCTATACTTATTTATTTTGATTGAGAAAAACTTTGGGGGTTTAATTAGAAGATTCGGAAGATGTTTCTAAGTGAAATTAAACCTAAAAGAAGTTCTTATGTCATAAGGGGTCTATAAGAGCTTTTTATTGTCATGACATTTATAAACTAGCCGTTAGAAGGCTGATTATATATTCCTTTAAATAGACCTACAAATTTTATTAGAAAAGCTAATCATTCTAAGAGAGAAAATCAGTTTATATCATTTTGAGAGAGCTTTTATAAGAGTTATCATTCTACGATACTGTGAGCTATTCTAAGAGTGATTTTGATAATCAACTGTGATCTATTCTAGCTGATACTAGATTTGAAGCTATACTGTTCTAATCATTATTTCTGTGGATTCCAGGTGAGATCTTTCCATATTATTTATTGTTTATTATTTTATTTTGGAAATTGATCTTAGAAATTGTTTTTGATTTTTGAAGAAAATATTCTTTCAAACAATTTCTTGAATCTGATTACGTGTTCCAATTTGCTACCCATATTTTTGTTAAAATCAGATTTCTGTATCTCACGTATTTCTATCACTAGTTGGGATATTAATTGAGTTTTTATTTGTTTGGGGGTGGTAGAAGCTCCGAGTGAGATTTACTTATCAATTTTTGTATTGGTGAGTTGTGACGGATTAAATATCATTGGGATATTTAATCAAGGGTGGCAGGGTTTTAGTATATTCCTGTAAAGAGATTGAGGTAGTGATTCTTCTTGGATAAGAATTATGTTTTTGAGTGATTTTGTAACGGTTCAATCCTTACTGGGTAAAAGGATATTTGGAGTGTTTTGGTGAGGTTTTGATTCTTGAGCCTTAGTGTTAAAAAGAATTAGGTTATTCTATAGTTTGTAAAAAGTAGAGGCTATTCCTTAGCCTGAGAAAAGGAAATTATAAAAGTTGATTCTAAGCCTGTAAAAGAATCGGTGTGCGGGTTGGTTCCTACTTTTAAAGGAATCTTGGTTGTAGTGGGTGCGACCTCCATGGAGCTCGGGGGACTGGATTAGTCAAGAGTAGTTTGGTAAACAAGTATAAATCTCTGGTGTGTTGCTTTCTTAATTTGTTTATTTTTGTTATTTGGGTGTGCACTTAGATTTATTTTACTTCCGCTGTGGCATAAAGATAATAATTAATTTAGACATAAAATCAATTATTTGATTTATTCAAGTATATTCTGATAATATTTTTAATTACCCAATTCACCCCCCTCTTGGGTATTCTACTGGGCTAACAGCTTCGTAAGCAATACCTTGACCAACATTAAAAAGATCAATGTTATTCAGTGTTGAACTTTTTCACTCAATTACTGCAATAATTAATGAAGATAATGAAAAACTATTGATAAATTTTTATAATCAGTCAACAAAATAAATTACCATCTGAATTACCGTACCAACTTTTCGGTTGAGATAATCACAATAGAACTTCTAGATAAACAATATTAGTTGTAGAGAGAGATGTATCGTCAAGGAGAAGTACACTTAATCGATCAAATGATGTGCATCTTGACAAAACAACTTATAATTGGCCATGGCTAAAAACTGGTGTAGTCAAATCAACTCCAACAAATTTTACAGATTGTCCTTGTGATTTATTTATTATCATGACGTATGCTAAATGAACTAGAAATTGTCGCTTTGTCATTTGAAAAGGAAATTGAGAAGATGATGGTGTCAAAGATATTCTGAGAATGAATGCCAAATTTCTAGCTTTATCCCCTGTCAAAATTTTAGCCTCAATTAAACGTGAAGCACACCTAACAACCATCAGTCGAGTGCCATTACAAAGTCCATCAGTCGGTGCAATATTTCTCAATAACATTATTAGACAACCTATTTTTAAATCTAACTTAAACGGTGGTAATCCTGAAGGATCTAATGAATTTAAATGCTCATTAGGATAACGATTTATGAATTGAGAATCAACTCCATCATCTTCTGACATTTTGTCTGCAGCCAAGTATGTGATAATCTATCCTGAAAATATCTCTAATGCTGCTGAATTTATAGTAGTGACATCATCATTTCGTGCAGAAAGAATAGACCGTTCGGTTAGAAATACAAGAGTAACAGTACCAGACACATCTAGACGTGGATAAACATAAAATATCAATTCTCTCATATTACGACACTTGTGTATGGTTGATGGTAATTCTACGATTTCATGCGGATTGCTTCCAATCTAAAAAAAAAGTAGTTATAGATGCATGTATATAAAAAAAAATAGGGAATGAGTTACTAATAAATAATATTATTATACAGATAAAATTGGAAATTACTTTGAATAAGTATCTAGAGAACTCTGCATTATCCTCATTTGCACTACTTAAGCGCATATTCATGTCTAAAGTCAATACATGTATATCTTTCCAAAGGAATGACCGTCTAAATGATGTTGCCACAATTTGTTGACGGACATCTTTAGGTATAATAGGTAATATTTGTCTGAAATCACCACCAATAACAATAGTGATACCCCCGAATGGGTTTGGATTTTCATGAATATCTGGTAATGTGCGATCTACTGACTCGACACAATACTTATGTTGCATAGGAACTTTATCCCAAATAATTAATTTTGCTTCACGGGATAACTCTGCATGCAATGATTGTTTACTAAGTCCACAAAATGAATTATTGAGTATATCCAACGGAATACGAAATGTGGAATGTGCAATTCGACCTCCTTCAAGTGACAATGATGCAATACCAGATGATGCTACAGTAATGACAATATAACTAAGACTGCGATATTTTGCTGCAATTGTACTATACAAAAACGTCTTCTCAGTACCAGTAGTAGCACCACCATTAAGAAAGAACATTTTATCCTGATTACCAAATACTGAAGAAGTAATTGCTTCGTAAGCAATACCTTGACCAATATTAAGAAGATCAATTTTAACTTGTACATTTAGTTGTTGTGCTTTACTTTGCATTTGCCGATGTTCCCGTATCAGTCTATTACCAACTATCATATTCCAATCTGCTAATGGTTGTGGCATAAATGGAAAATCGATTAAACTCCTGCCAGATTCTTGAAGAAGTTGATTCAAAAGATACAACCCATAGTCTTTTACTTATTCTTTGGTTGGAGTGGGAATTGCAAACATATTACGAATTTTGTGAGCAAGATAATCATATATATCTTTTGAAAATTGATTCCATAATTCACATGGATTTGTTGGAGAACATTGTGTGAGAATAACACAAAATAATCTCCTCAACTGATATCCACTACACATAATTGATGCCTCTTGAAGATATTGTATCCTTTCACCATCATCTTCTAAAATTCCCCTTGCTATAAATGCAGCTTTAAAAGTTGAATGTTCAAAGTGTTTGAATGTACGTAGGTCTTAAAATGATCGAGGTCCTTTGACTACAGTTAATATTAGACGAAGATAAAATCGTTCACCTGAATTGGGTGACGCAAAACACATTCTACTAATAGAAAATCCTCTCAGTCATCGTGTCCATTTTTTTTTAGCTTTACTCCAAACAAAATGCTGAGGAAACTCTTGATAAGTATAAACATATGCATCTTCATATGCATCGTAATATTCAAAGAATGCTGTCAGGGTTGAACTTTGTGATTGAGCCCGAGAAACAATTGTATCCATTGATTCATTAGGATTAAAGACAACACAGTGCATTCCAGGTAAATGGAGCGCCAACCGAACAACTATTGGAATCTTTTCATGCATCGAAAAACTAAACAATCGCCATGCAACTTCAGACAGTCCAATGTACCTTGTATCAAGATATTGTTTGATCTCATCTACTCCTCCTGAATTCAATGTTGTTCTATCCCCTCTCTTATGGATATATTTGTTAATATATTTAATACATCTAGGTCCAACACAAACGTCAACATTAATATAACAATCGAACATGAAAGGTACGGATTATAAGGAAAAACATCTCCATTATCAACCTCTTGCCCTCTTATTGTATATACCTTTCCATTATTGCGACGACGATAAATAGGATATCCTTCTTCGTCCATGGTTGTGTTGTCTACAAAATCTTTTGGGTATCTCTTAGTACATCTACTATTATCCATGCAAGGTGCTTGCGGATTTTGATCACCACATGGTCCATGTACCATGCATTTTTTAATAGTTTCAAAAAGTTCTGGCTCTTTAATTGGATCGGGAAATTCAGCACAAACTATTCTATCCACTTGTTCACATGTTCAAATTTTGTCCGGACCGTCAAGATATATTAATAAATGCATATGTGACAACCCTATTTTTTGGTACTCAATGTAAACATTGCCAACTTTTTTCCCGAATATTTGCGTCTTTTCAGTCTCTTTCATCAGTGCATTTTTTTTTCAACTCAAACACATGGGCAATTAAATCTGGGTGGTCAATTGGATTTTGATGCGGTAACAAAGCTGAAGTGATTTCTTTTCAGGTAAGATTTGCAATCATCTTGAGGAATACATCGGGATGATGATTGTACCATGTTATAGCCATCGAATCTTGAAATATTTCAAACATTTGTCTCGGACCACCAATAAAAGATGACAGCAAAATAATTCATTGACCTATTTGATCAGGTTCCAACCCATCTATGACTCCATCACATATGCTTTGGTATAGTTCACCACAATTTTTTTTTGATTGAGCCTAAAGTAATTTAAACGATTTTGTTAAGTTGTAGACCATGCATCTACCAAGAACTCTTAAAATAGTTTTCTTTCTCGTAAAATTGTAGAATATTCTGTTGGTCGTTCAAAGGAACGATAACTATAATATTGTATTTGAGTTAATCTATCATTTGTATATTGACTATTAATCACATCCCACTGTTTGAATCCAAATTCCCAACCAAGTTGACCAGAAGGGAACAACAGAACGTAATGCAATAGTAAATAAGCAGGATGATATTCATTGATTTGCATTAGTTTGTTGGATCCCTTTAAATGTAAAATAATATCCCTCATCCTAGTGATCTCAGTTCCATCTCCCGGTAATATAATTGCTATTTCATTTGTTGTTGGCAAGTTATACACTAACGATCAGTAGTTGTACTATAATGAAGAATAGCCGAAAGATTTTGTTGTTCAATATCTAATTGATTTAAGATTGCGTAAGCCTGATGGAACTTATTCACGAATACGTTATGCTGCAACAAACTGTTCTGAATAGTTTGTAGAACGTCGCTTCTCAGATTAGGATTTCTACGGCACTGTGCGGCCAAGGCCAATTCGGGATCATAAATATACAATTGAGAGTACAACGCATCTTGTCCTGATTCTGGAATTAATGTTCTTGTTCGATGACACAATTCTCCATGTATGGTTAACATTGTTGGCCCCCTTCTAGCAAGTACTTTTTCGTCTAGCTTAGCACCAAGGCTTGTAAAAGTATTAGTTGCATTATATTCTCGAGTGTAACGACAGAATGATTTTGACATTTCATCAATGCCATCATATAAGACTTTAATTTCTGAAGGGGGTGGAAGAAGTAACGGCAATTTAATCTTTCCTTGTAAATAACATGTTCTAAAAAGTGGACACTGTTTAGATAATTTTGACAATTTTTCATCTATCCAATGTAACGCAGAACAATGAGGACACATAACATCAATTCTACCAAGGGAATATTGACTTGTAGTTGTATGAATCTCAGGATCAATAGGTAGGTTTTCAATATCGTCAAAGTCTTGATACTCGTAAAGATAATATAGTCGATACCATTTCACCTAAATTTAATAAATAATATAGTTAATTAATATATTTCAACTATATATATTTAAATAATGTATTATCTATAATTATGATTTTTTTTTTTAAAAAGCTTACCATATGTTTTCCGAAAGTAGAACTGGTTCGTGAAGCTCTACAATTGATCTTTCATTTATATTTGCGGAAACAACAGGTTCAACACGATTGTATGTAGGAAGGCATGAATCATTAATTCTCGCAATTTGATTCTTGCAAAAATGTTCGTCTGTTGAAGTTGGCCTACATTTGATAATGAAAAATTAAATAAATTAATTAAAAATTCAAAACTGATAATCCATTAAGTTAATCTATATAATAAAGTTTGACTTACCTTCTCTCAGAAAGTATAACTGATTATTCTACATTTGTCGTTGAATCTTTAGCTTCTCCTGCTCCCTTCGTGCTCGTTGAGCTAAAACACGTTTTGAGTATGGTTTAATAAAATTAACTCTTTCTCTTTCTCTTCATGCTCGTTGAGATATAACATGCTTTGATATGTTTTCATTGGATGCTCTACAATGAAGAATTGAAGAATTAAGAAATATTAATTGAAGAGTTAAACAAACTAAAATAAAATAAATAATGATCGTACCTTTCATTATCCACCGGTTCTTGAGTAGTTTGGTCCCTACGAATTTGTTTCGGTAGAGGCTCGAATGATCCTTCTAAAAATAGTTTTTTTTTTTCTCCAGATATTGACGCTTAAGAAAATTTAAACGATTAAATTCCTCTTGTTCCCTTTGTGCTCGTTGAGCTATGACACACCTTGATAAGTCATTATTATTGGAATTTTCTTTGTGCTAACTTTTCAAATTATGATGTTATTCCCTTTCTCGACCACTTTGTATTCGTTGTACTAAAGTAACGTTTGATATTATGTCAACCTACGAACGTGCATCACCACGATAATACATCATTTCAAAACTAATAGTATAAAAATAATATAAAATAAAGCAAATAATTTACTAAGTGGATTGAAGAGTAAAATCGTACCACATTATTAACATTTCTTTTTTCCGCTACAATTTGAAATAGAGTTTTCTTGTGACTTAGAAACTCCATCATCATTTATCTTTTGTCTTTCCATATTCAAATGTGGTCTTTAGATGGAAGAAAAAAAATTAAACAAAAATATTATTAATGACTTTTTTTAGCAAAAAAAATACAAACATAAAAAATCATAACACCTTATTTTACGAATTTTATAACATGAATTTGACAATTACCATCAATTTACTATTAATTCAGAAATATCTAGGTATATAGAATTAACGAAAGATTGAGAAAACACTAAAAAAAGATATTCTAAAGCATATTGAAAAATTAATCTGACAATACATTAAAATCGTAAAAAATTCAAATGACAACATGATAAAAAAACAAAAAAAAATAATATTTAAGGCTATAGTATCTTCAACAGCCAAATAGAGCACACTTCACATTATTAACCTATTCAAAAAAAAAAAAGGTACATTAATTCTATAAAAATTTAAAATACACACACACACACACACACACACACACACACTATATAAAATAATATTAAAAAATATATATACCTTAAACCAACATTTTAGAGCACAATTTCATTCTTCTCGTTGCAAAGTTGTAGCTGAGCCTTCACTTCTTCCAACGCCTTTAAGCATATCAAGTCATTTTCGAATCCCTCTAAGATCAATTCTAAGTCCTTCAGGTTTGGAAAATCTTCTTTTTTTTTTATTTTTTTTTATTATTATTATTATTTTTTTTTATCTTTTTACGAATTCTAGCTTTAGGCTAATTAGATGGTAGTGTGTTCACTATTGCATACACCAACATTGCAATATTAGGTTCAAATATTTGATGAATTAACTCCCTATATTTCTCTTTTTACGAATGTGATCCCCAATACTCATTTTTTTTTACCCATTTTTCTTTTTTCGAATTGAATCCACAATGGATGTACATCACGCTCAGCCTCTTCTAAAAGAAGTATAAACTCTGCTGCAGTAATGGGCCGATGATTCTCGAATATCGTTTGTTTTGCAACATCCCAACTTGATGGCAATCCATCCGCAATTTGTTGAATTATTTGTTTCTCATTAATTTTATATATATGATGCTGCAATTGTCTTGCACTAAATTTTTTATCAATTCCATTTTCTCTTATGAGTCCTCTTTGTCTAAAAGGCTTATCATAAAATAATTTTATTTTAGAACAAAATCCTAATCGAGGACTTGTTTTTAATATAATAGGAGGTCGTATTATTTTGCCTGAGAGTTGAAGATACAAACTACAAATTAGTAAAAGCATATTTAAAAAATATAAAACAATTATAACATAAAAATATAAATTTGTGCCAAAATCGGGAGGGGGGGGGGGGGGAGGGGAGGGTGTTATCATGATTACAGTCATATGGTATCATGATTAGTAAAAGCACTGACCATGTAAAAGCACTGATCATGTATCTGTGTCATTTCTAGCATTGATCTTGGCTAATGGTTCTTAAATTCCTTATAACTAGTTTTTTATTTAAATGACTAAATTGAAAATAGTTCTTCAGGTTTAGTAAAATAAGTAACCGATTGTATTTGTTTGTTTAGTATTTTTGTTCTAAGTTTTACAAGATCATGATAAACTTTTTCTCCCTAAAACTATAATATGGTCAGTTTTTCTGTAATATAGATTTCAGCAAATTGGAATGTACAGAAAAATTGGAATAGAAACAGAAATTTAGAAACAAAAAATTGGAAACAGAAAAAATGGAACAAAAACAGAAATAGAAACATAAACAAAAATTCCTTCTGTTGAAGTGGGAATAAAATTAGGATGTATAGAAAAATCGGAACAGAAATAGAAATTTAGAAACAGAAAATTGGGAACAGAAAAACTAGAACAGAAACAGAAATTTAGAAACAGAAAATCGGGAATAGAAAAATTGCAACAGAAACAGAAATTTAGAAATAGAAAATCAGGAACATAAAAATACCTGTTGATGTGCAATGGCAATGGAGGTCTGGAACTGTTCCCAATTAAGAACAAAAACAAACAATTAAAAAATAATTAATTCCCCGATTTCCAAAAAAAAAAAATAAAAAATTGGAACATAAAATCAGGAATTAAATTGAAGAATTGCTAAATTACTCACTAGTAGTAAGCCAAAATAATCTAAATTACTCACTAACAGTAAGTTACTCACTGATTGAAACTAATTGCACTAATCACCCAATTTTTCAAAACTAAGAACAGGAAACACTATCAAAATAGAACATAACATTATCAAAACAAACCTGAAGAAGTGGGAGCTGATGTGCTTAGCTGATTGGATTTTTGCTGATCAAGTTCGAAATATGCAAGCAATAGCTTTAATTTGAAAAACAAAAGAAGAAAATGGAGAAGAAGAAGAAGAATAAGACTTATTAAGTGAAACATAAAGAAAAAAAAAGTTATTTAATTACCTGTTCAGAATCTGCAAGTTTCTTTGGTTCGAGTCTGTGAGAATTTATTTCAAATCTAAGAACACAAAACACTATCAATTTTGATTCAATAAACTTATACTGATTTTGATAACAGTGTAGTATACTTCCTTAAAAGTCAAAATACTTTTGATCAACTCATTTAGAACCGAAAATGTTTAAAAATCAAAAGTTAGAACAAATCGGTAATTGAATTGATTTAGAACAGAAATAGAAACAGAAAACTCAGAAACAGAAACATAAATTCTGTCTCTAGCGTATAAGGCAATACCAAATAAACAAACGCTCAACGACAAACGATAAACAACTCAAATAATATCCAGAAGAACTGTAACATCATAGAAAATATTATCAATTCAAACAACAAAGCTAAGCATAATAGGAGGAGGAAGGAAAACTGAATTTACAGTCTCAATCCAGTGTTGAGAAGCCAGCTTTTGCGCTTTAGCATCTTTCGATAAATCCTTACTGACCAGCTCATCAATCCGATTAACAAACAATTAAACCTAATTTGAATTTAAAAAATCAAACAAAGTAAAATAAAATGGGAAGTTCTTGATGTTTTGTGTTTGATTTATTTTCAATTTATTTTTTCAACCATAAGTGGTAAATCATACCTTAGAGGTAATTCAAGCTGATTTGACTCCACCTTGATGCAACTATCTAGGGAGAATCCGGCCCTGCTAGGGCCGGATTCAAAATAATTTTTTGTTTTTTGTTTTTTTTAACAATAATGTATACATATTTAGATGTGGTATGAGGCAGGATTTTATTTTTATTATATATTGCACTAATCACTCAATTTTTCAAACCTAAGAACAAACGACGTTATCAAAATAGAACAGAACACTATCAAAACAAAATACTTTTCATCAACTCATTTAGAACTGATAATGATCAAAAATCAAAAGTTAAAACAGATCGATAATTGAACTGACTTAGAATAGAAACGGAAACAAAAAACTCAGAAACAGAAACATAAATTATGTCTCTAGCATATAAGGCACTACCAAATAAACAAACCATATTGTGTGACTTATAAAACAACACTATATATTTTAAGGCACGAATGTAATTTATCGATATACAATTTTAAATTTGTATAGAAAATTTAACACACAATTAACATTAAGGCACGAAACAGAAACAGAAAATCAAAAACAGAAATATATAGAATTGAGGCCTTAATGTTTATTGTTATAAACTAAAATTTATTTTGGCTTATAAGATAAAATAAACTCAAATTTTAAGGCCATAATGTTTCTGTTTCAATTAAATTCGTGCCTTATAAGCTCAAATATATAGAAATTCTATCTTAGAAACAAAATAAAAAATAGAAACAGAATTGACATAGTGTTGTTTATATGGATTGCCCTAATGTTAAGATACTACCAAAACAGTATTTTAGGAACATACCTGGAGAATTGGGAATTTTCCCAATTCAAAAAACCGAACTAATCCTTGCAATGTATTGCTTCTGCTTATTCTGAAAGTGAAACATGAATCAATTAGCTTATAGAGACTTGAATAGACCATGAATCAGAGATGCAGAAAAATAGCAGGAAAGAAAAAAAGGGAGAAGAAGAAGAATAAGACATGAAGCGAAACACAGAAAACAAAGTTGTTCAACTACATGTTCGGAATCTACGAACACTCTCAAAATAGTAACACTATCAAAATAGAAGCAAAACAATGTCAAAACAGAGGCCTTTAGTATTACTCAAACTTTTCAAAGAGTAACGAATCGCGGGAAAAGAAATCAAATACCAATATTTTCTCCCGATACCATCACAATCGAATTGAAATTTATGATTTATTGAAGAAACAATGATCTCAGTTTCCCATCAAAAAAGAAATTGAAAATTTCTCCTAATTATAAAGAAATCGGGAGAACCAATGATCTCAGTTTACAATCGAATAAAAAAGAAATCGAAAATTTCTCCCGATTTACCATCACAATCAAAACTGAGAATTGAAATTTACTTATCACAATCGAATCAAAAATTTCTAATGGGTTGAAGCCGCTAGAAAAGATCTTAATCAGCAACGAACACTATCAAAACAATAACACTATCAAAATAGAAGCAAAACAATGTCAAAACAAAGACCTTTAGTATTACTCAAACTTTTCGAACAGTAACAAATCATGGGAAAAGAAATCAAATACCAATATTTTCTTTCGATACATTATAATTGAATTTACGATTTATTGAAGAAACAATGTTCTCAGTTTCCTATCAGAAAAAAAATCAAAATTTTCTCTTGATTATAAGGAATCAAGAGAAACAATGATCGTAGATCGAAAATTTCTCTCGATTTACAATTACAATCAAAAGTGAGAATTGAAATTTACCCATCACAATCAAATCAAAATTTTTTGATGGGTCGAAGCAGCTAGAAAAGATCTCAATCGGTAGCGAATAGAGAGAAATCAAGAATCGGCAGCTCGTTCGGTAGCGAATGGAGAGAAATCTCAATCAAAGCAATGACGAACGCGGACAATAGTTCAATCGAAAAAAATTGCGAATGCCTTAACTCTAGGAGGCAAGATACTGAGAGTTTGGTATTGAGAGTGTGTTTATATAGATGTCGAGGTTTGATCAATGGTTTCTATAGAAGAAGGGGTTTCCATAGGAGAGGAGGTTTCCAAATACCAATGGTTTCCATATATATATATAGAGAGAGAGAGAGAGAGAAGGGGTCGGCGATAGAGTGGAGCAGGGGTTGGAGAATGGAGATGGGAGGAAAGAAGATTGGAAAGAGGGAAAGTGGGCGGGGACAACGCTAGTGAAAATGGAAGTTATAATGGGAAAAAATTATAAATGGAAAGAAAAATTTATTATTCAGTGGTAATCTTATTATTCCGTGGTTTTATTAACCTATTTTTAATATAAACTTAAAATAAATGAGAATTGATTTGGACCGTTCTTTATGGGGGGTATAAAGAGTAGTTGAGATTCCCCTAAAGGGCTTATGTACGTCCTGTTTTATTATTTATATATATATGTAGAAATTTGTATTTGAATTTTGAAGCGTATTTGAAATAGAAAAGTCACTGCTTCTTAGATTTATATTTGAATGGGAAATATACTTTTATGAGCCAAATGTGTTTTAAGTATCCAAATTAGCTCATTTGTGTATTATAATAATATCATGTATTATTATATGGATACAATAAGTTATTAATGACAATTATTGATATGGATACAAAGAATTCGACTTAAATGGCTATTATTAATACTGTTAATAAATGAAGGGCTATTATGAATGAATGAATGGCTATTATTAACACATGACTATTATTACATATTATTAATGCTGATATTAACAGTAGAATTGGAGATATGGATACAATAAGTTATTAATGGCTATTATTAATACTAATTTATTTATAAATGATGAAATATTTGGGGATATAATTCTCTATAAGAGAAACCAACATGGCGGCCCTGGGAAATCGAGCCATTACATTCTCCTTGCTCCGTTGTCACTCTCTCTTCGATCTCTCATCTTCTTCTCTGATTTCTCTCTGTACTCTCTGATTTCTTACTCTCTTCCCATGCAAAATGAGCCCTAAATACTTTTTTAACATTTTAGATCCGATAGTCATTGCTACAGTGCATGTTTTAGTACACTACAGCGTGCTATGGCTAAAAACATTGACACGAGTGCACTATAGCGCGCGTGGGACAAAGCCTACACCAGGTTTGTATTTTAGCTGTATCTTTCTAGTTCAAACTCTGATTGGGGTAATGTAAAAGAATATGGAAAGCTAAGACATAGATCTACAACTTCCATGTTTTGAGTTTGTCTAAAATTGGATTTCATTATGGCCAAAATTGATCTTGAAGTTACTGCCTACAAAACACAACAAAAACGCATTAAACTAACAAAAATACTTGAAAATACATAAATATTTGAACCTAAAAGTACTTAATTTGTTGGTAAATAAACTATTCATCAAATACCCCCAAACTCAAATGTTTGCTTGTCCTCAAGCAAAAGAAAAATAAAATAAAAGAGAAAACAAATCAAGTACTAAAAATGCTAGCGATAAAAATATGTGAGTTCTCTAATGAATCAATGACCATGTAAGAATCTCCGATGACACAAAATGCTCGAAGCTCATAGGAAATGCACACATTGAGATTATCTAGAATTTCAACTTAAAGTATTAATTTTAATTCACTCAAGACTCTAGATGTGTCAGTGCGTGTACAATCACTCTCACCCAACAAAACGAGCCTCAGATATATTTATGTGCTAAGGTGACATTGATCAATCTATATATAAAAAATGCAAGAACAACCATAAACCCATTTTTCGTGTCACTCTCCACTAATTGTGGAGGTATATATGTCATTGGAGATCAAAAGGAATTTTGAGGGTTGTAATATATGGCTAGAGTAAAAGGTAGATGAAAATGTCATTTTTAGGCTCAAATCACCCTAGGCATGTATTATGACTCATGGATCTTGTACTATTTCCAAGAAAAAATTTCATCGACTCCCCGTTTCATCAAATGTCAACTTTCAATCAATCCCACAATGTATTATTCACAAAATACTGAAAAACAAACTTTTTTTTTTCCAAAGCAGGTGAGAATCACACCCCCAAACTCAAACTCAACATTGTCCCCAATGTTGCAGGAAAAACAAGGGAAAAAACGGGATACTCACCAATATACTAAAATAATTTTTATTTATTTATTTATTTATTTTTTTAACCTAAAACAACACGAATACAAAATGAAACACATATCCTAATCCACAAATGACTTGCCAAATATAGCTCGTGCTAGTCCTTGCTCTCAATCATCCATGTAAACATGCCGATTAGTGACGGGTTTAGGAAGTGGAAAAACATGTGGTGGGTTGGATGTACAAATGTGGGTAATGAAAGAATTAGGCAATGAGGCTCAACGGGGTTAACGAAGGATAAACAATTTCAAGAGTTAGCTTCAAAGTTCTAAACGATCTAAAGAATGCCTAAATCATCTCTCCAATAAAACATAACTTGGTATTTCACCTCAAGTTTCACTCAAATGGGTTCTAGTGTTCATGAGATGTCAAAACATACCTAAAGCACATAAATGATCTCCAAGTACTCAAAAGGCCCAGTGATAGTGATTCATGGTGCTCAAGTGTAACGAGTCAGGAGTGAATTTCAATCAACACAAGTTAAGCACACTGAAATCTCAATGTAGTACATTTTAAACCACCTAAGAGAACATCACGTGTCTAAACTCATCATCGATATCAAGTCATTTCATCTCCACAAAACTCACAATTTATTCAAACAAACATAACAAGAAAATCAAACTAAAAACATGGCCATAAGAACACAAGTTATAAGATGAAAAAATTCAGACAAGTCTTTCCTAAACCTAACGAACATAAACCAACATGTGTCCCACCCCCAAACTCAAAGTCAGACATGTATACAAATTAAGCACAAGGGAATAAGAACACGTACCAGGGAGGTGAGACAATCTCGTCTCCTAGTACGGTTGGTGGTGATGTTTCGAGCGAAGTGACTAGTGTGAAGTTTTCTTCCATAGCTTGCATTCTTAAGCTCCATTATTTAAAAACTTGGGTTACCCCCAAGAAGCATTTAGTTTAATGTCCTCGGATTGACACAGAGAAGGGCTCGTCAAAAAAGCGATTTTCGCCCATAATATGTGTCACACAACACAATAAATGGGTCTTGGTTCAGAATACTCTCAAGCTTGGCGAGATGTAGCAATGTTAGGCACGTACTCTCAACGTGACTTGGCTCCAATTTATGTGCTTGGTGAGCTTGAATGAACATTGCTAGAAGCAGTGGAAGACAACAAGTGAGCTACATCAGATCCTCGTAGATGTGATTGTCTTTGATCGGTGGTGGTATCACAATCTGGATCTCAAACGATAAAGATTCACAAGTGTTGTCTTGTGATTCTTTATCGTCGATCCATACTTGGGTTTTCTCCTCATTTAAATCATTGTAATTGAATGCTCCCAAGTTCCTCCTGCTCGTATTTGGTTCCTCATAGTGGCTTTCACATATGGATGTGGCTTGTGCGTCTTTTAGTGCCACCATTCTTGACTCGGTCTCAATGTAGCTAATTAGTTGAACGATTTGCGTCTCAAGAGACTTTATGGTTGTATCAATTTCAGTGCAGGTTATCTCAATATTATCAAGACGATCCTCATGCTTATTTAGACGGTCATGAGTTTCCCTTAAGAAAATCTGAGTTTCCCTTGTGACTGCAGCGAATATTTCTTTGAAGGTAGGGGAAGACTCCATAGGTGGGTCTGGGGGGTCAATCCATGGCGACAAAATATTAGAACTATCCCCCAAGATTTAGTAGTTTGTTGAATAATTCCAACTCTAACAATCTAACTCCACCATGTCTTTCAATAACCAATAGACTTCCTCCGCGATTAGTTGGTAGAAAGAGGTGGTACCATTTCCTCTTTCCACTCACGTTCTTGTTGTAGCTTGTAACCCGTTGAGGAAGTTTAGTAGTTAACACTCCTTTGGGAAACCATGATTTGGGATCCGAATGAACAACTCTTTATATCTTTCCCAAGCACAATAAAATGGCTCAGAATCTCGTTGAGAAAAACTCATGAGGACTTTTTGATGAGCCATCTCCAAGTACCTCGCAAAGTAAACAAAACTAAAAATAAAAATTAAAAATAAAATAAAGGCCTAAATTAAAGTTACTTATTCACAATATTAACAAAAATTTAAAAATCTAATCCTTGGTAATGGTGCCAAAAACATGGTAGCGAATTATTTGTCGCTACGATACCACAAGTGTACATGTCAAGTTTTAATAGTATAGGAAGAGTAGGATTGTCGTATCGATAGGGATTTGTTTAAATTGTCGTTACGTACCATGATTGTCGTAACTTAACTTTATTTAGGCGATCAATTTTTGGGTTTTTTAAACTAAAATACCTAAAACAAATATGAATATAAAAACAAAATAAAATATGGATTATCTATACGCAAATGTTCTAGGGGATTGATTTCTTCTCGTTATTCCCACGTTGTCTTATTAAATAAATTATTAGTCAATTCTATTTATTCAATAATCAAGGTCCTCGTACAATTGCTCTCTCACTATTTCTCCTGACCGTCAAGTGAGAGAATATATAAACACTTTAACACTGATATCCCCATTTAGTATTTAGGTAAAAACATTCGTTAAACACGACCTTATAGATTACACAAGCTCTAAATATCTTCCAATCTATTAAAGCTCACGTTGTGTTTAACCTAAGTCCGAACCCGGGATTATCTCTCCCGAGTGTCAAATCCCAAATTCTCAATTGAACCAAATATTATGTGAAAGCATTATAAAGATAAACACAAGTGAATGAAGATTCTAATTGATAAATCTAGAACTCGATTACATCCCAGTTTCACAAGATCCTAAATTCCTAGAATACCTAGCTGTTGATTTCCTCCTGGACTAACAACAACCTAAATTATGCACTCCTAATTTCGGTTACGATTTCTACTTCTCCCGAGTGTCAAATTCATAACCTAACATTGTCCAACTCGTTGGCCATATGAATCAAACACATTAAGTCTAGGAGATGCATAAAATGGATTTAAAACTAATAATCAACAAAATAGTCTAAACATGGTTCAAAATAAGACTATATCAAGCCCTAGATCTAGATATTAGCTCAACATATACAAATCCATAACTAATATTATCTATAACTTCATAGTTGAAAAAATATGTTCAATACGATATCCCAAATATAAAATTTGAGTAATATTAGGGAGAAGAGAAGAAATCAAATCTAATTTGTAGAGAAGTTTGCTCCGGATCTTCAATCTTGTGCCTTCTCCTTGCTCCGTTGTCGCTCTCTCTTCAATCTCTCGTCTTCCTCTCTCCTATTTGGTTTTTCTCTTTCCTTCGTGTGAAATGAGCCCTAAATGACCTTTTAACATTTTATAATCAACTGTTGGTGCTCCAGCGCACTATGGCTAAAAACACTGACACGAGCGCGCTGCAGTGCACGTTGGATAGCGCCTACACCAGGTTCTTATTTTGGCTATATCTTTCTCGTCTAAACTCTGATTGGGGTGATTCAAAAGGATATGGAAGGATAAGACATAGATCTACAACTTCCATTGAGGTTTTCAAAAAATGGATTTAATCATAGCCAAAATCGGTCTTAAAGTTACTGCATTTGCGCGCATTTTGCACTGTTTCTCCCATTTATTTGTAATCCTACAAAACACAACAAAAACACATTAAACTAACAAAAATACTTTAAAATAAATGAATATTTGAACCTAAAAGTACTTTATTTGTTGGTAAATAAACCACTCATCTCCTGACCTTCGGCAACTGATTGAACAAATCATCAATTTTAGGTAACGGGTATTTATTACGAATCGTCACCTTATTCAACTGCCTATAATCGATGCACATCTTCATAGTGCCATCTTTATTCTTTATGAATGACACTAGAGCTCCCCATGGAGAAACACTAGGTCTGATAAACCTGCGGTCTAACATATTTTGCAACTGAATTTTCAGTTCTTTTAGCCCGGTAGATGCTATACGATATGGTGGAATTGATATAGGAGAAGTACCAAGAAGTAATTCAATAGTGAATTTAATTCCCTTATCCACTGGTAGCCTTGACAATTCTTCTAGAAATACATCAGTATAATCCTCGACTATTGTGATATCTGCCACTTGTACCTTATTTTGACTGGTGTCAATCACATGCGCGAGGTATCCCTGACATATTTTCTTTACTAATTTCCTGGCCTCTAGAGTTGAAATTAAATTGATAGGGGTAATGATTCTATCCCTCAAAAACACGAACTCTAACTCACCTTGGATTTGAAAGGTAAATTTCTTTTTAAAACAATCGACTGTGGCATGATAGCCAGATTGAAAATCCATACCCAGTATCACATTAAAATCGTGAATGCTCAGGGGTAATAGATCGTTGACAATTCTTTATCACCAATACGAATTAGACTATTTTTATGCACACTATCTATCAACACTAACTCGCGCATAGGGGTAGAGATAATAATACCATATGATAGAAAAGTAGGAATTTTTTTTACATGTATCATGAAGGTCATCGAAGCAAATGAATGAGTAGAACCTAGATCGATAAGTATACCTGTATCTTTATCATATAAAGACATGATACCTGTAACCACATCCGGGATAGCCTGGGCATTCTGCTGGGTACTAGCAAGTACACGACCTTAAGTTGGAGGTTTACAGGTCAATTTTCTACCTCGCCCCTAAATACTGCTAGGGCCAACACTGCCCATACTGCTTACAGAAGATGTAGGTGTAGCAGTTGATTCAAGTAATATGGAGATATATGGCCTGGCTCATAACAACGGAAATATATTAAACACGCCATAGGATTGTCTCTAACGAAATGATTCGGTGATCCACATTGATAGCATACGTCTAATTCAGCTCGGCTAAATATTTGGCCCCTACTCTGCCCCTGCAGACCTGAACTTTGTCCAGGTACATGCTATCATCGCCCGGAATATGATTGGCACGGACTTTGGCTCCTAGCCAACTGGTCGCCTGTTAAAGCCTGAGAAAATTGTGGTACAAGGCTAGATCCCCGAGATGTGATACCTGGATATCTGCTAGATGGCTCGAACCTGTTCATGATTTTGACCAACTTCCTACACATCTTTCTCTATTAATTTCTCCATGTTTACCAGTTCCGCATAATTTTTGATCCGCCTGCCAATTAACCTTAAACGTATTTGCAAATCTAGTCATTTTCGAAATCTTCTACATCTCGCTTCCTCAGTCTTCACCAGATCAGGAGCGAATCGGGACAGGGCATCATATTTGATTTCATATTACAGAACTGAGATCTTCCCCTATTTTAGTAATATGAATTCCTCTTCCATCTTGAACTGATAAGATTCAGTTTCCATAAAAGATGGGTGGTCCAATTGGTAGCGCGTGAAATACGCTGCTACTTACTCTCACAAGTATACGAGGTCTAAGTTTTAATATAGTGGATCTTTGAAGATTAGATATCGTTCCCATAGGAAAAAGTGTGAATAATTGAATACCGCAATTTATGTAGTTTCATATTATCCTGACGATTAAATTAATTATTTAAATTAAACTAATTAAAACTATTCCTAAGGATTAATTCTAATTACACTAATTAACTAGGGATCAATTTCATTCATTTAGTACCTATTTGGATTAGTTTAGTTATCAATAACGGTTATTATCACATCCAACAATCTTGGTATCTATAACTCACTTGCTCCCTCTTCTGAGTGAAAAGCGAGCGAATACATGACTTCGCATTGACGCCGAAGTCCCCCTCGAATGCCTTTCCGAACATATAGCCACGTGAGTCTTGACCCAACCTCATGGATTGCACACAATCCAACTCCCTCTCGGGTTATTGGATCGTCGCGTTGTGTTTATCTTTAGTCCGAATCCGGGGTTACCTCTCCCGAGTGTCAAATCTCGTATTCTCAGTTTATCGTAATAAGCATAATAAACATGAAATAATGGTAGACACAATTAGAATTGGACAACAAACCATCAAAATGACTTATATTCAACCAAAGAGATATTTACATAAATTACATCTAACCCTAACTAATCTCTAATTAAACTAACATGATCTTAGCCAATACAATATTAAATCTAGAGGATATCATCAACATAAATAATAAACATTAAGTACAAATATGGAAACAAGGGAAGAAAAATCAAATCTCAAAGTGGAGTAGTCCACTTTCGCCAAAGAAGAATTCTCCCGAGCCTCCTCTTCTCCATTGATGAACTTCCTGTTTTAGCTCTTCAATAATTGGCCAAGAACACTTCCTAAAACTAATCTAATCTACTCCTAAATTATCTAATCCTATCTAAGGTGAAAGGAGGTCTCAAAATATCATAGGGCCTTTCAATAATGGGGAAGAAAAGGGTTTAAAACAAAGGTTTTGAAAATATCTTCAAAATATCTAAAATTAGATATTTCATGCAGAGTGTCACCACCTAGGCGGTGGTTAAGTCAATTTAGATTCTGATGGATCTCCGCCTAGGAGGAGGAATGTTTGCCTAGGCGGTGGTTGTTGGTATAGACATTCTGACGGATCTCCGCCTAGGCGGTGGTTCAGCAACCCAACTTCCTGCTCTTCTTCGCCTAGGCGGTGGAATTTTCACCTAGGCGGTGGTCTTTATACCAAAACCTTATTCTTCGCATTTAGTTCACCGTTTCTCCACCGTTTTCACGTTTTTATCACTTCTTTTCGTTCCTTTACCTGTTTTACACTAAAACAAACTAAAACAAAATTAAATATAACTAATACGCTAAAAAACTAACAAATTTGGTTTAAAAGTAGATAGTTTATTTCCTCCTATCAAATACCCCCAAACTCAGAATTTTGCTAGTTCTCGAGCAAAACACTAACACTAAACTAAACTTACTAAAAATGAAAAACTTAAACACAAAAGAAGTACATACATGTAAATATAAAGTTCAATCGAAATGACCAATTTGTTCCTCCCTCAATATCCCTAAACCTGATCAAGTTCGGGAAATAACCCACACCAAGTGGTGTTCTAGAATTTCAATGATCAATATCAATAAAAACCATTCTAGATCCATTTGAAGTATGTATGAGAACTCAAATGCATAATTACGCACATACCGGATTGGATTATTCAATTGTTAAGTTCATAACGTATACCGTTTAAGGATTCAGGAAAACCATATGCTTGGGCTCGACTATCCACTAATATAGGTTCAGATATTCATAGAGATCAATAGGGCTTAGTTTGGCTTTGGAGAACGACCAAGGGTATCATAGGAATAGAAAATAGCAAATCGGTTTAATTGATTGATACCCAAGGTAAAATCGCTTGTTGCTATCCTTTCATATAACCCTATACTTTTAGAATACAACTCTGAATAAGAAATGAAGATTGTGTGTATTCACTTGTCGTCGAAAAAAAAGAAAATGAAAACTATATTCACAGTCCCTTTTTTTTTTTTTTTTTAACACATTCCTAAATTAATTCGAATTATTATAGTTTTAGGAGCGTGCAAAAAGAAGTTAGAGAAACACACCCCCAAACTTATTCAAATTTATAAAATTTTAGGAATTTGTAAAAAGAAATGATAGAAACACACCCCCAAACATATTTTAAGAGCGTGCAAAAAGAAATATGAAATTGACAAGTGAATACAATAATATCGACTCAATAAAATTTTCATCCGAAACCTGACCGCTCACTTGATTTCACTCAAATTGAAAATTAGGCTTAGCGACATTGGGTTAGGAAAAATTTAAATGAAAAGAGTATTTGAACGTTTTCAGAATTGATTACGACATCGGCTTCGACAGGGGAAATAAGGGATGAAATTTTTCAGGTTAACTACAACGGTTCAAGTGAAAAAATGACGGCCTAAATCACGTCTCTGGAATTACCTTACCTAGGATTTCTCCTCAAGTTTCTCCCAAATCAAGTTCTAGATTCTTCATTTTTGTCATGAACTTCATATTGAATAATCAGTGTCTAATTGTTCAAATTATTATACATTGAGTCCGAATGTCGTGCGGTTTTAGGATCGAGATAATTTTTACCCAATTGACATGTTAAGCACACAAAACACACATGGAAGGCATTTGCCCCGACCTCAATATGTAATTAGGGGATAATTCTCATCATCGGGACTTGGCCAAAATGAACTCAACAACTAAACATGCAAATACAACTTCATACATACACTATTCTAAACTAAATCTAATACTAACATACATACTAATCTAAAAACTACACATGCATAAACAAAAATTAATCTAAATTAAACTAAAAATTAAAAACTAAAACTTGCATTGAAGCATAAATTACATACATAAATATGGTTCTTTACATAATTTTTTTTTTTTTTTTGCATTATGTTAAAAAAATAAATAAAATTGTTCATCATTTTCTACAAAAAGAAAATTCAAAATTGATGAACATCTACTATACTAACATCCATTCCATCCCATCCAGGCCTGAAAATGGTAGTGTTTAACTATAAATCAGCGAACCCAATAACATATAGCATTTGTTTGGAAAAAATTGGGTTTAAACACATACCTAGGGAATAAGACATAGAAGTCTTACCCCTACCATTCACTGGGAGAAAATTCATCTCCACCACTATTACGTCGGAATGGAAATTGTGACGGTTGCAAAAAGTGTGGTGGCAATGACGAAGTGGTCACACATGAACCTGTCGATTTGATCTTGCGCGCACACTAATCACAACATTTCAACAAAATATGAACAATGTAGCATGCAATTTTGTTTCACACAATTTAACAATCCATAGAAACTAATTTATCACCAAAAATCAAACCAAAATCCCAAAGTGATAAAGAAAATCGCGAAAATGGGGTTGAAAATTGATTTGGGGGTGAAAATCACAATTTTGGGCAGTGGAAGGATGATTTAAAGCTATTGGAACGGTGAAGTTGAGAGGTTTTCGAATTTTGGAGGGTTGAAAGGCCGTTTTGCGAAGGGGAAGGTTTCTCTTTTAAAAACTGTCTGAGGCTAATTTGCCTTGGCGATGGTTTTTTTTGCCTAGGCGAAGTAGCGCCTTTTTGTTTAAAGACCTTTCTGACGTTTATTCGCCTAGGCGGTAGTTTCTTCGCCTAGGCGAAGTTACGCCAGTGTGAAAAACATTGGGTTTGGACGTTAATCCGCCTAGGTGAATTTACAGCAGTGTAAAAACTCAACCAACTGCACTATTTTTGCCTAGGCGAAGTTACGCTAATGTGAAATTTAGCTGGATTTTTTCATGTTTTCACAACTTTTCTCTACGCCACTTTCTTCCACTTAATTCCTTAAACGGTTTTTAGCACAAAACACAACCCTAAATATCTAAACTCCTAAATTCACTTCCGAACAAGTTTCGAAGCCATGCCGACTTCCAAAAAGAATAAATAATAAAATAAATAGTAGCAAAAATCGGGTAATTTGATACCCTGAGTTTCATTTTAAAAAAATTGTGTTTGAGTTACCGGCCCCAGCTAGACTTTCATGTGGCTAAACATTTTTCACCAAAATTCCCCATAGACAAGGTATTTGGGCTCAAATGCTCAATTGGATCAAGATCATGGATTGAAGTCGGCTTCTCCTCTCAGTCCTTATAATTTTCAATATAAGCTCGATCTCAAGATTGATAATTAAGAATCCCAATCTTCTTTATCGTTTCTTGCACGACTTGATCACACTAACATAATAAAACAAAAATAAAAATAAAAATTAAAAATAAAACAAAATAAATATCAAGATTAACATTCGACCACTTAGTCGCAATATCAACTTAAAATTCACATAATTCCCTGGCAATGGAGCCAAAAACTTGGTAGCACATGAAATACACCGCTACTTACTTTCATAAGTATACGAGGTCTAAGTTTTAATATAGTAGATCTTTGAAGATCGGATATCGTTCCCACAGGAAAAAGTGTGAATAATTGAATACCGCAATTTACGTAGTTTCATATTATCCTGACAATTAAATTAATTATTTAAATTAAACTAATTAAAACTACTCCTAAGGATTAATTCTAATTACACTAATTAACTAGGGATCGATTTCATTCACTTAGTACCTATTTGGATTAGTTTAGTTATCAATAACGGTTATTATCACATCCAACAATCTTGGTATCTATAACTCACTCGCTCCCTCTTTCGAGTGAAAAGCGAGTGAATACATGACTTCGTATTGACGCCGAAGTCCCCCTCGAATGCCTTTCCGAACACATAGCCACGTGAGTCTTGACCTAACCTTATGTATTGCACGCAATCCAACTCCCTCTCGGGTTATTAGATCATCGCGTTGTGTTTATCTCTAGTCCGAATCCAGGGTTACCTCTCCCGAGTGTCAAACCCCGTATTCTCGATTTATCGTAATAAGCATAATAAATGTGAAATAAGGGTAAACACAATTGAAATTGGAAAAAAAAACCATCAAAATAACTTATATTCAACCAAAGAGATATTTACATGAATTAGATCTAACCCTAACTAATCTCTAATTAAACTAACATGATCTTAGCCAATACAATATTAAATCAAGAAGATATCACCAACATCAATAACAAATATTAAGTACAAAGATGGAAACAAGGGAAGAAAAATCAAATCTCAAAGTGGAGTAGTCCACTTTCGCCAAAGAACAATCCTCCTGAGCTTCATCTTCTCAATTGATGAACTTCTTCGTTTAGCTCTTCTAGAATTGGCCAAGAACACTTCCTAAAACTAATCTAATCTACTCCTAAATTATCTAATCCTATCTAAGGTGAAAGGAGGTCTCAAAATATCATAGGGCCTTTCAATAATGGGGAAGAAAAGGGTTTGGAACAAAGGTTTTGAAAATATCTTCAAAATATCTAAAATTAGATATTTCACACAGTGTGTCACCGCCTAGGAAGTGGTTAAGTCGGTTTATATTCTGACGTATCTCCTCCTAGGCGGAGGAATGTTTGCCTAGGCGGTGGTTGTTGGTATAGACATTCTGATAGATCTCCGCCTAGGCGGTGGTTTTCTCGCCTAGGCAGTGGTTCAGCAACCCAACTTCCAGCCTCTTCTTCGCCTAGGCGGTGGAATTCTTGCCTAGGCGGTGGTCTTTATGCATCGAAATTTTGTTCTTTATATTTAGTTCACCGTTTCTCCACTGTTTTCGCTTGTTTATCACTTCTTTTCGTTCTTTCACCTGTTTTACACTAAAACAAACTAAAATGAAATTAAATATAACTAATATGCTAAAAAACTAACAAATTCGATTTAAAAGTAGATATGTTATTTCCACCTATCACCAATTCCTTGAATATTTTCAATAGCACAGCCTGAGGATTGGTTATTTCGGTTTGGACCCTTTGGTATTCCGTCATCTTTGCCTGCTGTTATGTTAGTTGTGCAACAACCTGTAATATTCACTTAACAACATCCAAGCTTCCTGTGCCCTAGCCCTTATTATTTGGGTTCTAGAATTTCCAATACTTTCATTTCCACGATCCATAGTCAAGATCTGAAATAAAATTTAATGAGTAAAAGGGTTAACAATGCAAAAAACATTGCATGATGCAAATGTACTATTTAATCCAATAAAATAACGACCACTCATGTGCCAAACCAATATATCAACAACCTATCATACGGTCCACTACTGACGAGGCAATCTGACACGTCTACAAAACTTATAACTTAAGCTCTAATACAAAAAACTATCACACCCTACCCCGGGCCCCCAACACCTAAGGCAAGACGTGACCTCGAATTGCTTTTAACCGACCACTAATAAATCTATATAAACATGTACCGATATAGATTTAAAAAAATAAATAAATATTTACCAACTTCAAAATTCAGAAATATACGTGTCCCAAATATCCATTACAAAACTATAAAAAAACTAAACCTTTCCGGGTTCACACCTGTCCTGCCAATCCTCTAAAAAATACCACCACTATTTGACTCTACCTAGTGCCAATAGTGGGCCCGTCTCTTGCTGAGGTACCTGAGATAAAATATTTTATCGGTGTACTGTCTTCATAATATAAAAAGAATTTATGGATCAAGCATAATTATCTAACATCACTTTTCAAAATATAATATAAATATAACCGCATACTGAGCAGAAATAAAATTCCACAGCTATCATCACAATAAAAGAAATGTATTTTAATTAAATGGTAAAATTACTTTGACATATATAATAAAATATCACACACATACTTTTCTACTAGCCATATGATCATTTCACCTCATAATCGGGAGTTATGATGGTACCGAAACTTGTATAACTGTACAATCTAAGATTGTTATCAGTGTTAGGGCCATTTAATATTTCCAATGGTAGGAGCTAACACGTGGTATAAAACACTATATCATGATGATAATCATCATCGTCAATAACAACAACATATATAAACCATCTGCAGGACTTGTCCTCTTGTCAGGTCACAGCACAACATCCTACAGGACATGCCTTCCTCTTAAGACCAACAATATCCTGTAGGACATGTCCTCATGTCAGGGTTATGATATGGCATAGTTGTATAATAAATAAAAATCACTTTCCACATTTAAAAATTTACTCAATCCATTTAACGTTATAAAATAATCCATTTTAATAAACTTTTTCTTTTCACATTTTAGTACGAAAATATAATTTGACAATTTACATAGAAGATAGTACACTCACCTCTATATTTGCGCTACTGAATACACTATTGTCATAATGCTGATGTTGTTAGCGTCGCCTGTGAACCTAACAACGATAGGGCCTAAATTAAGAATTTATTTAAATAAATCTAATTTGCAACACTAAAATTCATTTTTTTTGCATTCTCAAATTTTTTATTATACAAAATTACTAAACGTCAAATTTCTTAAGTCAATATTAACTGTACAAAAATTATTATAACAATAATTACAAAATTTTTCTTGTTAATAATGTAATCTACAGAAAAATATTAACAACCAGTAATAATATTATTAGTTAACGAAATACTAAAAATTTCCATTTTAATAAAATTTACAATTTTTGTTTTAAATTTTATTCTTCACAAATTAGATATATCTATATATACAAATATACCTACTATATTTCTTAAACCCACGTATTTATATTTTTGACATATAAATATACATATATATATGCCCATATAGATAGTCTTATAAATTAGATATGAGGAATATTTTATTTTAGCAACACACACACACACACACACACACACACACACACACACACATATATATACATACATACATACATACATACATACATATAAATGAAAAAAAATGAGAATTACCAATAGAAGAAGCCGAGAGTTCTTTTTTTTTTTTTTTCATTTTTATTTTTTAAAGTAGAGATATATATGTGTATAGAAAGAAAGCTTAGGTGATGAAAACCTTTTCACGACCATTAATTATTATTATTATTTTTTTAATGACTTATGTGGTCATAATACATATACATATATATATATATATATATATATTTTTATTTTTTTAAATTTATTTATTTACACTAATTATCCCTCTTGAAATAAAAAAAATATTAATTATATGCCAACTTTTAAAATTATATTTGAAATAACTTAATAATCCCTAAACTTTTTAAAAGTCAAAATTAAAATTAACATATTAACCCCTAAAGTTTTTAAAGTCAAACTTTTAAATACCCTAATAACACCTAAAATATTTAAGGTAAAATTTAAATAGCACAATGAACTTCGTTACTTTTCTAAATATTTTAAAATGAAACTAAAAATATGCATGTGCAAAAATTAGGTCTTACACCATGTTCCTTTCCTACAACATTTAAATTATTTAAGAGTTTTACAGTTGAAGTTATTCACCAATTAAAATGTAATTAACTAGTTTAAAAAGAAATTTGAATACATAATAACAAGCTTTAAAGTTTTTTATTTTGAATATTCTATTAACTCTATTGGTGTCCCAAAGTGACAGACACCTCGGGCCTAAACACGGTTAATTAGGCAAAACCATGTGTTTACCCGATAATCTGTGGCGTTCAGGAGATAATCACTGGGCTTGGGCTTGTGGGTCCATTTTGAAAATCCTACGAGCCTCTATCAAGCCTGTGGAAATGAGCTGGTGGAGAAGTTCAGAGATATGTGGAGTTTTAGAGGAGAAACGAACTGGAACCAAGTTCTAGCTAAGAAAAATAGTTAAGTCCCTGATGTCAAAAACTTGTACACGCGGAGGATTTTGATCCTCGCGTATTAACTACTCGCAAGTATATGAGGTCAAAGTTTTAGTATAGTGCGATCGTGAAAGATTAGGTTATCGTATCCATAGGGATTGGTGTCGTTATTATCGAGTACTGCGTTTGTTATGACCTAACTTTATCTAGGCGACCAAAAATGTAAATAATTAATTAAACTAAACTAATATAACCTAAATTATCTATACTAATATACTAATATACTAATATGTTTTAGGGGAAAGAATTGCCTAGGGATTAATGTGTTTACAAATACGTGTTCGATCTCGATTTACTCACGTTTAAGGTGTTAGACCTATTTGACAATCTCGGTTCGTAAACTCCACCGCTACATCTCTCGAGTGTAAGATGGTAGAATACCTGACTTCGAGTCAATGAAGAAGTCCCCCTCAACGTCTTAACGATGCTAGGTCACATGTGTCTCGCCAGTGTCATTGATTGCACACAATCTAACTCCCGACCGGTCATTGGATCGTCGCGTCGTGTTTACCCTATCGACAATCTCAGTTCTAAAACTCCACCGCCACCTCTCCTGAGTGTAAGATGGGAGAATACATGACTTCGAGTCAATGAAGAAGTCCCCATCAACGTCTTAATGACCCTAGGTCACGTGAGTCTTACCCCAACATCATCAATTGTCCACAATCCTAACCCCGATTGGGTTATTGGATCGTGGCGTTTGTTTATCCTAATCCGAATCTCGGGTTTGTCAAACCCCGTATTCTCCATTTATCTATCTAAGCATGATAAACAAACAATAAGATAAATACAATCAAACTACGAAGAACAAACATAAACGTAACACCGAAATCATTTGAATCACATATTTATAAAAATAGTGTTAATCCCTATACAATCCATATTTAACTCGTGGTCATAACCGTATAAACATTGAAATTGAGCTAAACATGCTCACAAAATCCTAAGTTAAAGAAATAAGAGAAGAAATTGAAGAACTTGGCCTCGTCCGAAGATTAGCCACTAAGAACGCTCAACGATCGCTTCGCTGTCTTCCTCCACTTTGGGATGTGAGCTCTCCCTCTAAAACCCCTAAACCTACCCTTAGATATATTCTAAGGGGCTCAAAATGCTAAGAGAGACAAAAATGAGAGAGAAGAGGGGATATATATAGCCAAAATATTTGAAAAAATATCTAAACATATCTTAAGTCTGTGCAAAGGTCATCGCCTAGGCGGTGGGTATGTCAGTTGGTTGATCGCCGTGGCGGTGAGGACAGCGGTGGATTAGGATGACATTTTGTAGTTTCACTGCCTAGGCGGCAAGTGTCCAGCAAGAATAGGTTAGTCTCTGCATCTTTACCGCTGCGGCAGTGGGCTTCTTTCACAATTTTGCCTCCGAAGCTTGTTTTTCCACCGTTCTTCGACCGTTTTTGGTTCGATCTCATCGTTTTCGCTCCAGTTTCATATCTTTTTGCCCCACATACCTTTTTGCCCCACATACCTGATTTAATACAAAAAGTATAAAAACTAATTAAAACATAATAAAATACGATATAAACGCTTGAAAACTAACTTAATTCGGTTTGAAAATATGTAGGTAGATCACACCTATCAAATATCCCTAAACTTAGAATTTGGCTAGTCCTCGAGCAAACACACACACGAAAATGAAATAACACAACGAAATAAATAACAAACAACCTAAACAATCTAAACATAACGACATGTGAGTTTTGCATTCTTCTAACGACCAAGTCATGTTTTCCCTCAACAATCGCCAGTCATATCGAGTTCAGGCGGTAAAACATATCATGTGGTAATCTAGAATTTTGACATGCAATAGTGGTGAGTGCTATTCTAGATCCTGTAAACATGTTAGTGCGAAACTCAATAACATAACTATACAATGACCGAATTGGATTATCCCCCAATGTAACTCATGACTTAGACCGTATAGGACTAGGATTTCCATACACTTGATTGGGTTCCACTCTCCACTGATGTAGGCTTGGAAGTTCAAAAAGATTAGAAGGACTTGGATTGGTTTTGGAATAATTGGCCAAGGGTATTTTGGAATAGAAAATAGGTTAATGTTGTTAACTTAACGTTACCCAAGGCTCAACGCTTGGCACATTCACTCTCGAACCCCCATAGATAAATTGGAAACAATCTCGAACAAGCATTTAAGAACGTAGTACTCACTTGTAAAAAAGAAATGTAATTTTTTTAACTTACCATACCCCTAAACTTATTCGATTAGTATGATTTCATGGGTGTGGTTAAAATGAAAGAAAAATGATATGAGTACTCAAATACCGAATCAATCCAAAGTTCACCCTATACCCAACTGCTCACATTAAGTAGCATTTGCAATTGCTAGCTTGATTCACTCAAATGTGCCTTTAAATTCAGCGATTAAGGTTTGGAAAAAGATCAATTGGCCAGGGTATTTGTTTATGTGTTCAAAATTAAAATTGGCATTTAGACTTTGACAGGGTAACGAGGGATAATCATGTTACAAGGTAGGCTTAAAAAGGCTTAAGCGACAAAGAGAATGCCTAAATCACGTCTCCTGAACTACATCGCCTAGGATTTCGCCTCAAGCTTCCCTTCAATCAGGTTCTAGAATCCTTAATATGTCATGAATTTGGCTAATCGATAATCACCCTCAAATCAATTGAATAACTATACATTGAGTCTATGTGCTCGTGTAAATTAGGATCTACAATAAGTTTTACCAAAAAGCATAGTCAAGCACATAGAACACACATGCATGGGTATTACCTTTGACTTCAAAAACAACCAGGGGTAATTATCATCATCGGGTAACGGCCCAGATGAACGCAAAACTCAGCATGAACACAACAACAATAAAACATAAATACATTCCGACCTAAACAAACATGCAATACGGAAAAACAATAACATATAACACATACTATACTACACATCACTTCTGAACTTCAAAATGGATAGTGTCCTTAGCGATCCCAATCATCAATCTCAACATATGGAATTAAAGCATACTGACGAAGGGGGTTTAGAACACGTACATGGGAGGCGAGAGAATCTCGCCTCTGAATAAATTCGGCTGTGATGGATTTAATTTATTTAACCTTGGGTTGCCTCCTAAGAAGCGTGTGGTTTAATGTCCTCGGCCCGATATTTTCAGAACGCCCTCAAGCTTGGCGAGGTTTTGCTTTGTTTGGCTCGATCTTTCAACAAAATGACTCACCGGCTTATGTGCGTGGCCACGCACCATAAAATGACTTGGAATCCCATCGAAATGGATGCATCAATACCCGACGATCTAACATCTCCAAGTACCCTGCATAAGAAACAAAAAACAAAACTACAAACAAAAATTATATACGAATGAAATGTCTAAAGAAAAATCGGGTCATTTACTCACAATATCGACAATAACGAACAAAATAATCCCTGGCAACGACGCCAAAAACTTGTATGCGCGGAGAATTTTGATCCTTGCGTATTAACTACTCCCAAGTATACGAGGTCAAAGTTTTATTATAGTGTGATCGTCAAATATCGGGTTATCATATCCACAAGGATTGGTGTCATTATTATCGAGTACCGCATTTGTCATGACCTAACTTTATCTAGGCGACCAAAAATATAAGTAATTAATTAAACTAAACTAATATAACCTAATTATCTATACTAATATACTAATATGTTTTAGGAGAAAGCATTTCCTAAGGATTAACGTGTTTACAAATATGTGTTCGATCTCGATTTACTCACGTTTACGGTGTTCGACCTATTTGACAATCTTGGTTCGTAAACTTTACCGCCATCTCTCCCGAGTGTAAGACGGTGGAATACACGACTTCAAGTCAATGAAAAAGTCCCCTTCAACGTCTTAAAGACCTTAGGTCACGTGAGTCTCACCCAGTGTCATTGATTTCACACAATTCAACTCCCGACCGGATCATTGAATCGTCACGTCGTGTTTATCCTATCGATAATCGTAGTTCTAAAACTCTACCGCCACCTCTTCCGAGTATAATACGGGGGAATACATGACTTCGAGTCAACAAAGAAGTTCCCATCAATGTCTTAATGACCTTAGGTCACGTGAATCTTACCCCAACGTCATCGATTGTCTATAATCCTAACCTCGATCGGGTTATTGGATCGTGGCGTTTGTTTACCCTAATCCGAATCCGGGGTTTTGTCAAATCCCATATTCTCCATTTATCTATCTAAGCATTAGAAATAAAAAATAAGATAAATACAATTGAACTATAAAGAACAAACATAAACGCAACACAAAAATCATTTGAATCACATATTTATAAATATAATGTAAATCCCTATACAATCCATATTTAACTCATGGTCATTACCATATAAACATTTAAATCTAGCTAAACATGCTCACAAAATCCTAAGTTAAAGAAATAATGGAAGAAATCGAAGAACTTAGCCTCATCCGAAGATTAGCCGCTAAGAACGCTCAACGATCGCTTCGCCGTTTTCCTCCACTTTGGGATGTGAGCTCTCCCTCTAAAACTCCTAAACCTACCCTTAGATATCTTCTAAGGGGCTCAAAATTCCAAGAGAGATGAAAATGAGGGAGGAGAGGGGATATATATAGCCAAAATATCTCAAAAAATATCTTCAGTCTGTGCAGAAGTCATTGCCTAGGCGGTGGGTATGTCGGTTGGTTGATTGCCACGGCGGTGAGGACAGCAGTGGATTAGGATGACATTCTACCATTTCACCGCCTAGGCGGTGAGTGTCCAGCGGAGGTCTGAACATTGCGACGGTAGGCTTCTTTCACAATTTTGCCTCCGAGCTTGTTTTTTCATTGTTCTTCGACCGTTTTTGATTCAATCTCATCATTTTCACTCTAGTTTCATATCTTTTTTCCCCACACACCTGATTTAATACAAAAAGTATAAAAACTAATTAAAACGTAATAAAATACTATAAAAACACTCAAAAACTAACTGAATTCGGCTTGAAAATATGTAGGTAGATTACATTTATCATCTGTCTAGAGGGACGACATAGAGTTCTGGGCAGTAGTGTTCCCGTGAGGCACATTACTTTTTCTTGGGTACAAATGAGATTTCACCGAAGGAGCCTTAGTTGGTGTATGCTCCTGTGTAGTATTCTAGACCTTGGAATGTGGCCATATCATAGTGATAGTGAACACATAGCTAGGGCCTTGGTGCTGACTCGATGATGCCCAAAAACACCCTCACTAGTTATCTATTTAGATTTGGGCAGCGAGGGAAGCGAGATGGTCAGGGATATTAATTTCCTACTGAAATGGGTGTCCCAGAGGCTTCAAAACATAAAAAATGACACCAAGGGACCGGTAGTCCTTCGGGTGGCTGTCTTCTGTGCTACTGTCTTCTAATTGACCATTTTCTTGGTGACCCTTTTAGAGAGGGCTTTCATATGGCCCCTGACGGGCAGAGGCTACGCGTTAGCTCGACGAGAAAGATTTTCAACTTTTCTTGGCTTTAGGGCTAGTGATATCTTGAGCAGCGAAATTCTTGGGCGATGGACCACGAGATGATGATTTTTTTGGGGACCAATTTGGGGAGGGTTCCCATATGTGCCCCTGACGGGAAGAGGCAGCACGTTAGGTCGGTGGAGATTTTTTTTCACCTTTTGTTGGGCTCAAGTTCAATAATTTCCCGAGCAACAAAATTTTGAGCAACGACCCCCTGATAGGTGGAATCCTGGGTAGCCGTCCCTTAGAGAGAAGATTCTTGGAGGATAGACTCCTAGAGGTCAAACTCCTAGAGGGCAGACTTTTGGAGGTTAAGCTCCTTATTCTTGGAGGTTAAGCTGTTAGAGGGTAAACCTTTGGAGGAAAATATTTTGAGCGGCGAACATCTGGGTGATGGACCGTGATACAAATATTCTCTTGGGGACAAATTTGGAGAGGGGCCCCATGTGCCCCCCTAATGGGTAGAGGCAGTACGTCAGCGTGGCGGGATTTATTTTTTAACTTTGTTGTACTTGAGTTCAACGATATTCTGAGCGAAGAAATTCTGTGTGACTACCCTAGATGGGTAGAATTTTGAACGACACTTTTCGAACCATTGATAAATTGTCGATTTTGGTAAGGGACCTTTTTTTCCAATGATGACTTTCTTGGGTGTTGTTTTTTCTGAGTGGCGAGCTCTGGGCGGTTCTCTTTCGAGTGGTGAGCTCTGAGTGGTGCTCCTCTAAGTGTTTTTCCGACTGTCAATATCTAAACAACACAAAACTTAAACCTGTATAATTTCACCACGCTTATCACTTGAACTAGAGCTTTTGTTGGAGAATAGAGTGAAGAGCTCAAACGCTGGAGAGATCTGGTCGAAAGCTAAAGAGTGAAATTCCGAGTGGTGCTCCTCTGAGCAGTTATCTCTAGGCAATAATTTTCTGAATGATACCTTTCTTATCGTTGATTTCTGGATGACGTTTTTTTGAGCAACACCTCTCTAATTGTCGATCTTTAAACCCTAAGTCGTAGATATCTCAACACTTAAGATTTTTTTGTGAGTTTTTTAGTTTTATGATTCTCGCCCTTCTTTTCCCAACTTTTTTTTTACTTACAGGCCGTCTTTCAGTTCAATGGGCTAGCGAACCAGCTTTTCTCAGAAAGCGGACTTCTCGCTGAGCTAGATTTATACTGAGCCATAATTTTGAAGAATGATATGGTTGAGACCAGTTTTCATGCCAACCTATCTGTTGTTCAGACCGAGAACCTCTGTCTTTATGCCGACTACTATAATCTCAAGTTCCGGGTTGACATGATCGAGACCGAATTTTATCACTACAAGCGATGCGTGAAGCGCCAAGAGTAGAAGTGGTGGGACATCATTGACTGGGTCAGGGTGAAGACAAGGTTGTAGGAGGTAGAGTAGTGGAGGAAGGGCCCCCCAATATGTGGAGCTCCAGGAGAAAATGGTTAATAACATTTTGGAGGCAAAATATTGGGCCACATTGAAGGCCATTCACCGCATGTACCATGACATCCCCGTCGATTATGTGGAGATTGAGTTATCAGACCAGGAGGATGACTCCGAGCATGGAGATATAAAAAATGATGGTTCTAACGAGGGGGGCACTGGTGGCCGCTAAATAAGCGCTGCCACTTTTACCACAAGCGTACAGATCAAGTTTTAGTATAATGGACCTTTCGGTCGGGTATCGTATCCACAAGGATTGGTGTTATTAATATCGAGTATCGCGATTGTCATAATCTAACTTTATCTAGGCCACAAAAATGGAATTTAATTTAATACTAATACTAAACTAAAATACTAATTAAGTTAACTATACTATAAATACTAATTTGAGATTGTTTAGGGGAGTAGATTACCTAGGGATTAACTTTATTTACTTAAATGTGTTTGATTTCGTTTTAGTTAACATTAACGGCATTCGGTGTATCCGACAATCTCGGTTCGTAAACTCCATCGCCACCTCTTCCGAGTGTAAGACTGGGGAATATGTGACTTCGTGTCAACGCCGAAGTACCCCTCAAAGTCTTAACAACTCTAGGTCACGTGAGTCTCACCCCAATGTCATCGATTGCATACTTTCTAACGCCCTCCCGGGTCGTTAGATTGTCGTGTTGTGTTAACCCTAGTCCGAATTCGGGGTTACCACTCCCGAGTGTCAAACCCTGTATTCTCAATATATCTAAACTAGCATATTATCATAGAAAACATAGCAACACAATCAACATACAAAGAACAACCAAGAACGAAACACAAATTAACCAAAACTATATTTTCATAAATAATACGTTAATCCCTATTACAATCCATGTTTCACTTATGGACCTAACCATTTATACAATGTAAAATGAGCTAAACATGCTCAACAACTACCAAAATGAAGAAAATAAAGAGAAGAAACGAACGACTTAGCCGATATCTGAAGATTTGCTGCTAGATCCGTCCACCAATCGCTTTCCTCTTCATCCTCCACCTAGGGTTGAGAGCTCTCCCTCAAAAATCCCTAATCCTATACCTAAAATATGGCCTAAGGCCTTAAGGGATGAAGAGAGGGAAGAGAGGAGGGGAGAAGGGATTAAAAATAGGCTAAAATATCTCAAAATATCTTATAAATATCAAGGCTGGGCTGCAGGATTTTCGCTTAGGTGAATAAAACTTTGCCTAGGCAAAGTGAAGTCGGTTAACTTTCTGTTGGAATTTCGCCTAGGCTACTGCAGGTTTGCAATTTTGTTTTGGCTGTAACTTCTTCATCCGAACTCCGATTGAGGTGATTCAAAAATCTATGGAAATATAAGAAAAATATATACAACTCTAGTGTTTTGAGTATTTCTAAAATCGGAAAGAATCATAGTCCAAAATAGCCTTGAAGTTACAACACCTGTACCGGCTTTGCAGGTTTGGTAACTGCCTAGGCGAAGAAGTAGGCGGTGGACTTGGAAAGGTTTCTACTGGGGTTTCCACCTAGGAGGAGGAATTTCTTGCCTAGGCAGTGGGCTGTTACTAGCCTTTTGTCATTCTCAGCATCTTCACTACCTAGGCGGAGGTCTGGACGCCTAGGCGGTGGGTTTCCTTAATATTTTTGCCTCCTTGCTTGTTTATCCACAGTAACTTCGACTCACCTTCGGTTCGATCTCATCGTTTTCATTCCAGTTTTCTATCTTTTTGCTCCACACACCTGATTTATACAAAAAGTATAAAAACATATTAAAACATATAAAAATAACTATAAACGTACTCGAAAACTAACAAATTTGGATTAGAAATACATAGGTAATTTACACCTATCAAATACCCCCAAACTCATAATTTTGCTAGTCCTTGAGAAAAACACCTACATAATACGAGAAAGTATACAAACTGATTACGGAATTAAAAACTAGAAACGAAAAACATTAAAAACAAAAATGTGTAAGTTTTGATTATCATCTACCGGCCGAAAGATTTTTCCCTCATCGGCCCCTAATCCTATCAAATTCAAGCATAAATCACACCATGTGGTGTTCTAGAATTTCAACGTTCAAAAATAGTAAGTGCCATTCTAGATCATGTTTAAGTGTGTGTGATTAAACTCAATTATACTACTATCCATTGATTAGATGGGATTATCCCTAAATAAAGATCATGACTAAAACCTTTAAGGTATAGGCAATCCATACGCCTGACCTGGGATCTATTCTCCACTAATGTAGGCTCAGAGGTTCATGAAGATCAGTAGGGCTTGGTTCGGTTTTTGGAATAATGGCCAAGGGTATTTTGGAATAGAGAACAGGTTAACGTCATTAACTTAATGTTACTCGAGGCACATCGCTTGGCATTCTCACACTCGGAACCCCATATTTTTTTAGAAACAACCCTGAACAAACATTTAAGAATGTCGTACTCACTTGTCATTTCAAAAAGAAACTATTTTTTTTTAACACACTCCCAAGCTTATTCGAATTTCTACAATTTTAAGAGTGTGCAAAAATGATTAAGTAACACACCCCAAAACGTATTCGAATTCTTATAACCTTAGGAATGTGCAAACAATATGAACGACAAATGACAAGCGAGTACTCGAACACCGAACCAAATTAGAATTTCGGCCTAAACCCAACCGCTCACATCAAGTAGCGAAATGCTAACTTGATTCACTCTAATTGTGCCTTCAGTTTAGCGATGTAGGTTTGAAAAAAGTTCAATCGGCTATGGTATTTGTTAAGTATTCAGAATTGAAATGGCTATTAGGCTTCGACAGGATAACGAGGGATAATGATATTGCATGGTAGGCTTCAAAAGGCTCAAGCGATCAAATGATTGCCTAAATAATATCTCCTAAACAACCTCGCCTAGGATTTCGCCTCAAATTTCTAGCAAATCAAGTTCTAGAATCCCTATTGTCATAAAATTGAGTGAAGGGTAATCGGTTTCAAATCAATTAGATAGTGCTATACTGAGTTTACGTGCTCGTGCATTTAGGGTCAAAAATAACTTTTACTAAGACGATACATTAAACACACAGAACACACATGAATGAGCGTTACACTCGACCTTAAAACAATCAGGGGACAGAGTCATCATTGGGTAAAGGCCCAGATAACGTCAAAACTCAGCACAAAACAACAACTAAACTAAACAAACTATTCCTAAACAAGCATGCAAACAATAAAAACAGTAAAATTTAACTAAAAACATAAACACATACCAAAACATACTACACATCACCACCAACTTAAAACAGGTGATGTCCAAAACGAGCCGTCAGTGATCCCAATAGACAGAATATAACATGATATTAAAGAAGGGGGTTTAGAACACATACCTGGGAGGCGAGAAAATATCGCCTCCGACTCAAATTGACGAAGATGTATCTAACTTATTTGTGACCCTGGGTTGCCTCCTAAGAAGTGCTTGGTTTATTGACCTTGGCCCGACACATGCCCTCAAGACTGGCGAGATTTTTCAATGAACGAAACACAAGAGTACCTATCGATCTAATATCTTTAAGCATCCTGCCAGAAATAAAAATAAAACTACAAACGAAAATTATATACAAAAATGCCTAGATTAAAATCAAGTTTTCTACTCACAATATCAATAGTAATACTCCTTCCAATTCCCGGCAACGGCGCCAAAAATTTGGTAAGGGCGTGAAATGCACGCCTACTTACGCTCTCAAGTATATGAGGTCTAAGTTTTAATATAGTGGATCGTGAAGATCAGATATCGTTCCCACATAGAAAAGTATGAATAATTGAATTGAATACCGCAATTGACGTAGTCTCATGTTATTCGGATGATGAAAGGCATGAATTGAAATTAAACTAAGCTAAACTACAATTAGTGGGTTAATATTAACTAAGTTGATTAATTAGGAATTGATTTTGTTCACTTAATACACATTTGATTTTGTTTAGTTAACAATAACGGAGTTTAGGTATCTGACAATCTCGGTTCGTAAACTCCTCCGCCACCTCTTCCGAGTGTAAGACGGGGGAATACGCGATTTCGTGTGGACGAAGAGGTCCCCCTCTATGTCTTAATGACTCTAGGCCGTGTGAGTCTTGACCCAACGTCATCGATTGCACACTAACTAACGCCCTCCCGGGTCGTTAGGTTGTAACGATGTGTTTACCCTAGTCCGAATCCAGGATTATCTCTCCCGAGTGTCAAACCCTAGATTCTCAAATCCAACCCTAATACCATAACAAGCATACTAATATTGTCATCAAATGATAAACACAATCAGACTTAAAAACAACAACTGTTAAAGAAACGTATATTAAACCAAACGAGTATTTACACAACTACACCTTTCCCTAACTATTCTCTAAATTTCACTAACATGTTCTTAGCCAATACAACATTAAATCAAGAGGAGATCATCAATATAAACAATAAACATTAAATAAAAAGATGGAAACAAGGGAAGAAAAGCCAAATCTCAAAGTGGAGTAGTCTACTTTCGCCAAAGAACAATCCTCCCGAGCTTCCTCTTCTCCGTTGATGAACTTCCTCTTCTAGATCTTCAAGGGTTGGCCAATAACACCTCTTAAAACTAATCTAATCTAACTAAGGGAGAATAGATCTCTCAAGAACAACCAAGCCCTCTCCCAAGTCTAAGGTAAGGGTCTCCAACCTCTGAGGTTTGGGGGAGAAAATGGGTTAAATAGGTAAGGTTTAGAAATATCTTCAAAATATCTGAAAATAGATATTTCTGTGTAGAGTGTCACCACCTAAGCGGTGGTTCACCGCTCTGGCAGTGGATTTAAGTCGGTTAAGCTTCTGTCGGTAACTTCGCCTAGGCGGTGGCTGCAGGCATAACAATCTGTCATTTTCTTACCTAGGCGGTGGTTTTCTTGCCTAGGCGGTGGTTCAGCCCTTTAGCACTCCAACATTCTGCCTCTTTTCCTCCTAGGCGGTGGTCTTCATTCATCGAAACCCTGTTTTGCATATTTTGTTCACCATTTCTCCACCGTTTTCACTTGTTTATCGCCTTTTGATGTCCCTTCACCTGTTTTACACTAAAACATACTAAAAGACAATTAAATATAACTAAAACGCTTGAAAACTAACAAATTAGGTTTAGAAATAGATAGGTTTTTCACACCTATCAGGCACCGAGGAGGGCCATATTGACGCTTCTTCCCCTTGCACGGACGCCCCTCAGGATGAAGGCGGAGAGGATTAAGCTTTTGGCTGTCACTTCTTCAACACTTAAGATTTGGTAGCCTTTTTTAATTTACTCTTTTTGTTAACTTGTAATGAGATGATGACCCTACATGTACACCTCATTTTGAACATATTAATGTAAGTAATTTTCTATGTATTCCAGCTTTTCTGTGCCTAAGCGTGTGAGCCTCTAAGCGACATAATGCTAGTATTCCAAAGTTTATCCCTTTCTCCAGAAATTTTTGCCAAGTTTCTTTTTGCTTGGTAACGCCTTCAGAGTTGTAAAATTCTATTTTTTTTTAAAAAAAAAATTGGCGTCTCTGCCCAGGACCATGGACCACTAGCCCTCTAGTATGGGACACGAATTGATTGTAAGGAAATAGTGTCACAGACTTAGGATGACAGTTTCCCAGGGTGCCTGGTCCTCTCGGTCCCCAGGGGCGTAATGCAACGATTCTCCATGGTCAGGTTCATTCTTGAACCCTTTTAGGTTATCCCAATTTAGTCTATGTAGGAACATTTTCCCCTGCAGAACGCTGTACTTATAGTCGACTTCTGAGGAGATGTCAAAACCACATTTGTTCTCAGTGTCGAATCAAGTACAAGTTCAGATAAAATTTAAGATTAGGTTTAAAGAGAATGAATTTCTACCTTGGATCACACCATATAATACAAAAAAATACCAAAAAACTTGAGAAAACACGAAAACTGTTAAATTTGAATAAATTTAGCTAAGTAAAAGTTTTGAATCAATCTCGAAAATTCTATAATTTGAGGGGTTTAAAATGACATAATTAAAGGTTTATTTTTATTAAATCACCTTTAGTATAAATAAAAATTAGCCATTATCCTTTGATAATAGGATATTTCAATAACTACCTTGGTTACCTACCCTGACCCTAAAACATTTACTATCGTTGAATTTTGTCGGTTTAACACCAAAAATATTATTTTAATTTTGAATTTTACATTCAAATACCATCTATAAATAATCTAAGAGACTGTTATAAATTCATGGAAATGTCAGTACAAGCCCTAAATCACCAAGGTGATCAAGGATTCGGTCGGGCTTGGTTTTGATTTACACCAATCCAAGTAGTCTTGGCAAACCACCTTGGGCCCAATGAATCAAGGGCATAACCATAATTAAACATCCCAAAAAGGATACTTGAAATGACAAAGAAACCCCTAGATATTCTCTAAACAAAATATCTAAGAGAGAAACCAAGACACTTAGGAGGTAACCAACCGGTATCGAAACTAAGCCGATTCGGTTGGCCACCTAAGTTAGGAATTTAATGTGAATTAAATGCCCATACCATCTAGAATTAAGTTCTTGGGGTGATATGGATAGGACACATTTAAGGGATGTAGATATTTTTATAAATATATCTTAGGTTTAAACGAAATCCCTAAAATGTGACTACCTATTACCGAAAACCAAACCAATTCGATTTGCTAACTAGCTGATGCATTAAATGAACATCCTATCAAGAATTTATTACTTGGGATGACATGGAAGGGGTAGGTTCAAGGTATCAATATATTTTTATCAAAATATCTTAGGGTTAACCGAAAACCTTGAAATCCAACTATCAATTACAAGGCAAACTAACCCGATTCAATCAAAACCAATCGGATGAGTGATCACCATGTTATGAATCATTATCTTGCATTAAATTCAATATGAAACTTCAATAATAAATACAATGCACCTATGAAGCATTTATGATAACCAAACCGAAATAGTGAAATTAACTGGTACTTAGCCCCTAAACCGAACCAGTAGTGTCAAATCATGTCATAAATGCACCCACATGAAACTAATGGGATTCAAGGGAGTGTAATGATTTCTAATGATTGCCAATAATTACCAAATCCAGGAAAATATTTGGCAATCATTACCAAATCTTTAAGAATCTTCCACTATACTCAAAATTCATCGAAAGGTGATCAAGATCAAATAAAAAGAGCATGTTCTATACGCCAAACAGGCCCTAAAGAAGGGTCTAGAATACTCTATTCATGAGTGAATGCGTAGGGTCCTGGGCCTATAAATAGGAGGGCATGGTTTCATAATTTTCAAGTCTTGAAACGCTAGCTTCTCTCTCTAAGCTCGAGCAACTATCTCAGGTGCTAGACTTTCCAAACATTTTGCCTCAAAAACACATCATTACTTTATTGAAATTCGGTCTGGAAGGGTGTTCTTGACGTTCATGGAACAAGAAATCAAGAAGTTGATGACAATCGATCGAGTTCAAACTGAGAAGATCAAGAAGGAAACGAAGAACATCAAGAACATTAAGAACACACCAAGAACATGTCAAGAACACATGAAACCAAACTAAAGGATCTACATCAGACCAATCTTAAATTACTCGCCAAAGTACGTAGGCAACCTAATAAGGGTTCAATTACCTTTAATAAATAAAACAATATAGTTTTAACCGTAAATAAACGAACTACGTGATGACCTGGTCTTTGGTTACTCGCCAAAGGACGTAGGTAACCTAATAAGGGTTCAGTCACACAGGCAAGCCGGAACTACATATCGGCATGATTCCTTGTAAAAATAAGGATCTGTAGAAATCCTATATAAGGTTTGGTCGTTATATTTCTGCATTATTATAAACTGCCATTGGGTTGTTGCTGTCTATAATAGTATAGATTAGTATAGTTTACTGCTTTTCAATACATAAAAAATACAAAAATATTTTCATTTCTAGTTGTAGTTACATAATATATAGTTAACCTTTACTGCTTTAATCAAGTCAAAACGCATAAAAAAGGAAACTTTTAAAAAGATAAATATTTAGTTCAATGAAATCAAAGAAAATTACTCGGGTATTTATTTAAAAGTTAATATTTATTTAGACTAAGGTACCGTTTACGGATGGGTGTCTTGGGGTGCGTAAAACCTTCACCGAGCATAACCGAACTCTAAACTTTAGGAATATCTCTAGTACATAGACCTTTACGAGTTAAAAAATGGGCTATTTCTAAAATAAAAAATGAATGTCTAAAACCAATGGTGACCTAGCACACCATTTAACCCCATGTTAGGTGTAGACACCAAATTTGTCCTGCCTAGTCAATGTTGAATCAAGTACAAGTTCAGATAAACATTAAAATTAAGTTTAAGATGAATAAATTTCTACTTGGGATCACACTATATAATTCATAAAAATACCAAAAAACATGACAAAACACGAAAACTGTTAAATTTGACTAAATTCAGCTAAGTAAAGGTTTCAGGTTAACATAAAAAAATCCAATAATTTGAGGAGGTCTAAAATGACATTATTAAAGGTTGATTTTTCATTAAATCACCCTTATTATGAATAAAATTAGAATATGCCCTTGAGTTAAAGGATATTTCAACAATTAGTCACCTACCCCGACCCTACCCCGACCCTGGAACATTTACTATCACTAAATTTTGTCACTTTAACACCAAAAATATTTATTTTAATTATGTTTATTATGTCAAATTCTATCTAGATACAATCCAAAATACCATGATCAATGCTTGGAACTATCATGACAAGACCTAAATCAACAAGTTGATTAAGGATTTGGTATTAGTTTGGATTTACACCAATCCAAGTTTGTTTGACAAAACAATCAAGACCTAATGAATACAGGGCCCAACCATCATTAAAAATACCAAAATGGAGCCTTGAAATATCCAAGAAACCCTTATATATTCTCTTCACAAATATCTAAGGAAGGAAACCACGACACTTAGGACATAACCAACCGTTATCGAAACTAAATCGATTCTGTTCGCCACCTAAGTTAAGCATTTAATGTGCATTAAATGCCCATTACATCAAGAATTAGATGCTTGGTATGACATGGATAGGCCATACTAAAGGGATATATATATTTTGAGCAAATAACCGAAATCCCTAATATGTGACTACCCGTTATCGAAACCAAACCAATCCGATTTGCATTAAATGTACATCCCATCAATCATTTATTACTTGGGATGACATGAAATAGGTATATGCAATGTATCAATATATTTTAATCAAAATATCTTAGAGTTAACTAAAACCTTGAAATCCAAATATCGATAACAAGGCAAACTAACTTGATTCAATCTAAATTCAACCGGATGTGTGCTCTCCAAGTATTGACTCATCATCTAGAATTAAATGCAAAATAACACATCAAGACCAAATACAATGCACCTTGGAAGCATTTATGATAACCAAACTGAAATACTGAAACTAATCGGTACTTAGCCCCTAAACCAAACCGAAAATGTCACATCAAGTCATAAATGCACCCATATGAAACCAATGGGATTCAATGGAGTATAATGATTTCCAATCATTAACAAATCTAGGAAAAGATTTGGTAATCTTTACCAAATTTTTAAGAATCTTCCAATACACTCAAAATTCGTCTAAAGGTGATCAAGATCAAATCAAAATAGCATGTACCGTAGTCCAAATAGACCCTAAGGAAGGGTCGTGAATACCTTGCACATGGGTTAATACGCAAGGTCCTAGGCCTATAAATAAGAGGGCATGGTCCTAGACTTTACAAGTATTTCTCTTTAATAACACGTCATTATTCTGCTAAAATTCAGTCCCGAAGGGTATTCTTGAGGTTATTGGAATACAAACACAAGACATTGATGGAAACTGGTCAAGTTCAAACCGAGAAGATCAACGAAGAAAAGAAGGTAATCACTTAGGGAAGACTACATCCCCTAAGGAGGTATGTTTTCTTGAAAAACCCTTAGATCTTAGTTTAAATGTGCATATTATATTTGTACATAGCATGATCACATAGTATTCATACTCAAATTTCATATACATAGCACGTATAATAAGTAATCAAGACAAAAACGTGGAAAACATGTTTAAATCATTAAAATATGTTAAAATTGTTCAAGATCATGTCAAGAACATCAAGAATACATCAAGAACATGAATAACACAAGAAACCAAACTTAATGAACTATGTGATGACCTGATCTTTGGTTACGTGCCAAAGTATGTAGGCAACCCACATAAGGGTTTGGTCGCCTTTAATAATAAAACCATAACATATTGTATGCTTGGAACTACATGTCGACTTGATTTCTTGTGAAAACAAGGATAAGTAGGCAACCTTTATAAGGTTCGATCATTAATATTTATGTTTATTATATATTGTATTGCGTGTCATTGCTTAGATTAGTATAGTTTACTGCTTTCATTATGTCACAAAATGCAAAAATATTTTCATTTAAGTCTGTTTTACTTGTAGTTGCATATAGATAGGTAAACCTTTTTCCATCTTTAATCATGTCAAAAATACATAAAAAAGGAAAAAAATTTAAAAAAGGAAATTGTTTTGTTTAAGTAAATCAAATAAAATTACTTAGGTATTGTTTAACAGTGAATATTTATTTTAACTAAGGTACCATTTACGGACGGGTGTCTTGAGGTGCGTAAAACCTTTCCCGAGCATAACTGACCCCTGAACTTTAAGAATATATATGGTATATACACCTTATAAAGTCAAAACACGGGCATTTATAAAATAGAAATGAATTTCTAAAAACCCTGATGACCTAGCACACCATTTAAGCGCATGCGATATGGTGACTCATTTTTCAAACATAAAATCTCGACCCAAGAAGTTTTTCAAAATCGACGCCAAGAAAAGCCCTTGAAAAATCATTTCAAAATGAATAGATTTGGAGAATTTAGAGAGGGAGGAATGAAACTTGTTTCCTCTTCTTCCCGATTCTCTACTTTTTTCGCTATCAAAATCCGAGATGCGTTAGTTGGCAACTCTGCTGGGGATCCATAAGAGGGTAAGGCCTAGTCAGAGTCTAAATTTATATTTAAGGTTAAATAAAATCAAAGAAATACGTCTTTGATTTTTAAGCACAACTAATTCCCTTCTAAAAATAATAAATAGCAATAAGTAATAATGATAATAAATAATAAAATATATAAAAAATAAAATAAAAATATATAAATAAAAAAATAACTAAAAAATAATAAAAAATAAATAAAAATAAAAATATAATAATGACATAATAATAAAATAATAATAATAAATAATTAATAATTAATAAATAAATAATAATAATGATAATGATAATGATAATGATAATAATAATGTTAACAACAACAACAACAACAACAACAACTATAATAATAATAATAATAATAATAATAATAATAATAAATATAAATAAATAAAAAAATTTAAGTTAAAATTTATTTTACCTATACTGTTTATACTAGCATGCATGCATATTAACTATTTTTATTTATTGTTATTTACATACTATCTTTTAATACTGCATTTAAATTACTGTCTTTAAATTCTCGCATTTCATTTCTATATACTCTCGCCAACGCACGAGCACACTCACTGTTGCATTGCATATCATGATGAAAACTCAAGTCGTAACCCTTTTAGGGATAGAGAGGCTGGCATTAGGGGCTGACGTTGGCGAGGTCATTATGTTGAACCAAGCTTCAAAACCCTTAGGATAGAAATAGGAGTTAGTAGAAGCAAGGCTGGGTGGGTTTCTCCCCTAGGATCCAGTTACGAACCTCGCCTCGCTTGGACCACCAACCAACGATAGATGTTCCCCCAGGGAGGACGTCAGAAGTTTGAAGGTCAGAGAATCGAGGTTTTTTGGATGCGCTAGAAGAAAAACCATGAATGACATATAGTGAGCCTAGGATAAAGGATACCCAAAAACTTGTATGACGTGCGTTTGTTACACGCTCGCGTATTGACTACTCGCAAGTGTACGAGGTCAAAGTTTTAGTATAGTATGATCGTTAAGATCGGGTATCGTGTCCACAGGGATTGGTGTTCGCGTTATTATTGAGTACCACGATTGTCATGACTTAACTTTATCTAGGCTAAAAACAAATGTATTTAATTTATTAATACTAATACTAATATAACCTAATTTAATCTATACTAATTATACTAATACAAGATAGTTATGGGATAGATTATCTAGGGATTAACTTTATTTACTTAAATGCGTTTGATTTTGTTTAGTTTACAATAATGGTGTTCGACCTATTTGACAATCTCAGTTCGTAAACTCCCCCGCTATCTCTCCCGAGTGTAAGACGAAGGATATAACGAGACTTCGTGTCAATGAAGAAGTCCCCCTCAATGTCTTAATGACCCTAGGTCATGTGAGTTTTGCCCCAACATCATTGATTGCACACAATCCAATTCCTGACCGGGTCAATGGATCGTCGCGTTATGTTTACCCTATCGACAATCTCAGTTCTAAAACTCTACCTCCACCTCTCCCGAGTGTAAGACGGGGGAATACATGACTTCCAGTTAATGAAAAAGTCCCCCTTAACGTCTTAACGAACCTAGGTCACGCGAGTCTTGTCCCGACGTCATCGATTGCCCACAATCCAACTCCCTCTTGGGTTATTGAATCATAGAGTTTGTTTACCCTAGTCCAAATATGGGGTTTGTCAAACCTTTTATTCTTAGAATATCATTCTAAGCATGATATACAAATAATACGACATACACAATCAAAATAGCGAAGAACAATCACTAAAGAAATACAACTCGAACAAAACTACGTTTTTATAAATAATATTAATCCCATACATAATCCACACTTAGCCTATGGCCATAGTTGTTTATACAATTGAAACAAACCTAAACATGCTCAAACAAATATCGAAGTTAAGAAATAAAAGGAAAAATGGATGAACTTAGCCGATATCCGAAGATTAGTCGCTAAAACTGTCCACCGATCGATTCTTCTTCTCTGCGTGGTAATCTTCTCCTTCGGATTTGTTTGAGCACTCCCCACTCTCTCTCTATCTCTATTCTAAACTAAGCCCTAAGGGCTCTAATGGCCGGAGGGGAGCTCAAAGGAAAAGAGAGGAGATAATATTTATAGGGAAAATATCTAAACTGAGTAGAGGTCACCGCCGCAGTGGTGAGGAGGTTGGTTAGTTGATCGCCTAGGCGGTGAAGACAGCGGTGGACTTGGTTGACATCCTGCATTTTCACCACCACGGCGGTGGATCTCACCCCTACGCTAGTGGACGTTTGGTAACATAAGTCATTCTCTGCATTTTCACCGCCGCGACCGAGGTCTGGATGCCACGGTGGTGGGCTTCTTTCAGAATATTACCGCCTTGCTCGTTTCTCTACCATTCTTCGACCATTTTTGGTTTGATCTTATTATTTACGCTCCAGTTTCCTATCTTTTTGCCCCCACACATGATTTATACAAAAAATATAAAAAGTAATTAAAACGTAATAAAATACTATAAAAACATACTCTAAAACTAACAAAATCGGTTTGAAAATATATAGGTAGATCACACCTATCAGATACTCGTAACCATATTCTACTTAGGACACTTATCTTGGAGAGAAATTTTGTTTTTATCTTTTGTACAATTATTTATAACTGTTATATTAGGTAGATAGAATACAACTTCTAGGACAAGTAGGAGCATAATAATCAGTGTAAGAGTTCTTGTTCTATCCCACACATTTCTAGCTTGCTCGGAGTCGAAAAACGTTTTCGAAAATTGAAATACAGAGCAATATGTAGGAAGCAACAAGGATATTTGTCTAACTTAATACAATAAACCATCAAATATAAACATCAAATTATAAATACTCGTTTCACCAATAATAATTCACTTAAAATTTACTGTTGACCCAGTGAGCTACCCAAGAGGGGGTTGAATTGGGTATATAAAAAAATTAATCCAAATAAAATACTTTAAAAATTAAATAATTAATTTTTACCCTAAATTAATTATTATCTTTATAGCAGCGGAAATTTAATATCAACTAGGTGCACACCTAAACAACACAAAATAAAGTAAAGGAAATAAACAATATAGTACACATCGATATATCCTAGTTCACCAAGCTAATCGTGGCTAATCCAGTCCTCCGAGCCCCACGGAGATTCTCACTCACCAAACCACTAAGATTCCTTTAAACAGGTAGGAATCTAACCCTAACAAAAATGATTCTTTTCACAAACTCAGAAAATTAATCTTTACAAATTCCTTTTCTTAGGCTTAGGAATAACCTATTTGTTGATCTTAAGATTTTGATGAACAATTAAAGATTGATATTTTTGGTGGAACTAATGGTTTGATTAAGTGTTTCAGTTTATTAGTTCCAAATGATGAAGATATGATGATAAAGATGATGAAGGATTAAGAGGTTGAAGAATTTGAAGAACCTAGGGAAAACAACTCAAGTTAAATTTCAACTCTTAATATCCCAATTAGGATCACACACGACACAAAAATATTTTTAAATGATTTTTATAAATATGTTTGTTTTTAATAGGATCCTAATTAGCTAAATAATTTGCTCCTATGTGTAATTGAAAACAATTATATTTATAATTGATTAAAATTGAATTTAAGTATTTAGTGGAGTTAATCAAGAAAAGAAATTAGGTAAAGGGTCAAAAACTTCAATGAGAATGAATTAAAAACGAGTTTAGAAGAGGTTCCAGCATCCATAAGTCGACAGGTAAGTCGACTGGCGCATAAAAGGAAAAGTCTTTGTATCTCTCGGTAGACAAGTAGGTCGACCTGTGAAGAGAAATGAAACTCTATGAATCTCTAGGTCGATAGATGTGCACATAACCTTTGGCTTGGCTACATCCTGAATCGAATGATCGACAACTGATATTGGTCAGTCGACTTATGGGTCTGTTTCAAGATATTATGGAATTCCGGATTTTATTCTGAAAGTAGCCGTTACTAGCCATTTTTTGGTTAGGATTCATGAGAGATTTTAGGGATTTAATATTATTTGAGATATGAAACACCTATTATGATATCCCTATTGATTTGGTTCATTAAGCTTGAATATTTCTCAATTTGGTACATATAATTGTTTCTATTCTATTTAATTGTGATTGGGAAATATTTGGGGAACTTAATTGAGAAGTTTAAAAGATATAATTAAGGAATTTGAATCAGAATGAAGTCTTAATAATATAAGGGGTCTATAAGAGCAATTAAGTGTCATAACAAATGGAAACTAGCCGTTAGAGAGCTTATTTTAATCCCATTTATATAGACCTGCATTTTTAATATCAGAAAGAGAGATTAAGAGAGATAAAGAGTATTATACTGAGATTTTCTAAGAGAAATCATATTGAGAATTATGAGAGCTTTTCTAAGAGTTATTCTTGAGAATTATTTGTTGTGAATCATTGCTGCTACCGAATCTGAAGTAACATCACTATAATTATTCTTTCAGTGGATGTCGGGTAAGATATTTTCAAATTACTTTCTATTTAGTATTGCTTAATTATTTTTTGGAATTTGATCGTTAGAAATTATTTTCTAATTTTTTATTGATTTTTTTTAAACAATTTCTTGAATTAATCTGATTACGTGCTACCCATTTTTGTTTAAAATTAGATTTTGAATATCTCATTTTTTTATCACTAGTTTTGCGATATTAATTGAGTTTTAATTTATCTGGGGTGGTAGAAACCCTGAGTGAGAAAAATCACTTGTCAATTTTTTAATTGGTAAGTTGAGTGACAGATTAAATACTGTTAGGAGTATTTAATCTAAGGGTAACTAGTTTCAGTCTCTTCCTGTAAAGAGAATGAGGTAGTAATTCTTCCTGAATTGAATTATTTTGTGTGAATTTTGTAACGGTTCAATCCTTACCGGGTAAAAGGATATTTGGAGTGTTTGTGAGGTTTTGATTCTTTAGCCTTTGTTTAAAAAAGAATTAAGTTATTTTTGAGCTTGTAAAAAGTAGAGGTTATTCCTAAGCCTGTGAAAATGAATTTGTAAAGGTTGATTCTAAGCCTGTAAAAGAATCTTTGTGAGAGTTTGGTTCCTACCGTTAAAGGGATCTTGAGTTTAGTGGGTACAACTCTCTGTTGGGCTTGGAGGACTAGATTAACCAAGAGTATCTTGGTAAACCAGTATAAATTTCTGGTGTGCTGCTATCTTTACATTTTTTATTTTTTATTGTTTGGTGTGCACCTAGTTGATTTTATATTTCCGCTGTGATATAAAGATAATAATTAATTTAGGATTAAAATTAATTATTTGAGTTATTAAAATAGTTTTCTTTGATAATTTTTAACTATCCAATTCACCCCCCTCTTGGGTATTTCACTGGGCCAACACTCTTCTTTTTCCCAGGCTAACAAATAACCTTATCTTTTCACAGGCTAAAGATTAACCTAATTTTATTATAGGGAGAATCACAACCTAATTCTTTTTATACCTTAGGCTTAAGAATTAAGCCTCACAGAAACACTCCAACTATCATTTTCTCAAGTAAGGATGAAACATTTACAAATCACTCACAATTGATCCTAATCAGGAAGAATCACATCTAAGCTCTTTTCAACGAGAAAAGAGTAACCTAACCTTTTTGTACTTAGGTAAACATAAAACCTCAATCTCTTTACCGAAAGAGATTGAAACCCAAAGCTACCCCTAATTAGACACTCCCAATAGTATCTAATCCGATACACAACTCACCATTTACAATAAATTGATAAGTTCTTCCCACTTGGAGCTTATACCACCTCAAATCAATTTAAACTCGATTAATGTTCTGATAATTACTAGTGATAGAATTAAGTGAAGAATATAAAATCTGATTATAAAATTAATGCGGGTAGCACAAAATTGAGCACGTAATCAGATTATCACATAAATCATTTTTAAAAGATTTTTTTTTATACTTTTAAAGTTCAAAAACGATCTCATAAGATCAATTATCCAAGAAAGTGATCATAATAATAATAAACTCAATTAAGAATAAGTTTAGACACTTTCACCAAGAAAACATAAAAATTTGATTATTATAGATATGGGTAGCACACAGATAAGTATGAAATTAGATTTTCACCAAAAATTATTTTAAAATATTTTTATGTGATTTAAAGTTCAGAAAACGATTTTATCAAGATCTTATCAACCAAGCAAATATAGAAAAATATATATGCAATAAAGATTAATAGCTTAGAAAGATATCACCAAAATAACATCGAAAAATTATAGATTAAAACGCTAGACAGCTCAAATCGGTGATGCTTACACAATCAACGCTTTAACTCAAGAACTCCTGTGTAATTGATCTTACAATTTGATCTCTCAAAATAATATCAGAATGATGACTCTTATAAAAACTCATGAACTGAATAGTTCTTGATATTATATTTTATTATGTGAAATCTGCAGGCCTATATATAGGGAATTGAAATAAGCCCTCCAACGGCTAGTTTTCAAATGATAAGTATCTAAAAAGCACCTATAGATCCCATATATCATGATATTTTATTTTGGGTATATTTAACTTAATTATAGCTTTCAAAACATTCAATTTAGTCCCTCAAACTTTTACTCAATCTCAATTAGATAAGATAGAAAGAATAACATGAACTAAATAGGGAGATATCCAAAATACTTGAACCATATCCATAGGGATAGTAAAATATTAACTAAATAGCTCAAAACTATCAGATCCCTAATATATCTCGCATATCTTAACCATAAAATGTCTGGTAACGGCTACTTTTTGGATCAAAACCATAAAAATCTAAAATCCTGAAACTGGCTATCGGTTGACCGCCCAAATTAGGACGTAGCCTAAGACAAAATTCCTTTGCCATAAGTCGACCACTCATTTTGTATCTGTTGACCGAACTATTCAGAGAGTTTAATAAGTCGACTTACCTGTCGACCTAACAATTCAGAGAGTTCACCTTTTAACCGTAAGTCGACTTACCTGTAAACCGGAAGATTCAAAGAGTTTGTCTCATTTCCATAAGTCGACCTAGGTGTCGACTAACCAATTCAGGGACTGAATCTTCTTCCCTGCTCCATTCTATCGGTTGACCGATCCATATTGATCAGTTGACCAACCCTACTGGAACACCTCTCCTTAATTATGTTTCTACTAAATTTCTTCGATGTTTTTACCCCTTTAACCAATTTCTTTTCTCGGTTAACTCCACTAAATCCTTAAATTCAATTTTTATCTTTCTTAAATCAATATTTCTTCTTCAATTACATATAGGAGCAAATATGTTAGCTAATTAGGATCCATTTAAAAACACACATAATCATAAAATCATTTTTGTATCGTGTGTGATCCTAATTGGGATACATTAAGAGTAAAAATAGATTAGAGTTATTTTTACCTATATTCTTCAGAATCTTCAATCTCTTAGTATCCGTCTCTGCATCCTTCACATTTTTATCATGATGTTATCGTCTCTACATTGTCTCTGTATCCTTTCTAATTATTTCATGATATTATTTGGAACTCTTTAAACTAAAACACTCAATAAACACTTTAGTTCTACCAAAAACATCAACATTTAATTGTTCATAAAAATCTTAGAATCAACACTTACTTTAGTAAAATCATAAATATATTCGCCTTCAAATAATGCACGATAAGTAAAAAATTATAGCCTTTGCCCAAAAAAAGTGTTTAAGGTTCATCCACTAAAACAACGTGAGAGAGTCTACTTCGATCTTGCAAAATCACGCTGATCTTACCAAGGCATAAGACAGTGTCATCACATAGTCGAATCAAGACTGTGCGATCCAATAATAACCATACCTCGGGTCATGTTTTCCCTTGGGTTTATGTGTCATGTCCTAAGCATAGTGTCTTTTCTCAATATAATAGGAATAATGAATCATAGGGAAGACATTTTGATTTAGGTTCAAAATGCCTTAAGTAGGTCAAAATCTTATCTGATAGGAAGCCAGTTAAGGTTCAACAGTCAAATCGTCGAATTCACCCTTTGTAGATATCATGAAATCAAAGGTGTCTTAGACCTTTCCTCAAGTCCTAGGAATGACGATACATTTTGTTTTTTTAAATAAAAAGGGATAGTTCAGCCATTTAGGTCCTAGGAAAAATGATCCATGTTCTGAGAAAAAATATAGGGTAATTCTGTCATTAGGTCCTAAGAACAATGACCTATTTTTCAAGGACGAAAATGACAAGTCCGTCATTTAGTTCTAGGAACAATGATCCCTACTTTGAAAATAAAAAGGTAGGGAATAATTCTGTCATTAAGTTCTAGGAGCCACGATCCATGTCTTGAGAAAGAAAATGACGACTTTATCTTAGGGTCCTTGAAAGAATGATCTATATTTTGAGGATAAAAGGTATATCATACCATAGTCCTAAGATGACTGCAACTTCTAAATTTAAGCCAAAAGGTTAAAGTTACCCTAGTCCTATGAAAATCAAGTCCAAGACAAGGTCTATCTAGAACCTATCCGAGAATTGCCTACTAGAGCTACATCTCCCAGGATTGCATATATACAACACGAACATAATCATCCAAATACACATACTCACATAGTCAAGAATACAACCATACATAAAGGATAAGATAATTTGCGTCTCTAAAAGTTCATTAATAGAGGTCTAAGTTGTTAATCACTTAATAAACCTAGTAAATTTTTTTAGGTAACTTTTGCTAAAAGTCATCCGAACGTTCCTTGCAAGATCATAAAATTGATTTTCTCCCTAAAGAAAATGCTGAGCCAGATGAACCCAACCTTACTATTATGAGCCACATCTATCTCTGCCTTTCCCTTAAATTCTTAAGTCCCTTTTAATGAATTAAGTATCATCTTGTACGCCTATGTAGTAGATATACAATCACTAAACACAAGCTTATTTTACCTATGGTCGACTCAGGTCTTAATACTCTAACTTTCATAAATCAATTTGTTTATTGTAATTCACACACCATGAATAATCAAAATAATGATTACATAATTTCAATACTAAATTAGACCATTATCCAAATAAAAATGTTAAAATACATGTCTTGTTTCAACCAAGTGATGATGAGATATTAACAAAAAATCTAAGAACGTTAGAAAACCTAAGAACCGTGATATGGAATTGTTACATATGTTCTGATCCAGGAGAGTCCGAGTAACCACAGAAGACTATAGAAGACCTCCTCAACCAAAATAAAAAGAGGAAACATCTGGAAGATTCATTGTGTGAAGGATGAAGGGATAAAGTCCAGATTCCTGACCCCGCTAAAGAAAATTCTTTAAAGATAGGGCATATTAGCAAAAAAAGATAGTCTAATATAGACTAGGATTTTAGCCCAGTAATAATTAATCTGAATGCATTTAGAAACGTACTCAAAATAAAAAGTAGGATAAACCTTGTAAGATTAAAGACAATCAAGAACGGAAGAACACAATGAGCCTCCATCAAGATAATACCTAATAATGGAGAAAGTAGTTGGGATAAGGGTAAAATCAACAAAGACGTCGAGACTGACTCAAATTACGTATAATTCTATAAAATGTAAAAGTTCTGAAAGTATATGTTAAGAGAAATTTTTTTAGATAAATACTGGTCTTAGATCTAAACATTGAGTGGTCACACGAAAGCAGTAAGGTGAATCACACTCTTTATATAATCCGAGTATTAAGTCATAGGGGTGTCTCAACACTTAATGACATGGGCCAATTGGACCAGGATCACTACCCAAAGCTCGCTACATGGATTATATAGAAAGTATGACTCCCTACTTGATGAGCCTTGATTTCCCAAAAGGAAAATGATATGAAATAACAAAATCTTAAAAGAGAGTTTTTTTTTTTTTTTTTAAAGCATCAGTTTTCTCAAAAAAATACTTAGGCCATTTTAAAACAAGGAAAACACCACCTAACATTAGATTTAAATAGTGTGCTAGGTCACTAGATTTTAGAAAACAATTTAAAAGGCCTAAGTAAAAAATTGACTTGAAAACATGGTCAAACCAAAGATTCATTTAAAGAGTTTGGGGGTCGGTTACGCTCCGGTAAGGTGTTAGGCACTCCAAGATGTCCGTTAAGAAATGGTATCTTATATCTAATTAAGTCCAATTAGTTTAGTCCAAATGTTTATTTTAATTTGAAATCTTTTTGACATTTTCTAAAAATAAGATGGGACAAGTTTTTGCATATTTTTGGAATGTTCCCCTGGTATAACCTTATATCAGATATTAAAGGATTCAACAAGGATAGTCCTCGGGGTATTTTATGTATGTTTCCTATGAAATTCTTTAATTTAATTGGGCATATCAATCTAAATATTTTCTAAGTGATGCAAAAGTCAACAGGCAAAGTGACGTAAAATATTATATTATTAATGAAATGTGACAAAATGCCTATTTTCCTAATTTGCCCAATTAATTTAAGAACTTCCAATTTGACATTTCCTTAAATTCTATGAAAATAAGAATCAAGGAAATATCACAGAAATGTGTTTTGTCAAAATTAATTCCACCAAAACTTAAGTAAAATCCAACGGAACGATTTACAGAAGAAAACGATTTACTAAATCGATTGTTTCTAAATTTTATTTTATTTGAGAAATCAGATCATTGTAAAGAAATCTTTCCTTCAACATATTGAATCGTTGAATTCACCATAAGGTTTGTGAGAATTAATTCTTACAAAAATAAATTTTTATTATTTTCATTTTATTTTATTATATTTTATTTTTATTTTCTAAGTATAGAAACAACTTAAAAATAAATAATAATAATAATAAAAAATATGTAAAATAAAAAATAAAAAATAAAGCATCCTCATCTCACGTTTCAAGGTTAAGCTGAAAAGGAAAGCTTTGTCCTGGCATTTTCATCGGGTTATCGGATAATTCTAACGAAACTATACTTATAGCAGTTTAAATTGTGATAAATAAAAAAAATGAAAATACTTAAAGAAGAATCAGGCCTGCCTTGGCAAAGATACCCGGTGTATGGGTTTATTCTCTCGAAGACGGCTTCTCGAATGGGCTTTCATTGAGAATCGCTCCTTAGGAGGGTTTCTCTTTGAATTTTTTTGAACGAATAAATTAGGAGAATGAGGCTGCTATTTATAGAAAAAAATGGGGAATGAAAACAACCCAAAAAAACTAGCCATGACGGCTAAATCCTATCTTTAAATCAGTGAAGAAAAGGAAGAAGTCATAAAAAACGCTTTCTAGAAGGTAAGGCGCGCGATTCACGTGCACCCTTATTTAGATGAACAAACTCGACATGTGGCAGTGTGGATAGTTGCCATATGTCATTTCCCTTTTCTTTTTTTGCTAACTTGTCGACTAGCTTGGGCCCTCTTCTCATTTTTTTTCTCTCCCTTAATTTCTCTCTTTATCTCATCGCCCCTCTCTCATTCTCGCCCTTTTCTCTCTCTCTCTCTATCCTCTCGTGGCCCCCACCTCCTTTGTCTTCCCTCTATCTTTCTCCTTTGCCTTTATTCTTTCTATTATCTCTTCTTCTGAATTCTTTCTCTCTCTCTCTCTCTCTCCCCTTTTTACTTTTATTTATTTTTCCTTTTTATTTTTATTTTTCTATTTTTTTTCTATTTTCTATTTTCTCAAAATAAAATAAAATAAAAGATAAAATAAAAAATAATAAAGCAAAAAATATTTTTGTGGGACGGTCAAAACGCCTGTCTACAGAACAAATAAAATATAAAGATGACTCATGATGATACTCTTAACAAACACATATCCGTTTAGAGGATCGTTAAGAGTAATGGAAAAATGACTCATGACGATACATATGACAAATACATTTTCATTTAGAGGATCGTTTAGAGTAATAAAAAATGATTCATGACGAACAAATGTCCATTTAGAGGATTGTTTAGAGTGATAGAAAATGACTCATGACGAACACATGTTCGTTTAGAGAATCGTTTAGAGTAATAAAAACAAATGACTCATTACAATACTGATAACGAACAAATGTCTATTTAGAGGATAGTTTAAAGTAATGGAAAAATGACACTTGAAGAATAAGTGTCCGTTTAGATGATCATTTAGAGGAATGAAAAAATGACTCATGACGATACTCATGACTAACAAGTGTTCGTTTAGAGAATCATTTAGAGTAATGAAAAAATGACTCATGACGAAACTCGTGACGAACAAGTGTCCATTTAGAAGATCATTTAGAGTAATGAAAAATGACTCATGACGATACTCATGACAAAAATGTGTTCGTTTAGAGGATCATTTAGAGTAATGAAAATGACTGATGATGAACATGTGTCTATTTAAAAGATTGTTTAGAGTAATGAAAATGACTCATGATGATACTCATGAAGAATAAGTATTTGTTTAGAGGATTGTTTAGTGTATTAAAAATGATTTATGATGAATAGGTGTCTGTTTAGAGGATCATTTAGAGTAATGGAAATGATACTCATGCACTACCCTTCTTGGCTAGGGGGACAAAAGAAAGTCTAAAGATATAAAATATGCCCCAGCCTGTGACTGGGTAAAAATGAGAGATTAAACATATAAAATGTGCCCCAACCTACGGCTGGTATTAACTCTCAGATAATTGAACCTTTAGAAGTTACCTACATACTTTAGCATTATGTCGAGAATTAGGTTTATTGTAGTTTAATGGATGCCCCTTTTAGGGCAAAACACATACCTGAATGCTCATTTAGAGCTTTTGAATTTTCAACAATAGGAGTTTCCAATTCGAGTTGGCAGGAAGGTGAGAGGACCCAGTAATAAGAAAATCTGTGCTCCCATCATTTCGAGATCCTTGTAAGTGAACAAAAAAATACTTCCAAAACAAAATCTTAGTCTAAAAAATAATTGGTCACCTTTTATGATTTGAAATTCCATTCCCCCATTTTTCGTCATAGTCACTCGGTTGACGATACTTGACTTGGGGGTGATTCGATGAGATTCTTTTATTAGAATTTAGAAACTTCGCTTTCTAATTCAGGGGTAGGACTCGACATGCCTCGAGATGATTCAATGAGACTTATTTTTTGCTTTTAATTAAGAGACTTCACTTTCCAACTGAAGGGAGGGCCCAACATACCTCATCAAGGTCTCCTTAGCTTGTTCGATTGGATTCCTATCTTTCAAAATTTTTAGGTGCTTCGACGCTTGGGGTTCTAATACTCTTGTATACACTATGTTTTCTCAAGTCATGCAAAAATGATTTAGTCCAAAAAATGGGCAAAATGTAAAAAATTACTAAAATGAGTACCTTCAATGCTCGATATGATTTTATGTGAGATTTTGAGTTAGATTTTAGAAGAATATGGTTCCAATACACTTCCCGAACACGACTAATGTCTCTTTTCATAAATTCTAATTCCATTAAAATCCATCAAGTTTTGATCTGGGAAAATGTTGTTTGCCCACTCGGTTGGCCCAAAGAGGAAACCTTGAGAGAGTCAATCTATCCCCTTTCTTTTCTCTTCAAATCTCATCCACATTTGCACCAACACTTCTTACTCGGTTACTCCCCCCTTTTTTTATTTTTCCTTTTTTTTCCTTTTTTTTTTTCCCTCCATTTGTTTTGAAATAGATGATCAAACTTACAATAGTTTAGGGGTAGCCGAGATTAGAAATGAACTTGATCTTCTTTGCGAAATGAGATCTTCTTGCAACATTTCAGAGCTTCTTCATTGGGATCATTGAATTGGAATGATTGTGTTCCCTTTTCATCATTGGGTCCGACAGCAGGTAAACTAGGATGTTTACACCCAGTTTTATTAAATTACTAAAGGACCACTGGAGACATCTTAATCAAATTGCAACAATATATCAAGGCATCATTAGGGGAATGAATGCCAATCTTAACTTTTGAATTCTCTGGTACTGTGGAATTGCTGTCAAAGAAGGCCTTTTGGATCTCACCATCGTTTGGCAGAACAAAATCCTTCTTTGTTCATATTCCCATTGGATCGTGGTCTAGCTCTGTATTGAAATCATATCTTCACATCCTCGCTCACTCACATCACATACAACATATGTAGGCAATTTTGGGTACCTAAAAGAGTAAAATTCAAACATAAGACCATCGTTCGAATAAAACAACATTTCATTTATTGAAACTCAAAAAGCCATTACATCGCAAATATTAATCGTTCCAAAAGACCAATGGGATAGAAATGTGAGTACACAAAAAATGTCCCAATTTTATCAAAACACCTAGCAAATTAAAAGTGAACAAGGATTGCAGTTTTGCAACTTTTAGATTTTCCAACTCGATTCTCTTGCACACGACTCGTTCCTATCTCCACCAACGTTTTGGTAAAGATTGACTTTACCACTCCATGAATGTGTATGCTCAGGCAGTGGATTTAGTTGGCAATTTGGTATGGCGGCCTCAATCCTTTTGTTAAGGAACGTGATGGCCTCTAGCTGTATGAACACTTGAATTTTGTCTTTTAGTGTGAAGCACTGCTTAGTTGTATGTCCCTGAGTTCTAGAATGGTACACAAAAAGTATTTGAAGTAGCCACTTTACTCTCTGACTTAGGCTCATAGGATGAAAGTGGTGTCAGCATCCCGTGCTTAAAACAATTTTGATACAACTCGGTGATTAAGACCTGAAGGTTTAGTGGTTCCTTCTCATCGTTTTGAAAGTCTCCCCTAGTAGCGCTATATGGTCGTCTGGATGGTATTGGATTCCTGGCTTTAGGGTGTGGTTAGTAATGGATTTTTGGTTTGGCTAATATGAGAGCGTGTGGTAAGCGGGTGTTTGGTAGGCTTGGGGATAGTATTGAGGAGTATAGTTTTAGTAAGGGGCGGCATGTTTTGGTATTAGTAGTATCAAGGACAATTTTGGGAATATGGAAGGTTCTATGGGTAATTTTAGTTTTGGCGATTTTGAGGGAGATGGTTACGGTATTGGTTATTTTGGTTTAGGTACTTTTGAAAATTGAAAGCTGGGGGGTTGTTTTGGTGAAGGGTTTGCTGGGGGGAAACTACGATGGCTACTTGATCTTCTTTCTTTTTTGGTGGACTTGACCTCTTCATTGGATCAGTCGAGGCCCCTTCGATTTTTCCATTCCTTATTCCTTCATCTATTACCTTGGCTTACTTGATTGCATCGCGGAAGGAAGCCACCACTAGCTTGACAGGCCCTAATAGAACGGTGATGTCTGAATTGATTTTAATATCTCTAAGACTCATCTCTTAGTTTAGGGATAACTTTAGTAGCCTCCTCCCTTCTGCGGGTAGTGTACCTTCGAAAGCTCTCATCATTTTTCTTCATAATCAAGTATAGGGTATTACGATATGGTGCGGCATCTTTGTTGTACGCATACTGCTCGTAAAATGCCTCTAGCAGATCCTCAAAGGCAATCCTAAATGTCCTTGCATGGCCCAAATAGCTCGGCTTCCCGAATAGGCTTTCTCTATCTTTGTTGTATGCATACTGCTCGTAAAATGCCTCTACCGGATCCTCAAAGGCAATCCTAAATCTCCTTGCATGGCCCAGATAGCTTGGCTTCCCGAATAGGCTTTCTCTATCTCTCTCCCTTAATTTCTCTCTCTATTTCACTGCCCCTCTCTCATTCTCACTCTTTTTCTTCTTTTTCTCTCTCTCTGTCTCGCACCCCACCTCATTTTTCTTATGTTTTTTTCCTCCCTATTTATTCTTTTTCTCATCCCTCATTTTGGATTTTTTTTCTCTATCTCTCCCCCTTTTACTTTTATTTATTTTGTATTTTTTGAAAATAAAACAAAATAAAAGATAAAATAAAAAATAATAAAGCATAAAATATCTTTGTGGGACGATCAAAATGTTGTGTCTACACTACTTGTTGGAGTGAATAAAATATAAAAAATTCACTTAACACTACCAGGACAGAATAACCTTTGCTAGTCGTTATTAACTAAAACTTGTTTCTCTATCACTTTTATTCTCCCTCCTCTGAGTCATCTCGAGAAGGCCCCTCCTGTTTACCCTCAGATCAAGATAGAAGAAGTGAAGTAGAGTCGTCGAAGAAACCTCGGGTAGCATACAGGGCTTCGGTAATCACGATAACAATCTGAGAAAATATCAATATCAAAACTTAATGGAATTAGACTAGACAACCTCTTTAACTAATAACTATGGATATTTGGTTTAAATTACTATTAAACTTATTTTTATCATAATTTAGATTAATCCGATGCAAAAATTGCGACAATCATCAAGATGATTGAACGTTTAGATATGATTACTCGAGTATACTCTAGTCAAAATAATCTCACATAAACGTGAAAAGGGAAATAATATACATTGCACACATGGGTATAATACTTAAAATATTAGAAACGAACTTGGGAAAATATAGGAAAAGAAGAGAAGAAGTCTTGCTAAATAAGCCATTCATTCGAACACTTTCAAAACTCATCCAAAAGTCATTCAAAGCCCCGAGCCAAATCAATAGTGATCCCTATTCCGAGCCAAATGTCCCCATTCTAGGAAATCCCTGTAAGACCCCGATTTAGCACATACGCCCTTTTAAATTTTATGTTGGAGCATTTAGAAAATTTTGGGGTAAAATTGATGTTAATTAAAAATCAAATTAAAAATTATTAGGTCAAATTGAAAATATAGAAATATTTATACTAAACTTGGAATGCAAATTGTCAAGTAAAATCTAAACATTTAAAATGTTAAGGGTGAAATTTCAATTTTTGAAACTTATAAGTATTGATTTGAACTTAAAAAAAAAGAGAGTTAGAGAATAAGGGGACAAAAGAGAAATTTAACAAAAAGTTATTTTTTAAAAACACACACACACACACACACACATATATATATATATGGTGTACAGTGAGAACCGGAGGCAGAAACAGAGGAGAACCGGCGACGTGGCAACGCGAGGGATAGGAAGAACACCACTAAATTAATGCGTATAAATCTAAACGCATGTATTTCAAATCAATTACGGGGAAGATGAAGAAGAAGAATCCAAACAATTGAGAGAGAGAAGAAAATTCGCGAAGAAGAAGAGAGAGAGAAGGAGCGGGAGAGAGAGAGAGAGAGAGTCTGCCGATGTGGGTTTTAGGTGCTGCCGTCGTTCAAATTCCTCCAATGGTGGGTTGGTTGTGTGACATCGCCGGCGGTGGGCGTTTCCGGTCGGAGTGTTAGAGAGAGAGAATGTGGGTTTCGATTTTGGGTGTGTGTTCCGTTTGGCATTGTGGGTGTTCCGTCTTCGTGGATGTGTGGCGTGACTGGAGCAGGGTCGATCAATGGCGAGTCCCAGAACAGAAACAAAAAACGAAGAGAGAGAGAGGGTCGGTGATGGTCCGATCGACGTGGGTGGTGGCCATTCGTTCAGTCTATTTTGTGTGGGTGTATGTATGTTGTGCGGTCGTCGATTAGGTGTGTGTGAGGTTGGTGGGTTGGTGGCCGGTAGTGTGGAGCGGTGGTGAGGCCGACGATCAACAAACGGGAATAGGTAGCAGAAGAAAATAAGAAAAGGAAAAAAAAAAAAAAAAAAAAAAAAAAAAAAAAGAAAGGAAAAAAAAAAGAGGGAAATTACACCAATAACCCCAACAAAATCCCAAATCCATCTCGCAACCCGGGAACGATTCGGAACGGGTAACGTTTTTCGTTAAGTTTATTTTAGTCTTGTTAAATTAAATTCTAGTATTAAAATTTAGTAACCGGAATAGTAAATTTGGGGACCCTTCATATTACTAAATTTTATGCAGTAAAATTTTTAACGGAATGGAATTAATCGAATAACAGTTTTCATAAATAAATGTGGGAAATGGAAAAATCCGAAATGTAGGGTCTACATTTGCATGATTAGGTTATTTTTTCCTAAAACATTAATTTAGGCCCTGTCACTAATTGGTTCGCAGATATCGGAGTAGCGATGGAGTATAGTCGGTAAAAGCTTTTCGGAGCGGAACATCAGGTGAGTATACTGCCTACTTACCAAACTATTTTTCTATGTATATACATGATGAAATATGAATTTACTGAAACTGTATGAATTTATAAATGATATGGATCAAGTCGAATTTGGGTAAGTTGGTAAACTGGATTTTCGGAAGATTTCGAGGGGTTTTTGAAATGAAGTTGAAAATGAATTTTTGGTGGATTTGGTGAAATCAGACCGTGTTTTTAAAAAGAGAATAAAAAACATCTGTTTTTCTAAAAAAAGAAAAAAAGAAAAAAAAAAAGGCCTGGTTTAAAATAAAAATAAAAATAATAAAGGGTGGAAAAGTAGTTTTGATAAAATCAGACGTTTTCTTTAAAAGGAAGTATGGAATATGATTTTTGGATTTAAAAGTTGGTTTTGAGGAAAAGAGGTAGACGATATTTATTGAGTTGTGAATCGATGTTGCTGTATTTGATTTGACGATGCCATAGTATTTATCTGTTTCAGTAGAGTGGGGTTATCCGCTTCGGCGGAATGATGTTTATCTGCTTCGGCAAAGTGATGTTAGACGTTTATACTGCGCAGTGATTATCCGTTTCGGCGGAGTGATGGGTGTTCGTAGGAAGGCATATCCTACGGATGGTACGGTACCGTTGCAAACTCCCGATCGTGAGGTTAAAATGATTACTAGGGTTGGTCAGTGTGTGTGTTTGAGGTGTGTGTTTGAGATGTGTGTTTGAGATGTGGTATTTTATTTATAGTGGGTAATCTATTATTTACTCTGGTGATTGGAATGATTTTATATTAGATGAATTTGGATGAAACTTATACTTATGGGTTTAATTCCACTGCGTATATTATGGAGAATTTTACTAGTTACGCGTTGTTTACATACTTACGCATGATTCATTTAGATATTGTAGAATGATTTAATATTGAAAAAGGTTTTTACTAAGAAGGCAGTACACTCGCAGGTAAAACAGTTAGGAGTCGGTCGGTCCCCTACTTGCGCTAGATAGAGTTATGCGGGTCATGCGATGGAGTTATATTGGTTGATGAATTTTGGGGAGAGGTTTATATTAGATGAATCTAAGTGAGATCCAGGAGATTCGAACCTTGGTTGTTCTTATTTTTCGGACAGTGTGTCCCTACCAGGTGGAATTATGTATATGTTGTATTTATCATTTGTTGTATATAATTAATAATTGTGGTTGTCTAGTCAGTTAGGTGATGTCAGGTCGACGTCACGTCGGCCCCAGGATGACAGGGGTCTGGGGTGGGGTGTGACAATCCCAATCTCACCTAAGCAAGACACGAAATAACCTTATGTTATTCCTGCCTAAACCTTTATATATTGCGACCAAAACCTAGAGACTATTCGAAGGAAAAATACCTATTAGAATTCTAAGTGCAATGTAAGAATGAGCAAAGAAGCAGGAGGCCTCTCAGAAGCACTGGTCAGCTTTCCATATCAGAAACGACGCGAAAATAACCAAGGGAGATGGTTAATAGTGAAAGGTACCTAGTGCAAACATTCTAGGAAAAGATTGACATTTCTAAATAGATGATGTATTCCCTAGGAAAACATTCTAGAATTGGGGATTATAAAATCAAACAATACATAAAGTCAGTACCGAGATACTATACACACTATGCATTACGATTCACTTTGGCATGGATAACTTGCATATGCATGAGAAAAATTAGTTACCGTACTTCAAACTAGATCCTGTGACATTCTGCATATCATTTAGCATCAATAGGCCATCATCATCACGACACTTGCACCTATACACCTTATTTGGGAGATCTACTAGGCTACCAGTACATCCTCGAACATGTAATATGGTCAAGTTACCTCACCATGTTACTGTATCATTGTCCATCAGTGATATTAGTTTTCAACCAAAATACGGTAAGACAAGGAATCGACCTCACATAAGATGTGTCTTGATAATAGACCTTACTCATTCCTAAGAAATATCAGTGTAGTAGAGTGGCATTTGAAAGTTGATCTCATCAGGATCTAACACAATCTCCCTAGAGTTGAGCAAGTCCTAGAGTCGTACCAAGCCGCTAGTAGACTAAAACAAAACAGCATAATTTAAAGACTTAAATACACTACCAATCAAAGTTAACGATTGATTTTACCTAGATAAGGCTTAGATGAAAATTCTAGTAAGGTGAACCAATTTAGCTTTATCATCCTATAGCTAATCAGTCTCTTTCCCAGCCTGCAGGTTGGGGCATGTTTTACACTGTTGGTAATCACAAAATGTACAATATATTAGATTCCCCAATGAAACTTATCCAATCGCTGCCCTAGTTAGAGACTGGGGCACATTTCATCGTATTTATGATTTTCCTGATGGAAACAACATTCATTTTATCTCACAACATAAAATGAACTTCCCTAATGATAATAAACTTAATTAAATTCATCCAAACATGAACTACGTACGGACCTGATTCTCAGTTATTTGAGATATGTAGGCAACCCATATATGGGTTCGGTTGTCCTCCTAAGATAAAAACTTTCATCCAACTCTGAACTATGTTTTGACCTAATTCTTGGTGAATACCAGGATATGTAGGAAACCTCTATAAGTTTGATCGACAATCTAAAAGGAAAATGAAAATCATCACCGAAGACCAAATTACGTTTCTACCTGATTATTGACCAAGAAAATCAAGGTTCATAGTAGCCCAAGCGAGTTTTGGTTGTCTGATCAAGCAAAATAGTTATTGTCTAAAGCAGCGACATGACGTAATAAATCAAAGCAACCCAAGGGGGTTTCCTGCAACCCAGCTAGAGCTGGGGCACATTATATTCGGTTTCTCCATTGAAATTTTGTGATAGGAGTCACCTTAGCTAGAATTGGGGCACATTATATTAGATTTTCTCTGTAGATTTTCTTGATATAAGACTTACACCAATCATAATCAATCTAAAATTTAAAATAAAAATAAAAAAACTGAAATCCATAATCCCTGAAAATAAGCAAGCAACGTCAAGCCCTAGTCTATGATTGGGGCATATTTTATTTGAAGTTAAATTTCCCCCTTGAAGTGTTCAAGTCCTCATCCAGAAATCCTAGGTGAGATATGGCTAAGATACTTTACTCGGTGTTGAGTTTCCCCGAGAGTTTTTGCCCCTGTGAATTCTCTCAGTCATTGTCAATCATGTATTGATATAACGAGACCCAGGATTTGGTTTCTCTAACCAAGAACCTTTTCCACCAAAATATCAATTTAAATTATGTGTATGAACTACACTTAACCAGATTCTCAGTTAAGTTTGAGATATGTAGGCACCCTAATAGGGTTCGGTCAAGCCAGCTCTAAATATACCATTGACCTCCGTTTTAGACTAATAAGACACCCATGAATTGGTTTTTCTAACCTAGATGCATTCCGCCCAATCTTGATTTACTTTTCCTGAACTACATCGAACTTGATTCTCAGTTATATGAGTTATATAGGTATCCCGAGGGGGTTCAGTTAAGACAACCCATTTAAAATCAACCAATTAATTAAATCAATCAACCTTTCATGGTATTCTTATCTATTTTTAAAACACTGTGTCATAATCCAAAAATAAAAATAAATTATCACGGTGTTCTTCGCTATCCTTCGTACACTGTGTCAAAACTAAGAAACCTTTCACGGTGTTCTTTATTATCCTTAGAACACTGTGTTAGAATCCAAAAAAAAAAAAAAACTATCATGGTGTTCTTCGCTATCCTTAGAACACTATATCAGAACCAAGAAGCCTTACATGGTGTTCTTTGCTATCCTTAGAACACTACCAAAAAACTGTCACAATGTTATTTTCTATCCTTAAAACACTGTATCGGAATCCAAAAAAACTATCTCGATGTTCTTTGATATCCTTAGAACACTATGTTAGAACCAAGAAATATGTCACTGTGTTCTTCGCTATCTTTCGAACACTGTGTCACAATACGAAAAAATAAATAAATAACCTGTCACTGTGTTCTTCGCTATCTTTATAACATTGTGTCGGAATCCCAAAAAAAAAGAATATGTTATTATGCTCTTCACTATCCTTAGATCACCATGTCAGAATTCTATTACTATATACGGTCACAACTGGGAGTCGTACATAGTGTCCTCTTCTCCAAGTCCTATAGGATAGATCGTTGGTCATATTTTATGAGTAGTAGTGTAATACCAGCCAATTGTATGACACCATATAGTAGTATAATACCATCCAGTAGTATAATGCAACCAATAATATAATGTTCAGGATTGCTCTTACAGAATGTCATCCTCATCAATTCCTATAGGTTTGATTGTTGGTCATCCTTTAGAAGTATAATAAATATAGTCGTCGGTCGGATTGATCGATCGTCCTCCTTACCAAGTCCTATAGAATTGATAATTGGTCATCTTTTAGGAATCCAAGTCATGGTGGGAGTAATTGATCATCATCCTAAACTTATTTCCTCAAGGATTAGGCTTATCGCCATCCTTTAGGAAACCACGACTTTCATAGGGTAAAGGCAGCAATGTCAAATGCCCCTGACTTTGCATAGCTAATTTAAATATCTATCTTTGCATTTCATGTCTAGTGGAACAAAATGACACTGTCTCCTTCTTTTCCATTACGAGTAAACTCGTATGACAAAGAAGGATAACTGTAGACACCATATTTTGTTCTGTCCAGTTAGTGTTGAATCAAGTACACGTTCAGATAAACTTTAAAATTAAGTTCAAGGGGAATGAATTTCGACTTGGGATCACACCATATAATGCAGAAAAATACAAAAAACCATGAGAAAACACGAAAACTGTTAAATTTGACTAAATTCAACCAAGTAAAGGTTTCGAGTCAACCTCGAAAATCCTATAATTTAAGGGGGTATAAAATGACATTAATAAAGGTGTATTTTTCATTAAATAACCTTTAGTATGAGTAAAAATTAGCCACTACCCTTCAGTTTTAGGATATTTCAACAATTACCTCAGTTATCCACCCTGACCATAAAACATTAACTATCACTAAATTTTGTCATTTTGACACAAAAAATATTTGTTTCAATTATGAATATTACATAAAATTCTATCTATAAACAATCCAAAAGACCATGATCATTTCTTGGAAATTTCATGACAAGCACTAAATCACCTAAGGAATTGGGTTTGGTTTGGATTTATACCAATCCAAGTTTGTTTGACAAACCAATCAGGGCTCAATGAATCAAGGGCCCAACCATCAGTGAAAGGCCCACAAAGGAGACTTAAAATATACAAGAAACCCTTTTATATTATCTACACAAATATCTAAGGAAGGAAACCAAGATACTTAGAAAGTAACTAACCGTTACAAATCGAAACTAAATTGATTCGGTTCTCCACCTAAGTTAGGCATTTAATGTGCATTAAATGCCATTGCATAAAGAATTAAATTATTGGGATCACATGGATAGACCATATTAAAGGTATGTGGATATTTTGAGCAAAATATCTTAGGTTTAACCAAAATCCTTGAAATGTGACTACCCGTTACCGAAACCAAACCAATTCGGTTTGTCACCAAGACAATGCATTAAATGCACATCCCATCAAGAATTTATTATTTTGGGATGACATAGAAGGGTTAGATGCAATTTATCAAGATATTTTCATCAAAATATCTCTTGGTTAACTAAAACCTTGAAATCTAACTGTCGATTACAAGGCAAACTAACCTTATTCAATCCAAAATCAATTGGATATGTGCACTCCAAGTCATGAATTATAATATATAATTAAATGAAAGATGACACATCATGACCAAATATAATACACCTTGGAAGCAATTTTGACAACCAAACCGAAATAGTGAAACTAGCTGGTACTTAGCCTCTAAACTGAATCGAAAGTGTCACATCATGTTATAAATGCACCCAAGCGCAACCAATGGGATTCAAGGGAGTGTAATTATGTCCAATCATTACCAGTGATTTTCAATCATTAACAAACCTAGGATAAGATTTGGTAATCATTACCAAATCTTTAAGAATCTTCCACTATACTCAAAATTCATCCAATAAAGATCAAATCAAAAGAGCATGTCCCACAGGACAAGCAGACCCGAAGGAAGGGTCTGGAATACCCTATGCATGGGTGAATGGTTTCATAATTTTCAAGTCTTGGAACCCAACCTTCTCTCTTGAAGCTTGAGCAACTCTCTCAGTTACTAGACTTTACAAGCATTTATCTTCAATAACACGTTGTTATTCTGCTGACATTTGATCTCTGAGGGTGTTATTAAGGTTCTTGGAACAATAACACAAGAAGTTGATGGCAACCGGTCGAGTTCAAACCCAGAAGATCGAGGAGGAAAAGAAGGTAATCACTTAGGGAAGACTACATACCCTAAGTTGGTATGTCTTCTTGAAACACCCTTTGATCTTAGCTTAAATATGCATATGATGTTTGTACATAGCATGATCACGTTCATACATAAATTTTGTATACATAGCATGTATAATAAGTAATCAAGGCAAAAACGTAGAAAACATGTCCAAATCATCAAACTATGTTAAAATTGTTTAAGATCATCAAGAACATCAAGAACACATCAAGAACATAAAGAACACATGAAACCAAACTTAATGAATTATGTGATGACCTGATCTTGGTTACTCGCCAAAGTAGGTAGGCAACCCACATAAGGGTTCAGTCACCTTTAATAATAAAACCATATTATATTGTATGCTTGGAACTACATGTCGACTTGATTCCTTATGAAAACAAGGATAAGTAGGCAACCTTTATAAGGTTCGATTGTTAATATTTTGTTTATTATATACTGCTATTGGGTGTCATGCTTAGATTAATATAGTTTATTTTCTTCATTATGTTAAAAAATAAAAAATAAAATATTTTCATTTCAGTCTATTTTAGTTGTAGTTGCATATAGATAGTTAAACTATTTACTAGCTTTAATCTTGTCAAAAATTCATAAAAAAAGGAAAAAAAAAAAAGGGAATTGTTTTGTTTAAGTAAATCAAAGAATATTACGCGGGTATTGTTTAACAATGAATATTTATTTAGACTAAAGTACCATTTACGGACAAGTGTCTTGGGGTGCGTAAAACCTTCCCTGAGCATAACCAACCCCCGAACTTTAAGAATATATATGGTACATAGACCTTATGAAGTCAAAACATGGGTAATTTATAAAATAAAAATGAATTTCTAAAAACCCTAGTGACTTAGCACACCATTTAATTGCATGCTAGGTGGTGACTCATTTTTAAACATAAAATTCTGACCGGAAGAAGTTTTTCAAAATTGACGCCTAGAAAAACCCTTGAAAAACCATTTCAAAATGAATGGATTTGGAGAACTTAGAGATGGAGAAATAAAACTTGTTTTCTCTTCTTCCCAATTCTCTACCTTTTTTGCGATTAAAATTTGGGGTGCGTCACAAGGTGGAGACTCCGTTTTCAACCTAAAATCCCGGCCCAAGAAGTTTTTCAAAACTGATGCCTAAAAAATCCCTTGAGAAACCATTTCAAAATGAATGGATTTAGAGGAATTAGAGATGGAGGAATTAAACTAGTTTTTGCTTTCTTCCCAATCTCTACTTCTTCTGCTATCAAAATCCAAGGTGCTTCAAGAGAGGTACTTTGCTGTAAGCTTTCAGACCCGGTCGATGCCCTGCCTTTGGTGGATAACCTTGGACTTTTCTCGAGTACAAACTATTGACCTGTAGAGAGGGTCCGATTATCACCCTTGACACTGAGCATTAGGATGTCACATCTTGTGGAGAATCACCTGCGATACTGAGTGCCAAGATACCATTATGGAGAATCATCCATACCTCTGAGGATCAGGATATCATTATGGACAATCATCTATGACTCTGATGGTCAGGATGCTATTTTTCGAGAATCATCCTCGACTCTAAGGGTCGGGATGCCATCTTTGGAGAATCATCCGTGACTATAAGGGTTGGGATGCTGTTGTTAGAAAATCATCCACGATTCTGAGCATTGGGATGTTGTTGTTAAAGAATCATCCAAGACTCTATGGGTCGGGATGTTATCTTATATAGAATCACATGAGGTACATTGCCCTGAACATCTCTTTTATTGATAAGCAAGACCGCTATACTCGTACATACTTGAAGTTACACAAAATTTGATATTCTCTAAAGAAGTAGCATTTCAGATATTGTATGACCCTTCCTAGGTAGGGGATAGTTTTACTCTTGGCTCTCTACTCATGCCTCTTCCTGGAGGATGATGTTTCATCTCCGAAGCTGAGTCCCCCGTCGATGACGTTGATCTCACTATTCGTGTGTTGGTCACCCCGATGTCAACTATCAGGGGCCGAGAATGGTCGCGATTTTCTTATATTCTTTGGGCCTGAGGCTCTCTCTGGGGGCCATTCTTGTCAGGATACTCCTGATCTTCATTTTGGACATAAATTCCGAGATAGCCTCTCTAGATGAGGGCTTCAATATCCTGTTGGTGCTGGAAGTGACTTTTTGTAAAGTGGCCTCGGTCTTGGTGGAACTTGCAGTACTTGGTCATCGTTCTCCTGGCCAGCTTTCTTCTTAGGGGCGGTAGAAGAGGAAAGAAATCATACTCTGAGTTTCCTGCGAAGATGGTGGCTACTAAGGCCATAAGTGGAGTAAACCCTTGTTGGTGACACCCTAGGGGAGGAAATGGTCTCCTGTTCTTGGGCAAGGGTCCTAATCTCTATAATACCCTGGAAAGTTATATTTTTGAAAATATTATTTTATAGAAGTTTAATATTTTTGGGACTGTTTTGCAAATTCATGATATAAAAAATATTTGATAATTTTTGGGGATTGATTGTTAATTTTAAATTGATTTTAAATATTGTGGGACTATTAGGTTATTTAAAATATACTTTTAAGAGTTTTTAGATATAATTGATATTTTTATTTTATTTTATTTTAAGGGGATATTTTGTAAATAAATAAATAATTAATTAATTAAATAAACGGCCGATTTGGTTTCCTTCATTGAGAAGGAAACCAAATGAAACCTATATATATGTGTATGTGGTTGTGGTATTGACAAGTGTCATAATAATAAAAACAATGATAAAATGGATACTAATTATTTATATAGAAAGCTTAAGGTTGCAGGGAATTGGAACGAGAAGCATGTATGTATATACGTTAAAAAGAATGGCATGTGATCATAAACTAGTAATAATAATAATAATAATAATAATAATAACAATAATAATAATAATAACAATAATAATAATAATAATAATAATAATTATTATTATTATTATTATTATTATTATTAAGTAATGGCGGTGGATGCCATCCCTTAACCCTTTATATATATATATATATATATATATATATATGTGTGTGTGTGTGTGTGTGTGTGTGTGTGTATATGTGTGTGTGTGTGGATGTCTCTTCCCCCCCCCCTCTCTCTCTCTCTTAATTAAGGTGGTGGTGAAAACATATCAATATATATATATATATATATATATATATATATATCTTACGAAAAAAATTAAAAGGGGAAAGAAATAATAGTTTATACGTCTTCATTTCAGATTTCGACTTCAGATTTCAGGTAGAATTTTTAACTCTTTTAATATATGTATTTAATTTTCCTATTATGTGAATTATGCTATTATTATTGTTGAATTTTTACTAATAAATTTCATGAAATAATTATGATTATGTGAAAATTATGTGGAAATTATGTTTATGTGTTTTATTTGTTGTATTAATTAAATGCACGTATTAGAGGGGTTGGAGTTCTACTGAGCGTTGACTTATAACCTCACAATTTTGATTGTAGGGTCGACGAGAGGAAAACTGAGACATAAATTTATAGTTGAATTTCTATTTAAAATTGTAATAGTTGTTTTTATTATTCACCGTTGATAAATAAATAAAGATATAAATTAAAAACTGAGATTAGTTTCCCATTGTAACAGCCCTAACGATAATGTATTGAGATGAATTAAAGAATAATTCATTCAATGATTGGTTCCAATATCAATATCTCAACTTATTAGTTCCAAAATCTTATATCAAATATGAAATATGATATTCAAAGATAATGATATGAATTTTCATTGAATTATATTTATTGATTTCTTTAAATATCAAATATCAAGACAAAGATTTTGATATTCCAAAGTCTTTTAAATGAATTATTTTAAAAGTTTTAGTAATAATTCATTTCATTTGATAATTATAAAGTATATTTATAATTATCATCACCATGTTAATATCTCGCTGGGTGCACAACATATAGTGGGTAATTATAATTATCATTAGCGATCCATTGATAAACCGCGTGGCATGCACAACAAATATAAAAAGCAATTCGATCAATTGATAAATTATAAATTCGATAATTATCATCATCTCCGCCGCATTGTATATTAAAATATTTTTATAAAACGAATTATGGATTTCTTGTCACTGTCACACTGTAAAATTTATCGAATTTTATATAATAAAAATTCGGTCAATCGGTTTTAGTGTTAATTCTCCAAGGGGAGAAATCGTATGATGGCCTAGGGAAATCCGGTAATTACAGTTGATATCAGAGTGGGTTTACGACTGCCATAGGCTTGGGTTATGGTACCCATTACTCATAATAGGTGAAGTAATACTTAAAAAGAAAATAATAATAATAATAATAATAATAATAATAATAATGATAATAACAATTTCCGTACAATTAATTAATTAATCATATATATATGTATGTATATATTTTTGTAGCAATAGTATCTTGTTATATGTGTTTATGGAGAAAAAATGCCAGTTTGCTGGTTTTGTTTGGCTTGCCTTTAGGTACTTGGTCGTGCTGAAGTCTTAGCGTTGACATAGTAATAAGTCTAAAGTGCTTTTCAAAATGAATCAAGTTGTTTAAATCATTCTTGATACTGGTTATGGTTGTAATTTCTGTGGCATGCGCAACATTTAGGTTTCTTGTATAAAAATGAAATAAGGGTATGTGCTTTACATTTTATACTTTCCCTCATGAATGAGTACTAGTTAGCATCTAGCTCTGATGGCAGTAGGTGATGCAACATGGTAAACACAGCCTCCATTAATCTCTGAACTTAAAGAGTGTGGATAAGTAAGTTCCTACATGCAATGACATACTACTAACCTTTTGAACCCCCATACACCCACTCAAAAAAAAAAAAATGCTTGCAGTAGTCTAGCTTTCATAATATAGAAGCAGAATTAGTAATGGATGAGTCTAGGGTAAAAGAGAATTTTTGCATAACTAGCAACAAAAAAAAAAAAAAAAGAGATTTTTTTTGTGACATTTGTATCTCTTATATTTGCATGGGAAAATTATATTGTTAATACACATTTTCATGCATTGATGACCATCATGTTTTTTTTTTTTTGGGTGGTTTGACACTTTACACCCATGTGTTGTTAACATTATTCCACTTTGGTCCCTACAGTTTCAATTTGAACATATTAACATTTAGGGTAGTGCTTGATTAATGAGACCCGAAACCAACTTAGGGTTTCTTCGCGAAGATCAAAACTAAATCAAATTTTGAACGAACTAAAAATACAAAAATTGAAAAATAGATTACCTTGACCCAACGTTTATGAACGAAACGCGAACCAATGGCATAAGTAATGATCTTAAACCAATGACTATAACGAATCGTGAAGCAAAGATATAGGGTTTAAACGCCACAAGAAATTCTTGATAAGTTCAACAAAAGTTCGTTAAAGAACTCAAGAGAAAAACTCTCACAATTGTATTCAAAATAATCTCCTCTTCCTCATGGGATACAACTTTCTTAAATCGGTAATGAATAGTGCGGTGAACAGTGCGCGTGAACAGTGCGGCTACAATACCAAAAAAAAGAAACCCTACTCCTAATCTAAAAAGGAAAAGGCTAATTTGGCAATCATGCCTTACACATTATCAAATAAATAACCTAAATTAAAATTAAAATACAAATAAATAAAATAAGTATGCTGAGAATTTCGTGGTCCTCATGCCTTGGTCCATTTGAGTTCATATCTAAACCCATTCACTTGCTTCGATGAGATGGATTAGGCTTTGATCGTCATTTGGGCTTAATTTGGGCTTTATTGTTTTCGATTCAGCCAAAAGCTCTTGAATTAGCCCATTAAGCGCTTCTTTGATCTTCATGAATCTTGCCCTAGTAATGGGCCCAACCGGGACATACAATGTGTCCTTTGATATTGCTTGTTGGTTCTCATCATCCCCCCTCTCTTCAAAAGGATTTGACCTCGAATCTTCACCTACATCAAACGGAGAAAGATCAGAAACATTAAATGTAGCACTAACGTTATACTCACCTGGAAGATCCAACTTGTACGCATTATCATTGATCCTATGAAGGACTTGAAATGGACCATCCTCTCTGGGATGTAGCTTGGTCTGCCTATGGGCTGAAAATCTTTCTTTTCTCATATGCACCTAAACCCAATCACCTGGTTCAAAGATGACTCGTCTACGACCCTTATTTGCTTTCTTTGCATATTACTCTTTTTTTTTTCTCTATGTGTTGTCGTACACTTTCATGGAGTTTCTTCACCATCTCAGCCTTATTTTGTCAATCCAAACTAGCCCTCTCATTGACTGGAAAAGGCAACAAATCCAAAGGAGTTAGTGGATTAAAACCATAAACAATCTCAAATGGTGAAAAATCAGTAGTAGAATGAACACTCCGATTATAAGCAAATTCAATGAACGGCAAACAATCCTCCTAATTTTTCAAGTTCTTTTGAATTATAGTATGCAACAAAATAGATAAAGTTCGATTTACTACCTCGGTTTGTCCATCCGTTTGGGGGTGACAAGTAGTTGAGAATAATAATTTAGTTCCCATCTTTCCCCACAAGACTTTCCAAAAATAGCTGAGAAACTTAACATCACGATTAGATACAATACTCTTAGGAACACCATGGAGACGTACTATCTCTTTAAAGAACAAATCAACGACGTAGGTCACATCATTAGTTTTATTACAAGATATGAAATGTGCTATGTTAGAGAACTTATCAACAACCACAAAAATCGAATCCCTACCTTTCCTTGACCTAGGCAGGCCTAAAACAAAGTCCATGGAAATATCCATCCAAGGCACACTAGGTACGGGCAAGGGAGTGTATAATCCATGTATTAAAACTCTAGATTTGGCTTGCCTACACGTAACACACCTAGCACAAACTTTTTCCACATCCCGTTTCATCTTTGGCCAAAAGAAGTGTTCATGTAACACGTCTAAAGTATTTCTCACACAAAAATGACCCATCAAACCACCCCCATGTGCTTCACGCATGAGTAACTCACGCATAGAACTATTAGGCACGCAAAGTAATTTTCTCTAAACAAGTACCCATCTAGTCTATAGAACTTACCAAACGCTGTCTTCTCACATGCACCAAACGCATTAGCAAAATCATCATCATTAGCATACAATTCTTTAACATATTCAAACCATAGTAACATTGCATTTAATATAGAGACAAGGGCATACCTTCTGGAGAGTGCATCAGCCACAATATTTTCCTTACCTTGTTTGTATTTGATTACATAAGGAAAGGTTTCAATGAATTCCATCCACTTGGCATGCCTTCTATTTAACTTACCTTGTCCCTTCAAGTGCTTCAAGGACTCATGATCGGTATGTATGACAAACTCTCTCGGCCACAGGTAATGTTTCCATGTTTTCAATGCTCTCACCAACGCAAAAACCTCCTTATCATATGTTGGGTAATACAATGCTGCCCCATTTAGATTTTCGCTAAAGTATGCTATTGGCCGATTTTTCTGCATCAAAACAGCTCCAATGCCTATTCTTGAAGCCTCACACTCAATCTCAAAAGTTTTAGAAAAATTAGGTAATGCTAATAAAAAAGCACCACATAACCGTTCTTTAATCTCATTAAATGCATGCTCTTGCTCCATACCCCATTTAAAACCCACGAATTTTTTGACAATTTTAGTGAGTGGTACGGCTAGTGTACTAAAATCTTTAACAAATCGACGATAAAAACTAGACAAACCATGAAAACTTCTTACCTCCGTTATTGACTTAGGTGTGGGCCATTCTTTGATAGCCTTCACCTTTTCCTCATTCACTGTAATCCCTTCCAATTTAACAGCATAGCCAAGAAACACAACTTTGTCCAAGCAAAAGGAACATTTATTTAAATTTGCATATAATTTTTCTTTTATCAGAACATCGAGCACATAATGCAAATAATCAATATACTCATCTAAGCTCTTACTATACACCAAAATATCATCAAAATAGATCACAACAAACTTGCCTATAAACGCACGCAATGCATGATTCATTAACCTCATGAATGTACTTGGTGCATTAGTTAGCCTAAAAGGCATTACCAACCACTCATACAATTCATATTTAGTTTTAAAGGTAATTTTCCATTCATCACCTTCTTTCATCCTAATTTGGTGGTACCCACTTTTCAAATCAATTTTAGTGAAAATACATGACCCATGCAACTTATCTAACATGTCATCTAACCTAGGAATGGGATGTCGATACTTTACCATAATGTTGTTAATAGCTCGGCAATCAACACACATACGCCAAGTTCCATTCTTCTTAGGCACAAGTAGTACCGGTACTACGCACGGACTCATGCTCTCTCTTACGTGTCCCTTGGCTAGAAATTCCTCTACTTGCCTTTGAAGTTCCTTCGTCTCCTCTGGATTACTCCTATAGGCTGGTCGGTTAGGAATTGTTGCACCCGGCACAAAGTCAATTTGATGCTCAATGCCTCGAATAAGTGGCAATCCACTAGGCACATCGTTAGGGAACACATCCTCAAATTCCTGCAACAAAGAAACAACAACACTAGGCAAAGATTGGTCAAATTCGTTAGCACAAAAACACGCCTCTTTGTACAATAGTACAAATATAGGCCGGTTTCCATACAAAGCACCCTTGATATCACTTGCCTTAACATAAAAGCTCACTTTTTTATCTATTTTTCTCTCATTTTTTCCACTTCTTTTTTGCTTTTCACTCTCTTTTATGTTTTCATTCTTTTTTTTTCTCATTTTTTTTAACTCTCGATCTTACAAGTTTTTTTCAACTCAGTCTCTCTTTTCAATTTCATTTGATCCTCATACACTTGTTTTGGAGTCAACGACACAAGAGTAATGGTTTTATTATTTTTGACGAATGAGTGCCTATTCTTGAACCTATCATGAATAACCTTCCTATTAAATTGCCATGGCCTGCCCAACAATATGTGACTTGCATACATTGGAACAACATCACAAAGTACTTCATCCTTGTACTTCCTAATCGAAAAGGAAACTAACACTTGCTTATTTACCCGAACCTCCTCACAATCATTCAACCACTACAATTTATAAGGTCTAGGGTATTTCAAGGTAGCTACATTCAGTTTCTCTACTAAAGTAGTGGTAGCCACATTAGTGTAACTTCCCTCATAAATGATCATACTACATACCTTGTTGTTGACATGGCATCTAGTATGAAATATATTCTCCATTTGTTGTTCCATGTCATCCTCTACAACTTAGGCCCTTAGAGCATGCCTAGCCACAAGTGACTCTCCCTCCACCGGGTACTCCACATCATCATCACGAGCATCCTCAAGTTGTGGTATCTGGTCATCATCATTCTCACTTTCGGTTTCCACTTCTCCATCAACACGTGCAATCATGATCATCTTATTTGGGCATTGTGAAGCTATGTGACCTACTCCCAAACAACGAAAAAATTTAATATCACAGTTACGAGTTTGGGTTTCGATTTTACCTTTGTTGGCAATGGGAACATCATCTCTCCTTTTTGGGGGTTTGGTTTTGGACTTTGAAACAGCCTATTCGTCATTCCTCCCATTCGGCCTCCATGAATTAGAGGAGCTTGAATTTTGAAATGACCGAATTTCTTTCCGTTTAAGCTGTCGTTCCACTTTTATGGCCATGTGAACCATGTCCTCCAACTCCACGTAATGTTGCAACTCTACCACGTTGGCAATGTCCCGATTCAGCCCATTCAACAACCTTGCAATGGTAGCTTCTCTATCCTCCTTGACATTAGCCCGGATTATAGCGACCACCATCTCCTTGTAGTAATCATCCACGCTCCGATAGCCTTGTGTAAGGCTTTGTAATTTCTTATACAAGTCCCTATAGTAGTGACTAAGGTCAAACCACCTCCTCATGATGGCCTTCATTTCCGCCCACGTCACGATAGGCCTCTCATGGTTCTTTTTCCTATTTATCACAAGTTGATCCCACCATATTATAGCATAGTTAATAAACTCAATTACAGCGAGTTTTACTTTTTTCTCCTCGTAGTAGTTGTGGCACTCAAAGATCAACTCCACCTTCTTCTCCCACTCTAAGTATGCTTCAGGATCGTTTTTTCCTTGGAATGAGGGTATCTTCACCTTGATACTTCCCAAGTTATTATCAAAACGCTCTTCATGTCTATCTCCTATATTCCCATGTCCATTCCCAAATCTGCCCAAGCTTGCATTAGAGGAACGATCGTCTTCATCTAGGTCATCCCCATAATCATCTTCATACTCGAACCGAGGCTGATTCCTCTCTCTTCGTTGTACATTAGGAGCTCTCGGTGGCTACCCCTTTTGTGCACTAGACTCAACTTTGTCAAGTCGCGCATGGACTTCATCAAATCGCAAGTTCAACTATTGAAACTTTTGCTCCAAGGCTTTGTAGAAAACTTTTACGTCCATTTTGTCTATCCTTTTATGTGGTTCATCGGACGAGCCTTTGTTTATTTCTCGAGACATGTTTAGTAACCTGCAAAACAAAGTTAGCAAAGCTCACAAACACTCCCTCACATGTTTGCACTCAAACTATATCACTCCACTCGTGTATCACTCAAATTTGGCTTTTACCCTCTTATAAGCTCACACTCTCTTGCCTTTTTCCACTCTTTAGTTCTCTCTTTTAGTTCTTTATTGAACTTCACCCATATCAATCGAAAATTTCCTTTAGCAATCCAAACTAATCAATTTGATTAACTAAGAATGAGATTTTAGGAACGAAACAAAGGGAACAAGAAGAGCACAAAGAAAAGTTTATGGAATAGAACAAGAAGAAATTATTCTCAATTTTTGTTGGGGGGGGACTACTGAATTTTCTATTTTTTTTTTTTGAAAAACAGCAACTTTAAATCGAGATTTGAAGAAGCATAATATTTAAAAGAAAAATATGATCAGAACAAAGATGCACCGCGTTTTTTTTTTTTTTCAATATCAGACCAGATTTAAATTCGAACGAAAAAAAAAAGGCAATAGATCTGATGATATAATTTGGTCCAGAAAAAACAATTATGAAGGAATAGATATGAATGAACGAAAAAGAAAAAAGATAGATAAAACCTAATTTAGAACTTGATCTGATTACCAAATGATACGAACCTCACCAAGTATTAGTGAGACCCAAAAATAACTTAGGGTTTCTTCGCGAAGATCGAAAGTAAATCAGATTTTGAACAAACTAAAAATACAGAAATTGAAAGATAGATTACCTTGATCCCACGTTTATGAACGAAATGTGAACCAATGGCATAAGTAATGATCTTGACCCAATGATTATAACAAATCATGAACCAAAGATATAGGGTTTGAATACCACAAGAAATTCTTGATAAGTTCAAGAAAGTTCGTTAAAGAACTTAAGAGAAAAACTCTCACAATTGTATTCAAAATAATCTCCTCTTCCTCATGGGATACAACTTTCTTAAATAGGTAATGAATAGTACGGTGAACAGTGTCGATGAACAGTGCACGTGAATAGTGCGACTACAATACAAAAAAAAGGAAACTCTAGAGAAATAAGGAAACCCTACTCCTAATCTAAAAAAGAAAAGGCCAATTTGCCAATCATGCCTTACAAATTATCAAATAAATAACCTAAATTAAAATTAAAATACAAATAAATAAAATAAATATGCTAAGAATTTCGTGGTCCTCATGCCTTGGTCCATTTGAGTTCATGTCTAAATCCATTCACTTACTTTGATGAGATAGATTAGGCCTTGATTATCATTTAGGCTTAATTTGGGCTTTATTATTTTTCATTCAGGCAAAAGCTCTTGAATTAGCACATTAAGTGCTTCTTTGATCTTCTTGGATCTTGCCCTAGTAATGGGCCCAACCGAGACATACAATGTGTCCTTTGATGTTGCTTGTTGGTTCTCATCACGAGGTCTGGAAAAAAAATTAAAATTATGAATGCTATAATAAATGGATTATTATGATAAATTATCTCTTGGACGGGCTGCAATTTATTTTACTTGATGGGCCTAATAATAGATAGTTTTATTAAATTGTTATGATAAATTTTTGGTAATAGATTCTGTAGACTCGGGGAGTGGTGGGTTAGCAATGGACCATAGGATTTATTGTTGAATTAAAAATATTAATTTAAAAGTGTTTACTGTCTTCTATATAAATTATCAAATTATATTTTCGTATTAAATTGTGAAAAAAAAAAGTGTTGTTGGAAATGGACTATTTTACGAAGATTAATGGATCAAGTAAAATTTTAGATAACTTTTTTAGAGGTCCCAAGATTCCAAAAATAATTTTCCAAGGACCATCTCATGTGTAAAAAAATCACTGTTACAGGACTTCATAAAGTTGTGTTTTTATGGGATGAGATTTTTGTGAGAATTTTCCTAAAAATTAAAGGTGAAAAATTATTTTTATTATCTTGCTATGCCATAGTTGTCTTATTGTCTGGAGGGCATGTCCTGCGAGATATGGATATATATTATTACCTGTTAGGCAAGTCCTGCAGGGTGAATATATTATATATGTTATTACCTATCAGGCAAGTCCTGTAAGGTGGATATGATAACTCCTGATCGTGGGGTAAAATGATCCTATGACTGGCAAAGAAGTATGTTATTTTATTATAGACAAGTGAGTTGACCAGTTGATTTAAATTTGGTTGTTCTGTTTCGGTGATATTTTTGTTGAGATTTGGATACTGCCCAGTGTGGCTATATTTTCTTGGAAAATAGATTTTGATAAATATATTTGATCCATAAAATGCTTTTATATTACGAAGACAGTACACCGATAAAAATAACTTAGATAGATATTATTCCACTACTAGCGATAGGCAAGGTCGAAGTGTAGGATAATTTTTGAGATTTTCTTGGGAAATTTTGTATAGATATCATTGCTATTTTCATCAGAATAGCGCAGCGGGATCGTGGTGGAAAATTTTGGTTAAATAACATGACAGTGTGGTGCGATTTTAAATTTTATTACTTGAACGAAATTTCGAGGACGAAATTTATTTAAGGGGGTAGATTGTAATACCCCAGAAAGTTATATTTTTGAAAATATTATTTCATAGAAATTTAATATTTTTGGGACTGTTTTGCAAATTCATGATATAAATAATATTTGATAATTTTTAAGGATTGATTGTTAATTTTAAATGGATTTTAAATATTGTGGGACTATTAGGTTATTTATAATATACTTTTAAGAGTTTTGTGATATAATTAATATATATATTTTTTAATTTTAAGGGGATATTTAGTAAATAAATAAATAATTAATTAAATAAATGGCCGATTTGGTTTCCTTCATTGAGAAGGAAACCAAATGCAACCTATATATATATATATATATATGTGTATGTGGTTGTGGTATTGACAGGTGTTATAATAATAAAAACAATGATAAAATGGATACTAATTATTTATATAAAAAGCTTAAGGTTGCAGGGAATTGGAACGAGAAGCATATATGTATATATGTTAAAAAGAATGGCATGTAATAAGAAAATAATAATAATAATTATTACTATTAAAATTAAGTAATGGCGGTGGATGCCATCCCTTAACCATTTCTCTCTCTCTCTCTCTCTCTCTCTATATATATATATATACTAGGTTATGACCCGTGCCTTCAGGCACGGGCATAAAAAAAGAATTGAAACCTAAAAAAAACTGAAATAATCTCCTTCTATTTGTAAAACATTCTACACCGTTTTCATTAAAATATCAACAATAATTAACAATCACCAACAGACAATATAATATGAAATATACAATATAACTATTTGGCTTTAAACACAGGTGGAAAACACAAAAAATAAAACATTCAATAATTATAAAACATTTGTATTCAAAAACATTTAATGTATAACCCCTACCTGAAGGCATGGGTTTTAATTTTATAACATCACCAAACAATCAACTCCTGTTTTGTAATGAACACAACATAAACAAACAGGACTAATAGAAAATTCAAAATATGAAAATAATCCCCTTTGTTTATATAACACACTCCAATATTTGAAAATTGGACATAATCCCCTTTATTTATTTAACATTCCAAATTATTAACTCATATTTTTAAACACAACATTAATAAACATAACTACTAACAATCATATACAACTAACCCAATGAACCTTAACAACACAACTAACTCAATGAACCTTAACAACACGATAAATAATGACAATTAATTATAGACATTATAAACTTAATAATAATAAATCCAACATCTAGGACTACTGGAACTTACCTTAATCACCGAGAACATACTTCTACAGTATTATTCTGCAAATTGTTAACCGAGTTGCTACAACATCAATTCCAGTCACAGAAACTGAACCTCCAGGAAAGTCGAGCATCATACAAAGCCTAGCACCTAAAGAAATAATAAAAGTAAAATAATTAGGAATGAACACTTTAAACAGTTTTCAATCAACGTTAGAGAGAGGAAGGGGATAGAAATAGTGAGATTCAACTCCCCAATATTGGCAAGGAAAAAAAAAATGATTTTTTAACACTATTACAATGATTTTCTATATCCAAGGTGCATTCTTAATGTCCATATATGCATGTCATAAAAAAAATTGATACCCAAACAATACTCACACTTTTCGAATATTTGGTCTACTTTCTGCTTTAAACCTACAAATCACCTCCTCATATTCTTCAGACAATCGTATTTTCATTTCAAAAAATATAAAATAAATTAATGGCATTCTAATTTTATAATTTAAATTTAATATTTAGAAAATGAAGAGTAAAAATTAACATTTGCTGACTCTATACCTCAAATAAATTAAATAATAATTTTGTCCATCTAGAAAGTTTAATTTTACCACTTTTTAGCATTAAGAAGAAATATTAGTTTTTTTTTTTTTCCCGAAAGGTGGTCAATTGGGGATTTTTTTTGAAAAATAGCAAAGGGGACCGAATCACCAACTATATTGTCGACAATGTGCACTAACCTTCTACTCGTTACAGTCCAATCAACTCCCATGCTTCGTCAATTTGATTAGAGTCCTAAACTCCCATTCGGATAGGTTGAACAAAAATAATAGGAATAAAATAGCCATTAAGAAAAAATAAATAAAAATAACCAGGATTCACAAACAGTAAATTCAAAATGGGAAACACAATTGGAAAATATTATCCAATAGAGAGAAGTTGCACTACCTATAATAAGAGAAAACATGTAAAAACAAATCATATTAAACAACTTGTTTAAACCTACACATTTTAATCTAAATGTAGATTAAAATAAAAACAATTTGTTTAAACATGAGAAGACCTAGAATGGAATTAAATCCCTAGCATTTGGTCAAAAAATGTGGAGAAATATAATTGAACAATTGAAGAATCAAAACAATGATTTTAGTAAAAATGTCGTACGCTAGAAATGAAATCTCAAAGCAATGATGAACTCGGATAGTAGCACAGTCGGCAGTAAAGAGAAAGAATACAAATCTATAAAATGTCTCTACTTAATTTCAATTCATAAAAAGAGCGCAAAAAAGCCCAAAAATAATTGAGAAGAATGATTTAGAACAAATCTATAAAAATACAAATTTATAAAATGTCTCTACTTAATTGCAATTCTATAAAGAGCGCAAAAAATATAAAAAAATAGTTGAGAAGAATGATTTAGAACAATTCTCTCCACAACCTAAAACACAATTATTAATTTCCACCCAGCATATTTTTGTACTTTTTGGCATAAAAGTCCAAATGAATACTCTTAACACTTTCCACTCACATGAAATGTCATACCCTTTCCAATTTTCATTACATAAATTAACAAAAACACAATTATTACTTTCCACCTACCATGTTTTTGTACCTTTTTAAAATTTGATTCATCAAGCTTCTCTTTACCGTCTTCATCTTTGAGATTCATCAGGATTTTTTTTTTACAGGAGATCAAACCTGTAAAAAAATTGTGTTAAAAAAATTAGCCAGGAGAGAACCTTGCAATGGAGGGAAGGATGTGAATTAAACAAATTGTATGAATTATTTACACATGAATGATGTCAATTAAACCTTGTTAAAACAAAAGAAACATATCCCCTGTTCCAACTCTCTCCTTATCCGAAACACACTCTCTCTCATTACCTTTGTCTATATCCCAATCCTATTCTCTCCACTAATGTTCTCCACTAATCATCCCAACATATCCACTATTCTTGGTCTATCCTCTTCTTCATCATTTCATTTCCTCCTACATGTAGCCGAGATCCTCCCCTCTCCAATCTCTTGTCATCGCCGGCACCATTCCGTCTATCGAGATGTGGTCGGCTCGCCATCAATGTCATTACATATCCACTTCGGCCGTTACTGACTTCACAGATCCACCCACCGCCGCCATCATCACCGTCGTATATCCACCCCCCGCCATCGTCCAACCTGACTGCGCAAATCTACTAATGGCAGCCAGGAAGATGGCCAAATCACAAAGACGCAATTTCTACGACACTGTTGGCCGAAGACACTTTCTAGGAAGTCGTAAATCACATCCGACCGTCGTCGAATTTCGCCGCCTTTAAATCCGAGGAAATTGGTAGTGAGATGAGGAATTTCACGAAGAACAACGGCAGTGGCGACAATTTTTTTCTCATACCATACAAAAAAAAAAAAAAAAAAAACTATCAACAATTTTTGAGGTATCTATGTAATTTGAAATTTAGGGGTTAGGAAATGTACCTTTCTTCATAGCCATCTTCTCACAGCAAGGACCTCTCCACATCATCTCTCTCTAGATTTCTCCAAATTCAACAGGTTCAAGACGTCGATCTACATAATTTCAACAAAGAGAGAGATGGAGAGATTCAAAACCATTTGAAATTGAAGATTGATAAACAAATAGCGTCCAGATCCGGCCACCGCTATCCGGATCCAATCACCGCTGGCAACCGCTATCACCATCCATCCTAGTTGAACTTAGATCTAGCCAAATCAAACACTAATTTAGATCTAAAACCCGAATTCAAAAAATCAAAAAAATCGCAGAGCAGAGAGCATACCTGAAGTTTTTGAGGTTGGCGCCAGTCTCGACAGTGGGTTTTAGATCGGTCGGCGATGAAGTCGTCCGTCGTCGGTGATGGCAGATATCTATCTATATATATAGAGAGAGAGAGAGGCGTGGAAGAAAGAGATAGAGAGACCAGTGGTGAGGAAAGGACGTCGCCGTCGCCGGCGTCCACACTCTCCATTGTCTCCCACGTTGTCCACGCTTGCCGGAGACCATCGCCTTCAAGACCCTCACATCATCGAACACCGCCTTCAAGTCCTTCAAGATCTGAATCAGCGGCAAGGGTGACGGCGACCACGGGATGAGAGAGAGAGTGTGAGGTGGTGCTGCTGGCGGCGGCGGTGGCCTTAGAAGAGGAAGACCAAATCTATGATTCGATTGGGAGGTGGGAGAGAGCGAGAGGTTGGAGAGAGAGCTGAAACGAGGTTGTGGTAAGAGAATAACCCTATTTTTTTGAAAAGATGTCTTGATCTGGACCGTCGGATGAACATTAATCCTAAGGCTTAAAATGTCTCTTGCTAAAATTCAATTTCAGCCCTTAGATGTGAGATCCAAAGGCCTGAAACTTCTCCCTCCAAAAAATTTCTTTAGACATTTTCAAATTAGGTTCTAATTTATATTATAGATATATATGTGTATGTAGATGTTGTATATAAAAGTAATCCAACAGCTACGAATATCCTGAGACATCTAACGGCTGTGAATGTAAATGAGCTGATTTATTATATACTAGCGTATAACCCGTGCCTAAAGGCACGGGTGTAAAAAATATTTAATAATGCGTATTACAAATGCAACAAAAATTTCTAAATACTTAATCCGTGACTCATCAAAAAATTGGGAACAAAATATAGAAATACTTATTGCTCCCGATTTACCTTCTTGCATTTTCTGGTAATGATCCCACTCCGATCAAACACCCTGCATTCAAGTCAACCGATCTAATTACACAACCATTTGATGAAAAATAATACCAAACAATACTTCAATATACCAATAACCTAACTAAAAACCAAATAGAAACAAAAACATACACACTAATCATTTCATACCCATTCGCATGATGTAAATAAAATATTTAACATTAATTCAAACAGTTCACAGACTGAATATGAAATCAGTAGAAATCATAATACTTTTCAATTTCTAGTCTTAATTTCTTTGGTAAAGAAACACTAAACAATCGTCATCTCCTTTTTTTTTGGGACAAAAACACTGTTCTCATATTCCTATTTTCATTCCAAAAACCTAAGAACAATCATGGGTTCTTAAACTTTCTTGAGAACAAAAATAGATATTTTGAGAATGGATAGATATTTCGAGAAATCCAACATCCTACATTATCAAAATCTAAATTTTTATGGACATAATTGAAATCCAAATTTTAATCCATAACTTAAACAAAATTGAAATCTTAAATCTAAAACTTAAAACAAATTAAATTCAAAAATAGATTCATACACGGATAAGGAAAGCGAGGCTTCATTAGGGTACGACTGTCCATGATTGCATCAATGGTGGTGGTTTCACTACTAATGTTATGGTGCTGGTGGGCTGGCATCGCGTGATGGCTGGTATGATTCGGATGTGGTTTGCGAAAGGAGATAAAGAGGTAGTAAAAGATACAATGAATTGGAAGATAAAGACGTTTGTGAAAAAAGAATGAGAAGATTTACCTTCTTGCATTTTCTAGTAATGATCCCACTTCAATCAAACTCTCCTGCGTTCAAATCAACCGATATAATTACACAACCATTTGATGAAAAATAATACCAAACAATCCTTCAATATACCAATAACCTAATTAAAAACCAAATAGAAACAAAAACATACACACTAATCATTTCATACCCATTCGCATGATGATATACACACTGTGGTTTGCGAAGGGAGATAAAGAGGGAGTAAAAGATACAATGAATTGGAAGATAAAGACGTTTGCGAAAAAAGAATGAGAGGATTTACCTTTTTGCATTTTCTGGTGATGATCCCACTCCGATCAAACTCCCCTACGTTCAAATCAACCGATCTAATTACACAACCATTTGATGAAAAATAATACCAAACAATCCTTCAATATACCAATAACCTAACTAAAAACCAAATAGAAACAGAAACATACACACTAATCATTTCATACCCATTCGCATGATGATATACATACAGTAGAGTGAGTCAGGTTACAAAATATGGATTTGAGGGTTAAAAATTAAATCTGAGAGTGTTTCGAAATATGGGTGGTGGTGAGACATGCGATTCTGATGAGTAAGAGTGAGAGAGATGCAAATTTGAGAACTGAAAGAAAAGTGTACCTGTAAGCTACAATTAATGGAGGAAGAGGGCAAGACCAAGAGAGAGAGACCAACCTTAATTACCTTCGACGACTGCTGACCAAGAGAGAGACCAACCATAATTTATGTTCCCACCGACAATATTGCTCACCGAATCAAAATTATAACATTATTCCTCACGCAAATCTGAAAATTTGGGAATTAGAATTTTCAGATCAAATCTGAAAATTTCTCCCAAAAGATGCCGCAGGAATTGAACACGGGCATGATGCCACAATTCCAACAGAACAACACAATTCAAACTCATATCATATCAATCCAACTATAAATTGCAAAGATTGTGGTTGAGATCAACACACATATGACAAAGTACACTACTAATCATCAAATTGATTATCAGATGCAAACATAATTTAAAAATGAACAGAACAGGAACAGGAGCAGAATAGAAACAGAAACAGAAACAGGAACAGAACAGAAATAGAACAGGAACATAACAGAAACAGGAACGGGAACAGGAACAGGAACAGAAACAGGAACGCAAACAGAACCGGAATCAAATCCCTAACTGGAAAACTTAGGGATTTGATTTGTGAATGCTGAAAACTTACTAAGACCCCCCAACATTTTATATTTTCCAGTCAAAAACCCCTACAAATCAAAGCGAAGGTAATCAGCTGTTGGGTGTATAAATTCAGCATAAAAATTTAACCCTCCATAACTAACTATTTTTTTTTTCTCGTTTAAACTCATTTATAAATTTTGGGTGTATAAAGACAGTTGTATTTTTTTCTGTTCCGAGAGTTCTGTTTTTGCTTTTTTTGGAAGAAGAAAAAACAGAAATCCAAAAACGATTACATTCAAAACCCATATATTTTTGTTCCAAAACAAAAACCCATTTTTTTTTTGGTTTCCGTATAACCTTTTCTGTTCCCAAAAGAAATTAAGAAAACAAAAATCTGTGACAAAAAACACTAAACGAACGTGACCATGAAACAACTACCAAAAATGGAATTCACAGCTGTTTAGTGGCGTTTGTTTAGTGTTTCTCTTCCCAGATTTCAACTTTTGTTCCCCAAAAAACATGAAACAGAAATAGAAACAGATTAATGCGATCATAATAAAAACCCATTTCTTTCTTGTTTCCATTGTCAGGGAAAAAAAATCTGAGAACAAAAAACACTAAGCAAACGTGACCTTACAGCTACGAAATTTGGGAAATTCACATTCAAGTTAACATCAAGCAAATGTGATTGGAAACAAAAGAAAGTGGGTGCATTATCATCTTACCTATTATTGAAATCAGAGAACATGTTTGAAAGATGCACACCTCAATTTTCTTCGGAGAAGGACGGACAAATATCAAATACCTGGAAATTACATCAAAATCCGTCAATAGTCCACAATATTATTTATAATGAATCATTATTAATTCGAATAAAACAAAACATAAAGGCTTAAATACCATAAAAGCTTAAAAACTATGTGGTTGTAATAAAAGATTAAAATAGAGAAATAAATCAAATATAAAAATAGTATCATATGAATGCAAAACCAAACTATTTTCAGCAAAATTAACCAAATGTTCTAGTACAAACTAACCGAATTGTTTTACTGAACATGTAAAATGCGTGATCTTAAAATGGCGTATTTTTGCAAGTTCTATTTGGATCATGAGCATTCTAAAAAAGAAAAAGAAAATTGCAATTTAAAATTGTAAAGAAACTCAATTTTTTGTTTGTGAAAAGTTAGCTTTAACTTCTTTGATATTATAGATTGACACAAAATCAAAAAACAAAAATAAAAAAAACAAAATAAAAAAATAATACTGCACATAAAATAAGCAATCCCAAACTGTAAGAATTATAAAATAAAAAAGTAACTAAATCGATAGCAAGGAAGAAATCTTCAAAATGCACCAAAAATCTATAGATTTCGCATCTACAATAGATTCAATTCTCAACTACTGCACAAAAAGAAATATAAAGACGGACAATGAGAACCCATTGATTTAAACAAACCTTGAGGTCTTTGCGAGAGTGAAAGAGCAAGAGCGAAACATCATTGGCGTCTGAAGCTCAACAACATCATCAGCTTTATCTCTTGAAACATAGGGGGAAGCCCAACAGCATCATTACCTTCACTTTCTATTTCAAAGGCAGTGAGTGGACTTACCTGGAAAGAAGTCAATGCGTTAATAAGTAGCACACTGAAAAAACTGTAAAAAAGCTTTTGAAATAGAAAATGAACTGAGGAATTACTACAGGAGATAAATTAATACTCCCTATAGTTCAACAAACACTTGTTATCTTCTGCATTTAATACCACCCTGAAGTGGAATTACTTGGAAAGAAGTCAATAGTCCCTATTAGTTCTGATGAGCAAGACATGTCATTGGTTATCTAATTTTCAGATACATATATACAGAGAGGAGAGTACCTATGAAGCTTTGGGCGGCTGACGACCATCCAAATGCGACCATCGGCGAACTTCACCGTCCTCGCCGAACACCGACGACCACCTGTGCACCGTCGTCATTAAGGGTTTCGAAATAGAAAAACAGAGACAATCAAACCCAAAATCCAAAGAGAGAGGGAGAAATTACAGTGTCTTGATATGGGAACAGAAATTGGGAACAGAAACAGAGATATGGGAACAAAAAAAATATCTTCATGTTCGACTCCTAGATTTTCAGAAACTGGGAACATATGCGAATTCTTTCCAGATTTCTGTTTCAGTTCCAAGTGTTTTGGGAACATAAACAGTAATCTGGGAACAGAAACACTAAACAAATGCCACCTTCAGTACCATAACCAGTCAATAACAATGCATCCTATTTGCAGGGATTAGTGGTCTCAAGGGTGATAATATTTGTTTCAATTCTAGCATACTTTGTTCTAGAGAAACTATAAATTGGCAGGTAAAAAATACACAATATTATAAGCAAAAAGAAAGCAAAAGGCGCGTTTTTGTTCAGCGCTTTTGTTCCTGAAATCTGGGAACAGAAACAGAATTTTTGGGAACCAAAAATATTTTTAGGTTGTTCTAAATGTTTTCTAGAACAGAAGCAGAAACAGAAACACTAAACAAACCAAAGAGTCCCATTATCAAATAGATGAAATTCTTGTTCCAAGTTTTCTGAGAACTGAAACACTAAACAAACGCCATCTAAATTAACATTAAACAAACACTGTCAAAAAGGAAGCAAAAGGCGCATTTTTGTTCAGCGCTTTTGTTCCTGAAATCTGGGAACAGAAACAGAATTTTTGGGAACCAAACATATTTTTAGGTTGTTCTAAATGTTTTCTAGAATAGAAGCAGAAACAGAAACACTAAACAAACCAAAGAGTCCCATTATCAAACAGATGAAATTCCTGTTCCAAGTTTTCTGAGAACTGAAACACTAAACAAACGCCATCTAAATGAACATTAAACAAACTCCATCAAAGAGAAATGGATTTTACCATGAAAAAGGAGCCTGATAATTAGGAAACGACATTGCTTCAGCTCCAGGGGTCGCCGTCCAAGCATCAATTGGAGAATCTGAAATTGAAAAAGAAAAATCGCAAGAAAAAAAAAATAGTCGAAGAAAACCTAAATAGAGAACAGAGAATCAAATGAGATGAACAAAATTTAATTCAGAAAAAACCAAATCAAAATTGAAAGAAACGCACTCAACAGATCAGCGAAGAGAGAAGAAGAAAGAAAACCTGGATTCAAACCACCGTTGTGTTTTGGAGGTGATGACGCCGTCGAACCTTGAAGATGGAAAGAGTAGCAATGGGTGGTGAGAAATCGAAGCTACCTGGCCGGCGATGAGTTCGATTGACGGGTGGAGAAGAGAGCGTTGGTGATGGCGACGACGGCGGTGGTGATCGATCGAAGGTTGAGCGAAGAGGACCGATCGATCGATTTCGGTTGGGAGCGTTGAGGATCTAGAAATAGAGATGGCGATGGTGAGGGCTAGAGAGACGGCGAGGGCACCGCAGTGCTCTAGAGAGAAGCGACGGCGACGGAGTGTAAGTGAGAGAGAGGATTGATAGAGAGAAGCGAGAACATGACAGTGAGAGAGAGAATGAGAGGGCATCGGTATTAGTTCCAAAAAAAGGAATCAAATAACCTTGTTTGATCTGGACCATCGGATGTTAGATCAAGGGCCTTAAATATTTCCCGCCTAAGAAAATACTGTAGCTACAGTAAGGCGTTTTCAAACTGAAATGATTTTTGATCTAACGGCTACGAATATCTAGAGACATCGGACGGTTGTGAATGTAAATGAGCTGATTTATTATATATATATATATATATATATATATATATATATATATATTATATGGATGTCTTTCCCCCCTCCCCCCCTCCCCTCTCTCTCTCTCTTAATTAAGGTTGCGGTGAAAACATATCTATGTATGTATATATTATGAAATAAAGGGGAAAGAAAGAACAATTTATACGTCTTCGTTTTAGATTTCAGGTAGAATTTCTAACTCTTTTAATATATGTATTTAATTTTTCTAGTATGTGAATTATGCTATTATTATTGTTGAATTTTTACTAATAAATTTCATGAAATAATTATGATTATGTGAAAATTATGTTGAAATTATATTTATGTGTTTTATTTGTGTATTAATTAAATGCACGTATTAGAGGGGTTAGAGTTCTACTGAGTGTTGGCTCACAACCCCACAGTTTTGATTACAGGGACGGCGAGAGGGACAGGGAGACATGAATTTTTAGCTGAATTTCTATTTAAAATTGTAATAGTTGTATTTATTTTTCACCATTGATAAATAAATAAAAATATAAATTAAAAACTGAGATTAGTTTCCCATTGTAACAGCCTTGACGATAATGTATTGAGATGAATTAAAGAATAATTCATTCAATGATTGGTTCCAATATCAATATCTCAAATTATTAGTTCCAAAATCTTATATCAAATATAATATGATATTCAAAGATAATGATATGAATTATCATTGAATTATATTTATCGATTTCTTTAAATATCAAATAATGATATTTGATATTCAAATATCAGGGTAAAGATTTTGATATTTCAAAATCTTTTAAATGAATTATTTTAAAAGTTTTAGCAATAATTCATTTCATTTGATAATTATAAAGTATATTTATAATTATCATCACTGTGTTAATATCTCGCAGGGTGCACAACATATACTGAGTAATTATAATTATCATCAGCGATCTATTGATAAACCGCGTGGCATGCACAACAAATATAAAAAACAATTTGATCAATTGATAAATTATAAATTCGATAATTATCATCATCTCCGCCGCATTGTAAATTAAAATATTTTTATAAAATGAATTATGTATTACTTGTCGTCGTGACACTGTAAAATTTATCGGATTTTATATAATAAAAAATTCGGTCAACCAGTTTTAGTGTTAATTCTCTAAGGGAAGAAACCGCGTGACGGCCTGGGAAAACCGAGTCCTTACAAGCTCCCTTCAGCTCGTAATCTTTTTGAGCCTTGGGCTTGATTTGGAACTTCATTCTTTGGTTCTTTTGGCTTGTTCATTCATTCCCTCTCTTTTATGATTTCAACACAAAGGTCAGCATTACGAAACCTAGTCCTACGATCCAGAGCCTGATTGAGAGTGGGGGTAGGATTCGAATAAAGGTTATAAGATAACCTCTGATATTGGAGCCCATCAACAAAGGCATTCAGTGCTACACTTTTAGGGAGCTCGTTGCACGCGTTGGCTTCTCGGTTGAAGCGCTTGATGTAATCCTCTAGGGATTCACTTAGCTCCTGTTGGAGAGTAAGGACATGGGCCATAGTCTTCGGTCTCCATCAAGAGTGACTGAAACGAGCCAGAAATAATTGCTCGAGCTCCTGGAATGTGGAGATGGATGCTGGCCTCAGGCTATGATACTAGGACCTAACTGCCCCTAAAAGGGTGTTGAGAAAGGCTTTGCACCACAAGACAACAGAGGCCACCTGCATGCCCATATAAGACTTTAATATGGACAAGTGGTTGATCGAATCAATGTCTCGTCATATAGACTCATCTGAGGGTGAGTAAAGCATCTCGATGCTATTTTTTCCAAAACATCTTCGCCAAATGGAGATCTCACCTCTATAATAACACCTTATCGTACCCGGTCTCCATGCACTTCTTGAAGACGGGCTTCCATATCAGCAAAGCTCGACCGTCGGGAGATGCCCGTAGGTTCCTTGTTGCATGTCCGCACAGGGAAAGAGGTAGGGATCTTGGCAGTACCAGGTGAGCCCTCTCCAGTCCTACAGACTCGTGGTCAGAAGACAGAAGGCAATCCTCAGGCGCATGCACATTCGAAGATTCCATATGAATGTTGTGGTCTTGGGGTCGCTCGTTAAGCCTTGCTATCTGGAGAGCTGGTCCCCCTTGGATGGGGAGCAATGATAGGGGTGCGAGTAGGATTTGCACACATGACTTCCACTCACCTATTTGGCTCTCAAGAAGATCAATATGAGATGCTTTTGTAGCTCCCGAGGTCTGTCTTACAAAAGCTCTGCAGGGCAGGGTAGATGGCTTGCCTAGTCTAGGGGAGGGGAGGGGGGGGGGGGGGGGGGGAGGGGAGGGGTAGTTATCATTGTTGGTAGGAGCTAAGGGGAGTGGCCTAAGAGTTTTCGATAAATCTCTCGATTCTTCTGGAGGAAGAAAACTACTCATAGCGGGAGCTTCTGTTTTATGTCTGTTTGTCTGACTAGACCTTGCGATCATCCAATCTCAATTGAGCAGGGAGCGATGATCAGGGGAAGGCTTTCGCATGATTCCCACAGATGGCACCGAACTATTGGTGTCCCAAAGTGGTAGACGCCTTGAGGTTGGTCTAGTCAGGAATAGGTGGGTCCTCTAGCTGAGGTGTAGTTGCTAAGTCGGAGTTGGGGCTAAAAATTCTTCAAGGGAATTGTAACTGACCACCTGGGGTCTGACTAGCTAGAGTTCAAAGTCATGTCCTTTAGGGATCTGTACCTGCACAAGGCCTGACCAAAATTTATCCCGACAAAATTCCTCTGGCGTGAGGGTAAGAGTTAAGAGAAAAAAGGTTACAAAAATGTGTCAAGTATGTAAATTGGCATTGAGCATTACCTTGGGCTTGCATTGTCCTTGGTATTTATAGGCGTTGAAGATATTTAGTTTTATCTAATCGGGCCAAAATATGGTTAATTAAGTGAAACCATGTGTTTATTCGATAATCCATGGCGTTCATGAGATAATAACCGGGCTTGAGCTTTTGGACCTATTTGGAAAAGCCCACAGGCCTTTGTTAGGCTTGTGGAGACGAACTGGTGGGGAAGTTCGAAATTCTGTGGAATTCTAGAGGAGAAACATACTAGAACCGAGTGTCGGTTGAGAAAAATGGTTAAGTCCCTGTAGTTGGTTGTCTAGAGGCACGACACAGAGTTATGGGCGATAGCGCCCATGTGAGGCATATTACTCCTTTCTGAGTACGAAGGAGATTCCAAGAAAGGAGACTTGGTCGGTTTATGCTCCTGTGTGGCATTCTGGACCCTGGAATGTGACCACGTCACAACAATGGTTGACATGTGGCTAGAGTCTTGATGCTGACTCGGTGATGCCCAAAAACAGCCTCATCAAACTCCACCAAAACATCTATATTTTAGGAAAAACATAAAGGGGCACATGGAAATGTTCTAAGACGATACCTCTAGGATCCGAGGTTAAATGGTATTTGTATGTGCGTGTGGATGTGCATATACCCGCAAGACCAAATCAATATAAATATCCTAGAAGTTACTTTGCTTTTGCGGCAATTTAAACACTTAAGCGTTCTCTAGAAAACCCCTCTTTCCGTACAAGGGTCCTAACTTTGAAGAAGGCTCTGCCTTTTACTCATCAAGCCATTTTTTATGTTGCACCGAATCCAACTCGGAGCATTAAGTAGGTATCTAGTTTTGTAATCCCTTTCGATAGTAAATGAATTACAAATTTGTATTATTTTTTTAGTTTATCTACTGCGAACAAAGAGGTACTTAGATTTGAATACCTTAAATGCGCAGTTAAGAAAATCAATATTATATCTCTTTTGCTCGGTCTATATTAACTACATACAAGCATTTCATTGATTGACGCACATAAAATAGGGTAGTTTTAACATGAAAGTAATATTGACGTAAAACTTGTGTAAACTTGCATCGCATATTTAACATACCAATTGCAATATCTTAAGATGTTATACTTGTGGAAGCACAAATTTTAATCCTATTTTCACTAATTATCCAATATCTGGAAAAATATCATTTGACATGTTGAGGCAACCAAAATAATAGGAAACCCAAATTGTCCAAGAGACAAAATACTTTGGCAAACAAATAAGAATAAAAAGTGGTATCAGGACAAAAAATCAAACAAAAGGTGGGCAATCTGTGAAGTCATGTGAATATAACACGTAATTAAATGAGAAATAGAGAATAAGAAAGCTCATGTTGGTGGTGGGTACTGTAAAATTTATAGTTCATTTATCATAGCATTTGCAACATTCTTAAAGGCGATAAAGGTGTGAGCACAAATCGTAATTCTATGGTTGCTATGTTGGTACCCGAGATGAATTGGGTAATGCAAATAATTTGAACTTTTTAACTCTCTTTTCAAATTATTCTTTAAGACTCTCTTAATCAAATAAGCAATAAAATACAAGTATTAAAGAGGTGCAACGGAAATAAATAAATCAAAGTAAACACAGGTGCACATAAGAGACAGAGATAGAGATATTGTGACACAATGATTTATAGTAATTTGACAAGGCCCATTCTTGCCTATATCTACTCCCCCGAACTCCTTTGTAGATTTCTAATCCACTATTCAGATTTTCTTTCCTAGTAAAGACCAAACCGTTACACCCTTACAAGATAAATTACGTTTATATCTTGCTATAATCTCTAACAAGGTAAAGTATGTTTATACAGTTCTACTCTCTCTCACAAGTAAAAAATGTTTATACTTTTCTACTCTCTCACAAGACACGCAACGAGTATGTTTTGCTAAAGTTCTATCACTTAAACCAAGACTATTATTTGAGTTAAGTTCACACCCTCACAGGTTGATTTTAATCTTGTTAGTTTTACGAGTTTAACTCTTAGAACTTCTATAAATCACCAATAATTTAATACACCCTACATTGACTCTTCTAGGTTCTTGTAGAAGTACGTGTACAAATGATATGGAAAGTAATGACACATAAAAAAGTAATCACATATAAGATAACTACTCAATGTAGATCACTGACGCCCCCCAAAAAAATTGGAAGAAATAGGATCACCACCTTATGGCGTTCATTGTGTTAATCTTCTTTCCTTTGAAAATAGACTTATCCTTTCGAAATGAATTTGTATAAGTTTTATTTCTGAAAAAATCCTTTAAAAACAAGTTCAACGGCTTTTCTAGGCGTTGGTTTTGAAAAAGTTTTATTTAGGCCAAATTTTATTAAAAAATGGAATCGCCACCTAGGATTGTGTTTCAAAAGGAGTGCTAGGTCACCAGATTTTTTTATATAAAAAAATCATTTAAAATAGCCCAAATTTTGACTGAAAAATAGTAGGTCATAACCAAAGTATTATTTGTTTGGTTGATTAACACAATCTTTTTTCTTTTTTCACCTTTATTTATGCAAAAAAAAAAAAAAGCTAATAAACAAATAAATAAAAAAGAATAAGTAAATAAAACAATTAAAATAAACTAAAAAATATTCTCTTTGTTATACCACCTATCAATTATGGGTGAATCGACAAGTTTAGTCCTCAGGGGGGTGTTTTCCCTGTCAAGACCCTTGATGTCGCAGATAAGCCCATAGGACTAAAGGAAGGTCTTTGACCCACTTGGACTTAAACTTTTCAACCTGGGTTTCTCAGCGTATGCAATATAGTTCTATTGGTTACCTCGACTTGATCATTGGACTGGGGACGACTTGGGGTGGACACATGATGGCATATGCCCAACCCCAAGTAGAGATCGTCAAATAGTCTATAATCTAATTGTGCCCCGTGATCGCTGATTATAGCTTCTGGCACTCCAAATCGACAATTAATGTGCATTAATGCAAAATCTTTGATCTTTGAGATGGTGATTATTGCTATTGCTTGGGCCTCAACCCATTTGGTAAAGTAGTTAATTGTCACAATCAAGAATTTCTTTTAGGCGGTTGCCATAGGGAATGGGTCAAGGATGTTAACCTTCAACTGAGGAAAGGGCCAAGGCCCTAGTCATAGGAAGATTCCCTGTAGTTAGGATATGGATAGTTGGCCCGAACCGCTCACACTTGTCATACTTCTTGACTAGATCTTGAGTATCATTTTCGATCACTAGCCAGAAGTAACCCTACCTCAATTTTTCTTGGCTAGATATCATGCCCCCAAGTGGTTGTTGCAGATCCCTTCGTGAATATCTTTAAGCTCGAAGTAGCCCATGCTAAGGCGGAGGCATCGTGGCAGTGGTGTAAAGCCTATATTTTTGCACATGCATATTTTTAGTTGTATTTTAAAATATTTAGAAAAATAATGGGGTTCATAGTGCTTTTCAAATTTTAACTGAAATTTTTTTAGGGGTTATTAGGGTATTTAAAATTTGACTTTAAAAATATTAGGGGTTAATATGTTAATTTTAATTTTGACTTTTAAAAATTTAAGGATTATTAAGTCGTTTAAAATATAATTTTAAAAGTTTTGGGATATAATTAATATTTTCTTTATTTAAAGAGGGATAATTAGTGTAAATAAATAAATTAAAAAAATGCAAAAATAAAAAATAAAAATGCGGTTGAAATTGTTTCCTACTTAAAGAAGGAAACAAATCACGTCTAACTTATGAGACTATCTATACGGGCATGTATACATGTATATTTATATACCAAAAATAGATATACATGAGTTCGAGAAATATTGTGGATATATTTACACATTGATATATTTAATTTGTGAGTAATACAATTTAAAATAAAAATTGTAGATTTTATTAAAATGACAATTTTTAGTATTTCGTTGACTAATACTATTATTAATAGTTGATTAATATTTTTCTTTAGATTAAATTATTAACAAGAAAATTTTTGTAATCGTTATTATAATAATTTTTGTACAATTAATATTGACTTAAGAAATTGGACATTTAATAATTTCGTATAATAAAAAATTTGAAAATCGAAAAAATTACACTTTAATGTCAAGCATTGCGTATTTGATTTATTTAAATAAATTCTTAATTTAGGCCATGTAGTTGTTAGGATCACAGGCGACGCCAACAACGTCAACATTACAACAGTAGGGTATTCACTAACACAAATATTGAGCTGAGTGTACTGTGTTCTATATAAATTGTCAAATTATATTTTCATACTAAATTGTGAAAAAGAAAATATTTATTAAAATGAACAGTTTTGTAATTTTAGTTGGGTCAAGTAAAATTTTAAATTTGGAAAGTGACTTTTATTATTATTCGACTATGCCATAGTGTGATCTCGACTAGAGGGTATGTCCTACGGGATGTTATTGGTCCTAACAGGAGGGCATCTCCTATAGAACATTATGTTATGACCTGATACGAGGACAAGTTCTGCAAGTTGTTATTGTTGATGATGATGATGATTATCATCATGATATGGTGATTTATACCACGTGTTGAATCCTACCATTGGAGATATTAAATGTAACATTTTCAAAATTTAGAAATTAGAATTATAAAATTGTGAGATCAATGAAATCAAAATTTAGGTGCCAAATTAATGAAATTAACTTTAAATCAAATTATCTAATGGTCCACTAAGGTTTGGGTTCATTTTGGACCTAAAGTTTATATTTGGACTGCTTTAGACCATTTTAAAAATACTCCAAATAAAATGTGCGAAAATTTGGTAAAAATATATAACCCAAGTGAATTAGAAAGTCCCCCCCCCCGGCGCCCCCCCCCCCAAAAAAAAAAAATAAATAAAAAATAATTTGAGAGAATCAACTATCCAAGTTAAGATCCATAGTTAGTGTCTATAACCCATAATCCACAATCCACAACCCATAACCTATGATCCATGACCCAAGATCCTACGCATATCAAAACACACAAAAAAAAAAAAAAAATAAAACTTGTGGCAAATGAAACTAAATTCAATGAGGATCATTTTGAGCTATTATATGGGGATTTTTTTACCCGAAATGAGGCCAAAACAGACCTTGAAAGTTGACTGAATGCAGTCCCGCAATGTTCTGATAATTTGTTTGCTGAATTTTGAAACATCATAACTAAATGTAGAAAAACTGGAATCTGGCGAATCAAAGTGAGTTTTAAAGATTTGGATGTCTATTTTCATTAAAAAAATATGAAAAGAACAGAAACAAATTTTTTAATAGTGGTAAAACGAGTGAGAAAACTGATTGTTCACAGTAAATGGCTGATGAGTGGTTTATTTACCGACAAATCAAGCACTTTAGATTCAAATATTTGTGTTAGTTTAATGTGTGTTTGTATTGTTTTATAGATTTTTGAATAAATGAGTGAAAAGATGCAAATTCGGTTCAGGTGTAGTAAATTCAAGGCCATTTTTGACAGTGATTCAAACCGATTTTAGAAAATCTTAAAACATGGAAATTGTTGATATATGTCCTATATTTCCATAGGTTTTTGAATTACCTTAATAGGAGTTTGAATGAGAAAATTACGACCAAAGGACCACCGCTGCAACGGTGAAGGGTCAGTGGACCTATTGACTTCCCACTGCTGCAGTAGTCCGGCTCCACCTGGATAAGATATTTTGAAATATGTTTTGTGATATTTTGGATCCCTATGATATCCCTTCTTTCCCTAACACCTAAGGCATATTTTTGGGGACTTCTTGAGAGCTCCAAGACCATACCAATAAGGTGAGGAGAAAACGAGATTGGAGTGGAAATCACTGATTTGGAATTACCCATTCTTTAGATAACAACTTTTCTTCCTTGTTTCTATATTTTATTCTTAAACCCTTTTTGGTATTTGATGTTGTTTTTCTTGATTGTAGTCTAATATTTGGTTATGACCATGTATAGCTAAACATATATTGTCTAAGATTTGATTCAGTTCATGAAAACGTGGTTTGAATAAATTGATGTTTTGTTAACGGTTGTTTATCTTTGTCCGATTGTGTTTTCCATTTTATTACTTCCATTATATACTTGTTTTGATATATTGGTTGGTTTAAGAAATCGAGGTTTGACACTCGGGAGAGGAAACCCCGAATTCGGACTAGGGTTTAAATATAACGTGACAATCTAATGACTCGAGAGACTATTAAAAAGTATGCAATCCACGAGGTTGGGACAAGACTCATGTGATCAGTGTCATTTAGATGCTAGATAGGGATATCGGCGTTGACGCGAAGTCACATATTCATTCACTTTACACTCGGGAGAGATAGTGAGTGAGTTTTTGATACCTAGATTGTCGGATAGTTTGAATACCGTTAATGTAAACTAGACTAAAACAAACATGTTTAAGTGAACGAAGTTAATCCCTAGATAATAGATTCCAATTAACATCATATTAGTATTATAGTTTAAATAGTTATTATTTTAGTTTAGTTTTATTATTTCTATAAAAAAAAAAACCCCTAAAATTGAATCGCCTAGATAAAATTCGATTATGATAATTGCAGTACTTAACGACAATTTAATCCAATCTCTGTTGATACAACAACCCTTATTCTTCCCACTATATTAAAACTTGACCCGTACACTTGCAGTAAAAGTAACGATGTAATATTCCACTTACAAGTTTTTGGCGTCGTTACCGGGAATTAGTTTTTAGATTATTTTTGATATTATGAGTAAGGAACTTGATTTTAATTTAGGCATTTATTTTATTTATAGTTTTTGTTTTTAGTTTGTTTTGTCTTGCAAGTTACTTGAAGAAGTTAGATCAATACGTGCTATTGCATTTATTTCAACAAGATTCTCAGCCGTTTTATTGTGCTTGGGATAGATATAAAGAGTTTCTATTTTGATTCCCCAGTCATGGTTTCCCGAGGAAGTGTTGATAGGTGAAATTTATCTATATATTTCCAAACCGATTTTCATAGTTTTCGAGTGTTCTTGTTGTGTTTTAATATGTTTTAATTCATTTCCATTTGTTTTTGTATAAATCAGGTGTTTGGGACAAAAATGGATGAAAACGGTTGAAAATCGAGCAAATCGGTGGGACATCAGTGGTGAAAAGTTGAAAAAGGGCAAGTTCAGAAACTGCAAGCTCACCGTTGTAGCGATCAATCAAACAGAAACATTCTGCTTGACCACCGCTGTAGTGGTGAACTTCACCGCTATAGCAATGGCCTCCACCACTATAGCGGTTAACTAGCAGAAACCTACTGACTTCTCATTGCTGCAGCGGTTCTTCCCACTGCTACAGTGGTCTGACACCACCTGATAAAGATATTTTGGGATATTTTGAGATATTTTTGGATCCCTTATGAAATTCCCCTTTCTCCCTCATACCATGCACATTTTTTGGGACATTTTTGGAGATACTTGAGAGCTCAAGATCAAGAACCAAAAGGAGAAATCATCAAGAGGAGAAAAGGAAACAAGATCGAAGCCGATTTCGCGGAAGTAGAACACTCTACTTCACAGATTTGCTTTAATTTCCTTGTGTCTCTCTTTGTTCTTAAACTTTGTAGCTTGTATGATGATATTATTCTTATGTAATATTGAATATTGGGTTATGATCATGAGTAACTAAGTATCTATTGTCTAGGGATTAAATTAGTTTATGAAAATGTTGTTTGAGTAAATCGTGTTTCGTTAACGGTTGTTCATCCGTATTCGATTGTATTTATCGTTATTTTACCTCCATAGTATGCTTATTATGATATTGTGGTTGATTTGAGAATACGGGGTTTGACACTCAGGAGAGGTAACCCCGAATTCAGACTAGGGTTTAAACAGAACGTGACGATCTAATGACTCGACAGAGTATTAGAATGTTTGCAATCCGTGAGGTTGGGGCGAGACTCATGTGATTAGTGTCGTTTAGACGCTAGATGGGGACATCAACATTGACACGAAGTCACATATTCATTTATTTTGTACTCGGGAGAGGTAGTGAGTGAGTTTCAAATACCTAGATTGTCGGATAGTGTGAATACCGTTAATGTAAACTATATTAGATCAAACACGTATAAGTAAATAAAGTTAATCCCTAGATAATCTATTCCTATATAATATATATTTGGTATTGTAATTTAATTAGTTAATTTATTTAGTTTAGTATATATCTAAAAACAAAAAACCCTAAATTCAACTGCCTAGATAAAATTCGGTTATGATAGTCGCGGTACACAACGACAATTTAATCTAATCCCTGTGGATACGACAACCCTTCTCATTCACTATTTTATAAAACTTGACCCATACACTTGTGGTGAAAGTAGCGACGTAATATTCCGCTACTAAGTTTTCGGTACCGTTGCTGGGAATTGGTTTTTAGATTGTTGTTGATATTGTGAGTAAGTAACTTGATTTTAATTTAGGCATTTATTTTGTTTATAATTTTTTTTTTTAATTTGTTTTGTTTTTCGAGGTACTTGGAGATGGCGCATCAACAAGTCCTCTTAAATTTTTCTCAGCGGGATTTCGACTTGTTTTATTATGCTTGGGATCAATATAAGGAGTTGGTAATCTGGTTCCCAAACCATTGTTTCCCGAGGGAGTGTCAGCTACTGAACTTCTTCGATGGGTTACTAGCCGCAACAAGAAATTTGGTCGAAGGAGGAAATGGTACCACCTTATTCGACTAACTAATCGCGGTCGAAGTTTATTGGTTGCTAGAAGACATAACGGAGTTTGATTTTCATCGTTGGAATTATTCAACTAGATACCAAAGCTTCGGGGGTAATTCTACCATTTCGACGCCATGGATTGACACCTCAGACCAACATTTGGAGTCTTCCTCCAACCTGGAGTAAATGTTCGCTAAATTTATAGGAGAGATTCACTTTCTGGAGGGAAATGAATTACCATCTCAATGAGCATGAGGATTATCTTGACAATATTGAGACGACTTGCGCTGAAATTGATGCGACCATAACGTCTCTTCAGACACAAATCAGTCAGCTTATCTGCTTTATTGAGGTCGAATCAGGAATGGTGGCACTAAGAGACACAAACGCTACATACATTGAAAGCCACTGTGAGAAACCAAATGTAAGTATGAAGATATTGGGTTTGATTGTTGATGAAGATCCTAATGAGAATGAGACCCAAAAATTGAGCAACAATGAAGAATCACAAGATAATACTTGTGATTAACCACTATTTGAAATCCACTTTGTGATTCCGACACCGATCAAACACGAACATTTCTTTTCCTCCACCACTTCTAACTCTGTTCATCCACGCCTACCAAGCATAAAATTTGGAAATGAATCAAGTTAAAAATATGGGCCAATCAATGCCAAATCTGGCCAATCTTGAGGGCGTTTTGAACCAAGACCCATATGTTGTGTTGTGTAACACATATTGTGGCCGGAAGCCGCTATTTGACGAGCCCTTCTCTATGTCTTGTTGAGGACGTTAAACCAAGCGCTTCTTGGGAGGCAACCCAAGTTTCAAATAAATTAATCCATTACTACTGACTTCATTCGGAGGCGAGATTGTCTCACCTCCCAGGTACGTGTTCTAAATCCCTTTCGTCGTCATGCTATATTTAAATTATTGAGATCGATGTTGGGTCATTGTGGACACTGCCCGTTTTAAGTTTGGGGGTGATGTGTAGTATGATAGTATATTTTTCTTGTTGTTAGTTATGTAGTTTAAGTTTAATTGTTTTATTGTTTAATTGTATGCATGTTTGTTTAGTATTTATGTTCATTAATTAGTTGTGTTTGTTTATTTTAGTGTGAGTGTTTTGCTCAAGAACTAGCAAAATTCTAAGTTTGGGGGTATTTGATAGGGGTAATTTATCTATATATTTTCAAATCGATTTTGGTAGTTTTCGAGTGTTCTTGTAGTGTTTTAATATGTTTTAATTAGTTTCCATTTATGTTCATATAAATCAGGTGTTTGGGAAATAAAAGGGATGAAAATGATTGAAAATCGAGCAAATTGGTAGGACATCATTGGAGAAAAGTTAAAAAAGGCCAAGTTCAGAAATTGCAGGCTCATCGCTACAGTAATCAATCCAACAGAAATTTTTGCTAGACCACCACTACAGCGGTGCTTCCTACCCCTGTAGCGATCAACTGACAGAAGCCTACTGACTTCTCACCATTGTAGCGGTGCTTTCCACCGCTGTAGCTTTCCGACACCACCTAGTAAAGATATTTTGGAATATTTTGAGATATTTTTTCCTTATGATATTCTCCTTTCTCCCTCATACCATGCAAGTTTTTTAGGATATTTTTGGAGATACTTGAGAGCTAAAGATCAAGAACCAAGAGGAGAAATCATCAAGAGGATAAGAGAAAACATGATCGAAGTCGATTTCGTGGAAGTAGAACACTTTACTTCACAGATTTGCTTTCATTTCCTTATTTATCTCTTGATATTATTCTTATGTAATGTTGAATATTGGGTTATGATCATGAGTAACTAAGTATATTTTGTTAACGGTTGTTCATTTGTATTCGATTGTATTTATCATTCTTTTACCTCCATAGTATGCTTATTAAGATATTGCGGTTGATTTGAGAATACGGAGTTTGACACTCGGGAGAGGTAACTTCAAATTCGGACTAGGGTTTAAACACAACATGACGATCTAATGACTTGGGAGAGTATTAGAAAGTATGCAATCCATGAGGTTGGGGAGGGACTCATGTGATTAGTGTTGTTTAGACGCTAGATGCGGACATCGGCGTTGACACAAAATCGCATATTCATTCACTTTACACTAGGGAGAGGTAGTGAGTGATTTTTCGATACCTAGATTATTGGATAGTTTGAATACCGTTAATGTAAACTAGATTGGATCAAACATATATAAGTAAACAAAGTTAATCCCTAGATAATCTATTTCGATATAATATATATTTAGTATTGTAATTTAATTAGTTAATTTATTTAGTTTAGTATATATCTAAAAACAAAAAACCCTAAATTCAATCACTTAGATAAATTTTGGTTATGATAGTCGCGGTACTTAACGACAATTTAATCCAATCCCTCTGGATACGGAAACCATTCTTATTCACTATTCTATAAAACTTGACCCGTACACTTGCGGTGAAAGTAGCGACGTAATATTCCGCTACCAAGTGTCAACTACTGAACTTCCTTGATGGGTTACTAGCCACAATAAGAACTTGGGTGGAAGGTGGAAATAGTATCACCTCTTTTGACCAACTAACCGTAGACGATGCCTATTGGTTGTTGGACGCCATGATAGAGATTGATTTTTAGTATTGCAATTATTCAATAAGTTACCAAAGCTTGAGGGATAGTTCCAATGTTTCGACGCCATGGATTGACACCCTGGACCAGCATGTGGAGGCTTTCCCCCACCCCGGAAGAGATGTTCGCTGAATTTTTGGGAGAGACTCAGATTTTTTTGAGGGAAACGCATGACCATCTCAATAAACATGAGGATCGTCTTGACAATATTGAGACAACCTACACTGAAATTGATGTGACCATAAAGTCCCTCGAGACTCAAATCGATCAGCTTGTTTGCTTGATTGAGGCCGAGTCAGAAGTAGTGGCACTAAGAGACATACCAATCACATCCAAATGTGAAAGCCACTAAGAGGAACCAGATAAGAGCGGGAGAAACTTGGGTGAGTTCAATGGCGATTGTTGGCCCAATGGAATACCCAAGATGGGGGTGAATTAGGTAATTAAAAAATTATCAGAATAAAATACTTAATAAATCAAATAATTAATTTTAATCCTAAATTAATTATTATCTTTATATCACAGCAGAATAATAAAGTCAACTAGGTGCACACTAAACAACAAAAATAAACAAATCAAAGATTGCATAACACCAGAGATTTATATTGGTTCACTATACTACTCTTAGCTAATTCAGTCCTCCGAGCCGCATGGAGAGTGACACCCACTAATACTCAAGATCCCTTTAAAGGTAGGAACAAAACCCTCACAACGATTTTTTTACAAGCTCAGAATCAACCTTAACAAAAACCTTTTCACAGGCTAAGAAATAACCTCTACTTTTTACAAGCTAAAGAATAACATAATTCTTTTTAACACAAAGGCAAAAGAATCAAAACCTTACTAACACTCTAAATATCCTTTTACCCGGTAAGGATTGAACTATTACAAAATTCACTCAAACTCAATTCTATCCAGGAAGAATTACTACATCAATCTCTTTACAGGAAGAGACTGAAATCTGGCTACCTTTTGATTAAATACCCCCAACAGTATTTAATCCATCACACTACTCACCAATACAAATTGATAAGCAAATAATATCACTTAGAGCTTCTACCACCCCAGATAAATTAAAACTCGATTAATATCCCTAATCTAGTGATAGAAAAGTGTGAGATTGAAAATATGATTTTAAACAAAAGATGGGTAGCAAATAATTTAGCACGTAATCAGATTCAAGAAATTATTTATAAAATATTTTCTTCAATAAAGAATCAAAAACAATTTCTAAAGATCAATTTCCAAAAATTAAACAAGCGATGCACAATAGAAAGTAATTAAAAAAATCTCACCCGAAATCCACCAAAAAAATGAATAGAACATAGTTAATTCATATCCGGTCGTAGCAGTGATTAATAGCAAATGCTTCTCAAGATCATCTCTTAGCATAGCTCTTAAAAAATCTCAGAATGATATATCTTAGAACAGCTCAATATGATCTCTTAATCACTCTTACTTCTTAATCATATATGAAAAACGTAGGTCTATATATATGGGATATAAATCACCTCTCTAACAGTTAGTTCCCAAGTGTCATGACACTTAAATGCTCTCTTAGATCCCTTATATCATTATGACTTCATTTTGGTTCAATTCACTTAATTATAGCATTTAAATCTCTCAATTAAGTCCCCCAAATATTTTTCAATCTCAATTAAATAGAATATAAGCAATTTTATGTACCAAATTGAGAAACAATCAAACTTAATGAACCAAATCAATAGGAATTAAATAATAGATGAAGCATATCTTAATATCATAAAATCCCTAAAATATATCACAAATCCCAACAAAAAACGGCTACTTTTAGATATGAAATCAGAACCCACAATATCCTGAAACTGCACCCTTAGTCGACTGACTAGTCGACCGCTCGATTCAAGATGTAGCCAAATCAAAGCTGCTGCTTTCATTGGTCGACCTATCTGTCGACTTGGAGATTTAGAGAGTTCCATATCTCTTCACTAGTCGACCTACTTGTCGACTTAGAGATACATAGAGTTTTATTTCTCTTGACTAGTCGACTTACCTGTCGACTTAGAGATATAGAGAGTTTCACCTGTTTTGTCTGGTTGACCTATCAGTTGACTTATGCATGCTGGATCTCTTTTTTAAACTCATTTTGAAGTCATTCTGATTTATATTTTTTTCCCTTTAACCATTTTATTTTCTAAATAAGCTCCACTAACTTCTTAAATTCCATTTAAGTCAATTATAAATATTTCTTTTCAAATACACATAGGAGCAAATAATTTCATCTTATCGAAACACACATAAACAATAAAAACTTTTGTGCTGTGCGTGTTCCTAATTGGGATATTAAGAGCTAAAATTCACCTGAGTTGTTTTCCCTAATTTCTTCAAACTCTTAATTCTTCATCATCCTTGTCATCATCATTTAGCATCCATTCATAATTTGTGATCGCATCTTCATCACTGGAACTAATAAACTGAAACACTTGAACAAACTATTAGTCCCACAAAAAACATCAACATTTAATTGTCTATCAAAATCTTAGGATCAACAACGATGATTTGAATAAGATGGAAACCCAAGCATGGATTGACGATTATGATTCTTTACCATTTAATATCCACATTGTGATGCAACCACCGATCCAAGACGATCACATCTATGAGGATCCGATGTGGCTCACTTGTCATTTGTCGCCTTTAGCACCGTTCTTTCATGCTCACCAAGCATATGCGCCGGAGCCGAATCAAGTTGAGAGTATGTGCCGAACAATGCTATATCTCGCTAAGCTTGAGGGTGTTTTGAATCAAGACCCATATGTGGTGTTGTATGACATATACTATGGATGAAAGTCGCTCTTTGACAAGCCTTTCTCTGTGTCAAGCCGAGGACATTAAATCAAGCGCTTCTTGGGAGGTAACCCAAGTTTCAAAATAAATTAAAGTATCACCGTCGACTTCACTCAGAGGCGAGATTGTCTTGCCTCCCAGGTAGGTGTTCTAAACCCCATTTATCAACATGCTACATTTTAATTGTTGAGATCGATGATTGGGTCATTGTGGACACTGATTGTTTTAAGTTTGGGGGAGGGTGTTTAGTATGTTTTCTTGTTGTTCGTTGTGTAGTTAAGTTAAATTGTTTTCATGTATGCATGTTTGTTTTGTTAGTGTAGTATGTTTGTGTTTGTAGTTGTAGTTGTTGTGTGTTGAGTTTTGTAGTTCTTCTGGGCCATTACCCGATGATGAAATTATTCCCTAGTTGTTTTTTGAGGTCAAGGGTAATGCCCATTCATGTGTGTTCTGTGTGCTTGACTTTTCGTTTTGGTAAAAATTATTGTGGATCCTAATTGGCACGAGCACATAGACTCAATGTACTAGCTATCCAATTGATTTGATGCCGATTATTTAGTAGCAAGTTTATGACAATTTTAGGGATTCTAAAACCTTATTGGGGGAAACTTGAGGCGAAATCCTAGGCTAGGTAGTTGAGGAGACTTGATTTAGGCATTCATTTTGATCGCTTGAGCTTTTGAAGCTTACTATGCTATATATTTTATCCCTCGTTACCTTGTCGAAGTCTATAATCAGTTTCAATTCTGAACATGTAACAAATGCCCTGGCCAATAAAACTTTTTTCAAACCTAAGTCGGTAAACCTAAGGCAATGTGAGTAAAAATCGAGTGAGAAATGTGCGGTTGGATTTTGGGTGAACTTTTGATTGGTTCGGTATTCGAGTACTCACTTGTTATTTTTTTATTGTTTTCCCTTACCTGTGAAATTGTACAAATCAAATAAGTTTGGGGATGTGTTATGTTAAAAAAAAAAACACCATATGTAAATATAGTTCTATTTTAGTTTCTTTTGACAAGTGAGTACGACATTTTTAAATGATAGTTCAGGGTTGTTTCGGATTGTTGTTTGGGGGTTCGAGAGTGATTGAGTGCCAAGCATATGCTTTAGGTAACGTTGAGTTAAAAACATTTACTTATTCCCGATATACCTTTAGCTATTTGAAAAAAATATTTCGAATCAAGTCCTTTTAATCTTTTTGAATTGCTAAGCCTACCATAGTGGAGAGTGGAACCCAATCTATCATATGGATATCCTAATCCTTTATGGTCTAAGTCATAAGCTTTATTAGTGAATAATCCAATCCGGTCTTTGGATGGTTGTATTATTTAGTTTTTGCACACACACTTGAATAAGATCTAGAATGGCGTTTACCATTATTGAATGTTAACATTCTAGAATACCAAATGGTGTGTTTTATTCCTAAACTCGATATGATTGGGGGCCATGGAGGGAAAACATTTTGGTCGATAAGTTGAATTCAAAACTCACATGTCGTTATTTTTAGTTCGTTTGTGTTTTTTCGTTTTTAATATTTAAGTTTGATAATTAATTAGAGTTTAGTGGTATTTGATGAGTGGTTTATTTACCGATAAATCAAGTACTTTTAGATTCAAATATTTGCGTGTTTTTAAGAATTTTTGTTAGTTTAATGTGTGTTTGTATTGTTTTATAGGTTTTTGAATAAATGGGTGAAAAGATGCAAATTTGGTTCTGGTGCAGTAATGTCAAGGCCATTGTTGACAATGATTCAATCCGATTTTGGAAAATCTCAAAACATGGAAGTTGTAGATATATATCTTATAATTCTATAGATTTTTGAATCATCTCAATTGGAGTTCAGATGAGAAAATTATGGCCAAAAGACCACTACAGCAGTAGTGGCCTTCATTGCGGCAGCGGTGAAGGGTCAGTGGACCTACTGACTTCCCACCGCTGCAGCGGTCCGGCTCCACCTAGATAAGATATTTTAGGATAGTTTTTGAGATAATTTGGATATCTATGATATCCCCTCTTTCTTGAACACCTAAGGCACGTTTTTGGGGACTTATTGAGAGCTCCAAGACCATACCAACAAGGAGAGATCATCAATTTGGATACGAAAAAATGAGATCGAAGCGAAAATCACTGACATGGAATCACCCGTTCTTCAGATAATGGCTATCTCCCTTGTTCATCTCTTTTATTCTTAAACCCTTATTGGTATTTGATGTTTTTTGCTTGCTTGTAGTTGAATATTTGGTTATGGCCATGTATAAATAAACATATATTATCTAGGATTTGATGTAATTCATGAAAACGTGGTTTGAATAAATTGATGTTTTGTTAACGGTTGTTTATCTTTATTCGATTGTGTTTACCATTTTATTACTTCCATTATATGCTTGTTTTGATATATTGGTTGGTTTGAGAAATCGCGATTTGACACTCGGGAGAGGTAACCCCGAATTCGGACTAGGGTTTAAACACAACGTGACGATCTAATGACTAGGGAGAGTATTATATATTATGCAATCCGTGAGGTTGGAGCAAAACTCATGTGATCAGTGTCGTTTAGACACTAGATAGGGATATCGACGTTGACGTGAAGTTGCATATTCATTCACTTTACACTCGGGAGAGGTAATGAGTGAGTTTTTGATACCTAGATTGTCGGATAGTTTGAGTACCATTAATGTAAACTAGAGTAAAACGAACATGTTTAAGTGAACAAAGTCAATCCCTAGATAATATATTCCCATTAACGTCATATTAGTATTATAGTTTAAATAGTTATTATTTTAGTTTAGTTTTATTATTTCTATAAAAAAAAAACCCCTAAAATTGAATCGCCTAGATAAAATTTGGTTATGAGAATTGATAGGTGTGATCTACCTATCTAATTACAAACTGAACTAAGTTAGTTTTTGAGCGTTTTTATAGTATTTTATTACATTTTAATTAGTTTTTATTATTTTCGTGTAAATCAGGTGTGTGGGGTGAAAAGGTATGAAAACGTAGCGTAAACGATCAGATCGGACCAAGAACGGTGGAAAAACAAGCACGCGGAAAATATCCAGAAAAGAAGCCCATCGCCACGGCATCAGACCTCCGCCGCGGCGGTGAAAATGCATAGAGGGCCAATTCTTGCTGGAATTCCACCGCCGCGGTGGTGAAACTGTAGGATGGTCACCAAATCCATTGCTGTCTTCACCGCTACGACGATCACTTAATCGACCTACTCACTGCCACGGCGGTCACCTCTACACAGATTAGATATTTTTTTGAGATATTTTTTCTATTTAATCCTCTTTCCTCTCTCCTCCTTTGATCCTCTCTGGCTATTAGATCCCCCTTAGGGATTAGTATAGAATAGAGAGAAAGTATGGGGAGTTCTCAAACAAATCCGAAGGAGAAGGTTACCACGCGAAGAAGGAGAAGCGATCGATGGACGGTTTTAGCGGCTAATCTTCGGACTACGGCTAAGTTCATCCGTTTATTCTTTTATTTCTTAACTTGAATAGTTGTTTGAGCATGTTTAGCTCGATTTTAATTGTATAAACGGTTATGACTACGAGTTAAATGTGGATTATAGATGGGATTAATATAATTTATGAAAACATAGTTTTGTTTGAGTTGTGTTTCTTTAATAATTGTTCTTCGCTATTTTTTATTGTGTTTACCATATTGTATGTTTATTATGCTTAGATAGATATATCGAGAATACGGGGTTTAACACTCGGGAGAGATAAACCCAGATTTGGACTAGGGTAAACACAACGCGATGATCCAATAACCCAGGAGGGAATTGGATTGTGGGCAATCGATGACATTGGGGAAATATTCACGTGACCTAGGGTTGTTAAGATGTTGAGGGGGACTTCTTCATTAACACGAAGTCACGTATTCTCTCGTCTTATACTCGGGAGAGGTGGCGGGTGAGTTTACGAACTGAGATTGTCGATAGGGTAAACACAACGTGACGATCCAATAGCCTAGGAAAAAGTTGGATTGTGTGCAATCAATGACGTTGGGGTGAGACTCACATGACCTAGGGTCATTAAGACGTTGACGGGGACTTCTTCGTTGACACGAAGTCACGTATTCCCTCATCTAACACTCGAGAGAGATGGCAGGGGAGTTTACGAACTGAGATTGTCGAATAGGTTGAACACCATTAACATAAACTAAAATGAGATCGAACATGTATTCGCAAATGAAGTTAATCCCTAGACAATCTATTCCCTCAAAAGTATCGCAATATTAATATTAGTATAGTTAAATTAGTATTTAATTATATTCCATTTTTAGCGCCTAGATAAAATTAGGTTATGACAAACACGATATTCGATAGTAATGACAACCAATCCCTGTGGACACGATAACCGTAAATCTCTCGATTTATACTAAAACTTGACTTGATATACTTGCGAGTGAAAGTAGCGGCGTATTCACGCCCTACCAAGAATCGCGGTACTTAACGACAATTTAATCCAATCCCTGTGGATACGACAACCTTTACTTTTCCCACTATATTAAAACTTGACCCATACACTTGCGGTAAAAGTAGCAACGTAATATTCCTCTACCAATGGCTCTCACAATACACAATACCCCCTTAATAAATATTAGGATATTAAGGGTATGCGTATAAATTGATGATATTATTAAAAAGGATGTTCAATTTTGCTTCTAGCAGTTGGGTGAGCTGAAATTAGACGAGTCGAGATTTCTAGGTGACCACTCACATCTTGAGGTAGGGAATTCTATCCTTCCTCTTATGTATTTTTGGGCATGCACTATATGTATGTATTCTTGTGTGTTTATTTGAAAATTGTGTTTTCAAATGAAATTGGGTTTGCGGTAAAAAGTTGAAGTTTGGGTAAATCTAGTATTATAAATGAATATATATATTTGTGTGTTAAATATATTTGGCTGGTGGTATTACGATGATATCATGTGAGGACCGAGGATATTGGGTCACCGAGGAGTTGACCTTGGGTGAAAATCCCTTAACCCGCGCGGGGGATACTCCGGGTTACATGAGTATTTCACTGGATAGTAGAGATTTCCAGTGGTATGGTTCGGTCACCAGGTATCGTAGTGATACATTTGTTGTGTTTGTGTTTTAGAATTTTTCTACTTGGATTTTATTTTAAGAGAATGTTTTATTATGATGTGCAGATACATTATATACTGTTTTGTTTGTAAAAGTTCCAGCCAGGGTATTTTAGTTTATAAACTCATGTATTTTCTATAAATTTGTTTTTTAAAAAAATAAGAGAATGGATGGATTTTCCTATTGAGCACGTTGAGCTCACCTCTCTTTTTCCCCTATCCTCAGGTAGTGCATAGGATAGTGAGCAGGAGTAATTATGGTCTAAACGTGCGCCATATCCAGTTTCTAACTTTGTTATAGTTGGATAGTTTTGGGTATTTTCTACCTTTATGGACCTACTTTTGTTTTAAGTGTAACATGTACTAATGGGACATGTAGGGCCCGAACCTCTAGACTATTGTTTTGTTTGTAAACTTTGTTAATTTTGTATCTATTGATGTTGCTAAGGGCTCTAAAGATAATATAAAGGCCCAACCCAACAATTTAGTTAGTTTTATTTGTCAAAGTTTCACCATGGTATTATTAAGTGTTTGATCAGTTAGTAACATCCGCTAGGCGTACTTGGTAACTCTAAAATACATTGTTGCTAGAGAGGAACACACATAGTAATATTAGGAAATTAAATAAAGTAAAGCATGAAAGAATTAGAAAAATCACAATAGAGTTATTGGTCGACTACCTAAGTTGACCGTCCCGGGGCCGGATTCATGACCCCAAGGTTTGGGGTATGACAGGTTTCCTTTTTGGTATCAGAGCCAAGGTTTTTAAGAAGCATTAGGAATTTAAAAAGTGAATGCTGTATCATTAATAGTCACTAACGAGTTTTTTTTTTGGGTCTAAAAACATGCCACCAAGAAGGAATACCCATGCCCAGGCTACCAATGCCCCAGCTGGAAATGTACCTACTGGAGAGAACTAGAATTTCATGGTAGCCATGTACGAGTCATTTTAAGGAATGTCAACTTATGCCCGAGAAAATCGTTGGGCAGACAATGAAAAATGGACACATCTAAGGGAATTTTTAAGGTTGCCAATTGAACCATTCTGAGGTGATAAGATATTATCTAGGCTGAGTATTGGATGAGGACGATGGGTCATCATTTTTATCTACTTCAGATCCCAGTGGTTTCTCGAGTCGAGTTTCTAGCTACTAAACTCGAAGGCGAAATAGAATTTTGGTGGGAGCGAACCAAGAGGAGCTATGACATTACTAATATGACTTGGGAGAGATTTTGTGACTTGTTCAATGAGAATTTCTTTCCCCAATTGAAAGAAAAAACGATATGGGAATTTTACAGTCTTAATCATGGGGACATGACGATGTCAAAGTACGAGGCTAAATTCTCTGAGTTGTCTCGATTTGTATCGGAATTGTGTCTAGTGAGATTGAGAAGTGTGTGAAATTCGAGACAGGACTCCAACACAATATTTGGAGCCAAGTGGTGGCGGTTGGTGCCCATACCTTTTCTTAGCTGGTGGCAACAACACTTAGAGTAGAGCAAGATCATCTCATTTATCTAAAAGAGACCAGAGGTAAGAAGAATAGGGGCGGAAGTTCTCGAAAGATGACTCGCAAGAACCAGAATTGTGGCCAAAGTTAGGGCAGTACTGGAAACACCAGCAGCAATGGCGGCAGGAGTAACTCATCTAGTAGTGGACGTTCCAGACCTTATACTTGCTATGTGTGTGGGCAGCCAGGACATGTCAAGAAGAATTGCCTAGTTCGTCAGCAACAACTTCAGTAACAATTCGACAGTCTTTAAGACTCTAGCCAAAGCAGTCAAGTGAGACCTATACAGTCTCAGCAGTTTGTGCCAAACTATCCACTACAAAATTATCGGATATATGGTTATCAACCGCAATAACAGTATTGTCCTCAATCTCCATAGCAGCATCAACTACTGTGGAAACCTCTAACAAAAACACATCTTAGGGAGGATAGGGAAGTCGAGGAAAGGATAATAAAGGAAAAGAAAAGGCTCGAGCCCAGAGTTACGATGTTGGCGAGAGAGGTACCAAGGCACAGGGTAGTCATGCTGTGGTTGATGGTATGTTTCTTATATCTCGCTCATGGGCTTGTCTATTATTTGATACGAGTGCATCATACTCATTTGTGTCTTTTTTATTTACCTTATTACTTGGTTTGAGTGAGGAAAATTTAGATGCATCTTTATGTGTAAGTACTCCGCTTGGAGAATATGCAGTTTGATGTTATCCTGGGTATGGACTAGTTATCTAAATATAGAGCTATAGTGGATTGTCAACTGCAAAGAGTGACATTGCGTCTAGATGATAGTGCTAAGGTTGTATAACAAGGAAAGTCAAGCCACTTATCCCCTAGCCTGCTACTAAAGGCTTGTTTTGGTAGAAGAAACAAAGAGGCATTAGTCATATATATAGAATTGAACAATGAAGTTGGTAGAATAAATTGACTTATGAATCTTCCGGTTGTAAACGAATACCCAGATGTATTCCTAGAAGAATTACCAGGGTTACCACCAGATAGGGAGATAGGGTTCCGTATTGATCTCTACCCAAGTACTACGCCAATTTCAATTACTCCTTATCGAATCTCCCTAGCGGAGCTAGCAGAATTGTGAAAACAATAGGAGGAACTAGCTAAGAAAGAGTTTATCAGAAATAGTACTTCACTGTGGGAAGCTCCTGTTTTATTTGCACGGAAACATGACGGGACCTTAAGACTCTGCGTTGACTATAGGTAACTTAACAGAGTTACGGTGAAGAACAAATACCCTCTACCCAGAATTGATGAGTTGTTTGATCAATTAGGAGGATCCCAGTTCTTTTCCAAGATTGACTTGAGATCAAGATATTATCAGTTGAGTATCAGGGAGGAAGACATTCCTAAGACGACTTTTCGGACGTGGTACGGACATTTTGAGTTCCTAGTCATGCCTTTTGGGCTGACGAATACTCCAGTAACGTTTATGGACTTGATGAATAGGATCTTCCGACTATACCTGGATCAGTTCATTGTGGTATTTATTGATGACATTTTGATTTACTCCAAGACACAAGAAAAGCATGAGGAACATTTGTGGATTGCCTTGCAAATACTCCGTGACCACCCACTTTATGCAATGTTTGAAAAATGTGACTTCTAGTTAACAAAAGTGAAGTTCCTTGGGTATGTTATTTCTTGCCAAGGAATTTTAGTTGATCCATCAAAGATTGGAGCCATCTTGGACTAGCCAAGACCTAGGAATATGACAGAGGTTCAAAGTTTCTTGGGATTAGTTGGATACTATTGGTGTTTTGTGGAAAACTTTTTTCGAATCGCCATGCCTATGACTAGACTCACCAAGAATGATGCTAAGTTTGAATGGAGTGATGAATGCGAAGCAACATTTCAAGAACTAAAGGACATATTGACAAGTGCTCCAGTCTTGATCATTCAGAATCCAAAGGAATCATATGAAGTTTTACTGATGTTTCAGGAAGAGGGCTAGGATGTGTTCTGATGCAGCGTGGAAGAGTTATCACTTATGCCTCTAAACAACTCAAGCATCATGTACAAAATTATCTGACCCATGATTTAGAGTTGGCAGTGGTGATCTTTGCCTTAAAGATCTAGAGATGTTATCTTTAAATCAAAAGGATTTGAATTTAAGGTGAAGAATATGGATGGAATATATGGAAGATTATGATTTCACCTTACAATATCACCCTAGAAAGGCCAATATGGTAGCAGATGCCATAAGTCGGAAGAATCAAGGCATTATAGCGAGTTTAGCTTTAGAAGATTGGAAGAGATCCGTAGTAATTGGAGATTACAATCTTTAGTACACCGAGAATCATAACCAAGCCTTCATCTACAACGCTATTGCTACCCCATTACTCTTGCAGATCATTAAAAAGAATAAGTATCAAGATGATACGCTTTGTAAAATGTGGAGTAGAATCTAGAATGGAAAATACTTTGAAGGATGGGATATTTATCCGGATGGATCCCTCCATTTCAGAAAGAGAATAGTTGTTCCAGAAAGTCAACAGCTAAAGCAAGTCATATTGGATGAAGTACACAAGACCCATTTCACCGTATATCCTGGCAGTGACAAGATGTATTAGGATATGAAGAGACAATATTGGTGGAGTGGTATGAAAAATTATGTAACTCAATATGTTGCTCAATGTTTGACTTGTCAGAAAGTTAAGGTTGAACATCAATGACCAAACGGAGCCCTACAGCCACTACCTATCCCTAAGTGGAAGTGAGACAATGTCATTATGGATTTTATGACGGGATTGCCAAGAACTTTTGAAGAATTTGATGCTACATGGGTAATAGTGGATCGGTTGACAAAAGTAGCTCACTTCATACTGATCATCAAAGGGTTAAGTAAGCTCTATATAGACCGGATTATGAAATTACACGAGGTTCTGCTATCAATCATTTATAATCGAGATCCTCGATTTATAGCTAAGTTTTGGAAGAGCTTCCATACAACCCTTAGCCTACAACTCTAGTTTAGCACTGCGTTTCATCCTCAGACTGACAGACAATCTGAGAGAGTAATTTAGATTTTGGAAGATATGTTGCAAGCGTGTATCACTTCGAGGGTAGCTGGAGCAAGTATTTACCAATGGTAGAATTCACTTACAATAATAGCTATTAGACTAGCATTGAAATGGCACTATACGAGGCACTCTATGGATAACCATGTCGGTCTCCTACTTGTTGGGTGGAGGCATAGGAGTGGATTACCATTGGCCCAGATATGATTGAGGAGAGCACAGAAAAGATCAAGCTCATCCAAGAACAACTCAAGATAGCTCAGGATTGGCAAAAGAGCTATGCAGACAAGAGAAGGACACTTTTGGAGTTTCAAGTAGGCGATTTAGTATTTATGTGAGTAAATCCTTGTAAGGGAATTTATTGATTTAGTGTGAAAGGAAAATTAGCTACGAGGTATATCGGACCCTTTAAAATAACGGGGAGAATTGTAGAGGTCGCTTACCATCTAGCTTTACCTCAGGAGTTGTCATACGTGCATGATGTATTTCATGTGTTTCTGCTACAAAAGTACGATCTAGACCCTTCTCACGTGATACAATGGCAAGATATTCTGATCCAGGGAGATGTTTCATAAGAGGAGATGCCTCAACAGATTCTGGGTTGGAAGGTAAAGTCCTTGAGAAAACATGAGATATCTCTCGTGAAAGTGTTGTGGCGTAATCACAGACAAGAAGAGACAATTTGGGAGCTAGAATCAGATACGCATGAAAAGTACTCATATTTGTTCGACAATTGAGGTATATCTTGAATTTCGAGGACGAAATTCTTTAGGGGATAAAATTGTAACATTCTCAAATTTTAGAAATTAGAATTATAAAGTTGTGAGATCAATTAAATCAAAATTTAGGTGCCAAATTAATGAAATTAACTTCAAATTAAATTATCTAATGATCCACTATGGTTTGGGTTCATGATTTTTTACCCAAAGTGTACATTTGGACAACTTTAGACCATTTTAAAAATACTCCAAATAAAATGTGAGAAAATTTGGTAAAAATATAAAACCCAGGTGAATTAGAAAGGCCCCAAAAAACATTGTTTTGAGAGAATCAACTATCCAAGTCAAGATCCATAGTTAGTGTCTATAACCCATAACCCACAATCCACAACCCATAACCCGTGATCCATGACCCAAGATCCTACCCATATCAAGACAAAAAAAATATATATGAAACTTGTGGAAAATGAAACTAGTCTCAATGAGGATCATTTTGAGCTATTAGATGGTGAATTTTGGACCCGAAATGATGCTGAAACAAACCCTGAAAGTTGACTGAATGCAGCCCCGCAACGTTCTGACAGTTTGTTTATTGAACTTTGAAACATCATAACTAAATGTAGAAAAACCGGAATCTGGTGATTCAAAGTGCATTTTAAATATTGGTATGTCTATCTTCATCGAAAAATATGAAAAGAACATAAACAAAGTTTTTAACAATGGTAAAACGAGTGAGAAAATTGATTGTTCACAATAAATTGTTCTTACAATGCACAATACCCCCTTAATAAATATTAGGATACTAAGGGTATGTGCATAAGGTGATGATATTATTAAACAAAATGTTCAATTTTGCTTCTAGCAGTTGAGCTGAAATTGGATGACTCAATATTTCTAGGTGGCCACTCGCATCTTGAGGTAGGGAATTCTATCCTTCCTTTTATTTGTTTTTTAGTATGCACTATATGTATGTATTCTTGTGTGTTTATTTGAAAATTGTGTTTTCAAATAAAATTGGGTTTGTGGTAAAAGGTTGAAGTTTGGATACATCTCGTATTATAAAGGAATATATATATATTTGTGTTAAATATATCTGGTTGGTGGTATTACGATGATATCATGTGAGGACTGAGGATATTGGGTCACCGTGGAGTAGAACTTGGGTGCAAATCCCTAAACCTATGTTAGGGATACTCTGAGTTACGTAAGTATCTCACTGGATAGTATAGATTCCTAGTGGTATGGTTCAGTGATACACTTGTTGTGTTTGTGTTTTGGAATTTTTCTACTTGGATGTTATTTTAAGAGAATGTTTTATTATGATGTATGGATGCATTATATACTATTTTGTTTATAAAAGTTCCAGCCATTGTATTATAGTTTATAAAATCACGTATTTTCTATAAAAATTAAAAAAATAAATAAATAAGTGAATGGATGGATTTTCCTAGTGAGCACGTTGAGCTCACCCCTTTTTTTCCCCATCCTCAGGTAGTGCACGGGATAGTGAGAAGGAGTGAACTACGGTCTAAACATGCGCCATATCCAGTTTCTAACTTTGTTGTTGTTGGATCATTTTGGGTATTTTCTATCTCTATGGACCTAGTTTCGTTTTAAGTATGGCATGTACTAATGGGCCTTGTAGGGCCCGAACCTTTGGATTATTGGTTCGTTTGTAAACTTTGTAAATTTTGTATCTATTGATGCTGCTAAGGGCTCTTGGTAGCGGAATTTTACGTCGCTACTTTCACTGCAAGTGTATGAGTAAAGTTTCATAGAATAGTGAATGAGAAGGGTTGTTAAGTCCATAGGGATTGGATTAAATTGTCTTTAAGTACTGCGATTATCATAACTGAATTTTATCTAGGCGATTGAATTTAGGGTTTTTGTTTAAATAAATATACTTAAACTAAATAAATTAACTAATTAAATTAGAATAGTAAATATATATTATCTGGGAAAATATTATCTAGGGATTAACATCATTTACTTATACATGTTTGATCTAATATAGTTTACATTAACGGTATTCAAACCATCTGACAATTTAGGTATCTAAAACTCACTCACTACCTCTCTTGAGTGTAAAGTGAATAAATATGCGACTTCGTGTCAACGCCGATGTCCCCATCTAGCATCAAAATGACATTAATCACATGTGTCTTGCCCTAACCTCACGGATTGCATACATGTTTGATCCAATCTAGTTTACAATAACGGTATTCAAACCATCTGACAATTTAGGTACCGAAAACGCACTTACTACCTCTCCCGAGTGTAAAGTTAATGAATATGCGACTTTGCGTCAATGCGTATGTCCTCATCTAGCATTAAAATGACTCTAATCACATGTGTCTCACCCCAACCTCACGGATTGCATACTTTCTAATACTTTCCTAAGTCATTAGATCGTTACGTTGTGTTTAAATCCTAATCCAAATTCAGGGTTACCTCTCCCGAGCGTCAAATCTCGATTTCTCAATATATCTTAACAAGCATATAAATAAAGTAAAAGAATGGTAAACACAATCGAATAGGCAAGAACAACCGTTAACGAAACGCGGATTCAAACAAACAACGTATTCATGAACTAATTTAATCTGTAGACAATAGATACTTAGTTACTCATGATCATAATCTAATATTCAATATTACATAAGAATAATATCATCATACAAGATACTAAGTTTAAGAAAAAATAGAGAAACAAGGAAATGAAAGCAAATTTGTGGAGTGTTCTACTTCTCCGAAATCGGCTTCGATCTTGTTTCCTCTTCTCCTCTTGATGATTTTTCCTCTTGGTACTTGATCTTGAGCCCTCAAGTATCTCAAAAAATGTCTAAAAAAATGTACATGGTATGAGGGAGAAAGGGGAATATCATAAGGGATCCAAAAATATCTCAAAATATCCCAAAATATCTTTGTCAGGTAGTGTCGGACAGCTACAACGGTGGGAAGCACTGCTGCAGTGGTGGGAAGTCAATAGGTTTTTTCCAGTTGGTCACTGCAACGGTGAGAAGCACCATTGCAGCACTGAAGTTCACCGTTGCAGCGGTAGTCAAGCATAATGTTTCTATTTGATTGATCGTTGCAACGGTGTTTTTCACCGCTGCACCTGTAGTTTCTGAACTTGGGCCTTTTTCAACTTTTCTCCACCAATGTCCCACCAATTCGCTCTATTTTCAACTGTTTTCATCCATTTTCATCCCAAACAGTTGATTTATAGCAAAACAAATAAAAATGAATTAAAACATAATAAGAACACTCGAAAACTATCAAAATCGGCTTGGAAATAGATAGATAAAATCAACCTAACAAATACCCCAAAACTTCGAATTTTGATAGTCCTCTAGCAAAACACCCATACAATAAATTAAACTACCACGACTAATTAACTAACTTTAATACTAAACACGAAAAAACATAAATGAACTAGAAGTGATGCGAACCTCACCAAAGATTAGTGAGACCCGGAACCATCTTAGGGTTTCTTCACGAGGATCGAACTAAATCATATTTATAAATGAATAGATAAGAACACTAAAATATAAAATTTAGGATAGATTACCTAGACCCAAAATTTATGAACAAAACGCGAACTAACGGTATAAGGAAAGATCTTGACCTGATGATTATAACGAATCACGAACCAAAGATATAGGGTTTGAACACCACAAAAAATTCTTGATAAGTTTAGGAAAGTTCTTTGAAGAACTTAAGAGAAAACTCTCACAATTGTATTAATCAAAGTAATGTATCTTTCCAATGGGATATAAGTATCTTAAATAGGTGGCCAACAATAAAAGAAAACTCTAGGATAATGAATAGTGAAAGTGAACAGTGTTGGTGAACAATACCATGAACAGTGGCGGCCACACTAGAAATAAAAGGAAACCCTAGAGGAACAAGAAATCCTAAAGAAATAAGGAAACCTTACTCCTAATCTAAAAAGTAAATGACTAATTCCTAATCTAAAAAGGAAAAAGGCTAATTTGGCATTCATGCCTTACAATTCAACAATAAAAATTAAAATATATATAAAAAATAAAGCCTATAAATAAATAAATGATCTGAATTTCGCGGTTCGCAGGCCTAAGCCTATTCAAGTTCACGCCTAAGCCCATTTACTTGCCTTGATGAGATGGACTAGGCCTTGATGTTCATTTGGGCCTAATTTGGGCTTTATTATTTTAGACTTAGCCCTAAGCACTTGAATTATCCCATTAAGAGCATCTTTGATCTTCTTGGATCTTGCCCTAGTAATAGGTCTAACGGGAATATGCAATAGGTCATTTGATAGTGCTTGTTGGTTCTCATCATCCCCCCTCTCTTCAAAATGATTTGACCTTGAATCTTCACCTACATAAAACGGAGAAAGATCAGAAACATTAAATGTGGCGCTAAAGTTATACTCACCTAGAAGATCCAACTTGTATGCATTGTAATTGATCATTTGAATGACTTGAAATGGACCATCCTCTCTAGGATGTAGCTTGGTCCGCCTATGGGCTTAAAATTTTTCTTTTCTCATATGCACCCAAACCCAATCACCCAGTTCAAAGATGACTCGTCTACAACCCTTGTTGGCTTTGTTTGCATATTGCTAATTTTTCTTCTCTATGTGTTGTCGTACACTTTCATGAACTTTCTTCACCATCTCAGCCTTCTTTTGTCCATCCAAACTAGCCCACTCATTGACTGGCAAAGGCAACAAATCCAAAGGAGTTAGTGGATTAAAACCATAAACAATCTCAAATGGTGAAAATTTTGTAGTAAAATGAACACTCTGGTTATAAGCAAATTCAATGAAAGGCAAACAATCCTCCCAATTTTTCAAGTTCTTTTGAATTATAGTACGGAACAAAGTAGGTAAAGTTCGATTCACTACCTCGGTTTGTCCATCCATTTTGGGGTGATAAGTAGTTGAGAACAATAATTTAGTTCCCAGCATTCTCCATACGACTTTCCAAAAATAACTAAGGAACTTAACATCACGATAAGACACAATACTCATAGGAACACCATGGAGACGTACTATCTCTCTAAATAACAAATCAGTGACGTGGGTCGCATCATCAGTATTATTACGAGATATGAAATTTTTCATCTTAGAAAACCTATCAATAACCACAAAAATCGAATCCCTACTGATAGGTTGAAAATACCTATCTACTTCTAAGCCGAATTTGCTAGTTTTCGAGTGTTTTATTAATGTTTTAATTGTGTTTTAGTTGTTTTTATGTAAATCGGGTGAAAGAATGTGAACGAGCAATAAACGAGCAAAACGGTGGGAAAACGGCAAAGAAAAGTTAGAAAAATACAAGGGATCAATACTGCAGTCCCATCGCTGAGGCGATGAGAATACTGGGAGTGCTGAAAATGAACAAGTCCCACTACCTAGGCGGTCTGGCCACTGCCAAGGCAGTGAAAGTGTAGAGAGTTTAGAGCCTGTTCCACTGCCTAGGCGGTGAAACTGCAGAGAGGTCCTGAATTCCCTACCTCTTTCATCGCTGCGGTGAAGGTCAAACCGACATACTCACCGCCTAGGCAGTCAGCTCTGCACAGACAAGATGATATTTCTAGATATTTTTGAAATCTTGGGCCTAGAAAAACTTCTCCCCCACTTGTGAAAAAGAGTTTTGAAAGTTCCTAACCTTAATATAGTGTTCCTTAACCATTCTTGAGAGATTAAAGAAGAGGTTCATCATTTGAAGAAGACGAAGCATTTGCGGAGCGATCCTTAGTGACAATGGACCATTCCACTCTCAGATTTGATCGTTCTTCCTTAGTTTTTATCTTTGTAATTATTTTTCATTATTGAATGATGTTGAATCCTTCTTGTTTTGTATGTTTATATGGCTTAGATCATGTAGTTTAGATAAATATTATTTAGGTGTTGTTGTAAGTTATGTAAATACTAGTTTGATTGAATATACGTTACTTTAATGATTGTTTATCTAAACCCAATTGTGTTTACCGTTATTCTTGATATTATGCTAGTTTAGATAATTAGAGAATATGAGGTTTGATACTCGGGAGAGGTAACCTCGGATTCGGACTAGGGTTAAACACAACGCGATGATACAATAACCCAGGAGACAGTTGGAAAGTATGCAATCAATGATGTTGGTTCAAGACTCATGTGATTATGTGTTCAAAAAGACATTCGAGGGGGACTTCGGTGTCAATGCGAAGTTATATATTCGCTCACTTTATACTCGGAAGAGGGAGTGAGCGAGTTATAGATACAGAGATTGTCGGATTGGATAAACACCGTTATTGTTAACTAAATAAAGTCAAATATGTATTAAGTGAAAGAAATCAATACCTAGGTAATCAATATAGTTAGAACTAACCCATTAGTTGTAATTTATCTTAATTGTTAATTAAAATACAAAAAATCTTAAAAAGTTGAGATAATATAAGACTATGCAAATTACAGTATTTAATAATTTACACTATACCCAGTAGAATGATATCCGATCTCATGATCCATTATACTAAAACTTGACCTCGTGCACTTGCAAGTAAAGTCAGACATGAGCATCTTAAATGGCCGCGTCCAAGTTTTTGGCGCCGTTGCTGGGGAAGTGTTTTAATTTGGTTGATATTGTGACCAAGTGGTTGAATATTAATCAAGATAATTCTTTTGTTTTATTTCGATTCAATTCATTTGTTTATTTGGTTTATTATTTGTGACTGAGTAGTGCATGAGACATAGTTAGGGCTTGGAGTCTCTCACTCTAGATCCCGAGATTGAGAAAACTTTGCAACGGATAAGGAGAAAGAGAAGAAACCAAGCCGAAACTATGACCGGTAGAGAAGAGAATATGTAAAACGTGCCCCAATAACCGTCGATGCCGCATGCACTTCCTCAGCAGCCCCCGGTGCTTGAGAATCAACAATGAGTCCTCAAAGACTATTATTGGCCAATAATACTGGATAATTATTCTGGAATTCGAAGGCAACAGGTATAGGCTAATAACTTCGAGTTGAAGCCCACCCTAATCAACATAGTGCAACAAAACCAATATGGCTGGAATCTTCACGAAGACCCCAACATTCATTTGGCAACCTTTCTTGAGATTTGCAATACTGTTAAGATCAATGGAGTTGCAGAGGACATAATTCGATTGAGACTATTTCCTTTTTCTCTTCGTGATCGTGCAAGGGGTCGGTTTCAATTAATCCAATCATGTAGTATCAATATATGGGAGGATCTTGCTCAAAGGTTCCGTACTAAATACTTTCCTCCATTGAAGACCTCGCAGTTGAGAAATGAGATTGCACAGTTTTGCCAATGAGATTTTGAGCCACTCTTTGAGGCGTGGGATAGGTTCAAAGACTTGTTGCAAAAGTGCCCCCAACACGGGTATAAAGATTGGCTTCAAACCCAACTCTTTTACAATGGGTTGGACGACCAAACTAGAACCATAGTTGATGCTGCCTCAGGCAGATCATTGTTGTCAAAGACTCCGACTGAAGCAAACGCGCTATTAGAGTAAATGATGACCAATAATTATCAATGGCCGAATGAGAAGAATACGGGACGAAGGGTCGCTACAATTCAAGAGGCTGATCACCTTGCGACCTTATCATCCTAAGTCACCAAACTCTTGGAACAATTGGTCGCCTTCTCTACTAAAGGTGCTTTGTCAAGTCATGGAGAGGAGAATTTTGCAAGCGGTTCTCAATCAGTTTGGATAGTGATTTTGAAGAATGCCATGTCGTAAACAATCGGGCCTATACTTTTAGGCCTTCCACAAACATTCCAACTTACTACAATCCGGGTCTTCGCAATCATGAAAACTTTTCATATGCAAACAATTAGAACACGTTGAGGCCACCGACCGAATATGGAACTCAAGCTCAAGGATTTATAATGCAACAAAATCGTCAAATGCAACAACCTTCGATGCAAAATCCAAAACTGAACTTGGATGAAATGTTGGATTATTTCATGATAGAGACTCAAATAATTTTGCGTGAGATGTATAGCCGGCTTAACCAACATGAGGCGAGGCTTGACGTTATTGAGACCACGTGTATGAAAACGAATGCAACCGTGAAATCTTTGGAAATTCAAATCGGTCAAATTGCAAGTGTTATCAAGGATCAATCCATGGGAAAGTTTCCAATAATACGAAAACTAACCCGAGGGAATGCAAGTCCAGCTAGGGACGTTAAATCAAGCAAATCAGGTCCAGCTAGAGACTTTAAATCGGGCAAATATTTTTGATATGTCTCCGAGGGTATGAAACTTGCCCAACTTCTGGATTAATTACTTTTTGGAGGTCGGAATAGTCTCAGAACATGTTTGGTGGTGAATCTAGGAGTATGGATATTTAGGGTTGTGTTTTGTACTGAAAATCGTTGAAATAGCGAAGTGGAAGCGAGTGGTGAGGAGTTTTGTTGAGAAAAATAAAGAGAATCAGTAGCAGCCCACCGCTGTGGTAGTGAAAATATAGGATTCATGTTTTTCAAGCTGAAGTTCTACCGCCGCTGCGGTGAAAATACAGGATTGGTCAATTTTCAGCAAAACAGTTCACCGCCACAGTGGTGAAATCCACCGCCGCAGTGGTGAAACTTCAGGATGTTATGATTTAAAAAGTCACTTTACCGTTGCAGTAGTGATCCCACGCCACGGCGGTGAAGCCATCTGTTCGATTAAAACACTATACCTGCTTCATTTGACCGAATTCCAACCCCTAATATTCCAAAACCTTTATAGTTTCTTCCTACCAAACCATTCCAAAACCCAAAATCCCATCTTCCTCATTCCATATTATAGATTTACACCGCAAATCATCCACCAAGTTTGAGATTCAAGCCCCATTTTCAGATTTTTAAGGTTTGCGAACCAAGAGGGCAATTTCTTCCAATTTCATGCCGTTTGATCCGATTTGTTCTATCAATTAAGAGTTTTTCAACTTATATTTCGTGTTTATGATGAAATTATATGATGATTTCCATCTACATTTCAAAAATGGTTGAATTTGGTTTATGTCCTAAACCCTAGGCCCTATTTTCGCAATTTTTCATTTCATTTTGGGGTTTTTGCTTCAATCTTGGTAATGAATATTATTTCTATGGAGTGTGGCATTGTGTGGAGATAGAATACATTGCTACATTGTTGAATTTGTGTTGAAACAATTGTGGTTGGTTTGTGCGGATTGCAAATGATTGGTGTTCTTGACGGTTTGGTTTCGTGATGTTGTTTTGCATTGTTCGGATTTGATTGATTTGAGCTTGGAACTTACCTGAATCAATGCACAAGGCACCGTGATCAAGAGAACTGGCTAATTTGCGAGGGCCTCAGCATTGAGATGAATGCTTATCTGCCTATGCCGTAAATGCCGCCTCACCTTTTGCAACCGCCACAATTTCCATTCCGACACGATAGTGGTGGCGATAATGTTCCCCGGAAAGACTGTAGGAGATGATACTTCTATGTATTATCTCCTAGGTATGTGTTCCAACCTAATATTTTTCAATGAATGCTATATATTGTAATTGGGTTCTCTGCTTAGACAGTGTAGGCACTTCCTTGTTTAAGTTTGGGGAGGTGTTTATCCATTTTTGTTTTTTGAAGAAAAGGATAAATTTTTTTTTTTTGATGTATTATATTTGGATGTTTTATGTATGTGTAGTTTCGCTTTGTAGACATTCTAATGTATAATGTAGATTTTAATTTTTAGTTAAGCTTTATTTTAATTTTTTGTTTATGCATGTGTAATGTTTAGTTAGTGTATGTATGTTAGTTTTTAGATTTATAATAGATATGTTAATGAATGAAGTCGTATGTGCATGTTGAGTTGTTGACTTCATCTGGGCCATTTCCTGATGATGAAAATTATCCTCCAATTGTATATCGAGGTCTGGGATAATGCTAGTCAAGTGTGTTTTGTGTGCTTAACATGTTGATTAGGTAAAAATTATTTTGATCCTAAATCGCACGATCACATAGACTCATTGGATAATTATTTGAACAATTTGAAGCCAATTATTTAATAATAAGTTTATGACAGAAATGAGGAATCTAGAACTTGATTGGGGAGGCTTGAGGCAAAATTATAGGTGAGGTAATTCCGAAGGAATAATTTAGGCCTTTAATTTTTTCGCTTGAACCTTTTGAAATTAACCTGAAAAATTTATTTCCTCGTTCCCCTGTCAAAGCCAATAAACTTTTAAATTCAGAACTTGTTTCTATACTCTGCCAATTAATATTTTCCAAACTATTGTCACTAAGCCTAAAAGTCAAAATTGAGTGAAATCAAGTAGCATAGACTAATGCTAACTTGAAGTGAGCAGGCGGGGTTTCAGACGAAGTTTTTATTGGTTCAGTATTAACGTATTCACTTGTCAGTCTTTTAGTTCTTTTTGCACGCCCCTAAAATTATACAAATTCGAATAAGTTTGGGGGTATGCTTGTCTTAAAAAAGAAAAAAAAAGTATGTGAATATAGTTTTTAATTCCATTTCTTGTGACAAATGAATACAAGGTTCTTAAATTCTTGTTCACGGTTATATTTTCAATGTTTGGGGTTACGAGAGAGATTTAGTGACAAGCGTTTGTGCCTCGGGTATCATTGAATCACAACAATTTTCTATTATCTTTCACTATGATGCCCTTAGACGTTCTCAAAGCTAACCAAGACCTATTGATCTCTATGAGTTTCCAAACTTACATTAGTGGATAGTCGAGCCCAGTTAAGCATATGATTTTCCAAATCCTTTATGGTTTAAGTCATGAACTTAGCTATTGAATAATCTAATCCGGTGTTTGAATGATTATATACTTGAGTGTTGAAATTCTAGAACACCACGTGGTGTGTGTTATTTCTGAACTTGGTCTAGTTAGGGGCAGTTGAGGAAAGAACCACTTGGTTTCTTCGATTGAACTTGAAACTCATATGTGTTTACTTCTGTACGCACGAGGATTTTATCGTCGTCCTGGCGGTATTGACTACTCGCAAGTATACGGGATCTAGTTTTAATATAATGGATCTTGTAAGACCGGATATCATTCCACTGGGAAACACGTGTTATTCGGTTGAATATTGTGATTAAAATAGTTTCATATTATCTCGACTAATCAAAATTTGTTTGTATTCTATTTAATCTACTAAGATAAATGACAACTATTAGGTTAGTTCTAATTACACTAGTTACGTAGGTATTCATTTCTTTCACATAATGTATAATTGATGTCATTTAGTTAGCTATAACGATTTTTATCTATTCCAACAATCTCTGTATCGATAACTCCTCCGCTACCTCTCGCGAGCGTAAGACGGGGGATTACACGACTTCGTGTTAACGAAGAACTCCCCCTCAATACCTTAACGACCCTAGGTCGTGTGAGTCTTAAGCCAATGTCATGGATTGCATACGTTCTAACACCCTCCGGGGTCATTAAAACATCACATTGCATTTATCCTAGTCCGAATCCAGGGTTACCTCTCCCGAGTGTCAAACCCCGTATTCTTGGTTTATCAATACAAGCATAGTATCAAGAATAATGGTAAACACAATCAGATTTAGACAAATAACACGTTAAAGTAACATTACTTCATTCAACTTAACATTTACATGATTTCAACTACACCTAAGTAACATTTAACTAATACTACAAGATCTTATCCATATACCATACAAAATAAGAGCGATTCAACATTTTTAGATATGAAAAAGTAATTACAAAGGTAAAAACAAGAGAAGAACGATCAAATTTGAAAGTGAAACAATCCATTGTCGCTAATGATCCATCTGCAAGTGATTAGTTTTTGCCGAATAACGAATCTCCTCCTTGATCTCCAAAATATAGCTTAAGAACTCTCTACTAGGGTTAGGGTTCATCAACTCCCTTTTTCAGACATGGGAAAGGGGTATAAATAGGCCAAAGGTTTCAAAAATATCTAAACAGATATTTTGCCCCGTTCTGCAAAATTTGCCTAGGTGGTAGAATCTTCGCCTAGTGGGAGTTTAAGTCGGTTAGAAATCCACCTAGGTGATGGTTTATTCGCCTAGGCAGAGGACTAACTTCTTCGTCTTCTTTCATTATGATTGATTTCTGCCTAGGTAGTAAAAACTTCGCCTAGGCGGATTTCAACCTTTAAGCCCTTCCGGCTTTTCAGCACTTCCAGCATTCTGATGGAATTCCGCCTAGGAAGTGGAAACTTCGCCTAGGTGTATTTCAACATTTTAGCACTTCCAACCTTCTAACGGATTTTCGCCTAGGCGGTGGAAACTTCGCCTAGGCGGATTTCAACATTTCAGCTGTTCAACCTTCTGACGGATTTCCGCCTAGGTGGTGGAAACTTCGCCTAGGTGGATTTGAACATTTCCGCTTTTCATCCTTCTGATGGATTTCCGCCTAAGCGGTGGAAACTTTGCCTAGGTGGATTTTCGCTGTTTTTGAAACCTCTATTTTTTCATCTTTCGGCTACCATTTTCTCCACCATTTCGCTCAGTTTGTTGATTGTTTATGTCCCTACTCCTGACTTATAAAAATAGCTAAAAAGATATTAAAACTTTAATAAAATACTAAAAAATTGGCAAATTCGGTTTAGAAATAGATAGGTATTTTACACCTATCAAATACCCCCAAACTTGGAATTTTGCTAGTCCTCGAGGAAAACACCCTAATACTAAATAACACTAACTAGCTAATTTCTAAACTAAAAATAAATAATCAATAACAAATAAGAAGTGAACACCTGTGAGATTTAAGTTCAATCAAAGAGACCATGTGGTTCTTCTCTCAACAACCCGTAATCAGATCCGGTTAAGAAATAACACACACCACGTGGTGTTCCAGAATTTCAACACTCAATATTAGTTAATATCATTTTAGATCCAATTGAAATGTGTGTGTGTGAGAACTCAGATTTATAACTAATCAAACACCAGATTGGATTATTCAATGAATAAGGTCATGACTTAAACTTGTTAAAACATTCAGGAAAGCTATATGCTTGACTGGGCTCAACTATCCACTAATGTGGGTTCGGACATTCACAAAGATCAATAGGGCTTGGTTTGGCTTTGGAGAATGACCAAGAGTATCGTAGAAATAGAAACTCGTTATAATTTTAACGATACCCGAGACACAAATGCTTGTCGCTAAATCTCTCTCATAACCCCCTATCTTTGAAGATATGACCCTGAACAAGATTAAGTAAACTTGTATTCACTTATCACAACAACCGAGATTAAACACTATATTCACATAGTATTTTTTTTTTCTTTTTACACACACCCCCAAACTTATTCAATTATGTACAATTTTAGGGGCGTGTAAATACAACTAAAGGATTGACAAGTGAATACACTTAACCAAAAATATTTAAATTGATACCCCGATTGCTCGCTTCAAGTTACCATAATCTAATGCTACTTTGATTTCACTCAATTTTTACTTTTGTTCTTAGCGACAATGGTTTTGAAAGATTTACTTGGTTAAAGTATAGAAACAAGTTTAGAATTGAAAAGTTTATGGCTTCGACAGGAGAACGAGGGAATAAATTTTCAGGTTTAGTTTCAAAAGATTCAAGCGATAAAAATGAAGGCCTATATCATGCCTCTGAAATTACCTTACCTATAATTTCGCCTCAAGTCTCCCCCAATCAAGTTCTAGATTCCTCATTTCTGTCATGAACTTATTACTAAATAAACGACGTCAAATCATTCAACTAATTATACAATGAGTTTATGCGATTATGCGATTTAGGATCAAAATAATTTTTACCGAATCGACATGCTAAGCACACAAAACACACATGAATGACATTATCCCCAATCTCAATATGCAATTAGGGGATAATTTTCATCATCGGGACATGGTTCGGAAGAACTCAAAAACTCAGCTTGCACGTACAACTACATTCATTAATATATCTACTCTAATTCTACAAAAATAACATTACTTATACTAATGATCCTTACACATGCATAACTAATCATTACACATGCATAACAAAAAGAATTTCAAAATTTACAAAAATTAAACATTAATACCATTATAAGCAAAAAATTGTCCACAAAAAGAATTTTGTTCCCATTCACATCAAAAAAATTTCATCCTTCATATCCCAAAAACAAAAAAAAAAACTACATGCTTGAATGTTTAATACCCCCAAACTTGAACGAGGCAGTGTCCTCACTGCCTAGGCAGCGAACCCAATAACAGAATAGAAATCTAAGTATTGAAAACTGGGTCGGACACATACCTAGGAGGGAAGACATACAAGTCTAACCTCCTACCGTTCATTGGGGAGGATATGGTGGCTACGGCTCATCGGTCTCAAAAGGTGGCACGGGCGTATAACGCGTTATGTCGATTCCGAGGTACTCAAATTTAACCCTTTGATTTTGATCTTGCTGCCTAATGTAGTTATCCATGTAAATCTCCATCTGAGAAAAATTATTTTGGAGTTGGATCATGTCGGATTGGAGACCACGGATATATTACGGAATCTAGTTTAGTTGGCCACGGTGGGTTGTGGGCATTGGTGGCTCCGAAGGGCTGGCTTCTTTCTCGTCAGGACCCTCTTCTCCCTCAACTGGTCCTCCTCTCCACAATCTGTTAATCATTAAAAGATCCAGCGGCTGTTTAGGTGTCAAGGGGCTTGTCGCTGTGACACAAACTTCGGTACGCCGAAATAGAGCGGTTAGGAAGGAGGGAAAATTAAGGCCACCCTTCGTCGTTCTGGCAATATAAAGTATGGAAGAGTAGATCTTCCAGCCAACATTGATGGGGGTCCCTCTATCAATGCCATATAGCATAGAAGCACGCTCTTTGGAAACATCTGAAACGTGAGAGGTGGGGAGCAGATTTGCGCAGATGAATTGATGCCAAATCTTCGGGATTAGTTTTAGAAACCTCTCTTTAAAGATGTCCTAACCCTGCTATGCGTTTTTACATTGGGCGTTACCCATAGTGAGGGCTTGAATCACAACATTCATCGTTGGTGTGGCAGCTTCGGATATATCCCGCGAGGCTTCCGGCCCCGTCAAACCCAATAACTCGTTGAAGTGGTCTGAACTGAACAAAATTGGGATGTTTTAGACCTTCGTCTAAAATCCAGTGGCCTCAATAATATTTGCGTTGAATTCGCGTAGCAAGGGTAACTCCCTTGATAGGGGTGAAGCGCAGAACTGTTCCCATTTTCGACTTTGAATGACGGTCCTGAATTCTTCAGGGAGTTCTTGGAAAGGTCCAAACCCCCTTTGACGAATGCCGGGATGCCTACTTTCATGTCTGTTGAAATGTACTTCGGCTTGCTTGGAAACGAATTTTAAGGAGTTGTAATCCGAGGCAACCGAAGATTCTTCTGTGCATGGTTGCTTAGATGCTCGACACTTTGCTATTTTGCCTATAAATCACAATCACAACATAAGCTACAACAATAACAATAGAACACACAATTAAAACCATTGTCAGCGAACACAAAATGCCCTTTTAACTACCACATACCAACCAAAACCAAACAATACGAATTTCACAATATCTCATACCAACCAAAACCAAATCACTTTTTTTTCCCGTAATGTAGCCTAAAATAAATGATTCCCATTGTGTATCTACACATAAACATGATAGGCTTTACCAAAAATCAGTCCTAAATCCCTAATAGCATGAAAAACACAATACTAGGGTTTAAAAGGGTTTAGGGTTCTATCCAAATCCAAGGATTTTTTTATGAAATAAACATGCAAATCAAGCAAAGATTTCAACAAGTAAATGAAAAATAGGATCATTGAAGATGTAAATTTCGCACTGTTCACCACTTAAACCCTAGATTTTTGAAAATGGGGAAGAAAAATCCAACACTTAGATGAAGATTCTTGGTGGAATTCCAAGTTTTTCGCAATTTAAGATGAATTTTTAAAGGGAGAAAACAATTTGGGATGGTGAAATTGAGAGGTTCTTGAAAATTTTAGGAGGGAAGTGCCGTTTGCGAAAGGAAAGGTTCTTATTTAAAATAGGGCTGCTGTGAATTCGCCTAGGCAGAGGTTTTTCAACCTAGGTGAAGTAACGCCTTTTGTTTTTTTTAAAAGACCTCCTGACGTTAATTCACCTACGCGGTGGTTTTTCCGCCTAGGCGAAGTTTTGTCACTGTGAAACCCTTCGATTCTGTTGTTAATCTGCCTAAGCGGTGGTTTTTCCGCCAGTATAGAAACTCAGCCTTTTTTCCTTTTTCTGCCTAGGCGGTGGTTTCGCCGCCTAGGCGAATTTACGGTAGTGTGGAATTTGGTTGGATTCCTTCATGTTTTCATATTTTTGCTCCACACCTCCTACTTCTACTTCGTTCCTCAAATGATTTTTAGCATGCAATTCAACCCTAAGTATCTAGCCTCATAAATTCACCACAAAAAATAATATTTCGAGATCAATACGATCTATAAAAAGTAATTTATACAAAAGTTGAGAATGTTCGTTACCCTCGATGACATATCAAAAGATGTTGCTTGGTTTTACGTCCCTAGCTAGACGTTTATGAATTCTGATTTTATGCTTCAACGAGGGAGATGTTCTCCATAACTCGCTCTTCATCCTTGAAGTAGTGCTTGATCTGCTCCCTATTGACTCGAAAAGTTCATCTGTCTTCACCTTCTAACTCGATAGCACCAAATGGATAAATATGCTTATTCGGAACGATCCAGACCATCGGGACTTCAACTTTCCGGGAAAGAGTCTCAGCCTCGAGTTAAACAACAGAACTCATTGGCCCGGACTGAACTCCCTCCAGACTATCATTTTATCATGCCACCTCTTCGTTTTATCTTTATAAAAGCTTGGCATTCTCATAAGCCTTGTGCCGGAATTCCTCCATTTCATTCAATTGGAGGAGACGTTGCGCACCAAAAGCCTTTAGGTCAAAGTTGAGTTTCTTAATCTCCTAGAATGCACGGTGCTCCAATTCAACGGGAAAATGACATACTTTCCCAAACACCAATCGATACGGTGACATGCCGATCAGTGTCTTAAAAGCCATACAGTAAAGCATTATCAAGTTTCACTGCCTAATCTTTGCGATTAGTATGAACCGTTTTCTCTACAATTAGCTTGATTTCTCGATTTGAAACTTCAGCTTGGCCATTTGTCTATGGGTGGTATGGTAGCACCACCTTGTGCCTAACCCCATATTTTGCCAACAAAGCACTAAGCATTTTGTTACAAAAGTGGGTTCCCTCATCACTGATTAAGAATTGAGGTGTCCCGAACCGTGTTATGACATTTTGTTGAAGGAACTTTAAAATCACTTTGGCATCATTGGTAGATGTTGCCACGGCCTTGACCCATTTGGACATATAATCCACCGCTAATAGAATATACTCAAAAAATGACGGTGGAAATGGACCCATGAAATCTACACCCCACGCATCAAACAACTCAAGCTCAAGAATAGACGTCAATGGCAATTCATGCCTTCTCAATATGTTACCCACTCTTTGACATCTATAACAAGTTTTCACAAATGTGTACGAATCTTTAAACAAAGAAGGCCAGTAAAAACCTGATTGAAGTACTTTCGATGTTGTTTGAGTCGCACCAAATGGCCACTACAAGGTGATGAATGGCAATGGTAGAGAATACTAGCCATTTTCTCCTCTGGAACACATCTCTGGATCATCTGATTAGCACATTTCTTGAATAGCAATGGCTCATCACACAGATAATACTTTGCATCAAAAAGAAATTTCTTCCTTTGGGCTTTAGTCAAATCAGGTGGTAACACATTACATACAAGATAGTTCACAATGTCCGCATACCAAGGAAGTGCATTTTCAACTGAAAATAGTTGTTTGTTTGGGAACACTTCCGTGATGCTAGACTCCTCACCAACGTCTTATCGAATCAACCTTGATAAATAGTCAGCAACAACGTTCTCACTCCCCTTTTTATCCCTTATTTCAGCATCAAACTCTTGCAATAGAAGAATCCATCTTATCAATCTCGGCTTGGCATCTTTCTTTGCGAACAAGTACCGGATAGCCCCATGATCCGTGTGGACGATTACTTTTGATCCAATGATATAAGACCGGAACTTATCACAAGCAAAAACAACAGCTGGCATTTCTTTCTCAGTCGTGGTGTAATTCTCCTAGGCACCATTTAATGTCTTACTTGCATAATAGTTTGAGCGGAAGATCTTCTCCTTCCGTTGGCCTAACACCGTGCCAACGACATAGTCACTTGCATCGTACATAATCTCAAATGGAATCTCCCAGTCCGAATTGACCATTATTAGAGCCGTGATCAACTCTTCCTTTATCGCCTTAAAAACCTCCATGCAAGCCTCATTGAATTCAAATGAATTATCCTTCTCAAGAAGGTGACATAACGGCTTCACCGTCTTCAAGAAGTCCTTAATAAAGCACCGATAAAAGCCGGCATGCCCCAAGAAACTTCAAACTCCTTTCATATTAATCGGTGGCGGAAGCTTCTCAATCATTTCGATCTTTGCTCGGTCCACTTCAAGCCCCTTGGAAGAGGCTCGATGACCCAAGACGATCCTCTCTTTAACCATAAAGTGGCACTTCTCCCAATTAAGAACTAAATTCTTCTCCTCACATCGGTCAAGAACAAGCGCCAAATTGTATAGACAGTTATCAAAAGACGACCCAAAGACTGAGAAGTTATCCATGAAGATTTCCATTTTCTCTTCCACCATATCAGAAAATATTACCATCAAACACCGTTGAAAAGTTGTCGGTGCATTGCAAAGGCCAAACGTCATACGTCTATAAGCAAACGTCCCATACGGGCATGTAAAAGTAGTATTTTCTTGGTCCTCCGGTGCAATTGCTATTTGATTGTAACCTGAATAGCCGTCAAGAAAGCAATAGTACTCATATCCGGCTAATCGATTTAGCATTGGGTCAATGAAAGGGAGAGGAAAATGATCATTCCTTGTCGCCTTATTCAATCTTCTATAATCAATGCACACACACACCATCCCGTGATGGTTTGTGTAGGAATAAGGTCGTCTTTATCATTCTTCACCACTATCATACCTCATTTCTTGGGCACAAATTGCACCGGGCTAACCCACTCACTATCGGATATAGCATATATAATTCTCGTATTCAAGAGCTTCAACACTCCGCTCGCACCATTTTCTTCATAGCCGGATTTAGCCTCCATTGATGTTCAATGGAGGGTTTGAACGCATCCTCCATCAAAATCTTATGCATGCAAAACTGAAGGGCTAATTCCTTTGATATCCAATATAGACCAAGCAAAAGTGGATCGATGCCTCTTCAAGATTCTTAGCAACTTACTCTCCTCTTCTTCCATCAAAGATGATCAAATTATAACCGGATTGTTTGAATTCTCTCCCAAAAAGATATACCGAAGATGTTCCGGTAATTGCTTGAGTAATAATCCACCATGAGACAGATTTGATGTCTTGGGAGAGTTTTCAACTTCTTCAATCTCTGCCACATGAATAGGATTCTCTACGTCTTTAGATTGGGCATCCAAAGTTAGCACGTAGTCCACAACATTAAGTTCAGTGGTAGACCATTCCTCACCAAGATCCCCCATAGATAAGGAATTTGTGAGAGTATGCTCTAACGAATCCATCTCCATATTTGCAAGAAAGAACTCCCTCACGCAAGAGTCCACAACATCAACTCGATTGCAATTAGGAAGTTCATCTGAAAAGTTCATAGTTTTAAAAATGTTGAACTTTATCTCTTCATTATTCACTCTTAACGTCAGATTTCTATTATGCACATCGATTAAGGCCTTGCAAGGAAAGGTCTTCCTAGGATGATCAGGATTTCTCTATCTTCTTCCATTTCTAGCACAATGAAATCCTTTGGAAATATGAATTTGTCTACCTTCACTAGCACATCCTCAATGATACCTTTAGGATAGGTTAATGAATGATTCGCCATTTGAAGAGAGATCGTTGTCGGCTTTGCACTCCCAAGTCCTAACTTCCGATAAATGGAAGAACGCATCAAATTAATACTCGCCCCAAGATCACAAAGAGCCTTATCAAAATGAGATTTCCCGATAGTACACAGAATTGTGAAACTACCCGGATCCTTCAATTTGGTAGGCAACTTCCTTTGTAGTATTGCACTACCTCCTCCGTCAGCTTTACCGTTTCATACTCCTCTAACTTTCTCTTCTTTGTCATAATGTCCTTCAAGAACTTGCTATAGTTTTGCATTTGCTCCAATGCATTTGTAAAAGGAATGTTGATGTGGATTTTCTTGAAAATTTCAAGAAATTTTTCAAATTGGGCATCCAACGTCATCTTTTGGAATCTTTGAGGATATGGCAATGGGGTTACTAGAATTGGTGGATTTTCTGAAAATGTTACTTGCCCCGGCATCACCCTTTCATCTCTTCTTCTCTCATCGACTTTCTCTTGGTTCTTATTCTCATTCAAGTCTCCACTCGGCTTCTCCTTTTTTTCATCGATTTTTACTTCAACTTACCTCCTCCGCAATTGTTCTTGGTTTATTATGATGAAACTCATGACTCACTCCCGGCTCGTTTTCCATAGGCTTGCTCACCTCTACTTCTCTTCTGCTTCTCAATTTAATCGCCTTGCATTCCCTAGGGTTGGTTTCCGTGTTGCTTGGAAACTTCCCCTTTTGTTGCTCTTGGATGGACCTAGCAAGTTGCGTGATTGGAGTTTCTAAAGACTTCACCGTGGTATTGGTGTTTATACAAGTTGTATCGATTGAGTCAAGCCGTGTTTCATGTTTGTTCAGCCGGTTATGCATCTTACACATCATAGTCTGAGTCTCCTTCATAAACGAACCCAAAACTTCATCCAAATTTGATTTTGGATTATGTATTGGTGGTTGCTGCATTTGACGATTGGATTACATCGGATATCCAGGAGCTTGATTTCCATATCCCGGAGGTGGCCGCAAAGAGTTCTGATTGTTCGCATATGAGAAGTTCTCATGGTGGCGAAGTCCAGGATTATAATGAGTTGGAATGTTGGTAGCGGGCCTGAAAGTATAGGCTCGATTGTTTAGAAAGTGGCATTCCTCGAACTCATTATCCAATCCGGATTGAGAACAATTTGTTGCAATCTCCTCCCCTTGACTTGACAAAGCTCCTTTTGTAGACATAGTGACTAATTGATCCGAGAGCTTGGACACTTGGGCCGATAACGTTGCAATATGGTTAGATTCTTGGATAGAAGAGACCCGTCTTCTCATGTTCCTCTCATTCGGCCATTGATAATTGTTAGCCTCCATTTCTTCCAATAGTGCATTAGCTTCGGTTGGGGTTTTAGACAACAATGATCCTCCTGAGGCAGCATCAACGATCGTTTTGGTTTGTCCATCCAACCCGTTGTAAAACAATTGAGTTTGAAACCAATCCTGATACCCGTGTTGGGGGCACCTTCGCAATAGATCCTTGAATCTCTCCCATGCCTCAAATAACGGCTCAAAGTCTCTTTGGCGAAACTGCACAATCTTCTCTTGGAGTTGAGAAGTCTTAGAAGGTAGAAAGAACTTAGTGAGGAACCTTTGTGCATGGTCCTCCCAAGTATTAATGCTCCCCGGTTGTATCGATTGGAACCAACCCCTTGCTCTATCTCGTAAAGAGAAAGGAAATAATCTCAACTGTATGACATCTTTGGCAACACCATTTATCTTTACAGTGTCATAAATCTCAAGAAAGGTTTCCAAGTGGACATTAGGATCTTCATGAAGATTCCCGCCATACTGGTTTTGCTAAACCATGTTGATTAGGGCGGGCTTCAACTCAAAATTATTTGCTTGGATCGGCTACCTCCGGATCCCCAAATAATTATCCAGGATTAGTGGCAGATAATAGTCCCTAAGGACTTGTTGTGGTCCTTCTTGCTCTGGAGGCTGGAGTGCGTGCGGCTCCGGCGGTTGCGGAACATTTTCACGTCCCCTGGCCCTAGTGGTAGCTTTCTCCCCTTTCTGTTTACTAATGCATTGACTACACCGCATGCACTACTTTATTTAAAGAAATAAATTAAATAAACAAATGAATTGAATGAAATTAAAAGCAAAATAATTATCGTGATTAACATTCAACTACTTGATCACAATATCAACTCAATTGAAAAACGCCGTGCAATCCCTGGCAACGGATATAATGGATCTTGTAAGATCGGATATCGTTCCACTGGGAAACATGTGTTACTCGGTTGAATATTGTGATTAAAATAGTTTCATATTATCTCGACTAATCAAAATTTGTTTGTATTCTATTTAATCTACTAAGATAAATGACAACTATTAGGTTAGTTCTAATTACACTAGTTACTTAGGTATTGATTTCTTTCACATAATGCATAATTTATGTCATTTAGTTAGCTATAACGGTTTTTATCTATTCCAACAATCTCTGTATCGATAACTCCTCCGCTACCTCTCCCGAGCGTAAGACGGGGGATTACACGACTTCGTGTTAACGAAGAACTCCCCCTCAATACCTTAACGACCCTAGGTCGTGTGAGTCTTAAGCCAATGTCATGGATTGCATACGTTCTAACACCCTCCGGGGTCATTAAAACATCACATTGCATTTATCCTAGTCCGAATCCAGGGTTACCTCTCCCGAGTGTCAAACCCCGTATTCTCGGTTTATCAATACAAGCATAATATCAAGACTAATGGTAAACACAATTGGATTTAGACAAATAACACGTTAAAGTAACATTAATTCATTCAACTTAACATTTACAGGATTTCAACTACACCTAAGTAACATTTAACTAATACTACAAGATCTTATACATATACCATACAAAATAAGAGCGATTCAACATTGTTAGCTATGAAAAAGTAATCACAAAGGTAAAAACAAGAGAAGAACGATTAAATCTGAAAGTGAAACGATCCACTGTCGCTAATGATCCATCCGCAAGTGATTCGTCTTTGCCGAATGACGAATCTCCTCCTTGATCTCCAAAATATAGCTTAAGAACTCTCTACTAGGGTTAGGGTTCATCAACTCCCTTTTTTAGACATGGGAAAGGGGTATAAATAGGCCAAAGGTTTCAAAAATATCTAAACAGATATTTTGCTCTGTTATGCGAAATTTTCCTAGACGGTAGAATCTTCGCCTAGGCGGAGTTTAAGTCGGTTAGAAATTTGCCTAGGTGATGGTTTATTCACCTAGGCGGATTTTAGCCTTTAAACCTTTCCAGCTTTTCAATATTTCTAGCATTCTAAGGGAATTCTGCCTAGGCAGTGGAAACTTCGCCTAGGCGGATTTCAACATTTCAGCACTTCCAACCGTCTGACGGATTTCCGCCTAGGCAGTGGAAACTTCGCCTAGGTGGATTTCAACATTTCAGCTGTTCAACTTTCTGGCGGATTTTTGCCTAGGCGGTGGAAACTTCGCCTAGGCGGATTTCAACATTTCAGCATTTCATCCTTCTGACGGATTTCTACCTAGGCGGTGGAAACTTCACCTAAGCGGATTTCTACTGTTCTTGAAACCTCTATTTTTTCATCTTTTGGCTACCCTTTTTTCCACCATTTCTCTCAGTTTGTCGATTGTTTACGTCCCTACTCCTGACTTATAAAAACAGCTAAAAAGATATTAAAACTTTAATAAAATACTCGAAAACTAGCAAATTCGGTTTAGAAATAGATAGGTATTTTGCACCTATTAACTTCTTATTTGTTAATGTTTATTTATTTTTAGTTTAGAAATTAGCTAACTACTATAGTTAGTTTGATTTAGTGTTAGGGTGTTTTGCTCGAGAACTAACAAAATTCCAAGTTTTGGGGTATTTGATAGATTGAAAAAAGCTATCTACTTCTAAGCCGAATTTGCCAGTTTTCAAGTGTTTTATTAATGTTTTAATTGCATTTTAGTTGTTCTTGTGTAAATCAGGTGAAGGAATGTGAACAAGCAATAAACAAGCAAAACGGTGGGAAAACGGTTAAGAAAAGTTAGAAAAATACAAGGGATCAATACTGTAGTCCTACCGCCTAGGCCGTGAGAATGCTGGAAGTGCTGAAAATGAACAAGTCCCACTGCCAAGACGGTGAAAGTACAGAGAGTTTGAAGCATGTTCCACTGCCTAAGCGGTGAAACTATGGAGAGGTCCTGAATTCATCGCCTCCTTCACCACTGTGGCGAAGGTCAAACCGACATACCCACCGCCTAGGTAGTCAACTCTGCACAGACAAGAAGATATTTCTAGATATTTTTGAAACCTTGGGCCTATAAAAGCTTCTCCTCCAGTTGTGAAAAAGAGTTCTGAACGTTCCTAACCTTAACATAGTATTCCTTAACCATTCTTGAGAGATCAAAGAAGAGGTTAATCATTTGAAGAAGACGAAGCATTTGCGAAGTGATCCTTAGCGACAGTAGACTATTCCACTATCAGATTTGATCGTTCTTTCTTTATTTTTATGTTTGTAATTACTTTTCATTATCTAATGATGTTGAATCCTTCTTGTTTTGTATGTTTATATGGCTAAGATCATGTAGTTTAGATAAATATTATCTAGGTGTTGTTGTAAGTTATGTAAATACTAGTTTGATTGAATATACGTTACTTTAATGGTTGTTTATCTAAATCCAATTGTGTTTACCGTTATTCTTGATATTATGCTAGTTTAGATAATTGGAGAAGACAGGGTTTGATACTCAGGAGAGGTAACCCCGGATGCGAACTAGGGTTAAACACAACACGATGATCCAATAACCCGGGATAGAGTTGGAGAGTGAGCAATCCATGACGTTGGTTCAAGACTCATGTGACTGTGTATTCGAAACGACATTCGAGGGGCACTTTGGCATCAACGCAATGTAATATAATCGCACGCTTTACACTTGGAAGAGGGAGTAACCGAGTTGTAGATACAGAGATTGTCGAATAGGATAAACACTGTTATTGTTAACTAAATGAAGTCAAATATGTATTAAGTGAAAGAAATCAATACCTAGGCAATGAATATAGTTAGAACTAACCCAATAGTTGTAATTTATCTTAGTTGTTAATTAAAATACAAACAATTCTTGAAAAGTCGAGATAATATAAGACTTTGCAAATTACAGTATTCAACTAATTTACACTATCCCCAGTGGAACGATATCCGATCTCATGATCCATTATACTAAAACTCGACCTCGTGCACTTGCCAGTAAAGTCAGACATAAGCATCTTAAATGGCCGCGTCCACCTACCTTTCCTTGACCTAGGCAAGCCTAAAACAAAGTCCATGGAAATATCCATCTAATGTGCACTAGGTATGGGCAAGGGAGTGTATAATCCATGTGGTAAGACTCTGAATTTGGCTTGCCTACACGTAACACATCTAGCACAAACTCTCTCTACATCATGTTTCATCTTTGGCCAAAAGAAGTGTTCATGTAACACATCTAAAGTCTTCCTCACACCAAAATGACCAATCAAACCACCCTCATTTGCTTTAAGCACGAGTATCTCATGCATAGAACTATTAGGCACACAAAGTCTATTTTCTCTAAACAAGTACTCATCTGGTTTATAGAACTTACCGAACGTTGTCTTCTTACACACTATAAAAATCATCATCATTAGCATACAATTCTTTAACATATTCAAACCCCAGTAACTTTGCATTTAAAGTAGAGATAAGGGCGTAGCTTCTGGATAGTGCATCAGCCACAATATTTTCCTTACCTTGTTTGTATTTTATTACATAAGGGAAGGTTTCAATGAATTCCATCCACTTAGCATGCATTCTATTTAACTTACCTTGTCCTTTCAAGTGCTTCAAGGACTCATGGTCGGTATGTATGACAAACTCTCTCAGCCACAGGTAATGTTGTCAAGTCTCCAATTCTCTCACCAATGCAAAAAGCTCCTTATCAAATGTCGTGTAATTCAACACTGCCCCATTTGGCTTTTTGCTAAAGTATGCTATTGGCCTCTTTTCCTATATCGAAATAGCTCCAATACCTATTCCTGAAACATCACACTCAATCTCAAAAGTTTTAGAAAAATAAGCTATTGCTAATAAAGAAGCACCATATAATCGTTCTTTAATCTCATTAAATGCATGCTCTTACTCAATACCCCATTTAAAACTTATAGATTTTTTTACAATTTCAGTGAATGATGCAGCTAGTGTACTAAAATCTTTAACAAATCGATGATAAAAACTAGGTAAACTATGAAAACTTCTTACCTCCATGATTGACTTAGGTATGAGACATTTTTTGATAGCCTTCACCTTTTCCTCGTCCACCGCAGTCCCTTTCGCACTAACAATAGAGCCAAGAAACACAACTTTGTCCAAGCAAAATGAACATTTCTTTATATTGGCATATAGTTTTTCTTTCCTTAAAACATCAAGCACACAATGCAAGTAATCAATATGCTCATCTAAACTCTTGCTATACACCAAAATATTATCAAAATAGACCACAACAAATTTACCTATAAATGCACGCAATGCAAGATTCATTAACCTCACGAATGTGGTTGGTGCGTTAGTTAGACCAAAAGGTATAATGAACCACTCATACAATCCATGTTTAGTTTTAAAGGAAGTTTTCCATTCATCACCCTCTTTCATTCTAATTTGATGATACCCACTTTTCAAATTAATTTTTATGAAAATACATGACCCATGCAACTCATCTAACATGTCATCTAGCCTAAGAATGGGATGTTAATACGTTACCGTTATGTTATTGATAGCTCAGCAATCAATACACATATGCTAAGTTCCATCCTTCTTAGGCACAAGTAGTACCAGTACCGTGCATGGACTCATGCTCTCTCTTACGTGTCCTTTGGCTAGCAACTCTTCCACTTGCCTTTGAAGTTCCCACGTCTCCTCTGGATTACTCCTATAGGCTGGTCAATTAGGAATTGTTGCACCTGGCACAAAGTCAATTTGATGCTCTATGCCTCGAATATGTGGCAATCCACTAGGCACGTCATTAGGGAACACATCTTCAAATTCCTACAACAAAGAAACAACAACACTAGGCAAAGATTGGTCAAGTTCGTTAGCACGAAAATAGGCCTCTTTGTACAATAGTAAAAGGTCAAGTTCATTAGCACTAAAACAGGCCTCTTTGTACAACAGTACAAATATAGGTTGGTTTGCATACAAAGCACTTTTGATATCACTAGCCTTAGCATAAAAGCTCACTTGTTTCTCTGATTTTCTATCATTTTTTTTTTTCACTCCCCTTTTTCGTTTCACTCTCTTTTCAGTTTTCACTCTTTTTTTTTCTCATCTTTTTTTGAACTCTCGGTCTCACAAGTTTTTTTTTCAACTCATTCTCTCTTTTTATTTTCATTTGATCTTCACACACTTGTTTTGGAGTCAACGACACAAGAGTAATCATTTTATTGTCTTTGACAAATGAGTGCCTATTCTTGAACCCATCTTGAATAACCTTCCTATCAAATTGCCGTGGCTTGCTCAATAGTATGTGACCCGCATACATTAAAACAACATCACATAGTATTTCATCCTTGTATTTCCCAATCGAAAAGGAAACTAACACTTTCTTATTTACCCAAACCTCCCATAATCATTCAACCATTACAACTTATACGGTCTTGGGTGTTTCTAGGTAGGTAATTTCAATTTCTCTACTAAAGTAGTGCTAGCCACGTTAGTGCAACTTCCCCCATCAATGATCATACTACATACCTTATTGTTGACGTGGCATCTAGTATAAAATATGTTCTCCCTTTGCTGTTCCATGTCATCCTTTACGACTTGGGTACTTCGAACACACCTTGCCACAAGTGACTCTCCCTCTACCGAGTACTCCACATCATCATCACAAGCATCCTCAAGTGGTGGCATCTGATCATCATCACTCTTACTTTCCGTTTCCACCTCTCCATCAACACGTGTTATCATGGTCCTCTTATTTGGGCATTGTGAAGCTATGTGACCTACTCCCAAATAGTGAAAATATTTAATATCATGGTTACGAGTTTGGGTTTTGGTTTTACCTTTGTTGACATTGGGCACATCGTCTCTCCTTTTTGGTGGTTCAATTTTGGATATTGACATAGCCCATTTATTTTTCTCGCATTTGGCCTCCATAAAGTAGAGGAGCTCGGATTTTGAAATGATTGAGTTCCTTTCCTTTTAAGCTACCGTTCCACATTTATGGCCATGTGAACCATGTATTCCAACTCCACGTAATGTTGCAACTCCACCATGTTGGCAATATCCCGATTTAGTCCATTCATGAACTTGGCCATAGTAGCTTCTCTATATTCCTCGACATTAGCCTGGATCATAACGATCTCCATATCCTTATAGTAATCATCCATGCTTTGATAGCCTTAAGTATGACTTTGAAACTTTTGCTACAAATCCCTATAGTAGTGACTGGGGACAAACCACCTCCTCATTATAGCCTTCATTTTCGTCCACGTCTTGATAGGCCTCTCATGGTTTTTCTTTCTGTTCATTACAAGTTGATCCCACCATATTATAACATAATCAACAAATTCAATTATAGCAAGTTTTACCTTTTTATGCTAGGAGTAGTTGTGGCACTCAAAGATCAATTCCACCTTCTTCTCCCACTCTAAGTACGCTTCAGGGTCGTTCTTTCCTTGGAACGATAGAATCTTTATCTTGATGCTTCCCAAGCTATTATCGATCCGCTCCCCATACCTATCTCCTCTATTCCTATATCCATGCCCGAATCTGCCCAAACTCGCATTAGAGGCACGATCTTCTTCCTCTACGTCATCCTAATCATCAACTTCATATTCATATCTAGGCAAATTCCTCTCTTGTCATTGTACATTAGGAGCTTTAGATTGTTGCCCCCTTTGTGAACTAGACTTAACTTTATCTAGTCGCTCATACATTTCATCAAATTGTTAGTTCAATCATTCAAACTTTTGCTCCAAGGCTTTGTAGAAACTTTTAATGTCCATGACGTCCATCATTTTCGGTGCTTCATTAGATGAGCCTTTGTTTGTTTCTTGAGACATGCTTAATCACCTGCAAAACAGAGTTAGCAAACCTCGTAAACACTCCCTCACGTGTTTCCATCAAGATTGATGACACTCAAATTCGGCTTTTACCCTCTTATGAGCTCACTCTCTTGCCTTTTCCCACTCTTTAGTTCATTCTTCTAGTTCCTTATTGAACTTAACCAACCTCAATCAGAAATTTTCTTATAGCAATCCAAACTCAACAAATCGATTCATTATAAATGATATTTTAGAAATGAAAACAACGTGAACAAGAAGAAACAAATGAAAATTTGTGGACTAGAACAAGAAGAAATAATTCTCAATTTGTTTTTAGGGGGGGGGATAGTGCTGAAGTTTCGATTTTTTTTTTTTTGGTTTCTGTTTCTGTTTTTTTTTCTTTCTTTTCGTTTGGATTTTTTATTTTTTTATTTTTGAAAGAATGAAATTCAACAACCTTTAAAAAAAATGAGATTTGACAAGAACAAAGGTGCACCACGCTTTTAATGAAGATCTAACCAATTTGAATAAAACGAAAAAAAAAAAGAAAAAAAAAAAAGCACAATACTTGAAAGAAAGTCGGACCAGATTTGACGATATAATTTGGCAAGAAAAAAAATTAGGAATGAATAGATATTAATGAGGGAAAAAGAAAAAGATAGATGAAACCTGATTTAGACCTTATTTTGATACCAAATGATGTGAACCTCACCAAGGATTAGTGAGACCTGAAACCAACTTAGGGTTTTTTTGCGAGGATCAAACTAGATCAGATTTATAAACAAACAGCTAAGAACACAAAAATACAAAATTTATAATAGATTACCTTGACCCAACGTTTATGAACAAAACACGAACCAACGATATAAGGAAGATCTTGACCCAATGATTATAACGAATCACGAACCAAACATATAAGGTTTAAATACCACAAGAAATTCTTGATAAGTTCGGGAAAGTTTTTGAAGAATTTAAGAGAAAACTCTCACAATTGTATAAATCAAAGTAATGTATCTTTCCAATGAGATACAAGTTTCTTAAATAGGTGGCCAACAATAGAAGAAAACCCTAGGCTAATAAATAGTGCACATGAATAGTATCGGTGAACAGTACCATGAATAGTAGCGGCCACACTAGAAATAAAAGGAAACCCTAGTAGAACAAGGAATCCTAGAGAAACAAGGAAACCCTACTCCTAATCTAAAAAGGAAATGACTAATTCATAATCTAAAAAGGAAAAAGGCTAATTTGGCATTCATGCCTTACAAATCGATAATAAAAATTAAAATATATATAAAAAATAAAGTTTATAAATAAATAAATGATCTGAATTTCATGGTCCGCATGCCTAAGCCCATTCAAGTTCATGCCTAAGTCCATTCATTTGCGTTGATGAGATGGACTAGGCATTGATTGTCATTTGGGCCTAATTTGGGCTTCATTATTTTAGACTCATCCCAAAACTCTGGAATTAGTCCATTGAGCACTTCTTTGATCTTCTTGGATCTTTCCCTAGTAGTAGGCCCAATAGGAACATGTAGCAAGTCCTTTGATGGTGCTTGTTGGTTCTCATGAAGAAGTAACGGCATACGAGTTCCGAATTCACCTAATAAACCAAAATGTTTTTCCGTCAACGGCCCCTAATCAAATCAAGTTTTGGAATAAAACACACCACTTGGTGTTCTAGAATTTCAACACTCAATATCAGTAAAGGCAATTCTAGATCCATTTGAAGTGTGTGTGTGAAAACCCAAATATATAACTATCCAAACACCAGATTGGATTATTCACTAACTAAGCTCATAAATTTAACCGTAAAGGATTAGGAAATCCATATGTTTGACTGGGTTCAACTCTCCACTAATGTAGGCTTGGAAGCTCAAAAAAATCAATAGGGCCTAGTTCGATTTTTGGAAAATAGCCAAGGGTATGTTAGGAATATAAAATAGGTAACCGTTATAATTCAACGATACCTGAGGCAACAACGCTTGGCACTCAACCTCACTCATAACCCCAAACATTTAAGAAACACAACCCTGAACAAACATTTAAGAACATTGTACTCATTTGTCAAAAGAAACGAAAATCGAACTATATTTACATAAGGTATTTTTATTTTACTTATTTTTTTTTAATCAAACCACACCCCAAACTTATTTGATTTGAACAATTAAAGAGGTGTGGTAATATGATAGAAAAATGACAATAGAGTACTCTAATACCAAAACAATCAAATGTTCGCCCAAAACCCAACCGGTCACTTCAAGTAGCATAAACAAATGCTAACTTGATTTTGACTCACATTGTGCCTTTGGTTTAGCGACTTAAGATTGGAAAAAAATTTATTGGCCAGGGAATTTGTTACGTGTTCAGAATTGAAACGTCTATAAGCTTCGACAGGGTAACAAGGGGTAAATATATTACAAGGTAAGCTACAAGGCTCAAGTGATAAAAATGAAAGCCTAAATCATGTCTCCTAAACTACCTCACCTAGGATTTCATCTCAAGTTTCCCACAATAAGTTCTAGATTCCTTGAAATTGTCATGAACCTGTTACTGAATAGTCGATGTCAAATCATTTGAATAGCTATACAATGAGTCTACGTGATTGTGCAATTTAGGATAAAAATTAACTTTTACCTAATTGACATGCCAAGCACACAGAACACATGAATGGTCATTACCCCTGACCTCAATATACAACTAGCGGATAATTTTCATCATCGGGTAATAGCCTAGAAGAACTCAACAACTCAACATATAATTACTACTTCATACATAAACATATTGATACTAATACAAAACAAACATGCATACAATTAAACAATAAAACATTTAAACTTAAACTACATAACTAATAACAAGAAAACATAATAGCATAGAACATGTACCTACGAGGCGAGACAATCTCGCCTCTAAATGAAGTCGGCGGTGATGGATTAATTTATTTGAAAACTTGGGTTGTCTCCCAAGAAGCGCTTAGTTTAATGTCCTCGGTCTGACACAGAGAAGGGCTTGTCAAAGAGCGGCTTTCGCCCATTGTATGTGTCAAACAACACAATATATGGGTCTTGGTTTAGAACGCCCTAAAGATTAGCGAGATTTGGCAATAATTGGCCCGTACTCTCAACGTGACTCGTTGCTGACCCATGTTCTTGGTTGGCCAAAATGAATAGTGCTAAAAGGGGTGGATGACAAGTGAGTCACATTGAATCCTCATAAATGTGATCGTCTTGGATTGGTGGTGGCATCACAACATGGATTTCGATAAATGTGGCATGAGTGTGTCTCAGTGCCACCACTTTTGACTCGGCTTCAATAAAGCAGATAAGCTAACCGATTTGCGTCTGAAGAGACGTTATGGTCGCATAAATTTTATCATAGGTCATCTCAATCTTGTGAAGATGATCCTCATGCTCATTGAGACGATTATTCATTTCCCTCCAGAAAGCTTGAGTCTCCTCCACCAATTGAGCGAACATTTTTTCCAGGGTGGAGGAAGACTCCAAATTTTGGTCCGGGGTGTTAATCCATGGCACCGAAATGTTAGAACTACTCCCCCAGCTTTGGTAGCTTGTTGAATAATTCTAACTCTGATAATCAAAGTCTACCATGTCTTCCAATAACCAATAGACTTCATCTGCAGTTAATTGGTCGAAAGAGGTAGTACCGTTTCCTCCTTCAACCCAATTTCTTATTGCGGCTAGTACTCCATACAGGAAGTTTAGTAATTGACACTACCTCAGGAAATGATGGTTTGGGAACTAGATTAGAAATTCATTGTATCGATCCCAAACACAATAAAATGGCTCGAAATCGCCTTGAAAAAAATGCAACAGTATTTGTTGATGAGACATCTTCAAGTACCCTGCAGGAAAACGAAAACTAAAAACAAAAATTATAAACAAAATAAATTCCTAAATTAAAATCAAGGTACTTACTCACAATATCAAAAACAATCTAAAAACCAATCCCCAGCAACGATGCCAAAAACTTTGTAGCGGAATTTTACATCGCTACTTTCACTGCAAGTGTACGGGTCATGTTTTATAAAATAGTGAATGAGAAGGGTTGTCGTATGCATAGGGATTGGATTAAATTGTTGTTAAGTACAGCGATTATCATAATCGAATTTTATCTAGGCGATTGAATTTAGGGTTTTTATTTAAAGAAATATACTTAACTAAATAAATTACAGTACTATATATATATATATATATATATATTATATGAGAATATATTATCTAGGGATTAACTTCGTTTACTTATACGTGTTTGATCCAATCTAGTTTACATTAACGGTATTCAAACATTCCGATAATCTAGGTATCGAAAACTCACTCACTACCTCTCCTGAGTGTAAAGTAAATGAATATGCGATTTTGTGTCAACACTGATGTCCCCATCTAGCATCTAAATGAAACTAATCACATGAGTCTCGCCCCAACCTCACGGATTGCATACATTCTAATACTCTCCCGAGTCATTAGATCGTCACGTTGTGTTTAAACCCTAGTCCGAATCCGGGGTTACCTCTCCCGAGTGTCAAACCCTGATTTCTCAATATATATTAACAAGCATATAAATGAAGTGAAAAAATGGTAAACACAATTGAATAGGCAAGAATAACTGTTAACGAAACACGGATTCAAACAAACAACGTATTCATGAACTAATTCAATCCCTAGACAATAGATACTTAGTTACTCATGATCATAACACAATATTCAACATCACATAAGAATAATATCATCATACAAGCTACAAAGTTTAAGAACAATAAGAGAAACAAGGAAATGAAAGCAAATCTATGAAGTAGAGTGTTCTACTTCCGTAAAATCGGCTTTGATCTTGTTTTATCTTCTCCTCTTGATGATTTATCCTCTTGGTTTCTTGATCATGAGCTCTTAAGTATCTCCAAAAATGTCCCAAAAATTGTGCCTATTATGTTGGGGAAGAAGGGGATATTTAGGGATCCAAAATATCTAAGAAAATATCCAAAAATATCTAAGTCCCCTGGTGTCGGACCGCTGTAGTGGTGGGAAGAACCGCTACAGTGGTTGAAAGTCATTAGGTTTCTTCCAGTTGACCGCTGCAACGGTAGGAAGTACAGCTACTATGTTGGAGACCATTGCTGCAGCGGTGAAGTTCACCGTTGCAGCGGTGGTTAAGTTAAATATTTTTGTGTCATTGATCGGTACAACGATGGTTTTCACCGCCGTAGCAGTAAGTTTGCAGTTTCTAAACTATGCCTTTTTCAATTTTTCTCCACTGACGTCCCACCCATTTGCTCGATTTTCGACCGTTTTCTTCCATTTTCTTCCCAAAACATGTAATTTATACCAAAACAAATTAAAACATATTAAAACATAATATGAACACTTGAAAACTATCAAAATCGTCTTGGAAATAGATAGATAAAATCAACCTATCATCTCTATAGATAATATAAAGGCCCAACCCAAATATTTAGTTAGTTTTCTTTTTCAAAGTTTCACCACGGTATTATTAAGTGTTTGATCAGTTAGTAACATCCGCTAGGCATACTTGGTAACTCTAAAATAAATCGATGCTAGAGAGGAACACACCTAGTAAGATTAGAAAATTAAATAATTTAAAGCATCAAGGAATAAGAAAAATCACAATAGGGTTATCAGTTGACAACCTAAGTTACCTGTCCCGGGACCTGATTCATGACCCCAGGGTTTGGGCTATGACATTAAATGGCCTGACACTGATGACAACCTTAGATTGCACAATTGTATAGGTTACGGTACCAACATAACTCCCAATCGTGAGGTGAAACAATCTTATGTCTTGTAGGGAAATATATGTGTGATATTTTATTATATATCAAAATAATCTAATTAGTTAATTTAAATGCATTTATTTTATTGTGGAGTTTTATTTCGACTTAGTATGCGATTATCTTTATATTATGTTTTGAAAAGTGGTGTTTGATAATTATGCTTGATTAATAAATTTGTTTTTATATTATGAAGATAGTACACCTATAAAATATTTGGTCTCAGGTACCTCAGTTAGAGACGGGTTCTCTATGAGCACTAGGTAGAGTATGAGGGTGGTGTCGTTTTTTGAGAATTGGCAAGACATGTGTGAATCGTGTAAGGTTCAATTTTTTTTCTTTTTTTTTTAAAGATATCTTGGAGGAAGCGCATAGTTCAGGATATCCAATGCATTCAGGCAGTACAAAAATGTATCGAGATTTGCAAGAACACTATTGGTGGGATGGAATGAAACGATAAATTGCAGAATTTGTTGCCAAGTGTCTTGTCTGTTAGCAAGTCAAGATCGAGCACCAGTGTCTGGGAAGATTATTGCAGCCTTTGCCTATCCCAAAATGGAAGTGAAAACATATCATGATGGATTTTGTTTCGGGATTGTCCTGTACTCGAAATGGACATAATTCCATTTGGGTGATTGTTGATAGACTTACAAAGTCTGCTTATTTTCTGACTGTGAAAACCATGTACTCCATGGACAAGTATGCAAAATTGTATATCGACGAGATTGTTAGATTGCACGTTATGCCGGTTTCCATAATATAGGATAGAGATCTGAAATTTATGTCAAAATTCTAGCCGCATCTTTAAGCTGCTTTGGGTACTAAGTTAAAATTTAGTACAACTTTTCATCCTCAGACTGATGGTCAATCAGAGCGTACAATTCAAACATTGGATGATATGTTGAGGGGTTATGTTCTAGAATTTCCTGGTAGCTTGGATGATCATTTGAGTTAATGGAGTTTCCCTATAACAATAGCTACCATTCAGCAATTGAAATGGCATCATATAATGCATTGTATGGCAAAAGATGCATAACTCCAGTCTGTTGGATTGAAGTTGGGGAACAAAAATTGTTGATGCCTGACATAGCTCAGATGACGGTGGAAAAGGTGAAAGTGAATCAAGAAAAACTGAAGACTGCTCAAAGTCGGCAAAAAGGTTATGCTGATAAGCATAGACGACAGTTGGAATTTGAAGTGAGCGATTAAGTGTCTTTACGTATATCTCCGTGAAAAGGCATCATAAGATTTGGGAAGAAGGGAAAGTTAAATCCGAGGTACATCAGGTCATTCGAGATTTTAGAAAGAGTCAGTATAATAATCTATCGACTAACTTTGTTGCCAGAATTGTACAGATTACATGATATTTTTCACGTTTCAATGCTCAAGAAATATGTGTTAGATCCTTCACATGTGTTGACATCTCTGCCAATCGAATTGAAGGAAGTCTTATCGTACGTCGAGGAGCCAATACAAATTCTAAACCGTAAAAATCAAGTAATGCAGACAAATGATCCCGTTGGTGAAAGTGCTATGGCGTAGTCACTCCGTGGAAGAGGCGACGTAGGAAAGAGAAGAGAAGACGATGAATAAATATCTGCAGTCATTCATTTAAGGTAACTAAAATTTTGGGACAAATTTTTTTTTGCGCGGAAAGGATTATAAAGCCTAGTTTTTGCATATGCATATTTTTAGTTGCATTTTAAAACATTAAGAAAAATAATGGGGTTCATAGTGCTATTTAAATTTTACCCTAACAAATTTAGGGATTACTAGGGTATTTAAAAGTTTGACTATAAAAACTTTAAGGGTTAATATGTTAAATTTAATTTTGACTTTTAAAAGTTTAGGGATTATTAAGTCATTTAAAATATTATTTTAAAAGTTTTGGGATATAATTAATATTTTCTTTATTTTGAGAGGGATAATTAGAGTAAATAAAAAAATTAAAAAAATAAATATGCGGTTGAAATTTTTTCCTTCTTAAAGAAGGAAACAAATTCAAATCACACACACATATATATCTGTGTGTGTGTGTGTGTCAACATTACAAGTGGCAAAAAAATGAATAAGGAAATGGCGGTCAAGAGCTTTCATATCTATATACACACACACACACACACACATACATGCATGCATACATATATTGCTAAAATAAAATATTTATCACGTCTAACTTATAGGATTATCTATACGGGCATGTATACATGTATATTTATACGCCAAAAATATATATATACGTAGGTCCAAGAAATATAATGGGTATATTTATACATAGTTATATTTAATTTGTGAGTAATGCAATTTAAAATAAAAATGATAAATTTTATTAAAATAATAATTTTTAGTATTTCGTTAACTAATACTATTATTAACTGTTGATTAATATTTTTATGTAGATTAAATTATTAACAAGAAATTTTTTGTAATCGTTGTTATAATAATTTTTGTATAGTTGATATTGACTTAAGAAATTGGGTGTTTAATAGTTTCGTATAATAAAAAATTTGGGAATGGAAAAAATCTCACTTTAGTGTCATGCATTGCATATTAGATTTATTTAAATAAATTGTTAGTTTTTGCCTTGTCGTTGTTTGGTTCACAGGCGACGCCGACAATGTCAGCATTACGACGGTACGGTATTCAGTTGCACAAATATTGATGTGAGTGTATTGTCTTCTAAGTAAATTTTCAAATTATATTTTCGAACTAAATTGTGAAAAAAAAATATATTTATTAAAATGGACGGTGTTGTAACTTTAGATGGATTAAGTAAAATTTTAAATATGAAAAATGACTTTTATTATTATCCAACTACGCCATAGTGTGATCCCGACACTAGAGCATGCCATGCGGGATGTTGTTGGTCCTAACAAGAGGGCATGTCCTGTAGGATGTTATGTTATGACTTGACAGAAGGGCAAGTCCTGCTTCTTGTTGTTATTGTTGTTGTTTTTAACGATAATGATTATCATCCTGATATGGTGGTTTATACCACGTGTTGACTCATACCATTGGAGATATTAAATGAACCTAACACTGATGGCACCCATAGATTGCACAGTTGTATAGGTTACGGTACCATCATAACTTCCGATCGTGAGGTGAAACGATCCTATGGCTAGTAGGGAAATATGTTTATGGTATTTTATTATACATCAAAATAATCTGATTAGTTAATTTCAATGCATTTATTTTATTGTGATGATAGCTGTGGAGTTTTATTTCGTCTCGGTGTATGGTTATCTTTATATTATGTTTTGAAAAGTGGTGTTTTATAATTATGCGTGATTCATAAATTATTTTTGTATTATGAAGACATTATATTTGGGATCGGTGTATTTCTAAATTTTGAAGTTGGTAAACATTATGTTTTTGAAAATCTATATCAGTACATGTTTATATATATATATATATATATATATATATATATATATATATATATATTTCTTAATTGGTTGGATAACATCAAATCAATGTCACGTCCAGCCTCAAGCGTTGGAGGCCCAGGGTGGGGTGTGACAAGTGGCCCCATGAATGATAGTTTATATAACACTCCCCAAATTAACACATACTTGGATGCAAGGTATCGAACTTTTCGGTCTTCGATTTTTAAGTCGGCAAGACCCAATTATTGAGGTAATTAAAGATGGGATCCATCCAACAAGATTGGTGTGTCACCATCTTAATTTCCTCTTCAACCTCATCACAACTTAGTGGTCTCACATTTTCAACCGAGATAGTTTTCTACCCCTTGGTCTTGAAGGCGGAGGCCAAGTTAGCCAATGAATCTGCATGTTTGTTATCTCCTCTAAGGATCTAATTGATGGTGATTTTCAAGAACTCCTGCATAAGCAACTTAGCATTGTTGAGATAGGCTATTATTTTGGTATCGTTAAATGATAATCTCGTTAGCCTCATATTCCTTGTTTACTTGGTTCGCCTCCAGTAAGAAGTCACAGTAGAGCTCCGTCTTGATCGCTCCAAGTTACTTTCAATATCCTCAACCAGGACATGCTTCGTACTCGGATTCATTGTTTTTATCTTTAAATCTGAGCCTTAGTGAGTATTCTAGAATATTACCCTCAAGGGTCTTGATTACTAGCCCGGCTCCTAAGCCGGTCTGGTTTGAGGAATCGTCCACATGGGTAGTCCAAATATTAACTACTAGCTGGTTGAGGTTTAAGTATGTCTTTGCTTCCATCATAATATTTTTATGGGGTGAGTAGATTCAAAAATGAAGTCGGCCAACGTTTTTCCTTCTATAGACGTTCTTAGTTGATATTCTATATGGAACTCTCCGAGTACAACAACCACTTAAGCAAAATAGACAGACGTTCTCATCGATGAAGGTGATTGTTTCTCCATCAGTAACGAATCCCTTAGACACTTGGAACATATAATCCTTCACTCGACATTTTCCCCTCCAAGCATAGGCTTTATGCATGGATTTTATCGATTATCCCTTGGCAAATCCAGCATAGATTGTGCAGATGTCTCCTTGGACTTTAGGCCTTTCCATTTCTTCATCTGTACGTCAATCATCTTGCTCGTTTTTTGTTGGGAACCTTTTTAGATGCATGCTTCTTCTCAATTACTCAATTTCATTCTTTAGATTATAGAAGTTTTCTATAGTATGGCCATGATCTCTATGGAAGTCGCACCATTTATCTAAGTTGGTTGCTTTCTCTCGATTCATCAAGGGTGGGGGCCACTTGACTAGTTTTGTATCTCGGATATCCATAAGCATGGTCCTTAATAGGGCATTGAGTAGCATGTAGTTTGTAAAATATATGGGAGATCTATTCTTCCTCGATTTCTTTTTTAATCTACTTTTTTGTGCCTCGTTTCTTTTTTTTCTTGGACTAGGATCATCCCGACAAAATTTGTTGTAACTGGCAACAAATTTTAAATCCTATTCTTTCTCAAATCAGGCTTGATACAAGTCTACTATAGTAATAAGCTCAGTAGACAAAGTGAAAGAAGCATCTAGTGTGTTTGGTGGTGCATGAGCCATGTTATACAGGAACGTACCTGATAGGTGTGAAAAATCTATCTATTTCTAATTCGAATTTGTTAGTTTTCGAATATGTTTATAGTTATTTTTATTATGTTTTAATTAGTTTTCATACTTTTTGTATAACTCAGGTGTGTGGGTCAAAAAGATAGGAAACTGGAGCTAAAATGATGAGATCGAACCAAAGCGGTTCGAAGTTACGGTGGATAAACAAGCTCGGAGGTTAAAATCTGAAACAGGCCCACCGCTTAAGTGTCCAGACCACCGCTTAAGTGGTGAAAATGTAGAGAAAAGCAAAATATTACTGACGGACGACCGCCGGAGCGAAAATTCTACCGCTTAGGCAAAAATCCAGCAAAGGACGAAGAAGGGCTACTGATAGCCGCTCGCCTAGGCACAATTTCTACTGCCTAGGCGAAAATCCAACAGAATGTTCTCCAATTCACCGCCTACTTCACCGCCCAGGCGATCAGACTTAACCAACCTAACTCCGCCTAGGCGCAATTTCCACCGCTAGGCGGATTTGCCCTGCACTGTCTTGAGATATTTTTAGATATTTTTAGGATATTTTTGCTATATATATCCCCTCTCCTCCCCCTTGGCCAGCATATCTCTCTCCTCTATCTTGCATTTTTGAGCCGCTTAGGCTATAGTTAAGCCAAGGGTTAGGAATTTTAGTGGTGGAGCTCGCATCCCAAAGTGGGAAAGACGGCGAATTGATCGTGGAGCATTCTTAGCGGTTTATCTTCAGATGAGGCTAAGTTCTTTGATCATTTTTCCTTATTTCTTTATCTTAGGAGCATGTGAGCATGTTTAGCTCGTTATTTCATTGTATATGCGGCTATGGCCCCGAGTTAAATATGGATTGTAGTAGGGATTAACATATATTTATAAATACGTTGTTTGGATTATTTCGGTATTTCGTTTATGATTGTTCTTCGTAGTTTGATTGTATTTATCGTATTGTTTGTTTATTGTGCTTGGATTGATAAATGGAGAATACGGGGTTTTGACAAAACCCCGGATTCGGATTAGGGTAAACAAACGCCACGATTCTATAACCCGGTGCGAGTTTTAAATTCTTTTAACGGCCTATTTATTTTTCCCTCAACAACTGCCAATTATTTCGAGTTCAGGCGGTAACACACAGTATGTAATGTTCTAGATTTTTTATATGCAATAATGGTGAACGCTATTCTAGATCCTTTAAATGTGTTAGTGCGAGACTCAATAATATAACTATACAACGATCGGATTGGATTATCCACCAATGAAATTCATGAGTTAAGGATTACCATAAGCTGGATTGGGGTCCACTCTCCACTAATGTAGGTTTAGTAGTTCGTGAAGATCATTAGGGCTTGGTTCGGTTAAGGTTAATTTGGCCAAGGGTAATTTCGGAATAGAAAAACAGGTTAACGTTGTTAACTTAACATTACCCAAGGCTCAACGCTTGACACATTCACTCTCGAATCCCCATAAAACGATTGGAAAAGAATCCCAAACATGCATTTAAGACCGACATACTCACTTATCAAAAGAAACGGAAATAAAAACCGTATTTACATTTGATTCTTTTTTCTTTTTTTTTTCTATTTTTTTTTCTTTTCAACGAACACACCCCCAAACTTATTTGATTGTTAAAATTTAAGGGGTGTGTGAAATACAAATGAAAAACGACAAGTGAGTACTCAAATACCGAACCAATTAGAAGTTCGCCCTAAACCCAACCGCTCACATGAAGAAGCCTTTGCAACGGCTAACTTGATTCACTCAAATGTGCCTTTAAATTCAGCGATTAAGGACTAGAAGGAATTCAATTGGCCATGGTATTGGTTTATGTGTTCTGAATTGAATTTGCATTTAGGCTTCGATAGGGTGACGAGGGATAAACATGTAACAAGGTAGGCTTCAAAAGGCTCAAGTGACAAAGAGAATACCTAAATCATGTCTCCTGAACTACCTCGCCTAGGATTTTGCCTCAAGCTTCCCCTCAATCAAGTTCTAGAATCCTTAATGCGTCATGAATTTGGTTAATCGGTAATCGTCCTCAAATCAATTGAATAACTATACATTGAGTCTATGTGCCCGTGCAAATTAGGATCTATAGTAATTTTGACCAAAACGCATAGTCAAGCACACAGAATCACACATGCATAGGTATTACCCTTGACTTCGAAAACAACCAGGGGTAATTTTCATCATCGGGTGACGGCCCAAATGAATGCAAAACTCAATATATAAACAACAACACAAAAACATAAACACATTCTAACCTAAACACACATGCAATACGGAAGAACAATGACACATAAACTAACATACTACTACTACACATCACTTCCAAACTCAAAATGGACAGTGTCCTCAGGGAACCCAATCATCATTCTCAACATATGAAATTAAAGCATGCTGACGAAGGGTGTTTAGAACACTTACCTGGGAGGCAAGAGGATCTCGCCTCCGGATCAAGTCGGATGTGACAGATTTAACTTATTTGACCTTGGGTTGCCTCCCAAGAAGCGCGTGGTTTAATGTCCTCGGCCCGACATTCAGAATGCCCTCAAGATTAGCGAGGTTTTGCTTTGGATGGCTCAATCTCTCAACGAAATGCCTCACCGGCTTATGTGCTTGGCCAAGCACAATAAACGGCTTAGAATCCCGTCGAAAGGGATGCATCAATACCCATCGATCTAACATCGGCACGTACCCTGCATAAGAAACAAAAACAAAACTACAAACAAAAATTATATACAAAGAAATGTCTAAAGTAAAATTAGGTCACTTTCACACAATATCAATAATAACAACTTTGCTAATCTCGGACATACGAAACACTTGCTTCTCCTATCTAAAACTCAAGTCCAGAGCCATTACCACGTTTTTTCGACAATAACATCAAAACAATCCCTGGTAACGGCGCCAAAAACTTGGTAGCGCGCAAACTACGTTGCTACTTACTCTCGCAAGTATACGAGGTCTAAGTTTTAGTATAGTCTGATCATTAAGATCGGGTTATCGTATCCATAGGGATTGTTGTCGTTACTATCGAATACCACGTTTGTCGTGACCTAATTTTATCTAGGCGAAAAACAAATGTATTTAATTAATTAAACTAATACTAATATATCCTAAATTAACTACACTATTATGTTAATATGTTTTAGGGTGAAGAATTGTATAGGGATTAACGTGTTTACAAATACGTGTTCGATTCCGATTTACTCGCGTTTGCGTTGTTCGACCTATTTGACAATCTCGGTACATAAACTCCGCCGCCACCTCTTCCGAGTGTAAGATGGGGGAATACATGACTTTGAGTCAATGGAGAAGTCCCCCTCAACGTCTTAACGACCCTAGGTCACGTGAGTCTCGCCAAGCGTCATTGATTGCACACAATCCAACTCCCTCTCGGGTTATTGGATCGTCGCGTTGTATTTACCCTATGGACAATCTCTGTTCTAAAACTCCCTCGCCACCTCTTTTGAGTGTAAGAAGAGGGATATAACGTGACTTCGAGTCAACGAAGAGGTCCCCCTCAACATCTTAACGACCCTAGGTAGCGTGTGTTTTGTCCCACGTCATCGATTGTCCACGATTCAAACCCCGACCGGGTTATAGAATCGTGGCGTTTGTTTACCCTAATCTGAATCTGGGGTTTTGTCAAAACCCCATATTCTCCATTTATCAATCCAAGCATAAAAAACAAACAATATGATAAATACAATCAAACTACGAAGAACAATCATAAACGAAATACCGAAATCATCCAAACAACGTATTTATAAATATATGTTAATCCCTACTACAATCCATATTTAACTCGGGGCCATAGCTGCATATATAATGAAATAACGAGCTAAACATGCTCACATGCTCCTAAGATAAAGAAATAAGGAAAAACGATCAAAGAACTTAGCCTCGTCCGAAGATAAACTGCTAAGAACGCTCCACGATCGATTTGCCGTCTTTCCTACTTTGGGATGCGAGCTCCACTACTAAAATTCCTAACCCTTGGCTTAACTATAGCCTAAGGGGCTAAAAAATGCAAGAGAGATGAGAGAGAGAGATGCCGGCCAAGGGGGAGGAGAGGGGATATTTATAGCAAAAATATCCTAAAAATATCTAAAAATATCTCAAGACGGTGCAGGGAAAATCCGCCTAGGCAGTGGAAATTACGCCTAGGCGGAGTTAGGTCGGTTAAGTCTGATCGCCTGGGCGATGAAGTAGGCAGTGGATTGGAGAACATTCTGTTAGATTTCTGCCTAGGCAGTAGAAATTTCGCCTAGGCGAGCGGCTGTCAGTAGCCCTTCTCCATCCTCTGTTGGATTTTCGCCTAAGCGGTAGAATTTCTGCTCCGGTGGTCTAGAAACTTAAGCGGTGGGCCTGTTTCAGCTTTTAGCCTCCGAGCTTGTTTATCCACCGTAACTTCGAACCGCTTTGGTTCGATCTCATCATTTTAGCTCCAGTTTCCTATTTTTTTGACCCACACACCTGAGTTATACAAAAAGTATGAAAACTAATTAAAACATAATAAAAATAACTATAAACATATTCGAAAACTAACAAATTCGAATTGGAAATAGATAGGTTTTTCACACCTATCAGTACCTTTCTTGACTCTCAATATCAGGGGTACTATTGACATTTCGTTGTTCAATTCCTCTACCTGGTCAGCTTCGTGGAGAAATCTCTTGAGGAATGCCTCAAGTCTCACATCTTTCCTTTGTCTTACAGGTATGAGATATGATGTGTTTTTAGACCGTCACTTGTTACTTACGAACCTGTAAGAAAAAGTAAGGCTAAAAGACTTGACTGATTAAATAATGCCAAGCTTTAGGGTCTTATACTATTTCCTAGACGTCCCAGCTAAGGTAACTTGAAACACCTGCTTCTTTCTCAAATTCAACACTTCGCGTAGGTTCATGTGAGCATGGTAAGTATCAAGTCAGGTTAGAGTTTTCTTAGTACATCCTAATCTAAGATGGGAGCTTAAATTTTGGTAGAACTTTCTACTATAACACCGGAGTAGTCAATGGTGAAGTGTTTTCCCTCATAATCTCATAAATAGTGGGTTTGTTCTTGCTAATCTGCCAAAGTTTCTCATTTATAGTGTTGGCTTACTCTTGGAGGTATTTTTTGGCATGTTGGTCATGGTCCCTTCTTTGATTTTTCAACCGAGATGCCAAGGAAGCTTTCACAGAATATTGTGGGGGCATCTCATGCTATCTCCAGAGCCTTTCCCAATGTGTGAGTCAGTTGCATCTTGTTCTTTAGGACAAGTACATGTTGTTCTTCCTGGTAGGTACACCATTTCTTTTGTCTCTTATTTATGTGGATGATACACATGACCAAAGTTGTGAATGCATATTAGGCGCCATTTCCAAGGTGGTACTTTGGGTTCATGCTAGTTTTTCTGGATTCTCTAGTAAATTTCATCTGTCTCTCCATATTCAATCCAATTCCTGCTTGAGATCATGTTGCACTCTCTTTCAATCATTTTCTTGGTGTTGTTCCCGTCATAATCTTCTCACCTCATCTAAAATTACATGTGCCTTGCTAAGTGGCGGCACATACCCTTGCAGAATGGGTAGCAGTAAAGGAAACTGGATTTAAACAGTTTATCCAACCAGGACCTAAATGTTCTGAGAAAGATCTCGTATCTCTCTAACCAGCTACATGAGAAGTGAAGGCGACTCTTTGGAAGGACTAACCGCATAATCAACTATGTGTAGCGGTTGCCTTTCGCCTTCTCGATCGATCGTCATTATCCCACATCTCAAAGTAACCAAAAGCATTTGTGAAGAGTGGTGAGAAAGACCATTAGTTATTTTTCCCACAAATAGCGTCAATCTGAGAAGTCAAAAATTGGTTTGTCATACGTGGTACTTTAGTAATGGAATATAATGTTTCTACCAAGTTACTTTCCTAGCTCAACTTCTTGAAAAATAATGCACCATGGATAGGACTGCCAGTCTTGCACCTCCGACGTGAGAATTAGTTGAGTGTTCTAATAGAATTTTAGAAGAGTGTTACTAGGAAAAATTGCACTTACCTGGTTAGACCCATGTTCTGGTATTTATGGGTGATGAGTGACTTGTTTAGCAAGTTCTCCTAAATCTCGACCCATTATCATAAATGTGGCATAATTGGAGGGATATGAGGTTGATGAGCCATTATTCAGGGATTAATAAAGGATTTTTTCTTAAAAGGTAGAAGGTGTTACACCGTTCCTAGGCCAAAATAAATATGGCTAAGGCATAATTAACCAGATCCTTGTACGGGACCAGAGAATTGAGTGCTATGAGAATAGTGGCATTGCCTCTCGGGATCACAACCCATGTCAGGGATTAAGGATCTCGCCTTCCTGGGTCAGGTTATGTCAACATCTTCTATCGGCCCATTTAGGAGCTTAGTCTACTCAGGGTAGTGCTCATCCTAGGGTAAACAGAGTAGTCAGTATAGTGTCATCTGTCCGATATGTCCTTGTGGACAGGTGGCAGTAGTTCGGACCCTGTTTGAATTTTCCCTCATTGTTTTTATTTTCTAATTTTTATGAAGGAATAACAATTTGTTCTGTGGGTTATATTCACCATGTTTAATGGATGAAAACTGCTTTTCAATTTAAAACCTTTTTCTTCTTCCAAGCCTGAATAATGTAGTCTAATGGGGGGATGAATTTGGGGTCTTGAATCCATCATGCATGAAGCAACCTTAATGGCAATTTCAAAATTAAAATATTTTTCTTTAACTATAAAATGGTGGGTAGTTCTATATATAAATTCTTTTTCCTAAATATACTATTTTTCCTAAATAAATATACTATTTTTTTTAAAAAAAAAATCACGTAACCCCTACCCTGCCATCCACCACCTATTCCTTGTTCCCCCTCATCCTCCACAACCCCTTCCCTCCTAATTCTTATCTTTTTTTCACTCTTCTCTCTCTCTCTCTCTCTCTCTCTCTATGTACATGTGTATATATATGTATGGGGTTCAGATCTACAAATTCAAACCCCCCACATATATATAGAGAGATAAAAAGAAGATAAGAGTAAGAAGAAGAAGAAGAAGAAGAAGAAGAAGAAGAAGAAAAGAACAAGGATGAATGGCCTAGATGGAAGATGTATGAGGCAAAGGTGGATGACGAGGACATGAAAAGGGGATTGGATGGGCGGGGCATTAGGTAGGGGTTGGACAGTGTGAGGATGACGGGATTGTAGGGATGGAGAGAGAGAAAAAGAAAGAGAGAGAGAGAGAAAGAGATCATTAGAGCATTTGGCCGCGTCGACGTTGTTATTCACCGGAGAAGAAGAAAGAAAGAGAGAAAAAAAATGTAAAAATAAATAAAAAGTTAAGGAATATATGTTAGTATTAAAGAAGGGTAACTCCACCGCCCACCAAGGACCACTCAAAGACCTATACGTGGTAAGGTGGAGACAGAGGAGACTACTTGACTAGTCAGCATCCACCCCACACACACTGACTCGACCATCCAGGGTTTGTTTCCCGTTAATTAACCACCCCAGGACGAACACACACCTGTCCCTCCATGACCATTTTACCACACACACACAAAAAAAAACTTAATTAAAAAAATGATTATTTACAGCAAAGAAAGAGATAGGGAGAGAGAGAATCGCCAGAGCCGTCACCAACGGTTGCGTGGCGCTGGTTTCTGTTAGAAAAATTATAAAATTATAAAGTATTTCTAACAATCTAAAGTACTGATCCTGTGTTATATTTTAGAAACTTGACCGTCTTGATGTAAAATCTTTTTAAAATCCGTTACTAAAATACTTAAAAGTGTTGTTTATATTTTTATTTATTTAATTATACTGTAATATTTTTTCCTTTATCTCTTCAATCTTAAATGATAAAATTGATTATATTTATATAATTACAAATTAAGGATAAAATAATTTAGTCTTTATTAAATGTGTAAATTGAGTTACTATCTATATCAATATTGCAAAACAATTATGTGTTTTGACTAAATTATTTATTAAAAAAATGTCCATGTTGTTTAATACTTTGTAATTAGTTTAAATTGTTTATTTATTATCATTGTTCATAGTTCTTACATATATCTTTGTGCTTAATCATCACAGAAAAATAATTCAATTTCCATATAGCCTTTTGTATATATATAATTGTCATGGCTCGTTCTGATCAAGCCAATAGTGTTCAACCTGAAAAATTCAGTGGCCAATACTTTCATAGATGGCAAAACCAACTTGCTAGTGGCTTACCGTACTAGGCTTAATATCATCTGTAGATGATTCATCTTCTCCTCAAGAAGTGTCTTCTTCATCTTGGCTTATTACACTTGAAAAAATCAATTACCATTATCTTCATAAAATCCTTTGTTTCTTGTTTGATCATCGTTATGATGTTTATTTAAATTCAACATCTTCTGCTAAAGAACTTTGGAATATTTTAGAAGCTGAGTATGGTGTTGATGATGCTGGAATTAAGATATTTGATATCTATACATTCAATAATTATAAAATGTTGGACAATAAGTCAATAGGAGACCAAATTCACATGTTTAAATAATATTTAAGAGGAGTGGAAAATAATGGTACTGTTTTTAGTGAAGACTTTAAGGTTTTATGCCTTAAAGATAAATCGTCACCTTCTTGGTCCGACTTTACCAAAACTCTTAGGCATGAGCAAGGTGAATTAACTTTGTTTCTAACCATCAACTGTGTCTAGTTTGAGGAAAAACATATTTTCTCAACTTCTAAACATTAACATGAGAGAACTTCTCATATCAACTTAGTAGAAAATGACAAGAATAACAATACTCAAAATTTCAACAAGAAGAACAATTTTCATCCTAGGCATAACAATCTTAAGCCTAACAAATCTTTCAATCTCTCAAGTCAATGAACAAACCACCTTAATCCTACTACTAGATTAAAAGGCTTAGAGAAAGAGAAGATGCATTGGTTCGTTTGCGGTTGGGTCAACCACAAGGCAAGAGATTGCTTCTATAAGAAGACGGAGCCTTACAAGTCTCAACTCAATCCAAATAATAATCAACATGGTCCAAGAGCTCAAGTCAATATGCTTGTAGATCATGAACTTTGGCAAACCTTCCTTCAGGTATGATATTTCTAGAATCAATTTTACTTGTGAGAATAAAAATTTGTGGTTAAATTCTGGAGCTAATATACATGTTTGTTTGGATAGTAATATTTTAAAAAATTATTAGAAATCAAGTGGAGAAAATATAACTCTAGGAAATGTTATGGATGCACAAGTATATGCTATATGAGATATTGATTTGAAGATAACATTTGGAAAGACTCTAAGTCTAACTGGAGTGTGACATATTCTCGACGGGGGAAGAAATTTAATTAGTGTATCAACCTTAGTCAAGTAAGTTATAAAATTTTTATGGAGTCCAATATGGTCGTTATAACCAAGAATAATATTTTTGTTGCGAAAGGTTATGTGTCCAATGGTTTATCTAAATTAAATGTATTTTTAGAGGATAATAAAAGTTGTCAAGTTTTGAATGTTGAGACTTCTAATATATGGCATAGCAGATTTGGTCATACAAGTTTGAAAAAGATTAAGAGATTGATGGATCTTAATCTTATTCCTAAATCTTATGTGGAGTATAAACACAAATGTGAGGTATGTGTTCAAGCAAAACAACCTAGAAAACCTTTTACAAGTGTTAATAGGAATACACAATTATTAGAGATTACACATAGTGATGTATGTGATTCAAATAGACCACCGACTGGAGTTGGTGATGCACCCCAGATTTTGATAGTAGAAGAAGTAGAAAATCGGGAAGAGGATGAATACAAGTTTCATCTCTTCCTCTCTAAGTCATCCAAATCCGTTCATTTTGAAAATGGTTTTTAAAGGGATGTTCTAGGCATCACTTTTGAAAAACCTCTTGGGCCGAGATTTTATTTAAAAACAGAGTCACCAACTAGCATGGGGTTAAATGGAGTGCTAGGTCACTGGGATTTTAGAAATTCATTTTTCCTTTGAAATGACTCGTGTTTTGACTTCCATAGCTATATGTACCTGATATATTCTTTAAGTTTGAGAGTTGGTTATGCGCGCAAAAGGTATTAGACACCCCATGACACCTGTCCGAAGATGGTACCTCAGTCTAAATAGATATTCACTGTTAAACAATACCCAAGCAGTTTTCTTTTATTACTTAAACAACAATGATTCCCTTTTTAAAGTTTTTTCCTCTTCTTATGTATTTGTAACATGATATAATGGAAAGTAGATAAATACTATAATTACTACTAGTTAGCGATACCCAATAAGAGTTTACATAAAAACAGATATGTAAATGTGCAAGCTATACTAAATGAAATGCAAACTAAGACAAAATTGTTTGGATATACGATCGAACCCATACATGGGTTGTCTATGTACTTTGGGTACCAAAGATCAGGTCAAACGTAGTTCACTATCGTATCGTTAAAGGAAAGTGGTTTATTATTAAAGGTGTGATCGAATCCGAATGAGCTAACTACGTACTTTGGGAGGTTACCAAAGATCAGGTCAGACATAGTTCATTCTTGTTAAGTTGAAAATTGGGTTCATTATTTAAAGTGTGATCGAACCCTTATGGGCTACCAATGTACTTTGGGTGGTTACCAAAGATCAGGTTGAATATAGTTCAGTCTTGGTAAGTTGAACGTTGGGTTGGTTTTAGTTAAAAGTTGAGTTGGTTTTAGTAAAAAACTGGGTTGTGTTTAGTTAATTTCAATTGATTATTAGTTAGTTTTGGTTGATTGTCAATTAGTTTTAGTTGTCAACAACCTGAATAACAACCTTAAGCAGGTTTATTATTAATTACTTCTTAAGTGTTCTTGATGTTCTTGAAATAGTTTTTTATGATTTTGAAATAGTCTCTGTATCTTCACCATCACGGTGGAGGTCTGGACGCCGCGGTGGTGGGCTTCTTTCACAATTTTGCCTCCGAGCTTGTTTTTCCATCGTTCTTCGATTGTTTTTGGTTCGATCTCATCGTTTTTGCTCCAGTTTCTTATCTTTTTTCCCTACACACCTGATTTATACAAAGAGTATAAAAACTAATTAAAACATAATAAACATAACTATAAAAATACTCTAAAACTAACAAAATCGGTTTGTAAATATGTAGGTAGATCACACCTATCAAAATCGAATGGAGAAACCAGATATAATGTGCCCCAACTCTATCTAGGGTTAGTCCCATTATATATTCTAAATAAATAAACTGGATATAATGTGCCCCATCTCTACATAGGGCAGGAGACTATCTCCTAGGTGTTCCAAAGATGGGGTAGAGCTCACATGGGTTACCTCAATATCCTGAACTAAGTGCGCAATTGTAATATATTTTTTAGTTTGGAAACCCCCATTGGGTTGTTTGTACATTATTGCTATTATTGTTCTGGATGGTAATCCTTAGATGAAAGAAATCCCTATTGGCCCAATAGAATACCCAAGAGGGGGGTGAATTGGGTAATTAAAAAATAATTACAATAAAACTAAATAAATAAAATAATTAATTTTATGCCTAAATTAATTATTATCTTTATACCACAGCGAAATTATAATAAATCTAAGTGCACATCCAGGCAACAAAAATAACCAAATTAGTAATGCAACACACAAAAGATTTATACTGGCTCACCAAGCTACTCTTGGCTAATCTAATCCCCTGAGCCCCATGGAGATTCGCACTCACTAATTCTCAATATCCCTTTAAAGGTAGGAATCAAACCCACACACCGATTCTTTTATAGGCTCAGAATCAACCTTTACAATTTCCTTTTCCAAGGCTAAGGAATAACCTCTACTTTTTACAAGATAAAGAATGACCTAATTATTTTTAACACTTAGGCTCAAGAATCAAAACCTCACCAAAACACTCCAAATATCATTTTACCCAGTAAGGATTGAATCGTTATAAAATCACTCAAAAACACGCAATTCTAATCCAGGAAGAATCACTAGCTCAATCTCTTTACAGGAAAAGACTGAAACTCCGCTACCCTTGATTAAATATCCCTAATGATATTTAATCCGTCACAACTCACCAATTCAAAAATTGATAAGCAAATCTCACTCAGAACTTCTTCCACCCCAGATAAATAAAAACTCAATTAATATCCCAACTAGTGATAGAAATCGTGAGATACAAAAATCTAATTTTAATAAGATATGGGTAGAAAATTGGAGCATGTAATCAGATTCAAGAAATTGTTTGTAAAAATATTTTCTTCAAAAATTAGAAACAATTTCTAAGATAAATTTTCAAAACAATAAACAAATAATGCAATAAAATAATATAATTGTAAAGATCTCACCTGGATAACACCGAAGAATAATAGATTGAAACATTGAACAGCTCAAATCGGTGACGCTTACACAATCAGCGCTTTAACTCAAGAACACTTCAATAATTGATATCACAATATGATCCCTCAAAATAAATATCAGAATAATAACTCTTATAAAAGCTTATGAATTGAATAGTTCTTGATATGGTGTTACTTCATTATGAAATCCGTAGGTCTTTTTATAGGTATATGAAACAAGCCCTATAACGGCTAGTTTCCTCAAGATATGTATTCTAAAATCACCTAAAGACCCCATATATTTAAACCTTTCATTTAAGGTATATTTCACTTAATAATAGCTTACAAAGTATTCAATTTAGTCCCTTAAAAGATTTGATCTTAATCAATATAAATATAGAAACAATTATATATAAGTATATGGACTAAATCGTAAGATCAAAATAAATCTCTTAAATCTCTCCCATATTTTTTGCCCAAAATATTCTCCACAATATTTTAAACTCAAAATTCGTAGCTTTAAATATAGGAATATCATAGATATCTTATAATAATTACTTTTCAAGTATTGTGTCATTAAATGACACCCTAAGACCCCATCCATCATATATAATCAAAATAGATATTTTTCATTTAAAAATATTCTTGGGAAATCTCATTTTGGTTCTTAAACATTTTAAAATCAAAATTCATCAAAATAGAAATTATTAAAGCACTTTAATTAAAAGAACATTTAATTAAATAAACCAAATTAATAGGGATAATAAAATATATAGATCATATCTTAATTAAGTACAAATCCTAAGATATCTCACATATCTTAACCATAAACGGATATTGTTATATATAAATTCAGAATCCCAAATATCCTGGAATAGTTCCATCAGTCGACTGCCCAGTTGACTGTCCAACTCAACTTGCAGCCAAACCATCGCCGCAGTGAACATAGGTCGTCTGCTCGGTCAACTCGTAGATTCAGAGAGTTAGTCATGCTTTCACCGGTCGATCGCTCTATCGACTCGCAGATTCAACGAGTTCGGATGTTTTCACAAGTCGACCGGTCGGTCAACTCTTCAATTCAGGATGTTTCATCTTTCTTCTCCGGTCGACTTCTCAGTCGACTGCCTCCTTCTGAATCACTTCTCTAATCTCGTTTTTAACCTACTTTATTTTATATTTAAATAAGCTACACTAATATTCCTACGAACACCCATCACTCCGCCGAAGCGGATAATTATTGCGCAGTATAAACGTCTAACATCACTCTGCCGAAATAGATAAACATCACTCCACCGAAGCGGATAACATCACTCTACCAAAATAGATAAATATTATGGCATCGTCAAATCAAATACAGCATTATCGAATCACAACACAATAAATGTCGTCTACTCAACATCGTCAAATTACCACGTCTATCTCTTTTTTCTTAGAACCAACTTTTAAATTCAAAAATCATATATCACACTTTCTTTTAAAGAAAACGTCTGATTTTATTAAAATCACTTTTCCACCCTTTATTTTTAGAAAACCAGGCATTTCTAGAAAACAAATATTTTCTATTCTCTTTCTAAAAACACCGTCTGATTTCACCAAATCCAACAAAAATTCATTTTCAACTTCATTTCGAAAACCACCGAAATCTTCCAGAAATCTAGTTTACAAACTCACCCACCTCCTGCTTGATCCATATAATTTATAAAATCGTACGGTTTAAGTAAACCAACATTTCGTCCTATATATATACAAAAATAATTTAAAGTATTGGGAAATTCGGGGTAAATTTTTGTTAATGAAAAATAAAAATTAAAAGTTTAGGGGTCAAAGTTGAAATTTAGAAAACGTGGAAATTACACTTGAGATCCAAATGGATAATTAAAAATCAAAAATTGAAAATAGTAAGGGTGAAATTATAAATTTAGAAACTTGTAAAAGTTGGAAATTATTGAAATAGGATCTTAAAGGAAGTTGGGGGGAGGAAAGTGCATTTTAACTTAAGAATAGTTTTATATAAACACATATATACATATATCGTGAGTGTGTGTGCAGTGAGATCGCTGGCGACAGAGAGAGAGGAAAGGAGGAGACGTGGCAAGCGACGATCCACCTTTACCACTCAATTCATGCATATAAAAAGAACACATGCAAAAAATATCGGGATCAAAACACTATCGGAGGAGAAAATCCAGAATTTTAGAGAGAGAGAGGGTTCGGCGCTGCTGGGTGTTCCGGCGAGGTCATCTGCGTGGGCGTTCCGTTCCATTTCATTGTTGTGTGCATGTGTGTTGGATCCGCACTGTTTCGGTACCGGCGTGAGTATGCCGGTGTATATTTTCTGTTCCAGTTTGGTACAGTGGTGGTTGGGTGTGGGTTTTCTATTCAGATCGCCTGTCGTCAATCGCTGACGATCGTGTGTGGGTTGTCGTCGGACAATGGTAGGCGGTTGCGACTGGCGTAGAGTGTCTGGCGGTGAAGGTGAGTTAGTGAGAGAGAGAGCATCGGTTGTGGGTACGTGTGGGTTTCCACTGCTGTCCGACGGTGGCATTCAACGGTGAAGGTGGGGTGGTTGGTCGTCGCCAGTGAGAGGGGTGTGGGTGGTCGGTCGGTCAGCAGGGAACCAGAACAGAAACAGAGGAACGGGAAAAAAAAAAAGAAAAAATTACACGAACACCCCAATAAAAATCCAAAAATTTGTCTCGCGGCCGATGGACGATTCGAAGCAGGTAAAAGTCTAAATCATTTACCATTGTTGTTTAATTGAATTATTAGCAAACGGGATTATAATTTGGAATCGTCAATTCTAATAATTTTTGTCACTGTCCATACTAACAAATGCGTACGGTAGTTATTAACGAAACGAAATTTACCGAATAACAATTTTTCGTAATAAAAAGTGGGTACGGGGAAAATTATGGAATTTAGGGCCTGCATTGCACGATTCGGTTATTTTACATAAAATATTAATTTAGGCCCTGTCATTATTAGGCTCGCAGATACTGGAGTATCGGTAGAAGATAGTCAGTAAAAACTATTCAGAACGGGTAGCCAGGTGAGTATACTGTCTTCTTGCTAAATTATTTTTGTATATATATAGGATGAAATGTTGGTTTACTTAAACTGTACGATTTTATAAATTATATAGATCAAGCAGGAGGTGGGTGAGTTTGTAAACTAGATTTCCGAAAGATTTCGGTGGTTTTCGAAATGAAGTTGAAAATGAATTTTTATTGGATTTGGTGAAATCAAACGGTGTTTTTAAAAAGAGAATAGAAAAGATCTGTTTTCTAGAAATGCCTGGTTTTCTAAAAATAAAGGGTGGAAAAGTGGTTTTAATAAAATCAGACGTTTTCTTTAAAAGAAAGTGTGATATATGATTTTTGAATTTAAAAGTTGGTTCTGAGAAAAAAGAGATAGACGTGGTAATTTAACGATGTTGAGTAGACGATATTTATTGTGCTGTGATTCGATGATGCTGTATTTGATTTGACGATGCCATAGTATTTATCTGTTTTGGTAGAGTGATGTTATCCGCTTCGGTGGAGTGATGTTTATCTGCTTCGGCAGAGTAATGTTAAACGTTTATACTACGTAGTGATTATCTGCTTTGGCGGAGTGGTGGGTGCTCGTAGGAAGGCATATCCTATAGATGATACGGTACTGTTGCAAACTCCCGATCGTGAGGTTAAAACGATCACTATGGCTAGCCAGTGTATGTTGTGGTGGAGTGTGTTTTTGAGGTGTATATTTGAGATGTGGTGTTTTACTTATATTAGGTGATTTATTATTTATTGTGGTGATTGGTATGATTTTATACTAGATGGATTTGGATGGAACTTATCTATATTGCTTAATTCTCACTGCTTATAAACTTATGCTTGATCTATATTTAATTATGGTAGTATTTAGAATGTATTATTATTTAAAAAAGAAAAAAAATATGTTTTACTAAGATGGCAGTACACTCGCAGGTACGACAGCTAGGAGTCGGTCCCCTACTGGCACTAGGTAGAGTCCGGTGATGGTGTAGTATGGAAATATTTTGGGAGGAGCTGTCTGAGACGAACCTGTGAGAGCTTCATTGCTATTATACTATTGTTGTTATTACAATTCAGGGACGGGCCCCAGTTAGAGATGTTGTATATGGTCAGAATTTATGGTTGTATATTTTTGTTTGCACTTTGTCGTTTACTAGTGGGTTTGAGTTAAGAGGAGGTCGTGTCGACATCACGTCGGCCCCACGGTGACGGGTGTCTGGGGTGGGGTGTAACAATGTGTGTGTTCCTAAATAGGGAATTAAGAGTTAATATTTACCTGGGTTTCCCTAATTTCTCTTAATACTTCTTCATCGTCTTGATATCTTCATTTAGCATCCATTCATTTTGACATCTTCATTACTGGAACTTTAAATCACTGAAACACTTGATCAAACATTAGTTCCACTAAAACATCAATACTTAATTGTTCATCAAAATCTTAGGATCAACAACCCCCCGTGTTATCTAAATACACTATTTTCTTTAAGTTAGGAATCTAGTCAAAATGTAGTCCGACCCTCGCTATGCTATCTTAGATTATCAATCGTACCCACCTAGACTTCCTACGTATCTTGGTAATCTACCAAGAATCAGGTCGACACGTAGTTCGAGTACATATATCCTTCATTGTTTGTTTAGAAAAAGGATTGTTAGTCGGCTTCTCAAAGAAGTTGAGGGACTTCTCGGGAGATAAGCCATGATAGCTTAGAGAAAGTCGTGATGCGGACATCTTTCTAGTTCGACCAGACCAGCTTGGGTATCCTATGTACCTTAGTGATCTTCCAAGGACATGTTGAGGCATAGTCTACTGGGGATAGTGGAATTTTGTTTAAGGTGACGACCCAACCCGTAAAAGTTTCACGTATCCTGGTGTTTACCAAGACTCAGGTTGACAACTAATTCTTTCTTGGTTGGTTAATGTCTAGCATGTTTAGATTTGGATTGGTGGTCATTGTTATATCTAGTATGGTTTAATCCCAATTGATTGGGGAATTTATTATTGAGCAGTTCTGTAGGGCTTTTATTGTTTGTCATGAGTCATTCTCAATTGGCATGGGATTTTAAATATTGATGCAACTCTATTTGGATTTTTAGTGTTGAAGACGTGATTCAATCCCGATTGACATGGTATTTTTGTTAATAGAGACGGGAGAAGGTTTCCTACGGGTCCCGAGCTTTTCTAGGAGTTAGGTTGTACCTTATTTCCTAGTCAAGCATTGTCTATTGTTTGGTAAATAGGGAGAGTGCATATAGCTTTCATAGGAGAGTCAAAGGACTATTCCTAAGGATGCGCCCTGGCCTAGTACTGAGCGAGTGTCATAAAGATGATACTTGTCTCTCATTTTTATTTCGACCGAACCCACTTGGGTTTCTTAAGTTCCTTGATGATCTACTAAGGATCTGGTCGAAATACTACTAGGTATTCTTGTTTTGTACAAGGAATCTGGTTGACACTTAGTACAATGCGCATGAATATGTTTTAGTTTAACGGCATGACCAAACCTTGTAAAGGTTGCCTACGTATCTCAGATAACTGAGAATTGGGTTGGCACATAGTTCATCACACATAGTTGGGCTTAAGCTTGTCAACTGAACCAATGAGGGTTTCCTAAGTATCTCAGATATTACCAGGTTTCAGGTTGACACGTAGTTCTTGAGTCTTTGATAAGTATAAATTTGCCAACCTAACCCACTAGGGTTTCCTACGTATATCAGGTATTACCAGGAATCAGGCTGACACATAGTTCCTAGGTCTTTGGTTTAATGAATTCAATTAAGTTCATTATGATTCAGGCATTTCATTTCACGTCGTGAGGTGAAATGGACGTTGTTACCATCAGGAAAACATGGATATGATGAAACGTACCCCAATCGTAGACTGGGGCAGCAACTAGATAAGTTTCGTTGGGGAATCTAATCTGATACTTCCTATCGCACGATTCGTGATTATTAACAGTTTAAAGTATGACCCAACCTACAGGCTGGGGAGGGGGGGAGGATACTGATTAGTTACAAGATTGTGAAGCTAAATCGGTTTGTCTCACTATTTATTGGGGTGACGAATTTAGGATTTTGCTGATTAGATCCCAGAATATACCTAGCTAACGTGTTCATTATTGTATTGTTTGTGAAGTTAGTATCTTAGGAGTTTGCTGGTTGTTGTAACCTCATGGTCGTGCCTTTTTGTGTATTGTATCTAGTCATGAGTTGATAAGTGTGATTATCTGTGTTTCCAAGGCTTATAGATTGTTTAATTAATTTAACTCTTTTATATCATTGGATGCTCTTATAGTGGTGTATTTGTTTCGTATTTTTAATGTCTCCCCAAAGCAAGATGAGTTCGCAAATTTTGGTATATTTCATTTGTAGGGGCGGGAGTTTTTTACTCAGCTTCCCTGATTATACCTTAGTTTAAGTAATAAACAACATGCACTTACACTAAAGAAGGTAGAATTGCAATTGTTGCTCTCGGAGGGATGAACTTAATCCACTTGCCACCTAATGACGGGGTAATGCTAGATCATTAGGGATCAGTCATGGCCGCTCATGATTGTTTCTATAGAATAAAGGCAACGGTGAGTCCAATATGTCTTCTACAAGTCACGTATGAGTCTTAGCGATTCCAACTTTTCTCTCAAGTGGAAACCCTAATGATAAAACCTTGATTGTCTTTCTAAACAACGTTATTTCAGCCACAGGTTCTTCAGGCGATGGTGGCCATCGTCCTTCCCGTTTTTGTGGGAAGGGTAAAGCCCCTGAAACCTTGATCAGATTGAGTGTTTTTAAGCACTCCCAAGGTCAACCCAAGACATCGACACTCAGGTTTTGGAGGACGTGCCTACCCTTTCCACTTCTACTTTGAAGAGACCTTTAGAGCATCTAGGATCGATGACTCGAGGAGTGGAGTGCGTATTTCGACATAGCAGCTTAATGCCCAAGTCGATCTTCACATTTCCAGCTCCAGAGGACCCAGAGTTGAGGGATTAGGGCTATCATGTCCTATTTATTCTATTCTTCAGTGGGACTTCCATGGCTTCGTTATCCGAAAGTTGGGAAATCTTCGTTTGTGGATAGTCTTCTTCTCTTGTCAAAAGATCCATCATGGAGGTAACTTTAAAGTGTACCAAACTTGTCTCGTGGTTGAAAATCAAACGTCCTATGGTGCGTGGTGGTTTTTGGTTCTATGGCATCTTATTGAATTTGGATCATAGGATAGTATCCAATAAGGTTGTATGGTTAATGGCGGTTGTCATGGGAATTTGAGGTGTTGTGCATAGTTGGTTTAGTGATGACTGTAGGCATATCAAATAGGTTTTAAAATCGATTATCATTCATCAGGATTGTAAGTTATCATAAAGTTATGATAGTATGGTATAACCTTCGATCATTTGAGGTAGGATGGTATGGTAGAATCGTCGGCTGTTTAGGGTAGGATGGTATGGAAGAATCATTGACAGCTTAAGGTTGTATGGTATGGCTAAATCGTTGACTATTTAGGTATGATGATACTACTAAATCGTTGATTGCTTAAGGTAGTATGGTATGGCTGGATTGCTGACTGCCTACGGTAGTATGGTATTGTTGAATTGTTGACTGCTTAGGGTAGTATGGTATGGCTAAATCATTGACTGCTTGTATGGTATGTTAAAATCTTGGTCTAGGATGGTATGTAGATACTTTAACCACTTAAGGTAGGAAAGTATGTATTCTTTTCCTACCACTTAAGGTTGGATGATATTTCCCTTACCTTTCTCTTTTCATATATCGTTTGTTCTCTCGATTATCTGCCCAAAGTTGAAGAAATAACGTAGACAACCGGAAGTCATACCTTTCTATGAAGGTTTGCTAGGTTTCTATCAGTTTTTTTACCTTCATTCCTTCTAATCTTGAAGAACTCTAAATTACAAGTCGAATTCTGGAATATTCATCTAATTTCAGAATTGTTGTCTCTAGATGAACCTAAAAAACTTAAATAACCCTTTTTTTTTCCTTATTTGTTTGGATAACAAATAAAGTATCAAAGGACTTTTCCAGAGGTGCCCTGGTATAAGGCTAAGAGAGTGTCATAAAGATGATATTTCTCTTTCTTTCTCACTTCGACCGAACCCGCTTGGGTTTCCTATGTACCTTAATGATCTACCAAGGATTGGTCAAACGTAGTTCCAGTCTGAGATGATTGTAAGAATTGCACCTATCGTAGATAAAGATGGCTACAATTATTGATGACAATCTTGTTCGAGACTAATAGATAGAGTCTTTTGCCTAAGCATTAGCTACTTAAGATTTGATTATTATCTTTGATTGGTAGTTTGTTTAAGTGTTTGAATTATAATGTCTTGTTTTTAGGCTACTAGAGGTTTGGTATTTAGAGTACTTAAATAATGCTAGAAATTATTCAATTCTAAGAAAAATCCTATTGGATCCTAGAAAGGTCAATTTTCTAAAGACACTTTAATACACTCTGATGTTTCAAAGTAATGGTCTATTATCAGGACACACCTTATGTGAGGTTGACTTCTTTTCTAACTCTATATTTTGTAGAAACCACTATTAGAGATGGACTAATGGTATGGTGACATGGTGAGTTAACTTGACCCGATTATATATCCAAGAATTGCTTGCTAGCCTACTAGATCTCCCAGATAAGGTATACCGGTGCAAGTGTTGTGTCGATGATGGCCTATTGATACAATATGATATGCAAGATACCATAGGGTTTTTTTTTTGTTAAGTTTGATGCATAAGTTTCCTCATGTGTATGAAGGTTATGCATGCCTAAGTGATTCGTGATGCATGTTGCCTATGTAGTACTTTGCAACTGACTCCTATATTGTATGTTTTTATGATGCTTTAAACCTTTTATCTAGAATGTTTTCTTATGGAATTGTATCATCTATATAGAGATGTTGGTTTTCTCCTAGAATGTTTGCGCTAGGTACCCTTTTGCCATTTAGCCATTTCCCTTGGTTATTTTCATGTTGTTTCTGATACAGAAAGTTAACTGGTGCTTCAGAGAGGCTTCATGCTCCTTTGCTCCTTCTTGTGTTGCAACTGGAATTCTAAGTGGGATTTCTTCTTCGAAAAATCTCTAGATTTGTAGTGGCAAGATGGGAAGGTTCGGATAGTAATAGGGATGGGTTATTTCAGGTATTGCTTGTTTGAGATTGAGATTTCCCAGAATAGGAACATCTAGCTTGGAATAGTGATCGTTGTTGATTTAGCTCAGGCTTTAAATGCCTTTTAGATGAGTTTTGCGAGAGGGTTTGAATGAATGGATTATTCATCAAGGCTTCTTCTCTTCCTTTACTGTATTTTCCTAAGTTCAATTTTAATGGTTTAAGCATTAGCCTATATACGCCATGTATATTTCCTTTTTCACTTTATGCAAGATTATTTTGTCTAGAGTATACTCTAGTAATCATAATTCAAACGTTCAATCATCTTAATGATTGTCGTGATTTTTGCATCAAATTAATCTAAATTGTGATGAAGATAAGCTTAATAGTAATTTAGACCAAATATTCTTAGTTATCAGTTAACGAGGTTATTTAGTTTCAATTCCATCAAGTTCTAATATTGTTACTTTCTAAGATTGTTATCGTGATTACCTAGGCCCTATATGTTACCCGAGGCTTCTTCAATGACTCTGCTTCATTTCTTCCGTATTGGAATGAGGATAGGCAGGACGGTCCTTCCAGAGATGACTCAGAGAAGGGAGAATAGAAGTAATGGAGAAACAAGTGTTAGTTGTTGACTACTAAAAAATGTTATTTTGTCCTGATAGTATTAAGATAATTGTTTTTGTTATGTTTTCTTTCACTCTAGCAAGTAGGGTGACATACTTTCCATATAATCCATGTAGCGAGTTTTGGGTAGTGATCCCGGTCCAGTTGACCCAAGTCACTAGGTGTTGGATCATATAGAGAGCGTGATTCACCTAATGGCATTTGTGTGACCACTCAGTGTTTAGAAACTTTCTAAGACCGGTCTTTATTATTTTTTCTTAACACCTAATTTCAGGATTTTACATTTTTGTTTTAGATAATTAGGGTAATTTGAATCAGTCTCAAGGACTTTGTTGGTTTTGCCCTTATCTCAACTACTTTCCCCGTTTATCTGATATTATATTATTAATGGCTTATCATCTTCTTCCAGTCTTAAATGTCTTCAGTTATGTGAGGTTCCTTTTATTTTTGTTTTTAAGTAGATTTTTCACAGTGTCTCTGAATTGGTTATGTCTAGATAAAGTCTTAGCTTATATTAGTCAATCTTCATTTGTTCAGTTACCCGACTTTTCAAGAATTTTTCTCAGACGGACTTAGGCTCTAAGACTTTATCTATCATTCTCCGTGTCATAAGTCCTCGGGATATTTCTTCCTTCATTCCGGTTCAGGAAGTCTTCTATATTTCTTCATGGTTACTTGGATACGCCCAGGTTGGAACATGTATAGCGATTCCATAATCAGGGTTCCTAATGAAGATTTCTAACATTCTTAGATTTTTGTCAATATCTCACCATAGTTTGGTTGAAACAAGACATTTATTCTAACGTTTTTCCTTTGGATAATGGTTTAATTTACTATTGAAATTATACTATTATTATTTTTACTTATTCATGTTGTGTAAATTGCAATGAGCAAATTAATTTTTGATAGTTAGAGTATAAGGACCTAAGTCGACCTTAGATAAAATAAGCTTGGATCTAGTGTTTTGTAGATATAGTACATGGGCATATAGGATAATACCTAATTTATTAGAAAGTAATTAAGAAACTAAGGAAAACAAAGATATAGACGTTTCTTTCCTTTGTTCTTTGATGGTTAGAGTTTTTTTTTTGAGATACTTATGACCCCTTCCTGGATGAGATCCTTGACACAATTCTTGAGGTCCTGACACTGATTAGTGTGGTGACCAGTCATTCTAGAGTGATACTGGAAAAAAGTGCGGCGGTTAAACCTCAAATCCTAAGGGTTTCCTAGGTTAGGGAGAATAGGTGCTAACAACTTATTTTTGAAATGGTAGTGATAAACTTGAGAGAGTGGTATATCGAAAGAGGTGAACCATGTCCTCTCTTTAGGTTCGTAGGTAGGCTCAAAGATTTGATAAGGTTAATACATTGGAGTCTATAGTTGACTGTAGTTTTGAGGAGAATCGTTGGGATATAGAGTAGAGATGAAAGGTTGGTGTTCTGGGTAGATGAGGGTCCAGATAACCTGTTTGACCTCCTCAATAGATTGGCTCATGTAGTCAAACTTCTTCCATATCTTGGAACTATCTCCTAGGACTGGTTTTTCCTTAGGTTTGAGGCCCTTTTCCCAGCTGGGCAGGTCTTGACTTGTGGCGGTAGCACAAATGAAATTTTCCTGTTTAGTAAGGCTATTGTGATTTTCTGTAGCAATCCACTTTTCATAAGAGAGCCTATCAATTCGTAATTCATCCCAACAGTTTATCATGCTAAGGGTATTTCCCAGTAATGGTAACTAGTCCTTTTCTTCGATAGCGAGGTTGGGTTTATTTGGCTCAGCATTTGTGTCAGGGAGGAAATGTCTTCTGGCCTCGTCGGGATCTTGGAGTCAATCTAAATAATTCTAAGAGATGGAGGGATCGGGTCCATTTCACGATCTTGGCGAGTGGATCTTGAATGACTTATATCAAAAGTTACCTAAAGTAGATTTTCTGGATTTATTAAGTGTTTAGCAACCTAGAGCTCTACTAATGAACTTTTAAGGATGCAAATCATCCTATGTTTATGCATAGTTATATTCTTGACTATACATGAGTATGTCTATATAAATGATGATGTTCGCTCTATGCATATATAGCCTTAGGAAGAAGTAGCTCTAACAAGCAATTCTTAGATATGTTCTGAACAAACCTCGACTTGGACTTGGATTTCGTAGGGCCAGGGTAACTTGTAAGTTTTGGTTCATCCTCAAGTTTAAAGCTATAGTCATCCTAGGACTAGGACATGATTGACCTTTTATCCTCAAGGTATAGATTATTCTTCCTAAGACTCTAGGGTACAAATGTCATTTTTTTCTCAAGACAAGGATCATGACTTTTGAGACTGAATGACAGAAATATCCGGGTTTTTTTCTTTTCAATGTAGGGATATTTGCTCCTAGAACTTGGTGAGAGACTCGTATTTTCCTTACAAATTAATCACAGTTCTTAGGACCTAGTGACAAAATTATCCTAGATTTTTGCTATGGATTCTTTTCTTAGGACTTAATGATAGGATTGCCCTATTTTCTCCTCAAACATAAATCATGGCTCGTAGGACTTAATGACATAATTATCCCCTCTTTTTTCTTTTCAAAGTAGGGATAATTGCTCCTAGGTCTTGATGACATACACGTCTTTCTTCCTTAGACATAGATTATTGTAGGACCTAAAGGTAGAAATATCTTTTTTTTAAATGGATCATCATTCTTTGGGCGATGGATCATCATTCTTAGGGCTTGAGGAAAAGTCTAAGACACCTTTGAGTTCATGATATCTATTGAGGGTGCATTATTCTGTCAGTCTAACTAGTAAACCTTAGGTGGCCTCTTATCAGGACAGATTTTAACATCCTTAAGGCGTTTTGAACCTAAACAAAATGTATTCCTAATGGTGCATAATTCCTACTGTATGGAATTTATGAGAAAGGACACTATACTTAGGACATGATACATAAACCCTAGGGAATTGTGACTCCAGATATGGTTATTATTTAGATCACACAGTCCTGATTTGACTGGGTGATGACACTTTCTTATACTTTGGTAGTTTAACGTGATTTTGCAAGATCGAAGTAGATTACTTTGTGTTGTCTTAGTGGGCGAACCCTAGATAACTTTGTTTAGCAAAGACTATGATTATTTATTTATTTGAGATGGATTTTTTGCTTTTATTTTAAGGCAAAAGTAGTTGTGATTTTATTCGAGTAAGTTTTAAGTGGATTATTACGGATGAAATGGGAATTGTTAACATAATATTTATGTTTGATGGTTTATGGAGTTAATTAAAATAAGGATTATTTTTCTATCCTGCAGATGGCTCCGTAAATTTTTGAAAATATTTATCGAGGCTGAGCAAGCTGGAAATGTGTGGGACAGAACAAGAACTCTTATACCGATTATTATTCCCCTACTTGTCCTAGAAGGTTATTTTATTTAGCTAGTATAATAATTATATAAATAATTATACAAAAATTGAAAATAGCATCTCTCTCCAAGATAAGTGTCCTATGTAGAACATGGTTTTGGTTATCCTCTATCATAGGCTCACTATATGTGGTTTTGGCTTTTCTTCTAGCACATCCTAAAAATCTCGATTCCCAGACCTTCAAACCTCTAGTGTCCTCCCCAAGGGAACATCCATCTTTCACTGGTGGTCCGAAAGAGAAGAGGTTCGTAGCCGGATCTTTGGGGATGCAACCCCCGGCATTGTTTCTACTAACTTTACTTTTTAACCTAATGGTTTTCAGGGCTTAGATAGGTGTGATGAAATCACCAACTTCAGCCCCTACTGGAGATCTCTCAATCCCTAATAGGGTTACGGATTGGGTTTTCCTTCAATAATATGCAATGCAAAGTGGGTGCTCATGCATTGGAGAGAGTATACAGTAATGTAAGTGTAGAAATGTAAAGACAATATTTAAATGCGGTAATTAAAGACAGTAAATGTAAAGGCAGTAAATAAAGATAGTAAATATGTATGCATGCTGACATATACACTTGAAATGATATGCTTATTATTATTATTATTGTTGTTGTTGTTGTTGTTGTTGTTGTTATTACTATTATATTTTTAGTAAGCAATTGTTTATGCTTGAAATCAAAGACATAATGCTTGGATGTTATTAAATAGTGAATATAGATTTAGACTCCAACTAGGCTTGACTCTCTTACAGTCCTCCCCAGCGAAGTCGCCAACTAACGCACCCTGGATTTTGATAGTAGAAGAAGTAGAAAATCGGAAAGATGATGAAACAAGTTTCTTCTCTTCCTTTCTAAGTCATCCAAATCCATTCATTTTGAAAATAGTTTTTTAAGGGCTTTTATAGGTATTGATTTTGAAAAACATCTTAGGCAGAGATTTTTGTTAAAAACGGAATCACCACCTAGCATGAGGTTAAATGGTGTACTAGGTCACCGGTATTTTGAAAATTCATTTTTCCTTTGAAATTGCCCATGTTTTGGCTTCCATATGTCTATGTACCAGAGATATTCATTAAGTTCAGGAGTCGATTGTCACACCTCTCCCTGGCCCCCAATGCCCTGAGGCGGAGTGTGACATCGACTTGACGTTAGTCGACCAACAACATCATATATATAAATATGTACACTCGCAGATTTTTTTTTCTTTCCAAAAATGTATTTACCAATCTCAAAACTCAGACATACACGTGTCCCAAATATTCATAACAAAATTACAAAAACTGAACATTTCACGATTTACACCTGTCCTGCCAATTCTCCAAAAATGATACCACCCTCTGACTTTACCTAGTGCCAGTAGTAGACCCGTCTCTAACTACGATACCTGAGACCAAATATTTTATTGGTATACTATCTTCATAATATAAAAACAATTTATGAATCAAGTATAATTATCATATACCATCTTTCAAAACATAGTATAAAGATAATCGCACACTGAGTCGAAATAAACTCCACAGCTATCATCACAATATAATAAATGCATTTAAATTAACCAATCGCATTATTTTGATATATAATGAAATAGCGCACACTTATTTTCCTACTGGCCATAGGATTGTTTCACCTCACGATCAGGAGTTATGACGGTATCGTAACCTGTACAACTGTACAATCTAAGGTTGCCATCAGTGTCAAGGCTATTTATTATCTCCAATGGTAAGAGTCAACACGTGGTATAAACCATCATATCATGATGATAATCATCATTGTCAACAACAATAGATATCTACCACCTGCAGGACTTGCCCTCCTGTCAGGTCACAATATAATATCCTATAGGACATGCCCTTCTATTAGGACCAACAACATCCCGTATAACATATCCTTCTGTTGGGAACACACTATGACATAGTTGGATATTAAAATCACTTTCCACATTTAAAAATTTACTTGATCCGCATCAAGTTATAAAATAATTTATTTTAATAAATCTTTTCTTTTCACATTTTAGTACAAAAATATAATTTGACAATTTACATAAAAGATAACACACTCACCTTGATTTTTGCGCTACTAAATACGCTATTGTCTTAATGTAGACGGGGTCGGCATCGCCTGTGAACCTAACATGGACAAGGCCTAAACTAAGAATGTTTTTAAAATAAATCTAATATCCAATGCGTGACCCTAAAATGCAATATTTCTCATTTTCCAATCTTTTTTATTATACGAAATTACTAAACGTTTAATTTCTTAGGTCAATATTAACTGTATAAAAATTATTATAACAACGATTATAAATTTCTTTCTATTAATAATTTAATCTACAGAAAAATATTAATTGACTATTAATAATATTATTAGTTGACGGAATATTAAAAATTGTTGTTTTAATAAAATTTATAATTTTTATCTTAAATTGTATTCTTCGCAACTTAAATATATCTATATATACAAATATTCCCACTATATTTTCTAAACCCATGTATGTATATACAATACACACATATATATACATACAAATATATATACACACACACACACATAATACTGCGCGCACACACGCACACACACACATATATGTGTGTGTGTATGTGTGTGTTCGTGTGGGAAAGTCTTGATTACTCTTCTCTCTTTGTTTTTAATTTTTTTTTTAAGGTGCCATGTGTTAATGCATGCCATATATATATATATATATATATATATACATGTGGATAGATTTGTCGCCTTCCTTAGGAAGGCAATGATTTCATCCATATGTTTTTATTTTTTTATTTTTAAATTTATTTAATTATACTAATTACCCCTTTTGAAATAAAGAAAATATTAATTATACCCAAAAACTTTTAAAATCATATTTTAAATAACTTAATAATCCCTAAACTTTTAAAAATCAAAATTAAAATTAAAATATTAACTCCTAAAGTTTTTAAACTCAAACTTTCAAATACCACAATAACCCCTAAAAATTTTAAAATAAAATTCAACTAGCACAATAAATCCTATTATTTTTCTCTGTGTTAAAAAATGCAACTAGAAATATGCATGTGCAAAATTTGGGCTTTACAATTCTTCCCCCTAGAAGAAATTTCTTCCCGAAATTTTAGTTACCTTAAACGAATAAATTCGGATATTTATTCGTCATCTCCTCTTCTCTTTCCCACGTTGTCTCTTCCATAGAGTGGTTGCGCCATAGCACTTTCACCAATGGAATTATTTTCGTCCGCAACACTTTATCTTTACTGTTTAGAATTTCTATTAGCTCCTCAACGTATAAAAAGTCTTATTTCACTTCGATTGGTTGAGAAGTCAACACATGCAAAAAGTCTGACACGTATTTCCTAAGCATCGAAACATGAAAAATATCGTGCATTTAGATAACTCTAGCGGTAAGGCTAGTCGATAGGCCGCTGTGCTAACCTGTTCTAGAATCTCGTATAGAACGATGTACGTCGGAATTAACTTTCCCTTCTTCCCAATCTCATTATGCCCTTCCATGGGGATATACGTAAAAACATGTAATCACCCACTTCAAATTCCCACTCATGCCTATGCTTGTCAACATTACTCTTTTGTCGACTCTGAGTAGTCTTCAAATTTTCCTAAATCACTTTGACTTTTTCCACTACCATTTGAGCTATGTCCTGCATCAACAATTTTTATTCCCCAACTTCAGTCCAACAAACTGGAGTTCTGTATCTTCTACCATACAATGCTTCATACGATGCCATCTTGATTATCGAATGGCAGCTATTATTATAGGAAAACTCTATCAATGTCAAATAATTATCTCAGCTACCAGGAAATTTTAGAACATAACCCCTCAATATATCCTCCAATATCTAAATCGTACACTCTGATTGGTCGTCTGCCTGAGGATGAAAAGTTGTACTGAATTTTACCTTGGTACCTAGAGCAGTTTGAAGACTCTGCCAGAATTTCGACATAAATTTCGGATCTCTATCCGACACTAAGGAAACCGGCACACCATGCAATCTAATAATCTCGTCAATATACAATTTTGCATACTTGTCCATGGCGTACGTAGTTTTCAGGGCCATAAATTGAGTAGACTTGATAAGTCTATTAACAATCACCCTAATAGAATTATGTCCCTTTTGATTATGGGGCAATCCCGAAACAAAATCCAGCATGATATGTTCCCACTTCCATTCTGTGATAGGTAAAAGCCGTAATAATCTACCTGGACGTTGGTGCTCGATCTTGACTTGCTAACACACAAGACACTTGACAACAAATTCTACAATTTCTCATTTCATTCCATTCCACCAATAGTGTTCTCGTAAATCTCAATATATTTTGGTATTGCCTCGATGCATTGCATATGCTGAGTTGTGCATTTTATCTAAGATATCTTTCTTCAAATCGGCATTGTTAGGCACACATAGTCTATTCTCAAACATCAAGGCTTCATTATTATCTCTGATGTGATAGTCGGTCCTCTGACCGTTTTTCACTTCACCCTTGATCTTCTCCAATTGGGCATCTAACTTCTGCGCTTCTATAATACGGTCGATTAATGTCAATCTTAAGGTTAAAGTCGCAAGCAACGATACCATCTAACCAACTAAAATTGTAGAGATCTTAGCTCGGCATATAGGTTAGTATGAAATGCTCCGAGGTGTACAATCGAACCCGTTGATTTCTGACTTAATGCATTGGCTACAATATTGACCTTTCTAGGGTGATATTGGATAGTACAATGATAATCTTTGATCACTCCATCCAATGCCTCTGTCTTAGATTTAGTTCCTTCTGACTAAACAAATATTTCAAACTCTAGTGGTCAGTGCATATCTTACAAGTCTCGCCATACAAATAATGTCTCCAGAGTTTCAAGGCAAACACAATTGCCACCAACTCCAAATCATGCATCGGGTAGTTATACTAATGATTCTATAATTGTCGAGTGGAATACGCAATCATGTGGCCATGTTGCATCAGTACACAACCTAGCCCCTGGTGTGAAATGTCACTATAAATCACAAAGCCACCACCTTCTATTGGGAGAGAGAGTATTGGTGCTGATATCAGTCTATTTTTTAGCTTCTGGAAGCTTTGTTCACATCTTTCAATCCACTCAAATTTAGTTTTCTTACGGGGCAAATGGATCAACGGGGCAGCTTTAATAGAAAATTGACCAAGGAGAATTCGTGCGCCTGCCGGTTGATTTGACTCATAAGTGCACGAGGTCAAGTTTTAATATAGTGGACCTTTCAGTCAGATATCGTTCCACAGGGATTGGTTGAGAATATTGTTGAGTACTGTAATTATCATAACCTGACTTTATTTAGGAGACAAAAATGGTATTTATAATTAATTAATACTAATACTAAATTAATTAATCTAATTATACTAATATATTGGTAGGACGTTTATGGGAATTATTGCCTAGGGATTAATATCGTTCACTTAAACGTGTTCATTTCAATTCATTAATGGTGTTAATCCTATCCGACAATCTCAGTTCATAAACTCCCTTGTCACCTCTCCCGAGTGTAAGGCGGGGGAATACACGACTTCGTGTCAACTAAGAAATCCCCATCAACGTCTTAACGACCCTAGGTCACGTGAGTCTCGCCCCAATGTCATTGATTGCATACTTTCCAACTCTCTCCTGGGTTATTGGATCGTCGCGTTGTGTTTACCCTAGACCGAATCCGGGGTTATCTCTCTCGAGTGTCAAACCTCGCATTCTCGGTATATCGTAACAAGCATAATAAACAATACAACATGGCAAACACAATCAGATAAACATGAACAACCACTAACAAAACATCGATTCTATATAAACAATGTTTACATGAATTCAATCAAGCCCTAGATAATATATGTTTAACTAAACATGGTCGTAGCCCTATATACAACTAGAAACGAGCTAAATGTATACAAACATTCAACCAAATCTAAGAGAGAAAGAGAGAAACGAGAAAACTAGCTGTTTATCTGAAGATCCGACGCTAGAACCATTCTGAGAACGCTTTCTCCTTCTTCGTAATGTGATCTTCCCTTGGTCCAATGGCCTCGGAGCTCTCAAGACTTCCCAAAATCTCTAACTCTCGAAATGGAGGAGAAGGAAGGATATATATTGGCTCAAATATATCACAAATATCCTAAATATTCTAAACTGTCCGCAGAGTGACTGCCTAGGCGGTGGGTATATCGGTTTAGTGATTACCGCAGCGGTGGAGGAGAAGGTGGATTCAGGGACCATCCTGCAGTTTCACTGCCTAGGCGATGAGTTTATAGTATCTATAGGACCTTCTCTGTATTTTCATCGCTGCGGCGGTGGTCTGGACACTGCGGTGGTGGGCTTCTTTCAGAATATTGTCTCCTTGCTTGTTTTTCTACCGTTCTTGATCCAATTTGACTTCTTAAGGATCGTTTTAGTCCCTTTTCACCCCAAATACCTATTTTATGACAAAAAGAATACAAACGAATTAAAACGTACTAAACATACTAAAAAACTAACAAGTTCGGTTTGGATATAGATAGGTAATTTACACCTATCAAAAATCCCTCGACAAACCTGAAATAATAACCTGCCAATCCCAGGAAGCTTCGAACTTCGGTCACAGTCTTTGGCCTTTCCCACTAAAAAATGGCTTCGACTTTCTTTGGGTAAACTTGAATATCATCACCCAAGATAACATGCCCCAAGAATACAACTCTATCCAACCAAAACTCACATTTCCTAAACTTCACTTACCATTACTTCTCTCTCAAAATCTATAACACAATTCTGAAGTGCTCTGCACGCTCTTCTTTATTTTGGGAATATATCAATATATCATCAATGAACACGATGATAAACTAATCTAGATAAGGCTGGAAGATCTTATTCATCAGATCCATAAAAGTAGCAGGGGTATTTGTCAACCCAAATGGCATAACTAGAAATTCATAATGGCCATACCTCATACGAAATGTCTTATTCGACACATTACTGTGTCTAACCTTCAACTGATGATATCCTAATCGAAGATCTGTTTTTGGAAAATACCCTGGCCTTCTACAAATAATCGAACAAATTATTAATTCTAGGCAACGGGTATTTATTACAAATAGTCACCTTATTCAGTTGTCTGTAATCGATACACATTTTCAAAGTGCCATCCTTCTTCCTTACGAATAACACTGGAGCTCCCCATGGAGAAACACTAGGTCTGATAAACTCACGATCTAATAGATCTTGCAATTAGATCTTCAATTCCTTTAGCTTGGTAGATGCTATACGATATGGTGAAATTGATATAGGGAAAGTTTTCGGAAGTAATTCGATAGTGAATTCAATTTTCCTATCCATTGGAAACCCTAGCAATTCTTCTGGAAATACATTGGGATAATACCCTACCACTGGGATATCTGCCACCTGTACATCATTCTGACTAGTGTTAATCACTTGCTTAAGGTATTCCTGGCATCCTTTGTTTAATAATTTCCTAGCCTCTAGAACTGAAATCAAACTGACAACAGTTATGATTCTATCCCCCCCAAAACACAAACTCTGACTCGCCTTGGATTTGAAAAGTAACTTTCTTTTTAAAATAATCAACTCCGGCATGAAAGCTAGATAACAAATCTATACCCAGTATCACATCAAAATTGTGAATACTTAGGGGTAATAAATCCATGACAATTCTCTATCACTAATATGAAGCAGACTGTTCTTATACACACTATCTATCAACATTGACTCGCCCACAAGGGTAGAGATAATAATACCATATGACAAAGAAGTAGAAATTTTTTGTAGCATGCATCATAAAGGTCATCGAAATAAATGAATGAGTAAAACCAAGATCGATAAGTATACATGCATCTTTATATCTCTATTATATAAAGACATGATACATGTAACCACAACTGGGATAGCCTAGGCATCCTACTAGGTAGTAGAAAATAGACAACCTCGAGTTAGAGGTCTACCGGCTGATCCTCTACCACGCCCCTAAACACTACTAGGGCCAACACTACCCATACTGCTGATAGAAGGTGTAGGCGTAGCAGTAGATTTCGGACAATATGGATTTATGTAGCCTGGATTATGATAACGAAAACATATCAGATCCGCCATAGCATAATCTCTAACAAAATGGTCTGGTGATCCACATTGATAGCATACAGCTAATTTAGCTCGGCTAAACATCTGACTCCAACCCTGCCCTTGCTGGTAGAAACTTTGTCTAGATACATTCTGTCACCATACGAAATACGATTACCGTAGGCCTCGACTCCTAACCGACTGATCGACAGTCGGAGCCCAAGGATGTTGAGGTCAAGGGCCAGGTCCTCGAGAGGTACTACTTAAATATCCGCTAGATGGCTCAAACTTACTCTTCTTGTACTGTTTAGGGTTTTGAATGACTTCCAGTACATATTTCTCTATTAATTTCGCCGTGTTCACCAATTCTGCATAACTTTTGATCCTCTTGTAAGTCAACCTTGAACGTATTTTCAATTCTAGTACTTTCTAAAATCTTTTACATCTCGCTTCCTCAGTCTTCACTAGATTAGGAGCAAATAAGGACAGGGCATGAAATTTGATCTCATATTTCAAAAATGACATCTTCCCCTATTTTAGTAATATGAATTCCTCCTCTATCTACAAATTGATAAGATTCACGAAAATGTTTTTCATTATATATTTCAATGAATCGGTCTCAAGTGATCTCTTTGGCTACAATTGAGATTAGCCTCTTCATTTTCTCCCACCAATGTTTGGATTCCTCTTTCAATTGGAATGTGGTAAGAGAAACTTGGTGGTCATCAGTAATGCCCATTACCTTAAATCGTGCCCTATGCTCCTTAACCAATTTTCAGCATCAACAGGATCTGTAGTTCCCGTAAAAGTCAGGGGGTCCAATTCCTTGAATCATTTAAGGACTACAGCCTAAGGAGTGGCTGTTTCGGTTTGGGCTTTCTAGAATTCCATCATATTTGTTTACTGCTCTGACAGTTGCGCAGCAACCTACAAAATTCGCTCAACATCATCCAAGCTTTCTTATGTCCAACCTATTTTTTGGGGGGGGTCCATAATTCCCACTACTTTAATTTTCATGATCCATAGTCAAGATATAAAATGAACTTTAAGAAGCATAAAGCAAACAACAATGCATGATGCAAATGTACTAGTTAATCCAATAAAATAACTATCTCTCACGTGCAGAACTAACCTATCAGCACCCTGTCTTATGATCCACTACTGACTAGACCATATGGCACATCTATAGAACCTATAACCTAAGCTCTAATACCAAAAATTGTCACACCCCTCCCCAGACCCCCAACGCCCGAGGCCGGGTGTGACGTCAACTTGACGTTACTTGACAAACAACATTATATATATAAATATATACATTTACAAAAAAAAAAATCCAGAAATATATTTACCAATCTCAAAACTCAAACATACATGTGTCCCAAATATTCATAACAAAACTACAAAAACTGAACCTTTCAGGGTTTACACTTTTCTTGTCAATTCTCCAAAAATGACACCACCCTCTAACTCTACCTAGTTCCAGTAGTGGATCTGTCTCTAACTGCGGTACTTAAGACCAAATATTTTATCGATTTGATGTCTTCATAATATAAAAATAATTTATGGATCAAGTATAATTGTCAAATACTACCTTTCAAAACATAGTATAAAGATAACCACACACTGAGCCAAAATAAACTCCACAGCTATTATCACAATAAAATGACTGCATTTAAATTAACCAATTAGATTATTTTGATATATAATAAAATACTACGCACATATTTCCCTACTAGTCGCAGGATCGTTTCACCTCACGATCGGGAGTTGTGATGGTACCGAAACCTATACAACTATGTAATCTAAGATTGACATCAGTGTCTGGGCCATTTAATATCTCCAATGGTAGGATCCAACACGTGGTATAAACCACCATATATCATGATGATAATCATCATCGTCAACAACAACAACAACAACAAATATGAACCACCTACAGGACTTGCCCTCCTGTCAGGTCTCAATACAACATCCTACAGGACATGCTCTCCTGTTAAGACCAACAACATCCCACAGGACATACCCTCATGTCGGGATTACACTATGGCATAGTTAGATAATAAAATCACTTTTCACATTTAAAAATTTACTTGATCCGTATCACGTTATAAAACAATTCATTTTAATAAGTATTTTTTTTTTCACATTTTAGTACAAAAATGTAATTTAACAATTACATAGAAGACAGTACACTCACCTCGATTTGTGCGCTACTAAATATGCAATTGTCATAACTTAGACGAGGTCGGTGTCGCCTATGGACCTAAACTAGTGTTTAAAATTGATTTATAGTGTCAATTATGTAAACTGAGAAACGAAATCGGTTAAAGGGTCAAAAACGTCAAAGATTGAAGTTGAAATGAATTAAGAAAAAAATGTTCCAGCAATGATCGGTCAACCGACCGTGAAGGATCGGTCAACCGATGGGCGTAGTCTAGAATTAGAGAAGTCTCTAAATCAATTGGTCAACCAACCAAGAGAGATCGATCAACCAATGGCTAATAAGTGAACTCTCTTAATCGATCGGTCAACTGACCAGGGCCGAAAAATAGTTTGAGGAGCATCCTGAATTGATCGGTCAACTAACCCATGGGGGATCAATCAATCGACTAGCATTTGAAATTGGCTAATGCTACAACCTGAATCGATTGGTCGATCGATGGTTCATTGGTCGGTCAACCGATTGGGTAGTTTTAGAATTCGAGGGTTTTTCGGATTTGATCCATAACTAGCCATTTTTTTTGTTTTGTTTTTTTTTTGTTTTTTTTTTTGTTGATATTTTGGAGATATTCTGGAGATTTGAACATATTATGGATATATCATTCTTATTTAGATATTCCTATAGATATGGTATACTTATTTTAAGTTTTTCTCAATTTAGTCTATTTGATACTTCCTATCTTTTCGATTTGAGAATGTGAAATAATTTGAGAACTAAATTGAATTATTTAAAAGCCATATTTAAGTGAAATTAGCTAGGATTGAATTATATTGATACATGGGGTCTATATATGTGCATTTACTTGTCATATCTTGTGGGAACTAGCTGTTAGAAGACATGTTTCAAATCAGTTTAAATAGTCCTGCATTTTTCATATATCAATACATCATATCTATCAAGAAATATCAGTTCGTGAGCTTTCTAAGAGCTATCATTCTGATATTTTATTGAGCGATCATTGTGAGATCATTATGTGGTTGAAGTTCTTAAGTTAAAGCGCTAAGTGATTTGATGCACCGATCTAAGCTGTCTTGCGATTCGTTTTCAATCTTTCGGTGTTTTCTTGGTGAGATCGTTCCAGGATTTTGTTCTTTACTGTGATTATATATTATTACTGCTTGCTTGGATATAAGATCTTATGAATCATTTTTGAACTTTAAAAACATAAAAAATTCTTTGAAAATGATTTATATGATAATCTGATTACATGCTCAATTTTGTGCTACCTGCATTATTTTTATAATCAAATTTTTATTTCTTCACGTAAAATTTTATCACTTATAAGTTCGGCACATTAATTGAGTTAAATTGATTTGGGGTGGTAGAAGATCTGAGTAGGAAGAAACTTATCAATTTTTGTAATTAGTGAGTTTATACGAATTAGCTACTATAGGGAACATCAAATCAGGGGTAGCAAGGGTTTCAATCTCTTCCGGTAAAGAGATTTAGGTTTAATCTTTACGTAAGGTACAAAAACATTAGGTTACTCCTTTTCCTTGAAAAGAGCTAGACATGATTCTTCCTGAATAGAATTAATTGTGAGTGAATTGTAAAGGTATCATCCTTACCTGGGAAAAGGATACTTGGAGTATTTTTGGTAAGATTTGATTATTACCCTAAAGAATAAAAGAAATAGGTTTGATCCTTAGCCTGTGAAAGGATTAGGTTAGTCTTGATCCTGGTAAAAAGATAAGGTTATTCTTGTGCTTAGAAAAAGGATTAGGTGGTAATTTTTTCTAAATAGAATTAGGTTAGTCTTTAGGCTGGAAAAAGATAAGGTTTTTCCTTAGCCTGTGAAAAGAAAATTGTAAAGGTTAATTTTGAGCCTGTAAAAGAATCATTGTGTAAAGGTTTAGTTCCTACCTATTTAAAAGAATCTAGTAGTTTAGGGAGTACGAATCTCCGTGGGGCTTGAAGGACTGGATTAGCCAAGAGTAGCGTGGTGAACCAGGATATATTGTGGTGTTCTGCTTTGTTACTTTATTTATTTATTATTGTTTGGGTGTGCATCTAGAATTAATTATACTTATCCACTACTATATGAAGATAATAATTAATTTAGGATTAAATTAATTAGTAAAAAATTTAAATATTTAGAAATAACAATTTGCTTTAATGTTTATAACTATCCAATTCACCCCCCCTCCCTCTCTCTTGGGTATATCATTAGGCCAACAATTGACATCAGAGCTGGTTTTAGCTCATTAGGCTTAACATCCTAACTAAACCGGTCACGTGCACACACCATGGATGATGTTTTTTGTGTATCATCTCTTAACGGTGATAGATCTCTATACGATAATATGGTGTACGATTCTTGTGGTATTAGTGATAGTGATGGAGATGATGATAATAAAAATGTCCATATTGTCATGAAAAAAATTACTTTCTTTCACACTATTTTTCGCTAAAGAGAGTTTGAGTTTAAAAAGAAAAATTGATTCTTTTAAAAATAGAGGAAAAAGTGTTTGACAATCTAAAGTGCATTTGGATTAATATTGTGGTTCAAAACAGTTTTTGGACATTATTTTTTAAATTAATAATTTGCTCTCTAAAGTCGATTTTCTTGAAAATGAAAACTAAATTTTAAAAAATAATTTTGACATAATTTCCAGGCAAAGGTCATATTTTGATTCAAAAATTGATTTACTTAAGAAAAATTTTGAAAATCAAAATCCGACCATAAGTCTATTTCGAGAGCTTCTAAAAATGATTTTTCTAGGCAAAGTGGATATGTTTTATCGTCTCATCCTTCATCACAAGCCAGTGATAGTTATGTTGCTATTGTTAGAAACGATTCATATCTTACATCTTGTGCTTTCTATGATAATCAATCGGATTTGAGATATTATTATTGCAATAGAGTTGGGAATTTTAAAGTGTCATGTCTATTCAGGAACCCTAAGTTTATATCTAACAAGAGTGGATAAAAAATTAAATGGATACCGAAGAGAGCTATTGATTATCATAGAAGTGGACATGAAGAACAAACAAAGAAGTTATATCAAAGCCAAGATAGGAAGTCACTAAGAATCCACTAGCAAAGCATGCAAAGCAAAAATATTTATCAAAGCCAAGAGGTAAAGTTGTAAAAAGGCCACAAGAGACATGTGCAAAGAGGAAAGATGTACCAAAGCCAAGATGGGATATCACCAAGAAGCCACAAGTGAAACATGCAAAGGGAATCATCAATGAATCAAATGGCAGAGAATATACGGACAGGCCAAGAAGAGTTGTGCACCCAAATCAATCATCGGTACAAATAAGGTAAACAGTAAAGTTATCCCGAAATATATAAAAGGTACTCATAACCCCTCGCAGTTTAAATTTATTAAATTTGTTAAATAGGGAGGTGTCTGACTTGCTAAATATGTAAGTTGATACTGGTTTCTAAGACATATATTAAATGATGTGTTTATTTTCTATCTTAGAAACATTGCATGGTGACTATGTGAATCACATTTAGTTAAGGGGTATTAACATGTTTTTATGTGCTTATATCAAGTAGTGATCATGTGTTAATTTTAAAACATGTTAAGTGATTTAGAAAATGAATCAAGTTTTTTTTATCTCACTAAGTATTATTAATAACTTGTTGCATATTAGCAAGACCATTTGTATAATGTGCTCTTATTCATGAATATATATTTTATGCAAATGTGTTAAATTGAGCTAATATTTTATGCATCTTGAAATGATATTTGGATTCATTATAATGCATAGTATTGTGTTATACTAAAGTTTTTCAAATGATTAAAGAATGATTTAAATTGGTTTATACAATCAAAATTGCTTGGAATTGATTAGTGATCACGCATGATGTAGAGAATAACAGATAAATATATGTTTACTTGACCTCTACTAATGATTTTATTCCAAGAATGTTTCAAAGAGTTTTAGGTTATAATTCAAGGAGAAACAAATATTCATACCGAAATTTGAAATTTAGTCAAGAATAAGATCGAGGCCGATTTGGGGAGATAATTAATTAGAATTGAATATTCATTCAACTCAGTGGTAAACTAATCTTATTCTTGCATGACTACATAAGGAATTTATGTGGTGTGAAATTATCACCTAATTTGTAGAAAGTGACTTACATATCTATGTATATCATACTCAGATTATATGCCTAAATAGAATTTGTTGGGCCAGTGATCTATCCAAGACGGGGTGAATTGGGTAGTTCTAAAAATTAAAGCAAATTATTATCTTTCAACACTTAAATTTTTAAACAATTAATTTAATCCTAAATTAATTATTATCTTAATATAGCAGTGGATAAGTGTAATTAGCTCTAGGTGCACATCTAAACAATAATAAATAAATAAATAAAGTAACAATGCAAAACACCTCGATATAACTTGGTTCACCAAGCTACTCTTGGCTAATCCAGTCTTCCGAGCCCGATGGAGATTCACGCCTACTAAACCACTAAGATTCCTTTAAATAAGTAGGAATGAAACCTTTACACAAGGATTCTATTCACATACTCAAAATAAACCTTTGAAATTTCCTTTTTCCAGGCTAAGGAAAAACCTCTATCTTTTTAACAGGCAAAAGATTAACCTAATTCTTTTACACTTAGGCTAAGAATCAAACCTCACCAAAAACACTCCAAGTATCATTTTTACCAGTAAGGATGGAACCGTTACAAATCACACAAACTAATTTTATTCAGGAAGAATTAACACCTATCTCTTTTCCAAGGAAAAAAGTAATCTAACATTTTTATACTCTGGGTAAGGATTAAACCTCAATCTCTTTACAGGAAGAGATTGAAACCCAGCTACCCCTGACTAGATACTCCTAATTCACACAAAACTCACCAATTACAAAAATTAATAAGTTTCTTCCCACTCGGAGCTTCTACCACCTCAAGTCTATTTAAACTCAATTGATATCTCGATAAATACTAGTGAAAGAATTAAGTAAGAAATTTAAAATTTGATTATAAAATAAGTGGCTAGCACACTGCTGGCAGATAAATATTACATCGCCACTTTCACTGCAAGTGTATGGGTTAAGTTTTAGTAGAGTGGAAAAAGTAAGGGTTATCATTTGCACAGGGATTGGTTGAAAATATTGTCTAGTACCGTAATTATAATAACCTAATTTTATCTAGACGATAGAAAATGAAGTTTATAATTAATAATATACTAATACTAAAATACTAATTTATCTAATTAAACTATATTAATACTTTGAGACATTTAAGGGAATGGATTATCTAGATATTAACTTTGTTTACAAATACGATTTTGATCTCGTTTAGTTTATGTTAACGATGTTCGACTTATCTGACAATCTATGTATCGTAAACTCATTCACTCCCTCTCCCAAGTGACAAGTGAATGAATATGTGACTTCGCGTTAACGCCGAAGTCCCCCTCTAGTGTTTTTTAGAACACATAGTCACAAGAGTCTTGCCCCAACGTCATAGACTGCACACTCTCTAACTCCCTCCCAGGTTATCAGATCATCGCGTTGTATTTAAACCCTAGTCTGAATCCTGAATTACCTTTCCCGAGTGTTAAACCCCGATTTCTCAAAATATCTAAACATGCATATAATAGAAATACAAGCACAGCAAACACAATCAAATAACGAAGAACAACTATTAACGAAACACCGATTTCAAAATCACATATTCATAAATTATAGTAATCCCTAGATAATATCCGTTTAGCTAATGGCCATAACCGTATATACAATGATAAATGAGCTAAACATGCTCAAACCATAATTCGAATTTAAGAAATAATGAAAGAAACAAGAGAAACTAGCCGTAGTCCAAAGTTTTGGGGCTAAAATTGTTCCAAGATCGCTTTTCCTTCTTCACCTTTTAATCTTCTCCTTTGGATTTGGTGGAGCATTCCCGAAAAAACCTCTCAGCCCTATTCTAACCCTAGGAGCTCTCCTATAGCCAAAATAGAGGAGATGAGGAAGATATAGGGCTCAAAAATATCTAAATAAATATCTAAAGTGTGTGTAGAGTCACCGCCACGGCGGTGGTTAAGTCAGTTTGATCACGGCCTCGGTGATGGACTTAGCGGTGGAAGTAGAGACCTCTTTGTTGTTTTACTGCCTCGGCGGTGGGCTTTCAATAAGAAAAGGCCTCTCTCTACATATTGACTGCCGCGGTGGTAGTCTGGACAGTGCGGCTGTGGGCTGCTTTTCAGAATTTTGCCTCTATGTTTGTTTTCCCACCGTTCTTGATTCGATTTGATCGTTTATGATCCGTTTTCATCCATTTTTAACTTCATACACCTGTTTTAATACAAAAAGAATAAAAACATAATAAAATATATTAAAATACTATAATAACACTCGAAAACTAATAAGTTTAGTTTGAAAATAGATAGGTGAATTACACCTATCAAATATCCCCAAACTTAGAATTTTGCTAGTCCTCGAGCAAAACACTCACACTAAAATAAAAAACATAACCAAATTAAATAACATGAACAACCTAAACACAAATAATCTAAACATAACGATATGCGAGTTTTGAATTCTTCTATCGACCATGTCATTTTCCCTTCAACAACCCCCAATTATATCGAGTTCAAGTGGTAAAGCGCACCATGTAGTGTTCTAGAATTTTGACATTCAATAATGGTAAACACCATTCTAGATCCTGTCAGCATTTCTGTGCAAGACTCAATAATATAGCTATCCAAGATTAGATTGGATTATCCACCAACGAAACTCACGACTTAGACCGTAAAGGACTAGGATATCCATATACCTGATTGGGTTTCACTCTCCACTAATGTAGGCTTGGAGGTTTATAACGATTAGAAGGACTTGGTCGAATTTTGGAATATTTGGCCGAGGGTATTTCAGAATCGAAAACGGGTTAACGTTGTTAACTTAACGATACCCAAGGCTCAACACTTGGTACAATCACTCTTGAAACCCCATAAATAAATTGAAAATAATCCCGAACAAACATTTAAGATCAACGTACTCACTTGTCAAAAGAAACAAAATTTAACGATATTTACATTTTTTTTTCAGACCACGCCCCCAAACTTATTCGATTATTACAATTTCATAGATGTGGTTAAAACAAAAGAAAAGCGATAAGTGAGTACTCGAATACCGAACCAATCAGAAGTTCACCCTAAATCCAACCGCTCACTTCAAGTAGCATATACGAATCTAACTTGATTCACTCAAATTGTACCTTTAATTTAGCAATATAGGTTTGGAAAAAGATCAATTAGCCAGGGTATTTATTTATGTGTTCAGAATTGAAATAACATTTAGGCTTCGACAGGGTAACGAGGGATAAACACATAACATGGTAGGCTTAAAAGGCTCAAGCGAAAAAATAAATGCCTAAATCATATCTGCTGAACTACCTCGCCTAGGATTTTGCCTCAAGCTTTCCCTCAATCAGGTTCTAGAATTCTTAAATTGTCATGAGTTTGGCTAATCGATAATCGGCCTCAAATTAATTGAAACGAAATACATTGAGTCTATGTGCTCATGCAAATTAGGATCCACAATAACTTTTACCAAAACGCATTGTGAAGCACACAGAACACACATAAATGGGCATTACCCTTGACCTTGAAAACAACCAAAGGGTAATATCATCTTCAGGTTATGGCCCGGATGAACGCAAAACTCAGCATGCAACAACAACAACAAACAAACATAAACACATTCTACAGTAAACAAACATGCACACAATAAACTAAACAACACAATTAAACATACTAACATACTACACATCACCGCCAAACTTAAAATGGATAGTGTCCTCAACAACCCATCAGCAATCTCAATGAAAGCATAAAGCAGTATAAGGAAGACGGGGGTTTAGAACATGTACCTAGGAGTTGAGAGAATCTCGCCTCTGAATTAAGTCGGTAGTGACAGATTTAATTTATTTTTGAACTTGGGTTGCCTCCCAAGAAGCGCGTGGTTTATTATCATCGGCCCCATACGGAGAACGGCTTGTCAAAGAGTGAATTTTGCTCGTAGTACGTCTCATAAAACATAACATACGGGTCTTGGATTTGTATTCTCTCAAGACTGGTGAGATTTGGCTCTAATCAACTCGTGCTTTCAACATGACTCTCCACTGGCTCATGCGCTTGGGGAGCATAAATGTATTGAGCTAGAAACTGGGTAGGGTAGGTGAACCACATCAGATCCTTGTAGATGTGATCGTCTTGGATCGAGTGCGACATCACTAACTGGAATTCAAATGGTGAAAACGCACATCGATTAATATGTGAATCTCCATCGTCATTCCACATTTGGGTCTTCTCCCAATTAACTTGATCATTTTTTATCTCACCCAAGTGTCTTCTGTTTGCATTCGGTTCCTCACGGTGGCTTTCACATTCAGATATGACATGCTCGTATCTCAGTGCCACCGCTTCTATCTCGGACTCAATGAAGCAAATAAGTTGACTGATTTGCATCTGAAGATATATTACGGTCGCATCGATTTCGGCGCAGACCATATCAATGTTGTCAAGATGATCCTCGTGCTCATTGTTCCAATCATTTGTCTCCCGCCAATACGCCTTAGTCTCCCTAATAACATCAGCGAATATTTCCTCCAGGATGGGGGAAGATTCAACATATTGGTCTGGGGTGTCAATCTATGGCATCGAAGTGTTGGAACAATCTGCCAAGCTTTGGTGACTTGGTGAATAATTCCAACTTTGAAAATCGAAAAATGCTAATTCCTCCAAAGACCAAATGGCTTCATCTGCGGTTAGGTAGTAGAAAAATGAGGTATTGTTTCCTCCTTCCACCCATGTTCTGGTTGCGGCTTGTAACCCGTCGAGGAAATTTAGAAGTTGATACTCTCTCGGGAAACCATGATTCAAGAACTGAAATATCAACTCGTTGTAACGATCCCAAGCATAATAAAATGGCTCAGAATCTTGTTGAAAGAAACAAATGAGGACTTGTCGATGATCCATCTTCAAGCACCTCGTAAAACAAAACAAAACTAAAAAGAAAAACTATAAACAATATATATGTCTAAATTAAAATCAAGTTATTTACTTACAATATCAACAATAATCTAAAAACCAATCCCCGGCAACAGCACCAAAAACTTGGTGGCGGATAAATATTACGTTGCCACTTTTACCGCAAGTGTACGGGTCAAGTTTTAGTAGAGTGGGAAGAGTAAGGATAATCGTTTCCACAGGGATTGGTTGAGAATATTATCGAGTGCCGTAATTATCATAACATAATTTTATCTAGGCAAAAAAAAATGAAGTTTATAATTAATAATATACTAATACTAAAATACTAATTTATCTAATTAAACTGTATTACTACTTTGAGACGTCTAAGGGAATGGATTATCTAGGGATTAACTTTGTTTACAAATATGCTTTTGTTCTCGTTTAGTTTACGTTAATGATGTTTGACTTATCTGACAATCTCTGTATCGTAAACTCATTCACTCCCTCTCCCTAGTGACAAGTGAATGAATATGTGACTTCGTGTTAATGCTGAAGTCCCCTTCTAGCATTTTTTAGAAATTATAGTCACATAAGTCTTACCCCGAACGTCATTGATTGCGCACTCTCTAATTCCCTCCCGGGTTATTAGATCGTCGCGTTGTATTTAAACCCTAGTCTGAATCCAAGGTTACTTCTCCCAAGTGTCAAATCCCGATTTCTCAATATACCTAAACAAGTATATAATGGAAATACAAGCAAAGCAGACACAATCAAATAACGAAGAACAATTATTAATGAAACACTAATTTCAAAATCACATATTCATAAATTATAGTAATCCCTAGACAATATCCATTTAGCTAACGGCTATAATCATATATACAATGATAAACGAGATAAACATGCTCAAACCATAATCTGAATTTAAGAAATAAAGAAATAAACGAGAGAAACTAGCCCTAGTCCAAAGATTTGGCACTAAAACTGTTCCAAGATCGCTTCTCCTTCTTCGCCTTGTAATCTTATCCTTCGGATTTGGTGGAGCATTCCCCAAAAACCTCTCAACCCTATTCTAACCCTAGGAGCTCTCCTATGGCTGAAATAGATGAGGGAAGGATGATATAGGGCTCAAAAATATCTAAATAAATATCTAAAGTGTGTGTAGAGTCACCGCCATGGTGGTGGTTAAGTCGATTTGATCACGGCGGTGGACTCAGCGATAGAAGCAGAAACCTCTATGTTGTTTCACCGCCTTAGCGGTTGGATTTCAGCAAGAAAAGGCCTCTCTCTGCACATTGACCGCTGCGACGGTGGTCTGGATAGCGCGGTGGTGGGCTGCTTTTCAAAATTTTGCCTCTATGTTTGTTTTCCCACCGTTATTCCACCGTTCTTGATCTGAATTGATCGTTTATGATCCGTTTTCATCTCTTTTCACCCCACACACCTGTTTTAATACAAAATGAATTAAAACATATTAAAATACTATAATAAGACTCGTAAACTAATAAGTTCGGTTTGGAAATTGATAGGTGAATCACACCTATCACACACAATTGAGCACCTAATCAGATTATCACCAAAATCGTTTTTTAAAATACTTTTTATACAATTTAAAGTTAAAAAATGATTTCACAATGATCTAGAATCTAAGAGAGTAATAATAATATCAAATAACAATTAAGAACAAAAGCTTGGAACGATCTCACCAGAATACTACCGAAAGAATGAAAATTGAATCGCAGTAAAGCTTAGATCAGTGACAACAAAATTCTCAGCACTTATTCTCAATAACTTTTTTCAAGAAATATCTCATAATAAAATCTTAGTATAATATCATAATAATGACTCTTAGAAAGCTCAGGAATTTATTTGTGCTTAATTGAATACTGTATCTCATAAGTGAAAAACACAAGTGTATATATACTGGTTTTAAACAAGCTCTCTAATGGCTAGTTCCCACAAGATATGACATTTAAATGCTCATATAGACCCCATTTATTAATATTACTCAATCCTTGTTCAACTCACTTATTTATAGCTTTTACATCTTTCAATTTACTCCCCCAAATATTTCTCAATCTCAAATAAAACTAGATAAGAATTATTGAATGTATGATAGGTTTAAATTACCTTTCTATTTCTAAACCGAACTTGTTAGTTTTCGAGTATGTTTATTATGTTTTAGTACGTTTTAATATTTTTATATTCTTTTTGCTATGAATCAAGTGTGTGGGGTAAAACAAGATAAAAACAGTTCATAAACGACCAAATCGGACCAAGAACGGTGGAAAAACAAGCACAGAGGCAATATTCAGAACAACAATCCATTGCCTCGATGTCCAGACCACCGCCGAGGCGATGAATATGCAGAGATGGGCCTAATTTACTGTAAACTCACCGCCGCAGCAGTGAGAACCACCGCTGTGGCGGTGAAACTGCAGAGAGGTCCTGAATCCACCGTCTTCTCCACCGCTGCAGTGAAGATCCAATTGACATACCACCGCCTAGGCAATCACCTTTGCACAGATTTAGATATTTTTTAGGATGTTTTTTCTATTTAATCCCCTCTCCTCTCTCCATTTTCGGCCTCCCTTGGATCTCCAACACCTCTACAACACTTAGAATATATTTAGGGTGGAGATTAGAGTATTTTTTAGGGAGAGCTCACAATCTAAAGAAGGTGAACTTGAAGCAAGTGATTGTTCTACTACATAATCGAACTAGGATAAGTTCTTTTGTTTTCTCTTTTATTTCTTTAACTTAGGCATTTGTCAAGCATGTTTAGCTTGTTCTTCATTGTAAATACGGTTATGGTCATTAGCTAAATGTGGATTGTTTAGGGATTAACAATAAATTTATAAATATGTGGTTATTTTGATTTCGGTGTTTCGTTAATGTGTGTTCTTTATAATTTCGATTGTGTTTACCATTATTCTTTGATATTATGCTTGTTTAGATAATTAGAGAATACGAGGTTTGACACTTGGGAGAGGTAACCCTAGATTCGGATTACGGTTTAAACACAACACGACAATCTAACGACCCGGGAGGGCGTTAGAAAGTGTGCAATCAATAACGCTAGGGCGAGACTCAAGTGACCTAGTGTCATTAAGACGTTGAGAGGGACTTCTCCATTGACGCAAAGTCATGTATTCACTCGTCTTACACTCGAGAGAGGTGGCGAGTAAGTTTACGAACCAAGATTGTCAGATACGCAAACACCATTAGCGTACGTTAAATGAGATTGAACACGTTTGTAAACAATGTTAATCCCTAGACAATTCTTTCCCCAAAAACATTTGATAATATTTGTATAGTTAATTTAATTAACTTCGTATTAGTATTTATTAATTATAAATTACATTTTTTATCACCTAGATAAAATTAGGTTATGATAATCGTAGTACTCAATAATAATCTCAACTAATCGCCATGGACACAGTACCTTCACTCTCCCCATCTATACTAAAACTTGACCCATACACTTGCGGTGAAAGTAGCGACGTATTTACGTCCTACAAGTTTTTGGCTCCGTTGCTAGCGATTGGGTTTTTTTTTTTTTTATTATAGATAGTGTGAGTAAATAACCCGATTTTACTTTAGGCATTTCTTTTGTGTATAAATTTTTCATTGTAGTTTTTGTTTTTCTTTTCCTATAAGGTACTTGAAGATACGAGATCAACAAGTTCTCTTGCATTTCTTTCAACGGGATTCCGAGCCATTTTATAGTGCTTGGGATCTATACAAGGAATTGCTACTCTGGTTTTTGAACCATAGTCTCCCGATGGATTATCAACTCCTCAATTTCCTCGATGATTTACAAGTCGCAACAAGAATATGGGTAGAAGGAGGAATCGCTAGCACCTCGTTCTATGACCTAACTGCGAACGAAGCCATTTGGTCGTTAGAGGATTTGGCGGCCTTTGATTTTCAGAGTTAGAATTATTCACCAAGTTACCAAAACTTGGGGGATTTTTCCAACACCTTATTGCCATGGATTGACAATTCGGATCACGATAACGATTCTTCCTCCAATCTGGAAGAAATGCTCATAACCGTTATGGGGGAGACTCATAGATTGTTGATAGAGATGCATGATTGGATCAATGAGCATGAGGATTGTCTTGATCATATCGAGATGGTCTGTGCCAACATCGATGAGACTGTAACGTCTTTGCAGACGCAAATCAGTCATCTTCTTTGCTTTATTGAGGCCGAGACAGAAGTGGTGGCATTGAGAGATTCACAAGCTAAATTCGATTGTCAAATCCACCGAGAGAAACAGAAAACGAGCGGGAGGACTTGGGGAGATAAAATTTCACATATTAATCGTTATGAATTTTCACCATTTCCTTGCCAGCTGGTGAAGCCGCAGTCGATCCAAGATGAGCACATCTACAAGGATCCGATGTGGCTCACTTGTCCCTCGCCGTCGATAGCAACGTCCTTTCATGCCTACCAAGTACATGAGCCGGTGAGGCATGTCGTTGAAAGATCAAACCGAACAAAGCAACATCTCACCAAGCTTGAGGGCGTTGATAACCAAGACTTGTATATAGTGTTATTTGACACATACTACAGGTGGAAGCCACTCTTTTATGAGCACTTCGGCATGTCGGGCTGATGACCATAAACCAAATACTTCTTGAGAGGCAACTCAAGGAAAAATAAATTAGATCTATCTCCGTCAATTTGATTCAGATGCGAGATTCTCTCGCCTCCCAAGTACATGTTTTAAACCCCCATCTTCATTTTCATGCTATATTCTATCTATTGGGATTGCTGAAGGGTTGTTTTGGACATCACCTATTTTAAGTTAGTGGTGATGTGTTAGTATGTTTTAGTTATAGTTTATATTTTACTGTTTTTACGTGTGCAAGTTTGTTTAGGGTAGTTTTTGTGCATGTGCTAAGTTTTAACTTCATCTAGGCCATTACCCGATGATGAGTCTATCCATTGGTTGTTTATTGAGGTGGAGCGTAAAGCTCATACATGTATGTTCTGTGTGCTCAACGTTATGTTTTAGTAATAGTTATTATAGATCCTACTTGCACGAGCACATAAACTCATTATATAACTATCTAATTGATAAGCCCCCTTAAATTATTGAAATTTCGAGTTTGACCCAAAACTTTTACTTGACTGTATTTTGTCAAATTTAGCAGTTTTGTATTTTATCATATTTTTTGGGTATTTTTTGTGTATTATATAGTATGATCTCAGGTAAAAATTCATTTCCTTTAAACCTAAGTTTAAAGTTTATCAGAACTTGTACTTGATTCAACACTGACTGGGTGGGATAAACTGCGGTGTCTACCGCTAAGAATAAAAAAAACTAGACGTTAATTGATAATTATTTGTGGTTTTGTTATATTTATCCTTCTAAGACTAAATATGAGGTGTTCAATAAGTTTATAATATATATAAAAATAGAGTGGAAAATCAACTTGGTCGAAAGATTAAAAAACTTAGGTCTGATAGAGGAGATGAGTATACTTTGGGAAATCTTAAGAATTTTTGTGAAGAGTGTGGGATCATACATGAACTTACTCCACCATATTCACCTCAATCAAATGGAATCTCATAAATAAATAAATAAAATAGAACTTTCATAGATATGGTGAATTCAATGTTGATAAGTTCAGGTTTTTCTGAAAATTTATTGGGAGAGGCTAAACTTACTGCATGTTTTGTATTAAATCGCATTACGATAAAAGATAATAAAAAAACATCGTATAAAATTTATGAGAATAGAAACCCTAATTTGAGACTCTTAAAAGTGTGGGGTGTTTAGCAAATATGGCTATACCTAAAGCAAAAAGAAAGAAAATAGGACCCAAGACAATAGACATTGTTTTGTTATGTTATGTACAAGACAATAATGCAAATAGATTTTAAGTTATAGAATCTCAAATTAGTTGTATCTCCATAAATTAGATTGTTGAATCAAAAGATGCTTTCTTTGAATATATATTTCCTTATAAAACTAGAATTCCCAACTATTGGTCCAACGAGCTACCCAAGAGAGGGGAAATTGGGTAATTATAAAAATTTAAACAATCAAAACTTTTAACACTTAATTTATAAAATAATAAATTTATCCTAAATCAATTATTATCTTTGTTACGCAATGGATAAATGTTCAATTCTTGGTGCACAATGATAGGGGTAATTTATCCACTTATTTCCAAATCGAATTTGGTAGTTTTTTAGTATTTTTATCATGTTTCAATTTGTTTTAATTGGATTTTATTTCTTTTTGTATAAATCAGGTGTTTAGGACAAAAATGAGCCAAAGCAGTTGAAAATCTAGCTAATCAATGGAACCGCGGTGGAAGAACGGTGGAAAAATGATGAAAAATGCCAAGTTGTCAACCGCTACAGCGGTGAGTCCACCACTGCAGCGGTGAAACAATAGAGAGCTCAATTTCACTCTCTTTGTCCACCGCTACAATGGTGAAACAATAGAGTGCCCACTAATGAACCACCACTACAGCGGTGACCACTGCCGACATACCCACCGCTGCAGCTGTGAACCCTGCACCTATAAAGTATTTTTTTAGATATTTTGAGATATTTTTGTTCCCATATCCTATCCTCCTCTTATTTTTTCGGTGATTAGACCTCATTAGAGATAATATAAGATATTTTTTATAGTTTTTGGGAAGTTCATTCAAACCCGAAGAAGAAGATCATAAAGCGAAGAAGGAAAAACGCTCTAGAAGTGGTTTTAGCATCGGATCTTCGGATAATGGCTAAGTTCCTTCGTTTCTTTCTTTATTTATTAACTTTGGTAGTTTTTTTTAGCATATTTAGCTCATTTGTCTTTGTATATACGGTTATGGCCATTGGCTAAACATGAAATATCTATGGGATTAACATAATTTATGAAAATGTCATTTGTTTGAATTGTGTTTCTTTAACGGTTTTTCTTCATTATTTGATTGTGTTTACCATTCTTGTATTTCTATTATATGCTTGTTTAGATATATATTGAGAAATCGGGGTTTGATACTCGGTAGAGGTAACCCCGGATTCAGACTAGGGTTTAAACACAACGCGACGATCTAATGACCCGGGAAGGCATTAGAAAGTGTGCAATTCATGACGTTGGAGCGAGACTCATGTGACTATGTGTTCTACAAAATGCTAGAGGGGGACTTTGGCGTTAACATGAAGTCACATATTCATTCACTTTACACTCGGGAGAGGGAGTGAATAAGTTTACAATACTGAGATTGTTGAATAGGTCAAATACCGTTATTGTTAACTAAACGAAACCAAACACGTTTAAGTAAATGAAGTTAATCCCTAGATAATCTATTCTCCTAAACATCTCAGTATAGTATAAATATTGTAATTAGATTAATTAGTATTTTAGTTTAATTTATATTTATAAACAAAACATATTTTTATCGCCTAAATAAAGTTAGGTTATGACAATTACGGTACTCAACGATAATCTACACCAATCCCTGTGAAGAAGATAACCATTACTCTTCTCAATCTATACTAAAACTTGACCCGTACAATTGCGGTGAAAGTAGCGACGTATTTACGCGCTACCAAGTTTTTGACCCAATCTATTTTGTTTATAATTTTTTGTTTGTAGTCTCTTTTTCCTGCAGGATACTTGAAGATGTTAGATCAACAAGTTCTTATGCATTTCTTTCAACGAGATTCCAAGCCATTTTATTGTGCTTGGGATTGATACAAGGAGTTGTTGTTCTAGTTTTCGAATCATCATTTCCTGAGAGAGTGTCAACTACTAAACTTCCTCGATGGATTACTAGCCGCAACAAGAAATTGGGTTGAAGGAGGAAACGGTACCACCTCTTTCGACCAATTAACCGTGGATAAAGACTATCGGTTGTTGGAGGACATGGCGGAGTATGATTTTCACTATTGGAATTATTCAACAAGCTACCAAAGCTTGAGGAAAGTTCCACCGTTTCGACGCCATGGATTGACATCCCTAACCAACAGAAGGAGTTTTCCCCCACCTTGGAGGAAATGTTAGCTAAATTTATGGGGGAGACTCAGGCTTTCTGGAGGGAAATGAATGACCGTCTTAATGAGTATGAAGTTCGTCTTGACACTATTGAGACAACCTGCACTGAAATTGATGAGACCGTCAAGTCTCTTAAGACTCAAAATGGTCATCTTCTTTGCTTCATTGAGGCCGAGTCAGAAATGGTGGCACTAAGACACGAACAAGCCACATTTATTTGTGAAAGCCAGTAGGAGGAACCGAATATGAGCGGAAGGAGCTTGGGTGAGTTCAATGATGATTATTCGAACGATGCCGCCACCAATCCAAGATGATCACATCTACGAGGATCGGATGTGGCTCACTTGTCCTTCACCGCCATTTGCACCATTCGTTCAATCTTCCCAAGCACACGAGATGACAACGAATCTTGTTGAAAGCTCGAGCCGAAAAATGCCAAATCTTTCTAGTCTTGAGGGCGTTCTGAATCAAGACCCGTATTTAGTGTTGAATGACACTTACTATGGGTGGAAACCGCTGTTTGACGAGCCTTTCTCCGTGTCAAGCCGAGGATAATAAACCAAGTGCTTCTTGGGAGGCAACCCAAGTAAAAAATAAATTAGATTCGTTGTTGCCGACTTGATTCAAAGGCGAGATTCTCTTGCCTCTCAGGTACATGTTCTAAGCCCTTGTCTTCATTATCATGCTATATACTTTTATTGGGATCGCTGATGGGTCAATGTGGACACTACCCGTTTTAAGTTCGGGGGTGATGTGTAGTATGTTATTATGTTTTATTGTTGTTAGTTATGTTTTATTGTTTCAATGTATATATGTTTGTTTAGGTTTTGTTTGTTTATGTATTAATTATCGTGTGCTGAGTTTTGTACTTCATTTGGGCCATTACCCGATGATGAGCCTGTCCCCTAGTTGTTTATTGAGGTTGAGCGTAATGCTCATTCATGTGTGTTCTGTGTGCTTAACGTCTCATTTTAGTAAAAGTTATTGTGGATCCTAATTGCACGAGCACATAAACTCAATGTATAACTATCCAAATGATTTAACGTCGATTATCCGTTAGCCAAGTTCATGACAATAAGTATTCTAGAACCTGATTTGGGGGAAATTCGAGGCAAAATCCTAGGCAAAAAGTTCAGGAGATATGATTTAGGCATTCATTTTGATCGCTTGAGCCTTTAAAGCTTACCATGTAATATCATTTATCCCTCGTTACCCTGTCGAAGCCTATAGGCCATTTCAATTCTAAACACATAACAAACACCCTGACCAATTGAATTCTTTCCAAACCTTTATTGCTAAACCTAAGGCACAATTTGAGTAAAATCAATTTAGCATTTGTTTATGCTACTTGAAGTGAGCGGTTGGGTTTTGGGCGAACTATTGATCGATTCAGTATTTGAGTACTCACTTGTCATTTTTTTATATTGTATTTCTACACCCGTCAAATTATAACAAATCAAATAAGTTTGGGGGTGAATTTTTTTTTTTTTTTTTAAAAAAAAAAGAATAAATATAGTTTTATTTTTGTTTTGTCTTGACAAGTGAGTACTACGTTTTTAGATATAAGTTCAAGGTTGTTTCGAATTGATCTGTGTGGGGTTAAGAGAGTAATTGAGCCAAGCGTTGTGCCTTGGGTATCGTTAAGTTAATAATGTTAACCTGTTTTCTATTCCCGATATACCCTTGGCCATTTTTCAAAAACCGAACCAAGTCCTATTGATCTTTTTGAATTTCTTAGCCTACATTAGTGGAGAATAGAACCCTATCAGGCATATGGATTTCCTATACCTTATTGGTTTTAGTCTTGAACTTTATTGATAGATAATCCAATCCGATCGATGGATATTTGTATAATTGAGTTTTTACACACACACTTTAAAAGGATCTAGAATGGCACTTACTATTATTGAATGTTGAAATTCTAGAACACCACATGGTGCATTTTATTTTTGAACTCGATAGAATTGGGGGCCGATGAGGGAAAACTATTTGGCCAGGTAAATGAAATTTAAAACTTGCACGTTGTTGTTTTTAGTTTGTTTGTATTTTTTATTTTTAGTATTTAAATTTCATAATTAGTCATTGTAGTTTCTTGTATTGTATGGGCGTTTTGCCAGAGGACTAGCAAAATTCTAAGTTTGGGGGTATTTGATAGGGGTAATTTATCTATATATTTCCAAATCAAATTTGGTAGTTTTTAAGTATCTTTATCGTGTTTTAATCAACTTTTATTTGTTTTTGTATAAATCAGGTGTTTGGAATGAAAAGGAACTAAAACAGTTGAAAATCAAGCTAATCGGTGGAATGGTGGTAGAAGAACAGTGGAAAAATGATAAAAAAAAAAAAAAAAATGTTAAGTTGTCCACCGCTGTATCAGTGAAACAACACAGAGCTCAATTTCACTTTATCTATCCACCGCTACAACGGTAAAACAACAGAGTGCCCACTAATGAACAACCGCTACAACGATCAAGCCACTGCTACAGCGGTGACCATTGTTGACATGCCCACCGCTGCAGCGGTGAACCTTGCACCTGTAAAGTGTTTTTTTTAGATATTTTGAGATATTTTTGTTCCCATATCCTCTCCTCCTCTTATTTTTTTTTTCCAGTGATTAGACCTCATTAGAGATATAAGATATTTTTTAGAGTTTTTGGGGAGCTCATTCAAACCCGAAGAAGAATATCATAAAGCGAAGAAGGAGAAATGCTCTCGGAGTGGTTTTAGCGTCGGATCTTTGGATAACGGCTAATTTCCTTCATTTCTTTCTTTATTTCTTAACTTTGGTAGTTTGTTTGAGCATGTTTAGCTCATTTGTCATTGTATATACGGTTATGGCTAATGGCTAAACATGGATAATCTATGAGATTAACATAATTTATGAAAATGTCGTTTGTTTGAATTGTGTTTCTTTAACTCTTTAACTGTTGTTCTTCACTATTCGATTGTGTTTACCATTCTTGTATTTCCATTATATGGTTGTTTAGATATATATTGAGAAATCGGGGTTTAACACTCGGGAGAGGTAACCTCGGATTCGGACTAGGATTTAAACACAACGCGACAATCTAATGACCCGGAGGATGTTAGAAAGTATGCAATTCATGACGTTGGAGCGAGACTCATGTGACTATGTGTTCTAAAAAATGCTAGAGGGGGACTTCGGCATTAACGGAAAGTCACATATTCATTCACTTTACACTCGGGAGAGAGAGTGAATTAGTTTACGACATTGAGATTGTCAAATAAGTTGAATACCATTATTGTTAACTGAACAAAACCAAACACGTTTAAGTAAATAAAGTTAAGCCCTAGATAATTCATTCCCCTAAACGTCTCAATATAATACAAATAGTGTAATTAGATTAATTAGTATTTTATTTTAGTATTTATATTTATAAACAAAACATATTTTTATTGACTAAATAAAGTTAGGTTATGACAATTACGGTACTCAACGATAATCTACATCAATCCCTGTGGATATGCCAACCCTTACTCTTCTCAATCTATACTAAAACTTGACTCGCATACTTGTCGTGAAAGTAGCGACGTATTTACGCCCTACCATACACCTAAACAAAATGTAAAGAATAATAACAATGTAGCACACCAAGATATATCCTGGTTCAGTAAGCTAACCTTGCCTAATTTATTTCCCCAAGCTCCACGGTGATTCGCAACCTCTAAACCTTTGATTCCTTTAACGGTAGGAGCCAAACCCTTACAGGGATTCTTTTCCCAGGCCCAGAATCAATCTTTACAATTCTCTTTCTCCAGGCTAAGAAAAAGTCCTGTCTTTTTTTTCAGGCTAAAGACTAACCTAATTATATTACAGAAATAATCACAACCTAATCGTTTTAATAGGCTAAAGATCAAACTCCACCACACTCACAAGCATCCTTTTTTCCATGTAAAGATTGAACATTTACAATTCATTCAAAAATAATTCAATTTCAAGAAAAATCAAAACCTAATTTTTTTTCAAATGAAAAGAATAACCTAACCTTTTTGTACCTTAGGCAAAGATTAAACCTCAACGTTTTTCCCAGAAAAGATTGAAACCCTAGCTACCCTGACTAGACACCGGCCTAATCGTGTCTAATCCGTTCAAACTCACAAATACAAAATCAAATTATGAGTTTCTTCCCACGCGGAGGTTCTACCACCTCTAATCAATTATACTCAATTAATGTCCTAAAATTTATTACGTGATAGAATTAGAGTGAGGGAAATTACTATTTGATTATAAATAAGTATGAGTAGCACAAAATTTAGCACGTAATCAGATAATAACACAAAATCGTTTTGAAAATATTTTTATGCTCTTAAGTTTGAAAACGATTTTTCAACTATCTTAAATCTAAGAAATCATCAATAATATGAAATCAAAATTAAGATCAGTAACTTGAAACAATCTTATCAAGAAAACACTCATGAATAAAAACGAGATTGCAAAACAGCACAGATCGGTGACGCTAATTCCACAGTGCTTTAGCTCAAGAACTTTAATCATAAACTCTCGAATAATCTCAGTAGTATGATAACTCTTAGAAAAGTTTAGGAACTAATAGTTCTTGATATTTTTTATCTAATTTTCGTAAGTCTATATATAAGGATTTAGATCAAGCCTTCCAACGGATAGTTTTCAAAAGATATGCCTCAAAAAGGCACCTATAGACCCCCATATATCATATCCATTCAATTATGTTGTATTTAATTTAAAAGTAGATTTTAAATCTCTCAATTAAGTCCATGAAATATTTCTAGTACATCAATTATAAAGATAGGAAGTATTTAGTTGTTAAAATTAAGAGAATCTTTAATTATATGAACCAACTCAAAAGGGATATATATATATATATATATATATATATATATATATATATATATATATATATATATACCATATCTTTAGAAATATGAAATCCCCCGAAATACGTCATTGGAATTGTCAAAAACGGTTAGTAACGGCTAGTTTTTTTTGCAATCCCAAAATCCTTAAAATCTCAACCGAAACAGTCGGTTGACAGAACTTAGGTCAATTGGTTGATCGATTGATTCAGAATATAAGCCAAGCCAAAACCAAACGCTAGTTGGTTGACCAATTACTCTCCGATAGGTTAACCGATTGGTTTACAATGTTTTCCAACCCAAACCAAGCTACAGTCAGTTAACCGATTGTTTTAGAGACTTTTCTCTACCATTCCCCTACGCTCATCAGTTAACCGATTCCTTCATGGTTGGTTAACTGATCGATGCAGGATGCTCCATATTTTCTCCGAAACCTCACTGTTTCAATCAATTAACCAATCCTTGTCAGATCAGTTGACTGATTGATGTTGGTTAGTCACTTTCTTACTCATTTCTACTCCAAAACTCAATGTTTGAACCCGTTAACCGATTCTTTTCTCGGTTAACTAAATTGACTCTAAACTTCAATTTTAAACATTATGCTCAATTAGTTCAATTTTCATGTTTCAATTTCTGATAGGAGCAAATATTTAAACACTAATTAGGATCCTAAATTCCATCAAATTAAACACACAAAAATATAATTCATTTAATAGTGTCATGTGTGATCCTAATTCGGATTGCATTAAGAGTATTTGAGTTATTTTCACCTAATTTCTTCAGGATCTTCAATATTCTTCATATCTCATCTTTGCACCCTTGACAATTTCTTCATGATTCAATCAATAATTGGAACTCTTTTTCTGAAACACTCAATAAATACATTAGTTCCACAAAAAATATCAACTTTTAATTGTCCATCAAAACTTGGGGATCAACACTAACCAATTAGTAATCATGGATTCCACACTAATTCATGACATACCTTCTACTAGCAATAGTTTTCCTACAGAGACAGAATTAGATTTTTCTGTAGAACCAAGATGAAGTAAGAGACATAGAATTGGAAAAAAAAAATGGAGAATATTCATATACTTACTTAGTAGAAGAAGATCTGAAAACTTACAAGAAAGCGTTATCTTCTATAGATGCACCTTTTTGGAAAGAGACAATAAATAGTGAGATTGAAAAACGGTTTTGAAATTTGTGGGAGATTGTTATAAACTTTATAAGTTTTTCTTTAAACGCATTAACTAAAATCTCCATTTTAATTTATTAAATTTTCAGTTTTTATTTGACAATTAATATTATTATTAGTACTTTTTTTTTATGTTTATTGTCAATTATTGTGTTTATTATTATTATTTTTGTAACTCCTATAATTTTTTTACACTATATAAAGGAGGTTGTGGCTACTCTATGAAAGATATACAAAAGTATCCTAAGAGTTCTTCCTCCTACTAGTATATCTCTATAATATATTCAAAGGGAAATTCGATAAAGATGGTTCAATATCTTCCGGTAGATGTGAACCCAAGAAGATGTGCTCGTGAGCAACGGTTGTATCTTGGAGTAGCCATTACCTTCAGAACCTTCACGTAGGGAGCTAATTGTTACTTTAGGATAACGATCATTTGTATCTCATTTAACTCGCAGGCTAGTTAATTTTTCATTTCTTAGTTTACTATTTATATTTTGGAAATGTTTATTATTTATATTCTAATGATAGTTTTTATATTTATTCAAATTATCGTTAAAATCATATAATTTTTCTAATAGTTCCCACTGGAGAAAAAGGAAAAGAAGAAGGGGGAGGAAAATGTACATTAAAAAGTTCATAGGAAAATATGTGTAATTAATTTTAATCGTAAAATAAGAAATTTAGATCACATTGAAATCAATTTAATAGTTTAAGGACCAAATATATCAAGTGTTAGATATCAGGAGCCATTTAAACACGCAAAGAATCAAAAAAATCATTTTCCTAGAGTTTCTAGTGGAGTTATTTCCAAAATCAAATGGATTTTTTTAATTAAAAAAAAAAATACTTAACAACTGGTGTGTAGATAGATTCTCAAAAGGATGAAGTGAATGATGTGATTCTTCGTCAATTCCAATTTCTTTACTAATTACTTTTTAATTAGAATTTACCGAAATAGTAAATTTACATGAAACCATTACTGTGGTGTTTGGTTAGTGTTTCCACTTTTCTCAACTTAATTGGATTGGGTTGGGTTGGTTTGAATTAAGAATTATGTTTCTTTTTAGGAACAGAATTGCGTTTAATAACGATAATTTTTTTATTTATTTTTTTATTTGCGTTGGGAACAGAATCGTGTTTGGTAACGATATTATCCTAGAATTAATTTCATGGACCAACCCTAGAATTGATTCAACCAAACTCCCAAATTCAGTCCAAATCCCCAAATCAAGGACCAAATCCTAAATCGAGAACCAAACCCCAAATCAATAACCAAAACCCAAATTCAGTAATCGAAATCAAGAATGAAATCAAGAACGAAATCAAAATTCAATAATCAAAATCAAGAACGAAATCGAAATTAAGAACAACATCGAAATTCAGCAATAGATTTCAAACCAAACAGTGAACCTAAACCAAATCGATGTCGAACCAAATCGAAATCGAAATTGAAATCGAAATCAAGAATGAAGTCGATGTCAAACAGATCGAAGACAACGACGAACAAATTGAAGAGGAGGTGGACGGCGAAGACGAGTTCGAAGTACGAGGAAGACGACAACGACGAGAGAAGGAGGAGGAACGATTGCAAAGATGACGACGATGATAGAGAGACGACGAAGACACACAGGCAACGAGAAGATGACCAAGACGAAAGTGGAGAAGCGAGACGATGAAGACGATCGGAGAGTGAAAGGAAAAAGAAAAAGAAAAACTCTTGTTTTGAGATTAACAAAATTCGTACATGGGAACTCACTAACAATTCAATAAATTCCAAGCGTGTCCCTAAAGCTGAGTTCAGTTTTTTTGGCACAAAAAAAAAATGTTTCTCATTTTTTAGATTGGGTTGGGTTGGGTTGAGCTTTGTGTTGCCAAAAGCGTTCTCAAATATTAATCTCAAAATTTTTGGGTTGAGTTGGGTTGGGTTAAGTTGGAATGAAAGCACTAACCAAACGGGGCCTACGTTTTTCTAAAGGCTAAAATGTTGAAAGTTTTGGGATAGACTACATTATTCCTTGATTTACTCAATCAAATCAGAGAGAGATCAGCTCCTACAATCAAGCTGTTTAGAGTCTTTAGACTAAAAACTAAAGTAGGGAGATGTATTCGTACCCAAGTATTTGGTCAGTTCTTCAGCCTTCAGCCTTTTTTTTTTTTTTTTTTCCCCTTCTTGTTTGTTTGTTTGTTTACTTGTTGGAGAATACAAGTCTTATATTGGTGAATGAGCTGTAGCTTTGATGTACCATGTGCTGTATACAACTTAAATACTTCCTTGAACAAAATTCCAAGTCTTCGTGTGTGGAAGTTTGACAATATGCACCCCACTTATTCTATTTATAGAAAGTGAGGAAAAAAAATTTATATAGGGTTAATTACACATTTGGTTCTAATATTTAGGGCTAGTGTCGATTTGGTTCTTGATATTTCAAAATTTCAAGTTCATGATCTCTCATCATCTCATGTAACATGTACACGTCGACTTTCGTGGATTCAACAGAACCAAATTGCAAGGATCAATTAGAATGATTTTAATAATTTAGGGAATTGATTGAAATTTTGGAAATATTGAGGGTTAAATTGACAATGATCCTAAAATTTAGGGAGCTAAAGTAAAATTAACCCATAAAGTAATGTTTATTTATGCAAGGCATAATATATGGCTTTTAGTTTGAGTTCTCACAAGTTGACCAAAAAGTATGTTTTACCAATTTGAGGAATTGTGATAAACTAGAAAAAAAAATGTTCTTGGTTAAAAAGTTTGCGTAGCATTTGGTGAGGGGTCTTGTTTTATTTTTCTATTTATCATCTTCAAATATTGTGAACAAAATTATTTAAAAAATTAAAAAAAAAAAAAATGTATTTTTGTTCTAATCCAAACAATTTGTCTGCTTGCAAAAGTATTATCACCAACAACAACAGCATTGATACACTTGAGAAACAAGTGGAAGTTGGGACAAACGATAAAACATCTCATTAAGATTCTTTCATGTGACAAGGGTTACAACCAATGTTTTAAAAAACAGACCGGACCGGCCGGTTCAACTGGTTGAACCGTCGACTGGTTCAGATTTCAGTCCGGATATACCCCTAAAACTAGTCAACCGGCCGATTCGAACCGGTTCGATTGTCGAACCGGTGAACCATTCTGATTTTCTATGAACCGGCTAATTTTTCTTCACTCCCCTTGTTGATCCTAAGATTTTTATGAACAATTAAATATTGATGTTTTGATGGAACTAATGCTTTAATTGAGTGTTTCAGTGATTTAAAGTTCCAGTGATGAATATGAAAAATTAAATGGATGCTAAATGATGAAATTAAAGATATTGAAAATTTAAGAGTTTGAAGAAATTAGGTAAAACAATTTAGGTAAATTTCAACTCTTAATATCCCAATTAGGAACACACACATTGCACAAAAAGTTTTTTATTATTTATGTGTGTTTTGATTAAGTGATTTTATTTGCTCCTATGTGTATTTGTAAAGAAATAATCTTGAATGACTAAAATGAAATAGAAGAAAATTAGTGGAGCTTATTTAAGAGTGAAAATGGATAAATGAGCGAAAGCATAAAATAAAGTGAGTAAGAAATAAGATCAGAGAAAAGATCTAGAAGGGAGCAGTCGACTGAAGAGTCAACCGGCCAATGGTGGTTGAACTCTCTGAATCGAAAAGTCGACTGACAAGTCGACCGGTGAAAGATAGACAAAATCTCTGAATTGAAGAGTCGACCGAGTGGTCGACCGATAAACTTAATAGGCAACTCCCTGAATCGTCCAGTCGACTGAGTGTTCTGTTTTAGGATAATGTTTGATCCGAAATCATATCTAAAAGTAGCCTTTTTTGTTAGGATTTGAGAGACATTTAAGAGATTTGGTAATATTTAAGATATGGTTCATATATTAATTAAATTCTATTGATTTGGTACATTAAATATTAATGTTTCTCAATTTGGTACTTGAAATAGTTTCTATTATTATTAATTGAGATTGAGAAATACTTTGGGGATTTAATTGAGAGTTTTAAAAGTTGTTTTTAGGTGAGATTGAATCTAAATGAAGTCCTTATGTTATAAGGGGTCAATAAGAGTATTTTATTATCATGACACTTGTAAACTAGTCGTTAGAAGGCTGATTACATGTGCCTTTAAATAGACCTGCGAATTTCATTAGTAATTAAGTAGTAAACAAGAGAGAAATCATATCATATTATTTGTGAGTTTTTATAAGAATTATCCTTCTGAAATATTGTGAGCTTTTCTGAGAGACGATCTTGAAGATCAACTACTATTAATTTGTGCTGCTACCGGATCTGAAGTTACATTGTTTCATTTATTCTTTCTGTGGATTCCGGGTGAGATCTTTCCAATTATATTTTTTCATTGCATTATTTGATTATTGTTTAGAAATTGTTTCTGATTTTTGAAGAAAATATTTTTATAAACAATTTCTTGAATCTGATTACGTGCTCCAATTTGCTACCCATATTCTTGTTAAAATCAGATTTCTGTATCTCACGTATTTTTATCACTAGTTGGGATATTAATTGAATTTTTATTTATCTGGGGTAGCAGAAGCTCTGAGTGAAATTTACTTATCAATTTTTGTATTGGTGAGTTGTGACGGATTAAATATCATTGGGAATATTTAATCAAGGATAGCAGGGTTTTAGTCTCTTCATGTAAAGAGATTGAGGTAGTGATTCTTCCTGGATAAGAATTGTGTTTTTGAGTGATTTTGTAACGGTTCAATCTTTACCGGATAAAAGGATATTTGGAGTATTTTGGTGAGGTTTTGATTCTTGAGCCTTAGTGTTAAAAAAAATTAGGTTATTCTTTAACCTGTAAAAAGTAGAGGTTCTTCCTTAACCTGAAAAAACAAAATTGTAAAGGTTGATTTTGAACCTGTAAAAGAATCGGTGTGCGGGTTTGGTTCCTACCTTTAAAGGAATCTTAGTTTTAGTGGGCACGACCTCCATGGAGCTTGGGGGACTAGATTAGCCAAGAGTAACTTGGTGAACCAGTATAAATCTCTGGTGTGTTGCTTTCTTAATTTTTTTATTTTTGTTGTTTGGGTGTGCACTTGGATTTATTTTAATTCCGCTGTGGTATAAAGATAATAATTAATTTAGATATAAAATTAATTATTTGATTTATTCTAATATATTCTAATAATATTTTTAATTACCCAATTCACCCCCCCTCTTGGGTATTCTACTGGGCCAACACCCCTGTTCACACCATCAAAAACCTCCAACGATCAACCACCACAAAAAAGCGTTGTCCAAACCATAGCCGAACCTCAATGGGCATGATCGCTAGCCATACCAACCGCCGATCAACCACTGTCGACCATCGCCATTCACACATTTGCCCAGATACACCGTCATCAACGAGTTCCTTCATATCATCGTCGTTAGGGTTGTAGTGTCAGAGAGAGAAGGGTACCTGATGCTAGAAGGAGCGGCTGACACATCTAGGGTTTGGGAGGGATATTTGGTTGTATTTTTTTTTTTTTTTTTTTTATCTTGACCATTGGATCAAAAATGATCCAATGATCCCAGATTTGGTACTACATTTTTAAATAATACATATATATAACTGAAAAGGATTTTGACACATTATTTTCTAAAGTTTGACCCAAATCTCACTTTAGTCCTCATACTTTCAATTTGAACATGTAGTAGCTTAAAGTTTCATAATTACCCATTGCAATCTAAGTGATCATTATCCTCATTATAAATTTGGATTGAAAATAGTCATTTGTTGCACATGTGATTGTTTTTAATAGTTTTTATTAATATATATGTGTGTATGTGCGCGCGCGCGCGCACGTGTGTGTTACGTAATTATGACATTACCGGTTCAACCGCGGTTCACCTACCAATTGGACCAGTAACCTGTGACCTGGTGAGTTTTCCGGTTTGATGTCCGGTTTGGTTTTAAAAACATTAGTTACAACTATACATATGCATAAACAAATCCAATATTGTTCAATATTTTTTTATCTTGCTCCAATGTTGAATGTCAAGTTTTATGTTTAGTGTGGTTTGATATTCATCCCCTTTGTTAGGAGCTAAATCATTCTCATGCCATATTCTAAGAGGAAACAAGAAAAATATAACTCACTTTATCCCTTTGTTTTAGCCTTTTTATTTATAAAAAATTTAACATATAAATAAAATATATTATGTTTACTTAAAATTTAAAAATAAATAATGTTAGAATAATTCAGAGGCATAATATTAAAAGAGAATATGAGACAATTGTATTGATATATGTAAAATGTAAAATATTATCAAGATATACGAATGATCTATATACAGACAATAACTAGGATTTTCCTATTGGTATATTAGGGTTTGGTTTTTCTGGTGGGATTAGGATTTAATCTAATAGCTCATGCCCATATACATATATTAACATTCCTTCTGAAACTCAAGTCGGTAAAATAAACGTGAACTTGAGTTTGGAAAGCAGAGTGTGAAAGCATCCGGATGAATATGCCTTGCTGAAAATATCTATTGTCTGATCGACAAAACTGATGAAGTGAAAACGAACAGTATTTTGGAGAATATGGTGATGGATGAAGTAAAAATCAGGCTCGATGTGTGTGGCGTAGTAGTGGAAAACAACATACGGAATTGCTCAAAATCATGAAAAAGTTAACCAAGCATCTTTTAGAGCGGATTATTGATGACATTCACCGAGGGCTAAATACTCACTCTTTTTTACGTAATATAGTAAATATTAAATTTCTTTCCCAAGTTGAGATGAAAAATGTTGAGGAAGCTATAGATGATGAATCTTGGGTTTTAGCCATGCAGCAAGGTCTTAACGAGTTTTAGCGTAACAATGTGTGGACACTAGTATGTAGGCCTAATGATTATCCTATAATTGGAACTGAGTGTATATTTAGAAATAAGAAAGATGAATCCAGCCATTTTACTAAAAATAAGGTTAGACTAGTTGCTCAAGGTTATATCAAGAAGAGGAAATTGACTATAAGGAAACTTATGCCCATGTAGAAAGATTAGAACATTATGATGCTCTTAGTATTTGTATGGGGAGATAATTTTAGACTTTTCCAAATGGATGTTAATAGTTCTTTTTGAAATGGCTATATTAAAAAAAAATTATATGTAGTACAACCGCCGACTTTGAATGTAATCAATTTTCTAACTATGTGTTTAAACTTTATAAAGCACTTTATGGTCTCAAATAAGCCCTTAGAGCATGGTATGAGAGACTTAATGTTTTTTTTTAAGAGAACAGGTTGAAAAGAGATAATAGTGACATGACATTGTTTATTAAACGATCAAATTCTGATACACTTTTTATTCAAATTTATGTTGACGATATACTCTTTCGTGCTACTAACGATGATCTTTGCCAAGAGTTTTTCCAGAATATGCAGGATGAGTTCGAGATGAGCATAATGGGAGAGTTGACATTCTTTCTTGGACTTCAAATCAAGCAAACTAAGGACATGATTTTCATCAACCAGTTAAAATGTGTAAAAAAACACTTTAAAAATATGGCATGGAAAGAGGGAAATCATATGCAACTCCAGTGGCCACTTTTACAAAGCTAGACAAAGAGGATGAAGAAAAAAGCATAAGTGAAAAGTTGTATTGAGATACGCTCGGTAGCCTGAAAGTAAGCCAAATATCATGTTTAGTCTATGCATATGTGCACGTTTTTAATCATATCCTAAGGATTCACACTTAACCACTGTTAATAGAATATTTAGGAATTTAATTGGGTCTTATGATCTAGGTTTATGGTGTCCTAAAAACAGTAAGACACATGTGATTAGTTACTGTAGGACCTTAGGCGTAACCACTTATCCTAAAATCAATTGATGTTAGAAAAGACATATACCCTAACCTTATAGTGCATTCAGTACACACAAGCGCCCATGGCATTCGATTGTGACTTGACCCACACCCGGGCCTCCGCCACGGGATAATTACTGTGAAAACCCTAGCCAACAATCTCCCCCTCAGCAATTGCTCCTGCTGGAAATCGAACCCGTGACCTTGGCTCTAATACCACTTGTAGGACCTCAGGCGCAACCACTTATCCTAAAACCAATTGATGTTAGGCAAGGTATATACCCTAGCCTTATATTGCATTTAGCACACACAAGCACTCACGGCATTCGACTGTGACTTGACCCACACCCGGGCCTTCGCCACAGTACAATTGCTGCCAAAACCATGGCCAACAGTTACTTCGTTGCTGACTTTTCTAGTTGCAAGGTCGAGCATAAAAGCACAAGTGGCATGTGCCACTTTCTAGGACATAAACTAGTTTCTTGCTCAAGTTGGAAACAAAACTCTATAACTTTATCCGCCACCAAGGGTAAGTATATGGTTGCCAATAGTTATTGTGCACACGTCTTATATATAAAATACAATTACTTGATTTTGGCATAAGTGTGAAAAATGTTCTAATTTTATGTGATAAGATTAGTACTATATGTCTAAGTAAGAATCCTACACAATATTCCCGCATAAAGTACATTGAGATCTCAATCACTTCAAAGATCACACCTGAAAGAGTGACATTTCCTTAGAGTTTATAGACACACATAATTAGCTTGTTGTACCTTCACTAAACCTCTACCAGAAGAACATTTTTTAAAAATTATATGGGGTTTGGGAATGGCTAGGGAATTAGATATTTTTCCCTATTTAAATGTTTTCAAATCTCATAGCATGCGTGTGTTTGTGTTTTCAATTACTTGGTAAAATAAAATAAGTAAATTTCTTTTTATGCTTAAAATGCTCTCAAAGTGTTTTTCAAGGTTGAAACACTTGGTCTTAAGGTTTATAATAATGGATCGCTAAGATTGTAATTAGTTCTTTAATATAGAATTGATTTTTGTCTTCAAAACTTTTTGATCCCACATTCCACGCATCAATCACCTCCCCCCCCCCCCCCCCCCCCCCTCCCCTTTTGAGATTACAAAGGAGGAGAGATAAGTGATTTGATGTTTTTAGTCATGCGTTCATTCTTGATTAAGTAATCATTCCTATTATCTTATCTATTTTACTTAATTTTATGGTTTATCATTCTTATTTCCAATACACACAATTAATTGTCAATAAAATATCGTTCGCATAGTAACGGGAGTCTCAGTGTTATAAAATTGAGAAAAACAATCAAATAGATTATCATTATCAAAAAGGGAGAGATTGTTCACCTCAAAGGTGTGAATCCCGAAAGAAGATTTTGTTCTATTTGTGGTTTGATATTTAATGTGATTGTTGAGTGTGTTTACACATATACAAGCTATACCAGAAACACCACAATGAATGATAAAGAGGATGAACCATAAAGATGATAAAGGCTACTCAAAGGAAGAATCAAAAGGTGGATGAAATGGAGATAAAAGAATGAGAAATCAAAGAATGGTGTTGAAGACCCAATATGCAGACTGAAGACTCAAAGGCATGGAAGGGATAAAGTAAATGTTGTTGTCTTTCAAAGACAAGGTAATACTATATCCTTACAGTCTTATACATATTAACTCTTCTAAGAGGCACAAACACAAATTACTTGTATACTAATGTGTCATCTTTAAAGTGATGAATTTTCTCCTTAGACTCTCATGTTTAATTTCACTTAATTTTCAATAGAGAGAAAAAAAAATAAGAAAATCGATAATTCGCATGAATTTCAACGAAAAATAAAGTTTCAGATTAAAATTGAAATTTTTAAAACTTAATTTCGGGGCAAATTGATTAAATTGAAAGTGGTTTTTTCATAAAATATCACTTTTGGTATATTTAATTTTGGTTTCTACCATTTAACTCTAACATCTCATTTGGTTGGATGGAATGGAATCAAGATGGAATAAAATAGAAGAAAGAATAAAATGAAAGAAAGAATGATGGTTTAACAAAGGATTTTCCCCAAAGCATTTTTATTTTTATTTTTTTGAGTTTTTTTTTTTCATAAAGAACAAAAATGTCTTGTTTTTTAAAAGAATTTCTTCATAACAAGAATTTCTAAACTTCTTTTCTAAAAGCATTTCATAAAAAAAAAAAAAAATGTTTTTCTCATTACATAAAAGGGATTTTTTTCAACATAACTAAAAATTCCTAAGGATTTCTTCATAACCAGCATTCACTAAATTTGTTTTTTCTTTCACCCATGAAATGTTATTATGGAAACTTTTTCATAGTAAAATGTTTCTTCCTAAAAATGTTTCATTTCCCAAGAGAGTTCTCCTCTAATAAGAACTCTAAAAAATAACTCAATTTTTTTTTCTTATTTTTGAAACGTTTTTACCCCGGAGTTTCTTTCATAAAGGAACTCAAATATTTTTCACAATAAGAATAATTTAGTATTTTATTTCAAAGTAAAGTTTCTTATTAATAAGAACCTTCAATGTTTTTCATAATAAAAATATTTTTACTATAAAATTTTCTTTATCATAAAAAGAACTTCTAATGTTTTCCTCATAATAAGAAAGCAAAAATTTTTGAACAATAAAAATCCTAAAATATTTTTCGTAGTTAGAACATTTTACCATTTGTTTTAAAGTAATGTTTTTTCATAAAAAATAATTTCCAAATGTTTTTAAACTAAAACTTCTTCATGAAAGAATGTGAATTAGTTTAAAAAATGCTTTATTTTACAAAGATGTTTTCTTCATAATAATTTTTTTTATCATAATAAAAATATATTTTTTCATAATAAGTTATCTTCCAAAAGAAAATTCCCTTTCAGTTTTCTCCAAGATAACCTAAGCTAAAAAAATACAAAACATATAAAAAAAATCCCATAAGCCAAACTTGTCGATTCACTTATAATTGATAGGAGGTCTAAAAAGAGGACATTTCTATTTCTTTTTCTTCAATTGTAATGCATGATATAAAAAGGTACAAATCATGTTAATTAAGTCATAAAAGACTCTTGGACTTAATTTAATTTGAAAAATATTTAGACAGAAGATATTGTTTTCGGACAAGCGTCTTAGGATACCTAACACCTTTCCTGTGGATAATCGACCCCTGAATCTTAAAGAATACTCTAGTTAAGACCAAAGTATTTTGAGTCAAACTTGGACCATTTCAAAAGATATTTTAAAAACCCAGTGATCTGACACACCATTTAAGTCCAATGCTAGGTGGCGATTGACCCAAATAAATATTTTCAAAACTGGCGCTTAGAAAAGCCCCTGAATAATTTTTTCAAAATATTTTCATAAATATAAGCTTATCCAAAAGCATTTAAAAAATGATAAGTCTTCTGAAAAATGAACGAAAAATGAGGAAATAAAAAGACCAAAATTTTTCCAAGGTATGTCACACTACAAGTGTAGTTAATAGTTCTTATGTATTTTTGTTGTTCTAATACATGTTCAAGTAGTTAACTTTTACCATGTATCCTTCATGTCTAGAGGCATCATTGATTGTTATCAAAATCTCTCAATTTTATAAGGTAAAATTAATACATTAATAGATTTTTGGTTTTTCAATTTTCAAATATATTTCCAAGCAAAGTTGTGCTGTAATTATTGATTTTTTGTCATACTATTCTTTCTGTATAATTTTTTCATGTCTAAATTTGTTTAGTTTTTATTTTAATTTTTTTTTATGGAGACGAAACAAAAAAGAGAATCTACTGGAAGCTCTATGTAGGTATATAAATATGGTGTATTTAGTCTCGATTATTAGTTATTGTTCATATTCAAATGAAATAGGTGCAAAATGTTGTATATACAAAGGAGATTATGTCAAAAAAAAATTATTTGTTTTTTGGGTTTTATACACGTGCTTTCAGATACGAGTTATACGCTAGTTGATATATGAATTAGGACGGAAAGACATTTCAATGGATGTGATTGATTTATGATGAATATACGGTTGAGATGAAAAATAATTATTTTAAGAAGAAAAAAATAATAATTATTTATCCACTACCGTCAAACACAACCACCCATCCACTACTTACCACAACCCCCTTTCCCCCCAACCATCCCAGTTTGCATATATACCCAAACTAACCCCTTTCCACCATGTGTACGGCCCACCCAAACATAAAACTCCATTTTCGTTCCTTTCTCCATTTTTGCTTTTGACGTGCCCCGTTTTTCCGTAAGGAAAAGAATAATAAATAATAAATAGGAGAAAGGGATTTTTAAAGTGCTGATTTTCTCAAAAGATATACTTAGGCGGTTTAAAAAAATAAGGAGTCGCCACCTAGCATTGGATTTAAATGGTGTACTAGGTCACCGAATTTCTAGAAAAGCAATTTAAAAGGCCTAAGTAAAAATTGACTTCAAATAATATGGTCAAACCAAAGATTTACTTAAAGGCTCTGGGGTCGGTTATGCTCGGAGAATGTGTTAGTCACCCCAAGATGCCCGTCTAAAAACGGTACCATATGTCTAATTAAGTCCAATTAGTTTAGTCCGAATGTTTTATTTTATTTTGAAATCATTCCCTTCTTATAAAATATTTTTTGGTATTTTCACAAATAAGGTGGGACAAGTTTTTGAATTTTTGGAATGTTCCTCCAGTATAACCTCTTATTGAATATTAAAGATTTGATAATGATGGTCTCCGGAGGGTTTTATGTATGTTTTTGATGGACTTCTTTAATTTAAATAGGCAAACTAAAAATAGATTAATGAGATTTGAAAATATGAATGCAAAACTACATCTAAATGATTTTTTTTTTAAGTGCCTAAATAAAATAAATAAATGATTTAATTTAATGAATGAGAAGTGTAAGCGGTGAAAGTGTACTAAACATGCTATCTAAATAGTGCAACAAGTAAATGTGCTAGATGGATGCCAAAAAAAAAATTATTTTAAGTTTGCTCGATTAATTTGAAGAAGTCTCGATTTGAAACTCCCTCAAATTCTATGGATATGAAAATCAAGGGAGGTTTCGCGGAAACAATTTAGGTGAAATTAATCTTTCCGAAACTTAAACGAAATCCCACGAAAAATTTATCGAGGGAAGAGATTTCTTAAGACTGTTCATTTCTAAATTCAACTCGGGTCGGGGAATGAAAACGATGCCACGGAAAACTCTCCCACGATTTATCAAATCGTCGAATTCACTTTAAGGTTCGCAATAATTAATTTCCACAAATAAAAGATTTTATTATTTTATTTTTGATTTTTTTTAATTTTTTAATTTTGATTTTTTTTTTTTTTGTTTTTTTTGTTTTTTGTTTTTTAGGGTTTTGATAACAAGAATAAAAATAAATAAAGAAAATATAGAAAAATAAATAACAAAAACATCATTCACCTAACGATCGGGGGTTAGGTTTAAGCACGAGAAACCCACCCCGACGTTTCAATCGGATCATCGGACGACTTTATTTTGTGTGTTTATGAATTTATAAACAAAACAAAACAAAATAAATAAATAATGAAAAACGTCATTCACCTAACGATCAAGGGTTAAGTTTAAGCATAAGAAATTCACCCCGATGTTTTCATTGGATCATCAAATGACAATACATAAATAAATAAATAAATAGAACTTGCAGAAATTTAAATTGCGAAAAGAATAAAATAAACTGAAAGAACAATTAAAAAATTAGAAAAACATACCTGTGCTAGGCCAAAAATCTCGATACCCATACTTTTCTCTCTCACAGACAGCTTCCCGAAAGGGCTTTGAGAATCACTCTTTTAAAGGGCGTGACTCCTCTCAATTTTTGAATGAATAAAGTGGGAGAATGAGGGTTCTATTTATAGGAGAAGATTGAGTATGAAAAAACACTTTAGGAAATCCTAAAACTAGGTCTGGCAGCCAAAGCCCAGCCCAAATTGGACTAGGAAAGGGTAAAATTGTAAAAATAAAGAAGAAAGAAAGTTCTAGATGCAGGGCGCGTGTTTTACACGCGCCCCTTTTATCGATTCACCATTAGCCGATACGTGGCGAAGGCCCATTGGCTCTTTCTTGCTTTTCTGTCTTGGAGCGTTGACATGGCAGGGGTGGGCCCCATAGCTTTCTTTCTCTCTTTGTGTGTGCTGACAAACAGCGGCCCCACATCTCTCTCTCTCTCTCTCTCTCTCTCTCTTTCCTCTCTCTCTCTCTTCTCTTCTCTCTTTCTCTCTTTTCCACTCCTTCACGTGCACACACACACCCACAGCCGAACAGTGGCCCCTCACATCTCCTCTCTCTCTATTTTTCTCATACACTTACGTGGACCAAAGAGGGGCCCACGGTTTACACATATACAAGTTGACAAGGCAAAAGGGCCCCACTAATGTACATGATTTCTTCTCTCTCACACACATTCTCTCTCTCTCCCCTCTCTCTTCGATTTTTTTATTTTTGACCAAAAAAATGGACCCATCTTTTCCTTTATTCTAAATCACTCCTTCCTTTTCCTTTCTTTCAATTTCAAACCCTCATTTCTTTATTTTTCAATTTTGCACCCTTTTCTTTATCTCATTTTCCTTTTTCTCTTTTTTTTTGAACAAATGAAATAAAACAAAACAAATTCAGTTATAAAATGAAGCATAATTATTTTTATTTTTATTTTTGCGGGACGGTCAAAATGGCGTGTCTACAGTTTTTCCATCTCTTAGTTCATTTCTCCATCTCTCTGCATCTATGACCATCCCACGTCTTGATCCATTTTCCACATCTCTTAAGTTGTGATGCACTAACCCTCATTCCATACTTACTGCATCCATGTACGTCTTGAAGTACTACCCTTCGGTGGGATCCATGTATCGGATAACCAACTCCGACATGAAACCTTTATACATCATGTTCCTCAATTCACCGATTTTTGAGTCCCAGACTATCGCTCCAAAAATCATCATCCAGAAGCGTGTGTCTGCTTTCAGGTAGAAAACTCAGCTCGCCCCTTTCACATTATGCCTGTCTTTGAATATGAAACTTAGTTCTCTTGGTTGCTCCATGGAAATTGAATTGATTAGCTCCATTTCTCGAATTTTGTTCATTGTCCATTACCAGTAATCGATGTTTGCAGTTTTCAAAATCGATAATTGATTCTTATAAATAATAATAATAATAATAATAATAATAATAATAATAATATATGTTTTTAATTTCATTGAAGGAAGTTTGAATTGTATAAATAATGGAGACTCACAAATTTTCTATCTCTCTCTATAATTTTTAACTCATTATTTTCTACATTCATTGCATATATTTTATTGATTTTTTTCTCCTTCAAGTGTTTATTGGGGTTCTTATTTTTTAGTCTTCTATAGATAGGCTATAGAGGATTTAGACCCCCTGACATCATGTGTTTATTTTTCAGACCCCGTAGATTTTTTAGTAAAAGGTCCTGCATTTTGGCCCCCCTATTAACGTTTATTTACGATTCTGCCATTTTATCCTATGCAACAAGACAAAAATGTGTAACAGAGTGTTAACATTAACATAAAATTATTTAAGCAATGCACCTTGCCTATATTACAAAACTATAATTGAATTTTACGTTAATGTTATTGCATTTTATGTTTTTTTTTTTTTTTTTTTGTATTCACGTTAACTCACCATCCTAGTCTATTTTGTGTGCGTTAATGTTAACTCATTTTCACCACCAAACTAGTTTTTATCGTTAATGTATTATTATTTTTTTGCTTGAATATTTAACATATTTTCCTTGAATATTTATGTTAACGTCCTGCTGCATACTTTTATCTTGTGCGCTTTAACATTAACTACTATATAGGGTATTTTGTCCTTTTGAACTGATATGTGTTTGGATTGGGTTTGCGTTAACGTTAATGAACATTTTTTTTTGTCCTCTTCTGTGTTAATGTTAACTCACCGTGTGTGATATTTGTCTTTCTTTTTCCAATTTTCGTTCTTCTATTTTTTTATTTTTTATTTTTCAACTGGGTATGCATTAATGTTAATGAACATTTGTACATTATATGTTAACATTAACACATCCATGTTGTCTAGACACCCATATGTGAAACAATCAAGCAAACATTGACATTAACGTAAAAAATGAACACCCCCTCCACCTCCACCATAATTCATATGGCCATCATCATCACTGCCGAAACCATTTCCGAAACCAGATCTGAAAAATTCAAATCGAGAAAATCTAGATCTTAGTGTGAGAGAGAAGGTGAGGGTGTTAATTTGTAGAAATAAAAACTAAAACTAAAATATGGGGTGAAAATGTAATTATAACACCATCATTTTCATCATCCTCTTCAGGGGAAAAAGAGCTCAGATCTGTGCGAAAAACACCACCGAATCGAAAACTCCATCGAACAACACTGCCAAATCGAAAACGAATATCACCACTGTCGAATAACACTGCCGAATCGAACATCAACACTACAAAGCTCACATTTGTGCTCAGAGAGAGAGAAAGACATGGAAATCCCATATCTAGTTTAGAGTGATGGCATCTCGACGACAATGGAAGTTGCCTAAAAAACACCACTAAAACAAATAACACCGCCGAATCGAAAACTCCTCCGAACAACATTGCTAAATCAAAAACGAACATCACCACTGCGGAATCGAAAAATGAACATCACCACGTCTCAATGAACGGCTGAGAAGAACGGCTTAGACTCTCTTTCTCCATTAAGAGGTGGGTTTCCAGATCTGGTTTTTCAAATCTAGAAACCCAGATCGGGGTTTTCGCAAATGGTAGGGCGTAAAATACGCCGCTACTTACTCTCGCAAGTATATGAGGTCTAACTTTTAATATAGTGGATCTTTGAAGATCGGATATCGTTCCCACAGAGAAAAGTGTGAATAATTAAATACCGCAATTTACGTAGTCTCATGTTATCCTAACGATTAAAGAAATGATTTAAAATTAAACTAAGCTAAATTACAATTAGTGGGTTAATCCTAACTAAGTTGATTAACTAGGGATTGAATTCGTTCACTTAATACATGTTTGATTTCGTTTAGTTAACAATAACGGAGCTTAGGTATCTGACAATCTAGGTTCGTAAACTCCTCCGCGCACCTCTTTCGAGTGTAAGACGGGGGAATACGTGACTTCGTGTCAACAAAGAGGTCCCTCTCAATGTCTTAACGACTCTAGGCCGCGTGAGTCTTGACCCAATGTCATCGATTGCACACTAACTAACGCCCTCTCGGGTCGTTAGATCGTAACGATGTGTTTACCCTAATCCGAATCCAAGGTTACCTCTTCCGAGTGTCAAACCCTAGATTCTCAAATCCAACCCTAATACCATTACAAGCATACTAAGATCGTCATCAAATGATAAACACAATCGGATTTTAAAAAAAAAAACAACCGTTAAAGAAACATATATTAAACCAAATGAGTATTTACATGAATTACATCTAACCCTAACTAATTTCTAATTAAACTAACATGATCTTAGCCATTACAACATTAAATCAAGAGGAGATCATCAATATCAATAATAAACATTAAGTACAAAGATGGAAACAAGGAAAGAAAATCCAAATCTTAAAGTGGAGAAGTCCACTTTCGCCAAAGAACAATCCTCCCGAGCTTCCTCTTCTCCATCGATGAACTTTCTCTTCTAGCTCTTCATGAATTGGCCAAGAACACTTCCTAAAACTAATCTAATCTACTTCCTAAATTATCTAATCCTAACTAAGGTGGAAGGAGCTCTCAAAACATGATTTGGTCTCAAAGCATGATTGGTTGTCTTTTACGATTGGGGGAGAAAGGGGTTAAAAAGTAAGGTTTGGAAAATATCTTCAAAATATCTAAAAACAGATATTTTTGTGCAGAGTGTCACCGCTTAAGCGGTGGTTCATTGCCTAGGTGGTGGTTGATCTGGTTAAGCTTCTGTCGGATCTTCGCCTAGGTGGTGGTTTCTCCGCCTAGGCGGTGGCTGCTGGCACAACATTCTAACGTTATTTTGCCTAAGCGGTGGTTCAGCACTTCAGCACTCCAACTTTCTGCCTCTTTTCCACCTAGGCGGTGGTCTTCATGCACCGAAACCTTGTTCTTCACGTTTTGTTCACCGTTTCTTCACCGTTTTCGCTTTTTTATCGCTCGTTAACGTCCCTTCACCTGTTTTACACTAAAACAAACTAAAACGCAATTAAATATAACTAATACACTTGAAAACTAACAAATTCAGTTTCGAAATAGATAGGTATTTTACACCTATCAATACCCCCAAACTTAGAATTTTGCTAATCCTCGAGCAAAACACTAACACTAACACTAAACTAAACTAATTAATGAACTAACCAACTAAAAATGAAAAACTTAAACACAAAAGAAGTATATGCATGTAAATATAAAGTTCAATCGAAAGGACCAATTTGTACCTCCCTCAATATCCCTAAATCTGATCAAGTTCGAGAAGTAACCCACACCAAGTGATGTTCTAGAATTTCAACTATCAATATCAATAAAAATCATTCTAGATCCATTTGAAGTGTGTGTGTGAGAACTCAAATGTGTAACTATTCAAATACCGGATTGGATTATTCAATCATTAAGCTCATAACTTAAACCGTTGAAGGATTTAGAAAAACCATACGCTTGATTGGAGTCTACTATCTACTAATATAGGCTCGGATATTCACAGAGATCAATAGGGCTTGGTTTGGCTTTGGAGAACGACCACGGGTATCACAAGAATAAAAAATAGCAAATCACTTTAATTGATCGATACCTGAGGTAAAATCGCTTGTCGTTATCCTCTCTCATAACCCTACATATTTAAAGTACAACTCTGAATGAGAATTAAAGATCCTTGTATTCACTTGTTGAAAGAAAAAAAAAATGAAAACTATATTCACATGGTTATTTTTTTTTAACACATTCCTAAATTAATTCGAATTATTACAGTTTTAGGAGCGTGCAAAAAGAAGTTAGAGAAACACACCCCCAAACTTATTCAAATTTATAAATTTTTAAGAATATGCAAAAAGAAATGGTAGAAACACACCCCCAAACTTATTTTAGGAGCGTGTGAAAAGAAATATTAAAGTGACAAGTGAATATACTAATATCGAGTCAATAAAAATTCATCCGAAACCCGACCGCTCACTTGATTTCACTCAATTTTGAAAATTAGGCTTAGTGACATTGGGTTAGTAAAAATTTAAATGAAAAGAGTATTTGAACGTTTTCAGAATTGATTACGTTATCGGCTTCGACAAGGGAAATAAGGAATGAAAATTTTCAGGTTAGCTATAACGGTTCAAGAGAAAAAATGACGGCCTAAATCACATCTCTGGAATTACCTTACCTAGGATTCCGCCTCAAGTTTCCCCCAAATCAAGTTCTAGTTTCCTCATTTTCTATCATTAGCTTAATATTGAATAATCAACGTCTAATTGTTTAGATTATTATACATTGAGTTCAAATGTTGTGTGATTTTAGGATCGATATATTTTTACTCAATCAACATGTTAAGCACACAAAACACGCATGGAAGGCATTACCCCGACCTCAATATGCAATTAGGGGATAATTCTCATCATCGGGACTTAGCCCAAATGAACTCAACATCTAAACATGCAAATACAACTTCATACATACACAATTCTAAACTAAATCTAATACTAACATACATTAATTAATCCAACACTACTCTTGCAAGAACAAAAATTAAACTAAACTAAACTAAAAAATTTAAAACTAAAACATTCATTAAAATAATAAAATACATACTTAAACATAATTTTGTACATAAAACATTTTGCATTTTGTTCAAAAAATAATAATAGTTCATCATTTTCTACAAAAAAAATCAAAATGGATGAACATACCCTAAACTAACATCCATTTCATACCAATACATGCTTGAACAAAAGAAGTGTTCCACAATCAGCGAACCCAATAAACATATAGCATTAATACAAACAAAATGGGTTGAAAACATACCTAGGAAATAAGACTTATTCCCTACTGTTCACCTAACGAAGAGTCATCACCGTTATCTCGTTGTAAAGGAGAGTGTGGTTTCTGTAGCAGATGTGGCGGCATGGATGGCATCGGAGGGTAATCGCGCATCTCAAGGCCAAGGCCTTCGCAAATCATCCGTTGGACTTGATCTTGCTGCCTCGAATATTGGTCTAGGAAAGAACTGATCTCGTATTGGTTTTGGAGGACGATTTGAAGCTTATTATATACCCTCTCCTGGGAGTTTTCATTTCGGGCTTCGAAAGGTCCCTCCGTCTCGTCGGTTGGCTCTTCCCCTTCCTCAAGCTCGGGCTCGGCTGCCTCTTGCACTCCAGTCTTCCACAAACAGTTTATCTTTGATAGATCTAGTGGAATGATAGGGTGGCACAGGTTTCCCCCGGATACTATCACTCTAGCTAGTCGAAAAATGTGGGTCAAAAGTAACGGAAACGGGAGCCCACTCTTTACCGATTTCGCAGCATGCATGATCGATGAGTAGATCAGGAATCCAACGTTGATTGCTTTTCCGATTTGAATTTTGTAGATCAAAAAGGCCCTGTCCTTTGAGATGTCTAAAAGATGTGACGTCGGTAGGAGGCTTCCACAAATGAAATGGTGCTAGATTTTTGGAATTGGATTTAGGTATTTCACCGAGAAGGTAGCGACATTTGGTCCCTGGTGTTTCCACTTGACTTCGCCGGATGTGATCTTTTTAATGACCCTATATAAAGTTGGTTCTTGGCTTCCAGTGGACCTCGGTGCCGATAGTCCAAAGAGATCATTGATAAAATCAGGACTGAAGATGATCGGCCAATTTCGAACTCTTTCTTGGTAGTCTACGGCCTCCGTAGCGTTAGCATAAAATTCCTTTACCAAAGCTACCTCGCCCGGGGGTGGCGATTTACAGAATTGCTCCCATTAGCGGCTTCGAATTTCTTGTTGAAATTCTGCCAGGAGATCCTCTATCGGACCGAAACCACGTTGGCGTATGTATGTTCGAAAGGTTTTGTGGTCTTTGAAATGCTCCTCTGCTTGTTTTGACACAAAAAGGTTGACATTATAGTCAACTTCGGTCGACACCCCAAGTTGCGATCTCGACCCTTCTCCTCTCGCTCTCTTCTTAGCTACCCTCTTCGGCATTTCCTAACAATTACAATCACAAAAAACCAATACAACCTCACCATATATGAACAATTGAAAAACATAAATCTCCCAAATCACTTTGTCAAGAACACATACATCTCAAAACAAACACCCCATTTGAACTTTTCAACCAAATTTCACAAATGTGACATACTATCTTAATTCACATACTTAATCAATCCATTTAAACATGCTTATCACCAAGAATCAAACCAAAAACCCAAAGAACTTTGAAATCGCGAAAATAGGGTTAATGGGTTTTGTGCAAAACTTCAAAATCCAATGATATTTTTAACATAATCATGCAAACCAACCAATAATTTCAACAACTAGACTAAATATAAGGTAAAAGAAACTTACTTGTTGAGAATTTACAGTCCAATCAAAAGAGAATGAAGAAAACACACCGTTCACGCAAAAAAACCCTAAAATTTTGGAAATAGGGGTGGAGATCCGATTCTTGGTGGTTGATTCGTGATGGAAATGACTAATTTTGGTAATGGAAAGATGATTTTTGAGTATTGGAACGGTTTGGAAGTGAGGTTTTAGAGAGAGGTGGAGGTTTTTTGGGGAAGGAGCCTTGCCATATCAATTTCGAACGAATGGGGTTGTTTAACTGCAGAAGGTCCATCGCCTAGGTGGTGGACTCACCGCTTAGGCAGTGGAGCCCTTTTTAAAAAAAAAAAAACCTTTCTGACGTTTATTCGCCTAGGCAGTAGTTTCTCCGCCTAGGCGAGTGAACGTCAGTGTGAAAATCATATTGTTCTGATGCTAATTCGCCTAGGCGATGGTTTGTCCGCCTAGGCGATGGAGCGTGTTTGCAAAATTTATTGCATTCTGGAGTTTGACCGCTTAGGCAATGAGCTGTTTTGCTAAAAAGAAACACACAACCTGTAATTTTACCGCCTAGGCGGAATCCACCACTTAGGCGGTAGGCCTACAACTCCTTCTTTATGTTTTTCTCAAATTTTCAAAATACAGCTCCACCCCGTATGTTTCCACTTCGCTTTTTCAATGTGTTTAAACGTGAAACACTTCCCCAAGCGTCCACACTCCTAAATTCACTTCCGAACACATTTCGAAGCCATGCTGACTTCCAAAAATAATAAATAATCAAATAAATAGTAACAAAAATTGGGTAATTTGATACCCTGAGTTTCATTTCAAAAACAAATATAGCGCTTGCTTTACCGTCCCCAACTGGACTTTCGTGTTACTAAGTATTTTTCACCAAAATTCCCCATAAACAAAGAATTTGGGCTCAAATGCTCAGTCAAATCAAGATCATGAATTGAAATCAGCGTCATCTCTCTGTCCTTATCATTTGCAATATAAGCTCGATCTCGGGATTGAGAATTAAGAATTCCAATCTTCTTCATCGTTTCTCATACGGCTTGATCACATTAACACAATCAAACAAAAATTAAAATTAAAAACAAAACAAAATAAATGTCAGGATTAACAATCGACCACTTAGTCACAATATCAATTTAAAATTCACACAAATCCCTTGCAATGGCGCCAAAAACTTGGTAGCGCGTAAAATACACCGGTACTTACTCTCGCAAGTATACGAGGTCTAAGTTTTAATATAGTGGATCTTTGAAGATCGGATATCATTCCCACAGAGAGAAGTGTGAATAATTGAATACCGCAATTTACGTAGTCTCATGTTATCCTAACGATCAAAGAAATGATTTAAAATTAAACTAAGCCAAACTACAATTAGTGGGTTAATCCTAACTAAGTTGATTAACTAGGGATTGAATTCGTTCACTTAATACATGTTTGATTTCGTTTAGTTAACAATAACAAAGTTTAGATATCTGACAATCTCGGTTCGTAAACTCCTCCGCCACTTTTTCCGAGTGTAAGACGGGAGAATACACGACTTCGTGTCAATGAAGAGGTCCCTCTCAATATCTTAACGACTCTAGGCCACATGAGTCTTGACCCAACGCCATCGATTGCACACTAACTACTGCCCTCCCAGGTCGTTAGATAATAACGATGTGTTTATCCTAGTCCGAATCCAAGGTTACCTCTTCCGAGTGTCAAACCCTAGATTCTCAAATCCAACCCTAATACCATTAGAAGCATACTAAGATCGTCATCAAATGATAAACACAATCAGATTTAAAAGCAACAACCGTTAAAGAAACATATATTAAACCAAACAAATATTTACATGAATTACATTTAACCCTAACTAATCTCTAATTAAACTAACATGATCTTAGCCATTACAATATTAAATCAAGAGTAGATCATCAATATCAATAATAAACATTAAGTACAAAGATGGAAACAAGGAAAGAAAAGTCAAATCTTAAAGTGGAAAAGTCCATTTTCGCTAAAGAACAATCCTCCCAAGCTTTCTCTTCTCCATCGATGAACTTTCTCTTCTAGCTCTTCATGAATTGGCCAAGAACACTTCCTAAAACTAATCTAATCTACTTCCTAAATTATCTATTCCTAACTAAGGTGGAAGGAGCTCTCAAAACATGATTGGTTGTTTTTTACAATTGGGGGAGAAAGGGGTTAAAAAGTAATATTTGGAAAATATCTTCAAAATATCTAAAAACTGATATTTCTTCGCAGAGTGTCACCGCCTAGGCGGTGGTTGAGTCGGTTAAGCTTTTGTCGGATCTTCGCCTAGGCGGTGGCTGCTGGCACAACATTCTGACGTTATTTCGCCTAGGCAGAGGTTTCCTCGCCTAGGTGGTGGTTCAGCACTTCAGCAATCTAACTTTCTGCCTCTTTGCCGCCTAGGCGGTGGTTTTCATGCACCGAAATCCTGTTTTTCACGTTTTGTTCACTGTTTCTCCACCGTTTTCGCTTGTTTATCGCTCGTTAACGTCCCTTCACCTGTTTTACACTAAAACAAACTAAAACGTAATTAAATATAATTAATACGCTTGAAAACTAACAAATTCAATTTTGAAATAGATAGGTATTTTACACCTATCGACAAACCAGATCTGGAACTCCGGCTTGAACACCAGAGGCTCCTCCCAGATGTTTGGGTCCAAAACCATTTCGTTGACCATGAAAATCACGAGAGCTTGAGAGAAATGGACGACAATCGCTGAGATGATGTAAGAGAGAGTTGGTTTAGAGAGAGAAAGAGATGTGAGTTTAGAGAGAGATGTGTGAATGGATTAAAGGGATAGAGAGAGAGAGAGAGAGTACGTTAACAATTAACGTAAATGAATGTGAAGGGTCTTGTTTCAGGGATATATGTGTTCTTTTACTATCATTTTTTGTCTTTGGAGGACTACAAACTTAATTGGTTATATTTTAATGTTTGATTCCTACCTGAACAGTTAAAAATATATATTTTTTTAAACAATTTTTTAAATAAAGACTAAATAATAAAAATTTCTTGGTTATTTTACCTAAATATATTAGTTTCAATACGAATGCATTCGCATGTATACGCTAATTCCTATTAAGAAAGAAAAGGAGAGGAGCACCAAACCATAAAGTCGCCACTCCTTTCTCTCTCTACACAGAACACATGCTCGCATATATGTCTACTGTGTATTAAAACATTACTACAAATCTGCTGTTTCCAAAAACTAAAAGAACCCTAACAACTCACTTCCATATAAAAACCCTAATTAATAAAATTTCTTCTTTTATTCCTTTTCATGAGCTGCACTCTCGCTCTAAAACTCTCTCTCCGCACAAAACGCTCTCCTGCCTGCGTCTAACATCAAGCATTTTGAGTTCGAGGATTCCAATCTCTAGCTCAATGACTGATTTCTAGGTTTTTGTTTTACCGGCATTTTGACCCGATGACTCTCGATTCTCTTCTTCTCCACCATTTTCTCTCTCTACTGTTCCTCTGTTTTGCCTTCGTTTCCTCCGCAGACGAAATGCGATCACTCCTCGAGTTCAAGAAGGGCATCAAAGAAGACCCACTGGGCCGAGTCTTTAACTCATGGAGCCGGGCCTCTTCCAGTGATCCAAGCTCTTGTCCTGACTCCTTCTACGGAGTCCTTTGCGATGACTATGGATTCGTCTCCGCGATTTCCCTCGACCGCCTCGGCCTTGCCGGGGAATTGAAGTTCTTCACTTTGAACGGCTTGAAAATGCTGAAAAATCTGAGCCTTTCAGGTAATTCCTTCACCGGTCGGCTAGTCCCTGCATTGGGGCTAATATCTTCGTTGCAGCATTTGGATTTGTCTGGTAATCAATTCTATGGCCCAATCCCAGCACGGATTCATGAACTTTGGGGCTTAAATTATCTCAATTTATCGAATAACAATCTGACTGGCGGGTTCCCCAGGGGAATCCAGAATTTACAGCAGTTGAAAGCGCTGGATTTGCATTCCAACATGCTATGGGGTGACGTACAGGACTTATTTTCGGAACTTAGAAATGTAGAATTTGTTGATTTGAGCTATAACGTGTTCTATGGGTCGTTATCAATGGAAGTTGAGAACATTTCTAGCTTGGCAAACACGGTGCAGTTCCTGAATTTGAGTCACAATAAGTTGGGCGGTGGGTTCTTCAATGGCGATTCAATTAAGTTGTTTAGAAACCTACAAGTTCTGGATTTGGGTGATAATGGGGTATTTGGAGAGCTTCCTTCATTTGACTCACTGCCAAAACTTCGTGTTCTGAGGCTTGGGAATAACCAGTTGTTTGGGTCAATTCCGGAGGAGCTATTGGCTAGCTCGATTCCATTAGAGGAATTAGATCTGAACAGCAATGGTTTTTCTGGTAAATTTCAATTTTTCTGATGAATTATATTGTAGGCTGTAGCTCTTTTTCTTTGGTTTTACTGATGCTGCAGCACTTTTAAAAAAATCTAGTTTATCAATCGTTGAGCATAGCACTATTAATGTTCAAAGTATATGATCCCTTTAAATTTTTGTGCAGTTTTAAGATTTAGGTTTTGGGATATCTACTAAAATTTTGAGGGGATTGGAGGGCTTAGTATACAATTTTTGGGTAAGACGGTAGATGTAACTTTTTAAAAATATGTAATTCTATAATATAACCCTAGGGCTTCTGAATTTTTTAGATCCCCTCCCCCCCGCGCGCCCAAAAAAAAAAAGCCCCCTTATTTCCACTGCTGCTCTCGTTCCTTATCATTGTATGTATTAGCCGATGATTATATTTTGCCTTTGTTTATTTGATTAGTTTTTGAAAAAAGGAAAACCTCTACAGCCGATTTTTTAAAAATTTATTTGGACACATATGTCAACATTTGAAATTCTACCTAACAGCAAAAAAGAAGCAGCATTTGAATACCCTTACTCTGGATATTCACCCTTTGTCCCCCTACCCCCCACCCCCACCCCAAAAAAAAAAAAAAAAAAGAGAAAGAAAAGGAAAAAAAAAAAGGATACACACATTCACACAAACCACCAGAATTCTTTTGGGAAAAGCATAGGTCTGTAATCAGCTGGTATTATTTCATTAACTTGATTTGGAGATTGAGTTGTTGAAGTAAAATCAGTAAGTTACTTGGGCAAATTGTTTAAGCTTTAAATGTTGACAGTAGTTTCTGTTGGAATGTTTGTTTGTTTGATTTATTATTGTTGTTTGAATGATGAGAAAATGCTTGGACTTAATGTGTGCTGAAATGTGTTGTTAAATGTGTTTAGGAACAACGATAACAGAAGCAATTGTGTTCTATTCAGCCCCATGTCTGTTGAATTTTTTTTCTCCCTCTCTCTTACAGGTTCAGTTCGTGGAATTGAGTCCACCACTTTGAGCACTTTGAATCTATCATCCAACATGCTATCAGGTTCATTGCCTCGTTCGATTGGAAGTTGTCAAACGGTAGATTTGAGCAGAAATATGCTATCAGATGATATGTCTGTTATAAAGAGCTGGCCTTCCACTTTCAAAGTTCTGGATTTGAGTTCCAACCAGTTAACAGGAACCATTCCAAACTTAACCTCTCAATTTCAAAGTCTGACCACCCTTAAAATTAGTAATAATTCTTTAATAGGTCCCTTGCCTACAGATTTAGGAACATACACAAAGCTATCTACAGTCGATTTCAGCTCCAATCAACTAGAAGGGCCTATTCCCCGTAGTATGTTTACTTCAGTATCCTTAACGAGCCTGAATCTTTCAGGAAACCATTTTAGTGGATTGATTCCTCTTCCAGGCTCACACACGAGTGAGCTATTGGTTCTACCTCCATATCTTCAGTTGGAATCACTCGATCTTTCTGATAATTCCTTGGCGGGTGGTTTACCTTCAGAAATCGGTAATTTGGGTAGGCTTAAATTGCTGAATCTTGCAAAGAATCGGTTATCTGGAGATCTGCCGGATGAATTGAGCAAACTGAATGGATTGGAGTACCTTGATTTGTCGAGTAACAATTTTAGCGGTGAGATCCTCATCAAGGTTCCATCAATTCTAAAGGTCCTAAAGAGTGCGTCTGGATAATGAATTTGATAAATTCATGGAATTTAAAAATGATAGGATTTTGAAATTTTTAATTTCAAATTTCCATCATTTGCAAATTCGTTATTTGGGTATATTTTTTGGAATTGAAATTTTATTAATGTAATTTCATTTCGAGGTGGAGAGGCATTACCTCATTTGGAAGGATTTACCAAAAAAAAAAAAAAAAGGATTTACCAAAAAAAAAATAAAAAATAAATAAATAAATAAACTCTTCAGGGGAGGTGTTTGGAGATGTCATTTTACCTTAAATATCATTTTGAAATTCTAAAAAATTTTACAAATACCTTTTTGAATTAGACAAACAAGAATTTTAACTTATGAATTTCAAACTTCCCTTATCAAAATTTTATGCTTTCCCGAAATTCTTCATGCAAACCCACCCTTAAGGTGCATGTGGGTTTCGAGAAGGAAATTGTAAAAAAAAATTACCAATTTTTTTTTTGTATAATTCTTTGTCAGGACATATTCCTAAAAGCTTGAGAAATTTCCCGATTACATCGTTTCGACCCGGGAATGAACTGCTTTTTTTGCCAAATGGTAGGCCGTCTCGGCAAGGCGATTCGGTTGAGATTCGTGATAGAGGGAAACGTCACAGCTCGAAATCAAGTGTAAGAGTTGCAATAATTGTTGCTTCGGTTGGATCCGCTTTCATGATTGCGTTTGTTCTTCTGGCTTACCATCGATCACAAATGCATAAGTTTCGTTTGAGAAGTGGATTTGGTGGCCAAACTACTACAGGTAGAGAGGTCAAAACTGGGATTTTCAAGTTCCAAACAAACGTCGAACCTCCTCCAACTTCTGTAAGTTTCTCGAATGATCACTTGCTAACCTCAAATTCAAGGCCGCTGGAGTTTGAAAACGAAATCATTGAACATGTTTCCGTAAGTTTGCCGGTAACTTCTTCTCCGGTGACATTGGATGTGCACTCACCTAATCGTTTGGCCGGAAAACTATTCTTCTTTGATTCTTCTCTTACGTTTACGCCGGCGGAGTTATCTCGAGCTCCGGCGGAAGTTCTTGGCAGAAGTAGCCATGGAACTTTGTATAAAGCCAGCCTTGATAGTGGATATGTCTTGACTGTTAAGTGGTTGAGGGTAGGATTGGTCAAAAATGAGAAGGAATTCGCTAAGGAAGTTAAAAAGATTGGGTCCATAAGGCATCCGAATATTGTTCCTTTACGAGCTTATTATTGGGGACCGAAGGAGCAAGAGCGGCTCCTTTTAGCCGATTATGTTCAGGGAGATAGCCTGGCTATTCATCTTTATGGTATGTGTTGCTTTCTTTGCTTTCATGTTTGCCATGAAGTTGATCACCTTAGGTGGTGTTGTTCCTTTAAAAAGGAAGAGCTAAGATTTGAGGAAGAGAAATTGGTTTGTATTCTATACCCGAAGATGTTCTAAAAATATGAGAACATAACTGAAACAATATTTTTTAACTCATATTTCAGTTTTCTTCCATTTTTTCTTAAACATAAGCTAAAAAAAGAGGAATATTAATCACCTTAGTGTTTCTCTTTTTCGTTTCTGTTCCCTGAAGAACTTGGGATGGATCAGGAAAATGGGAACTGAAATAACAGAAAGAAAAAAAGAATTGTTTTTGCTCCAAGTTTTCTGGGAATTGAAATAACAAAAAGAAAAAAAATTGTTTTCGTCTCAGTTTTTAGAACAAATTTATAGGAATAATAACACCAAACAAAGGCCATCTGGACAAATCCCGCCTTAGTTACAATATTTTTTACAACTTTCTTTCAGTATCAAACAAGGCTATGGTGAGTTGATTCTTCTTCTGTATATATACATACATCTTTTGCAGAGACAACTCCACGAAGATATTCCCTGTTAACCTTTGACCGACGGTTGAAAGTTGCAGTCGACGTTGCCCGTTGTTTGATGTTTCTTCACGATAAAGGCCTATCCCACGGAAACCTAAAACCGACAAATATAATTCTTGCGGGCCCCGAACTCAATGCGTCCATCACTGACTACGGTCTTCACCATCTGATGACGCCATCTGGCATTGCCGAGCAGATACTCAATCACGGAGCCCTCGGATATCGAGCTCCGGAACTCCAAACCGTGGTGAAACCGATCCCTTCGGCAAAGGCCGACGTCTACTCGTTTGGAGTGATTCTGATGGAGCTTCTGACAAGACGAAGTGCAGGTGACATCATCTCCGGGCAATCTGGAGCCGTCGATCTTACGGATTGGGTTCAGATGTGCGATCAAGAGGGACGGAGAATGGACTCTGTAGATCGAGATATGGTGGGTCCGGAGGAACAAATGAAGGCGGTTGATGAACTTCTGGTAGTGTCTCTGAGATGTATTCTACCTGTAAATGAAAGGCCTAAAATCAGACAAGTCTTTCAACATCTCTGTTCTATATCTGTTTGAAATTTATTTTTATTTTATTTTATTTTTTGTTGTAAATGAAAGGCTTCATTGTTGATTTTTTTTTTAATTTTTTTTTTCAATTGGGTTGGAAGCCTTTTTATTATTCTAGGCTGGTCAGCACATATTCTTTCCTTTTTTTAAAAAAAAAAAACAAAAAACAAAAAAGACTTATGTAAAGGGATGATCAATCCATTGGTTGATTGGCAGCATTTTCAGTTGATCTTTTGTTTAAAAAAGTACTGTAATTAATACATGCTTCTAATTTTACTGGACTTGTAGATACTATTACTGGTTGACTAGTTTCAGCAATGATTATTTGGACCTTGTGATGCCTTTGCTTGCTTCAATTCTTTCTTCCAAAATATTGGGCTTTAATTCTAGGAAAAATACCATAAAATCTACTTAGAAGATTAAATCTACAAGATGATCTCATAATATTTTTTTTTGCAATAGTCTTACAAAAATGTTATTTTGTACCAAATAGTTTTGAATTTTTTTGAATTAACGATTTTATCATTCCTTCACTATCTTTTTTTTTTTTCCCCCTTGATCTCTCTCACGATTGCTCTTCATCAAAATCGTTTAATTTTTTTGAATTGACGATTATATCCTTCCTTCACTACCCCTTCTTTTTTCCCTTGATCTCTCTCATGATTGCTCTTCATCAAAATCGTATGAATCGTCCCCATCGATGAGGTTTTTCAAAACCTCGTCATCTTCGCCAAGGGGCACCAAGTGGAGGGTGAGACGACAGATGGATCTGTGCGCCCGGAAATACTTGTAGCGAAGCTCAGAACAAGCCCACCTGCATTGGAAATTTCAAATCTGATTTTTTAGATCTGGAAATCGAAGCTGTAATTTCATGAAAATAGAAGCGACAAAAGGAGGACAACAAGCCACAGGGGTCTTTGGGTGGGAAGGGTCGTGTGTGCAAATGGTGGACGGCGACGGGCGATGATGACGAAGCGATAAAAAATCAGCACCTCTGCCATCGTCTCCACTATGGCCGCAAAATTGAAATCTCCCACGTACCTTCGTCACTTTGCCCAGATCTGGCCGTTGCGGCCAGATCTGTTCCAAATCTGTTGCCTCTCTTGGGTCCTCTGTATCTTTTTCTCTCTTTCTCTCGATCTCATCTATATCTATTCGTCTTCTGATTTTCGCTGTTATTTTGGTGATTGTGCTGTTCAATTCATGAATTTGGGTTGAGTTTGGCAATCAATCGGTGGATATTTTGTATTCTCTCCCTAATGTTGAGAGTTTAATGTCTGATTTTAGGAAAATGAAAAGACGATTAATTGACGATATAGATAGCCACAAGTAGGTTAGAATGGTTCTATACGAAATTGGGAACTTATGGTTCATTTGTTTGGATCGATTTGGTAGGATTGGTTAATGTCTGTGTGTGTGTGTGGAATTTAAGGTTTATTTGGTTGGATTGATTTAGTTTGTATTGGTAAAAATCAAGCACATGAATGTGGAGAAAAAACTTATCAATTTATATGAAAAAATTAGAATATAACACGATCTCATGTTATATTCAACACGAGATAGCACGATAGCCGACGACCCCGAACTTGTCACCCTAAACAAATGTATGAGAAAGAGAGAGAGAGAGAACTTGGCTATGCCTCTGGTGAAGTAGAGCTTATGTTGAGTATATTGTATGGTTGTTTTGGTGAGATGAAATGGGTAAGACGGTTTGGTAGAATTTAAACGGCGGTGAAAGTGGAATATAACACGATCTCGTGTTATATTCAACACAATCTCTTATTGAATATAACACGAGGGATAAAATCGTCACAAAAAGACAAATGACTATTTTGTAACATGTGTTTAAAAAATATGTATCTGGTAGTTTTGTCTTCATATGAGGACTTCTTGATAATTGTCTCTTTAATTCTATTCATTCAAATATTATTTAGAGTAGTTATTGCAGTACATTTTTCTCCAAATCGAATTAAAAGTCCCAAGATGGGTTGGAGGCCTATCGACAATATGATTTGTTAACAAAAATTCCAAAAATAATTTTAACACACTTTAATTCTTGATGCATACTGCTCGTTTTGGGTGGTGTGTTTGTGCCATAGCGTTTCTGCGATACTTTAACGTACAAGATCCAAACTAGCCAGATTAATCAAGGCCTAATGAAAATTCATCGCTTCAATCACTACGTTGGCATGATCTAGTTTGGTTAAGGTCACCAATGTATTGGGTTAGTGGGGGCATCTGTCATTTCATGTGTGTTTTAAGTACACTAGGGGATGACACGTTGCGTTGCACGTACCCGCCAGAGGCCATAATCTAATTTTACCAATAATGAAATCAAGTTAATAGAAACATAAAAATATGTATGTTGTACAACGACAATGGTAATAGTTCTATCAACTAATAATGTGGAAATGTACATGAAAATGAAAATTAAATATAACAATATTATGTTTCTTCTGGTCTATTTTCTGGCCACTTAAATTTGAAGACCACCATGTTTTCAAATAGCATCTCTATATGGTGAAAAACTTTCCTATTCAAGCAAGATACCTGCCAAGAAAAATACATTGGAAACTTTAAATATCGAGTACAAATAGTAATGTATATATTGCTTGATTTGGGAGGAGTAATGTCTTGCCATGCTAAGAAGGAATCTGTTATTCGGGTCCCAGAAAAAGAAAAAGAAACTCTAAATATCAACTAAAGATGACCTCGAGTAATCTTTGCCTTCTCAGTTTTCTGAATAACGTTAGATTAAACACATTTTTATAGAATTTTGTTTATTAAGGACTACACAATGCATATTTGCTTTAGTTGATTTGGTAAATTCTGTATTATAAGTCTTTGTTAAGGTGCGATGCTTTTGTTTGCCGTTTATAGTTCGTTATGAATGAAGAAAATAAACAAAACAAATACGAAATATGATTCCAGTTTTTTAACACAAAATTCAGCAATTCAAATTTAGTTCAAAGTCGTTCCATATTACCTGAAAAATTTGAGGGTTCAAAGGGGTTGTCAAATGCATTTCCTATGAAGTATTTAAACCAACAATAAGGATTAAATAAAAATAAAATAAAGTCGGAGTTGAGGAGTGGAAATTTAAGCCCATACCAACCGCACTCAGGCTAATGGTTTGCGCTTCACATTGTTGTCAATAGTTTTGGGATAAAGTTGGACTACAAAAAAAACATAGGATTTCAATTTCAAATAGAACCAAAATGTGTACCCAACCCAAACCGAACCTAAATTTGTTCTAGAAAAAAAATAAAATAAAATAAATCGGGTAGATAGTAATTAATTTTGCTTTCAGATTTTAATAAGTAATTTTGATATGTGTACCCGAACCAAACCAAAATTAGTTTTGCCAAAAAAATAAAAAAATAGAAATCGGGTAGATAGTAATTAATTTTGCTTTCGATATTGGTTGGAAAACAACCAGCACGGGACCAAACCACTGTTATCCCCATTAACTCTTGAAGGTAAACCATAGATCAAAGCCTTGTATCACTAATGAACTATTGATAATGGAGAGATGGATGTATAAGATACTAAATGGGTTCAATGTATCATTTGAGACCCCATCTTAAAAATTTGCATACGTCCATTTTGAAGTTCGTATTTGAATTCCATGCTACCAAGCACGACCTTACTTCAAATACTTAAGCAGGAACTCATAAGAATAAGTAAAAGACTCATTTTACTAATGCAACAAAGGCAAATATAAGGGGAAATGCACAGGCAAACACCATTATCATTCCACACTTCAATGCTAATTCCTGAAAATATGAAGATACTTTACTCTAAATTCAGATGGATGAAAGTCGCATTTAGTGTTTTCAAAAGTTATTCTAAAAAATTGGGAGTAGAAGAGAAACGGATTTTTGGTTCTTATATTTTTGTTTCTATTCCTAGCTTTTGGAGGGCAAGTACATTACAAAGAGAGGCATAAATCTTATATGGAAAATGCAGAATATTACCTTTAAGTTCAACAACAACACTTAGAGAATAGATTGGTTTAAGGTATTCATTCTCTTACCTAGAAATAGACTGTGTTTTTTCTGCTGATGATTCTTTCTCATGTTTCTTCACAATCATCCATGTATCGGGAAATGTTTCACGACATTAGTACAAAGACAAAGAGAGTCGACTACAAATTGTGGTACTCGAGATTAGGAGAGGCTTACCCAACAACTCTGTATTTTTTGTACTTGTACTTGAGATAGGATAAAGAATTTTCTATAAGATTTTCCAACACCTAGAGGACAAATTGTAATACGATATACACATTAGTGTAAAATTAGCCTCTAAAAACTTCTACTTTTTCCAATTAAGTCCTTAAGTTACAAATATTGTATCAAAGAGGTCTTTATGCTAGATTTATCCTTACTTCTCCACCTACCTCCTCTATTTTATTTTTCACCAATATAGACCAATCACTGTATTAACTAAAAATGGGAAATCCTATTATTGGACTGAAATAAGAGTATTCATATATTTAGATGCAGTTGGGAGGGAGAGCTAACATGATAAAAGGGGAATTTGAGGGACTAGTGGTTGTGGGATTAAAACGACAATGGGAGATGTAGGAGTGTAGACAAATGGGTAAGATAGTTGAGAATGGTGTGGGGAAATGGAATTCAATACTATGTTCTAAGCTCAAGGACTTAATGATGTAATTTACCCTAATATTAAACGAAGAACTTATTATACATAACGTAATTGAAGAAAATAACCGTCTACCTCAAAAACAATTAGACACTGAATCTGAACTTGGCAAAGTGTAGTAATGTTTTGGTGAATAGGTGCTTGATAAAAGAGTCCAATGTATGTCTGCATAAAACAAAGACCAAACACCTGTAAGGGCATCGAAATCATTAAAAGTTGAAATAAATTCTTGTGGTGGGGTTTGCCTAGTGTTTTTGCTCCCAGGTATTTGTTTCAATATTGGGACAGAAATAGAATAGGAGAACAAAAAAATCGGTTTCTATTTTGTTCCCATATTTCTAGAATAAATTTCTACAAACAATTTTTTTTTGTTCCCAAATTTTAATTTTTGAATAGAAATATGGGAACAAAATCACAAAGTCATGAGGATGATATCATTTTTGAATCCATTTATTACTACCTTGTCAACTAAACTATCAGCCCTCTATTATTTCTGTCTTTCGGCAGTTGCGGTATAGAAGGACGACGAAAAATCGTAGCCTTACCGTTGTTTCTCTATCTTCTGGTGGTAGTGGTGTAGAGCAGCGGCAAGGCGGCGATGCCTCCAGCGTGGCCTTCTCTTCGTCGATGTCTCTCTCTCTCCCACTCTTCTTAGTTGATGTCCACTGATTCCCAACCATTAGGGTATGAAATGAGATGTGAGAACTTTGAAATTACAATTGAGGACATATATAAGGCAACGAAATGACGCATGAGGATGAAAACTACAACGAATTACAAATTTTCCATTCAAATGGACGAAATTACCATTATAGGCAAATTTTAAAAAGATTAATGAAATTACCCAAATAAAAGGACAAAATCAAAGTGGGAATTACAAAATCGCCATTCAAAGCAAGTCCCTACATTTTTTACATTAACTATAAAAACATACACTTTTTCTGGTAATAAAAAACTCAGTCATTTCTCTACTTTGTAGAGGTCATTAATTTATTCTCGTGTCGGAGAATCTTTTGTCAACAACATATTGGTGTCTCCTAAACTTTTCAGTTGTTGCAGGTTTTTTCATTGTTCTAGCTTGTGTTCAAATAGGCAATGGATATTTTAGCCTACATTCATTTGTGGAAAACGTACAAAAAAGTCTCATGTGCTTCATGCCACAACTGAAGTCAATATAATTTTTTTTTTTTTTTTTTTTTTTTGAGTTTTTAGAAAAATACGTGATTTTGTTTTTATGAATTTATTCTATTTTCATTTCGATGTAAAAAGTTTGTCTACATATTCATTTTAATTTTTCCTTAAGTTGTACTTTGATTCTATCCATAAAAGAAGGGGAGGTCATATATTAGTTTTTCTTACAATGTTAATGTAACAATGTTTATGTGTCTATCTATTTCGGATGAAATAATAAAATTTCTCATTTGGACAATTTTTTTAGTGTTCATTATTAATCTTATTATTTATTAAGATCATATATGGAGCATTATTTTTTTATATATTTATATTTTCTTTTGAATTTTACCTTTTTTGATGGATTGGAATCAGATGCAACGGATTGATGAATTAATTCTTTGTTTCTAATGATCATTTGTTGAAAAAAATACAAATAAATTCGAGAAAATGAAAACTAATATCGGACTAAGACATGGAAATCTCGTTCTCTTTAAGGAGATTCAAGCCCTCTGTAGTTGGCAAAACCTTGAGACTTGAGCAACAACTCTTATTTTTTACTTGTCTCCTCCAAAATACAACAACCTGACTTAATCGTTTGGTTCACAATAACTTTGCACGAGTTGTGGATCTAAAACTCCACAAAAGAATACCTTTCTTCGTCCAATATAAAGTATGTAATATAAAATTATGAATGATCCACAAGAGTTGTAGGAGGACCTATTTATAGGCTCCCAAAACACACAATATTAAATACACAAAATAAATAAATAAAATATATAAAATACTAAAGTTCTTTAAAGTTACAAGAATATGAAAAGACACAATGAATGAAGCACTAACCTACCAAGATAGCGGGAGACTTTCTAAATCCATAACTTATGAAACTACAACACACACACACACATACTAAGTGGAGAGCACGTATGGGGCACGTGCCCGCTATCTCTTTATTTGGTATATTTGTCAAAAAAAAAATTTGCATTATTTTCTTGTTAAAGAACATCTTGCAAACATGCATAATAAACTTTTATTAAAAAATAAAAATCAATGAAAAATTTCCTATAACTTTGCTCTTCAGCATGAGTTGAATGTCAACCTAGAAATATGATAATGAGCATTGCACAATATTTAGATAACCAATATTATACATGATTCCACTTTATTTTTTAATATTAATTGTATTATTCCTTCATGAAATAGGTAGGTTATGTATTGATGTGCATCATTTCAGTTACACTTCCTGTCATAGATTTCCATGCTTAGAAAGTTAGAACGATCTTAATTTTTATTACTATCTACTTTTGACTAGAGAGAACAACATTCATTAGCTATTCTAGATTAGTATTTTATGTGTCATTTACTTTTGCCTATTGTCGGTTGTATGAAAAAAATGCATTTGATATCACCTTAAAACTATTTATATCGATTTATTTGGAGCTTTTATTTAGTTGTTTATTTTTCAATAGAAGTGGTTGAAAGTGCGTTTTGAGAGCTAGTTTATTTAATATTTATAAAGGGCAAAGGTTGATAGAAGGCCAATAGGCATAGGTATAGTGGACTGGGTAAATTATAATAAAGAGGTATGGTTGTGACTCTTGAACGTCTCTGTATAAAGGAATAATAGTAGATGATCGTTCACAATTTCATACCAAATTTACACATTTAATCTATAATTTTGATTTTTTTTATTATTTTTTTAAAATAGTAAAAATCTAATTTATTGTTTTTGTAGTTAAAAGTTAAAAATAAAGAAATGAAAAAAAAAAAAAAAAAAAAAGGAAGAAGAAGAAGAAGAAAAAAAAAAAAAAAAAAAAAAAAAAAGCACAAACGAAGGGAAAAGACCCCGACTCGCGGACCGACCCGGTTGGAGACCTTTAACTCGCCTGTCGCGCGTAACGCGCTTGACTGTCTTGAGCTTATAAGTCAAGGTCGATGGTCCAGGCTTGTTGATCCAAATTGTTGGCCCAAGCAAAGGCATGTGCGCGCTTTGGCCTATAACGGTTGTTTGATCTGTTACATTTTGGGGAGATCAATGGCTATAATGGCCATCTTTAATGCATTTAATGGGTTAGAAAGAAAAAAAAAAAGTGATTTCAGCAAAAGGAATTGGAGGTCATTGATTATTTATTCTTTTCTTCTTGGTCCAAAAAAGGTGGCTTCACTTTGATCATTCATGTTTCGACAGTAAGGTTCTTAGGCTATATTCTTCAAATTTTTTTATTTTATATTCTTTTCTTCATTCTTATTTTTCGGCCGGATCTATTTTGGATGCTTTAATGGAGTTCTTGTTAAATATCTTTGGGAAAATGAAGATTACATCCATGATCGGCTAAGTTCTTCAATTGAGTTAGGGTTGTATTTCTTCTGAAATTTATCTATGTAATTTTCTTGTTATTCAATTATCTTTTGTTCTAATGTGTGTAAGATTGTAAAACAAGGAATTCAATTTTAAATATCTGTTCGAATGAATTTATGTTTTGAATGTTCTTGTAGAGATATAGATATGAATTTATTTGTATCCATAATATTAGATCTAATACCGGTGGTTTAGTCTAACCGTTACAGAATCAAAAGAAATATAAATAAAATTTATTAGATAAATTGATGAATTTATGCATGTCCCTAACCCGAGCCCCTTTTTACATGTTTTATCGCAATTAAATAATTTTATGCTATTTAGTTAGTAAAATCCAAAGACAAAACCCAAAATTGTTTATTTCACTTAAAAACAAAAAGATACAAAATTAATATTTACAATCCAATCCTTGTGATTTGATACTTGTATTTAAGCATGCTATACTACGATAGTTGGCGCTTAAATTAAGCGATCAATAGACTTTGTAAATTTAGTCTACTATTTGATGGAGAAGTTTTAAGGAATGACTAAATAGTAAAGTGAAAACTTTCTACATAGCATTAAATAGATTTTTTTTTTTTTTTTTTTTTTTTTTGTTTTTGTTTAAAGGTATGACATGTAAATTAGGTTTGAGGAGAGATGGATAACACTGAATGCTCAGCTTTGCAATTATGATATAATGGTTAGAATAGTAACTATTCAAAGATAATAAGTGTAATTATGCGAATTCAACTCTTCAAACAAATAATAACATAAACTTGTATTATATAAGAGTATATAATACATAACATTGGCTTGTTTGTAATTAGGCAAAACAATACAGGCTAATAATGTAAATTTACTTAGTCAAATGAATAGTAAATAAACTCTAACTTATACGAGAATAAGAATACAACAGATAGAGATAGATAATCAAAGTAATAAAAAAGATTTCATGATAATTTTTTAATTTTATTCATATCAATTCATAAAGAAAAGACCGTCACCTATATAACAAATTTAGATAGAAAAACATTACAAATTATTAATGACAATAGTGTAATTTCATTCACCTAAATGAATAGTAAGCATATCTTGATAGAAGAACGAAAAATATTTATCAATAATTTTTTTTATTTTAGTTATAGTACTGAATAGTGAGAAATCTTTCCTTATATAATAGGTGTAAATAAAAGAATAATTCTTAAAAGTTAGTTGAGGGAAATAATGTAATTTCACTTACCCAAATGAATTTAGGCAAACATTTTCTTATGTAATATATGGTCATAGAAGATAATGAAAGGAAAAACAAATTAATGATGAATGTTTAATTTTACTCATACATATTCATAGTGAAAAAATCTTTACTTAATAATAGGTATGAATATAAAAAACATTTTCTAGAAGTTAACAAGAGCAATAAAATTTCACTTACTCAAATGAATAATATGCAAATCTTGTCTTATGTAATAGATAGAGAGACAGTAATAAGAGAAGAAAAAAAAAAGATCTAATAATAAAATTTTACTTTTAGTCATATAAAATGAAAAAACTTTCACTTACATAATAATTCTTGGAAGTTAATAAGGGCAATAATGTAATTTCACTTAACCAAATGAATAATGGGCACACTTTCTCTCATATAATAGACTAGGAGGAGAGCACGTGTGTGGAACGTACCTGTCATCTTATTTATTTGACATATTTATAACATTTTACATTCTTTTTTCATTAAAGATCACACTGAAAATATGTATCTTGATTTTTTTTTTTTAAATCAATGAAGAAATATGGTATATATATATTTTTTATATTTCTTATACTATTAAATATTGAAACTTATTTAAAAAAATTAATGAAAGTTACTTTATGTAATGAAATGATAAGGTTATAGTTAGCTAAAAAATTAAAATTAAGCTGTATACAAATATTATGCTCTAAATTAAATGATGATAAAAAAAAAAATACATAAATATAGGACAAATGGAATTTATTGTTTCTACTAATTGCCCGAAAAGTAGCCCTGCCCTGCCCTACCCTACCCTCCAGACCCAATGACGGGTCAGTCGTTTATGAGTAGTTTTTTTTTTCATTCTACTCGAGCCTAACCTGTTTGAACCGAGAAAGACTTCAGCTCAGGTATCCATCTACCAATACTTGATGTACCTAAACCTGTCTCGAATGACCCTAATAATATATATTTACCAAATATCCCCCTAGAACAAGAAATATTACGAAAAGACCGTATATATAAATATAACCCTAATCAAATTCAAATCATTCCATTTTCAAATTCCAACCCTCGCCATTCTCCTTCTCCCATTTCTCTCTCTCTCTCTCTCTCAATCTCAGATCCGTCGTTGTCTATCAAATCCTAATAGATGATTCCTCAATGATTCATGCGTTGATAATTCCCGTGGTGATGATTCATGCGTCATCTAATAATCTCTCCGTCAAATAATCATGCATTTATCAAATCCTAATAATCTCGACGTCGATGATTCCTACAATGTCCTTGTTCGTCGTCGTCGACAGCTCCTGCTCCTTCTCCATGTTCTACTTCGATCTGACGATCTGTAAGTTTTTTGAAATTCTTTAATAAGTTTTTGATTGATTTTCCATCTCCGTCTCAGATCTACAAAATTTTCCAAATCTACAAATTTTTAGTATTTTATATTTGATTTTTCGTTCTTGTTACTCGACAACCAACTGACCTGGCCAACCTCGAATGAGATCGAGGTAATGAGGCCACATGGTCAGCTTCGGTTGGGGGAGATGCCAAAATTTTTCCTTCAACCCTGATCCGACCAACCAATTACACCCTTACAACTAATAATAAGCATGTGCACATGACATGATCAAAATATGAATGATACTTCTATAGACAAGAACTGTAATTTTGAAGTTGTTTAAGATGTATGGCCTTGTATATATATATATATATATATATATATATATATATATATATATATATATATATATATATATATTTATGTGATATGATAAAAATAATAAAATAGTTGATGAAATAAATTTAGAAAAAAAGTGTTGAGATTGTAATTTTCAGTAAATGACACATTTGAAAATGTTACAGTTAAGATGACTAAATAAGCCATATAATAGTAGTAGAGTCATATGAATTTCAATCGTAGTTAGTAATACTGTTGCTTTATTTTTTATGTTATAATTAAAAAAATAAATGATTGATGATAATAATCCCACTAAATGTATGAAAGTACAAATAATAAAATCTACAACTATTACGAAAACAGAAAAATAAATTCATAAATATTATGAAAGAACAAAAATAAAATCTATAACTATCAAAAGTATCAAATTAATAAAAAATTTATTCTAAATAGAGTGAAAAGTATCATCTATTATTTTCAACATGTGTTTTAAAACTACTTAAAAACTACTTAAATTAAATATATGTATTTATGTCTATGGTTTACATATTTTTAAAAAAATATTTTTATATTTTATATTTCTATTAAATAGTTTGAGTTCTTTTTTTTTTTTTTTATTCCAAATAGAATTACTTTTATGTATGTAATAGAAAAATGTGTAGAGTAATTTTTAAAATGTGTAAGTGCAATTTGTAAATCTACTTTGTATATAAAATTATTGTACAAAAAACTTGTCTATGTTGACATATAAATTATTACTATAATATATAGAAATATTAACTTCCTTTCTTTTAAAAAATAAAAAAGAGAACTTTTGGTTTTTAATTTTTTTTTGAATAAATTTATGATTTTACTTATATATATGAATGATAAAAGAAAAAAGAAGAAGTTAAATTTGATAGTTATAGATAATAAGCTAATAGCCATTTATGTATATGTATGTATATAATATATATAAAATAGGTCAAAAAGTTTACCTTTAATTTTCACAAATTTTGAGGAAAAACATGTAATTTTACATATGCAAATGAATAGTAAAAAAAACCTTCATTTATATAATATGTATAGATTGAGATAGAGAAGAGATATATAAATATAGAACAAATGTATAGATATAATATATAAATATCAAATGTCTTTCTTTAAAAAATATATATATATGAATAAGTGAACTTTTAGTTTTTTAAACTTTTATGTATAAATTTATTATTTTTCTTATATTTATGAATTGTAAAAAATTGGCTTTTATAAAAGTTAATACTTATTGAATATTTATAGACAATAGCTAATGGTTATTAGATACAAGAAAAGTAGGTGAAAAGTCAATCTTTAGTTTTCAAAAATTTTGAGGTCAAATATGTAATTCTACATGTGCAAATGTATATTAACTCAAACTTTGTTTTATATAATATGTATAGATATAGATATAGATATAGATATAGATTACTTATACAAATGAATAATAAATTATACCATGTAGAGATAGATACAGAAAAAGGATCGACTTTTATAAAAGTTAATAGATATAGAATAATTAGAAATAATGGGCAATAGTTATAGATAGATTAAAAAAAAAAAAAAAAAAAAAAGAAGTACGTGAAAAGTAGGTCTTTAGTTTTCAAAAAATTTAAGGAGAATTATGTAATTTTACACAACCAAGTGAATAGTAATACAAACATTGCTTTATATAAGACTAGTGTATAACTCGTGCCTGAAGGCACGGGTGTAAAAGTCTATGATTCATTTAAAAATATGGATTAAAATTATTACAAATTATATATAAACTTCTAACTTAAGGAGCTAGAGCCACAAAAACAAATCCAAATACACAGAACAATAAAGATAAAGAAACGTTAAAGTGAACAATTTCCTTTTTGTATGTATAAGAACAAAATGATACATTAGAACTTAATATAAACCTCAATATTGTTTTTTTTCTAAACTTTAAGAGAAGAAAAAAATTAGATAGTCATTTGTGGTCATCAAACCAATGATATTGTCCATTGTCTAAAACCTAAAAAAATCTAAAAAAATAAAAACATAGACATGAATAATCCAGATTTTTGAACATTTTTCTCACACAAAAATTAGAAATGAAAAAAAAAAAAAATCTAGAATAGAAAATACATTTCTACATTGAATCAACTAATTTTTATTTAAAATAAGTAAGAATACAATAATTAAGCAAAGCACAAAAGAACAAATGACTATCTAAATAAACTACTTGAGAAATATAAAAGGGGTACAACAAGAAGAAACAAAATTTAAATAAATTACTTATACTTTCTTTTTGTGGAGACACATTCTTTGATGTAATCCTCAAATCCACGTAATCCTCAAATTCCTTGTGCGGTGCTTGAATCGTTAAGGAAAATGAGATTTGCTTCTTGAGGTTCTAGAAGCTCCCGTAGTTCACGAGAACAAAAATAAGTCACAAAACACTGACCTCTATTATGACAAAAATCAAATAAAAATAAATTATGTGCTGTAAATTTTCTACACATTCAAAATTCAGGTTTTCACATAAATCCACATAGCTTACCAAATACACATTAGATACAACCATCACAACCCGCATCCTTTATCAACCCATATATAATGATAATTATTATTTTCTTTTTAATATTTTTATTACTAAGATATAAGTCTGATGAAATCAATAGAGACATGAAGCGAGATATGGTTAAACTTTATGAAAACAAAACATTAAAACATCAAAACATCATAATCAAACAAAAAATTTATCTTTCGTAGATTCTCCTCGCCTAGTTTATAAAAAGACACGGAAAGTTGAAGCCTTGGATTGGATCTGGAATTGGCATTACAAATGAAATTGGAAATAGCTACAATTTCAAAGCTCCGATTCAATGAAACCATGCATTACCTAATTGCTTCCATTTCTAGAATAGAAACAAAGTTTTGAGAATAGAAACAATTTTCTAAGAATGCACTACTTTGTTTCAAGTAGCCTGACCAGCAAATGATCCCACCCCATAAATATATTAATTGAAAAGTTAAAAATGCGTACGTATATGAAACAAAATACTTAAAATACCTGTAATATTTGCACCCCTTTGAAGTGTTCTTGTGCTAGAGACAAGGGCTCAAATGTCCATGCATACGCATTTACATAATCACATGGGTTTGAGACTGTCCTCATTAAAAATCACCAAAAGAAAAATCAAGGCTGCAAAGTGTTAGAGAATAATTTGCATAATCTTCATAAAAAATGAAAAATCGCTATCATAGAATCTGGTGAAATTCAAAAGATATTAAAACAAAATACTTATTGGATTGCGTATTCAAAATACTCTAATAAAAATAAAAAGACATTCAAAACTCAAAAAACAAAACCAAAAAAAAAAAAAACAACGAAAACTTAAATAAAAAACAAAATGCAATCTAAAGTATACATTGGAAACAAAAAATAGAAAAAATATAAATATAAACAAAAATTTAAATAGAAACAGAACATAACAGATAAATTTAACAAATACCTAGTGCTTCCTTAATTAGCAAACCACCAAATTTTCCCTAAATTCTTGCATATGTGTGTGTGTGTGTGTGTATACACATAATCATACATATAGGACAACTTTTGGTAAATGTCTCAAAAAATAGAAACAGAAACAGAAATTCGTGTCTGTTTCTCAAAAATAGAAACAGGCTACATAGATCTAATTACAGTGTTCCCAAGTTTAATAAAGGAGTTGAGAAACCAAAAGCATGGAATAGACAGAAAATTAGGAACATTTCCAATAAGTTCCAAAAAAATTGCTTAAAAAAACCAGGAACATAATAGAAACAGGTTATTAAATCACATAAGGTAGCTTTTGATAAATGTCTCAAAAACAGAAACAAAAATTTGTGCCTGTTTCTCAAAAACAGAAGCAGTTTATTTCTCACTGGCCATCCGGACAATTCTATTTTTTTTTTTCTCTTGTTTAAAATTCTACAAAACACATGCACATACAGGAAAATTAAAACCTGTGTTGAAGGCCTTTATGATTTAACGGAAAGGATTTATGAGAAATGGAAGGTCTTAATGGAAGGCATGAGATTTTAAACACAAGTAATAAAGGCCCTAATTCCCGTACCTTAATTGAGAAATTGAGGCCTTAATTATCATTAGCCTTTATAATGAAATCTTTATCTTTCAGTAATTTGAACAATCAAAACCTTCTATTTGGGATAAGTTGTGCCTTCGGGGTTATAAGCTCCAATTCCATAATACCAAACACTACCCAAACAAACAAGACCTTTCATATTTACCTTAATTAATGATGATTTTATTATTGAGGGTAAACAAATGCCTCATTTGGATCTAATACACAGTATACTAATTGAATTATCACAAACGATTGAATAGACAGAGAACTGGGTTACATACATGTCCAGTGTGGTTCATCATTCTCATTCCGTCGGAAAGGGGAAGACTGGAGGAGCGATCACGTTTCACCTTGAGCTGTTGCCGTCCAATCAAATCTTTAGGGTTAATCTATTCGGAGTTCAGATAAGCAAATAAATAAAAAAAAAAAACCATTTAAGTAAATGGATGAACATAGCTTCAAAGAGTTAAAAATAAAAAATGAAAAACTTAATCTTGGACTCGCGACGGAAATGATACATTTGTGGGTGGCTGATAAGTGTGAAAATGTCCATATATTTATTCCTTTATATTTAGTATTCTATGCTTATTATATACCTAATTGTAGTCACTATAGCTAATATTTTAATTTAGGAAACAAATGAAGGTATTTGAAGCAAAACGGAATAAATCATGCGTTTTGTGTAGTTTTAACATATGTTCGTAATCAGACCATAACTTTCATGTCCGATTGAGGTGATTAAAGATTATATAGAAGAAAAGAAATAGTGATACAACTTTTATGTTTTCAAGTTCTCCATAATCAGATTACATCATGGTTAAAATCGGGTTTGAAGTTCCTATATCTGCACTATCGATGTTCCAATTTGAAGAAAAATGGAGAAAATAGACAGTGACCTGCAACCCAACCCGACCCTTAAACCAACCTGGTTTATTGATCAATCTAGAACCATTAAATGACCATTTAAGTCTATTGGACCAATCCGTTACCGATGCATGAATGAAGGGGTCAAAAGTGTAAAAAAGAAAAGTTGATGCAAGGAGTAATGATGTCATTGAAACATATTATTCATTTCCTTTCTCAATTGGTTTTGGACAGAAGGCTATGAAAAGGATGACTTGATTCAAGCATTAGGAGAATTCTTTTTGGAAGGGTCAAAGGTATAAAATAAGAAAATGGAGGTCATTATGCGAGGCAACCATTATTTCATTTAAATTGGATTCAAGCAATCATTTTCATCCATTTTTTATGGTATTTGGACAGGAGGTGGGAGACACGTTATAAAATTCAATCTCTGATTGTAAAAGATGGGATTCGAACAACGATTTTTCTCTCTCTCTTTTCTTCTCTCTTCTTACTTTGTAATCTTCCATGGCCTTGTGTGGCTAAGTGTACGACGAGCGTTTGTTACACACTCGCGTATTGACTACTTGCAAGTGTGCGAGGTCAAAATTTTAGTACAATGTGATCTTTAAGATCGGGTATCGTATCCGCAGGGATTAGTTGTCGTTATTATCGAGTACCGTAATTGTCATGACCTAATTTTATCTAGGCTAAAAAGAATGTATAAAATTTATATTAAACTAAACTAATTAACTAAATTATCTCTACTAATATAATGAGATGTTTTAGGAGAATTGTCTAGGGATTAACTTGGTTTACAAATACATGTTCGATCTTGTTTGACTTACGTTTACGGTGTTCAACCTATTTGACAGTCTCAGTTTGTAAACTCCCCCGTCACTTTTCCTGAGTGTAAGACAAGGAAATACGCGACTTCATGTCAACGAAGAAGTCCCCCATCAACGTCTTAACGACCCTAGGTCATATGAGTCTCGCCCCAATATCATTGATTGCACACAATTCAACTCCCTCCCGGGTAATTGGATCGGCGTGTTGTGTTTACTCTATCGACAATCTCAGTTCATAAACTCCCTTTCCACCTCTCCCGAGTGTAAGATGGGGGAATACGTGACTTTGTGTCAACAAAAAAGTCCCCATCAACGTCTTAATGACCCTAGGTCACAAGAATCTTCCCTAACATCATCGATTGCCCACAATCTAACTCCCTCTTGGGTTATTGGATCGTCGCGTTGTTTACCCTAGTCCTAATTCGGGGTTATCTCTTCCGAGTGTCAAACCCCGAATTCTTGATACATCTATCCAAGTATAATAAACAAACAATACGACAAACATAATCAAATTTCGAAGAACAAACATAAACGAAACACCGAAATCATACGAATCGCATATTTATAAATATATGGTTAATCCCTAAACAATCCACGTTTAACTAACAGCCATAACCGTATTTACAATAAAGCACGAGCTAAACATGCTCACAAATTCCTAAGTTAAATAAATAAAAGAAGAAATTGAAGAACTTAGCCTAGTTCAAAGATTTGTCGCTAAGAACGTTCAACGATCGCTTCGCCGTCTTCTTCTCCTTCAGGATGTGAGCTCTCTGTAAATTACCTATTTATTTTCAAATCGAATATTGTTAGTTTTCGATTACGTTTAGTACATTTTAGTACGTTTTAATATGTTTTTATTTTTTTATATTAAAACAGGTGTGTGGGGTAAAAATGTATGAAATCAGAGCACAAACGATCAATTCGGACAAAAAATGGTCGGAGAACGGTAGAAAAACAAGCAAGGAGGCAAGATTCTAAAAAGAAGCCTACCACTGCGGCGGTGAAAATGCAGAGAAGGGCTATTGATACTGTAAACTCACCGCCTAGGCGGTGAAACTGTAGGATGTCCCTGAAATCCATCGCCTTCTCCACCGCCGCGGTAAACATTAAACCGACATACCCACCGCCTAGGTGGTCAGCTCTACACAGTTTAGATATTTATTTTAGATATTTTACCTATTTAAACCTCTCTCCTCCCATCTCCTTTGGTCTACTCTGGCAATTACAACCCTTAGGGCTTAGTATAGAATATGGAGAGAGTATGGGGAGTGCTCAAACAAATCCGAAGGAGACGATTACCACGCGGAGACGGAGAATCGATCGGTGGACGATTTTAGTGTTTTTCCTTTTATTTCTCAACTTCTATATTTTTTTGAGCATGTTTAGCTTTGTTTCAATTGTATAAACGGCTATGGCCATAGGCTAAACGTGGATTGTAATAGGAATTAACGTTTTGTTTATGAAAATGTAGTTTTGGTTGAATTTATGTTTCACTTATGGTTGTTCCTTATAATTTCGATTGTGTATCCATGTTTCTATGATTATATGCTAATTTAGATATATCGAGGTTTGACGCTCGGGAGAGGTAATCCCAGATTCGGATTAAGGTAAACACAACATGACAATCTAACGACCCGGGAGGGTGTTAGAAAGTGTACAATCGATGATGTTGGGGAGAGACTCACGTGACCTAGAGTCGTTAAGACGTTGAGGGGGAATTCAGCGTTGACAGAAAGTCACGTATTCCCCCGTCTTATACTCGAGAGAAGTGGCGAGGAAGTTAACGAACCGAGATTGTTGGATATACCGAACGCCGTTAATGTTAACTAAAACGAAACCAAACGCATTTAAGTAAATAAAGTTAATTCCTAGGAAATCTACTCCCCTAAACAATCTCAATATAGTATTTATAGTATAGTTAACTTAATTAGTATTTTAGTTTAGTATTAGTAATAATTTAATTCTATTTTTATCGCCTAGATAAAATTAGGTTATGAAAATCGCAGTACTCGATAGTAATCTCAACCAATCCCTGTGGATATGATATCCGACCGAAAGGTCCATTATACTGAAACTTGATCGAATTTAGTCTTCGGCGATCACCACCAAGTTTTTGGTAATGATTACGAGGGATTGTGATTTAGATTATTATTGATATTGTGGGTAAATAACTTAATTTTAATTTAGGCATTTTTTAGTGTTTATAATTTTTGGTTTCTAGTTTTGTTTTTGTTTTCCTGCAAGATGCTTGAAGATGTTAGATCGACAGGTACTCTTACATTCCTTTCATTGCAACATCACGCCAGTCTTAAGGGCATGTGTTTAGCTGAGGACATTAAGCCACACCTTTTTGGGAGGCAACCCAAGGTCACAAATAAATTAAATCCATCTCCATCAACTTGAAATGGAGGCGAGATCCTCTCCCCTCCTAGGTACGTGTTCTAAACCCCCATCTTCAATATCATGCTATATACTATCATTGGGATTGCTGATGGGTCATTTTGGGCAATGCCTGTGTTAAGTTGGTGGTGATGTGTAGTACGTTTTTAGTACATGTTTATGTTATTAGTTAATTTTTAGTGCTTTTATCATGTGCATGCTTGTTTAGGATTAGTTTGTTTAGTTTAGTTTTTGTTTTGTGCTGAGTTTTGACGTCATCTGGACCTTTACTCGATGATGAGTCCGTCCCCTAATTGTTTATTGAGGTCGAGCGTAAAGATCATTCATGTGTGTTCTGTTTGCTTAACGTATCGTCTTAGTAAAAGTTATTGTAGATCCTAAATGCATGAGCACGTAAACTCAATATAACACTATCTAATTGATTTGAAACCGATTATCCTTCACTCAATTTCATAACAATAGGGATTCTCAAATTTGATTTGGGGGAAATTCGAGGTGAAATTCTAGGCGAGGTTGTTTAGGAGATATGATTTAGGCATTCATTTGATCGCTTGAGCCTTTTTAAGCCTACCATGATATATCATTACCCTTCGTTACTCTGTCGAAGCCTAAAAGCCATTTCAATTCTGAACACTTAACAAATACCTTGTCCAGTTGAGTTTTGTCCAAACCTATGTCGCCAAATTAAAGGCACATTTGAGTGAATCAAGTTAGCATTTATATATGCTACTTGATGTGAGCGGTTAGGTTTAGGGAGAACTTCAGATTGGTTCGGTATTAGTGTATTCACTTGTCATTTTCTTAAATCCTTTTTGCACATACCTAAAGTTGTAGAATTTTGAATACTTTTGGGGGGGTGTTACTTAATCATTTCTTCACACTCCTAAAATTTTAGAAATTCGAATGAGTTTGGGGGTGTGTTATTCGGGAAAAAAAATAATAAAAAAAATTACGTTTCTTTTGACAAGTGAGTATAAAGTTCTTAAATTTATGTTCGGGGTCATTTCAATTATATCTATGGGGTTTCGAGAGTGAGAAAGAGCCAAGCATGTGCCTCGAGTATCGTCATGTTAACGACGATTAACCTGTTTTGTATTTCCGATATACACGTGGCCATTATTCCAAAATCGAACCAAACCCTAATGATCTTCATGAACCTCCGAGCCTACATTAGTAGAGAATAGATCCCGAGTCAGGCGTATAGATTTCCTATACCTTAAAGGATTTAGTCATGAACTATATTGAGGGATAATCCCATCTAATTAATGGATAATAGTATATTTGCGTTTAATCACACACACTTAAACATGATCTAGAATGGTGCTTACTATTTTTAAAGGTTGAAATTCTGGAACACCACATGGTGTGATTTATACTTGAACTTGATAGGATTGGGGGCCGATGAGGGAAAATCTTTCGGCCGGTAGATGATAATAAAAACTTGCACATTTTTGTTTTTAGTGTTTTTTTCATTTTTAGTTTTCAATTTTGTAATTAGTATTTATATTTTCTTGTATTGTGTGGGCGTTTTGCTCGAGCACTAGCAAAATTTCGAGTTTGGGGGTATTTGATAGGTATAAATTACCTATCTATTTCCAAACCGAATATTATTAGTTTTCGAGTATGTTTAGTACATTTCAGTACGTTTTAATATGTTTTTATTCTTTTTGTATTAAAACAGGTGTGTGGGAAGAAAATGTATGAAATCGGGGTGCAAACAATCAATTCTGACAAAAAACGGTCAAAGAACGGTGGAAAAATAAGCAAGGAGGCAAGATTCTAAAAAGAAGCCCACCGCTGCGGCGTCCAGACCACAGCCGCGTCAGTGAAAATACAGAGAAGGGCTGTTGATGCTGTAAACTCACCGCCTAGGCGGTGGGATTTACCACCTAGGCGATAAAACTACAGGATGTCCCTGAAATCCACCGCCTTCTCCATCGCCATGGCGAATATTAAACCGACATACCCACTGCCTAGGCAGTGAATCCCACCGCTTAGGCGGTTAGCTTTGCACAGTTTAGATATTTTATTTTAGATATTTTCCCTATTTAAACCCCTCTCCTTTGGTCTGCTCCAGCCATTACAACCCTTAGGGCTTAGTATAGAATATAGAGAGAGTTTGGGGAGTGCTCAAACAAATCCGAATGAGAAGATTACCACACGGAGAAGGAGAATCGATCGGTGGACGGTTTTAGCGACAAATCTTCGGATATCGGCTAAGTTCATCCATTTTTCCTTTTATTTCTTAACTTCTATGTTTGTTTGAGCATGTTTAGATTTGTTTTAATTGTATAAACGGCTATGGCCATAGGCTAAATGTGGATTGTAATAGAGATTAACGTATTATTTATGAAAATGTAGTTTTGGTTGAATTTGTGTTTCGTTTATGGTTGTTCCTTATAATTTCGATTGTGTTTCCGTGTTTCTATGATTATATGCTAATTTAGATATATTGAGAATACGTAATTTGATGCTTGGGAGAGGTAACCTCGGATTTAGATTAGGGTAAACACAACACGACAATCTAATGACCCAAGAAGGCGTTAGAAAGTGTGCAATCGATGATGTTGGGGCAAGACTCACATGACCTAGAGTCGTTAAGATGTTGAGAGGGACTTCAACATTGACACGAAGTCACGTAATCCCCCGTCTTACACTGGGGAGAGGTGGCGATGGAGTTTACGAACTAAGATTGTCGGATACGCCGAACGTCGTTAATGTTAACTAAAACGAAACCAAACGCATTTTAGTAAATAAAGTTAATCCCTAGGAAATCTACTCCCCTAAACAATCACAATATAGTATTTATAGTATAGTTAACTTAATTAGTATTTTAGTTTAGTATTAGTAATAATTAAATTATATTTTTATCGCCTAGATAAAATTAGGTTATGATAATCGCGGTACTCGATAGTAATGTCAACCAGTCCCTGTGGATACAATATCCGGCCGAAAGGTCCATTATACTAAAACTTGATCCATACGCTTGCGGTGAAAGTGGAAACGCTTAAATTGCGGCCACCACTCTCCCTTTAAAACTCGTTAATCCACCCCTAGATATGTTCTAAGGGTGGTAGCATACAAGAGAGGACTGAAAATGAGGGAGGAAGATGGCTTGAATAAGGAAATTATCTAAAAAATATCTAAAAAAATATCTAATCTGTGCAGAGGTGACCGTCGCGGCGGTAGAGTATGTCTGTTAAGTGATCGCCGCAGTGGTGGAGACAACGGTGAAATTAGTAACCATCTTGCAGTTTTACCGCCGCGGTGGTGGATTTCACCACTGCAGCGGTGGATGTCTAGCTAGAATTGGACCTCTCTGCATTTTCACCGTCACGGCTGAAGTCTGAAGCCGCGACGGTGGGCTTATTTTCAGAATCTTGCCTCCGTGCTTGTTTTTTCACCATTCTTTAACCACTCTTGGTTTGATCTGATCGTTTATGCTTCGTTTTCATACCTTTTCACCCTAAACACTTGATTTATATAAAAAGAATAAAAACTAATTAAAACATAATAAAATGCTATAAAAAATACTCTAAAACTAACAAAACCGGTTTGGAAATATATAGGTAGATCACACCTATCACTAAGTCTTTTCTCTTGGTCGAAGGAAACTGAAGCCTCAAAATCAATAAAGCTGTGAGATCTAATTTTTTTTCATTGTTCAATTTATGCTTTGAGTATTGAATGTTCTTCTGTGCCTATTTTTTATGATTGTTTCGTTTAATTACTTGGAGGCCTACTAGTCTATTATTCATTACAATATACTGCTATGTTAGATATCAAATCTGTAATTGTTTGATCCCTCTAATATGTGAAGCAACTAAGATTCAATGATTTGTTGGGTTAGAAATTATTAGATCTTAGGAAACACACTCAACTAAATTAAATACAATCACTTGTGCTTGTGTTGATTAGCTTCATCGATCTCTCTAATTCTTCAGGTTGTTACTAGATTAAACCTTTAGCGCTTGTCTTAGGTTGTTTAGTAGCTAGGGTTGATTAGATCGCTTGTTTTCTAATTAACTACAAGGAGAGATAAGAATATAGTTCCAATGGTGAATATTCAAAGTGAACATTGATATATACTTGCATCGATGAACAATTGTAAAATTCTGAAGGTGGATGTTGACTTAGACCAAGGTGTGTTTTTTGATTGAATTCAATATTAAGTTTGCATTTTTTTTTTATTTCTTTTGTTATTGATTTTCTTAGTTTTGCTATCATATAATCAAACCCCCCCATCCTTGTTCACACAGCACAAATTTAACCAAGACAGTCTTTGTGGGAACGATACCTACTCACACTACTACAGTTCATATTTAGGAGTAGGATTTTGTTTTTGGTTGCCTGCAACAGCACACCAAATTTTGGCGTCGTTGCCAGGGAGTGTTTCTAGTTGATTTTTTTTGTGCTTTTCGTGTTCTTTTATTTCGCTTAGGGAATTTAAAAAAAAAAAAAAACATTTAACACAATTTGTAATCATTTTCACTTTTCATTAAGCAATATTAGCACATTTTAATGTTAAATGAAGGCACCATTATGGCGTTGAATTGTTGCTCCCACAGAACCACTTTTGATTATATAATCTTGTGTGATTGAAATCTCTTCCCATCTTTCCCCCTATAGAACCACTTCCTTATCCCTTTAGTGCTCATTAATTGGCCATACGTGGACATTCGTAAACTCACTCGCCACCTCTCCCGAGTGTAAGACGAGTGAATAAGTGACTTTGCGTCAATGAAGAAATCCCCCTCAACATCTTAACGACACTAGGTCACGTGAGTCTCCCCCCAACGTCATTGATTGTACATTTTCTAATGCCATCTTGGGTTGTTAGATTGTCGTGTTGTGTTTTCCCTAGTCTGAATTCAGGATTACCTCTCTTGAGTATCAAACCCCATATTCTCTAATTATCTAAACAAGCATAATAACATGAAAACACGGCAAACACAATCGAAATAATTATACAATACACATTAACGAAACACAAACTCAAACAAAACAATATTTTCATAAATATATTAATCCCTAGATAAAAACCCATTTAACTCATGGCCATAACTGGTTATACAATTAAAAATGAGCCAAACATGCTCAAACAATAATCCTAAGTTAAGAAATAAAGAAAGGAACGAGAGAAACTTTGCCTAGTCCGAATATTTGTCGCTAAAAACATTTCGAGATCTTTTTCCCTTCTTTGCAATGTGATATTCTCCTTAGGATTTGAATAAGCACTCCCAAAACCTCTCTCTAAAATATTCTAAGTCTAATAGAGCTCTAATCACCAGAGGAGAGGAGAGGAAGGGGTATGAATAGGAAAAATATCTAAATAAATATCTGAATCTGTGCAGAGGTAACCGCTGCGGTGGTGAGTAAGTCGGTTTAGTGATCGCCGCAGCGATAGATGAGGCAGTGGATTCAGGGACCATCCTGTAGTTTCATCACCGCGGTGGTAGATGTTCAGCCAGAAAAATACGTTTCTACATTTTTGGCGGTGGTTTGGATGCCGTGGTGGTAGGCTTCTTTTCAGAATTTTGCCTCCGAGCTTGTTTTTCCACTGTGCTTCCACCGTTCTCGATCCGATATCATAGTTTAGCATCCGTTTTCATACTGTTTTATCCCCACACACTTGATTTAGTACAAAAAGAATAAAAACACATTGACACTTAGGAGAGGGAACCCCGAATTCGGACTAGGGTTTAAACACAATGCTACAATCTAATGACTCGGGAGGGTGTTAGAAAGTGTGCAATCCGTGAGGTTGGGGTGAGACTCATGTGACCAAGTGTCTTATAGACACTCGAGGGGGACTTAGACATTGACGTGAAGTCACATATTCATTCACTTTACACTCAGGAGAGGTAGTGAGTGAGTTTTCGATACTTAGATTATTGAATAGATTGGAATGTCGTTAATGTAAATTAGATTGAAACGAACACATTGAAGTGAACGATGTTAATCCCTAGGAAATATTTTTTCATAAACGTCATACTAGTACATTAATATAATTTGTTTAGTTATTTTATTTTATAATTATTATAAAAACCTAAAGTTAAGTCGCCTAGATAAAGTCCGATTATGAAATTTGCGGTACTCAACGATAATCTAATCCAATCCCTGTGGATATGACAACCCCTACTCTTTCCAATCTATACTAAAACTTGACCTATACACTTGCGGTGAAAATAGTGACGTAATTTCGCGCTACCAAGTTTTTGGCGCCATTGCCGGGGATTGGTTTTTAGATTGTTGTTGATATTGTGAGTAAATAACTTGATTTTAATTTAGGAATTTATTATGTTTATAGTTTTGTTTATCTTGCGAGGTACTGGAGGATGTTATATCAATAAGTGCTTTAGCATTTCTTTCAATGAGATTCCGAGCCGTTTTATTGTGCCTGAGATAGAAACAAAGAGTTGTTATTCCGGTTCCCTAATCATTGTTTTGCAAGGGGGTGTCAATTACTGAATTTCCTTGATGGGTTACAAGCCGTAGTGAGAACATGGGTGGAAGGAGAAAATGGTACGACCTCTTTCTACGACCTACCTATGAACGAAGCTTATTTGTCATTGGAAGATAGGGCCGAGTTAGACTATCAGATTTGGAATGTTTCAACAAGTCACCAAAACTTGGGGATAATTCCAACATTTCGGCACCATGGATTGACACATCGGACCAACCTGTGGAGTCTTCCCCCACCCTGGAAGAAATATTCGCTATTGTTATAGGGGAAACTCAAATTTTCTTAAGAGAAATGCAAAACTGTCTCAATGAGCATGAGGATCGACTTGATAATATTGAGATGATCTACACTGAAATCGACACGACCGTAAAGTCTCTTGAGACGCAAATCGGTTAACTTATTTGCTACATTGAGGCCGTGGTAGAAACGGTGGCACTGAGAGACACACAAGTCCCATCTGAATGTGAAAGCCACCGTAAGGAATTGGATACAAATGGGAGGAACTTGGGTTCGTTTAATGATGAAGATTCTAATAAGGAGGAGACCCAAGAATTGTTCAATGGTAAAGAATCACAAGACAACACTTGTGAATCTTCACCGTTTGAGATCCACGTTAAGATTCCAACACCGATCAAAGTCGAACATTTCTATGAGGATCCAATGTAGCTTGCTTTTCCTCCAACACTTCCAACTCCGTTCATTCAAGCTTCCCAAGGACAAGAAATAGAGCTGAGTCAAGTTGAAAGATCGAGCCGATCAATGCCAAATCTCGCCAGTCTTGAGGGCGTTCTGAATCAAGACTCGTATATAGTGTTGTATGACACTTACTATAGGCAGAAATCGCTCTTTAACGAGCCCTTCTTTGTGTCAGGCCGAGGAAAATAAACCAAGTGCTTCTTGGGAGGCAACTCAAATTCAAAATAAATTAGAACTTCACCATCGACTTCATTTGGAGGCGAGATTGTCTCGCCTCCCAGGTATGTGTTCTAAACCACCTTTGTCACTGTAATGCATGCTAAATACTGAGATCGATGATTGGGTCATTGTAACCACTGACCATTTTATGTTTGGGTGTGATGTGTAGTATGTTAGTATGTGTTCTTTTTGTTAGTTGTGTAGTTTTAGTTAAATTATTTGCATGTTTGTTTAGTGTAGTATGTTTTTGTTTGTTGTTGTTGTTGTATGCTGAGTTTTGCATTCATTTGGGCCATTACCAGATGACGATATTATCCCTTGGTTGTTTGTTAAAGTCAAGGGTAATTCCCATTCATGTGTGTTCTGTGTGCTTGGCATGTCGTTTTTGTAAAAGTTATTGTGGATCCTAATTTGCACGAGCACGTAGACTCGATGTATAGCTATACATTGATTTGAGGCCGATTATCTATTAGCTAAATTCATGATAATTTTAATGATTCTAGAACCTTATTTGGGGGAAAGTTGAGGCAAAATCCTAGGAAAGGTAGTTCAAGAGACATGATTTAGGTATTTATTTTGTCGCTTGAGCCTTTGAAGCTTACCTTGTAAAATGTTTATCCCTCATTACCCTGTCGAAGCCAATTTGTCGTTTCAATTCTAAACACATAACAAATACCTTGGCCAATTGAACGTTTTCCAAACCTATATCGCTAAACCAACGCACAATTTGAGTGAATCAAGTTAGTATTCGTGTATGCTACTCGAAGTGAGCGGTTGGGATTAGGGCAAACTTTTGACGGGTTCAGTATTCGAGTACTCACTTGTCATTTTTCTTTCATTTTTCCCACACATATTAAATTGTAATAATCGAATAAGTTTGGGGGTGTAGTACATTAAAAAAAACATATGTAAATATAGTTCAATTTCTGTTTCTTTTGACAAGTGAGTACGACGTTCTTAAATTATTGTTGAAGGTTGTTTCAAATTTATCTATGGGGGTTCAAGAGTGATTTTGTGCCAAGCGTTGTGCCTTGGGTATCATTAAGTTAACAATGTTAACCTGTTTTATATTCCCGATATACCATTGGCCAAATGTTCCAAACCGAACAAAGTTCTATTGATCTTTTTGAATTGCTTAGCCTACATTAGTGGAGAGTAGAACCCATTCAGGCATATGGAAATCCTAATTCTTATTGGTTTAAGTCGTGAGCTTCGTTGATGGATAATCCAATACGGTTGTTGGATCGTTATATTATTGAGTTTCGCACACACACGTTGAAAGTATATAGGATGGAATTTACCATTATTGAATATTGAAATTCTAGAACATCACATGGTGCGTTTTACTCCTAAAATCGATATGATTGGGGGTTGTTGAGGGAAAAATATTTTGGCCGTTAGTTGAATTCAAAACTTGTATATCGTTATGTTTAGATAGTTTGTGTTTTTATTCATGTTTAGTTTTTTGTTAGTTAATTTAGTTGTGTTTTTTATTTTAGTGTGAGTGTTTTGCTCGAGGACTAGCAAAATTAAAAGTTTGGGGATATTTGATAAATGTAATTTATCTATTCATTCTCAATCCCATTTTGGTAGTTTTTGAGTATTTTTATAGCATTTTAATATGTTTTTATTTGTTTATGTAAAAATTAGGTATTTGGGGCTAAAAGGGATGAAAACAGTCCATAAACGAGCATGTCGGTGGAAGAATAGTGGAGAAAAAGAGCAAAAAGATCAATATTCAGAACCTGCATCCACCGCTGCAGCGGTGAAACCACCACTGCAACAGTCAAAATGCAGAGAGCTCCACCGCTATAGTGGTCATCCGACAGAAAGCCACTGACTTCTCCACCGTTGCAACGGTCAGGCGCAAGACAATTTAGATATTTTCGGATATTTTGTTGATATTTTTGGATCCTATAAATATCCCCTCTTCTCCCCCAAACACTTATAACATTTTTAAGAGTGTCTTGAGAGCTCCAAGGCCTATCAACTAAGAGAAGATCACAAAGTCAAGAAGAGGAAACGTTCTCGGAGAGGTTTTAACAACGGTTCTTTGGATAACGGCTAGTCTCCTTGTTTCTCTCTTTATCTCTTAGTTTGGTTGATTGTTTTATATATGTTTAGCTTGTTTCTAGTTGTATATAGGGATATGGCCATGTGCAGCTAAACATATATTATCTAGGAAGTGATGTACCTAATGAAAACGTTGTTTGTATAAAATTGATGTTTTGTTAACAGTTGTTCTTGTCCATTCGACTGTGTTTACCGTTCTTCCACGTTTATATGCTTGTTATGATATATTGAGAATATGGGGTTTGACACTCGGGAGAGATAACCCCGAATTCGAACTAGGGTTTAAACACAACGCGATGATCTAACGATTCGAGAGGGCGTTAGAAAGTGTATAATCCGTGAGGTTGGAGCAAGACTCATGTGACCAAGTGTCATATAAATGATCGAGGGGGACTTTGGCGTTGACGCGAAGTCACATATTCATTCACTTTACACTCGAGAGAGGTAGTGAGTGAGTTTTCGATATCTAAATTTTTGAATATATTGGAATGCTATTAATGTAAACTAGATTGAAACAAACACGTTTAAGTGAATGAAGTTAATCCCTAGGCAAAATTTTCCCATAAACGTCATACTAGTATATTAGTATAATTAGTTTAATTAGTTTATTTTATAATTATTATAAAAACCTAAAATTAAGTCGCCTAGATAAAGTTCGGTTATGAAAATTGCGGTACTTAACAATAATCTAATCCAATTCTTGTGGATACGACAACCCTTACTCTTCCCAATCTATACTAAAACTTGACCCGTACACTTACGGTGAAAGTAGGAACGTAATTTTGAGCTACCAATGCAGCATGTGGATTTCTGGGACAACCACAAAGAAAATATGATCCCTATTCGAACATATATAACCCAGGATGGAGGGATAACCCCAATTTTAGCTATGGGAATCCACAAGTAAATCAGCCCGTGACTCAAAACCGCCCAAATTTCCACCAATACAAGCAGCCGTACCCCCCTAGACAACAACTGGGCCAAACTTCTAATTCTGGTATGTCTTTAGAATATATTGTTAAGTCTCTTTCCACTAATACTTTGCAATTTCAACAGGAGACGAAACAATTTCAACACGAGACAAGGGCCAGTATTCAAAGGTTGGAGAATCAGATGGGCCAAATGGCAACCGCAATTAGTCGGATAGAGGCACAAAGTTTATGAAAATTACCTCTCAAATGGTTGTAAATCCAAGAGAAAATGCAAGTGCAATTGTTTTGAGAAATGGTAAAAAGGTTGAGATTCCTGTCAAGATAGTCCCTGCATCATCGAAGCAAGAAAATAAGAATAATATCATTACATATAGGAACGTACCCAATGAAGATGAGATGAACTTTCCCAATGACGATGATGTACCTAAGCATAAATTTCCACATCTTTCTGACTATAAACTAGTACCTCATTTTTCTCAGGCTTTAGCAAAATCTAGAAAAGATTAGCAAAATAGAGATTTGTATGAGACTTTTCGTAAATACAAGGTAAATATTCCTCTTTTAGATTCTATTAAACAAGTGCCTCGTTATGCTAAATTTTTGAAAGAATTGTGTACAATTAAGCAAAAACATAAACTTAAAGGATATGAGAAGGTGAGAGTTGGGGAGAATGTTTCTGCAGTTATTTAAAGAAAAAATCCTGCTGAGTGTAAAGATCCAAGTACGTTTACTATCCCTTGTACAATAGGTAACATTAGATTTGAGAAGGATATGTTAGATTTAGGAGCATCAATTAATGCCATGCCATATTCTATATATGCTTCTTTAAAAATTGAACCTTTCAATAAAACTGGTGTTGTTATTCCATTAGCTGATAGATCTAATACCTATCCTAAGGGTGTTGTTGAGGATATTCTTGTGCAAGTTAATAATTTGGTCTTCCCTGCTAATTTCTATGTGCTTGATATGGAAAATAATGATCAAATTGCCCCTATTTTGTTAGGAAGACTATTCTTAAAAACATCCAAGACTAGGATAGATGTTCATAGTGATACACTTAATATGGAATTTGATGGTGAAATTATTAAGTTTAATATTTATGATGCCATGAAATATCCTGTTGATGATAATCCTATTTATTCTATTGATGTGATTGATTTGTTTGTACAGTAAATTTTTGAACTTAATGGAAAAGATGAATTATAAGTTTCCATTAGTAAGCATCCTGAGAAAGAGAATGGAGAGTTGGCTTTAAGTTCTTATTTTTAGGAAACGGTTATAGCGTTGAATAATTTTCCAAAGTTACAGCAGTCAGGTAATGTTCCTTATATTATGTTACCAATTTCTAACGAGAGGCCTTTACCTTCCATTTTATAGGCCCCCATTCCAGATTTGAAGCCTCTCCCCAGTCACCTCAAGTACGTGTTCCTTGGAAACGAAAAAATGTTACCAATGATTATCTCTAGTAAACTCAGTGCATCGCGAGAAGAAAAATTTGTGTACTTTCTTAAGGAGCATAAGACGGCTATTGGTTCGACAATTGCAGACATCAAAGGAATTAGTCCTTCTACATGCATGCATGAAATCTTTCTTGAAGTAGAAGCAAAGCCTTCCCGTCCACCGCAAAGAAGACTAAATCCACCCATGATGGATGTAGTGAAGAAGAAGATCCTCAAACTTCTTGAAGTTGGAGAGATTTATCCTATTTCGGATAGCAATTGGGTTAGTCTGGTTCAAGTGGTTCCTAAAAACACTAGAATAACTGTTGTGAAAAATCAAAATAAAGAGTTAGTTCCCACCCGTGTTCAGAATGGGTGGCGTGTTTGTATAGATTATAGAAAATTAAATGTTGTAACCCGAAAGGATCATTTTTCTTTACCTTTTATTGATCAAATGCTTGAAAGATTAGCAGGTCATTCTTACTATTGTTTTCTTGATGGTTATTCAGGTTATTTTCATATTGCAATTGCTCCGGAGGATCAAGAAAAGATGACATTTACATACCCCTTTTGGACATTTGCATATCTTCGCATGCCTTTTGGTCTTTGCAATGACCTGGGCACTTCCCAAAGGTGTATGATGAGCATATTTTTTGATTACATTGAGAATATCATAGAAGTCTTTATGGATGATTTCATAGTTTATGGAGACTCCTTTGATAATTGTTTGCATAACCTTACACTTGTTCTTCAAAGGTGCATCGAAACTAATCTTGTGTTAAATTCTGAGAAAATGTTATTTTATGGTTGAACAAGGTATAATTTTGGGTCATGTTGTTTCATATATGGGAATTGAGGTAGATGAAGCTAAAATTGACATTATTCAATCTTTACCTTATCCCACAAGTGTGTTGAAAGTTAGTTTTTTTCTTAGACATGTAGGTTTTTACCGAAGGTTCATCAAGAACTTCTCCAAAATAGCATTACCCCTATGCAAGTTGCTACAAAAGTATGTTCCCTTTGAGTTCAATGAGGCATGCAAAAATGCATTTGATGAGCTGAATGAACGCTTAACTTCTGCCACGATAATACAACCCTCTGACTGGAACGTTCATTTTGAGATAATGTGTGAAGCAAGTAATTTGGCAGTAGGCCTGGTATTGGGTCAAAGAATTGGAAAAACATCTCATGGTATTTATTATGATTTAAGGACTTTGAATGATGCCCAACGAAATTATTCCACTACTGTAAAAGAATTCTTAGCTATTGTTTTTTCTTTAGAAAAGTTTAGATCTTATTTGCTTGGTACTGAAGTCATTGTTTACTCTGATCATGCAGCTCTTCGTTATTTGATGAAAAAGAAAGAGGCAAAACCAAGACTAATAAGATGGATACTTCTCTTGAGTGAATTTGATTTGTAGATCAAAGACAAAAAAAGGGACAAAAAATCATGTCGTAAATCATTTGAGTCATTTAGTTCATGTGGAGGATGAACTTCGCCTATAGGAAATGTTCCTTGACAAGCAATTGTTCTCCGCAAGTATGAATTTACCTTGGTATGCAAATATTGTAAATTATTTGGTTACTAATATGTTACCTCTTGGTTTGTCTAAAGCTCAAAGAGATAAGATCAAAAGTGATGCCAAATACTATGTGTGGGATGACCCATACCTATGGAAGCATTGTGTGGATCAAGTGATAAGAAGGTGTGTTTCGGATAATGAAATCATGTCTATTCTCACCTTTTTCCATTCTTACACTTGTAGAGGTCACTTTGGAACTAAAAGGACAGTGAGAAAAGTACTAGAATGTGGTTTCTATTGGCCATCTTTATTTCAAGATTTATATTCTTTTTGTAAGTCGTGCGAGCATTGTCAAAAGATAGGTAATATATCCCAAAGGAATGAGATGCCACAAACCCCCATATTATTTTGCAATTTTTTTTTTACTTTCGGGGCATCAATTTCATGGGACCATTCCCTGTATCTTTTGGTTATGTCTATATTTTGCTTGCTGTTGATTATGTCTCTAAATGGGTGGAAGTTAAATCCACCAGGACTGATGACTCTAAAGTGGTTGCAGATTTTATAAAGTCTAACATATTTTCTAGGTTTGGGATTCCAAGAGCTATAATAAGTGATCGAGGCACTCACTTTTGCAATCGGACTGTTGAAGCTTTGCTAAGAAAGTACCATGTAACCCACAAGGTTTCAACTGCCTATCATCCGCAAACTAGTGGACAAGAAGAAGTGTCAAATCGAGAGATTAAGTCCATCCTTGAAAAGATAGTTAACCCAAATAGGAAGGACTGGAGTTTGCGGTTGAAAGATGCCTTGTGGGCATACAGGATTGCATATAAGACGTCCATTGGTATTTCATCTTATCGGTTGGTGTTTGGGAAACCATGCCACTTTCCGGTTGAGTTAGAGCATATGGCTTATTGGGCTATCAAAAGTTTCAACATGAAGATGCATGAAAGTGGAGAACATAGGAAGTTGCAACTATAAGAGTTACAAAAAATTTAAAATGATCCCTATGAGAGTGCAAGGATTTACAAGAAAACGATGAAATATTTTCATGACAAGATGATTTCTAGGAAGGAGTCCAAAATTGGTCAAAAAAATCCTTCTTTACCATTCACGACTTCGTTTGTTTCCTGGTAAGTTGCGTTCTCGTTGGATTGGACCCTTTGTTGTTACTAATATTTTCCCTCATGGTGCAGTTGAAATTCAAAGTTTAGCAACCTCCAAGGTGTTCAAGTTGAATGGCCATAGACTTAAACCTTTTTATGAAGGTTTCCAAGTAGAGAATATGGCAGAACTGAACCTTGAGTATCCAATTTATACTGATTAAAAAAAGGAAGCATTTAGTCGTGCCAATGACAATAAACAAAGGTGCTACTTAGAAGGCAACCCAGTGGGAGTTTGTTCATTTTTCTTCTTATTTTAGCATTTATATTTTGGTTATTTTTGTCTTTTCTTTGCTTTTAACCTCACATTGGAGACAATGTAAGTTTTAAGTATGGGGGAAGAGATTTAGGTTGTGTTTAATTTTGTTTTTGGAAAAAAAAAAAGTCAATTGAATAGTACATAAGTGTCTAATTAGTGTTCTTTGATGAACCCATGTGTTAATTTTACATGTTGGCAATGTCTTAAGAATTTGAGGGTAAATGTGCTCGAATCTTAATAATAGATTGAAGCGGTACTCCTGTGAAATTGTATGAGCTTAGTGACGAAACATAATTGGGGAGTGTGTAATGAATCCCTAAGCTAATCCTTTTAAGCTAGTCCTAAATTTGGGGGTTTTTTTTTTTATTTAAAAAAAAAAAAAAAAAGAAGTTAGAACGGAGCATAAAATGCACCTACCAAAGAGAGGAAAATATTTTCTAGTTTGCTACACGGTTTATAGTAGTAAAAAGGAGTAATTGGCGGGTGATTTGTATATGGCCTGATTATGTTAGTTGCGGAATATTTTCATTGATTGATCAAGAGTACTTGTAGATTAAAGTGAAAAGAGTTGAACATGTTCGGCTTGCATTTGATTATCATTGTTATACATTTAAGATTAATATGTGGGGTTGGTTGAGGAGCGTGTATTGAATACTTATATATTGTAATGGTTTTTTTTTTAAAGTTATTTTGAGTTTTATGTTGTTTTGCCCGAGGGCGAGCAAAAACTAAGTGTAGGGAAATTTAATAAGTGTGTAAATATTCATATATTTATTCCTTTATACTTAGTATTTTATGCTTATTATGTCCCTAATTGTACTCACTATAGCTTATATTTTAATTTAGAAAACAAATGAAGGTGTTTGGAGCAAAATGGAATAAATCGCGCGTTTTGGGCAGTTTTCACACATGTTTGTAATCAGGCCATAACTTTCATGTCCAAACTCTGATTGACGTTATTCAAGATGATATGGAAAGAACAGAAAGAGAGATACAACTTTTATGTTTTCAAGGTCTCCAGAATAAGATTACATCATGGATAAAATCAGGTTTTAAGTTCCTATATTTGCACTGCCGATGTTCTAACTTGAAGAAAAATAGAAAAAATAGACAGTGACCCGCAACCCAATCCGACCCTTGAACCAACCTGATTTTCTGATCAATTTAGAACCATTAAATTACCATTTAAGTCTATGGAACTAAGTCGTTACCAATGCATGAATGGAGGGGTCAAAAGTGCAAAAAAGAAAAGTTGATGCAAGGAGTAATGATGTTATTCAAACATATTATTCATTTCCTTTTTCCATTGGTTTCGGACAGAAGGTTGTGAGTGGGATGACTTGATTCAAGCATTGGGATAATTCTTTTTGGAAGGGTCAAAGGTGTAAAATAGGAAAATTGAGGTTATTATGGGAGGCAACCATTATTTCATTCAAATTGGATTCAAGCAATCATTTTTATCCCTTTTTTATAGTATTCGAACAGGAGGTGAACGACACGTTATAAAATTCAATCTCTGATTGTAAAAAGGGAAATTCGAACAACGATTTTTCTCACTCTCTATTATCTTCTCTCTTCTCACTTTGTAATCTTCCATGGGCTTGTGTGGCTAAGTCTTTTCTCTTGGTCGAAGAAAACTGAAGCCTCGAAATCAATAAAACTGAGATATCTAATTTGTTTTCATTGTTCAATTTATGTTTTAAGTATTGAATGCTTTGTTGTGCCTATTTTTTATGATTGTTTCGGTTAATTGCTGGGAGGCCTATTAGTTTATTATTCATTACAATCTACTTCTATGTTAGATATCAAATCCATAATTGTTTGATCCCTCTAATATATGAAACAACTAAGATTTAATGAGTTGTTGCGTCAGAAATTATTAGATCTTAGGAAGGACTCAACTAAATTAAATATAACCGCTTGTGCTTGTGTTTGTTAGTTTCACCGATCTCTTTAATTCTTAAGGTTGTTACTAGATTAAACCTATAGCGCTTATCTTACGTTGTTTAGTAGTTATGGTTGATTAGATCGCTTGTTTTCTAATTAACTACAAGTAAGGATAGATATAAAAATAGTTCCAAAGGTGAATATTCAAAGTGAAAATTGATATATACTTGCATCGATGAACAGTTGTGAAATTCCAGAGGTGTTGACTTAGACTAAGGTGTGTTTTCTTATTGAATTCGGTATTAAGTTTGCATTTTTTTTTTTATTATTGATTTTCTTAGTTTTGCTATCTTATAATCAACCCCCCCCCCCCCCCCAATCTTTGTTCACATAGCACAAATTTAGGCTAGACAGTCTTTGTGGGAACAATACCTGCTCACACTACTACAGTTCATATTTAGGAGTAGGATTTTATTTTTGGTTGCCTATGAATGCACACCAGTGGCGGTGGTGCGTGATTGTGGCAGACAATTCCCATTTGAGGAGACAATGGCAGAAAATACCCATTTGACTCTTTGAAGTGAAATATCATAAATCAGCAGCAGTGATTCAACTAAATTAGTTAGTCCCCCGCACCCCCAACGCATTGCTATTTCATCCCCAATGTATTGTTATTTCATCCCCCAAAATAGAGAGAGGATTGTAATAAAATAGATTATCCATAAAAAATGAACCTGTGTAGCCGGCGATAAACCCTTGGCAATAGTCAATTGGCAAAAATGAAATCCTGTTCAATGGAGAGATCAAAATCAGCGAATCGGATCTAGAAATTAAATTGAAAGAAAATTTTCAAAATCTAAATAAAATAATTTCTCAATAATGAATCAAAAAACTTTTCATGATTTTGATGTGTAAGAATTCTATTTTAGTTTAGAACGTTTAAATGAATCAAAAAAAAAAAAAACTTTAAACAGAGATGATGGAGAATTAAGAGACATAGAGAGTATAACCCAAATAGAAGATCCAGCCAAATTAAAGGTAGATTCGGCCAAATCCTGGCTGGATGCTGGTGGTGGTGCGTGGTTGGAGACAAAGAGAAGAGAGAGGAAAAAAGTGTGTACCTGAGCTACGACAGTCAATAATGGAGATGGAAATGGTTGGAGATGGAGGAGATTGCCATGCATGTTAAGAGATATGAGTATTGGATTATTCAGATACTATAGATCTGGCGTTGTGTGCGTGGTCGTGCCCTGCAATAGAGCAACGATAACAGCAATGGTGGTGAGCGGTGAGGGAGCAACGATAATAATGATGGCGGTGCATGGCTATGGAGCGGTGGTGTATGGATATGGAGCAGTGATCATGGAGGTGGTGGTGCATGGTCATGGAGCAGTGATGATGGCAGTGGCAGTGGTTTTGAATCTATAGTAGCCGTGAGGAGTGAGCGTGAGAGAGAGAGAGAGAGAGATGAAATAAAGGGATGGGGGTTTGGGAAAGAAGTTTGAGAGAGGAAAAGATTGTGTCGACAGAAGAAATTGACAAACCCTATTTTTTATTTTGCTTTTATATGTGTGTTAAAACGATCTAACAATCTTAAAATGTCTAGAGTTTTGTCTTTTTTCCTTTGGCCCTCTTTATAGCAATTTTGATTTAATATATAGATGTGTGTGCGTGTGTGTGTGTGTTATAAAATGTACTAACATTCCTCTACTTCTTTTAATACAATTAAAATTTCTAAACAAAAATATATCAACATGCATCATATGAAGGTGTGCTCTGCATTAAACCTGAGCTTAATGAAACAATAATATCTACTTCGGAGTCAATAATGGTCTCAAACTTTAACTATTAATTTTTAAGGGAAATAAAATATCACTGTCCATGCCTGATTTTTTTGGTGCTAACATGAGTTATGTTAGCCAACACTTGTTCTATCTCAGTTTTCATAAGTGTTTTTTTAGAATAACCTAATTCTCATAGGAAGCAGCCTCACTTCAATAATTATATAGGTGAAATCTGTCAAGGGTACTCTTGTAATTATGATACCCTACTCATAAGAGAAACATATTTCACCAAGAGTTCATGAAACTCAATCTTCCAATCATTACAGGATAAATGCACTTACACTATAGATTTGAATAAAAATAAAATAGTCCATTTTTCAAGCCTTCTTATGATTATTGTTCCCACTAAACCTTATTCTAATGATCTCTGGTCCCCAAGTTAGGTATCTTCATAAGTAACTTACGAATGTATGGGATTTAACCCCATCCCCTTGATGTATTCCAGACCTTTTCTCTAGTCAAGGCCTTTGTTAGTAGATCAACAAGATTGTCACAAGATTTAATATAATCTATGCTAACAACACCATTGTCCAAGTAAGATCTTACAGTACTATATTAACTCTTTCTCCATATAGGTTTGGATTTTTCATTACAATAACTATTTTTACTCAACGGTGCTATCACAATGTATTAAAATATGTTAAATTGATTTTTCCCAAAGTGGAACTATATGTAATAAATCTCTCAACTAATTCGCTTCCTCACTTGCAGAAGCTAAAGTTATGAGCTCAACTTCTGTTGTTGAATTATGAATGATAGTTTGTTTTTTAGACTTCCAACATATAGCACTACCACCTAAGGTAAAAATATAACTTGTGGTAGAAAGAGATTCACTTAACAAAGTATTTCAGTCTGGAATACACCTTCGATCATACTAGCATATTCCTTTTGATTAATTACATCGAAATCATTTTCAACACGAAATAAATGAATACTAGGATCAAAATGAGTAGCAACATGCTTTCAATTATAAAATTTATATATTTTTTTTAAAAAAATTCTCAATGTAATTTTCACTGATCAAGAAAAATACCATCCAAATGTTTTTATAATTTTTATTTCGAAAATAAAATTAATCTCACCAAGATCTTTTGTATTAAATTGATACTAAGTATATTGTTTATTTCAATTATCACATGTAAATTAGATCCAAATATTAAAATATCATCCACATAGAGACTAACCAAAACATGTGAGTTTTTCCACGACTTATAACAGATGAACTTATCGTACTCATTAGACTTAAAACCATTTGAGATCATGCAAGAATCAGATTTCTCATGTCATTGTTTAGGAGTTCATTTAGAAACCATAGAGGGATTTATTTAAAATACACATTTTGTTTTCTTTTCCCAACTCAATAAAATCTTCGGACTGATTTAGATAAATTTCTTCATCTAGATCGTCATTTAAATATGCACTTTTCTCATCCATTTAATGAATTTCTAGATTAAAAATTGCAACAATGACAATCAACAATGTAATAGATATAACTCTAGTAATCTTAGAAAAAGTATCAAAGAAATCCAAATCTTCTTTTTGTTTAAAATCTTTGGCAACAAGTTTAACTTTAAGCTTATTTATGAAATCATTAGGTGTAATTTTTTTTCTGAGGACCCATTTACGCTCAATAGTTTTAAAACCTGATAGTAAGTCAACTAATTTCCAAGTCTTTCTAGAAATTAGTGACTCCATCGTATCATTTACAACCTCTTTTAAAAAAAAATACGTCTGGTGATAACAAAACTTGTTGAAAAGTAATTGAATTTTCTGCAGTATTAAAAACATTAAAATCAAGGCCAAAATCTTTTTCAACTCTGACTCTTTTGCTCCTTCTTAACTCAATCTCAAAATTATTTTTGTTTTGCAAAATGGGAGTAGAAGAATTAGAATTAAATAAAATATATTTTTTTCAATTACTTTACCCCCACTATCTTTAAATTTAAAAGAATATTTTTTTCATTAAAAATAGTAACACCAAATTCAATAAAAATATTATTATCAATATCAAAAAATCTATAGGTTATACTGTTTAGCACATATCCAAATAAAAGCACAAGTGGTAACTCTAGCACCTAATTTTGGTCTCTTGGGATTTGTTAACCTAACAAAGGCTAAACAACCCCAAACTCTAAAATAATCCAAATTTAGTTTATTTCTCTTCCACAACTCAAAATGAGTAATTTTACTTTTTTTTATATAGCACTCTGTTTATAACATGACATGCAATTAAAATTGCTTCACCAATAAAGATTTTGGTGAGCACTAGAATCAATTAGCATGGATTTGTTAAATCAATTAAAGTTTGGGTTTTCCTTTTCGTCATACCATTTGATGCAGGTGGGTTAGGATGAGTAGTCTCATGAATTATTTCCAAAGACTAAGAAAAAAACAATTAGTCATTATTCTCATACTCTCAGCCTTTATTACTTTTAACTCTATTTATTTTTCTACTTTGTGAAGATTTTTTTTTTTAATTTTTGAAAAATATCACTTTTATTTTATAACTGATAAACATAAGTAAATCTTGAAAAATTATCACTAAAATGGATAAAGTATCTATTTTCTCCAAAAGTTAAAATTTTGCAAAATTCATAAAGATTAAGGTCAATTAATTCTAACAATTAGGTATTTATTTCTATATCTTTATGAGACCTTTTAGTATTTTTTATTTGACTACAAAATTCACATTTTTTCAAAAAAAAAATGTTAGTCTTGGAAATTATACTAAGCTATTCATAATTCCCACATATCTACTATTTAGATGACATAATCGTACATGTCAAAAATTTATAGAAGACAGCATATAAAAAAAAACTCACTGAAGTTTTGTTATTCTCAATGTTCTATTTAAACATACCATCATAAGCATATATTTTTTCCACAAATATCATCTTCTTTTTTTTTTCTTTTTTTTTTTTTTTTTTTTTGTGATAATATACTAATCAGAATCCATAGTCTATTTGAAGCCAACTTTATTAAGTAAGAAATTTGACATTAAATTTTTTCTCATGGACAGAGTACATAAAATATATTTTAAATTAAGCACATGTTCAAAAGTGAATGTAAGATTAAGCTCACTACTCCCGACTATCTTGTTTTATTAGAATCACCAAGTATTATTGTTTTTGTTCTTCAAAGTGAGTATATTTTTTGAATAATTTTTTATCATAGCAAATATGTCTATTAGAAAAAAGTCTGCCCACCAACCTTCTACAAATTAAACCATATAAATATTTGTAATCATCGCCACAAGTGGCTCCTCAGTCACATTAGCCATAGAATAGACTGACGATTTTGGAATTTACAAACTCAAGTAATATGCCCACTTTTGCCACAGACAAAATATCCACCAAATTGATCTTATGAATGAGTGCTTGGTTTAAATTTAATTTATCTCGGCTACTATTGTTGTGGGGTTTAGTAAAATGTTTCATATGTTTCTTATTTGGATTCAGATGACAATTTCTAGGTAATTTTTGGACACATTATTAGTAGTAGTGTCACACCCCACACCGGGCACCGGTCACTCGAGGCCGAGTGTGACGTCGACATGACGTTACATGCCTAATCAACCAAATACATACAGATACACATAAATATACACGCTACTGTAAATATTTTTCTTTTCCAAACAATACCTGAACCTTCCAAGGTTCACATCCGACCGGCTCACCTCCAAAATGACACCACCACCAGACTCTACCTAGTGTCGGTAGTGGATCAACTCCTAGCCGCGGTACCTGAATCTAAATATTTTTTTATCAGTGTACTGTCTTCACAGTAATAAAAAAAACATTTAATGTAATCAAGCACAAATATCAAATACCACCTTTCCAAATAGAATATTTTATAGTCACATACCCGGTTAAAAATTCAGTTCCACTGCCACCAATGAAATGAAGTACTATAAAGATAATACCATACATCGTATACCATATTTGAAACCAATTTCCAACTGGCACCAATGTAAAGAAATAATACATTTAAAACACCCAATACAAATATTATAAGTGAACCAATCCAAATATTTTAAATCAGCTAGTCCAATTATTTTAAATCAACTCGTCCAAGTATTTTAAACCAATCAGTTCAAATATTTCAACATAATATATAATACTCCCTACATCCTCTCCTACTAGCCATAAGATCGTTTTTACCTCACGATCGGGAGTTGCAATGGTACCGTACCACTCGCAAGTTTGTACTCCTGACGGGTCAATCAACCACCTGTCGGATTAACCATCTGGACAGGTCATAATATCAACAACTACCTACCGGACTAACCTTCCAGACAAGTCATAATATAAATAACCATCGGCCGGATTAACCCTCCAGACAGGTCATAATATAAACAACCACCTACCGGACTAACCCTTCGGACAAGTCATAATATAAACAACCACATGCTGAACTAACCCTTCGAACAGGTCATAATATAAACAACCACCTACTGGACTAACCCTCCGGACAGATCATAATATCCACAACTACCTGCCGGACTAATCATCCGGACATGTTATAATATAATCAACCACCTGCAGGACATGCCCTCCTCACAGGTCAAAACCATCCCGCAGGACATGCCCTCCTGACGGGATCATAGCTATGGCATAGTCGGACTAAAAATCATCCTTCACCTATAAAACCAATTTGATCCCAAAATCACTTTCCACCTTTAAAACCAATTTGATAAAGGAAAAATCATTTTTTTTTCCTTTAAAACCCACTCAATCCAAACGCATCGCAAAATTATTCATTTTTAAATAACCACATTTTCCATAATTTATATGAAAATAAAATTTGTAAATTTATATAGAAGACAGTACACTTACCACGATTCCCGTACTGCGAAAATATCACTGTCCAAAATCTATTGGGACACTAGCGCCTGTGAACCTAACAATGACAGGCCTAAATTAACATTTTATTTAAAACAACCCTAATATGTAATGCATGACCCTAAATTACTTAATTTCCCATTCCCCAAGTTTAATTATGCGAAATTGTTATTTCGTCCGTTTAGCTACATTAATATTCATCATGCAACATTATTAAACTTAACGGTTACAGAAATTATTTATCTCGATTACGAAAATTTTAATGCTACTAATTTAATTTAATAAAAATCGATGGAGTCGTTACCTGTTTTGAATCTCCCGCCGGTCGTGAGATTAGATTTTGGCTTTTTGTTTTTATTTGATTTTTATTTCTTTTCCTTTTTTTTTTTTTTTTTTTTTTTCCCTTCTTTCCCGCTCTGCTCCAGCCGACGCTCTCTCTCTCTCTCTCTCTCTCTCTCTCTCTTCCGCTTCTATCGCCGACCACCGGCAACCTCCGTCTCTCTTCACCCACCGTCAGCCATGCTACATCCGATCACACACACACGGTCGTTTCACCGTCTCTATTTCTGTTTGGTCTTAGCCAACCCACGATGACATACACACACCCCACCGGAGGAGCATAACACACACCCACATACCACGTTCGGACACACATACATACACACTCCGGTGACAAACACATGCCCAAACGAAACACATACACACACAGCAGTATCAGACTGAGCAACAACACACACATACACGCCTGATCAACGGAGGAACACACACACACACACTGACAAACGGTGACGCCACGCGCACCTACACAATCACTGGACAACCAGAACACACCCACCGTCGACACCGCCAACGATCGATAACCCACATACACACAGACCATCGGCAGGACCCCCACACACCGTCGAACACACACCATCACAAAACACACACACACTTATACACACTACGCTACACACACACGAACCTCACACACACATACCCTTCGATCACATGCACACAACGAAACACCCTCACACACGCTGTCGATCGCCAGTTGATCGACGGCGACGACACACACACCACCCACGCCGGAGCAATGGCGACGATCCGAACCCACCACCGCCAGCCTACTTCACTATCTCTCTCTACTATTTTCTTTCCTCTTTATGTTTTGTGTGGCATAGTGTAATGTGTGTATGTGTGTGTGTGTGTGTATATATATATATATATATATATATATATTATTTTCTCAATTACATTAATCTCCTCTTGATTACTTTAGATTGTTAGTTAGACCCAAAATTTAAGATTAATATTTTTCAAAATTGCTAATTAACCCCTAAAATTAAACTAATTATGATTTGACACATTCTACCCCGTTATTTTCTAAATGTTCTAAAATGCAGCTAGTGAATATGCATACGCGACAATCAGGGTCTTACAACCCTTCCTTCCTAAAAGAAATTTCATCCCGAAATTTTTAGTTACCTTGATCGAACAAGTGCAAATATTTGTCCCTCATCTCGTCCTCTCGCTCCTACGCCGCCTCCTCTACCAAATGACTATGCTACAACACTTTTAACTAATGGAATCATTTTCGTCCGCAATACCTGATCTTTACGACTTAAGATCTGGACCGGCTCCTCAACATATGTCAAATCCTCTTCCAACTCAATTAGCTAAGAAGTAAACACATGTGAAGAATCTGACACATATTTCCTAAGCATCAACAATGTGGAAAACGCCGTGTAATCTGGACAATTCTAGCGGTAAGGTAAGTCAAAAAGCTGTCGTACCAACTGGCTCTAAAATCTCGTATGACCCGATATACCTCGGACTTAGTTTCACTTTCCTCCCAAATCTTATTATGCCCTTCCATAGGGATATACATAAAAATACACGATCGCCCACTCCTAATTCCATCTCCTGCCTACGCTTACTAGCATAACTTTTTTGCCGACTCTAAACAGTTCTTAATCTTTCCTGAATCCCTTTCACCTTGTCTGTCGTCATTTGGGCTATATCCAGTATTAGTAATTTTTTTTCTCCCACTTCAGTTCAGTCTGTTGGACTGGAGTCCTACATCTCCTGCCATACCACGCTTTATACGGTGTCATCTCGATTATCGAATGGTAGCTGTTATTATAGGCAAATTCTATTAACGTTAAATGATCATCCCAGCTACTAGGAAATTCCCGAACTCAACTCCTTGACATATCCTCCAACGTTTGAATCGTATGCTCTGATTGACCGTCAGTCTGCGGATGAAAAGCGATACTAAATTTCAGTTTGGTACCTAGAGTAGTTTGGAGACTAGGCCAAAACTTCGAAATAAATCTCGGATCTCTGTCTGACACTATGGAAACCGGCGCACCATGTAACCGCACAATCTTGTCAATGTAAAGTTGGGCATACTTCTCCAGAGAGTACGTCGTCTTTACGGCCAGAAAATGAGCAAATTTAGTAATCCTATCAACGATTACCCAGATAGAATTATACCCCTTTTGAGTACGGGGTAATCACGAAATGAAATCCATCGAGATATGCTCTCATTTCTACTATGGAATAGGTAGATGTTGTAATAACCCACCTGGACATTGGTGTTCAATCTTGACTTGCTGACAAACGAGACACCTAGCAACAAATTCCATAATTTTTTGTCTCATTCCATTCCACCAATAGTGTTCTCGCAGATTCTGATACATTTTGGTACTGCCTGGGTGCATTGTGTATGCTGAGCTATGCGCTTCTTCCAAGATATCCTTTTTTAGATTGGCATCATCAGACACACATAGTCTATTCCCCACTATCAAAACCTCATCGTTATCCCTAACACGATAGTTAGCTCTGTGACCATTCTTTACTTCATCTCTAATATTCCCCAATTGGGCATCCGACTTCTGCGTTTCTATAATACGATCGATCAATGTCGGTCTCAAAGTCAAAGTCACAAGCAACGCTGCCGCTTAACCAACCACCAACTGGACTCGCAAAGATCTCAACTTGACATATAGATTAGTATGAACAACCTGAATGTGTGAAACCGAACTCACCGACTTCCGACTCAACGCATCCACTACAACATTGGTATTTCCGGGGTGATAGTGGATAGTACTATCATAGTCCTTGACTAACTCTATCCAACATCTCTGCCTTGGATTGAGTTTCTTCTGAGTAAACAAATATTTCAAACTTTGATGGTCGGTGTATATTTCACAAGTCTCGCTATATAGGTAATGTCTCCAGATCTTCAAGGCAAACACAATTGCTGCCAATTCCAAATCATGCGTCGGGTAATTATGCTCATGATTCTTTAATTGCCGGCAGGCGTAGGCAATCACGTGCCCATGTTGCATCAGTACACCCCCTAGTCCTTGATGTGAGGTGGCACTATAGATCACAAAGCCACCACTTTCAATCGGAAGGGGGATAGTATTGGCGCAAATATCAGTCTATTTTTCAGCCCCTGACAACTCTACTCACATTTGTCAGTCCACTAGAATTTAGATTCCTTGCGGGTCAATCGGGTCAACGGGGAAGCTATAACAAAGAATTCTTGCACAAACCGACGATAATAACCCGCCAATCCTAAGAAATTTCGAACTTCGGTCAAACGTTTCGACCTCTCCCATTACACCACGGCTTCAATTTTCTTTAGATCCACTTGAATACCATCTCTCGAGATAACATGACTCTATCCAACCAAAACTCGCATTTACTGAATCTCGCATACAATTACTTTTCTTGCAACGTCCGCAACATAATCTTGAGATGCTCTGCATGCTCTTCTTTATTTTGGGCATAGATCAGTATATCATTAATGATCACGATAATAAACTAATCTAGATAAGGTTGAATGATCTGATTCATCCAGTCCATAAAAGCAGTAGGGGTATTCGTCAATATAAATGGCATAACTAAGAATTCATAATGACCGTACCTCGTACGGAATGCCGTTTTCACCACGTCACCATCTTTAACTTTCAGCTGGTGATATCCTGCTTAAAGATCTATTTTGGAAAAACACCCTGACCTTCTACAGTTGGTCGAACAAATCATCAATTTTTAGGTAACAGGTATTTATTACGAACCGTCACCTTATTCAATTGTCGGTAATCAACACACACTCTTAACGTGATGTCTTTCTTCTTCATGAATAACACTAGGGCTCCGTGAGGAGAAATCCTAGGTCTGATAAACCCGCGGTCTAATAGTTTTTGCAACTAAATTTTCAATTCCTTCAGCTCGGTAGATGCCATAGGTTAGGGTAGAATTGATATAGGAGAGGTTCCTGGAAGTAACTCGATAATGAATTCAACTTTCCTATCCACTGGCAACCCTGAAAATTCCTCTGGAAACACATCGGGAAAATCCCTGATTACTGGAATATCCACCCACCTGAACTCTATTCTGATTGGAGTCAAACACATGTGTGAGGTATCCCTGACATCCCTTCTTTAATAATTTTCTAGCCTCCAGGACTGAGATCCAACTGATTGAGGTAATGGTTACGTCTCCTAAAAATATGAACTCTGACTCGCCTAAGACCCAAAAAGTAACTTCCTTTTTAAAACAATCCATTGTAGTATGATAACTGGATAGCAAATCCATATCCAATATCTCATCAAAATCGTGAATACTCAAGGGTGGTAGATCCACCGACAACTCCCCATCACTTATACGTAGCGGACTATATTTATATGCACTAACTATCAACACATACTCACAGTTCCTGGCTACTTCCTACACATCATTCTCTATTTATTTCGTTGTGTTTACGAATTCCACATAACTTTTAATCTGCCGGCTCGTCAGCCTCAAATGTATTACTAAATTAAATCTTTTCAAGAATCGTCTGCATCTTGTCTCTTCCATTTTTACCAAATAAGGAAGTAATCAGAACATGGTATCAAATTTGGTGTCATACTATAGAACGGTCATCTTCCCCTATTTCAATAATATGTATTCCCCCTCCAATAAAATTACAAGGTTTCTCTTAATATTACCTAGAAGGCAGTTTTATGCATACCCTTGGATGTTGTACCCTAGGATAGAATCCATGTATATCAAAGAGTAGCACAATGTGTTATGTAGTCCCATAATAGAAGTAAGGTGTTGTCTACTAATCCAATTAATAACTTAGCATTGGACGAATTAAGTGTGCTCTGTCACCTTATTGGTTTAACAACGAAAATATTAAGTACTACCGATGGTGGATCCCAATGTCAAGTAACACGAATATGATTACTTATCGATTATAATTTAACATTTAGAACCACTAACACCACCACAATCGTAATCCATCTATCACCGCTACAAACAACACCACCCCATCCACCAACTAACAGTATCACAATTCCATCGGCCCACTAATTGTGAACAAGACAAATAACAATACACGATGCCAATGTACTATCTAATGCAACGCAATAAGTATTACTCATGTGTCGAACCCATCTATCGGCACCTTATCGCATGGTCCACTACTAGCTCGACAAACTGACATATCTACAGAACCTATAACCTAGGCTCTGATACCACAAATATCACACCCCACCTCGTGCACCCGTCACTCGAGACCGGGCGTGACGTCGACATGACACTACCTGCCTAATCAACTAAATACATACAGATACACATAAATATATGTGGTACTGTAAATATTTTTCTTTTCCAAACAATACCTGAACCTTCCAAGGTTCACATCTGACCGGCTCACCTCCAAAATGACACTACCACCAGACTCTACCTAGTGCCAATAGTGGACCAACTCCTAGTTGCGATACCTGAAACCAAATATTTTTTTATTAGTATATTGTCTTCATAGTAATAAAAAAAAAACATTTAATGTAATGAAACACAAATATTAAATACCATCTTTCAAAATATAATATTTTATAGTCACATACTCAGTTAAAAATCCAGTTCCGCTGCCACCAATGAAATGAAGTACTATAAAGATAATACCGTACATTTCATACCATATTTGAAGTCCAACTGCCACCAATGGAAAGAAATAATACATTTAAAACACCTAATACAAATATTCTAAGTTAACCAATCCAAATATTTTAAATCAGCCAGTCCAGTTATTTTAAATCAACCCGTCCAAGTATTTTAAACTAATCAGTTCATACATTTCAACATAATATACAATACTCCCCACATCTTCTCCTACTAGCTATAGGATCGTTTTTACCTCACGATCGGGAGTTACAACAGTATCGTACCACCCACAGGTTTGTACTCCTAACGGGTCAATCAACCACCTGCCGGATTAACTATCTAGACAGGTCATAATATCAACAACCACCTGCCAGACTAACCTTCTAGACAGGTCATAATATAAATAACCACCTGCCGGAATAACCCTCCGGACAGGTCATAATATAAACAACCACCTACCGGACTAACACTCCGGACAAGTCATAATATAAACAACCACCTGTCGGACTAACCTCCGGACAAGTCATAATATCCATAACCACCTACCGGACTAATCCTCCAGATAGGTCATAATATAATCAACCACCTGCAGGATATTCCATCCTAAATGGTCAAAACCATCCCGCAGGACATCCCCTCCTAACGAGATCATAGCTATGGCATAGTCGGACTAAAAATCATCCTTCACTTTTAAAACCAATTTGATCACTTTCCACCTTTAAAACCAATTTGATAAAGGAGAAATCATTTATTTTTTTCCTTTAAAACCCACTCAATCCAAATACATCGCAAAATTATTCATTTTTAAATAACCACATTTTCCATAATTTATATGAAAATAAAATTTATAAATTTATATAGAAGACAGTACACTCACCTCGATTCCCGTATGCGAAAATGTCACTGTCCAAAACCTATCGGGACATTGTATGAAATACCAAAGGTCTTGAAAGTTACAAAAGTATGAAAAAACACCATGAATGAAACACTAACCCACTAAAATAGTAGGAGAATTTCTAACTCCATAAGTTATGAAATTCTAAAATGAATAATTTAAAATAATATATACACACACATATATAAGGAGATTATTTATTTTTTTAAGAAAATATGAAAGATACATTTCTATATTACAAACAATCAATTGGAGTTTAGCACTTGTTAACATAAAATGCATTCACCAAGATAAGAATTCAACGAGACACTTAGGCACTTAAGTATATAATTTTGTCTATATCACCACTTAATCGATTAAATCACCACTAAATCTATTATGACATCATCAAAAACAAATTGCCCAACAAATAAAAATGTTATTTTGATACCAAATTTGATTCAATCAAAGAAAAATAATTGAGGTAATGTTGCCCATGTTCATAGCCATTGGATCACTTTGGAAGTGTTTTTTAAGTGGGAGCAAAAAAAAAAAAAAAAAAACTTTTTCTATGTCTTGGAACACTAAAAACAAGAGGCCCTAAATAAATGGAAACATTCGGTGGGGATTGTTATGTTTGATGACTAGGTTAGTTGTAATATATTGTTTTTCACTTCCACGTGTCCTGGTGGATGCATTTAGCTAAAAATATATATGAATTATGAAGAAATCGTATTCTTGCATTGTCTAGGAAGCACAAATATTTGTTGGAGGGTAGTCGTACCCGTATTAAGTATGTATTAGATACTGCTACGCGATGAATAGAGAGGGATATGTATGGGATACGTATTTGTGTGTTTTGACCAAGTCAAAATTTATTTTTTAGGTTTCTCATGGTCGAGACACGCAATGGATACATTGAGACACCTATTGGCCCAGTAAGCTACCCAAGAAGGGGTTGAATTGGGTAGTTATAAAAATTGAAACAAATAAATCTTCCACCACTTAATTATCAAATAATCAATTTTTTCTAAATTAATTATTATCTTCATTACACAGCAGATAAGTGTTTAATTCTAGGTGCACACTCAAACAAAATATAAAGAGAGTAAATAATGCAGCATACCAAGATATATCCTGGTTCAACAAGTCAGCCTTGGTTAATCCAATCCCCCGAGCTCCATACAGATTCGCAACCTCTAACCCCCTGATTCCTTTAACGGTAGGAACCAAATCCTTACAATGATTTTTTCCCCAAACTCATAAACAACTTTTATGTTGGCCTAGTGATCTACCCAAGAAGGGAGGTGAATTGGGTAGATATAAAAAAATTAAACAAATTTAAATCTTCCAACACCTAAATAAACAAATAATCAATTTAATCCTAAATCAATTATTATCCTTATAACGCAGCAGATAAGTGTTATTAATTCTAGGTTCATACCTAAACAACAAGAAATAAATTAAATAACACGGCAGAACACCACGATATATCCTACTTCACCAATTTACTCTCGGCTAATCCAGTCCTTCGAGCCCCACGGAGATTCACACCCACTAAACAACTAGATTTCTATAAACATGTCATAACCAAACCTTTACACAATGATTCTTTTACAGGCTCAAAATCAACATTTACAATTTCCTTTTCCCAAGCTCAAGAATAACCCTATATTTTTTCCAAGATCAAGACAAACCTAATTGTCACACCCCACCCCGGACACCAGTCACTCTGGGGCAAGCATGACGTCGACACAACCTCACTTGGACATCTAATCAGCTAGAAAAAGACACTAAGCATATATAAATATACAATCTCATATACAGGCCATATACATCCTCTAATTTGGGGGACACACCCATCCCCAAATATAATAACAAAAAGATATAATAACCCTGAACCTCCTACAGATTTGCCTCAAACATCTCATCTCAAAAACTTCCACATGACTCCATCGCAGGACTCTACCTAGTGCCAGTAGGGGACTGACTCCTAACTGTTGTACCTACAAGTGTACTGTCTTCTTAATAAAAATATTTTAGATGGATCAAGCATAAAACATGTAACTATCACATATCGAACGATAATATAAAAATCTCGCAATATAAATATCTCATATCACAAGAAAACTCCTTTTTCCTATCATCACAAAATTAACATATATATATATATATATATCACACCCAACTAAGTAGTGAAAATTGACTAGAATATTCAGCTAACGATATAGAGTAATGACATCAGAATAATAGATATACTAACACAAGTAAATATGCCAATCCAGTAGAAAATAATATATAAAATTTACTCATCCCAATCACCATATACGACAAAATACCACACCACTCTCCGACTAGCCATAGGATCATTTTAACCTCACGATCGAGAGTTGCAACGGTACCGTACCACCCGTAGGATATGCCTCTCTAGCGGGACATAACAATGCTCTGCCGTAGTAGATAATCAATACTCTAATGAAGCAGATAAATACTATGGCATCGTCCAATCAACAATATCGTCAAATCAATAACATCATCGTCAAACTACAAGTCAATAGATAGTCAACGCTCTGCCGAAGCAAATAAAATAAATAGTATCGTCAAATCAATAACATCATCATCAAATTACAAATCAAGAACATCAACCTCTTTCTCCAAAATCGATTTAATCCAAATATCATTTTTTTACCTTCTTTAGTAACCAACTAGATTCAACAAATTAATTTCCATTCTCTTTAAAACCAACGTAATCCACATTTCCAAAAACACCCAGAACCCCTTAATCCATATAAGTTATAAAATCGTCCAGTTTTAAGTAAACATATCTTTCAATCATATATATGAAAATAGGTTTTGTAATTTACTAGAAGACAGTACACTTACCTGGTTATCTGCTCTGAAGACTTTTAACAATTATTCTCTCCCGGTACTCTGGTGCCTGCGAACCTAATAGTGAAAGAGCCTAAATTAATATTTTATGTAAAAATATCCTAACCATGCAATGCAGGCCTTAATTTCTGTAATTTCCTATTCCCCGGCTTTTATTGTGAAATATCACTATTCAATGAGTATTACTCTGTTACAGTTTACTATATTGAATTTATTCAAGTGAATGGTCTTACTATTTCTTATCCCCATTTCGGCATTTTTTAAGTTAGTAATTAAATTTAGAAATCATAAAATTTAATGAGAAACGTTACCCGTTCCGAAACGGTTGTCGATTTCCCTTAAAGATTGTTAATATTTGCTCCTACATTCACCACCTCGGTGAACGCCCACCACCGCGGTGAACCCACCTTCCTTTTTCTCTTCTCTGTGTACTGTTCTCCCTTCGCCTAGGCGAAGAAGTCACCACCTAGGCGAACATGTGATAGGTGTGAAAAACCTATCTATTTCTAAATCGAATTTGTTAGTTTTCAAGCATTTTAGTTATATTTAATTGTGTTTTAGTGTCTTTTAGTGTAGAACAGGGAAAGGATGTTAAAGGGTGATAAACAAGTGAAACCGGTGGAAAAACGGTGAACAAAATGTGCAAAACAGGGTTTCTGTGAATGAAGACCACCGCCTAGGTGAGAAAATGACAGATTGTTAGGCCAGCAGCCACCGCCTAGGCGAAAAAACCACCGCATAGGCGAAGTTACCGACAGAAGCTTAACAGACTTAAAGCCACCGCCTAAGCGGTGAACCATCGCTTAGGCGATGACACTCTGCATAGAAATATCTATTTTCAGATATTTTGAATATATTTCCAAACCTTACCTATAAAATTCCGTTCTCCACCAAACCTCAAAAACCCTTAGACGTGAGAGGAGGCCCCGGTTGTTCTTGAGAGCTCTCCTTTCACCTTAGTTAGGTTTAGGTAATTTAGGAAGTAGATTATATTAGTTTAGGAGGTGTTCTTGGCCAATCCTTGAAGATCTAGAAGAGGAAGTTCATCAACGGAGAAGAGGAAGCTCGGGAGGATTATTCTTTGGCGAAAGTGGACTACTCCACTTTGAGATTTGGCTTTTCTTCCCTTGTTTCCATCTTTGTATTAAATGTTTATTGTTGATAATGATGATCTCCTATTGATTTAATGTTGTATTGGCTAAGAACATGTTAGTGTAAATTAGAGATTAGTTAGGGAAATGTATAGCTGTGTAAATACTTGTTTAGTTTAATATATGTTTCTTTAACGGTTGTTGCTTTTAGGTTCAATTGTGTTTATCATTTGATGACGATTTTAATATGCTTGTAATGGTATTGGGGTTGGATTTTAGAATCTAGGGTTTGACACTCGGGAGAGGTAACCCTGGATTCGGACTAGGGTAAACACATCGTTACGATCTAACTACCCGGGAGGGTGTTAGTTAGTGTGCAATCGATGATGTTGGGTCAAAACTCACGTGGCCTAGAGTTTTTAAGACATTGAGAGAGACCTCTTCATCGACACGAAGTCACGTATTCCCCCGTTTTATACTCGGAAGAGGTGGCAGAAGAGTTTACGAACTGAGATTGTTGGATACCTAAACTCCGTTATTGTAAACTGAAACGAAATCAAACGTGTATTAAGTGAACGAAATCAATACCTAATTAATCAACTTAGTTAGAATTAACCCACTAATTGTAGTTTAGCTTAGTTTAATTTCAATTCTTGTCTTCCGTTGTTAGAATAACATGAGACTACGTCAATTGCAGTATTCAATTCAATTATTCACACTTTTCTCTGTGGGAACGATATCCAATCTTCAAGATCCACTATATTAAAACTTAGACCTCGTATACTTGTGAGTGTAAGTAGGCGTGCAATTTTGCGCTCCCACCAAGTTTTTGGCACCGTTACCGGGGATTAGTGTGAATTTTATTGAATATTACAAAAGAAACACGGTAACGACTCAGAACTTAAGTTTTAAATAGGAAAAAAAATGTATCGTATCCTAGTTCCGTCAACACACCAAGTTTTTGGCGCTGTTGACGTGGAAATAGTGTGAACTTTAAGTTGATATTGCGACTAAGTGGTCGTGTGTTAATCCTGACAATTATTTTTGTTTTGTTTTTAATTTTAATTTTTGTTTCATTGTGTTAATGAGATCAAGCGGTGCAAGAAATGATGAAGAAGATTGGAATTCTTAATTCTCAATCCTGAGATTGAGCTTATTGTAAATGATAAAGACTAAGAGGAGAAGCCGACTTCAAGCCATGATCTTGATCCGACTAAGCATTTGAGCCCAAATTCCTTGTCTATGGGGAATTTTGGTGAAAACTACTTAGTGAAACGATAGTCCAGCTGGGGATGGTAACTCAAGCACTAATTTTTTTTTGAAATGAAACTCAGGGTATCGAATTACCCGATTTTGTTACTATTTATTTGATTATTTATTCTTTTTGGAAGCCAGCATGGCTTCGAAATGTGTTCGGAAGTGAATTTAGGAGTATGGACGCTTAGGGAAGTATTTTAAGTTTAAACATGTTGAACAAGCGAAGTAAAAACGTACGAGGTGGAGCCGTATTTTGAAAATTTGAGAAAAACATGAAAGTAGGAGCTGCAGGCCCACCACCCAAGTGGTGAACCACCGTTTAGGCGGTAAAAATACAGGATGCACTAAATTTTCAAAATACGCTCCACCGCCTAGGCGGATTAACAACAAAACAAAATGTTTTCACACTGGTGTAATTTGTCTTAGGTGGAATTTTGTCAGAAGGTTTGATTTTAAAGAAAAGAGCTCCACCGCCTAAGCGGTGGATCTTCTACAGTTAAAAAGAACCCGTTCGTTCAAAAATTGAAATCGCAAGGTTCCCTCCCCAAATCCTCCACCTTCTCTCTAAAACATCACTTCCAAACCTTTCTAATACTCAAAAATCATTCGTCCATAACCAAAATTAGTCATTTCCATCACGATTCAACCTCCAAGAATTGGATTTCCATCCCTATTTCTGAAAATTTAGGGTTTTGCTTGAAAGGTGTGATTTCTTCATTCTCTTTCGATTGGACCATTAATTCTCAACAAGTAAGTTTATTTTACATTACATTTAGTCTAGTTGTTGAAATTATTGGTTGGTTTAGATGATTATATCAAAGAAATCATTGGATTTTGAAATTTTGCCCAAAACCCCTTAACCCTATTTTCGCAATTCCGAAGTTCCATGGGTTTTTGGTTTGATTCTTGAGGATGAGCATGTTTAATTGGATTGGTTGAGTATGTGAACTAAGATAGGATGTCACATTTGTGAAATTTATTTGAAAAAATCAAATGGGTGTTCATTTTGGGATGTAAGTGTTCTTGACAAAGTGATTAGGAAGGATTATGTTTTTCAATTGTTCATATATGATGAGGTTGTATTGGGTTTTTGTGATTGTATTTCTTAGGCAATGCCAAAAAGAGCAGCAAAGAAGAGGGCGAGAGGATAAGGGTTAAGTTCACACCCTAGGGTGCCGACCAACGTTGACTACGATGCCACCCGTTTTGTATCAAAACAAGCGGAGGAGCACTTTAAAGAACATGAAAAATTTCATGCCTGCATATATCAACGGGGTTTCGGTCAGATTGAAGATCTCCTGGTGGAATTTCAAAATAAAATCCAAAGCCGCCACTGGGAGCAATTCTGTAAATCGCCACCCCCAGGCGAGATTGCTTTGGTTAAAGAGTTTTATGCTAATACTACAGAGGCCATTGATGACCAAGAAAGGGTTCAGAATCAACCTATCATCTTCAGCCCTGACTTTATCAACCATCTCTTTGGACTGTCGGCACCAAAGTCCCTTGAAAGCCAAGACCCTACTTTGCATACGGTCATTCAAAAGATTACATCTGGCGAAGTAAAGTGGAAACACCAAGGGCCGAATGTCGCTACCTTTTCGGTGAAATGCCTCTAGCCAATTACAAAAATCTAGCACCACTTCATTTGCAGAAGCCTCCTACCGACTTCACATCTGTCAGACGTCTCAAAGGACAGGGCCTTTTTTATCTATAAAATTCAAACCGGGTAACCAATCAACGTTGGATTTCTAATCTATTCATCGATCATACATGCTACGAAGACGGTAAAAGTTGGGCTCCCATTTCCATCACTATTAACCCATATTTTTTTATTAGCTGACGTGACGGTATCCAGGAGAAGCCTGTGCGACCCTATCACTCCACTTAATCTGTCAGCGATAAACCAGTTGCGGAAGATTGGGGCGCAAGAGGCAGCCGAGCCTGAGCCTGAGGAAGGAGAAGAGCAAGCAAACGAGACACTTGGACCTTCGGGAGCCCGAGATGAAAACTCCCAAGAGAAGATAAATAACAAGCTTCAGACTGTCTTCCAAAACCAATATGAGATCGTTTTTTTCCTGGACCAATTTTCGAGGCAACAAGATCGAGTCCAACGGAAGATTTGGGATGGCCTTGGCCTTGAGATGGACGATTACCCTCTGATGTCATCTCTGCCGCCACATCTCCTCCAGAGACCACACTCTCCTTCAATGATGGTGATGATTCGTCTTCAGGTAAACAGTAAGGAATAAGTCTTATTCCCTAGGTATGTGTTCAACCCATATATGTTTATTGGGTTCGCTGATATTGGAACACTGCTATGTTCAGGCCTGGATGGTATGGAATAGATGATAGTTTAGTAGGTGTTCATCCATTTTGATTTTTTGTAGAAAATGATGAACAATTATTATTTTTTTGAACAGAATGCAAAAATTTTGATGTACAAATCTATGTTTATGTATTTATTTTATTTTGAATGTTTTAGTTTTTAAAATTTTATTTTAGTTTAGTTTAATTTTTGTTTTTGCATGTTTAGTGTTAGATTAATCTATGTATGTTAGTATTAGAATTAGTTTAGATTTGTGTATGTATAAAGTTGTGTTTGCATGTTTAGATGTGAGTTCATTTGGGCCAAGACCCGATAATGAGAATTATCCCCTAATTGTATATTGAGGTCGGGGGTAATACCTTCCTTGTGTATTTTGTGTGCTTAACATATCGATTGGGTAAAAATTATCTCGATCCAAAAATTGCACAACATTTGAACTCAATGTATAATTATCTGAACGATTAGACATTGATTATTCGATATTAAGCTCATGATAGAAAATGAGGAAACTAGAACTTGATTTGGGGAAAACTTGAGGTGGAATCCTAGGTAAGGTAATTCCGGAGACGTGATTTAGGCTGTCAATTTTTCGCTTGAACCGTTGTAGCTAACCTGAAAAATTTCATTCCTTATTTCCCCTGTCGATGCCGATAACGTAATCAATTCTGAAAACGTTCAAATACTCCTTTCAATTAAATTTTTCCTAACCCGATGTCGCTAAGCCTAATTTTCAAAATTGAGTGAAATCAAGTGAGCGATCGAGTTTCTGATAAATTTTCATTGATTCAGTATTAGTTTATTCACTTGTCACTTTCGTATTTCTTTTTGCACGCTCCTAAAATAAGTTTGGGGGTGTGTTTCTATCTTTTCTTTTTCCATATTCCTAAAATTTTATAAATTCGGATAAGTTTGGGGGAGTGTTTCTCTAACTTCTTTTTGCACTCTCCTTAAATTGTAATCATTCGAATTAATTTAGGAATATGTTAAAAAAAACGTGAATACAGTTTTCATTTTCTTCTCTTTCGAAAAGTAAATACAAGGATCTTCAATTCTCGTTCAGTGTTGTACTTTAAATGTGTGGGGTCATGAGAGAGGATAGCGACAAGTGATTTTATCTCGGGTATCGATCGATTAAATCGATTTTCTATTTTTATTCCAGTGATACCCGTGGTCGTTCTCCAAAGCCAAACCAAGCCCTATTGATCTCTGTGAAAATCTGAGCCTACATTAGTGGATAGTAGACTCCAATCAAGCGTATGGTTTTCCTGAATCCTTCAACAGTTTAAGTTATGAGCTTAACGATTGAATAATCGAATCTGGTATTTGACTAGTTATACATTTGAGTTCTCACACACACACTTCAAATGGATCTGGAATGGTTTTTATTGATATTGATCGTTGAAATTCTATAACACCACCTGGTGGGGGTTACTTCCCGAACTTGATCCGATTTAGGGATGTTGAGGGAGGAACAAATTGGTCATTTCGATTTAACTTTATATTTACATGCATATACTTCTTTCGTGTTAGTTTAATTTTTTTATTTTTCAATTGGTTAGTTCATTAGTTAGTTTAGTTTAGCGTTAGTGTTTTGCTCGAGGAATAGCAAAATTCTAAGTTTGGGGGTATTGATAGGTGTGAAAAACCTATCTAGTTCTAAACCGAATTTGTTAGTTTTTAAGCATTTTAGTTATATTTAATTGTGTTTTAGTGTGTTTTAGTGTAGAACAGGGAAAGGACGTTAAAGGGAAATAAACAAGTAAAAACGGTGGAGAAACGGTGAACAAAATGTGCAAAACAGGATTTTGGTGAATGAAGACCACCGCCTAGGCGGAAAAAAGGCAAAATATTGGAGTGCTGAAGGGCTGAACCACCGCCTAGGCGAGAAAACGATAGATTTTTATGCCAGCAGCCACCGCCTAAGCAAAAAAACCACCGCCTAGGCGAAGTTACCGATAGAAGCTTAACCGACTTAAAGCCATCGCCTAAGCGGTGAACTATCGCTTAGGCGGTGACACTCTACACAGAAATATCTATTTTCAGATATTTTGAAGATATTTCCAAACCTTACCTATAAAACCCCTTTCTTCACCAAACCTCAAAAACCCTTAGACGTGAGAGGAGGCCTCGGTTGTTCTTAAGAGCTCTCCTTTTACCTTAGTTAGGTTTAGATAATTTAGGAAGTGGATTAGATTAGTTTAAGAGGTGTTCTTGGTTAATCCTTGAATAGCTAGAAGAGGAAGTTCATCAACGGAGAAGAGGAAGCTCGAGAGGATAGTTCTTTGGCGAAAGTGGACTACTTCACTTTGAGATTTGGATTTTCTTCCCTTGTTTCCATCTTTGTATTAAATGTTTATTGTTGATAATGATTATATCCTCCTGATTTAATGTTGTATTGGCTAAGAACATGTTAGTGTAAATTAGAGATTAGTTAGGGAAAGGTGTAGTTGTGTAAATACTCGTTTGGTTTAATATATGTTTCTTTAACGATTGTTGCTTTTAAGTCTGATTGTGTTTATCATTTGATGATGATCTTAATATGCTTGTAATGTTATTGGGATTGTATTTTAGAATCTAGGGTTTGATACTCGGGAGAGGTAACCCTGGATTCGGACTAAGGTAAACACATCGTTACGAACTAACGACCCGGGAGGGTGTTAGTTAGTGTGCAATCGATGACGTTAGGTCAAGACTCATGTGGCCTAGAGTCATTAAGACATTGAGGGAGGCCTATTCATCGACATGAAGTCACGTATTCCCCGGTCTTACACTCGGAAGAGGTGGCGGAGGAGTTTACGAACCGAGATTGTCGGATACCTAAACTCCGTTATTGTAAACTAAAACGAAATCAAACGTGTATTAAGTGAACGAAATCAATCCCTAATTAATCAACTTAGTTAGAATTAACCCACTAATTGTAGTTTAGCTTAATTTAATATCAATTCTTGTCTTCCGTCGTCAAGATAACATGAGACTACGTCAATTGCGGTATTCAATTCAATTATTCACACTTTTCTCTGTGAGAACGATATCCGATCTTCAAGATCCACTATATTAAAACTTAAACCTCGTATACTTGCGAACGTAAGTAGGCGTGCAATTTCACGCTCCTACCAACATGCAACAGATTAGGTTCCTAATTCTCTAACTTCTCTCCGCCGAGGCGAACTTCCTCATTTCCTAGGCGAACTCGCCATCGTCTGCTTCCTATTCTGTTTTTCCCCAAAACCATCCATCTCTCTCTTTCTCTCTCTCCTCACTAACTCCGACAATCCTCAATACCAACCACCAACAGCCCCATACCAAACAACCACCGTCGGACCAACCAAACTACAGCACAACACACACACATACATGCAGCAGTCACACACACACATGCACTGCTCTCTCTCTAACTTACCGCCGGCGAACTCCGACGACACCCAACCGAATAGTCCCACGCGTACACACACTCCGATACACACACAATACACACAGCCACATCTCGGTTGCACACGAACACCACCAACGAAAACAGAAAACATCTATTATCGCCGAATATACACACACCGACGATCAACTGCACACAACGACGCACACAACACACAACCGGCAACGGAACAGCAACCACACACGCATATATGGAAACACACACACACGACAAACACATCAACTCACTGGATGAACTGCCTTCTCTCTCTCTTTGGTTTTCTCACAGCCGAACAGTAACCCACCGCTAGCCCCCTTCTTTCTCTCTCTCGTTTTCTCTGTTTTTCTTCTCCTCCTAGGCGTGTATATGAAGTTATATATATATAGAGAGAGAGAGAGAGAGAAATAGAGAGAATGGAGAAGAATCGAGAAGCAACGAAAGAAAGGAAATAGAGGGTAGGGTCGGTGGGGGCTTGGCCTCTGTTTCAACTCATATGTGTGTGTGTGTGTGTGTGTGTGTGTGTGTGTGTGTGATCAAATGGTTGGCCAAGTGGCCATTTTTCCTCCCTTCGATTACCACCGTCTCTCTCTATATAATATATATAATTTACACCAAGCCCCCCTTTATTTTAGGTTAAGTTATAAATTAAGTCAATTCTAATTTTAATATTTTGAAAATTACAATTCGCCCCCTAAAATATTTAAATCAATAATAAATAACACCATCCACCCCATTATTTTCAAATGTGCCCCAATGCGACTCAAATTGTACGTATTAGAAAAATCAGGGTGTTACAACTCTTCCCCCCTAAAAGAAATTTTGTCCCGAAATTTTCATCAAAACAATAGGAATTAAAATTTCAGTCAATCCAATAATATTTCAAATTCGCACCGCATGGTCATGTTAGTCACACTTAATTCTAGAACAATTGGTTTTTATATAGGGTCCCATAACCGAAAGTCACCCTTAACTCGTAACCGTCAATTTTCGTTCCAACATCACAATATTTTCATTCGTAGTGGCATACATTATATCCAATAACCAATAGCAGGGTGCACTTTGGTCGGTAACACCTAACACAGACAATTAACTGTCAAGAATCTTATGTTTCTAACCGTTTCTGCTACGCTACTCTGATAAAAATAACAATCAATAATAACTAAATACGATATATTCTTAAAATATCATGGTAGTCTTAGTGGGTTGGTCTATCTCATTTCGACAGTAATTTTTCCATTGCCAACATTTATCCATTACATCCGACATTTCCAGTCTACCAATTCGCAACATTATTTCCTTCCAACATTTAAACCAATATACACACCACCAATATCGTAACAACAGATAACCCAAACTCCACGTGAACTGGTCCGTGAGACCAAAAATTCATCAACCTCAATATCTACATCAGAACTTCCATAATCTCATAAACGTTCTATAAATATTACCACAATCCAACGTTAACTAAAAAAAATATTTTTTTTTTCACGATACGTCCAAATCACATAGATGCGTTTCAAATCACCTCCAAATTATATCAATATCTCTCAAAAAACATAAATATTATCAAACCACATCAATACATATTGAAATAAGTCAAACGATCATCTATAAGAATTCCCATCATGCCTCCACATTTAATCAAGTCCCTGATAAGGCCACGTGCGTCAATTACGTCTCAATCTAGCTAAACACGCTTAAAAAATATAACCATATATGCATATGGATCGAAGTACATAAATATGTCCTAATTATAAAAATTCAGTATGTCACAAAGAGTCATTAGTCACTGAATGTAAAATATTGTAGGTAATATATTATATCAATAATATTCATCCACTCAAAGATAAGTCAAACAATCCTTTCCTCATGAACCACTAGTGACCCCCACATTCCAACTCCATCTAATGTTAGTAGTGGATCAATACATCTAGTTGGATTCTTTTTAGCAAAATCCATTTCCCAAATAAAAATGTAGCCACACCGACCTGCATCCAAATCTCGAAACTTTCCGTTTTCCTATCTCAGTTCAGTCTATTTAACTGGAGTCCTGCATTCTTTTCATACGGTGTTTTTTACAATGCCACCTTGATCGTCGAAAAAGTATATGTTATTATAAACAAATCTCCATCAGCGCCACATAATCATCCCAGCTACCAGTACATTCCAAAACACGACTTCTCAACATATCCTCTAACATCTTAATCACACTTCTCGATTAACCATTAGTCTACAAATAAAAAGAGGTATCAAATTTCAACTTGGCACCAAAGCAATTTAAAAACTCGACCAGAACTTCAAAAGAAGTATCAGACCTTTATCCGACACTATGAAAATTGGTACTACGGTTTCTCCTATAAAGAATTACTACCTAGAATCAACTACCCGACTTTTCATATTTACAACATGCCGTAAATTTAATAATAGTGACAACAACTGAACATGCCGATTTTTACGTTGATAATTATTACATATGAAAATCACCATTTAAAGTATCACCAATAAATCCAATTTCCACCTTTGACTTAAAATAGTTATCTTAACTCAATTATATTCAATAATTATACTAAACTGGTGCACCATACAACTTAACAATATCGTCAATATACACTTGAGCATATGTATCAAGAAAATACATCATATTAGGATCAGGAAATAAGTAGACTTAGAAAGCCTAGCTACAATTACTTCAATGGAATTATGTCCCTTTCGAATGTGAGGTAATCCTGAAACAAATTTCATCGTGCTACGCTCCCATTTCCATTCTGGAATAAGTAATAGCTCCAATAATCTGCCTGGATATTGATGTTCAATCTTAACTTACTAACAAACAAGACCCTAGCACAAATTCTGCAATTTCTCACTCCATTTCAATCTACTAATAATGTTTACGCAAATCTCGATACATTTCGGTATTACCGGGTGCATTGCATATATGAAACTATGTACTTCTTTTAAGGTATCTTTCGTCAAATGGGGATTTTTAAGAACACACAATCTAATTTCAATCAGTAAGACTTCATCATGATTTTTGACATGATGTCAGCTCTGCGACCATTTTCCACTTCATCTTTAATCTTTCCCCACTTGACATCCGACTTCTACACTTCTATAACATGGTCGATCAATATCGGTTTCAAAATCAAAATCTCGAATAGCGTTACCATCTGAACAACCGTCCACTAAACTCACAAATGTCTCAACTCAATACATAAATTAGTATGAATAACCTAGATATACACAACCAAACCTGTTGATTTCCAATTCAAGGCATCCGCTACAACTTGGCCTTTCCAGGATAATAATGGATAGTATAATCTGTATTCTTTGATCAAAACACCTCTGCATGCTCTTTTGTACTCTCGATCGGATCGCCGTTTTCACTATGTCACTGTCTCAGACCTCCAACTGGTGATATCTTAATCGAAAATCTATTTGGGAAAACACCCTGATCTTCCACAGTTAATCGAACAAATCATCAATTCTACACGATAGGTATAATAATTTATATATATATATATATATACACACACACACGGCAGTTACCAACACTCATCCTCAACGTAACTCCCTTTTCTTTATGATAAATACCGGATCTTCATAGATAGAAACACCAAGTCTAATATAATCGCGAGTTAACAGATCTTCCAATTTTCTTCGACTCAATAGATGCCATATGATAGGGTAGGAATTTATAGAAGAATAGTTCCTGGAAGTAACTCGATAGTGTTTACTAGCAACCCTGACAATTTTTCTGGGAAATACATTGGGAAAATTCCTAACTACTGAAGTATACGCCACCTGAACGTTCTTTTGACTGGTGCCCAGCACCTGTACTAGGTATCCCTGATATCGCTTCTTCAATAATTTCCTGACCTCCTGGACCAAAAATCAAATTGACTAGGGGAATGATTACATAATACAAACTTTGGTTCATCTAAGATTTGGAAGGTAACTTCCTTTTTGGAATAATCCATCGATAACTCCATATTACCCATACAAAATGGACTACATTTATCCACACTAACTATCAATACAGACTCACAATTTCTGGCTACTTTCTACACATCATTCTCTATTAAGTTGTTGTATTTACTAGTTCCACAAATTTTTGCTCTGCTTGCCCGTCAACCTAGAACGTACTACCAATTTTAATTTTTTCTAACATCGCCACAGTTTTCTCAGATCCCTAATTCCAAATGAGGGACACACCTATCCCCAAATATAATAACAACAAAGATATAATAACCCTGAACCTCCTACAGATTCGTCTCAAACAGCTCATCTCAAAAACTCCCACATGACTCCATCGCAGGACTCTACCTATTACCAGTAGGGGACCGACTCATAACTGTTGCACCTACGAGTGTATTGCCTTCTTAATAAAAATATTTTAGATGGATCAAACATAAAACATGTAACTATCACATAGAATAATAATATAAAAATCTCGCAATATAAATATCTCATATCACAAGGAAACTCATTTTTCCTGTCATCACAAAAGTAACGTCTATATATATATATATATATATCACACCCAACTAAGTTGTGGAAATCAACTAGAATATCCAGCTAACCATATAGAGTAATGAAATCAGAACAATAGATGTACTAACACAAGTAAATATGCCAATCCAGTAGAAAATAATATATAAAATTTACTCATCCCAATCACCATATACGACAAAACACCACACCACTCTCCAGCTAGCCATTGGATCGTTTTAACCTCATGATCGGGAGTTACAACGGTACCGTACCACCCGTAGGATATGCCTTCCTAGCTGGACAAAACAACGCTCTGCCGTAACAGATAATCAATGCTCTACCGAAACAGATAATCAACGCTCTGCCGAAGCAGATAAATACTATGGCATCATCCAATCAACAACATTGTCAAATCAATAACATCATTGTCAAACTACAAGTCAATAGATAATCAATGCTCTGCCGAAGCAGATAATCAACGTTCTACCAAAGCAGATAAAATCAATAGTATCGTCAAATCAATAACACCATCATTAAATTACAAATCAAGAACATCAACCTTTATCTTTAAAATCGATTTAATCCAAATATCATTTTTCTACCCTCTTTAGTAACCAACTAGATTCAACAAATTAATTTCCTCTCTTTAAAACCAATGTAATCCACATTTCCAAAAACACCTAGAACCACTTGATCCATATGAGTTAGAAAATCGTCCAGCTTTAAGTAAACACATCTTTCCATCATATATATGAAAATAGGTTTTGTAATTTACTAGAAGACAGTACACTCACCTGGTTATCCGCTCTAAAGACTTTTACCAACAATCTTGTCCCAGTACTTCGGTGCCTGCGAACTTAATAGTGACAGGGCCTAAATTAATATTTTATGTAAAAATATCACTATTCAACGAGTATTGCTCCGTTACAGTTTACTATATTAAATTTATTCATGTGAACGGTCTCACTATTTCTTATCACCATTTTGACATTTTCGATGTTAGTAATTAAATTTAGAAATCATAAAATTTAACAAGAAACATTACCCGTTCCGAAACGGTTGTCGATTTCCCTTAAAGATGGTTAATGTCTGCTCCTACATTCACCGCCTCGGCGAACGCCCACCGCTGCGGTGAAGCTACCTTCCTTTTTCTCTTTTCTGCATATTGTTCCCCCTCTGCCTAGGCAAAGAAGTCACCGCCTAGGCGAACACGCAACAGATTAGGTTCCTAATTCTCTGATTTCTCTCAGCCGAGGTGAACTTCCTCACCGCCTAGGTGAACTCACTATCGTCTGTTTCATGCTCTGTTTTTCCTGAAAACCAGTCGTCTCTCTCTTTCTCTCTCACCTCACTAACTCCAACAATCCTCAACACCAACCACCAACAGCCCCACACCAAACAACCACCGTTGGACCAATCGAACAACGACACAACACACATACACACACACAGAGCAGTCACACATACACATGCATTGCTCTCTCTCTTTAACTTACCACCGGCAAACTCCAACGACACCCAACCTAACAGTCCCACACACATACACTCCGATACACACACAATACACACAACCACGTCTCGGCTGCACACGAACACCACCAACGAAAACAGAAAACACCCATAATCGCCAAATATATACACATTGATAATCAACCATACACAACGACGTACACAACACATAACCGGCAATGGAACAGTAACTACACACGCATATATGGAAACACACACACACAACAAACACAAACTCACCGGATGAACTGCCTTCTCTCTCTCTTTGGTTTTCTCACTGCTGAATGGTAACCCACCACCGGCCCCCTTTTTCCTCTCTCTCGTTTTCTCTGGTTTTCTTCTCCTTCCAGGCGTGTATATGAAGTGATATATATATATATATATATATATATATATATATGAGTTGAAAACAGAGGCCAAGCCCCCACCGACCTTACTCTCTCTTTCCTTTTTCTCGTTGCTTCTCGATTCTTCTCTCTTCTCTCTGTTTCTCTGTATATATATATATATATATATATATGTGTGTGTGTGTGTGTGTGTGTGTGTGTGTGTGTGTGTGTGTGTGTGTGTGTGATCAAATGGCCGGCCAAGTGGCCATTTTTCCTCCCTCCGATTTCGACCGTCTCTCTATATATATATATAATATATATAATTTACACCAAGCCCCTCTTTATTTTAGGTTAAGTTATAAATTAACTCAATTCGAATTTTAATGTTTTGAAAATTATAATTCGGCCCCTAAAATTTTTAAATCAATAATAAATAACACCATCCACCCCGTTATTTTCAAATGTGCCCTAATGCGACTCAAATTGTACATATTAGAAAAATCAGGGTCTTACACTAATCCTTTCATAGGCTAAGGATCAAACTTAATTCTTATATCCCTTAGACTAAGAATCAAACCTCACCAAAAACACTCCAAGTATCATTTTCTCATGTAAGGATGAAATCTTTACAAATCACTCCAATCTAATTCCATTCAGGAAGAATTAACACCTAATTCTTTTCAAGGAAAAGAATAACCTAACCTTTTTATACTCTAGACAAAGATCAAACCTCAAACTTTTTCCTGGAAAAGATTGAAACCTAACTACCCCTGACTAGATACTCCCAACAATATCTAATCCGCACAAAACACCAATTACAAAAATCGATAAGTTTCTTCCCACTCGGAGTTTCTACCACCTTAAATCAATTTAAACTCAATTAATATCCCGATAATTACTAGTGATAGAATTAATCGAGGAATTTAAAATCTGATTATAAAAATAAGCAACTAGCACATAATCAAGCTCGTAATCAGATTACCACAAAAATCGTTTTAAAGTAATTTTTATGCACTTTAAAGTTCAAAAATGATTTTATAAGATTTAAAATCCAAGCAAGCCGAATAATGTATACAATCACAATAAACGATGAAAGCTTAAAACAATCTTACTAGGATATTACCGAAGGAATGAAAATTGACTCGCAAAAAAGCTCAGATCGGTGACGCCAAAATAATCAACACTTATTCTTAGGAATTGTTCTCAAGAATGATCTCACAATAATCTCTCGATATAATCTCAGAACAACAACTCTTAAAAAGCACACGAATTGAAAGTTCTTGATTGAATAATATTTTATATATGAAATCTGCAGGTTTATTCATGTTGATTTGAAACAAGCCCTCCAACGGCTAGTTTTCACTAGATAAGACTTTAAAGAGCACTTATAGACCCCATATAACATAGCCATTTAATCCTAGTTAATTTCACTTGAATTTGACTTTTAAATCATTCAATTTAGTCCCCAAATTATTTCTCATTCTCAAATCAAAAGGATATGAAGTATTACATAGAGTAAATTGAGAAACACTTAAAATAAGTGTACCATATCTACAAGGATATCTAAATAAGAGTATCATATCTTCAATATATCCATATCACAAAAATATCTCCAAAAGATATGCCAAAAAATGGATAGTAACGGGTAATTTTACATTTGATCTTAAAATCCACGAAACCCTAACAAAACAGTCAATTGACCGACCTCTACTCTATCGGTCAACTGATCGATATAGGATGCTAGCCAAGCCAGTATCAAATACTGGTCAATTGATCAATCCCCAATGGGTTAGTTGATCGATCAATTTAGGATGCAATCTCAAGCCATTTTTTTGGCCTTGGTCAGTTGACCGAACATTGATGGTCGGTTGACTGATCAATACAGGGAGTTCATCTTTCGGTCATCGATTGATCGATCGAGTCAAAGACTTCCAAATCCTCCAACCTTTGCCCATCGGTTAACCGAACCTCCTTGGTCGGTTGACCGATCTTTGCTGGAAAACGTTCACCACAATTCATTTCAACTCCAATCTTTGACGTTTTAGACCCTTTAACCAATTTCTTTTCTCGATTAACTAAATTGACACTATTAATCAATTTTAAACACTAATTTTGCTTAGGTCAATTTTTCCTTTTCAGTTTCACATTGGAGCAAATATTTGAATAATTATTGGGACCTTAATTTCATTAAATAAAACACACTTAAATGTAATTCATTTAATTTGTGTTGTGTGTGATCCTAATCGAGATACATTAAGAGTAAAAGAGATTTAAGTTGTTTTCACCTAGTATGTTCATAATCTTCAATCTTTTCATCTCTATAATGTCTATATATGCATCCTTCACAATTAGTTCATGATATTATCGTCTCTGCATCCTTCATAATTACTTCATGATATTATCTGGAACTCTTAAACTGAAACACTCAATAAATTCATTAGTTCCACCAAAAATATCAACATTTAATTGTCCACAAAATCTCGGGATCAATAATATCGCCATTTTTTATGATGACAATTAACTTTCATATTTTCTTAAAAAAAAATATAACCACGCTCCCCCTAAATCTGAGGACGGGTTTTTTAACTTGTTAAAGCATAATCATGAAGATAACTTCAAAAACTCATAAGATATTCAACAAAGCACAAAATATGCTCAATTATAGTTATTCAATAAAGCATAACATAATCATATCAACATTGTTCTCCCCCTACAACAATACAATACTTAGGCGAATAAAATCTAAACATCAACTAACTCGTTTTAAGGGCAACTATGGTTTTCTCCCTTTATATCTTCCCCTATAATCAATTTAATTCATTGAAGATATTCAATAAAATGTCAACATATTATCCCTCTTTGTCATCTCAAAAAGTGGGGAAGGGGAACCAAAAATCACCACTGCTCTGGCCAAACATAATTATGCCTAGCCATACCTAAACCTTGGATGATTTTCACAAACTGGGGAAGGGGAACCAAAAATCAATTTAATTTATTTAAGATATTCAATAAAATATCAACATATTCTCCCCCATTGTCATCTCAAAAAGTGGGGAAGGGGAACCAAAAATTACCACTACTGTAGGCAAACATCATTATGCCTAGCAATACCTAAACCTTAAATGATTTTTACAAACTGATCTTCCGCTAAAGGTTTGGTAAATATGTCAGCAAGCTGGTCAGAGGTATCAATATACTCAATAATAATGTTCTTTTTTTTAATATGATCAAGAATAAAATGATGTCTAATCTCTATGTGTTTCATTTATGAGTGCTGTGTAGGATTTTTACTTAGACAAATAGCATTTTTATTATCACAATAGATCGGGACTTCCTCCATATGTATTCCAAAATCATTCAACGATTGCTTAATATATAAAATTTGAGCACAACAGTTACCAACTGCCATATATCCAGCCTCAGTAGTGGATAAGGCCATGAATTTTGTTTCTAGCTTGACCAAGAAACTAAGGCATATCTTAGAAAATGACATGACCCACTTGTCTTTTTCCGCTCGACTTTTCAATCGGAAAAATTAGTATATGAGATACTTATTAACTTGAAATCACTCTCTCTAGGATACCATAATCTTAGGTCAGTCGTCCCTTTCAAATAATGGAAGATACGCTCAATTGCAGTTAAATGCAACTCTTTAGGACAAGACTAAAATCTAGCACATAAACAAACACTATACATAAGTCCACATGCCTTACTCATAATACCAAATAATGAGTTCCTTTTAGATAGAATCAAGAACCATATAATCTTTAACACTCTAGGATATAAAGCATAACTCAATGATAATTTATCAGCATAAATATAGTGCATGCATAAACATGAATAAGTGCATATTTCTCTCATAAAATTTTAGCTCCATTTTAGAATAATAATCATAAATAGAATAAGAGATATTAGTTGTATGTCAGACAGTTAATGCCTATAAATATATCCACATGCATAAGTATTAACTTGAAACATTAAGCACAGATTGATATGTCATGTGTATTCAAACAATCTTATATAATTCATTTATCAGTTAAATAACCACAATATTTCTAAATCACATAACATGTTTTAAAATCAAACATATGATCACTACTTAATAAAAGCACATAAAAAAAGGAAAAAAAATTTGGGGGTCCCATTTGTTCAAAACATAACTTTTTAAGAACCAAACGTTTTGGACCCATTCCAAAAGTACCATCTTGTTTAGTCTTCCTAAATTACCCTTTAATAGTTACAAAATTTACAGAAATGCCATTTTGGCCATCATTTTTTCAAAACTCCTAAAATTAATATATATATATATATATATATATATATATATATGTATATATATTTAGAATTTTATTTAATTTTGTTTTTTAATAAAAATTTCAATTAATTTTATTTTTTTTAAAATAATCTTTTTTGTAAAATATCATAAATACCCCGATTATGTTTCACTTAATTTTATTTCAATTTATTTTGTAACTCCACCAAAATTTAATTCTTAATAAAAAATCACTGAAATTTATTTTTTATTCGAAATATATACACTAGAAGAAAATTAAGAAATCTCTATTGAATAACAAATTTGCTCACATCTAAATAGATCCAATGTAAGTTAATATCTACTGAAAAGTAATCTAAGTGGATATCCACCTAAAGTAATCTAAGTGGATGTCTACTGAAAATACTCAAAATAAAAATCACTATGAAACCAATCAGAAATTCACACACACAAGAACAAAATTAAGAAATCTCTATTAAAGAAATCTAAGTGAAAATCCACTAAACAAATCAAGTAAAAATACGCCAAAAAATATAAAACGTAAAAATTAAAATTATGAATTGAGACATTCAAAAACCGAACCACCATCAAACTAATCATCACCTTACCACATTCTTATGAATAAAATCCATTGAAAATCAAATAGAGAATCAAGGTTCATTGCATTCAAAAAAGAAATGAAAAATATAAAAATTTCTACGACACTGAACATATCTCAAAATATATCAAACTCTTGACGACATAACCTTGTCTTCAGCCTCTGAATGATATTCCATTGATTGAATCCAGAAATGAAGACCACTAAAACTCTACACAAAACTATACAACACATTTCAAATTTATCCACATAAATCAACAATTCAAAATATAAAGTATTTCTTTAAGGAAAAAAAAACAATCAATATTTGAAAAGAAAAGTGAAAATCCATTTAAACATGAGCTATGCAAAATTTTAAATTCCACTTAAAAAAATTACACAAGCAAATAGATATCCACTAAAAAACTAAATATCTACCAAAAAACAATCAGTGGATATCCACTACCTTTGTTTAGTTAGGTTTGATAAACAATCAAACATTTCAACTTTGTCAGTGGATATCCACTCAAAATTAATCAATAGATATCCACTAGAATCAATCAGTGGATATCCATTTACCTCTATTAGCAATGTTTGATGAATAATAACACGAAAATTAGGAAATTAACTTTCCTTGTTCAAGCCCGTGACATTTTTCCAAAAATGGAAGATCCACTTAAATATGACCGAAATATACACTTAAAATTACACAATCAGTAGACATCTACTAAAAATCAATAGTGTATATCCACTAAAAAACAATCAGTAGATATCCACTTAACTAAGCAATAACACAAACAATTGCACACAATGGACAAAACGACAAATAAATCAGCTAAATGAAAAAATTAGAACTTATTTGAATCTAACTAACTACCTTGTACAATATTAAAATTTTAATTCAATTTCATTTTTCTTCCATCGCCTCTCAAGCAACCAAACAGTTAAAATGCATAATTAACACTGATTATGTAATTCCACTTAAAATTACACAATCAGTGCACATCCTCTAAAAATCAATCAGCTAGTATCCACTAAAAATAAAGTGGATATCTACTTAATTAGCTAGATTTGATGAACAATAACACAAACAATTGCATTTAGAAATTATGCCAACAGCAAGCAATGGATGCAAATAAATCAGCTAAATAAAATAATTAAGAAATTATTTGAATCTAGTTGGCTATCCTGAACAATATCAAAATTCTAATTCATTCTCTGTTCTAAGCAACCAAATAGTTTGAAATGCATAATCATCTCTCAAAATACAATGCAAAAAGGGAAAAAAAAAAACAAAACAATACCTATAATTGTTCAAGTCCTAGGCGTTAATGGCTGCGATGAAGAGAAGATCAAATAGAACAAGTGGCGGTGGCACAACAACACAAATGGAATAGAGAATGGCGAGGGTAGTAGAGATGAATCAAATCTAGGCTAGATCTAACTAAATCTAATTGATTTGGTTAGATCTAGGCTTGATCTAGCCTCGATCGGAGAAGAAAATGCTAAAAAGATAAAGGGGTGGAGAAAACGTGGAAGAGAGAGAGAGGCATCGGCGGTGAGGTGAGAGACGACAACCACGAATGACGACGAAGAACAACGAATGCAAACTTGCGGCTATGATGACAACCACGGACGACGATAATGATGGAGACGAATGGTGACGGATGGAGGAGACGAAGATGATGATGGATGGAATGATAATGATAATGGAAACAACGACGTAATGGTGACGACGACGAGCTAGGTTGAGGGGTGATGGTGGTGAGCTAGGACGAGAGGTGATGGCGGTGAGCTAAGGACGAGGGGTGACGACAGTGAGCTAAGGCGAGGGGCGACGGCGACAGCTAGGGTGAAAGCGACGGGCATAGATTTGAGAGAGAAATGGGGTACATTTTGAAATAAGAAAATTTAGGGTTTTGGAAATATTAAATGAACAGGGCAAAAAGGAAAAGAAAAAGTTTGTCAACTTAGCACAGGACTTTTTAAGCCAAAATTCTTAAAATAAGAGTTTTGATCATCCTTAAAAAATATTGGGCCTTGAAAAGTTGTCCACCTTAGAAAAAGGACTTTTGGAGGAATTACTCTAAAAAAATTATGTTAATACCCCTTAACTAAATGTGATTTCCAGAATCACCATGCAATGTTTCTAAGATAGCAAATTAGCAAATCATTTAATATAAGTCTTTAAAAACCAGTATCAACTTACCTATTTGACAAGTCAGACACCTCCATCTTTAACAAATTTAATAAGTTTAAATTGCGAGAGGTTAGGAGTACCTTTTATATTTTTGGGATAACTTTACTTTTTACTTTATTTGTACCGATGATTGATTTGGGTGCACAATTCTTCTTAGTCTATCCGTATCCTCATTGCCTTTGATTATTGTCATTTGATTCATTGATGATTCCCTTAGCACATATCGCTTGCAGCTTTTTGATGATATCTCATCTTGGTTTCAACACATCTTTTCTATTTACACGTGTCTCTTGTGGCTTCTTTGCAACTTCACGTCTTGGCTTTGATAAATCTTTTCGCTTTGCATGTATCGCTTATAGATCCTTGATGACTTCCTATTTTGGCTTTGATATAACCTCTCTGTTTGTTCCTTCGAGTCCACTTCCGACATTATATAACTCTGCACAAGATATTTCAACAGTTCTCTTCGGTATCCATATCATTTTCGATCCGTCCTTATTAGATATAAACTTAGGGTTCCTGAACGAACATGATACTTTACAATTCCCAACCTTATTGCAATAATAATATGAATCATTTTTAACAATAGCAACAAAACTATCACTGGCTTGTGATGAAAGATGAGACAATGAAATATATCCACTTTGCCTAGAAAAATTATTTTCAGAATCTCTCCAAAAATACTTGAGGTCAGATTTTGATTTTTCAAAATTTTTCTTAAGTAAATCAATTTTTGAATCAAGACCTGACCTTTGCCTAGAAATCATGTCAAATTTATTTTTTAAAACTCTATTTTTATTTTCAAGAAAATCCAATTTAGAGAACAAATTATTAATTTCAAAAACGATGTCTGAAAACTCTTTTGTATCACAATAATCATCCAAATGCAATTTAGATTTTCGAACATTTTTCCTCTATTTTCAAAAGAATTAATCTTTCTTTTTAAACTCAAGCTCTCTTTAGAAAAAAGTAGTATGAATGAAAGTAATGTTTCCATAACAATATGGACATTTTCATTATCATCATCTCCATCACTACCACAAATACCTCAAGAATCATACATCACATTGTCATATAGGGATCTATCGCCATCACGAGAAGATACACAACAAATATTATCCATGGTGTGTGTATGTGACCGATTTAGCTAGGATGTCAAGCCTATCGACCTAAAACCTAGCTCTGATACCAATTGTTAGCCTGGTGATCTACCCAAGAGGGAGGATGAATTGGGTAGGTATAAAAAATTTAAACAAATTTAAATATTCTAACACTGGAATAATCAAATAATCAATTTAATATAAATCAATTATTATCTTCATAATACAATAGATAAGTGTTATTAATTCTAGGTACACATCCAAACAATAAGAAATAAATAAAATAACAAGGCAGAACATCATAATATATCCTAGTTCACCAAGCTACTCTTGGAAAATCCAGTCATTCGAGCCCCACGGAGATTCGCACCCACTAAACCACTAGATTCCTTTAAACAGATAGGAACCAAACCTTTACACAATGATTCTTTTACAGGCTCAGAATCAACCTTTACAATTTCTTTTTCCCAGGCTTAGGAATAAACCTATCTTTTTTCCAAACTCAAGACTAACTTAATACTTTCATAGGCTAAGGATTAAACCTAATTCTTTTATACCTTAGACTAAGAATCAAATCTCACCAAAAACACTCTAAGTATCATTTTCTCAGGTAAGGATGGAACCTTTACAAATCACTCCAAACTAATTCTATTCAAGAAGAATTACAACCTAATTCTTTTCAAGGAAAGGAATAACCCAACCTTTTTATACTTTAGGCAAATATCAAATCTCAATATTTTTCCTGGAAAAGATTGAAACCCAACTACCCCTGACTAGATACTCCCAATAATATATAATCCGCACAAAACTCACTAATTACAAAAATCGATAAGTTTCTTTCCACTTGGAACTTCTACCACCTCAAATCAATTTAAACTCAATTAATGTCCCGATAATTACTAGTAATAGAATTAAGTGAGAAATTTAAAATCTAATTATAAAAATAAGTGGGTAGCACATAATCAAGCTCGTAATCTATTTAAGCTGATTTGAAACAAGCCCTCCAACGGCTAGTTTTCACAAGATAAGACTTTAAAAAGCACTTACAGACCCCATATAACATAACCATTTAATCTTGGTCAATTTCACTTAAATTTGACTTTTAAATCATTCAATTTAGTCCCCTAATTATTTCTCATTCTCAAATTGAAAGGATATGAAGTATTAAATAGACTAAATTGAGAAACACTTAAAATAAGTGTATCATATCTATAGGGATATCCAAATAAGAGTATCATATCTTCAATATATCCATATCCCTAAAATATCTCCAAAAGATATGCCAAAAAATGGCTAGTAACGGCTAGTTTTAGATTTGATCTTCAAATCCATGAAACCCTAACAGAATAGTCGGTTGACCAACCTTTGCACCATCGATAAACCGATTGATACAGGATGCTAGCCAAGCCAGTTTCAAACACTGGTCGGTTGACCGATCCCCCAAGGGTCAGTTGACCGATCAATTCCTGATGCAATCTCAAACCATTTTTTGGCCTTGGTCAATTGACCGATCGATATAGGAAGTTCATCTTTTGGTTATCGGTTGACCGATCTCCCTCGGTCGGTTGATCGATCGAGCTAGAGACTTCCAAATCCTCCAACCCTTGCCCATCGGTTAACCGAACCTCCGTGGTTGGTTGACCGATCATTGTTGGAACACTTTCACCATAATTCATTTCAACTCCAAGTTTCGACCTTTTAGACCCTTTAACCGATTTCTTTTTTCGATTAACTAAATTGAAACTATTAATCAATTTTAAACACTAATCTTTCTTAGGTCATTTTTTCTTTTTCAATTTCACATTGGAGCAAATATTTGAAGAATTATTAGGACCTTAATTTCAGTAAATAAAATACACTTAAATATAATTCATTTAATTTGTGTCGTGTGTGATCCTAATCGGGATACATTAAAAGTAAAAGAGATTTGAGTTGTTTTTACCTAGTATCTTTAGAATCTTTAATCTCTTCATCTCTATAATGTCCGTCTCTACATCCTTTATAATTACTTCATTATATTATCGTCTCTGCATCCTTCATAATTACTTCATGATATTATCTGGAACTCTTAAACTAAAACACTCAACAAATTCATTAGTTCCACAAAAAACATCAACATTTAATTGTCCATCAAAATCTTGGGATCAACACTTTACAATTTTCCTTTTCCTAGGTTAAGGAAGAACCTTATCTTTTTACTATATTAAAGACTAACCTAATTCTATTACCGAAAGAATCAAAACCTTACAACTCTCACAAGTATCAGGTAAGGATTGAATCTTTACAATTCACTCAAAATTAATTCAATTTCAGGAAGAATCAAAACCTAGTTCTTTTCAAGGAAAAGAATAACCTAATATTTTTGTACTTAGGACAAAGATTAAACCACAATCATTTTTACTAGAAAATATTGAAGCCTGGCTACCCTAACTAGACACCGACCCAAGTGTGTCTAATCCGCTTAAACTCACAAATAAAAAAAATAAGGAGTTTCTTCCCACAAGGAGTTTCTACCACCTCAATACAGTTATACTTGATTAATGTTTTGAAATTAATACATGATAGATTCAATGTAAGGCAAATTAATATCTGATTACTAAACAAGTATGGGTAACACAAACAAGTATGAGTATTACACAAAATCGTTTTAAAAAAAAAATGGACTCTTAAGTTTGAAAATGAATTTCTAATGATCTTAAATCCAAGCAAATAATAATAATATGAAATAAAAAATTAAGAACAATAACTTGGAAAGATTTCACTAGGAAAACACTGAAGAATGAAAACAGAATCGCAAGATAGCTCAAGTTGGTGATGCCAAATCAATCAACACTTTAGCTCAGGAACTTTTAACACAAAATCTCTTTCAAATAATCTCAGCAGAATGATAAATTTTGGAAAAACGTAGGAACTAGTAGTTCTTGATTATTTTTGTAAGACCTCAAGGGCAACCACTTATCCTAAAACCAATTGGTGTTAGGAAATACATAAACCCTAGCCTTATAGTGCATTCAGCATACACAAGAGCCCATGGCATTTGACTGTGACTTGACCCACACCCAGGTCTCCACCACAGGACAATTGCTGCCAAAATCCTGGCCAACAATCTCCCCCTCAAAAATTGCTCCCGCTGGGAATTGAACCCGTGACCCTGGCTCTGATACCAATTGTTGGCCCAATAGAATACCCAAGAGGAGGGTGAATTGGGTAATTAAAAAATATTATCAGAATATACTTGAATAAATCAAATAATTAATTTTACGTCTAAATTAATTATTATCTTTATACCACAATGGAATTATAATAAATCTAGTGCACACCCAAACAACAATAATAACTAAAATAATAATGCAACACACAGAAGATTTATACTGGTTCACCAAGCTACTCTTGGTTAATCCTGTCCCCTGAGCTCCACGGAGGTCGCACCCACTAAAACCAAGATTCCTTTAAAGGTAGGAACCAAACTCGCATACTAATTCTTTTACAGGCTCAGAATCAAGCTTTACAAAAAATTTTTCTTAGGCTAAGGAAAAATCTCTACTTTTTACAGGTTAAAGAATAACCTAATTCTTTTTAACACTAAGACTCGCGAATCAAAACCTCACCAAAACACTCCAAATATATTTTTACCTAGTTTGAACTATTACAAAATCACTTAAAAATATAATTTTTATTCAGGAAGAATCACTACCTCAATCTCTTTACAGGAAGATACTGAAACCCGGTTACCCTTGATTAAATATCCCCAATAATATTTAATCCATCAAAACTCACCAATACACAAATTGATAAGTAGTAAATCTCACTTGGAGCTTCTACTATCCCAGATAAATAAAATCTCAATTAATATCCCAACTAGTGATAAAAATATGTGAGACACAGAAATCTGATTTTAATAAGAATAAAGGTAGTAAATTGGAGCACGTAATCAGATTCAAGAAATTATTTGAAAGAATATTTTTTTCAAAAATCAAAAACAATTTCTAAGATCAATTTCCAAAATAAAATAATAAACAATACACAATATGGAAAGATCTCACCCGGAATCCACAGAATTAATGATTAGAACATTATAACTTCAAATCCGGTATCAGCAAGAATAAATCGCAATTGATTTACAGAATCACTCTTAGAAAAGCTCACAATATCGAAGAATACTAACTCTTATAAAAGCTCTCTCAAAATGATATAAAATGATTAACTCTCTTAGAATGATTAACTCTCTTAGAATGATTGTCTTTTCTAATAAAATTCGCAGGTCTACTTAAAGGAACTTGTAATCAGCCATCTAACGGTTAGTTTACAAGTGTCATAATAATTAAAAGCTCTTATAGATCCCATATAACATAAGGACTTCATTTAGGTTCAATTTTACTTAATAACAACTTTCAAAACGCTCAATTAAACCCCTAAAGTATATCTCAATTAAATTAAATAAGTATAGAATCCATTTTAATTACCAAATTGAGAAACATTAATATTTAATGAACCATATTGAAAGGATTTAATTAGTATATGAACCATATCTCAAATATAAATAATATCTCCAAAATCTCTCTCAAATCCTAACAAAAAATGGCTACTTTTGGATTTAAACTTGGATCAAACAGTATTTTGAAACTACACGTTCAGTCAACTGCCTAGTTGACTGGAAGATACTGGAAGTAGCCCATGCAGTTCATCGATCGACTACTCAATCGACTCGCAGATTCAAAGAGTTTGTCGTGCTTTTACCAATCGACCGCTGAGTCGACTTGCAGATTCAAAGAGTTCAGTTGTTTTCACCAGGTTGACTCTTCGATTCAGGATGTTTCAGCTTCTTTCTCCGGTTGACTCCTCAGTCGACTGTCTCTTTTTAAATCTCTTCTCTGATCTCGTTTATAACTCACTTTCTTTTATAATTTCACCCATTTATCCATTTTTATCTTTAAATAAGCTCCACTAATATTTTTATATTCTATTTTAGTCATTCAAAAATAATTCTTTTCAATTCGTATAGGAGCAAATAATCATACTTAATAAAAATACACAAAAAAGATAAAATTCATTTTGTGCCATGTGTGTATTCCTAAATAGGATATTAAGAGTTAATATTTACCTGGGTTGTTTTTCCTAATTTCTTTAAACTCTTAATGCTTCTTCATTATCTTTATATCTTCCTTTAGCATCTATTAAATTTGACATCTTCATTACTAGAACTTTAAATCACTGAAACACTTAATCAAACATTAGTTCCACCAAAATATCAATACTTAATTGTTTATCAAAATCTTAAGATCAACAATTTTTCTCTTTTTGATGATGACAATTAACTTTGATATTTTCTTTAAAATAAAATATAACCACACTCCCCCTGAATTCAAAGACGGGTTCTTTAACTCATTTAGGCATCATAATTAAGATTTTATATAACATAATTTAAAAATACTCAATAAAGCTCAATTTTTTAAATTTCTCCTTTTTGATTAAAACATAATTTTAGAATACTCCCCCTAAATAAAACAAATAAAACATCGCTAATTTCTCCCCTTGTCATCTTCAAAAACAAATTTAGGTAGAAGAGGAGAAAACAACACATATATAACTCATTCTAGGGAAATATCATTATACCTAGCCATACCCAAATCGCGAATGATTTTCACAAACTAATCTTCTGCTAGTAGTTTGGTAAAAACATCAGCAAGTTGGTCGGAGGTATCAATATAATCAATAATAATATCCATTTTTTGAATGTGATCACGAATAAAGTGATATCTAATCTCTATGTGCTTAGTTCGTGAGTGTTGTGTAGAATTTTTACTTAAACATATAGCACTTTTATTATCACAAAAGATCAGGACCTCCTTACAAACTCCAAAATCATTTAATTGTTGCTTAATATATAAAATTTGAGCACAACAGTTACCAGCTGCCATATATTCAGCCTCAGTAGTGGATAAGGCTATTAAATTATGTTTCTTGCTTGACCAAGAAACCAAAGCATGTTCTAACAAATGACATGATCCACTTATGCTTTTTTGCTCAACTTTGCAACCGGAAAAGTCAGCGTCAGAGTAACTTGCCAATTTAAAGTCACTCCCCCTAGGATACCATAATCCTAGGTCAGTCGTCCCCTTTAAATAACGAAAAATTCGCTTAACCACAGTCAAGCGCGATTCTTTAGGATAAGACTTAAATCTAGAACAAAGACAAACACTATACATAATGTTAGGTCTACTATTAGTTAAATACAACAAGCTATCAATCATACCTCGATACATTTTTTCATTAACGCTTTTACCTGTATCATCTTTTTTAATTTTTGTAGTTGTTGTCATGGGAGTTTTGTACTCTTTAGATCCATCCAATCCATATTTCTTTAATAGCTCCTTGGTGTATTTAGCTTGGTTTATAAATATCCCTTCTTTGATTTGCTTAATTTGCAATCCAAGAAAGAAATTCAGCTTTCTCATCATACTCATTTCAAATTCAACCTGCATTATCTTAGCAAACTCTTGTCAAAGATCCTCATTAGTAGATCCAAAAATGATATCATCAACATATATTTGTACTAATAGGATATTAGAATCAGTTTGCTTTATAAATAGCGTTATATCACAAATACCCTTTCGAAAATCATTTTCGATCAAATATCAACTAAGTCTCTCATACCAAGCTCTCAGAGCTTGTTTGAGCCCGTACAAAACCTTGCGAAGTTTAAATACATGATCGAAAAATTTGTCACTTTCAAATCCCAGGGATTGTTTTACATAAATTTCTTCAGCTAGAAAGCCATTTAGAAATGCACTTTTTACATCCATTTGATATAACTTAAAATTACATGAACATACAAAGGTGAGTCGCATTCTAATTGCTTCTAGTCTAGCAACAGAAGCATAAGTTTCATCATAATCAATTCATTCCTCTTGATTATAGCATTGTGCTACTAATTTTAGTTTATTTCTAATTACCATACCAGATTCATCCTTTTTGTTTCTAAATACCCATTTAATACCAATCATTGGATAAAAATCCAGTCTCGGAACAAAACACCACACTTTGTTCCGCTCAAATTGAATTAATTCATCTTGTATTGGGAAAATCCAACATTCATCAATTAGCGCCTCATTTATATTTTTAGGCTCAATTTGAGATAAGAAAGCAAGATTAATTATATCCCTAAGTGAAGATCGAGTACTTACACCTTTTTCAAAATTACCGATGATTTTTTTGATTGAATGCCCTGGTACTTTCTTTATAGCTATTGGTAAAGTCGAATCCTTCTCCTTAGGTTCCTTCTCTTGTTGAGACTCCTTTGGTACATCATTATCTTGGTTTTGGTTATTTAAGATACCTGCATCATCATCATCTAAAACCTTTCTCGACAAGTATGAATCAGCTTTCTCAAACACAACATGAATAATTTCTTCTACTACTAAAGTACGTTTATTATAAACTCTATAAGCCTTACTGTTAGTAACATATTCAAGGAAAATCCCATAATCAAATTTAGCATCAAATTTACCAAGATTATTCCTGTCATTCAAAATGAAACATTTGCATCCAAAGACCTTAAAATAGGAAATATTAGGAGTCTTATCATTCCAGATTTCATATGGGGTTTTGTTAAACTCTCTAAAAATTGATACATGGTTTACCACGTGACAAGCGGTACTTACTACTTCGGCCCAGAAGTAGGTTAGTAAGCGATTTTCATTTAGCATTGTTCTGGCCATCTCTTGAAGCGTTCTATTCTTCCTTTCCACTACACCATTTTGTTGCGGTGATCTTGGTATAGAAAAGTTGTGAGCATAACCATACTCATCACAATAACTTACCACTTCATCATTCTTAAATTCTCTTTCTCTGTCACTATGAATGTTAATAATAGAATATTGTTTCTCTTGTTGAATACGTTTACAAAATTTAGCAAGAACGGAAGCAACCTTACTTTTCTTAGCAAGAAAATATATCTAGGTAAGTCTAGAATAATCATCAACTATAACAAATGTATATAACTTACCACCAAAACTAGCAACAGAGTTAGGTCCAAATAAATCAAGATGCAATAATTCAAGATATCTAGACATGGACATGTGCATCTTTTTCTTAAATGATTATCTAACTTATTTGCCTAATTGACATGCATCACATATTTCAAATCAGGTAGACCACGTACAAGACTCTTCTTAGATAAATTAGAAATTAACTCCATACTAGCATGCCTAAGTCTTCTATGCCATAACCAACTATTTTCAGATAAAGCATTTAAACAAGATAAATTTTGAGAATTAAAATCATCAAAAGAGCAAGTATACACATTCTCAAAACGTGATGCAATTAGCAAGATACTACTATCATGACTATTCTTAATGATGCATTTATCATGATTAAATATAACATTATAGCCTTTGTCACAAAGTTGACTAATACTAAATAAATTATATTTAAGTCCATCAACTAGTAACACATATTTAATTATAGTAGTACCATTACCGATATCACCTATACCGATAATTTTACCCTTTGCGTTGTCTCCAAAAGTCACATGACTTTCATCTTTAGGTGTCAAAGATGTAAATTTTCTTTTATCTCCCGTCATGCGTCGAAAACAACCACTATCTAGGAATTATTTGTCCTTACTTATTGATGCTTTTAGAATAACCTGCAAGGAGCACCTCAAATAGTTCCTAAGTGGTACCCAGCCTACGTGGGTCCGATCTTGTTAATCGGGACAATTTTAGTTCATTTTGGAACCCAAACTTATCTACAGTTAAATAGTTTTGCAAACTATCTACAAATTGTATGCCCCACAACGTTACATTTAAAACATCTAACAAGATCCTTGATTTCAGAAAAGAATTTTTAAAAGCGTTTTTATTTAAGATTTTTTTGAAATCCAACACCAATTTTATCAAAAACTCTACGTGAACTTCTCAAAAGCATTTTCAAATTGTTTTCATCGCCAGTAAATTTGAGAACAATTGATTGCAAATCCATCAATTTAGATTTCAACCCATTGTTTTCAAATTCATAATCCACCACTTGTTTAATGTGTTAATTGTACTTTGAAAGGTATTTATTTTAGAACACTGATTTTTATAATCATGCAAAAGTTCTTGATAAACATCAAACAATTCATCAAAATTTAAGGGACATGAACTTGAATAATCGGTTACCTCACCACCAGTGGCTATTAATGCAAGCATGGACGTATCCTCACTATTTAATTCTTCCAAGCTACTTGAATCGGTATCATCCCAAGTACTCTTCATCGATTTCTTCTTACTCTTCTTTGATTTCTTCTTTTCTTTCTTCTTCTTTTTCTTTTCTTTATCCTTCTTTGGTTCGGGACAATCATTTTGAAAATGACCGATTTTATGACAGTTGTAGCATTCCACTTTGGATATGTTGAGATTTCTTTTCCCACGGAATGTGCGCCGAGTCATTCTTCTAAAATTGTTTGTGAGAAGTGATACATTCTTCTCTTGCTCACTATCAAGGCTTTCAACATCACTGTCATCCTCTTCTTCAATTTTTTGAACTTTTAGTGCCAAGGATTTTCTCTTCCTATTTTCGGTATCATCCTCATAGCTTTTGATCGTTGATTCATGAGTCATCAAATTACGAATTAGATCATCGATGTCGTATTTGCCAAGATCCTTGGCTTCCTCGATTGCTGTCACCTGTGACTCCTATATTTTCGTCAAAGAATTTAGGACCTTTCATACTTTATCCTCCATGGAGTATGGTTTTCTGAGTTGGTTCAAATTATTGCATATGTTGTTGAAGCGAGTGTACATCTCATAAATCGATTCATTTTCCTCCATCCTGAATAGCTCAAATTTTCTCATAAGTGCATTGATTTTTGACTGCTTCACTTGATTTGTCCCTTCGTGGGTAACTTGTAGCTTATCCCACATCTCCTTTGCAAATTTACAACCTGAAACTCTAGAATACTCATTAACATCTAAAGAACAAAAGAGAATATTGATAGTTTGAGAATTAACAGAGAGTTTCTGCTTATCGGATGCAGTAAGTTGTTCATTCTTCTTCTCAACTCCATTTTTCATTGGAATGAATGGACCATCCTCGATTGTTAGCCACATGTCGTAATTTGTAGCCTGAAGAAAGGCTATCTTCCTGTCTCTCCAAAACGAGTAACTTTCACTTGCAAACAAGGGTAGTCGATGCATAGACTGCCCCTCAGCTAGTGTGCTTACTATGTGTGCCATGTGATCTTTGTTAGTAAAATAGATTCGAGCTAAACCAATTCTGATGCCAATTGTAGGAACTCAGGCGCAACCATTTATCCTAAAAGTAATTGGTATTAGGAAAGAAATATACCCTAGCCTTATAGTGCATTCAGCACACACAAGCGCCCACGACATTCGATTATGACTTGACCTATACCCGGGCCTCCGCCTCGGGACAATTGCTGCCAAAACCCTAGCCAACAATTTTCATCTAATTTTCTTAGCTCTATATATATAGATTGGTATCAAGCCCTCTAATGGCTACTTTTCAAAAGATATACCTCTAAAAGGTACCTTTAGACCCTGTGTAACATAATCATTCAATTTTGGTGTAATTCACTTAAAAAAACTTTTAAAACTCTCAAATGAGTTCATAAAATATTTCTCAATTATCAATCGCAAAGATAGAAAATATTTAGCTACTTAAATTGAAAGAATCTTTAATTATGTGAACCAAGTCAATAGGGATATACAAATACATGTATCATATCTTCAGTAGGTTCAAATCCCCCAAAATTCTCCCTTAGAATTATAAAAAGCGGCTAGTTTTTTTTTAACCAAAATCTCAAATTTCTCGAAATCTCAATCGAAACAGTCAGTTGACTGAACTCTGGCCATTGGTTGATCGATTGATTCAGCATTGAAATCAATCCAAAATCAAACTGCCAGTCGATTAACCGATTGGTTTATGGAGTTTTCCTTGCCAAGCTCCGACACAGTCGGTTGACCGATTGAGTCCTAATTGGTTGAGCGATTGAACCTGAGTAGTAATTTCCTACATCAATTTCTGCTCCAAAACACATCGTTCGGCTCAGTTAATCGATTGCTTTTCTTGATTAACTGAATTAACCATAAAATTCAACTTTTAATCCTTATTTTAATTAGGTTAATTATCATTTTCAATTTTCACATAAGGAGCACATAATAAATCAATAATTAAGATCTTAAACTCTACCATTTTAAGACACAAAAGATAATTCATTTAATAGTATCATGTGTTATCCTAATTCAGGTTGCATTAAAAGTTTAAGAGTATTGAGTTGTTTTCACCTAATTTCTTCAATGTCTTCAATACTCTTCATTTCTTTATTTTATCCATCTTTGCACCCTTAACATTTTTTTTTTCATGATATCTTTAACACAATCAATAAATAATTTTTTTTTTTTTTGAAATACTTAACAAACACATTAGTTTCACAAAAATATCAATACTAAATTGTTCATCAAAATTTAGGGATCAACAACACATTTTACGGATATAACGGGGTTAAATTTATTTATTTTTAAAATATAAGATGCGAACGTGTGTAAATAAAATAAAGAGTCAAAAGTGAAATATCCTAAACTTTATAATTGAAGTTCTTCAATTCCACACCCTAGCCGTACGAATCCTCCACGCTCCAGTCCATTCCAACACAGCGTCGCTCGTCCAGAACACACCTCTGCCGCCTTTAGGTCAGCCTGTCCAGACCACGCCGCTGCCGTCTCTAGGTCTGTCCGTCCTCTGTCCCTCTCTCTCTCTGATTTGTGAACCGTGATCAGTCCACTGCCTGGCTCGAGTTAAGTTTTATGATCACGCCAATCGGTACATTTCTTTACTACTAGTGCTATATTCGTTTTCTGCTTTATTGTTCGAGGGCATATTTTTCATCTTTTGCTTATCGTTTGCCTTAATTTATTTTGGAAAATACTCATTTTCCCAGAATCGGTAGCCCAAATGGCTTTGGGTGTTTGAAAATTTTCGTTGTTTTGAGAGTAATTAACTGAATTATTGCTTATTTTGGTGCTCCTAGTAATTAATTTGTAATGTATTCGAACTTGAGTGGGACATTAAATTGAATCTAAAAACTCAATTTGACATGTTCTGCCCTAGCCTGAGATGACTTTGGAACCTTGATTTAGGACAAATTTAGGAACCATTCTGGAAATAAGATAAATGTTAAATGAAGAGGACATCTTTATACTACTTTTATGGTGATGTTGTAATTTCATCTGCTAGATTAGTGGAACCTTGCATTGACTATGGCTACCACAGTGTGGGTTGATATAGTTAAAGAGTTACATACATGTGGATGAATCTATGAGTAAATTGCTATGGATTTTTTTTTTTTAATCAAGTACTTGTTTATATACATGTGCAATCGTGGATGAATCTATGAACATGTTAACATACTTGTTTTATTTTAATGCCATTTAAACCAATTTGTTATTATTTTCTTCCATTGAAAGATTTTGGTTTTGTTATTTTCTTAGTTGCTACCAAACTTGAAGAATTGACTGAAATATTTGTAAGGTTTATTGGGGTGTGTTTGCACTTAAATTCTTGACAATATTGAATTTGGAATTTAAAGGATTATGTAGTGTATGCTTTCATCCATTTATGTGTTAATTTGGTTTGTGAAATTCGTTAATGATCTAATTAATGAGTATTGATGATGATAATAATAATAATGATGATGATGATGATGATGATGATGATGATGATAATAAAAAATTGTTGTATCCTAACCATAGCCATATTTGGATTTTGTGAAATTTATCGTATCCCCGTATCGTACCCGTGTCGGACCCGACATGTGTGTTCGTTGTCTGTGCTTCCTAGTGTAATTGTGTCCAATACAAGGACACTTCATAACACTCATCTCATACATGTTTGATATTCGTTAAATTTGTCTTGATTGTGGCATGAAATTTTGATTGTGTTAAATGTGTTTGTATATCCCAATTTTCTAAGTATTTTTTATTGTTTGGCTAAATATATTATTACCAATGTTTATCTCTCAATTTTTTGGAAGTATGAATAAACAAAAGTAATATTAAGTAATACAAACGAACCTTAAAAATGAATTTATTAATACTAATTTTAAAAACCTAATAATATTATTCAATAATAATAATAATTTTTAAGGATAATTTTAATATTTGAATTTTGTAAGAATGTTGACTAAATAAATTCTTCCGCTTTTACATTTATATTACATTAGCCTATGCCGTGCACTAATTGAGTTCTAACTCTGGATGACATTTGAAGTTACATATGAAGACAGATTTAATCATCAAATTAACACGGTCACTTTAATTAAAATAAAAAATAAAAATCAAGACGTGTCCCCAAAAAGAATGTCTCCTCAGTTAAAGTGCACTAAAAAAAAAAAAACTTCCTAAAAGGTTTAGTATATGCTTATAATCACTGAGTCAGGCACTGAAATTAAACCAATATGTTTTAAATTGTAATGATAACCCAATTCAAAATCTTAAGACCAATTGAAATGCTAACGAAAAGAAATTTGACAAAAGAGAAATTAAGGGCACCAGACATGTTTATGAAATTTGATCTCATGTTTTATTGGAAAATATAAAAAATTAGAAGAAGACGAAACATCTAATTCCCAAATAACATCAACTTCTTGAAAGTGTGAAATTGTGATTGAAGAGCTCTGAATTTTAACAATTTTAAACTAAATGTGAAGAAAAAACATAGCGGTAATATCATGTTTCCGAAATAAAAGAAATTGCTCTATAATTAGAGGGAAAAGCAAAAATATACTCAGTTTCCCAATTCCAAACTTTCCTACAAATCTTAATCCTCAAGTATACAATGAAAATTGCAGTCGGAAAAAAAATCAATGAATGATGGTTGAGCCAAACAGAGGAAGATGGAAAAGTAGTCAACGAAATGGAGAAAATGAGAAAATGTAGTTGGGTTGGGATTGCAGGGTTGGTGGTCGACATGAGAGAAATAGAAGGGTACTTACGTCGCGAGGAGAGGACGCCGCCGTAGGTGTGGAGTCTCTGGAGGGGAGTGATTTGAATTTTGCCGTCGGGGATCTGCCCTCTAGAGTTTTATGCTTTAAAAGGGGTGGTAAATTAAGATACAAGCCAACAAAAGGGTACTCATTTTCGATTCTGATTTATTGATAGGACGGTTATGAGATGTCCTGTCAGACAAAAACAATTGAGATTAGTTGTTGAATTAGGGTTAAACTTATTAGGGTTAATCTCTATTCTACCCACCCCCCTCCCCCCAACTGAACAGACTTTTACTCTCATGCTCATTCAGAAAACAATTTAGCCCTTCTCTCTTCCTCTCTCCATCCTCCATCACCGCGCCATCGACAACAGTCATCGTTCTTTCCCGATCTCCACCACTACAGTTCGTCCCCGTCCAATCGACGTCAAAATTCCCATCTCTCCTCGCCCTTCCGGCTGGACCTCCTTGATTTGAAAGAGTTAGCACCTACGCTGGTGAAATTCGATGACGACGAGGACATATTCCTTACCCATCTCGAATGTCACATCACCTTGAGCTGTATCGTGATAGACTCGACCTAGACGCAGGATGTGAAAGATAGATGATGAACCCTAACATTGCCGAACTGTCACTGCGAGCCCTAATGCCAATGAACAGAAAATCCGGCACTCACTCACACTCTCTCTAAAACTGGGATTTTGGATTGAGATTTCTGAATTCCAATTAGAAATTATATTTTTTATTTTTTATTTTTTTTAATTCCGATTTCAGATTTGGCCTTGCCTAATTTTGGGTCAATTTGTGTGTATCTTGATCGCGTATCTCCTTACAAGTTTGATTTGGAAAGACTGTATGCAGATTTTAGTTCTATTTCTCAAGATCTAAAGTTGAATTGGCCGGATTGAACTTCAATTTGGCTAGATATGGCTTTGACTTAAGGTATGAATTTCTAATTTTGCAAATTTCTTTGTTAATTTTATGGTTTCAACAACACAAACAAATCCTTTGTTCGACTGAACTAGCAAAAATGCACAATATTCAGTTTTCCAATTTTGCCACTATTTTCAGTGTTTTTCTAATTTGTGAACACTTCTCTGTTGTTGTTGATGTCATTATTTTCACAACTTCAATAAACATAAAAATGTCATGACATCAAATTCATTTGTCCAATTTCAAAAAAAATAACCGTATCGTTCAAATCTTTTCTGAGAGTATTTTGAAACAGGATCCATGTTTATATAATTTGTTTAAAGAAAAAAATCATCGGATATCCATTAAAAAAAATTAATTGCAAATTTGCCTAATTTAATCGATAAAATTGATTAATTGAATATATACATAAAGTAATTTTGAATTTAAATCTAATTCAATTGGAAGAGACAGAATCTCGTCAAGTGGAAATTCAGTGGAAATCAGTGTAATGGAACAGAGTTCATATAATTCAGGAACATTCAAAATTCAAAACAATAAATAGAATAAAATAATTGTCCGAAAACATTTGTTCAAAATTCACTGGATATGCTTTTCTGCATCATTCTCTCTATTTTAGGGTGCTGCCATTGTTACTACTGAAGTAGGGCTCAAATCTGGTCCAGCTCTAGAACACACCTGGCATACAAGATCTAGATCTAGTTGAAGGCAGTGGTGGTGTTGTCCTGGGGCCGTATTGGCTGCCAAAGGAAAGTGAAAATCCATTTAGAGAGAGAAGATGAGAGCAAGATGAAATTAAATCAATGGCGGTGGCGGTGGCGGTGGCGGTTGATGGTTATGGTGTTGCCATTAGTGGCTAGTGTGGAGACCAAGAGAGGGAGAACGCGGAATGATATGGTCATATCAAGGAAAGGGATGCATAGAGATTTTAGGGTTTCCAACGTATATTTGCGTTAGGGTCTTTCTTCCATGTGTATATATGCGTGTGTGCATATATATTAGCATTTTGCTGTGTCTAAAGGTAGCATTTTAAATTTAACCATAATCACAAAATGGAATCAGCAAACCAATATATTTGATCGAAAAATGAATAATAGTAGGTATCCATATTTGGTTTATAAAATATTATCGGTTTCTGAAATCTAAAAACATGAATTATCTTTTAGACATCATATATCTCTACTCCAAGAAGCATAAAATTTGGAATGAAACAAAAATATGAAATTAACTCTAGATTTCGGAACATGTTTGGTACCTGGTGCTCGTAAGCACAGATGTCAAAAAAATTGGACAAAAAATATCTTTATTGTTTTTTATATAACCTCTTCTGTTTACAGAACATTCTAAACCTGTTTTTATTAAAACATCAACGATAACTAAAAATTAAACGCCGTCAACTAATAATGTATACTGCAAATACTAAACAATCAATCCCCAATAATGTAGACATTAAACTATTAAAATAATAACAGTTAAGCATGAGTGAAACCAAAACAAAATCATAGTGGAAAAATACTTACTGTCTATCTGAATCTTATTAGTTCAACTATACATTTGGTACATACAAGAAAATAATCAACAATTTAAAAAGACTTACTATCCAAGAAAAAGAAAAATGGGAACAAAATACATGTCAAATTAAAAAGGAAAAGAAAACAAATCTGAATTAGGAGTTCTTAAATATATATCCTAACAAAAGCAAGATAGATTTGGAGGAAAAATGAAACAATATAAGGCAATTATTAATAGAAAGAGTATTTAAGCATGCAACAAATGCAATAAAGTTTAGAGTTCTTTGTAAGGAAATCCCCGGATTTGATCTCCTTTTAGTCATAAAAGAAAATTGATAAATTAACTCAAGGTTTCATTGAGATGAGAAATTTAAATATCTCAATCAACCAACAAACTAAATATATCAATACTGAAAGTCTAAAGGCATGTTTGATTAAAAAAAAAAAAGTGTTTAAAATTGATTACATTAAGCACTTAATTAATTAAGTTTGTTTGATAAATGTAATTAGTGTCATTTAATTAATTAAGTTAACTTAAAAGTTAAGTTAAATTGTGAGGAAAAAATTTAGCCAAGGACCTTTCACTTATTTCATTTTACTTAATGCACTTCATTGTTTTCCACTTAAAAAGATTAGGTTTTGACCATTTTCCCCTTCAACCCCTATGAGGGTTTAATTAGAGTTAGGTTTAATGAGAATTGGATTAACTTTGGATTATTTTAGGGTTTTAATTTTATTTTAAATTAAATTATTGTCACAATTTAATTTAAGCAATCAAACTACATAAAAAATACATAATATTTACATATTTTTGGGTTAATTTTTACTTTTAATTTTAATATAAAAATTTATTTAAAACTACAGTTAATTTTTATTTTAATATATATATATATATATATATAGACACACACTAGGGCATAACTCGTGCCTGTAGGCACGGGTGAAAAAAAAAAAAATTGAACTTCCCGTCTATACAACAATATAAACTTGATAAATTGCAATACATGGAATCTAATCGAGATTAGGATAAAATTCACGAAATATTAAATTGCAACACATGGAAAAAAAATGAAATTGCAAATTGATTATCTAAGCCATGTATTTATCACCAAATCCATCATATCATAACACAATACAAATGCAAATGACATCTTGATATGAACCCTCTGAATTTCAAACAATAATCTTCATATGTGCTAATGCAGATGAAACCACGCTGTTGGCCTATTAAATCCGTGCTTGAAGGTAGTTGATAAAATTCCCGTCTAGGGTATAACCCGTGCCTTCAGGCACGGGTTTTAATTTTTTTTAATATAAAATATGATATAGTTTAACGAAAAAAAGATTTGACATAATCACCTTTTTTATGACATTTCCAAGTTATCAACTCCGGATTTTGTCATGAACATAACAAAAAGAAACAACACAAATAAACATGGTCAATAAAAAAATTCAAATATTTTCGAAGTGAACGCAACCAATAATTAATGTACAAAATAATTGAACATAATCCCTTTTATTTATATGACATTCGAACTTCTCATTTAATGTTTTATAACAACATAATACTAACAAACACAACTAATAAAAATCAGACACGACAATAACTAACACAATGATACCATAAACAATTATTTTCTAATTTATGATAATACCATAATCTACAATATGAACTTTAACAATCTAACATAATAATCTATTTTCATACATTAAAAATTTAGTAGCATAAATCTACCACGCATGATGATACTGAAGCCCACCATTCAGGACTACTGAAACTTACCTTAATTATAAAATGTCCATCCATAAATTCCCTCCATTTGTCTTCAATGTTTGAAGTGCCACAAATTTTTATATCGTCTAATAAAAAACAAATGCAATAATTAAATTTAATATAAAAAAAGGCATAATTTAGCAAGAAAAAAATTTGACATAACCCTTTTTATTTCTATATCATTCCCAAATTATCAACACGTGTCTTGTAATAAACACGATATAAGCTAACACAACCAATAAAAAAAATTACAATATTTTGACATAATCCTTCTTGTTTATACGACACTCAAATTTCGGAAAATTAATTTGAAAACAAAGATAATGTATTAAAAATATACAAATACATTATTTCCAGCCTAGGAAATGGCTAGGAATGATTAAGAATCACTAATTATGGGAAGATTGGTGCGAAAAATGATAAAATTCATCTAAATACATGTATAAATGAGTGAGATTGACTATAAGAATATGAAAATTTGATGGAATCAAGAGGATTACCGTTGACATAATACCGCCCGACCATCTCCCAACCCACCAATTTTGGACATCAACTTTCTTTTTTGAAGCTCCGTATTTTGTCTGGTGAATTCGAAAATTAATATTAATGTTTCAAAACGGTGTTGTGAATCGAAATTTAGAAGTATATGCACCAAGTGAAACCCCCAATGTTCAAATTTTGCAAACAGCACATAACCTTTTGCAGAAACCCACACTAGTATATATAAACAAAAATCGAGATTAAATGATATCAATAAACATTAAGGGTATTTTTTTTTTTGTTGAGTCCCCTTTGTTTCCAACATAGTCCAAATTCTGAAAAATAATGTACGAAATTAATGTAAAAACAAAATGTGTTCGAGTATAGTCGATTGTGCAAGAGTTGAAAATAAAGTCGATGGTGATTAAACAATAAAAAATAGGATAAAAATACCAGAAATTTGAAAACAAAGTGCATTCGAGCTCCGTCGATGATGGTCAGTCAAAGAATTCCAGAAATTAAAAAATAATAAATTCATTGAATCTAATCCAAAAATTCATTGTAGATCTTATTATTATGTCGAGCAAAAATACCTATTCGAGTTGGAATCGAAACACTGTCATCTAGACCAAGCTTGTTGTGATGGAGTGTGATTTGAATTCAATGGGAGGAACTCACACCGTAGGAGGAGATTCTGAAACGTTCAAAACAGTTTATGTGACATCCACCCACAAAATCTTAAAAAACAAACAAAGAATTTAAAAATCAGGTAACGATTAGCACCAAAACAAATAACAGACGAATGTTTTCTAGCCTCTAGGACATGTATCATCAAGATATGGATAATCAAGAAATTGTGAACATTAACCGTTAGCTAAACAGGCTTGCAATATAAATAGGCTAGAGAAATATGTCAGGTGATAGATGCAACCTATTATTTAATGAGTGTATATGTGGTTTGGTTATATATCTAGAAATGTTGAATTCAACTGGTGAATTAAAACTTGAAACTAAAATCGGTAGTAATCCGTTTATAATTCAAAATCCAATTCTCAAGTTAACCCAAATCACTTAAGATGAGGATTACTCGAATTTATAAAAATTAAAATAAAATAAAAAAAATAAATAAATTCACTTACAACCTAGAGTATGTGTATAAGAATTTTTTTCCTTACATCTATATGTTAAGTAATCTGATATAAGTAATCAGAAGGTTTACGAAATAAAAAAGATAATAAGTTACAAAAAATAAAAATAAAAAATAAATGTTATAAAGGGGATTATACCCTAGGTAACCCTTCCGTAGGGTATATTCCTTGCCTAGAGTATAAAATAACAAACAAATTTTAGGATCATGGAGGAGCATGATGAAGAATTGGTATCAAAATTGAAAGCTAATGAAAAAATGTTGAAACACCTGAAATTACCATTCACTACAATGCAGTCGTGATCGATATCAAAAATTCATATAGAAGGCTAATAGTTTCCAAAACCTGTAAAAGAACGTCAATCCTAAAGAATTCAAAAACTAACATATATTTAGAAATAGATAACATGAAATCAAGAAGCTAGGTATTACAATTTCATGTATAAAGACCTCATAACAGAAAAATGTGATTGAATAAATCATGAACAATTGAAATCGTATAGGTACACAAACAGATTTTAGGATCATGGTTAGCGTAACGAAGAACTGGTATCAAAACTGAAAGTTATTGAAAAACTGTTGAAAGATATGAAATTACCATTCGCTACAATGCCATTGTGATCAATTTCAGAAATTTAGATAAATCAGAAATTCATATAGAAGTCTAATAGTTTCCAAAACCCGTAAAAGAACGTCAATCTTGAAGAATTTAAAAACAAACATATATTTAGAAATAGATTAACATGAAATCAAGAAGTTAGGTATTATGATTTCATGAATAAAGGCCTCAAAACAGAAAATTGGATTGAATAAATCGAGAACAATTGAAACCGTATAGGTACACAAACAAATTTAAAGATAAAAATACTAAATATACTAATAATAAAAAACATTATTTTTCCAGCTTCCTCCCAAGGGAAAAAGGGAAAAAAGAAACGAAATTTAAAAAAAAATGTGCAACGGGAAAATAGAGAAAATCGGGGAAAAAAAAAGAACTAAAAAAAGGTAAAAACAGGGGAAAATAGAGAGAAAAAATAAATCCAATCTCTAAAAACAAGAAAATCAAACAAAAATATAATTTAACACTAAAATAAATGTAAGTTTATATTTTCGAACAAATAATTTGTAAAACTAAAACCATCTTTTGCAACTTTTTTCTAAGGAAAAAAATTATTTAAGAAAAAACAAAAAAGAAAACATAAAAAGACAATAAAAAAGAAAAGAAAAGACAATTATCTAGGAAATAAACTCAATACAAGCACACACTATAAGATCACTATAAACCAAAAAATCTAACCACACAATAACACATACAATTATCTAGGAACAAACTTCAATGATAAATCATTTACAATTCATTCATTATTAATAACGACGATACAACTCTATACTTGAACTAATGCACATAAATCAAAATTAAAACATCAAATTCATTTAAAATTTACGATCAAGATAGTGTCAAAACATGTGAGATTCCACAAAAAATCAAATCAATAAATACATCCTAATCCAATGAAGGAAACAAAAACATATTAAAAAAAAAAAAAAAGAACAGAAAAAAAAAAGAAAAAAAGGAAAATAGGAAAATAGGAAAAAACTGAAAAATAAATAAAAAAAGAGGATTATTGTTTTGTCATCTTCCTTCCTAAGAAAAAAAATAGAAGAAGGAAAAAATAGTATAATAGGAAAACATGAGGAAATTGGGAAAAAATAAAAAGAAGAAAAAAAAATGCAAAATGGGAAAACATGAGAAAATCAGGGAGAAAAAAGAATTAAAAAAACAGTGAAAATAGGGAGAAATAGATTAAAAGAAAATTCAATCTCTCAAAATAGTAAAATTAAACAAAAAATTAACTTATATAAAACAAATGTATGTTTATTTTTTCCAACACATAATATGTAAAACTAAAACTATGTTTTGCAACTTTATTTTCAGGAAAACCAAAAATAGCAAATAAAAGAAAAATAAAATAGGTAAAAAAGAGGGAAAGAAAAAATAAAGAAATAAAAAGAAGGTTCTTGTTTTAGCACCTTCCTAAGTAAAGAATAGAATAAAAAAAAAAGGAAAAAAATAGTATAAGAGGGAAGAAAACTGGAAAAAAAAAAAAAAAAAACAGTGAAAACAGGGAAAAAAAAATAACAAAAAAAAAAAAATAGTGAATACAGGAAAAAATAGATAAAAAAAAGCATTAAACAGAAATCGGAGATAACATGAAAAAACAAAATATAAAAAAAATAAAAAATAAAAAATTATCATAGGGAAATTGGAAAAGACAAAAAAATAAAAATAGAAGAAAACATAAAATAAATCAATCTCTAAAAATTGTACAATCAATTTGATGATAAAGAGAGGGAAAAAAAAAAAAGAAATAAAAAAAAAATAGTAACATATAGAAAGAAAAAAAAAGAAGAAGTGAAAATACGAAACAAAAATAAAACTGTTTTCAACAAAACAAATTACATAAACCAAATCATTCATTGAATAACAATTAAATGTAAAGAAAAGCGAAATAAATTGTGACACAAATCATAGCAAAAAGCATAGAAAATTACACTATTTGCCCATGAAATGCTCATAATTACAAATCATAGCAGGAAGCATAGAAAAAATCTAATTTGTTGCAAACAGTGCAATTCATAGGCAATCATTTAATCATAACATTCTATTTTCGACAAAAAAGTGCCTCATTATCTGAGAATTTGTCCTTAGTCGTCAGTCATCAATGTTGTCTTCATCCTTGGATTACGTTTTCTTATTAGGTTCCACAATCTCATTTTTGCATTCTGCTTCATTGCATTAGATTTAACAAATAATTTTCCTTCTTCGACTTCTATCACTGGTTTTCCTGAATTAAAAATTCATAAAGTTAATCGATGTATAGTGTAATATAAATACCAAATGAAGGAAACTGCAATGGCATACCGTTGGGTGCAGGAATGGTAGGAAGATCATCTTTAGACTCACCAGAGGAGTCTTCCATGGACCTATCTAATGTGATCAACCAGGAAGGGAAGAACGTCAACCAAATATCACAAACCACATCTTATGCATTTTAGACTAATCCAAGAATTCGAGTGGATATTATCTATGGAAATGGAGAAACTACAACAAAAACAGAGTAACAAAATTTCCAAGAATCAATTGATATCATTAGTACACAATTCATTACTTTCCCCAATTTTGCATTTTAAGAGAAAAATCAAAAGGAAAAAAAAAAAAAAAAAACACAAATCGGAATGGATAAGATGCTTGCAAGTTGACTTGACGACTTGTGAGTTAGAAGTACCCCAAAACGTTCACATCTAAAAAAATTCAAAGCTCAATGAATTCATGTAGAATCCAAATACAAAACTCACAAAAACTGTTGATGAAATAGTCCAGAAACCAATTGTGGCTGATTAAGAAAATAAGAAAAAGTGAGAGATAGAGAATCAAATGTTAGGATCCAAATTTTTTCAAAGCTTAGAAATTTCTGAACAATGATACAAAGAACCCTAAATGTAAAGTTTAGAAGAAAAATCATGTACATTTCACAATTAAGAATCCTAAATGATCCCATACGATGATTTAACCAAATCGAGTTGCTCCAATCTAGATACTGGTTGGAGGAAGGCACATAGGAGATAGAGAGATGAACATACCCAAATCTAGCCAAAAAAACGGCAAGCTCAAAGTAGTGAGAGATGAGGAGTTTTGAGTGTCCACATAGCCTCCAGTTTTCTCGAAACAACCATCGTCAGATCCGCTTACTGGGTAGACGAAATCATGGATCCAATCAGGCTATAAACACTAACCCATATGACTCGATAAACAGATTTGAAAAGAAAGGGGTTGAAGAGACTTACCTGGAGATCGGTGGACAATTTCTTGCAAAACTCACGCGAGATCGATAGACATGATGGCGCGGTGAAGTGGTGAGGTGCGACGGCTGGATGGTGGCGTGGATGAACATATCTAAAAAAACATGGATGGGAGAGACCTTCTTGGGCGACAACGACGGCGATGGATGGTGGCGCGGCAACGTGGAAGGCAACAAGAGCGAGGAAGAGGAGGAGAGAAAGGGCGCTGACAGGGTGGTGATGGCATGGCGAGGATGGCGAGAGAGAGAGAATCTAGATGGGAGAAAGGAGTAGGAGCGACCGCCGTGTATGAACTCGATGGAGACTGAAGCTGATTTCAGGTGATGGTGATGGTCCAGCGATGGTGACGAAAAAGATGACGGCAATGGTGACGATGGAGGTGATGGAACGGTGATATGGCAGAGGGAAGGAGGAAGGTTGGAGGAGAATTAACTAAACCCTAACCCTACCGATTATGAGCTTGATTGAATAATTAATTAATCTATAAAGTTAATCTCAACCCTTGATCTAATCTGATCTAACGGTCAACAATATCTCTTAATATTATTCAATCTCGACCGTTGGATATTCGATTTAACGGTCTAAAATGTCTCAAATATATAATTTGTCCATATTCAATCTCAAACGTCAGATATTCGATCTGACGGCTCAAAATGTCTCAAAATGTAAATATGTTGTGATATATATATATATATATATATTTAAATGACACCATGATTTTATTGTTTTGTTTGTTTTATATTATCTTGAGTTAAGGGTAGTTATGTAAATTAAACAATTTTCAGTATACAAATTTTGTACTTATTAAACAAACAAAAAAATTTCAGCACTTAAAATGTTAATTTTATCAAACAATCTTTCGATATTTTCAGCACTTAAAATTAAACAGTTAAATTTTCAACACTTAAAAATTAAGTGGTTATCAAATATGCCCTAAATGTAGAAAATCTAAATATCAATATAATTGAAAACAAAATCATTAGAAACTAAGGGTTTTCAAATCATGTAATCCATTACGGCCACAACAATCTTAACAATGCACGACTTAACTAACTTCTCCTTCCAAGCGAAAATTCCCCAGTTAAAACATCTTTTAGGACACTTATCTCAGTCGAGACTTTTTAGCTAAAGTTCTGAATGTGCTGAGATATAAAATAAATGCTCAGAGCAAGGATGCTGGAGGTATAGAGTTGCGGAGGAGAGAGATGCAAATTTTGGCGTGTCGAATCTGCCCTCCACTGGAAGTTATTTTATTGTTACTTTTTTTGGGCATACTGATATGTTTGTACTAGTGTTTTTTAGCCTGATCAGGGAGTTTGTGCAGTTGAAGTTAAAACTCTTCTTCATATCCAATCACATATAGTTCGTTGAAGAATTTCTACTTCAGTTTCTCAACTCTTGTTGAGAAAACAAGGTGTTAATTTCTTTTTTGTGCTTAAAATTCTTAGCTTTATGTTTGGATTCTGTTTGCTATATCATCAGAAAGAATTTAAAACACTTCTTGGGACTTAATGATAAAATATCAATCACAACAATCGCAGTCGTCTTATTATATTGCTAAATATGTGCATCATCGATACAAGTACTAATTTTCTGTGCAATCTTGGTTGTCCTTGTAGGCCCTCTGAAACAATCTGTGAAGAGTATGATTAGTCTCTCACGCAGCTCTCGTCTCTCCCCTTCTGGTTTCCACAATCTTTATTCTGAGACCACCTTAGCCTTATTCTCTTTCTTCCCCTCTTCTTCGCTCGCGCATCCTCGCAGTTCAACACCAACCCCCAAAAATACCGTTGTTTTCAACTACCTGATTGACTCTTTTGGATTCTCCAAACTGCCGGCCCTCTCAGTCACCAATCAAGTCTCGCACACTAAAAAAACCCTTGACACACCCCAATCTGTTGTCCAATTCTTGAAATCTATTGGATTCTCAGATGCTCAAATTCGATCTTCGACTCGTTGCACACCCCAAATTCTCTGCACAAGTATTCACAAAAATCTCGAACCAAAGATCAAATTTTTCCAAGAATTGGGTCTCAACGGTTCTGATCTGGGTAAGTTCATTTCCAAGAATGCAACACTTTTAACTCGTAGTCTGGATAAGAGATTGAAGCCTTGTATTGAAATTCTCAAGAAGTTTATCACAACCAATGATGTGAACAAAGACGTGATTCGGGTCCTGTCGCGATGCAATTGGGTTGTCGGTGGACACACTGAATCAAGACTATTGTCCAACATTTCGTACCTCAAGTCTTGTGGTATTGTTGGCCCCCAACTCTCCATGCTCTTGGTGAGACAACCTCGGCTATTCATGATGCTGGAGTCCAAGCTCAGGGACCTCGTTTCCCATGTTTTAGACATGGGTTTTTCGATTAATTCGCGGATGTTGGTTCATGCTATTTATACCATCAGTTGTTTGAGCGGTGAAACATTTAATAGAAAATTTGTATTATTTAACGGTTTTGGTTTTTCAGAGGTGGAATTCATGTCTTGTTTTAAGAAGTCGCCGGGATTGCTTAGAGTATCAGAGGAAAAATTGAAATTGGGGTTGGAGTTTTACATGAACACCGTGAAGCTTAAAAAGACGGTTTTACTGAGTAGACCTTGTATTCTGATGTACAACATAGAGGACAGGGTAATTCCTCGGTACAGAGTAATGCGAACTTTGAAGTCGAAGAAGTTGCTGAAGAAGGAACCGTCTTTTCCTAATGTGTTGTCTTTGTCTGAGGCTGAATTTCTGGACAAATTTATATCAAGATTTGTGGATGATGCAGAGGAATTGTTGGTGGCTTACAAAGGACATGTTTTGGATTCTTTGATGGTGTGATTTTTTTATTATTTTTTGGGGCAAATTTTAATATAAAGGAGTAACCCCTAATTCGTGCAAAGTGTGATTCGAGGTCGAATAACATAAAATTGTTCACTTTTATACTTTGTGAAATTGTACTATTATTTTACCTTAGGGTGTTTCTTTAGAATTCTTTTATTTTATTTTTTATTTTTAAAAAATTCTCACACGCAATTATATCTTGTATTTTAGTCTCGTGCATTAAAAAAAAACAAAATGACCAATACACGTGTTGTATTCTCACAGTTGAATGTATCTAACTTATGTCTAAAATATTTGTTAGATATAACGTATATTAGACAAGTACATGTAATATAATTATAGTAATTTATAACTTATAATTAATATTACATGAGTATATATAATTAATATTACACGGACATGAATATATATGGGATTAATACGCAAACAAAAATTAATTTAGGGATTAAATTAAAATTTATCTTTTTAAATGAGATTATTAATAAATTACACTAGCTATTTGGGACTAATCACAAACTATTCTTTTATTAAATTACACTATTATGTCATCCAATTAAATAACAAATCAACAACATACACTATGTATCAATATTAATTTGGGATCTTTTTACAACAATGTCATTTTTAAGTGTACTAGGAAAAGAGCACGGACAAATTCTTGCCCGTTATTAATAAAAATCTATATAATAAACAGGATGGGCATAAACTCTTTATACAAATCTCAATCGTTCTTTGTCTGCAAAGATGAAGAACGATCCAAATTGATCTACAAAATTAACATAAATATAAAAATTATATATTGTGTTTAACCTTATGTATCTTATACTTAATTGATGAGAGAGAATATACATTTTATATCTTTTTGTATAATTGAGGAGAGAAAATGTGTGTTTTTTTTTACATACATAAATCTATAAAAATAATATATAGACATTAAAATTTAGTAATAAAATTAAAACATTAAATTTATAGAAACTAAATTAAAAAATAATATAAAAAAATAAAAATATACAAAAATTATGAACATTAAATTAACAAAAATTTTAGAAATAATATATCGGAAATTAAATTATGTACATTAAATTTACAGAAATTATAGAAATAATTTATAAATGTTAAATTTTGTAATAATAAAAATATTAAATTTATGAAAATTATAGAAGTAATATATGCACATTGAATTTAGTAATAATGTTGAAATATTATGTGGGCCCAAATATCTATCCAAGAGGGAAGGTGAATTGGGTAATGGATAAATTTTTTAAAAATTAAATCAAACACAAATAACCAATTTCCTTAAATCAATGTTTATCTTGTTATGTAGCGGAAATGTATTTATCTAGATGCATACACAAACAAACAGAAAGATAGCAATGTATTACACAATGATATTTCTTGGTTCGGTAAGCTACTCTTACCTATATCCAACCCCCCCGAGCTCCACGGAGATTTACAGTCCACTAAACTCCTAATTCTTTTACTAGATAAAAACCAAACCCTTACAATATTTTTATAGACTAAAGACTAACCGAATTCTTTTCCCAGACTCAGAATAAAACCCTAACTATTTTGATTCTTTTCACGGGCTCATAATCAACCTATCACTCTCTCACTTATCATTTTCACAAGCATAGGAAGAACCTTTACAATCACATTTAATTAAATTATAGGATGAATCTAAACCTAGTTCTTTTCAAGGGATAAGAATAACCTAATATTTTTGTAGGACAAAAAATCAAACCCTAATTTTTTTCATAGCAAAAAGATTGAAACCCTAGCTACTGTGATTAGACATCGACCTAAACGTGTTTAATGCATTGAAACTTGCAATTTTTTTTTTGAAAATAAATATCGAGTTTTTCCCACAAAGAGCTTCTATCACCTCAATATAAATATACTCGATTAATGACCCGAATAAATACTACGTGATAGATACAATATGAGACAAATAAAATCTGATTAAATAATAAAGCGGGTAGCACACAAGAAGCACGTAATCGGATAATCAATAAAAAATCATTTAAAATATTTTTAGGACTTAAGTTCAAAAATGATTTTCTAATAACCTTTAACCAAGCAATGACTAATTAATAATCTTAGAAAGCAAATAAAAAAAGTTTGGAAGGATCTCATCGGGATTCACCGAATGCTAGAATGATTTCGCAATAAGAACACAAACCAGTGATGCAAATAGCGAACACTTTAGATCAAGAACTTGAAAGTAATCTCTCGTAGAAATCTTAACAATAATCTCACTCTTAGAAGGCTCAAAACTGATTGTTCTTGATGTATCTTAACTCAATCTATAGGTCTCTATTAACAAACCTAGAATTAGACCTTAAATGGCTAGTTTTCAAAAGATGTGTCATTAAATAACATCCCAAGACCCCATATATCTCATATATTCAAAATAGATATATTTCATTACATAATACTCTTGGGAAAACTCATTTTGGTCCTTCAAATTTTTTCAATTTGAAATCCATCAAAATAAGAAGTATTGAATTACTTTAATTAAAAGAATATTTAATTAAATAGACCAATTAAATAGGAATCATTAAACATATTATGTATATCTGAACTACACCTAAATCCCTCAAAACTCTCTCTTGGAATCATAAAAAATGAGATGATTTGACCAAGAAACCGAATCATTTAAATAATTGACTGATACCATCGGTTGACCGCCTTATTGCCTCGGTCGACTACCCCTTGCCAACGGCCAAATGTAATCGTTGGCTTGTACCTAGTCGGTTGATAAATTGTATCGAAGACTTCTTCCATTTACCCATTTCGGCCACTGTTTTCTTTGGTTGACCAACCCAACTCCCTTGGTTGACCGATTGGATCAGAATGTTACTCATTCCATTTCCAAAACAAACTATTTTGGTTAGTCGAACAACCCCTTTTGCTGGTTGACCGAATTGACCCGAAAACTTATCAATTTATGGTTTAAAACCATTTTCACATAGATCATTAACCAAAACCATTTCACATACTTATCATATTAAAAAATCACACTTTAGACCCCTAAATCAATCACAACACACATAAGATTAATTCATGTTAAAGTGTTGTGTATGATCCTAATTCGGGTTGCATTAATAGTATATAAGTAAAAAGTTATTTTCACCTAGTTGTCTCAATGTCTTCAAAACTCTTCATGTCTTCATCATTTCCATTATGCACCCACTACATTTTTTTCAATGATTCATCTTCAATGATTCCCCTTCTTAAACATATTAAATGGAACTATAAATCTGAAAACACTCAGTAAAAATATTAGTTCCATAAAAATATTAACACTTAATTGTCCATCAAAACATTGGATTCAACAATCTTTTTTTTTTTTTATGATGACAATTAACTTTGATGTTTTCTCATAAATATAATGTAACTATACTCCCCCTAAATCCAAGGGCAGGTTATTTAAACTCATTTAAGCGCCATTATGAGAAATATAAAATTTATGAATCACAAAACATTATTTCTCCCCTTTAATATCATATTCTCTCCCCCAATAATTTTAGAATGAAAATATCATATTCTCTACCCTTTTGTCACATTAAAAAGTGAGGATCATGAAGAGAACAATTTTTAAGATTAATATGAATAATTCTGGGACAATTAATGAGATCATTAAAACATTTCAATATAGCATAAAATCATATAATTTCAATTAAGTCAACATGTTTTATTTCATGATGCCAATTAATATATTCTCTTTAGATAGAATAAAAAAATATGTAATCTTTAACACACTAGAACATGAAGCATATCTCAATGCTAATTTATGAAACTATCAACATGAATCTAATGGAAACTTTAAACATAGATAAGTGCATATTTATCTCATAAAGTTTCAGCTTTCTTCTAGAATAATAATCATTTAAAAAATATGAGACGTTAGATATATGTTGGACACTTAATGCCTGTAAAGATATCTACATGCAATAATATCAACAGATTGATATGTCATACATATTTAGATGATCATGCAGATGGTATCGAAAAGAACCCAATATTAACTATACAAGTTTTATCAAGACCATGATCAATTTAAATCATATAAATGCATCACTTAAATCATTCTTTTATCATTTGAAGAACTTCAATATATCAAATAGATTATGATATCATGTATTATAACAAATTAAAATGTCATTTTAAGATGCATAAAAAATCAACTCAACTCAACTCAACACATTTGTAAAAAAATATATTTTGCATGAAAAAGAGCACATTTCACAAATAGTCTTGCTAATTAACTGATGCAATAATGAACAAGTTATAAAACTATATTAGTGAGAACAAAATAATTTAATCAATTTAAATCACATAATATGTTTCATATAATCAAATACATGATTAATACTCGATATAAGCAGATCATATAAAAACATATTAATACACTTTAACTAAATGTGATTCTCAGAATCACCATGTAATATTTCTAAGAAAACAAATAAGCACGTCATTTAGTATAAGTCTTAGAAATCATACCAACTTACCTAATTGGCAAGTCGGACACCTTCTTCTTTAATAAATTTAATGAATTTAAATTGCAAAGGGTTAGGAGTGCCTTTGGTGTCTTAATTCGAGTTGCATTAAGAGTATATAAGTAAAGAGTTATTTTCACATAGTTTTCTTCAACGTCATCAAAACTCTTTACGTCTTCATAATGTTCATCTTGCACTTTGTATATTTTCTTCAATGATTCTTCTTCTTAATAAAAAACAAGGCCTTATCTGCATTCCTTATTTTTTTTTATTAAGAAGAAGAATCATTGAAGAAAATATACAAAGTGCAAGATGGACATGATGAAGACGTAAAGAGTTTTGATGACGCTGAAGAAAACTATGTGAAAATAACTCTTTACTTATATACTCTTAATACACGTTTCCCAGTGGAACAATATCCGATCTTAAAGATCCATTATACTAAAACTTGACCCGTATACTTGCGGTGTAAGTTAGTGACATAATATTCCATTACCAAGTTTTTGGTGCCGTTGCCAAAGAGACGGTGCCTTGAAATAGATTGATATTGTGCCTAAGTGGTTGAATATTAATTCAGACCATTCTTTTATTTTATTTTCTTTCAATTTATTGATTAATTTGTTTTATTTATTTTGATACAGTAGTGCATGCAACATAGTAAAAGCCTGGAACTTTTCACTCTGGATCTCGAGATAAAGAGAACATTGAAACGGTTAAGGAGAAAGAATAGGATTCAAGCTGATACTATAGCCGGTGGAGAAGAAAACGTTCAACAACCGCCAGTTGAACAGGCACTCCAGCCTCCGGAACTAGATTGTCCACAATGAGTCCTTCGGGACTATTATAGACCCATGATGCTGGAAAATTTCTCAGGCATTCGGAGGCAGCCCATACAGGCTAACAACTTCGAGCTCAAGCCTGCTCTCATAAACATGGTGCAACAAAATCAGTATGGAGGCAATTTACACGAGGACCCTAATGTCCATTTAGACACTTTTCTTGAAATATGCAATACAGTAAAGATCAACGGTGTTGCTGAGGATGTAATTCTGTTGCGACTTTTTCTATTCTCACTTCGTGACCGAGCACGAGGATGGTTTCAATCTATTCAGCCGGTAAGCATCAATACTTGGGAGGACCTTACTCAAAGGTTCCTCACTAAGTTTTTCCTATCTTCAAAGACTTCTCAACTTCGAGGAGAAATTGCGCAGTTTCGCCAAAGGGATTTTGAGCCGTTGTTTGAAGCATGGAAAAGGTTCAAAGACTGATTGCGTAGGTTCCCCCAACACGGGTATCAAGATTAGTTTCAAACCCAACTCTTTTACAATAGGTTGGACGACCAAACAAGAATAATTGTTGATGCTGCCTCTGGAGGATCATTGCTATCTAAAACCCTAAATGAAGCAAATGCATTATTAGAAGAAATGGCGGCCAATAACTACCAGTGGCCAAACAAGAGGAACACGGGAAGAAATGTCTCTTCTATTCAAGAGTCTGATCATTTCGCAACCTTATCGGCCCAAGTCCCAAGACTTTCTGAACAATTGGGGGCCTTTTCAACTAAAGATGTGTCATCAAGTCGCGAAGTGAAGAATGTAGCAAGTAGTTCTCAAACCGCATTGGATAATGAGTTTGAGAAATGTCACTTTCTGAACAACCAGACTTATACTTTCAGGCCCGCCACCAACATTCCAACTCACTACAATCTTGGTTTTCGCAACCATGAAAACTTTTCGTATGCGAATAACCAGAACTCATTGCGGCCACCTCCGGGTTATGGAAACCAAACTCAAGGATATCTTATGCAACCCAACCATCAAAGTAACAACCTCCAACGCACAATCAAAAATCGAACTTGTAAGACATGCTCGGATCATTCATGAAGGAAACTCAGACAATCTTGCATAAAATGCACAACCGGTTAAACAAGCATGAAACACAGCTAAACTCGATTGATACAACATGTTCAAACACAATGCCACTGTAAAGTCATTGGAAACTCAAATCAGGAAACTTGTTAGAACCCTTCAGGAGCAAACCAAAGGAATGTTTCTGAGCAACACAGAAACTAACCCAAGGGATTGTAAGGCGATAAAGTTGAGAAGTGGTAAAGAAGTGGAAGCAAGTAAGCCAATCGAAGAAGAGCCGGGGGTTAGTCATGAGGATGAAGATGAACCAAAACGAGTCGTGGAGGAGGAAGTTAATGATGAAGTGGATGATAGAAATGAGAAGTTAAATGTAGATAAGAAGGAGGGGAAAGATGAGAAGATGAAGTTGAGGAAAAGAAGAGAAGAGATACAATGGTGATACCGGGGAGAATTACATTCCCGGACAATCCACCAATTCTAGCCACACCTTTGCCATATCCCCAAAGATTCCAAAAGAAGAAGTTGGACTCGCAATTTGTAAAGTTTCTTGAAATTTTTATGAAAATCTAAATCAACATACCTTTTGCGGACACATTGGAGCAAATGCCCAACTACAGAAAGTTCTTGAAGGATATCATGACAAATAAGAAGAAGTTGGAGGGGGTACGAAATGGTCAAAATGATGAAGGAATGTGGTGCAATACTACAGAGGAAGTTGCCTGAAAAACTGGAGGATCCGGGTAGTTTTACGATCCCGTGTACTATAGGGAAATCTCATTTTGACAAGGCTCTTTGCGATCTTGGTGTGAGTATTAACTTGATGCCATCTTCCGTCTATTGGAAGTTGGGACTTGGAAGTACGAAGCCAACCACGATTTTTCTCCATATGGCTGACCGATCGTTAACCTATCTGAAAGGAATCATTGAGGACGTTTTGGTAATGGTGGACAAGTTCATCTTCCCGGTGGATTTTGACGTGTTAGAGATGGAGGAGGGCAGGGTGATCTCGATCATCCTAGGAAGGTCGTTTCTTGCAATGGAGAAGGCCTTAATTGATGTTCAAAATGCCAACCTGACGTTGAGGGTGAATGAAGATGAGATAAAGTTCAATATTTTTAAATCAATGAACTTTCTGGATGAATCTCCCACATGCAATCAAGTGGATGTTATTAACTCTTGCGTGAGGGAATTCTTTCTTGCAAATGTGAACTTGGATCCATTAGATCATGCCATCACGAATTCCTTATCTATGAGGGATTTTAGTAATGAGGGCTCAACCACGGAAGTTGGTATTGTGGACTACGTGCTTGCTTTGGAAGTTCAATCTCAAGACATAGGGGATCAAATTCATGTAGCGATGATTAAAGATGAGATTAGATCTCCCGAACCATCAAATCTGCCTCACGGTGGATTAGTACTTAAGCAATTACCGGATCACATTCGATATATCTTTTTGGGGGAAAACTTAACTAATCTGGTTATAATCTTGTCATCTTTAACGGTAGAGGAGAAACATAAGTTGATTACTATTCTGAAGCGGCATCGATCCGCCTTTGCGTGGTCTATCTCAAACATTAAAGAAATTAGCCCTACTATTTGCATGCATAAGATCTTGATAGGGGATTCGTTCAAACCCTCCATTGAGCAGGCGGCTAAATCTGACGATGGAAGAAGTTGTTAGAGCGGAGGTGTTGAAGCTCTTGAATGTGGGAATTATCTATGCTATATCCGATAGCGAGTGGGTTAGCCCAGTGCAAGTGGAGCCTAAGAAAGCCAGCATGACGGTGGTAAAGAATGACAAGAATGATCTCATTCCGACACGAACCATCACTGGATGGAGAGTGTGCATTGATTATAGAAGATTGAACAAAGCAACGAGGAAATATCATTTTCTACTTTCTTTCATTGACCAAATGCTAGATCGTCTAGCCGGATATGATCACTACTGCTTTCTTGATGGTTACTCAGGATATAATCAAATAGCCATTGCACCGGAAGACCAGAAAAAGACCACCTTCACATGTCCGTATGGGACGTTTGCCTATCGACGTATGCCGTTTGGTCTATGCAATGCACCAGCCATATTCCAATGATGTAGGATGGAAATATTTTCGGATATGGTGGAGGGGAAAATGGAGATCTTCATGGATGATTTTTCGGTCTTCGGTTTGTCCTTTGATCACTGCTTATATAATTTGGCGCTTGTTCTTGACCGATGTGAGAAGAAAAACATAGTCCTTAATTGGGAGAAGTTTCACTTTATGGTCAAAGAAGAGATCCTTATATTGGGGTGGTATGCGTGTGTCTGTGTTTTGTGCATGGTTGTGTGTGTGTATTGGGTCACTGGAGGGGTGGGTTTTTGTTGGTGGGGTGTGTGTGTGGCTCCTCTGGTGGTGTGATGCGGGTGTGTGTCGTCTAGAAGGAAAACAAAAACACAAAACAGAAGCAGGGAAAAGAAGCAGGAGAAAGGAAGAAGAAAGAAGAAGGAAGAAGAAAAGAAAAAGAAAAAATACACAAACCACCCCAATATAACCTAAAACTCATCTCACAGACCCGTGAAAAATCCGGGAAAGGTAAAATTCATGTCACTCTTAATATATGAATATAATTGTGTTTAAATTGTCTCGTGGGTGATTATGAAACTAATTACTAGCATCGAAAATATCGAAATAACGATAATAAATATTGAGACCGTTCACATGAATAAATTCGATATCATAAACTGTAATGGAACAATATTCGTTGAATAGTAATATAGAATGCGGGGAAAAGGCAATTTTGAAAATTAGGGCCTGCATTTCATGGTTAGGTTATTTTTTTTTTTTACATAAAATATTAATTTAGGCCCTATCACGAATGGGTTTTCGATTTCCAGAGGATCAGTAGCAGAGAGTCGATGAAACCTTTGAAAGCGAATTATCAAGTGAGTATACTGTCTTCTTGCAAACCTATTTTTATATATATGATGAAAAATGGTGTTTATTTTAAATTGTATGATTTTATAAACGATATGGATCGAGTAGATTTTGGGTGAGTTGGTAAAATAGATTTCTGTTGAATTGTGTTTGTTTCTAAAAAGAAGGATTTAAAAATAAATTTTCACTGGATTTGGGTGATTTTAAAAGAGAGTGAAAAAATATTTGGTTTTCTAAAATCAAAGGTGTAAAAATGATTTTTTACCGAATATGGTGGTATAAAGGTGGAAAAAAATGGTTTTTACTGAAATTGGTGGATTTTTGACGATGTGGTGTGGAATGTATTTCTTCCTGTAAGAGATGTGAATTTTCAATTATACTGATGATTTTGGCGATGCCATAGTTGTCTCCCCGAAAGGGGTGTAGATTATATTTCTCCCCAGAAATGATGTGGATTCTTCCCATGAGATGTGGATATTTCTTCCCATAAGGGGTGTAGATTATATTTTTTTCCCAAAAAGGGGTGTGGATATTTCGTAGAAAGGTATTCTTACGGATGTTACGGTACCGTTGCAACTCCCGATTGTGAGGTTAAAATGATCACTATGGCTAGCCAGTGTGTGTTGTGGTGGAGTGATGTTTTGAGATGTAGTGTTTTTACTTAGATTGGGTGATTTATTATTTATTATGGTGAATGGTATGATTTTACATTTGATGGGTTTGAATGTGACTTATCAATATCACTTTATTTTCACTGCTTATATTATGGAGATTTTACTAGCTTTGTGATGTTTATAAACTTACGCTTGATCCATTTATATGTTGTAAAATGAATTATTATTATAAAGTATTTTTACTAAGAAGGCAGTACACTCGCAGCTAAAATAGCTAGGAGTCGGTCCCCTACTGGCACTAGGTCGAATTCGGAAATACAGTAGTAAGGAAGTATCTTGGAGATGCTATGTGAGGCGAAAAAATGAGAGGTTTAGGGTTTTGTATTTTAGTTGTTATTAAAATTTTTTGAAGGAATGGGTGTACCCCTAATTAGAGTGTGTGTATATTTGTATGATCTGCTTTATGATACATGTATGTTGTCGTCTTTTGTGGTATGTCATTTTTGGTGAGGTCATGTTAACGTCACGCCCTCCCCAGGGTGATGAGTGTCCGGGATGGGGTGTGACAAGAGTTGTTTTCCCTAGGTTCTTTAAATTCTCCAACCTTTTAATCCTTCATCATCATCATCTTTTAGCATCCATTCATTACTTGTCATCATATCTTCATCATTGGAACTAATAAACTGAATCACTCAATTAAACCGTTAGTTTCACAAAAAAATATCAACATTTAATTGTTCATCAAAATCTTAGGATCAACACATTTAACATATACTATGACGATAAATAAATTGCAAGGACGTAAATTGAATTTTTTTAGAATTAATTTCACTAAATCGTTTTCCATACATGGTTAACTACGCATGCAAAAGTTAATTTTTCCTTTAAATCTAACAAAAATTACAAAAAAACTCTGACACATATTAAGTCCTCAACTTTGGAACAAAAATTGACTACCCAAACAAATTTCGTTAGATAATCCATATACACATGGATTCATCTCAAAAACTTATTACAACCTGAAAGTAAGAATTCAATAAAAATATTAAAATTTGACTCCCAAATCTCTTACTCCATACATACAATATTCAAATTTCAAGGTAAAAAATTGATCTAATGTTCTATACATTTTTAATAATCCATATCCATTTTTCTACGTTTCAAGGGGTGAACAATCTAAATTTTTAATGAATTTTGACATAAAATAATGGTTAATTTTTTTATTTTTTTTTTAGGGGTCCTAAAAATAAAAAATAAAAAATATTTATAAGGACTACTAAAGTTAAACTTGTTGAAAAGTACCAAAATAATTATCATTCCAAAATTATCATACCTTTATACAAACAAATTCCACTTAATTTTTGAAACTTCACTTGTCTACTTTATATATTAGGAGGAGTCCTTTCATATTATTTATTTTTTTTTTTTTAAAAAAAATAGGAGTTTTGAACAATATTTTATTTGTGTAGGTGTGAAGAAATTATTTTGTTTTAAAATAGGATTTGTGGAATAAAATTCCTAAAATAATTGTATCAAAATCAATTTATTTAAAAGACTCCAATATATATATATATATATATATATACAAACCCCAAGTATCACTTTTATAAAATGAGCAGATCCATATATATACATACATATTCTTCAAGCATACCTTAGAGGAATAGATACCAAATAATAAATATTTATCTTCAAGCCATCCAACAACTTAAATATAATACATGCATCTAATATATATAATACATGTATCAAAATAAAAAAATTGTATCAAAATCAATTTATTTAAAAGACTCCAATATATATATATATATATATATATATATATATATATATATATATATATATATATATATATATATATATATATATATGTATGTATACAAACCCCAAATATCACTTTTATAAAATGAGTAGATCCATATATATACATACATATTCTTCAAGAATACCTTAGAGGAATAGATACCAAATAATAAATATTTATCTTCAAGCCATCCAACAACTTAAATATAATACATGCATCTATTTCCTAATATCTTAAGAAGCACCCATAAAAAAAGGGCAAATAAATACCTACCCAAGAGAAACCAAAAGAATATCATATACTATATATTAAAAGTGAAAATCTTGTAAGCCCCTAATTTCTGCATATGCATAATCCTTAACTGCATTTCAGAACATTTAGAAAATAACGGGGAAGAATGTGTCATTTCTAATTTAATTTAAAATTTTAGGGGTGAATTTATAATTTTAAGAAAATTGAATTTGTCTTAAATAGTAACCTAAATAAAATTTAGGGGAGATTAATGTAATTTGAAAAAAAAATAATATATACATATATATACACACAATTGTGATTAAAAAAAAAAAAAAAGTGGCATGAAAAGGATCGAAACCAAACCTCTTATTTCATGCATATCTATATAACTCCATGCACACACATTTCAATGGAAGGAAAAAAGAAAACAGAGAGAGAGAAGAGGTCGGCAGTGATTTCATCCGGACGGCGTGGTAAGTGTTCGGTCGGTCAGTGCAGTTCGCCGGCAATGGGTGCAGACGGTCGAATGGTGATCGTTCGGCGATGTGGGAGTTGATGGGTTGATCGTCGCCGCTCGTCGCCGTCGTTCGGTGAGTGTGTGTGTGTTTCGTTGTGTGCATGTGATCGTCGTTGTTTGGTCGACCCTGTGTGGGGGTCCTGCTGACGGGGTGTGTGTGTATGTGGGTTGTCGATCGTTGTGTGTGTTGTTCATGTTAGTTGTTCAACCGTTGCCAGTGTGTGTGTTTTGTTCGGGCGGCAGGGTGTGTGTGTGTGATCGAGGGCATGTGTGCGTAAGTTGTTGGTCGGCGTTGTGTGTATGGGTGGTCGCTACTGTGGGGGTGTGTGAGCAGTGTTGGGCCGATGATGATGGGGAAGTGAGTGTGGGTGTTAGCGGCGGGAACCCAACCCCCCCCCCCCCCCCAAAAAAAAAAAAAAAAAAAAAAGAGAAGAAGAAGAGAGAAAAATCAAAATAAAATAAAAATCCAAAATCCAATCTCTCGGCAAGCAATTCGGAAACAAGTAAAATTTTAATCGATTATTATTCTCGTTAAATTAAATTAGTAGCATTAAAATTTTCTTAATCGAGATAATAATTTTTGTAATCATTAATTTTAATAATGTTGCACGGTGAATATTAACGTAGCGAAACGGACGAAATAAAATTTTTGCATAATTAAATTTGGAGAATGAGAAATTAGGTAATTTAGGGCCATGCATTACATATTAGAGTTGTTTTAAATAAAACGTTAATTTAGGCCTGTCTCTGTTGGGTTCACTGGCGCTAGCGTCCCAGTAGTGGTTGATGGCAGTATTTCTGTAGTGCGGAAATCGATGTGAGTGTACTGTCTTCTATATAAATTTGCAAATCTTATTTTCGTATCAATTGTGGAAAATGTGTTTACTTAAAATGAATGATTTCGCAACTTATATAGATCAAGTTGGTTTTGGTTTTAAAGTTGGAAAATAATTTTTGGATCAAGTTGGATTTAAAGGTGATTTTTGTCCAACTATGCCATAGTTTTCTTCTCGTTAGGCGGGTATGACCAACGAGATGTGGATTTTCTTCTCGTTAGATGGGTATGGCCTACGAGATGTGGATTTTCTTCTTATTAGGTGAGTACGATATATGAGATGTGCATTTTCTTCTCATTAGGCGCGTACAACCTACGGGATGTGGATTTTCTTCTCGTTAGGCAGGTATGACCTACGAGATGTTGATTTTCTTCTCATTAGGCGGATATGACCTACAAAACGTTGATTTTCTTCTCGTGAGGAGTATATGGCCTGTGAGATGTGGATTACCTGCTAGGCAAGTCCTACAGGGTGGTTTAACCCGTCAGGAGTGCAAATCCTACGAGTGATACGGTACCGTTGCTACTCTCGATCGTGAGGTAAAAAAGATCCTATGGCTATAGGAGAGGAGGTGTGGTGTATTTTATTATATGTTAAAATATTTGGTCTGATTGGTTTAAAACATTTGGATTGGTCGATTTAAAATGCTTGGGTGTGGTTGATTTAAAATGTTTGGAAGGGTTGACTTAAAATATTTGAGTTGGGGATTAATGATATTACTTCATTTCATTAGTGGAGTAAAACTGGATTTTAAACATAGTATGCGGTTATATTATTATATTTTGGAAACGTGGTGTTTAACACTTCTACTTGTTTTGAGATATTAGTTCGTTACATTGATGACAGTGGGACTGAATTTTCCACCTGGTATGTAAATATAAAATATTATATTTCGAAAGTTGGCATTTAACATTTGTACTTGATCCATAATATGTTATTTTTTTATTATGAAGATAGTACACAAATAAAAATATTTGGTTTCAGGTACCGCGGCTAGGAGTTGGTCCACTACTGGCACTAGGTAGAGTCAGGAGGTAGTGTCATTTGGGAGTGGGCCGGTTAGAGGCAAACTGTGAAAGGTATTATTTATGGGAAAAAATATATCGATAGCGGTGCGCATGCGCTTGAATATGTATGCATATATATGTAAAAATATTTGGTTGATTGGTTAGGTAGTGTCATGTCGATGTCACGCCCGACCTCGGGTGACGGGTGTCCGGGGTGGGGTATGACATTTGTGGTATTGGAGCCTAGGTTATAGGTTCTGTAGACGTGTCAGTTGTCTAGCCAGTGGTGGACCATGAGATAGGGTGTCGATATGTGGGTTCGGCACGTGAGTGATAGTTATTGCATTGTATTAGATAGTACATTGGCATAGTGCATTGTTATTTGTCTTGTTGGCCCTCCCTTAACTTATAGTAAACTAGCAATAAATAAATAGGAGAGCCTGATCATTGGTTAAAGTTGTTGCATTTTTCTCTTAGTCTCGTTTTTCGTTAACAGGAATAACTATAAAGTTGGCAATTTGTGGTGTAATGAAATTGTGATACTGCTAATTGGTGGATTGGGTGGTGTTGTTGGTAGTGGTGATGGATGGATTGTGATTGTGGTAGTGCTAGTGGTTTTAAATGTTAAATTATAACTGATAAATAATCATATTCATATTACTTGACATTGGGATTCACTATTGGTAGTACTTAATATTTTCGTTGTTAAACCAATAGTGTGGCAGAGCACACTTAATTCGTCCAATGGTAAGTTATTAATTGGATTAGTAGACAACACCTTACTTATATTATGGGACTACACAACACTTTGTGCTACTACTTGATATACATGGATTCTATCATAGCGTATAATATCCAAGGGTGTGTAGGCAATACTAAGGCAACCTTGTAACTTTATTAGATGAGGAGTTCATATTATTGAAATAGGAGAAGATGACTGTTCGGCAGTATGGAATTAAATTCGATGCCATGTCCCGATTTGTTCCTGATTTGGTGAAAACAGAAGAAGCTAGATGTAGAATATTCTATAATGGACTCGATCTAGAAATATGTTCTAGAATAACGGGCAGGCAGGTCAAAAGTTATGTGGAATTAGTAAATACAACGAAATTAATAGAGAATGATGTACGGGAAGCTACCGAGAACCCTGAGTCTGTGTTGATAGATAGTATGTATAAAAATAGTTTGCTTCGGATAGGTAATAGAGAATTGTTGGTGGATCTATTACCCTTGAGTATTCACGATTTTGATGTGATACTGGGTATGGATTTGCTATTCGGCTATCATGCCACGGTTGATTGTTTTAAAAAGGAAGTTACTTTTCGGATCTTAAGCGAGTCAGACTTTGTATTTTGGGAGATGTAATCATTACCCCTATTAGTTTGATTTCAATTCTAGAGGTCAACAAATTATTAAAGAAAGGGATGTTAGGGATATCTCGCGCATGTGATTGATAACAATTGGAATGAAGTTCAGGTGACGGATATTGCAGTAGTTGGGAATTTTCCTGATGTATTTCCAGAAGAATTACTAAGGTTTCCAGTGGATAGGGAAATGGAATTCACTATCGAGTTACTTCCAGGAACTGTTCCTATATCCATTCCACCTTATCGTATGGCGCCTACCGAGCTAAAGGAATTAAAAATTCAGTTTCAAGATTTGTTAGACTGCGGGTTTATTAGATCTAGTGTTTCTCCCCACGGAGCCCCAGTATTATTTGTAAAGAAGAAGGATGGCACGCTAAGGATGTGTACTGATCACTAACAGTTGAATAGGGTGACGGTTCGTAATAAATACCCGTTGCCTAGAATTGATGACTTGTTCGACTAACTGCAGAAGGCCAGGGTGTTTTCCAAAATAGATCTTCAATCAGGATATCACCAGCTGAAAGTTAGAGACAGTGACGTGGCGAAGACGGCGTTCCGGACGAGGTATCGGCATTATGAATTCTTAGTTATGCCATTAGGGTTTGCGAATGCCCCTGCTGCTTTTATGGATTTGATGAATCGGATCTTTCAACCTTATCTAGATCAGTTTATTATCGTTTTTATTGATGATATACTGATATAATCCCAAAATAAAGAAAAGCATGTAGAGCATCTCAAGATTGTGTTCCAGACTTTGCGAGAGAAGCAGTTGCATGCGAAATTCAGTAAATGTGAGTTTTGGTTGGATAGAGTGGTATTCTTGGGGCATGTTATCTCGGGAGATGGTATTCAAGTGGATCCAAAGAAAGTTGAAGCTGTGGTTCAAAGGGAAAGGCCGAAAAGTGTGATAGAAAGTTGAAGCTTTTTGGGATTGACAGATTATTATTGTCGGTTTGTTTAGGGATTTTCTGTTATAGCTACCTCGTTGACTCAATTGACCTACAAGGAATCCAAATTTGAGTGGACTGACAAATGTGAGCAGAGTTTTCAGGAGCTGAAAAATAGACTGATATCTGTGCCAATACTTTCTCTTCCGACTGAAGGTGGTGGCTTTGTGATCTACAGTGACACGTCACATAAGGGACTAGGGTGTGTACTGATGCAACATGGTAATGTGATTGCATATGCCTCCTAGCAATTAAAGAATTATGAGCGTAATTACTCGACGCATGATTTGGAATTGGCGACGATTGTGTTTGCCTTGAAGATCTGGAGACATTACCTATAAGGCAAGACTTGTGAGATCTACACCGACCACCAGAGTTCTAAATACTTGTTTACTCAGAAGGAACTAAATTTGAGGCAGAGACATTGGATAGAGTTGATCAAGGACTATGATTGTACTATCCATTACCATTCCGGAAAGGCCAGTGTTGTACCGGATGCGCTAAGTCGAAAATCGGCAGGGACGGTTGTGCATATTCAAGTTGTTCATACCAATCTATATGCCAATTTGAGACTTTTGCGAGTGCCGTTAGCAGTTGGTCAGACGGCAGTGTTGCTTGCAACTTTGACTTTGAGACCGACATTAATCGATCGTATCATAGAAGCACAGAGAGTGGTCATAGAGCTGACTATCGTGTCGGGGATTGTGATGAGGTTAATGGTGGGAAATAGACTATATGTTCCTGATGATGTCAATCTGAAAAAGGATATCTTGGAGGAAGCGCACAACTTAGTATATGCAATACATCCAGGCGGTACCAAACTACATCGATATCTATGAGAACTCTATTAGTGGAATGGAATGGAATGGGAAATTGCTGAATTTGTTGTCAGGTGTCTCATTTGTCAGCAAGTTAGGATCGAGCACCAACGTCCAGGTGGGTTGTTGCAGTCTCTACCTATTCCAGAGTGGAAATTGGAGCATATCACGATGGATTTCGTTTTGAGATAACCCCGTACTCAAAAGAGGCATAATTCTATTTGGGTAATTATTGTTGGGATTACTAAATCTGCTCATTTTTTTGCCGTAAAGACAACGTACTCTCTTGATAAGTGTGCCCAATTGTATATTGACGAGGTTGTTAGGTTACATGGTGCATCGATTTCTTTAGTGTCAGACATAGATCCGAGGTTTACTTTGAAATTCTGGTAGAGTCTCCAAACTACTCTAGGTACCAAGCTGGAATTGAGTACCGCTTTTCATCCTTAGACTAATGGCCAATTAGAGCGTACGATTTAGACGTTGGAGGATATATTGAGGGGTTGTGTTCTAGAATTTCCTGGTAGCTGGGATAATCATTTAACATTGATGGAATTCGCCTACAATAACAGCTACCATTCGACAATCGAAATGGCCCCGTAAGAGCATTGTATGGCAGGAGATGAGGGACTCTAGTCCAACAGACTGAATTAAAGTGGGAGAATGAAAATTATTGATGTCGGATATAGTCCAAATATGGAAGACAAAACAAAGGTGATTCAAGAAAAATTAAAGTTTGCTCAGAGTCGACAAAAGAGTTATGCTAACAAGCGTAGGCGGGAGTTGGAATTTGATGTGGGCGATCATGTATTTTTGCGTATATCCCCGTGGAAGGGCATAATAAAGTTTAGGAAAGAAAGGAAACTTAAGTCTGAGATATATCGGACTATACGAAATTTTAGAACGGGTTGGTACGACAATTTATCGACTTGCCTTACCGCCAGAATTATCCAGATTACATGACGTTTTCCACATGTCGATGCTTAGGAAACATGTGCCAAATCCTTGGTATGTGTTGACTTCTCAACTAATCGAATTAGAGGAGGATTTAACCTACGTTAAGAAGCCAGTCCGGATTTTGAGTCGTAAAGATTAGGTGTTGCGGACAAAAAAATGATTCCATTGGTGAAAGTGTTATAGCGCAGTCATTCCGTAGAGGAAGCGATGTGGGAGCGAGAAGCTGAGATGAAAGATAACCATTCGCACATTTATTCGATCAAGGTAACTAAAATTTCGGGACTAGTATTTTTTAGCAGGGAAGGGCTGTAAGCCCCTAATTTCTGCATATGCATAATCCTAATCTGCATTTTAGAACATTTAGAAAATAACGGGGAATAATGTGTCATTTCTAATTTAATTTAAAATTTTAGGGGTGAATTTATAATTTTAAGAATATTAAATTTTGAATTGGGCTTAAATAATAACCTAAAGAAAATTTAGGGGACATTAATGTAATTTGAAAAATAATATATATATATATATACACACACATATTTTAGTGGAAGGAAATAAGAAAACAAAGAGAGAGAAGAGGTCGGTGGTGAGTTCATCTGGATGGCGTGGTGAGTGTTCGGTCGGTCAGTGAAGTTTGTCGGCGGTGGGTGCAGACAGTTGAATGGTGATCGTTCGGCAGTGTAAGAGTCGATGGGTTGATCGTCGCCGCTCGTCGCCGTCGTTTGGTGAGTGTGTGTATGTTTCGTTGTGTGCATGTGATCGTTGTTGTTTGGTCGACGCTGTGTGGGGGTCCTACCGACAGTGTGTGTATGAATGTGGGTTGTCGATCGTTGTGTATATGTGTGTGTGTGTGTGTGTGTGTGTGTGTGTGTGTGTGTTGTTCATGTGAGTTGTTCAACCATCGCCGGTGTGTGTGTGTTGTTCAGACGGTAGGGTGTGTGTGTGTGATCGACGACGTGTATGCATGAGTTGTTGGTCGGCGTTGTGTGTATGGGTGGTCGCTACTGTGGGTGTTTGTGAGCAGTGTTGGGCGGTGGCAATGGGAAAGTGAGTGTGGGCGATAGTGGCGGCAACCCAAAATAGAAAAAAAAAAAAAAAAGAAAAAAAGAAAAAAAAAAAAAAAGATGAAGAAAAGAGAGAAAAAAAAAAGAAGAAGAGAAAAATCGAAATAAAAAAAAAAAATCCAAAATCCAATCTCTCGGCAGGCAATTCGGAAACAAGTAAAATTTCAATCGATTATTATTTTCGTTAAATTAAATTAGTAGCATTAAAATTTTCGTAATCGAAATAATAATTTCTGTAACCGTTAATTTTAATAATGTTGCACAGTGAATATTAACGTAGCAAAACAGACGAAATAAAAATTTTGCATAATTAAATTTGGAGAATGGGAAATAAGGTAATTTAGGGCCATGCATTGCATATTAGGGTTATTTTAAATAAAATATTAATTTCGATCTGTCTCTGTTAGGTTCACAGGCGCTAACGTTCCGGTAGTGGTTGACGACAGTATTTCTGTAGTACGGGAATCGAGGTGAGTGTACTGTCTTCTATATAAATTTGCAAATCTTATTTTCGTATAAATTGTGGAAAATGTGTTTATTTAAAATGAATGATTTCGCAACTTATACGGATCAAGTTGGTTTTGGTTTTAAAGGTGACAAATAATTTTTGGATCAAGTGGGTTTTAAAGGTGATTTTTGTCTAACTATGCTATAGTTTTCTTCTCGTTAGACGGGTATGACCTACGAGATGTAGATTTTCTTCTCGTTAGGCGGGTATGGCCTAGGAGATGTGGATTTTCTTCTCGTTAGGCGAGTATGACCTACGAGATGTAGATTTTCTTCTCGTTAGGCGGGTATAACCTACGAGATGTGAATTTTCTTCTCGTTAGGCAGGTAAGACCTATGGGATATGGATTTTCTTCTCGTTAGGCGGATATGACCTACGAGATGTGAATTTTCTTCTTGTTAGGAGGATATGACCTGCGATATATGGATTACCTGCTAGGTAAGTCCTACAGGGTGGTTTGACCTGACATGACTACAAATCCTACGGGTGGTATGGTACCGGTGCAACTCCCGATCGTGAGGTAAAAACGATCCTATGGCTAGTAGGAGAGAAGGTGTGGTGTATTTTATTATACGTTAAAATATTTGGTCTGGTTGGTTTAAAACATTTGAATTGGTCGATTTAAAATGCTTGGGTGTGGTTGGTTGAAAATGTTTGGAAGGGTTGACTTAAAATATTTGAGTTGGGGATTAATGATATTACTTCATTTCATTAGTGGAGTGAAACTGGATTTTAAACATAGTATGCAGTTATATTATTATATTTTGGAAACGTGGTGTTTAACACTACTACTTGTTTTGAGATATTAGTTTGTTACATTGATGACAGTGGGACTGGATTTTCCACCTGGTATGTAAATATAAAATATTATATTTCGAAAGCTGGTATTTAACATTTGTGCTTGATCCATATTTTTTTTTTTTTTTTATGTACACAGTACACCGATAAAAATATTTGGTTTCAGGTACCGCAGCTAAGAGTTGGTCCACTACTGGTACTAGGTAGAGTCTAGAGGTGGTGTCATTTGGGAGTGGGCCGGTCAGAGGCAAACCGTGAAAGGTATTATTTATGGGGAAAAAAATATATTGATAGCGGTGCGCGTGCGTTTGAATATGTATACATATATATGTAAAAAGATTTGGTTGATTGGTCAGGTAGCGTCATGCCGACGTCCCGCCCGGCCTCTAGTGACGGGTGTCCGGGGTGGGGTGTGACAAATCTTCTCTTAGGAATGAATCAGAACAAAGTATTATCATTTTCTCAATCCTATTCTAGCTTCCAAATAAAGGGCTAAAATTAATTCTCATAATGTTCCTCTTTATATAACCTAACAAAATCAATGGTCACCATTAATTCTTTACAGTAATTCTATCATATTCCTATGTAAGACTTAATAGTCAAATTGTTAGCAATCTCTTCAATATTCTAATATTAATCCATTTTACTGCTAATATTAAATTAATTTCTTCCACTCCTAATATTATAATCCAATTAGGAGAATGAATATTTCAATCATTTTGGTGAGTCTTATATTTTTATTTATTATTTTTTTATAAGTCAAATAATGAGTGTCATACTCAATTTCTTCATTTTTTTGTACTTTAGTTATATTTATTTATTTTTTCTTCTAATTAGTGCACAAATATATAATTAATTTCTATAGTGCACATTTTAAATTACTTAAAAAAAAAATTGTAACTAAAAAAATATTTCCAACCAAAAATAAATTAAGGGTCTTTTTTTTTTTTTTTTTTTTTTTTTTATTGTTTATCCCAAATTTTACAATCTCTCTCCTCAATGAGCCTTTTAAACAAAAAGGTTATTATTTAATCCCTCTCTTACTATTTAGTCATTTGATAGTTAAAACATTTAATGAATAGGCAATTATACCCTGGTATAAATATGAGTAAGCCCTAATTTTCCTTTTAACCCTAATTCTCTTTTATTTTCTTTTCTCTCTTGTGCTTGGCTATTTTCTTTCTCTCGATCGCAATCCCGCTGCCTCCGCTGGTGTTCTTGTTCGTGCCTATGCATCATTCTCTTTTTCTATCGATCGCCACATCCATCTCCATCGCTTGATGGTGGCGATGGCCATGGAAGACATATCGTTCCCCCCTCTATCTCTCTATCCAGATCAGACGACCATCACCACCACCAACGGTTGCACTCTCTCTCCCGCTCTAGATCTGGCGGCATCACCACCATCAACACTAGTAGCTACCCTCTTTCTCTTGTTCCATATCTGAAGACTCTCATTCTCTTTCTTCTCCCTCCTCATCTTCAACCGTCGATACTCGTCCAACGTTAGTGTTTCGTCTACGCCGCTTTCTACCTTTGCTTGTCATTCATCTTCCTTAGTCAATCATTTTCTCTCTCTCTCTCTCTCTCTCTCTCTCTCTCTCTGTCTCTCAAATCTGGAATTCTCAAATTAGAATTTTTCAGATCTGAGAATTTCAAACCTGGATTTTTTCAAAAATATTCGTTAATGAGAATGTTCTAGTGGTCGTAGTTACTTTCAGATCTAAATGTTTATGTGACTTTTCTATTGATTTTTGTAACAACCCGATTTCCCAGGGCCGCCGCTAGGTTTCTCCCTTTGAAGAATTAAAAGCAAAACTGAATGACCAATATTTATTTTATAAAATCCAATAAATTTTACAATGCGACGACGATAAGTAATCAATAATTCGTTTTATAAAAATATTTTTATATTTTGAATCCAATTGTAAGTTGTAATTCCAAGTCCAATACTAAAACTATAAATTGATTCATTAGTTGTAATTTTGTATCACAAATTGATTCCAAGTCCAAATCTGTAATTCCAAGTTGTAATTTAAATATCAATATTTTAAAAATACTTTTTGTCTCATAGAAATGCAATTGATGCTCAATTGGATTCTTGTTTTTGGAAATAGACACATTTGGTACCTGACATTTCATTTTCGTTTCAATTGGCCCCTCAGTTAAGTTTTATGTTAATTACTGTTAAATTATATTTATACCCTTTTAAATTTTTAATTAGGGTAATTTTATTTTCCATCTAAAACTTAAGGTCAAATGTATATTTTGGATACTATTCATCATCATATTCTCAACCCAAACGATGGCTAACACCTCTCTCACCACACCAATGACGACTACCATATCACTGACAACTACCACCATCTCCGATCTCTCTCTCTCTCTCTTTCTCTCTCTCTCTCTCTATATATATATATATATTTCTCTTCTCCCATTTCCCCCCTCTCTCTCTCTCTTCCCAAACCCACTTCTCCTTCTATCACAATACCCATTTCAATTCAAAACCAAATTTAAGCAAAATATCAAACAAAACATGTAACATGAAAACAAAATTTATCAAGAACTAAATCTTCATTAATGAAGGCCTTCACGCGTGAAGTTATTCCCCGTATTCTTGGCTGAGTCCTTGCGGATCACCTTCGATGGGTACTTGGCAATACCGACGACTAGGCTGTGGTTGTACAGGCTGTCGTGGGTGCCGTTATCGAAGGATCGGACGATGACCGCTTTACGACCTGCATACCGACCTTGCAGGATGATCACGACCTTGTTGGGCTTAAGGAACTTCACCATTTTTGCCGCCGCTAGCGAAGAATGAGAGAACACGAGATATAACTGGCGCATAGAAATACTACCATCCTTGTATCCTCCACCATAGAGATATCCACATTCATATCCACCACCACCTCTATATCCATCTGAAACGTATCTACCGCCATCGCAATGGCCACCTCCACCATGTCTACCACCAACACTATAACCGTTATCATCTTCACGACGACCACTATGGAAACCTTCGCCTTCATGTATTACCTGAGCTTTAGATCTTTAGATCGGTGATAGGTTGGATCTCTGAGCTTTGGATCTGTGGATCCAAAGTTTTTTTTACACACCATGATGGATCAGTGAGAAGAGAGAGGGAGAGAGGACAGTTGAGAGTTGAAAGCAAGAAATAGAGGTTATATATGTGTTGGTGGTGTTGGTTCGCCATTGGTGTGGTGGTAGTGGTGGTTAGATCGATGGTTATAGAATATGGAGGAATGGTAGTTGGAAAAATCTCAAGTGTGAACGGTGCAGAGAAGAAGATGTTGTGAAAAAAGAAAAAATACACTTTGGCCACAAAATTCAAAATAATTTAAAAATAGATGCTATTAAATTAGTTTGAATAAAAGGACAAAAATATCGTTATTTTTTAACACGATATAACAAAAAATACCCTTACTTACACGTTGGCCATTAATGTTGACCTCACAGAAAGGTCAATTTGAAACACAAATGAAATATCAGGGACGAAATATGTCTATTTTCAAATGCAAGGGGCCAATTGAGTAATGACTGCATTTGTGATAGACTGATAGGTGTAAGTTATCTATCTATTTCTAAATCGAACTTGTTAGTTTTCGAGTATGTTTATTATGTTTTAAAATATTTTTATGTATTTTTGTATAAATCAGGTGTGTGGGGGTGAAAATACATAAAAATGGATTGATAGGTATAAAATACTTACGTATTTCCAAATCGGTTTTGTTAGTTTTCGAGAACGTTTATAGTTATTTTTATGTGTTTTAATATGTTTTTATTTTTTTTGTAATAAAATAGGTGTGTGGGGGTGAAGAGGTATGAAATCAGAGCAAAAACGATGTGATCGAACCAAAATGGACGAAGTTACGGTGGATAAATGAGCAAAGAGGCAACATTGTGAAAAAAGCCCACCGCCTAGGCGTCCGGACCTTCTCCTAGGCTGTGAAGATGCTGAGAACATTTCCAAGTCCACCGCCTACTTCTTCACCTAGGTGGTCACCAAACCTGCAAAGTCGGTACAGGTGCTTTAACTGCAAGGCTATTTCTTAGATTTCCATAGGTTTTTTAATCATCTCAATCGGAGTTCGGATGAAGAAGTTACAGTCAAAACAAAATGCAAACCTGCAGTTTCTCGGCCTAGGCGGAAAATTCCACCGCCTAGGCGGAAATCCGACAGAAAGTTAACTAACCTACCTGTGCCTAGGTGGAAAATTCCACCGCTTAGGCGAAAATCCATCGGAAAGTTAATCGACCTAACTTTGCCTAGGTGAAAACCTCTGCACAGTAAGATATTTTTGAGATATTTTTTGGCCTATTTATACCATTCTCTCCTTATCTCTTCCAATTTTATTCAGATCCTAAAGCCTTAGGCCATATTTTTGGGTTAGTTTTAGGGATTTTTGAGGGAGAGCTCTCAACCCGAGGTGGAGGATGAAGAGGGAAGCGATCGTTGGACGGTTTTAGCAGCTTTTCTTCGGATATTGGCTAAGTTGCTCGTTTCTTCTCTTTAGTTTCTATATTTTTTGGCAGTTTTTGTGTATGTTTACTCCATTTTACATTGTATACGTGGTTATGTCCCTTGGCTAAACATAGGTTGTATAGGGATTATTAATATAATTTATGAAAACGTTGTTTAGTTCAGTTTGTGTTTTGTTTGCGATTGTTCTTCGTTATATTGATTGTGTGTGCCATATTGTTTGTTTATATTTCTTATATTTACATATCAAGAATATGGGGTTTGAAAAATCCCAGATTCGGACTAGAATAAATGAATGCCACAATCCTATAACCCGGTCGGGGTTTAGATTGCAGACAATCGATGACATTGGGGAAAGACTCACGTGACCTAGAGTCGTTAATACGTTGATGGGGACTTCGGCATTGACGCAAATTCATGTATTCCCTCGTCTTACACTCGGGAGAGGTGGCGAGGGAGTGTTAGAACGGAGATTGTCGATAGGGTAAACACAACGCGACGATCCAATAACCCGGGAGAGAGTTGGATTGTGTGCAATCAATGACGTTGGGACGAAACTCATGTGACCTAGGGTCGTTAAGACATTGAGGGAGACTTCTTCATTGACACAAAGTCATTATTCCCCCTTACAATTGAGAGAGGTGGCGGTAGGGTTTTAGAATTGAGATTGTCAATAGGGTAAACATAATGTGACGATCCAATGACCCGGTCGGGAGATGGATTGGGTGCAATCAATGACGTTGGGGTGAAACTCACATGACCTAGGGTCGTTAAAACATTGAATGGGACTTCTTCATTGACACGAAGTCGTGTTATATCCCTCGTCTTACACTCGGGAGAGGTGGCAGGGGAGTTTACGAACTGAGATTGTCGGATAAGTCGAACGTCGTTAACATAAACTAAAACAAGACCAAACACATTTTTGTAAACAAAAGTTAATCCGTAGGCAATACTTTCCCTAAACATCTCATAATAGTATTAGTATAGTTAATTTAATTTGATTAATTAACTTAGTATTAATATTATTAATTTTAAACACATTTATTTTCGCCTAGATAAAGTTAGGTCGTGACAAACACGATACTCAATAATAGTCAAAACCAATCCATATGGACACGATAACCCTAACTCTGTGGACAAGATAACCCTAACTCTCCCGATCTGTACTAAAACTTGATGTCGTATACTTGCGAGTAAAAGTAGTGGCGTATTCCCCCGTCTTATACTCAGGAGAGGTGGCAGTGGAGTTTTAGAACTGAGATTGTCAATAGGGTAAATACAATGCTACGATCCAATGACCCAGTAGAGAGTTGGATTGTGTGCAATCAATGACGTTGGGGCGAGACTCACGTGACCTAGGGTAGTTAAGACGTTGAGAGGGACTTCTTCGTTGACATGAAGTCGCGTTATATCCCTCATCTTACACTTGGGAGAGGTGGCGGAGGAGTTTACGAACTGCGATTATCAAATAGGTCGAACACCATTATTGTAAACTTTACGAAATCAAACACGTTTAAGTAAATAAAGTTAATCCCTAGATAATCCATCCCCTAACCATCTCGTATTAGTATAATTAGTATCAAAAACTTGTACGACGAGCGTTTGTTACATGCTCACGTATTGACTACTCGCAAATGTATGAGGTTAAAGTTTTAGTATAATGTGATCTTTAAGATCGGGTATCGTATCCACAGGGATTGGTTGTCGTTATTATCGAGTACCGTGTTTATCATGACCTAACTTTATCTAGGCTAAAAACAAATGTATTTAATTAATTAATACTAATACTAATATAACCTAATTTAATCTATACTAATTATACTAATACGATATAGTTAAGGGATGGATTATCTAGAGATTAACTTTGTTTACTTAAACACGTTTGATTTCGTTTAGTTTACAATAATAGTGTTTGACCTATTCGATAATCTCAGCTCATAAACTCTCCCGCCACCTCTCCCGAGTGTAAGATGAGGGATATAACGCGATTTCATGTCAACGAAGAAGTCCTCCCTAACGTCTTAATGACCCTAGGTCACGTGAATCTCACCCCAACATCATTTGTTGCACACAATCCAATTCCTGACTGGGTCATTGGATCGTCGCGTTGTGCTTACCCTATCGACAATCTCAGTTCTAAAACTCCACCGCCACTTCTCGCGAGTGTAAGACGGTGGAATACATGACTTTGAGTCAATGAAGAAGTCCCCCTCAATGTATTAACAACCCTAGGTCACGTGAGTCTTGCCCCAACGTCATCGATTGACCACAATCCAACTCCCTCTCGGGTTATTGAATTGTGGCGTTTGTTTATCCTAGTCTAAATCTGAGGTTTATCAAATCCTGTATTCTCCGAATATCATTCTAAGCATGATAAACAAACAATACGGAAAACACAATCAAAATGGCGAAAAACAATCACTAAAGAAACACAACTCAAACAAAACTAAGTTTTTATAAATAATATTAATTCCATACATAATCCACATTTAGACTATGGCCATAGCCATTTATAAAATTGAAACAAAGCTAAACATACTCAAATAAATATAAAAGTTAATAAATAATAGGAAAAATGGATGAACTTAGCCGATATCCGAAGATTAGCCGCTAAAACCGTCCACCGATCGATTCTCCTTCTCCGCGTGGTAATCTTCTCCTTCGGATTTGTTTGAGCACTCCCCATACTCTCTCTCTACTATAAAATAAGACCTAAGGGCTTTAATGTCCGGAGAGAGGAAGAGGAAGGGAAAAGAGAGGGGTTTAAATATGTAAAATATCTAAAAAAATAACTAATCTGCTGTAGAGGCCACCGCCGCAGTGGTGAGTAGGTCGGTTGAATGATCGCCTCGGCGGTGACGAAGGTGGTGGAATAGGTTGATATCCTGCATCTCCAGTGCTATGGCAGTGGTCTTACACCGCGGCGATGGGCTTTTTTAAGAATATTACTGCCTTGCTAATTTTTCCACCGTTCTTCGACCGTTTGTGGTTCCATCTCATTGTTTACGCTCCAATTTCTTATCTTTTTACCCCCCACACCTGATTTATACAAAAAGTATAAAACTAATTAAAACATGATAAAATAAATATAAAAACTACTCTAAAACTAACAAAACCGGTTTGAAAATATGTAGTTAGATCACCCCTATCAAATACCCCCAAACTTTGGAATTTTGCTTGTCCTCGAGCAAAACACACACACGAAAATGAAAAAAACACATTGAAACAAAATAACAAACATCCTAAAAATAGTCTAAACATAACGACATACGTGTTTTACATTCTTCTAACGGCCAAGTCATTATTCCCTCAACAACCGCCAGTCATATCGAGTTCAGGTGGTAAAACACATCATGTGTAGTTCTAGAATTTCTACATGCAATAATGGTGAATTCCATTCTAGATCCTGTAAACGTGTTAGTGCGAGACTCAATAATATAACTATCTAATACCGGATTGGATTATCTCCTAATAAAATTCATGACTTAGACCGTATAGGACTAGGATTTCCATATACTTGATTGGGGTCCACTCTCCACTAATGTAGGCTTGGAAGTTCATAAAGATAAGAAGGACTTGTTTGGGTTTTGGAATATTTGGCCAAGGGTACTTTGGAATAGAATCCGGGTTAACGTTATTAACTTAACGTTACCCAAGGCTCAACGCTTGGCACGTTCACTCTTGTACCCCATAGATAAATTGAAAAACAATCCTGAACAAACATTTAAGACCGACGTACTCACTTGTCAAAATAAACGTATTTTTTTTTTAAACTTACCACACCCCCAAACTTATTCGATTAGTATGATTTCACGGGTGTGGTTAAAATGAAAGAAAAACGAGAGTACTTGAATACCGAATCAATTCGAAGTTCTCCCTAAACTCAACCACTCACATCAAGTAGCATATATGAATGCTAACTTGATTCACTCAAATGTGCCTTTAAATTCAGCGAAATAGGTTTGGAAAAAGATCAACTAGCCAGGGTATTTGCTTATGTGTTCAGAATTGAATTGGAATTTAGGATTTGACAGGGTAACGAGGGATAGACATGTTACATGGTAAGCTAAAAAGGCTTAAGCGATAAAAAAGAATGCCTAAATCACGTCTCCTGAACTACCTCGCCTAGGATTTTGCCTCAAGCTTCCCCTCAATCCGGTTCTAGAATCCTTAAATTGTCATGAATTTGACTAATCAATAATCATCCTCAAATCAATTGAATAAATATACATTGAGTCTATGTGCTCGTACAAATTAGGATCTACAATAACTTTTACCAGAAAACATTATCAAGCGCACAGAACACACATGCATGGGTGTTATCCTTGACTTTGAAAAAAACCAAAGGGTAATATCATCATTGGGTAACAACCTAGATGAATGCAAAACTCAGCATGCAACAACAACAAAAACAAACACAAACTAACATAAACAAACATGCACACAAGAAAACAGTAAAACATACTAATATCCTACACATCACCTCTGAATTTAAACCAGACAGTGTCCTCAGCGAACCTAATCATCATTCTCAATATATGAAATTTAAGCATGTTGACGAAGGGGGTTCAGAACACGTACCTGGGAGGCGAGAGAATATTGCCTTTGAAAAATTTCGGCTATGATGGATTTAATTTATTTGACCTTGGGTTGCCTCCCAAGTAGAGCGTGGTTTAATGTCCTCGGCCTGACATTTTCCGAACACCCTCAAGCTTGGCGAGGTTTTGCACTAGATGGCTTGATCTTTCAATGACACACCTCACCGAATTATGTGCGTGGCCACAGCACCAAAAAACAACTTGGAATCCCATCGAAAGGAATGCATTAATACCTGTCGATCTAACATCGGCAAGTACCCTACATGAGAAACAAAAACAAAACTACAAACAAAAATTATATACAAAATAAATGCCTAAAGTAAAATTAGGTCATTTACTCACAATATCTGTAATAACAAAAAAACACAATCCCCGGCAATCGTTACCAAAATCTTGGTGGCGATCGCCGAAAACTGTATTTAACAAACAACCAATCCCGGCAACGGTGCCAAAAACTTGTACGGCGAGTGTTTGATACACGCTTGCGTATTAACTACTTGCAAGTGTACGAGGTCAAAGTTTTAGTATAATATGATCTTTAAGATTGGGTATTGTATCCACAGGGATTGGTTGTCGTTATTATTGAGTACTGTGTTTATCATGACCTAACTTTATCTAGGCTAAAAACAAATGTATTTAATTAATTAATACTAATACTATATAACCTAATTTAATATATACAAATTATACTAATACTAGATAGTTAGGGGATGAATTATCTAGGGATTAACTTTATTTACTTAAACGCGTTTGATTTGGTTTAGTTTACAATAATGGTGTTCGACCTATTTGACAATCTCAGTTCATAAACTCCCCCGTCACCTCTCCCGAGTATAAGACAAGGGATATAACGCAACTTTCTGTCGATGAAGAAGTCCCCTCAATGTCTTAACGACCCTAGGTCACGTGAGTCTCGCCCCAACATCATTGATTGCACACAATCCAACTCTCGACCGGGTCATTGGATCGTCGTGTTGTGTTTACCCAATCGACAATCTCAGTTCTAAAACTCCACCGCCACCTCTCCCAAGTGTAATAAGAGGGAATACATGACTTTGAGTCAATGAATAAGTCCCCCTCAATGTCTTAACAACCCTAGGTCACGTGAGTCTTGCCCCTATGTCATCGATTGACCATAATCCAACTCCATCTCGAGTTATTGAATCATGGCGTTTGTTTACCCTAGTTTGAATCTGGGGTTTGTCAAACCCTGTATTATCCTAATATCATTCTAACCATGATAAACAAATAATACGGCACACACACTCAAAATAGCGAAGAACAATCACTAAAGAAACACAACTCAAACAAAACTACGTTTTTATAAATAATATTAATCCCATACATAATCCACATTTAGCCTATGGCCATAGCTGTTTATACAATTGAAAAAAAGATAAACATGCTCAAACAAATATCAAAGTTAAGAAATAAAATAAAAAACGGATGAACTTAGCCAATATCCGGAGATTAGCTGCTAAAATCGTCCACCGATCGATTCTTGATAGGTTGAAAATACCTATATTCTTCTAAGCCGAATTTTCTAATTTTCGAGTGTTTTCTTAATGTTTTAATTGTATTTTAGTTGTTTTTATGTAAATTAGGTAAATGAATGTGAACGAGCAATAAACAAGCAAAACGGTGGGAAAAAGGTGAAGAAAAGTTAGAAAAATACAAGGGATCAAGACTGCAGTCCCACCGCCAAGGCAGTGAGAATGCAGGGAGTGCTAAAATTGAACAAGTCCCACTGCCTAGGCAGTGACAGTGCAGAGATTTTGGAGACTGTTCCACCGTCAAGTCGGCGATTCCCACCGCCTAGGAGGTGAAACGATAGAGAGTTCCTGAATTCTCCGCCTCCTCTACCATTGTGACGAAGATTTAATCGACTTACTCACCGCTGAGGCGGTGATTCCTACCGCCTAGGTGGTGAAATGACAGAGAGTTCCTGAATTCACCGCCTCCTCCACCGCCATAGCGAAGGTTTAACCGACTTAGTCATCGCTTAGGCAGTGAATCCCACTGCCTTGGTGGTCAGCTCTACACAGATATAAAGATCTTTTTAGATATTTTTGAAACCTTGAGCCTATAAATACTTCTCCCCCACTTATTAAAAAAGAGGGTAAAATATTCCTAACCCTAGGATAGTGTTCTTTAGCCATTTTTGAGAGATCAAGGAGGAGGTTCATCATTTGGAAGAAGGTGAAGCATTTGCGTAGCGATCCTTAGCGACAGTGGACCATTCCACTCTCAGTTTTGATCGTTCTTCCCTTGTTTTTATCTTTGTAATTACTTTTCCATATTTAATGATGTTGAATCACTTTTGTTTTGTATGTTTATATGGCTAGGATCATGTAGTTTAGATAAATATTATCTAGGTGTTGTTGTAAATCATGTAAATGCTAGTTTGATTTAATATACGTTATGTTAATGGTTGTTTGACTAAATTTGATTGTGTTTACCATTATTCTTGATATTATGCTAGTTTAGATAATTAGAGAATATGAGGTTTGACACTCGGGAGAGATAACCCTGGATTTGGACTAGGGTAAACACAATGCGATGTTCTAAAGACCTGGGAGGGCGTTAGAACGTGTGCAATCCATGACGTTGGTTCAAGACTTACGCAACCTAGGGTCGTTATGACATTGAGGGGGACTTCTTCGTTGACACGAAGTCATGTATTCCCTCGTCTTACACTCGTGAGAGGTAGCGGAGAAGTTGTAGATACAGAGATTGTCGGATAAGATAAACACCATTATAGCTAACTAAACGAAGTCAAATATGTATTACATGAAAGAATTCAATACCTAGGTAATCAATATAGTTATAACTAACTTAATAGTTGTCATTTATCTTAGTTGTTAATTAAAATACAAACAATTCCTTAAAAGTCGAGATAATATGAGACAATGCAAATTACAGTATTCAACTAACTTATACTATCTCCAGTGGAATGATATTCGATCTCACGATCATTATACTAAAACTTGACTTCTTGCGCTTGTGAGTAAATTCAGTACGCGAGCGATTAAATCCTCGTCGTACAAGTTTTTGGCACCATTGCCGGGGAAGTGTTTTAATTGGTTGATATTGTGACCAAGTGTTTGAATATTAAACACGATAATTTTTTTGTTTTATTTTCATTCAATTCATTTGTTTATTTGATCTACCTGTTGTGACTGAGCAGTACATGCGGCGTAGTCAAAGTTTGGAGCTTCTCACTCTGGATCACGAAATTGAGCGAACCTTGAGGCGGATACAGAGAAAGAGAGAAAATCAAACTGCTACTATGGCCGGTGGAGAAGAAAATATCCTGTAACCACAGACACTCCAGCCTCCGGAATCAAATTGCCGACAATGAGTCCTTCGGGATTATTATAGACCAATGATGCTGGAGAATTTCTCAGGTATTCAGAGGCAGCCCATACAGGCTAACAACTTCGAACTCAAGCTTTCTCTCATTAATATGGTGCAATAGAACCAATACGGTGGAAATCTGCATGAGGACCCCAATGTTCATTTAGCTACTTTTCTTGAGATATGTGATATGGTGAAGATTAACGGTGTTGCGGAGGATATAATCTGGTTACGGCTAATTCCATTCTCACTTTGTGACAGAGCACGTGGTTTTAATCTATTCACCCGGGAAGCATTAATACTTGGGAGGACCTTGCTCAAAGGTTCCTCACTAAGTTTTTCCCGCCTTCAAAGACTTCTTAACTCTGCGGTGAGATTGCGCAGTTTGGCCAAAGGGATTTTGAGCCATTGTTTGAAGCATGGGAGAGGTTCAAGGACTTATTGCGTAGGTGCCCTCAACACGGGTATCAAGATTAGTTTCAAACCCAACTCTTTTACAACGGGTTGGACAGCCAAACAAGAACAATTATTGATGCTGCCTCTAGAGGATCGTTGCTATCTAAAACCCCAACTGAAGCAAATGCATTATTAAAAAAAATGGCGGCCAATAACTACTAGTGGACAAACCAGAGAAACACGGGAAGAAAGGTCTCTTCCATTCAAGAGTTTGATCATCTCGCAACCTTATTGGCACAAGTCACCAAACTCTCAGAACAATTGGTTTCCTTGTCTACCAAGGGTGCTTTGTCAAGCCGTGGAGAGGAGAATTTTGCAAGCGGTTATCAATCTGGTTTGGATAGTGATTTTGGATAATGCCATTTCGTAAACAATCAAGCCGATACTTTCAGGCCCGCTAAAAACATTCCAACTCACTACAATTTGGGTCTTCGCAATCATTAAAACTTTTCATATGCGAACAATTAGAATACCCTGAGACCACTGACTGGATATGGAACTCAAGCTCAAGGATTTCCAATGCAACAAAATCATCAAATGCAACAACCCCCGATGCATAATCCAAAACCAAACTTGGATGAAGTATTGGGTTCTTTCATAAAGGAAACTCAAACAATCTTCCGTGAAATGCACAACCGGCTAAACAAGCATAAAACACGGCTTGACTCGATTGATACCACATGTACTAACACCAATGCCACAGTGAAATCATTGGAAACTCAAATCACGCAACTTGCTAGAATCATCTAGGAGCAAACTAAGGGAAAATTTCCGAGCAACACGGAAACCAACCCGAGAGACTGCAAGGCGATAAAGTTGAGAAGCGAAAAAGAGGTGGAGGTAAGCAAGCCGACGGAAGATGAGCCAGGAGTAAGTTATGAGTTTCACCATGATGAACTAAGAAGAATTCTGGAGGAGGAAGTTGATGAAAAAGTCAATGAGAGAAAAGAAGAGATGAATGAATATAAGATGGGGGACAAAAACGAGGAGAAGAAAGAAGAGAAAGTTGAGGAGAAGAGAAGAGAGCAAAGGGTGATTCCAGGGAGAATTATATTCCCAGACAATCCACCAATTCTAGCTACGCCATTACCATATCCCCAAAGATTCCAAAAGAAGAAGTTAGATTCACAATTTCCAAAATTTCTTGAAATCTTCAAGAAAATTCACATGAACATACCTTTTGCGGATGCATTGGAGCAAATGCCCAACTACGAAAAGTTTTTGAAAGATATCATGACAAAAAATAAGAAGTTGAAGGAGTACAAAACGGTCAAAATGACGAAGGAATGTAGTGCAATACTACATAGGAAGTTGCCTGAAAAATTGAAGGATCCGGGTAGTTTCACAATCCCGTGTACTATCAGGAAATCTCATTTCAACAAGGCTATTTGCGATCTTGGTGCAAGTATTAATTTGATGCCATCTTCCGTCTACCGGAAGTTGGGACTTGGAAGTGCGAAGCCAACTAGGATTTTTCTCAAAATGGCGGACCATTTATTAACCTATCCGAAGGGAATCATTGAGGAGGTGTTGGTAAAGGTAGACAAATTCATCTTCCCGGTGGATTTTGTCGTGTTGGAAATGGAAGAGGATAGGGAGATCCCGATCATCCTAGGAAGGCCGTTTCTTGCAACGAGGAAGGCCTTAATAGATGTGCGTAATGGCAATCTTACGTTGAGGGTGAATGACGATGAGATAAAGTTCAATATTTTCCAAACATTGAACTTTCCAGATGAATCCCCCACTTGCAATCGAGTGAATGTTGTTAATTCTTGCGTGAGGGAATTCTTTCTTGCAAATGTGAACTCGGATCCATTAGAGTATTCCATCACGAATTCCTTATCTATAGGGGATTTTAGTGATGAGGGCTCAACCACAGAAGTTGGAATTGTGGACTATGTGCTGACTTTGGATGCTCAATCTAAATACGTAGAGGATCCTATTCATGTGGCAATGATTGAAGAAGTTGTAAACTCTCCCAAGAAATCAAATCAGCCTCATGGTGGATTAATAGTCAAGCAATTACCGGATCACCTTTGGTATACTTTTTTGGGGAAAAATTCAACCAATCTAGTTATAATTTCGTCATCTTTGATGGAAGTAGATGAGTATAATTTGCTTACTATTTTGAAACGGCATCGATCCGCCTTCGCGTGGTCTATCTTAGACAACAACGGAATTAGCCCTACTATTTGCATGCATAAGATCTTGATGGAAAATTCGTTTAAACCCTCTATGGAGCATCAAAGGCTGCTAAATCTGGAGATAAAATAAGTTGTAAGAGCGGAGGTGTTGAAGCTCTTGAATGTGAGAATTATATATGCTATATCCGATAGCGAGTGGGTTAGACCGGTGCAAGTGATGCCCAAGAAAGGAGGCATGATGGTTGTGAAGAATGATAAGGATGATCTTATTCCTAAATGAACCATCATGGGATGGAGAGTGTGCATTAATTATAGAAGATTGAACAAGGCAACGAGAAAAGATCATTTTCCACTTCCTTTCATCGACCAAATGCTTGATCGTCTAGCCGGATATGATCACTACTACTTTCTTGATGGCTATTTAGGATATAATCAAATAGCTACTGTACTGGAGGACCAAGAAAAGACCACTTTCACATGCCCGTATGTAACGTTCATCTATAGACGTATGCTGTTTGGCCTCTGCAATGCACTGGCCACTTTTCAACAGCGTATGATGGAAATATTTTCAGATATGGTGGAGGAGAAAATGGAAATCTTCATGGATGACTTTTCAGTCTTCGGGTCATCTTTTGATCACTGCTTATACAATTTGGCGCTTGTTCTTGACCGATGTGAGCAGAAGAATCTAGTTCTTAACTTGGAGAAGTGACACTTTATGGTCAAAGAAAGGATCATGTTAGGTTATCGAGTCTCTTCCAAGGGGCTTGAGGTGGACTAAGCAGAGATTGAAATAATCGAGAAGCTTCTGCCGCCGATAAATGTGAAAGGTGTTCATAGTTTCCTGGGGTATACCAACTTTTACCGGTGCTTTATCAAGGACTTCTCAAGGATGGTAAAGCTGTTATGTCACCTACTCGAGAAGGATTCATCATTTGATTTCAATGAAGCTCGCTTGAATGTGTTTAAGGTGATTAAGGAGAAGTTGATCACGGCTCCTATAATGATCGCTTCGGACTGGGAGGTGGCATTTGAGATTATGTGCCATGCGAGTAACTATGCCATTGGTACAGTGTTAGGCCAACAGAAGGAGAAAATCTTCCGATCCATCTACTACACGAGCAAGACGTTGAATGATGCCTAGGAGAATTACACCACAACGAAGAAGGAAATGCTAGCGGTTGTTTTTGCATGTGATAAGTTCCGGTCGTATATCATTGGATCTAAAGTGATCGTCTACACGGATCACGCGGCTATCTGGTACTTGTTCGCAAAGAAAGACGCCAAGCCGCGGTTGATAAGGTGGATTCTTTTATTGCAAGAGTTCGATGCTGGGATACGAGATAAAAAGAGGAGTGAGAATGTTGTTGCAGACCATTTGTCAAGGTTGATTCAAGAGGAAATCAGTAATGAGTCTTGTATTACGGAAGTGTTCCCTAACAAGCAGTTATTCGCAATTTGCAATACACTTCTATGGTTTGCGGACATCGTGAATTTTTTAGCCTGTAAAGTATTACCACCAATTTGATAAGATCCCAGAGGAAGAAATTCATGTTTGATTCAAAGTATTATTTGTGGGATGAGCCTTTGCTCTTTAAGAAATGTGCTGATCAGGTGATCCGACGATGTGTTCTGGAAGAGGAAATGACTAGTATTCTCTATCATTGCCATTCATCAGCTTGTGGCAGTTACTTTGGCACAACTCGGACAACAGTGAAAGTGTTTCAATCAGGTTTTTATTGGCCTTCTTTGGTTAAAGATACATATACATTTGTAAAAACTTGTGATAGATGCCAAAGAGTGGGTAACATATCGAGAAGGCATGAATTGCCATTGGCGTCAATTCTTGAGCTTGCGTTATTTGATGTGTGGGGCATTGATTTTATAGGGCCATTTCTGCCGTCGTTTGGCCAGGAGTATATTATGTATGCAAATGGGTCGAGGCAATGGAGAGACCTACCAATGATGCCAAAATGGTTTTAAAGTTCCTTCAACGAAACATCATGACACAGTTCGGGACTCCTCGGGCCTTAGTTAGTGATGAGGGAACCCACTTCAGTAACAAATTGCTTAATGCTTTGTTGACAAAATATGGGGTCAGGCATAAGGTGGTGCTACCATACCACCCACAGACAAATGGCTTAGTTGAGGTTTCAAATAGAGAAATCAAGCTAATCTTGGAGAAACCTGTTCGTACAAATCGCAAAGATTGGGCGATGAAGTTGGATGATGTTTTATGGGCTTATCGAATGGCTTTTAAGACACCGATCGATATGTCTACGATTCCCTCTTAACATACGTTCCACTTCAAGATAATCAATTTGACCGAAGAACTCCATATTCAGAATCAAATTGTATGCTTGGATATACCGCTCATCGACCCAATATAAGGTGTTGTCCACCGTAACAAGATTGCTCCGATGTGGTACAAACCAGAATTTATCGTTCAAAACTTGCGAACTATCACTAATTGCTTCATAAATATAAAGTCCCCTATCATAGAGGAAACACAAAAGAATTTTTGCACAAGCGTCACATTTACTAAGGACAGAAGCTAACGATCCATTGCAAGAAAGATTTACAGATAGAGCAGCTAATATTGTCCAATGACTTGTGTCTCGGTCCAACACTTCAGCCCGAGGCTTCTTTTTGGGATAGATCGGATGCGTCCCACCAAACATATAACTTTTATTACTAATTATCGTTGCAACACTATCCTCTCTGCGTGTAATCATGTTTGGTCCTAACCTTCATTCTTTTTCTAAAATATGTTCATCGTCCCTCTGATTTTGTCCTTTTTTCCCTCTTTTTATGCTTGGCAGCTGATTCTTGGACCAATCTTTTAAGTTGGAACCACAATAGGTCAATACAATATTTACCGATAGGTCGAGCGTGAAGACATAAATACTTGTTGAATTGAACTGTGGAAGAGGGTCTGTTAGTGAATTTTCATAAAAATAAAATAATAATAATAAAAATTTTAAATAAGAAATGACATTCATGTATTTTCACATAAAAAAAAATGATCAAAATGGGTGATTAGTATTTCGAAATGATAAGGGAAGATTGTGATTTTGGATAAAATGACAAAAGTAAATAGTATAAACCCATAAACTATATTGTAATTGCATTAAAGATACTCAAGTAGAAAAGGACATCAGTTTTATGCGCATGACATTGTTCCCATGAGTTTGGAAAACTAATTTTGATTGTGGCCGATCACAAGATTTTATGTGAAGAGTGAGTTTGGTGTAGTGTCAAATATGGGTGATTGTGGTTATGATTGTAGGGCCAAGTTTGCCATGGGTTTGGGGTGAGGGTGGTCATGGGTTGGGTCGGATTAGATTTTAGCTAGGATATTTTGAAAAAATACTAGGCTCTAGCCCAGTCTGGCCCTATGATTGGGCCCTACTTTTATGCCCAAGTCCAGCCCTACAAAAAAAATAAAATAAAGCCCAAGCCCGCCCTTAAGGCAGGCTCAACCCGAACTTATAATATTTTTTAAAATTTTTTAAAAATAAACACTAAAACATAAATATAAACAGTAAAACATAAAATCAACTCAGGCCAATATTGCTATTCACATTCACATAAAATCAAGTTAAACCAATATTGTTTAATTTTGCATCAAATGGGGCTCTTTTCAAAAGAAATTTTGATGCAATTATAAAGATGGGGAGAATTTAAATTCTTGTGGGGAGTGCTGGGGAAATTAGGAAAAATTCCAGGGTTTTTAATGAGAAAAAACATAGGATTTATTCTTAATTAAGTATCTCAAGGGGCTTGTAATAGTGAGGGGTGTGAGTTGCCTTCTTGATATATATATATATATTAATTAATACTCGGGCCGGGCTGGGCTAGCCCGAAATTTTTTTGGTCAGGCCCTTGCCCAACCCTAAATTTGATCGGGCCTAAAAATTAAAACTCAAGCCCTGCCCATGGACTTAAAACTAAAGCCCAAGGTCTAAAAAAAAATGGGTAGGGTTGGGCGGGCCTCAGGCCCATTACCACTCCTAATTTTTATGTCCAAGCCTGACCCTACCAAAAAAAATAAAGCCGAGGCTTGGCCCTATAATTTTTTTTTTAATTTTAAAAATAAACACTAAAATATAAAATCAAGCCAAACCAATATTGCAATTCACATTCACATAAAATCAAGTTAAACCAATACTGTCTAATTTTGCTTCAAATGGGGCTCTTTTCAAAATAAATTTTGATGCAATTGTAAAGATGGGGAGAATTCAAGTTCTCGTGGGAAGTGCTTGAAAATTAGGAAAAATTGCAGGGTTTTTAATGGAAAAAAATATGGGGTTTCTTCTTAATTAAGAATGTTAAGGGGTTTGTAATAGTGAGGGGTGTGACTTGCCCTCTTGATATATATATATATATATATATATATATATATATATATATATGCTAATTAATACTCGGGTCGGGCCGGGCTAGCCCGAAATGTTTTTGGTCTGGCCCTGCCCAACCCTAAATTTGATCAGGCCTAAAAATTAAAACTCAAGCCCTGCCCATGGACTTAAAACTAAAGCCCAAGGTCTAAAAAAAATGGGCAGGGTTGGGCGGGCCTCGGGCCCATGACCACCCCAAATTTTCATACCCAAGCCCGGCCCTACCAAAAAAATAAAGTCGAGGCTTGGCCCTATAATTTTTTTTTTTTAATTTTAAAAATAAACAGTAAAACATAAAATCAAGTCAAACCAATATTGCCATTCCCATTCACATAAAATCAAGCTAAACTAATACTGTCTAATTTTTCATAAAATGGGGCTCTTTTCAAAAGAAATTTTGATGCAATTATAAAGATGGGGAGAATTCAAGTTCTTGTGGGGAGTGCTTCGAAATTAGGAAAGATCGCAGGGTTTTTAATGAAAAAAAACATGGGGCTTTTTCTTAATTAAAAATGTCAAGGGGCTTGTAATTGTGAGGGGTGTGACTTGTCTTTTTGATGCATATATAATTTTTTTTTTATTTCATACTCAAGCCAGGCCGGGCTGGACCCAAAAACATTTAGTGTGGCCTAAATTTGATCTAGCCTAAAAGTCAAAGTTCAAGTTTTGCCCATGGGCTTAAAACTAAAGTCCCTTAAAAAAATAGGGTCGGACTGGGTGGCCCCCGGCCCATGGCCACCCCTTGTTTGGGGATTATGGAGTGTTTATTTCCTTTCAAGACATTGTTATTGATCAATTCAATTGTTTTATTTTTTCCAGCTAAACAAAATCTAGGAATGGATTGACACTAAGCTTGCAATACACCAAGGTAGTCTGAATGACAAATGAAAATGTTTAACCTCTGTTTTTTGAATGATCCCAAACTTTACAGACTATAATGTTAAAAACGAAACGTGGAAGTCTAATAGACAAAAACATTACACTTGTATTATCAAATGCATTGAATCCTTTGCAATTCTTTTCACAATCCTCTGCAAACTTAACCACTAAAAAGTTTGCCTAATCAGATGAACTTTCAAAGAACTAATCCTGCATAAAGTATTCTACTAAATCATTACCTATAAATAAATCAAGATACCCTTCAAGGAAGGGCATAAGGTTCCAATTACATGTACTCAACCAAACCATGCCTACAAAGTAAAACATGTGCCAAATCAATATCTAAAACACAATTATAGTATCTGTGATTAATCAAAACATGCATATAATGAATCACCACATTCTAACATCCCGTATTACTATGCGTGTGAAATGGTAACTTGTAGAAATAACTTACTTATAGAAAGTCACATCCTTTAAAATAGTATTCACCAATTTAAAAAACATCTTCGGGATTGCGTCAAGCAACACATCAAGAGACGCTCCTCCGTGTCCAGTCTAGTGCATCCTTCCTGACAAAAAACATTTAAGTTTAATATTTGAAAGTTAGACAACAAAAATTACATTAAAAAAAAAAAAAAAAAACACGAAATTGAAATACACATATTCGAGATGATAATAATACATGTGATGATGGAAGTTTATTACTCCATGGCTATTCGAAAGACACTTTTAGATCTTATGATAAGTTAGCACTAAACCTTTATTTGTGTCTTTTCTCTTCTCAACTATGTCTTGCCATCCAGCCATACACATAAGTCCATCGCCCACCATATCCATAAATTTTTGAAACATTCCACGGCGGAGCATCTGAAAGTCCCAAATTTTTCCACGAAATTGTGGCGATCTATTCCATTAAAAAAAAAGCATTGTTCATGATGAAGTATACGTAATCCCTACATGAAAAATACAAAAGAATTCAAAATAAAAAGGTTATCACACAAACGCGTAAAAGAGCACATTTAATAGAATTTCAACAAAAATAAAGAAAATATAGAAAAGTATCATAAATCTTTCCCTGTTAGTGCAATTGCATTATCACAAAGTTCATTAAACAAATTCAGTGCCACAAGATGTCCACATTGGTTTTTTGGAGGATGTGCCGTCACAATATATCACAATGTAATTCTTTTTATACTTTAGACTTAAGAATTAAACCTCAAAGAAACACTCCAACTATCCTTTTTTTTTAGGTAAGGATGGAACCTTTACAAATCACTCACATTTTGATTCTAATCAGGAAGAATCACACCTAAGCTCTTTTCAACGGGAAAAGAGTAACCTAACATTTTTTGTACATAGGTAAAGATCAAACCTCAATCTCTTTATCAGAAGAGATTGAAACCAGCTACCCCATAATTAGACACTCCCAATAGTATCTAATCCGCACACAACTCACCAATTACAAAAATTGATAAGTTCTTCTCACTCGGAACTTCTACCACCTTAGATTAATTAATACTCAATTAATGTCCCGATACTAATGATAGAAATAAAGTGAGAAAACAAAATTTGATTATAATAAAGAATACGGGTAGCACAATTAAACACATAATCAGATTAATACACAAATCATTTTTAAAATATTTTTATGCTTTTAAAGTTCAAAAACGATTTCTCAAAAGATTAATTCACCAAGCAAATAATAATAATAAAATACTCAATTAAAGAATAAACTTGGAATAATCTCACTAGGAAAACACCGAATAGATTGCACGTAGTATCGCAAGACAGCTTAGATCGGTGACGCTAACTCAAATAGCGCTTTAACTCAAGAACTTCTCAATAATCGATCTCACAATTGATCTCTCAAAATAATATCAGAATGATGACTCTTAGAAAAGTTTACGAACTGAATGGTTCTTGATATTGTTTGTATTGTCATCTTGTTATGTGAAATCCGCAGGTCTATATATAAGAAATTAGAACAAGTCTTCTAACGGCTAGTTTTCAAATAATAAGTATCTAAAAAGCACTTATAAACTCCATATATCATTATGACTTAATCTTGGCATAATTCACTTAATAATATCTTTTAGAATATTCAATTAAGTCCCTCAAACATTTTCTCAAACTCAATTAGATAAGATAGAAAGAATTACATGTACCAAATTGAAAGATATCAAAAATACTTGAACCATATCTATATGGATGAAGAAACATCAACGATATATCTTTAATACTATTATATCCCTAAAAGTTCTCTCATATCTCAACCATAAACGACTACTATTTGATCAAAATCCCCGAAATCCTCTAAACCTGAAACAGACTCATCAATCGACCGAACAACACCCATAAGTTGACCGATAATTCATGGTCTATCAACTGAACGATACAGAGAGCTTTTCAATCCAAAAATCTATTCGCCCATTGGTTAACTGCCCATTCTCCATTTGTCGACCGGATGATTCAACAAGTTTCACAGGTCGACCTTTCTATCGACCTAACTATTTAGAGAGTTCATTTTTTGGCCATAGGTCGACCTACCTGTCGACTGAGGGATTCAGAGAGTTCACATTTTAAACTCAGGTCGACCTATATGTCGACCGACCATGTTGGAATCTTTCCTTAATTTAATTTTAATCCATTTTCTTCGATGTTTTCGCCCCTTTAACCGATTTCTTTTCTCGGTTAGCTCCACTAAATTCTTAAATTCAATTTTAATCAATTATCAATGTTTCATCTTCAATTACACATAGGAGCAAATAATTTAACTAATTAGAATCCTTAAAAAACACATAATTATAAAAAAAAAAAGATTTGTGTCGTGTGTGATCCTAATCGGGATACATTAAGAGTAAAAATTTAACCTAAGTTGTTTTCCCTAGGTTCTTCAATTTCTTCGGTCTATTAATGTTCATCATCTTTGTCAGTCTCTTCAACATTCATTTTCTTCATGATAATATCTTCACTGGAACTTATAAACTGAAACACTCAATAAATCTATTAGTTCCACCCAAAACATCAACATTTAATTGCCCATCAAAATCTTAGGATCAACAACAATAATAATAGAACAATGCTTCAGAAAAGTATAACTCACTTTCAAAAGGAACCAAATCGACAAGATTTGCTTTACCATCGAGAGATATTCTAACACATTTCTTCAAATTTCCATGACATGAACCATGACATTGAATTATAGTTTGCAAAGCATCAGTAATCCCTCTAATTTAGAAAGTTAAAAAAAAATAAAAATAGAATTACATAGAAGTAATTTTAAATTAGAAAATGAAACTTTAAAAAGTTAAGAAATTTACTTAAACACATCAATAAAGTCACAGCCCATGCATTGCATTTCCATGTATTCAAGTTTTTCGTTTTTGCCCACTTTCAAAAAGACTTACCAGTACTTTCCAAAAGCAAAACACTCCAGTGTTCATCATATCCCGTCATATAAAGTCTTTGCACATTTTCATGGTCAATAGACCGTAAACGCTTAGCATATTATCGCACATCATCTAAACTTGGGAACCCTTCAAGCTTAATCAGAGTTTCCTCGTGATTATTATTGGTGTTTGTAAACGCGGTACTTCCAGTGTAAAAATTGTGACCTTGCTTGTGAGTACTCTTCCGACTATGGTAAAGAATATCGACTTGGTCCTCACAAATATCCTAAAACATTAATAAACATAGCACTTAAAAATAAATAACAATTAAACTCAACAAATAATATTTCTAATAAACAAGTTGCGAAATAATATATGACATTCCTAAGTTATAATCACTCTCTCTTCCAAACATTTGCGAATATGATAATGAAAAGGATAATCTCAATATTGAGTAATATATATGAGGCCAAATGCAAAATGTAAGGGAAAGGTAACGGCTTTTTCTTTTTCTTGATTTATTCCGATTTTGTTCGACGTTCATTTATGTATACGATTGGGCAAAGTTGTATATTTCTACGTAAAAATCAAAGTCTATGTATGTTATTCAAGTCTAGTATTTGAAATATAAATCATTAAATATTCTAGATCTTTGAATAAACATATATAATATATTCTTCTAAGGACTAGAAACAAGTGGTCTCATCCAAAAGATATAAGCATGTTTAGAGGAACCATTGGAAGCTTCGTCCAATACATACTGAGTAATCTATATTCATCTTCAAGACAACCAACGGCTTAAGCCCATGAAATGCTTGATCCCTGCAAGATGAACATCAATCAACTGATTATTAGAACATGAAGATAAAAGCATATTATATGAACAAATTGGAATCAACTATCAAAATATAACTCCAATGTTCCTCCAAAGATTAGGAAATATTAAAAACAATATAAATAATCCCGCTTATAATATTTCCCTGCCCCTTTTGGTTCTCGTTCTAATTGTGCAGCTGAAAAATAATAACAATAGTTAATTAATAAGATATACTAGTGCAGAAGAGTTTTGGAGAAACTCTAATGATCTCATCATATAACTTAGGAGGACAAGGAGGTAATATTTTAAATGACCTTATGATGATTATCCTTATCATCAACTAACATGAACATAATGTTTCAATACCCAGATATGAACCAAGAATGTAGTTTATGACATACTCTAAAATGTGTTATACTAGAGGTGAACTACCACGTACATGATGTATTTAATACATGGACACAAAGCCATAGTATGATGTTTGAAATGACTACCAACATCTCTTTTTCAAGGGGTTTAGATGAGAGAAATATGTGAATATTGGAAATATCAAATAGTTTAAATTGGTGCTAGGTTCAAAAGTTTTGTTTGGGTGTTTGGGATTCCTGCATTTCACATAAGGGTATTCATGGGCCGCATTTGGCCTGGCCCTACCTTGCCATTGGCCGTATTCCCCTTCCCAAACTCACTCACTCTAAAATGTCTTAAAACCAAGCTCGATCCTATAACGAGCCTGCTCTATAATTTTTTATAAATTAAAAAACTATCACTAGAATAGCAAATAAAAATAATAAAATAAATTCATCCATACATAATTGATTGAAGTAGTAACACTAGTCATTGTCAAAGATTTGTGAATATCAGATAGATTAGAAAACAATAACAAGTCTGCATAAATATTAAAACCACATAAAATACACATTTCTTAAAATGGTTGCCAAAATTTTTCCCAGATTTTTATAAATGAAGTTGTTGATCCCAAGATTTGGATGGATAATTAAGTGTTGATATTTTTTGTGGAACTAAAAAGTTTATTGAGTGTTTCGGTATAAAAGTTCCATTGTTGATGTTATCATGAAGTAATTGCTAGGGATGCGAAGAGATAGACAAAGAGACGGACATTAAGAGATTGAAGATTCTGAAGAATTTAGGTGAAAATAACTCAAGTAATTTTTTACTCTTAATGTATTCTAATTAGGATCACACACGACACAAAAATTATTTATATTTATGTCTGTTTTTATTAGGATCCTAATTAATTCACATATTTGCTCCAATGTGAAATTGAACAAGAAAATTTGACCTAAGAAAGATTAATATTTAAAATTGATTAATTGTGTCAATTATGTTAACCAAGAAAAAAATCGGTTAAAAGGTCAAAAACCTAAAAAATTGGAGTTGAAATAAATTAAGGAAAAATGTTCCAGCAATAATTGGTCAACCGACCGTGAAGGATAGGTCAACCGATGGGCGTAGGTTGGGAATTGGAGAAGTCTCTGAATTGATTGCTTAACTGACCAAGAGAGATCAGTCAACTGATGGCTGATAAGTGAACTATCTGAATCGATTGGTCAACTGACCAAGACCGAAAAATGGCCTGAAGAAAATCCTGAATTGATCAGTTAACCGACTCATAGGGGATAGGTCAACTGACCATCATTTGAGAATGGCTTGGCTAGTATCCTGCATTGATCGGTTGACCGATGGGCAGAGGCCGGTCAACCGACTGTACTGTTTCAGATTTCGAGGGATTTTGAGATTTGATCCAAAACTAGCCGTTAACTAGCCATTTTTTGGCTGATCTTTTAGAAATATCTTAGGGATTTGAATATATTACAGATATATTACTTCTATTTGAATATCCCTATAGATATGGTACATGAAATTAGAGTGTTTCTCAAATTGGTATATTTAATACTTTATATCTAGTTTAATTTGAGATTGAGAAATATTTGGGGGACTTAATTGAATATTTTAAGATCTATATTTGAGTGAAATTTATTAGGATTAATTGGAATTGATATATGGGGTCTATATGTTCATTTACTTGTCATATCATGTGGGGACTAGCCGTTGGAGGCTATGTTTCAAATTGGTTTAAATAAACCTGCATTTTTCATATATCCATATATCATTCTATCAAGAACTTTCAGTTCGTGTGTTTTCTAAGAGTTGTTATTCTCAGATTATATCGAGAGATTATTGTGAGATCATTCTTGAGAATAAGTGTTGATTATTTTGGCGTCACCAATCTAAGCTTTGTTGCGAGTCAATTTTCATTCATTTGATGATATCCTAGTGAGATCGTTCCAAGATTTCATTGTTTATTGTGATTATATACATTATTATACTTGCTTAGATTTTAAATCTTGTGAAATCGTTTTTGAACTTTAAAGTGCATAAAAATTATTTTAAAAATGATTTTTGTGGTAATCTGATTACGAGCTTGATTCTGTGCTGCCTCTTTATTTTTATAATCAGATTTTAAACTCTCCACTTAATTCTATCACTAGTACTTATCGGGACATTAATTGAGTTTAAATATACTTGAGGTGGTAGAAGCTCCGAGTGGAAAGAAACTTATCGATTTATTGTAATTGGTGAGTTTTGTGCGGATTAGATATTGTTGAGAATATCTAATTAGGGGTAGCTGGGTTTCAATCTCTTTTGATAAAGAGATTGAGGATTGATCTTTACTTAAGGCATAAAAAGGTTAAGTTACTTTTTTTAGTGAAAAGAGATAGTTGTTAATTCTTCCTGAATAGAATTAGTTTTGTGTGATTTGTAACAGTTCCATCTTTACCGTTGAAAAAGATACTTGGAGTGATTTTGGTAAGGTTTGATTCTTAGCCTAAGTGTAAAAGAATTAGGTTAGTATTTAGCTTGTTAAAAAGATAGAAGTTCTTCCTTAACCTGCGAAAACGAAATTGTAAAAGTTGATTATGAGTCTGTGAAAAGAATAATTGTGTAAAGGTTTGGTTCTTACCTATTTAAAGGAATCTTAGTGGTTTAGTGGGTGTGAATCTCTATGGGGCTCGGAGGACTAGATTAGCCAAGAGTAGCTTGGTAAACCAGGATATATCATGGTGTACTGTATTGTTATTTTCTTTATTTCTTGTTGTTTGGGTGTGACTTAGATTTGAACACTTATCCGCTGTATTATAAAGATAATAATCGATTTAGGATAAATTGATTATTTGATTATTTAAGTGTTGAAATATTAAAATTTAATTAAATTTTTATAACTACCCAATTCACCCCCTCTCTTGGGTAAATCACTAGGCCAATAGAAGTGTTTAAATCATGTTCCCAGAAGACTAAGAACAGAAAAATAAAACACTAAACAAACCTAAACTGTTTTAATCTAGGAACAAAATAAATATGGCATTCGTTCCAAGAATTGTTCCTAGAATAATTGGAATAGAGCAATAAAACAATAATAGCAATAAACTATTTTAATCTGGGAACATGGAAACAAAACACTAAACAAATGCCAAACATAAACAAGAAAAATATGGATTTAGGCTTTCATTAACAGTCAATCACGAAATCCGAATTAGGAATAAAAAACTAAACAAATTTCTGCTTAGGTTACCTAAAAGTCTATCGCAGAGGAAGCTGTGAACGGTGGAGAATGGTTGGGCGTAAGTGAGTGTAGAATTGTGAGCAGCAGCGATGCGTGAGAACCTAAGAGGCGGCAACGCATGAAAACCTGAGAAGTGGCGACGGAATGCGAGATAGGCAGGGAGGGCTATGTGGGAGAGCAAGTGAGGATTGAGTATGAAATAAAATGGTACACAAGGTAGCATTTGGTTGCTACGTAATAGAATGACAATACGATTGAAATTAGTATGGTAACATAATGGAATGGTCATTATTACTCCTATGTTTGGTTATTATTTCTATGTTTGGTAATAAAAGGGATTACATGTGGTATTAAAATGAAATCAAATGTTAAAGTAGTAATGTAATTAAATTTTCAAACGGCATAATAGTTAAACTAATTAAATTTCATTCCAATTCAAATATTTGGTTTGTATTTGGTCCCGTTTTTTAGCTAATGAATGATTAAAATCTAATCTCATATAATTGGGATTAACTAATACCAACTTTATCTTGGTATTGGTTAATTCTATGTTTTGTAGGATTAGTGAATCCTTAATAATGGGAATGATATTTAATCCCATATACCAAAAATAGGAATGGAATGACCATTCTAATCCCATTTCGAATCCTCCATACCAAATGCCACCTTAGGGTTTCTCCTCCCAATAAATTAATGGGCAATTTACTTTTGATCCCAAAAGTGATGAAAACTTATCTTTTACCCCATTATCTTTAACTATTCAATCAAAATTCTAATTTATAAAAAATATTATTTTGTACGACGAAAATATTCCTAATTAATTTTTTAATAATAAATACTAACCATCCCAAAAAATTTCGTAATAACCATCACAAATATAACAAATATTTGCTACTATAGCCGCCACTACCACAATAGATATTTCTTATCACCACCACCATCAATATGTATTCACCGCTACACAACAACAAATACTCACTATTACCGTCATTATTACTGCAAAAAATTACTATTACCACCGCCACGAACACAGTAAATATCCCATCACAAACACAATAAATATTCCTATCAGTTCTACCACCAACCTATACCACCAAATCGAATATTTATTGTCATCGCCGCCACCACCATAGTGAACATTTACTATTATCACCACCACCACTATGACAAATATTAACTATTATCTACGGCTTTACCCTAATCAATATTCTCCTTCCCACTACCACAATCAATATTCACTGTCACCAGTATTAACACAACAATACTCAAAATCACCGTTGCTGCCTCAACAATTACAACAAATATTTGCTATTACCACTAACACAACAAATTTTCGCTTTCACCACCGCAACCACCACAATAAATAATCAAAAAATTAAAAGTAAATATCAAAATTATACATTTAAAAACATAAATAAAAAAAAATAAAAAATAAAGGTTTTTTTTTTTTTTTAGATAGACCTAAAAGATCTAAAAATTTAAATGATTGAAAAAGAAAGAAAAAAAAAAAAACCTGAAAATGAGGCAATAAGGCCATCATCGGCCAGATCGTGAATCGATCTGGTCGTCAACGGCCATATCCTTCATGGCCCAGATCTACCATCGACAGTCAAATTTGAGTAAGATATGTCCGTCTTTAGAGATAGAGATAAAGAGAGACAGAAAGAGATCTGGCCACCACCATGCGGCGGTGGTTCGACGAACAAGACAACAACCCATTTGCCATGGTGCCAATAGATATATTGAGGGTACCCGATGAGCCAATCTCATCCTCCCATTGCTACGCTCCGCCAACATCATTGTTGATACCGCATTTTGTGCCGCCCAAACTGTTTCAAAATGAAAGTACAAGTTCAGATAAACTTTAAACTTAGGTTTAAAGGGAATGAATTTCTACCGTGGATTATACTAGATAATATAGAAAAACCATAAAAACATAAGAAAACATATAAAATTATTGAATTTAACTAAATTCAGTAAAATAAAAGTTTCGGGTCAACCTCAAAATTCTTAAAATTAAAGGAAGACTAAGATGACATTATTAAAGGTTAATTTCATTAAGTTACCTCTAATGTTAATAAAGATTAGTTACTATCCTTTAATCATAGAAAATTTCACCAAATTCCCTCGATCACCTACTTTGACCACTAAAACATTTACTATCATCGGTTTCGTCTCTTTGACACCAAAATTATTTGTTTAAATTGTTATTTAAAGGATTAATATCATTAAAACAAATCCAAAATACCTAAATCAAGGCATGGAAATTCCATGACAAATCCAAGTTACACAATATAACAAAGGATTAAGACTCTAGTTGAAATCGACCAAAACCGAAGTCATCTTGATTAATCATCAAGGCCCAATGAATTAAGGGCCCAACCCATAAAATAATGAATCATAAATAAACATTGAAATTACCAAGAAACCCCTAGATATTATCTACACAAAATATATCAGGGGAGAACTAAAACACTTAAGAGGTAACAAATCGTTATCGAAACTAAATCGATTCGGTTTGCCACCTAGGCAAGGAATTTAATATGCATTAAATGCCCATTCCATCAAGAATTAAATTATTGGGATGACATGGATATTCCACATTCAAGGAATCAAGATATTTTGATCAAAATATCTTAGAGTTAACCGAAATCCTTGAAATGTGATTACCCGTTATCGAAACTAAACCAATCTAGTTTGCTACCAAGCCAAAGCATTTAATTATCATTAAATGTAAATCCTATTAAGCATTTATTACTTGGGATGACATTTAAGGTGTGGATTCAAAGTAACAAGATGTCACACCCCACTCCAGACACCCGTCACTGTGGGGCCGGCGTGACGTCGACACGATCTCATCTTAACGTCAAACCCACTAGTAAACGACAAAGTGCATACAAAAATATACAATCATAAATTCCGACCATATACAACATCTCTAACTGGGGATGCACCCGTCCCTGAATAATATCAACAAAAGTATAACAACAATGAAACTCTCACAGGTTCGCCTCAGATAGCTCCTCCCAAAATATTTCCATACTACACCATCACCGGACTCTACCTAGTGCTAGTAGGGGACCGACTCCTAGCTGCTTCACCTGCGAGTGTATTGCCTTCTTAGTAAAATATTTTTAAAATAATAATACATTCTAGATATTACCATGATTAAATATGGATTGAGCATAAGTATATAAGCAGTGAAAATTAAGCGATATAGATAAGTGCCATCTAAATTCATCTAGTATAAAATCATACCAATAACCATAATAAATAATAAATCACTCAATAAAAGTAAAACACCACATCTCAAACACACCACTCCACCACAACACACACTGGCTAGTCATAGTGATTATTTTAACCTCACGATCGGGAGTTGCAATGGTACCGTACTACCCGTAGGATTTTCCTTCCTAACGGACACCCATCACTCCGCCGAAACGGATAATTACTGTGCAGTATAAACGTCTAACATCACTCTGCCGAAGCAGATAAACATCACTCCGCTGAAGCAGATAACATCACTCCGTAGAAGGGGATAAATACTATGGCATTGTCTAATCAATAACATCGTCAAATCAATACCATCACTCTGCCGAAGCAGATAAATATTATAGTATCGTCAAATCAATAAAGTCATCATCAAATCACAAATCAATAACATCGTCTAATCAACATCGTCCAATCTCAATCATCATCCTATATTTCCAAAACTGATTTTTAATCCAAAATCATATTTTTTACTTTCTTTAAAAAAAACGTCTGATTTTACCAAAACCATTTTTCCACTCTCTTTTTAAACCACCAAATCCAATGAAAATCATTCTCAACTTTCTTTCGAAAACTATCATAATTTCACGAAAATCCATTTTTACTCACTCATCCCAAAACTTGCTTGATCCATGTCGTCTATAAAATCATTTAGTCTCAATAAGGCCATTTTATATGCATATATATATATATATATATATATATATATATATATATGAAAACAATTGGTAAGAAGACAGTACACTCACCTTGTGATCTGCTCCCAAAAACTTTTACCGACTATACTCTAACGTTACTCCGGTGCCTGCGAACCCATTAGGGATAGGGCCTAAATTAATATTTTAGGTAAAAAAAATGACCTAATCAAGCAAATGCAGGCCCTATGTTCCGTATTTTTCCATTCTCCCCATTTTATTGTGTAAAATTATTATTTGGTAAATTTTCATTTCGTTAAAAGTTAGTGCATTCCCAAATTTATTATTCCCGCTATGAAATTTTCGATGCGTTAATTTAATTTTATAAACTAACATAAATTTAACGAAAAACGTTACCCATTCCGAATCGTTCCCGGGTCACAAAATGGATTTTGGATTCTATCGGGGTTCTTTCTGTAATTTTCTTCTTTTCTCTCTTCTTCTTCTTTCTTTTTCTTCTTTTCCCATTTCTTCTTCTCCCACTTCTATTTGCGTTTTCCGTTTAGCCCACCATAGCCACCACTGGCTGACCAGACACCCTGCCGACGAGGAACACCCAAACGCTGACGCTGACAGCCGACCCAACCACGGAGTCAGCACACACCGCCTATACATACACCCACACAGTAGTGGTACACACACACACCCACTGCTCTCTCTCTCTAACTTTTCGGCGATAACTCCGGCGATCTACAGACGAATCACCCGCATACACACCACCGTTCACGTACCCACAACTTAACACATACATACCCACACACAGTAGAGGCACACATGTACTGCTCTCTCTCTCTAAACATACTGCCAGCAAACATCTGGCGACACCCACACAACCACCGCCGTCCACGCCACGCCCACACAACATGATCACCCACACATGCATCATCACCGTATGAACAGCCACACACCGCCGGAACTAACGGATACCCACCACCTACCATTACCGTTTGACAAAACCGAAACCTACAGCCGACCCTCTCTCTCTCTCACTAACTCCCATTCACCGTCGGCCACCCTACACCGGTCACAAACGCTCACCACTGATCGACCACACCCAGAGCACACACACAACACACACGCTGCACAAAACAAGAAACGGAAAACACACACACTCCACCGACCCAACAACTCTGCCTCCGTCTCTCTCTCTCTTCCGTTTCTCTATTTTTTTTTCCTCTTCTTAATTTTTCCCCGATGATGAGTTGTAAGCATGATTGAGTATATGTAAGCATGATATTAGTGGTGTGAACTTCAGCCCCTTAATGCCACGTCAATTGGATCTAGTTTGTTCTCTTTTTCTTTTTTTTTCCATTTTTCCTTCCTTGTTTTGGTCCCGGCAGTTTTTGTATATATATATATATATATATATATATTTTTTCCTAATTATATTTTCCTCCCCTAACTTCCTTTAGGGTGTTATTTAAGCCCTATTTAACCTTTAATATTCTTAAAATTATCAATTTACCCCTAACTTTTTAATTTTTATTTTCATTAACAAAAATTTACCCCGAATTTTTTAATACTTTAAAATGCGACTATTAATGACGCACGTACTATGATTTGGGCCTTACACAAAATATTTTCATCAAAATATCTTAGGGTTAACTAAAACCCTTGAAATGTAACTACTCGTTACAAGACAAACTGAGTCAGTTCGATCCAAAACCAACCGAATTAGAGCCCATAAAATCATGAGTCATCATCAAGCATTAAATGTAAAATGACTTATCAAGACTAAATGCAATGAACCTTGGAAACATTTATGGCAACTAAACCGAAATAGTGAAACTAACTGATACTTAGCCCCTAAACCGAACCGAAAGCGTCACTTGATGCCATAAATGCACCCATGTGTAACCAATGAGATCAAAGATTAAGTAATGATTACAAATGATTGCCAATCAATACAAGATTCTTGGAAAGATTTGGTAATCATTTCCAAAGCTTAGAGAATCTTGCATAATCTTTAAAATTCGTCTAAAGGTGATCAAGATCAAGACAAGAGGACATGTCTCGTAGCATAAACAGACCCTGAAGAAGGGACTAGAATGGGCTTACACATTGATGAATGCGCAGGCCCCTGGCCTACAAATATAGGGTACTGGTTCTCACTTTTTTAACGTCTTGGAACCCTAACTTCTCTCTCTAAGATCGAGCAAAACTCTCGGGTGCTAGACTTTTCACAGCAAAATAGATTCGAGCCAAACCAACTCTGATGTCAATTGTTGGACCAGTAGAATACCCAACATGGGGGGTGAATTGGGTAATTAAAAAATAATCAGAATATAATTTGAATAAATCAAATAATTAATTTTATGCCTAAATTAATTATTATCTTTATACCACAACGAAATTAATCAATCAACTAGATGCACACACAAACAGCAAAAATAAACAAATTAAGAAAGAAGCACACCAGAAATTTATACTAGTTCACCAAGCTACTCTTCGCTAATCCAGTCTCCCGAGCTCCACGGATGTCGCACCAACTAAAATCAAGATTCCTTTAAAGGTAAGAACCAAACCCATACACTGATTCTTTTATAGGCTCAAAATCAACCTTCACAATTTCTTTTTCTCAGGCTAAGGAATAACCTCTACTTTTTACAGGTTAAAGAATAACCTAATCATTTTTAACACAAGGCTCAAGAATCACAACCTCACCAAACCACTCCAAATATCCTTTTACCCGGTAAGGATTGAACCGTTACAAAATCACTCAAAACAAAAACGTAATTCTTATACAGGAAGAATCACTACCTTAATCTCTTTACAGAAAGAGACTAAAACCCTGCTACCCTTAATTAAATATCCCCAATGATATTTAATCCGTCACAACTCACCAATACAAAACTTGATAAGTAAATCTCACTCAGAGCTTCTACCCCCCCAGATAAATAAAAACTCAATCAATATCCCAACTAGTGATAGAAATATGTGAGATGCAGAAATCTGATTTTAACAAGATATGGGTAGCAAATTGGAGCATGTAATCAGATTCAAGAAATTGTTTGAAAATATTATTTTCTTCAAAAAACAAAAATAATTTCTAATATCAATTTCCAAAAATAAAATAATAAACAAGCAATAATTAGTATGGAAATATCTCACCCAAAATCACAGTATTAACGATTAGAGCAATGTAGCTTCAATTCCAGTATTAACAAAAATTGATCGCAGTTGATTATCAGAATCACTCTTAGAATAGCTCACAATGAATTAGAATGATGATTCTTATAGAAGCTCTCTCAAAATGATATAAACTGATTTTCTCTTTTAGAATGATTAGCTCTATTAGTAAATTCGCAAGTCTATATAAATGCACATATAATCAGCCTCCTAACGGTTAGTTTACAAGTGTCATGATAATAAAATGATCTTATAGAACCCTTATAACATTAGGACTTCATTTAGGTTCAAATTCACTTAATATCAACTTTTAAAACTCTCAATTAAATCCCCAAAGTATTTCTCAATCAAAATAAATAAGTATAGAATCCATTTTAATTACTAAATTGAGAAACATTAATATTTAATGAACCATATTGAGAGGATTTAATTAGCATATGAACCATATCTTAAATATAGAAAATATCCCTTGAATCTCTCTCCAATCCTAACCAAAAGCGACTACTTTTGGATTTAAAATCGGATCAAACAATATCCTAAACCAGTACATTCAGTCGACTGCTCAATCAACTGCAGCCAAACCATCGCTACATTGATCATAGGTCGATTGCTTGGTTGACTCGTAGATTTAGAGAGTTTGTCCTGCTTTCATCAGTCGACTGCTTGATTGACTCCCAGATTCAAAGAGTTCATATGTTTTTATAGGTCGAACGGTTGGTCGACTCTTCAATTCAGGATGTTTCATCTTCCTTCTCTAGTTGACTTCTCAGTCGACTAACTCCTTCTGAATCACTTCTCTAATCTCGTTTTTAACCTACTTTCTTTTACGATTTCATCCTTTTATCCATTTTTATATTTAAATAAGCTCCACTAATATTCTTATATTCCATTTTAGTCATTAAAAAATATTTGTTTTTAATTCACATAGGAGCAAATAAATATACTTAACAAAAACACACATCAAAGATAAGATTCATTTTGTGCCATGTGTGTGTTCTTAAATGGGATATTAAGAGTTAATATTTACCTGGGTTGTTTTCCCTAATTTCTTCAAACTCTTAATACTTCTTCATCATCTTGATATCTTCATTAAGCATCCATTCCATTTGACATCTTCATTACTGGAACTTTAAATCACTGAAACACTTGATCAAACATTAGTTCCACCAAAACATCAATACTTAATTGTTCATCAAAATCTTGGGATCAACAGATATGATCGCAATACAGAGTTAGACCACGATCCAATGGGAATACAAGTAAAGTAAGATTATGTTATGCCAAACAATGGTGAGATCCAAAAAATCTTTGACCAAATTTGACCGCAATTTCAGAGTACCAGAGGATTCGAAAGTCAATATTTGCATCTATTACTCGAATGATACTTTGATATACTTTTGCAAGTGAATCAAGCTGTCTCCGATGGTCCTTTAGCGATTTGATAAAATCGGGTGTAAACATCCTAATTTGCCTACTGTTATACAACTCGGACACAATGGCAAAAAAAGAACACAATCATTTTAGGTCAATGTTCCCAATGAAGAAGCTTTCAAATGTTATAAGGAGGTCTCAATTCGCAAAGAAAATCAAGTTTATTTCTAAGCTCGGCTGCTCACGAACCATTGTAAGTTCGATAATCTATTTCCAAAAAAAAAAAGAAAAAGAAAAAAATTACGAAAAAGAAAAAAGAAAAATAAATAAAAAAGTAAGAAAAATGGAAATTTTTTTTGGATAAAATAGTCAAACCACCCAATGAGTAAGAAGTGTTGGTGCAAATATAGAAGAAATTTGAATATAAAAGAAAGGGGATAGATAGGTTCAATCAAGGTTTTTGCTTTGAGCCAAACGACATTTTTCCTGGATCAGAACTTGATGGATTTGAATGGAATCAAAGTTTGTGAAAAGGAAAATTGGTCATAGTCTGGAAATGTATTGCAACCATATTTTTCTACATTCCAACTCAAAATCTCATAGAAAATCATATCAAGCATTGAAGGTACTCGTTTTAGTATTTTTCAACATTTTGCACATGTTTTGGATTAAATTAGTTTTGCAGGATTTGAGAAAACACAAAGCATACAGGAGTATTAGAACCCCAAGCATCGAAGCATAAAGAAATTTAGAACATAGGAATCTAGTCGAGCAAGCCAAAGAGACCTTGATGAGGCATGTTGGGCATTCCCCTGAGTTGAAAAGCGAAGTATGTGAAAAGAAAAGAAAAAAAAAAGGTCTCATTGAATCACCCAAGGCATTTAGGCCTTGCCCTTGAGTTGAAAAGTAAAGTTTCTAAATTCAAATAAAAGAATCTCATCAATTCTTCCTAAGACAAAGCGCCGTAAGTCAAGTGACTACGATGAAAAATGGGAGAATAGAATTGCGAGTCATCAAAGGTGACAAATTTTTTAGATTAAAACTTTGTTTTGGAAGTGCTTTTTTGTTTATTATATGGATCTCAAAAGGCCGACAACATGGATTTCCTTATCACTAGGTCTCCTTACCTCCCCGCCGACTCAAATTAGAAACTCTGGTTATTGAAAATTCGAAAGTTATAAATGAGTATCCAAGTATGTGTTTTGCCCTGAAAGGTGAGAACAGTGAAATACGCTAAACCTGATCCTCAGCATAATGCTAAGTGTTGATCCTAAGTTTTTGATGAACAATTAAGTATTGATGTTTTGATGGAACTAATGTTTAATTGAGTGTTTAAGTGATTTAAAGTTCCAATAATGAAGACGTCAAATTAAATGGATAAGAAATGAAGATGTCAAGATGATGAAGAAGAATTAAGAGTTTGAAGAAATTAGAAAAAACAACCCAGGTGAATCTTAACTCTTAATATCCCATTTAGGAACATATACATGGCACAAAACATATTTTATCTTTTATGTGTGTTTTGATTAAGTTAAAACATTTGCTCCTATGTGAAATAAGAAGAAATAATTTTGAATGACTAAAATGGAGTATAAGAATATTAGTGGAGCTAATGAAGAGAAAAAAAAATGGTTAAAGGGGTAAAATCGTAAAAGAAAATAAGTTAAAAATGTATTCAGAGAAGAGATCCAGGCACAGCAGTCGACTGGTAAGTCGATCGGACATAGAAGTTGTAACATCTTGTATTTCTACGTCGACCGACAAGTAGACCGGCCAAGAAGGGTTGAACTCTCTGAATCAACAAGTCAACCAATAGGTCGACCGGTGAAGTAGTGCTAAACTCTCTGAATCTGTGAGTCGACTGGGCGGTCGACCTATGCACGCAATAGCGATAACTTGGCTACAACTTGAGTTGGGCAGTCGACCGAACACATTATTTTAGGATACTATTTGATCCGAGATTATATACAAAAGTAGCCATTTTTTGTTGGGATTTGAGAGAGATTTAGGGGATATTATCTATATTTAAGATATGGTTCATATACTAATTAAATCCTATTAATATGATTCATTAAATATTAATGTTTCTCAATTTGGTACTTGAAATAAATTCTATACTTATTTATTAAAATTGAGAAATACTTTGGGGGGTTTAATTGAGAGATTTTAAAGATGTTTTTAAGTGGAATTGAACCTAAATGAAGTTCTTATGATATAAGGGGTCTATAAGAGTTTTTATTTGTCATGATACATGTAAACTAGCTACTAGAGGGCTGATTACATATTCCTTTAAATAGACCTGCGAATTTTTATTTATGACTAATCATTCATTAAGAGAGCTAAAAAAGTTTATATCATTTGTGAGCTTTTATAAGAGTTATCATTCTACGATATTGTGAGCTTTTCTAAGAGTGATTTTGAGAATCAATTGCGATCAATTTTTGCTGATACTGGATTTGAAGCTACATTGTTCTAATCATTATTTCGGTGGATTCCGGATGGGATCTTTCCATACTATTTATTATTTGTTTTTTATTTTATATTTGGAAATTGATCTTAGAAATTGTTTCTGATTTTTGAAGAAAATATTTTTTACAAACAATTTCTTGAATCTAATCACGTGCTCCAATTTGTTACCCATATCTTATTGAAATCAGATTTTTGTATCTCACGTATTTCTATCACTAGTTGGGATATTAATTGAGTTATTGTTTATCTAGGGTGGTAGAAGTTCCGAGTGATATTTACTTCTTATCAATTTTTGTATTGGTGAGTTGTGACGGCTTAAATACCATTGGGGGTATTTAATCAAGGGTAGTCGGATTTCAGTCTCTTCCTGTAAAGAGATTGAGGTAGTGATTCTTCTTGGATAAGAATTGTATTGTGAGTGATTTGTAAAGGTTCCATCGTTACCTATGAAAAGGATAATTGGAGAGTTTTGAGAGGTTTTGATTCTTGTACCTTAGTATTAAAAAGAATTAGGTTATTCTTTAATCTATAAAAAATAGAGGTTCTTCCTTAGCTTGAGAAAATGATATTGTAAAGGTTGATTCTGAGCCTATAAAAGAATCGGTGCACGAGTTTGGTTCATACCTTTAAAGGAATCTTAGTTTTAGTGGGTGCGACCTCCGTGGAGCTCGGGGGACTGGATTAGCCAAGAGTAGTTTGGTGAACTAGTATAAATCTTTTGTATGCTGCTATATTACTTTAGTATTTTTGTTGTTTGGGTGTGCACTTAGTTAATTATATTATTCCGCTGTGTTATAAAGATAATAATTAATTTAGGTTTAAAATTAATTTTTTGATTTCTTGAATTTTATTTTGATAATTTTTTAATTACCCAATTCACCCCTCCTTCTTGGGTATTCTACTGGGCCAACACTAAGGTACATAGGCAACTTGTAAAGGTTCGATCATTTGCGAGTCAGACGATCTCTCATTTTTGTCCAGCCACAAGCTGGAGCATATTTTATACCTCTGGACTTTCTTTTGTCCTCCCAGCCAAGAAGACTGGGGCATGAGTGTCATTTTTATTAATCTAAAACGATCCTCTAAACGAACACGTATTCATCATGAGTATTGTCATGGTCATTTTTTCATTACTCTAAACGAACATATGTTCGTCATCAGTGTCATTATGAGTCATTTTCTATCACCCTAAACAATCCTCTAAATAGACACATGTTCGTCATGAGTATCGTTATGAGTAATTTTTTCATTATTCTTATCGATACTCTAAATGGACACTTATTCGTCACGAGGATTGTCATGAATCATTTTTATGTTTGATTTGTTTTGTCATAAAAAATATTCTTTGCAAAATCCTTAACATGGGACGATCAAAATAACGTGGTCTCCTATCTTTGTCAAGTAAGTGGAACTCGCATAACAAAGAGGAGCAGCTGTAAACATGACATTTTGACCACCCTTGCAAAAATTTTATACTTTATTTTATAGTTTGCTTTATTTTATTTTATTTTTTTTATTTTAGAAAGACAAAAATAGATAAAGAAAAAAAAATAAAGGAAAAAAACGAAATAAAAGAAAAAGGGGCTAAAGTTAGAAAAAAAAAAGGGTAAGTGGAAAATAAGAGAGAGAGTGTGTGCTTTCTGTGAGAGACTGGGAGGAGAGAGAGTGAGAAGGTGTATGAAAGGGGTCCATTGCCTATGAGCTGAAAGAGAAAGAGAAGAGGGAAGGTGAGAGAGAGAGAGGGGGGGGGGGAGAGAAAAAAACAATAAAAAGGGTGGGGCCCTCATTGGTCAACTGAAAATAAAAGAGAAGAGATGAAGAGAGAGAGAGAGAGAGAGAGAGAGAGGGTCTGTGGGCAAGCCGTCCAATCAACCGAAAAGAGAGAGAGAGAGGCCATGGGTCCTACTGCTTAGTCAGCCAAGAGAAGGTCAACAAAATTAAAGTGGGCCCCTCCCTTACATGGTTAGCTGCAAAAAAAAAAAAAAAAAAAAAAGAAGAAGGAAGAAACAATTTAATAAGCGAGGTGGTTAAAATTTCAAAATTCTAGAAAATTCTATTTTCTAGCCTTTTCCAATCTAACTTGGACTGAGATTAGGTAGCCGAACTAAATTTTAGGGTTTCCTAAGTGATTTTCATTCCCCATCTTTTCCTATAAATAGGATATGCCTCCTCCTATTTCATTCATTCAAAAATTGAGAGGAACAACCCCTGAAAGAGTTATTTCATTGAAAGTCCTTTCAGAAAGTTGTCTGCGAAAGAGAAAAAATTCGAGCACTGAGATTCTTGGCCTAGAACAGGTATATTTTTTTTTTTTTTTTTTTTTTTTATCTTTAATTCTTTTTTCAGCTTATTTCTTTTTCTTGCAATTTAAATTCCTGCAGGTTCATTTTTTTTTATTGTCCAATGACTCGATGAAAACGCTAGGATGAGGTTTCTCCATCTCAATATGAACCTTTAAGTCGCCATTTTTTTTGTTCATTTTTTATTTATTTTTACATTTTTTTTTTTTTTTGTCGCAATTCATAAAAGAAAAACCTAAAACAAAAGTAAATCGTCCGATGATCGGACGAAAACACCGGGATGGGTTTTTCGTACTAAAACTTAACCTAAAAAATAAAATAAAAATATAAAAATAAAAAAAATAATAATTACAAAATCTTAGTTTGTGAATATTAATATTTATGAATCTTAGGATGAATCTGATGATTCAAAAAATCATGGAAGAGTTTTCTGTAACTTCGTTTCAATTCCCTAACTAGAGTGGAATTGTGAAACGATTGGTTGTAGGAAATCTCTTCCCTTGGTAAACCTTTTCGTGGGATTTTGCTTAAGTTTTGGAAAGATTAATTCTGATAAATTTATTTCCGTGATCCTCCATCAATTCTCACCTCCATAGAATTTAAGGGAATTTTAAATTGGGATTTCTTTTAATTAATTGGGTAAACTTAAAATAGACATCATTTTCCATCCATCTCGCATATATATTTCCTGTATCATTCAAATAGCAAATTCAGGACACTTTCACCACTTACACTTTTTTATATATTCCATTTCATATAGTTCCTTTTAACTTTTTCATAATCCATATCTATTTCTTGTATCATTTATATGACCTATTTATGATACTTTCACCACTTACATATTTTTATATTTCATACATATAGGTTCTTTTAGAATTCATCAATCCATGCCACTTCTTCTCATTTAGTCATGACACGTACACACACTTGTACTTTTTTTTTTCATATACATTAAATAATTAAATCATTGTGACATATAATCACGTTAATTTATCTAATTCCCTAATTCATTCCCGCAATCACATCACTTGCATTGACATGCTTAAATTAAGGCCATTTTGCATAAAAATCGTATAAGTAATTTGTAGGACATTACCTTTTCATAAATAAAGGTTCACATCACTTAGTTCAATATTAGTTCAATATTATCGTTTGCATTTTCATGTATACCTTCATACTTTTTTACATATTTTAATTTACCCAATTAAATCAAAGAAATTTCTCAGAAACATACATAAAACCACCCATCAGGGATTATTCATATCGAATCCCTAATATTTGATAAGAGATCAAACATTCCCAAAAATACCAAAAAAAATTCTCGCCTTAATTTGGAAAATACCAAAGCGATTTTATAAGAATTAAAAGATTTCAAAATAAAGTAAAACTTTTGGACATAAACTAATTGGACTTAATTAAATATAAGGTACTATTTTTGTACGGGTGTCTTAGGGCGTCAAACACCTTTTTTCAGCGTAACTGACCCCCGAGTTCTTTAAATGGATCTTTGGTTTGATCATGTGTTTTTTATTCAACTTTTACTTAGGCCTTGTAAATAATGTTTTAAAAAAATCGGTGACCTAACAGACCATTTAAACTCAATGTTAGGTGGCGACTCCTTATTTGTAAATGGCCTAAGTATTTTTTTGAGGAAACCGACACTTTTAAAAACCTCTTCTCTTATTTACGCTTTAATATTTCATAACCTTTTTCTCTTCGAAAATCGAGGCGCGTCAGCTGGAGACTCTGCTGGGGATAATATTCCACAATTTCGTTTTTTATTTTTTTTAAAAAATAATTTTTTTTAATTATTTTTTTTTAGAAAAAAAACCTCATTTTACAAAAAAACTATTTTCATTTCATTTTTTTTTTAATATATGTGAAATATGAAATGAAATTTTTATTCCTTCTATTTTATCAACTTATCCCAAGTTTAAAACCCAGCTTAGGAAAATTCTTTCCTAAATCTACCGTTTGAAAATTTCGCACTGGTTAGGAAATTTGAAACCGTGGTACGAAAAACTCTCCCTTTCTCAGATTGTAAAGGTTTTTTTTTTCGTTTTTTATGTTTTTGATTTTTTTTATCTTTTTTTTTTTAAAAAAAGACCACTTCATTTTATTGCTTTGCGAGAAAATAAATATTTACAAAATACAACACAATACATAAAGTGCATAAAATGAAACTATAGAAATAAAAGCACGGAAAGACGTTAAAGAAATAAATACCTATAAAAATTAAAAGCACGAAAAGGCATAGAGGAGTAAATAAATACAATACAATAAAGGAGCGAAAAATGCAGAATAAAAAATAAATACGACAAAATAAAAAGCGCAAAATGACGCAAAGTACTAAGTAAATACAACAATATGAAGCGTGGAAAGATGCAAAACAATAAATAAATACAAAGCACAAAAATGCGCAGAACAGTAAATAAATATAACAAAATAAAAGTGTGGAAAAACGCAGTACAAAGCGTGAAAAGGTGCACAATACTAAATAAATACAACAATATAAAAGTGTGGAAATGCGCAGAATAGGAAATAGATGCAGAAAAGTAAACTTTTTTTAAAAAAAAAATAAAAAAATATTCCAGTGGAACGTCCTTTTAAGTTTTGTCTAATTTTAGGTCCATCATTTCAAAAAATTTAAACAAAAATAAAGGTATAGTTTGAGAGTAGAAAAAATACTTACCTGACTTTGGATAATTCCTTCTTTTTTTGTGCTGCTTCAAAATTTCATCTCTTCTCTTTCTGTTCGGCTAATTCCTCCTAAATTTGGATGGTTCCCTCTCTTATGGATTTTTGGTAAAAGCTCCCTGTAACCTCACAAAGATTTCAAACACAAAATAATTTCTCACTTATCTTTTCCTTTTCGTTTTTGTTTAGCAAAAATTCCCCACAACACACCCCCCAAAAAAATTCTTCTCAAGACTCTCTCTCTCTCAAATTTGAAGCTCTCTCCAAAAAAACAAAATAACTCCCCTCACCCTCTCCAATCTCTAAACCTTAAAAAGAGTCTCCCAACCCTCCTTTTGTCTTTTTTTTTTTTTTTCTTTTTAATGGGAGTAGGAGGACAAGATGTTGACATCCCCACCCCCTTTTGTATTTTTTTTTCTTTCCACCAAAAAGATTTTTTTTTTTCTTTTTCTTTTTATTTTTTTCTCCGTGTAAACCTCAAAACAAAATATGACACTAGAAAGATTCGAACTTATAACCAACTCTATGAAGGAGAATAGACTTACCACCGTACCACACTTAGAACTTATGTTTTAAATCTTCTTTGTTTATTCCTATTTCTTTCCTCTTTCTCATTCTTATTTTTCTTTTCTTTTCAAAAATAATAAAAATAAAATTGCGCAATGAACTAATAATCTCTGTATTTTTTTAATTATTATTATTTTTTATTTTTTATATATTTTTTTTATTTTTTAGAAAGAAAAGAAATTACATGTAATGCGCAGGACAAAATGTCATGTCTACACCCCTGGATTCTCTGCCTAGATGTGAGCCTTATTGGGAGCCCTGACCGGCAATCTCCTACTCGACCTACTAAGAAGCCCCTATTTTTCATGTGAGTTGACTCATGGTTTGAAAGATAAGAGACACACAACACTTTGTTCCGCTGGAATAATGCGTACTTAAAGAGAAAACTTACCTGTGAATGGATCTAGAAAACTAGAGAAAGATTGTGACCAAACCCTTGTGGGTTGCCTACGTACATTGGGTATACCAAAGATCACGTCAGACGTATGGTGGGGCAAGAAACGAATGTATAGAATAAATGCACAAAAGGAGGGTACACACGAAGAGACCATGCATAAAAGAAGGGCACTCATGAAGAGGCAATACAGGATAAAAGTCCATTACAGAGAGACAATGCATGATGTATGAGCTGTCACAGAGAAGCAGAATATAAAATGAAAAGCCATCATGGAGAGAAAACTTACCTTTGAATGGATCTGGAAAACTGGAGAAAGATTGTGACCGAATCCTTGTGGGTTGCCTACGTACTTTGGGTAAACCAAAGATCAGTTCAGACGTATGGTTGGGTGAGAAACGAATGTATAGAACAAATTCACAAAGGGAGGGTACACACGAAGAGACCATGCATAAAAAAAAAATGGCACTCACGAAGAGGCAATGCAGGATAAAAGTCCATCACAGAGAAACAATGCATGATGTATGAGTTGTCACATAGAGGTAGAATATAAACTGAAAAGCCATCACGGAGAGGCAATGCAAAATGTTTGAGTCATCACGGAGAGGCAAACATGACATGAAAAAGTCGTCACGGAGAGGCAAAATGCAAAATAAAAGGCCATTATGGAGAGGCCAATGTGGAATATATGAGTTATCACGGATAGACAATGCAAGAATTAAAAGCCATCACGGAGAGACGATACAGAATATATGAGGCACCAAGGAGAGACGATTGCAAAAATAAAAGGCCATCCCGAAGAGGCAAATATGTCATGAAAAAAATCATCACAGAGAGACAAAATGGAAAAATGAAAGGCCATCACAGAGAGGTAAATGTAAAATAAAAGGCCATCACAGAGAGGCAATGCAGAATGTAAAAGACAAATATAAAATGTGTTATAGCCTGCGACTAGGCTGCCATACTCAAACTCCCTAGATGCAAAAATGGGCAAATTCCATATAATGTGCCCCAGTTTGGGGCTAGGGCGAAATAAAGGACAAAAGACATAAAATGTGTCCCAATCTGTAGCTAGGGCTGACACTAGAATGATCAAACTTTTACAGGTGAGAACGCATACCTTCAGGCCCATTTAGAGCTCTTTAATTTCAAAAATAATGGTTTCCAATTCGAGTCGGCAGGAAGGTGAAAGACCCTAGTGATAGGAAAATTCATGCTCCCCAACCCTTTTGAGATCCCTCTAAGATAACATTTTCAAAACAAAATCTTAGTCTGAAAAATTGCTACATTTGATGACTCGCAATTCCATTCCCCCTTTTAGCTACAATCGCTCAGCTGCTGGTACTTGGACTGGAGTAATATCAGGAAATTCTTCTACCTTATCCTTTTTTCTTTCGCCTTATCTGTAAGACCCCGAATTAACGCGTACATCATTTTAGTTGTATTTTAGAGTAATTGTGAAAATTTGGGGTGAAATTGGGTTAATAAAAAATTCAAATAAAAAGTTTAGGGGTCAAATTGAAAATCTAGAAACAGTAAATCCCAACTTAGGGAGGTAAATTGACAATTAACTTTTAATTGAAACTTAAAAGGGTGAAATTGCAAATCTTAGAAACTTTTAAAAGTCGAAATTGATTAAAATCAAAATTTAAAGAAAGTTGAGGGAGGAAAGAGTAATTAATTAAAAAATTTATTATATATATATGTGTGTGTGTGTGTGTGTGTGTGTGTGTGTGTGTGTGTGATCGGACGAGCAACTGGCCAGCAGGGAAATAGAGAGAGCAGGCGACGTGGCACGCTTGGATAAAATGAACCCACTAAATTCATGCATGTGTAATGATCAAAAATCTCAAGATCAAAGATCTCAAATTGAATCTGAAAAATCAGAGAAAAATCTAGAGAAAGAAAGGGAGAGAGGATCGAATGTGGTGTTGTCGGCCGGTAGAGGGTGATCGTCACTGGATGGTTTGTTGGCTATGTGGGTGGATGTTTTTGATCATTTGTGTGCAAGTGTGTTGTTCCGTCATCCTATGGTGGACGTGTGCATGTGGGTGTTCTTTAGTGTTGACGGTGTAGGTGTATTCCTCCGGTGGTGTGTGTGTCGGTCGTGTGGGTGTGCGTATGGGTGTCACCGGTGGGCATGGGCCGACGGTAATCGTGGGGCTGTGATCGGAGGTATGGCGTCGTCGGCGTGTGTTTTGTCAGGTATGTGTGTGTTGCTGTTGCAGTGTGTGTGTGTATGTGTGCAGAACGGTGCAGGGTGGCCGGCGGACGGTCGTAGGAGGAGTGAGAGAGTTTGTCGGTGGAACTGAATCAGACGCAGGGAACAGGCGCGAAAAAGAAAAGAAAAAGAAGAAAAAATAAAAAAGGAAAAAAAATAAAAAATAAAAAATTTGCAAAAACCACCCAACTGAAAATCAAAACCCATCTCGTGGTTGCCAAACGATTCGGAAACAGATGAAATTTCAATTGATTATTAATTTTCGTTAAATGAAATTTTATTTAGCGTTACAAATTCTAAAATCGTAATAATTTTGTAACGATTAATTAATTTTAATTACGTGGTACATAAAATAGTAACGATTCGGAATATAAGGTCTGCATTGCATGATTCGGATGTTTTAGATAGATATTAATTTAGGCTCTGTCACTATTAGGCTCGCAAGCACCGGTGTCCCGATAGGGTGTGGTCAGTGAAGGTTTTGGAGAGCGGTTAATGAGGTGAGTGTACTGTCTTCTTGCCAAACTATTTATATATATATATGGATAATGAAATATTGGTTTACTTAAACTGTACAATTTTATAAATTATATGGATCAAGTAGGTATTTGGGTAAGTTGGTAAAATGAATTTTCGGGGTATTGTGTTGGTTTTCTAAAGGAAAGTGGAAAGTAACTGGTTTTCTAAGAATGTTTGGTTTTCTAAAAACTAAGGTTGGAGAAATGGTTTTTATTAAAATCGGTGGTATAAAGGTGGAAAAATGGATTTTACTGAAATTGGTGCTACTTTTAAAAAGAAGAGTGAAAAACGTGATTTTGGAAATTCTCCCCGAAAGGGGTGTGGCTTATATTCTCCCCATAAGGGGTGTGGATTTTTGACGATATGGAGTGAAAATATATTTTTTCCCATAAAGGATGTGGATTTTTAACTATACTGATGATTTTGATGATGCCATAGTTGTTTTCCCCGCAAGGGGTGTGGTTTCTCCCCGAAAAGGGGTGTGGATTTTATTTCTCCCCGTAAGGGGTATGGATTCTTCCCATGGGATGTGGATAGTTCTCCCCGTAAGGGGTATGGATTATAGTTCTCCCCAAAAGGGGTGTGGATATTTCGTAGGAAGGCATTCCTACGGATATTACGGTACCGTTGCAACTCCCGATCGTGAGATTAAAATGTTCACTATGGCTAGCCAGTATGTGTTGTGGTGGAGTGGTGGTTTGAGATGTGTGTTTGAGATATGATGTTTTACTTATATTGGGTGATTTATTATTTATTATGGTGATTGGTATTATTTTTCTAGATGGGTTAGAATGGAACTTATATTTATTGCTTTATTTTCACTGCTTATATCATGGAGAATTTTACTAGTTACGTGTTGTTTCTATACTCATGCTTATCCATTTAGATGTTGTAGAATGAATTATTATTTTAAAAATATTTTTACTAAGAAGGCAGTACACTCGCAGGTAAAATAACTAGGAGTCGGTCGGTCCCCTACTAGCGCTAGATAGAGTTATGCGGGTCACGCAAATGAGTCATTTGAGGAAAATTTTAGAGACGAGATATCAGAAATGAAATCTAAGTGAGGTTCAAGGGATTTGTTTGATTGTAATTATATTTGGGACGGTGTATCCCTATCAGATGGGACTATTATATGTGTTGTATCGATTTACAATTTTGTTATTGATGTATTGAGGTTGGCTAGTCAGTTGGGCGGTGTCATTTCTACGTCACGCCGGCCCCACATGACGGGTGTCCGGGGTGGGGTTTGACATTATCCTTTTTTCAATTCTAGAGGTGCACCTCGTGGAGATTTTCCTTAGGTTCCTGGTGGGGTCTGGCACTAGATAATATCCCTATCAACTTTTATTTCTTTAAGCCTGTCGATTTTCATTTCCTCCTTTCTGCCAAGCATCCTCAGTATTAGAGAAATCATATACTCCTATTTGCTTCGTATTTCTTAAATCCTGCGAAACTAGTTTAGCCAAGATATGAGAAAATGTATAAAACTTTACTAAAAACATGTACCTTTATCACCAGATATGTTGGTTGCGAGATTCCAAGACGGACTGTCTGATAAGTATGATTTCAATGCAAATTCTAGCTATATCCGATGTTCCTTTTCATAGATTTAAACTCCTTCAAATCCATCAAGTTCCGAACCTGATAATTTTTATGGTCAATGAAAGTTAACCGTAGTGGAATTTCGAAAAGGGACCCCCAAGCGATATACCTATCCATTTTTTTATTTTTATTTTTTTGTATTGTTTTTGGTACGGTCCCTACATTCTTTTCATGGCACCCTTTAGAGTTTTTACCATGCTCAAGCTGCACCATTTTCTTTTAAGGAAATGGATAATCACAAATCGAAAGAATTTACTTGGAAAAGAAAGAACTTTATTAGGCAAAGTATTTCTTTATAGAATCTGAGTTTAGAGGCTCGGAAAATACATCAACATCCATTTCCTAGAGAATCAACGCTCCACTGCTCAAAGCCTTGTGAACAACAAAAGCACATTCCCAGTTTGTGGCGAACATGCCCTTGGCTTCACTTGTAAAGGAAAAATTTTCTTCAATACCAACTCATTAGCTCTAAAGACTCTATTCTGGACCCTCTTATCGCAAGCTATAATAATTTTCTGCCTGTAACACTATCCGTGGCATATCACTGTAAGCCGTTTTTCATCGATTAAGCAAAGTTGGTCTAATCTCTACTGTACCCATTCCATTTCATCAAGCTCAGCCTCTAGGAGCACTCGTAGAGATGAAATTTCCACTTCAGCTAGTATCACCGCAACAATCCCATAGACGAGAGAGTAAGGGGTTGCCTCCGTCGAGGATCGGATTGAAGTCCGGTAAGCTATCAAAGCATATGACAGCATATCATCCCACTCCTTATAGTTATCAATCATCTTCCAAAGGATTTTATTTATATTCTTATTAGCGGCTTCCACTACTCCATTCATTTTTAGAAGGTAAAGTGCTGAATTTTTGTGCTCGATCTTGAACTGCTGATAAATTTTCTATATTTCTGACCTTTTCAAGTTTTTGGCATTGACGGTTATCAGTGCTTGCGGAAAATCGTATCTCGACATGATGTTTTCTTTGATGAATTGTGCTACTGTCCTTTGAGTCACTCGGGCTAGGGAGACAACCTCTACCCACTTTGTAAAATAATCAATTGCCACCAAGATAAAGCGATGACCACTCAATGAAGTTGCGAATGTAGGATATGGATTTAATCATACCCCACATTGAGAAGGGCCAAGGGGTAACTTCTCCAATGACGTCCATACCCCACATTGAGAAGGACCAAGGGGATGCTAATCAATGAAGTTGCGAATATGGGATATGGATTTGATCACCGTGAATCTGACACTTATGGCATCTTCGAACAAATTGCACACAATCGCTTTCCATCGTCAGTAAAAAATGTCAAGTCCTTAGGATATTCTTTTCTTAGCATGAACCCACTCATGCGAGGTCCACATATGCCACCATGCACTTCTTTCATCAATTGGATGGCCTCTTTGACTCTAACACATCTCAGTAGGCCCATGTCAGGGGAACGTTTGTACAGAGTTTCCCCACTTAGGAACAATTAGCCTGCTAATCTTTGGAGGGTCTTCCGATCAATACTCGATGCCTCTTTTGGATACTCTAGAATTTTTAGGAAGTTTTATATGTCGTGGTACCACGGTTCTTTGGCCAATTCAGCTTCGAGCTGACAACAATGGGTCGGACGATGCTGAACTCGAATTGCCACAGGAATAATATTATCTTCTTCCCGGGTGATAAATATCATTGATGCCAAGGTATCTAAAGCATCGGCAAAGTTATTTTTGAGTCTCGGTATGCTTTCAAATTCGATCATCGTAAACTATTCGCACAACTCCAAGAGATGATTATTATAGGATACTAAGGTCAGATCTCTCGTGGTACACTTATACATCACCTAATTGATTATCAACTCAAAATCACTAAACATTAGTAACTCTTTGATCTTCATGTCGATAGCCAGTTGGAGCCCCAAAATACATTCTTCGTATTTATCTCGGTTATTGGTGCTTCGGAACTTCAACTTGGAAGCCACTTAATAATGTTGCTTACTCGGAGAAACAAGAACGACTCTGATTCTTACCCCTCGAGAGTTCACAACTCCATCGACATACATTTTCCAGATTGTATCCTCTTCTTCTTCCTCCATTGCATGAATCGACTCGTTAGAAAATAGCATATCTAGAGGCTAGTTATCCAGTTGAGCTGAATAACTAGTCAATTGATACACGATCGCTTAACTCTCCACTGACTTTTGGGTCTTGTAGACGATATCAAACTCGGTTAATAACATCTGCCATTTTGCACCTTTCCCTGATAGAATCGGTTTATCAAAGATATACTTAAGGGACCTATTCTAGCTATCAAGTAAGTAGTCAATGGGAGCATATAATAGCTCAGTCTTTGAGCAGACCAGGCCAATGCACAACAAGTCTTCTTCAGTAAAGTGTAATTTTTCTCCTACTTCGTGAAGCGCTTATTGAGGTAGTAGATCCCTTGTTCCTTTTTCTTTTCTTTTTTTAGATTCATCAAGTTGTCTGAGAATGGCTTCCATGGAGGAGTCAAGAACTGACAGATACAACAACAACAGAATTCCTTCCCGAGGCGACACTAGAACTAGAGGGTCAGTCAAATAGGCTTTAATATTTTCCAAAGCTTTCTGATAATTAGTATTCTCCCACCCGTCACTCTCCTTTCGAAGCAGCTTGAGGATTGGCTCACAAATGACAGTGAGCTGGAAGATGAATCGGACTATGAAATTCAATCGGCCTAGAAAACCTTGGATCTCATTCTTGTTTTTCGGTGGTAGCATCTCGGAAATGGACTTTGTCTTCGCGAGATAAATCTCAATTCCATAGAGGTTTACCATAAAACCAAGAAGCTTTCTGGAAGTCACCCCGAAAGCGCCTTTTGTCGGGTTGAGCTTGAGCTGATACTTTTGAAGTCTATTGAACATTTTTTTCAAATAGAAGAGATGATCCTCATTCTCCTAAGATATAATGATCATGTCATCCATATATACCTCCATCTCCTTGTGCATCATATCATTAAAGAGGGTCGTTATTGCTCTTTAGTTCATTTTCTAGGCATTTTTGAGACCGAAAGGCATTGCCCTATAGTAGAAGACTCCCTACAGTATGGTGAAGACTGTCTTTTCTCGATCTTCTTCATCCATTAGAATTTGATTATATAGGAAGAATACATCAACGAAGGAATAGAAATTTTGCCCCGCAGTATTGTCGATGATGATATGGATGTTCAGCAATGGGAAATCATCTTTAAGACTTACCCTATTGAGATCACGATAATCCATCCAGACTTAGATTTTCCTGAGGATTTTGGCACTGGAATGACATTAGAGAACCATTCACTTTAGTTACAAACTTCGATGATTCGGGCATTAAACTGTTTCACGATCTTCTCCTTGACCTCGAGGCTGATAGCGGGCCTCAGGTTTCTCAAATGTTTCTTGACTCGTACACTCCCAAGCTTTAGTGGTAGCTTATGGGTCACGAAACGTTTGTCCATCCCTACTATGTCATTGTAGGACTAGGCAAAGATATCTTGGTAAGCAACCAAAAGCGTTGTCAACTCTTTCTTTTCTAGAGCAGTGAGGGTGATAGGTGTGAAAAACCTATCTATTTCTAAACCAGATTTTTTAGTTTTCAAGTATTTAGGTTATATTTAATTGTGTTTTAGTGTGTTTTAGTGTAAAACAGGTGAAAGGACGTCAAAGGGAGAGAAACAAGTGAAAACGGTGGAGAAACGGTGAACAAAATGTACAAAATAGGGTTTTGGTGAATGAAGATCACTGCCTAGGCGGAAAAGAGGTAGAATGTTGGAGTGCTAAAGGGCTGAACCACCGCCTAGGCGAGAAAAGATCAAAATGATATACCAGCAAGCACCGCCTAAGCGAAAAAACCACCGCTTAGGCGAAGTTACCGACAGAACTTAATCGACTTAAGTCCACCGCCTAAGCGGTGAACCACCGCTTAGGCGGTGACACTCTGCACAGAAATATCTATTTTCAGATATTTTGAAGATATTTCCAAACCTTACCTATTTAACCCTTTTCTCCATCAAATCTCAAAAAAAGATAGACGTGAGAGGAGGCTCCGGTTGACATCTTGAGAGCTCTCCTTTGACCTTAGTTAGGTTTAGGTAATTTAGGAAGTAGATTAGATTAGTTTAGGAGGTGTTCTTGGCCAATCCTTGAAGAGCTAGAAGAGGAAGTTCATCAACGGAGAAGAGGAAGCTTGGGAGGATTGTTCTTTGGTGAAAGTGGACTACTCCACTTTGAAATTTGGCTTTTCTTCCCTTGTTTCCATCTTTATATTTAATGTTTATTGTTGATGATAATGATCTCCTCTTGATTTAATGTTGTATTGGCTAAGAACATGTTAGTGTAATTTAGAGATTAGTTAGGGAAATGTGTAGTTGTGTAAATACTCGTTTGGTTTAATATACGTTTCTTTAACGGTTGTTGCTTTAAGTCCGATTGTGTTTATCATTTTATGAATATCTTAATATACTTGTAGTGGTATTAGGGTTGGATTTGAGAATCTAGGGTTTGACACTAGGGAGAGGTAACCCTGAATTCGGACTAGGGTAAACACATCGTTACAACCTAACGACCCGGGAGGGCGTTAGTTAGTGTGCAATCGATGACATTGGGTCAAGACTCACATGGCATAGATTCATTAAGACATTGAGGGGGGACCTTTTCATCAACGCGAAGTCGCGTATTCCCTCTTCTTATACTCAGAAGAGGTGGCGAAGGAGTTTACAAACCGAGATTATCGGATACCTAAACTCCGTTATTGTTAACCGAACGAAATCAAACGTGTATTAAGTGAACGAAATCAATCCCTAATTAATCAACCTAGTTAGAATTAACCTACTAATTTTCGTTTAGCTTAGTTTAATTTCAATTCACGTCTTTTGTCGTCAGACAAACACGAGACTACGTCAATTGCGGTATTCAATTCAATTATTCACACTTTTCTCTGTGGGAATGATATCCGATCTTCAAAGATCCATTATATTAAAACTTTAGACCTCGTATACTTGTGAGCGTAAGTAGGCGTGCACAAATCCACCCCTACCAAGTTTTTGGCGCCGTTGCCGGGGATTAGTTTGAATTTTATTTGAATATTGCAAAAGAAACGCGGTATCGGCTCAGAACTTAAGTTTTAAATAGGAAAAGAAAATGTATCGTATCCTAGTTCCGTCAACACACCAAGTTTTTGGCGTTGTTGACGTGGGATTAGTGTGAATTCTAAGTTGATATTGCGACTAAGTAGTCGAGTGTTAATCCTGACATTTATTTTTGTTTTATTTTTAATTTTTATTTTTGTTTCATTGTGTTAATGAGATCAAGCAGAGCGAGAAAATATGAAGAAGATTGGAATTCTTAATTCTCAATCCCGAGATTGAGCTTATTGCAAATGATAAGGACTGAGAGGAGAAGCCAATTTTAAAGCCATGATCTTGATCCGACTGAGCATTTGAGCCCAAATTCCTTGTCTATGGGGAATTTTGGTGAAAAATACTTAGTGACACGATAGTCCAGCTGGGGACGGTAACTCAAGCGCTATTTTTTTTAAATGAAACTTAGGGTATCCAATTACCCGATTTTTGTTACTATTTATTTGATTATTTATTCTTTTGGGAAGCCGGTATGGCTTCGGAATGTGTTCGGAAGTGAATTTAGGAGTATGGAAGTTTGGGGAAGTATTTTAAGTTTAAACACGTTGAATAAGCGAAGTGAAAACGTACAGGGTGGAGCCGTATTTTAAAAAATTTGAGAAAAACATGAAAGTGGGAGCTTCAGGCCCACCGCCCAAGCGGTAAACCACCGTTTAGGCGGTAAAAATAGAGAGAGAGTGTTTTTCAGCAAAAAAGGCCCACCGCTTAGTTGGTAAAAATACAGAGTGGGTGAAAACAGCCCACTGTCCAAACGGTTAACCACCGTTTAGGCGATAAAAATACAGGATGCACCAAATTTTCAAAATAAGCTCCACCGCTTAGGCGGAAAAACCACCGCCTAGGCGGATTAACAACAGAACAAAATGTTTTTACACTGGTGTAATTTCGCTTAGGCGAAAAAACCACCGCCTAGGCGGAATTTCGTCAGTAGGTTTGTTTTTAAAGGAAAGAGTTCCACCGCTTAAGCGGTGAACCTTCTACTGTTAAAAACAGCCCGTTTGTTCAAAAATAAAAACGCAAGGTTCCCTTCCCAATCCTTCACCTTCTCTCTAAAACCTCACTCCCAAACCATTTTAAATCTTCAAAAATCATCTGTCCATTACCAAAAGTAGTCATTTCCATCACGATTCAACCTCCAAGAATCGGATTTCCACCCCTATTTTTGAAAATTTAGGGTTTTGCGTGAAAGGTGCAATTTCTTCATTCTCTTTTGATTGGACCATTAATTCTCAACAAGTAAGTTTATTTTTCATTACATTTAGTCTAGTTATTGAAATTATTGGTTGGTTTGCATGATTATATCAAAGAAATAAATGGATTATGAAATTTTGCCCAAAACCCCTTAACCTTAGTTTCTCGATTCCGAAGTTCTATGGGTTTTTTGGTTTGATTCTTGATGATACACATGTTTAATTGGATTGGTTGAGTGTGTGAACTAATATAGGATGTCACAATTGTGAAATTTGTTTGAAAAATTCAAAAGGGTGTTCGTTTTGGGATGGATGTGTTCTTGACAAAGTTATTAGGGAGGTTTATGTTTTTCAATTGTTCATATATGATAAGGTTGTATTGGGTTTTTGTGATTGTGATTATAGGAAATGCCAAAAAGAGCAGCAAAGAAGAGGGCCAGAGGAGAAGGGTTGAGTTCAAACCCTAGGGTGCCGACCGACATTGACTACAATGCCACCCGTTTTGTGTCAAAACAAGCAGAGGAGCACTTTAGAGAACACAAAAAATATCGTTCCTGTATTCAACAGGGTTTCGGTCCAATTGAAGATCTCCCGGTGGATTTTCAGAATGAAATTCAAAGCCGCCACTGGGAGCAATTCTGTAAATCGCCGCCCCTAGGCAAGATTACTTTGGTCAAGGAGTTTTATGCTAATGCTACAAAGGCCATTGACGACCTAGCAAGGGTTTGAAATCAACCTATCATCTTCATCCCCGACTTTATAAATCATCTCTTTGGACTGTCGGCACCGAAGTCCCTTGAAAGCCAAGACCCTACTTTTCATAGGGTCATTCAAAAGATCACATCTAGCAAAGTAAAGTGGAAACACCAAGGGCCGAACGTCGCTACCTTTTCGGTGAGTTGCCTCAAGCCAATTTCAAAAATCTGGAACCACTTCATCTGCAGAAGCCTCCTACTGACATCACATCTGTCAGACGTCTCAAAGGACAGGGCCTTTTTTATCTATAAAATTCAGATCAGACAACCAATCAACGTTGGATTTCTGATCTATTCATCGATCATTCATGCTACGAAGACGGTAAAGGGTGGGCTCCCGCTTACGTCACTATTAACCCATATTTTTAGATTAACTTATGTGACTGTATCCGGGAGAAGCCAGTGTGACCCTATCTCTCCACTTACTCTGTCAGCGATAAACCGGTTGTAGAAAACTGGGGCACAAGAGGCACCCGAGCCTGAGCCTGAGGAAGGGGAAGAGCAAGAAGACGAGACAGTTGGACCTTCTGGAGCCCGAGATGAAAACTCTCAAGAGAGGATAAACAACAAGATTCAGATCGTCCTTCAGAACCAATACGAGATTGCTTCTTTCCTGGACCAATTTTTTAAGCAACAAGATCGAGTCCAACGGAAGATTTGGGAGGGCCTTGGCCTTGAGATGGACGATTACCCTCCGATGCCATCTGTGCCACCACATCTACTCCAGAGACCACACTCTCCTTCCCAAAGTGATGATGGTGATGATTCGTCTTCAGGTGAACAGTAGGGAATAAGTCTTATTCCCTAGGTATATGTTCAACCCATTTTGTGTGCAAGTATGCTATATGTTTATTGGGTTCGCTGATGTTGGAACACTGCCTTGTTCAGGCCTGGATGGTATGGATTGGATGATAGTTTAGTGGATGTTCATCCATTTTGAATTTTTGTAGAAAATGATGAACAATTATTATTTTTTTGAACAAAATGGAAAAATTTTGATGTATAAATTTAAGTGTATGTATGTATTTTATTTTGAATGTCTTAGTTTTTAAATTTTTAGTTTAGTTAGTTTAATTTTTGTTTTTGCATGTTTAGTGTTAGATTAATTTATGTATGTTAGTATTAGATTTAGTTTAGATTTGTGTATGTATAGAGTTGTATTTCCATGTTTAGATATGAGTTCATTTGGGCCAAGACCCGATGATGAGAATTATCCCCAAATTGCATATTAAGGTCAGGGGTAATACCTTCCTTGTGTGTTTTGTGTGCTTAACATGTCGATTGGGTAAAAATTATCTCGATCCAAAAAAATTGCACGACATTTGAACTCACTGTATTATTATAGAAAATGAGGAAACTAGAACTTGATTTGGGGAAAACTTGAGGTGGAATCCTAGGTAAGGTAATTCGGGAGACGAGATTTAGGCCGTCAATTTTTCGCTTGAACCGTTGTAGCTAACCTGAAAATGTTAATTCCTTATTTCCCCTGTCGAAGCCGATAACGTAATCAAATTCTAAAAACGTTCAAATACTCCTTTCAATTAAATTTTTCCTAACCCACTGTCGCTAAGCCTAATTTTAAAAATAGAGTGAAATCAAGTGAGCAGTCGGGTTTTTGATAAATATTTATTGATTCGGTATTAGTGTATTCACTTGTCACTTCCGTATTTCTTTTTGCACGCTCCTAAAATAAGTTTGGGGGTGTGTTTTTATCATTTTTTTTACATATTCCTAAAATTTTATAAATTCGAATAAGTTTGGGGGTGTATTTCTCTAACTTCTTTTTGCACTCTCCTAAAACTGTAATAATTCGAGTTAATTTAGGAATATGGTAGTTAAAAAAAAAATGATGAATAAATATAGTTTTCATTTTCTTCTCTTTCGACAAGTGAATACCGGGATTTTCGTTTCTTATTCAGAATTGTACTTCCAATGTGGGGTCATAAGGGAGGATAGCAACAAGAGATTTTACCTCGGGTATCGATCGATTAAATCGAATTTCTATTTTTATTCCAGTGATACCCGTGGTCGTTCTCCAAATCCAAACCAAGCCCTATTGATTTCTGTGAATATTCGAACCTACGTTAGTGGATAGTAGACTCCAATCAAGCGTATGGTTTTCCTGAATCCTTCAACGGTTTAAATTTTGAGCTTAACGATTGAATAATCGAATCCAGTATTTGCCTAGTTATATATTTGAGTTCTCACACACACACTTCAAATGGATCTAGAATGGTTTTTATTGATATTGATCGTTGAAATTCTACAACACCACTTGGTGTGGGTTACTTCCCAAACTTAATCCGATTTAGGGATGTTGAGGGAGGAACAATTGGTCATTTCGATTGAACTCTATATTTACATGCATATACTTCTTTCGTGTTAGTTAAATTTTTCATTTTTTAGTTGGTTAGTTCGTTAGTTAGTTTAGTTTAGCGTTACTGTTTTGCTCGAGGACTAGCAACATTCTAAATTTGGGGGTATTGATAGGTGTGAAAAACCTATCTATTTCTGAACTAGATTTGTTAGTTTTCAAGCATTTTAGTTATATTTAATTTTGTTTTAGTGTAAAATAGGTGAAAGGACGTCAAAGGGCGAGAAACAAGTGAAAATAATGGAGAAACGGTGAACAAAATGTGCAAAACAGGGTTTTGGTGAATGAAGATCACCGCCTAGGCGGAAGTTCCACCGCCTAGGCGGAAAAAAGGCAGAATGTTGGAGTGCTGAAGGGCTGAACCACCGCCTAGGCGAGAAACCACCTCCTAGGCGAGAAAAGATCAGAATAATATGCCAGCATGCACCGCCTAAGCGAAAAAACCACCGCTTAGGTGAAGTTACCGACAGAACTTAACCGACTTAACTCCACCGCCTAAGTGGTGAACCACCGCTTAGGCGGTGACACTCTGTACAAAAATATCTATTTTCAGATATTTTGAAGATATTTCCAAACCTTACCTATTTAACCCTTTTCTCCACCAAACCTCAAAAAAAGATAGACGTGAGAGGAGGCTCCGGTTGACATCTTGAGAGCTCTACTTCTACCTTAGTTAGGTTTAGGTAATTTAGGAAGTAGATTAGATTAGTTTAGGAGGTGTTCTTGGCAAATCCTTGAAGAGCTAGAAGAGGAAGTTATCAACGGAGAAGAGGAAGCTCAAGAGGATTGTTCTTTGGCGAAAGTGGACTACTCCACTTTGAGATTTGGCTTTTCTTTCCTTGTTTCCATCTTTGTATTTAATGTTTATTGTTGATGATGATGATCTCCTCTTGATTTAATGTTGTATTGGCTAAGAACATGTTAGTGTAATTTAGAGATTAGATAGGGAAAGGTGTAGTTGTGTAAATACTCGTTTGGTTTAGTACACATTTCTTTAACGGTTGTTGCTTTAAGTCCGATTGTGTTTATCATTTTATGACGATCCTAATATACTTATAATGGTATTAGGGATGGATTTGAGAATCTAGGGTTTGACACTCGGGAGAGGTAACCCTAGATTCGGACTAGGGTAAACACATCGTTACGACCTAATGACCCGGGAGGGCATTAGTTAGTCTGCAATCGATGACGTTGGGTCAAGAATCACGTGGCCTAGATTCATTAAGACATTGAGGGGGACCTCTTTGTTGACGCGAAGTCGCGTATTCCCTCGTCTTACACTCGGAAGAGGTGGCGGAGGAGTTAACGAATCGAAATTGTCGGATACCTAAACTCCGTTATTGTTAACCGAACAAAATCAAACATGTATTAAGTGAACAAAATCAATCCCTAATTAATCAACCTAGTTAGAATTAACCCACTAATTGTAGTTTAGCTTAATTTAATTTCAATTCATATCTTCCGTCGTCAGAATAACACGAGACTACGTCAATTGTGGTATTCAATTCAATTATTCACACTTTTCTCTGTGGGAACAATATTTGATCTTCAAAGATCCACTATATTAAAACTTTAGACCTCGTATACTTGCAAGCGTAAGTAGGCGTGCACAAATTCGCCCCTACCAGATGGCTGATCCAATATTTACTTCCTTCAACTCTTGTGGGGTCCCCAAGTTTATCAACTCGATCTCGTCAGCACTGGGAATCAGCTTATTCTCAATTTCTGCAAAAGCTTTTTGGATCTCACCATTATCTGATTGGAAAGAGTCATCTTCTATTTCCACTCCTATTAGATTATGGTTTGGTTTTGCATTGAAATCATACTCATCGCACTCTAGCTCAATTATATTACATGAATCATATACTAGTAACTTAGGCAACCTGAAAGAGTAAAATTTCAACATTTAAACCATATATTGAATAAAACAGAATTGCATTCATTAAATTTAGCCATTACAAAGACAAATCCATTTCTGTCCAGAAGACTAGCTGAATAGAAGGGTGAGTACAGAAAAATTTCCCAATTTTATCAAAAAGCCTGACAAACTAGGAAGGAACAATAATCCCAATTCTATAGCTTTTTAGCCCCCTTGATTCGAATACCGGACCCGTGACTTGGTCCTGCCTCCTTTCCCAAGATTACGTTCATATCTTCCTCGATCAACACTTTCTTAGGGTACAACTCGAATTCTTTAGTCTTCTTCCCCATGTTGATGATTTCTGTCAGATAGGGGAAGTTGACCCGGATGTGCGAAATTTCTATCGGTTGGCTGTCCGAGAATTCATCTTTTTCTTTCGGAAGTATCTCGCCTTGTCTGCTCTTATCGGCTAGTATCCTTACCCGAATCTTCCCCTCTTATCCTTGACTTCTATCGGCTTTGTTATTCTATCCAGGTTTTTGCCCAGTCCTTTCCCGGGGATACAACCTAGAGACTTTATTTCTCTAGCAACGAAAGCCACAGTGCTAGACAATGATGGCACCAACCTATGTCCTCATTTTTTCATGAAAGTAGCATTCGCGACATCGAACACGTGATAGGAGGATTTAATATTCTCTTTCTCGTTTTCTATTACATATCGGCTTATCTTTTGACGGAAATGTGCAACATCTGAATCAACATTAATCACATACAGCGTGTCGTCAATGATAAACTTGATTTTTTGGTGTTGCAACGAAGGGACTGCCCCAACATTGTGGATCTACGGCCTCCCCAACAACAGATTATACGAAAGCAGGTATGTCGAGCACCTAGAACTTCACATTGAATTGAATCAGGCCAATTTCAATCGGCAGGTCAATCTCTCCGGCGCTATCTCTCCTGGCGCCATCAAATTCCCTAATGACCATTTTTTACGATCGAATTTGTGACATGTTGATTCCCATTTCTTCTAGTATTGACAAAGGACAGATGTTTAGTGCCGATCCATTGTCAATTAGTACCCGAGTTGTAAGTATCCCGTGGCTCTTGACTGTGATATTCAAGGCCTTGTTGTGTCCTATTCCATCTTCGTCAATCTCATCATCGATGAAAGTGATGGCTTTAGATCCTAGGACCTACTGGACCAGAATAACAAATTTCTCCAGAGGGATCGTGCTTGGCAAGTGGGCTTCATTCAATATTTTTAATAATGCTTGTCTGTGTACTTCTGAGGATAGGGGTAGTGAAAACATCGAGATTTGCGCCGGCGCTTTGTTGAGTTGTTCCACTATCTTGTATTCTGAATTTTTCATTTCCTTTAAGAAGTCTTGAACCTCTTATTCTGACACTAGTTTTTTAAGAACTCTTTTTGGTTCTTTCCTAGGAACCCTGATCAAATCTTGTGGCGTGTACACCCTCCCATACTGAGTGATTCCACTGGTTTTTTCTGCTGATATTGGTAATTCCTCTCATTCTCCAGTTTTAGCGACAATCTCGTAGTTCCACAGGACTTTATTGAGACTTTCCATAGATTTTTGAATCAGAGAAGACAAAACCAGAGATTTCTCTAGTTTTTCAACCACGTTTTCTGGATGCAATTCGAATCATCCGTTAAGAACCTCAAGGTGTAAATAAATATCGCCGATATCGATCACAACTACTTTTTTTCTCAACCCTCTCTGTGAGAATCAAATTGACGCCACTTCCTGATGGGGCATGTTCAGGCAGCGGATTCTGCTAACAATTTGGCGCACTAGTCTCAGGCTTTTTAACAAACGTGATGGATCTTTTCCGTATGTACTCTCGAATATTGTCTTTCAAATGATAGCATTGTTTGGTTGTATGTCCTCTGGATCCCTAGTGGTACTCTCAAAAAGCATTTGAAGAAGCGGCTTTACTTTCAGGCTTAGGCTTGTAAGCCGGAAGAGGTATCAACATTCCCTGCTTTAAACAATTTCGGTACAACTCGGTGATCGGGACCAAAAGGTCTAGTGGATCTTTATCATCGCCCCAGAAATTCTCCCTAGTAGTGCGAGGTGGATATCCTTGATGGTATTGGGTTCCTGGCTTTAAGGCATGGTTAGGTATTTTAGGCAGGCGGTTTTGGTTTGGTTGTTAGGTATAGTAAGCGGGTGTTTGGTAGGCTTGGGGATAATATTGTGGAGCATGGTTTTGGTAAGGGGGAGGTAGGTTCTGATAATAATGGGGATGGGTTTGAGAATATAGCTGGTTCTAGGAGTAATATTGGTTTTGGCGATTTTGTGGGAGGTAGTTGCGGTATTGGTTGTTCTGGTTTGGGTAATTTCTAAGATAGGAAGATTGGGGGTTATTTAGGGGAAAGGTTTTCTGGGGGAAAACAACGATGGCTACTTCATTCTCTTTTTTCTTTGGTGGGGCTGACCTCTTCGTCGGATCAGACAAGGCCTCTTCAATCTTTCCGCTCCTTATTCCTTCTTCCGTTTCTTCGGCTTGCTTGATCGCATCACCAAAGGAAGTCACTTCTATGCTTGAGAGATTTTGATAGAATGGAGGCATCTGAATTGACTTGAAAATCTCTAACGGAGCCCCCTGGCTCAACCTAGGGATAACTTTAGCAGCCTCCTCCCTCTAGCGGGTAGTATAATTCTGCAAACTTTCATATATCTTCTTTAGTATTTGGTAGAGAGTATTGTGGTCTGGAGAAACATACCTATTGTACATATATTGCTCACAGAAATCCTCTACCAGATTCTTGAATATTTTAATCTACGATAGCTCCAAGGTCATGTACCAGCTAAGAGCTGGTCCTTTCAACAATCTCCAGAACCTTTAGGCAAAGGTCTTCATTTTGAGCATGAATTTCCAACTCCTCCTTGTAAATGCTGACAAGCCATTCTGGAGGGCCAGTACCATTATAATTTGTGAACTCCAAAACTACAAAGTTTTCTGGGTACACCACCCGTGGTGGTGCTGACAGCTCCTTTTACATCGCTTCTTGGGATGGTTTTTCCCTTGGCTATTCCCCTAATTTTTCCATTTTTAGAACCCAAGCCGGTGGAGGGCCATTCTCCTATCTATTTTTGGTTTCAGTGGTAAGGGCCGGTTGATATTAGGATCGTCGGATGAAACAACGATGCTCTCCGGGTGAATGAGGATCTATGGTGCAAATGGGACTGGGCCATCAAGTGAGGCTTGATAAACATACCCCTGGCTGGGATATATCAGCGCTCCATAGGCAAAAGGATGAGGACCTATCTGGGGTCTATAGTAGACTGGTACTGTTAAGTTCGGGCCGACGTGGTTTGGATTCCGCACTGAGTTCTCTATCCCGGTGCTTGGAGGGTTTTCGTTAGGCGACTCAGAACTGGGTATAGTCACTGGGGTTCCATTAGGCGGAAGGATAGACACCTCTCGATCTTGGCTTAGCTTATCGAATTTTTTCATTATTAGCTTCATAGTCTCTTGCATCTAAGTCAATTCGGTTATGCAGGGAGATTCAGGATTGCATTCGGATGCCATCTTAGAATGATTCTAAGCCTGGTTGCAAGTAAAAATTGGACTTCGAATGGGGGGAACTGGAATTGCTTTTCTGGGACTAATTTTCCTGTGTCGTCTTATCTGTTACAACAAGCCCATTTTTTAGTTCACATGGATCTTAGGTAGCCTTAAAACCCATTCGAGTTCAATGTTTTGAATTTCAATTATTAGCGATCAAACAAATGATAGTTTTAAATTTATGGAGATTCTTTCATTACTTAATTCTCATCGACATTGGAAACTTTGAATTCATTTGGTTTTTAAGACTCCCTAAGACATGATCGATTCATCAAAACCTCCAAAAAATAGAACTTCTCAATCTATTTACAAAATAGAAGGAAAATATGACAAAACAAAATAAAACATTTAGACTTGAATTAGTTGGACTTATTTAGATATATTAGGCTCGACCCTCTTTTCATTCCCCAGTGGAGTCACCAGCTAACACACCCCGATTTTTTAGAAATGAAATAAATGAATATAAAGTGTAAAAGGAAAAAGGGTTTCTTAAAAGTGTCGGTTCTCAAAAGTACTTAGGCCATTTTAAAAAATTAAGAGTCGCCACTTAACATTGGGTTTAAATGGTATGCTAGGTCACTGAATTTGTAGAAAAAAAATAATTTAAAAGGTCCTAAATAAATTGACTCCAAAAACATGGTCAAGCCAAATATTTATTTTAAAAAAAGTTCGGGTGTCGATTACGCTCGGGGAAGGTGTTAGGCACCTCAAAACACCCGTCCGAAAACAGTATCTCATATCCAATTAAGTCCAATTAGTTTAGTCCAAATATTTTATTTTATTTTAAAATCATTTTCTTCTTATGAAATCATTTTTTTTTAGATATATACATAAGATAGGACAAGTTTTTTTTTTTTACTTTTTTGGAATGTTCCCCCTGTATGACCTCTTATCAAATATTAAGGATTCAACAAGGATAGTCCCCGGGAGATTTAATATCTCGGATTTTATTTTAGATTATTTTGATAAATGGAAGGAATGTGGACACGTGTCAAAAATATTTTAAAATATTTTTATTCTTTTTAAATACAAGGATATTGATTGATTTGGAAAAAAAACATAACAAATCGTATTTTAAGAAAATTTCATTTTTAAATAAACATTTTTTTTAAGCAAAAAAAACTATTTGGAACGATTTTCTTTTACTAACTTTTTAAAATATTCCCTTTTCGAAAGACTAGTTTTTTTTTATTCCACAATTTCATTTTTTACTTTTTTAAAAAATGATTTTTTTTTATTTTTTTTTTAATTTGTTTTAGGAAAAAAACTCATTTTACAAAAAAACTATTTTCATTTCATTTTTTTTTTAATATATGTGAAATATGAAATAAATTTTTTATTCGTTCTATTTTATCAACTAATCCCAAGCACAAAACTCGGCTTAGGGAAGTGCTTTCCTAAACCTACCATTTGAAAATTTTGCACTGGTTAGGAAATTTGAAACCGTGGTACGAAAAGCACTCCATTTCTCAGATTTTAAAGGTTTTTTCATTTTTTATATTTTTGTTTTTTTTTTTTAAAAAAAAAGACTTCATTTTATTGTTTTGCAAGAAAATAAATATTTATGGAATGCAACACACTGCATAAAGTGCATAAAATGAAATTATAGAAATAAAAGCGCGAAAAAGCGCAAAATAGTAAATAAATACAATACAATAATGACGCGAAAAGATGCAGAATCATAAATAAATACAACAAAATAAAAGTACGGAAAGATGCAGAGTAGTAAATAAATACAACAATATAAAGTGCAGAATGACGTAGAACAATAAATAAATACAAAGTGCAAAAATGAGCAAAACAGTAAATAAATACAACAAAATAAAAGTGCGGAAAGACGAAGTACAAAGCGCGAAATGGCGCAAAAGAGTAAATAAATACAACAATATAAAAGCGCAGAAAAACGCAGAACATGAAATAAATGTAGAAAAGTAAACTTTTGAATAAATAAAAAATATTCTAGTGGAACGTCCTTTTAAGTTTTGTCCAATTTTAGGTCTATCCTTTCAAACATTTTAAACAAAAATAAAGGTGTAGTTGGAGAGTAAAATAAAACTTAACTGGCTTTAGACAATTTTATTTTTTTTTACTTCTTCAAAACTTCCTCTCTCTCCTTTCTGTTCGGGTGATTCCTTCTGAATTTGGATGGTTCCCTCTCTTTTGGATTTTTGGTAAAAACTCCTTGTAACCTCACAAAGATTTGAAACCCAAAATAATTCCGCACTTCTCTCTTACTTTTCGTTTTTGTTTACCAAAAATTCTCCACAACACACCAAAAAAAAAAAAAATCTTCCCAAGACTCCCTCTTTCTCTCAAATTTGAAGCTCTCGTCCAAAAAACAAAAGAACTCTCCTCACTCTTTCCAATCTCTTGCCCTTAAAAAGAGCCTCCCAAATCTCCTTTTGTCTTTCGTTTTTTTTTTTTTTTTTTTTTTTGTTTTTAATGGGAGTAGGTGGACAAGATGTTGACATCCCCACCCTCTTTTGTGTTCTTTTTTCTTTTCACCAAAAAGTAAAGATGTTAACATCCCTACCCTCAAAACAAAATATGACACTGACAAGATTCAAACTTAGGACCAACTCCGTGAAGGATAATAGACTTACCACTGAACCACACTTAGAACTTATGTTTTAAATCTTCTTCGTTTATTCATATTTCTTTCCTCTTTCTTTTTTCTTTCTCATTCTTATTTTTCTTTTCTTTTTGAAAATAATAAAAAAAATTTGCACAATGAACTAAAAATCTCTGTGTTTTTTTTAATTATTTTTTAAAAAGAAAAGAAATAACATGTAATGCGCGGGACAAAATGTCGTGTCTACACCCTTGGATTTACCTGCCGAGCTATGAGCCCTATTGGGAGCCCAGGCCAGCAATCTCCTGCTTGACCTATTAAGAAGCCCCTCCAGCGGCCTCTTGCTCGATCTCATTCATAGCCAACCTCGCTATAGCTTTAATGTCCATAACTGGAGAGTAGACGACCATAATCAGAAATTACATAAAGTAAAGTATCAAAAGATTATCGAGCAGGGGTGAGTTCACTTACTATTCTGAGAATCCCTCTTCAAGACCAGCGGGGGTAAGGATGGATCGCTCCAGAAATATACGTCGTACAAGCATGACGTCTATAGTGCCCTAACGCGGTTGAACTTGGTCCTCACTACCCGATCTCTCTACTCAGCAATCTCCACGCTCGGTTTGTTCTTCTTTAGGGCTGAGAAAACAGGGAAGAAGACCAAGTCAGATAAAATGACCAGGAAGAAAAGTCAAAATAACATCGGGCTATTACTTATCCATGGTCCCCCAGTACATCTGGACCGGGTATTCCATCTCATCTACCGCTGAGTCGAACTCCCATATTTTTTCTCCAAAGAAGAGGAAGTTTAGCTTCCATCTTTGATAGAGTCGTCATAGCCGTGCAGGAACTTTTATTGGACTGTGATATTGCACCATCCCCCCCTCCCCAACCGAGAATTGACTTCGCGAAGAAAACGGCCCATAATAGTTCCAAGGTCATTTCAAGGCCCTCAGCCATGCAGATTATGTGGAAAGCTTCCTCCATCCGCATGTTATTGGGAGCGAGTTACGATGGGCACACCCTGAGGTCCCAACAGATAACCCGTACCCAAGGACGAATTGGGAAGTGTAGGCCACCCAACAGTTGCTCCTAATACACTATGATATATTCTTTCTGCGAAGCATAAGAACGGAAATCCTCGTCAGGAACCAGCACGTCTACTGTGCTAGAAAGGGGTACGCAAAATGAAAGGTTTTCACATTTTTTTTTTCGACAGCTCGGATTCTACCTTCTAAACTAGGGCCTCTTTTAGAACCTCGCAGATTAGCTGTTCGGAGGCTGAGCTGGCCCTTAAGGCCCAACCCAACGTGGATGAAGATGCTACATCCTCTAGGAGGACAGACCCTCAATGTCGAGCTCCACGGCAGTACCCTTGTCGAGCTCAACGTCAGGCCCACAAAAGAGCCCGCTTCGCTCCTTGCCCTCCTACGACTAAGGCCGCTGGACGCACCAGGAGACTGGGAGCTCCCCACTTCGGTTGATCTACGGGCCCTCTTAGAAGAAAAAGTTGTCCATTCAAACCACCTCTAGATCATCAAACTCAGTTCTAGACAAGCTGAGCTCAATCTGCTAAATGGGGGATTTAGCTCTGGTTCTTTTGAATTCAGATGGGTTATACCTCGATGAGTAAGACGAAGATATGTTTGAGAAATAAGAGAAAGAGAGAGAGAGTACTATGCTTTGAGATCAAGTGGAGCTTTCAAGAATACTCTATTGCGAAGGAAATGAGAGAAATAAGGTTCCTATTCATAGGCGGGTCGGGGAGGTGAACCATCGCTTTAATCAAATGGCGGGCAGAGCTTCGATCCGCACGTTGTCAAGCCACATGTCACGCATCCAGTCAAATGGTAGTCAAACTTCTCGCAGAAGCCCGGAAAAGGTCAATCGAGTTGATTTTTGGTTCTAAATTGTTTTGAGATACGGAGCTGTATCATCTCAAGCCCAGATATCCATTCTCCAGTAGACCGTTATCAAAACCCTTAGCATCTCATGTTCCATTTCTCCACTCAGGCTTGGGGGGTAACTAATGTGGGTAAAATTCACCAACATTCCAAGTGTCCGCCACCTAGATCAAAAGTGCTACGTCACTAATACCACGACATCAGATAACCTGATGAGCCAGGGTGTCAATTATCCTGGCATCTCCTCTGATCAGCAACCATGGAGGATCAATCGCCAAGCAGAAATCTCTAACGTTCTCCTCAAATGTCGCTAAAAAAGAACAGGTCAATGTAGTCATCTCGACCTTCCACCTTAGTGCCCGAGTAGGCCTATAGTTCCTGACAAGCTTGGCCCATGGGCTTCTCCACCAACCTAAAAGGGCCCAGGCCCAAAGCTCTAATCCTGCACACGCCCTCCACACGCCTGACTAATTAAGGCACATAATTGAGCTTAAGGCTCAAATTTTTGGGATACTGATGACATCCTCTCTTATAAAAGGAAGGCTTTACCAAGCCATTTAGGAGGTTACAAACCGGAGGTAATAACTTTATTTTATCTAAGTGAACTCTTTTTTCCCCCTGAATTTTATTTTCACGCGCAAGGGGATATGTCGATAATACCCCAACCAGTCCTGTGTATATGTAAAACCCAAGTCACCAGACGTACGTAAAAAATGGTCGCATTATAAAATGTTAGAGGATTTTAGGGTAAAGATTTTATTGATAAAAACTCAAATCAAAAGTTGGGGGTCAAATCGAGAATTTTGGAAATGCCAAAAAAAAAAAAAAAAAAAAAATTAACATAAGATTCAAATTGGCAATTAAAAAAAAAATAAAAAATAAAAAAATAAAGTGAGGGGCAAAATCATAATTTCGAAACTTTTAAAACTTTAATTTACCAAAATAGGAATCCTAGAGAAGGTGTGGGGGAGAAGTGTAATTTAAACTTGTTTTTTTCCATTTGTGCCGATACCCACACACGACAACCGGACGTTGTTCCACCGGCCAAGGAGAGGAGATCGAGTGACGACGTGGCAAGCTTAGGTTTCGTCTAGCCACTAGTTTCATGCATTAAACCCCCCCTACACGCGAAGAAGAAGGAAAAATCGGAAGAAGGAAATTCGAAAAAAAAATTAGAGAGAAAGGGAACCGGAGCGGAAGGTGGTCATCGATTTTTTTTAACCAACGTTCCTCCGTCAGCGTGGCCGTGAGAGCATCATAAACAATTCCAGAAAGAGAGAGGGTTTGGTTCGGCCGGTGGCGTGGTCCGTCGACGGAGAGGTATTCCACGGGTTAGCATTATCGGTGGACGGAGTTACGGATCGCCGTTCGACCATCAACAATCAACGGGAAGGTGAGTATTTATATGTTTTTCCTCAGTAAATTGATAAATGTATGCATGCATGGGCATAACGGGCTGGGTCGGTACGTTTCCGGCGGTATGTTCGGTTTTCGTTTTCCGGCCGTAGGTGGGTTTGTGCTCGGATTTCATGGTTACTGGGGGGGTGAGTATACGTGGGTATGAAATGTGCTTTGTGTTGGAAAAAAATCCAGCTTTAACGGAGGGAAAAATCGAGACAGAGAGAGAGAGAGAGGGGACGACCGGCGCGACGGCGGTGGTAGGAGATTGGTCACGGCTGCGGTGTGCCGCCGTGTGTACGGGTCTCCGCCGGCAGGAATCGTTGGTCCCTTGGCGTGCCGTCGGCGGTGCCATGCAATCCTAGTGCATGTATGGGAGGGTGTGTGTGTGTGTCGAGAGGGGCGACGGTGGGTGAACAGTGGTCGTGGGTATGTGGGGGAGCTGCTGAAATGGCTGGAGGGGGTGTCGGTTGGACGTCGGGGATGGTGCGGGGGTTGACTAGTGGGACGGCAAGGAGGGAGGAGCTGCCGGCAGTCGGAAGGTGTAGAGAGAGAGAAATGGCTGCCGGAGGAAAAAAAACAGAAAAACAGAACAGGAAAAAAAAAAGGAAAAAAAAAAAAAAAGAGAAAGGGAAAAAAAAATTACACAATTGACCCCCAGCAAAAAGGGAAAATTCCGCTCCAAATAAAAAAACCCTTTTTTTGCGGCCCGTGAGTGAATCGGAAAGAATCTCATTTGCCGTTAAATTTATTCTAGTGTTGTTAAAAGTCAAACCTAGCCTAAAATATTTGTAACCGGAGTAATAAATTGGGATCGTTCATATTATGGGATTTCTTATGTAATAAATAATAGAACAAAATTATAAAGAATAATAACAAATCTCATAGATAAAATATGGGGAACAGAAAATGCGGAACTTAGGGCCTGCCTTACATGCCTAGGTGATTTCACATGAAATATTAACTTAGACCCTATCATTGTTAGGTTCGCAAACGCCAATACCTCGGTAAGCTTTGGACAACAGGGTTTTTTTATAACACCAGAAACGAGGTGAGTGTACTGTCTTCTCGCCAAATTATTTGTATATGTGCATACATAATGAAAAATGATTGAACTTAAATTAGATGTTTTAAACCATTACGTGATGATTTGATGATGTTATTGTGTGATGTGATCCGCTTCGGCGGAGTGATGTTTATCCGCTTTAGTGGAGTGATGTTTATCTGCTTCGGCAGAGTGATGTTAGACGTTTGTACTGCGTAGTAATGATCCGCTTCGGTGGAGTGATGGGTGTTCGTAGGAAGGCATATCCTACGGATGGTACGGTACCGTTGCAAACTTCCGATCGTGAGGTTAAAACGATCACCATGGCTAGCCAGTGTGCGTTGTGGTTTGGGGTGTAATGTTTTGTTTATTTTGGGGTAATTTATTATTACTTCTAGCGATTGGTATGCTATTTATACTGCATGGTTATAAAGATAGAATATATGTATACACATTACTTCGTTTTTACTGCATATATGATGCCTATGCAGAATCCATGCGTAAATATTGTGTTATCTAGAAGACACTATTGTTATTAAATAAGAATGCGTTTATTGAGAAGGCAGTACACTCGCAGGTGAAATGGCTAGGAGCCGGCCCCCTACTGGCACAGGGTAGAGTCCGTAAAGGGTATAGCGAAGATTTTGACTTTCCGGGAAGGGCCGCCTGAGGCAAACCTAGGAAAGGTTCATCGGTTGTCTTTTTTTTGTTTTCCTTTTTGCTGTTCTAGAAGGAAATTTTTTTGGGGGACGGGTGTGTCCCTGGTTTGGAAAGATGTTTAAGACATGTATTTTGAGTAATTGTATAATTATGAATGCATAACGTCGTTTTTTGGTTAGTTTGTCGCCTGGGTGATGTCGTGTCGACGTCACGCCAGCCCCACAGGTGACGGGTGTCCAGGGTGGGATGTGACAATTTTTGGTATCAGAGCCTAGGTTATAGGTTCTGTAGACTTGTCAGGTGTTGTGCCCGTAGAGGATCACGGGATGGGAAACGTGCCAGTCGTCTAGTCAGTAGGGGACCCTAAGATAAGGTGTTAGTGGATGCTTTTAATACTCGCAAAATAGTTAATTAACGTGTGTTAATTATTGTTATTCCTCTAGTTAACCTAGTTAGTTGTTGAACTGGATTTTATGACTAATAACAGGTATGGAAGGAGAAGGGGAAACCTCTGGGAGAGTGGGACCCCAGAGGCAGGAGGAAACCCCGAGGCAAGTGGAGCCTCAGGAATAGAGAGATAAGGAGAAGGAAAGTTTGCAGATTGTTGGATCCCACACGCAGGGTGACAGGTTGCAGGGAAGCTTAGACGCGGTCGAAAGAATTTTGCGAGCAGCTGCCCAGCTAACGGAGCAACAAGCGAGGATTATAGAAAGTCAGAGGGCTCAGGGTGATATCGTTACATCTTAGGCGGTACGACTGAAGAGGTTTAAGAAGTTAGACCCTCCGGCTTTCAATGGGACAGCGGGTCCAGCTGATGCAGAAAATTGGATCAGAGGCGTCGGGCACGTATTTGAGGCGATGGGCATTGTTTATGATAGTCGAGTTCCCCTTGCCACTTTTCAGTTGAAAGAGGAAGCCGAGCACTGGTGGGAGGAAATGAAAAGACTAACTTCTGGTTCTGGTGAGGAGATCACATGGGACCGTTTCGTCGTCGCGTTTAATGAGAAGTACTTCCCCGAGTCTTATCGGTTTCAGATGGAGGAGGAATTTATAGTCCTGAAGTAGGAAAAGATGATTGTTCAGCAGTATGAAGTTAAATTCGATGCTTTATCCCGTTTTGCCCCTGATTTGGTGAAAACAGAAGAAGGGAAATGCAGACGTTTCCAAAAAGGGCTTCAGTTAGAGATCCGTTCTAGGCTGACAAGTAAGAAAATTAAGAATTATGCAGAGCTGGTGAATACGGCAAAGCTGGTAGAGAGTGATGTACAGGAAGCCGCTGAGAGTCGAGAGTAGTACAAGAAAAGCAGATTTGAGTTTCTCAGCCGGTTTTCGGGTAGCACTTCGCGAGGGACAGTAGTTCGACTGCCAATCACTCGGGCCTCATCATTTGGCTAATTCGCCAGAAATCGTGGTTCCCGGCAATCTTACCCCAAGCAACAACAAAGTGCATTGGAAGCTAGTGCTGGTCCGCAGAGGCAAGAATAGAATCAGCCGTTGAGTCGGGCCGGAGGGGATAAATGCTATCATTGTGGAGCTACGGGTCACTTTGCCAAAGACTGTCCTGTGGGAGTCCCGATATGTTTCCACTATCATGCGCCAGGTCATAAATCTATGAATTTTCCGAAGCTTGCTTCTACATTCGTACCTCCAGCAAGCAGTATGGGTAGTACGGGTCCTATTACCGCCCAAGGACTTGGAAGAGGATCACCGGGTAGACCTCCGACGCGAGGCCGTGTCTTTGCTACTACGCGACAGGATGCTCAGGCTACTTCTGAGGTGGTCACAGGTATTATATCTTTATATGCTAAAGATGCTCGTGTGCTTATTGATCCCAGTTCTACGCATTCTTTTGTTTTGATGACCTTTATGATGCAAGTAGGCAGATTTCCCATTTCTTTATCCTACCGTATTGTTATTTCTACTCCAGTGGGTGAGTCGGTATGGATCGATAGGGTATATAAGGACAGTCCACTTCGGTTTGGTGATAGAGAGTTATTGGCGGATCTGTTACCCCTCAGTATTCATGATTTCGATATAATACTGGGTATGGATTTGCTGTCTGAATATCATGCCACGGTGGACTGTTTCAAGAAGGAAGTAATATTTCGAATTTCAGGCGAGCCAGAGTTTGTGTTCGCTGGAGATAGAATTATTACTCCTGTCAGCTTAATTTCAGTGTTAGAAGCCAGGAAACTATTAAAGAAAGGTTACCAGGGTTATCTTGTGCATATAATTGACAACAGTCAGAGAGAAACCCCGGTGACAGACATCCCCGTAGTCCGGGATTTTCCGGACATATTCCCAGAAGAATTACCAGGGTTGCCCGTCGATAGGAAAATGGAATTCACGATCGAGTTAATTCCAGGAACTACCCCTATATCGATTCCTCCTTATCGTATGGCACCTACTGAGTTGAAAGAGTTGAAGGTGCAGCTGTAAGATTTACTAGACCGGGGGTTCATCAGGCCCAATGTCTCCCCATGGGGTGCCCCAGTATTGTTCGTAAAGAAGAAGGATGGGACGTTGAGAATGTGCATTGATTATCGGCAACTGAATAGGGTGACGGTTCGCAATAATTATTCGTTGCCGAGGATTGATGACTTGTCAGACCAACTTCAAAAAGCTAAAGTGTTCTCCAAGATAGATCTCCGATCGGGGTATCACAAACTAAAGGTCAAGGAGAGTGATGTGGCCAAAACAGCATTCCGTACAAGATACGGACATTATGAATTCCTGGTTATGCCTTTTGGCTTAACAAATGCCCCTGCGGCTTTCATGGATTTGATGAACCGTATCTTTCGACCTTATCTGGACCAATTCCTTATAGTGTTCATTGATGATATTTTGGTCTATTCGCAAAGTGGAGAAGAGCATATCAAACATCTCTGGATTGTATTGCAAACGTTGCGGGAAAAGCGGTTGTATGCGAAACTTAGTAAATGTGAATTCTGGTTAGATCATGTGGTATTTCTGGGTCATGTCATTTCAGGAAATGGTATTCAAGTAGACCCGAAGAAAGTTGAAGCTGTCGTTCAGTGGGAAAGACCAAAAAATGTGACTGAAGTTCGAAGTTTTTTTAGGGTTGGCAGGTTACTATCGACGATTTGTGCAAGGATTTTCCGTGATAGCTGCCCCGTTGACCCGATTGACTCGCAAGGAATCCAAATTTGAGTGGACCAACCAATGTGAGCAGAGTTTTCAAGAATTGAAAAATAGGTTGATATCGGCATCGATACTGTCCCTCCTGTCCGAAGGGGGTGGTTTCGTAATTTATAGCGACACGTCACACCAAGGGCTGGAATATGTTCTGATGCAGCATGGTCACGTGATCGCGTATGCATCCCGGCAACTGAAGAACCATGAGCGTAATTACCCGACGTACGATTTGGAGTTGGCTGCAATTGTGTTCGCTCTAAAGATTTGGAGGCACTACCTGTATGGCGAGACATGTGAAATATACACCGACCATCAGAGTTTGAAGTATTTGTTCACTCAGAAGGAATTAAATCTGAGGCAGAGGCGTTGGATGGAGTTGATCAAGGACTACGATTGCACCATTCATTACCATCCAGGAAAGGCTAATGTCATAGCAGATGCTTTAAGTCGAAAATCGGCAGGCTCAGTCGCCCACCTTCATATTGTCCACGCTAACCTATATGCCGAATTGAGATTGATGCAAGTTCAGTTAGCGATTAGTCAGACGGAAGCACTGCTCGCAACTTTGACTCTGAGACCGACGTTGATTGACCGCATCATTGAAGCTCAAAAGTCAGACATTCATTTGGAGAGGATCCGAGATGAAGTAAAAAACGGACACAGAGCTGATTATCATATCAGGGAAAGGGACGAAGCTTTGATGTGTGGAAATAGGCTGTGTGTGCCTAACGATGTCAATTTGAAAAAGGATATCTTGGAAGAGGCGCATAGTTCTGCATACGCAATGCATCCGGGGAGCACTAAAATGTATTGAGACTTACGTGAACATTATTGGTGGACTGGGATGAAGCGGGAGATCACAAAATTTGTGGCCAGGTGCCTGGTGTGCCAACAAGTAAAGATCGAGCATCAGCGTCCAGGTGGGTTGCTGCAACCCCTACCTATTCTAGAATGGAAGTGGGAGCATATCACGATGGATTTTGTATCGAGATTACCCCGTACTCAAAAAGGGTATAATTCCATCTGGGTGATCGTTGATAGGCTTACCAAGTTCGCTCATTTTCTAGCCGTAAAAACGACATTCTCTCTTGAAAAATATGCCTAGCTGTATATTGATGAGATTGTTAGATTGCATGGCGTACCGGTGTCTATAGTATCGGATAGAGATCCGAGATTCACTTCGAGATTCTGGCCAAGTCTCCAAACTGCTTTAGGTACCGAGCTGAAATTTAGCACCGCTTTCCATCCTCAGACGGATGGCCAGTCAGAACGTATGATTCAGACGTTGGAGGATATGTTGAGGGGATGTGTTTTGGAATTTCCTGGAAGCTGGGACGATTACTTGCCATTGATGGAGTTCGTTTACAACAACAGCTACTACTCGGCAATTGAGATGGCTCCGTATGAGGCATTATATGGTAGAAGATACCGAACCCCTGTTTGTTGGACTGAGGTGGGCGAACGTAAGTTGTTGATGTCAGACATGGCCCAACTGACAGCGTACAAGGTAGGAGTGATTCGAGAAAAGTTAAAAATCGCTCAGAGTCGGCAGAAGAGTTATGCAGACAAGCACCGGCGGGAATTAGAGTTCGAGGTAGAGGATCATGTGTACTTGCGTATCTCTCCGTGGAAAGGCATAATGAGGTTTCGAAAGAAAGAGAAGTTGAGTCCAAGATATATCGGACCTTATGAAATTCTAGAGCGGGTTGGCACAACAGTGTATAGACTCGCGTTACCGCCAGAGTTATCCCAACTGCACAATGTTTTCCATGTATCGATGCTCCGAAAATATGTGCCAGACCCTTCTCATGTGTTGACTTTGCAGCCAATCGAATTAGAAGCTAATTTGTCCTACGTTGAGGAGCCAGTCCAAATCCTCAGCCGTAAAGACTAAGTGTTGCGAACAAAAACGATCCCGTTGGTCAAGGTGCTGTGGCGCAGTCATGCGATGGAGGAGGCAACATGGGAGCAAGAAGAAGAAATGAGGAGTAAATACCCGCATTTGTTTGACTAGTAAAAAATAAAAACGTGAATAAATAAGCAAAATTTCGGGACGAAATTTCTTTTAGGAGGGAAGAGTTGTAAAACCCAAATCACCAGATGTACGTCAAAACTGGTCGCATTATAAAATGTTAGAGGATTTTAGGGTAAAGATTTTATTGATAAAAACTCAAATCAAAAGTTGGGGGTCAAATCGAGAATTTTGGAAATGCAAAAAAAAAAAGAAAAATTAACATAAGATTCAAATTGGCAATTAAAAAAAAAAAATAAATAAATAAATAAAGTGAGGGGCAAAATCATAATTTCGAAACTTTTAAAACTTTAATTTACCAAAATAGGAATCCTAGAGAAGGTGTGGGGGAGAAGTGTAATTTAAACTTGTTTTTTTCCATTTGTGCCGATACCCACACACGACAACCGGACGTTGTTCCACCGGCCAAGGAGAGGAGATCGAGGGACGACGTGGCAAGCTTAGGTTTCGTCTAGCCACTAGTTTCATGCATTAAACCCCCCCTACACGCGAAGAAGAAGGAAAAATCGGAAGAAGGAAATTCGAAAAAAAAATTAGAGAGAAAGGGAACCGGAGCGGAAGGTGGTCATCGATTTTTTTTAACCAATGTTCCTCCGTCAGCGTGGCCGTGAGAGCATCATAAACAATTCCAGAAAGAGAGAGGGTTTGGTTCGGCCGGTGGCGTGGTCCGTCGACGGAGAGGTATTCCACGGGTTAGCATTATCGGTGGACGGAGTTACGGATCGTCGTTCGACCATCAACGATCAACGGGAAGGTGAGTATTTATATGTTTTTCCTCAGTAAATTGATAAATGTATGCATGCATGGGCATAACGGGCTGGGTCGGTACGTTTCCGGCGGTATGTTCGATTTTCGTTTTCCGGCCGTAGGTGGGTTTGTGCTCGGATTTCATGGTTACTGGGGGGGTGAGTATACGTGGGTATGAAATGTGCTTTGTGTTGGAAAAAAATCCAGCTTTAACGGAGGGAAAAATCGAGACGGAGAGAGAGAGAGAGGGGACGACCGGCGCGGCGGCGGTGGTAGGAGATTGGTCACGGCTGCTGTGTGCCGCCGTGTGTACGGGTCTCCGCCAGCAGGGATCGTTGGTCCCGTGGCGTGCCGTCAGCGGTGCCATGCAGGCCTAGTGCATGCATGGGAGGGTGTGTGTGTGTGTCGAGAGGGGCGACGGTGGGTGAACAGTGGTCGTGGGTATGTGGGGGAGCTACTGAAATGGCTGGAGGGGGTGTCAGTTGGACGTCGGGGGTGGTGCGGGGGTTGACTAGTGGGACGGCAAGAAGGTAGGAGCCGCCAGCAGTCGGAAGGTGTAGAGAGAGAGAAACGGCTGCCGGAGGAAAAAAAACAGAAAAACAAAACAGGAAAAAAAAAAAAGAAGGAAAAAACAAATTACACAATTGACCCCCAGCAAAAAGGGAAAATTCTGCTCCAAATAAAAAAACCCTTTTTCCACGGCCCGTGAGTGAATCGGAAAGAATCTCATTTGCCGTTAAATTTATTCTAGTGTTGTTAAAAGTCAAACCTAGCCTAAAATATTTGTAACCGGAGTAATAAATTGGGATCGTTCATATTATGGGATTTCTTATGTAATAAATAATAGAACAAAATTGTAAAGAATAATAACAAATCTCATAGATAAAATATGGGGAACAAAAAATGCGGAACTTAGGGCCTGCCTTACATGCTTAGGTGATTTCACATGAAATATTAACTTAGACCCTATCATTGTTAGGTTCGCAAACGCCAACACCTCGGTAAGCTTTGGACAACAGGGTTTTTTTATAACACCAGAAATGAGGTGAGTATACTGTCTTCTCGCCAAATTGTTTGTATATGTGCATACATAATGAAAAATGATTGAACTTAAATTAGATGTTTTAAACCATTGCGTGATGATTTGATGATGTTATTGTGTGATGTGATCCGCTTCGGCGGAGTGATGTTTATCCGGTTTAGCGGAGTGATGTTTATCTGCTTCAGTAGAGTGATATTAGATGTTTGTACTGTGCAGTAATGATCCGCTTCGGCAGAGTGATGGGTGTTCGTAGGAAGTCATATCCTACGGATGGTACGGTACCGTTGCAAACTCCCGATCGTGAGGTTAAAACGATCACCATAGCTAGCCAATGTGCGTTGTGGTTTGGGGTGTGATGTTTTATTTATTTTGGGGTAATTTATTATTACTTCTAGCGATTGGTATGCTATTTATACTGCATGGTTATAAAGATAGAATATATGTATACACATTACTTCATTTTTACTGCATATATGATGCCTATGCAGAATCCATGCGTAAATATTGTGTTATCTAGAAGATACTATTGTTATTAAATAAGAATGCTTTTATTGAGAAGGCAATACACTCGCAGGTGAAATGGCTAGGAGTCGGCCCCCTACTGGCACAGGGTAGAGTCCGTAAAGGGTATAGCGAAGATTTTGACTTTCCGGGAAGGGTCGCCTAAGGCGAACCTAGGAAAGGTTCATCGGTTGTCTTTTTTTTGTTTTCCTTTTTGCTGTTCTAGAAGGAAATTTTTTTGGGGGACGGGTGTCCTTGGTTTGGAAAGATGTTTAAGACGTGTATTGTGAGTAATTGTATAATTATGAATGCATAACGTCGTTTTCTGGTTAGTTTGTTGCCTGGGTGATGTCATGTCGACGTCACGCCAGCCCCACAGGTGACGGGTGTCCGGGGTGGGGTGGGACAGTATAGGTACTGAACACCGACTCAATGGCTTGGACATTTGCAGTATGAAGCCCCTAAAGGATTGAAAATCCCAGTCGAGCCGAAGACCCTCTCTAGATCATCTCCAGCTCTCCACATCAACTGTGACCGGACCATACTGTTGGTTGGATCATTTTTTGACACCTACGAGTTTCAATTTGTTGTAAGAACCTGTAGGAATTTTGTCATTGGGTAGATAATTCATGACCATATTTTATTTTATTTTTTTAAAAATCCTCTCTTGTCATTTTTTATCAATTACAAGCTTGTAGTGGGCCGACTCTTTCCCCAATCATTGACATACTCCCTATTGTATAATCCATATCTAATCCAACATTTTTTTGGCTACAATGTTCGCTCCTAGAAGTTTGGGCAAAGGAACTAAGTCTAGCGTATGCTTTGGGGGCGCACAATAGACAATGGTAAACAACGAATTCCCCGTAGATCGATTCTCCATTATGTTGAAGGCAAAATCATCTTGGGTTAAGGTTAGGTTCCACTACTTTGGCTTCTTCACGGTTATGCACTTATCAAATTAGCCAAGGTTCAATTCATCACCTCTATGTGACCGTCTATTTATGAATGACTGGTGTTACTATAGTTCAAAGATGTGTTAATCACCTCCACAAAATCCTCCAAAAGTGGGAGAGGAATTTGTTTTCATGATCCAAGGTGATACTTTTTGGAACCCCATGCAAGCGAACCACCTCCTTGAAGAACAAATTTACAATATGTGTTGTGTTTGACGTCTTCCTACAAGTAATGAAATGTGCCATGTTATTGTACCTATCAATAATCACAAATACAAAATCCATACCTCTTTGGGTTCGTGGGAGACCTGATACCAAATCCAATGAATGGTCCTCCAAATATGTGCCAGGAATAGGTAACGGCAAGTAAAGACCAAATTTTTTTGGGGGGATTGAACTTTAGCTACTTGACACACTTGACATTGTCTCATATGATTGCCAATATTTTTCCTTAGTTGTGGCCAGTGGTAGTGCTCCTCAAGTAATGTTATGGTCTTGTCCCTTGAGAAGTGTCTGCTTAATCTCCTATTGTGTAGCTCATGTACAATTTGGTCACACAAATAATTACGTGGAACATGGAGTTTACCTCAAAGCGAGAAGTCATTGTTGATATGTCTTTGTCCAAACAATTATTTCAAAAGACATTGTTGGCCCAGTGAGCTACCCAAGAGGGGGGTGAATTGGGTAGATAAAAAAATTATTAGAGAAAATACTTAAAAAAATCTAAATAATTAATTTTAATCCTAAATTAATTATTATCTTTATATCATAGCAGAAATATAAAATCAATTAGGTACACACCAAACAACAAAATTAAATAATAAAAAATGGTAGCACACTAGAAATTTATACTTGTTCACCAAACTACTCTTCGCTAATCTAGTCTCTCGAGCTCCATTGAGTCGCACCCACTAAACTCAAGATTCCTTTAAAGGTAGAAACCAAACCCTCACAAAGATTTTTTTTACAGACTCAGAATCAACCTTTCCAAATTCCTTTTCACAGGCTTAGGAATAACCTTTACTTTTTACAAGCTCAAGAATAACCTAATTCTTTTTATACCTTAGGTTAAAGAATCAAAACTTCATAAATACTCCAAATATCCTTTTACCCGGTAAGGATTGAACCGTTACAATTGCTCACAAATCAATTCAATTCAGGAAGAATTATTATCTCAATCTCTTTATAGGAAGAGACTGAAACTATCTACGCTTAGATTAAATACTTTCAATAATATTCAATCCGTCATTCAACTTACCAATTACAAATTGATAAGTGATTTTTTTAACTCGGAGCTTCTACCACCCCAGATAAATTAGAACTCAATTAATATCCAAAACTAGTAATAGAAAAGTGAGATATTCAAAATTTGATTTTAAACAAAAATTAGGCAGTACGTAATTGAGCATGTAATCAGATTTTTTCAAGAAATTGTTTCAAAAATAATTTTCAATAAAAAATTAGAAAACAATTTCAAAGATAAAATTTCAAATATAATCAAGCAATCAATCAATAGAAAGTAATTTGGAAAGATCTCAACCAGATTCCACTGAAAGAATAATGATAGCAATGTCACTTCAGATTCGGTAGTAGCAATAATCTACAACAAATATTTCTCAAGAATAACTCTCAGAAAAGCTCTCACAATTCTCTCAATATGATTTCTCTTAGAAAAACTCAGTATAATTCTCTTAATATCACTAATAATCAAAAAACGCAGGTCTATATAAAAGGGAATAAAATAAGTTCTCTAACGGTTAGTTCCCACTTGTTATAACATTTAATTGATCTTATAAACCCCTTATATCATTAAGACTTCATTTTGGTTCAAATCACTTAATTATGGATTTTAAACATCGCAATTAAGTCCCCCTAAATATTTTTAAATCACAATTAAATAGGATAAAAAGAATTACATGTACCAAATTGAGAAATATTCAAATTTAATGAACCATATCTATAGGGATATCATAATATATGTTTCATATCTCAAATAACATCAAATACCTAATATATCTCGCGAATCTTAACCATAAAATGGCTAGTAATGGCTACTATAACAATAAAATTCGGAATTCCACAAAATCCTGAAACAGTGCCGTAAGTCGACTTACCAAGAATCATCGGTCGATTGCTCAATTCAAGATGTAGCCAAGCCAAAAATCCATCGCCCATCGGTCGATCTATCTGTCGACCTAGAGATTCAAAGAGTTACATTTCTGGTCACAGGTAGACCGCCCTATCGACTTATCGATTCAGAGAGTTCACTATTTAAGCTCAAGTCGACCTACCTATCGACTTATCGATTCAGAGACTTCATATTCTATGCATCAGTTAACTTGTCTATCGACTTACCAATGCTGAGAATCTCTTTTAAATTCATTTTTAATTCATTCTCATTGACGTTTTCGCCCCTTTAACCGATTTCCTTTCTCAGTTAACTTCACTAAATATTTAAGTTCAATTTTAGTTAATTATCTTTATTTATTTTTCAATTACACATAGGAGCAAATAATTTAACTAAATAGGATCCTATAAAAACACACATATGTATAAAAATCATTTTTGTGTCGTGTGTGATCCTAATTGGGATATTAAGAGTTGAAATTTAACCTGAGTTGTTTTCCCTAGGTTCTTCAAATTCTTCAACCTCTTAATCATTCATCATCTTTGTCATCATCTTTTAGCATCCATTCATTACTTGTCATTATATCTTCATCATTGGAATTAATAAACTAAAACACTTAATCAAACCGTTAGTTCCACAAAAAAATATCAACCTTTAATTATTCATCTACATCTTAGGATCAACAGACACTATTGCCAATCTTTTTCAAAGTCCATACAAGTCCTTCAGGCAATTAAAACTTGCTACTTTGATCTTCTAGGTCACAAGTAAGGTAACTCTTCTTTTATGTTTTTTAGAGTTGTGTTGACCGTGAAAGTAAATCGTTGTAGATAGTTAACCTGCCTATCATGCATCTAATTGACGTTCTTTTGATTTTACTTTAAAGCATGGTTGTCCATGTACAACGCAAACTCTAGATGTATATGATAATTCTCTTCCACTGTAAAGAAACTCGCCCTTGAGTTTGACTTCAAATATTGTAGTTTTCCATTCAAACAAAGCAAGCATTTTGAAAATTTTGTAATTTTTAGTCCATTCGAACAACTAAATTTCAAAAACTGCACAACGCAAATGATCTTTTCTCGAACATTATGCTGAATTGTGACATCCGTCACCGTCCCATTTGATCTTATTAAGTAATCGTCCACCCCAAATAAAATCCTTATGAACGACCGCTTTTTTCTTAACTTGATTACAAATACTTCACTTTTGACATTCAGATATATTGTCAATTGAGGATTTTAATGTATCAACGAAGCCATCTGATTTATTATACTTTATAATTTTAAAATTGAACTCCTCTTTTGCTTCTTGTGAGCCTTTTTAAGCATCAATTTGTACAACAAATCCATCAAAGTCCTCAGAATGATTATGCTCTATGATTTTAAAATTCTCCTCATTTTCTTCTTGTGTCTTTTTCATGAGCATTGACTTCCTTGCATCGTATTGATCGGGCATCTTCAATGATTTCTTGTGGTGGGTCTTGGACATTCGTATAAAAAATCTTCGAATTATAAACTTTTGGATCAACAATTGCCACCTTGTGTGCTTTCAAATAATTTAGTTGAAAGATACTATAATCGTCGAGAGGCATGGCATTATCTTCATGATGATATAACACATTTAGCTTCTTTGGTTCAAACTCTTGTGTTGTATAGGACAAAATCTATTTATAAAAATTTGTCATGTCTCTTTTCATTCTAGACCATGAACGGATTTTATTTTTACATTGACATTTTGTTGATATTGTAATTCGTACCACTGCCAATTTGTTGAATAACCTCTAAGTTTTTTAGATGCTAATTTAACTTTATATTCTTCAACAATTCCCATGTAATCAAAATAATCTTCAAGATCAAGAATTCAATTAGAAAAACCAGTTTTGCAAAATTTATACGTATTGTCAAAATATGGAATAAGGTCATACTTGGGGATGCATTGCCAAACTGGTTGAACGCAACCCCTTTTAACATTGCGGTTATTATTATTTCCACAATATTTGTTCACATCACCCGCGAATTCATTTAATGTCACTTTCAATTGCCACAATACCTGAAGAATATCGTGTTTGCCTTTTAAGAACTTAACTTTCATAAGGACTTCCTCTCCATGATTACAGTCGATGGATCAAGTGCCATCGCCACGTCTGCTACTCATCATGCCAATATATATATCAAAGATCTAATACCAACTAGCGCAACGGAATAGAAATTGAAAGATTTGATGTCATCCTAGTAAACAGAAAATGGCTTGATAGTGAACTAGTAGACAAGGGGTTCTTTGAATCCACAATAAAGAGAAAATATAAAAGTATATTACACTTGAATAATTGAATAAATAAATGAATATTAGAGTTTGTCAAGGGTGTATTTATAGCCCTCAATTAGTTCCTAGGCTTGAAGGAAAAGAAAACCCTAGACATCTAAGAAGAAGAAAACAAACTAATCCTAATACTGATAGGAAAAGAGGACATAAAAACACAAAACAAACTAATTCTAACACTTCCAGAAAAAGAAAAATATATTAAAATAGGAAAAAAATACAAATTCTAGTTGAATTAGGACAATTTTTGTTGGTTGTCTTGCATCACAAATATTCTAGGAACTCAATACACGCGACAACGAATATTTCAAAATGTATTTAGACAACAAGAAATATTCTAGAATACTATCTCACATCACAATAAACATTAAAAAGATTATATTCTTCAACAATAAACTAAAATATATAAATAAATCAATAAATAACATTATATTTATAGTCTTTTACCGATAGCAATATCAGGTACTTGCTATTGCCCACACGTTTGCTTCTCATGATACAATGATCGCTCCGATACTAACACTTGAAATGAAATGATCCATCGAACAAAACAAGTGTGAAACTTTCTCTCAAAGACAAACTAGCATAGATTCAAAGTGTATGTGTAGTGTAAGATGTTCAAAATTTCATGTCTAATTGATACTGCAAAACTTCTCTATCTATAGAGAAACCAAATGAGTAATTCCATCACACCAAAAAATATTATTTAAAGTCACTAAGAATTCATCACATGTAACTTTTCATTAAGCATTAGTTACAAATATAAAAAAATAAGTTTGTTTGGTTAGGAAAATTGTTAGAATTAATTTAAAGAAAATTTTAGAAAAAATTATCTATACATGGATTAACCCAAGTTTAAACTCAAACCCACGACCCGCGACAGAATCCTAGTCTAAAATCCAAACATGGATTATAAATGTGGATTAAGTGTTCTTTATTAACTAATGTGAGATTACTCTTTCTACGTATTTCAATCAACTTCACTTGTCTACTTTGAAAATAATTTCTTATTCACATCTTAATAATTTTTTTTAAAAATTAATATTTCACGTTCATCTTCTCGAAAATATAAAGTGCATAAATAAGACTTAGATCCCGTTTGATAATAAAACTCAGCACTTAAAATTTATTACATTAAATATTTAATAAAGTAAGTTTGTTTTATAAGTGTAATTAGTAACACTTAATTAATTGTCACTTAAAAATTTAAGTTAATTGGCCTTGGCTTAATTTTTCAATATTTAATGAGCTCAACTTTTTTCTTTTTTTTTATTGTTGAGATATTTTTACCCCCTCGAGCATAAACGAGGGGTAATTTTTTATTTATTTATTTATTATTGTTTTTGTTTTTGTTTTTTGTGTTTTGGGAACATCATTGAACCATGTTAAAAAATAAAATAAAATCGATCAATCGATAAGAGGTTCAAGATTCATGAACAAACATGAGAAACTCTAGGTTCTAGTTTGTTAGTTTTTTTGTTCCCAAATAACTGTTTCTATTTCCTGGAAAATTTGGAAATAGAAGATATATCGGAACAATTCTGTTATGTGCTCAAATTTTTGTTCCAAAATATGGGAACAAATCAGAAACATGTTTTTTTTTTCCTTTCCATCTTTATGTTTTTATTCTCAATTCTCTTGGAACAAAAACAAAAATATGGGAATACAAGCAGTAATCAAATGGAGCCTAATTTCTGTTCCTATATTTTTTTTTCTGTTCTTAGAAATTTGGGAACAAACATAAATATGGAAACGAACGTAAAAAAAATATGTTTCTGTCCTCTTCCCAGATTTGTGGAGCAGATTTATAGATGAAGGACATAATTGCTCTAAGATTACAGTTAGGTTCCATGTTTTATAGAAGGGTGTTTGACACTTTGCACCCCCAATGTTTAACAATTATTTCACTTTGTTCCCCATGGTTGCAATTTGAACATGTAATACCATTATGTTTTGTAATCATCCCACTTTAGACCAAATTAATCTGTCTATTACAATTTTGGACCACAAACAATAACTTGCCATGCACCCACGCGAAAACAAATTTGGTAACTTTCAATCTAATAGCTGAACATGAAACAATAATTAAGAAGTTAAAATCTCATTAAATAATGGTGTATTAGTCCACTAACGACAAAATGAGTGACCGGTACAAATAAAACCCAATAGGTTGAATCGGTATTTTTCACCTTAAAAAAGGAACCCTCCATTCACGCCCCGATTTATAGTCTCCAATAAATCCTGGCACCCAAGCGTAGAGGTTATAGGCAATGCTACGTATGTTGTTGATGGAAAAATAACCTTCTTCATTTGACTGTGTCTAAACTTGAAAATCCTAATAAATTAAATTGATTGGAAGAATGAAAATATCAATTATCAAATTTAACCAACTTAATGGTATAAAAATATACTTTCAGAGTTAAAATTAAAAAAAAAAAAAAAAAAAAGGCTTGCCAAATTAAGGGGTGACATAATTTTTGGGATCGTAATGAAACATATCAAAAAATAGGAGGAGGGGGATGATATATGTATGCAAATCAAAATAAAAATATTTCATTACGAAAATTGGGGGTTGATTCTGCACATGATATAAAAGTAAAAGCTTGCATGGTCCAATTCACCTTGCATTCTCCTTGCCATGATCCAACTCATGATGGTCTTAGGCTTTGTCAAAAGCCGGTGTTAAAATCACCGGCTAAACATTTAATGGAACCTACCCTAGTTTCAAAAAAATAAAATAAAATAAAAATGGCGGGATCGTATAACCAGAGTAGCAAACCCAGTTTTTTATTTAATAAAGAAAAGTAAAAAATTGGGGTTATAGAAAGCCGGGGTTCCCATGTCTATTGTAAGTAAGTTAACATAGAAAACTCAACTAAGGTCTCTATTCTATTGTAAATAAGTTAAAATAACTCATTTTTAAAAAATTAAGTATTAAAATAATATTTATTAGTCAACAACTCATCAAACATGCCCTTCTTATAAGTTTTTCTTTCCCATGGAACCTCTCAATGTAGTGTGATTGGTGGTATTTTTTTTGGATACGCTTAGATATGAAATTTTGACCTTTGCACTGACCTTACCCCTTCGGACAGGAATTCCAGCAGAGTTGTTTGGGTTAATATTGATTTAGCTGTAACTAAGCACTTTACCCGTTCATATGGTAACTGATAAATGTAAAAATGGTTATTCTCAAACTTCCAATAGAAAACCACCACGTGTATACTAATCCCAAGAGTGATCTGATTGTATTGATGACGAAGCCCTAAGACTGCCGACCAGATTTTTGACCCAGTTCAGACCAGTAACTCCTAGGACGGCATCCTTGATGACATCTGGGAAGGACCACCGCCGGGTTGGGGAAACCTTTACCCATCTCGGAATATTCTCAGGCCGATACTCCTCATCTCGGAACGCAACTCTACAAACTCTCCCGCGGAAACATCCCCTGTCTGTCTTGTCTTGCAGAGAAAAGCTAGGGAAAGCACTTCACGAACCGACGTAATGAAGGAAGAAACCCTCTAGCGTTTTGGGCTAGGCCGCCTGTTCGCTTCTGTATGCCCATCGCTCATGGGCTTCTCCTTAGAAGGCCAAAAAGCCCAAGCCAGGAGACTAATCTCCCCACGCTCCTGTACCGTGGTCACACGCCGAGCTTAGGATGCTAATCCTAGCTTTAACTAGTAATCCTCAAATGCTAATCAGCCCACCGCATATAAAAGGAAAGGTGAGCAATGTAGTAGAAAGTCACTACTTTTTGAATATTCAGAGCATTTTTATATTTCCCCCTGAGCTCTTACTCATACGCCGGAAGGGACATGCCGGGTCCACCTCGGCTAATCCTTTGTGCAGGTAACAGCTCGGAGCATACCCAGGACAAACTAGGATTATTCTCGGACACCAAGACTTCTTAGATTGCTTGATCAATCGGGACCATCTTAGGCATCTCTAACTTTACCCCAGCATGGAAAAAGACCAAAATATCCTAACCAGACCATACTTTTATAATATACCAAGATTTGATATCAACAGTTTGGTGCCGTCTGTGATCATATGGATAAAACTCGACAGATGCTCCTGGCACTCCAGGATCTGCTAATTGAGATGGAGTCCTATGTCTGACACGGAGAAGATGCCAGGTGCTAGAGCTGAGCTCACCTAAGGAATGTCAGCAGCTACCCCACTCGCCTGAAGAACCTCTGAGATCACCTGCTCTATTCTCGTCCATTTTTTGGCCCTGCTCGGCCTCAACATAGACCACTTTCCTCTTCCCCTTTCCTTGACGGTCCTCGGCTTCAGCTTGCTCATCAAATGAAGGAAAGATCAATCCTTATTGGGAAGGGCCCTCTATTAGCCCAGTGGAATACCCAAGAGGGGGGTGAATTGGATAATTAAAAAATTATTAGAGAAATAATAACACTTCCAAAATCAAACAATTAATTTTATCCTAAAATTAATTATTATCTTTATAGCAGCGGATAAGTGTAATAAGTTCTAGGTGCACACCCAAACAACACAAGATAAAATCAAGAAAATAAGCAATGCAGTACACACTGATATATCATGGTTCACCAAGCTACTCTTAACTAATTCAATCCTCCGAACCCCACAGAGATTCGCACCTACTAAACTCAAGATTCCTTTACAGGTAGGAACCAAACCCTTACAATGATTCTTTTCGCAAGCTCAGAATCAACCTTTACAAATTTCTTTTTCTAGGCTCAGAAATAACCTCTACTTTTTACAGGGTCAAGAATAACCTAATTCTATTATAGGGAGAATCACAACCTAATTCTTTTTTACTACCTCAATTTCTTTACAAGAAGAGATTGAAAACTGATTACTCTTTGATTAAATACTCCCAATAGTATTTAATCCATCAAACTACTCACCAATACAAATTGATAAGCAAATTATCTCACTCAAAGCTTCTACCACCCTAGATAAATTAAAACTCGATTAATATCCCAAATCTAGTGATAGAAAAGTGTGAGATTAAAAATCTAATTTTCCACAAAAGATGGGTAGCAAATAATTGGGCACGTAATCACATTCAAGAAATTATTTATAAAATATTTTCTTCAATAAAAATCAAAAACAATTTCTAAAGATCAATTTCCAAAATTAAACAAGTAATACACAATAGAAAGTCATTAGAAAGATCTAACCCAAAATCCAAAGAAAAAATAAATAGAGCGATGTTACTTCAGATCCGGTAGTAGCAAAGATTAATAACCAATGATTTTCAAGATTGTCTCGGAGAATAGCTCTCACAAAATCTCAAAATTATATCTCTTATAATAGCTCAATATGATCTCAACTCTTTAAGTTCTCTTAATCTATGTTTCACTACTTCATAAAATATGAAAAATGCAGGTCTATATATATGAGAAATAAATAAGCTCTCTAACGGCTAGTTCCCATGTGTCATGACATTTAAATGCTCTCTTAGACCCCGTATATCATTATGACTTCATTTTGGTTCAATTCACTAAATTACAGCTTTTAAATCTTTCAATTAAGCACCTTAAATATTTCTCAATCTTAATTAAATAGAATAGAAACAATTTCATGTACCAAATTGAGAAATATTAAAACTTAATGAACCAACTTAATAAGATTTAAATAATAGATGAAGCATATCTTAAATATCAATAAATCCCTTAAATCTCTCTCAAATTCGAACAAAAAACAGCTACTTTTAGATATGATTTTGGAATGCACCGAATCCTGAAACAGCACCCTCAGTCGACCGACCAGTCGACTGCTAGATTCAGGATCAAAGCTGTTGCGTTCATCGGTCGACCTATCTGTCGACTTGGAGATGCAGAGAGTTTAATTTACCTTCACCGGTCGACCTACCTGTCGACTTAGAGATACAGAAAGTTTAGCTTCTCTTCACCGGTCGACTTGCCTATCGACTTAGAGATACAGAGAGTTCATGCTACTTTATCTGGTCGACTGACCGGTCGACTTATATATGCTAGATCTCTTTTTTGAACTCGCTTTTAACTCATTCTCTTTTACGTTTTTGCCCCTTTAACCATTTTCTTTTCTAAATAAGCTCCACTAATTTCTTAAATTCCATTTTAGTCAATTATAAATATTTCTTTTTAAATACACATTGGAGCAAACAATTTAATCTTATCAAAATACACATAAACAATAAAAACTTTTTGTGCCGTGTGTGTTCCTAATTGGAATATTAAGATTTAAAATTCACCGGAGTTCTTTTCCTTAATTTCTTCGAACTCTTAATTCTTCATTATCTTTGACATCATCATTTAGCATCCATTTATAAATTTATCATTGCATCTTCATCATAGGAACTTAATTAACTGAAACACTTGAACAAATGGTAGCGCGTGAAATACACCGCTACTTACACTCGGAAGTATACGTGGTCAAAGTTTTAATATAGTGGATCGGTTAAGATCGGGTATCCTGTCCACAAGGAAAGTGTGAATAATTGAGTACCGCAATTTACGTAGTTTCATATTATCGTGACGATTCAATTTAATATTTAAATTAAACTAATTAAAACTACTCCTAAGGATTAATTCTAATTACACTAATTAACTAGGGATCGATTTCATGCACTTGGTATCTTTTTGGATTAGTTTAGTTATCAATAATGGTTATTATCACATCTAACAATCTCAGTATCTATAACTCAATCGCTCCCTCTTCTGCGTGAAAAGCGAGAGAATACATGACTTCGCGTTAATGCCGAAGTCCCCCTCTAACGCCTTTCTAATCACATAGTCACATGAGTCTTGACCCAACCTCATGGATTGCACACAATCCGACACCCCCTCGGGTTATTGGATCGTCGCGTTGTGTTTATCCCTAGTCCCAATCTAGGGTTACATCTCCCGAGTGTCAAACTCCGTATTCTTGGTTTATTGTAATAAGCATAATAAACGTGAAATAACGGTAAACACAATTGGAATTGAATAACAAACCATCAAAATAACTTATATTCAACCAAAGAGATATTTACATGAATTATATCTAACCCTAACTAATATCTAACTAAACTAACATGATCTTAGCCATTACAATATTAAATCAAGAGGAGATAATCATCATCAATAAAAAAACATTATGTACAAAAATGGAAACAAGGAAAGAAAAATCAAATCTCAAAGTGGAGTAGTCCACTTTCGCCAAAGAACGATCCTCCCGAGCTTTCTCTTGTCCATTGATGATCTTCCTCTTTTATCTCTTCAAGATTTGGTCAAGAACACTTCCTAAAACTAATATAATCTACTCCTAAATTATCTAATCCTATCTATGGTGAAAGGGGGTCTCAAAACATCCAAGCATCCTAAGAGAAGTGGGAGAAATGATATAAATAAGCACAAGAGTTCAAAATATCTCAGAAAATATCTTTGTGCTACCGGATTTTCTCCTAGGCGAAGGAATTTCTGCCTAGGCGAAGTTAAGTCGGTTAACTTTTTGTCGCTACTTCGCCTAGGCGAAGTTATTTCCGCGTAGGCCGTGACACACCTTCTTATTTTGGCTGTAACTTTTTCGTCCGAGCTCCGATTGAGGTGATTCAAAAACCTATGGAAATATAAGAGAGAGATATACAAATTCGAAGTTTTGAGTTGTTCCAAAATAGGATTGAATCATAGTCAAGAATAGGCTTGAAATTACAGCACCTACACCGACTTTGCACATTTTCACCATTTTTCCACCGTTTTCTCTAGTTTGCCTCTTGTTTGCATCCCTATACCTGAATTATATAAAAACAAACTAAAAAACAATTGAATATAAATAAAACACTCGAAAACTACCAAATTTGGTTTAGAAGTAGATAGGTATTTTACACCTATCAAATACCCCCAAACTTGGAATTTTGCTAGTCCTCGAGCAAAACACTAACACTAAACTAAACTAATGAAGTAACTAACTAAAAATGAAAAACTTAAACACAAAAGAAGTAAATGCATGTAAATCTAAAGTTCAATCGAAATGACCAATTTGTTCCTCCCTCAATATCCCTAAATCTGGACAAGTTCGGGAAATAACCTACACCAAGTGGTGTTTTAGAATTTCAACGATCAATATCAATAAAAACCATTCTAGATCCATTTGAAGTGTGTGTGTGAGAACTCAAATGTATAACTATGTAGATACTGGATTGGATTATTCAATTGTTAAGTTCATAACGTATACCATTTAATGATTCAGGAAAACCATATGCTTGATTGGGCTCGACTATCCACTAATATAGGTTCGGATATTTACAAAGATCAATAGAGCTTGGTTTGGCTTTGGAGAATGACCAAAAGTATCATAGGAATAGAAAATAGCAAATCGGTTTAATTGATCGATACCCGAGGTAAAATCGCTTGTCGCTATCATCTCTCATAACCCCACACATTTAAAATACAACTCTGAATGAGAATTAAAGATCCTTATATTCACTTGTCGAAAGAAAAAAAAAATGAAAACTATATTCACATAGGTTTTTTTTTTTTTTTTTTTTTTTTTTTTTTTTTTTTTTTTTACAACACATTCTTAAATTAATTCGAATTATTACAGTTTTAGGAGCGTGCAAAAAGAAGTTAGAGAAACACACCCCCAAACTTATTCGAATTTAAAAAGTTTAGGAATATGCAAAAAGAAATGGTAGAAACACACCCCCAAACTTATTTTAGGAGCGTGTGAAAAGAAATACTAACGTGACAAGTGAATATACTAATACCGAGTCAATAAAAATTCATCTGAAACCCGACCGCTTACTTGATTTCACACAATTTGAAAATTAGGCTTAGCGACATTAGGTTAGAAAAAATTTAAATGAAAAGAGTATTTGAACATTTTCCAAAATTGATTACGTTATCGACTTCGACAGGGGAAATAAGGGATGAAATTTTTCAGGTTAGCTACAACGGTTCAAGCGAAAAAATAACAGCCTAAATAACGTCTCCGGAATTACCTTACCTAGGATTTCGCCTCAAGTTTCCCCCAAATCAAGTTCTAGAGTCCTAATTTTTGTTATGAACTTCATATTGAATAATCAGTGTCTAATTGCTCAGATTATTATACATTGAGTCCGAATGTCGTGTGGTTTTAGGATCGAGATCATTTTTACCCAATCGACATGTTAAGCACACAAAATACGCAATGAAGGCATTACCCTCGACCGCAATATGCAATTAGAGGATAATTCTCATCATCGGGACTTGGCTCAAATGAACTCAACAACTAAACATGCAAATACGACTACATGCATATACTATTTTAAACAAAATATAATACTAACATACATACTAATCTAAAAACTACACATGCAAAAACAAAAATTAAACTAAACTGAACTAGAAATTAAAAGCTAAACATACATTAAAACATAAAATTAACATACATAAATATCCTTCTATACATCAAAAAAAATTTGCATTTTGATCAAAAAATAATTGTTCATCCTTTTCTACAAAAAAAAATAAAAAATCAAAATGGATGAACATCCACTATACTAACATCCATTCCATCCCATCTAGGCCTGAACATGGTAATGTTTAACTATAAATCAGCGAACCCAATAACATATAGCATTTTATTTTTGTTGAAAAAAATTGGGTATAAACACATACCTAGGGAATAAGACGTAGAAGTCTCACCCCCTACCGTTCACTGGGAGGAAATTCATCTCCACCACTATCACGTCGGAATGGAAATTGTAGCGGTTGCAAAAAATGCGGCGACAATGCCGAAGCGGTCGCACATGAACCTGTGGATTTGATCAGGCGCATACAATAATCACAACGTTTCAACAAAATATGAACAATGTAGCATACAATTTTGTTTCACACAATTTAACAATCCATAGAAACTAAGTTATCACCAAAAATCAAACCAAAATCCCAAAGTGATAAAGAAAATAACGAAAATGGGGTTGAAAATTGATTTGTGGTGGATGATTTGGGGGTGGAAATCATAAATTTTGTAATATGGAAGGATGATTAAAAGCTATTGGAACAGTTTGGTTGAGAGGTTTTCGAAATTTGGAGGGTTGAAAGGCCGTTTTGTGAAGGGGAATGGTTCTCTTTTTAAAAACTGTCTGATGCTAATTCACCTAGGCGGTGGTTTTTTCGCCTAGGTGAAGTAGTGCCTTTTTGTTTAAAGACCTTTTTGACGTTTGTTCGCCTAGGCGGTGGTTTCTACACCTAAGAAAAGTTACGCCAGTGTGAAAAATATTGGGTTCTGACGTTAATCCGCCTAGGCGGTGGTTTTTCCGCCTAGGTGAATTTGCGCCAGTGTAAAAACTCAACCAACTGCACTATTTCCACCTAGGCGGTGGTTTCTCTGCCTAGGCGAAGTTACGCCAGTGTGAATTTTGGCTAGATTTCTTCATGTTTTCACAACTTTTCTCTATGCCACTTACTTCCACTTCGTTCCTTAAACGATTTTTAGAAGAAACACACAACCCTAAATATCCAAACTCCTAAATTCACTTCCGAACACGTTCCGAAGCCATGCCGGCTTCCAAAAAGAATAAATAATAAAATAAATAGTAGCAAAAATTGGGTAACTTGATACCCTGAGTTTCATTTCAAAATAAAAATAAAAATTGCGCTTGAGTTACCGTCCCCAGCTGGACTTTCGTGTGGCTAAGCATTTTTCACCAAAATTCCCCACAGACAAGGTATTTGGGCTCAAATGCTCAGTGGGATCAAGATCATGGTTTGAAGTCGGCTTCTCCTCTCTGTCCTTATCATTTTCAATATAAGCTCAATCTCGGGATTGAAAATTAAGAATTCCAATCTTCTTCATCGTTTCTCGCACGGCTTAATCACACTAACACAATGAAACAAAAATAAAAATTAAAAATAAAACAAAATAAATGTCAGGATTAACATTCGACCACTTAGTCACAATATCAACTTAAAATTCACACAATCCCCGGCAACGGCGCCAAAACCTTTGTAGCGCGTGAAATACACCGCTACTTACACTCGCAAGTATACAAGGTCAAAGTTTTAATATAGTGGATCGGTTAAGATCGGGTATCCTGTCCACAGGAAAAGTGTGAATAATTGAGTACCGCAATTTACGTAGTCTCATATTATCCTGACGATTCCATTTAATATTTAAATTAAACTAATTAACACTACTCCTAAGGATTAATTCTAATTACACTACTTAACTAGGGATCGATTTCATTTATTTAGTATCTTTTTGAATTAGTTTAGTTATTAATAATGGTTATTATCACATTCAACAATCTTGGTATCTATAACTCACTCGCTCCCTCTTCCGACTGAAAAGCGAGCGAATATATGACTTCGCGTTAACGCCGAAGTCCTTCTTGAACGCCTTTCTGAACACATAGTCACGTGAGTCTTGACCCAATCTCATGGATTGCACACAATCCAACTCCCTCCCGAGCTATTGGATCGTCGCGTTGTGTTTATCCCTAGTCCGAATCCGGGGTTACCTCTCTCGAGTGTCAAACCCTTTATTCTCGGTTTATCGTAATAAGTATAATAAATGTGAAATAATGGTAAACACAATTGGAATCGGATAACAAACCATCAAAATAACTTATATTCAACCAAAGAGATATTTACATGAATTATATCTAACCCTAACTAATATCTAACTAAACTAACATAATCTTAGCCATTACAATATTAAATCAAGAGAAGATAATCATCATCATTAATATTAAACATTAAGTACAAATATGGAAACAAGGAAAGAAAAATCAAATCTCAAAGTGGAATAGTCCATTTTCGCCAAAGAACGATCCTCCCGAGCTTCCTCTTCTCCATTGATGATCTTTCTCTTTTAGCTCTTCAAGATTTGGCCAAGAACACTTCCTAAAACTAATATAATCTACTCCTAAATTATCTAATCCTATCTATGGTGAAAGGGGGTCTCAAAACATCCAAGCATCCTAAGGGAAGTGGGATAAATGATATAAATAGGCACAAGGGTTGAAAATATCTTAAAAAATATCTCTGTGTTGCCAGATTTTCTCCTAGGAGAAGTTAAGTCGGTTAACCTTCTGGCTGCTACTTCACCTAGGCAAAGTTATTTCTGCCTAGGCTTTGACACATTTTCTTGTTTTGGATGTAACGTCTTCTTCCGAGCTCCGATTGAGGTGATTCATAAACCTATGGAAAGTTAAGAGAGAGATATACAACTTCCACGTTTTGAGTTGTTCCAAAATAGGATTTAATCATAGTCAAGAATAGGCTTGAAGTTACAGCACCTGGACCGACTTTGCACATTTTCACCCCTTTTTCACCATTTTCGCTCGTTTGCCTCTTGTTTGCATCCCTACACCTGAATTATATAAAAACAAACTAAAAATTAATTAAATATAAATAAAACATTCAAAAACTACCAAATTTGGTTTAGAAGTAGATAGGTATTTTACATCTATCATCAAACCATTAAATCTATCAAAATATCAACACTTAATTATTCATCTAAATCTTAGAATCAACACTTTCCCTTGTTGGCGTTTCCTTTCTTAGCGTGGAGGCAATCCACACACGGGCCTCGTAGGGGGAGTTCCGAGCTGCGGTAAGCTCCCCCTCCTCAGAAGCTCTGGCCTGGGGCTGGGACCCTTGTCTTTTCTCGGCCTCTTCCTTAGCAAGCTATTGTTTCATCAACATCTTCAATGCCGCCTTGTCCATGGCTACCAAGAAGAGAACAAAGAAAAATAATCAAGGAAGGAAATGAAATAAATTGCAACTATTCAAATCGTGCGGAGAAGAGAACAAGACTTACTGTTACCAGATTCTGGGTCGATTACAAGAGAAAGCAGGGATGGAGCCCGGTAGAAATGCAAGTCATAGAGCGTCGACTCTAATAGCTGTCCGACGTTTGTAAAGATCGTGCTGAAGATGGTGTCTCTCTACTATTGGATTGCAAGGTTGGGCCTTACTCTTCTCCTTTTTTTTCTTCTCCAAAGCTACAAGATAAAAAATAGAAGAAAAATGCAAATTCAGAAACATTGACCGAATAGGGAACCTTCCCCAAAACACAAAATGTGACTCTTATCAATTGTTCCCCAATCCATCAGGATAGGGTTTATTCTTTCCTCTATAGGGATGAAGTCCCAACCGCTACGTCTGAGGTAAAAGTAGTTGGGTTTCCAGTTCTTTATCGACGACTCTAGGATAAGAAGGAATTGCTGCCTGGAGGCGATGTAGTACCAACCCTTGTCAGAGGGCATTGATTTGGGGAAAAATAGAGCCCAGAAGAGCTCAACAGATGGTTCGATTCCTTTTGCCCAAAAAATTTCGTAAGAGGCCACTACCGCTTTCATGCTATTTGGAGCAAGTTGTAAGGAACACAACTCAAACTTTGAGCAGATGGACCTAACCCATGAATGTATGAGGAATCTCAAATCGGCATCCAGCTATTCGTGGTAAATGGTGATGATGCCCCATGGAGGAGTGCACACCATCCTCTTTGCACGGGAAAGATGAACCTCCACCGTATTGGGAAAAATACACTTCCCTTGGGCCCTAGTGAGCTTAGTCTTCATCATTCTCGACTTAATCCTTTAGATAGAGCTACCGGGAGAAACGACACTGCATCGAGATGCTTGAGGCTAAAGAGAAGCCTCTAGAACCTCCATGAAGTCTACATCAGATCCCGCCTCTCTGGATGGATCCGAGTTGAGTTTAATCAGTGAATCCTTAGAAGGACCAACTCTACCACTATCATTAGATCAGTAGCCATCTTGGTTGCTGAGGCAGGATGCGATTGTACCGTACTACTAGACAAACGTAACCATTCCGCTGAGCTGGGGGGGCAGGGCCTTGGTATGCCCTAGCCGAGCTCAATCCATTAGAGCGGAGAGACCGACAGAGTTCGATTTGAACGAGGGACCCTGAGCTCGAGCAAGTTCGAGAAGAAAAAAGGGAAGAAGATGAAAAATAAGGGGAATAAGATGAGGAAGACATAACAAAAGAAGAGAAAAGATACCTATCGGGAAGGGGGAAGGTGCTCTAAAAACTCTCAAGTGTGAAAATGAGCATAGCGTGAGATCCTTTATATAGGGGCCATGTCTTATTGAACCGTTGTGATATTGAAGGACATAGGGAGCCTTGGTTAATTTACCCGTCAGAAAGGACAGGACTTGTGTTGTTTATCCGACGATTAAACATGAAGTGTAGCGAAGAATCCAAAATGATATGGGCTTGGCGAGCTAATTTCGGGCCACCTATTTTTGCCTCGGGCAGGAGGGGTCGCTTATCGGAAGGATACTCTTCCCCTGAACGGTAAGACACTGAAATTGTAGACAAAGATGCTCCGAACATCAAACACTCCGGAATGCTTCCAAATGAGTATAAAGAACACTAGCAGGAGCAAAATAGAGTCCCCAATGCCTCAAGTTCCTTCTCGACACTAGATCTTGCACAGCAATTGATAAGTGTAAAAATGGTCATCCTCAAACTCCCAATAGAAAACCGCCACGTGTATACTAATCCCAAGAGGGATCCGATTGTATTGATGACGAAGCCCCAAGACTCCGCCGACCAAGGGTCTGACCCAGTTCAGACCAGTAACTCCAAGGAGAGCATCCTTGGTGGCATCCGGGAAGGACCACCATTGGGCTGGGAAAACCTTTCCCCATCTCGGAATATTCCCAGGCCGGTACTCCCCATCTCGAAACCCAACTCTACAAACTCTCCTGCAGGAATAACCCCTATCTGTCTCATCATATCGAGAAGGATTGGGGAGAGCACTCCACAAACTGACGAAATGAAGGAAAAACCCACCTAGTGCTGTGAGCTAGGCCGCCTGTCCTCTTCCATATGCCAATCGCATATGGGCTTCTCCTTAGAAGGCCAAAAAGCCCAAGCCCGCAGGCTAATCTCCCCACACGCCCTTATATTGGTGATGTGCCAAACTTAGTATGGTAATCCTAACTTAGGTTGCTAATCCTCCAAACACTAATCAGCCTACTGTCTATAAAAGGAAAGGTGAACAGTGTAGTAGAAGGTAATTACTTTTGGAATATTAAGAGCAGTTTTATATTCCTCCGGAGCTCTTACTCTCACGCCGAAGGGACATGCCAAGCTTACCCCGGCTAGTCCTTTATGCATGTAATAGCTTGGAGCCAGAAGGAGCACGCCGGGCCCACCTTGGCTAGTGCTTTGTGCAGGTAACAACTTGGAACTTACCCCAGGACGGACTAGGACTATTCTCGAATGAGTTTAAACCTACCTCAACTTTTATAGCAACTCCCACGACAATGGTAAATTTTTCTTCAAGAAAATTTTTGAATTCCTAAAATCTCTTTAGAATGTGCTACTAAATGACCCTAATTCCTTAAAAATTGCTCCAATCGTTCAAGCATGTCATAAATTGTTTAATCACATGGACTAGACGCATTCGAATAAAAAAAATTACTAAACAAAACAATGATTAAATTAGTCGTGATTCTCATTAGCCTTGAGAGAGTATAATTAAAAAGAAAGAATGAAAAAAAATGGTAATTCAAGGATGCAAAAGAGGTTGCATAATTTGGGGAAAAATATTATTTTACACCAATTATTCAAAAAAAAAAAAAAAAAAAAAAAAAAAACTAAAAAACTAAATAAAAAATAACATTTTTTTTTTGGCAAAATGAAATACAAAGATTGTCAACACCCAATTGCAAAAAAACAGAAAATCACTTTACACGTGTAGATATGGTGCTGATAATGTTTTGCAAGAAAACAAATGAGAGACAAGGATTATCATAACCCACTTGTAAAACACATAAAATAACACCTATGTTCTTTTCTGAAAACAAAAATAGAAATTTTGGAATGGAAACAATAAAAAAAAATCTATTATTCATGAATTAGGGAGAGCAAACATTAAAGCATCCGCATTTATCATCAATACCCACGTCATTGTTCATCTCCCACCTCTTACCTCCCTCGCCCTTCGGCTGCCACTCCCTCCACCACGATGAATATCAGATTCGTTTCTTATCCCTCTCCTCTTTATCCTGATATTCATTATTCTCTACCTCCCTCTAAAGAAACAAATTTACCGGCTGTAGGCCTAGCCCCTAAGGTAACGTTTGTCTCCCTTTTTGCCGTTTTGTTTATGTTTCCCGTTTTCCAGAAATAGAAAAATTGAAACAAAAATACATTGTTTCTTTTCTGATTTTAGATATTTAATCAAATGTCTAGAGCATCTTCACAGAAAATGGTTTTTGTTTTTAGTATATATATTTTTTATATTTATTTGGTTTTTGAAACAGAAATAGTTACCAAACGCAAAACTGGAAAAAAATGTTTCTGCTCTGATCATAATAACAGAACTCAAAAAACAGAATACTAAAGCACCTGATAATGCCCAATTTCATTGCCTTGAAATGGAACACTTTAAGCACCTGGTCACTTTTCAAACCCCCTCATTTTCTTTTGTTGATTTATTAGGGTGACTAACCCTCTAAAATTCCAAGAACCAGTAATAACTGAATTTTTTGTTAGTAAGACAATTCTTGGGCTTGCCTCCCTTGCCCTTTACTTGACCAGGATTTGCTTTCTTCTTTTTCTCTGTTTCTTTTCCCGCATTAGCATCAATCTGCACTTCCTCCTCCAAATGTTGAAATTTATTTGAAGCAATAATACCGAGAGAGCATTAATACTTTCATTTATCTGCAGTTTAGATACACTTTATAATGAAACCAAGAAATGGGTAACAGACGAAAGCAAGAAATGGATTATCAAAATGTTGGTGTCAAAAAGTGGTGATAGGTCAAGAGTATGATCCGGGAGGATATCGAGGACACAAGACGGCTGATAGTGCTGTTAATTAGCTGAATTCAGAGGTGGTGGCAATCTTCGAGCTGAGCTCCGCTCTTTTACTCCAAGCACCTGCACAAAGTCCCACCGGAGTTGTGCCCGGTAAAGTCTCTCCGGGGTGAGAGTAAGTATCCAGGGGAGAAAGGCTTAAAGTATTGTGATTTCAGCAGTGGTTACATACCATTGGGCAATGGATGTCATGATGTATTTATAGGCGCTGGTGCTTGATTAGCGCTGCTAGATTAGGGAGCCAAGTTCGGGTTAATCAACCTAATCCGCTGAGCAACCAATGGGCAGACAGATCAGTGCTCTAATCGCCTAGGCTGGACTTTTGAGCCCACCTGTAGAGGCCCATGGGCCAAAACCTCATGATGGCCTGGTGAGCTTCCGAGTGCGGAGATGGAAAGCAGAGGGTACCGCAGCTCGTCAGTCTAGATCGTAGTCCGTTGGCCCGGATTTCTTCATTAAGATAGTCCTCAACTCGGCTGGGGGGGCGTCCCAGCTCAGCATTGAGGGGATTTCAGCTCTCTGTTCAGTTTTTTAGGGGACTTTAGATCTCAGCTTGGTTGTTCTTCTATACTTGGGTGGATATTAACCACATGGTGTACCTGACGAGATTCCCCTATATTGGTTGCCCCCCAAGTCCCTAGGGCATGAGTGACACATGACGGGCTCAAGAATTTGAAGGAACAAACGGTTTGTAGTAGTGTAGGGGGTAAACAATGCAAAGGGGGCACACAAACAACCTCTGGGGGGAAGGACGGCTTCAAGAAAGATGGAAAAGAGCAAAGTCCGGGCTGAGGTATGGGGGATTTCACCAGATCGGCAGGTCGGTGGTCTGAATCAAGTTGCGGTGATCAGCAGAAGTGGGAGCCTTCCCCTTTGTTAGTTTGTTCGAGTTAAGAGTACGGCAGTTCGTGAGCTTGGACATTTTTAATACCTTGGTCTTGTTTTGGGGGTTGGAAGTTGGAGCCTTCCCCTTTTTTAATTTGTCCGACCTGGGAGTACGACAGTTCGTGAGCTCGGACATTTTTAATGCCTTGGTCTTGTTTTGGGGGTTGGAAGTTGGATCCTTCTCCTTTGTTACTTTGTCTGAGCTGAGACTACAGTAGTTCGTGAGCTCAGACATTTTCAATGCCTTGGTCTTTTTTTGGTGGTTGGAAGTTGGATCCTTCCCATTTTTTAATTTATTTGAGTTGAGAGTACGGCAGTTCTTGAGCTCGAACATTTTCAATGCCTTGGTCTTGTTTTGGGGGTTGGAAGTTGGAGCCCACCTCTTTTTTAATTCGTCCGAGCTGAGAGTACGACAGTTCGTGAGCTCGGACATTTTCAATGCCTTGGTCTTGTTTTGGTGGTTGGAAGTTGGAGCCTTCTCCTTTTTTAATTTGTCCGAGCTGAGAGTACGATAGTTTGTGAGCTCAGACATTTTCAATGTCTTGGTCTTTTTTTGGTGGTTGGAAGTTGGAGCCTTCCCATATTTTAATTTGTTCGAGTTGAGAGTACGGCAGTTCGTGAGCTCGGACATTTTCAATAACTTGGTCTTATTTTGGGGGTTGGAAGTTGGAGCCTGCCTTTTTTTTAATTTATCCGAGCTGAGAGTACGACAGTTTGTGAGCTCGGACATTTTCAATGCCTTGGTCTTGTTTTGGTGGTTGGAAGTTGGAGCCTTCTTATTTTTTAATTTGTCCGAGCTGAGAGTACGATAGTTTGTGGGCTCGGACATTTTCAATGCCTTGGTCTTGTTTTGGTGGTTGGAAGTTAGAGTCTTCCCCTTTTTTAATTTATCCGAGCAAAGAGTACGGCAGTTCGTGAGTTCGGACAATTTCAATGCCTTGGTCTTGTTTTGGGGATTGGAAGTTGGAGCCTTCCCCTTTTTTAATTTATCTAAGCTGAGAGTACAGCAGTTTATAAGCTCGGACATTTTCAATGCCTTGGTTTTGTTGGAAGGGTGAGAAGTTTAAGAGCCGTCCCCCTTTGTGATTTTGTCCGAGCTGAGAGCACGTAGGCTAGTGAGCTCAGACATTTTCCATGCCTTGAATGTTTTTGATGGGTGGGAAGTTTGAGAGCCTTCTCCCTTTGCATTTTATTTGAGCAAAGAGCACGTAGGCTCATGAGCTTGGACATTTTCCATGCCTTGAACGTTTTTGACGAGTGGGAAGTTTTGAGAGCCTTCCCCCTTTTTGATTTTGTCCGAGCTAAGAGCACGTAGGCTCGTGAGCTCAGACATTTTTGATGCCTTTAATGTTTTTGAAGGGTGGAAAGTTTGAGAGCCTTCCCCTTTTTCATTTTGTCCGAGCTGAGAGCACGTAGGCTCGTGAACTCGGACATTTTCCAAGCCTTGAACTTTTTGAAGGGTGGGAAGTTTGAGAGCCCATAGGCTCGTGAGCTCAAACATCTACCATGCCTTGAACTTTTTTTTTTTTTTTTTCTTGTAGGGTTGAAAGTTTGAGAGCCCTCCACCTTTTGATTTTGTCCGAGCTGAGAGTATGTAGGTTCGTGAACTCGGACATCTGCCATGCCTTGAATTTTTATTTTTTTTGTAGGGTAGAAAGTTTGAGAGCCTTCCCCCTTTTGATTTTGTCTGAGTTGAGAGTACGTAGGCTCGTGAACTAGGACATTTTTCATGCCTTGAACATTTTGAAGGGTGGGAAGTTTGAGAGCCTTCTTCCATTTCATTTTGTCCGAGCTGAGCGCACGTAGGCTCGTGAGCTCAGACATTTTTTATGCCTTGAACATTTTTGAAGGTTGGGAAGTTTGAGAGCCTTTCCTCTTTTCATGTTGTCCAAGTTGAGAGCACGTAGGCTCGTGAGCTCGGACATTTTTCATTTCTTGAACTTTTTGAAGGGTGGGAAGTTTGAAAGCCTTCCCCCTTTTGATTTTGTCCGAGCTTAGAGCACGTAGGCTCATGAGCTCGGACATTTTCCATGCCTTGAACATTTTTGAAGGGTGGGAAGTTTGAGAGTCTTCCCCCTTTTGATTTTGTCCGAGCTAAGAGCACGTAGGCTCGTGAGCTCAAACATTTGCCATGCCTTGAACCTTTTTTTTTTTTTTTGAAAGGTGGGAAGTTTGAGAGCCTTTCCTCTTTTAATTTTGTCCGAGTTGAGAGTACACAGGCTTGTGAGCTCAGATATTTTCCATGCCTTGAACTTTTTGAAGAGTGGGAAGTTTGAGAGCCTTTCCTCTTCGATTTGTCCGAGCTGAGAGTACGACATTTCGTGAGCTCAGACATTTTCAATGCCTTAGTCTTGTTGGAAGAGTGGGAAGTTTGAGAGCCTTCCCCTTTTTTTTTTATTTTGTCTAAGTTGAGAGCACGTAGGCTCGTGAGCTCGAATATTTTCCATGCCTTGAACGTTTATGAAGGGTGGGAAGTTTGAGAGCCTTCCCCCTTTGCATTTTATCTGAGCTGAGGGCACGTAGGCTCGTGAGCTTGGACATTTTCATGCCTTGAACTTTTTGAAGAGTGAGAAGTTTGAGAGCCTTCCCCTTTTTGATTTGTCCGAGCTGAGAGTACAACAGTTCATGAGTTCAGACATTTTCAATGCCTTGGTCTTGTTGGAAGGGTGGGAAGTTTGAGAGCCTTCCCCTTTTTGATTTTGTCCGAGCTGAGAGCACGTTGGCTCGTGAGCTCGGATATTTTCCATGCCTTGAACTATTTGAAGAGTGGGAAGTTTGAGAGCCTTTTCCCTTTTGATTTTGTCCGAGCTGAGAGCACGTAGGCTCGTGAGTTTAGACATTTTCCATGCCTTGAACGTTTTTGAAGGGTGGGAAGTTTGAGAGCCTTTCCCCTTTTCATTTTTTTCGAGCTGAGAGCACGTAGGCTCGTGAGCTCGAACATTTTTCATGCCTTGAACTTTTTGAGGGTGGGAAGTTTGAGAGCCTTTCCTATTTACACGTGGCATACATGCGACACATGCCCCCCATTATGACTTGCATGGTAAACCTATGACACCACCGTTGGATCTATGACACCACCGTTGGATGGACGCCATGTGGCTGTAGTATTTTAATCGATGCATCCTTAGCCGTTGGTCTAGGTGACCCTTTATCTGGGCATACTCCTTTTTTATAAATGGTGGCTGATAGGTGTGAAAAACCTATCTATTTCTAATCTGAATTTGTTAGTTTTCGAATATGTTTATAGTTATTTTTATTACGTTTTAATTAGTTTTCATACTTTTTGTATAACTCAGGTGTGTGGGTCGAAATGATAGGAAACTGGAGCTAAAACGATGAGATCGAACCAAAGTGGTTCGAAGTTACGGTGGATAAACAAGCTCGGAGGCTAAAAGATGAAACAGGCCCACCGCTTAGGCGTCCAGACCACCGCTTAAACGGTGAAAATGCAGAGAAAAGCAAAATGTTACTGACGGACGACCGCCTGAGCGGAAATTCTACTGCTTAGGCGAAAATCCAGCAAAGGACGAAGAAGGGCTACTGACAGCCGCTCGCTTAGGCGAAAATTCTACCGCCTAGGCAAATATCTAACATAATGTTCTCCAGTCCACCGCCTACTTCACCGCCCAGGCGATCAGACTTAACCGACCTAACTCCGCCTAGGCGAAAATTCCACCGCCTAGGCGGATTTTCCCTGCACAGTCTTGAGATATTTTTAGATATTTTTAGGATATTTTTGCTATAAATATCCCCTCTCCTCCCCCTTGGTTGGTATCTCTCTCCTCTCTCTTACATTTTTGAGCCCCTTAGGCTATATTTAAGCTAAGGGTTAGGAATTTTAGTGGTGGAGCTCGCATCCTAAAGTGGATAAGACGATGAATCGATCGTGGAGCATTCTTAGCGGTTTATCTTCGGACGAGGCTAAGTTCTTCAATCGTTTTTCCTTATTTCTTTATCTTAAGAGTATGTGAGCATGTTTAGCTCATTATTTTCTTGTATATGCAGCTATAGCCCCGAGTTAAATATGGATTGTAGTAGGGATTAACCTATAATTTATAAATACGTTGTTTGGATGATTTCGGTGTTTCGTTTGTGATTGTTCTTCGTAGTTTGATTGTATTTATCGTATTATTTGTTTATTATGCTTGGATTGATAAATAGAGAATACGGAGTTTTGACAAAACCCCGGATTCGGATTAGGGTAAACAAACGCCACGATTCAATAACCCGGGAGGGATTTGGATTGTGGACAATCGATGACGTGTGGCTAGACACACGCTACCTAGGGTCGTAAAGACATTGAGGGGGACCTCTTCGTTGGCTCGAATTTGCATTATATTTCTCGTCTTACACTCGGAAGAGGTGGCGAGGGAGTTTTAGAACGGAGATTGTCGATAGGGTAAATACAACGCGACGATCCAATAACCCGGGAGGGAGTTGGATTGTGTGCAATCAATGACGCTGGGCTAGACTCACGTGACATAGGGTCATTAAGACGTTGAGGTGGACTTCTCCGTTGACTCGAAATCATGTATTCCCCCGTCTTACACTCGGAAGAGGTGGCGGTGAAGTTTACGTATCAAGGTTGTCAAATAGGTCGAGCAACGTAAACGCGAGTAAATCGGAATCAAACACGTATTTGTAAACACGTTAATCCCTATGCAATTCTTCACCCTAAAACATATTAACAAAATAGTGTAGTTAATTTAGGTTATATTAGTATTAGTTTAATTAATTACTTACATTTGTTTTTCGCCTAGATAAACTTAGGTCACGACAAACACGGTATTCGATAGTAATGACAACAATTACTGTGGATACGATAACCTGATCTTAACGATCACACTATACTAAAACTTAGACCTCGTATACTTATGAGTGTAAGTAGTGGCGTGTTTTCCCGCACTACCAGTGGCCCTTGCGTTTATTTGACACTTGCGAAATTTCCAGAGCTCTTTCTTCTTCTCGGCATTGGTACCTTTTTCCTCGTTTGTCCAAACAAAATATCTGGATCCTCTTTTTCTTTTTCATTTTCTGGCTCTGCTTCCAGGTCGGGATCTGACTCTTAGGAACGGTCGTCCGCTAGTTCCCTACAATTCATGGTGGAGCGACGTCCTGCTCCAGGGGACACCTCCTCGACTGCCATGGCTAGGACCCACAAAATGAGCGGTGCTATCCAGTCATACTTGGAAAGACTGTGCGATCATGGTGAGCCGTGCCGACAAGAGTAGTGGGGCATCTACATCGCTTAACGCTGGGGTCGGGGTCCCTTCCGAAACCGTCACAGTGGTGGAGATCTACACCGGTGTCTCCATTCCTAGGCTACTTCATGAAAATGAGGTACATAACGTTAGGCGAGAAAAACTATTCATAAAAGTCTCGCTCTCGAGTCCGGTTTAGAACACGAAAACGACCATGACCGAAGAGTCCGTCTGCCACTACTAGAGTGAATATTTCTTCTTGGAGGAGGTCACGACCATTATTCCCGGGCCCGACGATTGGCCCTGTATGCCACCAGCTGGTTTTATGACCGTCTTCAAATAATAGTTGGAGTCGGGTCTTCGATTTCCTCTCCACTGGTGGATCAAGGCCATCTGTGAGGAGTATCATTTGTGTCCGTCACAAATTGCTCCGAACGGTATAAGGGCCCTAGGATCCTACTAGAGTAAAAGATCAGGTGTTGAACACCAGTGTCATACCTTATAAGAGCAGCGCTAATCGTCGTCGCAGATGTGGTAATATACAAGTACAGAGTGTTCTCCTCCTTTGGGGTGCTGAGCAGAGGGGCAGACGAAAGATAATTTTTGAGCTCTTGGAAAGCCGACTCGCATTCATCTGTCCACCCAAAGTTGTTGTTTCCTCTTAGTACTTTGAAGAATAACAGACATTTCTCTAACGCTCTAGATATGAAACGGTTGAGGGCAGTGAGTCTCCCTGTCAACATCTACACCTCCTTCTTATTCTGAGGAGAGGCTATCCTAAGGATCGCGTGTATTTGGTCAGGGTTAGCATCGATGCCACGCTAGGAGACCATGTACCCCGGGAACTTCCCCGAAAAAACCCCAAAAATACATTTGTTAGGTTTGAGCTTCATTCGGTAAGCCCGGAGTTTTTCGAAGTAGTCGTAGAGATGTTAGGTATGGTCAGGGGCCCTCGAGGTCTTAACCAACATGTCGTTGATGTAAACCTCCATCGTTCGCCCTATCTCCTCCTTGAACATTTTGTTCACCAGTCGTTAATAAGTAGCTCCAGCGTTGCGTAAGCCAAACGACATTACCTTGTAGCAATACGTACCCTTATCTATGATGAACGATGTTTTTCTCTTGTCGGGAGGGAACATCGGGATTTTGTTGTACCCTGCATAAGCGTTGAGGAAACTTAGGCGCTCATACCCCGCTGTGGCGTCTATGATGATGTCAATCCTGGGTAGGGGGAAGAAGTCTTGCGAGCATGCCTTATTCAGATCTTTAAAATCAACGTAGAGGCACCACTTATTACCAGTCTTGGGGGGCCAAGGCCACATTCGCCAGCCAGTCAGGGAATTTGACCTCTTCAACAATGCTAAACTTAATCAATTTATCCATCTCCACTTCAATTATCGTTTAGCGCTCCGGATAAAATTTTTGTTGCTTCTACCACATGGGAGGATGGTGTGGGTTAGCGTGAAATAGGTGCATCGCCACGCTTGGATCGATGCCCGACAGCTCGTCATGGGACCATGCGAAATGTCGTAATTTCTTTAAAGGAAATGGATGAGTTCGGTTCTCTATTCGGACGTGAGACTAGCTCCGATCCTGATAGTTTGTTCTTCAATGGTTGGTTGTATAGAAATATCCTCTAGTTCCTCATGAGGTCAGGGATCGACCTTCTCCTCTCGTGGATCGTCGATGGGCACCAACACTGGTCCCTAACTCAAAGCCATGAGTTTGGAATCTCCGAGCTCTGGCTCCACCTTTGATTGCTATTTCTTTTTCTCTAACGCCCTCTGAGCACAAGCTCGAGAGGACTCTTGGTCACCCCTCACCACTCCTACGTCTCCCTCCGTGGGAAATTTCATCGACTGGTGGTATGGTGAGTAGACTGCCTTGAGGGCCGCCACTGTAGGTCGACCCATGATCGCATTATAGGGCGACGGCCTGTCTATGATCAGAAATTTGGTCCAAATAGTTGAGGCCCGTGGATGGGCTTCGACGGTGATGGGAAATGAGACCCACCCGGTAGCGTTTACCACGTCTTCCCCAAAACCGACTAGAGGGGTAGTTAACGGTTTTATTACGCTTGGGTCCATATTCATTTCTCGAATGCCCATTTGAAAATAATATCAGCGAAACTACCACCATCCACTAGGATTCTTCCCATTTTGTAGTGATTGATTAGGGCAACGATGACAAGGGAGTCGTCGTGAGAGACATGTATACATCCTTGAGGTCTGCCTCACTGAACGAAATAACATTATGCTCCGCAACATCGATCGTGCTTACCTCAAAGATGTCTTCTCTTATCTCTTCTTGGAGGAGAGAGTCTCTTCCCCCAGGCTTAACCCTCCATGGATGACGTTGATCTCGCCATCAACCCTTTGTTTGTCACCACCCCTATCCCCTTCTGACCTGGGAGGCGGGTGACTTCTGTTCTTCCTTCTCCTACGACCCCTATGCTCATCGTGGGGGTCATGGTCTTCCGCTCTGGGAGCCCAGTCATCCCTTCGAACGTAGCGACCAAGGTATCCCCTACTGATGAGGGCCTCGATTTCTTCCCGGAGTCGGAAACAATTCTAAATGGAATGCCCCCAATCCTGATGGAATTCACAATATTTATCTATTGACTTCCCCATTGGTTTTCCACTTAGGGGTGGGGGAGGAAGAAAGAAATCCCTCCCTTCATTCTTAGCGAAGATGGTGGCCACTGAAACCGTAAACGGTGTGAAGTTTTGCTAGCGGTTTCCTTGGGGAAGGAATGGTCTCCGATCCCTGGGCAATGGTCCCAATCTTCCTTTATCTTGCAACCTTTTGGACCCATGATGTCTGCTCTGCCCTTCTTCAGCCTTTTCTTTCTTCTTTTGACCTCATCCGCGATCCTTCAAGGCAACTTCCCTCTCATCGGCATTATGGAATCTCGTGCCTCTTTCCAGGGCAGCATCTAAAGTAGGAGCTGGGTTAGATCAGAAGTCATACATGAGGCCTCAATGTTTCAGGCCGTCGATGAATGTGCTCATTGCGACCACATTGCTGAGCTCATCGCAATCGATGATATCTTTATAAAACCTCTCTACATAATCTCCCAATGATTCATTGGGTAGTTGTTAGAGCACGAGGATGTGGAACATGGTTTTCGGCCTACCCCATGACCACCTAAATCGCGATAGGAAGAGCAGCTCGAGCTTGTGAAAATCGGAGATGGATGCTGGGGCCAAAGTCTGGAACCACGCCTTGACAGCCCCCGTAAGGGTAAAGGGAAATGCCTTGTATCTCATCGCTATCGAGGCGGTGTGTAGGTCCATGTAGGACCTGAAGATGGACAAGTGGTCCGCCGGATCAGTGATCCCATCATAGAGGATTATTTGGGGATGGGTGTACTATACGGGCAGTGGTTCCTCTAGAATTTCATCAATGAATAGGGATCTTACCTCTGAAGGGAGCTTGGCTGGGCCCCTAGCTCCCCGGATCTATTGTAAGGCTACTTCCATGTCAACTAGGTGCCTTTCCACCACTACCTCGACCCCTGGCGGGACTCGAGCTTAATTGAAACCGGCGCGAGGTGGCGGCTGTCGTGGCGGGGAATGTGAGTCTACCTCCCGAATACGCCGGGGATGATGGTCAGACCACACGGCATAGCTGTGAGCGAGGGAAGACTCGACACGGTTGCCTCCCCTCTGCCTTGGTAGAGGCGGTGATGGGGATCCGGAGGCCTTAGGGGGTGCTAATTTAACCTCCCTCCGACCAACGTTCTGGGTCCAGGGGTCTTGGGACATGTCCGTCGGAATGGATGATAAGCTCTTCAACTCCGACCACTCGTTCCTCCCGACCCGCAACCTCGACTGCCGAAAGACCCATTGGGGAGGGCCGACGATAACCGGGCTAGGACGATCAGGAGGAAGGTCTAGAACTCGCCAAGTTGGCGTTCCAAGAGATCGACGTGGACTACCTCAGGAGCCCCGGAAGTCTGCCTAGTAAACTGCCCTATGGGCAAAATTGGACCCGCCTGAGCAGTGGGCTGAGGCGTCAGACTTACCGCCCCAGACGGTGGGATGGCGGTTAGGTGGAGACTCTCCGTAGGTGGTGCCCGGGGGATCCGACCTAGGAACCCTTGACATATTCTGCACGGATATGGGGGTGGATTACTGCTGAAAGCAAGTACTTGGTCGGCCTGGCGGATTTCCTTCCCAGGCCTTGTGATCATCAAGTCTTAACCTCATGGGGAGCTGACGATTGGATGAGGCTTTTAGCACGTTCCCATAGACGGCGCCAAACTGTTGGTGTTAAAAAGTGGTGATAGGTCAATAGTATGATCCGGGAGGATATCGAGGATATAAGACGGCTGATAGTGCTGTTAATTAGCTGAATTCAGAGGTGGTAGCAATCTTCGAGCTGAGCTCCGCTATTTTACTCCGAGCACCTACACAAAGACCTACTGGGGTTGTGCCCGATAAAGTCCCTCTAGCATGAGAGTAAGTTTCTGAGGGAGAAGGGCTGAAAGTATTGTGATTTCAATAGTGGTTACGTACCATTGGGCAGCGGATGTCATGATGTATTTATAGGCACTGGTGCTTGATTACCGTTGCTAGATTAGGGAACTGAGCTCGAGTTAATCAACCTAATCCGCTGAGCAACTAATGAGCAGACAAATCAGTGCTCTAATCACCTGGGTTGGGCTTTTGAGCCCACCTGTAAAGGCCCATGGGCCAGAACCTCATGACTGCCTAGTAAGCTCCTAAGTACGGAGATGGCAAGCAGAGGGTACCTCAGTTCGTCAGTCCGGATTGTAGTCTGTCAGCCTGAATTTCTTCACTGAGATGGTCCTTAGCTCGGCTAGGGGCGGGGGAGGGGGGGGGGGAAGGGGGGGGCGTCCCAACTTAGCATTGGATTTTAGCTCTCAGCTTGATTTTTGTGGGGACTTCAGCTCTCAGCTCAGCCGTTCTTCTATACTTGGGTGGATATTAACCACGTGGTGTACCTAACGAAATTCTCATATATCACAAATAACTGTAAAACACTTTCGATAAACAATTAAGAACAAAAATTAGAGTTTGGAAAGTGTATATATAAATTGAGCAAATATATAATATAAGAAGAATGGGAAGATGATTTTTTACATTCACATAACACCCTTTGTTGGTTGCGAAGTTCAAGACCATATTGGTTTAAGAAAAAATTGAATTAGGGATTGAACCAAAGAAACAAAATTTTGAGAGCACATAAATTAAACTATTTATGTTCTTGAATTCTGCAAAATGTCTTCTAAATTTTTTTGTGGACAATCTGATATAGAAAAGAAGTTACATTCAAAATCATGGAATCGATCACCAAATAGTATTAACCGGAATTTATTTCAAACAACAAAAGATACTAATTAAAAACTTTGTGGTTTTAGTTTGTACAATAAATTAGAATTCACATATACAATAACCATTTCTTTCAAAATTTAGTTTTTGTTCCCAAAAAATTGAGAACAAAAACATAAATGCCTCTTAAATTATGGGGCAGAATAAAAATATACCTGTTTTTTGTCCAAAATTTTTGGGAACAGAAAAAATATATAGAGAAAGTAAACCAATAAAATGGTTGACATTATGGTGACATTTTTTAACTGCATATACTTTTTCTTTTAAAAACAAAAAATGTATTTGTATCCACATCAAATCAATTGAATAATAAACCTTAATTATCTTGCAAAATATATAATTACCAGGAATCATACAGTTAAACTAAGTTGAACATATAGAAAAGAAAAGGATTAGACTTCAAGTCTTCGAACTGGAATTGGAATTGGAAATAATTTATTGGTTTTTGTCTGCATTCATTTATAATTTCAATTCCCAAGCTCCAATTCAATGAAACCAAATACTACCTAAGTGTTTTCATTCACAGACATAAATCTGGGGACAATTTTCTGTGTGTTGAGTGTTTTCGTTCTATATATGTTCTTTATGGAATAGAAACAAAATAGGGGAACAAAAATTTACAAGTTATATGTATTTTATATCGATCATCAAATGTCAATACGCACAAATCAAGTGGAATGCAAAATCATGTAATTCAAAATCATTTCCATTTGATTTTCCATTCTCTTATTCTCTTGAGCAAAAAATAGTCGAACACAACACAAGTAAAAGAAATTTAGCAGAGAATTTTGGGATAAAGCTCAAGCTACTCTTGGGGATATAAAGGAATAACAAAATGTGAATATGCAAAATCCTGATCCACACAATTGAAAACGTAAGAAACAAAGAATCAAACCAATAAAATGAAATAAAACCCTTATCATTCGAGATAAAAAAAAAAAAAACATGATCTGAACATATACTGGAAATGCACGTATGATTTCTCATGTTCTAACCTATGTGAAACAGAAACAAAAATTTGGGAAGCAAAACAAATCTATTTCTGTTCTGTTTCTATATTTTTAGAACATAATTTAAAAAAAAAAAAAAAAAGAGCAAATTTGCCCCCAAATTCCAAAATCAAATGTTTTATTATTATTATTATTATTATTATTATTTTGGTTTTTGTTGCCAGTATTTCTTTTTCTGTTCCTAGATTTTTCAGAACAAATTTTAAGGAACACAAAAGAACCATAGACAAACACCATGAAAGCTTAACCCTAATTACTTACACAACACCTTCAATTTGCTTCCGTCAACAAAATTTCAAGCTTCATCCACCATAGCTGCGATAGCTTCGAAATTGCCGCATCAGGTCCGATCCTTATTATCTCTTTCAATCTCCCCCATCCAAACGGATCAGACCAGTTTAACCAATGTGTATACAAGATACTCTTGATAGGTTACCCCTAGATCAGTGAAGAACAAGGCATATTCTATGAGAATGAGAAGGCCAAATTCTCTAAAACACTCATTGAGATACCAGGATGTTCAAGGCAAAAATGAATGCCATCAGAGAGCTAACTGTGTCAGGAAGTATCTGTGTGAATTCAATTAAATTCGTTTACACAAACGGATAATGCACCCTAGATTTTTATAGCGGAAGAAGTAAAGAATCGGGAAGAAGAAAAAACAAGTTGCATTCCTCCCTCTCCAAGTCTTCAAAATCCCTTCATTTGCAAAATGGTTTTCCAAGGGCTATTCCAGGCGTCAGTCTTGAACAACCTGTTGGGCTGAGATTTTATGTTAAAAATGGAGTCGCCTCATAGCATGGGGTTAAATGGTGTTTTAGATCACCGGAATTTTAGAAATTCATTTTCTTTTTAAAATGGCGTGTGTTTTGACTTCCAAAGGTCTGTGTACCAGAGATATTCTTTAAGTTTGGGAGTCAGTTATGCTTGCGAAACATTTCACGCACTTCGAGACACCCTTTCATAAACTGTACCTTGGTTGAAATAGATATTCACTGTTAAACATATCCAACCAATTTTCTTTGATTTACTTAAACAAAAATAATTCCCCTTTCAAAATTTTCGTCTTTTTATGTATTTTATCATGATGTAAGCAGTAAAGGTTATCTATTATGCAATTTAAACTAGAAACAAAAATATTTTTTATGTTTTTATCATAATGAAAATAGTTTATATTATACTATACTATACTTTCTATGCAGCGAAAACCCAATAGCAGCTTATAAGAGACAGGAATATAAATATGCAAGCTATATGAAATGCAAACTAAGACAAAATTATTTAGATATGCGACCTAACCCGCACGTAGGTTGCCTACATATCTCGGATTAATGAGAATCAGGTCTTTACGTAGTTCGTTTATCCAAGGGTAAAACTGATTTTATTATTATTGGTGACCAAACCCTTATGTGGGTTGCCTATATACTTTGGGTGGTAATCAAAGATCAGGTCAAGCGTAGTTCAGACTAGTTAAGGTAAAAAATGATTTTTATTATTTAAGGTTGTCGAACCCGTATCATGGGTTGCCTACATACTTTGGGTGGTTACCAAAGATTATGTCAAACGTAGTTCATTCTGGTTTAAGTTAAAACTGGCAGGATAGGTTGGTTTTAATTGAAAATCGGTCTGGTTTTAGTTAAAGACTGGTTTGGTTATTAGTTGGTTTTAGTTGTGAACAACCTGAATAGCAACCTTAACTAGTTATTATTAATTGTTTTTAAGCTTGAACAACCTTAATAACAACATTAGCTAGTTGTTATTAATTATTTTTAAGTTGTGAACAACCTGAATCACAACATGACATGTACATAACCTCTTTGATTTTGTCAAGAACATCTTAACCGAACTTTTTTTTTTGGTTAGTTAGTGTTAGTGTGTGAGTTGTTAGTTAAAAATGAAAAGCAATACCATATATTTATGCAGTCCTACTCAAAACTAAAAAAAAAAAAATGGTTTCTGAAGAAGAATCACACATATCCCCGAAAGAATAGAGATCCTCCCTTTATCCCAAGTTCTTAGCCACAAGGAACTGTCGATGTAGTATATAAGTGTGTGTGTGTGTGTCTATATATATACACATAGGTGCCTGTCCACAAGCCAACCTAGCTGTGATCTTGACGTTTAGCAGAAAATCAATCCAGTTATTAATAGTTATAGTTAGTATTAATAGTTAGTAAAGAGTCGATTTAAAGTTCTTGAGAGAATCGTTGAGAGTATGCACAACTCATGGTGTGATTGTAGTTTTGTTTGAATTCTCACATGTTCTTAACATATTCTCGAATGATTTGGGTCCTCACATGTTTTTAACATGTTCTCGGACGTTCTAGATGTTTTTGAGATAGTTTTGTATGTTTGGGCATAGTTTAATTGTTATAACAAAAATTAAGTGTTTGTTTGATTGTTTTTGGGTTTTATGTGTTATGTATAAGAAATTAAAGTGTGATATCTACATGATTATACTATGTACAAGTATAATAAATGGATTTCAACCAAGAATAAAGGGGGTTTAGAAGAAAACATACTTACTTAGTGGATGTAGTCTTCCTTAATTAGTTACCTCATTTTCTTCCTTGTTCTTCTTGGTTGCAACACAATCAATCACCATCGATTTCTTGAGTTCTTGTCCCAAGAACCACAAGAACTCCCTACTTAGGGGAAGTGGTCTTCGCTAAATAGCTATCTCCCTTTCCTCCTTGGTCTCATTGGCTTGACGTTGATCGATGATCGTTTTTCTCTTCAGTTCTTGCTCCAAGAATCTTAAGGTCAACCTCTAGGACCGGATTTTAGCAGAATAATGACGTGTTTTTCAATAGATTTGATCGAAAAGCCTAGCACTCAATACTTGGCTCAAGTTTTAGAGAGAGAAGCTAAGCATTCAAGGCATGAAAAAAATTAGAACCAAGCACCCCTATTTATAGACTGAGGGCCTGCACATTTATATCTACATAGGCTATCCCATCCTCTTCCATGGGTGGTGTTTAGCCTAGGCGACATACTATCATGATTTGATCTTGTTTTGTGTTGAACGAATTTTGGGTGGAAGGAAAGATCTTCAAAGATTTTGTAATCATTACTAATGATTGGAAATAATTATTGATCATTACCTCTCTTCTAATCACATTCCCTACCCATGGGTGCATTAATGACTTGATGTAACACATCCGGTTCGGTTTAGGGGCTAAGTGCCAGTTAGCTTTACTATTTCGGTTTAGTTTCCATTAATGTTTTCCAAATGCATTAAACTTAGTCTAGATGTGTCACAATAGAATTTAATTCTCCATGATGAGTCATTACTTGTTGAGCACACATCCAGTTGGTTTCAGATTGAATCGGGTTAACTTTTCTTGTAATCGACGGTTGGTTTTCAAGTTCCTTAGTTACCCAAAGATATTTTGGTGAAAATATCTTGATACTTTAAACCTAGCCATTCCATTTCATCCCAATAATTTATTTCTTTATGGGATGTTCATTAAATTCATTGGCTAGGTGGAAAACCAATTTGATTTAGTTTTGCTAATGCGTAGTTACAATTCAAGGTTTTTTATTATACCTAAGATATTTTTCTCAAAATGTATAGATCCATTGAATGTGTCCTATCCATTTCATCCCAATCATTTAATTCTTGATGGGATGGGCATTCAATGCTCATTTAATGCCTAACTTAGGTGGCGAACCAATTCGGTTTAATTTTGATAATGGTTTGTCACATCCTAGTGTCTTGGCTCCCTTCCTAGATATGTTGTAGGAAACTTCTAAAAAGGTTACATTTTCATTTCAAGGCCTTTTTTTTGGCCTTTAATAATGGGTAGGCCCTTAATTCTTTGGGCCTAGGATGGTTTGTCAAGACAACTTGGTTTTGGTGTAAATCCAAACAAGCCTATGTCCTTAATCACCTTGGTGATTTAGGGCTTATCATGAACTTTCCAAACCTTGATTAAGGTCTCTTTGATTGTTCTTGGTGGTATTTGATATAATATGCATAATTGAAACAATTGTTTTTAGTGTTAAACTGACAAAATTCAATGATGGTAAATGTTTTAGTGTCAAGGTAGGTAACGAGGTGATTGTTTGAAATATCCTATAATTTAAGGGTAGTGGCTAATTTTTATCTATACTAAAGATGATTTAATGAAAATTCAATTTTAATAACGTCATTTTAGACCTCCATAAATTATGGGATTTTCGAGGTAGAACCGAAACTTTTACTTAACTGCATTTTGTTAAATTTAACATTTTTTTTCTTCATGTTTTTGGGTATTTTTGTATATTATACATTATTATCTTAGGCATAATTCATTCCCTTTAAACCTAAGTTTAAAGTTTATCTAAATTTGTACTTGATTCGACACTAACCGAGCGGGAAAAAATGCGGTATCTATAGCTAGCCCTTTTTGTCATGTGAGTTTACTATAATGACAAAGAAGGATACAGTAATATTTTGTTCCTCTATAAATGAAATATGAAGACATATATTTGAATCTATCCTAAAGGATAGAGACATACCTGATCCTTGAGGATTCGACGCGGATGACGATTAATCACTTCTACCATTGTATACTTTAGAGGATGATGAATAATAAACCTTAGAAGATTACCACTGGAAGGATGGTGACACATCTAATTCCTTGTCTACCTTCACTTCTGGAGGATGGCAATACACTTGATCCTATAGGTTATGGTGAGGACAACATTCTGTTCAAGCCCTCCTAATAACTATTTATTATACTATACCTTAGAACAACGTCACACCTAGTTCCAAAGGTCTTGGTGAGGATGACACTCTATTACAAGCCATCCCGATGACATACTACTATAATATACCTTAGAATGGCGCCATACCTAGTTTTAAAGGTCTTGGTGAGGACGACACTCAAGTACAATCTTCCCCGATGATATACTACTATACTATACATTAGAATAGCGTCATACCTAGTTCTAAAGGTCTTGGTGAGGACGCCACTCTAGTACAAGCCCTCCCCCATGATATACTACTATACTATACCTTAGAACGATGTCAAACCTAGTTCTAAAGGTCTTGGTGAGGATGACACTCTAGTACAAGTCCCCCTGATGATATACTATTATACCGTACCTTAGAACGGTGTCATACTTAGTTCTAAAGGTCTTGGTGAGGATGACACCCTAGTATAATCCCCCTTAATGATATACTACTATACATACACTAACTCCCGAGGCTAGGAATTCAGTTAAAATGTAGTTCAGACCTCGTTGTACTTTCTCAGATTGTCAACTGTACCCACAAGAGCTTCCTATATACCTCGGTAATCTACTAAGGATCAGGTTGACGAGTAGTTCTAGCATATGTATCATTTGTTGTCTACTTAACAAAAGGACTAGTTTCCCAAGAAAGTCAAAGGACTTCACAGGAGATGCGCCTTGATACAAGGCTAAGAGAATATCATAATATAGATATATTTTTGACTTCAACGGGACTTAGTTGGGTTTCCCACGTACCATGGTTCTCTACCAAGGACAGGTCAAAGCATAGTCTGCTGGGGCTGGAGGAATTTCATTTAAGGTGGCGACCCAACCTATAAAGGTTTCACGTATCCTAGTATTTACCAAGACTTAGGTCGACACCTAATTCCTCCTTGTTTGGGATATTGATTTAGAAGTTGATATGATTATGTCTTGATTGACGGGTGATTGTTACTTTTTATATAGTTTAATCCCGATTGATTAGGGAAATGTTATTACTGAGCGACTCTGTGGGGATTTTAATATTTGATGACATGATTTAATCCCAATTCCTGTGGGATTGTTGTCAATGGCGATTGAACCCGTATTATGGGTTGCCTACGTATCTTAGATAACTGAGAATTAGGTTGAAACGTAGTTCATCATATTTTCATTGTCAACTGAACCCACAAGGGTTTCCTACGTATCTTAGGCATCATTGGGAATTAGGCTGACACATAGTTCTCGCTCAATTGATAAGTTTAAGTTTGTCAACCAAACCCATGAGGGTTTCCTAGGTATCCCGCGCTTCGCCGGGAATCAAGCTAACACATAGTTATGACTTAAGGTTGGATTTAATTAAATTCATTATGATTTGAGGACTTCATTTTACATCATGAGACGAAATGAATGTTGTTTTCATCAAGAAAACATGGATACGTTAAAATGTGCCCCAGTTGTGGATTGGGGCAACGACTGGATAAGTTATTTCGTGGAATCTAATTTGACACTTCCTATCGTGCGATTCATGATTACTGACAGTGTACAATATGCCCCAGTCTGTGGGCTAGGGAAGAAACTGATTACCTACTAGATTGAGAAGCTAAATCAGTTTGTCTCGCTATTTATCGCAGTGGTTGGAAAATGAATTCGGGATTCAATTGATTTAAATCCCTGACTGATGGGTTTATTATTATATTATCGAAATGTGAAGCTAATATCTTAGGAATTTTCTTGTTGACGCAATCATCCAGGCTTACAGATAATTTGTTGGAATTGGATGGTCAACCTCTTCCTTTTAATTGAGTCCCCTTTGATTCAAATGTTTTAGCTTTTTATATCATCATATAGGCAAATCATGTTTATTTTCTGTATTTTCGACAACCAAAGTATAATTAGAAGAAAACAAAATCCCGTCTCCATTCCTTGATCTTGTTGCCTGAGTGGTGTATACTGGCTTCTTTTGTTAGGATTTGGAAAATCTTCATTGGGTGATGGTATTCTTCTTTTGTCAAAGATCCTTGCTGGAGGTAACTTTAAAGTGTGTTACATTTGTCTCGTAATTGAAAACCCGACATCCTATGGTGTGCGATGGTTTTCTGGTTCTATGGCCTCTTAATAAATTTGGATCACAGGATAGTATCTAGTAAGATTGTATTATAAATGGATAGAATCATGGGAATTTGAGGTGTTGTGTATAGTTGGTTTAGTGATGACGTGAGACATCCTTACGTGGAATTGGGTTAAGGGTAATTTGCAAAGTTTTGTCTTACTTCCATCGCTTTGCTCTTATACCGTTTGTCTTTTCTACTTATCTGTATTTAAATGTTAGTCATGAAATAACATATAAACAATCAAAAGTTAGAGTTACTAAACAAATCCCACATAGTCAAGTATATTATCCATATTTTTAGAAATTCTTTCTTCCTTAGGAGTACAAATTTAGACTTGGTCAGTTATCGGAGGCTTCAAGATCTCTCTCAGCTTCCAACCTGTCTTCCTTCGAATACTAAAGTAGGCTGAATTACCAATCGAATTCTTTGATTTACTTGTCCCAAGTCATAGTATGGTGGTCTCTAAACGAATCCAAACTCTACAAAGAAATTATATACTGGTCGAAATTCGATGTCTCCTATTTTTTTTTTTTATTATTATTATATGTTGGCCATTTTTCCCCTAGCTCCCTTTCAGGTTTTTAGTAAGGCTGACTACCATATTTTTGCACCTCGAAGCCTTCTTTGGTTTTCACTGCGTCGGTGGTTTTGTATCTTGCTATGATACCTAATTTTTTGCGTAGCGCCCTTTCAGGTTTTCACTACGTCCTCAGGTCACACAAATTTTATACCCTTTTGTGCGCTCACTTTATTTCAGTTGTAAGTCTCGGTTTATATTCCTAGTAGTAGAACTTTTTCATTATAGCAGTTTTAATGGGCTCTGAGAACTCTTCTCCATCCATTTCTTGAAGTATAAAGGTCCTGTGCCCTAACACTTTCTTGATGACAAACGGTCCTTCCCAGTTTGGCATGAACTTTGCCTTAGCTTCATCTTGGAATAGGAAGATCTTCTTTAGTACCAAGTTACCCGTAGTATAGACTCATGGATGAACCTTCTTGTTGTGAGCTCTAGCCATTCTTTTTCGATGACATCGCCCATGGCATATACTAGTGAGTCTTTCTTCGACTATCAAACATAGTTAATCATGTCTTTCATGTACCCATTCTACTTCCTCCAACTCGGCTTCCACTAGAATCCATAGGAGGGGATTTCTACCTCAGTTTGGATTATAACTTTCATTCCATACACTAATGAAAACGGCGTGGCTTCGGTTGATGTTTTAACCAATGTTCGATAGGCCATCAAAGCAAATGGGACCCTCTCATCCCATTCCTTGTGGTTATCTACCATCTTTCCCAAGATTGTCCTAATGTTCTCATGTTGATCCTATGATTTTGATGGACAATTAAATGTTGATGTTCTTTGTGGAACTAATGGATTTGTTGAGTGTTTCAGTTTATAAGTTCTATTAAAGATATTATCATGAAGAAGTCGAGATGAATGCTAAATGGATGCTAAAGAAACTGACAAAGATGGTGGATACTAAGAGACCGAAGATCTTGAAGAACCTAGGGAAAAACAACTCAGGTTAAATTTTTACTCTTAATGTATCCCAATTAGGATTACACACGACACAAAATGAATTTACAATTATGTGTGTTTTTTAATAGGATCTTAATTAGCTAACATATTTGTTCCTATGTGAAATTGAAAAAGAAATATTGATTTAAGAAAGATTAGATTAGCTAACATATTTTCTCCTAACAGAGAAAAGAAATCGATTAAACGGGCAAAAATGTCAAAGAAATTGAATTAAAAAATGAATTAAGGAAGAAGCACAACTCGATCAGTCAACCTACATAAAAGGTCTGGTCAACCGATGAGAAGGTGAAATGATTGAGTAGTCTCAGAATCATTCAGTCGACAGATAGGTCGATCTATGAAAATTAGCTGAATTCAGTCGACAGGGAGGTCGTCCTATGGCAAAAAATGAACTTTCTAAATTGTTAGGTCGATAGAGAGGTCGACCTGTCAAACTATCTGAATTGTCGGGTCGACAGACAAAGGACCATAGGTCGACCTATGGGCGAAGAGGTTTTGGCTTGGGCTACATCCTAAATCGGGAGGTCAACCTATGCCTTCTGGTAGGTCAACCTATACTTGGGTTTCAGGATTTATTCAAAAACTAGTCGTTATTTGTTTACTTGATTGAGAGATCTTAGGGATATGGATATATTAAAGATATAATACTCCTATTTGAATATCCCTATATATATGGTACATGAAATTAAAGTGTTTCTCAAATTAGTTCTTTTAATACTTCGTATCTTATTGATTTGAGGTTGAAATTTTTTTGAGGGACTCAATTGAATGTTTTGAAAGCTATATTTAAGTAAATTATACCTAAAATTAAATATAATGATATATGGGGTCTATGAGTGATTTTTAGATACTTATCATTTGAAAACTAGCCGTTGGAGGGCTTGTTTCAATTCCTTATATATAGACTTGCGGATTTCACATAATAAAAATATAATATCAAGAACTATTCAGTTCCTAATCTTTTCTAGGAGTAATCATTCTGATATTATTTTTGAGAGATCCAATTGTGAGATCAATTGTTGAGAAGTTCTTGAAATAAAGTGTTGATTGTGTTAGCGTCATCGAGTTGAGCTGTCTAGCGTTTCAATCTATAATTATTTGGTGTTATCCTAGTAAGATCTTTCCAAACTATTAGTATTTATTTTGTATTTATTTTTCGATATTTAGTTTTCTATATTTATTTGGTTGATAACATCTTGATAAAATCGTTTTCGGAACCTTAAATCACATAAAAATATTTTAAAACCATTTTTGGTGAAAATCTCATTACATACTTATTTGTGTGCTACCCATATCTATTATAGTCAGATTTTTATGTTTTCTTCCTGAAAGTGTTCCAAGCTTATTCTTAATTGAGTTTATTATTATTATTATCACTTGCTTGGATAATTGATCTTGTGAAATTGTTTATGAACTTTAAAAGCATAAAAAAAAATCTTTTAAAACGATTTGTGTGATAATCTTATTACGTGCTCAATTTTGTGATACCCGCAGTATTTTTATAATCAGATTTTTATTTCCTCACTTAATTATATCACTATTAATTATCGGGACATTAATTGAGTTTAAATTAATTTAAGGTGGTTGAAGCTCCGAGTGGGAATAACTTATCAATTTTATTGTAATTGGTGAGTTTTGTGTCGGATTATATACTATTGGAAGTGTCTAATCAAGGGTAGCTTTGGGTTTCAATCTCTTCCGGTAAAGATATTGAGGTTTGATCTTTGCCTAAGTACCAAAATATTAGGTTACTCTTTTCCATTGAAAATAGTTAGGTGTGATTTTTCCTAATTAGGATTAATTGTGAGTGAATTGTAAAGGTTCTATCTTTACTTGGGAAAAGGATACTTGGAGTGATTAAGAGGTTTAATTCTTAGCCTAAGGTATAAAAGAATTAGGTTTGATCCTTAGCTTGTGAAAGGATTAGGTTAGTCTTGAGCCTGAAAAAGATAAGATTATTCTTGAGCCTAGGAAAAAGAAAAAGGTTATTCTTGAGCCTGGGAAATGAAAGTTGTAAAGGTTGATTATGAGCCTAAGAAAAGGATCATTGTGTAAAGGTTTGGTTCCTACCTGTTTAAAGGAATCTTAGTGATTAGTGGGTGCGACTCTATGTGGAGCTCGATAGACTGGATTAGCCAAGAATAGTTTGGTGAATCAGTATAAATTTTTGGTATGCTGTTTTCTTTATATTATTTATATTTTGTTATTTGGGTGTGTACCTAGTTGATAACACATATCCGCTACTATAAATATAATAATTAATTTAGGATAAAATTAATTATTTGAATTTTGAAGTGTTATAATTTTGATATTTTTTATTACTACCCAATTCAACCCCTCTTGGGTAGTTTACTAGGCCAACATCTTGTTAGCGGCCTCTATTGCTCTATTTATTTTCAGACGATAGGGTACGAAATTCTTGTCTTCTACCTTGAACTGAGCACAAATGGCTTTCGTCATACCTCTTTCCAGGTTTTGGGTATTGTCGGAGATTAAGGCTTGGGATACTCCATAGCGTGATAGGATATTCTCCTTAAAGAACCTCGTTACGGTCTTTTCGGTGATATGAGTAAGCGAAACCACATCTACCCACTTAGTAAGGGAGTCTATGCCACTAAGATGAATCGGCGTTAATTTGGTGCCATTAGCGTAATTGGACCCATGGCATCTATTTCCTACATCGAGAAAGACCACGGGGCCGCTAGGCAATGAAAATTTGTTGGGGATAATTAGATCTAGTCACCGTGTACTTGGCATTTCTAAAATCTTCTCATGAAATCTATGCAATCGCCCTCCATGGTTAACCAAAAATGGCCAGTTCGTAGGATCTTCTTAGACAACATGAACCCGCCCATATGTAGTCCGGACACTCCTCTATGAACTTCTTTCATGAGTTGTATTGTTTCTCGGGCACCCACACACCTTAAGAGACCCAAGTTTGGTGATATCTTATATAAGGTGTTACCTCTGAGAAAGAATTGGCTTGCTAATCTTCGCAAGGTTTTTCGACTCAAGCTATCAGTTCCTTCAGAATATTCTTAATTTCTTAAGAACCTTTGGATATCTATCTACCAAATTTTTTCATCTTCTTTAGCCTCTATCTAATTACAATGAGCAAGTTGCCAGTATATGTTGACAGTTACGGGAATCGTCTTGTCTTCTTCATTGATCACTGATATCGTAGATGCTAGCGTTGTAAGGGCATCAGCAAAATCATTCTTAAGCCATGGTACGTGCTTGAACATGATCTTTAAGAAAGATTTACGAAGGTCAAGTGAGTATTTGTTGTGCTGAATCAGCTTGGCATCATTCATCGTATATTTATCAGTGATCTGATTTATAATCAATTCTGAGTCCTCATATACTATCAAATATTTGATCATTTACTCTTGACTAACTCTAAACCCATGGTACAAGCTTCGTACTCAGCTGTGTTGTTGGTATTTGTCACACCCCTCCCCAGGCCCCCAACGCCCGAAGCCGGGCGCGACATCAACTTGACATTACCCGACCAACTCACAAATATATATATACACACACACACATACACATACACACACACATGCATGGTTGTAGATTTGTTTTTCCAAAAAAATAATATTTACCAAACTCGAAGCCCAAAAATACACGTGTCCTAAAATATGTATAACAAAACTACAAAAACTAAACTCTTTCATGATTCACACCTGTCTTGACAATCCTCTAAAAAATGACACCACCTTTGACTCTATCTAGTGCTAGTAGTGGACCAGTCTCTAATTGCGGCACCTCAAACCAAAATTTTTATTGGTGCTTCATAATATAAAAACAATTTATGGATCAAGCATAATTATCAAATACCACTTTTGAAACATAATATAAATATAACTACACACTGAACCAAAATAACATTGCACAACTATCTTTGTAATAAGATAATGCATTTAAATCAACCAATCAAATTATTCTAATATATAATAAAATACCGCACACATATTTCTCTACTAGCCATATGATTGTTTTACCTCACGATTGGGAGTTACGACGGTACCGTAACCTCCATAATTGTGCCATCTAAGGTGGCTATCAGTGCCAGAGCCATTTAATATCTCCAATGGTAGGAGCAATATGTGGTAAAAACCACCATTTCATGATGATAATCATCATCATCATCATCAACAACAACAACAACAATAACAGATATCAACCACCTGTAGGACTTGCCCTTCTGTCAAGTCACAACATATCGTCCTACAGGACATGCCCTCCTGTTAGGGCCAACAACATCTCACAGGACATGCCCTTCTATTTGGATCACACTATGGCATAGTCGGATAATAAAAACCCTTTACCCATTTAAAATATACTTGATCTGCATAAGGTTATAAAATAATCCATTGTAATAAACTTTTTTTTATTCACATTTTTGTACAAAAATATAATTTGACAATACGTGACCCTAAAATACACTATTTCCCATTCCCAAATTTGTTTGATTATATGAAATTATTTAACGCCTAATTTCTTAAGTTAATATTAACTGTACATAAATTATTATAACAGCGACTACAAAATTTTTCCTATTCTGTCGCAAGTTTTTTTTTTTTTTTCCTTTCTTCTCAACCGAAATACACATACATATATGTATTGATACAATATGTGTGTGTGTGTGTGTGTGTGTATGTCCACCTCCTTCCCCTTTTCCTTTTTTTTTTTTTTTGGAACTTGCTTGCTTGCCATGTGTACCAAATATAATATATATATATATATATATATGTGTGTGTGTGTGTGTGTGTGTGTGTGTGTGTGTGTGTGTCATAGGTGATTTCCTTCTTTGAGAAGAAAATGGTTTTGAGACATATATTCTATTTTATTTTATTTATTTATTTATTTATTACTCTAACTATCCTCTAAAATAAAGAAGATATTAATTATATCCTTAAACTTATAAAAATTGACATTAAAATTAACATATTAACCCCTAATTTTTTTTAAGTAAAATTTAAATAACACAATGAACCCTATCATTTTAATTGTTTTAAAATGAAACTAGAACTATGCATTTGCAGGAACTAGACTTTATTGTATTGGTGAACTTTAGTTTAGCCGCAACTGGAAAGTGCTGACCTTGTGGAGAGATTAGGACGGCAAAGATGCTGGCCCCTTTCGAGTTGCTAGCTCCGTTGAAGTATATTTGCCATATCTGCTTGTCCTTATCGCTAGTTGGTAGGGAAATAGGATCATTGGGAAATTGAGTCTCCATGGACCTTTTGTCGGCTCTTCGGTTATCAGTAAGTTGGTTAGAAATTGCTTGGCCTTTAACTGCTTTCTAAGTCACATATACAATGTCAAACACAGTAAGCAACATTTTCCACTTGGATATTCTTCTAATGAGCACAGGCTTCTCAAATACGTACTGTAGAGGATCCATTTTAGCAATGAAATGGGTAGTGAGTATAGCAGATAATGATGTAACCTTTGAGTAGTCCAGGTTAACGCATAGCAAGTTTTCTCCAATACTAAGTATCTTTCTTCGTACGAGGAGAATATTTTGTTGACATAGTAGATGACTTGCTCTTTCTTACCTGAACTGTCATATTGTCCCAACATTGCCCACATAGAAGTTTCTAGGACGGTTAGGTATAGAGACAACGATCTTCCTTGTTGGGGAAGTACCAAGATAGGAGGGTTCAACAGATAGGCCTTGACTTTCTCTAAGGAATCTTGGCATTCTTTGTTCCATTACCCATTTGATGCCTTTCTTAGTAGCTTGAGGATCGACTCACAAGTTGTTTTTAGTTGTGAAATGAAACAGGAGATGAAATTTACTTTCCCGAGGAACCCACAAATTTTCTTTTCCATTCTAGGTACAGGCATTTCGACTATGGCCTTAATCTTGGTAGGATCATTTTTAACACTGTTGATCCTAAGATTTTGATGGATAATTAAAGGTTAATGTTTTTGGTGGAACTAATGGTTTAATTGAGTGTTTCAATTTATTAGTTCCAATGATGAAGATATGATGACAAGTAATGAATGGATACTAAAAGATAATGACAAAGATGATGAAAGATTAAGAGGTTGAAGAATTTGAAGAACCTACGGAAAATAACTCAGGTTAACTTTCAATTCTTAATATCCCCATTAGGATCACACAAGACACAAAAAGTTTTTTAAATGATTTTTATAAATATGTGTTTTTGATAGGAACCTAATTAGTTGAATTATTTGCTCCTATGTGAAATTGAAAAAGAAATATTGATAATTAATTAAAATTGAATTTAAGAATTTAGTGGAGTTAACTGAGAAAAGAAATCGGTTAAAGAGGCAAAAATGTCGATAAGAATGAATTAAAAACGAATTTAGAAGAGGTTCCCAACATTGACAAGTCGACATATAAGTCGACCGTGCATAAAAGGTGAAGTTGTTAAATCTCTCGGTCGACAGGTAGGTCGACCTAAGCTTAAATGGTGAACTCTCTGAATCGATAAGTTAATAGGGAGGTCAACCTATGACCAGAAATATAACTCTCTGAATCTTTAGGTCGACAGATAGGTCGACCGATGGGCGATAGATTTTTAACTTAGTTACATCCTGAATCGAGCTGTCGACAGCTTGGTGTTGGTCGGTCGACTGATCAGTCTTTCAAAAATTCAAACAATTAGTTTTATCCTAAAATTAATTATTATCTTAATAGCAACGGATATGTGTTATCAACTAGGTGCATACCAAATAACAATATAAGTAAAATAAATAAAGCAGCACACGACGATATATCCTGGTTTACCAAGCTACTCTTAGCTAATCCAGTCCTCCGAGTCCTACGGAAAATGACACCCACTAAACTCAAGATCCCTTTAAAGGTAGGAACCAAACCTTCACAAAGATTCTTTTCACAGGCTCAGAATCAACCTTTACAAATTCATTTTTCTAGGCTCATGAATAACCTAATTATATTATAGGGAGAATCACAACCTAATTCTTTTTATACCTTTGGTTCAAAAATCAAAACCTCACAAAAACACTCCAACTATCATTTTCTCAGGTAAGGATGAAACATTTACAAAATCACTCACAAATTCAATCAAGGAAGAATTAACTCCTAATCTTTTTATACCTTAGGCAAAGATCAAAATCTCAATCTCTTTACTGAAAGAGATTGAAACCATCTACCCTTGATTAGACACTCCTAGTAGTATCTAATTCGACACTCAACTCACCAATTACAAATAATTGATAAGTGATTTTTCCACTTGGAGGTTCTACGACCCCAGATAAATTAGAACTAAATTACTATCCCAAAATTAGTGAAAGAAAAGTGAGATATTCAAAATCTGATTTTAAACAAAAATTGGGTAGAACGTAATTGAGCACGTATTCAAATTTCTCAAGAAATTGTTTCAAAATATTTTTCAATAAAAATTCTGAAAAATAATTTCAAAGATCAAAATCCAAATAATAAATAATAGAATAAAACAACAATTAATAACAAGTAATTTGGAATGATCTCACCAAGATTCCATCGAATAAATAACGATTAGCAATAGCACTTCAAATTGGTGATCAACAATAGTTTTCTTCAATATCTCAACAATGATTTTGAAGACAATTTTCACAAAACACTCAGTATGATAACTCTTAGAAAGCACGAGAGTTGAATAGCTCAGAATGATTGATATCTCATCTCCCTTTAAAGTGAAAAACGCAGGTTTATTTAAAATAGAATAAAACAAGCTTTCCAACGGCTAGTTTCCACTTGTTATGACATTTAATTGCTCTTATAGACCCCTTATATCATTAAGACTTCATCCTTATTCAAATCACTTAATTATGTCTTTTAAACTTCTTAATTAAATCCCCCAAATATTTCTCAATCATAATTAAATAGGATAGAAAGAATTACATGTACCAAATTGAGAAATATAAAAAATAATTGAACCATATCTATAGGGTTATTTGAATATTATTTAAATAACTTGAAACATATCATATCCCTAATATATCTGGTGAATTTTAACCATAAAACAGCTAATAATAGCTATTATTCAAATCAGAACACGAAATCCCACAAATCCTTAAATAGACTGATCAGTCAACCGACCAACACCAAGTTGTCGATCGCTCGATTCAGGATGTAGCCAAGCCAAAATTCCATCGCCCATCGGTCGACCTGTCTGTCGACCTAGATATTCTGAGAGATACATTAGGGATATGATATGTTTTAAGTTATTTAAATAATATTTAAATAACCATATAGATATGGTTCAATTATTTTTCATAGTTTCAATTAGCTTGTTGGTATACTCACAAAATCTCTACTGAAAAATTAAAGTTAATTGTCATTTGCTTAGAGTAGTGATGTTTTTTGTGTTCCCCCCTCCACAATTTTTTTTGAGATGACAAATGGAGAGAATTAGTTGATTTTTTATTGAATATCTTAAGAAGGAGTATATTGAAATTTGTGCTTTATTGAAAATCTTATGATTATCTTCATTACTTTGTTTAAATGAGTTAAAGAACTTGTCCTTGGATTTAGGGGAAGTGTGGTTACATTATTATTTTGAAGAAAACATCTAAGTTAATTGTCATCAACAAAAAGAGGGAGATTGTTGATCCTAAGATTTTGATGAACAATTAAAGGTTGATGTTTTTTGTGGAACTAACGATTTAATTGAGTGTTTCAATTTTTTAGTTCCAATGATGAAGATATGATGACAAGTAATGAATGGATTCTAAAATATGATGACAAAGATGATGAAGGATTAAGAGGTTAAAAAATTTGAAGAACCTTGGGAAAACAACTCAAGTTAAATTTCATCTCTTAATATCCCAATTAGGATCACACACGACACAAAAAGTTTTTTAAATGATTTTTATAAACATATGTATTTTTTATAAGATCCTAATTAGTTGAATTATTTGCTCCTATGCGAAATTCAAAAAGAAATATTGATAATTAATTAAAATTGAATTTAAGAATTTAGTGGAGCTAACCGAAAAAAGAAATCGGTTAAAGGGGCGAAAACGTTGATGAGAATGAATTAAAAACGAATTTAAAATAGGTTCCCAGCATTGACAAGTCGACAGGTAAGTCGATCGTGCATAGAATGTGAAGTTGTTGAATCTCTCGGTCGACAGGTAGGTCGATCTGAGCTTAAATGGTGAACTCTCTGAATCAATAAGTCGACAAGGAGGTCGAGCTATGACAAAAAATGTAACTCTCTGAATTTCTAGGTCGATAGATAGGTCGACCGACGGGCGATGGATTTTTGGCTTGGCGACATCTTGAATCGAGCGGTCGACAGCTTGGTGTTGGTCGGTCGACTTATCAGTATGTTTCAAGATTTGTGGGATTTCATGTTCTGATTTGAATAATAGCCATTATTAGTTGTTTGATGGTTAAGATTCACGAGATATATTAGGGATATGATATGTTTTAAGTTATTTAAATAATATTTAAATAACCCTATAGATATGGTTCAATTATTTTTTATATTTCTCAATTTCGTACATGTAATTCTTTCTATCCTATTTAATTGTGATTGAGAAATATTTGGGGGATTTAATTGAGAAATTTAAAAGAAATTATTAAGTTATTTGGACCAGGATGAAGTCTTAATGATATAAGGGGTCTATAAGAGTAATTAAATATCATAACAAATGGGAACTAGCCATTGGAAAGCTTATTTTATTCCCTTTTAAATAGACCTGTGTTTTTCACTTCAAAGGGAGATGAGATATCAATCATTCTGAGCTATTCAGCTCTCTTGCTTTCTAAGAGTTATCATATTGAGAGTTTTGTGAGAATTGTCGTGAAAATCATTGTTGAGATATTAAAGAAAATTATTATTGATAACTGATTTGAAGTTGCATTGCTAATCATTATTTATTTGGTGGAATCTTGGTGAGATCATTCCGAATTACTTGTTATTAATTGTTCTTGATTCTATTATTTATTATTTAGATTTTGATCTTTGAAATTGTTTTCCGGATTTTTTATTGAAAAATATTTTTGAAACAATTTCTTGAGAAATCTGATTATGTACTCAATTACGTGCTACCCAAATTTTGTTTAAAATCATATTTTGAATATCTCACTTTTCTATTACTAGTTTTGGAATATTAATTGAGTTCTAATTTATCTGGGGTAGTGATAGGTTTAAAATACCTATCTACTTGTTAGCCGAATTTGATATTTTCCAGAGTTTTAGTAATATTTTATTGCATTTTCGTTCGTTTTTTTGTAAATCAGGTTTAGGGATGTAACAAAGTGATAAATGGGCAAAGCGGTGGAAAAACGATGAAAGAACGGTCAAAGAAGGAAAGTTTCAGGACAGCAATCCTACCGCCGAGGCGGTGGAGATGCAGGGAGAATTATAAAAAAGGCACCGCCGCAGCGATCATTCACCGCCTCGGCGGTGAAAGTCCAGTCTCCTTAACGCTAGTCTCACCGCTCAGGCGGTGATCTGACCACCGAGGTGGTGAAAGTCCAGAGAGCTCAATACTGCCTTCACCGCCGCAGCGGTAAAGTTAACCGACCTAGTTCACCGCCGCAGTGGTGAACTACCACCGAGGTGGTCCTTCTGTGCCGAAAATATCTATTTTTTAGATATTTTGAAGCCTTCTATTTAATCCCCATTCTTCCCCATTTTTCAAAGAGATGTCCCTAACAATAGAAACTTGATCTTGGACCATTATTGAAGAGCTCAAAAAGAAGATTCACATATCGAAGAAGAGGAAACACTTTTGGATCGATCTTTGGTGACAGTGGACCACTCCACTTTAAGATTTTATCTTTCTTTCTTTGTTTCTATTTTTGTAATTTAACGTTTTATTATGAATGGTGATGAATCCCTCTTGTTTTAATGTTTCAATGGATAAGATCATGGTAGGCTAGATAAATATTATCTAGGGATCGATGTAGTTCATATAAATACACGTTTGATTGAATATATGTTTCTTTATCGGTTGTTTATCTAAATTCGATTGCGGTTACAGTTCTATTACAATTTTAATATGTTTGTTAAGGTATTAGGGTTGGTTTTGAGAATAAGGGATTTGACATACGGGAGAGGTAACCCCGAATTCGGACTAGGGTAAATGCAACGCGACAATCTAATAACCTGTGAGGGAGTTAGAAAGTATGCAATCCATGAGGTTGGGTCAAGACTCCTGAGACCTTGTATCGTTAAGACGTTGAGGGGGACTTCTTCATTGACGTGAAGTCGCATATTCACTCATCTTACACTCGGGAGAGGTGGTGAGTGAGTTTAAGATACTGAGATTGTCGGATAGGATAAACACCATTATTATTAACTAAATGAAGTCAATCATGTATTAAGTAAATGAAATCAATCCCTAGGTAATCAACTTAATTAGAACTAACCCAATAGTTTTTAGTTTAACTTAGTTTAGATATTTAACTTAAAACATTTCTAGAACCGTCGGGATAATATAAGACTATGCAAATTGTGGTATTCAATTAATCAAACCTGTTTTCTAGAGGATGATATCCGATCGAAAGGTCCATTATATTAAAACTTGACCTCGTGCACTTGCGAGTATATTAAGACGTGAAAAAATCTGTCGCGTCCAAGGTTTTGGCGTCGTTGCCGGGGAACGGTATTTCGATTTAGTTGATATTGTGACTAAGTGGTTGAATATTAATTTTGACAATTCTTTTGTTTTATTTTCTTTCAAATTATTTTTATTTTTATTTTTTGTTTCATTAGTTGTGATTAAGCAGTGCATGCGACGAAGAAGAAGTTTGGAATTCTTAACTCTTGATTCTGAGATCGAGCATACCTTGAAAATGATAAGGAGAGAGAGAAGAAGACAACTTTAAGCCTTGAATCGAAATCCATTGGAGCATACTATCCCAAATTCCCTATCTATGAGGGATTTTGGTGAAAAATGCCTAACCACGCAAGAAGGTGTTATGGACTACGTCCTATCTATGGAAGTTGTACCGTAGGATGTACCAAAAGTCGTACCTAAAGCCATACCTAAAGTCGACACACCTTTTGTGGATGGTCTGGACCGTTTTGGATCAAGCAAATTTTCCTTCGGTTTATTCGAATTGGAAGGTGATGAGGAAAGGATCAAGCACTATATCGAAAATGAAAAACGAGTTATGGAGAATATCTCCCTCATTGATGACTGATCTTGCAATTTGCTAAGTCCAGCTAGGGATGGTAAATCAAGCACTTTTTTATATGAAACCGAGGGTATGATCTTGATTGACTTTTGATACTTCTTACTTTTTGGAGGCCGAAATGGTCTCGGAGTATGTTTGAGATGAATTAAGGAGTGTGGATACTCGGGGATGTGTTTTGCACTTAAAATTGTTGAACTAGTGAAGTGGAAGCACATGGTGTGGAGCCTTTTTGTGAAAACTTGATGAAATCTTGAAAACCCAGCAGGAGCCTCACTGCTGAGGCGAAAAAAATAAAGGATGTAAGGTTTTTCAGCAAGATGCCTCACCGCCGAGGCACTGAAACTTCAAGTTGCAAAGGGTTTTTAAAAAAGGCGCTTTATCGCCAAGGTGGTAACTCACTGCCTAGGCGGTGAAACAAAAAAAAAATTAGGTTTTAAAAATGCGCTCCACTGCTAAGGTGGTGATTCCTACCATTGTGGCGGTGAGGCCTCTGTTTGATTAAAACCATCCTGCTCATAAAAAACCGCCACAACCACTTCTAAAACCCCAAAATCTCTTTATTCCCATCCTTCCAAACCATTTCCAACCCACAAATTCATCCTTCCATTTACAAAATTTGTGATTTCCTCCACGAATCATCCTCCAAAAATAACTCTTCCACCCCATTTTCGAATCTTAGGGTTTAAGAAGCAAAAGGTGCGATTTCCCCAATTTTCAATCGTTTGGACCGAAATATTTCAACAAGCACGTATTTTTTATCCTACATTTCATCTATTTTTTGAAATCTTTGGTTGATTTTCATATTCATATCAAGAATCATTGAATTTGGATTGTGCCCCAAACCCTTAAACCCTATTTTCGCGATTTTCTTTAGCTACGCAATTTTGGTTTGATTTTTGGTGATAAAAAAGGTTTCTATAGATTTTTACATTGTGTGATACAAAATTTCATGCTACATTGTTGACATTTTGTTGAAACCAATGCGATTGGTGTGTGCGTATTGAGACTGTGACTTGTTCTTGACCGTGTTGATTCGGGGGATTAATTTCCATTGTTCATATATGATTGGGTTGCCTTGTTTTGTGTTGGTGATTGATAGGAGACATGAATACGCGAGCCGCATCAAAGAAGGCAAGGGGAGAAGGTTCAAGTTCTCGCACCGGGGATCCCGCCGCTGACTATGATTCCACTCGCTTTGTTTCCAAACAAGCCGAGGAACATTTCAACTGTTTTGAGCATAAACGAACATGCATTAGAGGCCCAAGATGAGTTCACATTGGAGAGGGTCTATAAGGAGCTCCAGGAGGTCCGGGTCGATAATCGTGTTCTTAACCAAGGGCAACATAATACGGATCTCCGAATTGCTGAGCTCGGGACTTTCCTAGATTAGTATACAAGTCAAAAAGATCAAGTCCACCGGATCATTTGCGAGCACCTAGGCATTGACATGAGAGTTTATCTGCCTATGCCGCAATTACCACTGCACCTTTTGTAACCGTCACAATTTCCTTTCCGACGCGACAGTGGTGGCGATGACGTTCCCCCAGGTGGACAGTAGGAGGTGAGACTTCTATGTATTATCTCCTAGGTATGTGTTCAAACCCAATATTTTCTCATAAATGCTATATGTTGCAATTGGGTTCGCTGCTCAGTCAGTGTGGACACTGCCTCGTTTGAGTTTGAGGGGATGTTCATCCATTTTTGTTTTTTGTAGAAAATGATGAACTAAATCATTTGAAACAAAAATTTTATGTTTTGTATTTGGATGTTTTATGTATGCGTAGTTACGTTTTGTAAAAGCTTAGATGTATATTATAGACTTTAACATATAGTTAAGTCTTATTTTAATTTTCATGTTTTTGCATGTGAATTGCTTAGATTAGTGTATGTATGTTAGTGTTTAGATTTAATGTAGTGATGTGTATGTATGAAGTAGTATTTGCGTATTGAGTTGTTGAGTTCGTCTAGGCCATTTCCCAATGATGAAAATTATCCCCTAATTGTATATCGAGGTTGGGGGTGATGTCATTCATGTGTGTTTTGTGTGCTTGGCATGTCGATTAGGTAAAACTCATTTTTATCCTAAATCGCACGATAGCATAGACTCACTATATAATCATTCGAACGATTTGATACCAATTATTTAGTAATAAGTTCATCACAAATTTGAGTAATCTAGAACTTGACTGAGGGAAACTTGAGGCGAAATCCTAGGTGAGGTAGTTCAGGAGGCATGATTTAGGCCTTCATTTTTATCGCTTGAACCTTTGAAGCTAACCTTGAAAATTTTATCCCCCGTTACCCTGTCGAAGCTGATAACCTATTCAATTCTGAACATGTATCAAAACCATAGCCAATTAAAAAATTTCTAAACGATTGTCGCTAAGCCAAACGCACGAATTAAGTGAAATCAAGTTATCATTATTTTATGCTACTTGAAGTGAGCAAGTGGGTTTCGGACGAATTTTTATTGGTTTGGTATTAGTGTATTCACTTGTTAATCTTTGAATTCTAATTGCACGCCCCTAAAATTGTACAAAATCGAATAAGTTTGGGGGTGTGTTTATAAAAAAACAAAAACATAAAGAGTCTCTGTTAATATAGTTTTTATTTATGTTCTTTCGACAAGTGAATTCAAAATTTCTCAAAGTCTTGTTCACAGTTATGTTTTAAATAATTGGGGTTTCGAGAGAGATATAGCAACAAATGTTTGTGCCTCGAGTATCGTTGAATTATTGTAATTATAAGAATTACATATTTTCTATTCCTGAGAAACCCTTAGGCATTCTCCAATTCCTATCCAAGCTTTATTGATCTCTTTGAACTTTTAAAACTACATTAGTGGGTAGTCGAGCGCAGTCAAGCATATGCTTTTCCTAATCCTTAAATGGTTTAAGTTATGAACTTAGTTATTGAAAAATCCAATCTGGTGTTCGGATAGTTATACATTTGAGTTTTCACACACACACTTTAAATAGATCTAGAATGGTTTTTATTGATATTGACTGTTGAAATTATAGAATACCATGTGGTGTATGTTATTTCCTGAACTTGATCTGATTGAGGGTTGTTGAGAGAGGAACAAGTTGGTTTCTTCGCTTGAACTTGGAACTCACACGCATTTACTTCTTTTTTGTTAAAGTTTATTCATTTTTAGTAGTTAGTTAGTTAGTTAATTAGTATAGTTAGTTTATTTTAGTGTTAGGGTGTTTTGCTCGAGGACTAGCAAAATTCCAAGTTTGGGGGTATTTGATAGGTTTAAAATACTTATCTACTTCTAAGCCGAATTTAGTAGTTTTAGAGTGTTTTAGTAACATTTATTGCGTTTTTATTTGTTTTTATGTAAATTAGGTGTAGGGACATAATAAACTGATAAACGAGCGAAGCAGTAGGAACACGGTGAAAAAACAATCAAAGAAGCAAAGTTTTAGGACAGCAGTCCCACTGCCACAACGGTGGAGATGCAGGGAGAATTATGAAAAAGGTATCGCCACAACGATCGTTCACTGCCTTGGTGGTAAAAGTCCAGTGTGTCCTTCATGCCAGTCTTACCGCTGAGGCGGTGATCTCACGGCCAAGGCGATAAAAGTCCATAGAGCTCAATACTTCAATACTACCTTCACCACCCATTCTCCCAATCAATACGTTGATCAAATGAAAAAAGCAAAGGAAACCCTTACGGTTCCTAGCTCTCCTGTACAAAAATTTGTCCCTTTCATAAGACTCCCACAAAATCCTGTTGTCCTAGAAAAGAAATTCGCAATAAAAGTCCATAGAGCTCAATACTTCAATACTACCTTCACCACCGCAGTGGTCAGTTGTCGCCGCAACAATGAAGTTAACCGACCTAGTTCACCACCGAGGCGGTCTCTCTGTGCAGAAAATATCTGTTTTTCAGATATTTTGAAGCCTTCTATTTAATCTCCTTTCTCTACCATTTGTTAAAGAGACCTCCCTAACATTAGAAACTTGACCTTGGGCCATTCTTGAAGAGGTCAAAGAGGAGATTCAGATATCGAAGATGAGGAAACACATTCGGATCGATCTTTGGCGATAGTGGACCACTCCACTTTAAGATTTGATTTTTCTTTCTTTGTTTCTATCTTTGTAATTTAACATTTTATTGTGAATGATGATGAATCCCTCTTGTTTTAATGTTTCAGTAGCAAAGATCATGGTAGGCTGGATAAATATTATCTAGGGATCGATGTAGTTCATGTCAATACAGTTTGATTGAATATATGTTTCTTTAACGGTCATTTGTCTAAATCTGATTGTGGTTACCATCCTATTACAATTTTAATATGCTTATTAAGGTATTAGGGTTGGTTTTAAGAATACGGGATTTGATAGACAGGAGAGGTAACCTCGAATTCGGACTAGGGTAAACACAACGCGATAATCTAATAACCTGGGATGAAGTTAGAAAGTGTGCAATCCATGAGGTTGGGTCAAGACTCATGAGACCTTGTATCGTTAAGATGTTGAGGGGGACTTCTTCATTGACACGAAGTCGCATATTAACTCATCTTACACTCAGGAGAGGTGGTGAGTGAGTTTAAGATACCGAGATTGTCGGATAGGATAAACACCATTATTGTTAACTAAACGAAGTCAATCATGTATTAAGTGAATGAAATAAATCCCTAGGTAATCAACTTAATTAGAACTAACCCCATAGCTTTTTGTTTAACGTAGTTTAGATATTTAACTTAAAATATTTCTTGAACCATCGGGATAATATAATACTATGCAAATTTCGGTATTTAATTAATCAAACGCATTTCCTGGAGGACGATATCTGATCGAAAGGTCCACTATATTAAAATTTGACCTCATGCACTAGCGAGTATATTAAGATGTGAAAACAAAAAGTCACGTCTAGGTGGTAGAAGCTCTCAGTGGGAAAATCACTTATCAAGTATTTGTAATTGGTGAGTTGAGTGTCGGATTAGATACAACTGGTTTCAATCTCTTTTGGTAAAGAGATTGAGGTTTCAATCTTTACCTAAAGTATAAAAATATTAGGTGTTAATTATTCCTTGATTGAATTTGTGAGTGATTTTGTATAGGTTTCGTCCTTACCTGAGAAAATTATAGTTGGAGTGTTTTTGTAAGGTTTTGATTCTTGAACCTAAGGTGTAAACATAATTAGGTCGTGATTCTCCCTATAATAGAATTAGGTTATTCTTGATTCTATAAAAGGTAGAGGTTATTCTTGAGCCTAGGAAAAGGAATTTGTAAAGGTTGATTCTAAGCCTGTGAAAATAATCTTTATGAGGGTTTGGTTCCTACCTTTAAAGGGATCTTGAGTTTAGTGGGTGCGAATCTCCATAGGGCTTAGAGGACTGGATTAGCCAAGAGTAGCTTGGTAAACTAGGATATATTGTGGTGTGCTACTTTATTTATTTTACTTATATTGTTGTTTGGTGTGCACCTAGTTGATAATACATATTTGCTGTTATTAAGATAATAATTAATTTTAGGATAAAATTAATTTTTTGAATTTTTGTTGTGTTATTATTATTCTGATAATTTTTTAATACTACCCAATTCACCCCCCCTCTTAGGTAGCTCACTGGGCCAACAGATACCCCATCGATTAACTATGAATCCGAGTAGCTTACCAGACACCACTCTGAATGCACACTTAGCCGAGTTAAATTTCAGCTGGAACTTCCGAAAGAGATTGAACATCTTCTTTAAGTGTTCTAGATGGACTTTGTCCTTTAGTGATTTCACTATTATGTCATCCACATATACCTCTATTTCTTTGTGGATTATATCGTAGAACAAGGTCGCCATGGCTCTCTGATAATTTTCTTTAACATTCTTTAGCTCGAACGACATAGATCGATAATTGAATACCCCACAAAGGGTTGTAAAAGCCGTCTTATGTTTGTCTTCCTCATCGACTAGGATATGGTTATACCCATAGAATCCATCCACAAAGGATGAAATCCTACACCTGGCAGTGTTATCGAGGATAATGTGGATATTTGGTAATGGTAAGTTATCTTTTGGACTTGCCCCGTTGTGGCCTCTATAGTCAACATAGACCCATATTCTTTCGTCTTTCTTAGACACTTGGACTATGTTACTCAACCATTCTTAGTAAGTACAAACTTCGATGAGGCAAGCTTCAAACTGCTTTATGATCTCCTCCTTAACTTTCAGGCTGATATCAAGTCACATTTCTCGGAGCTTCGGCTTGATTTTTCTGACTCCCTCCATGATGGGAAGCTTGTGCATCATGATGTCGATTGATAGTCCTACTATGTCATAATAGGACCATGCCAAGACATCCTAATATCCTTTAGTAGGGATATCAGGTCCTCTATTTCTTGGCTACTAATCATATCCGCAATTTTCATTCCCTTCGGATTTGCCGGATCACCTATGTTCACTGTTTCGGTCTCATCTTCACTCGGAATAGGTCATTCCTTGAATCTTTCTAAGGCTCTTTGGACTTTCTCGGTGTTCTAGAAATAGGATCACCTTCCGTTTCGATTTTCATTAAATCCTGATTTATTTCCTTGTCTAGATTGTACTAGTGAGGAAGATGTGATTCATTATCATATGGATTATATTCAAGATTATTTATGCACCTGAAAAGTAAACACAAAAATCTAATTTTAAATATGTTATTGACTTAGCATAACTATTATTGCAATACAAAAAGAGAAATCCAAAAATTTTAAAGGAACCTAGAGAGATCATAATCTCTACTATCTAGTGGCTAATCAGATAGGAGATGTTGTAGATGCTTGTTGATTACCAAGCTCCTCATTGCATTGGCATTGGACAAGCTTCCCAATTACTGAGGCTGCTAGTTGCCTATGTTGCTCTGACGTAATTCCCTTTCTCGTTGGTTATGCAGACTAACTCTTCCAACCATGGTTCTGGAGTGTTAGGTGGTAGCAAATTTTATTTCGTTGCTACGTTACCGCAAGTGTACGGGTTAAGTTTTAATAGTGTAATGATGAGTAGGATTTTCGTATCCACAAGGATTGGTTTAAATTGTCGCTAAGTACCGCGATTAGCATAACCAACTTTATCTAAGTGATCCAATTTTAGGTTTTTTATAAAAATAACTAAACTAAACTAAAATAATAACTAATTAAACTACAATAATAGTAATTAATTATATGGGAATAGATTATCTAGGGATTAAATTTGTTCATTTATACCTGCTTGATTTAATCTAGTTTACACTAATGGTCATTAATCTATCCGATAATCTAGGTGTCTAAAACTCACTCACTACCTCTCCCGAGTGTAAAGTGAGTAAATATGCAATCACCTCAACACCGATATCCCTATATAACATCTAAATGATTACATGAGTTTTGCCCCAACCTCACGGATTGCACACGTTCTAATAATCTCCCGAAACATTAGAACGTCGCGATGTGTTTAAACCCTAGTTCGAATCCAGGGTTACCTTTCCTGAGTGTTAAATCTCGTATTCTCAAATCAACTAAAATATCATAATAAGCATATAATGGAAGTAAATGAATGGTAAACACAATCGAATAAGGATGAACAACCGATAACGAAACAACAATTTACTCAAACATGTATATTCATGAACTATATCAATCCCTCAATAATAAATGTTTTGCTCATGGCCATAACCAAATATTCAACTAAAAACTATATATACATGATCAAACAACCGATAAGATTTAAGAAATAAAGAGAGAAACAAGAGAGAATAGCCAATATCTGAAGAATGGATGATTCCACGTCCGTAAAATCCACTCCGATCTTGTTTTCTCTTCTCCAAAATGTGTTCTCCTTTTCTTAATCTGATCTTTGAGCTCTCAAAACTACCAAAAAACGTTATAGGTATGAGTGAGAATGAGTGGATATCAATTAGGACACCAAAATATCCTAAATATCTAAATATATCATTGTCAGTTGTTGTCTAGTCACTGCAGTGATGGGAAGTCAGTAGGGCCTCTGCCGTTTCATCGCTGCAACAATGAATGTGATCGCTGCAGCGAAGAAGGGTCAGAAGGTCCACTGACCATTCATTGCTGTAGCGATGAAGGGCATTGCTGCAGCGAATGAGGGCCAATGGCCCTGTGGCTTTGGCGCTGCAACGATGGTCATCTCACCGCAGCGAATAGGCTACAGTTTGGCTAGTTTGCTCACTTTTCAACCATTTCTTCACCGATGTCCTACCAATTAGCTCGATTTTCAACTATTTTTGTCCCTAACACCTGATTAACTTAAAAATGAATTAAAATACTACAAGAACACTCGAAAAATAGAAAATTCATCTTGGAAATATATAGATAAATTCAACCTATCATTAGGCTCGGTTTGATATGGGATTATCATGAAATCAAGTTTTCCTTCCTTCTCTTCTTTCTCAACTTGGATTATGCTAGTGGAAAATGGAAAGTTGACGCGGATATGGGGTATTATCCTTGGTTCTCCATTCTTCCTAGGTTGTTTGCCGAATCCCTATTTTTAGGCTAAGAACGAAACCCAATCCATTGGTGTCTAGCTTCTGTCTGATCCCAAATAGGGATCACATTCTTGCTTCATCTTTCCTGACTTCTATCTTCAGGTCAAAGTTCATAATGTTCATGTGAGTGGCTAACATAATGGTAGCGGCGGACAGTCTAGGTATTGGTGGTAGAATTCTCCTTGGTAGGGGGATTATTTTGCCACCAAGTTTCCAAGGCTTCGTTTGATTCATCCTCATTGTTATCCTAGCTTGGTTAATTGAGGTCAAATATTTTCTTAGGCAAGAGACACACTTCAGTTCTTGGAGGTTCCTTTTTGGGTGGTTGATATACGTTCAAGACCTGTTTGACTACAACGACTATATTGGTGACATTCTTGTTCAACATATCAATTTCTCCCCATATCTAGTCTAACTCTTTTCCCCTTGAGAGGTTCCTCTTTTTATACCTATTAGTTCTGGACTCTCGTCTATTATAGGTCCATTTCCTTTATTGTCTTCTTCCTCGAATTCACTTCCCCAGCAGGTAGTAGAGATAGGTCTATTATTCATTCCTGAAGCTGAGACCAACATATCTATCCAATAGGCTTTAGGGAAAGTTCTGGCTTCTACCCATATGACTCCAGGTGGTTTGGGATCAGTTTTTCATACCCCAGTATAATCGCTCAAATTGGTCTCCCAATCTCGTTTGACCATGTAGACAGTTGGAGCTGAGTTATCATTCTCAGGTAATGAGTTTTGCTGACAGTTAGGCTAAGATGTATCATTCTCTTTTGGGAAACATATCACCTTAGATTGTATTAGATCCTCAATGTTATTTCTTAGAGTGTAGCAATTGTCAGTAGGGTGACCCAATGCTCTAGAATGATAAACATAGAATTAGTTTAGATTGTAGTATGGGCTATGGACATTTTGCCATTTTGGGGTTACAGGTTCAAGTATTTTGTTTTTAACACATTCCTTGAAGATTTGAGAAAGGGTTAAATGGAGAAGGGTAAATTGCCTTAGTTATCTATACGAAGAATTACTTTTATAATTTTGTTGGTAGTTAGATGTGTTTAGAGGTCGTGGAGGAGCTTTATAAGGGGATTGATATAGATACGGGTTGTATGTTGGACTTAAAAAAGAATAAAATTGTGGCAGTGGTGTGAACTAAGGTGGTGGTGCAAGCTAAGGTAGAGGTGGAAACTGAGGTGGTGGTGTGAATTGAGGTGGTAGTGTGAATTGAGGTAGTAGTGCGTATTGAGGTGGTTGTGCGTATTGAGGTGGTTACTTTTGGAATACTTGGTTTTCAAACTTGAGGAGATTGGCTGCTGAGGTACATACTAAGGTTGGAAGTTCTGTTGGTTCCTTTGACCCTCACCTACCATTGCCACTTCAGGGTCTTTCTTCTTCGGTGCTGCTCTCTTATGTTCTTGCTCAGTCAGCTTCTGAATTCCACTGATCCTAACACTTTCTTCTATATATTCCCATTGAAAGAATACGTTGGAGAATGGTCCATTCAGTGTGTTTAGTAGAGGCTCATAGTAAGAGTGAGGCTAAGCTTGGACGAACATTTGGACCATCTCGGCCTTTCTTATTTGTGGTGCTACTTGTGCATCTTTATCCTTCCTTCTGACAACATATTCTTGGAAACTTTACCCACTCTTCTTAGTTAGGATTTGGAGGAAAATCTTATCCGGCAACACTTCTTGATTGTAGTTGTACTCTTCACAGAAGTCCTTAACTATGTCAAGGAACATCTTTACCTTCGAATGTTTTATCTTCGAGAACCAATGAGTGGAAGGTTCGTCTCACGATTGCTTGAAGAGTTGAATGGCTAATGCCTTGTTGTGTATATATACCCTATCTTATTCTTGTATCTTTGTATGTGCCAGTCTAGACACCCTAATCCGTTGTATTTTGTGAATATAGGCATGACTAATTTTCCAGGGAACTTTACTTGAGGTATAGAAGACAAGTCAATATATCAGGTATTGGTTCGAGTTTAGCCCTTCACTTCATAGAGTTCCTTTTCCATTTGCAGTACTTTTTCGATCAGCAGGGATGTCTTCTCAAATTGTTTTTTCACCTTTCTTTTGAATTAGTCGTTAGTTTCTAGTATAACTAGGCTGGTATTTGGTTTAGTTTAGGTGGTACTTGAGTTTGGGTCAATCACAATCGGAGTGACTTCTGGCTGAGATTCAACATAGATTGTTTCTCTGGTAACCGGGCTAGGGCCTTGGGAATTAGAAGGCTGATTATTGGTTATTGGTTCCATTTGGTTTGGGGTTTGAACAGGGGTTATAGGTTTCTATTGAGAGTAGTAGATTTGCTGCAATAGTTCAAAATTCTGACCCATAGACTGTTTTAACACAACTATGTCTTCTTTCAATTGGACAACCCCGATCAGTTTACTCATCCATTCTTCTATATCCTCCATTATGATAGGTTGTTGTGCATGCGAACAAGTGCAAGCTAGCAAATAAGAGACAAGTGTTTTCTTCCTTGAAGCAATCTTCTACTTAAACAATGACCATGTCAGTATTTTGCTTACATAGGCATTTGTGGTTTGACCATAACTCAGTTTGAGATGAGATTTCCATTTGTTCGAAATTTTATAATTTACAATCATATCAAATTTTGGTATTACTACTCCATAGACGGAGTGTACTTTGCTTATATTTACAGAGTGAATTTGACACTTATATTTGGTTTTAATCGAAATCTTATATCAGCTCTTAGTTATTATCGACCTCAAACTAAAGCAAGACCTTAATCCTAAAAAAATGAAGTTTCCAAGTTTAATAAAACCTCGTATAGTCATAATAATGATTCTCTTTATTCATTCCCATAGCTTGTTCAACAATTAATTTATTCAGATACAGTTCTAGACTGTAAGCAGGCTCATAGGTAAAGAGGAATAAAAATTCTTAATTGGCTATTTCATTCTTTATTAGTCCTAGATGTACTCGTTTTCTAAGGGTTTAGGGTAATGCTATACTGAAAGCAAAATTAAAAGTTTATCTCTAACATCGTGTCCTACAGGGTTTTGGCTATGCTTTATCCTAGGCTTACTATATATGGTTTTGGCTTTTCCTCTGATGCATCCTAAAAAGCTCGATTCCCAAACCTTCAAACTTTCGTCGTCCTCCCCGAAGGAACATCCATCTTTGGTTGGTACTCCAAGTGAGAAGAAGTTTGTAGATGGATCCCGGGAAAGCAACTCTGGTAGCGGAATATTACGTCGCTACTTTCACTGCAAGTGTACAGATCAAAGTTTAGTAGAGTGGGAAGAGTAGGGGTTGTCGTATCCACAAGGATTGGATTAGATGGTCGTTGAGTACCGCGATTGTCGTAACCTAATTTTATCTAGGCAACTCAATTTATATTTTTGTTTTATAAATAATATACTAAACTAATGAACTAATTAAACCAATAACCTAATATATTATTATTGACGTTTAAGGGAGTAAATTGTCTAGGGATTAACTTTGTCAATTTAAACGCGTTCAATTTAATCTAGTTTACATTAACAGTAGTCACATTATCCGACAATCTAGGTATCGAAATCTCGCTCACTACCTCTCCCGAGTGTAAAGTGAATGAATATGTGACTTCGTGTCAATGTTAAAGTCCCCCTCGAGCGTCTATATGACATTTGGTCCCATGAGTCTCGCCCCAACCTCACGGATTGCATACTTTCTAACGCCTTCCTGGGTCATTAGATCGTCACGTTGTGTTTAAACCCTAGTCCGATTCCGGGGTTACCTCTCCTAAGTGTCAAACCCCGTATTCTCAAAATATTATAACAATTATATAATAGTGGAAGAACGGTAAACACAATCGAATACAAATGAACAACCGATAACGAAACAAATATTAAACAAGCGATGTTTTAGTAAACTAATCGCTCCCTAGACAATATATGTTTAGTTTCTCATGGCCATAACCATATATACAATAATATACAAGCTAAACATATACAAAACTATCAACCAAAACTAAGAAATAAAGAGAGAAACAAGGAGACTAGCCGTTATCCAAAGAACCGACGCTAAAACCGCTCCGAGATCGTTTCCACTTCTTGGATTTGTGATCTTATCTTGGTAGATAGAGTTTGGAGGTCCCAAAAACCTCCCAAAATGTCCTAAGTGTTTGAGGATAAGAGGAAAGATATATGGGATTCAAAAATATCCCAAAATATCTAAAGGATCTAGTGTCGGACCGCTGCAATGGTGGGAAGTGAGTAGGCTTTCTACTGGATGACCGTTGCAGCGGTGGGAATCACTGCTGTAGTGGTGAGGTTCACTACAAAAGGTTTCTGCTTGATCCTATTGTTTGATCACTACAGCGGTGGTTTCACCGCTGAAGCGGTAGAGCTGCAGATTTAGGATAACCTTTTTTGTACTTTTTTGCACCGTTCTTCTTCCGACTTGCTCGTTTATGGACAGTTTTCATCCTTTTTCACCCCAAACACTTGATTTATACAGAAACAAATAAAAATATATTAAAACTCTATAATAATACTCAAAAACTACTAAAATTGGCTTGAGAATAAATAGATAAATTACACCTATCAAATACCCCGAACTTAGAATTTTGCTAGTTCTCGAGCAAAACACTCACACTAAAATAAAAAATACAACTAAATTAACTAACACAAAAACTAAACACGAATAAAAACACAAACTACCTAAATGTAACGATATGCGAGTTTTGAATTCAACTATCGACCAAAACATTTTTCCCTCAATAACGCCCAATCATATCGAGTTCAGGAGTAAAACGCATAATGTGATGTTCTAGAATTTTGACATTCAATAATGGTAAACTCCATTCTAGATCCTTTCAAAGTGTGTGTGTGTGAAACTCAATAATATAACTATCCAACAACCGGATTGGATTATCCACCAACGAAGCTCACGACTTAAACCGATAAGGATTAGGATTTCTATACTCCTGAATGGGTTCCACTCTCCACTTATGTAGGCTAAGCAGTTCATAAAGATCAAAAGGAATTGGTTCAGTTTGGAACATAGCCAAGGGTATATCGGGAATATAAAACAAGTTAATAGCGTTAACTTAATGATACCCAAGGCACAACGCTTAGCACACAATCACACTTGAACCCCCATAGATAAATTTGAAACAACTCTGAACATCTATTTAAGAACGTCGTACTCACTTGTCAAAAAAAACAAAAATTTAACTATATTTACATATGTTTTTTTTTTTTTCAACAACAACCACACCCCTAAACTTATTAAATTATTACAATTTCACAGGTGTGGTTAAAACGAAAGAAAAATGACAACTGAGTACTCGAATACCAAACCAATCAAAAGTTCGCTCAAAACCCAACCACTCACTTCAAGTAGCATAAACAAATGCTAACTTGATTTCACTCAAATTGTGCCTTCAGTTTAGCAACATAGGTTTGGAAAAAAAAAATTGGACAGGGTATTTGTTACGTGTTCAGAATTGAAATAGCTAATTAGCTTCGACAATGTAACGAGGGATAAACATATAGTAAGGTAAGCTTCAAAGGCTCAAGTGAATCAAATGAATGCCTAAATCACGTCTCCTGAACTACTTCGCCTAGGATTTTGCCTCAAGTTTACCTCAATCAGGTTCTAGAATCCCTTAAATTTTCATGAGTTTGGCTAATGGATAATCTGCCTCAAATCAATTGAATACCTATACATTGAGTCTACGTGCTCATGCAAATCAGGATCCACAATAACTTTTACTAAAATGACATCCCAAGCACATAGAAGACACAATAATAGGCATTACTCTTGACCTCGAAAAATAACTAGGGGAATGTAACTTCAGATCTGGAAGCAGCAAATATTAATCGCAAATGATCTTCAAGATTACTCTTAGAAAAGCTAATAAACTCTCAGAAAGATAACTCTTAAAAAATCTCACTCTTATGATATGATATGATTTCTCTTCTTTACTGCTTAATGATATATGAAATTCGCAAGTCTATTTAAAGGAACATGTAATTAGCCTTCTAACGGCTAATTTACAAGTGTAATGACAATAAAAAGCTCTTATAGATGCCTTATAACATAAAAACTTCATTTACGTTCAATTCCACTTAAAAACATCTTTTGAATCTCTCAATTAAACCCCTAAAGTATTTCTTAATTAAAATAAATAAGTATAGAATCTATTGTAATTATCAAATTGAGAAACATTAATATTTAATGAACCATTTTGAAAGGATTTAATTAGTATATGAACCATATCTCAAATATAAAGAATATCCCAAAAATCAATCCCAAATCCTAACCAAAAATAGCTACTTTTGGATTTAAAATCGAATCAAACAATATCCTGAAATGGTGCATTCAGTCAACTGGACGAATCAGGGAGTAGCCATCGCAGTACATCGGTCGACTGCTTGGTCGACTCTTCGATTTAGAGAGTTCAGTTGTTTTCACCGATTGACCTGTCGGTCGACTCTTCAATTCAGAGAGTTCAACCACCATTGGCCAGTCGACTCTTCAGTCGACTGCTCCCTTCTGGATCTTTTCTCTAATCTCGTTTTTTACTCACTTTCTTTCACAATTTTTCCCCTTTATCCATTTTCTCTATTAAATAAGCTCTACTAATATTTTTATATTTCATTTTAGTCATTCAAGATTATTTCTTTTCAATTCACATAGGAGCAAATAATTTCACTTAATCAAAACACACATAAATAATAAAAATATTTTGTGTCATGTGTGTGTTCCTAAATGGGATATTAAGTGTTAAGATTCACCTAGTTTGTTTTCCCTAATTTCTTCAAACTCTTAATTCTTATTCATCATCTTGACATCTTCATTTCTCATCCATTCAATTTGACGTCTTCATTAATGGAGCTTTAAATCACTAAAACACTCAACTAAATATTTGTTCAATCAAAACATCAATACTCAATTGTTCATCAAATTCTTAGGATCAACAATCTCCCCCTTTTTGATGATGACAATTAACTTTGATGTTTTCTTCAAAATAAAATATAACCACACTCCCCCTGAATCCGAGGATAGGTTCTTTAACTCATTAAAGTATCATAATGAAGATTTCAATAATGCACATAGTTAAATAACTCATTAAAGCCTCAAAATGAAGATTTCAATAATGCACAAAGTAAAATACTCATTAAAGCAAACATTTTAAACATACTCCTCCTTAATCACACATCAACTAATTCTCCCCATTAATAAAATATCATCTAATTTCTCCCTTTTTTCCATCTTCAAAAACAAAATTTAGGGAGGGGAGAACACAAAAACATCTCTACTCTACTCTAGGCAAATGTCATGAATTTTAATTTTCCGCTAGAGATTTAGTGAGTATCACAATTAATTGAAAGTATCAAAATCTTCAGCATAACATATTATTGCCTTGCTTATAAAAACTTCTCCTTCTAAATAATTGTAAACAAGTAAATTCATGCATAGGAGAATAATCATGAGGCAATCAAAATATTTCAACAATATAGCATGTAATCATATTCAGTTAAGTCCGCATGCCTCACTAATGATATCAAATAATGTCTTCCCTTTATAGAAACAAACCATATGTTCTTTAACACATTAAAATAGGAAGTATTTCTCAAGCATTTTATCAATAATAAATCTAATGCATGCATAAATATGAATAAGTGCATATATCTCTCATAAAATCTCATTTCTCTTTTAGAATAATAATAATCATTTATAAATCAGTGGACATGAAATATAAGAACATATTATCATGCATTAAAGCTAGATACTTAATATCCATAAATATATCCATATGCACAAAGTATCAATTTAAAACATTAAGCATAGATTGATATACCATGAATATTCAAATAATCACATATATGGTATCAAAAAGAATTCTCATACTTTCATATTAATATTAACCATACAAATATTATCATGATCAAATTAAGTCATTCAATTTACCTTAGTACAAAATATTATGCATTTTAATAAATCAAGAAAAATAAAAAACTCAATTCGTCTTATCTTATTTTCGTAACATGTTTCAAAATTTAACTCATGATCACTACTTGATGTAAGCACATAAAAATATGTTAATACTCCTTAACTAAATGTGATTCTCAGAATTACCCTACACTGTTTCTAAGACAACAAGTAAACATATCATTGAAAATAGGTCTTAGAAACAATCACCAACTTACCTATTTGGCAAGTTGGGCACCTCCTTCTTTAACAAATTTAATGAATTTAAAATGTAGAGGGTTAGGAGTACATTTTCTATCTTTTGGGGTGACTTTACTTTTTACCTCATTTGAACTCATAATTGATTTAGGTGCGCAATTCTTCTTGGCTAGATCGTATCCTCTCTTCCTTTGATTTTTGTCATTTGACTCATTGATGATTCCCTTTGCACCAATCGCTTGTGGTTTTCTGGTGATATCCAATCTTGGCTTTGGTACAGCTTTTCTCTTAGCACATATCTCTTGTGGTTCCTTTACAACTTCACCTCTTGTCTTTGGTGCATCTCTTCGTTTTGCACACGTCGCTTGTAGTTTTGGCTTTGATATAAACTCTTTAACTGTTCCTTCAGGTCCACTTCCGATATTTTGTAATTCTGCACAAGACATTTCAACAATTTTCTTCGATATCCATTTCATTTTGATCCATCCTTCGTAGACATAAACTTAGAGTTCCGAAACGGACATGATACTTTAAAATGCCCAACCCTTTTGCAATAATAACATCTCAAATCTGATTTATCATAGAAAGCACGAGATGTAAAACATAAATAATTTCTAACAATAGAAGCATAACTAGCACTGGCTTGTGATGAAAGATGAGACGATGAAGTATATTCACTTTGCCTAGAAAAATCATTTTCAGAATCTCTCAAAATAGACTTAAGATCGGATTTTGATTTTTCAAAAAATTTCTTAAGTAAATCGATTTTAGAAACAAAATCTGACATTTGCCTGAAAATCATATCAAATTTATTTTTTAAAACTCTATTTTCATTTTCAAGAAAATCCATTTTAGAGAGCAAATTATTAATTTCAAAAACAACTTCTGAAAACTCTTTTGAACCACAATAATTATCCAAATGCATTTTAGATTTTTGAACACTTTTTCCACCATTTTCAAAAGAAACAATTTTTATTTTTAAACTCAAGCTCTCTTTAGCAAAAAGTAATATGAAATAAAGTAATTTTTCCATAACAATATGGACATTTTCATTATCATCATCTCCATCACTACCACTAAAATCATAAGAATCATAAACCACATTATCATATACTCATTTACCACTATCAAAAGAGGATACACAAAACACATCATCCATGGTGTGTGCACGTGACCGGTTTAGCTAGGATGTTAAGCCTAATGAGCTAAAATCAACTCCGATACCAATTGTTGGCCCAGAATACCCAAGAGGAGGGTGAATTGGGTAATTAAAAATATATCATAATAAAACTTGAATAAATCAAATAATTAATTTTATACCTAAATTAATTATTATCTTTATACCACAGCGGAATTATAATAAATCTAAGTGCACATACAAACAACAAAAATAGCAAAGTAGTAATGCAGCACACAAAAGATTTATACTGGTTCACCAAGCTACTCTTGACTAATCCAGTCCCCCGAGCTCCACGGAGGTTGTATCCACTAAAACCAAGATCCCTTTAAAGGTAGGAACCAAACCCGCACACCGATTCTTTTACAGGCTCAGAATCAACCTTTACAATTTTCTTTTCCCAGGCTCAGGAATAACCTCTACTTTTTACAAACTCAATAATAACTTATCTTTTTACAGGTTAAAGATTAACCTAATTCTTTTTATCACTACGGCTCAAGAATCAAAACCTCACAAAACACTCCAACTATCTTTTTCACAGGTAAGGATGGAATCTTTATAAAAACACTCAAAACACAATTCTTATCCATGAAGAATTACTACCTCAATCTCTTTACAAGAAGAGACTGAAACCCAGCTACCCTTGATTAAATACCCCCAATGGTATTTAACCCATCACAACTCACCAATACAAAAATTGATAAAAAGTAAATCTCACTCGGAGCTTCTACCACCCCAGATAAACAATAACTCAATTAATATCCTAACTAGTGATAGAAATACGTGGGATACAAAAATTTGATTTTACCAAGATATGAGTAGCAAATTGGAGCACGTAATCAAATTCAAGAAATTGTTTGTAAAAATATTTTCTTTAAAAATCAAAAACAATTTCTAAGATCAATTTTCAAAATATAAACAAGTAATGCAATGAAAGAATATAATTGGAAATATCTCACCCGAAATCCACAGAATAATCAGATAAAGCAATGTAACTTCAGATTCGATAGCAGCGAATATTAATCGCAATTGATCTTCAAGATTACTCTTAGAATAGCTCACAAACTCTCAGAAAAATAACTCTTAGAAAAACTCACTCTTATGATATGATATGACTTCTCTTCTTTACTGCTTAGTGATATATGAAATTTGCAAGTCTATTTAAAGGAACATGTAATCAACCTTCTAACGGCTGGTTTACAAGTGTCATGACAATAAAAAGCTCTTATAGACCCCTTATAATATAAGAACTTCATTTAGGTTCAATTCCACTGAAAAATAACTTTTGAATCTCTCAATTAAACCCCTAAAGTATTTCTCAATTAAAATAAATAAGTATAGAATTTATTTTAATTACCAAATTGAGAAACATTAATATTTAATGAACCATTTTAAAAGGATTTAATTAGTATATGAATTATATCTCAAATATAAAGAATATCCCCAAAATCAATCTCAAATCCTAACAAAAAATGACTACTTTTGGATTTAAAATCGGATCAAACAATATCCTGAAACGGTGCATTCAGTCGACTGCCCAGTCGATTGGACGAATCAGGGAGTAGCCATTGTAGTACATCGGTCGACTGCTCTCTTCGATTTAGAAAGTTTAGTTGTTTTCACCGGTCGACCGGTCAACTCTTCGATTCAATGAGTTCAGTTGTTTTCACAGGTTGACCTCTCGATCGACTCTTCGATTCAGAGAGTTCAGCCACCATTGGCCGATCGACTCCTCAATCAACTGCTCCTTTCTGGATCTTTTCTTTGATCTCATTTTTTACTCACTTTCTTTTACGAATTTGCCCCTTTATCCATTTTTTCTCTTAAATAAGCTCCACTAATATTCTTATATTTCATTTTAGTTATTCAAGATTATTTCTTTTCAATTCACATAGAAGCAAATAATTTTACTTAACCAAAACACACATAAATAATAAAAATATTTTGTGTCATGTGTGTGTTCCTAAATGGGATATTAAGAGTTAAGATTCACTTGGGTTGTTTTCCCTAATTTCTTCAAACTCTTAATTCCTCTTCATCATCTTGACATCTTCATTTATCATCCATTCAATTTGACGTCTTTATTACTGGAACTTTAAATCATTGAAACACTCAATTAAACATTAGTTCCATCAAAACATCAATACTTAATTGTTCATCAAAATCTTAGGATCAAGAAATATAACTTCGATTTTTTAACGTAAAATTTCGATGTCAAATTGTTCTACCGGTAGAGAATGGTTTTACCACCAGTGGCACCAACCAAGAGATGAATATAACTTACAATTCTTAAAGTAAAATTTCGATGTCAAATTGTCCAACCAGTAGAGAGGGGTTTTACTCGGTGGCACCAACCAAGAGATTAATATAACTTAGAAATTTTAACGTAAAATTTCGATGTAAAAATGTCTTACCGGCATGGAGGGATTTTTCCCCCAGTGGCACCAACCAAGAGATGAATATAACTTAGAATTTTGAACATAACATTTTGATGTGAAATGTCCTACCGGAAGATAGGGGTTCCACCCTTGATGGCATCAATCAAGAGAATAATATAATAGAGAATTTTTAACATAAAATTTTAATGTGAAAATGTCCAATTAGCGAAGAGTGATTCCCCCCTCACCCGTGGTACCGACCAAGAGATGAAATAACTTAGAATTTTTTACATAAAATTTCGATGTGAAAATCTCTTACTTGCAAAGAGGGATTTTGTCCCCCAACGGCACCAACCAAGGGAAACATAACTTAGAATGTTTAATGTAAAATTTCGATAACAATATGTCCTACCAGCAGATAGGGGTTTTCCTTCCGGTGGCGCCAACCAAAAGATAAATATAACTTAGAATAACCATGAAATCTAAAATAGTTATCATTATTAGACTCACAACCAACAAATTACTCATTACTTGTAGTTAATTTCTAACAGGTAATTTTCAAACATCCCTCATTCATAACCAACCATTATATATTGCCAACAAATAAATACATATGTCCAAATATAAATACATTTTCCTAAATGAATTGTATCTTTCCCAACCAAAACAAAATTGTACAAATACATATGATAACCACAACGCATTACAATGTGTAAATGGTACAATTCTTGCATTTCCCCAAACAAAGACAATACCTCATCTTCCAAACTGAAGGCCATCTCTATTCGATAGTCGTATCTTCCAAACTAAAGACATCATTAATTCCACGGACTTTCGGAAAAAAAAAATGGTAGCTATTCCATGTCTTAGATTCTAAACAGTAACTATTACATTTCTAATCTTCTGAAGAACAACTATTATGTTCCTTCTTTACAAAGTAGCGTTTAGAAGGACATCGGAAGAGAGGCATGAATACTCGAGTAGTTACCTCCTATTTGTAGATAAATCATTGTCATATACAAGTACAAAAAAAGTTGTATCATTCTTCAAATAAAACTGTTAACCATAAACTTGTAACATTAGACAAAAAACTTGTAACATTCATCAAAGAACTTGTAACATTCATCAAAGAACTAGTAACATTCTTCAAATAACTTTAAGTAAATTTTTATCCATGACAAATGAAACTTGTAATTGTTAACCCTAAACTTTTAACATTGGACAAGTAGCTTGTAACATTCATCAAAGAAGTTGTAACATTCTTCAAATAACTTAGATAATTTTTTTATCCATGACGAATTAAACTTGTAATATTTAAAAAAAAAAAAACTTATAACAAAAGCCCAAATGGCACACACAAAAAATAAAAAATAAAACGCTCCAAGGGATGTGTTATTTGGGTGTGCCATTTTTTTTAATTAAAAAATAAAAAATTAACAAATTAATTTAATTGAACTTAAATAATTAAACATATCTGATTAGCCCTAAACCTAAACCACCAGCCAACCCAAACCACCCCCTAATCATAGTTAGCCCAAATTATAACATTCTTCAAATATAATTGAAATTTTTTATCAATGACAACTTGAAGTAGGAAAAAAATAATTATTAACCTTAAACTTGTAACGTTGTTCAAAGCACTAGTAACTTCAACTATTTCTGATGCCACTTTTTCATTAATGCTCATCTAACAAAGTACTGGTGGCACCGAACCTAAGCTAAGATGCCACCAGATTTAACACATTTGGTTAAACTAGGGATAAACAACTCACTGCTCAGGGGGCGCATATTATAAATGAATCAATAACAATTCCATATCACTAATCGACTTGGACACAAGAATGTGGATCACTTACCTTAAACCTTTCCTTATTTACCATGAACTCATCTCCTAAGACATTCGTCTTCTGTTTCGATCTATGGTCGTCGTCAGTGCAATCGGCCTTAGCGTTGAAATATTAACAAGAGTTCAACAAAGTAGTAGACGCATATCTAAATAAATACAAACACAATAATTAATTTTGAGAGAAATTCCTAGGTAAATAAATTTCAAGCATTGAGTTTACGCTTCCTTTCTCTTTAGTTTGTTATCTTATCATCCATCTCCTTTACTTTCATCAACAAGAATAGTTTTTTTCACAAAATTAATGTACTTGACTTGACAAATATCAAACATAAAGAATGAAAATGTTTGACCCACATCAAACAAAAATAGGTACAAATTTAAATGAGTAAAAATTATAAATTGCGAACTTAAATTGAGACTTGTAAAAATATTTCTCTCAATCAAAAGTTAAGTTAATTCGTTTATATCAAAATGCTATTAATTGAAGTCAAACTTATTTTTCCATCAAAACTATTACACCATAAACTGACAAATTTTATCACATTATTCAAAGAAAGCATGAAGAAGAAAAACAAGAAGAAGAATAATGTGCAAAACGAGATACAGTAAACAGATCCAAACATTAATCATAAATTCATTAAAATTATGGGTCAAAATTAGTTTTAAAAATTAGGGTAAAGATATAATTAGGGCCAAAATTAATTTTCTGATAGAATGACTCTTTCAAAAATCAGTTTCACAAAATTAGGGCAAAAAATAATTTTTTGAAAGAACCACTCAGAAAATTAGGGCCAAGACTAGGACAAAAAAAACAATTTTCTAAAAGAACCACTCTTTTCAAAAAAAAATTAATTTCAGAAAATTAGGACCAAAATTAATTTTCCAAAAGAATCATTCTTGTAGAAAATTAGGGCAAAAAACTAATCTCATAATTTTTCAGAATATTAGGGGAAAAAGAAAAAAAAATGTCAGGCATTACTTTTAGAAATTTAGGGCGAAAACAAAACATAACTAGCATTTGGGAGAATTGAATCGAAGCCAGGAAATCAAAATCAAGACCATCACTAGATTTTAACATGCATAAATTTCTAATTCCTTGAATTTGGAATGAAAATTACTAGATTTTAACATTATTCATCCCAATTTCAAGTGTAAAATTACTAGATTTCAATGTACCAAGGGAACTCATCGTGGATATCGAACCGAGCATCATAGAGACAGTGGAAATCAGCAACAAACGATTGGAGGGAGAGAGAGGGAGAGAGAGAGAGATAAACATTGTGCAGGAGCAAGAGCGTGATTGAGAGAGAGAGATGAGAAAGAATGGAAAATAGAATAAATAAGGACTTTAGGAATTTAAAGAGAAAGAGCCAACTACTATAACATGTCGCCTCCTTTTTTCTTTTCTTTTTTTCTTTTCTAAGGTGATTTTAGAAATTTAAAGGTGATTTTAGAAATTTAAGTTGGATGACTGAGATTAAATCTAAATCAATCCAAAATTCTTGGTGTTGAATGTATTGGTACACTCAAACCATGAATGTATTGTAGATGGTCCATTAACTTTTGATGCGGAAGAAGGCTGAACATTTGCGCGCAATGTTTTAAAACCTGGACAAGACATCAAATCAGAAAAATCACTGGGTCACCAGTTCAATAGATAGACAAACCGTGGTTGAACCGTGATATCATAATTACGTCATTAATATAAATAAATAAATAAATAAATACATAAATATAATATATATCTATAATCTATAACATCTATAAAAGAGTCAATGTCAAGAATGATTTTGTAATAGTGCGGTTGATTTTGTCCTTTTTTATTTGGTATTTTTCTTATTTTTTTTCCCAATGTCAAGGGTGTTATGGTAATTTTGGACATTGAATGAAAAAATTTGTAATTAATTTTAATCTTCGTCCTCATGCGTCATTTACTACATTATGTCCTTATTCGTAATTTACCACACATACCCTAAGGTTGCGTTTGGGTAAGAGATTTGGCAAATTCAAGATATTTATAAAGGAAGGGATTTTGAAATCTTGGATTTTGAAATCCCATTATTTACAAATCCCTTATTTTAGATAACTATTTTAAGTGAAGAATTTGATCGTGTAATTTTATAATTTTCTTGTTTTGATAACTACCATCACCACTGTGGGGGTCGATAGAGGGGGTTGGTAGTGGTCGATGACGATGGCCGGCGCCGATGGTGGAGCCCTGTGGTTGCTGGCGATGGCGGCAGTAGACGGTGGTCGGTGGCTACCGTCAGCAGTGGTATGTGAAATCTCTCTTTGGAGGAATTTGTAAATGACACCTAGTTTGAAAGTATTTCCAAATCCCTCATTCACCACTATTTTTTAATTAAAATCTTTTCTCATAAATACCTAAACAATGTATTTGTCAAAAAAGAATTTTGAAATCGCTTACCCAAATCAAATCCCTCTCTCAAATCTCTTATACCCAAACATAACGTAATACAGTTGATTCAATATCAATATTCAATAGCACTTCAATAGCGGTTGATTCATTTAAGGCAAGGGAAGTTCTTTCTAGAGTAGTCCATACTCATGTCCAAATCCCTTGAATGAAACGAAGAGAGAGCCCCGAAGATGGAGAGAAAGTTTAAGGAAGAGACGAGCTTCTACCGCTATTCGTTCATCCTTTTTCTTTTTCCCCTCACTCGGTCCTCGACACTCTGCACCACAACCACACAGTTAGATTTTTATTTTTTTGGGGATTTTTATGCTTAAAAATGAGGAAGGCCAAAACCGGCCGGTTGGGAGCAAACCGCTCTGGTTCACCGGTTTTGCGGTTGAACCGGCCGGTTCAATTGATTTGGACTGTTTTCTACCCCAAACGGGTTTTACTGGTTAACCAGACCGGAAATTAGACCGGTCGAACCAGTCCAATTCAGTTTTTAAAACATTGCATCTGCAAAATCCTACCAGTCGAAGGATCAAGAGGGTAGCTTTACCAAAACAAGGTATTTTTATTTTTATTTTTTTTAGTTTTTACGGTAGGGTGTTGTTTGGGCCAGTGTATGCGCACCTTGACTAATTATTAATATGGACGATTTTAAGGGCACACTCTCTCATATCGATTTGATGTATTCAGAATTAAATTTAAAATTTAATATTTGAAGTGGTCAACTCATGATTTACAAGAAAAATAGTCAATCTCCTTCGGAATCGGAGTAACACCTCTCGCATTAAACAAGGTCTTGCCAACCGGTTAAAACCTAGAAAGTATTCTCCGATAGGTTTACAACATACGGGCTTCTGTTTCCATTCAATTTCTTCAGAACCCTTAACGCTGCTTATGCTTCTTACTTCTTGTTAGTGTGTTTTGTCAATCAAATGGCTCTATCGCACAGTTGCTCTGTCCGCCCTTGTCGTTTGCACAACCTTCATTTCAAGGCCACTTCACAATGCTTTCCCTCTTTTTTCTCTTCGATCACCCATTCCGACACCCACACACCCCATCTCCATGTTTCAACTCCAAACCCAAACTTAGACCTCCAAAATGCCATCTTATTCAATTACCTTATGGATTCCTTTGGATTGTCCAAAGCAGGAGCGCACAATGTTTGTAATAGAGTCAAGAATACCATTAAACCCCATGAGAAACTCCAATCAGTGGTTGATTTGTTCAAATCACTCGGTTTCTCCGATGAGCACATCCGATCCTTAGTCCGTGGCTCACCCCAAGTACTATTTTCAGATATCGAGAAGATCCTTAAGCCCAAGCTCCAGTTCTTCCAAGAGCTAGGTCTCTCTGGTTCTGACCTTGGTAAGTTCCTCGCCCAGAATAAGGTACTTTTGAATCGTAGTTTGGATAAAAAGCTGAGACCTTGTGTTGAAAGTCTCAAGAAAATCCTCCCCAAAAATGATTTGGACAAACACTTTATTCAAATTCTGCGGCGGTTCTATTGGGGCGCTTCCATGTACTGTGAATCAAGATTCTTGTCGAATATGACATACCTGAAGTCTTGTGGGATTACTTCAGCCCAACTCTCTGCGCTCTTGGTAAAGTGTCCTATGCTCTTCACAAATCATGAATCCGAATTGAAGGACATTGTGTCTCGGGTACTAGACATGGGTTTTTCTATTAAGTCGCCTACATTTTGCCATGCTATTTTTGCAATAAATTCTATGAGGATAGAGACCTTTAACAGAAAGCTAAATGTGTTTGAGAGTTTTGGTTTCTCAGAGGCAGAGTTTATGTCGATGTTTCAGAGGCAGCCGGCATTGCTTACACAATTGGAGGAGAAGATAAAGTTAGTGATTGAGTTTTACATGAACACTATTAAACTTGGAAAGGCGGTGATTGTCCGTAACCCAGTAATTATGATGTACAGCATGAAGGATAGGGTGATTCCTCGGTACAAACTTCTCCAGATTTTGATGTCAAAGGGGCTCTTGAAAAAGGAACCCAGTTTTCCGTATGTATTGCACATGCCAGAGAAGAAGTTTACAGACAAGTTCATATCAAGATTTACATACGAGTCCAAGGAACTTTTGGTAGCCTACAAGAGCAATATTACGGATCCTTCCGAAGAATAAAAATTGGCGACATTTTTTTCTTTGTACTCTAGGATTCTTTGAATCGCTGTATTGACTTCGACATGCCTTTATAATCATTTGTAAATGCATGACTACATTTTTGTAGGACTGAATGAAAAGTGTTATGGTGTTCTAGCCTGCTTTGATATGCTATGTTCCATTATATCCTCTTGGACAGCATCAAGATTATAAAGCTAAGTAGGAATAATTGCATTGTTGAGGTAGGTGGGAAATCACTACTCACACATTTGTTACTATTCACGTAAACAGCAACTCGTACTGTCCAGAGAGAAAAAACATTTAGCTACTTAACTATCTTATCAGTATAAACTACATATTTATAAAATTATATCTTAGATTGCTTCGTTTTGGTTAGTGGATGGCCTTTGCTGCGAACAACCATTGGAGTAAAACACCAAACAATCACTTCCTTCGCCATCATAATTCACAATCATTTGATGCCCCTCGCTTCCTTTTATTTACAATATTTCCTTACTTACCTAGCGAAAAAAATAAGAATTGCTTACATTCCAATGTACTTGTTCCGGATTCCAATGTTCTTGTTCTGGACAATATCCTTTGTCAAATTGGACGTAATCAAGTCCTTCCTAATATATCTTCCTTTGTTTTGTTGTTTCTATCTGGGGCTCTCATGACACTGTTCTATGTTACCATTGGAACTATAGGTGTTTCATGGCAATGATCTACTTTTTTATCGTCACTTATTTATCTGACAATTTTCATTTTAGTCACTCACTTTATTCGTTTATTCTGTAAAACAATAAAATACTTTGGTCCATATGGAATCGTTTTCACTTTTTCTTCTAGCTCTAATGTCTTTCATGGCAAATCGAGCACCTTTTAACCCCATCCCCGATGGTGAAGTTAGATTGCATTTATTCTATTTTTGTTCTGTGGATAAATAAAATTTAGATTCTAAGGTCTTTCTTTTAGATTTTAGAAGCATAATTCGAAATTTTGTCGATATGCCTTGATTTGCGATTTTGAAAACCCTCTAATTATTCCACTTTGTTTTGCCTTTTATAGATTTGACTGGAGCTTCTTTAATCATTTTCTTTAAAGGTATCCATTCAAACAATTAGGATAAATTACTAGTTATAAAGGCAGTACTTGGACCATAACTCGGGTTTAAGTCTTGCCTATCCCTTGTCTAGAAGAGGACTATACTTATCGTCTTGACTTCTTCGGGAGAAATCTTTTTCACCTCCGGTGGCGGGTTGGGTGGGGGTTACCAATTTTTATTTCTAATTTCTAAAATATAACACAAAAACAACAAAATATATATGAAAAAAATAAAATTTCTAAGGACCCGTTTGATGACAATGAAAATTATGTACTAAAAATTGACAAGTTTAGAGTGATGATAAAAATTGATTAGTCTTGTAACAAAATAGAATAATTTTTTTTCCTTGTGTCTGTTCCAATTTTTTTGAGAACCAAAAAAATAGCTATAAAATAAAATAAAATAAAAACACTATAAAATATTATATGAATATCAATTATGTTGATAATTGTTGATACTTGTGCAGAAAAAAGTAATTGAAATTAGAGCAAACTCAGAAGGCATTGTTCTGAAATCTTGTGAAGTTGATGTGAGATCAAAGCATAATGAATTTTAAGGTTCAAATCAATGTTTGTTCCAATCAAAATATAGTATGCACAATGATTTGCTTTTCATATTTCACAATGACCTTTCAAGAGGTAGCGTTTGGAATCATGGACTTGGACCCCTTTGGGAAAATGGAACTAAAAATGAAAGGAAAACGAGAACGCAATGAGATGGTTCCATGGTTAATGTGACAATTCTTGCTCTATTTTCCACACGTACACGTAACATGATGTTTCATTTCCTCAACTTTCTACTTTCTTTTAGACCATGCATAGTATTGCACATGGTGAACTAGCATTAGAGTATAAAACTTAATCTGAAATAGAACATGTTTTCAAACAACCAATAATAATAAGCAAGCCTGACATGCCTTCCAAAGGTTTGTTCATGGAACTTAGGAACTAGGGATAGTTTCGTTTCCAATGTCCTTGATGGCTGCACTGAAAGCATTTTGTTTCATCGGGTCTATTCTATTTCTTTGGTTGTTGGTTCACTTTCAAAAATGATTTGGATTTGCTCTTCTTCTTCTTCTTCTTCTTCCCCCTCTCTTTCGAGGATGATTGCCCGTCCACTACAAGTAGCGAACTTGGAATTTTTTAAGATCCTCTTGGCAATCTCCAACATATTAAAGGGGCCCTGAAAGAGTGACATAGAGTTTGTGCATGTTGATTTCACCATGATTTGATTATATGCATCAGGCAACTATTACAGAACTTAGTCCACAATCAAGTTGTGGTCAAAAGCCGATTCCAACCTTTCCAATTCCTAAATCTAACTGATTATGTTAAGAACATGGTCCTTAACCAAAACTTTGCTAGCATTTCAGTTATGAAAAAGCTTATTTGAGACGTTGTACCTAGCAGTACGACTGCGTTTGCCAAATAGCGATTCCATATGCTACACGATCACATATGAGCTCCCCAATCCTTCAGACTGTTTCTGGAGCTCATTGCTCATTGATGCTATGATATAGCATTGAGCCTACTTATTATCATCTATCCATTTCTGGTTCATGACGCGTTCCTCATTCGTGTTTGCATCATGGAACTAAACCCTCTAGAATAGAGTCCAACTTTTTAGTAGTCAAAACTAGCTTAAAGATTCTTTAGTTAATCAGAGAAGTATTTTGAAATGTTGAAATATTTTTCTCAAGAACATTTTGAAATGGTTTTGACATAATGATATCTACAGTGAATAAGTTAAGCAGAAAGATAGTGTACATTAACTCTATATCATATGCATTTTATGAATCTAAATGTACTCTCACTAAATTTTCGTATCTCACATTCCTCTTGAAAAATGAGTACATTCTAAATGTCCTTAGTGGAGAATTGAATAATCCCTACTTTGTCAATGGATCACGCCATCAACTAAGGCCCTACTAAACCTCGAGGATAGGCAACTCTTGTCTTTTACCTTTTAGGTAAACTCCAATTTATATTCCGTCTCTAATTTGAGTTTTACTCAAAAATAATTTTTTAAGTAATTTTTAATTTTTGCTAAAAAATAACCAATATGAATATAAAAAAGAAGATAATAGAATGTAAATTAAAATGGTACAATTTTTATGAATTCAATCTATTTGTATTTGTAAAATGAGTTTTTCATAATTGATGGATTATTAAAGAGTTGAAAGAAAGGATATTTGAAATCACACAAGTATTAAGGTCGAATATTAAAAAACATAGGAGAATTAGAAAAACAAACATTAATTATAAAAAATTAATATACTAACAAATTTATTTCATTAAACTCTCTTTCGATTAACCAATAAAATTTCCTTATGAAATTATGATAAAACAAAGTTAAAAAAGGATGAAAGACAATTATTTGAAAAAAAAAATAGAGTGCATTACGTATTTTTATGATTTTCATAGATACAGCGAAGATTCAAATTCAACCACAGAACGCTCATCCTGTCCTCACTCGTCACAGCAACGAAAAAAAAGAAAAATCTCCTCCTCTCCACCACAGGCCAGAAAGAAGAAGAAAAAGGAAAACAAAGAAATCACCAGTTTTATCCACGCTGAAGCTGAACGTATTTGCAACGGAAACATGGCTTGTGGGCTGGCAGCAAATAGCTGCGCAATCACAAGTTCATCAAGCAGCAGGTTATTCTTTGGCAAGTACCAGAATCAGAAGAAGAAGCAATTTCTTCACCTATTCAGAATCCAAGCTTCTGCAGATGAATCCGACTGCAATGCTGAAGAGTGCGCTCCAGACAAGGAGGTCGGTCTGTCTTCCTCTCTCTCTCTACGACTCCAAATCAAATTTCCCGAACATTTTCTTCCCCCCCGCTTTTTTGTCAATACGTTTTGATTTTCATCTTCGATTCATCAACTGTCCCATAAATCCTGTTGGCTAACAAAAATTTGTGGATTATATGTATAAAAAAATAGGTGGGGACGGTGAGCATGGAGTGGCTGGCTGGGGAAAAAACCAAAATGGTTGGGACTTTTCCTCCTCGTAAGCGTGGGTGGACTGGCTATGTCGAGAAGGACACTGCCGGCCAAACTAACATCTATTCCGTTGAGGTTTGATACTACTTTTCTTCTTCTACTTTCACCAGCAATAGGGTCATTAAATTAAAAGATTGGTATTAGTTTGGAGGTATGGTTCCAAATTTCATTGTATAATGATTGTTTTTTTCAGAGTTAATCTACTCTACACCTTGGAGGTATGGTTCCAAATTTCTTATATCATTCCTATTGAGGAGATTGAATTATTTTTTGTTGCATTTGTTAAAATCGCATGTCGAATTTGTGAGGCTTCCCAAAGTAGTGTTTATATTAAAGGAGTACTCCACTTTAACACCATATAGTTTTAAGTTGGAACCTCTTAACATAGTATCAGAGTTAGGTTTGGGAAGTTTTGTTTGTTTGTCCTCGATTGTTTGAATGTTTGTTCTGTTGTGTGATTGCATCACGTGCAAGGCAGGATTGCACGTGAGAGTGGGTATTAGAATCCCACATCTAATTTGTGAGGCTTTCCAAAATAGTCGTTACATACAACATTGTCTTGGGAAATTCAGGTGTAAAATGAAACCCCTTTTTTTTTTAATAATATTCTTTTTTAACCAAGCAGATACACGTGTGGTTTTTGTTATTGCAGAACAGAGTTGTTCTACTATATACGCTGATGTAGTTTTCTCTTCATAGTTATTTATCAATGAAAACAGAGAAAAAGAAAGGCTGAAAGGCCCAGGAAGCTAAAGGAAAGAAACTAACATTAGCTATTACTAATCCATTTTATTTCAGGAGAAAGGTCTTGTGGTTGGGATTTTATCTCAAATTAGGATTAAGAAATATGTGCTGGACTATGTTTACGTTTACTTGAAAGCAAAAGCATAATTAGAAGAGTCTTTCATAGTGAAGAGATGATATCTTAGTATTTTCCCTATAAATGGTCGTATAATCCAACAAAATTCATAGATGCTTGAAAAAGTGTGGGTGAAGATCCTAGTCCATCGATCTCTTATATATAAAAATTGAAAAAACAAAACACAATTTTTTTTTGCTTTTTGTTTTTACTAATTTATTTTAAAAGTATTTTTTAAAGTGCAAAACAAATACTTTTAAAACTAAGCACTTTATTTTTTTGATTAAAAGCAAAATAATAATAATAATAATAATAAAAAAAAAAAAAAAAGGGAAAAGAAATGCTTTAGAGAAACGGTGCCTAAGATTACCAAAACGATAACCAACCATCTCTCTACAATGTTGTGGATCATGTAGACCAACATCAATATAGTAATTGTCATGAAAAAAATGTATTTCTCTCTGAATGAAATCAATCTCTCACCATTTCAAAACATCCCTAAAACCATCTATACTTTGGTACTCTTTGGTATATTGCATCTAATCAGCATTCTCTCAACTTTTCAGCCTGCAGTTTATGTGGCAGAAAGTGCAATCAGCTCGGGAACTGCAGGTTCTTCGTCCGATGGAGCAGAAAACACATTAGCAATAGCAGCTGGGATTGCCTTAATATCTGTTGCGGCAGCTTCATCCATTCTCCTCCAAGTTGGCAAGAGTCCCTCTCCGGTCCAGACAATAGAATACTCTGGACCATCCCTTGCTTACTACATCAACAAATTCAAGCCACCAGAAATGATCGAACAAGATTCATCCACTCTCAGTTCCAAAACATCGACTTCTCTACTTCCAGAAAGCTCTGCTTCAGATGTTTATGAGGTTCAAGTTGAATCCGGAAATCAACCAGACCAGTTGGCTTCGAATTCGAACATGCCGTAGGTAGCTAGAGCTCACTGGTTTGAACAGTAAGGAGTCATTTGGAGAGTTTTCTTTTATACTATTAAACGTTTCTACTTAATTTTATATGCGCCTGTAAATTCATTTTATCGTTAAATATTTGTTGTATGGTGATTTTGTGTTCAAAATCTATGATCATATGTGTTGGTTTTCTGTATTTACATCTTAATTTGGGTCATATGAGATTCCGCATGTAGCCATTTTTACTTCAAATTTGTTTCGACTTGGAAAGTTGGCTCTTTGTTTTTACTTTTTACTATTTTTCTCTATTATGGGAATAATATAGAAGTTAAAATAAGTTTCTCAGTGCCAACATCAATTTATAAATGCTGTTTGTAGAAAATATTGATCTTTTGATTGTATGGTTTGGTATTTGCTTTTGGTATTGATGTCTTATGGTGTTCAAATTTTCAATTTTGGTTTAGTTGGTAAGTCATCGTGAATTTAGAATAACATCAACTTGGGATTCGATACGCCCCCTTATGTATAGGGTGGACTTTGACAAACCACTACAAATAGATGGCGGGGGCGAAACATTGATGAGCGATTCAACACGCCGAACATCAGACAAAAAGTCTGGCGCTAATACCATGTAGAGATCCAATGGGCCTAACTCACTCTCAAGAGACGCCTTGAAAGTGAATGATTGCCCTAAGCTCTATATAATATATAGCTCAAGGTCAAGTAACACAAGCAATGTGGGATTAAACAGGGGTTGTATTCTTTTTGCAGGTATAAGTAGTATATTCTGTAGGATGGAAGAAGGCATTTGCTCCTGCAATTTTTGAAGTCTTCTAAGCGGGGGTCTGTAAAAGCTGTAGATTACAAAGCTAAGATTTTGAGAAGCTGAAAAATAGGTAATATCAGGTTTGTTTGGAAAGGTCTTAATCATTATTTGTTTCTGTTAATGTGATAAGAGTTTTCAATGTAGTTTGATTTTGCGGGTAAGGTTTTATGTAGTTTGTTGTGCTAATTGGTATGACTCTGGTTGGGGATGCTATGAATTAGTTTACAATGAGGGTGGAAAGGGTGAGCTCGAATGGAGCTTCTGGTGTTGTAATTGAGCTGTATGCATCAGTTTGTAGTGTCCTATGGATTATTAACCAAGATGAGAACAAGGATTTGGAAGGAGGGCCTAACACTGTTGAATCCCACATCGCTTGTGTTACTTGATGCTGAGCTATATATAAAGCCTAAGGCAATCCTCTTATTTCAAGACGTCTTTTGAGAGTAAGTTAGGCCCATTGGGTTTTCTACAAACACTAAGGAAGTTTATCTTTAGTTGAATTGGTTAAAGCTTCAGTCTCGTTGGTTTCCTTCATTATTAATGGCTGCAGCAAATTCCATGGCCAATGAATAAGGCTTCAGGCGCTCTGATCAATTGGATGCTTCAAGTATGGAGAGAGATTTGAGGATGGAACTTTACACCATTTTGCTTGTGCTTTTGATTAGCAAAAAGGCCATTGGTTAGTTTATTGCAGACTCTCGAGCAGACAGCAGAATGGTTCGGAAGGACATTAGCAGTTGAACCTGTAAAAGGGAACTCGCGGTTGAGTGGATACTGTGCTTGTGGACAAGATAGAGATGTATGGTGGTATTAAGTTGCAACACGTGTCTTTATTATCCATTAGTTTGTGCAATTGATTTGGTTTTTAGAAATGAGTACCATGGATTAGAGATCAAGAATCATTCCTAGAGAAGAGATTAATTAACAATCAACGAAGGTAATGCCTATTTGTCTCTGGGATTTTTCTGTTTTATCGACGCCTAAAAAAAATTTGATAGTTTTCGATTAGACAACTCCATTTTGTTTAAGACAACAACTCCAATTTGTGGTTGTTGATGGCATGGATAGCTGCAGTAAGAGATGGTTGCCGGGAAACAAGAAGCTAGAGAAGCTGCAGCAAAAGCCGCTGCAAACAAGGAGGAAGATGGAGTAAATAAAAAAGAACCAATTACTAAATTAGAATGTAGAGAAGCTGCAGCAAAAGCGGCTGGCAACAGAGAGAGAGTGAATAAAAATCATATTTGCACCTTAGAAACAAGCAACCTGACATGTTTATGATTCTTTTTTGTGCATGCTGCTTATGAGATGTTAAATTTGTGTTGATGGTTCTTTTGAGTGGGAAGTCTAGCAAAGTCAAGTGGATGCTTTTTGCTAAGAAAATACGACGGTATGGACATACTTGATCCCACACGGAGTAATGGCCAATCCGGGTTTTATTTTTGGGTAATTCTACATGTACACCCCTCTTTTTGTACACACTTTTTGATAAATGTGCACGTCCATATTTTTTAAAAAAATAAAAAAAATCTAATACTAATCTAATACTAATACTTAAAAATGAAAGGAGAGAAGATTTTAATGAGGTTGGAGAGTAATTTTTCAAGTATTTTGGTGAATTCTTCTATTTTCTTTATTTTTATTCTTTTATATAATGAGTGTCTTACTCAATTTGATTTTTTAGTTATATTTAATTTTTTTAATTAATGTACAAATATATGATTAATTTTTTTGGTGCACATTTTAAATTACTTAAAAAAAATAATTGTGATTTGAAAAATATTTTCAACCAAAAATAAATTAGATACCATATAAATTAAGTAGGTTGAAGAATCTCTCACCAAATTTGTTAAATTAATCCTAATTTATCATTGTTTATTTGTCATTTTATAGTATATTAGTAAAAGTTAATTTGTAAACATATTATTTCACTTTTATGATTATTTATAAAATTTTTAATAGTATATTTGTTTTCAGTATAAAACGTCATTACTCATTAAAATTTATGAATCAGCTCCTACATATTGCTACCAAAACAACTAAAAAATACTTATGTATTTCATACTTCAATAATAAAAATTTATTATAATTTTTTTCTTAACCTGCGCAATGTGTGGGACTAAGTATAAATGATTTGGGAATTACTATTTTACTAATTACTTTTTTTTTTCTTTTTTTATCCCTTTTATTTATTTTTAAATACGCATTAATCCCCCACCCCCATCGCCCCACCCTCACCCTCACCCTCACAACCCATCTTTCTTTCTCTGTCTAATCTATTTAGATCCCCCACAAATAGAGAGGGAGAAAGGAGATGAGGAGGGAGGCCAACGAGTAGTGGTGGGACGGCGTTCCACTACACCTTCTCCTAGGTGCTTTTCCCTCACGTGCTACCCGTAGCTTGGACACCATGATAGCGTGAGGGCGGAGAATAGGAGCTGACTTCACGCTCGTATTGGGCTCTAAGGTCGAACATTACGACGTGGCTAGGTGCTCAGCTCAGAGGGACTCTGATTGGTCCCTGACCCCATGTCTTCACAGAGGAGGGGATGGTGACCTCGACGTAGCCAGGGGAGCCCTCTCTTACTTCCTTGACTCATGGTCATGGGGCTGAGGTTGGTTACCGGGCGTATTCCTGTTAGAGTAGATCATCCGATCTTTGGAGTTTTGAGCTCGCTCCTCTTGACCAATGAACTGGAGAGCCTGTGCCCCCACTGCGGGGGCCGACAGCATGTAAGAGAGGAGGACTTGGATGCAAGTCTAGAACTTGTTGAGCTGGTGCTCCAGATTGTTAATGCGTGAGGCTTCAAAAGCTCCTAAGGTTTGGACCACAAAGGGACCAGAAGACAAGGTAGACGGGCCTGTCTGGCCCATGGGCGGTGGGATGTTCTCATTGGTAGGAGCTCGGGTGTCCTATCTCGGGACCTTAGACATGTCTCTTATATCTCTAGGGGATTGATTGTTCGGATGATTGTTTATGGCGGCAGTTTGTGTTTTTTGTTTGATGATCGAACGAGACCTTGTGATCATCAAGTCCTTGCCAACCAGAGAGTGATGATCAGAAGAAGACTTTTTGTACTCTTCCTATAGATGGCGCCAAACTGTTCATGTCCAAAATTGGTTAACACCTCGAATTGGTCTAGTAAGTGAAGATTCTGAGTTCACAGATTGGAGACAGGAGTTCTTTGAACATCTCATGGTTCACAATCAATTCTTTCAAATTTCGAGTTGATTCCGAGTTTGTACCTGCACAAATACCAATTGGGGTTATGCCCGGTGAAGTCTCTCCGATGAGAGAGTAAGAGCTCGGAAGAGAAAGGTTATATTATGCTTTAAGGTGGTTGTTGAGTATTACCTAGGGTATTGAATGCTTGAGTATTTAAAGGTGAAAAACTAAATTAGTATCGCAAGATTAGGGGTCTGAGCACGGTGAATTATATTAACTCAGTGCGTGGCCAATGAGTTGGTACATGAGGTGATTAAGCCTATGGGTTAGGCCTTCCAGCCCATTTAGGAGAGTCCATGAGTTGGGCTAATTTACTTAGGAGGATGAACTCGACCCATACCGATATTGATGACGAAGTCGATTAATCTCTCATCAGCCTTGAGCTCTGGACGAAGATATTTGTTTTGGGCTTTTAGGAAGAATGTTTGAGCAGAATCAGGATGGCGATCGGAGCTATGACGAATCTTAATAGCTTCCATAATGGTGCTTATCGAGTAGAGGTAAAACCGAGGACGGAGTTCGAATAGGGCCTCCACAGCCTCCCCATCAGTGCTTACTGAGTAGAGGCAGCACCGAGGACGAAGCTCGGATAGGGCCTCCAAGGCCTCCATAAATGACGTTAACCGAGCAGAGACAGTACGGAGAACGATGCTCGGGCAAGTCTCCCAAAGGCTTCCCTATTAATGCTTACTAAACAAAGGCAATTTTGAGGACGGAGCTCGGATAGGGCCTTCAAGTCCTCCCTATTGGTACTTATCAAGTAGAGGAAGTTTGATGGCTAGAGCTTGGTAAATATCCCAAGGGTTTCCTCATTTGTGAAGTCCGAGCAGAGGTAGCTCGGTGGCCGGTGCTCAATTGACTATGCATACTTCATTATGGTGTGATGGCTTCTAGGATGGCAAGCACGTCTTGTGCTATATTCTGAGTGGGTGGTACAAGTTGACTAAAATAAGTAATCCACTCAAACTCACAAATACAAAAAAATATGAGTTCATTTCCACAATGAGCTTTTACCACCTCAATTTGAATATACTCGATTAATGTCCCAAATAATTACCACGTGATAGATACAATGTGAGACAATTTAAATTTAATTAATAAATAATGTGAGTAGCACAATTTTAGCACGTAGGTTGCACCCACTACTCTTGGCTAATCCAGTCTCCCGCGCTTCATGGAGGTCGCATCCACTAAACCCAAGATTCCTTTAAAGGTAGGAATCAAACCCGCACACCGATTCTTTTACCGGCTCAGAATTAATCTTTACAATTTTCTTTTCTCATGCTAAAGAAGAAGCTCTACTTTTTACAAGTTGAAGAATAATCTAATTCTTTTTAACATTAAGGCACAAGAATCAAAATCTCTAAAAACAGTCCAATTATCCTTTTCATAGGTAAGGATGAAACATTTACAAATCACTCACAACGCAATCCTTATACAGGAAGAATCACTATCTCAATCTCTTTACAAGAAGAGACTGAAACCCGACTACCCTTGATTAAATACCCCCAATGGTATTTAATCCGTCACAACTCACTAATACAAAAATTGATAAGAAATAAATCTCACTCGGAGCTTCTATCACTCGAGATAAATACTAACTCAATTAATATCCCAACTAATGATAGAAATACGTGAGATACAAAAATCTGATTTTAACAAAATATGAGTAGCAAATTGGAGCACGTAATCAGATTCAAGAAATTGTTTGTAAAAAATATTTTCTTCAAAAATAAGAAATAATTTCTAAGATCAATTTCCAAATATAGAATAATAAACAAACAATAAGTAATATGGAAAGATCTCACCCGGAATCCATCGAAAGAAAATAGTATTGCAATGTAACTTCAAATCGGTAGTAGCAATAATCAGCAAATGATTCTCTTAGAAAAACTCACTCAATTCTTAATAAGATATCTCTTAGAAAAGCTTACTCAATTGATAAATTGTGATCTCTCTTGATAATAGATGGATTCTCTCTCTTAGAATGATTAGTCCTAAATAAAAATTCGCAGGTCTATTTAAAAAGAATATGTAATCAACCTTCTAACGGCTAGTTTACATGTGTCATAACAAATAAATGCTCTTATAGACCCCTTCTATCATAAGGACTTCATTTAGGTTCAATTCCACTTAAAAACATCTTTCCAATCTCTCAATTGAACCCCTAAAGTGTTTCTCAATTTCAATTAATAAGAATAGAATCTATTTCAAGCACTAAATTGAGAAACATTAATATTTAATGAACCATATTAATAGGATTTAATTAGTATATGAACCATATATTAAATATAGATAATATCCCCTAAATATCTCTCAATTTCCAACAAAAAATGGCAACTTTTGAATATAATCTCGGATCAAACAGTATCCTAAAACAGTGCGTTCGGTCGACTGCCCAATTCAGGTTGTAGCCAAGTTATCGCTGCTGCGTGCATAGGTCGACCGCCTGGTCGACTTGTAGATTAAGAGAGTTTTTTCTTCTTTCACCGGTCGACCTATCAGTCGACCCATTAATTTAGAGAGTTCAGCCTTCTTTCACCGGTCGACTCACCAATCGACTGCTGTCACTGAATATCTTCTCTGCATACGTTTTTAACTCATTTTCTTTTACGATTTTGCCCCTTTAACCATTTTTTTCCTCTTGATTAGCTCCACTAATATTCTTATATTCCATTTTAGTCATTCAAAATCATTTCTTCTTATTTCACATAGGAGCAAATAATTTAACTTAATCAAAACACATATAAAAGATAAAATACATTTTGTGCCATATGTGTGTTCCTAAATGGGATATTAAGAGTTAAGATTCACCTGAGTTGTTTTTCTTAATTTCTTCATACTCTTAATTCTTCTTCATCATCTTGACATCTTCATTTAACATCCATTTAATTTGACGTCTTCATTAGTGAAACTTTAAATTACTGAAACACTTCAATTAAACATTAGTTCCACTAAAATATCAATATTTAATTGTTCATCAAAATCTTGGGATCAACAATTAGGTTATTCTTGAGCTTGTGAAAAGTAAAGGTTATTCTTTAACCTGTGAAAATGAAATTTTGTAAAGGTTGATTATGAGCGTGTAAATAAATCTTTGTGAGGGTTTGGTTCCTACCTTTAAAAGAATCTTTAGTTTAGTGGGTACGACTCTTTGTGGGGCTCGGAGGACTGAATTAGTCAAGAAAAGCTTGGTGAACCAGTATAAAATTCTAGTGTGCTGCAATATTTACTTTATTTATTTTTGTTGTTTGGTGTGCACCTAGTTGATTTTATATTTCCGTTGTGATATAAAGATAATAATTAATTTAGAGTTAAAATTAATTATTTGAGTTATTGAAGTTTTTCTCTGACATAATTTTTTAATTACCCAATTCACCCCCCTTCTTGGGTATTTCACTGGGCCAACAGGTAGTTTTCGAGTATTTTTATAGTGTTTTAATATATTTTAATACGTTTTTATTTATTTTGTTATAAATCAGGTATTTGGGGCGAAAAAAGACTAAAACGGTCCATAAATGAGCAAGTCGGTGGAAGAACGATGGAGAAAATGAGCAAAAATGTCAATATTCAGAACTTGCATCCACCGTTGCAGCGGTAAAAATACAGAGAGTTGCTGATTCTCCATCGCTGCAGCGGTCAAAATGCAGAGAGCTCCATCGCTGCAACGGTCACCCGCCAAAAGCCTACCGACCTCTCCATTGTTGCAGCGGTGATCCCACCACTGTAGCGGTCAGGCGCCAGATAGTTTAGATATTTTAGAATATTTTTTGATATTTTGGATCTTATAAATATCGTCTCTTCTCCCCCAAACACATAGTCGACGTTTTCGGGAGTCTTGGGAGCTCCAAGGCCATTCAACCAAGAGAAGATCATCAAGCCCAAGAGGAGGAAGCGTTCTCGGAGCGGTTTTAGCGTCAGATCTTCGGATAATAGCTAGTCTCCTTGTTTCTCTCCTTTATTTCTTAGTTTGGTTGAATGTTTTGAATAAGTTTAGCTTGTTTCTAGTTGTATATAGGACTATGACCATGTGTAGCTAAACATATATTGTCTAGAGAGTGATGTACTTCATGAAAATTTTGTTTATATAAAATCGATGTTTTGTTAATGGTTTTTCTTGTCTATTTGATTGTGTTTACCGTTTTTTCTCGTTTATATGCTTGTTATGATATATTGAGAATACGGGGTTAGACACTCGGGAGAGGTAATCTGAAATTTGGACTAGGGTTTAAACATAACGTGACGATCTAATGACCCATGAGGGTGTTAGAAAGTGTGCAATGCATGACGTTGGGGCAAGACTCATGTGACCAAGTGTCGTATAGACGCTCGAGGGGGATTTCAGCGTTGACGTGAAGTCACATATTTATTCACTTTACACTTGGAAGAGGTAGTGAGTGAGTTTACGATATTGAGATTGTTGAATAGATTAGAATGCCGTTAATGTAAACTAGATTGAAACGAACACGTTTAAGTGAACGAAATTAATCCCTAGGCAATAATTTCCCATAAACGTCATACTAGTATATTAGTATAATTAGTTTAATTAGTTAATTAATTTAGTATATTATTTATAAAAACCTATATTTTTTATCGCCTAAATAAAGTTAGGTTATGACAATTACGGTATTCAACTATAATCTACACCAATCCCTATGGATACGACAACATTTACTCTTCCCACTCTACTAAAACTTGACTCGTACACTTGTGGTGAAAGTAGCGATGTATTTATGCGCTACCAACCAACCTGTCCCATTCGATTAACTGACTGTGCCAGGCTTCCAATTTAGCTATTGGCACAACACCAGTCGGTTGACCGATTGGATCAATGTATTTTCGATTTTCAACATTTCATGTACTGACTTAAATAGTTAACTGACCCTCTTCATTCGGTTGACCAATTAGATGAATGTGCTTACTTCCTTACCCATTTCAGCTACTGTTTCAAACAGTTGACCGATTGCTTTTCACGGTTAATCGAATGGATCAGTAGGACTTCGTTTTAACTCCAAAACTCACTATTTTAATCAATCAACGGATTGCTATTCTCGGTTAACTGAATTGACCTAAAAACACAACTTTTCATACTTTAAAACATATTTTTTAATTAGGTTTGTTGGCCCAGATATTGACCCAAGAGGAGGGGTGAATTGCGTCGTTAAAAACTTTTCGTTAAATTTTTATACTAAAATCTCAAATCAAACTTGTTAGTTCTTGTGATTATTTGTGCAGACGAATAATCAATAAAAACAAAATAATCAAACTAAATAGTAAGGTATAGAGGCAAGCAAACCACAAGATACAAGAGATTTATAGTAGTTCGGCACACTACTATGTCTACTCCTCTGCGCTCCCGACGAAAAGTTCTAATCCACTAATCCTTAATCTTCTTACGGGTGAAGTTTAAACCTTATACAATCACTAATTTTCTTATGGGTGAAGATCACACCTTTCATAATCTCTCAATCTTCTTACGGGTGAAGATAAAACCTTTCACAATTTTCTTATGGGTGATGATTACACCTATCACAATCTTCTTACAGGTGAAGATTAAAACTTTCACTTGATCTTCTTTCCGGCGAGATCGGTCCATCACTTTTTAGCACAAACAAAGACTCCTAATTTTGTCTCTTCAACTTCTTCACAATTTGATCTTTGATTTGGTGATGTTGAGGATCTTCCTTTCTTTGGTGTTTCTATAAAGTTCAACTTCTCAATAGAACACTCTATTGGTTTTGTAATCTAACTTACAAAAACCGACCTTGAAACTCTAAACACTTTCTTGAAAGATTAAAATATTTTGACTCATTAGTGTTTAGTACTTCTCACAAATATCACTCAAGAAAATATAGATAAATTTTAAGTATAAGAGTGATCACACAAAAAATATGAGAATGAGAATCAAGAATATAATTTGAAAGCATAAAGATCTTTGAATATAACTCTTTGTAATCACTTGTGTGTGATCTTAGTAGTTTTCTTCCTTGATGTTTCTAGCTGTTTTACTTCCATTTATATAGCGAACAATGGTCTAGGATCAACCATGAATGAAGTTGAAAGTCTTAATAACCATTGCCTATTGTCTCTTAGATCATTGTAGTAAAGAGGCGCCTTGGCACTAAGTTTTCTCACCAAATTTCAAAATCCGCTACAACTTTTGACTTAAAAGATGCCAGATTTTATTCAACTAGGTAGATAGGATCCATGAGGAATTAATTCATATATATAGAATGTTAAATTATCTTTCCAAACATATATTACTCATCAGATTTGGTCAAAATTTGAGAAAGATATCTCATTTAGAATAAACAAAGGTCCAACTCAGATTTTTATTGGCAACTACTGATTGTTTGAATTAATGAGAATTTTGACCAGATATTTCAGTTTCAATGCGTGCATATCAAGCACAGTTATAAAGAGTATTGAATTAACTTTCAAATGGCTCAAGAATCAACTCATTTGGATATGAAATAAGTAATATATGGTCATTTAAGTAAACAAAGGTCCAAACAAGATTTTTAACAAAAATCAACTATTGTTTTATGAGAAAACATTCCAATTTGGACCACCCAAGCAGCTTATACTGACATGAAATTAATAGGGTATGAAAGATACTTAAATTAACTTTCCAACCATATAAGATTCGTTAATTTTGTACAAGTATTGAGAGAGTTATGCCATTTTGAATATACATGGGTCAAGATCCACATTTTCTGGTGGTAATTTGAATAAAGAGTATATAGCCATTATAATTATCACAAATATAACCCATGATTTGTCTAAAGTCTAGATAACAAGTAGGTAGAGCAATAAATATCATATATTGAAAAGATTTTGGCTCTATGCCATTAATGAGAATTATTATAAAAGTCAAATAAAGTTGCTAAAGCAAGATTTGTTTATACTCTTATGAAATCGTGTATATATGTATAGCGTATATACAAATTTCATGTATGTCATTTCAATACCATGTATATGAAGTATATTATACATATATATCATTACATAGATAATTTTCTTGAGATAAAACACGATTAAACAAATAGTACAACAAATTTCATGGAAAAACATGTTTTTTCATGCATTAGAGTGAAAGTGGCAATTAATCATCAATCCAATGTTATCAACTTGATTATATAATATATATACCATGAACATATCTTAATCAAGCATATAATAACATATTATGAACAATGACAACATGATTCGTGATGAAAAACCAAGTTTTCTCATTTTAAGAATATTGATCAAAATATGAAAATGTCATATATGCATGTATTGATCAAACCAATCATATATATCATGATATAAACTCATATTGGATATGTTGAACATATTATATCATGATGGAAACATATATTGAGCATTTTTAGCATGTTGGATCAAGTAGTGCATGCAATGTATCTTATGATTATACTGAATAAAAGTTTTTTCAATTGAAGCATATTGTGATCAATATATGAATTTTTCAAGTAATCATGTGTTGAACAATACAATCACATGTTTCATGATATAATCAAATAATAATCATGTTCAAATCATAATATCATGAATGTATGCAATCTCGGTGTGTGTGCGCATCCTGATGAGTCAATGTATATAATATCTTCAAGAGTAACATTCTATAGACTTAACCTTATAAACTTAATCATACCTAATTCTTGTGCTCTTGATATCAAGATTACCTGTATTTTACACTTAATATTCCGTAGAACGGTTAGTACACGCAATATATAATTGAATCTAAATACTTACACTTAAGATATTACATTGGTTAGTGCACTTAAGGTATGATTCAATCAAAATACATTGGAATATATAATTTGTATCTAATAATATCAATATGAAATCATCATATCACTAACATTGACATAATCAAAACACATATTGTGATATCATCAAAACACATATAGCAACAATATTCCACTTTTTGATGATGGCAACCCTTCGATGGATTGTCGCACAAATTATACAAACAAGCTCACTCTAAATATATGTACTATATAAAAAAATATCAATTTAAGTATATATGTATAATCAATCCATATATCTTTTCTCCTTTGACATCTTCAAAACGATTATAAACATGAAAGCATAATAGGGTTTTGAGATCGCATTGGGAGCAAAACATAAAAAATCAATTGTTGGTTAGTATATACCAATTGTTTGATAAAAAATATATCAATTAAGCATAAATTGATGGTATTCTCATAAAAAATCAGTTAAGTTCAAGAAAATTAGAGAATTTTATATGTAAGGCTTATTCAATTTTGGATTAAGCTCCTCCTGAATCTAGCACACTGTAATTTAACCTTGTAGAAAATCTCAAGCAAAAATTAACGCATTGATACCAATGAGATTTGTGCTAAACTATTTTACTCCTTAAGAAAATAATCATTGAAGCATGAAAATGGAATTAATTGGATAATACCATTTTTTAAAAATCAATTTGCTGAAATTGATGGCATTTCGACAAATAAATCTCATTTTCAAGTACGATGTCACTTTTAACAAAAATAAATGAAAAAGTAAGATATAACACATAAACCATGCATTTTTCATGTTATAATAACCTCCCCTTAGCAAGATACCAATTTTTTAATATATCAAAACCAATTAAATCTTTTGATTCAAATTTATAAACATTTAAGAACAATGGGAGTGTAAGTGTTAATAAATAACTCATTAATTTAAGATCAAGTACCAAGCAACTAACATATACCAATTTTGTACTAAAATCAAGTAATTCATCAATTATAATGCATAGTACCAATTAGATACCTATTGTTGCATATTATTTTCAAATAGATAATGAGTATCAAGCAATAATCATTTCAATCAATTTCACATGATATATCGTAGTCCAAGTATATAGAAATTGTATCATTTAAACATGATGGACTAAATCATAAAAATGTGTGTTATCAAAATATCATAAAGATTTTAAACATAGGAGAACACCCTTAACTAAATATGCAAAATTTCATCATAATATGTCAACTCATGGTATATGAACATATAACACAATATTAGAGGGAGATTTAAATGAGTTTACAATGATATTATCATTAAAAACTATATTCATACAACATAATTTATCTATTATTATATGAGTAATAAATTCAATAGATAATCAAACTCATATGATACCAATCAATCATGAACATCAAAACATGAGTTCCTCACATAAGTTTTAAATATATCATCTTATCATTCCATATAATTAAGAATATAGTGATACCAATGGTAAGATGAACTAAATGTGATTAGTCAAGTAAAACAATTTTACATGTAATATATAGATATTTCACAACTATGAATTTTCTCATGAATATCATCAATTCTTTTAAGAGCAATAATGACTATAAGATAGTCACATTATATCCAAAGATATATTGGTGAATTCACAATCCATTTTCAATATCCGCATGTGATAACATGATTTTAAGCATATTCAACAAATCTTTCATGTCATACAAAGATAATCATTCAATCATGTAAGGATATCATAAACGTCACATTGTTATTATTAGTAAATAGACAATCATAAATAAATATCATCAATAAAGGCTAAAATGATTGTTCTACTAGGATGAACTTCTTTACTGTCGGATTGAATGAAAATTCAACTCCATCATCCATTGAAGTTATTGAGAGTTCAAACATTCTATGAATCTTTATAATCATTGACAAAGAGGAATAAAATCTTTATAATATGAACTCTTGAAACATACTTGCTAAAAATATTGTCAATAACAGCTTATCCAAGTATAAATTCACTAATAATCACCAATAATAATGTATATTCCTTTAAATTGAGTAACATCTTGTATTGAATGAGCATCACATATTTTTCATGCAATTAATGAACAATGAATCAAGTATCATACACATGAATTCAGAATTTTCAAGTTGTGACAATGGTGTAAAAGATAGATCTTTAAAATCAAAGTTAAAGTCAACAAATATGAGTTATAAGTTGAATTTTGAGTTATACCAACTCAAATTGTCAAATTGAGATTCAAAACTCATAATGAAATGCAATATATATTCAAAATATAATTAATGAGCTATGCACGTCATGACATAATAAAAATTATAGGTTCTAGCCTTTATCATGGTATATAAATCAACAAAATACACTATAACTAATTATGAACTAAATTAGTCCATAATTGGATTTTACCAATTAAATACATGCTAAATAAATCCAAATAGTTATATAAAGTTCTCAACATGTTTATTCATTCCGAATAACTAATAGAAGTCATTGGTTGACCATTTGGAACGATACAATCAAGTTTAAAGATAATGCATTAATTGTAATACTCCAGAAATTTATATTTTTGAAAAAAAATATTATTTTATATAAATTTAATATTTTGGGATTATTTTATAAATTTATGGTATAAATAATATTTAATAATTTTGGAATCAAATGTTAATTTTAAATTGACGTTTAAAATTTTTGGGACAATTGCGTTATTTAAAATATACTTTTAAGAATTTTGGACTATAATTAATATTTTATTTATTTTAAGGGGATATTATGTAAATAAATATATAAATAAATAAATAAATGGCCCACATGGTTTCCTTCCTAGGGAAAGAAACCATACTAGCCATATATATATATATATATATATTATATGTCCTATGCATTACCCGTGTGAGTGTGTGAGTTTATATAAAAGGAATAATAAATTAATAATAAGAGGAATGACATGAATCATTCTATGGAATTGGACATGTATATATATATAGCCACAATTTGGAGGGAAAAAAACATATTAACTTATTAAGTATAATAAGTTCTCCGGAGACAAAGCTTATATATATATATATATATATATATCTGGAATTAGTTCTGGTGGTTCTGGAATTAGTTCTGGAGGTGTGAAACTATCAATGTTGAATGATTTTTGAGCAAGAATAATATTTTAGTTTGGATTTTGGCTGTAGATTTTAGATAGAATTTCTAACTCTTTTAATATATGTACTTAATTTTTTTATTGTGAGATCTACGTTATTATTATTGTCAAATTTTAATTGTTAATTTTTATGAAATAATTATGATTATGTGAAAATCATACTTGGGTTTTTATTTGGTATATTAATTAGATGAACATATTAGAGGGATTGAAATTCTACTGAGCGTTGACTCATAACCCCATAGTTTTGATTCCAGGGCCGGTGAGAGCGAAATGGCGCCGAAAATTTTATTTAAATTTCAATTTGTAAAAATTGTATTTATTATTTACCGTTGTAAAATTGAATCGGTGAATTCGATAGTTACAATTATCGCCGTCATATTGTAAAATTTCTCAGATTTTTATAGGTTCCCAAGTGATATATATATATATATAGATAGATAGATAGATATTAATAATACTATAATATTAAAACAAAACTGTGATACATGATATTAAGACAAAATTATGATATATAATGATCACAATTAATATAATATTTGTGGATTAGCGATTATCATAGTTATCATAATGATAATATTCATGTTAATATTTTAGTGTTGGATTTTTTCATAGATTAGAGATTAATTTATTTTATTTTTTTATATTTGTACAAATTGTTGATATATTAAAATTAATTTGATAAATTGATAAATATAGTCGTCGTCGTCGTTGTCGTAATTTGTAAAATTTTCGGTTTCAATACTAATTCTCCAAGGGGAGAAACCGCGTGACGGCCTTAGAAAATTGGATCGTTACATTAATACTGTCAAATAATTTCTAAGACAGAAAATGCGCATAGTGAATTATAATTAAACCAATCTATATTTTGACCAAATAAATATTTAATTCTGTATTAGACACATTTAATGTTGTCCAAAACTACATAAAAAAATTCAGGTCAAATCGATAAATAGAATGAGAGATATAGTAAAAATGGTGAAGATTGTCAAAAATTCTGGTCAGAATTCTATTCTACCTTTCAAATATTATTGATCAATTTTAACAAAAAACTCATCCATTTTAAGGTGTTTAAAAGTTTTTAAGCATATGTGAGCATATAGAACATTCAAAACACATTCATATGATTCAATATCATGCAAACTTAAAGCACATAAACACAAGATCAATTGAATCATATAGCAATTAATAATGCCAAAACCTAATGCATGCAAGTTTAGCTATTTGTTTATGCAAGCAATATAACTATAAATGATTAATGCAAATATATCAAAACATATAATGTTATTAATATATAAAACATATTACATATAATAGTAATAAAACATTTTGTGATTTTTAAAGAATCACCATATTATGTTTCTTAAGATAATGAATATAACCATTAAAGAATATGTCTAAGAAACACATACTGGCTTGCTTAATCAACAAGTCGAACATCTAGCGCTTTCACAAATTTTATGAATTTACGAATACGAGAGTTAGATGTACCTTCATTTGCTGTTGTAATGGATTTACCTTTATGAATATAGGTATTGGTATTGGTTCTTGGTTTGAATACATTTTTTGGTTCAACATTTATGTATTCTCTAAATCTCTTATTGTTAAAGTTCTTAATTGATGTGAATCTTTGATATCCATTGTTTAACTTCTTTTTGCCATTAAGCTCATTCTTTGCAACATGTGGAAACTTATATTCGACTTTGGATGGTCTCTTCGATTTAGATGTTTTATCCTTGACTTTATTATGATTTCCACTCACAATAATGTAATTTTCCACAACATTACACTTTGCATCATTTTTCGGTATCCATATCATTTTTGTTCTATTTTGATTAGTCTCAAAATTATATTTCCGATAAGGACATGAGACCTTATAATGACCAATCTTTTTACAATAATAACATTATATTTCGAATGATCATTATTTCTTATAATATGATAATTAGCATGTGATATAGATAATTTATGATTATTTGATAATGCTAATCTATCATTGAAAATATGATGAGAAAGATTAGAAGATGAGGCACAACATTTATTACAATTCTCAATTTTTTTAAAATTAAAATCTTTATATTTTTCAATAATCAATTTAAGTTCTGATTTTGATTTTTTGAGATCTTTCTTCAAATCTTCAAAATTCATTTCCAAATTAGATTTCGTAGAAGTAACATAATTAAAATCATTTTTGAGAGTATTATACCCACCTTTGAGAAATCGTACTTTTGATAAAAGATTTTTTATTTTCAAGTCTAGAATTTTTAAGGTCTTCATTGAATCGTTTTTCATGATTTCGAATACTCGAAACATTATCCTTTAACCTATTTATATAATTTTTCAAAAAATCATTTTCATTCTCAAAATATTGAACTTTATCAATCAAGTTGTTTATTTTCAATGCATCATCACAAAACTCTTTTGTTTTTTAAATAACTTTCCAAAAGATATAATTTTGATTTTTTTGAAATAATTTTCTTATTTTCAAACAAATTAAATTTTCTTTTCAATTTAAAATTCTCTTTAGCAAAATATTGAATAAGACGTAATAATTTATCAATTGCAATATGTGTTGTTTCAGCATCATAATCATTATCATCTCTACTACTTGTACTATAACATGAATAATTTTCTATGTCATTGACTATTAGTCTTTCCAAATTAAAATTCTTAATGAATATAGAAGATGTAAAAGATTTTACATCTGAACCAAAGTTGGTTGGCTCATTTTCCACCTTTGATATATTCCGGTTGTACTTGCCCTTCATATCCATTTCTAGTGCATAACGGGGAAAGAAACATTTTTGACCTTTTCTACGAATTGGTTAAGCTCGATCCCGTAGATCAAACTCTAGTACTAATTATTGGACCAGAAATTGACCCAAAAGGGAGGGTGAATTGGGTCTTTAGAAACTTTTTGTAAAATCTTTATACTAAAATCTCAAATTAAACTTGTTAGTTCTTGTGATTGTGTGTGCAGTGGAATAATCAATCAAAACAAAATAATCAAAGTAAAAAGTACAGGATAGAGACAAGCAAACCATAAGGCACAAGAGATTTATAGTTGATAGGTGTGATCTACCTACATATTTCTAAACTGGTTTTGTTAGTTTTAGAGTAATTTTTATGTGGAGCAAAAAGATAGGAAACTGGAGTAAAAACGATGAGATCGAACCAAGAACGGTGGAAAAACGAGCAAGGCAAAAATTTTCTGAAAGAAGCCCACCGCCGTAGCGTCCAGACTCCATTGCGGCGGTGAAAATGAAGAGAATGACTTATCCTTGCTGAACATCCACCGCCACGGCGTGAGACTCATGGTTGCGGCACTAAAAATGGAGGATGTCAACCAAGTCCCTCGTTGTCTTCACCGCCTAGGCAATAAAATAACTGACCTACTCACCGCCGCAGCGGTGACCTCTGCACAATTTAGATATTTTGTTTAGATATTTTCCCTATAAATATCCTCTATTTTCCTCTCCTTTGAGTACTCTCCAGCCACTAGAGCCCTTAGGGCTTAGTTTATAGTAGAGAGAGAGTGTGGGGAGTGCTCAAACAATTCCAAAGGAGAAGATTACCACACGGAGAAGGAGAATCGATCGGTGAACGGTTTTAGCGGCTAATCTTCGGATATCGGTTAAGTTCATCCATTTTTCATTTTGTTTCTAAACTTTTATGTTTGTTTGAGCATGTTTAGCTCAATTTCAATGTTTATACGGTTATAACCATGAGTTAAACATGGATTATCTTAGGTATGAATATTATTTATAAAACGTAGTTTTGGTTGAGTTGTATTTCTTTGATAAATGTTCTTCGTAGTTTTATTGTGTCTATCATATTGTTATGTTTATTATTCTTAGATAGATATAACAAGAATACGGGGTTTAACACTTGAGAGAGGTAACCCCGGATTTGGACTAAGGTAAATATAACGCCAATCGATGACGTTGGGGGTAAGACTCACGTGACCTAGGGTCGTTAAGACGCTGAGGGGGACTTCTTTGTTGACTCGAAGTCATGTATTCCCCCATCTTACACTTGGAAGAGGTGGCGGTGGAATTTTAGAACTGAGATTGTTGATAGGGTAAACACAACGCGACGATCCAATGACCCAGTCGGGAGTTGGATTGTGTGCAATCAATAACGTTGGGGCGAGACTTATATGACCTAGGGTCATTAATATGTTGAGGGGGACTTATTTGTTGACACGAAGTCGCGTTATATCTCTCGTATTACACTCGGGAGAGATGGCGGGGGAGTTTACAAACTGAGATTGTCGAATTGGTCGAACACCATTATTGTAAACTAAACGAAATCAAACGCGTTTAAGTAAATAAAGTTAATCCCTAAATAATCCATCCCCTAGACATCTCGTATTAGTATAATTAATATAGATTAAATTAGGTTATATTAATATTAGTATTAATTAATTAAATACATTTGTTTTTAGTCTAGATAAAGTTAGGTTATGATAAACGCAATACTCGATAATAACGACAACCAATCCCTGTGAATACGATACTCGATCTTTCAAGATCACATTATACTAAAACTTTGACCTCGTATACTTGCGAGTAGTCAATACGCGAGTGCGTAACAAACGCACGCCGTACAATAGTAGTTCGGCAAACATTTGCCTACGTTTACTCTTTCGTGCTCCTAACAGAAAGTTCTAATCCATTAATCCTTAATCTTCTTACTGGTGAAGATTAAACCTTATACAATCACTAATCTTCTTTCAGGTGAAGATCACACATTTCACAATCTCTCAATTTTCGTACGGGTAAAGATGAAGCCTTTCACAATTTTCTTACGAGTGAAGATTACACCTATCACAATCTTCTTACGGGTGAAAATTAAACCTTACAATTGATCTTCTATCAAGCAAGATCGATTCGTCACTTTTTTAGCACAATCAAAGGCTCATTCTTTGGTCTCTTCAACTTCTTCACAATTTAATCTTTGATGTGGTGATGTTGAGGATCTTCTTTGCTTTGTTGTTTCTATGAAGTACAATCTCCCAATACAACACTCTAATGATTTTGTAATCTAACTTATAAAATTTGAACTTGGAGCTCTAAACACTCTCAAGATTAAAATACTTTGACTCACTAGTGTTTAGTGCTTCTCACAAATATCACTCAATATAAGATAGATAAATTTTAAGTATGAGAATGAGAATTAAGAATATAATTTGAAAGCTTGATGATCTTAAAATATAACTCTTCGTAATCACTTGTATGAGATCATAGTAATTTTCTTCCTTGATGCTTCCAACTATTTTTCTTCTAGTTATATAAACAAAATTGGTATAATATCAGCCAAGAATGAAGCTAAAAGTCCTTATAACCGTTGCCTTTTGTCTCTTAGATCATTATAGCAAAGAGGTTCCTTAGCACTAAGTGTTCCCAGTAAATTTCAAAATCTGCTGCAACTTTTATTTTAAATGATGCCAGATTTTATTCAACTAGGTAGATAGGATCCAAGAAAAATTAAATCATGTAGATAGAATATTGATTTTTCTTTCCAAGCATATATTACACATCAGATTTGGTCAAGATTTGAGAAAGATATGCCATTTAAAATAGACAAAGGTCGAACTCAGATTTTTTCTGGCAGCTACTAATTGTTTGAATTAGTGAGAATTTTGACTAGGTATTTCGATTTTAATGCGTGCATATCAAGTATAGTTATAAAAAGTATTTAATTTGATTTCAAATGGCTTAAGAATCAACTCATTTGGACATGAAATAAGTAAGAAATGGTATTTTAAGTAAACAAAGGCCCAAATAAGATTTTCAACAAAAATCAGTTGCTATTTTCTGAGAAATGTTCTGATTTGGACAACCCAAGTAACTTTTACTGATATGAAATCAATATGGTGTGAAATATATTTGAATTAGTGTTCCAACTATATAAGATTCATTAATTTTGGACAAGTATTAAGAGAGTTATACGATTTTGAATACAGATAGGTCAAGATCCACATTTTCTGCTGGTAATTTGAATAAAGAGTATGAAGTCATTATAATGATCACAAATACAACTCATGATTTGTCTAAATTATATAAAATAAGTAGGTAGAGAAATAAATATCATATATTGGAAACATTTGGCTCCATGCCATTAATGAGAATTATTATAAAAGTCAAATAAGATTGCTAAAGTAAGATTTGTTTATACTCTCATGAAATCTTGTACATATGTATAGCATATATGCAAATTTCGTGTATGTAATTTCAATACCATGTATATGAAGTATATTATACATATATATCATCACATGGATCATTTTCATGAGACAAAACATGATTAAATGAATAGTGCAACAAATATCATGCAAAAATATGATTTTTCTTGCGTTAGAATGAAAGTGGCAATTAATCATTAATCCAATGTTATTAACTTGATTATATAACATATATATCATGAACATATCTTAATCAGGCATATAATAACATATTATGACTAATGACGATAAGATTCGTCATAAAAAACCAAGTTTTCACATTTTAAAAATATTGATCAAAATATAAATTTTTTATATATATGTATTGATCAAACCAATCATATATATCATAAAATAAACTCATATTAAACATGTTGAACATATTATATCATGACGAAAATATATATTGAGCATTTTTAGCTTGTTGGATAAAGTATTGCATGCAACATATCTTATGATCATACTAAAAAAAGTTTTTTCAATTTAAGTATATTGTAATCAATATGTGAATTTTTTAAATAATCATGTGTTGAATAATTCAATCACATGTATCATGATATAATCAAATAATGATTATATTCAAATCATAATATTATAAATGTCTGTACTCTTGGTATGTGTATGCATCCTAATGAGTCAAGGTATATAATAACTTTAAGAATTACATCCTATAGACTTAATCTTATCTAAGTCTTGTGCTCTTGATATCACGATTACCTATATTTCACACTTAATATTCCGTAAAATGGTTAACACACGCAATGTATAATTGAATCTTAATACCTGTACTTACGCACTGGTTAATACACTCAAGGTATGATTCAATCAAAATACATTGAAATATATAATTTGTGTCTAATAATATCAATGTGACATAATCATATCACTAATATTGATATCATCAAAACACATATGGTAACAAGGTTAATTATCAAAATCATTTCACATAAGGAGCACATACAATATGTCATGTAAGGATCTTAAACTTATCACTTCTTATCATGAGACATATAGAATTAACTTATTTAAGTGTCGTGTGTGATCTTAATTCGGGTTGCATTAAGAGTATATATGTAAAAAGTTATTTTCACCTATTTTTGTTCAGCGTCTTCAAAACTCTTCACATCTTCGTCATGTCCATATTGCACCCTTTATATTTTCTTCATCACATCGTCTTCTTAATCAAATGCATAGAACTCTAAATCTGAACATTTGATAAAACTATTAGTTCCACCGAAAATATCAATACTTAATTGTTTATCAAAACCTTGGGTTCAATAATTTTTTTATTTTTTTTATGATGATAATTAACTTTAATATTTTCTTCAAAAAATTATGTAACCACGCTTCCTCTAAATCCGAGGACGGGTATTTAAACTCATTTAAGCATAATCATGAAAACATAATTAAATAATAATAAAGATATTTAATATAAGCCCAACATAAGTTCAAAAACTTAATAACGTCTCCCTTTAATCAATACAATTCTTAGGCGAACAAATCATAAACATCACTACTCTTTAAACATCAACTTCTCCCCCTTTGTCATCTCAAAACGTGGGGATGGAATAAAGTTATTCTTTACTCCCCTTTGATCAAAGTTCTTCATCAAAAAAATTGATTTTCAACAATAAGAAAAAAAAAATATTTCGAATTTTAAGATTTATGTGGATCATCATAATAAATAAACATTAACGCATAAAATGTCGTTACTAAATAATCATAATAATCCACCATATTAAGCTAATACCACTTCAGCCTACTAAGTCTAGGTCAAGACCATAAATTCTAAATTAACTATTACAGACCATAGTACTATGATGAGGTATGTTCAAATACATAAAAAAAAAATGATATTGCATGAATTCAAATGGGGACCTTATCCCATAAACGAATAATACAGGCCTAGTGGACTAGTGGCTAATGGCTGTGGGTATTGACCTCCGGGTTGTATGCCTATACTGGAAGGTATCTGCTGATAGTACGACGTGGATGGTCCTACCCCTGAAGGTCCTGCTACTGAAGGTCCTCTAAAGGACATCTGTCACCCAAAAGATGTATACTTACTGTATTGCTATTGAATATTGTACTGCTGGTTTTACATGAATAGGAATATTTGTTCCATGTTACTCGTGACTCTCCCAAACCTAGCTTCCATTTTATCTGTCACCTTTCCATATCCTTATTCCATGGATACCTTAATTTCAGCTATATCGTTTGATATCCTAGACTCTTTAGAATCAAGCACCTCAGTGTATTGTTGGAAGTCATCAAATTAACTCCGAAGCATATGGATTTTTTGATCCGTGCTCAACTCCTCCCCTTTTTCCTCTTCTTCCTCAATTATTTTCTACATTTCTTCTCTTCTTTTCTTCATCCATATGTTTCTCTTATACTCAAATCCCATCAAATATACACTGCTCACATTTAACCATCCTGGAGTCATCTTGACAAGTGCATCTTCTTCAAGATCGCTCTTAATTTTGAAGTGATTAAAAATTCTTTGAAGCGCCACTCTTGATGGATTTTAAATTGATATTCCATGTGCTAAAACATGATATGAGACAAATTAAGATTTCTACCCTTAACAATCTCATTCAACAGATACAAATCAAAATCATTTACAGTCACATGACTCCCACTGATAGGTTTAAAATACCAATCTACTTCTAAGCTGAATTTGTCAGTTTTTGAGTGTTTTATTAATGTTTTAATTGCGTTTTAGTTGTTTTTATATAAGTCAAGTGTAGGGACGTAAACAATTAACAAACTGAGCGAAACGGTAGGAAATTGGTAAAGAAAAGATGAAAAATTGAGGTTTCAAGACCAGCAGAACCTCTGCCTAGGCGAAGAAACCACCGCCTAGGCAAAATTTCGTTAGAAGGTTGGAATGCTGAAATCCGCCTTGGCGAAGAAACCACCTCCTAGGCAAAATTCCGTCAGAAGGTTGGAGTGTTGAAATCCGCCTAGGCGGAGTTTCCACCACTTAGGCGGAATTCTGTCAGAAGGTTGGACTGCAGCCATCCGCTTAGGCGAAGAAACTACCGCCTAGGCAGAAATTAGTCAGAATGAAAGTTTTTAGCCCTCCGCCTAGGCGAATATTCTACCGCCTAGGCAAATTTTTCTGTTCAGACAAAAGATATTTTTAGATCTTTTTGAAACCTTTGGCCTATATATACCCCTTTCCCACGTCTGAAAGTGGTTGTTAAGCATCCCTAACCCTAATATAGAGTTCTTAAGCTATCTTTGAGAGATCAAGGAGAAGGTTCATCATTTGGGCAAAGATAAATCATTTGCGGATTGATCATTAGCGACAGTGGATCATTCCATTCTCAGATTTGATCGTTCTTCTCTTGTTTTTATCTTTGTAATTACTTTTCCATATCTAATGAATGTTGAATCACTCTTGTTTTGTATAGTATATGGCTAAGATCATGTAGTATTAGTTAAATGTTACTTAGGTGTTGTTGAAATCATGTAAATGCGAGTTTGAATGAATTAATGTTACTTTAATGGATGTTTGTCTCAATCCTATTGTGTTTACCATTATGCTTGACATTATACTTGTATTGATAAACTGAGAATACGCGGTTTGACACTCGGGAGATGTAACCCCGGATTCAAACTAGGATAAATGCAACGTGACGTTTTAACGACCCGGGAGGGCATTTGAACATGTGCAATCCATGACGTTGGCTCAAGAGTCACGCGACCTAGGGTCGTTAAGGCATTGAGGAGAAATTCTTCATTGACACGAAGTCGTGTAATCCCCCGTCTTACACTTGGGAGAGGTAGCGGAGGAGTTGTAGATACAGAGATTGTCGAAATAGATAAACACCGTTATAACTAACTAAATGAAGTCAAATATGTATTATGTGAAAGAAATCAATATCTAAGTAATTAGTGTAATTAGAACTAACCAAATAGTTGTTGTTGATTCCAAGATAATGATGAACAATTAAGTATTGATGTTTTGGTGGAACTAATGTTTGATCAAGTGTTTCAGTGATTTAAAGTTCCAATAATAAAGATGTCAAAGTGAATGGATGCTAAATGAAGATATCAAGAAGAAGTATTAAGAGTTTGAAGACATTAGGGAAAACAACCCAGGTAAATATAAACTCTTAATATCCCATTTTGGAACACACACACGCACAAAATGAATTTCATCTTTTATGTGTGTTTTGGTTGAGTATATTTATTTACTCCTATGTGAATTAAAAAGAAATATTTTTGAATGACTGAAATAGAATAAAAGAATATTAGTGGAGTTTATTTGAATATAAATGTGGATAGAGGGGAAGAATTGTAAAAGAAAGTAAGTTAAAAACGAGATTAGAGAAGAGATTCAGGAGAGGCCAATCGACTGAGGAGTCGACCGGAGAAAGTAGATGAACTCTCTAAATCTGCAAGTTGAGTGGGCGGTCGATCGATGGATGCTTGGTGAACTCTTTGAATCTGCGAGTTGAGTGAGTAGTTGACCGATGTAAGCTTGGCAAACTCTCTGAATCTGCGAGTCGACTGAGAAGTCGACCGATCAAGTGTATAGGCTACTTCCAGTATCCTTTAGTCGATTAGGCAGTCGACTAAACGCACAGTTTCTGGATATTGGTTGATCCGATTCTAAATCCAAAAGTAGTCGTTTTTGGTTAAGATTTGAGAGAGATTTCGGAGATATTCTTAACATTTGAGATATGGTTCATATGCATGTTAAATCCTTTCAATATGGTTCATTAATTATTAAAGTTTCTCAATTTGGTACATAAAATGAATTCTATACTTATTTGTTTTAATTGAGAAATACTTTGGGGATTTAATTAAGAGATTTAAAAGTTGTTATTAAGTGAAATTAAACCTAAATGAAGTCCTCATGTTATGAAGGGTCTATAAGAGTATTTTATTGTTATGACACTTGCAAACTAGCTGTTAGGAGGCTGATTACATGTGCCCTTATATAGACCTGCAATTTTTTAAGAAAGCTAATAATTCTATTCATTCTAAGAGATAAAAACAGTCTATATTTTAGGGAGATTTTATAAGAGTGATCATTCAACTATACTTTGAGCTGTTCTAGGAGTGATTCTGATAATCAACTGCGATAAAATTTGTGCTGATTCCGGAATTGAAGCTATATTGTTTTCATAATTAATTTTGTGGATTCTGGGTGAGATCTTTCCATATTGATTGTTTATTATTGTCTTTGAAAATTGATCTTAGAAATTATTTTTGATTCTTTAAAGAAAATATTCTTTTAAACAATTTTTTGAATTTGATCACGTGCTCAAATTTGCTACCCATATATTGTTAAAATCATATTTTTGCATCTCACATAATTCTATCACTAGTTAGTATATTAATTTAGTTTATATATATCCGGGGTGGTAGAAATTCTGAGTAAGATTTACTTATCAATTTCTGTATTGGTGAGTTGTGACGGGTTAAATATCATTGGAGATATTTAATCAAGGGTAGCAGGGTTTCAGTCTCTTCCTGTAAAGAGATTGAGGTAGTGATTCTTCCTGGATAAGAATTGCGTGTTTGTAAGTGATTTTGTAACGGTTCAATTCTTATTGGGTAAAAGGATATTTGGAGTGTTTTGGTGAGGTTTTGATTCTTGAGCCTAAGTGTTAAAAAGAATTAGGTTATTCTTTAGCCTATAAAAAGTAGAGGTTATTCCTTAGCCTTTGAAAAGGAAATTGTAAAGGTTGATTCTGAGCCTATAAAAGAATCAGTGTGCGGGTTTGGTTCCTACCTTTAAAGGAATCTTGGTTTTAGTGGGTGCGATCTCCATAGAGCTCGGAAGACTGGATTAGCCAAGAGTAGCTTGGTGAACCAGTATAAATCTTTGGGGTGCTGCTTTCTTAATTTGTCTATTTTTGTTGTTTGTGTGTGCACCTAGTTGATTGATTAATTCCGCTGTGTTATAAAGATTATAATTAATTTAGGCTTAAAATTAATTATTTGATTTATTGATTTGTATTTTGATTATTTTTTATTACCCAATTCACCCCCTTCTTGGGTATTCTATTGGGCCAACTGTTGTCATTTATCTTAGTAGATTAAATAGAATACAAACAATTCTTGAAAAATTAGGATAATATGAGATTATGTCAATCATAATATTCAACTAAATTACACGTGTTCCCAGTGGAACGATATCCAATCTCACGATCACTATATTAAAACTGGATCTCGTATACTTGCGAGTAGTCATTACACAAACGATGAAATCCTCGACGTATAAGTTTTTGGCACCGTTGCCGGGGATCACGTGTTTTTAATTTGGGTTGATATTGTGACCTAGTTGAATGTTAATCACGATAATTCTTTTTTTTTTTTTTTTTAATTTCATTCAATTCATTTTTTTATTTAATTTATTTGTTTGAACTGAGCAGTGCATGCAGTGTAGTAAAAGAATACGTCAAAAGAAAGAAGAGCAATATACTACTATGGCCGGTGGAGGTAAAAATGTCCCACAACCGCTAGAGTCGCAGGCATTCCAGCCTTCGGAACCAGAGCACCCACAAAGAGTTATTAGGGATTATTATTGACCATTGATGTTGGATAATTATTCAGGCATCTGGAGGCAACCGATCCAGGCGAACAATTTCGAGTTGAAGCCCGCCCTAATCAATATGGTTCAACAAAACCAAAATGGCGGGAATCTTCAAGAGGATCCCAATGTCCATTTGGCCACTTTTATGGAGATATGTGATACTGTGAAGATAAATGGAGTTGTTGAGGATGTTATCCGTTTGCGGTTATTTCCCTTCTCATTGCGTGATAGAGCATGGGGTTGGTTCCAATCTATCCAACCGGAAAGCATATATACTTGGGAGGACCTTGCTCAAAAGGTTCCTCACTAAGTTCTTTTCGCCTTCTAAGACTTCTCAGCTCCGAGGCGAGATTGCGCAGTTTCGCCAAAGAGATTTTAAGCCGTTATTTGAAGTGTGGGAGCGATTCAAGGATTTATTGTGAAGGTGCCCTCAACACGAGTATCAGGATTGGTTTCAAACCCAATTATTTTACAATGAGTTGGACGGCCAAACCAGAACGATCATTGATGCTGCCTCGGGAGGATCATTGTTGTCTAAAAACCCCCATTGAAGCTAATGCATTGTTGGAAGAAATGGCTACCAATAATTACCAATGGCCGAATAAGATGAACACGGGAAGAAGAGTCTCTTCTATTCAAGAATCTGACCATATTGCAACTTTATCGGCCCAATTGTCCAAGCTCTCGGAACAATTGGTCGCCTTATCTACTACAGGCGCTTTGTCAAGTCATGGAGAGGAGAATGTTGTAAGTTGTTCTCAAACCGGATTGGATAATGAGTTTGAGGAATGCCACTTTCTGAATAATCGAGCCTATACTTTTAGGCCCGCTACCAACATTCCAACTTATTACAATCCTAGACTTTGCAACCATGAGAACTTCTCTTATGCGAATAACCAGAACTCTTTGTGGACAGCTCCGGGATATAGAAACCAAACTCTAGGTTATCTGATGCAATCCAACCATCAAATGCAACAACCACCGATGCATAATCCAAAATCAAATTTGGATGAAGTATTGGGTTCGTTTATGAAGGAGACTCAGACTATGATGCGTGAGACGTATAACAGACTGAACAAGCATGAAACACAGTCTGACTTGATTGATACAACTTGTACAAATACCAATGCCACGGTGAAATCTTTAGAAACTCAAATTGCGCAGCTTGCTAGATCCATCCAAGAGCAACAAAAGGGGAAGTTTCCAAGCAACACGGAAACCAACCCTAGAGAATGCAAGGAGATTAAGTTGAGGAGCAAAAGAGAAGTGGAGGTGAGCAAGCCAATGGAGAACGAGCCGGGGGTAAGTCATGAGTTTCAACGTGATGAACCAAGAACAAATGTGGAGGAGGAAGTTGAAGAAAAAATCGATGAAAGAAATGAGAAGTCGAATGAAGACAAAAAGGGAGATATGAATGAGGAAAACAAACAAGAGAAAGTCGAGGAGAGAAGAAGAGATGAAAGGGAGATGCCGGGGCGAGTAACATTTTTTGAAAATCCACCAATTCTAACTACGTCGTTTCCATATCCTCAAAGATTCCAAAAGAGGAAGTTGGATTCACAATTTGAAAAATTTCTTGAAATTTTCAAGAAAATTCACATCAACATTCCTTTTGCGGATGCTTTGGAGCAAATGCCCAACTATGGCAAGTTCTTGAAAGACATCATGACAAATAAGAGAAAGTTGGAGAAGTACGAAACGGTAAAACTAACGGAGGAATGTAGTGAAATACTACAAAGGAAGTTGCCTACCAAATTGAAGGATCCGGGTAGTTTCACAATTCTGTGTACAATCGGAAAATCTCATTTTGATAAGGCTCTTTGTTATCTTGGGGCTAGTATTAATTTTATGCCTTCTTCCGTTTATCAGAAGTTGGGGCTTGGGAGTACAAAGCCGACAACGATTTTTCTCCAAATGGCGGATCGTTCGTTAACTTATCCTAAAGGCATCATTGAGGATGTGCTGGTGAAAGTCAACAAATTCATATTTCCGGTGGATTTCGTTGTGCTAGAAATGGAAGAAGATAGAGAAATCCCGATCATCCTAGGAAGACCTTTCCTTGCAACGGGAAAGGCCTTAATCGATATGCACAATGAAAATCTGACGTTAAGGGTGAATGATAAAGAGATAAAAAGTTCAACATTTTTAAAACAATGAGCTTTTCGAATGAACTTCCCAAATGCAGTCGAGTTGATGTTGTGGACTCTTGCGTGAGGAAATTATTTCTTGCAAATGTGGAAACAGATTCATTAGAGCATACACTTACAAATTCCTTGTTTATGGGGGATCTTGGTGAGGACGGCTCTACCATAGAACTTGAAGTTGTGGACTACGTGCTGACTTTGGATGCTCAATCTAAAGACGTAGAGGATCCTATTTATTTGGCGATGATTGAAGAAGTTGTAAACTCTCCCGAGGAATTAAATCCGCCTCACGGTGGATTAATACTCAAGCAATTACCAGAGCATCTTCGGTATATCTTTTTGGGAGAGAATTCAACCAATCTTGTTATAATTTTATCATCTTTGATGGAAGAAGTGAAGAGTAAGTTGCTGAGAATTTTGAAGCGGCATCGATCTGCTTTTGCTTTGTCTATATCGGATATCAAAGGAATTAGCCCTTCGATTTGCATGCATAAGATTTTGATGGAGGATTCGTTTAAACCCTCCATTGGGCATCAAAGGCATCTAAATTCGATAATGAAAGAAGTGGTAAGAGCGGAGGTGTTGAAGCTCTTGAATGCAGGAATTATATATGTTATATCTGATAGCGAATGGGTTAGCCTAGTGCAAATGGTTCCCAAGAAAGAAGGCATGACGGTGGTGAAGAATGATAAGGACGATCTTATTCCCACACGGACTATCACGGGATGACGTGGGTGCATTGATTATAGAAGATTGAATAAGGCGATGATGAATGATCATTTTCCTCTTCCTTTTGTTGACCAAATGCTCGATCGATTAGCTAGATATGATTAATATTCCTTTCTTGACGGCTATTCAGGATACAATTAAATAGCCATTGCGCTAGAGGACCAAGAAAAAATTACTTTCACATGCTCGTATGGGACGTTCGCTTATAGACGTATGCCGTTTAGTCTTTGCAATGCACCGACAACTTTTCAATGGTGTATGATGGCAATATTTTCGGATATGGTGGAAGAGAAAATGGAAATCTTCATGGACGAATTTTCAGTCTTTGGGTTGTCTTTTGATCACTATTTATACAATTTGGCATTTGTTCTTGACTGATGTGAGGAGAAGAATTTAGTTCTTAATTGGGAGAAGTGCCACTTTATGGTCAAAGAGGAGATCGTGTTAGGTCATCAAGTCTCTTCCAAGGGGATTGAGGTAGACCGGGCAAAGATTGAAACAATCGAGAAGCTTTCGCCACCGATTAATGTGAAAGAAGTTCAAAGTTTCTTTGGGCATGCCAGCTTTTACTGGCGCTTTATAAAGGACTTCTCGAAGATGGTAAAGTTGTTATGTCAACTACTTGAGAATGATACTTTATTTGAATTCAATGAGGTTTGCATGGAGGCCTTTAAGGTGATAAAGGAGAAGTTGATCACGGCTCCTATAATGGTCGCTTCGGACTGGGCGGTGCCATTTGAGATTATGTGCGACGCGAGTGACTATGCCGTTGGCGCGGTGTTAGGTCAACGGAAGGAGAAGATCTTCCGATCTATCTATTATGAAAGTAAGACATTGAATGATGCTCAGGAGAATTACACCACGATGGAGAAAGAAATGCTAGCTGTTGTTTTTACTTGTGATAAGTTTTGGTCGTATATCATTGGATCAAAAGTGATCGTCTACACGGACCACGCGGCTATCCGGTACTTGTTTGCAAAGAAAGATGCCAAGCCGAGATTGATAAGGTGGATTATTTTATTACAAGAGTTCAATGCTGAAATAAGAGATAAAAAGGGGAATGAGAATGTTGTTGCCGACCATTTATCAAGGTTGATTCAAGAAGACGTTGGTGAGGAGTCTAGCATCACGGAGGTGTTCCCTGACAAACAACTATTCTCAGTTGAAAATGTACTTCCATGGTTTGCAGATATTGTGAACTTTCTTTCTTATAATGTGTTACCACCCAATTTGACAAGAGCCCAAAGGAAGAAATTCCTTTTTGATTCAAAGTATTATTTGTGGGACGAGTCGTTGCTCTTTAAGAAATGTGCTGATCAGGTGATTCGAAGATGTGTTCCGGAAGAGGAGATGGCTAGTATTATCTATCATTTCTATTCATCACCTTGTGGCGGCCATTTTGGTGCGACTCGGACAGCATCGAAAGTGCTTCAATCAGGTTTTTACTGGCCTTCTTTGTTTAAAGATTCATACACGTTTATAAAAACTTGTGATAGATGCCAAAGGGTGGGTAACATATCGAGAAGGCATGAATTGTCATTGACGTCTATTCTTGAGCTTGAGTTATTTGATGTGTGGGGCATTGATTTCATGGGGCCATTTCCGCCGTCATTTGGCAAAGAGTATATTTTATTAGCGGTGGATTATGTGTCCAAATAGATCGAGGCCGTGGCGACACCTACCAACGATGCCAAAGTGGTCTTAAAGTTCCTTCAACAAAACGTCATGACATGGTTCGGGACACCTCGAGCCTTAATCAATGATGAGGGAACCCACTTCTATAACAAAATACTTAATGCTTTGTTGGTAAAGTATGGGGTTAGGCATAAGGTGGCGCTACCATATCACCCACAGACAAATGGCTAAGCTGAAGTTTCTAACCGAGAAATCAAGCTAATTCTGGAGAAAACGGTTCATACAAATCACAAGGATTGGGTAGTGAAGCTTGATGATGCTTTATAGGCCTACCACACGGCTTTTAAGACACCAATTGGCATATCGCCATATCGATTTATGTTTGGGAAAACGTGTCATTTGCCCATTGAATTGGAACACCGTGCATTCTGGGCAATTAAGAAACTCAATTTTGACTTCAAGGCCTCTGGTGCGTAACGTCTCCTCCAATTGAATAAAATGGAGGAATTTCGGCACGAGGCTTATGAGAATGCCAAGCTTTACAAGGATAAAACGAAGATGTGGCATGATAAAATGATAGTCAGGAGGGAGTTCAGTCCGGGCCGACAAGTTCTGTTGTTTAATTCAAGGCTGAGACTCTTTCCCAGAAAGTTGAAGTCCTGATGGTCTGGATCATTCTGTATCAAGCATATTTATCCATTCGGTGCTATCGAATTGGAAGGCGAAGATGGACGAACTTTCCGAGTCAACGGGGAGCGTATCAAGCACTACTTCAAAGATGGAGAGCGAGTTGTGCATAACATCTCTCTCGTTGAAGGCTAAAGCTGAAATTCATAAATGTCCAGCTAGGGACGTTAAACCAAGCAAAACCTTTTGATATTTCGTCAAGGGTAACGAACATTCCCAACTTTGATATAAATTACTTTTTGGAGATCGTATTGATCTCGGAATATATTTTGTGGTGAACTGATATGGATAAATACTTAGGGTGGAATTGCATGCTAAAAATCGTTTGAGGAACGAAGTGGAAGTAAGTGGTGTAGAGAAAAGTTGTGAAAACATGAAGAAATCCAGCCAAAATTCACACTGATGTAATTTCTCCTAGGTGAAAAAACCACCGCCTAGGCAGAAATAGGACAGTAGGCTGAGTTTTTCACACTGACGTAAATTCGCCTAGGCGGAAAATCCATTGCCTAGGCGGATTAACAACATAATCAAATGTTTTTACATTGACATAAATTTTCCTAGGCAAAAAAACCACCTCCTAGGCGGATTAGTGTCAGAACCCATTGAGTTTCACACAGACGAAACTTCGCCTAGGTGGAAAAACCTCCGCCTAGGCGGATTAATGTCAGAAGGTCTTTTAACCAAAAGGGCGCTACTTCGCCTATGCAAAAAAACCTCCGCTTAGGCGAATTAGCGTCATCCATGTTTTAAAGAGAAAACCTTCTCCTTCACAGAAGGGCATTCTCCCCTAAAATTTTCGGAAACCTCTCACCTTCACCATTCCAAATCCTTTCCACACTTTAAAAATTCATCCTCAAATTGAGAAAAACTTGGATTTCCACCAAGAATCTTCATCCAAAGATCAGATTCTCTCCCCCATTTTCGGAAATCTAGGGTTTAAGGGATGAATAGTGCGAAATCGACATCTTCAAGCGATTTGACCGAAATTTTTCAACAAGTGTGTGTCAATGATCCTATTTTTCATTTAATTGTTGAATTTTTTTCCTGATTTGCATATTTATTTAAAAAATCCTTGGATTTGGATAGAACCCTAAACCCTTTAATCCCTAGTTTTGCGTTTTTTCATGTTCTTAGGGCTTTAGGGCTGATTTTTGGTGTAAATTATCATGTTTATGTGTAGATACACTATGGGAATGGTTTATTTTAGGCTACATTACGAAATTTTTGTTGATTTGGTTTTGGTTGGTATGATATATTGCGGAATTTGTATTGATTAGGTTTTGGTTGGTATGTGGTTGATATAATGACAATGTGTGTTCACTGAAAATGAGTTGATTTGTTGTGTTCTATTGTTATTGTTGTGGCTTGTGTTGTGATTGTGATTGATAGGAAAAAAGGTAAAGCGTCATGCATCCAAACTGCCACGCACCGAAGAATCTTCAGCTGCCACAAATTACGATTCGTGTCCAAACAAGCCAAAAAACATTTCAACGATCACGAGTACAAATGCACCGGCATTCGTCAATGGGGGTTCGGACCTTTGGAAGACCTCCCCGAAGAATTCAGAATTGTCATACAGAGCCGAGGTTGGGAGCAATTATGTGCTTCACCCTTATCAGGCGAGTTGGCCTTGGTACGAGAATTCTATGCTAATATTACCGAGGCTACTAGCTATCAGAAGACAGTCCGAAACTGGCCAATCCTATTTAGTGCGAACCACTTTAATGATCAGCTGGGTTTGAAGAGGCCGAAAGTCTTGCGGGATTTATTTGAAACTCCCACACCAACGATGAATGCTGTGATCCAGGCCCTGACCACGGAAACGCCCAATGGAAAGAAACATGGTAGGGTCAGTCCATCTTTAATGTGAGGTTTCTGAAGCCAATCCCGAATATATGGCATTAATTCATATACGGGTATCTTCTTCCTACATCCCACGTTTCAGATGTCTCCAAGGAGCGGGCTTTTATGTTATACGGCATCTATAGGGGGACACCCATCAATGTCAGTTGGCACATCTACTCTTCGATACTTCATGCGGCCAGAACGATGAAAGGTGGCTTTCCTTTTCCCTTATTCCTAACTATTCTATTTATGCGCGCTGGAGTTCCCATTACAAAGACTAATCCTTGGCCACCTATTCATCCACTTGATCTTGCAATGATTACCCAATTGTAGAAGGGAGGACTATTAGACCCGACTGAGCAGGCAACTGAGGGAAATGAGGGTCCTAACGAGGAAGAAGCAGGCCTTTCGGAGGCACCGACACCCACAACCCACTGCATCCAATTGAACCAGATTTCCCGTGATGTCAGTGGTCTCCGATCCGACATGAGCCATCTTCAAAATATTTTTTCTCGTATGGGAATTTTCTTGGATCACTACACTAGGCAGTAGGATCAAAATCAAAGGGTTTTATTCTCAGAATCGACATGATGCTTTATACGCCAGTGCCGTATTTTGAGACCGATGAGCTGCAGCCGCCATCTCCTCCCTAATGAATGGTAGGAGGTTAGACTATTATGTGTTCCCTCCTAGGTATGTGTCGACCCAATTTTTCATATTTATTTTTCTATATCTATTATTGGGTTTGCTGTTTACACAGTGAGGACACTACCTCGTTCAAGTTTGGGGGTATTAAGCATGTAAGCATGTACTTTCTATTCTTTTCGAGATATGGAGGATGAATTCTTTTGTGATGTGAGTGATGAAGGACAAAATTTTGTGTACAAATTTTTTGTTTATAATTGTATTAATGTTTAGCTTTTGTTAAATGTAGATTTTTTTATTTTTATTTTTGTTGTGCATGTATAATGATTAGTTATGCATGTGTAATGTCTTATTAGCATAGGTATGTTAGTTTTTAGAATTGGAATAGATATGTTAATGAATGTAGTTGTATGTACATGTTAAGTTTTTAAGTTCATCTGAACTATGTCCCAATGATGAAAATTATCCCCTAATTGCATATTGAGGTCAGGGATAATGCCATTCATGTGTGTTTTGTGTGCTTAGCATGTCGATTAGGTAACAATTATTTTGATCCTAAATAGCACGATCACATAGACTCATTGTATAATTAGTTGAACGATTTGACGCTGATTATTTAGTAATAAGTTCATGACAGAAATGAGGAATCTAGAACTTGATTGGGGGAGGCTTGAGGAGAAATTATAGGTGAGGTAATTCCGGAAGCGTAATATAGGCCTTTATTTTTATCGCTTGAACCTTTTGAAACTAACCTAAAAATTTATTCCTTTGTTCCCCTATCAAAGCCCATAAACTTTTCAATTCTGAACTTGTTTCTATACTTTAGCCAAGTAAATCTTTCAAAACCATTGTCGCTAAGGATAAAAGTAAAAATCGAGTGAAATCAAGTAGCATTAGTTTATGCTAACTTGAAGTGAGCGATCGGGGTTTTAGAATAAATGTTATTGGTTAAGTATAAGCGTATTCATTTGTCAGTCTTTTACTTCTATATGCACACCCCTAAAATTGTAAAAATTTGAATAAGTTTGGGGGTGTGAAAAAAAAGAAAAACCAAGAAACTATGTGAATATAGTTTTTAATTTCGGTTGTTGTGACAAGTGAATAAAAGGTTATTTAATCTTGTTTAGGGTTATATTTTCAAAGTTAGGAGGTTACGGGAGAGATTTAGCGACAAGCGTTTGTGCCTCGGGTATCGTTAAATTATAACGAATTTCTGTTTTCTATTCCTACGATACCCTTGGTCATTCTCCAAAGACAAGTCAAGCCCTATTGATCTCTGTGAATGTCCGAACCAACATTAGTGGATAGTTGAGTCTAGTAAAGCATATGGCTTTACTGAATCTTTTAAAAGTTTAAGTCATGAGCTTATTTATTGAATAATCCAATCCGGTGTTTAATTAGTTATACATCTGAGTTTTCACACACACACATTTCAAATAGATCTAGAATGGTTTTAACTGATATTGAGTGTTGAAATTCTAGAACACCACATGGTGTGAGTTATTCCTTAACTTGATCTGATTGCGGGTTGTTGAGGGAAAAACCACATGGTTTTTTTCGATCAAACTTAAATCTCACAGGTGTTTACTTCTTATTTGTTAATTTTTATTTACTTTTAATTTAGAAATTAGCTAATTAGTGTAGTTAGTTTTATTTAGTGTTAGGGTGTTTTGCTCGAGGACTAGCAAAATTTCAAGTTTGGGGTATTTGATAGGTTTAAAATACCTATCTACTTCCAAGTCGAATTTGCCAATTTCTGAATGTTTTATTAATGTTTTAATTGCGTTTTAGTTGTTTTTATATAATTCATGTGTACGGACGTAAACAATTGACAAACCGAGCAAAACGGTAGGAAATTAGTAAAGAAAAGATGAAAAATTGAGGTTTCAAGACCAGCAGAACCTCTACCTAGGCGGAATTTAGACAAAATGTTGGAATGCTGAAATCCGCCTAGGCGAAGAAACCACCGCTTAGGTAGAATTATGTCAGAAGGTTGGAGTGCTAAAATCTGCCCGGGCGAAGAAACCACTACTTGGGCGGAATTTCGTCAGAAGGTTGAAGTGCTGAAATCTGCCTAGGCGAAGTTTCCACCGCTTAGGCGGAATTCCGTTAGAAGGTTGGACTGCAGCCATCCGCCTAGGCGAAGAAACTACCGCCTAGGCGAAAATCAGTCAGATTGAAAGTTTTTAGCCCTCTGCCTAGGCGGATATCTAACCGACTTAACCTTCGCCTAGGCGAATTTCTCTGCTCAGACAAAAAGATATTTTTCAGATTTTTTTGAAACCTTTGGCCTATATATACCCCTTTCCCACATCTGAAAGTGGTTGTTAAGCATCTCTAACCCTAATATAGAGTTCTTAAGCTATCTTTGAGAGATCAAGAAGGAGGTTCATCATTTGGGCAAAGATGAATTATTTTCAGATTGATCATTAGCGACAGTGGATCATTCCGTTCTCAGATTTGATCGTTCTTCTCATGTTTTTATCTTTGTAATTACTTTTCCATATCTAATTAATGTTGAATCACTCTTTTTTTGTATGGTATATGGCTAAGATCATGTAGTATTAGTTAGATGTTACTTAGGTGTTGTTGAAATAATGTAAATGCTAGTTTGAATGAATTAATGTTACTTTAATGGATGTTTGTCTCAATCCGATTGTGTTTACCGTTATTCTTGACATTACGCTTGTATTGATAAATCAAGAATACGGGGTTTGACACTCGAGAGAGGTAACCCCGGATTCGGACTAGGATAAACGCAACATGACGTTTTAACGACCCGGGAGGGCATTAGAATGTGTGCAATTTCTGACGTTAGCTCAAGACTCACGTGACCTAGGGTCATTAAGGTGTTGAGGGGGACTTCTTCATTGACATGAAGTCATGTAATCCCCTGTCTTATACTCGGGAGATGTAGTGGATGAGTTGTAGATACAGAGATTGTTAGAATAGATAAACACCGTTATAGCTAATTAAATGAAGTCAAATATGTATTATATAAATGAAATCAATACCTAAGTAATTAGTGTAATTAGAACTACCCAAATAGTTGTCATTTGTCTTAGTAGATTAAATAGAATACTAACAATTCTTGAAAAATCGGGATAATATGAGATTATGTCAATCACAATATTCAACTAAATTACAGGTGTTCTCAGTGGAACGATATCCGATCTCACGATCACTATATTAAAACTAAACCTCGTATACTTGCGAGTAGTCATTACGCGAGCGATGAAATCCTCGACGTACACCCACCTTTAGGCACGATAGAGTTGGTAATTATGGTATAAATGAGACAATGTCCAAGCATTAATGACCCAACGTTTCCTCTAACCAAATTAAGTTTGCTACATACCTCAATTATTTTAAGATGTCCAACAAGCCATATGGTGTTGTTATAAGGACGAACATCTCTCTTCTTAAACTTCAAAAGTTTTCTAAAATCATCCATATCTAACTTAATTTTGACACATTTAACAAAAGACTCCAACTTTTTTCACCGAACGTGAGATTGTTATAAAACATTTTTACCCAATGTGGCATCTAATAATTACTTTGGGTAAGAAAATTGGTCCACCCCATCATCTTAACATACTTTTCATTATCAATATTTTTCTTCTTGAGGTTAACAAAATCAACGGGTTTAGAGCATACAACCTTTCATTTATCCGTTTCATTTTTGTATTTTTTTTCATCTTGTCTACTTAAGAAATGTATGGTATCAAACTTAACTTTTCTTGGGCATAGTTGTTTTACTCTTCCCTTAGGAATTTTCTTTCGACAAAAATATTCAACAAGTGATTCAAAATCCAAAAACTCAAAAAGATGAAGCCTAAATCGTAGATCTACTGAAACCCTAAAAGAGAAAAAGAAAACCAACATTTTTGATGAAATTCTTGCCATGAGATGATAGATCCATGCCCATATTCTTTGAATCCAAGCCAATCTTTGAAGAAATCTTGTAGTATTAAAATAAACTCTCTTAAGTATTAAAGGGTTTCTAGAGAGAGAGAGAGAAATAAATCGAAATGGGAGATAATGGAGACTTAAAGGGATGTTAGTCTCGTAACAGTCGGATGACCGACCAAAGCAGAGTGTAGACTCTATCCCTATTAGTTCGTCCTTATTTGCAAATTTGACCTATTTCCTCCACTTTTATTCCTTATTTTGATCCACACAAATAATTAGTTTTAAAATCATTTTAATCTTATAAAATATTTTCACACACACATCACAAATGAACTAATTTAAAAATGCGAAGCATCGGTCTCCCTAACAAAATTAACATATTTAAATTTCAGGAAATTTGACATACCTGGTTCATCCTTGGGAGCAGTTTGTGTGTGTACCTCTGGTGGACTTTCCATTTCAAGCATGTTATCCTTTAAATCCGCAATTTTTTTTTTTTGCTTGATTTACCATTTTGATTTCTTCCTTATGTAAAACATATTTCTTCTTAATTGGTTTAGTGATAATCTTCTTGCCTTTATAAGGTGCTTTGGGTTGTTTTCCCTCGTTGCGATTTACCACCACCTTATATGTTGTATTTTTCTAATATTTATTTATTTCCATTCCTTGAGGATAAGCATCGATTGATTCGCTATACTGAACTTGCAACTTTCTGAACTTTCCAATTTGCATATTTTGATTAATCCTCATTGGTGCATTGAATCTGGAATCCTTTCTTGGTATGTAATATTCATTATATGTTCTTAATTGATTAAATCTACCATTCGTACCTATATAAAATTTTCATTTCCTTGGTATTCAGTTATTTCACGATCCAATCAGGTAACCATGCAACAGATAACACATTTTCTGAAAATGACTATACTTCTTACAATAAAAACATCTAGCATTATTAGCATGTTTCTTAGGATAATTATTATTCTGTAAGGGAGCACAGTATTGATGGTGATATTGAGGAGTTGCTTTAGCAACTATTGATTTTTCAACAAGTTTAGTTCTTTCAATATTCTTGAATTTATCCACTGTTTCATTAAGCTCTTTTTGAGTCTTTTTAAGTGATTGCTCCAACAAATTAACGTTCACCTGTATACCAAAATTCTTCTTATGCATGAATTCAAGTTCACTCTTAAGAATTCAACAATTATTTGTAACAGAATGAATTTTTGAACGAGCTCTATCAAACTCACACCTTGCATTATCCAACTCAATGTTCAAGGCCTCATTTAAAGTTTCAAGATTCTTCTTTTTAAAGTCACTTTGCTGAAAATCATAAATATTATTTTTCAAAACGTCATTCTCTTCTTCAAGAGAATAAATTTTTTCAAGCAACTTACCAATTTCAGATAAAGTATTTAAAAATTCAATAGTTTCAAAATACTTGTCCAAATTTTTTTTCTTAAGAGATTTAGTGGTACTAAACTTTTAATTTTCAAGAATCGCAATCTTTTGCTAGAGTTTCAAATTCTCTTTTCAAAAAATATAAGTAAGGGCAATCAACATCTCACTAGCCCTATCTGTAGTTTCATTATCACAATTTTTATCATTCTTACCAACAAAATTCTGATTATCAGAGCAAGCAAGAGATTCACTAATAGTTTCAAGACATGCAAAAGATTCACATACAATATTATTATCAGTGCAATCCATATGATCGTGTTTAGCTAGGTTGTTAAGCCTAATTAGGTTAAAACCAGCTCTAATACCAATTGTTGGCCAAAAGAGCTACCCAAGAGTGGGCGTGAATTGGGTAGTTCCAAAAATTTAACAATTAAGCACTTAAAAACAAATAATTAATTTCTTTAAATCAGTTATTATCTTTATACGCAACGGATATGTGTTTAATTCTAAGTACACACCCAAACACAATATGAAGAATAAATCAAGATAGCACACAATAATTTATCCTATTTCGGTCAAGTTAGTCTTGCTTACGTCCAGTCTCCCGAGCTCCATGGAGATTCGTAATCTACTAATCCCTTAATTCCTTTAGCAGGTAGTAACCAAACCTTTACAACTCACGATTATTTTACAGGTATAGAATCAACCTTTACAATTTACTCTTTTCACAGATCAAAGATAAACCATATCTTTTTATCAGGCTAAAGATAAACCTAACACTCTCTCATTTATCATTTCACATGAAATGATGAACATTTACAAATCACTCAAAATAATAATTCAATTTCATGATGAATCAAAACCTAATTCTTTTCAAGGAAAAAGAATAACCTAACTTTTTTACTACGATAAAGAACAAACCCTAATTTTTTTCACAGGAAAATGATCGAAACCTAACTACCTTGACTAGACGCCATCCCAAATGTGTCTAATCCGCTCAAACTCACAAATACAATATATATATATATATATATATATATATATATATAGAGAGAGAGAGAGAGAGAGAGAGAGAGATAGCTTCTTCCCACAAAGAGTTTCTACCACTTCAATACAAATATACTCGATTAATGTTTCGAATAATTACTACGTGATAGATACAATGTGAGGCAATTCAAATCTGAATAATAAATAATATGGGTAGCACAATTTTAGCAGGTAATCAGATAAACAGACAACAATCGTTTAAAAAGATTTTCAGGCTTTTAAGTTCAAAATAACTTTTCTTGCAATCTTATTCTAAGCAATCAAGATAAATAAAACTTTAAAGCGAATTAATAAAACTTGGATAGATCTTATCAAGATAAATAAAACTTTATAGAGAATTAATAAAAATTGGATAGATCTTATCGGGAAAATACTGAATGCAATGACAATATAGTAAGTAGAATTCAAATCGGTGACGCCAAACAACAAGCACTTTAGATCAAGAACTTAAATAGAATCTCTCGTAAAAATCCCAACAAAAATTTCACTTTTATAGTAGCTCAAATTGATGTTCTTGATGTGTCTCATTCAATTCCCACATCTCTCTATTGATAGGCCAATAACTAGCCCACCAACGGCTAGTTTTTCAAAAATATGCCATAAAGTGACACTCTAAGACCCTAAATTTCATGACCTCTCATTTTAGGTATGTTTCACTTAAAAATATCTTTCATTTAAAACCACAAAAATAGAAATTATTAAATCATTTAAATTAAGAGAATCTCAAAATATATAGAGCATATCAATAGGGATTACTAAATAGGTTATTTAAACTTGAAATACATTCAAATCCTCCAAACTTGGAATCATAAAAAAGGATAGTTTTTACGAAGAGACCAAATCAGCCGAATCTGTAATTGAAGCAGTTCGTTGACTGACCTGCCTTATTCGGTTGACCGATTGTGCTAGGCTTCCAATTTAGCCGTTAGTAGAACACTAGTCGGTTGACCGACCCTGCCCAATCGGTTGACTGATTAAATCAATATGTTTTTTATTTTTACTATTTCATTTACTGTCTCAAACGGTTGACCGACCCTTTTCATTCAGTCGACCGATTGGATCAGTGTGGTCTCTTCTTTACCTATTTTAGCTACTATTTCAAACGATTGACTGATTGCTTTTCTCAGTTGATCGACTGGATCAATAGGACTTTGTTTTAACTCCAAAACTCACTGTTTTAATCAGTCAACCGATTGCTTTTCTCGGTTGACCGAATTGACCCGAAAACACATATTTTTATACTCTAAAACACATTTTTCAATTAGGTCAATTAGCAAAATCATTTCACATATGGAGCACATATAATATCTCATGTTAGAATCCTGAACTTATCACTTCTATCATGACACACATAGAATTAACTCATTTCAAGTTTTGTGTGTGATCCTAATTCGGTTTGCATTAAGAGTATATAAGTAAAGAGTCGTTTTCACCAATTTTTCTTCAGCGTCTTCCAAACTCCTCACATCTTCATCATGTCTATCTTCCATCTTTTATGTTTTCTTCATCACATATTCTTCTTAATCAAATGCATGGAACTCTAAATATGAAACACTTCATAAAACCATTTGTTGAGGGCAAGAATGATGCTACTTCTCCTTGCAAGGACGCCCCTCCAAGAGGGCGGAGAAGACTGAGCTATAGACCATTCCTTCTTTAGTACTTAGGATTTTGTAGACTTTTTTTCACTTATTCCTGCTTTTTTGCGCATGAGCGTATAAGTTTATAAGTGACATAGTCAGGGTACTTCAAAGTCTATTCCTTCTTCCCATCATTTTTGCCAAGTTGCTTTCTGCTTGGTCCTGTTTTCAGAGTTATAAAATTTTGATTTTTTTTTAAAAAAAACTTCTTTTCTCTACCCAGGACAATGGACCACTAGCCTCTCAGTCTGGGGCACGAGTTGATTTTGAGGAAATCGTGTCATGGACTTAGGATAAGGGTTTCCTAGGGTGCTTGGTCCTCTCGGTTCGTAGGGCGTAACGCGGTGGTTGGTCCCCCCATAGCCAGTTATCGGGGAGTTCTTCGTAGTCAGACTCATTCAAGAATCCTTTCAGGTTATCTTCATTTAGTCCATGTAGGAGAACCTTTCTTTTTAAAATGTTGGACTTATAGTCGACTGGTGGGGAGATGTACTTAGCCGCGGGCCTGCAGACCCGATTAATGCCCCTCCCTTGGCAGACGACCTTGGTATTTCCCTAGGTACGGACTATTGACCTTTGGAGTGGGTCTGGTTATCACACTCGATGCTGAGTATCGAGATAAGGCTTGTAGAGAGTCATTCGCAACGTCGAGAGTCGAGATGTTGATATGAAGAATCATCCGTGACTAAAGGGGTTGGAATGTTGTTGAGGAGAATTATTCGCGATGCCTAGAGTTAAGATGTTGATATGGAGAATCACACGCGAATCAAGATGTTGGAATACCGTTGAGGAAAATCATTCGCGATGCCGAGAGTCGAGATGTTGATTTGGAGAACCATCTATCACTTAGGGTATTGGATTGCCATTGAGGATAATCATTCGCGATGCCGAGAGTTGGGATGTTGATCTAGAGAATCATCCATGACTCAGGGGGACAGAATACCGTTGAGAAGAATCATTCGCAATGCCGAGAGTCGATATGTTGATCTGAAGAATCATTCACGACTCAGGGGTTCGAAATGGAGAGTTGGGATGTTGATCTAGAGAATCATCCATGACTCAGGGGGACGGAATGCCATTGAGGAGAATCATTCGCAATGCCGAGAGTCAGGATGTTGATCTGGAGAATCATTCGAGACTCAAGGGTTCGAAATGCCGTTGACCGGAGAGAACACAAGGCACATTGCATAAAACACATTCTTTATTCTCATAAGAAAAAATCGTTACACTTTGTACAAACCAGAAGTCATTTACAATGTTGGATATTCCCTACAAAAGTAGCGTTCCAGATGGTCAGCTTTCCAGGGCACTTGAGTAACATACCTTCTTCTGTTTTAAGGTCTTGTGTGCCCGGACGTGTGACCCTGGTAACTCTTTATGTCCCTAGAGTTGAATCCACCATGGATGATGTTGATTTTACCATCCATGCGCTAGTGATCATCCCCGGCCTCAATCCTTGGGGCGGTGGACGGTTGTGATTTTTCTTTCGTCTTTCTGCTCGAGGCTCTCCCTAGGGTTTATCCCCATCAGGTTGCTTCTAATTTCCTCTCCATACAAAGTATTTTTGGGCACTATTGAGTCAGCACCTAGGACCCATCCACGTGTCCATCCTCATAGTGACATGGAAGCATTTCGGAATCTGCAGTGCCACGCTGGAGCATATGCCGACTACGACTCCTACCTAGAATTTTCTTTGCACCCAGGGAGGAGCACGATGCCCCGCAAAAATGTGCTGCCCAAAACTCTACGTCATACCCTGGATAGCCAACTTCAGGGACTCAACCATTCACCTCAACCGGTTCCCCATTCCAGCTCACTTCTCTTCTAGAACTCCGCAGATCTCCACTCTCTTCTACCAGCTTACCACCAAGGCCTGTGATGAGTGGTTTATTTACCAACAAATCAAGTATTTTTAGATTCAAATATTTGTGTGTTTTCAAGTATTTTTTTTTAGTTTAATATGTTTTTGTGTTGTTTTGTAGGTTTATATGTAAATGGGAAAAAAAAGATGAAAAATCGATTTAGGTGCACTAACTTAAAATCCATATTGGACCATAATGTGATCCGATTTTGAAAAATACCAAAACATAGAAGTTGTTTATCTACATCTCATATTTCCATAAGTTTTTGAATCACCTCAATCGGAGTTTGGAAGAGAAAGTTACGGCAAAATACGAATTAGGCATCATGCACTGTCCATATCTCGCTACAATGAGCTCCCGTTAGAGAATTTTATGCCTTTCACCCACTGCAGTGAGCTTCTGCTCGCTACAGTGACCAGACACCAGCTGACACGATATTTTTAGATATTTTTTATTTCTATTTATACCTAATCATTTCCTACTTGGCGAAAAACGTTTTTGGAGCTCTAAGATCAAACCAAGAAGAGAAGTTCATCAATTAGAGAAGAGGAAATAAGATTAGAGCGGATTTTATGGAAGTGGAATCATCCACTCTTCAGATATTGGTTATCCTCCCTTGTTTCTCTCTTTATTTCTTAACTTTTGTTGGTTGTTTGATCATGTATATCTCGTTTTTAGTTGAATATTTGGTTATAGCCATAAGCTAAACGTTTATTATCTAGGAATTGATGTAGTTCACAAATATTATGTCTGAGTAAATCTTCGCTTCGTTAACGGTTATTCATCCCTATTTGATTGTGTTTACCATTTTATTACTTCCATTTTATACTTATTATGATATTATGGTTGATTTGAGAATACGAGATTTGACACTCGAGAGAGGTAACCTTAGATTCAAACTAAGGTTAAACACAACACGACGTTCTAATATTTCGGGAGATTATTAAAACATGTGCAATCCATGAGGTTGGGGCAAGACTCCTGTAATCGTTTAAATGCTAGATAGGGATATCGGTGTTGACGTGATTGCATATTCATTCACTTTACACTCGGGAGAGATAGCGAGTGAGTTTTAGACACCTAGATTTTCGGATAGATTGATGACCGTTAGTGTAAACTAGATTAAATCAAGCACGTATAAGTAAACAAAGTTAATTCCTAGATAATCTATTCCAATAGAATTTATTCTAAGTATTTTAGTTTAGTTTTATATTTTTACTAAAACCCAAAATAAGATCGCCTAGATAAAGTTAGATTACGATAATCATGGTACTTAGCGACGATCTAAACTAATTCTTGTGGATATGACAACCCTACTCATCCCTATTCTATTAAAACTTGACCTCGTGCACTAGCGAGTAATTCAAAGCGAATAAAATATCGCCACTAGCCGGATAGAGGCCCGCGGGCTTCGCCAAATGGTCCCAAAAGCTCAAGCCTAGTGATTATATTCTAAATGCCCCAGATTATTGGTTAAAACACATGGTTTCACCTAATTAACTGTGTTTAAACCCGACTAATCATCTCCAAGGCCTATATATACTAGGAGATATGTAAGTCCGAGGTACGCTTTATTACGTGCATGCATTGAGTTCACTTGCTTACTTAACGCATTTATATACATTTTCTCTCTGAGATTTGTTTCTTAAGCCGGAGGGGCTTTGCCGGGATAAATCCCTATCTAAGCCTTTTGCAGGTTCCACTCTCGGAGGATCAGGACTTTGGGCACAACAAGTCAGTCCTCCCAGGACCCACTACAGCTCACTTGAAGAATTTTCAACCGTCGACTCCATCTCAGCAAGATGACCCTTCTGTCATCCGACTGAACCATACTCGAGGTGTGTACCATTTTTATATGCCAACACTATTAGCCCTACTAAAAATATTAATACTTAATTATTCATCAAAGTTTGAGTTCAGCAATATACAATATAATTATTAATCGGAATGGATTATTATTGGCCATGATCGGTCCATTTATTAATCAGATTATTTGATTGGGATCTTAAATGTATCTCGGATATAAACTCTGATCTATATTCGGATACATGGATCAGTTTCGGATCAAAGCCCAATGGGTTTTATAGGCCTACGTCAAAGGTCCCGAAATTTAGGGCCACTAAATAGCCACCCAACAGTTCGGGGGCTTAAAGTGTAATTAGACTGAAGGTGCCAAAGTCAGTAGGGGTTAATATACAAGTCAGAGCAGCATAATGTGTCCAGAATCCGTAGGCGTAGTTTGGCACTCTTGTAATTAGAAGCTGTGCGGGTATTTTAGTCATTTTAGTTTTTTAATAATTTTCAATAACATCTCAACCGAAAAAGAAGAAGATAATTTTATTATTTAGTCCTCCAAAATATCAAAACTATAAAATAAATTTCCAACTATTTTACTTAAGTTTTTAGTTCTCGAGGATTTTTTAAAAAATACTCCATGTTCTTTGACCATCATTTTCCTCTAATTTACATAAAATATCATGTCATGAGATACAGCTGTTAAAAAAAAAAAAAAACTTTATAATTTTAACAAGAATTTAAATAAATATAAAAACTATGAGTAGAATATAAATAATAAACTTAGCCAAAAATATAAGTAATAAAATAAGTAAGGAAAAGTAACTGGCACATGAGTTCAAGGACGCACGAATGATCGTTGACATAAAGTAATGATTACTTTCCTACGTGAAGTTTCTAATGGTAATGACTACTCCAAAATACAAACGGTGCTCACAAGCACGTCTTCTTGGAGTTCACGTCCACCAGAAAATTAATGAACCGTCTTTATCAAATTGCCCTTGAATATATTATATAGAGGTTTAGTAGCAAGAGAAAGAACTCTTAAGATACTTTTCTATATTTTTTAAAGAGTAGCAAACCACATTTATATAGTCTAAAAAATTGTAGGAATTACAAGAATAATAATAAATACAATAATTGACGATAAACACAAAAATAAAAATTGAAATTAATAATAATATTTGTCAAATAAAAACATAAAAGTTATTTAATTAAAATAGAGGCTTTGAAATTTTTAATTAATGTTTTTTTAAAAAAAAAAAACTTATAAGTTTATAAAAGATTCCCACAAATTTCAAAACCGTTAGTCAACATATATAGAAAATATGGGTAACTTTATATTGTGCAATAATTGAAGGTGTCTTCAGAACTTGAACCTCACTTAGTGTTAACAGTTTTCCCTTTAAAGAATCATAGTGAACTATGTCTTGAACTAGACCCTTTTAAGTCAAAGTTTAACAGTTACACACACAACATCGATATTTAGACATGGTTCGCGGGCTAGTGCTATTAATGGCCATGCACTTTGATCTTGATTCTCATGAAAGTTATTAAAGAACAACCCCATTCCATAGTCGCGACTTTATGACAACTCTCACTTAGGTAAGTCCTCCAAGGGTTTATGTGACCTATACTCTACATGAGTTTTCCTGCCTTGGTCTTATTCAAGGTTACAACTCTTCCTTAACATCACAGGTCATCAGCACTATTTCCATAGAGATGAGCAAAAGAATATCATTAACATTACACTTCATCAGCATTGTTGTCATAGGGATGAGCAGAAGAATATCTCTTGAGAATATCCTTCTAATATTAGGTGCTAGTCAATAAGTCACACAACACAGATTGTTTCTACCCATTAAACCTCCTTCATGGGGTTCCCAATCACAGAGGTTAGGTTACTTCCCTAGATGACTTCCTTCTGGGCTTAGCCCCATCTGGTTGCGATATATTTTGCTACACACAACACGTATACGGGGGTCAAGTTTTAATAGTATAATGGTGAGTAGAATGTCATATCCACAGCGATTGGTTTAAATCATCGCTAAGTACCGCGATTTTCGTAACCTAACTTTATTTAGGCGTCCAAATTTAGGGTTTATAAAAATAATATAAAACTAAAACAAATATAAAAGCACAAGCAAAATAAAATATGATTTCCTATGCACAATTGTTCTAGAGGCTTGATTTCACTCGTTATTCCCATGTTATCCTATCAAGAAATTATTAGTTAATTCCATTAATTCAATAATGAAGGTCACACGTGCTTCCTCACTACCTCTCCGAGTGTCAAGTAAGAGAATATAAAAACACTTCAATACTGATATCCCTATCTAATATTTAGGTGAGAACATTTGTTATGCCCTAACCTTATAGATTACCCAAGTTTTAAATATTTCCCGATCTATTAAAACTTACGTTGTGTTTAACCTAAGGCTGAACACAAAATTACCTCTCCCAAGTGTCAAATCCCAAATTCTCAAATTAACCAAGATATCATGTGGGAGCAAAAATTGGAAGCATTTAGAAGACAAACACAACCGAATGAAGATCCTAGTTGTTAAATCTTGAACTTGATCACCTCTTGGTCTCACAAGATCCTAATTTCTCAACTGGAATACCTAGGTGTTAATCTCCACCCGGACTCACAACAATCTAAATTATACACTCTTAATTCCGATCACAAACTCAATATCTCTCGAGTATAAAATTCACAACCTAAAATCATCTAATTCATTGCTTACGTGAATCAAACACATTAGGCATTGGAGAGGTATAAAATAGAATTAAAATTAACAATTAACAAAATAGTATAAATATGGTTCAAAACGAGACTACATCAAGCTCTAGATATGAATTTTAACTCAACATAGAGGAATCCATAATTAATCTTTTTAAGAAATTCATAAATGGAAATATGTTTAATACAATATCACAAATACAGAAATCAATCGGGATTAGGGTGAAAGAGAGGAAGAAAAAACTCTTTTGGTGGAGATGAATTTCAAATCTTCAATTTACTTCAATCTCAAGCCAGGTTTTATGCCTCCAATGGTCTTTTGCTCTTAAATTCCACCTCAAATCGCCACAGCATGGGGTGTTTTCTCTCCCAAAATCGTGACTTTTCTCCCAAATCTAGCCACCCATGGGTTTGAGGCTTAAGGTAGTATTTATAGGGTTTCAAGGTAGGGTTTTTTGCGTATTGGCACTGTAGCGGGGATTTTTTCCCGCTGCAGCGCGAAGTTTTCGGACTATTGGGACAAAACATTCGCGCTACAGCATCCAGCTTCTGACATCTGACCATAACTCTCTCATCCAAATTTCGATTGTGGTGATTCAAAAGTTTGTGGAAAGCTAAGAAAGAGATCTACAACTTCCACGGTTTTACTTTTTCCAAAATAGGATTGTATCGTGGTCAAGCTTAAGCTTGAAGTTTCTACACCTATACTCATTTTACACATTTTCTCCCATTTATTTATATTCCTACAAAATAGCACAAAAATACATTAAACTAACAAAAATGCTTGAAAACTCACAAATATTTAAACTCAAAAGTGGTTAATTTGTTTGTAAATAAACCACTCATCGAATACCTCCAAACTCAAACATTTGCTTGTCCTCAATTAAAGAAAAAGAAATAAAAGACAAAACAAATCAAGTACTAAGACGCTAAAAATAAAAGTATGAGCTTCGTATCAAATTAACAATCGTGCAACAATCTCCGAAGGCACAAAATGCTCCAAGCTCAAAGAAAATGGAACCATTGAGACTTTTTAGAATTTCAATATCAAGCATCGATATCATTCACTCAAGACTTTCGATGTGTAAGTGTGTGCACAATCACTCTCACGCAACCAAACGAGTCTCGAATACATTTATGTGCTAAGGATAAAATGAATGATCTCTAGATTGTGAAGTTAAGAACAACCATAAGTCTATTTTTCGTGTCACTCTCCACTAATTGTGTAGGTACATATGTCATTGGAGATAAAAAAAAAAAGATTTAGAGGATTGTAATGTATGGTTAAAGTAGAAGGTAGATGAGTATGTCATTTTTAGGCTCAAATCACCCTAGGCATATATCACAACTCATGGATCTTGCAAGATTTTCAAGATTTTTTTTTTTCCACCAACTCTCCCTTTCATTAAATGTCTTTTTTCAGTAGATCCCACAAGGTATTATTCACCAAAACAAACTAAAACACGCACATTTCTTTTCCTTATTTTATTTTATTTTACAAAAAGAACAAATAGGTAATAAATATAAACCACACCCCCAAACTCAAAATCTATATTATCCTTAATGTTGCAGGACAATACAAGGAAGTAACTCAACTCATCACTCAATTGTCTTTTTATTTTTATTTTTTTTAACAACATAAACAATTCAAAAATAAAATAAAATACACAATCCATTCCACCAATGACTTTCCAAACACAACCCATGCTAGTCTTTACACTCATTGACGCATGCAAACATGTCAATTAGTGATGGGTTTAGGAAGTGAAAAGACATGTAGTGGGTTGGATGCACAAATGTGGGTAATGAAAGAATTAGGCAATAAGGTTCAACGGTAACGAAGGACAAACAATTTTCAAGGGTTAGCTTCAAAGACGCAAATGATCCAAACAATGCCTAAATCATCTCTCTAACAACACATAACCTAGTATTTGGCCTCAAGTTTCACTCAAATGGGTTCTAGTGTTCATGAGATGTCAAAGCCTACCTAAAGCACATAAATGTTCTCCAAGTACTCAAAAGGCCAAGTGATCATGATTCATGGTACTCAAATGTAAAGAGTCAAGAGTGAACTTCAATCAACACGAGTCAAGTACACATAAATCTTAACGCAATGCATTTCAAAAGACCTAAGAGAACATCAAGTGTCTATACTCATCATTGATATCAAGTCATTTCATCTCAACAAAACTCACAATTTATTCAAGCATACTAAAAAACAAAAACAAACTAAAAACATAGTCAAAAGAACATAAGTTATATGCAAAAAAGTCATAACTAGCGTACAAGCATTTTTTAAACTCCACGAACATGTGTCTTACCCCCGAACTCAAAATCAAACATGTATTCAAATTAAATATAAGGGAATAAGAACACGTATTAGGGAGGCGAGACAATCTCGCCTCCTAGTGTGGTTGGTAGTGATGCTCCGGGTATGGTAACCGGTGTAGGACTTTCTTCCGTAGCTTGCATCCTTAGGCTCAATTATTTGAAAACTTGGGTTGCCTCCCAAGAAGCACTTGGTTTAATGTCCTCAGCTTAAAAACGGAAAACGCCTCATCAAAGAGTGGCTTCCGCCCATAATATGTGTCATATAACACAACAAATGGGTCTTGGTTTTGAACGCACTCAAGCTTGGTGACGTGTGGACATGATTAGAACGTACTCTCAACTTGAATCGACTCCAGCACATATGCTTAGTGGGCGTAAATGAACATTACTAAAGGTCGTGGAAGAGAAGTGAGTCACATCGGATCCTCATAGATGTAGTCATCATTGATCGGTGGTGGCATCACAACTTGGATCTCTAAAGGTGAAGACTCACATGTGTCGTCTTGTGATTCTTCATCATCAATCAATTCTTGGGTCTCCTCCTCATTAGAATCATCGTCATTGAAAAAATCCAAGTTCCTCCCACCAGTATTCGGTTCCTCATAGTGGCTTTCACATGTGGATGTGGCTTTTGTGTCTCTTAGTGCCCCTGTTCTAGACATGGCTTCAATGTAGTAATTTGAAGATCCAGTTTGCATGTCATGATATTCCCTCATGATACTCTGAGTTTCCCTCATGAATGCATTGAACGTGTCTTCCAAGTTTGGAGAAGACTCCAACAGTTGGTATGGGGTATCAACCAATGACGCCGAAATGTTGAAATTATCCCCCAAGTTTTGGTGACTTGTTGAATTATTCCAACTCCGATAGTCAAAATCGGTCATGTCTTCCTATGAAAAATAGGCTTCACCCGTGGTTAGTTTGTAAAAAGAGGTGGTACTACTTCCACCTTCTACCCAAGTTTTTGTTACAACTTGTAACCCGTCGAGGAAGTTTAGAAGTTGACACTCCTTCGGAAGACCATGATCGGGGAACCAAATAAGCAACTCCTTGTATCTTTCTCAAGCACAATAGAACGACTCATAATCGCATTGAGAAAATTGTAAGAGGACTTGTTGATCGAACATCTTCAAGTACCTCACAAAAAAAACAAAACTCAAAAACAAAAATTAGAAATAAAAATAAATTCCTAAATTAAAATCAAGTCACTTATTCACAATATTAGCAACTATCTAAAATGCCAATCCCTGGCAACGACACCAAAAACTTGATAGAGAATTTATTTTGCTACACACCGCAAGTGTACAGGCCAAATTTTAATAGTATAATGATGAGTAGAGTGTCATATCCACAGGGATTGGTTTAAATCGTCACAAAGTACCGCGAATCATAACCTAACTTTATTTAGGTGTACACATTTAGGGTTTATAAAAATAATATAAAACTAAAACAAATATAAAATTAAAAGAAAAATAAAATATGGATTTCTTATGTACAATTGTTCTAGGGGCTTGATTTCATCTCATTATTCTCATGTCATCCTATTAAACAATTATTAGTTAATTTCATTCATTCAATAATCAAGGTCATACATGCTCCTTCACTATCTCTCTCGAGTGTCAAGTAAAAGAATATGTGGTAGCGCGTAGATACGTCGCTACTTTCACCGCAAGTGTACGGGTAAAGTTTTAGTATAGATTCGAAAGAGTAAGGGTTGTCGTATCCATAGGGATTGGTTGAGATTATCATTGAGTACCATAATTGTCATAACCTAACTTTATCTAGGTGATAAAAAATATAGTTTTTATAATAAATATACTAATACTAAGTTAATTAATCTAATTATACTAATATAGTAGTATGACATTTATGGGAAATTATTGCGTAGGGATTAACTTCGTAGACTTAAATGTGTTTGTTTCAATCTAGTTTACATTAATGGCATTCATCCTATCCAACAATTTTTGTATCAAAATCTTATTCACTACCTCTCCTGAGTGTAAAGTGAATGAATATGTGACTTCACGTCAACGAAGAAGTCCTCCTCAACATTTTAATGACACTAAGTCACATGAGTCTTAACCCAATGTCATTGATTGCACACTTTTAAACTCCCTCCTGGGTTATTAGATCGTCGCGTTGTGTTTAAACCCTAGTTCAAATCTGGGGTTACCTCTCCCGAGTGTTAAATCTCGTATTCTCAGTATATCATAACAAGCATAATAAACAAGGAGAAATGGCAAACACAATCGGATAAACAAGAAGAACCATTAAAGAAACATAGATTTTATATAAACGACGTTTTCGTGATGTACATCGATCCCCAGACAATATATGTTTAGTTACACATGGCCATAGCCCTAAATACAACTAAATACAAGCTAAACATATACAAACATTCAACCAACTAAGAATTGAAGAGAGAAACGAGGGGACTTTCCGTTATCTGGAGATCCTCCACTAAAACTGCTCTGAGAATGCTTCCTCCTTCTTTGCGTGGTAATCTTCTATTAGTCGAATAGCCTTAGAGCTCTCAAGACTCACGAAAATGTCAACCTCTTGTTTGGAGAGAATAGGGATGATATTTATAGGATTCTAAATATCTCAAAATATCTGTAGAGTTACCACTGCGGCAGTGGCTGATCGCTGCAGCGGTGGAATAGAAGGCAAACTCTCAATATTTTGACCGCCATGGCGATGAGTCTACCGCTGTGGCGGTGGTCTATTCAGTAAACTCTCTGGACTTTCATTGCTGCGGCGGTGAGATTTCTGCACTCCCAGTACTTTCACCACCGCGGCGATAGGTTTTCTGCTTTGGAATCTTGTCTCTTTGCTTGTTTTCCCACCGTTCTTCCACCGACTTGCTTTGATATGATCGTTTAAAGACCGGTTTATCCCCTTTTCACCCCAAATACCTAATTTAAGATAAAATAAATAAAAACGTATTATAATATATAAAAACGCTATGAAAATACTCGAAAACTAACAAAACTGGCTTAGGAATAAATAGATAAATAACACCTATCAAATACCTCCAAACTTGGAATTTTGCTAGTCCTCGAGCAAAATACTCACACTAAAATGAAAAACACAACTAAATTAAAAACACAAACAACCTAAATATAAACAACCTAAACATAATAATATGCGAGTTTTGAATTCTTCTATCGACCAAGTCATTTTTCATCAATAACCCCCAATCATATTGAGTTCTGGTGGTAAAACGCACCATGCGTTGTTCTAGAATTTTGACATTCAATAATGGTAAACGTCGTTCTAGATCCTTTCAACGTATATGTGCGAGACTCAATAATATAACTATCTAGCAATCAGATTGGATTATCCACCAATGAAACTCACGACTTAGACTGTAAAGGATTAGGATATCCATATGCCTTACTGGTTTCCATTCTCCACTAATGTAGGTTTGGAAGTTCAAAAAGATCAATAGGACTTGGTTCAGTTTTGGAACATTTGGCCAGGGGTATATCGGGAATATAAAACGGGTTACCTTCGTTAACTTAACGATACCCAAGGCACAACCCTTGGCACATCACACTCAAACCTCCATAGATAATTTTGAAACAACCCTAAACATTATATCTAAGATCGACGTACTCACTTGTCAAAAGAAACTGAAATTGAACGACATTTACATATGTTATTTTTTTATTTTTTTTAAACATACCACACCCACAAACTTATTCAATTATTACAAATTCACGGGTGTGGTTTAAACAAAAGAAAAACAACAAGTGAGTACTCGAATACCGAACCAATAGAAAGTTTTCCCTAAACCCAACCGCTCGCTTCAAGTAGCATACACGAATGCTAACTTGATTCACTCAAATTGTGCCTTTAGTTAAGCGATAAAGGTTTGGAAAGAATTCAATTGGCCAGGGTATATGTTATGTGTTCAGAATTGAAACGGAATTTAGGTTTCGACAAGGTAACGAGGGATAAACATATAGCAAGGTAAGCTTCAAAGGCTTAAGCGAATCAAATGAATGCCTAAATCACATCTCCTGAACAACCTCACCTAGGATTTCGTCTCAAGTTTTCCCTCAATTAGGTTCTAGAATCCTTAAATTGTCATGAGTTTGGCTAATGGATAATTGTTCTCAAATCAATTGAATTACTATACATTGAGTCTACGTGCACGTGCAAATTATGATCCATAATAACTTTCACCAAAACGCATTGTCAAGCACACAGAACACACATGAATGAGCATTACCCTTGACCTCGAAAACAACCAGGGGGTAATATCATCATCGGGTTGCGGCCTTGATGAACGCAAACCGCAGCATGCAACAACAACAACAACAACACACAAATACAAACTACACTAAACAAACATGCACACAATAAACTAAACAACATTTAAACTAAAAAAACTTAAAATATACTAGAATACTCCACATCACCCTCAAACTTAAAATGGGTAGTGTCCTCAGCGACCCAATCATCAATCTCAACATTTGAAATTTAAGCATGCTGACGAAGGGGGTTTAGAACAAGTACCTGAGAGGTGAGAGAATATTGCCTCCGAATCAAGTTGGTGGAAATGGATCTAACTTATTTTTGCCTTGGGTTGCCTCCCAAGAAGCGCTTGGTTTATTGTCCTCGGCCCGACACGGAGAACGGGTCGTCAAAGAGCGACTTCCGCCCGTAGTACATGTCAAACAACACCACGTATGGGTCTTGATTTTGTATGCCCTCAAGACTGACGAGATTTGGTATTATTTGGTCCAAGGTATTGTTTGGTCCAAGCTTTCAACAACACTCCCCATTGGCTCATGTACTTGGTGGGCATGAAAGAACGTTACTAATGACGACAAATAACAAGTGAGCCACATTAGATCCTCGTAAATGTGATCGTCTGGGATCGATGGTGGCATCACAATTTGGATCTCTAATGGTGAAGAATCACAATCATCGATCCAAGCTTGGGTTCCCATCTCATTCGAATAATAATATTTGAACTCTCCCAAGCTCCTTCAGCTCGTTTCCGGTTCCTCATGGTGGATTTTGTATGATATAGCATTTGTATCTCCCAGTGCCACCACTTCTGACTTGGCCTCAATAAATCAGATTAGCTAGCCGATTTGAGTCTGAAGAGACATTACGGTCACATCGATTTCAATGCAGACCGTCTCATTTTTGTTAAGACGATCCCCGTGCTCATTGATCCTGTCATTCGTTTCCCACCAAAACGCCTGAGTCTCCCCCATAAATTCAACGAACATGGTTTATAATACTAGGGAAGACTCCATATGTTGGTCCGGGGTGTCAATCCATGGCTCCAAAACGGTGGAATTATCCCCCAAGCTTTGGTAGCTCGTTGAATAATTCCAACACTGGAAATTATACTTGGCCATGTCTTCCAGTACCCGATAGGCTTCGTCTGCGGTTAGTTGGTTGAAAGAGGTGGTACCGTTTCCTCCTTCAACCCACATTCTGGTTGCGGTTAGTAACCCGTCAAGTAAGTTCAGAAGTTGACACTCCCTCGGGAAACGATGGTTCGGAAACCGGAGTATAAAATCCTTGTATTGATCCCAAGCACAATAAAATGGCTCGAAATCCCGTTGAAAGAAATGTATAAGCACTTGTTGATCTAACATCGTCAAGTACCCTGCAGGAAAAACAAAAACAAAACTACAAAACAAAAAGGTTATAAACAAAAGAAATGCCTAAAATAAAATCAAGTTATTTACTCACAATATCAACAATAATCTAAAACACAATCCCGACAACGGCACCAAAAACTTGGTAGCACGTGGACATGTCGCTACTTTCACTGCAAGTGTACGGGTAAAGTTTTAGTATAGATTTGGAAGAGTAAGAGTTGTTGTATCAACAGGGATTGATTGAGATTATCATTGAGTATCATAATTGTCATAACCTAACTTTATCTAGGTGATAAAAAATGTAGTTTTTATAATAAATATACTAATACTAAGTTAATTAATCTAATTATACTAATATAGTGGTATGAAATTTATGGGAAATTATTGCCTAGGGATTAACTTCGTAGACTTAAACGTGTTCATTACAATCTAGTTTATATTAACGGCATTCATCATATCCAATAATCTTTGTATCGAAATCTCATTCACTACCTCTTCCGAGTGTAAGGTGAATGAATATGTGACTTGACGTCAACGAAGAAGTCCTCCTCAATATTTTAACGACACTAGGTCACATGAGTCTTACCCCAACGTCATTGATTGTACACTTTTAAACTCCCTCCCGGGTTATTAGATCGTCGCGTTGTGTTTAAACCCTAGTTCGAATCTGGGGTTATCTCTCCCGTGTGTAAAACCCCATATTCTCAGTATATCATAACAAGCATAATAAACATGGAGAAATGGCAAACACAATATGATAAACAAGAACAACCATTAAAGAAACATAGATTTTATATAAACGACATTTTTGTGAAGTACATCGATCCCTAGACATTATATGTTTAGCTATACATGGTTGTAGCCCTAAATACAACTAAATACAAGCTAAACATATACAAACATTCAACCAACTAAGAATTGAAGAGAGAAATAAGGAGACTTAGCCGTTATCCGAAGATCCGCCGCTAAAACCGCTCCGAGAACGTTTCCTCCTTCTTTGCGTGGTAATCTTCTATTGGTCGAATGGCCTTGGAGCTGTCAAGACTCCCAAAAATGTCAACCTCTTGTTTGGGGAGAATAGGGACGATATTTATAGGATTCTAAATATCTCAAAATTTCCTAAAATATCTCAAAATATCTACAGAGTCACCGCTGCGGTGGTGGCTGATCGCTGCAGCGGTGGAATAGTAGGAAAACTCTCTATATTTTGATTGTTGCGGTGGTGATTTCACCACTACAGTGGTGGTCTATTCAGCAAACTCTCTGGACTTTCATCGGCGCAGCGGTGGGTCTGCTACTTTGGAATCCTACCTCTTTGCTTGTTTTCCCACCGTTCTTCCACCGACTTTCTCTGATATGATCGTTTAAAGTCCATTTTAGTCCCTTTCCACCCCAAATACCTAATTTAAGACAAAATAACTAAAAACGTATTAAAACATATAAAAATACTACAAAAATACTCGAAAACTAACAAATCTGGCTTAGAAATAAATAGATTAATAACACCTATCAATATGCAAACACTTCAATATTGATATCCCTATCTAGTATTTAGGTGAGAACATTCGTTACACCCCGACCTTATAGATTACCCAAGGTTTAAATATCCCCTGATATATTAAAACTTACGTTATGTTTAACCTAAGTTGAACCCAAAATTACTTCTCTTGATTATCAAATCCCAAGTTCTCAAATCAACCAAGATATCATGTGGGAACATAAATTGTATGTATTCAGAAGACAAACACAACTGAATGGAGATCCTAGTTAATAAATCTTGAACTTGATTATTGATAGGTTGATAATACCTATATACTTCTAAGCCGGATTTGGTAGTTTTCGAGTGTATTAGTAATATTTAATTGTGCTTTAATTTCATTTTATGTAAATCAGGTGTAGGAATGTGAACAAGCAATAAATGAGTGAAACTGTGGAAAATGACGAAGAAACGATTAAAAAATATAAGGTTTCAGGACAGCAAACCACTGTCGCGGCGGTGAGAATGCATAAAAGCCTTAAATTGCACGAGTCCCACTGCCATGGCGGTAGAAATACAAGGAAAATTGTAAAGTCCTACTGCTACAGCGGTTAAATCCATCTCTGCGGCGGTGAAAGATCCAAAAGTTTAGGGCTTGGCTCACCACCGTAGCGGTGAGCCTACCAATATGCCCACTACCACGATGGTCACTCTGTAACAGAAAAATTATATTTTCTAGATATTTTCAACCCTTGTACTTAAGGACTTTGTTCCCACAATAGTAAAGGACATTCCTAACATTAGATAGGTGATGTTTAGCTATTCTTGAGAGCTCAAAGAGGAGGTTCATCATTCGGAGAAGATGAAGCATTTGCGGACCGATCCTTGGCGACAGTGGACTATTCCACTCTCAAATTTGATCGTTCTTCTTTTATTTTTATCTTTGTAATTACTTTTATATATCTAATGATGTTAAATCCCTTTTTTTTTAATGTTTATATGGATAAGATCATGTAGTCTAGATAAATATTATCTAGGAGTTGTTGTAATTCATGTAAATACTTGTTTGGTTGAATATATGTTACTTTAATGGTTGTTTGTCTAAATCTGATTGTGTTTTGCATTTTATTACAATTTTAATATGCTTGTTAGGATATTAGGGTTGGTTTTGAGAATATGGGGTTTAATTCTTGGTAGAGGTAACCCCGGATTCGGACTAGGGTTAAACACATCGCGACGTTCTAACGACCTGGGAGGGCGTTAGAAAGTGTGTAATCCATGACGTTGGGTCAAGACTCATGTGACTATGTGTTCAAAAAGATGTTTGAGGGGGACTTCGGCATCAATGCGAAGTCACATATTCATTCACTAAACACTCAGGAGAAGGAGTGAATGTGTTTAAGATACAGAGATTGTCAAATAGAATAAATACCGTTATTGTTAACTAAACGAAGTCAAACATGTATTAAGTGAATGAAATCAATCCATAGGTAATCAACTTAATTAGAATTAACCCAATAGTATTAGTTTGACTTAGTTGTAATTAACTTTTAAATAATTCTTGAAAAGTCGATATAATATAAGACTATGCTAATTACAATATTCAATTATTCAAACACGTTTTCCAGTTGAACGATATCTGATCTTAAAGATCCATTATACTAAAATTTGACCTCGTGCACTAGCGAGTAAATTAGATGTGAGCGTAAAAATGTTTTCGTACAAGTTTTTGGCACTGTTACCGGGGAATGGTGTCTTGAAATAGATTGATATTGTGATTAAGTGGTTGAATATTAATCCAGACCATTCTTTTGTTATATTTTCTTTCAATTCTTTTATTAATTTTTTTTATTTATTTCGATATAGTAGTGCATGCGACGTAGTAAAAGCTTGGAACTTTTTACTCTGGATCCAGAGATAGAGAGAACATTGAAACGGTTAAGGAGAAAGAAAATAACTCAAGCTGATACTATGGCTGGTGGAGAAGAAAATGTTCAACAACTGTCGGTTGCACAGGCACTCCAACCTATGGAACCAGATTGTCCACAACAAGTCCTTCGGGACTATTATAGACCCATGATGTTAGAAAATTTCTCAGGTATTTGGAGGCAGCCCATACAAGCTAACAACTTCGAGCTCAAGCCTTCTCTCATAAATATGGTGCAACAAAATCAATATGGAGGCTATTTTCACGAGCACCCCAATGTCCATTTAGCCACTTTTCTTGAAATATACGATACAGTAAAGATCAACGGTGTTGCTGAGGATGTAAGTAGGTTGAGACTTTTTCCATTCTCACTTCGTGACCGAGCACGAGGATGGTTTCAATCTATCCAGCCAGGAGGTATCAATACTTGGGAGGACCTTGCTCAAAGATTCCTCACTAAGTTTTTCCCTCTTTCAAAGACTTCTCAACTCCGAGGTAAAATTGTACAGTGTCGCCAAAGGGATTTTAAGCCGTTGTTTGAAGCATGGGAAAGGTTCAAGGACTTATCGTGTAGGTACCCCCCAATATACGGGTATCAAGATTGGTTTCAAACTCAACTATTTTACAATGGGTTAGACGGCTAAACATGAACAATTGCTGATACTACCTCTGGAGGATCGTTGCTATCGAAAACCCTAAATCAAACAAATGCATTATTAGAAGAAATGGAGGCCAATAACTACCAGTGGCTAAACGAGAGGAACACGGGAAAAAAGGTCTGTTTCATTCAAGAGTTTGATCATCTTGCAACCTTATTGGCCCAAGTCTCAAGACTTTCTGAACAATTAGGTGCCTTTTCAACTAAAGATGCGTCATCAAGTCGCGAAGCGGAGAATGTAGCAAGTAGTTCTCGAACTGGATTGGATAATGAGTTTGAGGAACGTCACTTTCTGAACAACCGGACTTATACTTTCAAGCTCGCCACCAACATTCCAACTTACTACAATCTTCTTCTTCGCAACCATCAAAACGTTTTGTATATGAATAACCAGAACTCATTGCAGCCACCTCCGAGTTATGGAAACCAAACTCAGGGATATCCTATGCAACCCAATCGTCAAATGCAACAACCTCCAACACATAATCAAAAACCAAACTTGGAAGACATGCTTTGGTCATTCATAAAGGAAACTTAGACAATCTTGCGTGAAATGCACAACCGGTTAAACAATCATGAAACACGGCTAGACTCGATTGACACAACATGTTTAAACACCAATGCCCCTATAAAGTCATTAGAAACTCAAATTGGGCAACTTGCTAGAACCATTCAGAAGCAAACAAAAGGGAAGTTTTCGAGCAACAGGATTATAAGGCAATAAAGTGGAGAAGTGATAAAGAAGTGGAAGTAAGTAAGCCAATTGAAGAAAAGTCAGGGGTTAGTTATGAGGTTGGCCATGATGAACCAAGGAGAGTTGTAGATGAGGAAGTTGATGATGGAGTCCATGATGGAAAGGAGAAGTTAAATTAAGACAAGAAGGAGGAGAAATATGAGAAGATAAGAGAAGAGGAAGTTGAGGAGAAGAAGAGAAGAGATACAAGGGTGATACCGGGAAGAAGTACATTCCTGGATAATCCACCAATTCTAGCCACACCTTTGCCATATCCCCAAAGATTCCAAAAGAAGAAGTTGGACTCACAATTTGCAAAGTTTCTTGAAATCTTCAAGAAAATACAAATCAACATACCTTTTGCGAATGCATTGGAACAAATTCCCAACTACGGAAAGTTATTAAAGAATTTCATGACGAAGAAGAAGAAGAAGAAGAAGAAGAAGAAGAAGAAGAAGAAGAAGAAGAAGAAGAAGAAGAAGAAGTTGGAGGAATACAAGACGGTCAAAATGACAGAGGAATGCAGTACAATACTACAAAGGAAATTGCCTAAAAAACTAAAGGATCTGGGTAGTTTCACAATCCCGTGTACTATCGAGAAATCTCATTTCGACAAGACTTTTTGTGATCTTGATGTGAGTATCAACTTGATGCCATCTTCCGTCTACCGGAAGTTGGGACTTGGAAGTACGAAGCCAGCCATGATTTTCTTCCAAATGGCTGACCGATCATTAACTTATCCAAAGGGAATCATTGAGGATGTTTTGGTAAAGGTGAACAAGTTCATTTTCCTGGTGGATTTTGTCGTGTTAGAGATGGAAGAGGACAGTGAGATCTCGATCATCCTAGGAAGGCCGTTTCTTGCAATGGGGAAGGTCTTAATTGTTGTTCTAAATGGAAACCTAGCATTGAAGGTAAATGAAGAGGAGATAAAGTTCAATATTTTCAAATCAATGAATATTCCGGATGAATCTCCCGCATGCGATCGAGTGAATGTTGTTAACTCTTGCATGATGGAATTCTTTCTTGCAAATGTGAATTTAGATCCATTAGAGCATGCCATCACGAATTCCTTATCTATGGGGAATTTTAGTGATGAGGGCTCAGCCACAAAAGTTGGTGTTGTGGACTACGTGCTTGCTTTGGAAGCTCAATCTCAAGACGTAGGGGATCAAATTCATGTAGCGATGATTGAAGATGAGGTTAGATCTCCCGAACTATCAAATCTGCCTCACGGTGGATTAGTACTAATCCGGTTATAATATTGTCATCTTTGATGGCAGAGGAAGAACATAAGTTGCTTACTATTCTGAAGCGACATCGATCTGCCTTCGCGTAGTCTATCTCAGACATTAAAGAAATTAGCCCTACTATTTGCATGCATAATATCTTGATGGAGGATTCGTTTAAACCCTCAATTGAGCATTAAAGGGTACTAAATCTGGCGATGAAAGAAGTTGTTAGAGCAAAGGTGTTGAAGCTCTTGAACGCGGGGATTATCTATGATATATCTGATAGCGAGTGGGCTAGCCTGATGCAAGTGGTTCCCAAGAAGGTGGCATGACGGTAGTGAAGAATGACAAGAATGATTTTATTTCGACATGAGCTATCACTGGATGGAGAGTGTGCATTGATTATCTAACACTGAACAAAACAACGAGAAAAGATTATTTTCCACTTCTATTCATTGACCAAATGCTGGATCGTCTAGCTGGATATGATCACTACTGCTTTCTTGATAGCTACTCATGATATAATCAAATAGCCATTACACCAGAGGACTAAGAAAAGACCACCTTCACATGCCCGTATGGGACGTTTGCCTATCGACGTATACCGTTTGGTCTATGTAATGCACCGGATACATTCCAACGGTGTATGATGGCAATATTCTTGGATATGGTAGAGGAGAAAATGGAAATCTTCATGGATGATTTTTTGGTCTTCGGTTCGTCCTTTGATCACTGCTTATATAATTTGTCGCTTGTTCTCGGCCAATATGAGGAGAAAAACCTAGTCCCTAACTGGGAGAAGTACCACTTTATGGTCCTCCGATTAATGTGAAGGGTGTTCGTAGTTTTTGGGGCATGCCGGCTTCTAGCGATGCTTCATCAAATATTTTTCAAAGACGGTGAAGCTTCTATGTCACCTACTTGAAAAGGATGCCCCATTTAAATTCAATGAAGCTTGCATGGAGGCTTTCAAAGAGATAAAGGAGAAGTTGAACACGACTCCTATAATGATCACTCCGGATTGGGAGGAGCCATTTGAGATTATGTGTGACGCGAGTGACTATGCGGTTGGTGTGGTGTTAGGCCAATGCAAGAAGAAGATCTTCTGATCCATCTATTATGCAAGCAAGACGTTAAATGATGCCCAAGAGAATTACACCACAACAGAAAAAGAGAAGCTGGCGGTTGTTTTTGCCTAAGATAAGTTTCGATCGTATATCTTTGGATCCAAAGTAATTGTCTACACGGATCACACGGCTATTCGGTACTTATTTGCAAAGAAATATGCCAAGCCGCATCTAATAAGGTGGAATCTATTGTTAAAAGAGTTCGATGCCGAGATACAAGACAAAAATAGGAGTGAGAATGTTGTAGTAGACTATTTGTTGAGGTTAGTTCAAGAGGACGTCAGTGATGAGTCATGCATTACAGAGGTGTTCCCTGACGAACAGATATTAGCAATTGACAATACACTTCTGAAGTTTATGGATATCATGAATTTTCTTGCTTGTAAAGTGTTACCACGAGATCTAACAAGTGCCCAGAGGAAGAAATTCCTATTCGATTGAAAGCATTATATGTGGGATAAGCTGTTACTTTTCAAAAAGTGTGCTAATTAGGTGATCTAATGATGTGTTCGGGAGAAAGAGATGGCAAGTATTCTGTACCATTGGCATTCATCACCTTGTGGCAGTTACTTTGGCACGACTCGGATAGTTACGAAAGTGGTTCAGTCAGGTTTTTACTAGCCATCCTTGTTTGAAGATGCTTATATGTTTGTAAAAACCTGTGATCGATGCTAAAGGGTGGGTAACATTTTGAGAAGGCATGAATTACTATTGACGTCAATTCTTGAGCTTGAGTTGTTTGATGTGTAGGGGATAGATTTCATGGGGCCCTTTCCTCTGTTATTTGGCTAGGAGTATATTCTACTAGTGGTGGATTATTTGTCTAAATGGGTCGAGGCTGTGGCGACGCCTACCAACGATACCAAAACGGTTCTCAAGTTCTTTAAAAGAAACTTCATGATGCGGTTCGGGACTCCTCGGGCCATAATTAGTGATAAGGGAACCCACTTCTGTAATAAAATGTTTAATACTTTGTTAACAAAGTATGAGGCTAGGCACAAGGTGGTGTTACCATACCACCCGCCAACAAACGACTAAGCTAAAGTTTTAAACAGGGAAATCAAGCAAATCTTGGAGAAAACTATTCATTCAACTTGCAAGGATTGGGCGGTGAAATTAGATGATGTTTTATGGGTATATCGCACGGATTTTAAGACACCGTTCGACATGTCACTGTATTGATTGGTATTTGGGAAATCATGTCACTTTCCCGTCAAATTAGAACACCATGCATTTTGGGCGATTAAGCAACTTAACTTTGACCGAAAAGCTTCTGGTGCGCAACGTCTCCTCCAACTTAATGAAATTAAAGAATTTCGGCACGAAGCTTATGAAAATTCCAAGCTCTACAAAGACAAATCGAAGAGGTGGCATGATAAGAAGATAATCAGGAGCGAGTTCAGCCTAGGCCAGAAAGTTTTGTTGTTTAATTCACGGCTGAGGCTATTTCCCAGAAAGTTGAAGTCCCAGTGGTCCGGCCTGTTACGGATCAAACAAGTATTTCCATTCAGCTCTATCGAATTGGAAGGCGATGACAGACGCATTTTACGAGTCAATGGGGAGTGAATTAAGCATTACTTAGAAAACAAAGCACGAGTTGTGGAGAATATCTCCCTCGTTGATGGCTGAGCTGGAATTCACAAGGTCTAGCTAGGGACATTAAATCAAGCACATTTTTTGATATGTATCTAAGGGTATGAAACTTACCCGACTTTTGTACTAGTTACTTTTTGGAGATCGTAATGGTCTCGGAACTTGTTCGGATATGAATTAAAGAGTCTGGATACTAGGGGTTGGGGTTGAGTTTTGTGCTTAAAATTGTTGAGTTAGCAAAGTGGAAGCAAGTGGTGTGGAGCATTTTTGTGAAAACATGAGGAAATCAAGAAAAACCAGCATAAAGCTCATCGCCGCGGTAGTAAAAATACTGGGAAAGACTAAAATGATCAAAATGCTCAACCGCTGCAGCGGTGAACTTACCGCCATGGCAGTGAAACTTCAGGATTGCATATTTTATCAAAGCTCTTTACCGTCGCGGCACTGAAACTTCAGGTTGCAGGGTTTAAAAAAGACGCTCCCATTGCGCCGCAATGGTGAAGTTTCTGCTCGAATTAATATCCTGACACTTCACAGAATCGAAAACCCAATCTCAAAAACTCCAAAAACTCTCAAATTTATTCCTTCCAAATCCATTCCCAATCTAAAATTTCATCCTTCCGCTTACCAAATTTTAGAATTTCACCAATTTCATCTACCAAAAACCCATTCTTCAAGCATTTTTCGGGTTTCGGAACCAAATGAGCGATTTCTTCCAATTTTATGACATTTGATCTGATTTGCTCCATCAAGTAAGTGTTCTTCAACTTATATTTCATGTTTATGATAAATATATAGGATGATTTTCATCTACATTAAGCATTTGTTTGAATTTTGTTTATTTCCTAAACCCTAGACACCAATTTTTCACGATTTTCATTCATATTTCGGGGTTTTGGTTTGGGTTTTTGTGATGAATGTTATTTCAAAGATTAGTTACATTGGGTGGTCATGGATTGAATGCCACATTGTTGAATTCGTGTTGAAACTGATGTGATTGGTGTGTACATTGCCATTGAGTCGTATTCTTATCGATTTAGATGTGTGGGGCTATTTTGTGTGGTTCTGTTATGATTTCATTGACGTGTTTATGATTGTTCTTTCTAAGGATAATTCCAAAACACATTGCATCCAAAAGGTCATGGGGGGAAGGATCAGGATCAGCTAGCGATTATAATTCCTCCCGTTTTGTTTCTAAGAAGGCGGAAGAGCATTTCAATCGATATGAGCTAAAAAGAACGTGCATTAAACAGAGAGGATTTGGCCCATTCAATGATCTACAGGCAGAATTCATGGATGTTATACGAAGCCAAGGTTGGGAGAAATTCTGTCAATCATCTCCCCTCGGCGAAATCTCCTTAGTCCAGGAATTCTATGCGATTATCACGGAAGCTGAAGACAACTAGACGAAGGTCCACAATCGCATTATAGTGTTCAGTCCCAAAAAATTAAATTAAGTATTGGAATTTGGGCTATCGGAGTCTTTTCCCGAGCTATATCCAAGGTATGAGCCAAGCATGAAGCAAGTGATCCGGGCCCTAACTACGGGCGATGTTTAGTGGACTATCACAGGACCGGGTCAAGCCACCTTCCCAGTAAAATTCTTGAATCCGGTGTCGAAAATATGGCACTACTTCATTTGTGGAAGCTTGCTCCATACTTCTGATTTTCCAGACATTTCGAAGGAGAGGGCCATAATACTGCATGCCATTTAGAGGAAAAAGCCACTGAATATCAGATTCCATATATACTCATCGATTATGCATACCGTTCGGATAAAAAAAGTCGGCCTCCCTTTTCCATCATTGCTGATAGAGCTTTTCAGGCGAGCCAGAGTGGTGATCATAGGGGATAGTCCATGGCCCCCAATTAATCCCCTCGATCTCACTGCCATTACAAAAATATGAAAGGGCAGAGCCCAAGGCCCGAGTGCTTCAGAAGCAGAGGAGGAGGCAGGGCCGTCGAAGGCCCAAGTTCCCGAGGCCCCCAGCCACCCGTCAGACACACCAAATCTAGATATCCAAGATCTCCGAACTGACGTTCACGTTTTGTGCCATGATCAATATAACGTCCGAAATGACATTACCGATATCTGAATTTTCATAGAACAGTACTTACGACAGTAGGATCAGATCTAACGGCTCATATGTGAGCGCATTGGCATCGACATGAATCTCTTTCTGCCAGTGCCATAATTCCAGCCACACGAGTTACAACCTCCACCATTCTATTTTCGTCGAAATGACAATGGTGATGACTTTCCTCCTAGTGAACGGTAGGGGGTGAGACTTTTAAGTCTTACCTCCTAGGTATGTGTTCGGAACCCAGTTTTTTATATAATTGTTATATCCTGTATTGGGTTCGCTGCTTAGACAGTGAGGACACTACCTCGTTTAAGTTTAGGGGAAATGTTCATTCAAATTTGTTTTTGGTAAAGAAGGATGAACAATATTTTGATGTATTAACATTGGACTAGAAATGTTTAGTTTTTGTAAAGGATGTTTATGTATAATAATTTTATGCTTTGTAGAAGTTTTAATGTATATTGTAGACTTTAATTTCTAGTTTAGTTTTATTTATTTTTTTATTTTATTTTTTATGCATGTGTAATGTTTAGTTAGTACATGTATGCTAGTGTTTAGATTTAGTGTAGATATATTAATGAATGAAGTCGTATTTGCATGTTGAGTTGTTGAGTTCATTTGCGCCATTTCTAGATGATGAAAATTATCCCCTAATTGTATATCGAGGTCGGGGGTTATGCCATTCATGTGTGTTTTGTGTGCTTAGCATGTCGATTAGGTAAAAATTATTTTGATTTTAAATCGCACGATCATATAGACTCAATGTATAATTATCTGAACGATTTGACACTGATTATTCAGTAACAAGTTCATGACAGAAATGAGGAATCTAGAACTTGATTTGGGGGAAACTTGAGGCGGAATCCTAGGTAAGGTAATTCCAGAGGTATGATTTAGGCCTTCAAATTTTTTCGCTTGAACTGTTGTAGCTAACCTGAAAATTTTATCCCTCATTCCCTTATCGAAGCGGATAATCTTTTCAATTCTGAACATGTATTAGTACTCTATCAAATTAAATTTTTCTAACCCAATATCGCTAAGCCTAAGCTTTAAATTGAGTGAAATCAAGTTAGCATTAGTTTATGCTACTTGAAGTGAGCAGTCGGGTTTCAGATGAATTTTTAATGATTCGGTATTAGTGTATTCACTTGTCATTCTCTTAATTCTTTTTGCACACTCCTAAAATTGTATAAATTCGAATGAGTTTCCCGGGGGGGGGGGGGTTATGTTATAATGAAAAAAAAACTATGTGAATATTATTTTTATTTTCATTACTTTCGACAAGTGAATACAAAGTTCTTAAATTCTTGTTCAGGATTGTGTTTTAAATGTGTAGGGTTACGAAAGAGAGATAGCAACAAGCGTTTGTGCCTCGGGTATCATTCAATTATAACGATTTTCTATTTTCTATTCCTGTGATACCCTTGGTCGTTCTCAAAAGCCAAAACAATCCCTATTGATCTCTGTGAATGTTCGAACCTACATTAGTGGATAGTTGAGCCCAGTCAAGCGTATGGTTTTCCTGAATCCTTTAAGGTTTAAGTCATGAGCTTAGCTATTGAATAATCCAATCCGTTGTTTGAATAATCATGTACCTGAGTTCTCACACACAAACATTTTAAATGGATCTAGAATGGTTTTTATTGATATTGGGTGTCGAAATTCTAGAACACCACGCGGTGTGTGTTATTTTCCGAACTTGATCTGATTGAGGGCAGTTGAGGGAAGAACCACTTGGTTTTTTCAATTTGGAACTTGCATGCGCTTACTTCTTGTTTGTTGATGTTTATTCATTTTTAGTTTAGTAGTTAGTCAATTAGTATAATTTGTTTAATTTAGTGTTAGGGTGTTTCTCTCGAGAACTAGTAAAATTCCAAGTTTGGGTATATCTGATAGGTTGAAAATACTTATCTACTTTTAAGCCAAATTTGGTAGTTTTCGAGTGTATTAATAATATTTAATTGAGTTTTAGTTTTTTTTTTATGTAAATCAGGTGTAAGAAGGTGAATGAGCAATAAACGAGTGAAACGGTAGGAAAACAACGAAGAAACGATGAAACAATATGAGGTTTTAGGACAGTAAACCACCGCCACAGTGGTGGTGAGAATACAGAGAAGCCGTAAATTACATAAGTCCCACCGCCGCAGCGGTCAATCCACCACCGTGGCGATTGAGATACAGGGAGAATTGTGAAGTCCCACTGTTGCAGCGGTCAAATCCACCACCGCAATGGTGAAAGATAAAAAAATTTAGGACTCGGCTCACTACTACAGCATGATCTCACTGCCATAGCGGTGAGCCGGCCGATATGCCCACCGCCGCGGCGGTCACTCTGCAATAGATAAAAGATATTTTCTAGATATTTTCAACATTTGTATTTAAGGCCTTTGTTCCCACAATTGTAAAAGACGTTCTTAACATTAGAGAGGTGATCTTTAGCCATTCCTAAGAGCTCAAAGAGGAGGTTCATCATTCGGAGAAGACGAAGCATTTGCGGACCGATCCTTGGCGACAGTGGACCATTCCACTCTCAGATTTGATCATTCTTCCTTTGTTTTTATCTTTGAAATTACTTTTCCAAATATAATATGTTAAATCCCTCTTATTTTAATGTTTATATGGCTAAGATCATATAGGCTAGATAAATATTATCTAGGAGTTGTTGTAATTCATGTCAACACGTGTTTGGCTGAATATATGTTACTTTAATGGTTGTTTGTCTAAATCCGATTGTATTTACCATTTTATTACAATTTTAATATGCTTGTCAAGATATTAGGGTTGGTTTTGAGAATACGGGGTTTGACTCTCGGGAAAGGTAACCCCGAATTCGGACTAGGGTTAAACACATCGCGACGTTCTAACGACCTGGGAGGGCGTTAGAAAGTGTGCAATTCATGACGTTGGGTCAAGACTCATGTGACTATGTGTTCGAAAATACATTCGAGGGGGACTTCAGCGTCAACGCGAAGTCACATATTCATTCACTAAACACTCAAGAGAGGGAGTGAATGAGTTTAAGATACAAAGATTGTCGGATAGGATAAACACCGTTATTGTTAACTAAACGAAGTCAAACATGTATTAAGTGAATGAAATCAATCCATACGTAATCAACTTAATTAGAATTAACCCAATAGTATTAGTTTAACTTAGTTCTAATTAAATTTCAAAAAATTCTTGAAAAGTCAAGATAATATAAGACTATGCCAATTACAGTATTCAATTATTCATACACGTTTCCCAGTGGAACGATATCTGATCTTAAAGATCCATTATACTAAAACTTGACCTCGTGCACTCGCGAGTAAGTTAGACGTGAGCATAAACATGTTTTCGTACAATCACCTTTCGGTCTCACAAGATACTAAATTCCTAACTCGAATACCTAAGTGTTGATCTCCTTCCGGACTCCTAATAACCTAAATTATGTACTCTTAATTTCGATCACAAACTCAATCTCTCTCAAATGTAAAATTCACAACCTAAAATCATCTAATTCATTGCTCACATGAATCAAACACATTAAGCATTGGAGAGGTATAAAATAGAATTAAAACTAACAATTAATAAAATGGTATAAATATGGTTCAAAACGATACTACATCAAGCTCTAGATATGAATTTTAACTCAACATAGCGGAATCCATAACTAATCTTTTCAAGAAATTCATAAATGGAAACATGTTTAACATAATATCACAAGTACAAAAATCAATCGAGATTGGGGTGAGAAAGAAGAAGAAAAAAACTCTTTTGGTCGAGAGGAGCTTCAAATCTTCAATATACTTCAACCCCAATCCCGATTTTTTGCCTCCAATGGTGTTTTTCTTTCCAATTCCACCTCAAATCGCCACACCATGGGGTGTTTTCTCTCCCAAAATTGTAACTTTCCTCCCAAATCTAGCCACCCATGGGTTTGAGGCTTAAGGTAGTATTTATGGGGCTTCAAGGTAGGGTTTTTCGTGTATTGGCGCTGCAGTGGGGCTTTTTTCCCACTGCAGCGCGAAGTTTCTGACCTGTTGGCATAGAGCGCTGCAGCATGCATTTCCGCACAGCTTCTGAAATTTGACCATAACGCTCTCGTAAGAATTCTAATTAAGGTAATTCAAAAGGCTATGAAAGATAAAAAATATATCTACAACTTTGATTTTTGAGTTTTTCCAAAATCGGATTTCATCATGGTCAAAATCAAGTTTGAAGTTTCTACATCTGCACTCATTTTACACCTTTTCTCCTATTTATTTATACTCCTACAAAACAACACAAAAACATATTAAACTAACAAAAAAGCTTGAAAACTAACAAATTTTTTAACTCAAAAGTACTGAATTTGTTAGTAAATAAACCACTCATCACCATCCCCCTCGACAAATTTAGAACGGCATTCTTAGATAAACCTTTGGTTAAATAATCAACAATATTACTTTCTGACCTCACAAAATTTAGTGATATTATATCTCTTTTTAACATACTCTTAACAAACATGTATCTTATTTGTATATGCCTATTCATTTTCTTATTTGTATGAGCTTTTTGACTTAGTCAATAACAGCTCTATTATCGCAACTAATGGATATAGTAGGAATAGGTTTACCAACTAAAGGTAAATCTAAAAGTAAATTTTTAATCCACTATGCTTCTGCACATGTGGTATCAAGTGCTATAAGTTCTGCCTCCATTGTACTCCTTGAAATAATAGTTTGTTTCTTAGAGCCCCAAGATATAGCAGTTCCTCCTAATAAAAAAAAACCCAGCGGTGGATTTCACATCTAGACCGTCTAAAATCTAATTTGCATCACTAAAACCTTCAACTACACTAGGATAACCTTTGTATCATAAGGTGAAATCTAAAGTTCCTTTAAGATACTTACAAATCCTTTCTAGTGCTATCCAATGTTACCCACTAGGGTTGTGAGTATATCTACTCAATCTTCCAACAGTATAAGAGATATCAAGTATAGACTTATTAGATAGATATAAAAGTGACCCGATCATCTGGGAATACTTCAATTGAGATATTGGTTATCATTTGTTCTTTTTCAGATGTACACTAGAATCATAAGGTGTGATAATAGGTTTTACATCAAAATACTCAAACTTCTTCAACATTTTCTCCACAATACTTGACTAATCAAGGGTTATACCACTAGAGGTTTTCCCTAATTTCATTTCTAAAATCATATACGCTTGTTCCACTATTTTCTCTACAATATAAACATTTATCATGACCATTAATTCTGAAGCCATATTCTATAATCATCTTATCAATTTTTTCCTGCCCTTTCTTAGGGGCTTGCTTGAGACCATATAAAGATTTTACTAGCTTATGAAACTTATGTTCTTGACCCTTAACAATAAATCCCTCAGGTTGATCCATATAAATTTCCTCTTCTAAATCCCCATTTAGAAAAAGCAGTCTTTACATCCATTTGATGTATCACTAGGTTATTAATAGAATCTAAAATTATAAGGATCCTGACAGTTATAATATTAATTATAGGAAAATAAGTATCAAAAATAGTCAATCCACTTCTTTTGTCTAAATGCTTTTGCTACCAATCTTATTAATGCTTCCATCAAGTTTTAACTTCTTAAAAATCCATTTATAACCCATAGCTTTGTTTCCTAGAGACAAATCTACTAACTCCCAAGTATTATTTTGCATGATTGATTCAATCTTACTATTTATTGCCTCTTTCCAAAAAGGTGCATCTATTGAAGATAACGCTTCTTTGTAAGTTTTCAGATCTTCTTCTACTAAGTATAGAAATCTTTCCTAAATTTGTTTTCAATTCTATATCTCTTACTTTATCTTGGTTTTACAGAAAAAACTAAGTCTGTCTCGGTAGGAAGACTATTGCTAATAGAAGGTTTGTCATGAGTTAGTGTGGAATCCGTGTTTACTAACTGATTAGGAATTCTAGTTTTATAAGGAAATATATCTTCAAAGAAAGTTGCATCTCTTGATTCCACTATTGAATTTATGGAGATAACACTAATTTGAGATTCGATAACTAAAAATCTATTTGCATTGTTGTCTTGTGCATAACCTAAGAAAACAGTGTCTATTGTCTTAGGTCATATTTTCTGTCACGACTCGACTTGGTTTCCCAGGGCTGAACTATGGTTTCTCATATAGAGAAATTCCTAAACCTAAAACCCGATTGGTCAAACTTCTAATCTACAACGTTCGGTAATTATGACGGGAATTGTTATTATGATAATAATTACCAATTAAAATCAATCATCTATTTAAATTTATCTTCTTATTTTCTACATAACAGTGACCCATTAAAAAGATCTCGAATTTATAATTTAAAATCCAATTTTCAATATTATATCAAGTCAATTATATTCCCACAATTTTTTAATACATTAAATTTGAGAGGAGTATTTTACAACAACTACGATAATTATAACTATTGTTTTCTCCGATTACAATCATAAATAATAATTACTATTATTACAACTCGAATTTCAAATAAATTCTTCTCTCTCTCATTTTCTCTCAGCCGACCCTGCAAATCCAAAAAGCTATGGGGTTGTGAGCTAACGCTCAGTAGAACTCCAACCCCTCTAATATGTGCATTTAATTAATATATATCACATAAATCACATAAACATGCTCGTCACATAAACCACGTATGCATGCTCGTTACATAAATCCCGCATCGTCTAAATCATATAATGTAATTCCATATGTAAATTTCCCAACAATCTATTAAATAGTTTCATAATCACCCACAAGACAATTAAATACATATATTAGTAGAGTTCGGAATTCTACCTCTCCCGGATTTTCCACCGGTCGTGAGATTGGATTTTGGTCTTTTAGTGGGGTGGTTCCTATAATTTTCTTTTTCTTTTTCTTCTTCTTTCTTTTCCTTCCTCTAATTTTTGTTTCCTGTTTTGCTCATCCCGCCGACGCCACCACCAACCTTCACTGCTGGCGATGCCACACTCGATCACACACACACATATGCAGTCGTCTGAGCAACACACACACACACACACACACACACACACACATACACAGCACACATACACCGGCGATGAAACAGAGACAACCATACACCTACACACACACACCGGCGTCTCTCTCTTTCTCTCTTACTAGCTCTCCACTCTGGCGACACCCCACACCACCAAACGAGCACGGCACCACTATCACCACCGGAACACATACACACACACGGCAGCATACACAATACACACAACCACATTACGGCTAAACATTGACACCGCCGACTGGACCACCCACGTCGTTGAGCCAAACGACAACGAGCACGCCCTCACACACCCACAATGATGAATGAAAAAACAAAGCACCCCCACAGTTACACACACACCCACGCCTGAAACTCACACGAACGACACATACACACACACTCCGAAACACACACCTACTGATGACGTCTCACCGCTGGCAACCTACATCAAAACATACCCACACACATACGATACACTGTGACAGACCAAAGCACACACACATATTTATTGCAATTGGACACACACACACCCCCAAAACACACAAACACCCACAAATACAAAGGATCGCTGACCACCGAACACTCCCCGGTGAACCCACCTCCGATTCTCTCTATTCTCTGTTTCTATTTCTGCTCCTTGTTTTTGTTAGTTTAAGACCACGATTGCATGGGTATTTATATGCATGAGAGTAGTGGATCAACTTAATCCCAAACACTGCCATGTTGAACGGATATGGATTCTTCCTCTTCCTTCTCGGTTCTCCGACTGTCTTCACGGCACACACACGCACGATTATGTGTGTGTGTGTGTGTGTGTGTGTGTGTGTGTGTGTATTTTAAAGTTTTTCCAAATTACAGTATCCTCCCCTAAAGTTTCTTTAAGTCTTATTTTTAGTTCAATTTTCACCTTTATGAGTTTCTTAAATTGTGATTCCACCCAAAAAGTTTTAATTCATAAGTCAAATGCCAATTGATTCAAGTATAATCACATTTGTTAAACATCCCCACACTTTTAAGATTCTCAAATTGGCTTTCTTTTCTCCCCAATTTCACCCGGGATCTTTTCATTATCTTTTGGGGTAATGCAATTTAATATGAAACACGCAACAAGTACAACCTCTCCCCATAAATTTTTAGGTAAACGTAAACTTATCAACATTGAATTCACCATATCTATCAAATATCTATTTTTTCTTTCTACAATTCCATTTGATTGAGGTGAATATGGTGGAGTAAGTTCATGTATAATACCACACTCTTCACAAAAAGTCTTAAGATCTCCTAAAGTATACTTATCCCCTCTATCAGACCTAAGTTTCCTAATCTCCCAATCAAACTGATTTTCTACTCTATTCGTATATATTATAAACTTATTGAACACCTCGTCTTTAGTCATCAAAAAATATAAATATATAAAACTTCGAACAATCATCAATGAACGTAAGAAAATATTTATTCCCACCTCTAATTGATAATCTATTTGAATCACATACATCACTATGTATAAACGCTAAGAGTTGTCTAGTCCTATTAACACTTCTAAAAGGCTTTCTTGGTTGTTTTGCTTGAACACAAACCTCACATTTGTGTTTATACTCCACATAAGTATTAGGAAAAAGATCAAGATCCATCAATCTCTTAACCTTTCTCAAACTTATATGACCTTATCTACTATGTCATATATTAGAAGTCTCAATATTCAAAACTTAACTTTTATTATCCTCTAAAAATACATTTAATTTAAATAAACCTTCAGACACATAACCTTTTGCAACACAAATATTCGTTATTATAACAACCTTATTGGACTCCATAACAATTTTTTAACCTTGCTTTACTAAGGTTGACACACTAATTAAATTTCTTCTCACTTCGGGAATATGTCGCACTCCGTGTAGACTTAAAGTCTTTTTAGATATTATCTTCTAATCAATATCTCCTATACCACATACTTATGCGACACTGGCATTTCCTAGAGTTACATTTCCTCCACTAGATTTTTGATAATTTTTTAAAATACCATGATCAAAACAAACATGAATATTAGCTCCAGGATCTAATTTCCAATCTTTATTCTCACAAGTAAAATTAATTCTAAAAATATCATACCTAAAGGAAGGTTCGCCAAGGTTTTCATGATCTACAAGCATATTGACTTGAGCTCTTGGACTACGTTTATTATTATTTTGATTAAGTTGAGGCTTGTAAGGCTTAGTCTTCTTATATAAGCAATCTCTTACCTTGAGGTTGGCCCGACTACAAACAAAAGAATGTATTTTCTCTTTCTCTAAGCCTTTTGATCTATCAGCAGGATTAAGCACAAAGATATATGTAAGAAATATGAACAATGATAATTAAATAAAGAATTTAAACAAATTACAAAGTATGAAACAAAATTCACATTTATTTTAGATAAACAATTTAGTCAAAATACATAATTGTTTTGCAATATTTATATAGATAGTAACTCAATTTACAAATTTTAATAGATAATAAATTATTTCATTCTTAATTTATGTAATTATAAATATTATCAAATTTTTTCATTAAAGAATAAAGAGTTAAAAAAAAAAAAAAAAAAAAAAGATAAAAAAAAAATTGCAATATGAATAAATAAATAAAAATATGAACAACACTTTTAATTTTAATTTTTTTTAACAGACTTTGAAACCATTTTATATTAAAATGGTCAAGTTTCCAAAATATAACAAAAGATTGTTACTTTAGATTATTATAAAAAGACTCTATGATTTTGACAAGAATTTAAATAAATATAAAAACTATGAGTAGAATATAAATAATAAACTTATCCAAAAATATAAATAATAAAATAAGTAAGGAAAAGTAACTGGCACGTCCTCTCAGGGTTCACGTCCATGAGAAGACTAATGAACCGTCTTTATCAAATTGTCCTTAAATATATTATATAGAGATGTAGTAGTGAGAGGAAGAGCTTTTAGGATACTTTTTTATATCTTTCAAAGAGTAGCCAGCCAGTTTTATAGTGTAAAAAATTGTAAAAGTTACAAGAATAATAATAAACACAAAAATAAAAACTAAAAATTAAAAAATAATATTTGTCAAATAAAAACTAAAAATTTAATAAATTAAAATAGAGTTTTTGAAATTTTCAATTAATGTTTAAAAAAAAACACTTATAAGTTTATAACAATAACAACATATGAATATTTACTCAATATTTTATATTTAGTTAACATTTACCCAATATAAAAATGTATAACATATTTTGTTATTTTTAACATTTTATACATGTTAACGAGACTGATTGTGTTGCTATGAATGTTCACTCTATACTTCAACCAATATTTCAGAACAAAATTTCACTCAACCTTCAAACATTTTATACATATTCAAGGGACTGATTGTGCTGCTGTGAATGTTCACTTCTTGTGTGAATGTTCATTTAATATTTCAACCAATATTTGAAATCAAAATTTCACTCAATGTTCAATCAACGTTCACTCAATATTTTAAACAATATTTCACTCAATGTCAATGTTCACTCAATATTTTACTCATTTAATTTAAAAAAAAAAAAGTTATGAATGTTCATTTATTTGTAAATACTCACTCAATATTTCAAAATAAATAAAAAATATTGAAAAAATCCCAAGATCAACGAAAATAAATCGTTGTAAATATTTACCAAACCACAATCCGGTATGAATGTTCATTTAATGTTTCAAAAACAAAATCAATAACATTGAAAACATTTTAATGAATGCTCACTCAATATATTCAAAATAAAATGTTGAATCCAAGGTTCTAATGAGCAATTAAATATTGATGTGTTTGCTAGAACTAATAGTTTTATCGAGTGTTTCGGATTTATAGTTCCATGCATATGATTAAGAAAAAGATCATGAAGAAAACATAAAGGGTGCAAGATGGATGTAATAAAGATGTGAAGAGTTTTGAAGACCTTGAAGATAAATAGGTGAAAACAACTCTCTACTTATATACTCTTAATGCAACCTAAATTAGGATTTCACATGACACTTAAAATAAGTTAATTATATGTGCGCCATGATAAGAAGTGATCAGTTTAAAAACGTAAAATGAGATATTGTATGTGCTTCTTATGTGAAATGAATTTGATAATTGACATAATTGGAAAATATATTTTAAAGTATAAAATGTTAAGTTTTCGGGTCTGTTGATCCTAATATATTGATGAACAATTAAAGGTTGATTTTTTGGTGGAACTAACAGTTTAATTGAGTATTTCAGTTTATTAGTTCCAATTACGACAAGTAATGGATGGATGCTAAAAGATAATGACAAAGATGATGAAGGATTAAGAGGTTGAAGAATTTAAAAAACCTAGGGAAAACAACTCAGGTTAAATTTCAACTCTTAATATCCCAATTAGAATCACACAAGACACAAAAAGTTTTTTTAAATGATTTTTATAAATTTGTTTGTTTTTTATAGAATTCTAATTAGTTGAATTATTTGCTCCTATGTGAAATTGAAAAAGAAATATTGGTAATGAATTAAAATTGAATTTAAGAATTTAGTGGAGCTAACGGAGAAAAGAAATTAGTTAAAGGGACAAAAATGTCGATGAGAATGAATTAAAAATGAATTTAGAAGAGAATCCGGCATTGGTAAGTCGACAGGCAAGTCGACCGATGCATAGAAGGTAAAGTCTCTGAATCTCTAGGTCAACAAGTAGGTTGACCTGTGCTTTAATATGAACTCTCTGAATCGATAAGTTGACAGGGCAATTGACCCGTGACGAGAAATATTACTCTCTGAATCTCTAGGTCGACAGATAGGTCGACCGATGGTCTATGATTTTTAGGCTTGGCTACATCCTGAATCGATCGGTCGACGGGTGATCTTGGTTCATCAACTTATGGGATTGTTTCAGAATATTGTGGAATTTTGGATTTTATTCTAAAAGTAGCCGTTGCTAGCCATTTTATGGTTAAGATTCATGAGATATTTTAGGGATTTAATGTTATTGAGATATACAACATATATTATGATATCCCTATAGATTTGGTTCATTAAGTTTGAATATTTCTCAATTTGGTACATGTAATTCTTTCTATCCTATTTAATCGTGATTGAGAAATATTTGGGGGACTTAATTGAGAAGTTTAAAAGCTATTATTAAGTGATTTGAACCAGGATGAAGTCTTAAATGATATAAGGGGTCTATAAGAGCAATTAAATGTCATAACAAGTAGGAACTAACTGTTAGAGACCTTATTTTATTCCAATTTATATAGACCTACGTTTTTCATATTAGAAAGAGAGAGAAAAAGAATTATACTGAGATTTTATAAGAGAAATCATATTGAAAGAATTTTGAGAGCTTTTCTGAGAGTTATTCTTGAGAATTATTTGCTGTGAATTATTGCTGCTACCGATCTAAAGTGACATTGCTATCATTATTCTTTCGGTGGATTCCGGGTGAGATCTTTCCAAATTACCTTCTATTGATTGATTGCTTGATTATATTTGGAATTTGATCTTTGAAATTATTTTCTGATTTTTTATTGAAAACTATTTTTGAACAATTTCTTGAAGAAATCTGATTACGTGCTCAATTACGTGCTACCCTATTTTTGTTTAAATCAGATTTTGAATATCTCACTTTTCTATCACTAGTTTTGGGATATTAATTGAAATCTAATTTATCTGGTAGTAGAAGTTTCGAGTAAGAAAAATCACTTATCAATTTGTAATTGGTGAGTTGAGTGACAGATTGAATACTATTGAGAGTATTTAATCTGAGGGTAGTTGGTTTCAGTCTTTTTCTGTAAAGAGATTGAGGTAGTAATTCTTTTTGGATTGAATTGATTTATGAGTAATTTTTTAACGGTTCAATCCTTACTGGGTAAATGGATATTTAGAGTGTTTGTGAGGTTTTGAATCTTTAACCTTAGTTTAAAAAAGAATTAGGTTATTCTTGAGTTTGTAATAAGTAGAGGTTATTCCTAAGTCTGTTAAAAGGAATTTGTAAATGTTGATTCTAAGCCTGTGAAAAGAATCTTTGTGAGGATTTGGTTTCTACCTTTAAAAGAATCTTGAGTTTAGTGGGTGCGACTCTCCGTGGAGCTCGGGGGACTGGATTAGCTAAGAGTAGCTTGGTGAACTAGTATAAATTTTTGGTGTGCTGTTATTTTTCATTATTTATTTGTGTTGTTTGGTGTGCACCTAGTTGATATCATATTTCTGCTATTATATAAAGATAATAATTAATTTAGAATTAAAATTAATTATTTGGATTATTGAAGTATTCTTTTTTTTTTTTTTTGAAATTTTTTTATCTACCTAATTCACCCCCCCCCCCTCTTGGGTAGCTCACTGGGCCAACAATTGGCATCAGAGCTGGTTTAGCTCGACACACTTAGCTAACAAAGATCACATACAGTATATAATAGGCACACTAGCTGAGGGGCAGTCTATGCACCTACCACCGTTGTTTACATGTGAAAGTTATTCATTCTGGAAAGACAAAATGATAGCCTTCATTCAAACTACAAATTATGATGTGTGACTAACAATCGAGGATAGTCCATTTGTTCCAATGGAAAACGGAGTCGAAAAGAAGAATGAATAGCTAACTGCTTCTGATAAGTAAAAACTCTCTATAAACTCTCAGGCTATTAACATTCTATTTTGCTCTTTAGATGCTAATGAATATTCTAGAGTTTCAAGTTGTAAATCTGTAAAGGAGATGTGGGATATGCTACAAGTTACCCACGAAGGGACAAGTCAAGTGAAGCAATCGAAAATCAACGCTCTTATGAGAAAATTTGAATTGTTCAGAATGGAAAAAACTAAAACGATTCATGAGATGTATACTCGTTTCAACAACATTTACAATCACTTGAGTCAACATGGAAAGCCATACTCCATGAAGGATAGAGTTCGAAAGGTCCTAAGTTCTTTACCAAAAATATGGGAGTCAAAGGTTACGGAAATTGAGGAAGCTAAGGATCTTGGCAAATACGAAATTGATGATCTGATAGGCAACTTGATGACTCATGAAGCGGCGATTAAAGGATATGAGGATGACAATGGAAATAGAAAGAGGAAATCATTTGCACTAAAAGCTCATAAAACTAAAGAATATGATGATAGTGATGATGAAAGTCTTGACAGTGAGCAAGAGAAAGATGTAGCACTTCTGACAAAGAATTTTAGAAGAATGACTCGACGCACATTCCGCAGGAGAAGAAACCTCAACATAACTAAAGTGGAAGGTTACAACTGTCATAAGACCGGTCACTTTCAAAATGATTGTCTCGAACCGAAGAAGGATAAAGAAAAAAAAAAGAAGAAGAAAGCAAAGAAGAGTAAGAAGAAATCCATGAAGGCTACTTGGGATGATACTGAATCAAGTAGCTCGGAAAAATCAGATAGTGAAGATACGTCCATATTTACATTAATGGCCACTGGTGGTGAGGTAACTAAATGTTCAAGTTCTTGTCATTTAGATTTTGATGCATTATTTTATGTTTATCAAGAACTTTTTCATGATTATAAAAACCAGCATTCTAAAATAAATGCCCTTCAAAGTACAATTAATACAATAAACAAGCAAGTGATGGACTACGAATCTGAAAACAATAAATTGAAATCCAAGTTGACGGATTTGCACTCAATTGTTCTCAAATTCACCGGCGGTAAAAATAACTTGAAAATACTTTTGGTAAGTTCACATAAAATTTTTGATAAAGCCAGTATTGGATTTCAGAAAAATCTTAAACAAAAACATTTCCATAAATTCTTTTCTGAAACCAAGGATCTTGTTAGGTGTTTTAAATGTAATGTTGTGAGGCATACTATTCGTAGATGTTTTGCTAAAATATCTAACAGTAGACAAGTTTGGGTTCCCAAAGGAACTAAAATTGTCCCGACTAACAAGATCAGACCCACTTAGACTGGGTACCACTTAGGAACTATTTGAGGTGCTCCTTACAGGTTATTCTAAAAGCTTCAATAAGTAAGGACAAATGGTTCCTGGACAGTGGTTGTTCTCGACACATGACGGGAGATAAATGAAAATTTACATCTTTGACACCTAAAGATGGAGGTCATGTGAGTTTTGAAGACAACACAAAGGGTAAAATTATCGGTATAGATAATATCAGTAATAGTACTACTATTAGTAAAGATATGTTCCTAGTTGATGGACTTAAACATAATTTGCTTAGTATTAGTCAACTATGTGACAAGGGCTATAACGTTATATTTGATCATGATAAGTGCATCAGTAAGAATAGTCATAATAATAGTATCTTGTTTGCATCACATTTTGAGAATGTTTATACTTGCTCATTTAATAATTTTAATTCTCAAAATTTATCTTGTTTGAATCTTTTGTCTGAAAATAGTTGGTTATAGCATAGGAGACTTGGGCATGCTAGTATGGAGTTAATCTCTAATTTATCTAAGAAGAGTCTCATACGTGGCCTACCTGATTTAAAATTTGTGAAAGATAAAGTATGTGATGCATGTCAATTAGGCAAGCAGGTTAGATCATCATTTAAGAAAAAGATGCACACGTCCATGTCTAGATGTCTTGAATTGTGCATATTGATTTGTTTGGTCCAAACTCTATTGCTACTTTTGGTGGTAAGTTTTATGCTTTCGTTATAGTTGATGATTATTCCAGACTTACCTGGGTATTTTTTTCTTGCTAAGAAAAGTGAGTTTGCTTCTGTTCTTGCTAAATTTTTGCAAATATGTTCAAAATGAGAAGCAATGTTCCATTATTAACATTTGAAGTGACAAAGGAAGATAGTTTAAGAATGATGATGTGGTAAGTTATTGTGATGAGCATGGTTATGCTCATAACTTTTCTGCACCAAGATCACCATAACAAAATGGTGTAGTGGAAAGGAAGAACAGGACGCTTCAAAAAATGGCCATAACAATTCTTAATGAAAATCGCTTACCAACCTACTTCTAGGCCGAAGCAGTAAGTACAACACGCCATGTGGTAAATCGGGTATCAATTCGTAGAGGGTTTAACAAAATCCCATATGAAATCTGGAATGGTAAGACTACTAATATTTCTTTTTTTAAAGTATTTGGATGTAAGTGTTTTATTTTGAATGACAAGGATAATCTTGATAAATTTGATGTTAAATCTGATTATGGGATTTTCCTTGGATATGCTACTAACAATAAGGCTTATAAAGTTTATAATAAACGTACATTAGTAGTAGAAGAAATTATGCATGTTGTTTTTGAGGAAGTTGATCCATTCTTGTCAACAAAGGTTTTGAATAATGAAGATAATGCATTTCAAATAATCAAAACAAAGGTGATAATGTACCAAAGGAGTCCCAACAAGATAAGGAACCTAAGGAAAAGGATTCGACTTTACCGACTTTACCACGAGCTATAAAGACAATACCAAGACATTCGATAAAAAAAATCATCAGTAATTTCGAAAGAGGTATAAGTACTCATTCTTCTCTTAGGGATATAATTAATCTTGTTTTCTTATCTCAAATTTAGCCTAAGAATGTACATGAGGCGTTAACTAATGAATCTTTGATTTCTGCAATGCAAGATGAGTTAGTTCAATTTGAGAGGAACAAAGTATGGTGTCTTGTTTCGAGACTGGATTTTTATCCAGTTATTGGTACTAAATTGGTTTTTAGAAATAAAAATGATGAATCTGGCATGTTAATTAGAAACAAAACAATATTAGTAGCACAGGGCTATAATCAAGATGAATGAATTGATTATGATGAAACCTATACTCCTGTTGCTAGACTAGAAGCAATTAGAATGCTACTCGTTTTTGCATGTTCACGTAATTTTAAGTTATATCAAATGGATGTTAAGAATGCATTTCTAAATGGCTTTCTAGTAGAAGAAGTTTATGTGGAACAACTCCCGGGATTTGAACGTGATAAATTTCCCGATCACGTATTTAAACATAGCAAGGTTTTGTATGGGCTCAAACAAGCTCCTAGAGCTTGGTATGAGATAATTAGCCGATATTTGATCGAAAACAATTTTTGAAGAGGTATTTGTGATATAACACTATTTGTGAAGCAAACTGATTCTGATATCCTATTAGTACAAGTGTATGTTGATGATATTATTTTTGGATCTACTAATGAGGATCTTTGCCAAGAATTTACTAAGATAAAGCAGGTCGAAATTGAAATGAGCATGATGGGAGAGTTGAATTTCTATCTTGGATTGCAAATTAAGGAAACTAAATAAGGGATATTTATAAACCAAGCTAAATAAACCATGGAGTTGTTAAAGAAATATGGCTTGGATGGCGCTAAAGAGAACAAAACTCCCATGGCAATGGCTAAACTAAACAAACTAACTAATCCTAAACAAACATGCACACGAAAAAACAGTAAAACATAAACTATAACTAAAACATACAAACACATCACCACCAACTTAAAATTGGTGATGTCCAAAACAACCCATCAGCGACCCCAATAACAATATATAGCATGATAATAAAGAGGGTGTGTTTAGAACACGTACCTAGGAGGCGAGAGAATCTCGCCTCCGAATCAAATCGGGGAAGATGAATCTAACTTATTTTTCCTTGGGTTGCCTCCCAAGAAGCGCTTGGTTTAAGGTCGTCAGCCCAACACACCGAAGTGCTCATCAAATAACGACTTCCACCCGTAGTAAGTGTCGCACAACACCACATACGGGTCTTGGTTCAGTACGCCTTCAAGACTGGTGAGATGTGGCAATGCTTGGCTCGGACTTTCAACAGGACTCTCTGCCGGCTCATGCATGTGGTAGGCATGAAAAAGCATTGCTAATGGCGGCGAAGAACATGTTAGCCACATCAGATCGTCGTAAATATGATCGTCTAGAATCGATGGTGGCATCAAAATTGGGATCTCCAATGGTAACAAATCAAAATCTTTGATCCATACTTGGGTTGCCGTATTATTCGGATAAACATAGTTGAACTATCCCGAGCTCCTTCCGCTCGTTTTCGGTTTCTCATGGTGGCTTGCACATGATATGGCTTGTGTATCTCCCAGTGACACTGTGTCTAACTCGGCTTCAATCAAGCAGATTAGTTGACCGATTTGCATCTAAAAAGACATTACAGTCATGTCAATATCGACACAAACTATCTCAATATTGTCAAGACGATTCTCGTGCTCATTTAGTCGGTCATTTGTCTCCTCCAAAATGTCTGAGTTTTCCCAATAAAATCAGCGAGTATTTCCTCCAGCCAGAGGAAGACTCAATGTATTAGTCTGGGGTGTCAATCCATGGCTCCGTAGAATTGAAACTCAGATAATCAAAGGTTGCCATGTCTTTCAACATTCAATGGGCTTCGTCTGCGGTTAGTTGGTCAAAAGAGGTGGTAGTGTTTTCTCTTTCAACCCACATTATGGTGGCGGCTCGTAACCCATCGAGGAAGTTCAGTAGTTGACACTCCCTTGGGAATCCATCATTCGAAAATCGGAGTAGCAATTCCTTGTATCGATCCCAAGAACAGTGAAATGGCTCAGAATCCCATTAAAGGAACTGCAAGAGTACTTATTGATCTACCATCTTCAAGCACCCTGCGGAGAAACAAAAACAAATACTACAAATAAACAAATTATACACAAAAGAAATGCCTAAAGTAAAATTCGATCATTTACTCACAATATCAATAACAATAAAAAATACAATCCCCGGCAACGGCACCAAAAACTTGGTGGCGATTGCCGGAAACTGCATATGATAAACAACCAATCCCTGGAAACAGAACCCAAAACTTGGTAGCACGTACATGCGTCGCTACTTTCACTCGCAAGTAAACGAGGTCAAGTTTTAGTAAAGATGGGGAGAGTAGGGGTATCATGTCCACAGAGATTGGTTGTGGTTATTATCGATTATCATAACCTAATTTTATCTAGGCGAAAATAAATTGAATAAATTTAAATGCTAATACTAATTTAATTAAACTAACTAAATTAACTATACGAATATTATATTGAGATAGTTTTGAGTGAATAGATTACCTAGGGATTAACTTCATTTACGAATACGTGTTCAATCTTGTTTTAGTTCACGTTAACGATGTTCGACTTATCCAACAATCTCAGTTCGTAAACTCTCCCGCCACTTCTCCCGAGTGTAAGACGATGGAATACGCGACTTCGTGTCAATGAAGAAATCCCCCTCAATGTCTTAACAACCCTAGGTCACATGAGTCTCGCCCCAACGTCATCAATTGCACACAATCCAACTCCCTCCCGGGTTATTGGATCGTTGCGTTATGTTTACCCTATCAACAATCTCAGTTCGTAAACTCTCCCACCACCTCTCCCGAGTGTAAGACAAGGGAATACGTGACTTCGAGTCAACAAAGAAGTCCTCCTCAACATCTTAACGATCCTAGGTCACGTGAGTCTCACCCCAACGTCATCGATTGTACACAATCCAACTCTCTCCCGAGTTTTTGGATCGTGGCGTTCGTTTACCCTAGTCCGAATCTGAGGTTACCTCTTTCGAGCGTCAAACCCTGTATTCTTGGTATATTAATCTAAACATGATAAACAAATAGTATGATAAACACAATCAAAATAACGAAGAACAACCGCTAACGAGACATAAACTCAATCAAACAACATATTCATAAATATAGCGTTAATCCCTAAAAAACCTATGTTTAGCCATTGGTCATAACCATATATACAATGTAAAATGGACTAAACATGCCCAAAAACTACAAAAATAAAGAAAACAAAGAAAAGAAATTAAAGAACTTAGCCGATATCCGAAGATTTGGCGCTAAAACCGTTAAACAATCAGTTATTCCTTCTTCTTCTACCCTGGGTTGTGAGCTCTCCCTCAAAAATCTCTCAAACTCACCCTAAATATCTTCTAAGGGCCTTATGGGGTGATAAAATCGGAATAGATGAGGAGATGAAGGGTTTTATAGGGCTCAAAATATCTAAAAATATCTTAAGTCTTTGCAGAGCTGACCGCCGCGGCAGTGGGATTCATCGTCGCGACGTTGAGGTAAGTTGGTTCATTAATCGCCTAGGCGGTGGAGAAGGCGATGGATTCAGGACCATCCTACAGTTTCACCGCCGCGGTAGTGGATGTTCAGCAAGAAAAGCACCTGTCTGCATTTTCACCCTCTGGACGCCGTGGCAGTAGGCTACTTTCACAATATTTTCTCTGTGCATGTTTTTCCACCGTTCCTCCACCGTTTTTGGTCCAAATTTATTGTTTTCGCTCCGATTTCATACCTTTTCACCACCCCCACACACCTGTTTTAATACAAAAAGAATAAAAACATATTAAAACATACTAAAACGTACTAAACGTACTTGAAAACTAACAATGTTCGGTTTGAAAAGAGATAGGTAATTTACACCTATCAAATACTCCCAAACTCAGAATTTTGCTAGTCCTCGAGCAAAACACCCACACAATAAAATAAAATATAACAACTAAAAACTAAAAAAAAAAAAAAACTCGAAAAACAAATATGTGCAAGTTTTAAGTATCATCTACCGGCCAAACGAAATATCCCTCATCGGCCCCCAATCCTATCGAGTTCAGGTATAAAAACACACCATGTAGTGTTCTAGAATTTCAACATTTATAATAGTAAGCGCCATTATAGATCCTACTAAAGTGTGTGTGTGTTTAAAACTCAAATATGTAACTGTCCGTTAATCGGATTGGATTATTCACCATATAAGCGCGTGACAGAAAAAACTCGAAGGTATAGGGAATCCATAGGCATGACCCGGGATCTATTCTCCACTAATGTGGGCTCGGAAGTTCAAAAAGATCAATAGATCTTGGTTCAGTTTAGGACAAATGGCTAAGGATAATTTTTAAAAAAAAAAAGACGGGTTAACGTCATTAACTTGACGTTACCCAAGGCACATCGCTTGGCACTCTCATACTCGAAACCCCATAGTTAAATTGAAAACAACCCTGAACATACGTTAAGAAAGATGCACTCACTTGTAAAAAAGAAACAGAAATAAAAACCGTATTTACATTTTTTATTTTATTTTTATATATATTTCTTTTCTTTTCTTTTCAACGAACACACCCCCAAACTTATTTGATGGTTACAATTTAAGGGGTGTGTGAAAAACGAACAAAAATGACAAGTGAGTACTCAAAAATCGAACCAATCAAAAGTTCGCCTTAAACCCAATCGCTCACATCAAGTAGCATTTGCAATCTACTAGCTTGATTCTCTCATATTGTGCCTTTAGTTTAGAGATATAGGTTTGGAAAGAAGTTTTATCGGTCACATGGTATTAGTTAAGTGTTCAGAATTGAAACGATTTTTAGGCTTCAACAGGGTAACGAGGGGTAATGATTTATCAGGGTAAGCTTAAAAGGCTCAAGCGAGAAAATGAATATGTAAATCATGTCTTCCGAACTACCTTGCCTAGGATTTCACCTCGAATTTCCCCCGAATCAAGTTCTAGAAACCCTAAAGTCATGAATTTAGGTGACAGATAATCGTTTTCAAATCAATTAGACAGTTATATAATGAGTTTTCATGCTTGTGCAAGTAGGATCTATAATAATTATTACAAAAACATAACGTTGATCACGCAGGACATACATGCATGAATTTTACGCTCGACCTCAATAAACAACCAGGGGACAGACTCATCATCGGGTAATGGCCCAAATAACATCAAAACTTAGCACATTCACAACAACTAAACTAAACAAACTAATCCTAAACAAATATGCACACGTAAAAATAGTAAAACATAAACTATAACTAAAACATACTAACACATTACCATCAACTTAAAACAGGTGATGTCCAAAACAACCCATCAGCGACCCCAATAATAGTATATAGCATGATAATAAAGATGGGGGGTTTAGAACACGTACCTAGGAGGCAAGAGAATCTCGCCTCCGAATTAAATCAACGGAGATGGATCTAACTTCTTTTCCTTAGGTTGCCTCCCAAGAAGCGATTGGTTTTAGGTCATCAGCTCGACAAGCCGAAGTGCTCGTGAAAGAGTGGCTTCTACCCATAGTAAGTGTCGTACAACACCACATACAGGTCTTGGTTCAGTACACCTTCAAGACTGGCGAGATGTGGCAATGCTTGGCTCGGACTTTCAACAGGACTCTCCACCGGCTCATGCACTTGGTGGGTATGAAAAAACATTGCTAATGGCGGCGAAGGACATGTTAGCCACATTGGATCTCGTAAATATGATCATTTGAAATTGATGGTGGCATCACAATTTGGATCTCCAATGGTGATGAATCGCAATCCTCGATCCATGCTTGGGTTCCTGTCTCATTCGGATAAACATAGTTGAACTCTCCCAAGCTCCTTCTGCTCGTTTTTGGTTCCTCACGGTGGCTTTCACATGATATGGCTTGTGTATCTCCCAGTGCCACCAGGTCTAACTCGGCTTTAATCAATCATATTAGTTAACCAATTTGCGTCTGAAGAGACATTATAGTCATATCGATATCGGCGCAAACTATCCCAATATTGTCGAGACAATCCTCGTGCTCATTTAGTCGGTCATTCATTTCCCTCCAAAATGTCTGAGTTTTCCCAATAAAATTAGCGAGTATTTTCTCCAGGCCGGGGGAAGACTCAATGTATTGGTCTGGGGTGTCAATCCATGGCGCCGTAAAATTGAACCTCTGATAATCAAAGGCCGCCATATCTTCCAACATCCAATGGGCTTCGTCTGCGGTTAGTTGGTCAAAAGAGGTGGTACCGTTTCCTCTTTCAACCCACATTCTGGTGGCGACTTGTAACCTATCGAGGAAGTTCAGCAGTTGACACTCCCTCGGGAATCCGTGATTCAAAAATCGGAGTAGCAATTCCTTGTATCGATCCCAAAAATAGTAAAATAGCTCGGAATCCCGTTGAAAGAACTGTAAGGGTACATATTCATCTACCGTCTTCAAGCACCCTGTGGAGAAACAAAAATAAATAGTACAAAGAAAACAATTATACAAAAATGAAATGCCTAAAGTAAAATTCGGTCATTTACTCACAATATCAATAATAATAAAAAATACAATCCCCAGTAACGGCGCCAAAAACTTGGTGGCAATTGTCGAAAACTACATATAACAAACAACCAATCCCTGGAAACGGAACCCAAAACTTGGTAGCGCGTACATATGTCACTACTTTCACTCGCAAGTATACGAGGTCAAGTTTTAGTAAAGATGGGGAAAGTAGAGGTATCGTGTCCACAGAGATTGGTTGTGGTTATTATCAATTATCGCGATTATCATAACCTAATTTTATCTAGGCGAAAATAAATTGAATAAATTTAAATACTAATACTAATTTAATTAAACTAACTAAATTAACTATACTAATATTATATTGAGATAGTTTTGAGGGCATAGATTGTCTAGGGATTAACTTCATTTACAAATACGTGTTCGATCTTGTTATAGTTCACGTTAACGACGTTCAACTTATCCGACAATCTTAGTTCATAAACTCTCCCGCCACCTCTCCCAAGTATAAGATGAGAGAATACGTGACTTCATGTCAACGAAGAAGTCCTCCTAAATGTCTTAACGACCCTAGGTCATGTGAGTCTTGCCCCAACGTCATTGATTGCACACAATCCAACTATCTCCCGGGTTATTAGATCGTCGCGTTGTGTTTACCCTATCGACAATCTTATTTTGTAAATTCTCCCGCCACCTCTCTCGAGTGTAATACGAGAGAATATGTGACTTCGAGTCAACGAAGAAGTCCCCCTCAACATCTTAACGACCCTAGGTCACGTGAGTCTCGCCCCAATGTCATCGATTGTACACAATCCAACTCCCTCCCGGGTTATTGGATCGTGGCGTTCATTTACCCTAGTCCGAATCCAGAGTTACCTTTTTTGAGAGTCAAACACCTTATTCTCAGTATATCAATCTAAGCATGATAAACAAGCAATACGATAAACACAATCAAAATAACAAAGAACAACCACTAACGAGACATAAACTCAATTAAACAACATATTCATAAATATAGCGTTAATCCCTAAACAACCTATGTTTAGCCAATGGCCATAACCATATATACAATGTAAAATAGACTAAACATGCCCAACAACTATCGAAATGAAGAAAACAAAGAAAATAAATAAAAGAACTTAGCCAATATTGGAAGATTTAGCACTAAAACCGTTAAACGATCACTTATTCCTTCTTCTTCCACCTCGGGTTGTGAGCTCTCTCTCAAAAATCTCTCAAACTCACCCTAAATATCTTCTAAGGGCCTTAGGGGGTGATAAAATCGGAAGAGATGAGGAGATGAGGGGTTTTATAGGGCTCAAAATATCTAAAAATATCCTAAGTCTATGCAGAGCTGATCGCTACGGCGGTGAGTTGGTTCATTGATCGCTTAGGTGATGAAGAAGATGGTGGATTCAGGACCATCCTGCAATTTCACCGCCACGGCAGTGGATCTCACCGCAGCGGCAGTAGATGTTCAGCAAGAAAAGCATCTCTCTGCAATTTTATCGCCACAGCGGTGGGCTACTTTCAGAATATTACCTTTGTGGATGTTTTTCCACCGTTCTTCCACCATTTTTTGTCTGAATTGATCGTTTCCACTCCGATTTCATACATTTTCACCCCCACACACCTGTTTTAATGCAAAAAGAATAAAAACATATTAAAACATATTGAACGTACTCGAAAACTAGTAATGTTCAATTTGAAAATAGAAAGGTAATTTACACCTATCATTACTCCGACGCTAATTTTGCCGATTGCAAAGTTGAGCAAAAAATCACAAGTGGGTTATGTGATTTGTTAGGACATGCATTAGTTTCTTGGTCAAGCAAGAAACAGAAGTTGATAGCCTTATCGACTACTAAGGTTGAGTATATGGCAACTGGTAATTGTTGTGCTCAAATTTTATATATTAAGGAACAATTAAATGACTTTGGAATTTGAATGGAGGAGGTCCCGATTTATTGTGATAATAAAAGTGCTATTTATCTAACTAAAAATCCTACACAATACTCACAAACTAAGCACATAGAGATTAGACATCACTTTATTCATGATCACATTCAGAAAAAGGACATTGTTATTGAGTATATTGATACCTCCGACTAGCTTGCTGATGTTTTTACCAGACCACTAGCGGAAGATCAGTTTATGAAAATCATTCGCAGTTTAGGTATGGCTAGGCATAATGATGTTTGCCTAGAGTAGAGTTCTTTTGTATTTCCCCCCCCCCCCCCCCCCAATTTTGTTTTTTGAAATGACAAAGGGGGAGAATTAGTTGATGTTTTATTGAATATCTTAAGGGGGAGTTATTACATTTGGGATTTGTTGATTATTTTTATTACTATGCTTTAATGAGTTATAAAACCCGTCCTCAGTTTCAGGGGAAGTGTGGTTATATTATTGTTTTGAAGAAACCATCAAAGTTAATTGTCATCATCAAAAAGAGAGAGATTTTTTATCCTAAGATTTTGATGAACAATTAAAGGTTGATATTTTTTGTGGAACTAACGGTTTTATTTAGTGTTTCAGTTTATTAGTTACAATGATAACAAGTAATGAATGGATGCTAAAAGAAGTTGACAAAGATGATGAAGGATTAAGAGGTTGAAGAATTTAAAGAACCTAGGAAAAACAACTCAAGTTAAATTTCAATTCTTAATATCTCAATTAGGATCATATATGACACAAAAAGTTTTTTTTAATGATTTTTATATATATGTGTATTTTTTATAGGATCCTAATTAGTTGAATTATTTGCTCCTATGTGAAATTGAAAAAGAAATATTAATAATTAATTAAAATTGAATTTAAGAATTTAGTGGAGCTAACCGAGAAAAGAAATTAGTTAAAAGGGCAAAAATGTCAATGAGAATGAATTAAAAATGAATTTAAAAGAGAATCCAGCATTGGTAAGTCGACAGGTAAGTCGATCGATGCATAGAAGGTAAAGTCTCTGAATCTCTAGGTCGACAGGTAAGTTGACTTCTGCTTTAATATGAACTCTATGAATCAATAAGTCGATAGGGCGATTGATAGGTGTGATCTACCTACGTATTTCCAAACTGAATTAAGTTGGTTTTCGAGTGTATATATAGTATTTTATTATGTTTTAATTAATTTTTATCTTTTTGTTTTAAATCAGGTGTGTGGAAAAAAAAAGATAGGAAATTGGAGCGAAAACAATGAGATTGAACCGAAGGCGAGTCGAAGTTACGGTGGATAAACAAGCAAGGAGGCAAAAATATGAAGGAAGCCCAAGTGTCCAAACCTCCACCTAAGCAGTGAAGATGCTGAAAATGACGAAAGGCTACTGATAGGCCACCGCCTAGGTAGGAAATTCCTCTGCCTAGGCAGAAACCCCAGTAGAAATATTTCCAATTCTACCGCCTACTTCTTCGCCTAGACGGTCACCAAACCTGCAAAGCTGGTACAGGTTCTGTAACTTCAAGGCTATTTTGGACTACGATGTAATTTTCTTTTGGAAACACTCAAAACATAGAAGTTGTATATCTTTTTCTTATCTTTCCATAGGTTTTTTAATCACCTCAATCGGAGTTCGGATGAAGAAGTTATAGTCAAAACAAAATACAAACCTGCAGTTCCTTCGCCTAGGCAAGAATTCTAGCACCTAGGCAGAAAAGTGGCAGAAAGTTAATCGACCTACCTCCACCTAGGTGAAACACCCTGCGCCTATGTGAAAACCCCTGACACAGCCTTGATATTTATTAGATATTTTGAGATATTTTGGCTATAAATACCATTCCCTCCTTGTGAAGCCCCCGGCCATTTGGGCACCTTTGGCTATATTTAGGCCTAGGTTTAGGAGTTTTAGAGGTGGAGCTTACATCCTGAAGTGGAGAAGACAGCGAATTAATCGTTGAGCATTCTTAGGGTTTATCTTCGGACGAGGCTAAGTTCTTCGATTTTGTTTTCTTATTTCTTTATATTAGGATCATGTGAGCATGTTTAGATTGATTTATATGTTTATACGGTTATGACCACAAGTTAAATATGGATTGTAGTAGGGATTAACTGTATATTTATAACTATGTTTGTTTGGATGATTTTGGTGTTGCGTTTATGTTTGTTCTTCGTAGTTTGATTGTATTTATCGTATTGTTTGTTTATTATGCTTGGATTGATAAATGGAGAGTACGGGGTTTTGACAAACCCCGGATTTGGATTAAGGTAAACAAACGCCACAATTCAATAACCCGGGAGGGAATTAGATTATGGACAATCAATGACATTGGGGCAAGACTCACGCAACCTAGAGTCGTTAAGACGTTGAAGGGGACTTCTTCGTTGATTTGAAGTTGCATTATATCCACCGTCGTACACTAGAGAGAGGTGGTGATGGAGTTTTGGAACGAAGATTGTCGATAGGATAAATACAACGCATGATCCAATAACCCGGGAGGGAGTTGGATTGTGTGTAATCAATGACGCTGGGCAAGACTCACATGACCTAGGGTCGTTAAGGCATTGAAGGGGACTTCTTCATTGACTCGAAGTCATGTATTCCCCCGTCTTACACTCGAGAGAGGTGGCGGTGGAGTTTACGTACCAAGATTGTCAAATAGGTCGAATACCGTAAACGTGAGTAAATCAAGATCGAACATGTATTTGTAAACACGTTAATCCCTAGGTAATTCTTGACCCTAAAACATATTATCATATTAGTGTAGTTAATTTAGGTTATATTAGTATTAGTTTAATTAATTAAATTCATTTGTTTTCGCCTAGATAAAGTTAGGTCACGATAAACGCGGTATTCGATAGTAACGACACCAATCCCTATGGATACGATAACCCGATCTTAACTATCACACTATACTAAAAGTTAGACCTCGTATACTTACGAGTGTAGGTAGCAGCGTATTTTATGCCCTACCACCGATCGACCTGTGACGAGAAATATAACTCTTTGAATCTCTAGGTCGACAAATAGGTCGACCGATGGTCTATGAATTTTTGGCTTGGCTACATCCTGAATCGATCGGTCAACAAGTGATCTTGGTCAGTCGACTTATGGGACTGTTTCAGGATATTGTGGAATTCTGGATTTTATTCTAAAAGTAGTTGTTACTAGCCGTTTTATGGTTTAGATTCATGAGATATTTTAGGGATTTAATGTTATTTGAGATGTGCAACATATATTATGATATCCCTATAGATTTGGTTCATTAAGTTTGAATATTTCTCAATTTGGTATATATAATTCTTTCTATCCTATTTAATCGTGATTGATCAATATTTTGGGGGACTTAATTGAGAAGTTTAAAAGCTATAATTAAGTGATTTGAATCAGGATGAAGTCTTAATTGATATAAGGGGTCTATAAGAGCTATTAAATGTCATAACAAGTGAGAACTACCCGTTAGAGAACTTATTTTATTCCCATTTATATGAGATCAAGAGAATTATACTGAGCTTTTCTAAGAGAAATCACATTGAGAGAATTGTGAGAGCTTTTCTGAGAGTTATTCTTGAGAATTATTTGCTGTAAATTATTGTTGTTACTGATCTGAAGTGACATTGCTATCATTATTCTTTCGGTGGATACCGGGTGAGATCTTTCCAAATTACTTTCTATTGATTGATTGCTTGATTATATTTGGAATTTGATCTTTGAAATTATTTATTGATTTTTTATTGAAAACTATTTTTGAAATAATTTATTGAAGAAATCTGATTACTTGCTCAATTACGAGCTACCCTATTTTTATTTAAATCAGATTTTGAATATCTCACTTTTCTATCACTAGTTTTGGGATATTAATTGAAATCTAATTTATCTAGGGTGGTAGAAGCTCTGAGTGAGAAAAATCACTTATCAATTTGTAATTAGTGAGTTGAGTAATGGATTGAATACTATTGAGAGTATTTAATCTAAGGGTAGCTAGTTTCAGTCTGTTCCTATAAAGAGATTGAGGTAGTAATTCTTCTTAGATTGAATTGATTTGTGAGTAATTTTATAACGGTTCAATCCTTACCAGGTAAAAGGATATTTGGAGTGTTTGTGAGATTTTGATTCTTTAGCCATAGTTTAAAAATGAATTAGGTTATTTTTTACTCTGTAAAAAGTAGAGGTTATTCCTAAGCCTGTAAAAAAGAATTTGTAAAGGTTGATTCTAAGCCTGTAAAAATAATTTTTATGAGGGTTTGGTTCCTACCTTTAAAGGAATCTTGAGTTTAGTAGGTGCGACTCTCTGTGGAGCTCGAGAGACTAGATTAACCAAGAGTAGCTTGGGGAACCAGTATAAATTTCTGGTGTGCTACTATTTTTCATTATTTATTTGTATTGTTTAGTGTGCACCTAGTTAATATCATATTTTCGTTGTTATATAAAGATAATAATTAATTTAAAATTAAAATTAATTATTTGGATTATTGAAGTATTTTGTTTTTTTTTTAAATTTTTTTATCTACCCAATTCACCCCCCCTCTTGGGTAGCTCACTGGGCCAACAAGGTCAATTCGGTCAACTAAAAAAAGTAATCGGTCAACTAAATCAAACAATGTGTTTTGGAGTCAAAATGAGGTGCTACTGATCTAGTTCGTCAACCGAATGAAATTAATCAGTCAACTGAATCAAATATTTTGTTTTGAAGTTAAAATGAGGTGCTACTGATCTAATCAGTCAACCGAATGAAAAAGGTTCGTCAACCATTTGAGTCAATAAATTAATTGAAGAAAAAATGGATCATACTTCCAATCGGTCAATCGATTTGATGTGATCGGTCAACCAACTAGCCTTAGGCCAATGGTTATATTTGGAGCTGGGCAGGTCGATCAACCGATCTGTGGGATTCGGTCAATCGACTGAGTTAGTTGAGATTTTGGGTGATTTGGTCTCCTGGTCAAAAACTATCATTTTTTTATAATTCCAAGAGAGAGAATTGGGGATTTGAACTTAATTAAACTATTAATAACCTATTATGTTATCCCTATTAATATGGTCCATATATTTTAGGATTCTCTTAATTTAAATAGTTTAATACTTCTTATTTCTATGATTTTAAATTAAGAATAATTTTATAGACTTAACTAAGAGATTTCAAAGTTATTTTTAAGTGAAATACACCTGAAATGAGAGATTATCATATATGGGATCTAAGAGTGTCATTAAGTGGCATATCTTTAAGAAACTAGTTGTTGAATGGCTAGTTATTTGTCTATTAATATAGTCATGCGGGAATTGAGTTGAGTACATCAATAACAATTAGTTTGAGCTTTTCTAAGAGTGGTATTTCAATTGAGATTTTTTTGAAAGATTTTATTTAAGTTCTTGATCTAAAACGCTAGTTGTTTGGCATCGCCGATTTGAGTTCTAATTGCGATTTAATCTTTGTTTTTCGGTGTTTTCCCGGTGAGATCCATTCAAGTTTTATTATTTTCTTTAAAGTTATATATTATCTTGATTACTTGATTTAGGATTTTTAGAAAAACCATTTTTAAACTTAAAAGCCTGAAAATATTTTTAATCGTTTTTTGTCTATTTATCTGATTACATGCTAAATTTGTGTCACCCATATTATTTATTAATCAGATTTAAATTGTCTCACATTGTATTTATCACCCAGTAATTATTCAGGATATTAATTGAGTATATTCGTATTGAGGTGATAGAAGTTCCTTTTGGGAAGAAAATTGTATTTTTTTGTATTTGTGAATTTGAGTGGATTAGACTCGTTTGGGATGGTGTCTAGTCAATGTAGATAGGTTTTAATCTTTTTCCTGTGAAAAAAATTAAGGTTTGATCTTTAATCTGATAAAAAAATTAGGTTATTTTTTTTCCTTGAAAAAAATTAGATTTTGATTCATCCTACAATTGAATTATTTTTGAGTAATTTGTAAAGGGTCATCACTCCTTATAAAAAGGATACGTGAGAGAGAGTTAGATTTTTCTTTAACTTGGTAAAAAGATAAGGTTCATCCTTGACTCGTGAAAATGGTAAATTATAAAAGGTTGATTCTATGCCTGTAAAAGAATCGTGAGTTCTGATTTTACGTTTGGTACGCTAGAATAGAATGAAATAAAATTGAATGAGTGTGGTATTGGAATAAATATGGTATTGGAATGGAATGACCATTATCATTCCTATATTTAATGACAAACAGGATTAAACATAGCATTGGAATGACCATTATCATTCCTACGTTTATTTACAAAATACATTAAACAAAGTATTGGAATGACCGATAAATAAAAATGAAACAATATTCTCAAATTTTGGGAACATAACAGAATTATTTAGAATTAAACAAATGTCACCTACGTTATCCTTTAATCCGACAAAGTAATGGGCTTGGAAGTACTTTCGTGTTTCTGTTCCCTTTTTTCTATTCCCAAAAAAATTTATAACTGAAAAAAAAAAAAAAAAAAAAAAAAAAAAAAAAAAAAAACAATTTGCTTATTTTATAGATTACAGGATTTTGTTGTAAAAATCTGAGAACAAAATAAAACAATTTTGTTTTCTATTTTACCGATTTTGTTCCAATCATTTTGTTAACATATTTAAAATAGAAACACCAAACCCCACTTATATCTCACTTGTTTAATGTTTCTGTTCTTATAAAATTAGAAATATAAATAAACATATGGGGGAAAAGTTGTTTATTTCGAGTTTCATATCTATGTTCCAGGTTTTCTTGGAACAAAAATAGAAATCTGGGAACAAAAACAGAAAAATATGAGAACAAAAACAAAAACAGAAATATGGGAACAAAAATTGAAATCTAGGAACAAAAATAGAATTATGGGAACAAAAACAGAAATATGTTCCCAGATTTTGATTTTTGTTTTTGTTCCCAGATTTCTGTTTTTATTTTTGTTTCCATATTTCAATTTCCATTCCATGTTTTCTGGGAACCGAAACATGAAAGCAACAACACTATATTTTTGTTTCTGTTCTCATAATTTTATTTTCTGTTGTGAAAAATACGGAAACAGAAGTGTGGGCCCTTTTTCTTACTTAATACCTCATTTTATTTAGGATTAGGTAATCCTGGGATTACCTAATATCTCATTTCATTTGGGATTGACTAATCCCATAAATTGTGGGATTAGTCATTACTTGGGAATGAAAATGAAAACCAATCTCACCAACCAAACGTAGGAATGAAATGATCATTCCCAACTTCATTCAAATCCCAAAATGAATCATATATACCAACGTGACCTAAGAGTTTAATTCATACCTGGTAAAGGAATCAGGGGTTTAGTTGATTGCAAATCTCTGTGGAGCTCGTAGGATTGGACATAGATAAGACTAACTTGACTGAACCAGAATAAATTCTTATGTACTGTATTAATTTATTTTCTATCTTGTATTTGGGTGTGCATTTAGTATTGAACACATATCTGCTGCGTATAAAGATAATAATCTATTTAGGAAAATTAATTATTTGTATTTAAATGAATTAATTGTTTACATTTGGTAACTACCTAATTCATGCCCCCTCTTAGGTAGCTCTTTAGGCCAACACAAAATAAAAAATTCCTTAGACGCAATCACCAACAACAAATCAAAAATATTGAAAAAAAAGACGTTAAGATTAACAAAAAACACATTGGTGTGAATATTCACCTCACCGAAACATGTAGCGGTATGAATATTCATAAAATTATAAACATTCACTCCTACGTTTGTTGTGAATGTTCACTCAATATATCGAGACAAAATAAAAAGATGTGAATATTCACGAGTGAAAAAAGTGAATCTTAAAGGGGTGAAAAAAAATACAAAAAAAAATACACAACTTTAACCTAAACAAGTCGCAAGTGTACAAACCTCAAAATATAGATTTACCTTCGTACAAACCATTGGCATCCGAATGACGATCTGGCCTTTGTCCAACCTGTCGCCGTTAATTTCCTCCATGGTCTTTCATCCGATATAATCTTGTTCATATCTGGAATTTCTAGACCTCTAGCGTCTGATTTCCTCCACAGTGAAGAATAGATTTGTCGGCAATGATTTTCCAGATCGGACACGCGAATGACGATTCGTGCTCAGAGATTTGTGTGTGTGTGAGAGAGAGAGAAAGAGAGAGAGACGAGCACAATAAATGGCGCGAGCATGATGAACGACAAATGGCGATGAGCATAGTGAACGAGCAAGAAGCACAGTGAATGCGACAGTAATGGATGTTGGACTTCGACTTTGAGGGAAAGAGATGGCTTGTGAGGTTGTGGATCTGAATCGGAAAAAATATGGGGAGAGAGAGCACGGCGACTGAACTTTTACAAAAGAGAGAGAGGGGCTGAAATAAGATAGATCTAGGGTTTTCTATATTGTATAAAGGGTATAAATATCTATTCATTAATTTGGTTAATGGTTAAAGGACGATACACTAACAATATTTCTCAAAAAGACTAAATTACAATATAACTATTTAAAAGAATTTTGTTAAGGGTTAGACAATAAAAACTCAAAAAATAAATTTAAAATTACGACCAATAATTCGGGGATTAAATGCAGCGAATCTATAGTGCTTGGGTGCAAAGTGCAATTTACCCAGCAAAAAACGCCGTTCAGCTGCAAAGCTCTAAACCCTTGCCTGTGCATCCCGCTTGTTCATCAGTGTGAATCAAATGTCTCTTTCGCGCATCCACCGTCTCTCACCTTATCGTTTTCCAAATCTTCCTTCCGAACCCACATTATCGTTCCTATCCTTCTCTTCTCTTCCTAATTCCCATGCTTCAACTCCACAGCCTAACTCAGAACTGAAAAATCATGCACTCTTCAACTACCTTGTTGATTCCTTTGGAGTGTCCAAACCACGAGCACTCGCGGTTTGCAATATATACAAGGGGATGAAGACCCATGAGAAGCCCCAATCCGTGGTCGATTTCTTCAAATCATATGGATTCTCCGACGCCCACATTCGATCCTTAGTCCGTACCTCACCCCAAATCCTATTTGCAGATATCGACAAGACTATTGAGCCCAAGCTTCAGTTCTTCCAAGGGCTAGGTCTCTCCGGTTCTGATCTGGGTAAGTTCATCTCCAAGTGTACAACGCTTTTAAATCGTAGTTTGGATAATAAGTTGATACCATGTATTGAAACTCTCAAAAAGCTTCTGACAAATGATGATGTGAAGAAAGACATGATTCGACTTCTTCGACGGTGTGATAGACTGGCTTTCATAGACCACAAATTGAGATTTTTACCTAATGTTTCATACCTGAAATCATGTGGGATTGTTGGATCCCAGCTCTCCATGCTCTTGGTGAGGCATCCTCGGTTATTCACAATCCCTGAATCGGAGCTCAGGAGCCTGGTTTCTCGGGTCCTAGACATGGGGTTTTCCATAAATTCCGGGATGTTAGTTCATGCTATTTATGCTATAAGTTGTATGAGTACTGAGAATTTTACAAGAAAGCATGAATTTCTTAAGAGTTTTGGTTTTTCGGAAGCAGAGTTCATGGAGATGTTTAGGAAGCAACCCGGATTGGTTTTGGCATCAGAGGAGAAGTTGAAGTTAGGGATTGAGTTTTTCATGAACACTGTTAAGCTTGAAAAGGCAATGCTCGTCCGTATGCCAGTAATTTTGATGCTTAGCCTGAAGGATAGGGTGATGCCTCGGTACAAAGTAATGCAGATTTTGATGTCAAAGAGGCTATTAATGAATCAACCCAGTTTTCCGAATGTATTGAAGCTTACTGAGCAAAAGTTTATAGATAAATTTGTATCGCCATTTAAGAATGATGTCGAGGAACTTCTTATGGCACTTCAAAAGAATGAAGCAAGACAAGTCTAACCAAGCAATGATATTGTTACAAGCATATCTTTTTACCTCCTACTTTGAATGCATACATTTTTATTTATTCACAGGTACTCGTCAGCGGTAAGGGATTCTAATTGATTTTATTTTATTTCCTAAAAGCATAGGGATAGTATTCAAAAATTGAGGGAAGATTTGAGTGCCCCTTGACCCTTCATAGCTCCACCCCTGAGTATGGTACCCTCCTTGCTTCTTTAGGCAACTTACCACAGCTTATGTACCTGGACCTTTATGAAAATCAATTTCATGGTCAGGTTCTTTGCTAACACAGCTTGATATTTTGGTGTTTTATGGCAACAGATTCAATCCAAGCACCCTACACTGGGTTGGATCAGCCAGTAAACTCACTAGGTTAGCTTTGTTTGAAAACCACCTTTACGGTGAGTGCCGTCCTCTTTGGAGAATCTAACCCACCCTACTACCTTAAACTTTGGTAACAATAACCTAGGCGGTCAAATCCCATCTTTGCTTGTCAACTTGACCAGAATACTTCATCTGCTGAGTTCCCAAAAATTTCCTGCATTCTCAAGATGAATTAGATTGCTGGTTCTTAGCGATAAAAAATCATGGAAAAATACCAGAATGGATATGGAACAAGAGCAGTGAAACATTGCGCACTATTAATTTTGCCAACTACATAACAGGTTTTGAAGGTTGTCAGTCTTCCTCGGGAAGGTCTAAACATAATAGACCTCACCTTTAACAGGCTGCAAGAACCCATCCACATTTCACACCGTCTACATTGGTTTACATGGTTTCTAATTGTTGAATGAGCTATATATAAGTCTAGGGGTAATTCTCATCTTTCAAGGTGTCTTTTGAGTTAGGAAGCACCGACACTTCGCCAATGGCTGAGTGTCGGTGTCCGACACGTGCCGGACATTGACACGCCTCCGACATGTGTCGGGGTGTGTCCAATTTTTTATTTATATCTCGACACGGCACTAACACGCGTAATGAACACGTCGGACACTTTGAAAGCCCGTGTCTTGAATCTTTTTGGGGAGGTTAGTGTTGTAATTTTTTTTATTAACTTTTTATAATTATATTATTATTTAGGAGGTGTATCTTGTAGCTTGATATTAAATAACTCTAGTAAATGAGTCTTTAATAATTGGAGAAACGAGAAATGAGAAAAGCGAAAAGCCAACCGTTTTATTCACAGATGAAGAGTGTAAAGATGATAATTAACCAATCGACCTCGAGTGAATTTTTTGTGTTTTTCTTGTTTTTGTTTATGAGAATTTTTTAAATGTGAATGTTGATTTTTAGAGGGTTTCAACTTAAAACCATATGGTGTTAAGTAGAGTAACTCATTTCATATATAGACTACTTTGAGAAGTCACACAAATTCGTTGTGGGATTCTAACATGTTTGAACTTTGAAGATTTATGATTATTGGTTTAATGGTTTTTGTTGGATGAATTTGCTTAATTGCACATGTCTTTCGTTAATTAGGCTAACATATATAAAAATATATATTTATTTATTGAAGTGTCTTCTCCATGTTTGTGTCAAGATTTTTCAGAAATTGTGGTGTTGCCATGTCGTGTCGTGGCCATATCACATGTCTATGTCCGTGATTCATGGCTTTTGAGAGTGAGTTAGGCTCATTGGGTTCCTATATGATATTAGAGGAAGATCTTTTGTCTAATGTTGGGCATATTGAATCTCACATTAATGTTGGGCCCCTGATATCCATTTCCAATGGTTCGTCAAAGTCTACACTGCACGTTAGGAGATTTGTTGAATCCTACATTGATATTGGGCCCCACCGATATCCGTTCGCAGTGGTTTGTCAAATTTCACCCTGTGCGTAGGGCTGACAAAACGGGTATTTACACGATGACACGCCACGTGACTGACACGAAATTATTAGGTATAGGTTTTGCTTATTAGGTAACGAGTCGTTATCGTATCTGACCCGATAGCACGATAAGGAATAGTGCAGGTTATCGGGTTGACCAAATAAGCCGATAGGTTACACGATAAGATACGATAAGAATTTCGTGTATAGGTTACACGATAACCTGAGACCTAATGGGTTACACGATAGTGTAGTAAATATTTTTACGCCCCATAATTTATCTAGTATTATAATTCAGTCCATACTATATATATTAATAATCTAACCCTAAGAAACCCTAAAATCTCATTCACACTGCTCATCAGCCTCTTCATCCACGATCTGTGAATTGCGAAGTGCGAAGTTTACAATTGCAACCCTAAAAAACCCTTTCGCTCATCAACTCTAAGAAACCCTTTCGTCTCACCTCCCGCAGTCCGGCCTCACCTTTCTTCTTCACTATTGTTGCATTGCACCACGAAACCCTCTGCAGTAGCACGATTGTCGTCGTTCAGCGATGGTCGTTGGTGGTCGTATAGGTTTTGTGGTTTTTTGGTTGTTTTGGTCGTCGATGGACGTCAGCGGTGGTCGTCTAGGTTTCGGTGGTCGTCGTTCAGCGGTGGATAATGCTGGATTTTTTCTTGTTTTGTTTGGTTTGGTTTGGTTTGGTTGAAGTAGTGTTCTTTTTTTTTTTTTTTTTTTTTTTTTTTTTTTTTTGTAAATAGGTTTTGTTAACAGGTTGTCAACTTAACAAGTTGTTAACGTGTAATTGGTAAGTTAACATGTAATGGAAATCTATCAAAGAATCTTATCGTGTCGTGTTTACCTAATAGGTTTCGTGTTTTCGTGTAACACGAAAAATTATCGTGTCGTGTCGTGTTGACACGATAATTTTCGTGTCGTGTTCTTGTTTGCTTTTATCATGTTTCGTATTATCGTGTAATGACCTATTACACGAATTGTCAGTCCTACCTGCGTGTAAGGGTGCATATTGAATCCTATCCCAAGCTATATATAAATTTAGGGGGAATCTTCCTCTTTCAAGTTGTCTTTTGAGAGTAAGTTAGGTCCATTGGGTTCTCATACTAACAACAATTTTTCTGGAGATATTCGGCAACTTATCTGCCAATTGAAATAACTTTGCATACTTTGATTTGTCAAATAACAAAATTAATAGCAAAATTCCTCCTTGTTTTGGCCATTTTAGGAATCTGTCAATTTTGAATCTCAAAAGTAAGGACTTCAATGGAATTCCAAGTTCATTGATTTGAGTTACAATCAATTGGAGGGGCCTTTACTGAGGTAAGGTCATTAGAAAATTGTACAATGATGCGAGATTCTTGATCTGAAAAATAATCACATTGATTATTCTTTCCTTCCTGGTTACGAGGGTTCTTTCAAACCTGCAGGTTCTGATATTGTGATCCAATGAGCTTCATGGCGCAATTGGGATCTCCCAGATCAATTTAAACTTCCCAAAATTATGCATCACCGTCCTCTCTAATAATGGTTTCTCTAGTGATATACCTTTTCTGTGTGGGTGTGTATCTCTGTTTTTGTAGTGGGATAGAAATTTTGTATAGTAAAACAATTAGATAGGTACTCTAGTTTAATGTTTTAGGGCAAGTTAATGATTTCGTTTTTTCTTTTCTCTCTGTCCCGGGTAGATGGTAGTTATAATCTGATGTTGATTTGTTCGTTTTGTTAATATTCTTGTCCAGGCAATGTTAATCCTCTACCTGAAATGTGAGTCTTATACGTGTTTATAAAACTATAATCTATCTAGATGCAAAACTATTGGGAAATGTTCTTAAATGGAGATGTATTTGGTCTAATGTTCTATTTTATTACAGAGGGTTCAGAACCATTATGAATTGCAGTAGTTTGGTCTGATGTACATAGGGATATTTTAGGAAATCCCGACTACATGAGGCTCAAGAAGCGAGGTCATGAGCAACAAGAGAATCCGAACTTAACCAGAGCTTGGGGACACCCGAGGAGACAGTTAAGCTCCGATGAGATAGCTCGGTCACGGGATGACCCGGGTCAAGACTAAACATCCCAAGATTGGGTATTGTCCTGTTGCTAGACACTTATTTCTAAGTCCTACCAAACAAGGAAAGGAGGCCGGATGATGGGTTTAAAGGGTCTTAACCCCTGAATCCCATGATTTTCGCAAGGATTAAGAGGGATTATCCTGGATCATGGGGAAGACTTGCCCAACAATTTTTCCTATCCCATATCGATGTTGGGCCTTTCCTCTGATATCCATTCGTAATGGTTTGTCAAAATTTACCCTGCGCATGAGATGGCGTGTTGAATCTCACATCGCTTGTATTACCTGACCTTGAACTAGATGTAAAGGCAAGGCAATCCTCATCTTACAAGACGTCTTTTGAGAGAGATTAGGCTTGTAAGTTGATTTTTTTTAATTTCACAAGTCTATATTAATAGATCTAGAACTAATCCTATAACGACTAGTTTTCAAAAGTAATAACATTAAATGACACTTCAAGAACCCATATATCATATATGTTTTATTTAAAATTACTTTTAGAAAAGTTCGTTTTGGTTCTTAAAATTTTTTCAATCAAATCCTTAAGAATAAGAAATATTTTTATCAATTCAATTAAGAGAGTAAATAAATATGGGGACCAAATAAATAAGAAACACATAATATATTATATGTATCAGAAATACATTTAATTTCCTTGAAAACCTAATTTAAATTTGTAAAAAATGAGGTAATTTGACCTAAAAACCAAATTAGTTAAAAAATTGAATGGGCACGTCAGTTGATCGGACTACATTGTCGGTCGACCACCTACTTCAACAGTCTTGTTGGCCCAGTAGTATATCCAAGAGAGGGGTGAATTGGGTAATTAAAAATTATCAAAATAAAAATCAATCAATCAAATAATTAATTTTTAATCTAAAATTAATTATTATCTTTATATCACAGCGAAATAATATAATCAACTAAATGTACACCCAAACAACAAAAATAGCAAAGTAAATATAGTAGCACACAAAAGATTTATACTGGTTCACTAAGCTACTCTTGGCTAATCCAGTCCCCCGAGCTCCACGGAGGTTGTACCCACTAAAACCAAGATCCCTTTAAAGGTAGGAACCAAACATACACATCGATTCTTTTATAGGCTTAGAATCAACCTTTACAATATCCTTTTCTCAGATTAAGGGAGAACCTCTACTTTTTACAGGTTAAAGAATAACCTAATTCTTTTTTAACATTAAGGCACAAGAATCAAAACCTCTCAAAACACTCCAACTATCTTTTTCACAGGTAAGGATAGAACCTTTACAAATCACTTACAATGCAATTCTTATCCAGGAAGAATCACTACCTCAATTTCTTTACAGGAAGATATTGAAATCCACCTACCCTTAATTAAATACTCCCAATAGTATTTAATCCGTCACAACTCACCAATACAAAAATTGATAAGAAGTAAATCTCACTCGGAGCTTCTACCACTCCAGATAAACACTAACTCAATTAATATCCCAACTAATGATAGAAATACGTGAGATACAAAAACCTTATTTCAACAAGATATGGGTAGCAAATTGGAGTACGTAATCAAATTCAAGAAATCGTTTGTAAAAAATATTTTCTTCAAAAATTAGAAATAATTTCTAAGATCAATTTTCAAATATAAAAATAAAAATAAAAAATAAGCAATATAGAAAGATCTCACCCGGAATCCACAAAAATAATTATTAGAACAATGTAACTTCAAATCTGGTATCAACAAAAATTGATCACAATTAATTCTCAAAATCACTCTTAGAAAAGCTCACAATATCGTAGAATGATAACTCTTATAAAAACTCACAAATGATATAAACTCTTTTAACTCTCTCTCAATGAAAATTGATTAGTCCTAAGTAAAATTCCCAGATCTATTTAAAGGAATATGTAATGAACCTTCTAACGGTTAGTTTACGTGTATCATAACAAATAAAAGCTCTCATAGATCCCTTATATCATAAGAACTTCATTTAGGTTCAATTCCACTAAAAAACATCTTTCAAATCTCTCAATTAAACCCCCAAAGTATTTCTCAATCTTAATAAATAAGTATAAAATCTATTTCAAGTACCAAATTAAAAAACATTAATATTTAATGAACCATATTAATAGGATTTAATTAGTATATGAACCATATCTTAAATATAGAGAATATCCCCGAAATCTCTTTCAAATCCTAACAAAAAATGGCTATTTTTAGATATAATCTCGGATCAAACACAATCCTGAAACAGCGCATTCACTCGACTGCCCAATTTAGGTTGTAGCCAAACTATCGCTGCAGCGTGCATCGGTCGACCACCCTGTTGACTCATAGATTCAGAGAGTTCAACACTACTTCAACGGTCGACCTATCGATAAACTTGTTGATTCAGAGAGTTCAGCCTTCTTGGTTGGTCGACCTGTCGGTCGACTTAGAGATACAGGATGTTATAGCTTTTATGTCCAGTCGACTACTGTCACTAGATCTCTTTCTCTAAATACATTTTTAACTTATTTTCTTTTACGATTTCGCCCCTTTAACCATTTTCTTCTCTTGATTAGCTCCACTAATATTCTTATATTCTATTTTAGTCATTCAAAATTATTTCTTCTTATTTCACATAGGAGCAAATAATTTCACTTTAATCAAAACACACATATAAAAGATAAAATACATTTTTGTGCCATATGTGTGTTCCTAAGTGGAATATTAAGAGTTAAGATTCACCTGGGTTTTTTTTCCTAATTTCTTCAAACTCTTAATTCTTTTTCATTATCTTGACATCTTCATTTCTCATTCATTCAATTTGATGTCTTCATTACTAGAACTTTAAATCACTGAAACACTCAATTAAACATTAGTTCCATCAAAATATCAATACTTAATTATTCATCAAAATCTTAGGATCAACAGGTCTATTTTATGACCATTAAGCAGCAGCCAGTCAGTTGACCAACCATCTAGTTGGTTGACTGATTGGACAAGTAGGTCTCTTGTTTTTTTCATTTTCAGCTACTGAATTCATAAGTCGTTCAACCCAACTTGTCAGTTGACCGATCCAACCAGTAGATCACCCATTTCACTTACTTAACTCATTGTTTTCGTTAGTTGACCGACCCATTGAATTTACTCAAAAATCCACTATATTAAGTGTTAAAACAAAATTTTCAATTAGACCCTTAACCAAAAACATTTTGATGACTTAATACTTGGGGAAAAAAAAAACATCATATTAAGACCCAAAACTTATCACTACACACATAAGATTTATTCATTTTCAAGTGTCATGCAAAATCCTAATCTGAGTTGTATTAAGAGTATAAAAGTAATTAATTGTTTTCACCTAATTGTTTTCAATATCTTCAAAACTTCATTGCCTCCATTTTGCACTCGTTATGAATTCTTCAACGATTCTTCTTTTCGACCAAATCTTTTTCTCATTTCAACATATAGAATTTAAATCTAAAACCACTCAATAAAAATATTAGTTCCATAAAATATCAACCTTTAATTTTTCATCAAAATATTAGCTTCAACATATACTATAGAATTCTATGTGTTTTCTCAAGTCCTCCAAAATTGATTTAGTCCCAAAAAATGGGCAAAATTGAAAATATATGAAAACGAGTATCTTCACGCCAAATATGATTTTTATGATATTTTGAGTCAGATTGCGGAAGAATATTATTCCAATATAGTCTTAGACCATATTTAATATTTCTTTCCACAAATAACTCCATTCAAATCCATCAAGTTATAATATGGAGAACGATCGATTGTCTACCAAATTTGCCCGAAACGAGGTATGAAAGGGGAATTCCTATGCGAATCAATTGGTTCTTACCTTTAAAGGGATCTTGGTTTTAGTGGGTGTAACTTCCGTGGAGCTCGAGGGACTGGATTACCCAAGAGTAACTTGGTGAACCAGTATAAATCTTTTGTGTGCTGCATTATTATTTTGGTTATTTTTGTTGTTTGAGTGTGCACTTAGATTTATTATAATTTCATTGTGGTATAAAGATAACAATTAATTTAGGCATAAAATTAATTATTTGATTTATTCAAGTATATTCTAATAATATTTTTTTTATTACCCAATTCACCCCCACTCTTGGATATTCTACTGGACCAATAATTAGTATCAGATATGGTTTAGCTCGAATCTATTTTGCTAACAAAGATCACATGGCACACATAGTAGGCACACTAGCTGAGAGGCAATTTATGCACCGACCACCCTTGTTTACAGGTGAAAGTTACTCGTTTTGGAAAGACAAGATGATAGCCTTTCTTCAAGCTACAAATTACGAAGTATGGCTAACAATCGAGGATGGTCCATTCATTCCAATGGAAAACGGAGTTGAGAAGAAGAATAAACAACTTCTGCTTCCGATAAGCAGAAACTCTCTATTAATTCTCAAGCTATCAATATTCTCTTTTGTTCTTTAGATGCTAATGAGTATTCTAGAGTTTCAGGTTGTAAATCTGCAAAGGGGATGTGGGATAAGCTAAGAGTTACCCACGAAGGGACAAGTCAAGTGAAACAGTCAAAAATCAATGCACTTATGAGAAAATTTAAGCTGTTCAGGATGGAGGAGAATGAATCGATTCATGAGATATATACTCGCTTCAACAACATATGTAACAGTATGAATCAACTCGAAAAGTCATATTCCATGGAGGATAGAGTACGAAATGTCCTAAGGTCCTTGACGAAAATATGGGAGTCAAAGATGACGGCATTCGAGGAAGCCAAAAATCTTGGCAAATACGACATCGATGATCTAATTGGTAATTTGATGACTCATGAATCGGTGATTAAAGGTTGCGAGGATGATACTGAAAATTGAAAGAGGAAATCTTTGGCACTAAAAGTTCAAAAAATTGAAGAAGGGGATAACAGTGATGATGAAATACTTGATAGTGAGCATGAGAAGAATGTATCACTTCTCACAAATAATTTTAGAAGAATGACTCGGCGCACATTTCGTGGGAAAAGAAATCTCAACATGTCCAAAGTAGAATGCTACAATTGTCGTAAAACCAGTCATTTTCAATATGATTGTCCCGAACTGAAGAAGAATAAAGAAAAGGAGAAGAAGAAGAAGAAAGAAAAGAAGAAAACAAAGAAGAGTAAGAAGAAATCGATGAATGCTACTTGGGATGATACCGATTCAAGTAGCTCGAAAGAATTAAATAGTGAGGATACGTCCATACTTGCATTAATGGCCACTGGTGGTGAGGTAACCGATTGTTCAAGTTTTTGTCCTTTAAATTTTGATGAATTATTTTATATTTATCAAGAACTTTCACATGATTATAAAAATCAGTGTTCTAAAATAAATGTCCTTCAAAGTACAATTAACACATTAAACAAGCAAGTGGTGGATTATGAAATTAAAAACAATGGGTTGAAATCTAAATTGATGGATTTGCAATCAATTGTTCTTAAATTTACCGGTGGTGAAAACAATTTGAAAATGCTTTTGGGAAGTTCACGTGGAGTTTTTTATAAGGCTGTTGTTGGATTTCAGAAAAATCTTAAACAAAAAATACTTTCATAAATTCTTTTCTGAAATCAAGAATCTTGTTAGATGTTTTAAATGTAATGTTGTGGGGCATATTATTTATAGATGTTTTACAAAACTATCTAAATGTAGACATGTTTGGGTTCCGAAAGGAACTAAAATTGTCCCGACTAACAAGATCGGACCCACGTAAGTTAGGTACCACTTAGGAACTATTTGAGGTTCTCCTTGCAGGTTATTCTAAAAGCATCGATAAGAAAGGACAAATGATTCCTAGATAGAGGTTGTTCTCGACACATGATGGGAGATAAAGAAAAATTTATATCTTTGACACCTAAAAATAGAGGTCATGTGACTTTTGGAGACAACGCAAAGGGTAAAATTATCGGTATAGGTAATATCAGTAATGGTACTACTATGATTAAAGATCTCTTACTAGTTGATAGACTTAAACATAATTTAATTAGTATTAGTCAACTATGTGACAAGGGATACAATGTTATATTTGATCATGATAGATGCATCATTAAGAATAGTCATGATACTAGCATTTTGTTAGTTGCATTACGTTTTGAGAATGTGTATACTTGCTCTTTTGATGATTTTAATTCTCAAAATTTATCTTGTTTAAATGCTTTATCTGAAAATAATTGGTTATGGCATAAAAGACTTGGGCATGCTAGTATGGAGTTAATTTCTAACTTATTTAAGAAGAGTTTTGTACGTGGTCTACCTGATTTGAAATATGTGAAGGATAAAGTATGTGATGCATGTCAATTAGGAAAGTAAGTTAGATCATCATTTAAGAAAAAGATGCACACGTCCACGTCTAGATGTCTTGAATTATTCTATCTTGATTTATTTGGACCTAACTCTGTTGCTAGTTTTGGTGGTAAGTTCTATGCATTTGTTATAGTTGATGATTATTTTAGATTTACCTGGGTATATTTTCTTGCTAAGAAAAGTAAGGTTGCTTCCGTTCTTTCTAAATTTTGTAAACGTGTTCAAAATAAGAAGCAATGTTCTATTATTAACATTCGTAGTAACAGAATTTAAGAATGATGAACTGATAAGTTATTGTGATGAACATGGTTATGCTCACAACTTTTCTACACCAAGATCACTGCAACAAAATGATGTAGTGGAAAGGAAGAATAGAACGCTTCAAAAGATTACCAAAATAATGCTAAATGAAAATTGCTTACCAACCTACTTCTGGGCCGAAGTAGTAAGTACCACTTGTCACGTGGTAAACCGTGTATCAATTCGTAGAGGGTTTAACAAAACCCCATATGAAATCTGGAATGGTAAGACTCCTAATATTTCTTATTTTAAGGTCTTTGGATGCAAATGTTTCATTTTGAATGACAAGGATAATCTTGGTAAATTTGATGCTAAATCTAATTATGGGATTTTCCTTGGATATGCTACTAACAGTAAGGCTTATAGAGCTTATAATAAACGTACTTTAGTAGTAGAAGAAACTATGAATGTTATGTTTGAGAAAGTTGATCCATACATGTCGAGAAAGATTTTGGATAAAAATGATGCAGGTATCTTAAATTACCAAAACCAAGGTCATGATGCACCGAAGGAGTCTCAACAAGAGAAGGAACCTAAGGAGAATGATTCGACTTTACCAAGAGTTATAAAGAAAGTACCAGGGCATTCAATCAAAGAAATCATTGAAAATTTCGAAAAAGGTGTAAGTACTCGATCTTCTCTTAAGGATATAATTAATCTTGCTTTCTTATCTCAAATTGAGCCTAAAAATATAAATGAGGCGCTAATTGATGAATCTTGAATTTCTGCAATGTAAAATAAATTAGTTCAATTTGAGCAGAACAAAGTGTGGTATCTTGTTCCGAGACCAGATATTTATCCAGTTATTGGTACTAAATGGGTATTTAGAAACAAAAATGATGAATCTGGTATGATAATTAGAAATAAAGCAAGATTAGTGGCACAGGGCTATAATCAAGAGGAAGGAATTGATTATGATAAAACATATGCTCCTGTTGCTAGACTAGAAGCAATTAGAATGCTACTCACCTTTGCATGTTCACGTAATTTTAAGCTATATCAAATGGATGTAAAGAGTACATTTCTAAATGGCTTTCTAGTTGAAGAAATTTATGTGAAACAACCCCCAGGATTTGAAAGTGACAAATTTTCCGATCATGTATTTAAACTTCGCAAGGCTTTATACGGGCTCAAACAAGCTCCGAGAGTTTGGAATGAGAGACTTAACCGATATTTGATCGAAAATAGTTTTTGAATGGGTATTTGTGATATAATACTATTTATAAAGCAAACTGATTCTAATATCCTATTAGTACAAGTATATGTTGATGATATCATTTTTGGATCTACTAATGAGGATCTTTGTCAAGAGATTGCTAAGATAATGCAGGTTGAATTTGAAATGAGTATGATGGGAGAGTTGAATTTCTTTCTTGGATTGCAAATTAAGCAAACTAAAGAACGGATAGTTATAAACCAAGCTAAATACATCAATGAGCTTATTTTTATGTTTGCCTAGAGTGAGTTACATGTGTGTTGTTTTTTCCTCTCCTACCTAAATTTGTTTTTGAAGATGACAAAGGGAGAGAAATTAGTAATGTTTTATTTGTTTTATTTAGGGGGAGTATTCTAAAACTGTATTTTAATCAAAAGGGAGAAATTTAAAAAATTGTGCTTTATTGAGTATTTTTAAATTATGTTTTATAAAATCTTCATTATGATGCCTAAATGAGTTAAAGAACCTGTCCTCGGATTTAGGGGAAGTGTAGTTATATTTTATTTTAAAGAAAACATCAAAGTTAATTGTCATCATAAAAAAGTGGTAGATTGTTGATCCTAAGATTTTGATGAACAATTAAGTATTGATGTTTTTGTGGAACTAATATTTGATCAAGTGTTTCAGTGATTTAAAGTTTCAATAATGAAGATGTCAAATTGAATGGATGCTAGATGAAGAAGTATTAAGAGTTTGAAGAAATTAGGGAAAACAACCCAGGTAAATATTAACTCTTAATATCCCATTTAGGAACACACACATGATACAAAAATTAATTTTATCTTTTATGTGTGTTTTTATTAAGTATAATTATTTGCTCCTATATGAATTGAAAAGAAATATTTTTGAATGACTAAAATGGAATATAAGAATATTAATGGAGCTTATTTAAAGATAAAAATGGATAAAGGGGAATCATAAAAGAAAGTGAGTTAAAAACGAGATCAGATAAGAGATTTAGAAAGAGACACTCGACTGAGGAGTCGACCTGAAAAAGAAGCTGAAACATCCTAAATTGAAGAGTTGACTGACAGGTCGACTGATGAAAACAACTGAACTCTTTGAATCTACGAGTTGACCAAGCGGTCGACCGGTAAAAGTATGACAAACTCTCTAAATCGAAGAGTTGACCGAGCAGTCGACCGATGAACTGCATGGGCTACTTCCAGTATCTTCCAGTCGACTGGGCAGTCAATTGAACGCGTAGTTTCAGGATAATGTTTGATCTGAGTTTAAATCCAAAAGTAGTCATTTTTTGCTAAGATTTGAGAGAGATTTTGGGGATATTCTTTATATTTGAGATATGGTTCATATACTAATTAAATCATTTCAATATGGTTAATTAAATATTAATGTTTCTCAATTTGGTAATTAAAATGGATTCTGTACTTATTTAATTTAATTGAGAAATACTTTAGGAGTTTAATTGAGTGTTTTGAAAGTTGTTATTAAGTGAAATTGAAGCTAAATGAAGTCCTTATGTTATAAGGGGTCTATAAGAGTTTTTAATTGTCATAACACTTGTAAACTAGCCGTTAGAAGGCTAATTCCAAGTTCCTTTAATTAGACCTGCGAATTTTATTAGAAAAGCTATTCATTCTAAGAGAGTTAATCATTCTATATCATTTTAAGAGAGCTTTTATAAGAGTTAGTATTCTCCAATATTGTGAGCTTTTCTAAGAGCGATTCTGTAAATCAATTGTGATCTATTCTTGTTAATACCGGATTTGAAGCTATACTATTCTAATTATTATTTCTGTGGATTTTGGGTGAAATCTTTCCATATTGTTTATTGTTTATTATTTTATATTTTGGAAATTGATCTTATAAATTGTTTTAGATTTTTGAAGAAAATATTCTTTCAAACAATTTCGTGAATTTGATTACGTGCTCCAATTTATTACTCATATTCTTATTAAAATTAGATTTCTGTATCTCATATATTTCTATCATTAGTTGGGATATTAATTGAGTTTTTATTTATCTGGGGTGGTAGAAGCTCCGAGTGAGATTTACTACTTATCAATTTGTGTATTGGTGAGTTGTGACCGATTAAATATCATTGGAGATATTTAATCAAGGGTAGCTGAGTTTTAGTCTCTTCCTGTAAAAAGATTGAGGTAATGATTCTTCCTGGATAAGAATTGTGTTTTGAGTGATTTTGTAACGGTTCAATCCTTACCGAGTAAAAGAATATTTGGAGTGTTTTAGTGAAATTTTGATTCTTGAGCCTTAGTGTTAAAAAGAATTAGGTTATTCTTTAACCTGTAAAAAGTAGAGGTTCTTTCTTAGCTTGAGAAAAGAAAATTGTAAAGGTTGATTCTGAGCCTGTTAAAGAATTGGTGTGCGGGTTTGGTTCCTACCTTTAAATGGATCTTGGTTTTAGTGGGTACGACCTCCGTGGAGCTAGGGAGACTGGATTAGCCAAGAGTAACTTGATGAACCAATATAAATCTTTTGTGTGTTACATTATTATTTTGGTTATTTTTGTTATTTGGGTATGCACTTAGATTTATTATAATTCCGCTGTGGTATAAAGATAATAATTACTTTAGGCATAAAATTAATTATTTGATTTATTTAAGTATATTCTGATAATATTTTTTAATTACTCAATTTACCCCCGTCTTATGTATTCTACTGGGCCAACATCATATACCATCTAAGGGTTGATCCCTTCAACGATCGGTGGAACATCTTTAGGCATAGATCTTTATTCCGAGCATGGATTCATAATTCCTCCTTGTAGATGTTGTTGGCCCAGTAGAATACCCAAGAGGGGGGGTGAATTGGGTAATAAAAAAATCAGAATAAAAATCAATAAATCAAATAATTAATTTTAATCCTAAATTAATTATTATCTTTATAACACAACGGAATTAATCAATCAACTGGGTGCACACACAAACAGCAAAAATAGACAAATCAAGAAAGCAGTACACCAAAGATTTATACTGGTTCACCAAGCTACTTTTGGCTAATCCAGTCCCTCGAGCTCCACGGAGGTCATACCCACTAAAACCAAGATTCTTTTAAACGTAGGAACCAAACGCGCACACTGATTCTTTTACAGGCTCAGAATCAACCTTTACAATTTTCTTTTCAAATGCTAAGGAATAACCTCTACTTTTTACAGGTTAAAGAATAACCTAATTCTTTTTAACACTTAGACTCAAGAATCAAAACTTCATCAAAACACTCAAAATATCCTTTTACCCGGTGAGGATTGAACCGTTACAAAATTACTCACAAACACGCAATTCTTATCCAGGAAGAATCACTATCTTAATCTCTTTACAGGAAGAGACTGAAACCCTACTACCTTTGATTAAATATCCCCGATGATATTTAACCCGTCACAACTCACCATTACAAAAATTGATAAGTAAATCTCACTCAGAGCTTCTACAACCCCAGATATATATAAAATCAATTAATATCTCAACTAGTGTTAGAATTATGTGAGATGCAGAAATCTGATTTTAACAATATATGGGTAGCAAATTTGAGCACGTAATCAGATTTAAGAAATTGTTTAAAAGAATATGTTCTTTAAAAAATCTAAAACAATTTCTAAGATCAATTTCCAAAGACAATAATAAACAATCAATATGGAAAGATCTCACCCGGAATCTACAGAATTAATGATGAAAATAATATAGCTTCAATTTCGAAATCAGCACAAATTTTATCGTAGTTGATTATCAGAATCACTCTTCGAACAATTCAAAGTATAGTTGAATGATCACTCTTATAAAAGCTCTCTCAAATATAAACTGATTTTATCTCTTAGAATGAATAGAATTATTAGCTTTCTTAGAAAATTCGCAGGTCTATGTAAGGGCACAAGTAATCAGCCTCTTAACGGCTAGTTTACAAGTGTCATGATAATAAAATACTCTTATAGACCCTTCATAACATGAGGAGTTCATTTAATTTCAATTTCACTTAATAACAATTTTTAAATCTCTCAATTAAATCCTCAAAGTATTTCTTAATTAAAACAAATAAGTATAGAATTCATTTTATGTACCAAATTGAGAAACTTTAATAATTAATGAATCATATTGAAAGGATTTAATATGCATATGAACCATATCTCAAATGTCAAGAATATTCCCGAAATCTCTCTCAAATCTTAACCAAAAACGGCTATTTTTGGATTTAGAATCGGATCAACCAATATCCAGAAACTGTGCGTTCACTCGACTGCCCAGTCGACTAAAGGATACTGGAAGTAGTCTATGCACTTTATCAGTCGACTCCTCAGTTGACTCGTAGATTCAGAGAGTTTTCCAAGCTTACATCGGTCGACTGCTCACTCAACTCTCAAATTCAGAGACTTCACCAAGCATCCATCGGTCAACCACCCACTTAACTCACAGATTCAGAGAGTTCATCTACTTTCTCCGGTCGACTCCTCAGTCGACTGGCCTCTCCTGAATCTCTTCTCTGATCTCATTTTTAACTTACTTTCTTTTATAATTTTGCCCATTTATCCATATTTATATTCAAATGAACTCCACTAATATTTTTATATTCTATTTTAGTCATTCAAAAATATTTCTTTTTAATTCACATAGGTGCAAATAAATATACTCAACCAAAACTCACATAAAAGATTAAATTCATTTTGTGCCGTGTGTGTATTCCTAAATGGGATATTAAGAGTTTATATTTACCTGAGTTGTTTTCCCTAATGTCTTCAAACTCTTAATACTTCTTCTTAATATCTTCATTTAGCATCCATTCACTTTGACATCTTCATTATTGGAACTTTAAATCACTGAAACACTTGATCAAACATTAGTTCCACCAAAATATCAATACTTAATTGTTCATCAAAATCTTGAAATCAATAGATGTTTATGTTCCATTCTAGGGGGCCAGTACCGTCATATTTTGTGAACTCTGGAACTATGAATTTTTTTTTTTTGTACTCCACCAAGGGCGTATTAATAACTCTTTGTATGTCGCCTTTCTGGATGACTTTTCCATTTTCAACTCTTCCAATGTTCTGTAATTCTTCCATTTTCTGAACCCATGTCGGGGAGAGTCTATTATCTCATTCCTTATATTTGGTTTCCATGGCTGGGACCGATTAACTGGCATTCGGATCATTGAGAGGGAGCAACGACTTTCTCCAGGTGAACAAGGATCTGTGGCGAGGAAGGAGATGGATCTCCGATTAATACCCTAAAGACATATCCCCTGGATAGGATATGTTGGTTCACTATAAAAGAAGGGGTGACATCTCATTGGGTTTAGCATCTGAGGCCCAGAGTAGACCGACATCAAAACGTTTCAGGCAATAGGGTTCAGATTCATCATCGAGTTCCTCATCTTGGAACTTGGAAGAAGGTTTCCATTTGGTGATTCAAAACTAGGTGGAGTCACGGGGGTCCCACTGGGCGGAGGGATAGTTGCCTCCAGAGCTCGTTGGCCTAGGTCCTTGACCATTTCCATTACTTGGTTGATAGTCTCTTTCATTCAAGCCATTTCGACTACACGGATTCGGGGCTACCTTCGGATGCCATCTCAGAATGGTTTTGAGCTCGACTGCGAGTGAAGATCAGAGTTCGGATGGGTGGAACCAGAATCACCTTTTTGGGACCAATTTTTTTGTCATGTCCTGTCCTAAAAACAAGTGTTATTTATTAGTCCACATAGATCTTAGGCAACATTAAACCCATTCAAATTCAAAGTTTTCAATTACAATTGTGACCATCCAAACAAATATAACTATTAAGCAAAAGAATTTTCATTCGTCTCAAAATATTTTTACAGCCATACCGAATGGTTTCGATATTTATTGCATGTCAAAACATTCAGTATAAGTGTAATCCTATAGGTTCGACAACAATTATTTTAAGATTTATGAAAAATCTTCCATTACTTAATTCTTATCAGTATTGGAAATCTTAAACTAGTTTGATTCTAAGGTTCCCCAAGACATCATCAATCCACACACAAAATATAAAGCCCTCTTTCATATCTTGCATCATAGAGTCTGAGAGGGTCTATAATTTGGGACAATATGGATGCAAGTCAATTGTCCTTGTGTGTTGCAAGAGTATGCAATATAACAACTACATGTACGAAAAATAAAAATTAATCACAACTCACATTTATTTACAAAATAGAAGGAAAATATGAAAAATAAAATACAACACTTAAACTTGAATTATTTGGATTTATTTGGACATTTTGAGCTCGGCCCTCTAACTGTCCCTAATGGAGTCGTCAACTGATACACCCATTTTTTTTGAAAGGTGGAAAGAATATAAATAGTAAATAGTAAAGCGTAAAGGAGAAAGGAGAAAAGTTTTTTAAAGTGTTGTTTTTCTAAAAAATGTAGTTTGTCCATTTTAATAATAAAGAGTCGCTACCTAACATTAAGTTTAAATAGTGTGCTAGGTCACTAGAATTTTCAAAAAACAATTTAAAAAACTTAAGTAACTTTGACTCCAAAAATACGATCAAATCAGAGATTCATTTAAAAGAGTTCGGGAGTTAGTTACACTCGATGAAGGTATTAGGCACTCCAAGACACTTGTCTGAAAAGGTATATTGTGTCCAATTAGTTAAGTCCGAATATTTTATTTTATTTTGAAAATGTTTTCCTTCTCATGAATTCTTTTTGGTATTTTTCAAATTAAAATGAGACTATTTTTTAGTATTTTTGAAATATTCTTCTGATATGACGTCTTATAAAATATTTAGGGATTTGTGAAGGATTATCCTCAATAGATAGTTTGATATATGTTTCTAGATGAATTTCTTTAATTTAAGTGAACAAAATAATTTAAATGCAAATATGAAAGTATGAATGCAAGATGCAAGACATGATGATAATAATGATAGACTAGCATGATACTCATCTAATTTTAGTTTTTCAAGAACTTATTTATTTCGTAATGAAATGATCTAAACTAATGAGATAACATTTTAATTGAAGTGCAAATTTCGTTTTTGACTTTTTAACTATTGTCATGTTTCTACGTAATCTAATCAATTTGTCCGTTTTACTTTGAACCTTGTATATTTAGTTACAGTTTTAATTAGTCATCACGTCTAAGACGAAAATAAGGGTAAATTGGTAAATTCCCTTTTTTTTTTTTTTTTTTAAATTCTTTTTCTTTATTTTCATTTTTTATTTCTGCTTGTTCATAACGAAGCTTATTTTCGGCCACCACCCTCCGGCTGCCTTCCCCTCTCTCCTCTCTCTCTATTTCTCATCACTCCCACCCATGTAGCTCTCCGCCTTCCACCCCCACCCCTTGCCCCGACGTCTATTATCTATTTCTCATATATCCAGTACACTGTGGACCTTCATGGACCCTATCCCATACACTCGCACACTTCTCCTCACACACGCTGAAGAGAACCCAGCTGCATCATTTACTTCCCACAAAAAATGTTTGAGAGAGAAACAAGAGAGAGAGACAGAGAGATGTAGAATTTATCCCAAAAGCGAAAGATGAAACAGGGCACCCGTAAACACTGTCTCACAATTCACAACCAATTACGCAAATCAATTGCGTGTTAATTGTTATTAGTGGTTTGAACTTGATTACTATTTTTGTTGAAGATTGATTGGGTTTTGGGGGTTTGAAGATTGAATCGATGGCAAAATCGGGGGTGTTAAAGAACGATCCGGCAAAGGCGACAGAGCTAAAGGAGTTGCAGAGATTCGTGAAGGCAATTCTTGACGACGACGATTGTAGGGTTGAGGGTATTGATCGGGAAAATCGGACGCTGAATGAGTTCGAGGAATTGAAGCATTGATCAAAATAAAGCCACAAAAGAACTCCGGTGACTAACCAAAAGAGTGTCTTCTTTCAAGGCCCTTTTTGGCGAATCACTCAATTTTATACCCAAGTCCCTAGCTCCCCTCTCCCTATCTCAAACCCTAAATATCGATATCCAAGAAAGAGCTGTGTAGAGTGAGAGAGAGACTGTACAGCGGGGCGGTAGAAGACGGTGGTGATGGTGCAGGCCCTCTCTCTCTCTCTCTTCAAATCTGGCGTCGCTGAGGATATGTCACCAAGGACCATCTCGAACCTGTCGTTGCCGTCGATTAAGATCCAGACCGTCGATGAAGACGACGGTGGAGAAGGAATGGAGAATCAATGGCGTCGAAGAAAAGAAAAGAAGAAAGAAGCTGAAGAAAAAAAGAAAAAAAGAAAAAAAAAAAACTTTTCTCAGTTGACCAGCTGAATCAGTAAGGACTGTATTTCTACTCCGAAGACCCACTGTTTTGATAGTCGATTTATCCCTTTCGTCAGTTAACAGGATTGACCCTAAAATATAATATTTTATATTTTAAAACATATTTTTCAATTAAATCATTTATCAAAATCATTTCATATAAATAACACATAAAATATTTCATTTTAGTATATGAAATTTAGCATTTTTTATCAAGACATGCATAAGATTAATTCATTTTAAATGACTTGCGTGATCTAAATTTGGGTTATATTAACATTATATAAATATAAAATTATTTTCACCTAATTTTTTTCAGAATCTTCAAAACTCGTCATGTCTTCATTATGTCCATCTTCCATGCTCTATATTTTCTTCAACAAATCTTTTTCTTAATCAAACACATAAAACTATAAATCTATAATACTCAATAAAACCATTAATTCTACAAAAATATAAATACTTAATTTCTCATCAAAATCTTGGATTCAACACTTCGAATGATTTTAACAAAATTAGGCTTGCAAGAATTTAAGTTGCAATAACAAGAAAAGATAAAGAGAATTAAGAGAAAAGAATCACACCAGCTCTAGCAAAAGATCTCGACACACGGTTTTTCTCTCTCCAAGACGGTTGGTTTTTTGTTGAGAATTGCTCCTTAGGAATGTATCTCTCTAAATTTCTAAGTGTTCCGAAGGATTTTTCTCTCAGTTTTTTTTTTTTTTTTTAAAAGGATTTTTCTTCGAAATTTTGTGTATATGAACTATAATGAGAATTATATTCATAGGGAAATATGGGAAATAAAAAAGCATTAAAAACCCTAAGAAACCCTAAGTAACTGCCCAACCCTTGTCAAAATTCGATAAGAAAAAGGAAAATGATAAAATAAGAAAGGTTCTAGAAGGTGAGGGACGTGGATCGCAAGTGCCCCACTTTCTTGGAGGAACAGTTGCCACGTGGCAACTGCCACGCCTATTTTATTTTTTCATATAATGGGCACCTTGCGCGGTTACCCTTGCTTTTTTTTTTCTTTATTTCTTTGGTGGGCCCACAACTCTCTCTCTCTCTCGCGCGCGCTCGCTCGCGCGTCTCCTTCCTTTTCTCTCTTTCTTTATATCTCTCTCTCCCTTCCATTATTATTTTTTCTACTTTTTTACTTTTCATTTTTCTATACTTTTTCTATTTTCTTTTTGTCTTTTTTATATATATTTTTTTACTTTTTGTTTTCTTCTTTCTTCTTTTTCTTTTTTCTTTTTCAGAATAATGAAATAAAATTAAAAAATAAATAAATAAATTGCACTAATTTTTTTGGGATGGACGAAAATGGTGTGTCTACAAATAGGATTTCAAGATGATATTTATTGGAAGATCAAGAGTTGCAATGAAGATATTGAAAAATTTTAAAGCATAAAAGATTTTTTATATTATTAGGTAAAAACAACTCAATTCTTTTATTCAATTAATGTAACCCGATTAGGATCATGCACGACACATATAAAATAAATTGAATTATTTGAAAATGGACATAAATGATAAATTCAAGTGTCAAAATAATTTTCCTAAAGTATTCATCATGAAAATATTTTTAAATTAAAAAAAAAAAATTATCATTTTTTGGCCTGAACAGTCGACCGTCGGCTTGACCGACTGACTAGAAGATTTAAGATAGGGGTTTTCAAGTTTTCGGCTAGTCTGTTCACCAAAGGGTTGGACGACCGATTCTGAGACTAAAATGGTCAACTATTCTGTCAATTAACTGGTTGTCAACGGCTAGAAAAAAGCCATTGAAGGTGCAACCGGTCGGTCGATTAGTGAACCAGCAGAAAGTTCATCAGTTTTCAACATGTTTGACTTGAACGTTTTTCGAGATATTCAACCTTATTCTTAGGCTTTTGAACGTTATAAAATCAAATTTTAAGAGGTTTTGACTATATTTCATTAATATACTATATATTTTAAAGTTGTTATTATATATTTCTAGGGATGTAAACGAACCAAACTATTCATAAACAACTCGGGCTCGGTTCAAAAAAAGCTTGTTCCAACTCGTTTATTAAAATAAACGAGCTGAGCTCGAGATCCTAAAAATGTTCGTTTAATAAACAAGCCGAGCCGAGCTTGTTCGTGAGCTACTCGTTTGTTGTTCACGAACAAAGCCAAAACGAGCCGAGCCTGTTCGCGAGCTCATTTATATGTTTGTGAATAATAAAATATTTATTTAATAATAATATATATACCCATTTATACATTAGGGTTTCATTTGACATTCATTCCCATTTCCCAAATCTCAAATCAGCGCCTCCGAATCGCGACTTTCTCCTCTCCGTCGTTCTCCATCTCCGTCTTCCTCTCTAGCCGCCGATCTTGCTTCGCCCCTGCTAACACTAAGGCTAATCTCCCTCTCTGTCGATTCTTCTCCATTTCCATCTCCCTCTCTCGCCGCCAATCTGCTAGTACTAAGGCCGATCTTTGCTTTACATGTGCTCATACTAAGGCTGATCTGCTCAACCGTGTCGAGCCCCTACAACCCTAACGTCGCCACCTGCCTTCTCCGACGCGATCTGGACTGGTACTCTCTCTCTCTCTCGGCTCTTGTTTTGTTTATGCTTTGCAGTTTGCATACCCTTCAATTTTAACTTGAATCGATTGTAGCTGTTTTTATCAATTTTAGCCATTACATGAAATGGGTTTCCTGCAAGAGATACAAGGAAGTTATGTATCTAATACAACTGAAAATATCTCAACTTCAAATAACTTTATTTCAATAAAAATCAACAATTCAATGAAGCCATATGCATGTGTTCAAATAGTCTATATATAAGTCTGTGGTATCCATTATAAAAAAACAAAATTAGAGATCAAGCATAGAATGAAAATGGATTGCAACAAAATATTGCTTATTTTGGTGGATTTTCTCTTGATTGTCATGCTCCTCCAGTTCTCCCCAGCGCAGGGCCGTTGGTAATTTACACATTTTATGATATTTTCTTCTTTCATTATGGACTCAAATTTTTGTTTCAGGTTTCTGTTTCAGGTCTCGGTTTCTGTTTCAGGTTTCTATTTCTGTTTCTGTTTCAAGTTTTCTGTTTCTGTTTTTGCTTCATATTCAGGTTTTTGTTTCTGTTCAGGTTTTTGTTTCATGAATGAAGATGCTAGAATGGTCCTCAGTGATTTGGACTATTTGTTTGGATAAAGCTATTGTAATGGTTTGATTGTTTTTGGACTGCTTTGAACAGAGTTGCTTTGGACATTCGCTGTTGTGTAATGGTTTTGATTGGTTTTTGAATAGGTTTTATTTGGTCAAATGTTAATGAGATTGATGTGTTTTTGGCTTTTGTGATTTGTGTGATGTATTATAATAGTTTGGTACTGGGGGGGAGTTTGAAAATGTGTTTTATTTGGTTATCTAAGCAGTGATTTTATTTAGTCATATGACCATGTATTTTGAAGTCATCTTTAACACATGAATAGGTAAATTGATTAATGTTTTAAAATAAAGTTTATATAATTAAATGTGTTATGTTTATCGAGCTATTTGAGCTCGAACTCAAGCTCGAAATAACTAAAGAGCTTTTCGAGCGCGAGCTCGAAAGCTCGTTTAACTTAACGAGCTCGAGCTCTATTTTTTAAACTCGAGCCGAGCTCAAACGGGTAGTTTAAAGCTCAGCTCGTTTAAAATTTTTCTTAAATAAATAAGCCTGTACATCTACTACTCGGCTTGGCTCGGTTCGTTTACACCCCTATATATTTCATATATTATTTGATTCATGAGATTTATTGGGAATAAATCTTTTTATTTTTAAGGGGTTTGAATAAATAAAAATTTGGGACTAAATTGACACTTTCAAAAGAGTATTTTTGGGTCAAACTTTACTATTTTAAAAGGTTTTTATATAAGGGGTTCATATGTGACATTTTTGGGAATAACTTCTGTAAAATAATCAATCTTGACTTTATTTAAGGTATATATATGTATGAACTTGTGTTTTTTCAAGAGCAAGAGTTTTAAATCATCAATTTTAAAAAGAGATAATCATTTTATTGAAATATATTTTTGAGAGAGATTTTTGAAGAAATTTTTTATCAAGGCGATCATCGTTTTTGTCACTGGTGTTTTTGTCTCTATGATTTTCAAAGAAACTCTAGTAAGATCTTTCCGATCACTTTACGTGCTCAATATTTTGTTTTTAGCGTGATATATTTGTATTTGAATTTGTAGTAATCTATGTTAAGAAAAATATTTTTCTATTTTTGAATATCCTGAAAATCTCGTGAAAGGATTTTTGCACGATAATCTAATTTACATAACATCTGTGCTTTAATTGAGTATAATCAAATTTATATTCTCACATAATTCTACCACATAATTTATTAGGACATTAATTGAGTATATCTTGAATTGAATTGGTAGAAGCTCATGTAAGAATAAACATGTAATTTTTTATATTTGGTGAGTGTGAGAGAAATAGACACATTGGGCCAGTGTCTAATAAGAGTTAGTATTTAGTCTGGTAAAAAGATAGATATATTTGATTCTTAACTTATACAAGGATTAGGTTAGTCAATATTATGGTAAAAAGATATATATGTTTGATTTTTAACCTGCAAAAGAATTAGGTCATAATTGTGCTTGGTAAAAAGAAAAATTGTAAAGATTTGATTCTGAGCCTGATAAAGAATTAAATTAGTCATTAACTTGCGAAAAGGATTATAAAAGTTTGGTTTTTACTTGGAAAATTGATCAAGGTTAGTAGATTACAAAAACTTTGCGGAGCTTAGGGAAATGGTTGTAGGTAAGAGTAGTTTGCCGAACCAAGATAAATTAATATGTTCAATTTCTATATTGTTACTTATTTGGTTGTGCACTTAGATAAATACATTTCCGCTATAACTCAAGATAACAGTTGTATAGAAAAATTGGTGATTTGATTAATTGTTAAATTATTTCTTTAAATTTTTATATTTTACTCAATTCATTCTCTCCTTAGGTAGATCTGTGAGCCAACAGTTGTCTTGATGATTGTTTCTCTCTGCTATTGGTATGGTTTTGACCCTTCTCTTTCGCATTATATTTGGAGAGAGTAAAAAACATAGACAAAATTTGGTAATATTTTTTAATATATTTTAGAATTAAAGTAACCAAAAAAAAATGCGTCAAATTAAAAGTAAGTGTAATGTTGAGATACTATTATATTTTAACATCGTCGGTGTTAAATAATCGAGGTGTGATATTGGGAGAGAATTATGAGATAATGTACAAAGTGCCTTATAAACCTACAACTGAAATGATCCAATTATGAGTCCAATTTCATTAAAAAGATGGACGATAGGGAGTTCTACAATTTAACATGCAGAAAAACACAGGAACCTGACTGAATTGTATGTAAATCAAAACAATAGGTCTTAAATTTCCCAACTTTTACAACCAGAAATTCAAACTGAAGTAAACTTCATGAGAAGAGTCTATAAAATTTTACTATCCAAATCAACAACATTGCCCTTATTATAGGCCACCAAAAGTTCATCGGCATCATCCTTAAATCTTGATATGAACTTGTCTGAAAACTTCTTCTCCGGCATCTGCAATACATACTGAAAACTGGGTTCCTTCTTCAACAACTTCTTTGAAATTAAGATCTGCATTACTCTATATCGAGGCATCACCCTATCCTTCATGCTCAGCATTAACATTGCTGGGTTACAGACAAACATTCCCTTCCCAAACTTAGCAGTCTTCATTAAAAACTCAATCCCCAATTTCAGCTTCTCTTCCGATGTAGTAAGCAATAAGGGTGCTTTCCTGAACATTTCCATGCGCTCCGTTTCAGAAAACCCGAAACTCTTAAATAATTCAATTTTTCGGTTTATGGTCTCATTGTTCAGAGAACCAATAACCTGGATACCATACACCAACATCCCTGACTTAACTGTAAAACCCATGTCTAAAGCCCGGGAAACTATGTCCCGGAGCTCGGATTCATTAATGGTGAAGATCCTAGATTTAGTCACCAAGAGCTTGGAGAGTTGCGATTCGGAAATCCCACAAGATTTCAGGTACGAAACATTAGACGAGAATCTTGATTTGTCGAAGGCGGTGGCGAATCTATTGGCTCGTCCCAGAACCCGAATCAAGTCGTTGTTGACATTACATCCTTTGAGAATTTTTTTGAGACTTCGAACACAAGGTCTTAATTTGTTTTCCAAACTAATTGTTAGAATCCATGGATTCTTGGAGATAAAACTGGGCAGATCAGAATCAGAGATATCCAGTTCACGGAATAACTGGAGCTTGGGCTTGAGGCTCTTGTTAATATCTGCGAAAAGTAATTGAGGTGATGTTCGGACCAAGGATCGAATGTGGGCGTCGGAGAATCCAAGAGAATTGAAGAAATCGACCACGGATTGGGGGTTCCCATAAGCTTTAATCAGATTGTTTTGATTGCAAAGCGAGAGGGCTCGTTGTTTGGATAATCCGAAGGAATCGATCAGGTAATTAAATAAGGCGGGATTTCGGGGGTCTGAGTTTGCGTTTGGAGTTGAAGCATGGAGATTGGAATGAGAGAGGGAGGAGAAGAAAGAGAGGCAGATGGGTTTTGAGTGAAGGACGTAGAAACGAACAGGGAAGAGAGAGCAGCTACGTGACAGAGACATTCTGTTCCCGCTGATAGTTCGAAGCTTGTGAGAGGCTTTAGGGCTTCGGGGATTTTGAAGGTCGAAACGCAAATTACACTTTCGACCCTCTTCGGGGATTATGCGGTGTGCAATTACAGTGGCGGTCGGAAGTGGGTGGTGGTAAGTGGAGGTGGGCGTGGGCAGTGGCGGTAGGGCGGGAGGTAAATATAATTATTTAAAAAGTTAAAAGATAAAAATTAGAACTTTAAAAATAAAAGGGTGTAAATGAATTTTTATAAAAAAAATAAAAATAATAATTCTTAGAATATAGAGGGTCATTTATGTTATAAAAAGGGTAATTGGTTGTATTTATCAAATGACGAAGGTGATTGATATTTGTCAAATGACAGATGACCGAGAAGGTTTCTAGTTTAAGGGCGAAAGATAAGGAAGGTTTTTGACATAAACCCTTTTTTATTATTAAGTTTATGGTTGGGCAAGGGTCAAATCGGGCCAAATCGAAGATATTTTAGATTCATGTGTCTAAACTGTGGGTTGCCTGTTTAAATAATTTGGGTTGGGCCATCCAGATAAAATCGGGTTGGGCCATCCAAATAAATTTAACTTACTGTGATCGGATTCCATTACAATTTTTTATTAGGTTAGTCTCCGATTAAACCATTTCATTTTTATGGACAAAATTAATAATATTTTCATGGATGAAATCTCTTTATTAAATTCAAACAAAGTTAAACTCTCAAACTAATAATCCAACAACAGAGAAAAAAAAAGAATATCTTTAACGTAATTGACTGGAAAAACAAAATAGAAATAGAGAAGAAAAAAAAAAAGATACTTTCAAACATAAATACGTAGACATGGAAAGTAACTTACAAGCCAAATAAAATTTGACTAAAAAACCCAACATAAGCAATGAAACAAACTCGTGCTATATTTCAATAAACCATCATAAAAACGGAAAATAAATTAAAATAGAAAGATAACTGAAATAATGACATAACTATGAATTCTGAATAATCCTTGTAGTTGTAGGTACCTAAAAATATGGAAAGACATTAAAATTAATATAAAATAAAATAAAATTAAATTGAGTATAAGTTTACAATGCTTAATTATCCGTCTATTGAACTTGAATCCGAATGATCTAGAATTTGTCATGAATTGAATCAAACAATTAGTAAATCTCATTTCAAAATTATTAACCATAAAAAATTAAAATTGAATTTTATAAAAAACCTTGAAGAATGCAAATTTGATTGATATCTTTCTTGAATTCCTTAGCCTCACCATTAGGTTGCGAAGAGATATTACCACTAAAGATAACAACCAATTTTTTGCACAAACAAAACACTCAACCATTTGAGGAGACAATGAACTAGGAAATGGATAAAATATGTGTCCCTCCATACTAAATGTGAACTTTGACGCTACAATCGACATAGGAACAACTAATGCATCACAAGTAACCAAAGAAACCACTTTGTATCTACAACTATTTGAAAGAGTAAGATATTAAAAATACTAGTTTTGCGCAGTTATATATATATATATATATATATATATATAATCATATTTAATAAATATTGTTCCTTAAAATCAAGTCTACCGTATCGACATAAACAAATAAAAATAGTAAATATTAAATTGTATTTAATCAATACCTCTTGGTGCTTCAGCCTGAAGGACGATAGTTCCTAAGGCGTAATCTGAGAAGGTTCTTCCAAGAGTTCTTAGATCTGAATCCAATTCGGCAACAGAGAATGATTCTCTTAGAAACAACACAAGAGTCTTGTCTCTAATAGTAACCACATGAGAAACTTCATAAGGATAGTGTTCTTTGTTGGTCCAAGTAAACTCAATAGTCGGTGAATCGGGTATTGAAAATAACTTAATCGATTTTAGTCTCTTTTTATTTTTGTTCTTTAAACAACACTATCGATGTAATCAAAGTGCTAAACTAGTGTAACAGAATATAAAGACAAGAAGACAAGTATAAACAGACACACACACAAGAGATAGAATAAGAGACAATAGAGACATAGCGATTTATAGTAGTTTGATAACGACCCTCCTTACTTATGTATACTCTCTCAAGCTCATCCAAGGATTTCTTATCCATTAATTTATTTGAATATTCTTCCCAAGTGAAGACCAAACTGTTACACTCTCATAGAAGAAGTTCATTTATGTTTTCCTACAACTCTCACAAGCCAAGTTATATTTATGTCTTGCTACAATTCTCACAAGGTAACTTACATTTATACCTTGGTTTTACTACTCTAATAAGACAATCTCGTTTATGTCTTGCTACAACTCTCACTAGACAAGGTCGTTTATGCCTAGCTACAATTCTCTCGCTAAGACCAACATCCTAGTTTAATTTACAATTCACACCCTCACAATATGAAATTTTATCTTTGTTAGTTTTATAAGAGTCCAACCCTTAGAATTTCTATGAATCACCTACAATCTCAACACACCCTATATTGACTTTACTAGGTGCTTGTAGAAGTGTGTGTACAATGATATGTCAATTAAGTACGCATATAAGCAATCACTTATTCATAAATGTGTGCAATAAATATCACGTGACATACAAATAAAATAAAATAACTCAATTAAGAACAATTAGTATGGTATGATTCTTTCCCAAGTATAAGCTAAAACAATTTACAATAATTTTTTTTTTTTTTAAGAAATCTCAGTGAAAATGACCAATTATCTCACCTCTTATTGGAATGGTGCACTGAGAATTTAAGATCTCGATGAGTAACTGGATCACGCTTGCAGTGCGAGTTCTTCCCATTTTCAATATACCAATTCTAACAAATTTTGTTATTAAGTAGAAAACCTCATTTTTATTAATCTTAGAAAGCTCTTTTAATTTTCTCAAAACGTTGAATTTCATAAGTAATGAATTTAAATATTAGAAAGCACAAGATGAATATCCAATATGTTTATCATGATGTAAAGCAATATAATCTAGAATTAAGATATACAAGTAAAGCAAGTCTAGATACATGCAAATTGTACACATGAGCAAATAATAGCAATTCAAATATAATACAACTTCGAATGAACTTACAGGTGTGATCGAAGATATAATCGTGAAGGATTTCCTCTATAAAGTAGTTACTAAGCTCAATTCCTCAAGAAATTCACCAATTGAGCTGTGTTGATCTCTTATAAGGGCTGATTATTGTGACTCTCACACAAGCTTACTCTTCTGAAAAAAAATAAAAATAAAAATGGTATTGTTAATTGCAACACTATTCCACTCGATTATGCATAAAGAGTGTTATTCACACTAGTATAGGTCTCGAAGAATGTGCAAAGTGTGCAGGTATTGAGGAGTTTCGTGTATTTTTCTCTTGTGTTTCTTGTCTTGAACAGAGGAGTGTACTACCTCTTATATCGTTCATCAATCGTGTTCACAGGGATCGGTTGAGATTATTATCGAGTACTGGAATTATTATAACCTAATTTTATCTAGGCAGTAAAAACTGTAATTTATAATTAATAAAAACTAATACTAAAATACTAATTAATCTAATTAAACTATAAATATTATATTGAGATTGTTTTGAGAGAATAGATTGTCTAGGGATTAACTTTGTTTATAAATACGTGTTTGATCTTGTTTTAGTTTATGTTAATGGCGTTCGACTTATTCGACAATTTCGTTTCGTAAACTCACTCGTCATCTCTCCCGAGTGTAAGACGAGTGAATATGCGACTTCGCATTAACGAAGAAGTCTCCCTCAACATCTTAACGACGCTAGGTCGCATGAGTCTCGCTCCAATGTCATTGATTGCACACTTTCCCACTCCCTCCCGGGTTATTGGATTGTCACGTTGTGTTTAACCTAGTCTGAATCCGGGCTTACCTCTCCCGAGTGTCAAATTCCGTATTCTCTATATATCATTGCAAGCATACAAACAATACAAGAATGATAAACACAATCAAACATTGAAGAACAACCGCTAATGAAACACAAACTCATTCAAACAACATATTCATAAATTTATATTAATCCCTAAACAATCCATGTTTAACTAATGACCATAACCATATATACAATGTAAAATGAGCTAAACATGCTCAACAACTATCGAAATTAAGAAAATAAAGAAAACAAACGAAAGACTTAGCTGATATCCGAAGATTTGATGCTAAAACTATTGAACAATTGTTCTTTCTTCTTCTTTTTCGGGTTGTGAGCTCTCCCTCAAAAGTCTCTAAACCTAACCCTAAATATATTCTAAGGGCCTTAGGGGGTGTAAAATGGCCGGAAGAGAGCATATGAGCAATATATAGGGAGCAAAATATCAAAATAAATATCTAATTCAGTGTGCAGAGTGACTACTGCAGTGGTGGGATTCACCGCCGCTACGGTAGGTATGTCGGTTTGATTTTCGCCGCAACGGTGGAGGCAGCGGTAGGTGCAGAAAACATCCTATTGTTTCACCTCCTCGGCGGTGGACTTTTAGCAACAAAATGGCCTTCTTTGCCTATTGACCACAATGGTAGTGGTTTGGACGCCGCAGCGGTGGGCCAATTTTTAGAATTATGCCTCTATGCTCGTTTTCCCACTGTTCTTGATCCGATATGATCGTTTATGTTCCATTTTCATACCTTTTCACCCCGCATACCTGTTTTAATACAAAAAGAATAAAAACATATTAAAACATATAAAAATGTTATAAAAAATACTCTAAAACTAACAAAATCGACTTGGGAATAAATAGATAAATCACACATATCAAATACCCTCAAACTTAGAATTTTGCTAGTCCTCGAGCAAAACACTCACACTAAAATAAAAAACACAACTAAATTAAATAACATGTACAACCTAAACACAAACAATCTAAACATAACGATATGCGAGTTTTGAATTCCTCTGTCGACCAAGTCATTTTCCCCTCAACAACTCCCAATTATTTCGAGTTCAGGAGGTAAAACACACTATGTGGTGTTCTAGAATTTCGACATTCAATAATAGTGAACACCATTCTAGATCCTTTTAACATGTATGTGCGAGACTCAATAATATAGCTATCCAAGATCAGATTGGATTATCTACCAACAAAACTCACGACTTAGACCGTAAAGGACTAGGATATCTATATGCCTGATTGGGGTCCACTCTCCACTAATGTAGGCTTGGAAGTTCATAAAGATCAGAAGGACTTGGTTCGGTGTTGGAATATTTGGCCAAGGGTATTTCGAAAAAGAAAATGGGTTAACGTTGTTAACTTAATGTTACCCAAGGCTCAACGCTTGACACACTCACTCTCGAACTCCCATAGATAAATTGGAAATAATTCTATTTCAGACCTACGTACTTTCTTGTCAAAAGAAATAAAATTTAACAATATCTACATATGTTTTTTTTTTTTTTTTTACCACACCCCCAAACTTATTCGATTATTACAATTTCACGGGTGTGGTTTAAACGAAAGAAAAATGACAAGTGAGTACTCGAATACTGAACCAATCCAAAGTTCGCCCTAAACCTAACCACTCACATCAAGGAGCATATTCTAATGCTAACTTGATTCACTCAAATTGTGCCTTTAATTCAACGATATAGGTTTGGAAAAAGATCAACTGGCCAGTATTTGTTTATGTGTTCAGAATTAAAATGTCAATTAGGTTTCGACAAGGTAACGAGGGATAAACATATAACATGGTAGGCTTAAAAGGCTCAAGCGACAAAAAGAATGCCTAAATTATATCTCCTTAACTACCTCGCCTAGGATTTCGCCTCAAGCTTCCCCTCAATCATGTTCTAGAATCCTTAATTTGTCATGAGTTTGGCTAATCGATAATCAGCCTCAAATCAATTGAATAGAAATACATTGAGTCTATGTGCTCGTGCAATTTAGGATCTACAATAATTTTCTCCAAAATGTATTGTTAAGTACACAGAACACACATGCATGGGTTTTACCCTTGACCTCGAAAACAACTAGGGGGTAATATCATCATCGGGTAACGACCCAGATAAACACAAAACTCAACATGCATACAACAACAACACTAAAACATTCTACATTAAACAAATTTGCAATATGGTAAAACAATAAAACATACTAATATCCTACACATCACCGCCAAACTTGAAACGGACAGTGTTCTTAGTGACCCAATCATCAATCTCAACATTTGAAATTAAAGCATGCTGACGAAGGGGGTTTAGAACACGTACCTGGGAGGCGAGAGAACCTCACCTCCGAATCAATTTGGCAGGGACGGATTTAATTTATTTTAGAACTTAGGTTGCCTCCCAAGAAGTGTGTGATTTATTGTCCTCAACTCGATACGGAGAACGACTTGTTAAAGAGTGGCTTTCGCCCGTAGTAAGTGTCATATAACACTATATATGGGTCTTGATTGTTTACGCCCTCAAGCTTGGCGATATATTGCTCTGAATGGCTCGATCTTTCAACATCACACCATACTAGCTCATGTACTTGGTGGGCATGAAAGGACATTGCTAACGGCGGCGAAGGATAAGTGAGCGACATCGGATCCTCGTAGATGTGATCGTCTCGGACTGACTGCGGTATCACGAGCTGGAATTCAAACGGTGAAAATTCACAACGATTAATATGTGAATTTTCATCGCCGCTCCACACTTGGGTTCTTTCTTCTTCAGCTTTATCAATGAATTATCCCAAGCACCTCCCACTCATTTCTGGTTCCTCACGGTGGTTTTCATTGCATATGGCGTTTGTATCTCCCAGGGACACCACGTCTGACTTGGACTCAACAAAGCAGATTAGCTGACTGATTTGCATCTGCAAAGACGTTATGGTCGCATCGATATCGGCGTAGATCGTTTCAATATAATCAAGATGATCCTTGTTCTCGTTGATCCGGTTATACGTCTCTCTCAAGAATCTCTGAGTTTCCCCCATAACTGTAGCGAACATGTCTTCTAAGGCAGGGGAAAACTCCTCATCTTGATCCGGAATGTCAATCCATAGTGTTGTAGTATTGAAACTATGATAATCAAAGGCAGCCATGTCTTTCAACAACCAATAGGCTTCATCCGCGGTTAGCTGGTCGAAAGAGGTGGTACCGTTTCCTCTTTCAACCCACGTTCTGGTTGCGGCTTGTAACCCATCGAAGAAGTTTAGTAGTTGACACTCCATCGGGAAACGATGGTTCAAAAATCGGAACAACAATTTTATTGGCCCAATAGCATACCCAAGAGGAGGGGTGAATTGGATAATTAAAAAAATAATCAGAAAAAAAATCAATAAATCAAATAATTAATTTTAAGCCTAAATTAATTATTATCTTTATAATATAGCGAAATTAATCAATCAACTAGGTGCACACACAAACAACAAAAATAGAAAAATTAAGAAAGCAGCACACCATAGATTTATACTGGTTCACCAAGCTACTCTTGGCTAATTCAGTCCCCCGAGCTCCACAGAGGTCACACCCACTAAAACCAAGATTCCTTTAGAGGTAGGAACCAAACCCGCACACTGATTCTTTTACAGGCTCAGAATCAACCTTTACATTTTCCTTTTCAAAGGCTAAGGAATAACCTCTACTTTTTACAAGTTAAAGAATAACCTAATTCTTTTTAACACTTAGGCTCAAGAATCAAAACCTCACCAAAACACTCCAAATATCCTTTTACCCAGTAAGGATTGAACCGTTACAAAATCACTCACAAACACGCAATTCTTATCCAGGAAGAATCACTACCTCAATCTCTTTACAGGAAGAGACTGAAACCCAGCTACCCTTAATTAAATATCCCCAATGATATTTAACCCGTTACAACTCACCAATACAAAAATTGATAAGTAAATCTCACTCAGAGCTTCTACTACCCCAGATATATATAAACTCAATTAATATCCCAACTAGTGATAGAATTATATGAGATGCAAAAATCTGATTTTAACAATATATGGGTAGCAAATTGGAGCACGTAATCAGAATAAAAAAATTGTTTGAAATAATATTTTCTTTAAAAATCAAAAACAATTTCTAAGATCAATTTCCAAAGACAATAATAAACAATCAATATAGAAAGATCTCACACAGAATCCACAGAATTAATGATGAAAACAATATAGCTTCAATTCCGGAATCAACACAAATTTGATCGTAATTGATTATCAGAATCACTCTTAGAACAGCTCAAAGTATAGTTGAATGATCACTCTTATAAAAGCTCTCTCAAATATAGACTGATTTTATCTCTTAGAATGAATAAAATTATTAGCTTTCTTAGAAAATTCGCAGGTCTATATAAGGGCACCTGTAATCAGCCTCCTAACGGCTAATTTACAAGTGTCATGACAATAAAATACTCTTATAGACCCTTCATAACATGAGGACTTCATTTAGGTTCAATTTCACTTAATAACAATTTTTAAATCTCTCAATTAAATCCCTAAAGTATTTCTTAATTAAAACAAATAAGTATAGAATTCATTTTATGTACCAAATTGAGAAACTTTAATAATAATAATAAACCATATTGAAAGGATTTAATATGCATATGAACCATATCTCAAATGTTAAGAATATCCCCGAAATCTCTCTCAAATCTTAACAAAAAACGACTACTTTTGTATTTAGAATCGGATCAACCAATATCCAGAAACTGTGCGTTCAGTCGACTGCTCAGTCAGCTAAAGGATATTGGAAGTAGCCTATGCACTTGATCGGTCGACTCCTCAGTCGACTCGCAGATTTAGAGAGTTTGCTAAGCTTACATCGGTTGACCGTTCTATCAACTCGCAGATTCAGAGAGTTTGCCAAGCTTCTATCGGTCGACCTCTCTCTAAACTCGCAGATTCAGAGAGTTCATCTTCTTTCTCCGGTCAACTTCTCAGTCGATTGCCCCCTCCTGAATCTCTTCTCTGATCTCGTTTTTAACTTACTTTCTTTTACAATTTTTCCCCTTTATCCATATTTATATTCAAATGAATTCCACTAATACTCTTATATTCTATTTTAGTTATTAAAAAATATTTCTTTTTAATTCATATAGGAGCAAATAAATATACTCAACCAAAACACACATAAAAGATGAAATTCATTTTGTGCCATGTGTGTGTTCCTAAATGGGATATTAAGAGTTTATATTTATCTGTGATGTTTTCCCTAATGTCTTCAAACTCTTAATGTTTCTTCTTGATATCTTCATTTAGCATCCATTCACTTTGACATCTTCATTATTGGAACTTTAAATCAATGAAACACTTGATCAAATATTAGTTCCACCAAAACATCAATACTTAATTGTTCATCAAAATCTTGGGATCAACAAATTCCTTGCATTGATCCCAAGCACTATAAAACGGCTCAAAATCTTGTCGAAAGAAATGCATCAACACTTGTCGATCTAACAGCTTCAAGTACCTTGCATAAGAAATAAAAATAAAACTACAAAACAAAAATTATATACAAAAGAAATGCCTAAAGTAAAATTGGGTCATTTACTCACAATATTTATAATAATCTAAAAACCAATCCCCAGCAACGAAACCAAAAACTTGGTGCGCGTAATTCACGCACGCCACTCTCACCACAAGTATACGGGTCAAGTTTTAGTATAGGTAGGGAGAGTAAGGGAATTGTGTTCACAGAGATCGGTTGAGATTATTATCGAGTATCGGGATTATTATAACCTAATTTTATCGAGGCGGTAAAAAATATAATTTATAATTAATAACAACTAATACTAAAATACTAATTAATCTAATTAAACTATAAATATTATATTGAGATTGTTTTGAGAGAATAGATTATCTAGGGATTAACTTCATTTACAAATACGTGTTCGATCTCGTTTTAGTTTACGTTAACGACATTCGACTTATCCAACAATCTCAGTTCGTAAACTCACTCGCCACCTCTCCCGAGTGTAAGACGAGTGAATATGTGACTTCGTGTCAACGAAGAAATCCCCCTCAATGTCTTAATGACGCTAGGTCACATGAGCCTCGCCCCAACGTCATTGATTGCATACTTTCCAACTCCCTCCTGGGTTATTGGATCGTTGCGTTGTGTTTAACTTAGTCCGTATCTGGGTTTACCTCTCCTGAGTGTCAAATCCTGTATTCTCTATATATCATTGCAAGAATATAAACAATACAAGAACGATAAACACAATCAAACATCGAAGAACAACCGCTAACGAAACACAAACTCATTCAAACAACATATTAATAAATTTATATATTAATCCCTAAACAATCCATATTTAGGCAATGGCCATAACCATATATACAATGTAAAATGAGCTAAACATGCTCAAAAACTACCGAAATTAAGAAAATTAAGAAAATAAATGAAAGACTTAGCCGATATCTGAAGATTTGATGCTAAAATCGTTGAACAATCACTTCCTTTTTCTTCTTCTTCTTCGGGTTGTGAGCTCTCCCTAAAAAATCTCTTATCCTAACCCTAAATATATTGTAAGGGCCTTAGGGGGTGTAAATTGGCCTCGGCGGTGGGCTTCCAGCAACAAAATGGCCTTTTCTGCATATTGACCGCAGCGGCGGTGGGCCAATTTTTAGAATTATGCCTCAATGCTCGTTTTCCCACTATTCTTCCACCGTTCTTGATCCAATATGATCGTTTATGCTCTGTTTTCATACTTTTTCACCCCACACGCCTGTTTTAATATAAAAAGAATAAAAACATATTAAAACATATAAAAATGCTATAAAAATACTCTAAAACTAACAAAACCGGCTTGAGAATAAATAGATAAATCACATCTATCACCAATTCATCCTAATTTACGTATATGACTGTTAGAAGACAAGTAACAAGGAAAGACCACAATTTAGGGCTGGAAAATGAAAACTTTTACATCTGTGATTTGACCCCTTACTCTTGTCTAATAATCTAATTTCATTGAGTCAAAATAAATACAAAATATTTAATTGAAGTTCTGAACATGTTTGAATCAATATAATATTCAATTCAAGTTTTTGCTTAATGAGTCAATCTAGTCCCGTAAATCGGTTGATTGATTGTAGGGATCAATTGACCAATATTCATGTTTTAGTGTTCTGGACAGCCTACTGATGTAATTGGTCAACTAACTATATAGATTGGTTGACTAATTATTTTGAACATATCAAATTTAGACCTCTTGGTGTAACTGGTTGATCGTTGTACGATTATTGGTTAACTGATTAAACATTTTCCTTAATGTTATAGCCTATTGGTGGAATCAGTTGATTGGATCTTAGGTTCGGTAGACCAGTTAAAGCTGTCTATTTTTTATTTTAGGTAAGGGTGTCTCTCTCTGGTGTCATAGCCTCTAACTCGACTACTGCTACCACGATCACAGCATTGTGGCCCTCCTAGCATGTTAACACTTGATGACCCACAAGAATGTATCCAGATAAAGAAGTAATGTTCGTGTGAGGACAGATAGACACCCTCACAAACCATCCTATATACTCATCCTTTGAAAATGCTAGAGTAATCAAAACATCTGCTCGAGCCGCTGCATCAAAGTGACCAACATCAGCAAAATCCACGATGGACCCAAATAGAATGACTGGTAGACAATCCCTTGAAGGATTGACGTTGAGAAGACAGGGTCAACTCCCGAGCCATACTACTCCAGTTGAGTCCGAGCAACAATATGACCCCGAAATGATGAATCCTCTTTTATAGTGGAGCGGAGCCACTTAGCTCCTCTTGGGAATCTATTCTTTACTACGGAGAAAGGTCAATAGGCGAGAAGATACTTGAAATCCCCCCCCCCCCCCCAAAAAAAAAAAAAAAAAAACCCAGATGAAATCAACGAGAAAGAGGACATGTTTGAACCCTAAAGATAAGAAAGCAATTAACTCACTAGTAAGAACTTCCTGAAGGACGTAATTCTGCAAACCGTAGTTGACGCCCCTATACGCATAGCGGGGAAAAATGTTTAAAAAGTGAAGCTCCCCTGGTCAAAGTCGGCTATGCTCTTAAGATCACTCATAGTCTCCATTAAATATAGTGGAATGGTGGTTTTGGAAGAACTTAATAATGTATTTCCGAAGAAGAGAAAAAGAAAAATGTGTTGTCGTTAATCTTATAGAATTAGGTCCTCGGGTGCCCACTCTTGCAAAATAGTGTCAAGAACCAAGCGACTATATCGAAGGCAGTTTCTAGAAACTGTCTTGGCAAGAATAGGGTCCAACAACTCCTCTACCATCGCCCAACTAGTCAGTGGCGTGGGCACGACCCTACCTTGGAACCACATGCCAGTAATCATGGCTTAGTCTAATGGTGTAGGAACCAGTTCTCCGTACACAAGATAGAAGGAATTTATAGATGAGAATCACTGCTCTAGCAAAGCATTCGTATAGCCACGATTTATTCGACAAGCCCGAATGCTCAAGAAGTCTCTGAAACTGCATGCATCCAAGAAAAATTGATAATTCGTATGCATTCAGTCTCTATATAAGACTTTGAAAGAGATCTAAGAGTCTTGTAATCCCTTATTTCATTGAGGATCGACCTACTCAAAGTCAACACCAAAGTGCAATAAATTTTAAACCCAAATAAAAGAAAGAAAAAAAAGAAGGTTAGATAAGAACTTGGGAAGAACATAGATGAATAGTTGGATGTGGCAAAGATATTCTTGAAGACTCAGATATTCCAAGACTATATGTATGAGATGCAACACATCAAAGGTGAGGGCTCAATCTTGAAAATGTAAGGGAATAGGATCGCCCTTCTTGAAATCCTTATTAGGGAAGTCCTTGGTAAGACCTTACTCAGGTACCTCATCTTCCAAATGAATATAGTCCAAATCAGCCACTAACTCTGCCTCGCCAAATAGCTCCGTCGGTGCTTGCTCTGTGAATATTCTAGATGGCCCTTCTGTTCCCTGATCGGTAGATGTAGACTTCTTCAATTCTCCCTCTATTACCAGAATTGAGGATGTAATCACCGATGTTTCATTCACCAATACCAGTACTGCCTCAATCTCTTGGGAGATATCCATAATCATCGACACTGCAATGCTAAATTAACCTCGAGCATACTTCGAAGTGCGCCCTCGACCGCTAGATGAGTCATCAGAGGCCTTGTCCTTCCCACGCGAGCAGAAGGACGATGGACGATACTACTAGATGAACCTAACTTTGCAATCCTTGACAAATTTATATCGATTGAAAAAAAAAGAAAAAAGAAATTATGATATGTGATCAAGGTCAAGTTACCCTGTTGTTGGGAATACGCCAATTCCCGATTAACCAGATTTACATGGAAGCGAAAAACGGACAAAAATAGTATACACACTATTTACATGGTTCAGCACAAATTTGTCTACGTTCATGGGCTGCTGCAGATCTTTCACTAAAATAAAGGGAAATAATAAAGTGTTTACAAACACTCACAAACTCACAACCTACAACCTACACCCAATTATAACCAAGAATTTTTCTAACAAGAATTCTATTAAGATCCTTACTAGCCTTTTCTCTCTCTTTCTCATTGAGATTATTTCTCACTGGGTCGATATTTTGTTTGAGCTCTTTCACCGCTTTATATAGGGGTAATAAGATGGTTTATTAAGTTTGTTAATTGATTTGGAAAGTTTCTCCAACTTTATCTGGTTGCTTCTCAAACTTTCTTGCTATTTTATTCATTTGTGGAGCCCAACTTATCATTTCAAGCTATTTTCTTTCCAAATTATTGAGGGCTTTCTAAAGGCATCCTTATTAATCAATGGGATGGCCCCCCCAACAAATCTCCCACTTGAAGACTGATTTCAATCTCTCTTTGCACTTCGATCAATGGAACAACTCTTTTTTTATGCTGTTATTCCTATAGGCCGACTGAAGTTGAGCATAGCTTCAGTTTGTTAATAATCATCGTCTTTGTTTAATGTATCTGATAGATTTTTGTTTCCTAGGATCTTCTCCAACATTCACACCTCATCCTCCAATAGTGATCTAATGAAGTGATAACGAAGTCCAATATGCTTGGTTCTAGAATGAAATGCTAAATTCTTTGCCAAGTGTATTGCACTCTGACTATCACTGTGCAAAATATTCTTCTCTTGTTTAAATCCAAGCTCGGTTAACAAACTTTGAAGCCATATCATCTTCTTACTGGCTTCAGTCACTGTGATATACTCAGCCTTTGTAGTGGATAGAGTGACAATTTTCTGAATCTGTGACATCCAACTAACAGTTGTAGTTCCAATGGTGAATATATAACCAGTGGTGCTTCTTTGGTGATCGACTTCACCTCCAAAGTATGTGTCTACATAGCCTTGTACTTTCAACTCTCTTTTACCAAAGTATAAACACTTCTTTGTGGTGCCTCTTAGATACCTTAAAATCCACTTTACTACTTCCCAATAAGTTTTCCTTGGATTTGACATAAACCTGCTAACAACTCCCCCTGCATGGCCAATATCTGGTCTCGTACAGACTATTGCATACATCAAACTTCCAATGGCTGAGGCGTAAGGAACCTTAGCCATGAAGTCTTTTTCTTTCTCCATTTGAGGGCACTGAACCTTAGATAGGAGAAAATGATTAGCCGAGGGTGTGCTCACTGGCTTGGTGTCGCCCATGTTGAATCTCTATAAAACACAGTTGATGTACTCTGCCTGAGCCAACTACAAAATCCCTATTTGCTTGTCTCTTGTGATTTGCATTCCAATAACCTTCTTTGCTGGACCCAAGTCTTTTATGTCAAACTCCTTTGACAATTGCTGCTTCAACCTTCTGAATTCATCTATATCTGAACCTACTACTAACATATCATTGACATAAAGTAATAAGATGATATAACTGGACTTATATCTCTTGAAGTAGCAATACTGGTCAGTGTTGCACTTCTGGAAACCTTCTTTGTGCATGAAGCCATAAAAATTTTTGTACCACCATCTTGGGGCTTGTTTCAGACCGTACAAGCTCTTCTTGAGTTTTTATACCATGTTCTCCTTTCTCTTTTCTAAGAAACATTCTGGCTGGTGCATGTATATTTTCTCATCTATGTCGCCATGAAGAAATGCAGTCTTCAAATCTAACTGTTCAAGATGAAGATCTTCAGGGGCAACAACACCTAACACTGATATGATAGTATTGAGTTTCACAATGGGAGAAAAAATGTCGGTGTAGTCAACTCCTTCCTTTTGCTGGAATCCTTTAACAACTAGTCGGAGTTTGTATCTCTTGGAACCATCATGTTCCTCTTTCACCCAGTACACCTATTTGTTGTGAAGTGCCTTCTTCTCCATGGGTAACTCAGTTAGTTCTTATGTCTTGCTAGGGATCAAAGACTTCATCTTGGATTTCATAGCAAGCTCTCACTTGCTAGCATCTCCATCTTGATGTGCTTCATCATAGCACTCTGGCTTACCTCCATCAGTTAGCAACAAATAGTTTATGTATCTCCTATTACGCACATAAGGCCTAGAAGACTTTCTCAATACAGGAGCTGGAGTAGGAGGCTGCAGTGTGTCAAACTATTACACACTGCTATGTTCCACATGTTCTTCTAACTGAGGATATGTTACTGTCTGCTCTATCATAGGACAATTTGGGATATTATCCACATCTACATATACCATCCCATTCTATTCTAAGTTATTGGTGTTTATTTTATGCCTATCATTGTGTATCACTCTTTCATTAAAAATCACATCTCTGGTGCGGATCACCTTTTTGTTTTCATCATCCCAAATGCGGTAGCCAACTCATCCTCGTGATAGCCGAGGAAGGTGCATTTCTTGGATTTCGGATCAAGCTTATTTCTGCCTTGATTACTGATATGCACATATGCTGCGCAACTGAAAACTCTTAGATGTAAGAGTTTTACCTTTTTTCCGCTCCATACCTCTTCTGGTATTCTACGCTCCAATGGAATCGATGGGCCTCAGTAGATTAAGTAATCTACTGTGTTGACTGCTTTGGTAGACCTGACTATATATGGATGCTTTTGGAACTTTCTTTCAACGTTCGATTCATACGCTTAGCTACGCCATTGTGTTGAGGCGTACCTGGCACAGTTCTTTCTATTCTAATCCTGTACTTATAGCAAAATTTCTTAAATTTGGTGTCTTCATATTCACCACCATTGTCGGTTCTAAGCCTTTTGATTTTTTAGACCTATCTCATTTTCAACCATAGCTTTCCATTTCCTAAAAGCCTCAAACACTTCAGACCTTCAGACTTGTGCTTTAGAAACTAAACCCAAACTTTGCGAGAGTAATCATCGATAAAAGTCACAAAGTAGTATTTGCCACTAATGGATGAGATGGTCATTGGTCCCCAAACATCAGAGTGAACAAGCTCCAGTCTCTCATTCTTCGGGGTTCTGCTACTTGTCTAAAAGCTTACTCTCTTCTGCTTTCCAAGTATACAATCTTTGCACGTGTCTATCTCCACTGACTGTAAACCTAGAAGTTTTCACTTCGAGTGCGAAATCGTTATCCCTTTTTCACTTATGTGGTTGAGTCTTTAGTGCCACATATTGGGTTTTTCGTTTTCTGTTGCAATTGCAATTGAACAACATGTCTCTTGTTGGCCCAGTGAGCTACCCAAGAGGGGGGTGAATTGGGTAGTTATAAAAAATTTAAATAAATTTCTTATCTTCTCAACACTTCATTAATAAAATAATAGATTTACGCTAAATCAATTATTATCTTTATAATATTGCGGATAAGTGTATTTAATCTAGGTGCACACCCAAATAACCTGTATCTGCACAGTCAATTAACTGATCATAAGCCATCAGTCGACCGATCGATTCAGGTTGTAGCCCAAGTAATTTATCTAACAACGGTTAATTGACTGATCCCCTATGGGTCGGTTGACCAATTAATTCAAGATGCTTTTCTAGGCCAAAGTTCAGCCTTAGTCGGTTGACTAATCACCTATGGTCGGTCAACCAATCGATACAGAGAGTTTCATTTCGGTTAATTGGTTTATCGATCTATCTTAGTCAGTTGACTGATCGATTCAAAGACTCATCATTTTTACAGCTCATGCCTATCGGTTGACTAATCAATGCTGGAATACCCTACTCTCAAATTATTTCAACTCCAAATTTCGATGTTTTACACCCTTTAACCGATTTCTTTTCTCAGTTAACTTAATTGACACTAATATTCAATTTTAAACACTAATCTTACTTAGGTCAATTTTTATTTTTTAATTTCACATTCGAGCAAATAATTGAACACAAATTAGGACCTTAATTTTATCAAATTGAACACACATAAATATTAATCATTAAATTGTGTCGTGTGTGGTTCTAATGGGAATATATTAAGAGTAAAATTGATTTAATTTGTTTTTACCTAGTATCTTCAGAATCTTCAATACTCTTTAATGTCCGTCTCTGCATCCTTCATAAATACTTCGTGATATTATCTTGAACGGAACTCTTAAACTAAAACACTCAATAAACACGTTAGTTCCACCAAAAACATCAACCCATAATTATCCATCAAAATCTCGGGATCAACAATCTCCCCCTTTTTTACGATAACAATTAACTTTTATATTTTCTTTAAAACAAGAATGTAACCACATTCCCCCTAAATTCGAAAATGTTTTTTTTTTTTTTTTTTTTTTAACTCGTTAAAGCACAATCATGAAGATAATTAAAAAAAACTCATAAGATATTCAACAAAGCACAAAATATGACTAGTAAAACAATTATAGATATTCAATAAAGCATAAAATATGATTAATTCAAAAAAATTCTTTCCCTTTATTAGTGCAATGCTTAGGCGAACAAATCTTAAACATAACTAACTCTTTTTAGACGCAATAATGATTTCACCTTTGTCAATTCAATTCAATTCAATAAACATCAAACATATTCTCCCCCTTTGTTATATCAAAAAGTGGGAAAGGGGAAACAAAAACATCACTCTAGGCAAATATCATTGTGCCTAGCCATACCTAAATCTCAGATAATTCTCACAAACCGATCTTCCGCTAAAATTTTAGTAAATATATTGGCAAGCTGATCGGAGGTATTAATATATTCAATGATAATGTCCATTTTCTGAATATGATCACGAATAAACTGATGTCTTATCTCTATGTGCCTAGTTCGTGAGTGCTGTATAGGATTCTTACTTAGACATATAATACTTTTATTATCACAATAGATTGGGACTTCCTCCATATATAATTCAATATCATTTAATTGTTGCTTGATATATAAAATCTGAGCGCAACAATTACCGGCTGCCATATAATCAACCTCCGTAGTGGATAAGGGTATGGAATTTTGTTTCTTGCTAGACCAAGTGGTAGTGAATTATTTGTCGCTACGATATCACAAATGTACGGGTCAAGTTTTAGTAGAATAGGAAAAATAGGGGTTGTCGTATCCACAAAGATTGGTTTAAATTGTCATTAAGTACTACAATTATCGTAACTTAATTTTATTTAGGTGATCGAATTTTGTGGTTTTTAAATTAATAAATCTAAAATGACTAAATTAAATGCAAATACAAAAATAAAATAATTAGTTAATTTCATCTTGTTATTCCCGTGTTTTCTTATTTAGTAATTATTAGTTAATTCTGTTCATTCAATAATCAAGGTCCTCGTGTTATTACTCTCTCACTACCTCTCTTGAGCGTTAAGTGAAAGAATATATAATCACTTCAATATCGATATCCCTATCCATTATTTAGGTGAAAACATTCACTATACCTGACCTTATAGATTACGCAAGCTTGAAATATATCCCGATCCATTAAAGCTTATGTTGTGTTTAACCTAAGTCCGAACCCGAGATTACTTCTCCCGAGTGTCAAATCCCAAGTTCTCAATTCAACCAAAATACCCTATGTGAGCATATTTTGGAAGCATGAAATAGGAAAACACAATAGAATGGAAAACCAAGTTGGTAAATCTAGAACTTGATCATCTCCTGATTTCACAAATCCTAAATTCCAAACTAGATTAACTAGGTGTTGATTTCCTCACAAACTCACAACAACCCAAACTATGCACTCCCAATTCTAGTTATGAATTCAACCTCTCCCGAGTATAAAATTTGTAACCTAACATCTTCTAACTTATTGGCCACATGAATCAAACACATTAGGCCTAAGAGATGCATAAAATAGAATTAATCTAACAATTAACAAAATAATCTAACAGGGTTCAAATAACACTATATCAAGCTCTAGATCTAGATATTAGCACAACATAGAAAAATCCATAGTTAATCTTCTCAATAAATTCATAAATGTAAATATGTTCACACAATATTACAAATACAAAATTAGAAACAAAGATTAGGGAGAGACAAGGGAAAAGAAAATCTTATTGTGTGGGTTCAAGTCTTCAACTCCAAGTACCACCAATGGTGTTTTCTCCCTTGATCTCCCATCAAATCGTCACCATTCGATGTCTTCTCACCCAAAATCATCATTAATCATCGGGTTTCCTCTCCAAAATTGCCTCACCCTCCATTTTCCTTGTTTCTCCCCGTCAAAATGAGTTTAAATACCCTAAAATAGGGTTCAAACCAGACTGTCGGCATTGCAGCATGCGTTTCAGCATGTCGCAGTGTGACAAGGGAAAAAACAAGCCCATCTATACTACTGGGAGGTTGCTGCAGTGCCTTTTTGCGCGCTGCAATTCGCTAGGGCTCTGCAACGCACTTTGGATAGAGTCAATGCTAGTTTCATATTTTGGTCGTAACTTCCTCGTCTGAACTCTAATTTAGGTGATTAAAAAAGATATGGTAATCTAAGATGAATATATACAACTTCTATGTTTTGCGGTTTTCCAAAATAAGATTTAATTGTGGGCAAAATCGGCGGTGATGTTACTGCACCTGTATACTTTTTGCACCGTTTCTCCCATTTATTTGTAATCCTACAAAACAACACAAAAACACATTAAATTGACAAAAATACTTAAAAACACACAAATATTTGAATCTAAAATTACTTGATTTGTTAGTAAATAAACCACTCATCACCAAGAAACCAACGCATGTCCTAGAAAATGATATGACCCGCTTGTGCTTTTACGCTCGACTTCGCAATCGATAAAATCCGCGTCGGAGTAACTAGTCAACTTGAAATCACTCCCCCTAGAATACCATAATCCTAGGTCACTTGTCCCTTTCAAATATCGAAAGATTTGCTTAACCGTAGTTAAATACGATTTTTTAGGACAAGACTGAAATCTAGCACATAAACGAAAACTAAACATAATATTAGGTCTACTAGCAGTTAGATACAACAAGCTACCAATCATACCTCGATAAATTTTTTCATTTACATTTTTACCCGTATTATTTTTTTCTATTTTCGTAGCTGTTGCCATGAGAGTTTTGTTCTCTTTAGCATCATCCAAGCTGTTGATCCTAAGATTTTAATGAACAACTAAGTATTGATGTTTTGGTGAAACTAATGTATTAATTGAGTGTTTTAGTAATTTAAATTTCCAAGTGATGAAGATAACAAATTAAATGGATACTAAATGATGAAGTTGAAGATATTGAAGATTTAAGAGTTTGAAGAAATTAGGGAAAATAACTCAGGTAAATTTCAACTCTTAATATCCCATTTAGGAACATACAAATGGCACACAATGTATTTTCCCATTCATGCGTATATTGATTAAGTTAAATTATTTTCTCCTATGAGAATTAAGAAGAAATAATTTTGAATGACTAAAATGAAATATAAAAATATTAGTGGAGCTTATTTAAGAGAGAAAATGGTTAAATGGGCAAAAACGTAAAAGAAAATGAGTTAAAAATGTATTCAGAGAAGAGATCCAGAAGACAACAGTTGACTAGTGAGTTGACCGGACCAAGTACCTGTAACATCCTATATCTCTAAGTTGACCGACAGGTCAACCGGCCAAGAAGGGTTGAACTCCCTGAATCAACAAGTCGACTGATAGGTCGACCGGTGAAAGAAAGACTAACTCTCTGAATCTACAAGTTGACCGGGCGATCGACTGATGAACTGCATTGGCTACATCATGAATCTCCCAGTCGACTGGGCAGTCGATTGAATTCGCTGTTTCAGGATATTGTTTTATTCGAGATTAAATCCAATAGTAGCCATTTTTGGTTGGGATTTGAGAGAGATTTCGGGGATATTCTCTATATTTAAGATATGGTTCATATATTAATTAAATCATATTAATATGATTCATCAAATATTAATGTTTCTCAATTTAGTACTTGAAATAGATTCTATTCTGATTAATTAAGATTGAGAAATACTTTGGGAGTTTAATTGAGAGATTTGAAAGCTGTTTTTAAGTGGAAATTGAACCAACATGAAGTCTTTATGATATAAGGGGTCTATAAGAGCTTTTAATTGTCATGACATATGTAAACTAGCCGTTAGAAGACTGATTTCATATTCCTATATATAGACCTGCTAATTTCTGATATAAAAAAATCATTCATTAAGAGAGATAAAAGAGTTTATATCACTTGTGAGCTTTTATAAGAGTTATCATTCTACGATATTATGAGTTTTTCTAAGAGTGATCTTGAGAATCAATTGTGATCAATTTTTGTTGATACTGGATTTGAAGTTACATTATTCTAATCATTATTTCTTTGGATTCCGGATGAAATATTTCTATATTGCTTATTATTTGTTTTTTATTCTATATTTGGAAATGGATCTTAGAAATAGTTTCTAATTTTTTAAGAAAATATTTTTACAAACAATTTCTTAAATCTGATTACGTGCTCCAATTTGTTACCCATATTCTTGTTAAAATCATATTTTTGTATCTCATATTTTTCTATCACTAGTTGGGATATTAATTGAGTTATTATTTATCTGGGGTAGTAGAAGTTCCGAGTGAGATTTACTTCTTATCAATTTTTGTATTGGTGAGTTGTGATGGGTTAAATATCGTTGGGGGTATTTAATCATGGGTAAGTGGGTTTCAGTCTCTTCCTGTAAAGAGATTGAGGTAGTGATTCTTCCTGGATAAGAATTGCATTGTGAGTGATTTGTAAAGGTTCCATCCTTACCTGTGAAAATGATAGTTGGAGTGTTTTGAGAGGTTTTGATTCTTGTACCTTAGTGTTAAAAAGAATTAGGTTATTCTTTAACCTGTAAAAAGTAGAGGTTTTTCCTTAGCTTAGGAAAATGATATTGTAAAGGTTGATTCTAATCCTGTAAAAGAATCGATGTGCGTGTTTGGTTCCTACCTTTAAAAGGATCTTGGTTTTAGTGGGTGCGACCTCCGTGGAGCTCGGAGGACTGGATTAGCTAGGAGTAGCTTGGTGAACCAGTATAAATATTTTGTGTATTGCATTACTACTTTGCTATTTTTGTTGTTTGAGTGTGCACTTAGATTAATAAATATTGTTCCGTTGTGTTATAAAGATAATAATTAATTTAGGTATAAAATTAATTATTTGATTTATTTAATTTTATTCTGATTAATTTTTTAATTACCCAATTCACCCCTCTCTTGGGTATTTTACTGGGCCAACAATTGGCATCAGAGCTGGTTTAGCTTGAATTTATTAGCTAACAAAGATCACATGGCACACATAGTAGGTACACTAGCTAAGGGGCAGTCTATGCACCGACGACCCTTTTTTGCAGGTGAAAGTTACTCATTTTGGAAAGACATGATGATAGCCCTTCTTCAGGCTACAAATTACAACATGTGGCCAACAATCGAGGATGGTCCATTCATTCCAATGGAAAATGAAGTTGAGAAGAAGAAGGAACAACTCACTGCTTCTGATAAGCAAAAACTCTCCATTAACTCTCAAGTTATCAATATTTTCTTTTGTTCTTTAGATGCTAATGAGTATTCTAGAGTTTTAGGTTGCAAATCCACAAAGGAGATGTGGGATAAACTACAAGTCACCTACGAAGGGACAAGTCAAGTGATGCAGTCAAAAATCAATGCACTTTTGAGAAAAATTGAGGTGTTTAGGATGGAGGAGCATGAATTGATTCATGATATGTACACTCGCTTCAACAATATATGCAACAATATGAGTCAACTTGAAAGGCCATATTCTATGGAGGATAGAGTACAAAAGGTCCTAAGGTCCTTGACAAAAATATGGGAGTCAAAGATGATGGTAATCGAGGAAGCCAAGGATCTTAGCAAATATGATATTGATGATCTCATTAGCAATTTGATGACTCATGAATCAGCAATTAAAGGTTATGGGAGTGATGCCGGAAATGGAAAGAGGAAATCCTTGGCGCTAAAAGTTTAAAAAATTGAAGAAGAGGAAGACAGTGATGATGAAAGTCTTGATAGTGAGCAAGAAAATAATATATCACTTCTCACAAACAACTTTAGAAGAATGACTCGGCGCACATTCCGTGGGAAAAGAAATCTCAACATATCCAAAGTGGAATGCTACAACTGTCATAAAACCGGTCATTTTCAAAATGATTGTCCCGAGCCAAAGAAGGATAAAGAAAAAGAGAAAAAGAAGAAAGCAAAGAAGTGTAAGAAAAAATCAATAAAGGCTGCTTGGGATGATACCGATTTAAGTAGCTCAGAAGAATCAGATAGTGAGGATGCGTCCATGCTTGCATTAATGGCCACTGGTGGTGAGGTAACTGATTGTTCAAGTTCTTGTCCTTTAAATTTTGATGAATTATTTGATGTTTATCAAGAACTTTCACATGATTATAAAAACTAATGTTCTAAAATAAATACCCTTCAAAGTACAATTAACACATCAAACGAGCAAGTGGTGGACTAGGAATCTAAAAACAATAGGTTGAAATCAAAATTGATGGACTTACAATTAATTGTTCTCAAATTCATCGGCGGTGAAAAAAATTTGAAAATGATTTTGGGAAGTTCACGTGGAGTTTTTTATAAAGCCGGTGTTGGTTTTCAGTAAAATCTTAAACAAAAACTCTTTCATAAATTCTTTTATGAAACCAAGGATCTTGTGAAATGTTTTAAATGTAACATTGTGGGGCATACTATTTGTAGATGTTTTGCTAACATATCTAATTGTAGACAAGTTTGGGTTCCAAAAGGAACTAAAATTGTCTCGACTAACAAGATCGGACCCACGTAGGCTGGGTACCAATTAGGAACTATTTGAGGTGCGCCTTGCAGGTTATTATAAAAGTATCAATAAGAAAGTACAAATGGTTCATGGATAGTGGTTGTTCTCGACACATGACGGGAGATAAAGGAAAATTTATATCTTTGACACTTAAAGATGGAGGTCATGTGACTTTTGAAGGCAACGCAAATGGTAAAATTATCGGTATAGGTAATATCAATAATGGTACTATTATGATTAAAAATATGTTACTAGTTGATGGACTTAATCATAATTTGCTTAGTATTAGTCAACTATGTGACAAGGGCTAAAATGTTATATTTGATCATGATAGATGCATCATTAAGAATAGTCATGATAGTAGTATCTTGCTAATTGCATCACGTTTTGAGAATGTGTATACTTGCTCTTTTGATGATTTTAATTCTCAAAATTTATCTTGTTTAAATGCTTTATCTAAAAATAGTTGGTTAGGGTATAGAAGACTTGGGCATGCTAGTATGGAGTTAATTTCTAATTTATTTAAGAAGAGTCTTGTACGTGGCCTACCTAATTTGAAATATGTGAAAGATAAAGTATGTGATGCATGTCAATTAGGAAAGCAAGTTAGATCATAATTTAAGAAAAAGATGCACACGTCAACGTCTAGATGTCTTGAATTATTGCATCTTGATTTGTTTTGGCCTAACTCTGTTGCTAGTTTTGGTGGTAAGTCTTATGCATTTGTCATAGTTGTTGATTATTCTAGACTTACCTGGGTATATTGTCTTGCTATGAAAAGTGAAGTTGCTTCGGTTCTTACTAAATTTTGTAAACGTGTTCAAAATGAGAAGCAATGCTTTATTATTAACATTCATAGTGATAGAGGAAGAGAATTTAAGAATGATAAAGTAGAAAGTTATTGTGATGAGCATGATTATGCTCACAAGTTTTCTACACCAAGATCACCGTAACAAAATGGTGTGGTGGAAAGGAAGAACCGAACGCTTCAAGAGATGGCCAGAACGATACTAAATGAAAATCGCTTACCAACCTACTTTTGGGCCGAAGCAGTAAGTATAGCCTGTCATGTGCTAAACCGTGTATCAATTCGTAGAGGGTTTAACAAAACCCCATATGAAATTTAGAATGGTAAGACTCCTAATATTTCCTATTTTAAAGTCTTTGGATGCAAATATTTTATTTTGAATGACAAGGATAATCTTGGTAAATTTGTTGTTAAATCTGATTATGGGATTTTCCTTGGATATGCTACTAACAGTAAGGCTTATAGAGTTTATAATAAACGTACTTTACTAGTAGAAGAAACAATGCATGTTATTTTTTAGGAGGCTGATCCATTCTTGTCGAGAAAGGTTTTGGATGATGATGATGCAGGTATCTTAAATAACCAAAACCAAGGTAATGATGTACCAAAGGAGTCTCAACAAGAGAATAAACCTAAGGAGAAGAATTCGACTTTACCAAGAGCTATAAAGAAAGTATCAGGGCATTCAATTAAAGAAATCATCGGTAATTTCGAAAAAGGTGTAAGTACTCGATCTTCTCTTAGGGATATAATTAATCTTATTTTCTTATCTCAAATTGAGCCTAAAATATAAATGAGGCGTTAATTGATGAATCTTAGATTTCCGCAATGCAAGATGAATTAGTTCAATTTGAGCGGAACAAAATGTAGTGTCTTGTTCCGAGACTGAATTTTCATCCAGTTACTGGAACTAAATGGGTATTTAGAAACAAAAAGGATGAATCTGGTATGGTAATTAGAAATAAAGCAAGATTAGTGGTACAGGGCTATAATCAAGATGAAGGAATTGATTATAATGAAACTTATGCTCCTGTTGCTAGACTAGAAGCAATGAGAATGCTACTTGCCTTTGCATGTTCACGTAATTTTAAGCTATATCAAATGGACGTAAAGAGTGCATTTTTAAATGGCTTTCTAGCTAAAGAAGTTTATGTGGAACATTCCCCGGGATTTGAAAGTGATAAATTTTCTGATCATGTATTTAAACTTCGCAAGGTTTTGTATGGGCTCAAACAAGCTCTGAGAGCTTGGTATGAGAGACTTAGCCGATATTTGATCAAAAATGATTTTCGAAGGGGTATTTGTGAAATTACACTATTTGTAAAGCAAACTGATTCTGATATCCTATTAGTACAAGTATATGTTGATGATATCATTTTTGGATCTAATAAAAAGGATATTTGCCAAGAGTTTGCTAAGATAATGCATGTTGAATTTGAAATGAGCATGATGGGAGAGCTGAATTTCTTTCTTGGATTACAAATTAAGAAAACCAAAGAAAAGATATTTATAAACCAAGCTAAATACACCAAGGAGATACTAAATAAATATGGCTTGGAAGGCGCTAAAGAGTACAAAACTCCCATGACAACGGCTACAAAGATAGAAAAAGACGATACGGGCAAAAGCGTTAATGAAAAAATGTATCAAGGTATGATTGGTAGCCTATTGTATTTCACTACTAGTAGACCTGACATTATGTATAATATTTGTCTTTGTGCTAGATTTCAGTCTTGTCCTACAGAATCGCACTTCATTGCGGTTAAGTGAATCTTTCGTTATTTAAAGGGGACGACTGACCTGGGATTATGGTATCCTAGGGGGAGTGATTTTAAATTGGTAAGTTACTCCTACGCTAATTTTACTGGTTGCAAAATTGAGCGAAAAAGCACAAGTGGTTCATGTTATTTGTTAGGACATGCTTTGGTTTCTTGGTCAAGCAAGAAACAGAATTCTATAGCCTTACCTACAATTGAGGTTGAATACATGGTAGCTGGTAACTGTTGTGATCAAATTTTATATATTAAGCAATAGTTAAATGATTTTGGAGTTTGTATGGAGGAAGTTCCGATCTTTTGTGATAATAAAAATGCTATTTGTCTAAGTAAGAATCCTATACAGCACTCACGAACTAAGCACATAGAGATTAGACATCACTTTATTTGTGATCAACTTGCTGATGTTTTTAATACCTCCAACCAACTTGCTGAATATATTAATACCTCCGACCAACTTGCTAATGTTTTTACCAAACCACTAGTGGAAGATCAGTTTGTGAAAATCATTCGCGGTGTGGGTATGGCTAGGCATAATGATGTTTGCCTAGAGTGAGTTATATGTATTTCCCCCTCCCTAAATTTTGTTTTTGAAGATGACAAAGGGGGAGAAATTAGTGATGTCTTATTAAGGGGGAGTATTTTAATGTTTTAATTAAGTATTTTTTATTATGAAAAAGGGGGAGAAATTAGTAATATTTGCTTTAATGATTATTTTAATTTGTGCATTACTGAAATCTTCGTTATGAAGCTTTAATGAGTTAAAGAACCCATTCTCGAATTCAGGGGGAGTGTGGTTATATTTTTATTTTTGAAGAAAATATCAAAGTTAATTGTCATCATAAAAAAAAGAGAGATTGTTGATCTTAAGATTTTGATGACCAATTAAGTATTGATGTTTTGGTGGAACTAATGTATTAATTAAGTGTTTCAGTTATTTGAAGTTCCAAGTGATGAAGATGACAAATTAAATGGATACTAAAAGATGAAGTTGAAGATATTGAAGATTTAAGAGTTTGACGAAATTAGGGAAAATAACCCAGGTAAATTTTAACTTTTAATATCCTATTTAGGAACACACACATAGCACAAAACGTATTTTCTCATTTATGTATGTATTGATTAAGTTAAATTATTTGTTCCTATATGAATTAAGAAGAAATAATTTTGAATGACTAAAATGAAATATAAGAATATTAGTGGAGTTTATTTAAGAGAGAAAATGGTTAAAGGGGCAAAAACGTAAAAGAAAATGAGTTAAAAATATATTCAGAGAAGAGATCTAAAAGACAACAGTCGACTGGTGAGTCGACCGGACCAAGTAGCTATAACATCCTGTATCTCTAAGTCGACCGACAGATCGATCGGCCAAGAAGGGCTGAACTCTTTGAATTAACAAGTTGACTGATAGGTCTACCGGTAAAAGAAAGACCAAACTCTTTGAATCTACAAGTCGATCGGGTGGTTGACCGATGAACTGAATTGGCTACATCCTGATTCTCCCAGTCGACTGGGCAGTCGACTGAATGCGCTGTTTCAGGATATTGTTTTATTCGAGATTAAATCCAATAGTAGCCATTTTTGGTTGAGATTTGAGGGAGATTTCGGAGATATTCTCTATATTTAAGATATAATTCATATATTAATTAAATCCTATTAATATGGTTCATCAAATATTAATGTTTCTCAATTTAGTACTTGAAATAGATTCTATTCTGATTAATTAAGATTGAGAAATACTTTGGGAGTTTAATTGAGAGATTTGAAAGTTGTTTTTAAGTGGAAATTGAACCAACATGAAGTCTTTATGATATAAGGGGTCTATAAGAGCTTTTAATTGTCATGACATATGTAAACTAGCCGTTAGAAGACTGATTTCATATTCCTATATATAGACCTGCTAATTTCTGATATAAAAAAATCATTCATTAAGAGAGATAAAAGAGTTTATATCACTTGTGAGCTTTTATAAGAGTTATCATTCTACGATATTATGAGTTTTTCTAAGAGTGATCTTGAGAATCAATTGTGATCAATTTTTGCTGATACTGGATTTGAAGTTACATTATTCTAATCATTATTTCTTTGGATTCCGGATGAAATATTTCTATATTGCTTATTATTTGTTTTTTATTCTATATTTGGAAATGGATCTTAGAAATAGTTTCTAATTTTTTAAGAAAATATTTTTACAAACAATTTCTTAAATCTGATTACGTGCTCCAATTTGTTACCCATATTCTTGTTAAAATCATATTTTTGTATCTCATATTTTTCTATCACTAGTTGGGATATTAATTGAGTTATTATTTATCTGGGGTAGTAGAAGTTCCGAGTGAGATTTACTTCTTATCAATTTTTGTATTGGTGAGTTGTGATGGGTTAAATATCGTTGGGGGTATTTAATCATGGGTAACTGGGTTTCAGTCTCTTCCTGTAAAGAGATTGAGGTAGTGATTCTTCCTGGATAAGAATTGTATTGTGAGTGATTTGTAAAGGTTTCATCCTTACCTGTGAAAATGATAGTTGGAGTATTTTGAGAGATTTTGATTCTTATGCCTTAGTGTTAAAAAGAATTAGGTTATTCTTTAACCTGTAAAAAGTAGAGGTTCTTCCTTAGCTTAGGAAAATGATATTGTAAAGGTTGATTTTGAGCCTATAAAAGAATCGGTGTGCTGGTTTGGTTCCTACCTTTAAAGGGATCTTAGTTTTAGTGGGTGCGACCTCCGTAGAGCTCGGGGGACTGGATTAGCTAAGAGTAGCTTGGTGAACCAGTATAAATATTTGGCAACTTCCTTCAAAAGTTCCAAAACATAAACCCACCACTTATAGGGGTCCCATCACCCTTCATTAAAATGGGACCCCTACAATTGGTGGTTTTATATCTTGGGTGTTTTGAAAAAATTTCCCTAAATATTTTGTGTGTTGCATTACTACTTTGCTATTGTTGTTGTTTGAGTATGCACTTAGATTGATAATAGTATTCCATTGTGTTATAAAGATAATAATTAATTTAGGTATAAAATTAATTAATTGATTTATTTAATTTTATTCTTATTAATTTTTTAATTACCCAATTCACCCCCCTCTTGGATATTCTACTGGGCAACACAAGCCATATTTTTTCAGCGACTCTTTGGTGTATTTGGCTTGGTTTGTAAAGATCCCTTATTTGGTTTGCTTGATTTGCAACCCAAGGAAGAAAGTTTGCTCTCCCATCATGTTCATTTGAAATTCGACTTGTATTATCTCGGTAAACTCTTGGCAAAAATTCTCATTAGTAGATCCGAAAATAATATCATTAACGTAAATTTGTACTAATAGGATATCAAAATCAATTTGCTTAACAAATAGCGTTATATCACTAGGACCCTTTCGAAAACCATTTTCGATCAAATATTGTCTAAGTCTCTCATACCAAGCTCTCGAAGTTTGTTTGAGTCCATACAAAGCCTTACGAAGTTTAAACACGTGATCGGAAAATTTATTGCTCTCAAATCCCGGGGGTTGTTCCACATAAACTTCTTTTGCTAGAAATCCATTCGAGAATGCACTCTTTACATCTATTTGATATAATTTAAAAATACGTGAACATGCAAAAGTGAGTAATATTCTAATAAATTCGAATCTAGTCACATGAGTATAAGTCTTATCATAATCAATTCATTTTTCTTGATTATAACCATGTTCCACTAATCTTGCTTTATTTCAAATTACCATAGCAGTTTCATCATTTTTATTACGAAAAACCCATTTACTAGCAATTACTAGATGAAGATCCGGTCTAGGAACTACATACCGTACTTTATTACGCTCAAATTGAACTAATTCCTCTTCGATAGCGGAGATCCAAGATTCATCAGTTAGTGCCTTATTCATATTCTTAGGTTCAATTTGAGATAGACAAGTAAGATTACTAAAATCTATAATGGAGGAGCGAGTACTTACACATCTTTCAAAATTACCAATGATTTCTTTTACTGAGTGTCTTGGTACTGTCTTTATAGCTCATGGTAATGCCGAATCCTCTCCCTTAGGCTCATTTTTTTTAGGTTCCTTTGTCGCATAATCACCCTAGTTTTGGTTATTTAAAGTACTTGCATCATCATCATCCAAAATCTTTCTCGACAAAAATGAATCAGATTCCTCAAAAACAACATGTATAGACTCCTCAACTACTAACGTACATTTATTGTAAACTCTATAAGCCTTACTGTTAGTAGCATATTGATAGGTGTAAATTATCTATCTATTTCTAACCCGAATTTATTAGTTTTCAAGTACGTTTATAGTTATTTTTATTGTTTTAATATGTTTTTATTCTTTGTGTATTAAAATAGGTGCGTGGGGTGAAAATGTATGAAATCCGAGCATAAACGATCAAATCATATCGAGAACGGTGGAAAAATGATCAAGATGACAAGATTCTGCAAACAAGCCCACCGCCGCGGCATCCAAACCACCGCCGCAACAGTGATAATGCTAAGAAGAACAAAATACTGCTGACTGCCCTCGGCCTAGGAAGAAATCCCACCGCCTAGGCAAAAATCCAGTAGATTGTTTTCCACAGCCACCGGTGACTCCACCGCCTAGGCAAACCTTAACCAACATACTTCATCGCCGCTGCGCAGTGTTAGATATTTATTTAGATATTTTGTCTATTTATAACCCTTTTCTCCTTTCTCCTTTGCTCATCTCTGGCCATTACAGCCCTTAAGGCTTAGGTTAGGATATAGAGAGAGTATAGGGAGTGCTCAAACATATCCGAAGGAGAAGATCAACACATAGAGAAGGATAATCGTTCGGTAGACGGTTTTAGCGACTAATATTCAGATGTCGGCTAAGTTCATCCATTTTTCTTTTTATTTCTTATCTTCTATGTATGTTTGAGCATGTTTAGCCTAGTTTCAATTGTATAAACGACTATGGCCATAGGTTAAACGTGGATTATGTATGAGATTAATATCGTTTATAAAAACATAGTTTTGGTTGAAGTTGTGTTTTTTGGTGCTTGTTCTTCGCTGTTTTGAGTGTGTTTATCATATTGTTTGTTTATTATGTTTAGATTTATATATCGAGAATACGGGGTTTGACAAATCCCAGATTCGGATTAGAATAAACAAACGCCACGATCCAATAACCCGGTCGGGGTTAGGATTGTGGACAATCTATGACGTTGGGGCAAGACTCACGTGACCTAGAGTCGTTAAGACATTGAGGGGGACTTAGGCATTGACACGAAGTCACGTATTCCTCGTCCTATACTCGGGAGAGGTGGCGAGGGAGTTTTAGAATTGAGATTGTCAATTGGGTAAACACAATGCACGAAATCTATGACGTTGGGGCAAGACTCACGTGACCTAGAGTCATTAAGACGTTGAGGGAGACCTCTTCATTGACACGAAGTCACGTTATATCCCTTGTCTTACACTCAGGAGAGGTGGCGAGGGAGTTTACGAATTGAGATTTTGTGTGCGATCAATGAGGTTGGGTCAAGACTCACGCAACCTAGGGTCATTAAGACGTTGAGGGGGACTTCTTTGTTGACACGAAGTTTCATTACATCTCCCGTCTTACACTCAGGAGAAGTGGCAGAGGATTTTTAGATACCGAGATTGTCAAATAGGTCGAACACCATTATTCTAGACTAAACGATATCAAACACATTTAAGTAAATAAAGTTAATCCCTAGATAATCCATCCTATAACTATCTCGTATTAGTAATTAGTATAGTTAAATTAGTATTTTAGTATTAGTATTAATTTAAATTTCATTTTTTTTGCCTAGATAAAGTCCGGTTATGGCAATCGCAGTACTCCATAGTAATCTCAACCAATTCCTGTGGATACGATACCCGACTTAAAGGTCTATTATACTAAAACTTGATCCGTACGCTTGCGGTAAAAGTGGTAGCGCTTCATTAGTGGCCACCACATATCCAAGAAAAATCCCATAGTCAGATTTAGCATCAAATTTACCTAGATTATCCTTATCATTCAAAATAAAACATTTACAACCAAAAACTTTGAAATAAGATATGTTTGGAGTCTTATCATTCCATATTTCATAAGGGGTTTTGTTAAAACCTCTACGAATAGATACTCGATTTACTACGTGGCAAGCAGTACTGATTGCTTCAGCCCTGAAATACATTGGTAAACAATTTTTATTTAGCATCTTTCTGCCCAAAAATACGTCGGTAAACAATTTTCATTTTGCATCGTTCTGGCCATCTCCTAAAGCATTCTGTTCTTCCTTTCCACAACACTATTTTGTTGTGGTAATCTTGGTGTAAAGAAATTGTGAGCATATCCGTGCTCATCACAATAACTTATTACCTCATCATTTTTGAATTCTCTGCCTTTATTACTACGTATATTAATAATAGAACATTGATTCTCATTTTGAACACGTTTACAAATTAGAAAACACAAAAGCAACTTCGCTCTTCTTAGCGAGAAAGAACACCCAAGTAAGTCTAGAATAATCATCAACAATCATAAATACATAAAATTTACCTCCTAGACTAACAATAGCATTTGAATCAAATAAATCAAGAAGCAACATTTCAAGACATCTAGACGTAGACGTGTGCATCTTTTTCTTAAATGATGATCTAGACTGTTTACCTAATTGACATGCATCACATACTTTATCTTTCACAAATTTCAATTCAGGTAGGCCACGTACGAGATTTTTCTTAGATAAATTAGATAATAATTCCATACTAGCATTGGTAGCGCGTGAATGCGCCGCTGTTTTCACTCGTAAGTATACGAAAGTCAAGTTTTAGTATAGATCGGGAGAGTTAGGGTTATTGTGTCCACAGGGATTGGTTTTGACTATTATTGAGTACCGCGTTTGTCATGACTTACCTTTATCTAGGCGAAAATAAATGTGTTTAAAATTAATAATACTAATACTAAATTAATTAATCTAATTAAATTAACAATACTAATACCATTATTAGATGTTTAGGGAAAGTATTGCCTAGGGATTAACTTTTGTTTACAAAAATGTGTTTGGTTTCGTTTTAGTTTACGTTAACGGCATTCAACTTATCCAATAATATCAGTTTATAAACTCCCCCGCCACCTCTGACGAGTGTAAGACGGGAGAATACGCGACTTCGTGTCAATAAAGAAGTCCCCCTCAATGTCTTAACGACCCTAGGTTTCATGAGTCTCACTCCAACGTTATTGATTGCGTACAATCCAACTCCCGACCAGTTTATTGGATCGTCGCGTTGTGTTTACCCTATCGACAATCACAGTTCTAAAACTTTCTCGCCACCTCTCCCGAGTATAAGACGGGGGAATACATGACTTCGAGTCAACAAAGAAGTCCCCCTCAACATCTTAACAACCCTAGGTCACGTGAGTCTTGCCCCAACGTCATCGATTGTACACAATCCAACTCCCTCACGGGTTATTGGATCGTGGCGTTAGTTTATTCTAGTCCGAATCCGGGATTTATCAAACCCCGTATTCTCATAATATCATTCTAAGAATGATAAATAAACAATACGACATACACAATCAAAATAACGAAGAATATCCTCAAATAAAACACAAACTAAACAAAACAACGTTTTCATAAATTACATTAATCCCTAGACAAAAACCCGTTTAGCTCATGGCCATAGCCGGTTATACAATGAAAACTATGCTAAACATGCCCAAACAACAATCCTAAGTTAAGAAATAAAAGAAGGAACAATAGAAACTTAGCCTAGTCCGAAGATTTATCACTAAAAATATTTCAACATCGCTCCCCCTTCTTGGAAACGTGATATTCTCCTTAGGATTTGAATGAGCACTCCCAAAACCTTTCTCTAAAATATACTAAGTCCTATGGAGCTCTCATGGCGGGAGGAGAGGAAGGGGGTATAAATAGGGAAAATATCTAACAAAATATCTAAATCTATGCAGAGGTGACCGCCTAGGAAGTAGGATTCACCGCCTAGGAGGTGAGTAAGTCGGTTCATTAATCGCCTAGGCGGTAGAGTCGGTGGTGGCCTTGGTTGACATTCTGCAGTTTCACCGTCGCGGCGGTGGACGTTCAGCAAGATAATGCCACTCTCTGCATTCTAATGGCCTAGACGGTGGTTTCACCGCCTAGGCGGTGAAACTACAGTGAGTTTAGGCTTGGCTCTATACTTTAACCGCTGCGGCGGTGGTTTGGTCGCCGTGGTGGTGGCTACAGGTTCTGAATTTCAGTTTCTTTGCCCTTTTTTCCACCGTCTTTGATCCGATGTGATTGTTTTTTATCCGTTTTCATCCTGTTTTACCTCAAACATCTGATTTATACAAAAACACATAAAAACATATTAAAACGTACTAAACATACTTGAAAACTAACAATGTTTGGATTGGAAATAGATAGGTAATTTACACCTATCAAGCATGCCCAAGTTTCCTATGCCATGGCCAACTATTTTTAGATAAAGCATTTAGACAAGATAAATTTTGAGAAGTAAAATCATAAAATGAACACGTATACACATTCTCAAAATGTGATGCAATAAGTAAAATACTACTATCATTCCCATTTTTAATTAAGCATCTATCATGATCAAACACAACATTATAATCTTTGTCACATAGTTAACTTATACTAAGCAAGTTATGTTTAAGACCATCAACTAGTAAAACATCTTTAATAGTAGTAGTACCATTACTGATATTACGTATACCGATAATTTTACCTTTATCGTTGTCTCCAAATGTCACATGACCTCCATCTTTAGGTGTCAAAGATATAAATTTTGATTTATCTCTCATCATGTGTCGAGAATAACCACTGTCTAGGAACCATTTGTCCTTGTCAATCGATGCTTTCAAAATAACTTGCAAGGAGCACCTCAAATAGTTCCTAAGTAGTACCCAGTCTACATGGGTCCGATCTTATTAGTCAGGATAATTTTAGTTCCTTTTGGAACCCAAACTTGTCTGCATTTAGAAATTTTAGAAAAAACATCTACGAATAGTATACTCCACAACATTACATTTAAAATATCTAACAAGATCTCTGGTTTCATAATAGAATTTATCAAAAAGTTTTTGCTTAGGATTTTTCTAAAACCCAATACCGACTTTATCAAAGATACCTCATGAGCTTTCTAAAAGCATTTTCAAATTGTCCTCACTACCAATGAATTTGAGAATTGTTGAATGTAAATTCGGCATCTTACATTTCAATTCAACATTTTCAGATTCATAATCCATCACTTGCTTGTTTAATGTGTTAATTGTACTTTAAAGGGCATTAATTGTAGAACACTGAATTTTATAATTATGAGTAAGTTCTTGATAAATATCAAATAAATTATCAAAATCTAAAGGACAAGAACTTGAAGATTTAGGTACTTCATCACTAGTGGCCATCAAAGCAAGCATGGATGATCTTTCACTTCCTGATTTTTCCGAGCTACTCGATTCGGAATCATCCTAGGTAGCTTTCATTGATTTATTCCTACTCTTATTTCCTTTCTTCTTTTCATTTCTTTTCTTCTATTTTCCTTGTCTTTCTTTGGTTTAGGGCAATCGGTTTGGAAGTGTCCAGTCTTGTGATAGTTGTAACATTCCACATTTGTCATGTTGAAATTCTTCTTTCCTCAAAATGTACGTCGAGTTATCCTTCTGAAATTCTTTGTGAGAAGCGCCAAATATTTTTCTTGTTCACTATCAGGACTCACAACATCATTGTCATTCTCTTCCTTATTTTTTTGTACCTTCAATGCCAAGGACTTCTTTTTGATATTCCCGGTGTCATCCTCATATCCTCGAATTGTCGTCTCATGCGTCATTAGGTCTTCAATGAGATCATCAATTTAATACTTAGCAAGATCCTTTGCTTCCTCAATCGCAGTCACCTTCGGCTCCTACATTTTAGTTAACGATCTCAAGATCTTTTGGACTTTTTCCTCCATAGTTTAGGGCTTTTCGAGTTGATTTAAATGGTTGCAGATGTTGTTGAACAGTGTATACATTTCTTGAATCAATTTTGCCTCATCTCTTGAATCGATTTTGCCTCACCAATTTTGAATAATTCGAATTGACGGATTAAGGCGTTGATTTTTTATTGTCTCACCTAACTAGTACCTTCATGGGTGATATGCAATTTATCCCACATTTCTTTTTCCAATGCACAACTTGAGACCTCTAATATTCATTAGCATTTAATGAGCAAAACAAAATGTTAATAGCTTGTGAATTAATAGAAAGCTTCTATTTGTTAGAAATGGTCAACTGTTATTTCTTCTTGGCAACTCCATTTTCCATAAGGACAAATAGACCATCCTCAATTGCCAACCACACATCATACTTTGTGGCCTAAAGAAATATAATCATTATGTCCTTCCAGAATGTATAATATTCACCTGTAAACAAAGGTGGTCGGTGCATAGACTACCCCTCACCTAATGTGCCTATCGGGTGTACCATGTGATCTTTGTTAGCTAGTGTATCGAGCTAAACTAGCTCTGATACCAATTGTTGGCCCAGTAAGCTATCCAAGAGGGGGTGAATTGGGTTGTTATAAAAAAATTAAACAAACTTCTTATCTTCTTATCACTTAATTGATCAAATAATCGATTTTCCCTAAATTAATTATTATCTTTATAATGCAGCGAATAAGTTTATTTAATCTAGGTGCATACCTAAACAACAAAATATAAATAAAATAAACAAAGCAGCACATAAGAATATATCCTAGTTTACCAAGCTACTCTTGGCTAATTCAGTCCTTCGAACCCCACGAAGATTCGCACCCACTAAACCACTTGATCTCTTTAACAGGTAGGAACCAAAACCCTACAATGATTCTTTTCACAAACTCATAATCAACCTTTACAATTCCCTTTTCACAAGGTAAGGAAGAACCTTATCTTTTGACATGCTAAATACTAATCTAATTATTTTACGAGGCTAAGAATTGAACCTAATTCTTTTACCAGGCTAAGAATCAAACTTCATAAAGCACTCCAAGTATCCTTCTTATTGGTAAGGATGGAACCGGTACAATTCATTCAAAAGTAATCCTAATTAGGAAGAATCAAGACTAATTCTTTCTAAGGGAAAAAAATAATCTAATCTTTTTATCCACTAAGTAAAGTTCAAACCTCAATCTTTTTCCCGGAAAAGATTGAAACCCAAGCTACCCCTGGCTAGATGCTCCCAATAGTATCTAATCCGCATAAACTCACCAATTAAAAAAATCAATGAATTTTTTTTCACTCAGAGCTTTTACCACCTCAAATCAATTAAACTCAATTAATGTCCCAAAATTACTAGTGATAGAATTTAAGTGAGGAATTCAATATTTGATTATATAAAGTGAGGGTAGTACAAAAATTAAGCACGTAATCAGATAATCACAAAAAATCGTTTTAAAAGAATTTTTATGCTCTTTAAAGTTCAAAAAAGGATTTTAACAAGATCTTATCAACAAAACAATAATAAGAATATGATTTCACAATAAAGAGTAAATAGCTTGGAAAGATCTCACTAGGATACCACCAAAAGATTGAAAATTGAATCGTTAGACAGCTCAGATCAGTGACGTCAAAACAATTAGTGCTTTAACTTAAGAACTTTTCACCCAATTGATCTCTTGATATAATCTCAGAACAACAACTCTTAGAAAGCTCATGAACTGAAAGTTCTTAATTAAAGTGACGTTGATCTAAAAACAATGCAAGTCTATTTAAGTTATTTTGAAACATGCCCTCTAATGGCTAGTTTCCTAAAGACATGACATTTAAAAATACCTATAGACCCCATATATCAACACTATTCATTGTTGGTCTAATTCATTTAGATGTGTCTTTTAAAACTTTCAATTTAGTCCCCAAATTAATTCTCAATCTCAAAATTAAATAGATATGAAGTATTAAATTAACCAAATTGTGAAACACTTCAATTATGTGTACCATATCTATAGGGATATTCAAATAGGAGTATTTTATCTCCAATATATCTAAATCCCCAAAATATCTCAATTAGGTAAGCAAAAAATGGCTAGTTTTGAGCAAATCTCAAAAATCCTCCAACCTGTAATTGTATAGTCAGTTGATCGATCATAGGCCATCAGTCAACCGATTGATTCAGGTTGTAGCCTAAGTCATTTCTCAAACAATGATCGGTTGATCGATCCCCCATGGGTCGGTTGACCAATCGATTCAGGATGTTTTTTCAGGCCAAAGGTTATCCTTGGTGGGTTGATCGATCACCTATAGTCGGTCAATGGTAGGCGTTGACGGGAACAGAATTTGACAACAACTAATCCCCGGCAACGACGCCAAAAACTTGATAGGGGTGCATTTGTGTACGCCTACTTACGCTCCCAAGTATACGAGGTCTAAAGTTTTAATATAGTGGATCTTTGAAGATCGGATATCGTTCCCACAGAGAAAAGTGTGAATAATTGAATTGAATACTGTAATTGACGTAGTCCCGTGTTATCCTGACGACGGAAGACATGAATTGAAATTAAACTAAGCTAAATTACAATTAGTGGGTTAATTCTAACTAGGTTGATTAATTAGGGATTGATTTCGTTTACTTAATACACATTTGATTTTGTTTAGTTAACAATAACGGAGTTTAGGTATCCGACAATCTCAGTTCGTAAACTCCTCCGCCACCTCTTCCGAGTGTAAGACGAGGGAATATGTTACTTCGTGTCAACGAAGAGGTCCTCCTTAATGTCTTAACGACTCTAGGCCGCGTGAGTATTGACCCAACGTCATCGATTGCACACTAACTAACGCCCTCCCGGGTCGTTAGGTCGTAACGATGTGTTTACCCTAATCCGAATCCAGGGTTACCTCTCCCGAGTGTCCAACCCTAGATTCTCAAATCCATCCCAAATACCATTACAAGCATATTAAGTTTGTCATCAAATGATAAACACAATCGGACTTAAAAGCAACAACCGTTAAACAAACGTATATTAAACCAAACGAGTATTTACACAACTACACATTTCCCTAACTAATCTCTAAATTACACTAACATATTCTTAGCCAATACAACATTAAATCAAAAGGATATCATCATCATCAACAATAAACATTAAATACAAAGATGGAAACAAGGGAAGAAAAGCCAAATCTCAAAGTGGAGTAGTCCACTTTTGCCAAAGAACAGTCCTCCCGAGCTTCCCCTTCTCCGTTGATGAACTTCCTCTTCTAGCTCTTCAAGGATTGGCCAAGAACACCTCCTAAACCAATCTAATCTACTTCCTAAATTACCTAAACCTAACTAAGGTGGAAGGAGAGCTCTCAAGATGTCAACCGGAGCCTCCTCTCACGTCTAAGGCTTTTTGAGGTTTGGTAGAAAAAAGGGTTAAATAGGTAAGGTTTGGAAATATCTTCAAAATATCTAAAAATAGATATTTCTGTGTAGAGTGTCATCGCCTAAGAGGTGGTTCACCGCTTAGTTGGTGGCTTTAAGTCGGTTAAGCTTTTGTCGGTAACTTTGCCTAGGCGGTGGCTGCTGGCACACCATTCTGATCTTTTCTCGCCTAAGTGGTGGTTTTCTCACTTAGGCGGTGGTTCATCCCTTCAGCACTCCAACATTCTGCCTCTTTTCCGCCTAGGCGGTGATCTTCATTCACCGAAACCCCATTTTACACCTTTACTTCATCGTTTCTCCACCGTTTTCACTTGTTTCTCGCCCTTTGACGTCCTTTCCCTGTTCTACACTAAAACAAACTAAAACACAATTAAATATAACTAAAATGCTTGAAAACTAACAAATTCGGTTTAGAAATAGATAGTTTTTTCACACCTATCAATACCCCCAAACTTAGAATTTTGCTAGTCCTCGAGCAAAACACTAACAATAAACTAAACTAACTAAGGAACTAGCCAACTAAAAATGAAAAATTAAACTAACACAAAAGAGCAATATGCATGTAAATATAAAGTTCAATCGAAATGACCAATTTGTTCCTCCCTCAACATCCCTAAATCGAATCAAGTTCGGGAAGTAACCCACACCAAGTGGTGTTCTAGAATTTCAACGATCAATATGAATAAAAACCATTCTAAATCCATTTGAAGTGTGTGTGTGAGAACTCAAATGTATAACTAGTCAAATACCGGATTCGATTATTCAATCGTTAAGCTCATAACATAAACCGTTGAAGGATTCAGGAAAAACCATATGCTTGATTGGAGTCTACTATCCACTAATGTAGGCTCGGATATTCACAGAAATCAATAGATCTTGGTTTGGCTTTGGAGAACGACCACGGGTATCACTTGGAATAAAAAAAAAATAGCAAATCGGTTTAATCGATCGATACCCGAGGTAAAATCGCTTGTCGTTATCCTCTCTCATGACCCCACATTCTTAGAATACAACTTTGAATAAGAAATGAAAATTCTGGTATTCACTTGTCGAAAGAGAAGAAAATGAAAAACTATATTCACGTTTTTTTTTTTTTTTTTTTTAACATATTCCTAATTTAATTCGAATTGTTATAGTTTTAGGAGAGTGTAAAAAGAAGTTAGAGAAACACACCCCCAAACTTATTCGAATTTATAAAATTTTAGGAATATGTAAAAAGAAATGATAGAAACATACTCCCAAACTTATTTTAGGTGTGTGCAAAAAAGAAATATGAAAGTGACAAGTGAATACACTAATACCAAATCAATAAAAATTCATCTAAAACCCTATCGCTCACTTGATTTCACTCAATTTTGAAAATTAGGCTTAGCGACATTGGGTTAGAAAAAATTTAAATGAAAAGAGTATTTGAACGTTTTCAGAATTGATTACGTTATCGGCTTCGACAGGGAAAATAAAGAATGAAAATTTTTAGGTTAGCTACAACGGTTCAAGCGAAAAAATGACGGCCTAAATCACGTCTCCGGAATTACCTTACCTAGAATTCCGCCTCAAGTTTTCCCCAAATCAAGTTCTAGTTTCCTCATTTTCTATCATGAGCTTAATATTGAATAATCAACGTCTAATCGTTCAGATAATTATACATTGAGTTCAAATGTCGTGCAATTTTTGGATCAAGATAATTTTTACCCAATCGACATGTTAAGAACACAAAACACACAAGGAAGGTATTACCCCCAACCTCAATATACAATTAGGGGATAATTCTCATCATTGGGTCTTGGCCCAAATGAACTTACATCTAAGCATGCAAATACAACTTTATACATACACAATACTAAACTAAATCTAATACTAACATACATAAATTAATCTAACACTAAACATGCAAAAACAAAAATTAAACTAACTAAACTAAAAATTTAAAACTAAAACATTTATAATAAAATACATACATAAACTTAAATTTGTACATCAAAATTTTTCCATTTTGTTCAAAAAAAAAATAAAAAATTGTTCATTCTTTTCTACAAAAAGTCAAAATGGATAAACATCCACTAAACTATCATCCAATCCATACCATCCAGGCCTGAACATGGCAGTGTTCCAATATCAGTGAACCCAATAAACATATAGCATGCTTGCACACAAAATGGGTTGAACACATACCTAGGGAATAAGACTTATTCCCTACTGTTCGCCTGAAGACGAATCATCACCATCATCACTTTGGGAAGTAGAGTGTGGTCTCTGGAGTAGATGTGGCGGCACAGATGGCATCGGAGGGTAATCGTCCATCTCAAGGCTAAGGCCGTCCCAAATCTTCCGTTGGACTAGATCTTGTTGCCTTGAAAATTGGTCTAGGAAAGAAACGATCTCATATTGGTTTTGGAGGACAGTCTGAAGCTTTTTATTAATTCTCTTTTGGGAGTTTTCATCTCGGGCTCCAGAAGGTCCAGCCGTCTCGTCTGCTTGCTCTTCTCCTTCCTCAGGCTCAGGCTCGGCTGCCTTTTGTGCCCCAGTCTTCCATAACCGGTTTATCGCTGACAGAGTAAGTGGAGTGATAGGGTCACATAGGCTTCCCCCGGATACAGTCACATCAGCTAATCTGAAAATACGGGTCAATAGTGATGGAAACGGGAGCCCAGCCTTTACCGTCTTCGTAGCATGAATGATCGATGAATAGATCAGAAATCCAACGTTGATTGGTTGTCTGGCCTGAATTTTATAGATCAAAAAAGCGTTGTCCTTTGAGACGTCTGACAGATACGATGTCGGTAGGAGGCTTCCACAGATGAAGTGGTGCCAGATTTTTGAAATTGGCTTGAGGCATTGCACTGAAAAGGTAGCGACATTAGGCCCTTGGTGTTTCCACTTTACTTTGCCAGATGTGATCTTTTGAATAACCTTATGCAAAGTAGGGTCTTGGCTTTCAAGGGACTACGGTGCCGACAGTCCAAAGAGATGATTGATAAAGTCTGGGCTGAAAATGATAGGTTGATTCCGAACCCTTGCTAGGTCGTCAATGGCCTCTGTAGCATTAGCATAAAACTCTTTGACGAAAGCAATCTCGCCTGGGGGTGGCGATTTATAGAATTTCTCCTAGTAACGGCTTCGGATTTCATTATGAAATTCCACTAGGAAATCTTCAATCGGACCGAAACCCCATTGACGTATGCAGGCACGATATTTTTCGTGTTCTTTAAAGTGCTCCTCCGCTTGTTTTGACACAAAGCGGGTGACATCGTAGTCAACGTCGGTCAACACCCTAGGGTGTGAACTCGACCCTTCGCCTCTGGCCCTTTTCTTTGCTACTCTTTTCGGCATTTCCTACAATCACAATCACAGAAACCTAATACAACCTCATCGTATATGATCAATTGAAAAACATAAACCTCCCTAATCACTTTATCAAGAACACATACATCCCAAAACGAACACCCTTTTGAATTTTTCAAACAAATTTCACAAATGTGACATCCTATATTAGTTCACACACTCAACCAATCCAATTAAACATGTTTATCACCAAGAATCAAACCAAAAACCCATGGAACTTCGAAATCGCAAAACTAGGGTTAAGGGGTTTTGGGCAAAATTTCAAAATCCATTGATTTCTTTGATATAATCATGCAAACCAACCAATAATTTCAACAACTAGACTAAATGTAATGTAAAATAAACTTACTTGTTGAGAATTAATGGTCCAATCAAAAGAGAATGAAAAAATCGCACCTTTCACGCAAAACCCTAAATTTTCGAAAATAGGGGTGGAGATCCGATTCTTGGAGGTTGAATCGTGATGGAAATGACTACTTTTGGTAATGGACGGATGATTTTTGAGGATTGGAATGGTTGAGAAGTGAGGTTTTAGAGAGAAGGTGGAGGATTTGGGGAGGGAATCTTGCGATTTCTATTTTTGAACGAACGGGCTCTTTTAACTACAGAAGGTCCACCGCTTAGGCAGTAGAACTCTTTTCTTTAAAAACAAACCTTATGATGAAATTTTGCCTAGGCGGTGGTTTTTCCGCCTAAGTAGTGGAGCGCATTTTTAAAATTTGGTGCATCCTGTATTTTTACCTCTTAAGCGGTGGTTAACCGCTTGGGCGGTAGGCTATTTTCACCCACTCTATATTTTTACCGCCTAAGCGGTGGTTTACCGCTTGGGCGGTGGGCCTTTTTTGCTGAAAAACACCCTCTCCATATTTTTACTGCCTAAGCGATGGTTCACCGCTTGGGCGGTGGGCCTGAAGCTCCCACTTTCATGTTTTTCTCAAATTTTCAAAATATGGCTCCACCCCGTACGTTTTCACTTTGCTTGTTCAACGTGTTTAAACTTAAAATACTTCCCCAAGTATCCACATTCCTAAATTCACTTTCGAACACGTTCCGAAGCCATGCTGGCTTCCAAAAAGAATAAATAATAAAATAAATAGTAAAAAAAATCGGGTAATTTGATACCCTAAGTTTCATTTCAAAAAATTAGCACTTGAGTTACCATCCCTAGTTGGACTATCGTGTCACTAAGTATTTTTCATCAAAATTCCCCATAGACAAGGAATTTGGGCTCAAATGCTCAGTCGGATCAAGATCATGGCTTGAAGTCGGCTTCTCTTCTTAGTCCTTAACATTTGCAATAAGCTCAATCTCGGGATTGAAAATTAAGAATTCCAATCTTCTTCATCGTTTCTCGCACTGCTTGATCTCATTAACACAATGAAACAAAAATGAAAATTAAAAACAAAACAAAAATAAATGTCAAGATTAACACTCGACTACTTAGTCGCAATATCAACTTAGAATTCACACTAATCCCACGTCAACAGCGCCAAACACTTGGTGCGTTGACGGAACTAGGATACGATACATTTGATTTTCCTATTTAAAACTTAAGTTCTGAGCCGATACCACGTTTCTTTTGCAATATTCAAATAAAATTCAAACTAATCCCCGGCAACGGCGCCAAAAACTTGCTAGCGCAGGAAATGACACGCCGCTACTTACACTCGCAAGTATATGAGGTCTAAGTTTTAGTATAGTGTAATCGTTAAGATCGGGTTATCGTATCCACAAGGATTGTTGTCGTTACTATCGAATACCGCGTTTGTCGTGACCTAAGTTTATCTAGTCGAAAACAAATGTATTTAATTACTTAAACTAATACTAATATATCCTAAATTAACTACACTATTATGTTAATATGTTTTAGGGTGAATAATTGCATAGGGATTAACGTGTTCACAAATACGTGTTCGATTCCGATTTACTTACGTTTACGCTGTTCGACCTATTTGACAACCTCGGTACGTAAACTCCACTGTCACCTCTTCCGAGTTTAAGATGGGGGAATACATGATTTCGAGCCAACGAAGAAGTCCCCCTCAATTTCTTAACGACCCTAGGTCATGTGAGTTTAGCCCTGTGTCATTGATTGCACACAATCCAACTCCCTCCCGGGTTATTGGATCGTCGCGTTGTATTTACCCTATCGACAATCTCCGTTCTAAAACTCCCTCACCACCTTTTCCGAGTGTAAGACGAAGGATATAGCGCAACTTCAAGTCAACAAAAAAGTCTCCCTCAACGTCTTAACGACTCTAGATAGCGTGTGTCTTGCCCTACGTCATCGATTGCACACTAACTAACACCCTCCCGGGTCGTTAGGTCGTAATGATGTGTTTACCCTAGTCCGAATCCAGGGTTACCTCTTCCGAGTGTCAAACCCTAGATTCTCAAATCCATCCCAAATACCATTACAAGCATATTAAGATCGTCATCAAATGATAAACACAATCGGACTTAAAAGCAACAACCGTTAAACAAACGTATATTAAACCAAACGAGTATTTACACAACTACACCTTTCCGTAACTAATCTCTAAATTACAATAACATGTTCTTAGCCAATACAACATTAAATCAAGAGTATATCATCATCATCAACAATAAACATTAAATACAAAGATGGAAACAAGGGAAGAAAAGCCAAATCTCAAAGTGGAGTAGTCCACTTTTGCCAAAGAACAGTCCTCCCGAGCTTCCTCTTCTCCGTTGATGAACTTCCTCTTCTGGCTCTTCAAGGATTAGCCAAGAAAACCTCCTAAACTAATCTAATCTACTTCCTAAATTACCTAAACCTAACTAAGGTGGAAGGAGAGCTCTCAAGATGTCAACCGAAGCCTCCTCTCACGTCTAAGGCTTTTTGAGGTTTGGTGGAGAAAAGGGTTAAATAGGTAAGGTTTGGAAATATCTTCAAAATATCTGAAAATAGATATTTCTGTGTAGAGTGTCACAGCCTAAGCGATGGTTCACCGCTTAGGCGGTGGCTTTAAGTTGGTTAAGCTTCTGTCGGTAACTTCGCCTAGGCGGTGGTTTTTCCGCCTAGGCAGTGGCTGCTGGCACAACATTCTGATCTTTTCTCGCCTAGGCGGTGGTTCATCCCTTTAACACTCTAACATTTTGCCTCTTTCCACCTAGGTGGTGGAACTTCCGCCTACGCGGTGATCTTCATTCACTGAAACCCTGTTTTGCACATTTACTTCACCGTTTCTCCACCGTTTTCACTTGTTTCTCGCCCTTTGACGTCCTTTCCCTGTTCTACACTAAAACAAACTAAAACACAATTAAATATAACTAAAATGCTTGAAAACTAACAAATTCGGTTTAGAAATAGATAGGTTTTTCACACCTATCAGTCAACCAATCGATACAGAGAGTTTCATTTTGGTTCATCTGTTGACCTATCTATCTTGGTTGATTCATCGATTGATTCAAAGACTCATCCTTTTTCCAACTCATGCCCATCGATTGACTGATCCTTTGATGGTCAGATGACCAATCAATGTTGGAACACCCTACTCTCAAATTATTTCAACTCCAAACTTTGACATTTTACATATTTTAACTGATTTTTTTTCTCAATTAACTTAATTGACACTAATATTTAATTTTAAACACTTAGGTCAATTTTCATTTTTCAATGTCACATTGGAGAAAATAATTGAACACAAATTAGAACCTTAATTTTATCAAATTGAACACATATAAATATTAATCAATAAATTGTGTCGTGTGTGATTCTAATCGGGATACATTAAGAGTAAAATGGATTTAAGTTGTTTTCACCTATTATCTTCAGAATCTTCAATACTCTTTAATATCCGCATCTGCATCCTTTATAATTACTTCATGATATTATCTTGAATAAACTCTTAAACTGAAACACTCAATAAACAAGTTAGTTCCACCAAAAATATCAATCGTTAATTATCCATCAAAACCTCGGGATCAACACCTTTGTTGTCATACATAGAGTACCACTCTTCTTTCCTCGAGCAGCTATCATTATGCCCTTTAAAATCTTCTAATCATCACCATGGAAGATTGTGGTATAGTCTTTGCTAGCCAACTGCCCTACTGAGATTAAGTTCTTTCTCAGTTCGGGAATATGCGTGACATCCTTCAGCTCTCATAAAGACCTATTCAACTTAATATTTACTACACCTTTACCAACAATATCACAAGGTTGGTCATCACCAAGATATACCTTTCCAAGGTTCCCAGGAATATCCTTCTCCATGAGTTCTTTCTGCGAAGTAGCGTGAAACGATGCTCCAAAGTCTAACACCCAAGACTCTTCCTTATTTTCTAAGGAACACATTAACACATCATTTTCTTCTGATATGGAAGTGATATTTGCCTCTAATTTCACCTCCTAATCCTTCGTTGCACTCTTACACTATTTCATGTAGCACCTGGCCTTCCCACAGTTCCAACACTCGATCATCTTTTAGCTTTGGGAATTATAGAGATTCTTGGATCTGGACCTCTTGTCCCTTGATCTACGGCGGTAGTTCGATTTGCCGCGTTCCTTCCCTCTAGTTCTTCCTCTTGATTCTATAAACAAAGCAGAAGATGTTGTCTCTTCACCTGACTCTCTCCATCGGATATCCTCACTGAGAACCAAATCACGAACATTGTCAAATTTCAGCTTATTGCTTCCCGACGAGCTACTCAAAGCCATGACAATAGCATTCTAGCTCTCTAGAAGAGAAGACAAAAGTACTATTGCTCGTATTTCTTCATCGAATTCAATTCCGTCTGAACTCAAATAGGTTGTGACTATATTGAGTTCATTAAGGTGTTGAGCTACCGATCCGCCTTCTGTCATCCGTAAATTGAACAATCGCCTCCTTAGGTGCACTTTATTTGAGGCAGATGGCTTCTTGTACATATTGGATAGAGCTGCCATAAGACCCGTCGTGGTCTTTTCCTTTGCTATGTTGAAAGAAACGTTGCAGGATAACAAAATCGGATAACTCCGTGAGTATATCTATCATGAAGATTCCAATCTTTATCCTTCATACCTTCCAGCTTCTTTTCTGAGAGAGATTTATACAACTTTTTCTGATACAAATAATCCTCTATCTGCATTTTCCAAAATTCGAAATCTACACCATTGAACTTTTTGAGTTTTACGTTTCTTTCATCTGCAGCCATCGCTCCCACTCGAATCTGGCTTCTTTTGGATAATTTCCGACTATTCCAATAAACCATCGTGTGTTAGAATACTGTTTTCGCTAAACCTGGCTAAACAAATTTTATTGTACACGAAATTCATTATTCATAGAATTCACTATTCACGTAAATAGTTACCTCGAAAAGATTGTCAAAACTCACAACCAGAGCTCTCGATACTAGTTGTTGGGAATACGCTAATTCCTGATTAACCAGATTTACGTGGAAGCGAAAAATAGACAAAAATAGTATGCACACTATTTACGTGGTTTGACACAAATCTGCCTACGTCTATGAGTTGTTGCAGATCTTTCACTAAAAAAAGGGGAAATATCAAAGTGTTTACAAACACTCACAAACTCACAACTCACAACCCACACCCAATTATAACCAAGAATTTTTCTCACAAGAATTCTATCAAGACTCTTACTGGTCTTTTGTCTCTCTTTCTCATTGAGATTATTTCTCACTGGGTTGATATTTTGTTTGAGCTCCTTCACCCTTTATATAGGGGTAATAAGACAGTTTGATAAGTCGGTTAATTGCTTTGGAAAAGTTATCCAAACTTTATTTGATTGTTTCTCAAATTTTCTTGTTATTTTCTTTACTTCTGGAGCCCACCTTATCATTTCAAGCTCCTTTCTGAATTATTAAGGGCTTTATAGAGGCATCCTTGATTAATTAATAGTATGGGCCCCCAAACACCTATCACCAAGTAACTTTCATAAGGACAACGAATATCGGGGATGTGGCTCCTTGAACTTCATTTCGAATTTTTTTGCTAGGGCACAACCCACAAACAAGGAAGTCTAATTCGCCAGTTCTAGTACCTAAAAAAGCCAACATAGTAGGATGGGTTGTCGCTTGTCACTCTTCACAAGAGATGGATAGGGAGGAGCAAGTCAACCCTCCTAAATTGTCAAGTATTTCTCATTCCAACCTAAATATCTGTCTCTCTACGTTGATTATTCAAATCTAACCTTAACAGGAAAAAATTAAAAAAATAAACTAAAGTTCAAAACTTCCTCCCTAAAACTAGACCTAACCAATCCTACAATCGTTTCCTGGCGAGAAAGATAATATCCCAAAGGCCGCCCATGATACTGAAATTGAACAACAAGAATAAAATTAAGTAACAATCGATTTCTTTTGAATTGTTCTAATTTACCAAGAAAGTGGAGAAACAAGATTTTTGCGAAAACCAAAATGCGCTATCAATAAAGAGAAATAAAAAGTGTCGTGAAAACATCGTGAAGTGATAGGTGGAATTTATCTATATATTCTCAAACTGAATTTGGTATATTTTGAGTGATTTAATAATATTTAATTGCGTTTATGTTCATTTTGGTGTAAATCAGGTGTAGGGACGTAAACAATCGATAATCAAGCAAATCGTTGGAAACCAAGTGAAAAACGATCAAGAGGATCAAAGTTGGTTGCACCATCTTCACTGCTGCAGCGGTCTGCGTTTATGTTCGTTTTGGTGTAAATCAGGTGTGGGACGTAAACAATCGATAATCAAGCAAATCGTTGGAAACCAAGTGAAAAACGATCAAGAGGATCAAAGTTGGTTGCACCATCTTCACCGCTGCAGCGGTGAAATAATAGAGAGTTCAAAAACTCTCTATTTGTTCACCGTTACAGCGGTGAGATCCACCGCTGTAGTTGTGAAACGGCAGAAGGTTTCCTGGTTGCCTAGCGCTGCAACGGTGAATCCACTGCTACAGTGATCATTGTCTAGCTGTGTTTAAGTTATTTTTTAGATATTTTAATCCTTGTCTTATACCTCTTTGCTCTCCCACACCTAGACCACGTTTTTTGGGATGTCTTGAGAGCTCCAAGACAATACCAAAGGGAGGAGATCATCAAATTGAAGAAGAGAGCACAAGCTCGGAGTGGAAATCACAGACGTAGAAGCGTCGTTTCTTCAGATAATGGATTTTCTCCTTTCTTTCTCTTCTTATTTCTTAAACCTTTGGTAGTTTTGATCATGTTAGCTTAATTATAGTTGAATATTGGGTTATGACCATGTATAGCTAAAAATATATTGTTTAGGGCTTGATGTACTGCATGAAAATGTGTTTTGAATAAATCGATGTTTTGTTAACGGTTGTTCATGTTTATCCGATTGTGTTTACCGTTCTTCCACTATTATGTGTTTGTCATGATATATTGAGAATATGAGGTTTGACACTCGGGAGAGGTAACCCCGAATTCAAACTAGGGTTTAAACACAATACGACGATCTAATGACCCGGGAGAACATTAGAAAGTCTGCAATCCGTGAGGTTGGGGCGAGACTCATGTGACCAAGTGTCGTATAGACACTTGAGGGGGACTTCGGCGTTGATGCAAAGTCGCATATTCATTCACTTTACACCCAAAAGAGGTAGTGAGTGAGTTTTCGATACCTAGATTGTCGGATAGATTTGAATGCCATTAATGTAAACTAGATTGAATTGAACCTAGATAAAGTTAGGTTATGAAAATCGTGGTACTTAGCGGTGATTTACTTGCGGGTCAAGTTTTAGTATAATGGGAAGAGTAAGGGTTACTGTATCCACAGGGATTGGATTAAATCGAAGCTAAGTACCGCGATTTTCATAACCTAACTTTATCTAGACGACTCAAATGTAGTTTTTATAATAATTATAATCTACTAAACTAAATGAATTACTGAACTATAATACTACAATAACGTTAAAGAGAATGTATTATCTTGGGATTAATTTCGTTCACTTAATCGTGTTTGATTCAATTTAATTTACATTAACGGCATTCAAATTTATCCGACAATCTAGATATCGAAAACTCACTCAATATCTCTCTCGAGTGTAAAGTGAATGAATATGATACTTTTCGTCAATGCTGAAGTTCCCCGTAAATGTCTATACGACACTTGGTCACATGAGTCTCGCCCCAACCTCACGGATTGCACACTTTCTAATGCCCTCCCGAGTCATTAGATCGTCACGTTGTTTTTAAACTCTAGTCCGAATTCGAGATTACCTTTCCTGAGTGTCAAACCCCGTATTCTCAATATATCATAACAAGTATATAATAGTAGAAGAATGCTAAACATAATCGGATAAACATGAACAACTGTTAACAAAACATCGATTTATTCAAAACACATTTTCATGAAGTACATCAAGCCCTAAACAATATATGTTTAGCTATATATGGTCATAACCCAATATTCAACTACAATTAAGCTAAACATGATCAAAACTACCAAAGGTTTAAGAGATAAGAAGAGAAACAAATGAGAAAATCCGTTATCTGAAGAACTGACGCTTCCACGTCTGTGATTTCCACTCCGAGCTTGTTCCCTCTTCTTCAATTTGATGATCTCTTCCCTTTGGTATTGTCTTGGAGCTCTCAAGGCTCCAAAAAACGTGGTCTAGTTGTGGGAGAGCAAAGGGGTATAAGACAAGGATCAAAATATCTAAAAAATATCTTAAACACGGCTAGACAGTGACTACTGCAACGGTGGATTCACTGCTGCAGCGGTGGGCAACCAGGAACCTTTTGTCGTTTTACCGCTGCAGTGGTAGATCTCACCTCTATAGTGGTGGCTTGACTACTGCAGTGGTGAAGATGCTGCAACCAACTTTGATCATCTTGATCGTTTTTCACCCAATTTCCTACTGATTTGCTTGATTATCGATCGTTTACGTCCCTACACCTGATTTACACAAAACGAATATAAACGCAATTAAATATTACTAAAACACTCAAAAACTACTAAATTTGGCTTAGAAATATATAAACAAATTCCACCTATCAAATATTCTCAAACTTAGAATTTTGCTAGTCCTCAAGCAAAACACTTACACTAAAATAAAAAACACAACGAAATTAACTAATACAAATACTAAACAACGAATAAAAACACAAACTACCTAAACACAAACAACCTAAATATAACGATATGCGAGTTTTGAATTTAACTATCGACCAAAATGTTTTCCCTCAACGGCCCCCAATCATATTGAGTTCAGGAGTAAAACGCACCATGTGATATTCTAAAATTTCAACATTCAATAATGGTAAACGTCATTCTAGATCCTTTCGAAGTGTGTGTGCGAAACTCAATAATATAACTATCCAACAACCGGATTGGATTATCCACTAACGAAGATCACGACTTAAACCGGTAAGGATTAGGATTTCCATATGCTTGAATGGGTTCCACTCTCCACTAATATAGGCTAAGCAGTTCATAAAGATCAAAAGGACTTGGTTCGGTTTGGAACATGGCTAAGGGTATATCGAGAATATAAAACAGGTTAACGTTGTTAACTTAACCATACCCAAGGCACGACGCTTGGCACACAATCACACTCGAACCCCCATAGATAAATTTGAAAAAACTTTGAACATCTATTTAAGAACGTCATACTTACTTGTCAAAAGAAAAGAAAATTTAACTATATTTGCATACGTTTTTTTTGTTTTGTTTAACACAACCGCACCACCAAACTTATTCGATCATTACAATTTCACAGGTGTGGTTAAAACGAAAGAAAAATGACAAGTGCGTACTCGAATACCGAACCAATCAAAAGTTCGCCCTAAACCTAACCGCTCACTTCCAGTAGCATACACGAATGCCAACTTGATTCACTCAAATTTTCCCTTCGCTTTAGCGATATAGGTTTGGAAAACGTTCAATTGGCCATGGTATTTGTTACGTGTTTAGAATTAAAACGGCTAATTGGCTTGGACAGGGTAACGAGTGATAAACATATAGTAAGGTAAGCTTTAAAGGCTTAAGCAAATCAAATGAATGCCTAAATCACGTCTCCTGAACTATCTCGCCTAGGATTTCGCCTCAAGTTTCCCTCAATCAGGTTCTAGAATCTCTTAAATTATCATGAGTTTAGCTATTAGATAATCGGCCTCAAATCAATTGAATAGCTATACATTGAGTCTACGTGCTCATGCAAATTAGGATCCATAATAATTTTTGCCAAAACGACATGCCAAGCACATAGAACACACATGAATGGGTATTACTCTTAACCTAGAAAAACAACTAGGGGATAATATCATTATAGGGTAATGGCCCGAATGAACACAAAACTTTGTGCATAACAACACATCTACAAACATAAACACATACTACACTAAACAAACATGCATACAATAAAATAAAAATACACAACAATAACAATTAAACATGCTAAACATCACCCCCAAACTTAAAACGGTCAGTGTTCACAATAACCCAATCATCGATCTCAACATTTAACATGCACTGTAATGACAAAGGGGGTTTAGAACACGTACCTGGGAGGCGAGATGGTGGCAGAATATTACATCGCCACTTTTACCGCAAGTGTACGGGTCAAGTTTTAGTATAGATGGAAAGGAGTAGGGGTTGTCGTATCTATAAGAATTGGTTGAGATTATTATCCAATACGACGATTGTCATAACTTAACTTTATTTAGGCGATAAAAATGAAGTGTATAATTAATTAATACTAATACTAAGTTAGTTAATCTAACTATACTAATATTATATTGAGATGTTTAGGAAAAAATTGCCTAGGGATTAACTTTGTTTACAAAAATGTGTTTAGTCTCGTTTAGTATACAATAATGGCGTTCGACGTATCGAATTATCCTTGTATCGTAAACTCAATCCCCATCCCTCCCGAGTGTAAGACGAGTGAATATGCAACTTCGCGTCAACGAAAAATCCCCCCTCAATGTATTAATGACACTAGGTCACATGAGTCTTTCCCCAATGTCATAGATTGCTCACTTTCTAACTCTTGCCTGGGTTATTAGATCGTCGCGTTGTGTTCACCCTAGTCTGAATTCGGGGTTACCTCTCCCGAGTGTCAAACCCCGTATTCTCTAATTATCTAAACAAGCATAATATCAAAGAATAATGATAAATACAATCAAATAACGAAGAACAACCATTAACGAAACACAAATTTAAACAAACAACAATTTCATAAAATATATTAATCCCTAAACAAAATTCGTTTCACTCATGGCCATAGCCATTTATACAATGAAAATCGAGCTAAACATGTTCAACAACCTACCAAAGTTAAGAAAATAAAGAGAGAAATAGAAGAACTTAGCCATAGTCCGAAGATTTACCGCTAAAATCGTCGAAAAATTGTTTCTCCTTTATTGTAACGTGTTCTTCTCCTTCGAAATTGGTTGAGCACACCCCAAAACACTCTCAAAATATTAGGAACCCAAAGGGGTCTCCTTTGGCCGGGGGGTCAAAAAGGAAGAGAGGATAAGGGTTTAAATAGGGTGCAAAAATATCTAAAAATATTTAATAGTTGTGTAGAATGACTGCCGCGGTGAGTATGTTGGTTAAGCCACGGCCTTGGCGGTGGAATTAGGGACCATCTTGTTCTTTTGCTGCCTCGGCGGTAGGATGTCAGTAACATTTTGGTCCTTCTCTGCATTTTGACCACCATAGCGGTGGGCTGGTTTTTAGAATTATGCCTCTATGCTTGGTTTCCCAACATCTGTTCACCGTTATTGGTCTGATTTGATCGTTTATGATCCATTTTTATCTCTTTTTATCCCACACACCTGATTTATACAAAAATACATAAAAACGTATTAAAACGTAATAAAAGGTAATAAACGTACTCGAAAACTAACAAATTTGGTTTGGAAATAGATAGGTAGATCACACCTATCAAATACCCCCAAACTCGGAATTTTGGTAGTCCTCGAGCAAAACACTCACACAACACAAGAAAATATAAAAACTAATTACGAAATTAAAAACTAAAAATAATTATGTGCAAGATTTGAATATCATCTATCGGCCAAATGATTTTCTCCCTCATCGGCCCCCAATCCTATCAAGTTCAAGAATAAACCACACCACGTGATGTTCTAGAATTTTAACATTCGATGATAGTAAGTGTCATTCTAGATCTTGTTAAAATGTGTGTGATTAAACTCAAAGATACAACTATCCATTGATTAGATGGTATTATCCCTCAATAAAATTCATGACTAAAACCTTTTAGGTATAGGGAATCCATAAGCCTGACCTGGGGTTTATTCTCTACTAATGTAGGCTCGAAGAAATTCAAGAATATCATTAAGACTTGGTTCGATTTTAGGAAAATTTGGCCAAGGGCATATCGGAAATGGAAAACAGGTTAACTATGTTAACTTGATGATACTCGAGGCATATGCTTGACACTCTCACACTCGAAATCCCATAGATAAATTGAAACAACCCTGAACATTGATTTACAATTAATATACTCACTTGTCAAAAGAAACGGAAAATTTAAATAATATTTACATATACCTTTTTTTTTTCTTTTTCCAAACATATACCACACCCCCAAACTCACTCGATTATTGGAATTTCACGGGTGTGGTTAAAATGAAAGAAGAGCGACAAGTGAGTACTTGAATACTGAACCAATTAGAAGTTCTCCTTAAACCTAACCGCTCACTTCAAGTAGCATTTGCAACTGCTAGCTTGATTCATTCAAATTGTGCCTTCGGCTCGGCGATATAGGTTTGGAAAAAGATTTTATCGGCCAGGGCATTTGTTTAAGTTTTCAGAATTGAAACGGTTTTTATGCTTCGATAGGGTAACGAGGGATAAACATTTAACCAGGTAAGCTTTTAAGGCTTAAGCGATGAAAACGAATGCCTAAATCATATCTCCCGAACTACCTCGCCTAGGTTTTTGCCTCGAATTTCTCCCAAATTAGGTTCTAAAATCCCTATTGTCAGGAATTTGGTTAAGAGATAATCATTTTCAAATCAAATAGACAATTATACATTGAGTTTACGTGCTCGTGGATTTAGGATCTACAATAACTTTTACTAAAACGATACGTTAAACACACAGAATACATATGAATGAGCTTTAAGCTCGACCTCAATAAACAACCAGGGGACAAACTCATCATCGGGTAATGGCCCTGATGAAGTCAAAACTCAACACATAAAAACAACTAACCTAAACCAACATACATACAATAAAAACAAAACAACATAAACTAACAATACTAAAATACTACACATCACTTCCGAACTTAAAATGGACAGTGTCTTCAATGGCCCAATCATCAATCTCAATATTTAAAATTAAAGCATGCTGACGAAGAGGATTTAGAACATATACCTGAGAGATGAGAGAATCTCGCCTCCGAATGAAGTTGGCTGTGACGGATTTAACTTATTTTTTACCTTGGGTTGCCTCCCAAGAAGCGCTTGGTTTAATGTCCTCAGCCCGACATGGAGAACAGCTTGTTAGAGAACAGTTTCCATGCATAGTAACTATCAAACAATACTACATATAGGTCTTGATTCAGAACGCCCTCAAGACTGGCGAGATATTACTCTGAATAGCTCAATCTTTCAACAACATACCTCAATGGTTTATGTGCTTGGTGGGCATGAAAGGAGGTTGTTACTGGCGGTAAAGGATAAGTAAGCCACATTGGATCCTCATAAATGTGATCGTCAGGGATCGATATTGGCAAGCTCATTCCGCTTGTTTCCAGTTCCTCTTGGTGGCTTTCATATTCAAATACGAATTGTTCATCTCTCAGTGCTACCGTCTCTGACTCGGCCTCAATCAAGAAGATAAGCTGACCAATTTGCGTCTGAAGAGACGTTACGGTCGAATCAATTTCGGCTCAGACCGTCTCAATAAAATCAAGACGATCCTCATGCTGGTTGATTCGGTCATTTGTTTTCCTCAAGATTCTCTAAGTTTCCCCCATAACAGTAGCACAGATTTCTTCCAGATTGGGGGAAGACTCCTGATATTTCCTCGGTGTGTCAAACCATGGCGCCGAAAGAATGAAACTATCCCCCAAGCTTTGATAATTTAGTGAATAATTCCAATACTGAAAATCTAACTTGCCCATGCCTTCCAACAATTGATAGGATTCATCCACAGATAGCTGGTCGAATGAGGTCGTACGATTTCCACCTTCAACTCACATTCTGGTTGCGGTCTGTAACCCGTTAAGGAAAATCAGCAGTTGATATTCTCCAGGGAAACCATGATTTGGATACTGGAATAAAAATTCCTTGTATCAATCCCAAGAACTATAAAACGGCTCAGAATTTTGTTGAAAGAAACGCCAAAGTACCTGTTGATCTAACATCTTCAAGCACCTTGTAGGAAAACAAAACAAAAAAACTACAAAGAAAAATTATACACAAAAGAAATGCCTAAATTAAAATCGGGTCATTTACTCATAATATCGATGATAATCTAAAACACAATCCCCCAGCAACGGCGCCAAAAACTTGGTGGCAGAATATTACATTACCACTTTCACCGCAAGTGTACAGGTCAAGTTTTAGTAAATATGGGAAGGAGTAGGGGTTGTTGTATCCACATGGATTGGTTGAGATTACTATCGAGTATTGCGATTGTCATAACCTAACTTTATTTAGGTGATAAAAATGAAGTTTATAATTAATTAATATTAATACTAAGTTAGTTAATCTAACTATACTAATATTAATGGTGCGATGAAATTATGATACTGCTAGTTGGTGGATTGGGTGGTATTGTTGGTAGTGGTAATGGATGGATTATGATTGTGGGGGTGCTAGTGGTTTTAAATGTTAAATTATAACTGATAAGTAACCATATTCGTATTATGTGATATTGGGATTCACTATCGGTAGCACTTAACATTTTAGTTATTAAACCAATAGTGTGGCAGAGCACACCTAATTCGTCTAATGCTAAGTTATTAATTGTATTAGTAGACAACACCTTACTTATATTATGGGACTACACAAAACTTTGCGCTACTATTCGATATACATGGATCTTATCTTAGTGTACAACATCCAAGGGTGTGAATAAAACTGCCTTCTAGGCAATACTAAGGCAACCTTGTAATTTTATTGGAGGGGGAGTTCATATTATTGAAACAGGAAAAGATAATCGTTCTGTAGTATGAAATTAAATTCGATGTCTAGTCTCAATTTTCTCCTGATTTGGTAAAAAGAAAATAGAAGAGACAAGATGTAGACGATTCTAGAAAAGATTTAATTTAGAAATACGTTCTAGGTTGACGGGCAGGCAGATCAAAAGTTATGCAAAATTGGTAAACACAACGGAATTAATAGAGAATGATGTGTAGGAAGCAACTGAGAACTGGGAGTCCGTGTTGATAGTTAGTGCGTATAGGAACATTCTGCTTCGGATTGGTGATAGAGAATAATTAGTAGATCTACTACCCCTGAGTATTCATGATTTTGATGTGATACTGGGTATGGATTTGCTATCCGGTTATCATGCCACGGTAGATTGTTTTAAAAAGAAAGTTATCTTTCGGGTCTTAGGCGAGCCAGAGGTTGTATTTTCGGGGGACAGAATCATTGCCCCAGTCAATTTGATTTCAGTTCTGGAGGCTAGGAAGTTGCTAAAGAAGGGATGTCAGGGATACCTCGCTCATGTGATTGACACCAGTCAGAATGAAGTTCAGGTGACGGATATTCCAGTGGTTTGGGATTTTCCTGATGTGTTTCCAAGAAGATTGCCAAGGTTGCCAGTGGATAGGGAAATGGAATTCACTATCGAGTTACTTCCAGGAACTGCTCCTATATCAATTCCACCCAATCATATGGCGCCTACCGAGTTGAAGGAATTGAAAATTCAGTTGCGAGATTTTTTAGAACGTGGGTTTATCAGACCCAGTAGTTCTCCATTGGGAGCCCCGGTGTTATTCGTAAAAGAAGAAGGACGGCACGTTAAGGATGTGTATTGATTACCGGCAATTGAATAAGGTGACGATTCGTAATAAATACCCGTTGCCTAGAACTGATGAATTGTTTGACCAACTACAGAAGGCCAGGATTTTTTCAAAATAGATTTTCGATCAGGATATCACTAGTTGAAGTCAAAGACAGTGACATAGCAAAAACAGCATTCCGTACGCGGTATGGGCATTATGAATTCTTAGTTATTCTATTTGGGTTGACGAATGCCCCTACTGCTTTTATGGATTTGATGAATCGGATCTTCCAACCTTATATAGATTAGTTTATTATCGTGTTCATTGATGATATACTGATCTATTCCCAAAATTAAGAAGAGCATGCAGAGTATCTCAAGATTATGTTGCAGACATTGCGAGAGAAGCAGTTGTATGCTAAATTCAGTAAATGTGAGTTTTGGTTGGATAGAGTCGTGTTCTTGGGGTATATTATCACGGGGGATGGTATTCAAGTGGATCCGAATAAAGTCAAAACTGTGGTTCAATGGGAAAGGCCAAAAAGTGTGACCGAAGTTCGAAGTTTCTTAGGATTGGCAGATTATTATCGTCGATTTGTGCAGGAATTTTTTGTTATAGCTGCCTCGTTGACCCGATTAACCCACAAGGAATCCAAATTCTAGTGGACTGACAAATGTGAGTAGAGTTTCTAAGAGCTGAAAAGTTGATTGATATCTACGTCAATACTTTTCCTTCCAATTAAAGGTGGTAGCTTTGTGATCTACAGTGATGCATCACACCAAGGGCTAGGGTTTGTATTGATGCAACATGGGCACGTGATCGCATATGCCTCCTGGCAATTAAAGAATCACGAGCGTAATTACCCGACGCATGATTTGGAGTTGGCGGTGATTGTGTTTGCCCAGAAGATTTGGAGACATTACCTGTATGGCGAGACTTATGAGATATACACCAACCACCAAAGTTTGAAATACTTGTTCACCCAGAAGGAACTAAATCTGAGGTAGAGACGTTGAATAGAATTGATCAAGGACTATGATTGTACTATCCACTATCATCCTAAAAGACCAATGTTGTAGTGGATGCGCTGAGTTAGAAATCGGAAGGTTCAATTGCACACATTCAAGTTGTTCATACTAATCTGTATGCCGAGTTGAGATATTTACAAGTCCAGTTGGTGGTTGGTCAGACGATAGCGTTGCTTGCGACTTTGACTTTGAAACTGACATTAATCGGTCGTATTATAGAAGCGTAGAAGTTGGATGCCCAATTAGAGAGGATCCAAAATGAAGTAAAAAATGGTCACAGAGCTGACTATCGTGTCAGGGATAGTGATAAAGTTTTGATGGTTGGAAATAAACTGTGTGTACCTGATGATGTTAATCTAAAGAAGGATATCTTGGAGGAAGCGCATAGCTCAGCATACGCAATGCACCCAAGCAGTACTAGAATATATCGGGATCTGCGAGAACACTATTGGTGGAATAGAATGAAACGAGAAATTTCTGAATTTGTTATCGGTGTCTCGTTTGTCAGCAAGTCAAGATCGAGCACCAACGTCCAGGTGGGTTATTGCAGCCTCTACCTATTCTAAAGTGGAAATAGGAGCATATCACGATGCATTTCATTTCAGGATTACCTCACACTCAAAAGGGACATAATTCCATTTGGATTATTGTTGATAGGCTCACTAAGTCTGCTCATTTTCTGGCCGAGTCTCCAAACTGCTCTAGGTACCAAGCTGAAATTTAGTACCGCTTTTCATCCGTAGACTGACAGTCAATCAGAGCGTACGATTTAGACATTGGAGGATATGTTAGGGGGTTGTGTTCTAGAATTTCCTAGTAGCTGGGATGACCACTTGACATTGATGAATTTTGCCTACAATAATAGCTACCTTTCCACAATCGAGATGGCATTGTATGAAGCATTGTATGACGGCAGACAAAGTAAAGGTGATTCAGGAAGATTGAGAATTTTTTAGAGTCGGTAAAAGAGTTATGCTGACAAGCATAGGCAAGAGTTGGAATTTGAAGTAGGTGATTATGTGTTTTTGCCTATATCCCCATAGAAGGGCTTAATGAGATTCGAGAAAAAGAAGAAGTTAAGTCCAAGATATATTGGGCCATACGAGATCTTAGAACGGGGTGGTACGATAGCTTAACAACTTGCCTTACTGCCAGAATTGTCTAGACTACACAACATTTTTCATGTGTCGATGCTTAGGAAATATGTGCCAGATCCTTTGCATGTATTAACTTCTCAACCAATCGAATTGGAAGAGAATTTGACATACGTTGAGGAGCTAATCCAGATCTTGAGTCGTAAAGATTAGGTGTTGCGGACGAAAACGATTCTATTCGTGAAAGTGTTATGGCACAACCATTCTGTAGAGGAAGCGACGTGGGAGCAAGAAGATGAGATGAGAGATAAATATCCGCACTTGTTCGATCAAGGTAACTAAAATTTCGGGACGAAATTTCTTTTAGGGGAGAAGGGTTGTAAGACCCTAATTTTTTTTCATACATATCATTTTAGTTGCATTCTAGAACAGTTAGAAAATAATGGGGTAAATTGTGTCATTTATTATTTATTTTAAAAAATTTAGGGATCAATTAGCAATTATAAAAATATAAATTCTAGATTTTGGGTTTAACTAATAACTTAAAGATAATTTAGGGGCGGGATTTATGTAATTAAAACTAAAATAATAATAATAATAATAATAATAATAATAATAATAATAATAATAATAATAATAATAATAATAATAATAATAATAAACAAATGTGGCAAGTTAGGTCATGATCCACTACATTTTCTACCTATATATATATTTATATACATCCATACGTATACATGAGAGAGGGCCTGAAAAGAAGAAATACCCAGAACACAAGAAGGTGCGTCGGCGGTGTGTTGTTGATGGTAACCACAGACCGGTATATGTGTGTGTATGTGTTGCCGGCGGTGAGTGTGTCGGTGGTGCATGAGGTGTTGATCGCCGGCAATGGGGGTGATCGGTAATTGTCGTTCGTGTAGGTGTGGCGTTGTCGTTCGCTTTGGCAATGGGTGTTTTGATCATGTGAGTGATCGTGTGGGTATATGTTGCTCTGTGTGTGTGTGTGTGTGTGTGTGTGTGTGTATGGTTCAGATGAGGTTGCGTGGGTATGGGTGTTCTGTTTAGTTCTACAACACCATGTGTGTATGTGTGTGTCATTTGGTTACTTTGTGTGTGTGTGTGTGTGTGTGTGTGTGTGTTCCTCCATTTATTCCGGCATGTGTATGTGTGTGGGTTCGGTCGGTTGTCGATCAACAGCGGTGGCGGTAGTGTGAGTTGGGTGCATCGACTGTGTGCCGCTGCGTGCGTGTGTCGTCGTCGGTCCGGTGGTATGTCGTCAGCAGTGTAGGCGTGCATATGTTCATCGTGTATGTGTGCATGTCTCCGGGTGTTCATTCGACGGTTTAGGGTGTGTCCTGTCTTGGTATTCGGCGGTGTAGGTGTGTATAGGTGTTGCCGGCGGAGAGGGGCGACTGAGTAAGTGGGTGAGAGGGGCGTCAGAGGCACCGGTCTACTAAAGCGGATCAGACGCAGAAAACAAAACAAAACAAAAAAAGGAAAGAGGAAAATTAAATAAAAATCCAAATTTCAACTTCTCGGCCTGCGAGCGATTCGGAAACAGGTAAAATTTTAATCGGGTATTATTTTTGTTAAAATAAATTGTTAGTATTAAAAGTTTCACAATCGTAATAATATTTGACTAATCACTAATCTAAATAAATTGGTACAATAAATATTAACGTAGCGAAACGAACGAAATAATAATTTTTCATAATGAAATATGGGAAATGGGGAATTATGAAATTTAAGGCCTGCATTACGTGTTAGGTTATTTTAAATAAAATATTAATTTAGGTCCTATCGCTATTAAGTTCGTAAGTGCCAGCGTCCTGGTAGGTTTTGGACGGTAATAGTTTTACAGTGCAGAAATTGAGGTGCATGTACTGTCTTCTATGTAAATTTACAAATCTTGTTTTCGTATAAATTGTAGAAAATGTGTTTATTTAAAACAGAAAAATTTGCAACTTATATGGATCAAGTTGGTTTTAAAGGTGGAAAATGATTTTTGGATCAAGTTAGTTTTAAAAGTGAAAAAAGATTTTTGGATCAAGTGGGTTTTAAAGGTGGAAAGTGATTTTTATCCGACTATGCCATAGTTTTGATCCCGTCAAGAGGGCATGACCTATGGGATAGTTATGACCTATCAAGAAGGTATGTCCTACAAGTGGTTGATGATATTTTGATCCGTTAGGAGGATTAGTCCTACATATGGTTGATTATTATGACCTGTTAGGAGGGTATGTCCTGCAGGTGGTTGATGATATTATGACTTGTCAGGAGGATTAGTCTTGCAGGTGGTTGATTTTTATGATCTGTCAAGAAAGTAGTCCTATAGGTGGTTGATTATTATGACTTGTCCGGAGGATTAGTCCGACAGGTGGTTTGATTGACCCATCAGGAGTGCAAATCCTGCGGGTAGTACCCCTACCATTGGGGATAATAAATAGCCCTAGCACTGACAATCACTTTAGATGGCATAGTTGTTCAGGTTACGGTACCGTCGCAACTCCCAATCATGAGATAAAAATGATCTTATGGCTAGTAGGAGATGAGATGTGGTGTACTTTATTAAATGTTTAAAATATTTGGATTGGTTGGTTTAAAATATTTGGATTGGTGGATTTAAAATGTTTGAATTGGCTGGTTTAAAATGTTTGGAGTGGTTGACTTAAAATATTTGAGTTGGGTATTAATTATATTCCTTCATTTCATTGGTGTTTAATACTTCTGCTTGTTTCAAACATATTAGTATCACTACATTGGTGGCAGTGGAACTGGATTCCCAACCTGGTATGTGATTATAAGCTATTATATTTTGAAAGGTAATATTTAACAATTGTATTTGATCCAGTAAATGTTTTTTTATTATGAAGACAGTACATCAATAAAAAAAAATTGGTTTCAGGTACCGCGGCTAGAAATTGGTCCACTACTGGCACTAGGTAGAGTTCGGAGGTAGTGTCATTTTGGAGGTGAGCCGGTCGGATGTGAGCCGTGTATAGTTCAGGTATTTTTGTGTTTTTGGTTATGAATATTTGAGACCTGTATATTCCCAAATTTTGAAACGGGTATTTATATATATATTTTTGAGAAAACATTTACGGTAGTATGAGTATGTAGGTATATATGTGTGGATGAGTTAGATAATATCAGGTCGACGTCACGTCTGGCCTCCGATGACGGGTGCCCTGGGTAGGGTGTGACATCTTGTATACCATATGCAAGTGTAATTCGAAGCCTAATGTATGTCATGATGTGTACACAACTAGACATATGTTATGTTGTAGGGCTGGTTAGTCGTTTCCAGCATAATCAAGGAATTGTTCATTGGACCGCAGTTAAAAGGATCTTGCAGTACCTTCGTGGATTGGCAGACTATATGCTTTGTATCATGGTGAAAATATACATTTGCAAAAATATAGTGATGCATATTGGAGTGGTGACCTAGACGAATGTAAGTCGACATCAGGATATGCTTTCATACTTAGTAACAATGTTATTTCGTGATCTAGCAAAAAGCAATCCTGCATAGCACTATCCGCTATGGAAGCAGAATATGTTGCTTATGCTTCAGCAGTTCAAGATGTTGTTTGGTTAAAAAATATTTTTATAAAGTCTTGAGATAGTACCACATTCTACAGATCCTGTAACCATACATTGTGATAGTATGGTCGCCCTCGCATATGACAAGGATCCTAAATATCACAATGCACATTTACAATTTCATACTTTATTTGCATTCTTTAAAAGTATGATGAATAATTTAAGATATTTGCTATGGCACACGTTATTACCATGATGGTAGATGTCACTAGGCTAAATGGTTGGCTACTCACACAACAACCAGCCTCGACGCTGAAATAGCGTGTGAGATGAGATTTTAGAATTTTGAAAATTGAATTAGAGAATTCTTTACAATGTCACCTTGGATAAGCCAAAATGATGTTTATGAAAAATCAAACATGAGAGTTTACCACACTTCATGTAACCTGATAATAGACGAATGTGAAATTTCCAGTGGATGCTCGAGGAGATACCAACTTGAAGTTCTCAAGTCAATCACTTATGTAAATCATACTACATGTGCTTTAAGATGACCACATAGGGAGTGAGAAATGGATTCATGCTTTCTCACTGTGTGATCCCTATATATATATGTGTGTGTGTGTGTGTGTGTGTGTGTGTAAATCATTAATAATGATCTAGTTGTGCCCTTATGACTTTGAACTATGTTATGATTCATAAATTTGATGTTACAACTTTAACTTGTTATTCTATGGCTACGAATCATGCAGTCTACAGGAACATGTCTAGGAAAGCAGTCAAATAGAAGTTGAGTAACATGAGGATCAAAAGAAGACAATTTAGTAACACATCTTGTTAAAATTGCAGCGTATGGTGCTTAATGGTGGCCACCACATATAAAGCTATTTTTTTAAAATTATATTATATATATATTGTATTTTTTTTTTTTAAATAACCACGCTACTACAAAAGAGATTAAGCATGTTCTAAGTTTTAAACTCTAGAGAGGTTAGAAATGTTTAATTTAATGTGACTTAATTGGTCTAAGGTATATATGAGCATTTTATTTTGCAGTAGGACGTTGCCATGTTAGTTTGATAGAAATTTAATATAGTGTTTCCACATTGTTTGAAGACATTCATCGGTTGCAAACACCACTACCCTGTATGAAGAGTGTATAATGCATGAGTTTAAAGAGAGAAATACATTTGGTGCCCATTGTGTCCAAGCGGGAGATGTTGGATTATAGAGCAGGTCAGGTCAACCCGTGGAGCGTCCACATGGGCCCCATGTTTCATGGAGAGTCACCATGTGAATGGGTGTCCTCTTGATCTTAAGGATTATGTCTTTTCGATAGACACCTATTGGAACGGACATATCTTTTCGGTAGACACTCATTAGAACGGACACATCCTTTGGAATTTTCTCTACAAATATGCGTTGATACCTCTAAGGTTTCTATCCCATCTGATTATAGATAATTTAAGTGGCCTTAGTTAGTGACTGTGTGAATATTACCGGAAAATACTCTAATAGTATTTTTTTTACCGATGAGAGAAGAAACGAGGAACAGGTTGTAAACGAGTCTTCCGAATCCAAAAGGTATGCTTCTATTTTAATGTTTCCACATTTGTTTATAAGAACTGAGAAGCTTGTGGGGTTTTTGTTTCCCAATTAACTTTGGTCTTCCTTTACTGAAGCGGTAGAGAGAGAGAGAAAGAGAGATGGATGAAAAAACAGAGAAGCTCCAAGATTCATGGTTTCAGAATCGTCTTCGTCACCGGGATTTCATGGTTCCGGAAAAGGAATGTGACGGCATTTCCAGACACTCTAGTGGAGAATTCCTCATAAAATTACTTTGAAAGGGTTGTCGACGTTCATAAATTGGCAGTAATGCTGGAGTTTTAAGCTTCAACAACGTCGGAAAATAGTATTTCTGGGAAGCTTTGGTAACATTTCTCTACAACGATATACTGGACACCACCGGAACTCTGTCCCTCCAACTTGAGATTCTTCAATGGCGGAAGAAATAGAGGAGCTCAGAGGTCCAACAACGATAGCTGCAGAAGAAAAAATGAAAAAGAAAAAAATTACGTTTTCACCCCTAAAATATGGAAAGTGCAATTCACATTCTAAAATCCGTCCAACTTAATCCCAATATTTGACAAAAGGGCTACATAAAAAATTGACTGCGAAAAATGATCATATTAGGGGGAAAAATGAATTGGATGGCCACATAAAAAAACACGCTGCAAATAGGAAGACCAAATTTGTAATTTGTCCTAAAAAAGGGGGGTGTTAGTGGATTTTTATAAAAATAAAAGAATAAAATAATTTGTTTTTTTTTTTTAAATAAGAAAAAGGCATTAATATTTTTTTACAAGAAAATGTTGATCAAATAGGGTGACTGGTAATTATAAAATAATAGAGGAAGTATCTGGTTAACGACAAAAATACAGAGGAGGTAAATGATGTAAACACATTCTTAATAAGTAAGGGTAGTTAAGTAATTTTATAAATGAATTTTATATTATAAATATAAAAATAGAATTTAAATAATGATATCATCAGTTCAACCACGATTTGGGAGGTTGACGAGATAAATAGTGTTTTTAATATTTATTAAAGGGTCACTGACTGAGAAGTCCTAAAATGAGGTGGAAACTACCGATTAAACTCGCTGCTCCTTTTATGTTTTTCTAACCAATACCCCTCATATGTAACTTTCAATGCTAACATCAAAACACATGGATTTTTTCGTAATTTCTGATGTTGTAAAATTAATATCTTTATACTGTATTAATCAGTAAAATGTCATTTTTTTCGATATGCTAATCATATTTTTTAGATGTATGAATCGTATTATGCGTGGATATTACATGTAACATCCAAAGGCAATGTCCAAAGGAACAATCAGTTGTATTTTTTTTATCCAATATTGCGATACATCTGATTATCCCCCTTATGTCACCTCTTTCAATGTGTGTTGAATGTAACACTGTCTAATATTGTAAAAATTCAAAAAAAAAAAAATAATAAAAAAATCAATGGATATTATATGTAACATTTATAATTAGTAATTATTTTAAAACATATTTTCAATAGATATTACATGTAACATCTATATCAATAATTATTTTCAGTTGATCTTACATACAGAACATATTTTTATGTAGATGTTACATGTAACATCTATATTTCAAATGATGTTACATGTAATATTGATGCGATTTTCAATTTCTCTCATTAACACAGACTTACATTTCTCTCACTATATTTTAAGGGAATATTACATGTAACATTAAGACAGACTCATGTTTATCTCACTACAAATTTTCTCTCATCTCTGCATCTGAGTAAACAAATTGCAAATTGTAGGGTGCAATGTGTAAATAGTCATAAATGAACTCCAAAGCCTTTAATACCCACTTCACCATTTTTCTCTCTCTTTAAATAAAAAAATGGTTCGTCAGGTTGAAACAGAATAGAAATAAGGTAACGGTATCCATTGAAATGCTTGGATCTAAACTGCGAATGAGGTGGAGAAGCCGGATTTGGACAGTGACGGTGGGGAAGGCGTCGGATTTGGATGGCAACGGCGGGAGTGCGTTGGATCTCGACAGTGACAACGAGGAATCTAGGTTGTGAAGGCGTTGGAAATGGCGGCAAGGCAACACTCGCTCGAAATCACAGAAGGGGCATTTCGGTAATCTCATCACTGACTGTTTTTTAAAAGAGACTAATCGGTGCAAGAAATCGGCGGCATGGGACTTTTTGGTGCAAAAAAAAATAGGTGGATTTTATTTGTAAATTACTGTTAATAGTGAGTCTAACCGGTAATTTTCTCTTTATTAAAACACAAGAAATTTATATGGTCATCCTCTCAAATACAAATAATTCCCCCAAAAACATTCTAAAGCTGTGCAAAAATTTTGTTCCCAAAAATCTAGTTGATTGGTAAGATTTCCGGTTCACAAGAAATTTGAAAAATTGCATTGCTAGTCCACTAAAACTTCCAGAAACGATATGCTTCAAAGATTTTCCAGTACTCACTATAGTTTTCATATTGGCTATAAATGCTTTTGAATCTCAACAACAGCTATCTTCATAACAAGCGGAGATGTGCAACCAAGTGGATCCGTGGCGCAATGGTAGCGCGTCTGACTCCAGATCAGAAGGTTGCGTGTTCGATTCACGTCGGGTTCAATTCCCATTTATTTTCATGTTTTTTGCCCTGATCACTTATTTGGTCGTAATTGCATTTTACACCCAAACCCAACGCTCTCGGTTGTCTCATCTTTTACTCGTCGTCACTCTGCAACCCCCAGATGCATCAATACCTTCGCTTCCCTCTTCCAAATTCATCGATTATCCATTAAAGCAACAAGAACAATGGCTCCAAATTTATCGTCGTCTGGATCGCTCCAAATCACTTTCCCCGTTCCTGATTTCACGCCCAAATTTGTTTTCCATTTTACACCGAGTTACGGCCGCTTCACCTGTCCATGCCTTGTCAAGCACAGACCCAGTTTCCGCATCGCCTGTTTTTCGGAGGCCCGACCTAAGAGGAAAACCGGTTCGAAATCCGGTCCCGGATCGGAGCCGGAGGAGCTGGTCCGTATGCTCTTGAGGAATATCAGCGACCAAAAGCCGTTGGTCTCCACACTGAATAAGTACGTGAAGGTTGTGAGGACGGAGCACTGTTTTCTTATGTTCGAAGAACTTGGGAAGAGTGGAAAGTGGCTTCAATGCCTTGAGGTTAGGCCTTTTCACGGCAACCTTATCTCTCTCTCTCACATAAATTCCGATAATTCTTGCATTTTGTTTGAATTTCGTAATTATATGCTGGTACATGTGTTCCTCACTGGATTTGTTTGACATTGTTAATTTTCATGCTGATGCTCTTAGCATACAAGCATTACTGTAAAATAGTTTCATTTTTAGCTTCTGAGGTTATTGATTTCCTTCTTTATGACTAAACATCTTTTCTTACCTGTATAATTAGTAGGGATTTTAAATGATTTCCTTGCACCATTTGGTAGCCTATTTTTGGGGTAAAAATCAAGAAAGTATTTAACAAAAAAAATAATTGATTGAATTTTTTTATTTTTTATTATTTTTTCTTTTGATTTTACTGAAACGTGTTGTCCGAATCAGTTTATGCACACCTCGACTAATCACTTCCCTGGACGATTTTAAAAGTGTGCTCTCTCATATTGGTTTTGTGCATTCATGATTAAATTCAAGATTTAATTGCCGGAGTACTCCCTAGGAGAGTCAACCCCTAGTTGACACAGAAAGGGGATACCTCCCTTTGTCAACCAGACTAACATCTTTTGGGTAAAAAAAAATTAATTGATTGATGAAGTAGTTCTCTACTCATATTTTTTTAACCTAAAAATTCTTTTGAATTATGAGATCATTTATATAAATAACATTAAAATATCAATCTTGACATTATCAAATACTTTTAAAAATTTGAAGTAAAAGTATTTTTTTATTTAATTATTTTTTTATTATTATAAAAAAAAAAAAAAAAGCGTTACCACATAGTGGCAATAAGAGTACGACTTCTGCAACTCAAAGTAGGTCCATCAGATGTAATATTGGAATCTGCTTAAGTGAGCTGTTTCTTTACCCATAATTCTCATATTTAGGTATTCAGATGGATGCAGAAACAAAGATGGTACATTGCAGATAACGGAGTTTATTCGAAGCTAATATCGGTTATGGGAAGAAAAGGACAAACTCGAATGGCGATGTGGCTTTTCTCCGAGATGCGTAATAGCGGGTGCCGTCCCGATACCTCAGTCTACAACGCCCTAATCTCGGCCCACCTCCACTCCCACGAAAAAACCAAAGCCCTAGCCAAAGCCATGGGCTATTTCGACAAGATGAAAGGGATGGAGCGTTGTAAGCCCAACATTGTAACATACAATATCCTCTTGAGAGCTTTCGCAAAGGCACAAGATATCAATAAAGTAGAAGCTTTGTTTAAAGATATTGAGGAAAGCATTATCACGCCCGATATATTCACATTCAACGGTGTGATGGATGCTTATGGTAAAAATGGTATGATCAGAGAAATGGAATCGGTACTTAGTCGTATGAAGTCTCATCAATTGAAGCCGGATATTATAACTTTCAACTTATTGATCGATTCTTACGGAAGAAAACAAGAATTTGACAAAATGGAACAAGTTTTCAAGAGTTTGTTGCGTTCAAAAGAAAAACCGACAATTCCCACGTTTAATTCAATGATCACAAACTATGGGAAAGCACGGCTTATTGTGAAGGCGGAGTCTGTTTTTCAGAAGATGGCTGATATGGGGTATGTACCGAGTTTCATAACTTACGATTGTCTTATCATGATGTATGGATTTTGTGATTCTGTTTCAAAGGCAAGAGAAGTATTTGATTCGGTTATTGAATCCGGGAAAGATAAAAAGGTTTCGACTTTAAATGCGATGCTGGAGGCTTATTGCATGAACGGTTTAGCGATGGAAGCAGATATTTTGTTTAAGAATGCACGTAGTATTGGAGTGTTTCCTATAGATACGTCAACGTATAAGCTTCTTTATAAAGCATATACTAAAGCTGAATTGAAGGAGTTGTTACCAAAATTGTTGAAGTATATGGATGAAGATGGTATCGTTGTGAATAAAAGGTTTTTTCTTGATGCTTTGGGAGGTTTTGGGTCTTCACCTGCAAGAACAAGGAGGAATTAAGAATTAGTTTGTAATTTTGATTAAACGGTGACTGAAGGCAGGGCAATTTTTGGCATAACAGAATTTTTGTGTGTTGCAGGCTGAACTGCCGAGCAGCATTGTTCCCCTTAGTATATGGTATATTCTTTGAGTTCTTTGACCTAGTTCTTGTTTCCTTCTTTCTTTTCATAGCTGGGATCTAGCTTGAAATAAATATTATATGTTTACATGGTGACCTCATGCATTATGATAAATTCATTATCTTATTATGATCATGAGAACCAGATATGTATTTCTGTCGGTATCGAGGAATTACGTAAAGGGAAAAAAGTCCTTCCAAGAAAATTAATGTTCCAACTAATTTAATCATTCTAAAATTTCTCTATAAAAAAATTTGTTTGGCTACCCTTAAAAAGGAATTTGTAATATGCTAAAAGATTTCAAAATGGAGCGACTCCATATGATTTATCGCCATGGAGTCGCCGATTAATACCAAGTGCTTGTTCTTCACGAGGTTGAGAAAAAGGTCGGGTTCAAATCTTGCATGAGAGCAACTGGACTTTCACTGCCAATGGAGGAAGCTCGTGTTTGATTGGCCATGGCCTATGCAATTTTGGTTGTCTTTGATTGTGCCACCAGTGGAGTGTGGTGTTATATAAAGGACTTGATTTGTCGAGGACCCATTTGCAATCAGTGTCTGAACATGAATTTCTTCTTCTTCTGCAAAAACAAAAAAACGATTTTTTTTTTGAGAAAAATTGAATGAAAACAGAGACTATTGAATGACATTTAATGGGCTTTTGAAATTAAACCATAGGAGGGAGGAGATGAGGTGGGGATTGTCATGAGTTTGTTTGAGGGAAGAAGATGATCCATAGGAGGGAGGAAGGGGGAGAGATTTTATTTTTTGGTATACACATGGATAAAGAAAATAACCACAAGCAACGGTTAAATGTTCCCGAGTACATTTCTACAAGTAGGAGATTAGTCATGTCATCTGATGGCGATTCCAAGATCTTCATATCCACACCTCTTTTTGTGCCTCTTCAAGCAAGATGGTCTGCGCATTTGTTAAGATGCTCTGAACATTTGTTTGTTTCTCTTAAGGAGAATTGCAAGATTGCAAGATGTAGTTATTTGTTTTTAGGAATCGCTTGCAATCCTTCACCCATGGTTTTAACTTGTAAATTTTCGGGCAATCTCCAAGGATGAGGGATGTTGCTTCTAAAGAATTTGTATCAACAACAATTCTAGGCAGTTCTCTTTCGGATGCTATGTGTTTTCCCGTATGAATGTTTTTTATTTGAGCTTCAAGAGTTGTGCACACACAAATCTGGTCATAGTAGTCCACCATCCACAAACAAAAGTTATCTCGAACATGCCATCCAATGCCCTTTCTCCCATAGTTGCCAAAGGCGCTTCCATTTGTATTCCATTTATAGAAACCTGCCATGGGAAAGCACCAATGAGAAATACGAGAGAGATATGTATCATTTAGGGGATATCGTGTGCGGAAAATCCCAAAAAATTCCCTAATAAGTTGAGCAACTCTAGACGCCATTAACGCACCTAGATTTTCTCGTGGAAGAACAAAAAATGTTTCCGCTCTCGCCGTTTGTTTGGATCCATTTTGAAAGGTCCTTTTTATATTTTTGATTGGTGAAATCAAACAAGGGGGATTATTATGTTTTGAAAACATTTGATGTTTCTTTTTTGAAATAAAAAAAAAAAGAGGGGGGAAGTTTAGAAATCGCCGCCTAGCATTGAATTTCTTTGTTGTGCTAGGTCACTAGATTTTAAATAAAAATCAATTTTTGGCCCTTTTAAAAAATTACTCTTTCTGAAAGAGAATTTCCAAAGATTCTTAAAGATTCAAAGGTCAGTTAAGCTTGGAGAGGGTACTATGCACCCCAAGACGCCCGTCCCATGACAGTACCTAAACTACTTGTAGTCTAATTTTACTTCAATTCGAAGTGCTTTTATCTTAATTTACCTTAAGGATATCCTTTATCAGGTCAGGGTGTATTTTTATTTATTTATTTATTTTTGCATGTATATGACATGCAAAATGTATATAAGATATATATGTTGTTAAAAGGATATTTTTGGCTTTCCTGTATTATTTAGGGTTTGTGTACGGTTTAGGGTTTGTTGTATTATTACTTCGTTTTCTATATAAATAGAGGGATAGGCTAGCACAATGGATAAAGCCTTTTCATTATTTTCATATCACCTTTTCAACTTCATTATGGTATCCAAAGCAGATTATGGGGGATTAATTCTATAGATCTGTTCAAACCAATTTTTTTTTTCCTTTTCTTTCTTTCTTTCTTTCTTTTTCCTACCTACTGTTCATTCGAAAAAAAAAAAAAAAAAAAGCCTAAACAAACTGAAACCCTAGCAGCCCTTGCCCAGGCCGCCGCCGCCACTGCGACTTATCGTCATCGTCCAGGTCATTCTGACCCTCGCCGGCCGTCGTTTGCTCGCAATCGACCCTCACGGCCTTCTGTTTGCTCGCCGGCCTTCTATTCGCCTTTGGTTCTATTCACTCGCCGGCCTTCTATTCACCCGCCGGCCTTCTATTCACCTTTGGTTCTATTTACCCGCCGGCCTTCTGGGTCCTGTTCGCAAGTCATGGCATGATAAGATGAGTTGGCAGAAAAGGATGAATCCACTGAATCTTTCTCATAGCATGTGATTGTACCCTTCCTAGTGCTCTAAAGACCAGCAAGAGCTCTTAACAGTGAAGTTTTACCACTCCCAGTTTGTCCTGTAACCAGCAGATGATCCTTCTCAAATAACTCCTGATTTGAGAGTATTCTGGCCAGATCTGATCAAGTATTGTTCTTGTTCGTGTTGTTGATTTGTTTCCCTTGACATGTTGTTTCGTATTTGTTGTTGTATTGGCATGAACTAACAACGATGGCTACCCCCCAATCGTTAACAACCCGCAAGTTGAATGAGACCAATCATTTACAATAGTCCAAAGTTGTACAAGTTCTTCCCGATCAAGGGAAACGAGGTGACCGAGGAAGTCGTAGTACTAAATTTCGGGGTGGCCGAGGTGGTCATTGTCATAATCAACATCGTCGGTGCTCATTTTGTGGCAATGAAAACCATACCCAAGATACGTGTTGGTACAAAGTTGGTCGTTCTCCTAAATATGTCCATGTGGCAGCTAATACTCAAGTTGCTCCCATTTTCGCATCCAACTCTTCAACTTCCAAGACCATTTCTGATGATGAGTATGTTCAGTTCCTCCAGTTTAAGTCATCCAAGTAGACATCTAACCCCATTACTTCGCTAGCTCAACGAGGTGACCCTATTGCATGTCTTTTTTTTTCATCCTTCCACTTCTATACCTTGGATCATAGACTCCGCTGCTACCGATCACATGTCAGGTACATCTTCTCTATTTACACATATTCAGTCATCTATCTCATTGTCCTCTGTTACTGTAGCTGATGGTTCCACTGTCCCTGTTCGTGGTCTTAGTACTGTGGAACTTTCACCATCTTTCTCTTTATCCTCTGTGTTATATATTCCCTCATTTGCTTTTAATTTGATATCAGTTAGTAAGCTTACTCAATAACTTCAGTGTTCTGTTTGCTTCTTTCCTGATTCTGTCATTATCCAGGATTTGAAAACACAGAAGATGATTAGCGTAGGGCGTGAGAAAAATGGCCTTTATTACTTCCGCAATCAAGCCGAGACACCTGTTATTCCGCCCACTGCCTGCCCTGCCGTTGCATCTGCCCACCAAATTCATTGTCGCCTAGGCCATCCCTGTCTTGCCAATCTAAAGGTACTTGTTCCTAGTCTACATCATTTGCTCTTCTTAGATTGTGAGTCTTGTTAGTTAGGAAAACATCATCGCATTTCATTTACTTCTCCCGCTCAATTTCGCACATCGAGTTCTTTCAGTTTAGTTCATTTAGACGTTTGGGGTCCTTCTCGTATTGCCTCTACACTAAGCTTTCGTTATTTTGTCGCGTTTGTCGATGATTTCTCTCAGGTTACATGGCTCTATTTAATGAAAGATCGTTCTGAATTTTTTTCCATTTTTTCTGCCTTCTGCACTGAAATTAAAACTCAATTTAAGGTGCTCGTGCGTATACTTCGTAGTAACAATGCTCGAGAATATTTTTCTCAACCCTTTACTTCATTTATGTCACAGTCTGGTATACTGCATCAGTCTTCTTGTCCTCACACATCGCAGCAAAATGGAGTTGTTGAGTGTAAGAATCGACATCTCCTAGAAGTGGCTCAAACTCTGATGTTTGAGATGAATGTTCCCAAACACTTCTGGGCAGATGCAATTCTTACAGCTTGCTTCTTGATCAATAAAATACCGTCTTCTACCTTGAATGGAAAAGTCTCTCATTCTATTTTTTTTCCCCGATCACCCTAGTTTGCTTTACCTCCCCATATCTTTGGATGTGTCTGTTTTGTCTACCAGTTGACTCCTGGCACGGATAAGTTGGATCCTCGTGCCATAAAATGTGTCTTCCTTAGTTATTCTCGCACACAAAAGGGTTATCGGTGTTATAGTCCTTCTTTACATCGCTCTTTCATCTGTGCAGATGTCACCTTCTTTGAGTCCACCCCTTACTTTTCAGCCCTACCCTCTCGGGATAATCTAGATGTCACTCTTCCTTTCCCAAGTCTCCCAGATCCAACACCATCTCCTTCCACTCCCGAACCTATCGCACCTAATCGTCCTCCACCACCTTTGCAGGTATACTCTCATTGCCAGAAGGCAGCTTCCGCCATCGCGCCCATCGTCTTTGTGTCTTCAGATTCTTCTCCAGTTCATGAATCTGTGTCTGACTTGGACATACCCATTGCTGTACGGAAGGGTAAGCACACATGTACTCAACATCCTATTTCTAATTTTGTCTCGTATGCACATATATCTCCTTCATATTCCTCTTTTGTTACTTCTCTATCATATATTTCTATTCCTAAGTCTGTCACAAAGCCTTTCCGTCACCCTGGTTGGACGACCGCAATGGAAGAGAAAATGCTAGCTTTACATCAGAATGGTACTTGGGATCTTATCTCGCTTCCGCCTGACAAAACTATAGTTGGATGTAAATGGGTGTACACAATTAAAGTTCATCCGGATGGAACCATTGATCGACTCAAGGTTCGTTTAGTTGCCAAAGGCTACACTCAGGTATATAGTCTTGATTATTCTGAGACCTTTTCTCCCGTTGCCAAACTCGCTTGTGTTCGCTTGTTCATCTCTTTGGCTGCCACTTTTCGCTGGCCGTTACATCAACTTGATATCAAGAATGCATTCTTAAATGGATATTTGACTGAGGAAGTGTCCATGGAGCAACTTCCTGGGTTTGTTTCTCAGGGAGAGTCTAGCTTGGTATGTCGCTTGAAGAAATCCATTTATGGCCTCAAGCAGTCTCCTCGAGCATGGTTTGAAAGATTTAGTGAAGTGGTCACTAAATTTGGTCTTCATCGTTGTGGAGTCGATCATTCTGTGTTTTATAGGCACAATAAAGTCGGGAGAATATTGTTGATTGTGTATATAGATGACATCGTGATTACCGGGGACGACCACTAGGGTATTCAGAAATTCAAAACGTTTTTGCATAGCAAGTTTCAAACTAAAGATTTGGGTCAATTGAAGTATTTCTTGGGGATTGAAGTTGCTCGATTAAGTCAAGGTATTTACCTGTGTCAGAGGAAATATGTTCTTGATCTGTTAAGTGAAACAAAAATGCTAGGAGCTAAACCGATTGACTCACCTATGGATCCAAACAGCAAACTATTAGTAGATCAATATGTACCATTGACAGATTCAACACAATACAGATGGTTAGTTGGGAAGTTGAACTACTTGACAGTTACTAGACCAGATATTTCTTTTGTTGTGAGTGTTATCAGTCAGTTCTTGGATTGTCCAACGAAGTATCACTGGGATGCTGTAATTCATATTCTTCGATATCTGAAAAGTTCTCCAGGATGTGATTTATTGAACCAGAACTTCGGTCACACTCAAATTAAGGGTATACAGATGCAGATTGGGCCGGATCTCCCTAAGATAGGAAGTCTACTACTGGGTATTGTGTGTTCGTTGGAGGTAATCTCGTTTCTTGGAAGAGTAAAAGGCAGACAGTTGTAGCACGGTCAAGTGCAGAATCGGAATACAAGGCGATGGCCCATACTACTTGTGAGCTAATTTGGTTGAAACATTTGTTAGAAGAACTCGGATTCGAACACTCTTCACCGATGGATCTGGTATGTAATAATCAAGCGGCACTTCACATTGCATCCAACCCAGTCTTCCATGAGAATACAAAACATATTGAAGTTGATTGTCACTTCATTCGAAAAAAAGTATTGTAGAAGCAGATTGAGACTAAACATGTAAAGTCAGTTGATCAGTTAGCTGATTTGTTCACTAAACCGTTGGGGGGCTCAAGGATAAAGTATATTTATAACAAGTTAGGAGCATACAATATATATGCTCCAGTTTGAGGGGGAGTATTAAAGGGTATTTCTGTCTTTCCTGTATTATTTAGGGTTTGTGTACGGTTTAGGGTTTGCTAAATTATTACTTCGTTTTCTATATAAATAGATGGATAGGCTACCACAATGGATAAAGCCTTCTCATTATTTTCATATCACCTTTTCAACTTCATCACATGTATACTGACATATACCTCGTGCCTCAAGGCACGATTTTTTTTTTTTTTTATTAAATATATAGTTAATTTAATATAAAAATAATATTAATTATCAAAAAAACAAAAAAAATTAATAATGACAGATCAATTTTAAATGGACATTAATAAAGTCTTCTTTGTTTTTTTAACATTACCAAATCTCACAGTATCATCTACCTATGACTAAAGCTACTTAAATATAATCGGTAAAACTATTTGACACCCCATAAAATCAATTCAATTTAATTAATTAATTATTATAGCTTCCCGCATATATGCACCAATTAGCGGAAGAAGGAAGAGACTACTTTGCAACCGAAATAATTAGCGGGAGATGGTATATGGTAGGGTGAGGCCAAAATGATATATTACCCTGAGATCGGGGTATAATTGCAATAATTTTGGGGTGGGGTTGAAATTAGAAATACAACCAAAACACACAAACCTTTTTGTTGTCCATCCCCTATCGTGGGCGAATTCCAGCCCAAAAGAACACAAGTTAGAGAAGAAGTAATCCTCTATCTGTTTAGAGAGAGGCAGAGAGCGAAATCCTCAATCGTTGGCATTTTACTTGACTGTTCTAGCATCAGGATCACCTTTTTTTTTTGGACAAAATATCAGGATCACCTCAATTCCAGAGCTTTTTGCACACCTTCAAATGCCGAGGCAACTTTGGGAACTACCCTGCCGCAAAATAAATCATTTTCCAACACTAAGAAGTTTGCTACTACACAACCTGGACGTTCTCGGTTTGGTAAGACGATACCCAATTTGGTTGTCAGTTCGACCGATTGGAGGATTCGCCGCCAAAGGGCGACTATGCAACCTAGCAAGCACACATGGAAGGGAAAGAAGATGGAAAGAAAAGGCTATTGTCCGCCCCCCAACAATCCAAGGTCCTAGACTCAACGACGACTGAGATCGAACTCAGACGTGCCCGGTAAGTCGAGTGAGCTGGGAGGTTTCTAGATTCCAAAGGCCTTAGAGCTCAACCCTCTACTTAACTCAATCTTCCACGACCCGCACGACATTATCCAACGTACTTCCTACCAATGCAACATTCCTATGGTCCACTATGCATTTAGTCGGCAAGAAAGCAAACAAGAGCAAAACAGACACCAAAATCCTCATTATATATAAAGGGAAGAGAGAAGGGGGATCACCCTCCTTACATGGAAAAAAAAAAAAAAAAGGGTCCATATACATTCAAAATTCAAAAAAAAAAAAAAAAAAAGAGGAAACACCAACAAAAACAACAAACAAAATGAAAACAATAAGAACCTGTATCCTTCCTCGTCGTCCCCTCCGACCTAAAGCCACTTCCACATCGATGGAAGGGTATCCATTCACCCCCTTCTACTCTCCAAGTATATTGAGGAGCTCTCTAATCTTCATCTTGCGTGCCCGAGACCACGCCTCAGCCTAAGCCCAAATCTCTCTCTCTCTCCCTCCACAGTCTCCATGAGGTTGTTGGCCTTAGACTCTTCCTCCTTGAACTTATCCAACATCTCGAGCATCTTCGAGACCACGGCATAGTGACTGAAGTCCAGGGAAATGTACAGGGCCAGAGCTCCTCTAGCTTATGGAGACGGTAGTGAGGCCATACCTCTGTCTTCAACTCGGGGACCAGTGTCTCTATTTTCCAAACGTCCTTGAATTACTTCTCTTGATGCTCCTCTATCTTGTAGTGAACAAAGTCCATTGTAGACATGACATTTTGACCGTCCCGTAAGAATTTTATGTTTTATTTTTATAAATTTATTTTATTTTTTATTTTTACTTTATTTTCAAAAAATACAAAAAAAAATGAGAAATAAAAAAGGAAAAACGAAAAAAAAAATTGAAAAAAATAAAAAATAAATAAAAAGTAGAAGAAGCATAAGAAAATAAATTTTGAATAATTAGTAAACAATGTAGCTGCAACATCCATGGACTTGGAAAATAATATACATGTGGACCAATGTGATGATAAGAAAAAGAAAAATAAGAAACGTGAGGCAAGTAGTGACATTTTACTTGATAGTACTTGTAATGAATTTGTAAATACAAATGCCTATGTGGAAGTTAGCTGATCAGAATGAGAAGAAGAATAGACAGAGAGAGGAGGCGGGACACACAAAAAGCCAACAGAAAAAAAAAAAAAAAAAAAAAAAGTGAGAGAGAGAGAAGAAAGGAACCCTTCCCCACTACGTGTCAGCCGCCGATACGAAAAAAAAAAAGTCAAACTTCAAAAGGCCAAGTGGTGAAGGGTTTAATATTCCAAAAAATTCGATTTTTGGATTTTTTCCAATTTTACCCTTTCCCAGTCTAACTTGGACTGGGTTTGGCGACCAAATCTAATTTTTTAGGGTTTCCTCGTGTTTTTCACTCCCCATCCTTTCCTAAAAATAGGGCCCTTCTCTTCATAGTTTATTCATTCAAAAATTGACAGGAGCCACCCCCTAGAAGAGTGATTCCCAAATCTCTTTCTGAGAAGCCGTCTGCGAGGGAGAAAAAGCCTGAGTATTGGGATTTTTGGCCTAGAGTAGGTAGGTTTTTCTTTTATTTTTCAATTTATTTAAATATATCAATACTTTCAATTCCTGTAAGATTTTTATTCCTTTTAATTCGATGACTCAATGAAAAAACGCCGGGATGGGATTTCTCATTCTCAATCTAAACCTTTAAGCGTTTTACACAAGGACACCTACTGTTTTTTTTTTTAATTTATATATATATATATATATATATATATATATATATATATATATATATATATATATATATTGTTCATTATTCGTAAAGAGAAAAAAAGAATACTAAATTAATCATCTGATGATCTGATGAAAACGCTGGAGTGGGTTTCTCGTATTTAAACTTAACCCCCGAGCGTTAGGTGAATGATGTTTTTATTATTTATTTTTTTGTATTTTTTTTTCTTTATTATAATTTTATTCTTTTCATCAAAATCCTAAAAAAGAAATAAAATACAAAAATCCAAAAATAATAAAATCTTTGTTTGTAGGAATTAATCCTTACAAACCTTAAGGTGAATCCGATGATTTAATAAATCGTGGGAGAGTTTTCCGTGGCTTCGTTTTCATTCCCCGACTTGAGTGGAATTTAGAAGTGATTGATTTTAAGAAATCTCTTCCCTTGGTTAATTGTTTGTGAGATTCTGCTAAAGTTTCAGAAAGATTAATTCCAACAAAATTGTTTCTATGGATCTCCCTCGATTCTCTTATTCATAGAATTTGAGGGAATTTCAAATAAGGATTTCTTTAAATTAATCGGGCAAACTTAAAATAGACATTTTGTCATCCATCTAGTATATTTATTTCTCGTATCATTTAGACGGCATATTTAGGACACTTATACTTTTTATACATAGAGTTTTTTTTTCATTAATCCATTCTACTTTTTCATATTTAGTCACGACATGTGCACCACTTATATTTTTATTAAATAATTAATTTATTGCCATGCATAATCATGTTAATTCACATAGTGTTCCTTATTCAATTCCTATATTCATATCAAGTTTGCATTGACATATTTAAATCAAACCCTTTAATTTTTTTTAAGTTGCTTTCGCATAAAAAATTAAATTCATATAGATATTAGTTTTCCATTCATATTTTCTCTTATTCACCTATTTTAATTTTCCTACTTAAATTAAGGAAGTGTCTTGGAAACATATATAAACCGCCCGGGGACCATCTTTATCGAATCCTTAATATTCGATAAGAGGTTATATTGGGGGAACATTCCAAAAAATGCAAAAACTTGTACCACCTTATTTGTGAAAATACGAAAAAGATTTTACAAGAAGGAAATGATTTCAAAATAAAATAAAATATTCGGACTAAACTAGTTTAACTTAATTGGGCATAAGGTACCATTTTCGAACGGACGTCTTGGGTGTCTAACACCTTCCCTGAGCGTAACCAAACCCCAAGCCTTTAAATGAATCTTTGATTTGACCTTGCTTTTTGGAGTCAATTTTTACTTAGGCCTTTTAAATTATTTTTCTAAAAATACTGTGACCTAGCACACCATTTAAACTCAATGCTAGGTGGCGACTCCTTATTCTTTATAACGGCCTAATTATTTTATTTAGAAAATCGATGCTTTAAAATCCCCTCTCTCCTTAAGCTAATTACTATTTAATATTTTTTTCCTCTCAGAAAATCGAGGTGCGTCAGCTAGCAACTCTGCTGGGGACAATTAGAGGGTCGAGCCTAATATGTCCAAACAAGTCCAACTATTCCATGTCTGAATGTTATATTTTATTTTGTTATATTTTTCTTCTATTTTTGTAAATAAGTTGTGATGTTTGTTTCTTTTGTTCTCTTCTTTCTTTTCTCTCGAGCTCTTATATTGTTGTAGACCCTCCGACACAAATACGGTCATCTTGTATCCATATTATCCCTACAGAATTATATGAAAACAAGACGTGTAAGGGGGTTTTATACTTGATGGATTGATGATATCTTAGGAAGTCTTAAAAACCAAATGAGTTCAAAGTTTTCAATACCGATTAAGTAACGAAAACATATTTCATAAATCATTATCTGTTTTGATTGGACATTATTGAAATTGAAAACTTCAAACTCAGATGGGTTTAAAGGCTACCTAAGACCCACGTAGACTAATAAATGGGTTTGTTGCAAGAGCCGGACGAGACAGAAAAATTGGTCCTAGAAAAGCAAATCCAGTTCTCCCCATCTGAAGCCGGTTCTTTACTTGTAGTTAGGCCCAGACTCATTCTAGGATGACATCAGAAGGTAATATCGAATCTCTTTGTACGACCCAGATGGCTCGAATGCAAGAAACCATCGACATGCTGAAGGAAATGATTAACGAACTTAGCCAACCCCAAGAGGTACCTATTCCCACATCTAGTGGAACTCTTGTGACTGAATCACTAAATGAAAACTCTACAAGTGTCGAGATAGAGAACTCGGTGCCAAATCTGAACCACGTCGGCCCAAACTTTACGTTACCTATCTGCTATGAACCCCAGATGGACCTTCATCCTTTCGCCTATGGAGCGCTAACATATTCCAGTAAGGGGTATATATATCAGGCCTCACCTGGAGACCCATCTCTCTCGACATCGCAAATCCTCATTCACTCAGAGAAGGTCGTTGCTCCATCTAACGATCCGAATGCCAATTGACCAGCCCCGACCATCGAAACCGAACACGGGAAAGAAGATGGACCCCCTCTAGCCTAGGTTCTGAGAATGGAGGAATTGAAAATAACAGTGGAAGAATTGAAAATGGAGAATCCATCTAGAAAAAGCATCGTATAATAAGTTGTCAGCACTACCCCAGGTAGTATACCTGAAAAATTTTGTAGTTCGAGTTCACAAAATATGACAGTACTAGCCCCCCAGAGTGGCATATCAGTATTTACCAGGAGGAATTGGGAGTCCATGCCCGAAATGAAGATCTCTGCCTAAATATGTTCCAGAGATCGTTAAAAGGACCGACTCTCAGCTGATATATAACCCTGGACCGATCGCAGATCAAGACCTTCGAGGATCTGGTAGAGGCCTTCTGTGAGAAGTATGTGTATAATAAGAATGTCGCACTGGATCGCAACACCTCTACCAGATACTGAAAAATAAAAATGAAAGCTTTTGGAAGTACACTGCTTGCTGGAGGGAGAAGGCTACCAAAGTTATCCCTAAGTTGAGTAAAGAAGCTTGGTTAGAGATATTCAAGTTGATTCAGATGTTGCTGTTCTATCGAGATTTCTTGAGCATAGCAGTGGCTTCCTTTAGCAATGCGATTAGGCAAGCCAAGGTAACAGAAGAAAGAATAAGGAGTGGAAAGATTGAAGAGGCCTTACCCGACCCGACAAAGAGGTCAGTTCCACCAAAGAAAAAAAAAGATGAGGTAGTTGTCGCCGTTTCCCCCCAACAAACCCTTTACCAAAACAACCCCTAAGCCTATTATCCCCAAAAAACTACCCAAACCAAAACAACCAATACCATATCTATCTCATGCAAAATTCCCAAAACCAATATTACCCCCGGAACCATCCATATTCTCAAAGCCGACCTCGCTACTACTAGGACGGACCTCCACCTTACTAAAATCACACTCCCTAATACTACCCTCGAGCCTACCAAACACCTGCTTACTATACACCCTCATATCAGCCAAACCAAAATCCCCTACCTCAAATTCCTAACCACATTGTTGGCCTAGTGATCTACCCAAGAGGGGAGTGAATTGGGTAGTTATAAAAATTTAATCAAAATCTTATCTTTTAACACTTAAATAATCAAATAATTAATTTAATGCTAAATCAATTATTTATTTTTATAACGCAGCGGATAAGTGTTATTTAATTCTAGGTGCAAACTAAACAAAAGAATGTAAATAAAATAAACAAAGCAGTACACAAGAATATATCCTGGTTCAGCAAGCTACTCTTGACTAATTCAGTCATCTGAGCCCCACAAAGATTCACACCCACTAAACTCAAGATTCCTTTAACATGTAGAAACCAAACCCTTATACCGATTCTTTTACCAGGTTCAAAATCAACATTTACAATTATCCTTTTTCACAGGCTAAAGAAGAACCATATCATTTTACCAGGCTAAAAACTAACCTAATTCTATTAAGGATGAATCACCACCTAATCTTTTTTCCAGGCGCAACAATAACCTTATCTTTTTACCAGACTCAAGACTAATCTAATCCTTTCACAGATTAAGAATCAAACCTCACAAACTCTGCAAGTATCATTTTCACCGGTAGTGATGGAACTGTTACAATTCACTCCAAACTAAATCTATTCAGGAAGAATCAAGCATTTCTCTTTTTCAAATGAGAAGAGTAACCTAACATTTTTATACAATAAGTAAAGATTAAACCTCAATCTCTTTACCGGAAGAGATTGAAAACCAATGCTACTCCTGATTAGATACTTCCAACAGTATCTAATCCATACAAACTCACCAAATACAAAAATTAATAAGTTTCTTCCCACTCAGAGTTTCTACCACCTCAAATCAATTAAACTCAATTAATGTTCCGATAATTACTAGTGATAGAAATTAAGTGAAAAATTCAATATCAGATTATAAAAATGTGGGTAGCACAAAATTAAACAAGTAATCAAATAATCACATAAATTGTTTTAAAAAGATTTTTATACTCTTTAAAGTTTAAAAACGATTTTACAACGATCTTATCAACCAAGCAAATATAATATTACAAAATCACAATAATAAACAATAGCTTGGAAAGATCTCACCAAAATAACACCGAAGAATGTAAATACAATCGCTAGACAACTTAAATTGGTGACGCCAATTCAACAATCAGCACTTTAGATCAAGAACGCAACACAATATATCTCTTGAATAAATCTCAGTAGAATGATAACTCTTAGAATAGCTTATGAACAAATAGTTCTTGATATATGTGATGTATATATGAAAAACACATATCTATATAAACTGATATGAAACAGGCCTTCTAACGGCTAGTTCCCACAAGATATGATACTTAAATGTACATATAGACCCCGTATATCAATACCATTTAACCCTGGTCTAATTTACATAAACATGTATTTTAAAACATTCAATTAAGTCGCCCAAATAATTCTCAATCTCAAATTAAACTAGATAGGAAGTATTAAATGTACATGTTCATCCTAAGATTTTGATGAACAATTAAAGGTTGATGTTTTTGGTGGGACTAACGATTTAATTAAGTATTTCAGTTTATTAGTTCTAATGATGAAGATATGATAACAAGTAATAAATGCATGCTAAAGAGACAGACAAAGACGATGGACATTAAGAGGCCGAAGATTTTCAAGAATTTAAGGGAAAACAACTCAGATTAATTTTTCTCTTAATGTATCCTGATTAGGATCACACACAACATAAAAAGTTTTAAAATTTATGTGTGTTTTGATAGGGTCCTAATTAGTGAAATTATTTGCTCTATGTGTAATTGAAAAATAAATATTGATAATTAATTAAAATTGAATTTAAGAATTTAGTGGAGCTAATTGAGAAAATAAATCAGTTACAGGGGCAAAAATGTTGAAGAAAATGAATTAAAAATGAATTTAGAAGAGATTCCCAGCATTGACAAGTCGACAGGTAAGTCGATTGGAGTATAGAAGAAGAAATCTCTGAATCTCCCAATCGATAGGTAGGTCGACCTATGCTTAAAAGATAAACTCTCTGAATCTTCTAGTCGACAGATGATGGATGGGTGGTTAACTGATGGGAGAAGGAATTTTGGCTTGGCAAGTATCCTGAATCGAACGGTCGACTTATAGGTGTTGGTCAGTCGACTAATGAGTCTATTTCAGGTTTAGAGAATTTCGAGGATTCTGATTAAATAGTAGCCGTTACTAGCCATTTATGGTTAAGATATGAGAGATATCTTAGGGATCTGTACTTAATTGAGATATGGTCTATATATTTTATTATCCCTATTAATTTGGTATATTTAATTAAATGTTCTTTTAATTAAAGTGCTTTAATACTTTGATGAATTTCAATTTAAAAATGTTTAAGGACCAAAATGAGATTTCTCAAGAATATTTTTAAATGAAAAATATTTATTTTGATTATATATGATGTATGGGGTCTTGGAGAGTGTCATTTAATGACATAATATTTTAAAAGTAGTTGTTATAAGATCTATCTGAAATTCCTATATTTAAACCTGCGAATTTTGAGTTTAAATATTGCTATTTTGATTGAGAATATTTTGAGCCTAAAATATGGGAGAGATTTAAGGGATTTTATTTTGATCTTACGATTTAATCCATATATTAAAATATAATTATTTCTATACTTTCATTAATTAAGATCAAATTACTTTGAGGACTAAATTGAGAGTTTTAGAAGTTATATTATTGGTTAAATATAACCGTTATATATCCATATGATATATGAGGTCCGTATGTGTCATTTATTAACATAACATTTGAAAACTAGCCGTTGGAGGTCTAGTTTGAGGGCTATTAAAATAGACCTGCGGATTTCACATAAGAAACACAATATCAAGAACTATTCGGTTCCTAAGCTTTTCTAAGAGTTATCATATTATACTGAAAAATATTGTGAGATCATTCTGGAGTTAAAGTTCTGAAGTTAAAGCCATAATTTATTTGGCGTCACCAATCTGAGCTGTCTAGCGATCTGTTTTGCAATCTATTGGTGTTTTCCTGGTGAGATCATTCCAAGCTTATTCTTTAATTTGGTATTTGATTATTATTACTTATTTGGTGAATTGATCTTTTTGAGAAATTATTTTTGAACTTTAAAAGTATAAAAATCTTTTAAAACGATGTGTGTTAATCTGATTACGTGCTTAATTGTGCTACCCACATTCTTTATTATAATCATATTTTGTTTCTTTCATTTATTTCTATCACTAGTATCGGGACATTAATTGAGTATTAATTAATCTGAGGTGGTAGAAGCTTCGAGTGGGAAAAACTTATCAATTTTTGTAATTGGTGAGTTGTGTGTGGATTAGATACTATTATGAGTGTCTAATCAGGGGTAGCTTGATTTCAATCTATTCCGGTAAAGAGATTGAGGTGTTAATTTGTCTTTTATAGAATTATTTGTAAGTGATTTGTAAAGGTTCCATCCTTACTTGGAAAAATGATAGTTGGAGTGTTTCTATAAGGTTTTGATTCTTGAGCCTAATGTATAAAAATAATAGGGTTGTGATTCTCCCTGTAATAGAATTAGGTTATTCTTGAGCTTGTAAAAAGTAGAAATTATTCCTGAGCCTGTGAAAAGAAAATTTGTAAAAGTTTAGTTTAAGCCTGTGAAAACAATCATTGTGAGGTTTGGTTCCTACCGGTAAAGGAATCTTGAGTTTAGTGGGTGCGACTCTCCGTAAGGCTCGGAGGACTGTATTAGCCAAGAGTAGCTTGGTGAACCAGTATAAATTTCTGGTGTGCTGCAATCTTTAATTTGTTTTTTGTTTTCTTTTTGTTTTTTTTGTTTTTTGGTGTACACCTAGTTGATTTGATAAATTCACTGTAATATAAAGATAATATTTAATTTAGGATTAAAATTAATTATTTGATTTATTAAAGTATTTTCTCTTTGGTATTTTAATTATCCAATTCACCCCCCCTCTTGGGTATTCCACTAGGCCAACAGTATTGTTGGCCCAGTGGAACACCCAAGAAGGGGGTGAATTGGGTAATTAAAAATTTATCAGTATAATACTTCAATAAATTAAATAATTAATTTTAATTCTAAATTAGTTATTATATTTATATCACAGCGGAATTAAATAATCAACTAGGTGCATACCAAACAACAAAAATAAACGAAATAAATATTGTAGCACACCAGATATTTATAGTAGTTCATCAATCTACTTTTAGCTAATCCAGTCCTCCGAGCCCCATGGAGATTCACACCTACTAAACTCAAGATTCCTTTACAGGTATGAACCAAACCCTCACAATGATTCTTTTCACAAGCTCAGAATCAATATTTAAAAATTCTTTTTTCCAGGCTCAGGAATAACCTCTACTTTTTATAGGTTCAAGAATAACCTAATTCTATTACAGGGAGAATCACAACCTAATTTTTTTTTATAACTTAAGAATCAAAATCTCACAAAAATACTCCAAATATTCTTTTACCTAGTAAAGATTGAACCGTTACAAAATTTGCTCAAAATCAATTTTATCTAGGAAGAATTACTACCTCAATCTCTTTACAAGAAGAGACTAAAAATCGGCTATCCTTTGATTAAATAGCCCCAACAGTATTTAATCCATCACACTACTCACTGATACAAATTGATAAGTAGATTTTCTCACTTGGAGTTTCTACCACCCCATATAAATTAAAATTCGATTAATATCCCAAATCTAGTGATAGAAAAATGTGAGATTAAAAATTTGATTTTAAACAAAAGATGGGTAGCAAATATTTGAGTACGTAATCAGATTCAAGAAATTGTTTATAAAATTATTCGTTAAATAAAAATCAGAAATAATGTCTAAAGATCAATTTCCAACAATTAAACAAGCAATGCACAAATAGAAAGTAATTGGAAAGATATTACCCGGAATCCACAGAAAAAATAAATAGAGTGATGATACTTCAGATCAGGTAGGTGCAAAGATTACTAGCAATGATTCTCAAGATCGTCTCTTAGAATAGCTCTCACAAAATCTCAGAAAAATAACTCTTAGAAGAACACAATATGATCTTATTTCTTTAACTCACTTTTCTTGATTTTTTACTGCTTTATGATATATGAAAAACGCAAATCTATATATATGAGAGATAAATAAGCTCTCTAACGGCTAGTTCCCATGTACCATGATAATTAAATGCTCTCTTAGACCCCATATATCATTATGACTTCATTTTGGTTCAATTCACTTAATTATAGCTTTTAAAACTTTCAATTAAGTCCCCCAAATATTTCTCAATCTCAATTAGAATAGAACAGAAACAATTTCATATACCAAATTGAGAAATATTAAAATTTAATGAACCAACTTAATAGGATTTAAATAATAGATTTAGCATATCTTAAATATCAATAAATCCTTTAAATCTCTCTCAAATTCCAACAAAAAAAGGCTACTTTTAGATATGATTTCGGAATGCACAAAATCCTGAAACAACGCCCTTAGTCGACCGGTCAGTCGACTGCTAGATTCAGGATATATCTAAGCCAACGTTATTGCGTTCATCGGTCGACCTATCTATCGACTTGAAGATTCAAAGAGTTCAATTTACCTTCACCGGTCGACCTACCTCTCGACTTGGAGATACAGAGAGTTCATATTCTCTTCACCGATCGACCTGCCTATCGACTTAGAGATACAAAGAGTTTTTGCTGCTTGGTCTGGTCGACTTACCAGTTGACTTATATATGTTGAATCTCTTTTCTAAACTCGTTTGTAACTCATTCTCTTTTATGTTTTTGCCCCTTTAACCATTTTCTTTTCTAAATAAGCTTCACTATCTTCTTAAATTCTATTTTAGTCAATTATTAATATTTCTTTTCAAATACACGTAGGAGCAAATAATTTCATCCTATCAAAACACACATAAACAATAAAAACTTTTTGTGTTGTATGCGTTCCTAAGTGGGATATTAAGAGTTGAAATTCACCTGAGTTTTTTCTCTAATTTCTTCAAACTCTTAATTCTTTATCAACTTTGATATCATCATTTAGCATCCATTCATAAATTTGTCATCGCATCTTCATCACTGGAACTTAATTAACTGAAACACTTAACAAACCATTAGTTCCACCAAAATATCAACACTTCATTGTTCATCAAAATCTTAGGATCAACAAGTACCATATCTATAGGAATATCCAAATATCAATAATATATCTATAATATGTTCTAATCCCTAGAATATCTCCAAAATACCAGCCAAAAAATAGCTAGTAACGGCTAGTTTTGGATCAGATCCCAAAAATCCTCGAAATCTGAAACAATTCAGTCGGTTGACCGATCATAGGCCATCAGTCGATCAATCATTTCAGGTTGTAGCCCAAGCCATTTCTCAAACAACGGTCAGTTGACCGAACCCAATGGGTCGATTAACTAATCGATTCAGGATGCTTCTCTAGGTCATTTTTTGGCCCTGGTTGGTTGATTGATCATCGATGGTCGGTTGACCGATACAGAGAGTTCACCTTTCGGCCATCGGTTGATCGATCTCTCTTGATCGGTTGAACAATCAACTTAGAGACTCTCTAATTCTTCATCCCTTGCCCATTCGGTTGACCGATCCTTTTTGGTCGGTTGACCAATTGCTGTTAGCATAACTTCTCCTTAAATTATTTCAACTCCAATCTTTGACGTTTTCAACCCTTTAACCAATTTCTTTTCTCGGTTAACTAAATTAACACTATTAAACAATTTTAAACACTAATCTTACTTATGTCAATTTTCCTTTTTCAATTTCACATTAGAGCAAATATTTGAACTAAATTAGGACCTTCATATAAACACACATAAATATAAATCATTTAATTTGTGTCGTGTGTAATCCTTATCAGGGTACATTAAGAGTAAAAAGGATTTGAGTTGTTTTCACCTAGATTCTTCAGAATCTTCAATCTCTTAATGTCCGTCTTTGCATCCTTCATAATTACTTCATGATGTTATCTTGATTGGAACTCTTTAAACTTAAACACTCAAAAAAAATATTAGTTCTACCAAAAACATCAATACTTGATTATCCATCAAAATCCCGGGATCAACACATACCCTAAAGCCAAGAACTCAATACCACCCAGGCTATCTACATTGAACTACTGGAGAGAACTTTTGAAATAATGATAAGGAACTATTAAACCTTTCGATCTCAATTACCAAGCTGTACTGAAGTTGTTTAAAGTAGGGGATGCTGACAACCCCTCCCATCCTACGAGCCTAAGCCCGGAAGTAAAGTTGTTTCTTTGAATGCTTTCTATGAGTACCACTCCGGATCCAAAGGATATACGACCAAGCAGTACTATCACTTGAAAGACAAGATTTGAGAGTTCATACGGACATGAGCCATCACATTTCCTAAAAAACCTAAGACCGATGCGCCAAACTGTCAGTAAAATCTACTACCTGAACACTCCCCCTCAGGAAGTGTCGTCAATCTAATATTTCACAGAGGAGGTCAAGAAAGAAGTAGCTGTGATCGATATTCGTGGTATTTGTTTGCACCCAGAGGTTCTCGACAGAGGGTTTGAATTACATCCAGAAAAGGTAGCCAAAACGTTGGAGAAATCTCTGGTTCTGTCTTTTCCAATCCAGAAGCCAGTGGACAGTCTCAATAAGGTCCCATGGAATTACGAGATCATCACTAAAATTGAACAAGAATAAAAATTACCAATCTCAAGAGGAGAAACCGGCGGAATCACTCAGTTTGGGAAAGAGTACACGACGTAGGATTTGATCAGGGTTCCTATGAGAGAACCAATAAGAGTTTTAAAAAAGTTGGTGTTATAACAAGAGGCTCAAGACTCCTAAAGGCGATGAAGAATTCAGAATACAAGATAGTGGAGCAACTCAACAAAGCACCGATGCAAATCTCGATGCCCTCACTACTCCTGTCCTCAGAAGTACACAGACAGGCACTGCTGAAAGTCCTGAATGAAGCCCACTTCCCAAGTACGATCCCTCCGGAGAAGTTTGTTACTCTGGTCGAGAAGGTTTTGTGATCTAACACCATCACTTTTACCGATTACGAGATTGACGAAGATAGAACAGGTCACAACAAGTCTCTGAATATCATAGTCGAAAGCCACTAAATGTTCATTACTCAAGTGCGAATTGACAATGGATCAACACTGAATATCTACCCTTTTTCAACACTGGAAGAAATGGGGATAGATTTGTCACAGATTCGACTGTTAAAAATGGTTATCAGGGCATTCGATGGGGCTAAGAAAGATAGCGTCGGAGAGTTTGACCTGCCAATTGAAATTGGCACAATCCAGTTCAACGTGAAGTTTCAAGTGCTAAACATACCTACTTCGTACAACCTGTTGTTGGGGAGGCCGTGGATCTATAATGTCAGGGAAATGACTTCTTCACTATACCAGAAGATCAAGTTTATCGTTGACGACGCACTGTATGTGATCAAGATCGATTCGGATATTGCACCTTTTCATCAAGCAATAAGCTTATATGTCCTGTTAATAGATAAGGAAAAAGAAAAAGAGAAGATTAAAGCCTCTTATCATGTGTTTAACATCGCGAATGCAACTTTCATGAAGGAAGAAGGACCCGAGTTGGCAACATCATTGTCTAGCACTGTGGTCTTCATTGCTAAAAAAAAATGTAGTCCCTGGGTTGCATCCCCGGGAAAGGACTAGGCAAGAACTTGGATGGAATTACAAAGCTGATAGAAGTTAAGGAGAAGAGGGGTAGATTCGGGTTGGGATACGAGCCGATAAGAGTAGACAGGGCGAAGTTCTTCCGAAAGAAGAGAAACGAATTCTCGAAAAGCCAGCCGATACAAATTTCACATATCCGAGTCACCTTCCCCTATCCGGCAGAAACTATTAACAAGGGGAAAAAGACTATAGAATTTGAGTTGTACCTTGAGAAACTGTTGATCGAGGAAGCTGTAAACGTAATTCTGGGAAATGAGGCAGGACCAAGTCATGGGTCTGGTATTCGAACCAAATGAAGAGAAAAGTTTCAGAATTGAGATTCTTATTCCCTCCCGATTCGCCGGGCGTTTTGATAAAATTAGGGATATTTTCTGTACTCACCCTTACATTCAGCCAGCCTTTTGGATGGAAAGGGATTTTTCTTTGTAATGGTTTTTTAAATTTAATGAATGTAATTCTGTTTTATCTAATCCATGGTTTAAATGTTTGAATTTTACTCTTTCAAGCTGCCTAAGTTACCAGTGTATGATGTATGCAATATAACTGAGCTAAAGTGCGATGAGTATGATTTCAATGTAGAACCAGACCATAATCTGATAGGAGTAGAAATAGAAAATGACTTTTTCTAGCCAGACGATGGTGAGATCTGAAAAGATTTTGTGGAATTTGAGAATAAGTCGATTCCCAATACTGATGAGACCGAATAGAAAAACTTGGGAACCCCAGAGGATTTTAAGGAAGTGAAGATTGGATCAGCCCTCATCGCTCTAGAAAAAAAAAAGTTGACGACGCTCTTGGTTGCCTACCAGGATATCTTTACCTATTCCTACGATGGCATGGTAGGGATAGATTAATTTTTGTAACCTATAAGTTGCTGCTAAAACCTGGGAATGTGCCGGTCAAGCATAAGTTGAGGAAACTGAGGCCCACTATCAGCCTCAAGATCAAGGAGGGGATCGTGATGCAGTTCAATGCCCGAATCATCGAAGTCTGTAACTACAGTCAATGGATTTCAAATGTCGTCCTAGTACCGAAGTCCTAGGGAAAAATTATAATCTGCGTGGATTATCATGATCTCAACTGTGCAAGTATGAAAAATGATTTTCCACTACCAAAAATATTCACATCGTCATCGACAATACTGTGGGGCAAAATCTCTATTCCTTTATCGATGGATTCTCTGGGTATAATCAAATTTTGATGGATGAGGAAGATCGAGAAAAGACAGCCTTCACTACACTATGAGGAGTCTTTTACTGTAGGACTATGCCTTTCGGTCTCAAAAATACAAGAGCAACGTACCAAAGAGCAATGACGACCTTCTATTACGATATAATGCACAAAGAGATATAGGTATATGTGGATGACATGATCATTAAATCTCAGGAGAATGAGGACCATCTCTGCTATTTGAAAAAATTGTTCAACAAACTTCGAAAGTATCAGCTCAAGCTCAACTCGGCAAAATAAGCTTTCGAGGTGACTTCTGAAAAGCTTCTTAGTTTCATGGTAAACTGCCATGGAATCAAGATTGATCCTACAAAGACAAAGGACATCTATGAGATGCCCCCACCAAAAAATGAGAAAAAGATTCGAGGTTTTGTAGGTCAATTAAATTTCATAGCATGATTCATCTTCCAGCTCACTACCACTTGTGAGCCGATCTTCAAGCTGCTTCAAAAAGGAAGTGACGGGCGATGCAATGTTGATTGTCAGAAGGCCTTAGAGAAGATTAAAGCCTATTTGACCAACCCTCTAGTTCTGGTGCTACCTCGAGAGGGAGTTCCGTTGTTGCTGTATCTATCAGTTCTCGACTCCTCCATGGGAGCTATTCTCAGACAACTCGATAAATCTGGGAAGAAATAACAAGCCAGCTACTACCTCAGCAAGCGCTTCACAAAGTACGAGAAAATTACACCTTACTGGAGAGGAACTGTTGTGCATAGGCCTGGTCTGCTTAGAGACTGTGCTATTATATGCTCCCATTGACTACCTACTTGATAGCCAGGATAGATCCCTTAAAGTATATTTTCAAGAAGTTGATTCTATCAGGAAAGGTCTCAAAATGGAATAAATTGCTAACGGAGTTTGATATCGTCTATAAGACCCAAAAGTTAGTGAAGGGTCAGACGATAGCGAATCAGTTGGCTAGTTGTCCAGCTCAAATGGATCACCAACCTCTTGTGATTCTATTTCCTGACAAGTGGATTCATGTGGTGGAGGAAGAAGATGAGGAAATAGTCTAGAAAATATATTTCAACGGAGCCGTGAACTCTCGAAGGGCCAGAATCGAAGTCGTTCTTGTTTTTTTGAGCAAGCAACATTATTCGGTGGCTTCCAAGTTAAAGTTCCAAAGTACCAATAACCAAGCTAAATACGAAACATATATCTTGGGACTCTAGTTGGTCGTCGACATGAGGATCAAAGAATTGCTAGTATTCAGGAATTTTGAGCTAATAATCAGTCAGGTGACGGATAAGTATGCAATCAAATATCCGATCTAGATAGCTTATAATAATTACCTCCTGGATTTGTGCGAACCGTTTATGATGATTGAATTTGAAAGTACACCAAGTCTCAAGAATGACTTTGTCGATGCCTTAGCTATCTTGGCGTCTATGATCTCTATCACCCAGGAGAAGGAGAATATCATTTCAGTGGAAATTTGAGTTCAGCACCGATCGACCCACTATTGCCAGCTCGAATTCCAACCAGCCAAAGACCCATGGTACAATGACATAAAAAACTTCCTAAAAAAATCAAGAGTATCTAAAAGGGGCATCGAGTGTTGATTGGAAGACCCTCTGGAGATTGGCAAGTCAATTCTTCCTAAGCGGGGAGACTCTAAACTAACGTTCCTCCGACATGGGACTGTTGAGATGTGTTGGAGTTAAGAGGCCATTCAGTTGATGAAAGAAGTCCATGGTGGCATATGTGGACCTCACATGAGAGGTTTCATACTCACACAGAAGATCCTAAGGACCGGACATTTTTGGCTAACGATAGAAAGCGATTGTGTGCAGTTTGTTCGAATATGCCATAAGTGTCAGATTCAAGGCGATCAAATCCATATCCTACATTCATAACTTCATTTCTTTGTGGGCTTGTGGCCCTTCACAATATGGGGTATGGACGTCATTTGAGAAGTTACCCCCAAAGGCGCCGAGTGGACATCGCTTCATCTTGGTGACGATTAATTATTTTACCAAGTGGGTGGAGGTTGTCGGGTAATAAGTAATAAGTTCCGCGCCACCAAGCTATGATATTAGGATTAGGATTACTAATAGTATTTGATTAATTCTACTATTTACACAACAATAGTGGTAACATACTATATCAATACAACATATTGATAATATTTTGATATGTATAATATTATAGTTTATAATATTATAATAATTAGTTTATAGTATTCTGCATAGTATCTGAATATTGTAATCTATTTATAAATTACAATATTAAAGAGAATAATACCATTAGTGCCATAAAATTAAGAAATACTCCATAAACGATACCCGGCCATATATACATCACGGTCGTTCCATTACAACTACGGCGACAGTTATAACTACCGATTTAAATTTTATAATACGACGACAATAATTATACTCAATTTATCGAGTCAATTTTTACAACAGTAAATATTAACTACAATTATTACAAATAGAATTTCTAATACAATTCCTGTTGCCGTTTCATTCTCACTGACCACGCAATCAAAACTATGGGATTGTGAGTCAACGCTCAGTAGAATTTCAACCCTCTGATACGTGCATCTAATTAATATGCCAAATAAACACCCAAGCATGATTTTCACATAATCATAATTATTTCATGAAAATTAACAATTATAATTCGACAACAATAACAACGTAAATTTCACAAAATAGGAACGTTAAATGCTTATATTAAAAGAGTTAGAAATTCTATTTGAAATTTGAAGCCAGAATCCGAATCGGAATAGTTTTCTCGCCCAAGAAACTTTCAAAATTTATTTTTTCTTAATCTATACATATAATTAAGGTTTTATAAGCTGAATACATATATTGATAAATGCTCCCTGTATATATGCCGATATATATGTGTCCATATCCTTATACTAGTATATTTATATATATGCTGATCCTAGCCTTTTCACCGCCTCATTATATATATGATTATGTTTGTGGTTAACATTTCTTTCCTTCTTAAAGAAGGAAAGAAATCTTAGCCACATTTATTTATTTAATTACACAAACACCCCTCTTAAAATAAAGAATATATTAATTATATCCCAAAATTTTTAAAAGTACACGAAACAGACCCAAAAATTTTAAACGTCAATTTAAAATTAACATTTAACTCCAAAAAAACATTTATACCCTAAATGTTACAAATAATTCAAAATATTAAACGTATATAAATTTTTGGGGTATTACAATAAATAAATAAATGTGGCTAAGATTTCTTTCATTCTTTAAGAAGGAAAGAAATGTTAACCACAAACATAATCATATATATAATGAGGCGGTGAAAAGGCTAGGATCAACATATATATAAATATACTAGTATAAGGATATGGACACATATATATCGATATATATAGAGGGAGCATTTATCAATATATGTATTCAGCATCTAAAACCTTAATTATATGTATAGATTAAGAAAAATTAAATTTTGAAAGTTTCTTGAGCGAGAAAACTATTCCGATTCGGATTCTGGCTTCGGATTTCAAATAAAATTTCTAACTCTTTTAATATAAGCATTTAACGTTCCTATTGTGTGAAATTTACGTTGTTATTGTTGTCGAATTATAATTGTTAATTTTCATGAAATAATTATGATTATGTGGAAATCATGCTTGGGTGTTTATTTGGCATATTAATTAGATGCACGTATCATAAGGTTGAAATTCTACTGAGCGTTGACTCACAACTCCATAGTTTTGATTGCATGGCCGGTGAGAACGAAACGACAACAGAAATTGTATTAGAAATTTTATTTGTAATAATTGTAGTTAATATTTATTGTTGTAAAAATTGACTCGATAAATTGAGTATAATTATTGTCATCGTATTATAAAATTTAAATCAGTAGTTATAACTGTCGTCGTAGTTGTAATAGAACAACCGAGATGTATGTATGGCCGGGTATCGTTTATGGAGTATTTCTAAATTTTATAGCACTAATGGTATTATTGGCTTTAATATTTTAATTTATAAATAGATTACAATATTCAGATTCTATGTCGAATATTATAAACTAACTATTATAATATTATAAATTATAATATTATACACATCAAAATATTATCAATATGTTGTATTGATATAGTATGCTACCACTATTGATGTGTAAATAGTAGAATTAATCAAATACTATTAGTAATCCTAATCCTAATATCATAGTCTGGTGGCGCAAAACTTATTACTTATCACCCGATAATAATAACTAAATGGATAAAAGTGGATAACATACTTGATCAACATATATATATATATATATATATATATATATATATATATATATATATATATATATATATATATATATATATATATATTATTTATTTAGTTTGTAATAATTGTAGTTATTTTTTACCGTTATAAAAAAAAAAAAAAAAAAAATTGACTTGATAATTTGATAATTATAATTATCGCCATATGGTTATAAAATTTATCGGATTTACATAGAAATGAAATATTGGATTTTGGGTTGTAGTATTTATTTCTCTAATAGGAGAAACCAAGTGGCGGCCTTGAAAAATCGGGTCGTTACAGTCTCCGTAGCCCGAGTGACCCAGACGACAATAACACGGTTAATCAAAGAAAATATTGTGTCGAGGTCGGGGATGATGCCATTCATGTGTGTTTTGTGTGCTTAGCATGTCGATTAGGTAAAAATTATTATGATCCTTAAATCGCACGATCACATTGACTCAATGTATAATTATTTGAATAAATTGACGTTGATTATTCAGCAATAAGTTCATGACATAAATGAGAAATCTAGAACTTGATTTGGGATAGACTTAAGGCAAAATCCTAGGTAAAGTAATTCCGGAGACAGGGTTTAGGCCTTCAATTTTTTCGCTTAAACCTTTTGAAGCTAACCTGAAAATTTTATTCCCTTGTTCCCCTGTCGAAACCGATAATCTTTTCAATTCTGAACACGTTTCAATACTCTATCCAATTAATTTTTTCCAAACTATTGTAGCTAAGCCTAAAAGTCAAAATTGAGTAAAATCAAGTAGCATAGACTAATGCTAACTTGAAGTGAGCGATTGGGGTTTAAGACGAATTTTTATTGGTTCAGTATTAATGTATTCACTTGTCATTCTTTTTGCACGCCCCTAAAATTATACAAATTCAAATAAGTTTGGGGGCGTAACAATGTTTAAAAAAAAAAAAACTATGTGCATATAGTTTTTAATTCCATTTCTTTTGACAAGTGAATATAGCGTTCTTAAATTCTTGTTCAGGATTGTATTTTAAACGTGTGGGGTTATGAGAGAGTGATATAGCGACAAGCATTCGTGCCACAAGTATCGTTCAATTGTAATGATTTGCTATTTTCTATTCCTACAATACCCTTGGTCGTTCTCTAAAGCCAAACCAAGCCCTATTGATCTCTGTGAATATCTGAACCTACATTGATAGATAGTTGAGCCCAGTCAAGCGTATGGTTTTCCTTAATCCTTTAAGGTTTAAGTCATGAATTTGTCTATTGAATGATCCAATCTAGAGTTTGGTTAGTTATACATTGGAGTTCTCTCACACACACACATTTCAATGGATCTAGAATGGTTTTTATTGATATTGAGTGTTGAAATTCTAGAACACCACTTGGTGTGTATTATTTCCCGAACTTGATCAAATTGAGAGATGTTGAGGGAGGACCAACTTGGTCTCTTCGATTGAATTTAGAACTCGCATGTACATACTTCTTCTTTGTAAAAGTTTTTCATTTTTAGATTAGCCGTAGGTTACTTAGGGTAGTTAGCTTAATTTAGTGTTAGGGTGTTTTGCTCGAGAACTAGCAAAATTTCAAGTTTGAGGGTATTTGATAGGTGTAAAATACCTATCTACTTCTAAACTGGATTTGGTAGTTTTCGAGTGTTTTAGTTATATTTAATTGCTTTTTAGTTTGTTTTATGTAATTCGGGTGTAGGGACACAAACAAGAGACAAACGTGCAAAAACGGTGGGAAAATGGTGAAGAAATGATGAAGAAACAAGGTTTCAAGATCACAGAAGCCACCAAAGTGGCAAAGAATCTACCGCCGCGGCGGTGAGATTGCAGAGATGTGCTGAAATGAACAAAGTCCCACGGCCGTGGTGAGAATCCCACGGTCGCGGTGGTAAAAGACCAGAGAGTTGGATATTATTCCACCGTTGCGGTGCAAACCCACGGCCGCGGTGGTAAAATATCTGTGTGCTAACCGACATACCCATGGCCGCGGCGGTGAGCTCTGCTGTAAGATCCCGATTTAGCACGTACGTCATTTTGATTTCAATTGAGAGTATTTAGAAAATTTTGGAAAAAAATTGAGTTAAAAAATAAATAAATAAAAATAAAATAAAATGATAATTGGTTAAATTGCAAATTTGGGAACTTATTCTAAATTTGAGATGCAAAAAATTGTAGTCGAATTCTAGAATAAAAATTTTAGGGATCAAAATGCAATTTAAGAAAATCCTAAAAGATGAATTAGATTAAAATAAAAACTTAATGGAAGATAGGGGAGAAAAGTGCAATTTAAACAAAGATTTTTTTTATAAAAATATATATATGTGTGCGTTTGAGAAGCTCAACCGGCCGGCAAGGAGATCGAGAAGAGTGGAGATCAACGTGGCGAGTAATTAATCAATTTTACACCACCATTTCCATGCATATATATACACATGCATACCATGTTAATCGCACCACTGAAGAACAACCCATAAATTCAGAAATCTAAAGAGAAAGAGAGAGAATCGGAGGAGCGGAACGTCGATGCTGTCTTGTAATCGGCGGCGGTGTGGGAGTGTTCGTCCGATGAATTGCATGTGCGTGATGTCATCTCCAGTGTGCATCGTCGTTCGACCGGTGAGTGGGAGTAATTGGGTCGGCCGATCGGTGTATGACATGTGTGTGTTCTATTTTTCGTTCTTCGTCATCGAAGATATAGGAGTCGTCTGGAAGTGAGAGTTCTATCGTGGGTGTGTGGGCATAAGCGGAGTAATGATCAGCGAGGGGACTCGCCAGTGGCGGTGTTACGATTCACCGGCAATCGTGTGGAGGTGAGTTGTTCGGTTCGACGATGTACATGGGTAGGGACGTTGAAGTGTGTGTGTTTCGGTGCATGTGTGTGAGCCATCGAGTTCGTCATGTGGGTATATGTGGGATTGTCGCCGTCATGCGGCCGGCGTAGGGGTGTGTGAGTGTGTATTCTGTTGTCATGTGTGTATGTGGGTATGTGTGATCTGTTTTACCGACCATGGGTGTATGTGCATGTGTCGTCGTTCATCCGTGACGGAGTGATATAAGTGTTCCGGTGGGGGATGGTGTAGGGCCGGTGGTAAGGGCGACGAGGCGCCGAAGGCCTCTGGTGGATGGTAATAGTAGAGAAAGAGGAGGTAGCCAGTAAGCGCCAACTAGACGAAAAGAAGAAAGAAAAAGAAGAAGAAAAAAAAAAAAGAAAAGGAAAAAAAAAAAAAAAAAAGGAAAATTGCAGAAACCACCCCAGGAAAATCCAAAACCCATCTCGTGGTCGCCAAACGATTCAGAAACAGGTGAAATTTCAATCGATTATTAATTTTCGTTAAATTAAATTTTATTTAGTGTTACAAATCCTAAAATCATAATAATTTCGTGACGATTAATTAATTTTAATTACGTGGTACATAAAATAGTAACGACTCGGAATATAGGGTCTGCATTGCATGACTAGGATGTTTTAGATAAGATATTAATTTAGACTTTGTCAATATTAGGTTCGCAGGCACCGGCGTCTAGATAGAGTGTGGTCAGTGTCAGTTTTGCAAAACGGATATCGAGGTGAGTGTACTGTCTTCTCGCAAAAATCTATTTTCATATATATATGATGAAATATGTGACTTAAAACAGGACGATTTTATAAATGATATGGATCAAGCAGGTTTTTGGGTGAGTTGGGGAAAAATGGATTTTCGGTAAATTATGTTGGTTTTAAAAGAAAGTTGAAAAATGATTCGTTGGCTTTGGTGCTTTAAAAGCGAGTGGAAAATATATGGTTTTCTAAAAATGTTGGGTTTTCTAAAAACAAAGGTGGAAAAACAGTTTTTACTGAAATCGGTGGTACAAAGGTGAAAAACTGGTTTTTTTTTCTGAAATTGGTGGTACTGTTAAAAATGAGAGTGAAAAACGTGAATTTGGAAATTCTCCCCGAAAGGGGTGTGGTTTATATTCTCCCCATAAGGGGTGTGGATTTTTGAGGATATGGTGTGAAAATGTATTTCTTCCCATAAGAGATGTGGATTTTTAACTATACTGATGATTTTGACGATGCCATAGTTGTTCTCTTCGAAAGAGGTGTGATTTCTCCCCGTCAGGGGTGTGGATTATATTTCTCCCCGTAAGGGATGTGGATGTTTCTTCTCGTAAGGGGTGTGGATTATATTTCTCCCCAAAAAGGGATGTGGTATTTTGTAGGAAGGCATTTCTACGGATGTTACGGTACCGTTGGAACTTCTGATCGTGAGGTTAAAACGATCACTATGGCTAGCCAGTGTGTGTTATAGTGGAGTGGTGGTTTGAGATGTGTGTTTGAGATGTGGTGTTTTACTTATATTAGGTGATTTATTATTTATTATGCTGATTGGTATGATTTTATACTAAATGGATTTGGATGAAACTTATCTATATCACTTTATTTTCACTGCTTATATACTGGAGATTTTATGAACTATGTGGTGTTTATATACTTACGCTTGATCCATTTAGATGTTATAGATATAAATTCTTATTATAAAATATTATTACTAAGAAGACAGTACACTCGCAGATGGAGCAGATAAGAGTCGATCGGTCCCCTACTGGCACTTGTTAGAGTTATGCGGGTCAGGCGTTGGAGTCATACGAGAGTAATTTGAGATGATCTATCAGATGATGAACCTAAGGGAGGTTCATGAGATTTGTTTTGTTATTCTTATTTTGGGGCAGATATATCCCTATAGTATGAACTTATTACACACACACACACACACACACACACACACACACACACACATATATATATATATATATGACGTGTAGATGAAAGCTTGTATATTGTCGTAGTAAGTTGGTTAGTCAAGTGTTTTCATGTTGACGTCACGCCGGCCCCACGGTGACGGGTGTCCGGGGTGGGGTGTGACATCTGCACAGCAAAATAGATATTTTCAGATATTTTGAAACCTTGCACCTATAAAACCTTTTTCCCCTATTTCCGTTGAAGCCTCTTGGAGCATGGAATGTCCCTAACCCTTAGGAGGTGATCCTTGGCCATTCTTGAAGAATATATTCATCATCCGGAGAAGAGGAAACATTGGCGGATCAGTCTTTGGCAACAGTGGATCACTCTCCACTTTAAGATTTGATCTTTCTCTCTTTGTTTCTCTCTTTGTAATTTAATGTTTTATTGTAAATGATGATGAATCCCTCTTGGTTTGTAGTTCCAATGGCCAAGATCATGTTAGATTAGTTAAATATTAGCTAAGGATAGATGTAGTCGTATAAATATTAGTTTGATGAAATACATGTTTCTTTAACGGTTGTTTGTTTTTAAATCCGATTGTGTATATCATTTTATTACAACTTTAATATGCTTGTTAAGGTATTAGGGTTGGATTTGAGAATCTAGGATTTGACGCTCGAAAGAGGTAACCCTAGATTCGGACTAGGGTAAACACATCTTTATGATCTAACGACCCGGGAGGGCATTAGTTAGTGTGCAATGGATGACGTTAAGGTAGGACTCACGTGGCCTAGAGTCGTTAAGATATTGAGGGGGACCTCTTCGTTGACACGAAGTCGCATATTCCCCCCCCCCTCTGGTCTTATACTCGAAAGAGGTGGCGGAGGAGTTTTAGAATCGAGATTGTCGGATACCTAAACTCCGTTATTGTTAATTAAATGAAATCAAACATGTATTAAGTGAACGAAATCAATCCCTAGTTAATCAACTTAGTTAGGATTAACCCACTAATTGTAGTTTAGCTTAGTTTTAATTAGTTTAATTTTAAAATATTTCTTTAACCGTCTGGATAATATGAGACTATGTAAATTGTGGTATTCAACTTATTCAATCCGTCCATGTGGGAATGATATTTGATCTTAAAGATCCATATATTAAAACTAGACCTCATGCACTTGCGAGTAGTCAATACGTGAGCGTGTAACAAACACTTCGATGTACAGTTGATATTAAAGAAAATCTTTCATTTCTAAGGTGAAGCTAAGGGCAAGTTCGCCCCAAACTGGAAAGTTCCTTTTGTTGTTCACAAGGCTTTGAGCAGTGGAGCATTAACTCTCTAGGAAATGGATGGTAATGTATTTACCGAGCCTCTAAACTCGGATTCTGTAAAAAAATACTTTGCCTAATAAGATCTTTCTCTTCCAAGTTATTTCAATTTGTGATTATTTGTTTCTTTATTTAATTTTTTTTTTTTAAAAAAAAAAAAAAAAAAAGTGTGGCTCAAACATGTTGAAAACGTGAAAGAGCACCATGAAAAGAATGTAGGGCTCATACCCAAAAAACAAATGAGACAAGTAGATCGCTCGGAGGTCCATTTTTGGAATTCCACTACGGTTGACTTTCATTGACAGTAAAATAAAATTGTGTTTGGAACTTGATGGATTGGAAAGAAGTTTGAATCTGTAAAAAATAAAAAAATAAAAAAAAATAACATTGGGTATGGTTCAAATTTGCATTGAAAGCATACTTATCAAATAGTCCGACTTGGAATCTCGTAGCCAACATATCTGTTGATAAAGGAACCTATTTTAGTAAGGTTTTATACATTTTTCCATATTTTCGCTAAACTAGTTTTGTAGGATTTAAGAAATACGAAGCACAAGCAAGAGTATATGTTCCCCTAATACTGAAGATGGTTGGCAGAAGGGAGGAAATGAGAATTGGCAAGCGTAAGGAAACAAAAGTTGATAGGGATATTTGTTGGCCCAGAGATTGATCCAAGAGGGGAGGGTGAATTGGATATATAAAACTTTTTGTGCAATCTTACTACTAAAATCTCAAATCAAACTTGTTAGTTCTTGTGTTTGTGTGTGCAGCGGAATAATCAATCAAATCAAAATAATCAAAGTAAAGAGTAAGGGATAGAGACAATCAAACCATAAGACACAAGGAATTTACAATCTTTAATCTTCTTACGGGTGAAGATTAAACCATTTACAATCTTCTTACGGGTGAAGATAAAACCATTTACAACCTTTCACTCTTCTTACGGGTGAAGAGAGACCTTTCACAATCTTCTTACGGGTGAAGATCAAACCGTTCCACGTAATCTTCTTTCCGGAGAGATCGGTCCGTCACCACCAAAGGCCCCTCCTTTGGTCTTCTTCAATTTCTTTACAAGTTGATGTTGATGTAGTGATGTTAAGGATTTTCCTTGCTTTGATGTTTATATGAAGTACAATCTCTCAATACAACACTCAAAATGGTTTTGTAATCTAACTTACAAAATCGACCTTAGAGCTCTAAATACTCTCTATAAAGATTACAACACTTTCACTCACTAGTGTTTAGTGCTTCTCACAAATATCACTCAAGAAAAGATAGATAAACTTTAAGTACAAGAGTGATCAAGATGTATAAGAATCAAAGATATGGTGTAAAAGAATATCACCTTGTAGTATAGCTCTTTGAAGCTATTTGGTGTGATTGATCATTATAGCTCACTTGATTGATTCACTTGATTTACTTCCTCCTATTTTCTCTATCAATCTTCTCTCCTTATACAGATGTAGAGAATATAGGATGATATCTCATTTGAAGAACTTAAAAGCAAGTGACCGTTTGGAAATCCTCTTCAAACTTCGACATTCAAATTGCATAGGCTCCTCTCCATTATCTTTGCATATTTGTCAAGAATATTTTTTCTTTTTCCAACCTCATTTAATGCTTAGATAGTATAATTAAATGCATAGGACCTATAGTCCATTCATGTTGTTGAGGTAGTGGAAAAATACAGCCATTATCTCTTACATATAATGTATATAATAGAGTATAAGAGATCATGATGTATGTAGACAAAGCATGATGGAGTTTATGTAAAGAGTAAAATCATTTAATGCTAGGCTCCTCTCTTTAAAGAATGCAGCTATTATAATCCAGACAAGATACCTTTCATACTAGTGAAAGACAAGGTATGGGCTAGCATTTATTGAGCTACCCTACCATCAATTTAAAATGGTATCTTTGTATTCCCACTTGATTTCAAAACAATATACTTGTATTTTTATAGGATAATGAATATGATCATTCATATAAGTAATGTATAATGTATATCATACAACTATACAAACCAATTAAGTATATACAAGCATTTAAGGCATTTGAATACTTAGAATCATTTAGCATGATGAAAACAAAATTTTCATACCTTATGAGTCAATTTGTCAATTAATCATAAATGAATTGATGAACATATTAATTGAGCATAAATATATCATATAGACATGTTAAACTAACATCCCATAATATGATTTGAACATTCCGAACAAAATTTGATATGCAAATCCAAATTTGAGTTCATGACAAAATTCTGCATTTTGAGTTCTCAAATAGTTCAAATTGTTTTGATCCAATTCTTTTCAATTTAACAAGGTTTTGATCAAATTGAATGATGATAAAGTGTTTAATAATCATTATAAGGTGTAAGAATCATCATACAACAATTAGAACAAGCAATCGTTGACAAATCGTCAAACCGAAAATAGAGGAGGAAAGAGAAAGCATTCTGCTCAAACTTAGTCGACTATGTTCTACATAAGTAGTCGACTACTTATACAGTGTTTTCAGCAATTTCCATTTTTCGTCTGTTTTTGGTTTTTAGCCTTGGTTTGTGATCGTTTATCATTCTAAACACTTTTTAAAACATGTAGCAAGTATTTTCATGATGTTTAGATGATCCAAAAACACAATGTACCTTATAATCATATTAAGAACATGAAATTTCGATTTCGCACAATTATGATCAATAGGTGTTTTTTCCGATATAGCATGTAATGATCAGACGCATACATCACATTGTGATATATAAGCATATTGGACATATTAGAAACAAAAAACATCACAAATGTATGTACCCTCAGTGTGTGTGTGTGTGCAACCTAATGAGCCAAAGTCCATAATCTCTTCAAGAGTAACATCCTATTGACTTAATCTAATGAACTTAATCTTACCTAAGTCTTGAGCTCTTGAGATCAAGATTATACCTGCATTTCACACTTAAAATTCTATTGTGGTTAGCTCACGTAATGTATAATTGAATCTTAATACCAACACTTAAGATATCACATTGGTTAGTACACTCGAGGTATGATTCAATCAAAACATATTGGAACATATAATTTGTGTCTAATGTGACATCATAATATCTCTAATATTGACATCATCAAAACATATATATCAACAATATTGTCTAGTACCAGACCCCTCTAGTAACCCAAAGAAAACTTCCACAGGGTGTACCTCAAGAATCTATAAAAGGATGAGATGGAAGAATCTCCCGATACTACTTCAGTCCAAGCACCATCAGTCGAGCAATTGCAGGTTTAAGGGGGGAACAAAATTGCTAGTCATGAAAGGTAACAATTTTTTAGACTAAAACTTCATTTTAGAAGTGTTATCTTACAGGGATCTCAAAAAGACTAGGAGCATGGATTTTCCTATTACTAGGATCTTTCACTAACCTGCCGACTCGAATTGGAAACCGTTATTCCTGAACTTCAAAAGCTCTAAATAAGCATCTAAGTATGTGTTTTTCTTGAAAGGTTCAGCCCCAGCCACGGGCTGGGGAACATTTCATAAATTTGTCTATCATTTTGCCCCAGCCCAAGTTGGGGCACATTATATGAATTTTGTCTATTTCTGCATCTAAGGAGTTTTTGAGTTTGGCAACCCCAGCCACAGGCTGGGGCATATTTTATATCCTGCTATTATTTCACACTTCCATTTCCGTGATGGCATCCCATATAGCATTATGCCTTTCCGTGATGGCCTTTTATTTTTTGTCTCTTTGTGATGGCATTTCATGTTGCATTCAGCCTCTCCGTGATGATTTTTTTTATTGTTGCCTCTCCATGATGGCATTTCATGTTGCATTTTAGCATCTCCGTGAGTGCTCTTTTATTGTTGCCTCTCCGTGATGGCTCTTTTATTGTTGCCTCTCCGTGATGGCATTTCATTTTTACATTATGTCTTTCCATGGTAGTTTTTTCATTTGCATTATGCCTCTCCGTGATGGCATTTCATTTTTGCATTATGTCTCTCCGTGATGGCTTTTCCATTTGCATTCTGCCTCTCCATGATGGCATTTCATTTTTATAGTATGTCTCTCCATGATGACTCATTTTTTTCATTTGGATTCGGTCTCTCCGTGATGGCTTTTTATTTTTTACACTGCCTCTCCATGAGCGTCACTTTATTTTTACATTCTTTCATCGCCCCGCCTAGGGCATAAGTTGAACTACGCGTGACCTGATTCTTGCACAATCGAGATACATAGGCAACCCTTATAGAGTTTGGTCACAATTTATCTATATTCCATTCTCATCACTTTTCCATCATACCCTGAAAAGGGTCTCTTTGTTTAATTTCATCTTTTATTATGAAATTTCAAAAAAAATAATAAAACAAAATGCTCTGAAAAATCCAGAAAATGGGACAATCAAAATGACTTGGTCTTTTGTCTTTGTCAAACAAATGGAACTCGCATGACAAAGAAGGGCAGTTATAGACACGACATTTTAAACGTCCTGAAAGAATTTTATAATTTATTTTTATAAGTTCATTTTATTTTTTATTTTTACTTTATTTTCAAAAAAATAAAAAAAAAATGAGAAATATAAAATAAAAAGGAAAATTGAAAAAAAAAAGTAGAAGAAGCATAAGAAAGGAAATTTTGAATCATTAGTAAACCATGTAGCTACAACATCCATGGACTTGGAAAATAATATGCATATGGACCAGGTGATAATAAGAAAAATAAAAATAAAAAAAGTAAGGCAAGTGGTGACACTTTACTTGATAGTACTTGTGATGAATATATAAATAGAATGCCTACGTGGAAGTCAAATGATCAGAATGAGAAGAAGAATAAACAAATCAAGGAGACGGGCCCCACTTGCTACACACAAAAAACAAAAAAAAGGAAAAAAGAAAGAAAGAGATGAAAGGGGCCCTTCCCCACCACGTGTCAATCGCCAATACGAAGAAAGAAAAGTTAAACTTCAAAAGGCAAGGCGGTGAAGGGTTTAATATTCCAAAAACTTCAATTTTTGGTCTTTTCCTATAAATAGAGTCCTTCTCTTCATAGTTTATTCATTCAAAAATTGAGATGAGCCAGCCCCTAGAAGAATGATTCCCAAACCCTTTTCAGGGAAGCCGTCTGCGAGAGAGAAAAAGACCGAGTATCGGGATTCGTGGCCTAGAACAGGTAGGCTTTTATTTTATTTTTTAGTTTATTTAAATATCTCCATAGTTTAAATTATTGTAAGCTTTTTATTCCTTTTAATCTGATGACTCGATGAAAAACGTTAGGATGGGGTTTCCCATTCTCAATCTGAACCTTTGAGTGCTTTAGACAAGGACACCTGTTGTTTTTTTCTGTATTTTTTTTTTTTCAATTTTGTTTATAATTCATAAATAAAAAAAAACTAAAAAAAATAACTCATCCGATAATCCGATGAAAACACAGGGGTCGGTTTCTTGTATTTAAACTTAACCCTCGAGCGTTAGGTGAAAGATGTTTTGATTATTTATTTTTCTGTATTTTTTTCTTTATTTTATTTTTATTCTTGTCATCAAAATCCTAAATAATAAAAAATCAAAAAATAATAAAATCTTTGTTTGTAGGAATTAATCATTTCGAACCTTAATGTGAATCCGACAATTCAATAAATCGTAGGAGAGTTTTCCGTGGCTTCATTTCCATTCCCCGACTTGAGTGGAATTTAGAAGCGATTGATTTTAGAAAATCTTTTCCCTCGGTAAATTTTCATGGGATTCCGCTTAAGTTTGGAAAAGATTAATTCTAACAAAATTGTTTCCGCGAAACTCCCTCGTTTCTCATATCCATAGAATTTAAGAGAATTTCAAATAAGGATTTCTTTAAATTAATAGGACAAACTTAAAATAAATATTTTTTCATTCATCTAGCATATTTATTTCTCGTATTATTTAGATGGCATGTTTATTACACTTTCACCACTTATACTTTTTATACATAGATTTTTTTATTTTATTTTTTTTCATGAATCCATTCTACTTTTTTCACATCTAGTCACGACGCGTGCACCGCTTATATTTTTTATTAAATAATTAAATTATTGCCACGCATAATCAAGTTAGTTCACGTAGTGTTCCGTATTCAATTCTCATATTCATATCAAGTTTGCATTGACATATTTAAATCAAACCCTTTAATTTTTTTTTAGGTCACTTTTGCATAAAAAATAAAACTCATATAGATGTTAGTTTTGCATTCATATTTTTACTCTTATTTTCCTATTTTAGTTTGCCTACTTACATTAAAGAAGTCTCTTGTAAACATACACAAAGCCCTCGGGGACCATCCTTATCGAATCTTTAATATTCAATAAGAGGTTATAGTGGGGGAACATTCCCAAAAATGCAAAAAAAATTCCCACCTTATTTGTGAAAATACCAAAAATATATTTACAAGAAAGAAATGATTTCAAAATAAAATAAAACATTCGGACTAAGCTAATTGGACTTAATTGGACATAAGGTACCATTTTTGGACGAATATCTTGGGGTGCCTAACACCTTCTCTGAGCGTAACCGATCCCCGAGCCTTTAAATGAATATTTGGTTTGACCATTTTTTTTAAGTCAATTTTTACTTAGGCCTTTTAAATTATTTTTCTAAAACTTCGGTGATCTACCACACCATTTAAACCCAATGCTAGGTAACAACTCCTTATTCTTTAGAACGGCCTAAGTATTTATTTATTTATTTTAAAAACCAACGCTTTAAAATCCCATCTCTCCTTAAGCTAATTATTATTTAATATTCTTTTCCTCTTAGAAAGTCGGGGCGTGTCATCCGTGCTGGAAGACTAAAAAAGGGCGAAAATCATTGAAAAACACTTAAAAATGAAAGATGAAAAAAAAAATAGGCAATATGGCACCCTTAAATAGGCAAACGAAAGGAGAAACGCCAAAAGATAGAAATCTCAAAAGCCACGCGCTGACGATGCTAATAAATGACAAACATCAAAAGGCTACAATAACTATAAAAGGTACCCTGAAGAGGATGCAAACTGTATCGAATCTGCGAGCAGGCATATTTGTCCTCCAAATATGCGAATCAAAGCATCCTCTGTCGAAGTGGGCAATCGTTGAAATCATGACCATATTATGTTCGTTACTCGAACCTATTCACAACATTTTGTTGATATCCTTCCTCAAATTTTAATATTATTTTAATAAAATATTAATTTTAGATTATTTAAATGTATTTTAATTAATGAATAATTTTAATTAAAATAATTAATTTATATTATAAATTAGAGCTAATGCTTGAGAAACCCCTACAATTTAGCCTTATTGAAAGGACACCCCATATAACATGAATAATAAAATTCCCCTAATTATGTTTAATTGACAATTGCCCTTATAACATAATATTTTATAATTTGTATTGCTATTTTTCTATCTTCTACTCATTTTTTTTCTTTTATTATGTATTTTTTATTTTAATTATTTCTTTTATTTCTTTTTTTTGCATGGCGTGTATAGAAAATAAAAAATAAAATCAAAATTTAAAAAACTAGAAAAAAGAAAAAGAAAAAACTAAAAATGAAACCAAAACAAAAAAGAACTTTAAATCTAAAAATAAACAAAAATGTTATGTATGTATATATATATCAGTTTATTTTTTTCTTGAGCTTCAATTTTTTGTTTTATTTTTTGTTTTCTTTTGTGTGTGTTTTGTTTTTATTTTATTTTTTAGGTCTTTATTTTTATTTTTATTTTTCTATAAAAAAAAAAAAAAAAAAGCATACAAAATATAAACATAAAATAAAAATATGATAAATAAAGTATAAGAAAAATATACAATAAACTCAAAAAGAAAAGAAAAAAAAAAAAAAAAAGTTAAGTGAAAAATAGAAAGAAAGAAAAAATAAAAATATTACATTACAAGGGTATTTTTGTCAATAAATTGTGATAAAGACATGTCTCAGGTAACTAAATTTAAATAAAAGAGGTGTATGATGTATTATTCAAATTAAAGAGAGTATTCTTGGTATTAGGCCAAAAGACAAAATATTTTAGGCATTAACTCTCCTAAACTAAGTACATTGTAAACTCTATAAAAATAATTATGATCAATAAAAATGTTAGATAGATTAAAATTATCTCTAAGTTTTCTAACCTCTTAAGTAATTTTCTAATCAATTTTAGTTTACTTAGTTAATTATAGGAAGAAACGTATTATGCAAGCAAGCAGATAAGCATGCACACAAGAGTAAGGAATAGATTATATAATAGTTTAGTAAGCTATTATTGCCTGCGTCTACTCGTTCAATCCCTCATCGAGAGTTCATGATGAGAATCAACGAGTATCATCAAAAGATCCGCTACATGTTCCAGTTGGGCCTATTACTAGAGTAAAATCCAAGAAGATCAAAGTAGCATTTAATGGGATAATTCAAGAGACTTAGCCCATGTTTACAATAGTTAAGCCCAAATTAAGCCCATCAGACAATCAAGGTCTAATCCATCTCATCAAGGCAACCAAATGGGCTGAGACATGAACTTAAATAGGCAAAGACATGACGACCACTAAAATTCAGCAAATTTATTTTATTTATTTGTCTTTTAATTTAATTTAGGTATCTTAGTTGATGATTTGTAAGGCATTATTTCCAATTAGACTTCTCTTTTTTAGACTAGGAGTGCAAGGCAAGATAGGAAACTTCCTTATTCTTTCTTTTGTCATGTAGTGTGAGACACCAGGATTTCTTTTATATTTTATTATGGGTGCACTACCGTTACCCGTCACTGTTCATGTGCGCTATTCACCTACTAGGGTTTTCCTTTATTGTTGGCCACCTATTTAAGAGAATTATATCCTATGGGGAAAAATACATTATATTTTATTTATACAATTGTGAGAGTTTTCTTTCAAGTTTTTTAAATAACTTTTCCTGAACTTATCAAGAATTTCTTATGGCGTTCAAACTTTATATCTTTGGTTCGTAATTTGTTATAATCATTGGGTCAAAATTATTACTTATACCATTGGTTCACGTTTTGTTCATAAACGTTGGGTCAAGGTAATCTATCCAAAATTATGTATTTTCGTGTTCCTGTCTTTTCGTTTATAAATCTTATTTAGTTCGATCCTCGCGAAGAAATCCTAAGTTGGTTTCGGGTCTCACTAATCCTTGGTGAGGTTCGCCTCATTTAGTAATTAGAGCTAGGTCCTAAATCAAGTTTTATCTATCTGTTTTCTTTTTCGTTCATTGATATCTATTTATTCCTATTGTTTTTTTCTTTACCGAATTATATCATCAGATCTATTGTGCATTTTTTCAATCTAATTCAAATATTGTCTGATCTTGATAAAAAAAAACGCGGTGCATCTTTGTTCCGGTTATATTTTTCGTTTAAATTCTATGCTTATTCAAATATCGATTTAAAGCTGCTACTTTTCAAAAAAGAATGATATAAAAAACAGAACAAAAAAAAAAAAAAACCAGTAGCCATATTGAGATTTAAACTCTTCTTGTTATATTCCATAAGCTTATCATTTGTGCTCTTCTTGTTCACTTTACTTTTGTCCTAAATCTCATTCTTAGTAAAATCTATTTGTTGAGTAATTTGAATTGTCACGAGAAATTTCTGATTGAGGTTGGTTAACTTCAATAAATAATTAAAAGGGTGAACTAAAGAGTGGAAAAAGGTAAGAGAGTGTAAGACTAATATCAAGGAGAAAAAGCCAATTAAGAGTGATACATGAGTGCAGTGACATACTTTGAGTGCAAACACGCGAGAGTGTGTGTGATGACTTATTCTCTAATATTTATCTTTAGTTCAAAATATGTTTTCCAAGGGTAACACATTAAACAATGAAGGAGGGGAAGTGATGTCCATTACATTGCAGGCTATGCAACAACAATTTGAATGCATAAATGTGGTGTTTAATAAAATTCGGGATTAGATGGATAAGCAAGACGCTGCTATTGCGGCTTGGCGTGAGGGGCAGCCCCAAGGAGTCTGTAATGCTAGAAGGAAAGAAAGGCGTGCGCACATGGAAGATTCTAATGGTGACCACGAGGATGAGTTCGAAAATGATGAAGAACAATCTTCATTGAACGGTGAGGACAGGTTCGTGCCAAGGGGAGAAAGGCATGGTAGAGTTTTCCGTAGAGATTCAAGATGGCGAGATAGGGTTGATGGAAACCTAGGGAACATCAAAATGAAGATACCATTGTTCCAAGGGAAAAATGACCCTGAAGCTTACTTCAAGTGGGAGAAGAAGTTAGAGTTGATTTTTAAGTGTCACAATTACTCCGAGGAGAAAAAGGTAAAACTCGTTGTAATTGAATTAATTGATTATGCTATAATATAGTGGGATCAACTTGTGATAAACAAAAGAAGAAACCATGAGTGGCCTATCGAGACATGGGCATAAATGAAGGTCATCATGAGGAGGAGGTTTGTCCCTAATCACTACTATAGGGACTTGTATCATAAGTTACAAAGTCTTACTCAAGGCTATCGGAGCATAGATGATTACTACAAGGAGATAGAGATCGCCATGATCCGGGCTAATGTCGAGGAGGATAGAAAAGCTACAATGGCAAGGTTCTTGAATGGGCTGAATAGGGAGATTGCCAATGTGGTGGAGTTGCAACATTATGTGGAGTTGGAGGACATGGTGCACATGGCAATAAAGGTGGAACAGAAACTTAAAAGGAAAGGAACTCGATCATTTCAAAGCCTAGGCTCCTCTACTTCATGGAGGCCGAATGGGAGGAAAGACGAAGAGGTTATTTCAAAGTCCAAAATCGAACCGCCAAAAAGGAGAAATGATGTACCCAATGCCAATAAAGGTAAAATCGAAACCCAAACTTGTAACGGTGATATCAAATATTTTAGCTGTTTGGTAGTAGGTCATATAGCTTCACAATGCCCGAATAAGAGGACCATGATAACACGTGTTAATGGAGGAGTGGAAACCGAAAGTGAGAGTGATGATGACTAGGTGCTACCACTTAAGGATGCTTGTGATGATGATATGGAGTACCCGGTGGAAGGAAAGTCACTTGTGGCAAGGCGTACTCTAAGTGCCCAAGTCGCGAAGGATGAAATGGAATAACGAAGGGAGAATATTTTTCATACTAGATGGCATGTCAATAACAAGGTATGTAGTATGATCATTGATGGGGGCAGTTGTACTAATGTGGCTAACACTACCTTAGTAGAAAAACTGAACTTACCTACCTTAAAACACACCAGACCGTATAAGTTGCAGTGGTTGAATGATTGTGGGAAGGTTTAGGTAAATAAGCAAGTAATAGTTTCTTTTTCAATTGGGAATTACAAGGACGAAGTTCATTGTGATGTTGTTCCAATGCATGCGGGTCACATATTGTTGGGCAGGCAATGGCAATTTGACAGGAATGTCACTCATGACAGGTTTAAGAATAGGCACCCATTTCTCAAAGACAATAAAACCATTACTCTTGTGTTGTTGACTCCAAGATAAGTGTATGAGGATCAAATGAAATTGAAAAGAGATAATGAGTTGAAAAAAAAACTTGTGAAACTGAGAGTTCAAAAAAAGAAAAGAAAAAAGAGAGTGAAAAGAAAAAATGAAGTGAAAAAAATTGAGAGAAAAACAGATAAACGAGTAAGCTTTTATGCTAAGACGAGTGATATCAAGAGTGCTTTTTATGCAAACCGTCATATATTTGTACTGTACAATGAGGCATGTTTTAGTACTAACGAACTTGACCAATCTTTGTTGTTTCTTTGTTGCAGGAATTTGAGGACGTGTTCCCTAACGACGTGCCTAGCGGATTTCCACCTATTCGAGGCATAGAGCATCAAATTGACTTTATGTCGGGCGCAACGATTCCTAACCAACCAGCCTATAAGCATAATTCAGAGGAAACAAAGGAACTTCAAAGGCAAGTTGAAGAGTTGATGGCCAAAGGACGCGTAAGAGAAAACATGAGTTGGTGTGCAGTACCTAAGGGTGTGCACGAGTCGGGTGGGGGGTAATTTGGACAAATCGGAGACCCGACCCGAATGTGTCGGGTCTAGAAATTCGAAATCCAATGCTGACCAAATTAAAGGGGATAACTGATGGTAGCGAGTTACGTCGGGTTCCGATCTGATTCAGTCAAATGCTCTCAGATTGGGATAAACCATAAACAAAATAGAAATCATCCAATGATTCCAATCTAGTAAACGAAATAGAAATGAGAAACTCAAACCCTAATCGAAAGAAATAGAAGAACAGTACAGATTTACAAAAAAAAAATGTAGCAAAACACTGTCAAGAAATTGAATAAGAAAACATCAAACTCAAAGAACAAATAAAAGAACTAACCACCGTTGGTCCGTTAAATGACTCCACTATTTTCATCTCACTATTATAGCCACAAGATTGTCACTGTCATTTCCACCTCATTGTTAGTACAATGTTTATATCCATTGTGGATAAAAGAATGAAGAATGAATAAAATCAATGAGTGAAGTTGAATGTGGAAAGAGAAACGAAGAGACTGGTCTGGAGAATTGATGAACGAGAGAATTTTGAGAGAGAATATTAGAAGAATTAAAGAAGAAGCAAATCAATCAAAGCAACGAAAGGTTGTTGTGGTTTCGAGATAAGGTGGTTTCGAGATGAAATGGCGATTGAATAGGAGTAATGAAGCAGAGATTGAGAGGATAAGGAGTAATGAAGCGGCGAAAACCCTAGAAATCACTATTTATTATGGCTATACAGTCAAGTCGGGTGGCAAGCAGATAGGGGAAAGGAAATCGACTAACCGATCCGAAATTGAGACATAAAATCGGGTGAACCCGTCCGACCGCTTCTCAAAAAATGCAAACCTGAGTTTTACAGGCCGGGCCAATCGGTCGGGCCGGGTGGGTCGGGTCGTTCGGTCTTTTTGAACAAGCCTAGAAATACCGGTGCTACTTGTGCTTAAAAAGGATAGAACTTGGCTAATGTGTGTGGATTGCCGAGCTATTAACAACATTATGGTGAAGATTCGAGGACGAATCCTTTTGAAGAGAGGGGGAATGATGAGAATCAATGAGCACCATCAAAGGATCCGCTACATGTTCCAGTTAGGCCTATTACTAGGATAAAATCCAAGAAGATCAAAGCAACACTTAATGGGCTAATTCAAGAGATTTGGCCCATGTCTATAATAGTTAATCCCAAATTAGGCCCATCGGATAATCTATGCATCATCCATCTCATCAAGGCATGCAAATGGGCTTAGACATGAACTTAAATGGGCCAGGGCATGACGACCACAAAAATTCAGCATATTTATTTTATTTATTAGTCTTTTAATTTAATTTAGGTATTTTAGTTGATGATTTGTTAGGCATGATTGTCAATTAGACTTTTCCTTTTTAGACTAGGAGTGCAAGGCAAGATAGGAAGCTTCATTATTCTTTCTTTTGTCTTGTAGTGTGAGACACTGGGGTTTCTTTTATATTTTATTATGGCCGCACTACAGTTCACATGCACTATTCACTTGCTAGGGTTTTCCTTTATTGTTGGCCACCTATTTAAGAGACTTGCATCCCATGGGGAAAAATAAATTATTTTTATTAAGACAATTGTGAGAGTTTTCTCTTAAATTCTTTAAAGAATTTTTCTTGAACTTATCAAGAATTTCTTATGGCGTTCAAACTTTATATCTTTGGTCCGTGATTTGTTATAATCATTGGGTCAAGATCATTACTTATACCGTTAGTTCGCGTTTCGTTCATAAATGTTGGGTCAAGGTAATCTATCCTAAATTCTGCATTTTCATGTTCCTGTCTTTTCGTTTATAAATTTAATTTAGTTTGATCTTCGCGAAGAAATCTTAAGTTGGTTTCGGGTCTCACTAATCTTTGGTGAGGTTCACATCAATTCAATCCACTATAGTGATCCTACTAGGTGAGAATCAAACCACGTACACCCTTCGAGTAAAATTATCCTTACAATCAATCAAATCCAAAAAAAAAAAAAACCACTCTCGTGTACTAACAGCCTGGTTCAACTTTACAATATAATTCCTCATAATTTTTCTTCTCATAAGGAAGTTCTATCAACACTTATAAAGATCATATAAATATTCAATTTGACTAAACATCTAGAAGGTTTAACACTAATAAGATTTAAGCGTAAAGTGTTAATATTATGGAAAATCTTGCAATATATAGAACAAGTTCTCACAGATTCAAGATCAAAGCAATCAAATCGTTTTACTTAGACAAGATCATAAATCCTTTAATAGCATGCAAGTATGTTAACGATTTTTTTTTTAATAATAATTTCAACTCAACAAATATATAAGAATAAAGATTTAAGTTGAATATCAAATAATTAAACTCTTAAAAAATATCAATTTTAAGATTAGAAGTTTAACAATAACCAAAGTTAAGAAAGATATACTAATTTTCTCACAAAAAAAAATCATGTTGGTTGTGGCTCTCAAGGGTTCTGGCAATCGATAACTTATGAATCCAACCCTACTTACCGCAATCACTGTTTCAAACAAGGCCACATCGAATCCAATTACAAAATCAAACATCATTTTGCTCAAGATTTGGATGCCAAAACAGTCTATGCTCCTATAATAAGAAGCCAGAGTAAAGCTCAAGTGCAACAACCAGTTCAGTTAGAAGCATTGCTTGACAATTCAATGGTAATCCTTCCCCCTCAATCATCCTCTGAGGCTCCTAAATTCCCTAACTAGTTTTAACTAAATATGATGAAAATTCTGATGTTGTTGATCAAGATTATATTGTTCAAACAAACAAACAACCATCCAACCCCTGAAGTCTCATTCATCCAAAAAATCAACTGGAAATCCATCCCACAATTTTGAAACACCTAAAAAGACAATTCTGCAAACCCTAATTGTGCCAAATGTGGTAAATTCTCAAAATGGTCTTCCCATTGTTCCTTAAGTAGACAACAATATTAATAATCCAGCAACCCTTATTGTTGAGTCCTCACCACCCCCCACCCCCCCCCCCAAAATCCTTCTCCAACCAAATTACATACTCCCAACACCCCTAATTGAAACATCAATGCCATCCAATTCAACCACTCCACCACCATCTGGAGCCCAGCCTCCTCAACCTGCCAAAATTGTCAGGTAATTGATAAGTGACCATCCTTCACCAGCCACTTCACATATCAATGAACAAACTATAATCTAGAAATTCACTTTGTCTCCCCCGAAGACTTTCTAATGGCTTAGTCCCCCTTGAGCCTAAAGAAATAGAGTGGGTTATGCCTAAGAAGAAAAACCAATCCAGAAAACCTCCAAATCCCAGTGTGGTCACCAGGTCTAGCTTGAGAAGCGAAGATCACCCATCCACCTCATCCCATGATTAAAAGCCCAATATGGAATATCATAGGAGCGTCCAAAAATACCTTCAAGTTTAGGCTCAAAAAACTTGTTCAATTTCATAATTTGCAGTTGTTGATTCATCTTGAACCTATGCAAGCTGTTGAAGCTTCCTCATCCTTAGCCCAATATGTTAAGAACTGAATCGATATTGAAAAAATATAATAAGAACCAAACAGTAACTATGGAAATTTTATTGAACGATCCAAAGATAACAAATAAATCCCAGCTTTCGAGAGGCTTGGGTCTCTCCCAAATTGAGCAAGCTCAATACATGAATTTTCCGATACCCACCTTCCTCATCAGCTTCTCCTTATATTCCCCATATTCTCTTTCCCTAACAGAATCTAAAAACAACCCCAAACAGAAATTAACAAACCACTACAGAAAATAAAAAAACAACAACTACTAGTTTGATTTACCCAAAATACCCTTCCTTCTAGAACCCGAGGCCTATCATTACCCGCCCCCCAAACATTCACCTTGTCCTCAAACTGAAACCGAAGTATATTATTTTTTGTCGTTGGCGGCTTCTTGGGATCCCACATCATTCTTTTTGATCGACCATGGTGATCTTTGTAAGCGTTGAGCAGTGCACAACAAAAAATAAAGTAAGGATTACCACCTATATTGTTTTATAACCATCCGAGATCAATCGAATAAATGTTCCAAATCGTGAAGAACAACTCCTCTTGTGAGAATTAAAATTATCCTTAGCTCGACACCAAGCTTTTTCTATCTCTTTTGGGCCAAAGAAGAAAAAACAACCTGGAAATTTTCTTCTATCTTCTAGCCCAGCCCATTTGTTAAATACAAATTTTCCTCTATGTCCAGGCCCAAATCCAAGTTGTTGGCCTGTACAGAATTATTGGGCTTGATTGTCTGGGTCTCCAATTTCTCTTCAATCAGCTGGGCTAGCTCCATGGCTTAGCCCAAAGTACTTGGATCCAAGACTCGGATCTCAGCCCGAACGATTGGCTTCAACCCATTGATGAACTTCCCGATTTTAATTTCGTTTGACACTTCTTCCAGTGGTACTGCGAGCTCAAGAAATCTTCGGCGATACTCTCGAATGTCACCTGTCTGCTCCAAAGCTAGCCACTACTCGTGGAGTGAACCAATTTGTATAGATTAAAATTGATTTAGCAATTGTAGCTTTAATTTTTCCCACGAATCAAAGGAGCAACACTTGTTCGCCCACTGGTACCAGAGTAGTGCGTCGTCGTCGAAGTTGATGATCGTGGCCTCTATCTTCTCCTTGCTCAAAAAATGGTGGAAAGATAAATATCATTTGGCCTTCATAATCCAACTATCAGATTGGATCCATCGAACAATGGCATCTCCAATTTCCGAAATCGAAAATCAGAGTGTGAATCGAGAAGATTAGTCAGCGAATCGAGAGGGTGGTTAACCAAGATTGGAAAATTAGGGTTATTGGTAGAACGTGAAACACGCCGCTACTTACACTCACAAGTATACGAGGTCTAAGTTTTAGTATAGTGTGATCGTTAAGATCGGGTTATCGTATCCACAGGGATTGGTATCGTTACTATCGAATACCGCGTTTATCGTGACCTAACTTTATCTAGGCGAAAAAAAAAATATTTAATTAATTAAACTAATACTAATATAACCTAAATTAACTACACTAATATGTTAATATGTTTTAGGGTGAAGAATCGCCTAGGGATTAACGTGTTTCCAAATACAAGTTCGATTCTGTTTACTCACGTTTACGATGTTCGACCTATTTGACAATCTCGGTATGTAAACTCTACCACCACATCTCCCAAGTGTAAGACGGGAGAATACGTGACTTCAAGCCAACAAAGAAGTCTCCCTCAACGTCTTAACGACCCTAGGTCATGTGAGTCTCACCCAGCATCATTGATTGCACACAATCCAACTCTCTCCCAGGTTATTGGATCGTCGCGTTGTATTTACCCTATCGACAATCTCCGTTCTAAAACTCTCTCGCCACCTCTTCCGAGTGTAAGACAAGGGATATAACGCAACTTTGAGTCAACAAAGAAGTCCCCCTCAATGTCTTAACGACCCTAGGTAGCGTGTGTCTTACCCCACGTCATCGATTGTCCACGATTCAAACCCCGACCAGGTTATAGAATCGTGACGTTTGTTTACCTTAATCCGAATCTGGGGTTTGTCAAAATCCCGTATTCTCCATTTACCATTCTAAGCATGATAAACAAACAATACGATAAATAAAATCAAACTACGAAGAACATACACAAACGAAACACCGAAATCATCCAAACAATGTATTTATAAATATAGTATTAATCTCTACTACAATCCATATTTAACTCGTGGTCATAGCTGCATAAACATATAAATCGATCTAAACATGCTCACATGATCCTAAGATAAAGAAATAAGGAAAAACAATTGAAGAACTTAGCCTCGTCCAAAGATAAACCGCTAAGAACGCTCAACGATCGATTCGCCGTCTTCTCCACTTTGGGATGTGAGCTCCACCTCTAAAATCCTTAACTATACCCTTAGATATAGCCTAAGAGGCTCAAAAAACCAAGGGGGCAAGAGAAAGACCGGCCAAGGGGGAAGAGAAGGGATATTTATAGCAAAAATATCCTAAAAATATCTAAAAATATCTCAAGACTGTGCAGGAGAAATCCGCCTAGGCGAAGAAAAATGCGCTTAGGCTAAGTTAGGTTGGTTATGGCTGATCGACTAGGCGGTAAAGTAGGCGGTTGGTGGCCGCAAATAATGCGCTGCCACTTTCACCGCAAGCGTACGGATCAAGTTTTAGTATAATGGATCTTTCGATCGGGTATCGTATCCACAGGGATTGGTGTTGTTACTATCGAGTATCACGATTGTCATAACCTAATTTTATCTAGGCGCTAAAAATGGAATTTGATTTAATTACTAATACTAAACTAAAATACTAATTAAGTTAACTATACTATAAATACTAATTTGAGATTGTTTAGGAGAATAGATTACCTAGGGATTAACTTTATTTACTTCAATGCGTTTGATTTCGTTTTAGTTAACATTAACGGCGTTCGGCGTATCCGACAATCTCGATTCGTAAACTCCCTCGCCACCTCTTCCGAGTGTAAGACCAGGGAATACGTGACTTCGTGTCAACGCTGAAGTCCCCCTTAATGTCTTAATGACTCTAGGTCATGTGAGTCTCATCCCAACGTCATCGATTGCACACTTTCTAACGCCCTCCCTGGTCGTTAGATTGTCGTGTTGTGTTAACCCTAGTCCGAATCCAGGGTTACCTCTCACGAGTGTCAAATCCCGTATTCTCAATATATCTAAACTAGCATATAATCATAGAAAACATGGCAACACAATCGAAATTATAAGGAACAACCATAAACGAAACAAAAATTCAACCAAAACTATATTTTCATAAATAATACGTTAATCCCTATTACAATCCATGTTTAACTCATGACCCTAACCGTTTATACAATGTAAAACGAGCTAGACATGCTCAACAACTACCAAAATGAAGAAAACAAAGAGAGGAAACAAGCGACTTAGCCGATATCTGAAGATTTGCCGCTAGAAACGTCGATCGATTGCTTCCTCGTTGATCCTCCACCTCGGGTTGAGAGCTCTCCCTCAAAAATCCCTAATCCTACTCCAAAAATATGGCCTAAGGCCTTAAGGGCTGAAGAGAGGGAAGAGAAAATTTCGGCCAAGGGGGAAGAGAGAGGATATTTATAGAAAACATATTCTAAAAATATCTCAAGACAATGCAGGGCAAATCCGCCTAGGCGGTGGAAATTGCGCCTAGGCGGAGTTAGGTCGGTTAAGTCTGATCGCTTGGGCGGTGAAGTACGCGGTGGACTGGAGAACATTCTGTTGGATTTTTGCCTAGGCGGTAGAAATTCCACCTAGGCGAGCGGCTGTCAGTATCCCTTCTTCATCCTCTGCTGGATTTCCGCCTAAGCGGTAGAATTTCCGCTCCGGTGGTCGTCTGTCAGTAACATTTTGCTCTTCTCTGCATTTTCACCACTTAAGCGGTGGTCTGGACGCTTAAGCGGTGGGTCTGTTTCAGCGTTTAGCCTCCGAGCTTGTTTATCCACCATAACTTCGAACCGCTTTGGTTCGATCTCATCATTTTAGCTCCAATTTGCTATCTTTTTTACCCACACACCTGAGTTATACAAAAAGTATGAAAACTAATTAAAACATAATAAAAATAACTATAAACATATTCGAAAACTAACAAATTCGAATTGGAAATAGATATGTTTTTCACACCTATCAGCGGTGGACTGGGAGAACATTCTGTTGGATTTTCGCCTAGGCGAGCGGTTGTCAGTAGCCCTTCTTCGTCTTCTGCTAGATTTTCGCCTAGGTGATGGAATCTTCACATAGGCGGTCGTCCGTTAGTAACATTTTGCTCTTTCTCAGCTTCTTCACCGCTTAGGCGGTGGGCCTGTTTCATTTTTTAGCCTCCGAACTTGTTTATCCACCGTAACTTCGAACCGCTTTGGTTCGATCTCATCGTTTTAGCTCCAGTTTTCTATCTTTTTACCCTACACACATGATTTATACAAAAATATAAAAACTAATTAAAACATAATAAAAATAACTATAAACTTACTCGAAAACTAACAAATTCGGATTGGAAATATGTAGGTATTTTACACCTATCAAATACTCCCAAACTCAGAATTTGGCTAGTCCTCGAGCCAAACACACACACTAAAATGGAAAAAATAATAATAATAATAATAATAATAATAATAATAATAATAATAATAATAATAATAATAATAATAATAATAATAATAATAATAATAATAATAAACTGAATTAAATAACAAATAACCTAAAAACAATCTAAACATAACAACATGCGAGTTTTGAATTCTTCTAACGGCCAAATTATTGTTTCCCTCAACAACCGCTAGTTATATCGAGTTCAGGCGGTAACACACATAATTTAATGTTCTAGATTTTCGACATGCAATAATGGTGAATGCTATTCTAGATCCTTTAAACGTGTTAGTGCAAGACTCAATAATATAACTATACAACGATCGGATTGGATTATCCACCAACGAAATTCATGACTTAGACCGTAAAGGACTAGCATTTCCATAGGCTTGATTGGGGTCTACTCTCCACTAATGTAGGTTTAGTAGCTCATGAAGATCATTAGGACTTGGTTCGGTTTTGGTATATTTGGCCAAGGGTAATTTGGAATACAAAACGGGTTAACGTTGTTAACTTAACGTTACCCAAGGCTCAATTCTAGGCACATTCACTCTCGAACCCCAATAGAAAGATTGGAAACTATCTCGAACATGCATTTAAGACCGACGTACTCACTTATCAAAATAAACAGAAATAGAAACCGTATTTACATTTAATATTTTTTTTTATTTTTTTTTATTTTCTATATACTTATTTATTTATTTTTATTTTTATTTTCTTTTCAACAAACACACCCCCAAACTTATTTGACTGTTACAAGTGAAGGGGTGTGTGAAATACAAATGAAAAACGACAAGTGAATACTCAAATACCGAACCAATTAGAAGTTCGCCCTAAATTCAACCACTCACATCAAGAAGCCTTTTCAACGGCTAACTTGATTCACTCAAATGTGCCTTTAAATTCAGCGATATAGGTTTGGAAAACGATCCACTGGCCATGGTATTAGTTTATGTGTTCTGAATTGAATTTGTATTTAGGCTTCGACAGGGTAACGAAGGATAAACATGTAACAAGGTAGGCTTAAAAAGGCTCAAGCGACAAAGAGAATGCCTAAATCACGCCTCTTGAACTACCTTGCCTAGGATTTCGCCTCAAGCTTCCCCTCAATCAAGTTCTAGAATCCTTAAATGTGTCATGAATTTGGTTAACGATAATCGTCCTCAAATCAATTGAATAAAAATACATTGAGTTTATGTGCCCATGCAAATTAGGATCTACAATAATTTTTACCAAAAAGCATAGTCAAGCACACAAAATCACACATGCATGGGTATTACCCTTGACTTCAAAAACAACCAGGGGTAATCTCATCATCGGGTAACGGCCCAGATGAATGCAAAACTCAACATATAAACGGCAACACAAAAACATAAACACATTCTAACCTAAACACACATGCAATATGAAAAAATAATAACACATAAACTAACAATACTAAATACTACACATCACCTCCGAACTCAAAATGGACAGTGTCCTCAGCGATCTCAATCATCAATCTCCAACATATGAAATTTAAAGCATGCTGACGAAGGGTGTTTAGATCACTTACCTGGGAGGCGAGAGGATCTCGCCTCCGAATCAAGTCGGATGGGATGGATCAAAAAGAATTGCTTGGGTTACCTCCCAAGAAGGGCGTGGTTTAATGTCCACGGCCCGGCTTATGTGCTTGGCCAAGCACAATAAACGGCTTGGAATCCCGTCGAAAGGGATGCATCAATACCCGTCGATCTAACAACGCCAAGTACCCTACATTGGAAACAAAAACAAAACTACAAACAAAATTATATACAAAATAAATGCCTAAAGTAAAATTAAGTCATTTACACACAATATCAATAATAACAACTTCGCCAATCCCCGGAAACGGCACCAAAAACTTGGTATGCTGACGGGACTAGAATACGATACACTTGCTTCTCCTATCTAAAACTTAAGTCCTGAGCCGTTACCGCGTTTCTCCAACAATAACATCAAAACAATCCCCAGCAACGGCGCCAAAAATTTGGTAGCACGTGAAACACGCCGCTACTTACACTCGCAAGTATACGAGGTCTAAGTTTTAGTATAGTGTGATCGTTAAGATCGGGTTATCATATCCATAGGGATTGGTGTCGTTACTATCAAATACCGCATTTGTTGTGACCTAACTTTATCTAGGCGGAAAACAAATGTATTTAATTAATTAAACTAATACTAATATAACCTAAATTAACTACACTAATATGCTAAAATATTTTAGGGTGAAGAATCGCCTAGGGATTAACGTGTTTACAAATATGTGTTTGATCTCGATTTACTCACATTTACGATGTTCGACCTATTTGACAATCTCGGTACGTAAACTCCACTGCCACCTCTCCCGAGTGTAAGACGGGGGAATACGTGACTTCAAGCCAACGAAGAAGTCCCCCTCAACATCTTAACGACCCTAGGTCATGTGAGTCTCACCCAACGTCATTGATTGCACACAATCCAACTCCCTCCCAGGTTATTGGATCGTCGTGTTGTATTTACCCTATCGACAATCTCCGTTCTAAAACTCCCTCGCCACCTCTCCCGAGTGTAAGATGAGGGATATAACGCAATTTTGAGTCAACGAAGAAGTCCCCCTCAATGTCTTAACGACCCTAGGTAGTGTGTGTCTTGCCCCACGTCATCGATTGTCCACGATTCAAACCCCGACCGGGTTATAGAATCGTGACGTTTGTTTACCCTAATCCGAATTTGGGGTTTGTCAAAACCCTGTATTCTCCATTTACCATTCTAAGTATGATAAACAAAAAATACAATATATACAATCAAACTACGAAGAACATTCACAAACGAAACACCGAAATCATCCAAACAACGTATTTATAAATATAGTGTTAATCCCTACTACAATCCATATTTAACTCGTGGCCATAGCCGCATAAACATATAAATCGATCTAAACATGCTCACATGATCCTAAGATAAAGAAATAAGGAAAAACAATTGAAGAACTTAGCCTCATCCAAAGATAAACTACTAAGAACGCTCAACGATCGATTCGCCGTCTTCTCCACTTCAGGATGTGAGTTCCACCTCTAAAATCCCTAAATATACCCTTAGATATAGCCTAAGGGGCTCAAAAAGCCAAGGGGGCAAGAGAGAGACCGGCCAAGAGGGAAGAGAGGGGATATTTATAGCAAAAATATCCTAAAAATATCTCAAGACTGTGTATGGGAAATCCGCCTAGGCGAAGAAAAATGCGCCTAGGCGGAGTTAGGTCAGTTACGGCTGATCACCTAGGTGGTGGACTGGGAGAACATTCTGTTGGATTTTTGCCTAGGCGAGCAGCTGTTAGTAGCCCTTCTTCGTCTTCTGCTAGATTTTCGCCTAGGCGATGGAATCTTCGCATAGGCGGTCGTCCGTCAGTAACATTTTGCTCTTTCTCAGCTTCTTCACCGCTTAGGCGGTGGTCTGGACGCCTAGGCAGTGGGCATGTTTCATCTTTTAGCCTCCGAGCTTGTTTATCCACCGTAACTTCGAACCGCTTTGGTTCGATCTCATCGTTTTAGCTCCAGTTTCCTATCTTTTTGCCCCACACACCTGATTTATACAAAAAGATAAAAACTAATTAAAACATAATAAAAATAACTACAAACGTGCTTGAAAACTAACAAATTCGGATTGGAAATACGTAGGTATTTTACACCTATCAGTTATCGTCATTTGTTTGTGAGCCTTCCACCGTCAGTTTAATCACTCTAGCCTCCGTCACCTTGCCAGACGACGAAGACGTAGCATGACGTGTTAACTCCTCATGGATCTTAAGGAGTTGGTCTAGTCTCTTGGTAATATTCTTCATTTCCTCCTTTATATTGTTCATCTTCTCCTTCATCGATCCAACCTCTTGTTGAATTCCCTTCTGGTCCTCCTCTATCACGTCGACCCACTGAGTCAGATTCTTTGTTGCCATCAATCACCAATGGTGAAGGTGATGATAAACAGATTCAATGTTCGCACAGCAACCCTCTCCCCCCCACCCCAAGTCAGTGCTCTGATTACCAAATGTTAAGAACTAAATCGATATTGAAAAAATATGATAAGAATCAAACAGTAACTATAGAAATTTTATTGAACGATCCAAAGATAACAAATAAATCCCAACTTTCGAGAGGCTTGGGTCTCTCCCAAATTGAGCAAGCTCAATACATGAATTTTTCGATACCCACCTTCCTCCTCAGCTTCTCCTTATATGCCCCATGTTATCTTTCCCTAGCAGAATCTAAAAACAACCCCAAATAGAAAATAACAAACCACTATAGAAAATAACAAACAACAACTACTAGTTTGATTTACCCAAAATACCTTTCCTTCTAGAACCTAGGTGATAGGTGTAAATTACCTACGTATTTTCAATCCGAATTTGTTAGTTTTCGAGTACGTTTATAGTTATTTTTATTATGTTTTAATTAGTTTTTATCTTTTTGTATTAAATCAGGTGTGTGGGGCAAAAAGATAGGAAATTGGAGTGAAAACGATGAGATCGAACCAAAGCAGTTCGAAGTTACGGTGGATAAACAAGCTCGGAGGCTAAAATATGAAACAGGCCCACCGCCTAGTTGTCCAGACCACCGCCTAGGCAGTGAAAGAGCTGAGAAAAGAGCAAAATGTTATTGATAGATGACCACCTAGGCGAATATTCCACCGCCTAGGCGAAAATCCAGTAGAAGACGAAGATGGGCTACTGACAGCCGCTCACCTAGGTGAAGTTAATTTCGCCTAGGCGAAAATCCAACAGAATGTTCTCCCAGTACACCACCTACTTCACCGCCTAGGTGATCAGCCAAACCAACCTAATTTCGCCTAGGCAAAGTTTTCTTCGCCTAGGCGGATTTTCCCTGCACAGTCTTGAGATATTTTTAGGATATTTTGGCTATAAATACCCCATCTTCTCTCCCTTCTCTGCTTTATCTCTTGCTCTATTTCATTTTTGAGCCCCTTAGGCTATATCTAAGGGTATATTTAGGAGTTTTATAGGTGGAGCTCACATCCCGAAGTGGAGAAGACGGCGAATCGATCGTTGAACGTTCTTATAGATTTATCTTCGGACGAGGCTAAGTTCTTCAATTGTTTTTTCTTATTTATTTATCTTAGGATCATGTGAGCATGTTTAGCTCGATTTATATGTTTATGTGGCTATGGCCACGAGTTAAATATGGATTGTAGTAGGGATAATACTATATTTATAAATACGTTGTTTGGATGATTTCGGTGTTTCGTTTGTGAATGTTCTTCGTAGTTTGATTGTATTTATCATATTATTTGTTTAGCATGCTTAGTTAGATAAATGGAGAATACGGGGTTTTGACAAACCCCGGATTCAGATTTGTGTAAACAAACGCCATGATTTTATAACCCGGTCAGGGTTTAAATCGTGGACAATCAATGACGTGGGGCAAGACACACGCTACCTAGGGTCGTTAAGACGTTGAGGGGAACTTCTTTGTTGGCTCAAAGTTGCATTATATCCCTCGTCTTACACTCGGGAGAGGTGGCGAGGGAGTTTTAGAACGGAGATTGTCAATAGGGTAAATACAACGCAACGATCCAATAACCCGGGAGGGAGTTGGATTGTGTGCAATCAATGACGTTGGGCGAGACTCATATGACTTAGGGTTGTTAAGATGTTGAGGAAGACTTCTTCATTGACTCGAAGTCATGTATTCCCCCGTCTTACACTCGGAAGAGGTGGCGGTGAAGTTTACGTACCAAGATTGTCAAATAGGTCGAACACCGTAAATGTGAGTAAATCGAGATCGAACACGTATTTGTAAATACGTTAATCCCTAGGCAATTCTTGAGCCTAAAACATATTAGCATATTAGTGTAGTTAATTTAGGTTATATTAGTATTAGTTTAATTAATTAAATACATTTGTTTTCGCCTCGATAAAGTTAGGTCACGACAAACGCGGTATTCGATAGTAACGACACCAATCCCTGTGGATACGATAACCCAATCTTAACGATCACACTATACTAAAACTTAGACCTCATATACTTGCAAGTGTAAGTAGCGGTGTATTTCACGCGCTATCACCAGGGCCTATCACAATACCTACATTTTGATAGTAGTTATTCCTATTCCTCCAGCAAAATTTGGATTCTTTGGAAAAGACCATTGGCCTGGTCAATAACCTATTCTTCTCCACAACTTGTCATTACACACCTACTCATCCAATTCTAGCCCATCCTATTTCCATTCCAGCAGTTTATGCTAAATGCAATCACTCAGATAGAAGACCCATTTGGAAATATCATCAATCCCATATTCCATCCATTACTCACCCTTGCCTAATCTCTGGGGATTTCAACAGTTATTCTTGTCCTGAGGACATCAAAGGATATTCAGCCTATTCTCAAATCAGCAACCTTGAATTTAATAATTGCATCCAGGGTTGTGGGATGATAAATGTTCCATTCACTAGATCCAAATTTACATGGTGTAATCAGAACAAAAGGGCAAGAAGAAAATGGGGCAGATTAGACTAGTCCTTCATTAACAATCCTTGGCTTGCCAATTTTCCTACTACCAATCTTGCATACCTTACCAACACAAACTCAGACCATTCACCTCAACTCTTATCTATAAATCCCCACCACACCAATAGACCAACCCTATTCAAGTTCCAAAACGTCTGGTGTACCAATTCAGTATTTTCTACAACAGTAGTTTCCCACTGGAGGCAACATTTCCATGGATCATCCATCATTGCAGTCGCACACATGATTAAAACCTTCAAACCAATCCTCAAATAGTGGAGCACTACTACATATGGAAACATACTTACTACAACCCAAAGAGCAAAAATGGAGATCACAAGGGTAGAACAGATTTGTTTAAATGAAGATAGTCCTGAAACCTGAGCAGCATTATTGCAAAGCATAAGATGGCCATCAATACAGAAGAAGCTTTCTGGAAACAAAAGTCCTGCTATAAATGGCTAAAAGAGAGGGATGCAAACGCCAAATTTTTTTACTCTTTATTTAAGGAGCAAAGGGCTAGGAGGATAATACATAGCTTGAAAGATTCACATGGCAACATCATTACAGATTCTGGTGAAATTCAGCCAATGATCATACAACCTTTTCAAAATGCTTTATGCACTCCATCAATTCATCCCCAACTAGACTTAATGAACATGATCCCGTCATTGGTTACCCCCTTTGAAAATGACATGATGCTTACCCCTCCCCCCCCCCCCCCCTCCTCCCCAACCATGGATGATATCAAAGCAACAGTTTTTAGCCTGAATGGTAATAGTGCTACAGGGCCAGATGGTTACACGGGGAAGTTTTTCACTCACTGCTAGGATATAATCAAGCATAATATGCACAAGGTTGTTCTTGAATTTTGTTGTGGTTATGAGATCAACAAGTCATGAACAAGCACTCTATTGGCTCTAATTCCAAAAACAGAAGCTTCTACCAACCCTGTTGATTTTAGACCTATAAGCTTGTGCAACTTCCTCAACAAGGTATTCTCCAAATTCTTGGCTAACAAAATCAAGCTAGTCCTGCCAAAACTCATTTCTTGAACAAAGTGGCTTTGTGGAAGGTATGAACATCTTTGACAACATATTACTTACTCAAGAAATGATACATCAGCTATATATGAAGAACCTGGGAGAGAATCTTATTGTCAAGCTAGACATGGCCAAAGCATTTGATAGAATCTCATGGCCTTGCCTTCTAGTCATCATGAGGAAATTTGGATTCCATGAAATAATAATTGACATGGCATGGAGACTGATCTCAAACTGCTATTTCTCAACCATCATCAATGGAGCAATATGTAGTTTCTTCAAATCTCAGGGAGGACACAAACAAGGTGATCCATTGTTCCCACTTCTTTTCATATTAATGGCAGAATCATTCTCAAGAGGCTTACACCAACTCACTCAAACCAGTACAGTAAAGCCTTATTCTCTACCTGCCTCACCCAATCCAATCTCTCACTTGGCATTTGTAGATGATATGATCATATTCACCGATAACTCAAAATCCTCATTTTCCAAACTTCTTTCGTTCCTCAAATCCTATCAAAAAAGTTACGGCCAATTGATAAACTACTCCAAAATCTATTTTATCCCATCCAAATACTTTACACCTAGAAAACTAGCATAGTTATCCTCTAAGTTAGATTTCATCAAACAAAACCTCCCAATCTAGTACTTGAGCTGCCCTCTCTATGCTGATAAGAATAAATCATCCTTGTTTAAGTCCTTACTTTCAAAAATCAGAAACAAGTTGCAATGCTGGCAAGCCAAACTTCTTTCAAGTGGTGGAAGACTTCTCCTCATTAAACATGTCCTTGTTTCCCAAACTCTCCATTTATTCATGACTATTCCCTCCTGCTAAAGTCATCAAATCCATAGAAAGCCTCTTTTCTTAATTCTTCTAGAATGGGAAACTCTACTGGGCTAATTGGCAGTCCTTGTGCTATCCTGTCAATGAAGGTAGACTGGGCATCAGAAAGGTATATGATTACATCCTGGCATTCAAATCCAAGTTGTGGTGGAATTATAGAACCAACACTTCTATTTGGTCAAGATTTATACACAAGTATGGTAGAAACAGACATGACTACTTCAACACTTTAAACTCACACTAGAGCATTGGTTGGAGGCAAGTACTGGAACGTAAAATGGTGGATAAGGATTACATCAAATTCCAAATTAGAGAAGGCAAGACTTTACTTTGGTAGGTGCAATGGCTAGTGGACATTCCTCTAGCTGAGCTCATCCTGGTGCCTGATCAAGTCAAAAATTAAAAGGTTAAGGACTTAATGCACACTGATGGAAGTTGGAACTGGGATGTTATGGGCCACCTCCTCTCAAGCTTCAAATCCGACATCCAACAACTCATTAAGCTCCCAAGTTCATAACAAGATCACATGGTATGGCTCTCCTCCTCCTCAGGTGAATTCTCAATTTCCTTAGCATGGAATACACTTAGACAAAATTCAACTGCCCCTCCTTGCTTTCAATGCATTTGGAACTTTGAAATCCTCCCCAAAGCTTAAATCTATATGTGGAAGGCATTAAAAAATCTAACACCCTTTGATGACAAAATACAAGCTTTACGTTTCAACATGCCATCCAAATATGCTTGTTGTGGCTACCAATCTGATTCAAGAAACCACATTCTTTCTTCTTGTAAGTTTGTACAGCTTGTATGGGCTCATTTTGGTAGTCCCTTTCATGAAGGCACCCTACTGTCCAGGTTGCTCAACTGGTGGCAAAACCCCAAATTGCTTCCCAGTCTTCCAGTCCTTATATGCTGGGAACATTGGAAAACAAGATGCCAAGCCAAATTTGATGGTACTCCCCCATACTTCCCATCCTTGCTAAAAAACCTGCAATACACAATTCAGCCCAAGAATGCTAAAACTGCCAAGAAATCTAAAGACATTCTAATCCTGGTCAAATGATCAAGCCAAGAACAAGATATCTCAAGCTCAATTCAGATGACAACTCATTAGACAATCCTGGTATTTCAGGTACAGGAGGGGTGATCAGAAACTGTATGGGGGCTCTTCAATTTGCATATGCAATCCCTCTTGGCCACCATTCCAACATGTATGCAGAAACCAATAGCCTCTAGCAGGGTGTTAAAATTTGTCTTGATCATAATTGGCACCAAGTTATTTTAGAAGTAGACAACAAAGTTCTGGTTGATATGGTCTCTCACAAGTCCTCCATCCTATGGCAACTCAAGCCTCTTATTGCTAACATTGCTCATTTCAGAACTATGGGACACTACCCTATTCAGCATTGCTTCAGGAAAGCCAATTCTACAGCATATGGTCTCTCAAAGGCTACCTGTGCAAGCACCGAATTATGGACTTGAGAAATTTAAATCATTCCTTCTAGTGTTAGAGGGTGTTTGAAATTAGATAAACAAGGATTTGCAAACATTAGAAAAACCTAACATGTGTAATCTTAAGGGTTTTTAAGTCCTTGATTAATTCAATATTCTTTTCATAAGAAAGAATAAATGAATGAATGAAGATCATCTATTTAACCTTTAATCGAACATATCTTACTGGTTATGTACAAGATTCATACCAAAGAAAGACCACAAATCAAATTCAACAGTAGATCAAGGTCATTGATTTTCAGCAATTGAAATCATGTTATAACGAACTGTGATTTTTTTCAAAAATAATCTTTCTTTCTCACAAATATGAAGCTTGAGAAAATTTTAGAATGTAGAGAGTTTTTCAAATATTTCTCTTTATAATTTTAATGGAATTTTTGTGATAATAAATAAGCCTAATTTCATAATGTCATAAACCCACAAAATAAAATCATAATCCCACAAAATCTTATCTTTGATTAAACCCAACAACTCTATTGACTAAGGCATTTGAAATTCAATGTGGGGCATTTGATGAGTGATATTTTGGGTTCACGGGTATCGCAACGTGTAAGGAGAGATCTACATCGCTTGCACTTGGGCCCAAGCACAATCCTCAAAGATCTATGTTACATGAACGTGAGACCAAGCTCAACTTTAGAACTTGAGGATTTTGCTCGGGTTCCATGCATAAAACATAGGACAACATTCATAACTGACCATGATCACCAGGAACCCGATCATAAGGCTACAGGACGCCCGGGTTGATCATCCTTGGGGGTAAACCGAAGATGATTCAGGGTATCCCCCATGATCTGGAGCAACTACCCCTTACACGTGACCAGTTATTGAATCCCATTATATATTGAAACTGAATCTAATATAAATAATAACAATCCATAATTTCTCAATCCCATTAAGTCCGAGACATTAATGGAGATGGACCGAGATTAAAGGAAAACTTGCCAAACAAGTAAACCAAGATACATTGTTTTGCAGGAACCAAAGCTAAGGAGATCATCATATTTTGAATCTCAAGAACTATCTAACGATCCATTTTTTAGCATCATTAATAAATAAGCTCAATTTCATAATATCATAAACCCGCAAAATCCAATCACTATCTCACAAACTTTGATCCTTGACTAGACCCAACATCTATATTGACCTAGGCATCTAAAATTCAAATTTTGACACTGAATCTGGCCTCAAAAATGCCTAAGATACATTTGAGGCTTTAATTGAAAAATGTGCTCCACAAGAAGGTTAAGTCAAAGATATCAAGAATTCAGCATAGGTTAATTCACATCTGTTGCAAATATGATAGAATAATTTATATAAAAATCATTTTTTAAATAATTATTCCCCACACAATATCCTTTAAAAATCATTCCAAATAAATCATTTAAGAATATTTTGAAATAATTTAGAACAATTAATCGTGAAAAATAATGCAAAGATTTAACTGAAAACGTTAAAAATAATAAAATATTTAGACCAAACGATTGACTGGAATGGTGAATCAGTCAACCATTTAATGTTAAATCTCAAACCCTAAACCTTTTCGCCTGAGTCGATCAACTGATTTTAGCCAATCAATTGACTTTATACAAAATCCAATATGTCCCTTGTTTGAATTGATCAACTAACCCTTTGCACTCGATTGGATGTTTATGTACAACTATGTTCTTTTAGACAGTTTTGAACCCAATCAACCGTTTTTTACCGTTTTTTAAATTTAGCTTTTTTCAATTAAGAATAGCTAATCATTTCTTAATTTAGTTGACCATTTTGAACAGTGTATAAATTTTAGACACGTTTAACCACTTTTTGAGCATCAAAATTCATATCTCGTAGACACAGTATTGCAACACATTTTATATGCCACATAACTATACTTAACCAACTAATGAAGTGCATAATGTGGTTTTACCTATTCAAAGAAAACAAAAAAAATGTCTCTTCTTTCTTTAACACATCCATCTCGACTCCAGATCACTAATTTGACTTATTTGTATCTTTGGATCATTCATCTCACATTATTTTGCTCTTTCAGATACAAACTCAACAAAATCATTAGAGAAAAAACCTCAAACGTTAGTCAAAGACTCCATACAAAGGTAGCAGCCATTACTCTATACGAGTACAGGAACAATGTCATGAACATACAACACACACCGAGATGAAGGGGTTACATAGTAAAATTGCAAAGGAGCATTTACATTGGAAATCATGACCTAATTTAAACCTACGGGCAACTGATGAAAAAAAAGGAATTGAGGCGAGCCTCAAGTTAGATCACTACCGATGAGAGCCATGTCAATTCTTCAACCCTCGTCCGACTCTGCAGTAGGACAACCCATCACATGTAAACTAAACTGTTAATACTTGGGGGAAATACACACACACACATGTTTGCTCTGTTCCCAAATATTAAGAACAAATTTATGAGAACAGAATATAAAACATACTTATGTGAGAACAATTTGTGTTGTTCCCATTTTCTTTTCCAAAAATTAGAAACAAAACAGAAATAAAAATGTTTTGTTCCCATAATTATGTTCTCAATTTCCGGGAACAGGAGAGATTTTTTCTTGTTCCCATAATTCTGATTTTGTCCCCAGTTTCCTTTGAAAGAAACCCAAAAAAATAAAAAAAAACGATAGCAGAAGCAGTAAAAATATCTTCCACTTTTGCCCCATGTAGAACAACTATTCCAATAAATTAACATGCCAGTCCTTGAAAACATGATATAGTGGAGAGAAACAGTACCATGTATGGCTTCCATGTTGTCTACCTTGTAGACGCCAAGGGGCGAGCCATGGACAGATAGAAGCATCTCACCGTTCTTTGGAAGCCGTAAAGTTTTGGGTGTCATCCCAACCGACAACCTGTGACTTGTTGCCTGCAAACAACATCAAAGCTATCAAGTTACTAATACATGCATCTCAAATACTAGAAAAACAAAACATTAGCAAGAAAAGGGAACAAAGCAGTCTAGAGTAGCATCAAAATATCACAGCTTTCATTACTCTATACTATTGGATTGTTGCTTATCCTTAAGGTAAGCACTACTTGCCAATCCCAAAATATTCATTTGCACTTCAATTTCACTATTTACTTCTCCCACAAGATAGTGTAGTTAGAGTGCAAGTGCACATTCTAGGAGTGCCAATAGCATTTCCCATCTTTTAAATGTGCTTTTATCCAGTTCAGTAATTTGAAGAAGAATTCATTATGATTAGCCAGGTCTTAAAAAAACAGTGGAAAAATGTCATATCCCCAAAGGTCCAAATCAAGAAACCATAAAAAGTTGAGCGGTAAGTTGAGACAACTGGATATTGTCTCTAGATACTGCATGCCCGTTGGCAATTTCTTAAAGTCCTCAAGTTGAATGAAAGAAATGTAATTCGGAAACCAAGTGTACAGAGACTTCGCTATTAAGTTTTATCATCGACATAGCTAAAGGACTCCCAATAATGTATAATAGAGCAAACTTCAGCCAAAAAGAGTCTGATGCACAAAATAATGTTTTTTTATTTAACTTTATCCAGTAAATATAAACGACCAAAAAGTTGCATACCCCAGGAGTTTGGAGAGAACTTTGCAGTCCTAGAATCTGAGTATCAGATGGCTCCTCCAAAGCCTACACAAGGACACCAATGAGATACGTAATAAAGACAAACCATACAACAAATCATTTAAGCGCATTGACGCATTGGAGGACAGGCATGATTGAAGGATAAATATCTTTAACATATATTCAGATCAAGAAAAACATAGAAAGCTCAAGATCCCTTCAAATGCTCAGGATCATTGAAAACTAAAACTTTCAGGAGATACTATCCATTGGGTATCCTTACAGTGAGACAACTAACATTCAAAGAAAAACATATTTGGAGAGTAACATATTGCCTTTCAATTAACCCCCCAGAGCAAAAGGAAGATGAATAATCATGACATGAAAACCCTCAAAGCTACTAAAAAACTATAACTTCAACAGAAATTGCAGAGGAACATACAAAGTCCCTGATCTGTAGATTATCATCTCCAAGGATGCTGTCTTTCGCTGCCATCAATCAAATAAATAAATATCAGATCAAATAAAATAAAATCATCCGAATTGGAACTTGAAACCTCCAATGCAGCTATAATAAGCACCTGATCTGCTCGAGAATTCAAAGCCACCAAAATTGGGTATTGCGGCAGCACAATCTGGATAAGCCACGGACAGATGATGCAGAAGAGAAGCTTGTGCACTCTTTCCATTAATATGGTCAACCTTTGTGTTGCCATCTCTATCTCTCCATTGCACCTCACACTGTCCATCTTTCCCATTACTAACAACTGTCACATTGGGAAGGTTTTCCCTGAAAAATTGCAGAACAGGAGTCTGCAGCTGTGCCTCATTGAAATAAGAGCGCAGCAAACGCAACAAAGTCAGTAACTGTTCAACCTCCAAATGACGAATGGTCTTGATTGCAGCAATTTGATGTTGGACTGGGAGGTGGGGAGAATAAAAGAAATACCCAATTGTAAGAAGTACGAAGAGTTTATCAAAGATGCATAGCGATATTCGAAACAGTCTATATTAGTGAAGTCAGGAAGTGACATTCTGGGTCATCTATGCCCCTACTTCAAGGATATATCTCCAGCATATATGCACAACACTAACTCTCCTTCCACTATTCAATTAAAACACAGTATCGACTTCACAACTTCTATTTTTCTCAAGTTCAGTTTGTTTTGTTTGATTACCATTTCCTTTTAATAAACTATTTTTATGAATATATCTCAAATCAACGTATAACAAATCTGGCAGATTTTGATTTTCCTCTCGAATAAAATGGTGTAAAACTTATATGCACGCAACATATAATGATATTAAGTATTTCGGTAGCTGGCTAGTTGCATGAATTATAAATTACTCAAATATATTCCTTTTTTTTTTTTAAGTAAGTTACTAATTACTATTAGTAATTATTGATACCTTGAGCACCCTTAATGTAACTATTTTATATTTCATATATGTATTGTTAGATTAGCCGAAAGATAAAGAAATACACTGAAAGCCGGAAACTCGTCGTCTCTTATACATGTCTTATTTTACATAACAATTCTAAGACTAGAACATATCGAACATAAGGGATGCAAGTATAGCTATTCATAAATATTCAAATTGTTGCGCAAATGAAGGCCAAAAGGATCAAAGATCAAGAAGCAAAAAGAAAAAGAAATATTTGTACAGAATCAAGATCCATAAGAATGATTAATATGTAGTCAGAGGTTGCATGTTAAACTGCTATTGACTGATGCGTTTTAAAGAACCTTTCCATCTAATATTCTTCAAAAAACCTTTTTCCCTCTGAAGCGTTGATTTAAAGGTCGTTACAATTAAAAGACCCTATGATAATCTTCTAAGACACTGAAAAATGGACATTCTAAAGATCCTATAATCATCTTCCAAGACACTGAAAAATGGGTATACTTATCATAAATGGGACAGGGAAACACAGAATACGGTCCGAAATATAGTTTGTGTTTTTTCTTTCATGCACTAAAAACATTACGGGGTTCTCCATCTAGATTTCGACAGTGAACATAACCGATATACATTTCGAGCACACAAACTTGATCGTGCAATTAATCTACCACATCACTTTTGCTTCTACTTCTTCAACACATTCTTTTAATAAAAATTAAGTTTTCAAAGACTTTCAAAACCCAAATCAAACAGGTTTTCATAATTTTCAGAAACCGTCCGAAAATTGTATTCAAAGTTTTCATAAAACTGATATTAAATTCTAAACCAAACAGGCCCTAGGTATCCCTTACTCTAAATAACTTGAACTCTTTATGAGGAATCTACAAATTTGAGAGGAAGATTTAGAGAGCCACTTGATATGAACTACTATGACCCAAAGACAATAATGTAATCAAACTAAGACTCACCATTTGCTACTTTGACCAATATTCAGCAACTGACATTTACCCAAATACCATCAACTCTAAAAATATAAGAAAACCTACTAAACACCAAATATTCCGAAACTTTAGTGTGGTTAATAGGGATGGCAACAGAACAGTTTCAGAGTGGGTTGGACGAAAAACCAAAATCATTAGAAAACTGCAAAGCCGAACGTGATCCACAAACCACAAACCACAAACCGACAGTTTTTGAATGCAGTTTTAAAAAGAAACCGCAAGGTTTTTATAAGGAAAAACCAATAACCATCTGCAAACCCATTCTTCTACTTTTTTCAGTTTTAACACTAAAAACAATAAATCTGAGTAGCCCAATAAAATGGAGCAAGAGAACTTCATTACTAGCAATACAAACACATTAGAACTTCATTAAACTAATAGAGATATCACAAACCATTGACTTAAGAAACAGCAAGATCAAGCAACAAACGTGGCAACACATATGGACGAAAAAGGATGACACCAATACCTAATGCAAACTTGCAAAAACCAACAACCAGACTTTCCTAAGGAGATGTTCTCACAAAACAAATTAAGATAAGTATTAGACAATGAAGCAAAGAAGAAAGCATTAGCAAAAAGGGGGAGAATATTGCAGAAGGAGAAAGTACGCAGAACACACCCTATTGAACACATCATTATATAATGTCGGAACAAAACAGAAACTATTCAATGAAGCAACAATTAAACCTCCGAAGCAAGACTGGCAGCAACCTACAATGCAAACGAATCACGGAATCATCAAGTCAGCAGGTGAGCAAGAGAGAGAGAAGATTGACCAGCCACAGAATGGCTAATCGGCACTCGATAGGCTCAGATCAGCAAGTTGGTAGCCTCAGGTTCACTTCAAAGCTTCGCAAGTCAGCAGGTGAGTGAAGGACAGAAAAGAGAGCAAGAGGAGGAGGGAAAATGTTCAAAAGTGTTCCTTAAACCTAATGTATGAAACATACATACATATATATTGTATCGTGATACTATCTCTATATATATAGATGTGTGTGTGTGTGTGTGAATAATGAGAAATATAGACCAATTTCATGGTTCAGTTACGCAGATTGGATCCACTAAAACCACTCAAATTTATATTTTTTTGTCAAACCTGACAACAAACCATTTAGATGGTTAGACCATGTTGAAATCCAAACCATTAGGGTCAGGTTGGATGCCCACTAGTTCATTTAAATTATCCCTTGTGCTGAACGGGTGCCCAAAATACTTCCACAATGGAAGACATCATCAATAACTGTTTATACTTCATTGCCCTCATCTTTCGCTTTGCCTTTTCCCCCCAACCTATGCAATGACCACTATAAGTAATATTAATTCTCAAATCTCAACTATATCCCAAGGGTTGCACAAAAATATATCAAGCTGAAAAGGATGCTTAGGCCTCAGGGACTCTGAACTTCTCCTTTTAAAGAGAATATGTTATTGAATTGTGACTTGAGAATGGAGTAACTAAAGTATCCTTTACTCTTTAATGCAATCAAGCAACACCAAATTAGTTTAGCAAAGTAAAAAATAAATCCTATTTGAGTCATTTGACAAATAATTGAAGTATGGCTTCAAACAAGGGATACCAAGCAAGCAATTACCTTTTATTCAAACTTGCGATCCTTTAGTTTTTTCCCCATCAAACTTAAGCAAGTAAAGAAAAAAAGAAAAAAAGAAAAAAAGAGTTTACCTAGTAAAACAAAAAAGATTTGGAGCCGGACGATAGTTATCTTTTGCAGAGAATAAATGCTTTGCTTGTTCATGCTTATTTATGTAAGGTCCAATTTCTTACGTGGCACAATTAATTACTTATTTTGCATTTCATTGAATTCAAAAATAAGTTTCAGGCTCAATCTGCTCTTAAAGTTGGTTTCATTAATTGTGGGTTCTAGTTGTTCTGTAAATGATCCTCAATAGGGTTTTTTTGTGTAATTTGACCTTGAGGAGTCATTTAATAAGAAAGTGAGGCGATGCTATTCAGGTATTACAGAGATAGGCTCTAAAAGAAAGTTCTAATTGTTGATCTTTATGCCGAAGCCATCTTCCATTTTTTCCTCGCCCAATTTAGTACCTGTTTGGACTTCACTATTTGAAGAAAATTAATTCTTCGGTAATTACTAAACTTAATTTATTATTAATATGTATTTGTATATGTTTTTCTAGTAATGGTATGTATACACACACACACACACACACACACACACACATATTATATGTCAACTATACCATATATACATATTTTCTTATTATGAATTATATATATATGTGAGTGTGTGTATATCTTGTCTGTTTATTTGTATGTGTATGTGTATGTTATCCTCTAACAGTGTGTGTGTGTGTGTGTGTGTGTGTGTGTGTGTGTGTGTGTGTGTGTGTGTGTAATTTTTTGTGCATTGTTTTAACAAAAGAAATAAGTGTCTTTAGGGACTGAGAAATAATGCTCTTATTAAATTGTTATGCATTTTCATGCGGATGATTTTGAGTTTTACTTAGATAATTTTTTAGTTTTAGACCCTATCGTGTGTTAGGTTACCTAGCGACCTCATCGGCGTCAGTTTCTCGACAATAGTGCATCAATTATACAGTTACCAAGGTGAATGCATTGTCTTCTAGTAAATTGTCAAAGTCTATGTTCCTATTAAATGTGAGAAATGATTTACTAAACACGAATAGCATTCTAAAGTTAAATGGAACAATTAAGGTTTTTAAAGGTGCAACTGATTTTATTATTATCTGGCTATGTCATAGCGTGTGACTCAACAAGATGTAGTCCTACGGGATGTGTGATATCCGTTGTTGCTTATCAGTGTGATATTGCGGTCTATACTACGAGCATGCGCTCATACCATTGAAGATATTGCATGGCCCTAACATAGACAATCTTAGATTGCGCAGACGTACACGTTACAGTACTGTCATAATTCTTAATCATGAGGTAAATGATAACCAATTGATTTAGATTTAGTTGTCTCATTATTATATCTATCAGATTTTGATATCGCTCAATTATGAAAATAGTTTTTGATAAATGTACTTGATTCATAATCCGTTTTTATATTATGAGGACAGTACACCGATAAAATATTTTATCTCAAGTGATCAAACTAGAGATTGGTCTACCACTGGTATTAGATAGAATTGGAGTGTGAGTTTGCCTTCAGAGACTACTTTTTGCGCTATTGTCTGCTATATAAAGGTTAGGAATTTTGTGGTTTTGTAGTAGAATAGTTGTGTGTGTGTGTGTGTGTGTGTGTGTGCATATATATAGTATGTGTTTTGGTTGGCCAAATGCGTTTGGTACGGCCACTATGCTACCCTGACGTAGCCTGTTGTTTCCGTATTCAATAGAAAGTTTATGTAATTTTGTAAGTCTAGTTTACAAATTGTTTATTCGGATTACACATATTAGGTTAGTGATGTCAGGTTGAGGTCAAGCCATCACTTCTGGTCTGGAGTCCTGGGTGGGGTGTGACAATTTCTAATTGGGATCATGATCAAACTTGGGCAAGTAAAACAAAATAGATTAGCAGGAAATCATAGTTGCCTTTCGCCAACACTTGATACTTCACTTGCTAATAATTGAGATATAAATCCAAAATGCACAGAATATAGAAGAAACATAGACTAGATACAACGGAAGGTTGTAAAATGAACCAATACCTAATAGTGCATCTTATCTTCAGGAAAATAAAGATGACTCAATGCGTCTGCTATCTAGTGATTGCCAAACTAGGATACGTTTCCACATGCTTAGGGAAAATCCAAGGCATTGTCAGTATGCGGAGGATTAATAAGCCATACCCAAGTGAACAATTGAATTTACAAGAACGCCCAAGACAAGGGAAAGTACATGCTTTGGAGATAGCCAGTGAAGGCTTGAATATGGTACCTCTAGTCGTAGCATCAGCATGTGGTCGTGTTGGTTTTCACAGCAAAAATGAAGAAATAATATGCAGCTCAAACAAGTTTTTTAGACTTTTCCAGAAAGTGTAGGGATTAAGAGCCTGCACACTCACTAACTAGAATGAGAGAAAAACATTTTTCTAGCTCATGTAACCAGAAAATCAGCTAAATATCTTAATGGTATATAGCCAGAAAAGTAGCTAAATATCTTAATGGTATACAAGGCTGACAAGTTAAATTGGGTAGTGGGGGTTAAAAACAAAAATTCAAGCTCAAAACAAAAGAAAAAAGTCTCAATTCTCATTTCCTTACTCAGATTTTCCTTTTTCATCCACATCCTACAGAAGTAAGGACATATTGACAAGAAAATACAGCTAGGAAGTGTATTCAATAATGACACCTCTCCTTTGGAATACGTGCCATTTTCTGTGCTTTCCTATGACACCTATCTTGACTTTCACAAAATCTAGGTATGAACAATAAAAAAATTGAGAGAAAAGCACAACATATGAAAATCCATACCTTCCTGGTCTATTTCATCTCCTTTAGTTTCTTCTTGTACCTCCGCCTTTGGATGAGAATCATTTATGTTATCCGCAGGAGATGAGACGGATTGTTTAGTTACTTTCTTATATTTGCGTTTAGCCATTAAAAAGATAATTATTCTAAGCAACTTGTTTTTCTCACGACAACTCAATTCTCCATAGAAGTGGACAAATTGCACAGAGCCTCCTCATTGGGGTTAACCAGGTGACCTGTGGTAAAACATTAATCAAAATATTGCTACCTGAAATTGCTACAATAACAAGAAAATGAAGATGGTTTCTAGCCACCTCATGTTGCAGACCAAAGTATTTTAATTCTTTTTGAAGGTTATGATGATAAATCATGCCTTAACTGAGACTCGACCAAACAGAACCAAGGATACAATTGATGAGATTAGGTCAGATTTGAAAGCAGTCAATTTCAAATTTAAATTAAATAAAAAAAATACAAAGAGAGGAAAGCAGATCAGGTTTGGATCAGACCCACTAGTCCAAACTCTGTCAATAAAAAAGCCATTGAGTATAATGCATCCAAATTCAATTTAGAAGTTGAGAAACAAAAAGAAGTCCTAAAGATTATCAAGGAAGTCCAACAAAAAACCACCATTGGAAGGGAAGTTAGGAATCGCCAAACAGCGCTCAAGAATGGAATAATAGTTGGAGAATGAAAGCTGGCGACCGAAAACTAAAACCCATCTATGCATTCTCCAAACAGGAAACCTCATAGGCTCCGTTTCTCTCTTCAAGAATTTAAATACCTAGGCCCTCTTTGGTTAACTTTTTCAAAACTATTTTCTGTTTTCAAAAACACAAATACAACTATTATTCTTTTTAAAACACCACTCAAAAACAATTTTACAAAACAATTTTCACAATTCTCAAACCAACTCTTAATATTATACTTTTGTTAGTATATAAATTTAATTTAATTTCTTTACTTTATTTTTTATTTCAATAAAAAATTTCTCCACCAAACATTCACCCAACAAACATCATTATTATCCATCATATTTTAATCATATTTTAATCATGTTCAATTTTTTAACACATCATTAATAATAAATATTCTCTTTTTCATAACTTTTTCAAAACTAAACCAAACAATTTCTCACAATTTTAAAATTTTGTTTTCAAAATTTAAAACAGTTTAAAAAACTGAATCAAACAGGGCCCTGCCTAACCTTCCTCCCTTTGCCATATCATTAGTTGCTTTAAGTTTGTCTACTTAATCCATTCAATTTAATGAGTGAAATAATGGTTACAGATTCTAGACTTTATACATTTTTTTGTTTGTTGCCTTGTACCAAATCATAGAAACGACAATATCCCTCCACCATAAATGATTCAACATTTCGTACCATTGTTCACATCGTTTTATAGAAAGCAAAAGAAAAAAAAATTAAGACTTAAATTAATTGGATTTTGATCTCTAACTCAGAACTTTGGGAGCTCCTGATTTGACCATAAACTTAATGTGTGACTAAAGCCAGTCATAACCTAACCCAAATCTAAAATAAATCAGACCCCAAATCTACAACACCACCTCCTTTTTTAATGGAACCCAAATTCAATAGATTAATTTACAAAATCTAACGCCAAATGAAGTAAAGGAATCAAGTATCTCAAGTCCAAACCATCATAGTCATTGTCCTATCAACACCTAATCGATATCATTTGATACTAGCCTCTCAATCCAAATGCACATGCATACTCAATCAAAGGTAAACATATATCTAAGTGTAGCAAGAAGAGTACATATCAATAGCAATAAAAGGAGAATGGGGAGCGACATTTAATACATATCTACAACCCACTTCAAACCAGGCCCGGTCCTAAGGAGAACCAAAGGAAGCAACAGCTTTGGGCCCCAAAATCTAGAGATCCCAAATTTTAGGCATATGTTTACCGTCCCATGTATTAATTTTGCACCTAATATATATAATTTAAAATATAAGTACTAGAATGAGTCCATGAAATAATAAATTAATCAAAACTTTAAAAGACCCACTAGCAATTTTGCAACAAAAGGTGAGAAAATTGATACGTAAAAAACATTTTTTTTATTATTGCATCTTGGTATTAATTAGTGAAAGCAAATTTAGTTCCAAACTTCTACTATTTTGTGTTGACTTGACAAATTTATATTTAGTTGAAATAAATTTAGTGAAAATATTAATATATTAAAAAAATTTATTCAATATAAAGTGCCATGTTTGCAAAAATTAGATTAGGACCCCCGAAAACTCATGAGCAGCCCTACTTCCAACAACCCTATCCCCTCTCTCAGCTCGATGGTCCCGGAAAACCTGCATTTCAGCCTCCTTACAATCCGCCTCCTAGTCCCACATGTGGACAAAGAGAACTTTCTTGGTGCTCAGCACTTGTGTGTGAATTGAAATAAAGAGAGAGGGAGAGAACGTGAAAATTAGACTAAGAGGAGACTCTGATGAATACTTTTAGCTAAAATACCAAAGGACGTAAATACTAATGTCGATCATAGAACTAGTCAGTCGGACTAGATTCTAACATGGTGTCAGTTGTGGCATGGATGCCACATGAGTTCTAGAAATTATGTTCCGTTCCGGGCTATGCCCATGTGCCTATGTATTTTGTTTTCTACTATCAACCTTCAATTGAAGGGGGCTCGTGGGAGAGGGGGCACTAGTGGTAGTGAAAGAGAGGGAGAGAGTTTGTGAGACAAAAAGAGAAAGAGAACGTCAGTGACGAGTTGATGGGGCTTGTGGGTTGTGGCGGGGGTGAGGGGTTGTGGTGAGGGTAAGGGTTGAGGGGTTGTTGGGGGGTGCAAGAGGAGGGGATGGTGAAGCAGTGGTGTTGGGGATTGACAGAGAGTATACCATCTACCACGAGTAAGTTTGTGAGTCACCATCTGAGGAAACGGAGAGAGCGTGAATGGAGTTTGATGAAGCTTCAGACTTTGGGGTGCATTAGGAGTGAGTTCGTTGTCCCTAAAAGTGAATCTAAAACCTTCATTTCCCCTCGAGTAATCTCAATCATCAAAATGTGTTGACATTTCAAACATGAGTATATGTTTGTACAGCTCGAAATCTTACTATTATCTGAATTGTATATGTACTAGTGTATATCCCCAGCCTAGAGGCCACCAAAAATTCCAACTTATCGCAAACAACACTAAAATATCTAGGAAAAAGGTCTAAAGACTCACCAAATACAGAACCCGTACGTGTCCTTCGCTGACCTCCCAATTGCTGACAATAAACGAGATAAATACACAATAAATTTAGCACAAAATCCAAATTTAAAATTTCCCTTTTCCGTAATTTTAGCATTTACAAACTCTCATTTCACCATACCTTCAGCAATATATCCAATCTAACTCGAACCTTATTATCAACCTATATGCAAACTTAATTCCACCTTATTTTCAAACCCTAACTACAGAAATTGAAAACCTTAAAGTCAAACCCATTGGATTAGAGCCCTATTGCAATCTAGGAAGCACAAACACAAACAGGCGTATCGGGTCTTACACGGGGACACAACAAATCACAAAAAAAAATTAGAATACAGGTACGCCTAGGACACAGCAATATATATATATATATATATAATGATTGATTATTTTATTTATCACACCAACAAATTTCACAAATAAATTATTACATAAAAATAATAAATATATAAATAAATAAAGGGGCACTATCATCGTATTGATTGACATTAGAATTATCCGAATTACTCATTTTCCTAAACAAAACAAACAATAAATATGATAATTTTAGACACAAACACTTAACTATTAATTTAACAAATTTAAATTAAAAGTTCCTTAATAAAACATTTGATTAACCAAACAGATTCATCAATCAGTTTTTTTTTTTTTAATAAATCATAATTCATAACATAAGCAATCCAGCACCCAAGTGTCCAGACTTATAAATAAAAAATCCCCACTGCCCAGTGAAACAAAACAGTGAAATCATAACTCATAAGCAATCCACTGCCCAAGTGCCGAGGCTTATCGAAAAAAAATCTCCACTGCCCAGTGAAATAAAACAGTGAAACACATAAGTATTCCATTTGAAACACAAAAATTAAACAAATTTGAGTAATCAAACATTCACAAATCACATAAGCAAGCAATCCACTGCCCAGGCTTATCGAGGGAAAAAAAAAAAAAACATCCAACTGCCCAGTGAACAACAAAACACAACATATCCAAACGGCGCGGCGGAAGAAAACACAAGAAGTCCATAAAAGAGCAACAAAAATCCAGAATTTCGCAATTAAGGAGACAAGAGAACGAAATACCTGTCGCCGACGAAGCTTTTCGGCGGTCCTGGATGATCTGGCTGCTCTGCTCGCAGATCCAAATGGCGCGGCAGAGGCTCTGGTCGGGGATCGCACCGAGAAGCTTCAGGGTTAGGGACTTGGTGTTCGCGGTTCACTGTCGCATCTGTGGAGAAGAGAGAATGAGAGAGAGTGAATTAGGGTTCGCCGGTTCGGTGGAGAAAGAAAGAATGAGGGAGGGTGCTCGGTGGAGATGAGATCTGGAGTCTGAGGATGAGATCACGGGTCTGAGAGAAATGAGAAGAGATCGAATGAAATGTTTTACGATTTAATAGTTTTCGGTACACTAGTTTTAGGCCGTTCGGATTTTGAAGTGATTTGAATTTGTATTTTGATTAATTGTGTAAATTTAATTTTGTATCATTGAATTTTTTTTTATGTTATTTATGTGAATTAATTATAAATTATTCAAATCATAATAAATATTTAAGATTTTTTTATTTTTTTTGTAATGTTTATTTTCAATTAATATTATGAACATTTTAGTTTTATAAGTTTAAATTGAGAAAATTATTTAGTGTCGGTTGAAATAATAAAATGTTAGATAAACATAATTTAATTTTAAAAAGTCATGTGGTTGTAGATTTATTTTTATTTGTACCATAAGAAAATAAATTTGTTTTTTTAATTTTTCTTATTTGATTTGGTAAATATATATTTTTTTTGAAAATTTATTATTTGATCCTCCAAAGATAAGAAAATTATAAGAAAGGCCTTCAGCTATAACAACAACAACTAAATCTTTGTCTCACTTAAGCAGGGTTGACAAAAAAGACCTCCAACTACTTTAATTAAGTTTTTCAGCCAGTGAATATTTTTTTTAAAATAATCTTTGTTCTTTGACCATCTTTTTTCTCTAATTTACATAAAATGTCATTCTATGAGATACAACAACATTTCACTTAGTTTACTTCTACGTGAATATTCACTTCATATTTCAGAACAATATTTCACTCCATGTTCGATGAATTCCATATTAACTCAATATTTCACTCAAATATTTAAGAATAAAAATTTTACTCAATGTTCACTTATGTGTGAATATTCACTCAATATTTTAGAATAATAAAAAATATTGAAAATATCACGTTATAAATGTATATTTATATGTGAATGTTCACTTAATATTTTAAAACAATCAAAAACACTAAAAAATTATATGATCAACGAAAACAATCGGTGTGAACATTTACCAAATCACATTTCAGTATGACCATTTACAAAAAAAAAAAAAAAAATCCACAAAAATCAACAAAAATTAACATGAACATTTAGGGATATGGAAATTCTAAATCTCGAAATTTCCACATCTGAGAGATATATAGAGAGTGGCGAACGGCAAACACGGCGGTAAATGACAAGTGCCGTATCTGAATTTTCAGATCTGGAAATCTAGATCTAAGAGAGAGAGAGACTATCGTGACCCAGCTATTGGTGGAACCCAGAATCCTACTCACACGTCGTTGTTTTTAGTTTGTCTGTGTCTTTCTTTTTTAATAGTTGTGTTCGTTATTTTATTGTAGTAGTTTGTTTTCTTTTATTTTTGTTTGAGGATAAGCAAACGTTTGAGTTTGGGGATATTTAATGAGTGGTTTATTTACCAACAAATCAAATACTTTTATATACAAATATTTATGTGTTTTCAAACACTTTTGTTAGTTTAATGTATTTTTATTGTTTTATAGGTTTTTGGATAAATAGGTGAAAAGATGCAAATTCGGTACAGGTGCAGTAACTTCAAGGACAATTTTGAACAAGATTCAATTCGATTTTGGAAAAACTAAAAACACAGAAGTTGTAGATATATGTCTTAGATTTCCATAGGTTTTTGAATCACCTCAATCGAAGTTCGTACGAGAAAGTTACGGCCAAAAGAAGAATCTAATGTCGGCACTGCCTGGACCATCACTGCGACGAACTTTTCCATCACTGCAGCAATGATCCGGTAGTGAGTTTACTGCCCTTGGATCGCTGCAGCGATCCGACACCACTTGATAAAGATATTTTGGGATATTTTTGAGATATTTTGGATTTGTCTTGATATTCCCTTATTCCCAATACCCTATGCACATTTTGGGGAACATTTTTGGAGATATTTGGGAGCTCAAGATTAAGAGCCAAGAAGAGAGATCATCAAGAGGAAAATAAGAAACATTCTTGAAGCTGATTTCGCGGAAGTGGAACCATTCACTTCACAGATTTGTTTTCCTTCTTTGTTTCTCTCTTTGTTCTTCAACTTTGTAGATTGTATGATTATATTATTCTCATATAATGTTGAATATGTGGTTATGATCATGAGTAGCTAAGTATCTATTGTGTAGGAATTGAATTAGTTCATGAAAACTATGTTCATTTGAATCGTTGTTTCGTTAACGGTTGTTCATTTGCATTTGATTGTGTTTGCCATTTTATTACATCCATTATATGCTTTGTTATGATATTGTGGTTGGTTTGAGAATACGGGGTTTGACACTCAGGAGAGGTAACACCGAATTCGAACTAGAGTTTAAACACAACGCTACAATCTAATAAATCGGGAGATTATTAGAAAATGTGCAATCCGTGAAGTTGGTGTGGGACTCATGTGATCGTTTAGACTCTAGATAAGGATATCAGTGTTGACACGAGTCGCATATTCATTCACTTTACACTCGAGAGAGGTAGTGAGTGAGTTTTCAATACCTAGATTGTCGGATACTTTAAATATCGTTAATGTAAACTAGACTAATTCAAACATGTTTAAGTGAACAAAATTAAACCCTAAATAATCTATTCCCATAAACTTCATTATTAGTATTCCAGTTTAATTAGTTATAATTTTAGTTTAGTTTATCTTTAAACAAAAACCCAAAATTTGATTATCTAGATAAAGTTCGGTTACAATAATCGCGGTATTTAGTAACAATTTAATCCAATTCATGTGGATACGACAACCCTACTCATCACTATTTTATTAAAACTTGATCCGTACACTTGCGGTAAAAGTAGCGACGAATAATTCTGCTACCAAGTTTTCGGCGCTGTTGTCGAGGATTGGCTTTTAGATTGTTGTTGATATTATGAGTAAGTGACTTGATTTTAATTTAGACCTTTATTTTATTTTTAATTTTTATTTTTAGTTTTGTTTATCTTGCGAGGTACTTGAAGATGTCTCATCAACAAGTGTTATTTCATTTTTTTCAGTGAGATTCCGAGCTGTTTTATTGTGCTTAGGATAGATTCAAGGAGTTTTTCATTCATTTCCCAAATCATTATTTCCCGAGGGAGTGTCAACTACTGAACTTCCTCGACGGATTACTAGCCGCAACAAGAACTTGGATGGAAGGAGGAAACGGTACCACCTCTTTCGATCAACTAACCGCGGATGAAGCCTATTGGTTGTTGGAAGATATAGCGGAGTTTGATTTTCAGAGTTGGAATTATTCAACAAGCTACCAAAGCCTGGGGGATAGTACTACCGTTCGGCGCCATGGATTGACACCCCAGACCTACATGTGGAGTCTTCCCCTACCTTGGAAGAGATGTTCGCTGAATTTATGGGGGAGACTCAGGCTTTCTGGAGGGAAACGAATGACCATCTCAATGAACATGAGGATCGTCTTGACAATATTAAGATGACCTGCGCTGAAATTGATGTCACCGTAAAGTCTTTTGAGAGTCAAATCGGTCAGCTTATGTACTTTATTGAGATCTAGTCAGAAGTGGTGGCACTGAGAGATACACAAGTCACATCCATATGTGAAAGCCACCAGGAGGAACCGGATACGAGCGGGAGGAACTTGATGCCATCACCAATCCAAGACGATCACATCTACGATAATCCGATGTAGCTTACCTGTCCTCCCCCATTTCCAGTACCGTTCATTCAAGCCCACCAAGCACATGAGCTGGAACTGAGTCACATTGAGAGTATATGTCATACATTGCTACATTTCGCCAAACTTTAGGGATTTCTGAACCAAGACCCGTATATTGTGTTGTATAACACATACTATGGGTTGAAACTGCTCTTTGACGAGCCTTTCTCCCTGTCAAGCCAAGGACATTAAACCAAGTGCTTCTTGGAAAGCAACCAAAGTTTTCAAATAAATCAATTCATCACTGCCGACTACCCTCGGAGGCAAGATTGTCTCGCCTCCTAGGTACGAGTTCAAAACCCCCATTCGTCACTATAATGCATGCTATTTGTTGCGTTGGATGTTGGGTCACTATGGACACTGCCCGTTCTGAGTTTGGGGGGATGTTTTGTATGCTTTATAGTAAGATAACTTTTTGTTAGTTATATAGTTTAAGTTCAAATGTAGTTGTGGTTTATGCATGTTTAGTAGTACGTTGTTGTGTTGTAGATATTTAGTGTAATGTATGGATGTTTGTGTTTAGTATTAGTATAAATGTGTTTATGTATGAAGTAGTAATTGTGTGCTGAGTTTTGTAATTCTTCTGGACTATTACCCGATGATGATATTATCCCCTAATTATTTTTCGAGGTCAAGAGTAATGCTCATTCATGCGTATTCTGTATGCTTGACATTTTGTTTTGGTAAAAGTTATTGTGGATCCTAATTTGTATGAGCACATAGACTCAATGTACTAGCTATCCTATTTATTTGAGGTTGATTATTCAGTAGCAAGTTTATGACAATTTTAGGGATTCTAGAACCTGATTGGGGGAAACTTAAGGCAAAATCCTAGGCGAGGTAGTTCAGAAAACATAATTTAGGCATTTATTTTGATCGCTTGAGCCTTTGAAGCCTACCATGCTATATGTTTTATCCCTTGTTACCTTGTCGAAACTTGTAAGCCGTTTCAATTTTGAACACGTAACAAATATCTTGGCCAATGAAACTTTTTCCAAACCATTGTCGCTAAAACTTAAGGCACAATTTGAGTCAAAATCAAGTTAGCATTTGTAAATGCTACTTGAAGTGAGCGGTTGGGTTTTGAGCGAACTTTTAATTGGTTTGGTATTCAAGTACTTACTTGTCATTTTTCTTTTGTCACACCCATAAAATTTTACAGATCAAATAAGTTTAGGGGTGTGCTATTCTAAAAAAACAAAAAGAAAAAAAAAAAAAACACCATATGTAAATATAGTTCTATTTTAGTTTCTTTTGACAAGTGAGTACGACATTTTTAAATGATAGTTTAGGGTTGTTTCAGATTGATCTTTGGGGGTTTGAGAGTGATTGAGTACCAAGCATGTGCCTTAGGTAACGTTGAGTTAATAACGTTTACCTATTCCCGATATACCTTTGGCCAGTTGATAAAAATCGATCCAAGTTCTTTTGATCTTTTTAAATTACATAACCTACATTAGTGGAGAATGGAACCCATTCTGGCTTATGGAAATCCTATGCCTTATTTGTTTAAGTCGTGAATTTTGTTGGTAGATAATCCAATTCGGTCTTTGGATGGTTGTATAATTGAGTTTTCGCGCACACACTTGGAAAGGATCTAGAATAGCGTTTACCGTTATTGAATGTTGAAATTCTAGAATACCACATGGTGCGGTTTTATTCTTGAACTCGATATGATTAGGGGCCGTTGAGGGAAAAATTTTTGGTTGATTAGTTGAAATTCAAAACTTACACGTCTTTGTTTTTAGTTCTTTTGTGTCTTTCTTTTTTAATAGTTGTGTTCGTTATTTTGTTGTAATAGTTTGTTTTCTTTTTTCTTTTTCTTTTTTGTTTTATACTTGAGGACAAGCAAACGTTTGAGTTTGGGGGTATTTGATGAGTGGTTAATTTACTTACAAATCAAGTACTTTTAGATTCAAATATTTGTGTGTTTTCAAGCACTTTTGTTAGTTTAATGTGATTTTGTATTGTTTTATAGATTTTTGAATAAATGGGAGAAAATATGCAAATTCGGTACAGGTGTAGTAACTTTAAAACCAATTTTTAACACGATGAAATTCTATTTTGGAAACACGGAAAACATGAACATTGTAGATCTATGTCGTAGCTTTATATAGGTTTTTGAATTACCTCAATCGAAGTTTGGACGAGAAAGTTATGGCCAAAAGACGAATCTGGTGTTGGCACTGCCTAGACCATCACTGCAACGATGATCCGGCAGTGAATTTACTGCCCTTTGATCGCTGCAGCGATGCCCCCCATCGCTGCCGCAACCCAACACTACTTGACAATGATATTTTTGGGATATTTTTGAGATATTTTAGATTTGTCTTGACATCCCCTCATTCCCAACACCTTATGCACGTTTTGAGGAACATTTTTTAAGATATTTAAGAGCTCAAGATCAAGAACCAAGAGAAAAGATCATCAAGAAGAGAAGAGGAAACATTCTTGAACTTGATTTCGCTAAAGTAGAACTATTCACTTCACATTTTGCTTTCCATTCTTTGTTTCTCTCTTTGTTCTTCAACTTTATAGATTGTATGATGATATTATTCTCATGTAATATTGAATATGCGGTTATGATCATGAGTAGCTAAGTATCTATTGTGTAGGGATTGAATTAGTTCATGAAAACTATGTTTGTTTGAATTGTTGTTTCGTTAACGGTTGTTCATTTGCATTCGATTGTGTTTGCCATTTTATTACATCCATTATATGATTGTTATGACATTATGGTTTATTTGAGAATACGGGGTTTGGCACTCGGGAGAGGTAACACCGAATTCGGATTAGGGTTTAAACACAACGCGATGATCTAATGAATCGGGAGATTATTAGAAAGTGTGCAATCCGTGAGGTTGGTGCGAGACTCATGTGATCGTTTAGACACTAGATAGGGATATCACTGTTGACACGAGTCACATATTCATTTACTTTACACTCGAGAAAGGTAGTGAGTGAGTTTTCGATACCTAAATTGTTGGACAGTTTGAATATCATTAATGTAAACTAGACTAATTCAAACACATTTAAGTAAACAAAGTTAATCTTTAGATAATCTATTCCCATAAACGTCATTATTAGTATTGTAGTTTAATTAGTTATAATTTTAGTTTAGTTTATCTTTAAACAAAAACCAAAAATTTGATTGCCTAGATAAAATTCGATTACGATAATCGTGGTACTTAGCGGCAATTTAATGCCATCCTTGTGGATACGACAACCCTACTCATCACTATTCTATTAAAACTTGGCCCGTACACTTGTGGTAAAAGAAGCGATGAATAGTTTCGCTACCACATTCTTAACCCGTAATGTCACACCCCACCCCGGGCACCCGTCACCCGAGGCCGGGAGTAACGTCGACCTGACGTTATGGCACCAATCCACGAATATCCAAACTAACACATATATATACACACTCGCCTATTTGTAAATATTTCCTCAAAAATATATATACATGTTCCGAATATCCACAACCAATAACACCAAAATACCTGAACCTTCCACGGTTCACGTCCGACCGACTCACCTCCAACACGACACTATCTCCGGATTCTCCCTAGTGCCAGTAGTGGACCAACTTCTAGCCGCGGTACCTGAAACCAATTTTTTTTATCGGTGTACTGTCTTCATAATAAAAATATTTCATGGATCAAGTATGAATAATAAACACTACGTTTCAAAATATAACATTATATAATCACATACCCGGTTCCACTGTCACCAATGAAATGAAATAATATAACAAAAATACAGTATCTTGAACTCCATATTCGGAACCAGTTTCCCAGTCACCAGTGAAATAAACCAATATATATTTAAAATACCCAATCAAAACATTTTAAATCAACCAACCCGATTATTTTAGATCAATCACTCCAAATATTTTAAATCCACCAGTGCAACCAAAATAATATATATATGTCAATCCATTTTACAATAATATATCCAAACCGAATCAATCCCGACAGTTCATCGTAAAATACACCACGCCTCTTTCCTATTAGCCATAGGATCGTTTTTACCTCACGATCTGGAGTTACAACGGTACCGTATCACCCGCCAGGTTTGCACTTCTGATGGGTCAACCACCCTGCAGGACTTGCCTAGCAGGTAATCCATATCTTATAGGTCATATCCACCTAACGAAAAGAAAATCCATATCCCGTAGGTCATATCCGCCTAACGGGAAGAAAATCCGCATCCCTTCTGGGAAGAAACTATAGCATAGTCGGACCAAACATTACTCTCCACCTTAAAATCGACTCGTTCCAAAAATATTTTTTTTTTCCACCTTTAAAATCAACACGATCCAAAAATCTTTTCCCACAAACACCCAAAACCGCTTGATCCATATAAATTGCAAATTCGTCCATTTTTAAATAAACACATTTTCCATAATTTATATAAAAATAAAATTTGTAATTTATATAGAAGATAATACACTCACCTCGTTTTTCGCACCGCAAAAATATCGTCGTCCAACACCTACCGGAACACTAGCACTTGCGAACCTAATAGCGATAGAGCCTAATTAATATTTTATTTAAAATAACCTAACATGAAATGCAGACCCTAAATTTCGTAATTCCCCATTTTCCCAAATCTAATTATGCAAAATTATTATCTACTCCCAATTTTCTACATTAATATTTACTGGCCAGAATTATTATAATTTAATTGTTGCATAAATTATTGTCATGATTACGAAAATGTAATGGTAATAATTTAATTTGATGAAAATAATAATCGACCGAAATTTTACCTGTTTCGAATTGTCCGCCGACCAAGAGATTGGATTTTGGATTTCGAGTTTTTATTTGATTTTTGAATTTTGGCTTGTGGTCCCCCTCCCTTTTTTTTTTTTTTTTTTTTTCCTTTTTCTCTTCATTCTCGTTTCTGTCTCCAACTCTCTCTCTCTCTCTCTCTCTTGTTTCCTGTTTTAGTTTCAGCTGACCAACCACCTTTTCTCCTTACTGTCGTCGACCGCCGGTGACCTCACCCCTACACACTCTTGCGACCCTTCGGTCGAACAAAACAGAATACACGCGACCCATACTGCCGGAGGAGAGCACCACTCCTACACCCTATCATCTAACGAACGGAATACACACACACCAACTAAACGAACACACACACACACACAACAGTCCACACGACGGACGACGGCTCACACACATGCACCGAAACACACACACTCAACGTTCACACCCATGCACATCAGCGGACCGAACACATACCTACACACGATCGCCGGTAAATCGTAACACCGCCGCCAACGAGTTCCTCCCCCGCCGATCACTGCTCTGATCACGCCCACACACACACGACAGATGAACAGACAACCCACCCACACGAAACACTCACCGTCGAACGACTCCCACATCTCCGACGATGATGAACGAAAAACAGAACACCTAGGAAGCACGGACACTTTGCCGGGAGTAGAGTGTCGGTGTCTGACATGTGTTGGACACCGACACACGTCCGACACATGTCGGACCGTGTCAATATTTTTTATTTTTTTCTTAATTTTCGACACGGCTTCGACACGTGAGGGAGCCGTGTTGGACACTTCGCAAGGACGTATTGGAGTCTAGGGATGATTCATACGGGGGCGCCTTAGCGTATCGGCCGTTATAGACAATAGTTCAAAAACATACCATTTCACAGTCGCAGTTCGTCGAAATTGAGAAATCCATCGTCGAACATGACTCTTGCCGTTGCAGTCACAAGCTTGCAGCTGCAATCGCTTCTCGCCGTTACAGTCGCTCCTGCTCCGTTGGCTCTCTCTCTCTCTCTCTCTCTCTCTATATATATATATATATATATATATATATATATATCTGATTTAGGTATCGTTTGGATTTTGGAAGGGTTGATAATTAGAGTTGGGATATGTGGAAAAAGGAAGGAGACAGACAACTAATATTGCGGAACAAACGCAGGGCTTGAGAATGACAAACAATAATTAAAGGTGGCTCTATTTCTGTTCCTTTTCTTTGTATAGTGTAGGCACTGACATTTACTTTTGCTAATTACACTTTTTACCCTTTATGTTTAGACTCAATTTTATTGTGTAATTTTTTGTTACTTTGTGTAAAAAAAATTCATTTATTTACAAGTGTTTTTAAGCCTTAATTATTTTTGTTGAATAAATCTACTTAATAGAAATATGCATTTCATAAATTAGACTCATAAAGAAAATTATATATTTATTTATTGACGTGTCCAAGCTGTGTCCGTGTTGGGATTTTTGAAAATTTTCCGTATCACCGTGTCCATGTTGTGTCGTGTGTCCGTGTCCGTACTTCCTAGCAGAACACACTTTGATCGGCCAACCGAATTACCCACCCACTCACCGAACGAACAACAACACATACCGGCGACGACAACACGTATATGCAATTTGCCAGACGAACGCACCCACACCACCGACGATCACAAGATAGCACAGACACTCCGATCCTCTCTCTCCTCTGTTTTCCAATTGTTTTTTTTTTTTTTTCGTGAAGCTCCCGATCCTTCTTGCATGAGTGCTGATAGGTGTGAAAAACTATCTATTTCTAAACTGGATTTGTTAGTTCTCAAGTATTTTAGTTATATTTAATTGTGTTTTAGTGTATTTTAGTGTAGAACAGGTAAAAGGATGTCAAAAGGCGAGAAACAAGTGAAAACGATAGAGAAACGGTGAGCAAAATGTGCAAAACAGGGTTTCGGTGAATGAAGATCACCGCCTAGGCGGAAGTTCCACCGCTTAAGCGGAAAAGAGGCAGAATGTTGGAGTACTGAAGGGCTGAACCACCGCCTAGGCAAGAAAACCACCGCCTAGGCAAGAAAATGATAGAATGATATGCCAGTAGCCACCGCCTAACAAAAAAAACCACCACTTAGGCGAAGTTACTGACAGAACTGAACCGACTTAAGTCCACCGCCTAAGCAGTGAACCACCGCTTAGGCGGTGACACTCTGCACAGAAATATCTATTTTTAGATATTTTGAAGATATTTTTCTAAATCCCTCATTTTAACTCATTTCTTCACCAAACCTAAATAGACCCTTACACCTTAGACACTCCTTAGACGTGGGAGAGGGCTTGGTTGTTCTTGAGAGCTCTCTTCCACCTTAGTTATATTAGATTAGTTTAGGAAGTAGATTAGATTAGTTGTAAAGAGTGTTCTTGGCCAATCCTTGAAGAGCTAGAAGAGGAAGTTCATTAAGCAAGAAGAGGAAGCTCGGGAGGACTGTTCTTTGGCAAAAGTGGACTACTCCACTTTGAGATTTGGCTTTTCTTACCTTGTTTCCATCTTTGTATTTAATGTTTATTGTTGATGATGATGATCTCCTCTTGATTTAATGTTATATTGGCTAAGAACATGTTAATGTAATTTAGATATTAGTTAGGGAAAGGTGTAGTTGGGTAAATACTCGTTTGGTTCAATATACGTTTCTTTAACGGTTGTTGTTTTAAGTCCGATTGTGTTTATCATTTGATGAAGATCTTAATATGCTTGTAACGGTATTAGGGTTGGATTTGAGAATCTAGGGTTTGACACTCGGGAGAGGTAACCCTGGATTCGGACTAGGGTAAACACATCGTTATGACCTAACGACTCAGGAGGGTGTTAGTTAGTGTGCAATCGATAATGTTGGGTCAAGACTCACGCGACCTAGAGTCGTTAAGACATTGAGGGGGACCTCTTCATTGTCACAAATTCGCGTATTCCCTCGTCTTACACTCGAAAGAGGTGGCAGAGGAGTTTACGAACCGAGATTGTCGGATACCTAAACTCCGTTATTGTTAACCGAACAAAATCAAACGTGTATTAAGTGAACGAAATCAATCCCTAATTAATCAACCTAGTTAGAATTAACCCACTAATTGTAGTTTAGCTTAGTTTAATTTCAATTCATGTCGTCCGTCTTCAGAATCACATGAGACTATGTCAATTGCGGTATTCAATTTAATTATTCACACTTTTCTCTGTGGGAACGATATCCGATCTTCAAAGATCCACTATATTAAAACTTTAGATCTCGTATACTTGCGAGCATAAGTAGGCGTGCACAAATTCGCCCCTACCAAGTGCATCCACTTATATATGCATGAATATATTGGTTCCTCTTAATCTCAAACACTGCCACGTCAAACAAATCGTGTTCTTCTTCTTTTCTCTTGTTTCGTTTTAATTCTGATAGTGTATGCATATATATATTAATTTTCTTTTCCCAAGTTACATTATCCTCCCCTAAAATTTCTTTAAGTTATCACGTAAATCCAAAACTTAAAATGAATGTTCCTAAAATTGCTAATTAGCCCCTAAACTTTTAATTTAAATATTAAATGTCATATTCCACCCCATATTTGTCTAAATGCTCTAAAATGCAACTAAAATTATACACGTGCTAAAATTAGGGCCTTACAACCCTTCCCTCCTAAAAGAAATTTCGTCCTAAAATTTTAATTAAGTTAACCGAACACGTGCGGATATTTATCTTTCATCTCATCTTCTCGCTCCCACGTCGCTTTCTCCACCGAATGACTGTGCTACAATACTTTCTCTAATTAAATTGTGTTCGTCCGCAATACCAGATCTTTACGACTCAGAATCTGGACTAGCTCTTTAACGTATGTCCAATCCTCCTCAAATTCAATTGGTCGAGAAGTCAACACATGCAAAGAATCGGGTACATATTCCCTAAGCATCGACACATAGAAAACGTCATGTAATCTGGACAATTCTGGCGGTAGGGCAAGTTGATAAGCTGTCGCACCAACCCATTCTTGAACCGCCTGATATATCTCGGACTTAGCTTCTCTTTCTTCTCGAACCTCATTATGCCCTCCCACAGGGATATACGCAAAAATACATGATCACCCACTTTAAATTCCAACTCTCGCCTACGCTTGTCAACATACTCTTTTGTCGACTCTGAGCAATCTTCAATCTTTCCTGAATCACCTTTACCTTATCTGCTGTCATTTGAGCGATATCCGGCATCAACAATTTTCTTTCTCCCATTTCAGTTCAGTCTGTTGGACTAGAGTCTTACATTTCCTGCCATACAACGCTTCATACGGTGCCATCTCGGTCGCCGAATGGTAGCTGTTAGGAAAATTCTATCAGCGTCAAATGATCATCTTAGCTACCAAGAAATTTCAAAACATAACCCCTCAACCTATCCTCCAACGTTCGAACCGTACGCTCTGATTAACCGTTAATTTGCAGATGAAAAGCGGTATTGAGTTTAGCTTGGTACTTAAAGCAGTTTGGAGACTCGGTCAGAACTTCAAGGTAAATCTTGGATCTCTATCCGACACTATGAAAACAGGTGCACCATATAGTCTAACAATCTCGTCAATATACAATTGGGTATACCTAACCTGAGAGTACGTTATCTTTACGACCAAAAAAATGAGTAGATTTAGTAAGCCTATCAACGATCACCCTGATGGAATTATGCCCCTTTTGAATACGGGATCATCCTGAAACGAAATCTATCGTGACATGCTCCCATTTCCACTCTGGTATAGGTAGAGACTGCAATAACCCACCTAGATGTTGGTGCTCGATCTTGACTTGCTGACAATTGAGACACCTGGCAACAAATTCCGTAATTTCTCGCTTCATTCTATTCCACCAATAGTGTTCTCGCAGATCCCAATACATTTAGTACTGCCCGGGTGCGTTGCGTATGCTAAGCTATGCACTTTCTCTAAGATATCCTTCTTCAGATTAGCATCATCAAGTACACACAGTCCATTTCCACCATCAAAGCCTCATCGTTATCCTTGACATGATAGTTAGCTCTGTGATAATTTTTTACTTCAATTCAGATCTTTTCCAATTGGCGTCTGTTTCCTGCACTTCCATGATACGATCGATCCATGTCGGTCTCAAAGTCAACATCGCAAGTAACGTTGCCGTCTGACCAACCGCCAACTGAACTCGCAATGATCTTAACTCGGTATATAAATTAGTATGAACAACTTGAATATGTGCAACCGAACCTACCGATTTCCGACTCAACGCATCTGCTACAACATTGGCCCTTCTAGGATGATAGTGGATAGTACAAACATAGTCCTTGACCAGTTCTTATCTAACGTCTCTGCCTCGGATTTAGTTCCTTCTAGGTAAACAAGTATTTCCAACCCTGGTGGTCGGTGTATATCCCATGTCTCGCCATATCGATAATGTCTCCAGATTCCCAAGGCACATACAATTGTCGCCAATTCCAAATCATGCATCGGGTAATTGATAGGTGTAAATTACCTACGTATTTCCAATCCAAATTTGGTAGTTTTCGAGTACGTTTATAGTTATTTTTATATATTTTTATTCTTTTTGTATAAATCAGGTGTGTGGGGCAAAAAAAATAGAAAACTGGAGCGAAAACGATGAGATCGAACCAAAGCGGTCCGAAGTTACGGTAGATAAACAAGCTCGGAGGCTAAAAGATGAAACAGGCCCACAGCCTAGGCGTCCAGACCACCACCTCGGCGGTGAAGAAGCTGAGAAAAGAGCAAAATATTACTGACGGACGATTGCCTAGGCGAAGATTCCTTCGCGTAGGCAGAAATTCAGCAGAAAACGAAGATGGACTATTGACAGCCGCTTGCCTAGGTGAAGTTTTCTTGGCCTAGGCGAAAATCCAATAGAATGTTCTCCTAGTCCACCACCTACTTTGTCACACCCTACCCCGGACACCCGTCACCCCTAGGCCGGCGTGATGTTGACATGACAACACCTATCCAACTATATCAACCAAAAATACATCAGATATACCAAATTGTCATCTATACAACATATGCATAATTTTTCAACTATAAGGATATTCCCGCTTCAACAATAGGAACTATAAACTAAAACTCATGAACCTTCCTTAGGTTTACTTATGACAGCTCGTCTCAAATTTCACTCCTACGACTCCAACGCATGACCCGAATAACTCTATCTAGTGCTAGTAGGGGACCGATCGACTCCTATCCACTCCACCTGCGAGTGTACTGTCTTCTTAGTAAAAACATTTTATAATAATAACTCATAACTACAACATCTAAATGGATCAAGCGTAAGTATATAGACAACACGTAACTAGTAAAGTTCTTCATAATATAAGTACTGAAAATAAAACTAATAAGTATAAGTTCCATTCAAACCCATCTAGTATAAAATGATACCAAACATCATAATAAATAATAAATCACCCAATATAAGTAAAACACCACATCTCAAAACACTACTCCACCACAACAAACACTGGCTAGCCATAGTGATCGTTTTAACCTCACGATCGGGAGTTTGCAAATGTACCGTACCATCTGTAGGATATGCCGTCCTACGAACACCCATCACTCCACCGAAGCGGATAATCACTGCGTAGTATAAACGTCTAACATCACTCTGCCAAAGTAGATAAACATCACTTCACCGAAACGGATAACATCACTCCACTGAAGCGGATAACCTCACTCTGCCGAAACAGATAAATACTATGGCATCGTCCAATCAATAATATCGTCAAATCAATACCATCACTCTGCCGAAAGTAGATAATCATCGCTCTGCCAAAGCAGATAAATACTATAGTATCGTCAAATCAATAATGTCATCATCAAATCACAAATTAATAACATCGTCTAATCAATATCGTCAAATCTCAAACATCACCCTCTATTTCCGAAACTGATTTTTAAATCCAAAATCATATTTCTCATTTTTCTTTAAAAAATGTCTGATTTCACCAAAACTATTTTTCCACCCTTTATTTTTAGAAAACCAGGTATTTTCTACTATCTTTTAAAGCCACCAAATTTCGGCGAAAAACCATTTTCTCAACTCACCCAGAAACATGCTTGATCCATATCATTTTGAAATCATTTAATTTAACTACAACCATTTTCCATCATATATATATAAAAATAGTTTGGCAAGAAGACAATACACTCACCTCGATATCCGTTTTGCAAAACTGACCCTAACCACACTCTATCTGGACGTCGGTGCCTGCGAACCTAATAGTGACAGAGCCTAAATTAATATCTTATTTAGAATATCCTAATCATGCAATGCAGACCCTATATTCCGAATCGTTACTATTTTATATACCACGTTATTAAAATTAATTAATCGCTACAAAATTATTACGATTTCAGAAATTGTAACGCTAAATAAAATTTAATCTAACGAAAATTAATAATCGATTGAAATTTCACATTTTTCCGAATTGTTCGACGGCCACGAAATGGGTTTCTTTTTCTTTTTTTTTTTCCTTCTTTTTTTTTTTCTTTCTTTTCTTTTTCTCTGTTTTGGCTTCTGTTTCCTGTTACAACCCCGGCCGACCACCCCCCCTTTCTCTCTTTACTATCTACTCCAACGATATTACTCACTGTCAATCGCCCTACATCAACGATCACCCATACACCACGCACATACGCCATCCGACCACAACACACCCACATGCACATGACCGCCCGACGATCGACGCACACAGCCGACGACGACAACACATGCACATACACTCCGGACGAACTGCCGAACCCACACACATACACGTACACACGCTGAAAAACTGACCAGAACACCCACCATGTACTGCCGAACCACAACTGAACACACACACACACAAAATCAAACTCACCTACTCTCTCTCTAACTCACCGTCAGTGATCAAAACCCACCCTACCGGATCACCAAACAACCGTTGAACAAACTGAACATACACACACCAAGTGACATGCACACACTGATCATTGTTGAACATACACACAATCATACACAGAACACTCATACACACGCAAACCCACATGATTTTCCACCATCGATCACGTACTGGCGAATCCCACCGCCGATTCTCTCCCTCTTCGTTTTCTGTTACCTAACCCACGACGACTCACAAACCACCGCCGGCGAACCCCACATGATCGACGACAAAATCCACCGGCGGTTCTTACTCTCTCTCTTCTTTCTCTTCCTCTCTCTTTCTCGTTCTTTCTCTCTCTCCATTCTTCGCGAGTTTTCTTCGATCCTTCTCCATTTTTCTCTCTATTTGATTGTCTACATATACACACACACACACACACACACACATATATGGGTGATCAATTAGCCGGCCACGCGTCCCATTTCTCTCCCTCCGTTTCCACCGACTCATTGTATAAGATATATATATATAAATAATTTACACCAAGCCCCCTCATTTTGTTAAGTTTAATGTTTTTGTTTTAATGTTTTGAAGATTTATACTTTGACCCCCCTAAACTTTTACATCACAAATTAAATTTCGAAATCCGCCCCACTATTTTAGTTAGGAACGTAATTTAAACTCATTCTAAATTTTAATGTTTATGAAGATTTCAATTTATCCCCTTCATGTTTAAAAAAATTATGAATTAACCCCTCAAATTATAATTAAATCATAATTAACACCATCAACCCCGTTACTTCTGAATTTTATATTATTATTATTTTTTTAAATGCGACTTAGATTATACGTATGTCCAAGGTCGGGGTCTTACAACTCTCCCTCCCTAAAAGAAATTTCGTCCCGAAATTTTTCGTCAAACTACTAATACGTCAGATTCGCACTACATGATTACATTTGTCTTACGTAATTTTAGAACAACTGATTCCTATGTAGGGTCCCATAATTACAAGTCACCCAATATTTATAATCATGTCCAAAACATAACAATGTCCCTCAACATATAGATATCACTAACCACCTCACTACATATCCAAATACGTCAAACGGGTCCTCTACAAGAATTTTCTTCATGCCTCCATATTTAATCAAGTCCCTGACAAGGTCTCGTGCTTTAATCCGTTTCAATCTACCTAACATGCTTCAAACAATTATCCACATATAAATATTAATTAACGAACATAGATACGTCCCAATCACCAAAATTTGATACATCATAAAAGTCATTAGTTATTGACTGTAAGATATTTCATTGTGAGTACATATCAATTCAAGGACATTTTAAATTATCCTTTTTCCCATGAAATCTCAATGACCTCCACATGCCGACTTCGCCAAATAATTAACAACTCAGTACATCTAATTGGGTTCCTTTTTATCAACTCCAATTCTAGAAAGAAAAAAAATAGAATAAATAAATAACCACACCAGACTGTCTTTACTTCTCGAAAATTTTCCGTTCTTTCTTCTCCATTCAGTCTATTTGACTGGAATCCTACATCCTTTCCATATAGCCCTTTATCTGATGCTACCTTGCTCTATTAACGTTGCGTGATTCTCCTTACTATCGGAAATTTCAGAACGCAACTTCTCAACATATCTCCCACTACCTAAATTCACACCTCTCGATTGACTGTTAATGTACAAATAAGAAGAGTTACGAACTCTCAACTAGATACCCAAAGCAGTATAGAAACTCGAATAAAATTCAAAATAATTATCAACCAAGTCACAATATGGCGACACCTTTATGGTTTTAGATTTCTAATTCCAAAAATTTCGAGTAACTGATCAACCGAGTCTAAACACATGCAAAATTTTTTAATTTAGGAGCCACTGATCCTTATCAAACATATAATTCAACATTTAATTTGCACTTTTGATTTAAAATAATTATATTATCCTAACTTTATTGGACATTTTCGTTGAACCGGTGCCTCATGTAACCGAACCCTCTAGTCAATATATACTGGTATACGCATAAAAAATATTCATCGAACTACTCTCCCCTTTTCCATTTAGAATAGGTCAAAGTTACAATAGCCCACCTGGATATTACTACTCAACCTCAACTTTACCACCAAACAAATCGCCTAACAACAATTGTTACAATTCCCCAATTCCATTTCAATCTAATAATAATACTCACACAATCTTAATAGTTTATCATTACCGAGCATTGCATACATTGTTCTATTCACCTCTTTTAAGGTCTTTTCCGTCAATTAGCATTATTCCGTTAATTGGCATTATTAAACCTACACACTTTATTTCAACTTCTAAAAACTTTATCATTCTCTCAGACACGCTAATCAGCTCTACAGTCAATTCTGGCTGCATCACAAAACCTTCTTAGCTGGACATCCGACTTCTACCTTACTACAATATGGTCAATCAATACCGTTTTCAAAATTAAAATTTCAATCTGCGTTACCATCTAATCAACCACCCACTAAATTTACAAGGGTCTCAACTCAACCCCTAAAGTAATATGAACAACCAACTCACCAATATCTAGCCCGAACTATTCACTATAGTCAGCCCTGTGATCATTTTCCATTCCCTTCTTCCTTAATCTTTCCTAACTGGACATCCAACTTTCGTGCTTCTACCATACAATCGATAAATATCAATTTCACATTGAAAAGTTCAATTAGCGTGGTCATTCGACCAACTGCCTAATAAACTTACAAAGATCCCAACCTGACACATACAGTAATATGAATAACCCAATTATGCGCAACCATATTTTTCCCTATTTCCGATTTTAAGCACAAATCCCATCATACGGAAATGTCGCTAAACGTCAAACAATTACAATCGCTACTAGCTCCAAAAAGTTTTGAGTTCCAGTCACATGTTTTCGGCCTTTTCCATATTCCATCAACTCACCACTTCGGCTTCCTTTGGATTCATTTGAATACTATGTCTTAAGAGAACTAGTCATATTTACTGCACTAGTCACCGCCTTAGTAACACATTCTGGAGATGTTTGACATGCTCTTCTCTACTTTCGACCGGATCACCGTTTTTACCACGTCACAGTCTTTAATCTTCGATTATGAATACCCTACTCATAAATCTGACACCCAATTTGTTGCAATCGATTTAACAACCTATCCATTCTAACTTTTGCATTACCAACACCGGATCTTTATGGAAACACACACCAAATCTACATAAATCATTAGTTGATATTCTAATTTATTGCGACGAATTTATTTATTTATTTATTTATTTTAATTTTTTTTTCAGGGCCGTCATAAGGCTTCTTCTATTAAAATTTCCTAAACCGAAAACGAACTTACTCCAATTCCCAATATCCAACATTTTTTTCATACACCACTAAAATTATTTAAATTCAACTAAATGCAATCAATCATCGACTTAAATTAATCCACTCAATTTTTCCTTTACCATAGTGATCGCCTTTAAAGTCCCAAGATTATAATTTCAAATCTCAATTTCCCACATTCATTAAAACAAGTATAATTAACCAACTTAACGAGCCGAACGTTCACCTCCTTATCATTATGGAACTTATTTAACAGCAACCACAATTACTAATCACGCTTACAATCACCCTGTCAATTCTCGAAACTACATAGGGAAAATCCCTAGCTCTTACAATATCCACTGCCGAAACTTGTTTGAACTGATGCCTATCATCTGCATACTAACTTGTGATATCCTTTCTTTAACACTTTTCTAACCTCCTAAGCCCACTCACCCAGAAACATACTTGATCCATATCATTTTGAAATCATTTAATTTAACTACAACCATTTTCCATCATATATATATAAAAATAGTTTGGCAAGAAGATAGTACACTCATCTCGATATCTATTTTGCAAAACTGACCCTACCACACTCTATCTAGATGTCGGTGCCTGCGAACCTAATAGTGACAGAGCCTAAATTAATATCTTATTTAGAATATCCTAATCATGCAATGCAGACCCTACATTCCGAATCGTTACTATTTTATTTACCACGTTATTAAAATTAATTAATCACTACGAAATTATTACGATTTCAAAAATTGTAACGCTAAATAAAATTTAATCTAAAGAAAATTAATAATTGATTAAAATTTCACCTTTTTTCGAATTGTTCAACGGCCACGAAATGGGTTTTGGATTTTCCTAGGGTGGTTTCTGCAAATTCTCCATTTTCTTTTCTTTTTCTTTTTCTTCTTTTCTTTTCTTTTTTTCTGTTTTGGCTTCTGTTTCCTGTTACAGCCCCGACCGACCACCCCCATTTCTGTCTCTACTATCCACTTCGGCGATCTCACTCACCATCGACCGCCCTATACCAACGATCACCCACACACCACGCACATACGCCATCCAACCACGACACACCCACATGCACATAACCGCCCGACGATCGACGTACACAACTGACGACGACAACACACGCACATACTCTCTGGACGAACTGCCAAACCCACACACATACATGTACACACGCTGAAAAACTGACCAAAACACCCACCATGTACTGTCGGACCACAACTGAACACACACACACAAAATCAAACTCACCTACTCTCTTCTAACTCACCGCCGGTGATCAAAACCTACCCCACCGGATTATCGAACAACCGTTGAACAGACCGAACACACCCACACCCCAAGTGACATGCACACACTGATCACAGTTGAACACACATACAATCATACACATAACACTCATACACACGCAAACCCACATGATTTTCGACCCTCGATCACGTACCGACGAATCCCACCAACGATTCTCTCCCTCTTCGTTTTCTGTTTCAGTTTCCTATTACCCAACCCACAACGACTCACAAACCACCGTGGGTGAACCCCACATGATCGACGACAAAATCCACTGGTGGTCCTTATTCTCTCTCTTCTTTCTCTTCCTCTCTCTTTCTCGTTTTTTCTCTCTCTTCATTCTTCCCGAGTTTTCTTCAATCCTTCTCCATTTTTCTCTATGTTTGACTGTCTACATATATATACACACACACACACACATACACACACATATATGGGTGATCAATTGGCCGGCCACACGTCCCATTTCTCTTCCTCTGTTTCCACTGACTCAATCTATAAGATATATATATATAAATAATTTACACCAAGCCCCTCTCATGTTGTTAAGTTTAATGTTTTTGTTTTAATGTTTTGAAGATTTATACTTTGACCCCTCCAAACTTTTACATCACAAATTAAATTTCAAAATCCGCCCCACTATTTTAGTTAGGATCGTAATTTAAACTCATTCTAAATTTTAATGTTTATGAAGATTGCGATTTATCCCCTTCATGTTTAAAACAATTACGAATTAACCCCTCAAATTATAATTAAATCATAATTAACACCATCAACCCTGTTACTTCCAAATTTTATATTATTATTTGTTTTTTTAAATGCGACTTAGATGATACGTATGTCCAAGGTCGGGGTCTTACATACTTCATCGCCTAGGCGATCAGCCGAACCGACCTAATTTCGCCTATGCGAAGTTTTCTTTGCCTAGGCGGATTTCCCCTGCACAGTCTTGAGATATTTTTAGATATGTTTAGGATATTTTGGCTATAAATAACCCCTCTCCTCCCCTTTCTCCGGTCTATCTCTTGCTTTCTTGGTTTTTTGAGCCCCTTAGGCTATATCTAAGGGTATATTTAGGAGTTTTAGAGGTGGAGCTCATATCCCAAAGTGGAGAAGACGGCGAATCGATCGTTGAGCGTTCTTAGCGGTTTATCTTCGGACGAGACTAAGTTCTTCGATTGTTTTTCCTTATTTCTTTATCTTAGGATCATGTGAGCATGTTTATCTCATCATTTCATTGTAAATGTGGCTATGGCTATAGTTAAAGATGGATTGTAGTAGGGATTAATACTATATTTATAAATACGTTGTTTGGATGATTTTGGTATTTCGTTTGTGAATGTTCTTCGTAATTTGATTGTATTTATCGTGTTGTTTGTTTATCATACTTAGATAAATGGAGAATACGGGGTTTTGACAAACCCCAGATTCAGATTTGGGTAAACAAACTCCATGATTTTATAACCCGGTCGGGGTTTGAATCGTGGACAATCGATGACATGGGGCAAGACATACGCAACCTAGGGTCGTTAAGACATTGAGGATGACTTCTTCGTTGGCTCAAAATTGCGTTATATCCCTCGTCTTACACTCGGGAGAGGTGGCGAGGGAGTTTTAGAACGGAGATTGTCGATAGGATAAATACAACGCGACGATCCAATAACCCGGGAGGGAGTTGGATTGTGTGCAATCAATGACGCTGGGCGAGGTTCACGTGACCTAGGGTCGTTAAGATGTTGAAGGGGACTTCTTCGTTGGCTCAAAATCATGTATTCCCCCGTCTTATACTTGGGAGAGGTGACGGTGAAGTTTACGTACCGAGGTTGTCAAATAGGTCGAACACCGTAAACGTGAGTAAATCAAAATTGAACACGTATTTGTAAACATGTTAATCCCTAGGCAATTATTCACCCTAAAACATATTAGCATATTAGTGTAGTTAATTTAGGTTATATTAGTATTAGTTTAATTAATTAAGTACATTTGTTTTTCGCCTAGATAAAATTAGGTCACGACAAACGCGGTATTCGATAGTAACGACATCAATTCCTGTGGATACGATAACCCGATCTTAACGATCACACTATACTAAAACTTAGACCTCGTATACTTGCAAGTGTAAGTAGCGGCGTATTTCACATGCTACCAAGTTTTTGGCGCCGTTGCTGGGGATTGGCGAAGTTGTTATTATTGATATTGTGTGTAAATGACTTAATTTTACTTTAGACATTTATTTTGTATATAATTTTTGTTTGTAGTTTTGTTTTTGTTTCCAATGCAGGGTATTTTGGCGATGTTAGATCGACGGGTATTGATGTATACCTTTCGACGAGATTCCAAGCCGTTTATTGTGCTTGGCCAAGCACATAAGCCGGTAAGGCATTTCATTGAAAGATTGAGCCATTCAAAGCAAAACCTCGCCAGTCTTGAGGGTGTTCTGAAAATGTCGGGCCAAAGACATTAAACCGCGCGCTTCTTGGGAGGCAACCCAAGGTCAAAATAAGTCAAATCCATCACATCCGACTTGAATCAGAGGCGAGTTCCTCTCGCCTCCCAAGTAAGTGTTCTAAACACCCTTCGTCAATATGCTTTAATTCTATATGTTAAAGAATGATGATTGGGTTCGCTGAGGACACTGTCCACTTTGAGTTTGGCGGTAATGTGTAGTATGTAGTATTGTTAGTTTATGTGTTATTGTTTTTCCGTATTGCATGTGTGTTTAGGTTAGAATGTGTTTATGTTTTTGTATTGTTGTTTTCATGTTGAGTTTTGTGTTCATCTGGGCCGTCACCCGATAATGAAAATTACCCCTGGTTGTTTTCGAAGTCAAGGGTAATACCCATGCATGTGTGATTCTGTGTGCTTGACTATGCTTTTTGGAAAAAATTATTGTAGATCCTAATTTGCATGGGCACATAGACTCAATGTATTTTTATTCAATTGATTTGAGGACGATTATCGATTAACCAAATTCATGACACCTTAAGGATTCTAGAACTTGATTGAGGGGAAACTTAAGGCGAAATCCTAGGCAAGGTAGTTCAGGAGACGTGATTTAGGCATTCTCTTTGTCGCTTGAGCCTTTTTAAGCCTACCTTATTACATGTTTATCCCTCGTTACCCTCTCGAAGCCTAAATGCAAATTCAATTCTAAACACATAAACTAATACCCTGGCCAGTTGATCGTTTTCCAAACCTATATCATTGAATTTATAGGCACATTTGAGTGAATCAAGTTAGCATTCATATATGCTATTTGATGTGAGCGGTTGAGTTTAGTGCGCACTTCTAATTGGTTCGGTATTTGAGTACTCACTTGTCGTTTTTCATTTGTATTTCACACACCTCTTTAATTGTAACAATAAAATAAGTTTGAGGGTGTGTTCGTTGAAAAGAAAAGAAAAGAAAAAATAATAGAAAAGAAAAAAAAAAATCAAATGTAAATACGATTTTTATTTCCGTTTCTTTTGACAAGTGAGTACGTCGGTCATAAATGCATGTTCGATATTGTTTCCAATCTTTCTATGGGGTTCAAGAGTGAATGTGCCAAGCGTTGAGCCTTGGGTAACGTTAACCCGTTTTCTATTCTAAATTACCCTTGGCCAAATATACCAAAACCGAACCAAGTCCTAATAATCTTCATGAACTACTAAACCTACATTAGTGGAGAGTGGACCTCAATCCAGCTTATGGTAATCCTTAACTCGTAAATTTTGTTGGGGGATAATCCAATCCGATCATTGTATAGCCATATTATTGAGTCTCGCACTAACACGTTTATAGAATCTAGAATAGCTTTCACTATTATTGCATGTCAAAAATATAGAACATCACATGATGTGTGTTACCGCCTGAACTCGATACTACTGGTGGTTGTTGAGAAAAAAAAAATAGGCCGTTAGAAAAAGTCAAAACTCGCATGTTGTTATGTTTAGATTGTTTTTAGGTTGTTTGTTATTTATTTCAGTTTGTTGTATTTGATAGGTGTAAATTACCTACATATTTTCAATTCTAATTTGATAGTTTTTTAGTACGTTTATAGTTATTTTTATATATTTTTATTCTTTTTTGTATAAATCAGGTTTGTGGGGTAAAAAGATAGGAAACTATCGCGAAAACGATGAGATCGAACCAAAGCGGTTCGAAGTTACGGTGGATAAACAAGCTCGGAGGCTAAAAGATGAAACAGGCCCACCGCCTAGGTGGTGGAGAAGCTGAGAAAAGAGCAAAATGTTACTGACGGAGGACTGCCTAGACGAAGATTCCTTCGCCTAGGCGGAAGTTCAGCAGAAAACGAAGATGGGCTATTGACAGCCGCTTGCCTAGGCAAAAATCCAACAGAATGTTTTCCCAGTCCACCACCTAGGCGATCAGCCGAACCGACCTAATTTCCCTGCATAGTCTTGAGATATTTTTAAATATTTTTAGGATATTTTGGCTATAAATACCCCATCTCCTCCCCATTTTCCGGTCTCTCTCTTGCTCTCTTAGTTTTTTGAGCCCCTTAGGCTATATCTAAGGGTATATTTAGGAGTTTTAGAGGTGGAGCTCACATCCCGAAGTGGAGAAGACGGTAAATCGATCGTTGAGCGTTCTTAGCGGTTTATCTTCGGACGAGACTAAGTTCTTCGATTGTTTTTCCTTATTTCTTTATCTTAGGATCATGTGAGCGTGTTTAGCTCGTTATTTCATTGTAAATTCAGCTATGGCCATAGTTAAACATGGATTGTAGTAGGGAATAACACTATATTTATAAATATGTTGTTTGGATGATTTCGGTGTTTCGTTTGCGAATGTTTTTCGTAGTTTGATTGTATTTATCGTATTATTTGTTTATCATGCTTAGTTATATAAATAGAGAATATGGGGTTTTGACAAACCCCAGATTCAGATTTGGGTAAACCATCTCCATGATTTTATAACCCGGTCGGGGTTTGAATCGTGGACAATCGATGACGTGGGGCAAGACACACGCTACCTAGGGTCGTTAAGACATTGAGGGAGACTTCTTTGTTGGCTCAAAATTACGTTATATTCCTCATCTTATACTCGGGAGAGGTGGCGAGGAAGTTTGAAAACGGAGATTGTCGATAGGGTAAATACAACGCGACGATCCAATAACCCGGGAGGGAGTTGGATTGTGTGCAATCAATGACGCTGAGCGAGACTTACATGACCTAGGCTCGTTAAGACGTTGAGGGGGACTTCTTCGTTGGCTCGAAGTCATGTATTCTCCCGTCTTACACTCGGAAGAGGTAGCGGTGGAGTTTACGTACCGAGGTTGTCAAATAGGTCGAACACCGTAAACGTGAGTAAATCGAAATTGAACACGTATTTGTAAACACGTTAATCCCTAGGCAATTTTTCACCCTAAAACATATTAGCATATTAGTGTAGTTAATTTAGGTTATATTAGTATTAGTTTAATTAATTAATTACATTTGTTTTTCGCCTAGATAAAATTAGGTCACAACAAACGCGGTATTCGATAGTAACAACACCAATCCCTGTGGATACGATAACCCAATCTTAACGATCACACTATACTAAAACTTAGACCTCGTATACTTGCGAGTGTAAGTAGCGGCGTATTTCTACCAGTAATCACGCTCATGATTCTTTAATCACCGAGAGGCATATGCAATCACGTGCCCACGTTGCATCAACACACCCTAGTCCTTGGTGTGACGCATCACTGTTGATCACAAAACCACCACCTTCTATCAGAAGAGAAAATATTGGCGCCGATATCAGTCTACTCTTCAGTTCTTGGAAACTCTTCTCGCATTTGTCAGTCCACTCGAATTTGGATTCCTCGTGGGTTATCGTGTCAACGGGACAACTATAACAGAAAATCCCTGCACAAACCGACGATAATAACCCGCCAATCCCCAAAAAAAACTTCGAACTTTGGTCACACTTTTCAGCCTCTCCCATTGTACCACAACCTCGACTTTCTTTGAATCCACTTGAATACCATCTCCCTATTCACTGAAAATCCTGACAATTCTTCTGGAAAACATCAGGAAAATCTCTGACCACTGAACTTCTGCCACCCGAACTTCATTATGCCCGGTGTCAATCACGTGTGCAAGGTATCCCTAACATCTCTTCTTCAATAACCTCCTGGCCTCCAGGTCTGAAATCAAACTGACTGGGGGTAATGATGACATTTCCCAAAAAAAATGCAAACTCTGACTCGCCTAAGATCCGAAAAGTAACTCATTTTTAAAATAATCCACTGTGGTATGATAACCGAGTAGCAAATCCATATGCAGTATCATATCAAAATCATGAATACTCAGGGGTAATAGATCTACCAATAATTTTCTATCACCGACCCCAAGTGGACTATCTGCGTACACGCTAATTATCAATGCTGACTCACAGTTCCCGGCTATTCTCCGCTCATCATTCTCTATTAATTTTTGTTGTGTTTACTAATTGCTCATAACTTCTGATCTGCCTGTCCGCCAACCTAGAACGTATTTCTAAATTAAATATTTTCTAGAATCATCTACATCTTGTCTCTTCTGTTTTTACCAAAACAAGAACAAATCGGAACTAGACATCGAATTTAATTTCGTACTGCTGAACGGTCACCTCTTCTTGTTTTAACCATATGAACTCCCCCTCTAATAAGGTTAAAAGATTGCCTTAGTATTTCCTAGAAAGCAATTTTATACACACCCTTGGATGTTGTTTAATAATCCAACCTACGTGCACTTTGTCACACTATTGGGTCAATCAATTAAAACATCAAGTGCTACTGATATTGGATCCCAACATCAAGTAATACGAATATGATTGTTTATCAATTATAATTTAATATTTTAAACCACTAGCACCCCCACAAACGTAATCCACCCATCACTACTACCGACAGCACCACCCAATCCACTAACTAGTAGTATCACCACTTCGTCGCACCCACTAATTGCTAACAAAACAAATGACAATGCACGATGCCAATGTACTATATAATGCAATGCAATACTATATCACTCACGTGCCGAACTCATCTATCGACACCCTATCTCATGGTCCACCACTGGCTCGACACTACCTATCGACATCCTATCTTATGGTCCATCACTGAGTGGACAAACTGAAATGTCTACAGAACCTATAACCTAGGCTCTGATACCACAAATATCACACCCCACCCCGGGCACCCGTCACCCAAGGCCGGGCGTGATGTCGACTTGACGTTACGGTACCAATCCACGAATATCCAAACTAACACATATACATACACACTCGCCTACCTGTAAATATTTACTCAAAAATATATATACCTGTTCCGAATATCCACAACCAAAAACACCAAAATACCTGAACCTTCCACGGTTCACATCCGACCAACTCACCTCCAATATGACAGTATCTCCGAACTCTCCTTAGTGCCAGTAGTGGACCATCTCCTAGACGCGGTACCTGAAACCAATTTTTTTTTTATCGGTGTACTGTCTTCATAATAAAAACATTTCATGGATCAAGTGTGAATAATAAACACTACGTTTCCAAATATAACATTATATAATCACATACCCGGTTCCACTGCCACCAATAAAATGAAATAATATAACAAAAATACAGTATATCGAACTCCATATTCGGAACCAGTTTTTCATTGTCACCAATGTAACGAAATAATGTGTTTAAAACACCCAATACAAATATAATTTAATCACATACCGAATGGAAATCCAGTTTTCCAATCACTAGTGAAATAAACCAATATATATTTAAAATACCCAATCCAAATATTTTAAATCAACCAACCCGATTATTTTAGATCAATCACTCTATATTTTAAATCCGCCAGTGCAACCAAAATAATACATATACGTCAATCCATTTTACAGTAATATATCCAATCCGAATCAATCCAGACAATTCATCGTAAAATACACCATGCTCCTTTCCTACTAGCCATATGATCGTTTTTACCTCACGATCCGAAGTTGTAACGGTACCATACCACCCGCTAGGTTTGCACTCCTAATGGGTCAACCACCTTACAGGACTTGCCTAGCAGGTAATCTACATCTTGTAGGTCATATCCACCTAACGAGAAGAAAATCCACATCTTGTAGGTCATATCCGCCTAACGGGAAGAAAATCCACATCCCCTACGGGAAGAAAATCTACATCCCTTGTAGGAAGAAAATCCACATCCCTTACGGAAAGAAAATCCACACCCCTTCTGGGAAGAAACTATGGCATAGTCGGACCAAACATTACTCTCCACCTTAAAATCGACTCTCTCCAAAAAATCTTTTTTTTTTTCTACCTTTATAATCAACACGATCCAAAAATCATATTTTCCCACAAACACCCAAAACTGCTTGATCCATATAAGTTGCAAATTCGTCCATTTTTAAATAAACATATTTTCCATAATTTATACGAAAAATAAAATTTATAATTTATATAGAAAACAGTACACTTACGTCGTTTTTCACACTGCAAAAATATTGTCGTCCAACACCTACCGGGATGCTGGCGCTTGCGAACCTAATAGCGATAGAGCCTAATTAATATATTATTTAAAATAACCTAACATGATATGCAGGTCCTAAATTTCATAATTTTCTATTTTCCCAAATTTAATTATGCAAAATTATTATCTACTCCCAGTTCCCTACGTTAATATTTACTGTCCAGAATTATTATAATTTAATGGTTGCATAAATTATTGTCATAATTATGAAAATGTAATGGCAATAATTTAATTTGACGGAAATAATAATCGACCGAAATTTTACCTGTTTTGAATTGTCCGCCGACCGAGAGATTGGATTTTGGATTTAGAGTTTTTATTTGATTTTTGAATTTTGGTTTGTGGTCCCCCTCTTTTTTTTTCTTTCCCAATTCTGTCTCCAGCTCACTCACTCTCTCTCTCTCTCTTCTGTTTCATATTTGAGTTTCATCTGACCAACCACCTTCTCTCCTTACTGTCGCCGACCTCCGGCAACCTCACCCCAACACACCCCTGCGACCCTCCGGCTGAACAAAACAGAATACACGCGACCCACACCGCCGGAGGACAGCACCACTCCCACACCCTCTCACCTAACGAACGTGTTGGCCTAGTAGAATATCCAAGAAGGGGGGAGTGAATTGGGTAATTAAAAAATATTATCAGAATATACTTGAATAAATCAAATAATTAATTTTATGCCTAAATTAATTATTATCTTTATACCACAGCGGAATTATAATAAATCTAGTGCACACCCAAACAACAAAAATAACCAAAATAATAATGCAGCACACAAAATATTTATACTGGTTCACCAAGCTACTCTTGGCTAATCCAGTCCCCCGAGCTCCACGAAGGTCGCACCCACTAAAACCAAGATTCCTTTAAAGGTAGGAACCAAAGCCGCACACCGATTCTTTTACAGTCTCAGAATCAACCTTTACAATTTCTTTTTCTCAAGCTAAGGAAGAACCTCTACTTTTTACAAGTTAAAGAATAACCTAATTCTTTTTAACACTACGGCTCAAGAATCAAAACCTTACCAAAACACTTCAAATATCCTTTTACCCGGTAACGATTGAACCGTTACAAAATCACTCAAAAAACACAATTCTTATTCAGGAAGAATCACTACCTCAATCTCTTTATAGGAAGAGACTGAAATCTAACTATCTTTGATTAAATATCCCCAATGATATTTAATCCGTCACAACTCACCAATACACAAATTGATAAGTAGTAAATCTCACTCGAAGCTTCTACTATCCCAGATAAATAAAAACTCATTTAATATCCCAACTAATGATAGAAATATGTGAGATACAGAAATCTGATTTTAACAAGAATATGAGTAGCAAATTGGAGCACGTAATCAGATTCAAGAAATTGTTTGAAAGAATATTTTCTTTAAAAATCGAAAACAATTTCTAAGATCAATTTCCAAAATAAAATAATAAACAATGTGAAAAGATCTTACCCGAAATCCACAGAATTAATGATTAGAACAATATAGCTTCAAATTAGGTATCAACAAGAATAGATCGCAATTGATTCATAAAATCACTCTTAGAAAATCTCACAATATCGGAAAATACTAACTCTTATAAAAGCTCTCTCAAAATGATATAGAATGATTAACTCTCTTAGAATGATTAGTTTTCTAATAAAATTTGCAAGTCTATTTAAAGGAACTTGTAATCATCATTCTAACGGCTAGTTTATAAGTGTCATGACAATTAAAAGCTCTTATAGACCCCTTATAACATAAGGACTTTATTTAGGTTCAATTCACTTAATAACAACTTTCACAACACTCAATTAAACCCCTGACAATTAAAAGAGTGATCCATATTCACTCTTTTGATTGTCGGTAGGAATTTTCTTTTGATCTAAATTTATTTTACCATCATCTAATTTAGTTAGTTCGTTTTCGATTCATTTTTATATTTTTCCCAACAGTGATTTATCCCTTGAGTGAGTACTTGGAAACCACTGCTATATTTCTGTGTCATCACGTCCCGAAGGTAAGATTTTAGTTCAATATTTTTTACTTTGATTTTGTTTTGGTTTAACTCATGCTTAGTTGTGATTATATTAGTATCTGAGTATTAATCTTATTGATACTTATTGTGTTATATTTGTAATAAACTGTTAGTATCAAACAAGTGTAGAATGTTGTACTAACAGATGATGTTATATAAAAAAAATTAGTCATCTTTTTAGGTTCAATTTGAGATTTTGCTACCGAATCCGTTTGTTCGATATTTTATATTCACATGGAAATAGAAATGTCAAACCAAATTTGTTCTGTTTGAAGAAATTTGTTCTAAAGTTTTTGGAGTAGAATTTGAGGGATTAGATGCCTAAGATGAGTTGTACCATTTCAAATGTAAGAATTTTGGAGCATAAATTCGTTTTGTATTTCAGGGATTGGAAGTTTAGTTAGTGGTCGAATTTCAAATGTATAAATCATATTGTTTGTTTTAATAAGGTCGATGTTAATTCAATTAAATAAAAGAAGTTAAAATTGTTTTTTTTTTTTCCATTTTAAATTGCAAAGGTTTTTTTGTAATTTCTATTTGTTTATAGATTTTGTAACTTTAATTCTGTTTTTATTTTTGAATTACATGTGCGAAATGTAACATTGACGTAATAAGATTTGGATAAGCAATATACATTTTTAATTTTGATTTTTTTCGGTTCAACTCATGTTTAATTGTGATATTATTTTAATAACCGATTTTTTTTGTTACTGGATAATGATTGTGTTCTAATTATAATATACATTGTTTGTCGGTAATAATATTTAAATGTTAATTATTATTGTTTTAATGTGATAGATGTAGAATGTTGTATAAACTAAGGAGATTATATCATTTTTTTTAGGTTAATTTTTTTTTTTTTTTTTTTACAACCGTGCCTTCAGGCACGAGTTATACACTAGGCCGACCGCTCGGTCAACTCCCAGATTCAGAGAGTTTGTCATACTTTCAACGGTCGACCGCTCGGTTTACTCGCAAATTCAGAGAGTTCAGTTGTTTTTACCGGTCAACCTGTCGGTCGACTCTTTGATTCAGGATGTTTCAACTTCTTTCTCTGGTCGACTCCTCAGTCGACTGTCTCCTTCTAAATCTCTTCTCTGATCTCGTTTTTAACTTACTTTCTTTTATGATGTCGCCCATTTATTTATTTTTATCTTTAAATAAGCTCCACTAATATTCTTATATTCCATTTTAGTCATTTAAAAATATTTCTTTTCAATTCATATAGGAGCAAATAATCATACTTACTAAAAACAAACATAAAAGATGAAATTCATTTTGTGCCATGTGTGTGTTCCTAAATGGGATATTAAGAGTTAATATTTACCTGAGTTGTTTCTCTTAATTTCTTTAAACTCTTAATACTTCTTTATCATCTTGATATCTTTATTTAGCATCCATTCAATTTGACATCTTCATTACTGGAACTTTAAATTACTGAAACACTTGATGAAACATTAGTTCCACCAAAACATCAACACTTAATTGTTCATCAAAATCTTAGGATCAACAGAATGGAATACACACACACACCATCTGAACGAACACACATACACAACAACCCACATGACGAACTTGACGGCTTACACACATGCATTGAAACACACACACACACTCAACGTCCACACCCATGCACATCATCGGATTGAACACATACCCACACACAATCGCCGGTGAATCGTAACACCCCCGTCGATGAGTTCCTCCCCCGTTGATTACTACTCCGATCATGCCTACACACACACGACAGACGAACAGACAACCCACCAACACGAAACACTCACCTCCGGACTACTCCCACATCTCCGACGATGATGAACAGAAAACAAAACACACTTTGATCGACCGACCGAATTACCCCCACTCACTGGACCAACGACGACGCACACCGGCGATGACAACATGCACATGCAATTCGTCGGACGAGCGCACCCATACCGCCGGCGATCACAAGACGACACAGAAGCTCCAATCCTCTCTCTCCTCTATTTTCCAATTTTTTTTTTATTTTTTATTTTTTGTTTTTTTTTCTTGAGGCTCCCAATCCTTCTTGAATGAGTGCATCCACTTATATATGCATGAATATAGTGGTTCCTCTTAATCTCAAACACTGCCACGTCAAATGGATCGTGTTCTTCTTCTTTCCTCTTGTTTTGTTTTAATTCTAATAGTGTATGCATATATATATATATATATATATATTAATTTTCTTTTCCCAAATTACATTATCCTTCCCCAAAATTTCTTTAGGTTATCACTTAAATCCAAAACTTAAAATGAATGCTCCTAAAATCGCTAATTGGCCCCTAAACTTTTAATTTAAATATTAAATGTCAGATTCCACCCCATATTTGTCTAAATGCTCTAAAATGCAACTAAAATTATACACGTGCTAAATTAAGGCCTTACATGTAACGCTATTAATGGATGGATTTATAGTTTTCTTCGTCCACCCCAATATGTGATCGAAAGATCTATTCTCCAGAACCAGATTGACGATCGCCGACCCCTTCGCCATCGTCAAAACTGGATAAGGGAGAACAACAACGTCGATAGTCAGTTCTAGAGCGAATCTGCTTTGGAGCGATTCATCCTTCATCACAAACCAGTGATAGTTTTGTTGGTATTGTTAGAAATGATTTTTGTTTTACATCTCGTGCCTTCTGTTATAAATTGGATTTGAGATGTTATTATTGTAATAGGGTTGGACATTTTAAAGTATCATGTCCGTTTCGGAACCCTAAGTTTATGTTTAACAAGGACGGATCTAAATTGAAATAGATACCAAAGAAATTTGTTGAAATGTCTTGTGTAGAGTTACATAATGTCAGAAGTGGACTCGAAGGAACAAACACAGAGGTCATATCAAAACCAAGACAAAAAGTCATCAAGGATCCACAAGCGACAAATACAACGTGAAAAGATGCACCAAAGACAGAATGTGAAATTACTAAGAAGCCACAAAAGAAATGTGCAAAGAGAAAAGTTATACAAAAGCCAAGATGAGATATCACCAGGAAGACACAAGCGATACGTGCAAAGGGAATCATCAATGAATTAAATAGCAAAAATCAAAGGTTGAGAAGATACGGACAGGGCAAGAGAAATTATGCACCCAAAGCAATCACGAGCACAAATGAGTTAAAAAGTAAAGTCGCCTCAAAAGATATAAAAAGTACTCATAATCCCTCGCATTTTAAATTTATTGAATTTGTTAAAGAAAGAGAGTTCCAACTTGCCAAATAGGTAAGTTGGTAATTATTTCTAAGACCTATTTTAAATGATGTATTCACTTTTTATCTTAGAAACATTACATGGTGATTATAAGAATCACGTTTAGTTAAAAATTATTAACATGTTTTTATGTGCTTATATCAAGTAATGATAATGAGTTAATTTTTAAAACATGCTATGAGATTTAGAAACTGAATTAAGTGAATTGAGTTTTTATTTTATACATCTTGATTTATTAAAATGCATACTATTTTATATTGAGGTGAATTGAATGATTTAATTTGACATGATAAGACTTTTATGGTTAATATTTGTATGAAAGCATGAGAATTTTTTTTGATACTATATATGATCATTTGAATACATATAAAACTGTACTTAGTGTTTCAAGTTAATATTTTTGTGCACGTGAATATATTTATGGATATCAAGTATCTTGCTATATACATGATAATTTTTTTTTTCTCATACGTTTCATGTCTCCTGATTTTTAAATGCTTATGTTTATGAATGGATCTAGAATGATATGAGATAACATTGTTATTGATTGAGATATGATTCATGTTTTTGGGTGTTAATGATTATTGTTTAAAAAGAGAGTTGATATTTTATGAGAGAAATATGCACTTATCCATGGTTATGCATACACTAGATTTATTATCGATAAATTATTCTTGAGATATGCTTTCTATTTTAGTGCGTTAAAGATCACATGTTTCTTGATTCTAGGAAGATATTAATTGATATCATGATACATTGCTGAAATGTTATGATTATTCACATATACATGAATTTGCTCATTTTTAATTATATAGAGAAAGATTACAAGCTTAGAATGATGTTTTTGGTATAGCCTAGGCATAATGATATTTGCCTAGAGTAGTGTTTTTTTTTGCACATTTTTCTTTGAGATGACAAAGGGGGAGAATTAGTTGATATTTTAATGAATGTCTCAAGGAGGAGCTTGAATTATCTTATTGAATATCTTAAGGGGGAGTTAGAGTTATTTGGGGAGTTAGAATTATTTATCATTTTGAAATTTGTGCTTTGTTGATTATCTTCATTGTTGATCCTAAGATTTTGATAGACAATTAAATGTTGATGTTTTTGGTGGAACTAATGGTTTGATTAATTGTTTAAGTTTATTAGTTCCAATGATGACAAGTAATGAATGGATGCTAAAAGATGATGATAAAGATCATGAAAGATTAAGAGGTTGAAGAATTTGAAGAACCTAGGAAAAATATCTAAGGTTAAATTTCAACTTTTAATATCCCAATTAGGATCACATACGACACAAAACGTTTTTTAAATGATTTTTATAAATATGTGTGTTTTTTATAGGATTCTAATTAATTAAATTATTTGCTCCTATGTGTAATTCAAAAAGAAATAAAGATAATTGACTAAAATTGAACTTAAGTATTTAGTGAAGTTAATCGAGAAAAGAAATCGATTAAAGAGGCAAAAATGTCGATGAGAATGAATTCAAAACGAATTAAGCAGAGGTTTCTAGGATTGATAAGTCGACAGATAAGTCGACCAGAGCATAGAATGAAAAGTCTTTGAATCTCTCGGTCGATAGGTAGGTCGACTTGAGCTTAAATATGAACTCTCTGAATCGATAAATTGACGGGGCGGTCGACCTGTGATGAGAAATATAACTCTCTAAATCTCTAGGTTGACAAATAGGTCGACCGATGGGCGATGGATATTTGGTTTGGCTACATCCTGAATCGAGCGGTTGACCGGTGATCCTTGGTAAGTCGACTTATAGCATTGTTTCAAGATATTGTAGAATTCCAGATTTTATTCTAAAAGTAGTTGTTACTAGCCGTTTTATGATTAAGATTCACGAAATATATTAGGGATTTAATGTTATTTGAGATATGCAACATATATTATGATATCCCTATCGATTTGGTTCATTAAGTTTGAATATTTCTTAATTTGGTATATGTAATTCATTCTATCCTGTTTAATTGTGATTGAGAAATATTTGAGGGACTTAATTGAGATGTTTAAAAGCCATAATTAAGTGATTTGAATTAGGATAAAATCTTAATGATATAAGGGGTCTATAAGAGTAATTAAATGTCATAACAAGTGAAAATTAGCCATTAGATAACTTATTTTATTCCCTTTTATATGGACCTGCGTTTTCTATATTAAAGAGAGATAAGAAAATTATACTGAGCTTTCTAAAAGTAATCATACTAAGAGAATTGTGAGATCTTTTCTGAGTGTTATTCTTGAGAATATTTGCTGTGGATTGTTGCTACTACCGATTTGAAGTGACATTGCTATCATTATTCTTTCGGTGGAATCTGGGTGAGATCTTTCCAAATTATTTTCTATTTAGTATTACTTTATTATATTTGGAATTTGATATTTGAAATTGTTTTCTGATTTTTTATTGAAAAATATTTTTGAGAAAATTTCTTGAATAAATCTAATTATATGGTCAATTACGTGCTACCCAATTTTTGTTTAAAATTAGATTTTGAATATCTCACTTTTCTATCACTAGTTTTGGGATATTAATTGAGTTATAATTTATCTAAGGTGGTAGAAGTTCCGAGTGAGAAAAATTAATTATCAATTTGTAATTGGTAAGTTGAGTGACGGATTGAATACTATTGGGAATATTTAATATAAGGGTAGCTGGTTTCAGTCTCTTCTTGTAAAGAGATTGAGATAGTAATTCTTCCTTGATTGAATTAATTTATGAGCAATTTTGTAATGGTTCAATCCTTACCAGGTAAAAGGATATTTGGAGTGTTTGTAAGGTTTTGATTCTTTATCCTTAGTTTAAAAAAGAATTAGGTTATTCTTGAACCTGTAAAAAAATAGAGGTTATTCCTAAGCCTGTGAAAAGGAATTTGTAAAGGTTAATTCTGAGCCTGTGAAAAGAATCTTTGGGAGGGTTTGTTCCTATCTTTAAAGAAATCTTGAGTTTAATAGGTGCAACTCTCTATGGAGCTCAGGGGACTGGATCAGTCTAGAGTAGCTTGGTGAGCTAATATAAATTTCTGGTATGCTGCTATTTTTCATTATTTATTTTTGTTGTTTGGTGTGCACCTAGTTGATTTTATATTTTCGCTGTGATATAAAGATAATAATTAATTTAGGATTAAAATTAATTATTTGGATTTTTGAAGTATTTTCTCTGATAATTTTTTATTTACCCAATTCACCCCCCTTTTGGGTAGCTCACTGGGTCAACATTCATGATTATGTTTAGTTGAGAATTATTCATGATTGAGATTTATTGATTTAAAAATCCGTCCTCAAATTTAGGGGGGAACGCGGTTACATTTAATTTTGAAGAAAATATCAAAGTTAATTGTTATCATAAAAAAATAGGGAGATTGTTGATCCTAAGATTATGATGAACAATTAAATGTTAATATTTTTTGTGGAACTAATATGTTTATTGAGTGTTTTAGTTTAAAGAGTTCCAAACTACATCATGAAGTAATTTTAAAGGATGCAGAGACAATGCAGAAAAGATAACATGATAAAGAAATTTTAAGATAATCTGATTACGTGCTCACTTTTGTGCTACCCACATTATTTTTATAATTAGATTTTTGTTTCCTTACTTAATTCTATCACTAGTAATTATCGGGACATTAATCGAGTTTAAATTGATTTGAGGTGGTAGAAGCACCGAGTGGGAAGAACTTATCAATTTCTTGTAATTGGTAAGTTGTGTGTGGATTAGATACTATTGGGAGTATCTAATCAGGGGTAACTTGATTTCAATCTCTTCTGGTAAAAAGATTGAGGTGTTAATTCTTTATTTATAAAATTAATTGTGAGTGATTTGTAAAGGTTCCATCCTTACCCGAGAAAATGATAGTTGGAGCGTTTCTGTGAGATTTTGATTCTTTGGCCTAAGGTACAAAAAGAAATAAGTTATTCTTGAACCTGTAAAAAGTAGAGGTTATTCTTGAGCCTAGGAAAAAGAAAAAGTTATTCCTGAGCTTGGGAAAAAGAATTTGTAAAAGTCGATTCTGAGCCTATAAAAATAATCATTATGTAAAGGTTTGGTTCCTACTTATTTAAAGGAATCTTAGTGATTAGTGGGTGCGAATCTCCGTGGAGCTCAGAGGACTAGATTAGCTAAGAGTAATTTGGTGAAACAGGATATATCGTGGGGTGCTGTCTTATTTATATTATTGTTTGGTGTGCATCTAGTTGATAATACATATCCACTGCTATAAAGATAATAATTAATTTTAGGATAAAATTAATTGTTTGAATTTTTAAAGTGTTATTATTATCCTGATAATTTTTTAATACTACCCAATTCACTCCCCTCTTGGGTAGCTTACTAGGCCAACATGATTATTCATAGATATACGAGTTCAGGGTCCAGAAGTGCTCACATAGTAGGGCATATGACTGGACCGACTGTCCGTACGCTCATGCCGGCGAAAAGGCCTACCGGAGAGATCCACCAACCACTATTGCTCAATCAAGACATTTACTACATGTTCTAGCAGTTGTCTTATGTATATTAATACTTAGAGTATGATTCATGCTGTTATTTTTTTACTATCCCTGTCATGCATAAGTGTACATACAATCACTATTTTTAATGTTTGTTGCATCATTGCTATGTTGACCCCTTTGCAAGATTCATTGGCATCAATAGTAATAACAACACCATTGAGAAGAGGGAAGGCAACATCAACCAATTTCATTTTCACTCCATTTAGTGCTTAATATCTGACATATGGAGGATGATAAGCTGGTTAGCACCCGACATATACTCTCTCTCCTTCGTCATCAACTATTTAGCTCAAGTTGAAGAGAGTGAGGAAGAAGAGATGGCATCATAGTTGATCTACAAGGGCCACGAGATGCAACTAATGAGCGAAGCGTACTCGCCGAAACCTCAAAATCCATGGCTCACCGAGTTTTGGTCGATTCGGTCCATGCTCCATGAGGAATGTCTTCTGTTCGTGCTCGCCGACATTGCAATCTCCATTATTTTCTTCGCTGGTATCCCTTCTTCACGATCAGCCATTGTGATCCAAAAACACAAATACAACGAAATTAATCTAGATTAATGTTCAAATATACAGATCCAAAACTGTTTTATCATTTCCAATGATGACTGCATCGCTGTGAAGAGGGACTAGAGGCAGTACGAAATCAGATTCATGAAACCCATACAACACCTAGTCATTCAGAAACCCATGCAACGCTGTATCGACGACATCCACGTCGAAGATATCACCGCCATTGAATTCGCCGACGCTAGCGGCTAAGCCCACGTGAAGACCCTTTGGTTTGATATCATGACAAGACCCAGATTCCTCGTCCACGCGATAGTCGTTTGCCATAGGAAACGAGACGCCAGGGTGCCGTCAACGTCGCCAGAGCTCTCTCCTACCTCCATTTTGACTATCGGACTCGGATCCTCCCCTACATCACCACTTCAGCCGACGACTATGAACAGCGAGAGGTTGGCGTTGGCGATTCAGTTTTTCCTCATGCTACCGACGGAGAGATCCGCCAAGAAAGCCCGGCAAGGATCCTGTAACATGTTGTTGGCGATATTAAGAATCTAAAATCCAACAACAGAACAAGAGATAGCGCGAGTTCTCTGAACTTTAAGGTGGCGTTTGGTATACGGGATTTAAGATGGGATTGGAATGACCATGGGAATGGTCATTCCATTCCTATGTTTGGTACATAGGATTTAATCGCATTCCCATTACTAAGGAATCACTAATTCCACAAAGCATGAGATTAACCAATACCAAGATAAACTTGGTATTGGTTAATCCCAATTATATAGGATTAGGTTTTAATCAATAATTGACCAAAAAACGAGACCAAATACTAAATAAATATTTAAATTCAAATGAAATTTAATTAAATTAACTATTATACTGTTTGAAAATTCAATAAAATTACTATTTTACCCTTTGATGTCATTCCAATACCACATGTAATCCCTTTCGTCACCAAATATAGGAATGGTAATGACCATTCCATTCTATTACCATATTAATTCTAATCCTATTGTCATTCTATTCCAACGTACCAAACGCAGCGTAAGTGGATTTCCAATGGCACCAAACGCAGCGTAAGTGGATTTCCAATGGCGCGCCCGATGTCGGAGGCAAAACCAATCAAAACAACTGCCGCCACCACTAGCAATGCTCCGCCCACAATGAAAACTCGCCGAACAGATTGAGCCCTGATCTGGATCGGCACCGTGAAAGGTGATTCAATAAAACGGGCGTTGGCGGCTCTAATCAGGCCTACGTCTCACTGATAGAGGCGTAGAGGCGATTTTAGCAAGTTGGCAACGACTGCAACTTAAAGAAGATGGACAATTGATATTCACTGGCTCAGATCAGTTCGGCGGTTGCAATGCCAGGGAAATGAGCAATCAAAAAGTTGACCTAAGGGCTAAATACATTAAAGCCCCTGAGCAAACTAGCTATGAAGGAGGGAAAAGAGGATAGAGAACCAGAAAATTCTCCGGCAAAAATACGAAGGCCGGAACTCATACTGTGCCATACTGTAACCTTCGACGACTTCGCTGCTGCCCCATATTGTGCACCGAACAAAAGGGTCGTCGAAGCTTCACCGGAGGACTGAAACTCGGAACCACCACTGGTAATGTATTATCGCTAATAATCAGATTTAAATGACGAACCGGATGAACCGCCCAAATCCGTCGGTGGATCCATCAGTAACCGAGGGCCATTCCGAGGTTGTCGATGAATTCATGTTCCGTCAAATCCGCATCTGCTGGCTCCGTAACTATCTACGTCCACGATACTTGACGAAAGGAATGGAGATTGTAGGAGACGTGTTCAATTCTGAAACTAAACGTTGGAAAGTTTGGGAACAAATGTTGAAGTGGCTTCCAATAAAAAAGATGGAAATTGCCACGTGCTAAGGGAAATGGTAATTTACGTCTTAATATTAACGCATGGTAGAACTTACTGGAATGCATATCACATCCATTCCCATCCACTACAATCAGGTTGTTGGAAACACATAAAGGCCCTGAGGTAACAATTATATTTGCAGTTTCATCTCCTAAAGTTTATTTCTCAAAATAAACAATTACTCTATGACCCCTGAGGTAATAATTACATCTGCCGTCTTTACCTTTAGATTTATTTCTATTACTAAACTTATAAATTATCGTTGACATCTTGATAAATCATTTACACATTCCTCGGGTATGAGGCTAACTCCCTGGCGGACGTTTACAAATTCCCCGGGTATGAGGCTACCTCCCCAATGGATGTTCACACATTCCCCAGGTATGAGGGTAACTCCCCAGTAATTTGAGGTAACAATTATATTTACAATTTTACCCCCTAAAAGTTTATATTTTAAACTTATGTGATTTAGGGCTAAATACACTAAAGCCCTTAAGAATTGCAGAATATTATATTTTGTTGATTTAATATTTAAAGTGCCTTAAAGCCGATTTTGTATTCATCACTCGTTCAACAAGCAAACCAGTTATGAAGAAGGGGAAAGTGAAAGAGAAGATGGATTATTTATAAGAATACATTTATATACAAATTTCCCGGGTATGAGGGTAACTCCCCGGTGGACCTTTACAAATTCTCTGGGTCTAAGGATGCCACCCCAATAAAGAAACATCTGGTCCCAAATCACCAAGTGTAAAAATTGAAGAACCAAGCATGCTCGTCAGTTCGGCAAGAAACACTTAGTACATAAACTAAATGTACTCCAACTGAGTAGGTCGGCTCAGAAAGAGTAGAGCTGATCTGTTTACTCATTCTAAGTTGAGCAAAGTAGGTCAGTTTACTCACCTTAACTGAGTGTATCAGCTCATCCCTAGCTGAGCATCTCAGCCCAAAAGCAACTGAGTTCGCTAACTCATACGCTAACTAAGCATATCATCTCAGCAGTTAATTGGGTACCTCAGCCCAAAAGCCACTGAGTTCTTTAACTCAGATTTTAACTGAGCACGTTAGCTCAACAATAAACTGGGCACCTCAGCCTAGCAACAACTGAGTTCTTTAACTCAAATTTTAACTAACCACGTCAGTTCAGAACTCAACTGGGCACCTTAGCCCAGAAGAAACTAAGTTCTTCAACTCAGGTTTTAACTGAGCATGTCAGCTCAGAATTTAACTAGGTACCTCAGTCCAGCAACAACTGAGTTCTTTAGCTCAGATTTTAACTGAGTACGTCAACTTAGCAATAAACTGGGCACCTCAGCCCAACAACAACTAAGTTCTTCAACTTAGATTTTAACTAAGTACGTCAGCTCAGAATTCAACTGAGCACCTCAGCCCAACAGCAACTAAGTTCTTCAGCTCAGATTTTAACTGAGTACGTCAGCTCAGCAATAAACTGAATACTTCAGCCCAGCAACAACTGAGTTCTTCAACTCATATTTTAACTGAGCACGTCAGCTCTCCAGCTATTTACCTCGATCGCTCTCTCGAAGAAGAGTCCATTAACCTTTTCGCTCGTCAGCTCTCTCGCAGTAGAGCTCGTCAGCTCTCTAACTCGTCAGCTATCTCGCTCGACAGCTCTCCTGAAGAAGAGTCCGTCAGTTCTCTCGCTCGACAGCTCTCTCACAGTAGAGCTTGTCAGTTCTCCAACTAGTCAGCTCTCTAGCTCGACAGCTATCTCTCTCGACAACTCTCCTGAATAAGAGCCCGTCAGCTATCTCGCTCGACTACTCTTTCGTAATAGAGCTCGTCAGCTCTCCAGCTCGATAGCTATCTTGCTCGACAGCCCTCCAGAAAAAGAGCCCATCAGCTCTCTCGCTAGATAGCCCTCCGGAAGAAGAGCCCGTCAACTCTCTTGCTCGACAGCTCTCTCGTGGTAGAACTCATCATCTCTTTAGCTTGAAAGCTATCTCGCTCGACAACTCTCCTGAAGAATAGCCCGTCAGTTATCTCGCTCGACAACTTTCTCGCAGTAGAGCTCATCAGCTCACTCGCAGAAAAGCTCACTCAAGAAACATTTAGAATTCACAATAACTGAGTATAAGAAGAGAATGTGACCTTTCGTCTTATTTCTTCGAATCAACACTCAGGTCAGGGGGAAAATGATGCGGGAGAAATTCCCGCTACTCGAAAAAAGGCCATCACAATAAGTCCAATGCTCCAAAGGAGCCGGGTTGTGGACGTTGGTCCAAACCGGTGATCCATATATGGATCCATCGAGTGGAAAGCTAAAGAACTTAATTTACACTTAAATGGGGAAGCCAAAAAGACATAACTCCCCACTAATTGTGTAACTTCTCATTGAATCCCTATTAAATAGCAACATAATGAGGGAAGACCAAGTCATTGAAGATTAGGTTACCCATCTCCAACAGTCGAAATCTACTCAGTCTATAAATAAGTGAAATGTATCACATTATTTATATAATACAGTCTTTTGTCTGATATCATAAAGCAGACTGACTTATTTTTATGCTGAAGGTTCTTTAACTGACACCACACCGGTGTCCCCTTAAAACTAATCGATTTTGCAGGTTTTCAGATTAATGATGCTGATTGTTAGGTTAAAGATACAGGTTAATTGAGGTGCCTAGTTAAATGCGGAGCTGATGTGCTCAGATAGCGTCTGAGTTAGCGAACTCAGTTGCTTCTGGGGCTGAGATGCCCAGTTAGGGCTGAGCTGATGCGCTCAGTTGAAGAACTCAGTTACTTTTGGACTGAGGTACCCAGTTGAATTCTAAGCTGATGTGCTCAATTAGCATATGAGTTAGCAAACTCAGTTGCTTCTGGGCTGAGGTGCCCAGTTAGGGCTGAGTTGATGCGCTCAGTTAAGTTGAGTAAACTGACATACTCTACTCAATTGAGAATGAGTAAATATATCAGCTCTGTTATTTTTTAGCCGACCTGCTCAGTTGGAGTACATTTAGTTTATGTACTAAGTATTTCTTGCCGAACTGACAAGCGAGCTTGGTTCTTCAAATTTTACACTTAGTGATTTGGCACTAGATGTTTCTTTATCGGGGTGGCATCCTTAGACCCGGAGAATTTGTAAAGGTCTATCGGGGAGTTACCCTCATACCCGGGGATTTGCAATTGACTTTTTAAGATGTCAACGATAATTTATAAGTCTATATTTGAAAATAAACTTATTACTGTAGGTTAGGGATAAATACATTAAAGCCCATGTGGTAGGAATTATATTTATTATCCCTACCCTAAAGTTTATTTTTAACATAAACTTATAAATTATCGTTGACGTCTTGAAAAGTCAGTTGGAAATCCCCAGGTATAAGGGTAACTCCCAAGCAGACCTTTACAAATTCTCCTGGTCTGAGGATGCCACCCCGATAAAGAAACATCTGGTGCCAAATCACCAAGTGTAAAAATTGAAGAACCAATCTCCCTTGTCAGTTTGGCAAGAAACACTTAGTACATAAACTAAATGCACTCCAACTAAGTAGGTCGGCTCAGAAAGAACAGTGCTGATCTATTTACTCATTCTCAATTGAGTAGAGTAGGTAAGTTTACTCACCTTAACTAAGTGTATCATCTCAACTCTAAATGGGAAACTTAGCCTAGAAGCAACTGAGTTCGCTAATGCAAACGCTAACTAGGCACATCAACTCAGTATTTAATTGGGTACCTTAGCCCAGAAGCAATTGAGTTCTTCAACTCAGATTTTAATTGAGTATGTCAGCTTAGAATTCAACTGGGCACCTCAGCCCAGAAGCAACTGAGTTCTTCAACTCAGATTTTAACTGAGTACATCAGCTCAGAATTCAACTAGGCACCTTAGCCCAGCAACAATTGAGTTCTTCAGCTTAGATTTTAACTAAGTACGTCAGCTCAACAATAAACTGGACACCTCAGCCCAACAACAACTGATTTCTTCAGCTTAGGTTTTAACTAAGCACGTTAGTTATCCAGCTCGTCAGCTCTCTAGCTTGACAACTATTTCCCTCGACAGCTTTCTCTCGAAGAGCCCGTCAGCTCTTTCGCTAGCAGCTCTCTCGCAGCAGAGCTCATCAGCTCTCCAGCTCGACAACTATCTTTCTCGACATCTCTCTTGAAAAAGAGTTCGTTAGCTCTCTTGCTCGACAGCTCTCTTACAGTAGAGCTCGTCAACTCTCCAGCTGGACAACTCTCTAGCTCGACAGCTATCTTGCTCGACAACTTTCTTGAAGAAACACCTGTCAGCTCTCTCGCTCAATACCTTTCTCGTAGCAGAGCTCGTCAGCTCTTTAGCTCGATAGCTATCTCGCTTAACAGCTCTCCCTAAGAAGAGCCCGTCAGCTATCTCGCTCGACAACTCTCTCGCAGCAGAGCTCATCATCTCACTAGCAGAAAAGCTCACTCAAGAAACATTTAGAACTGAAAATAACTGAGTATAAGAAGAAAATGTGACCTTTCTTCTTACTTCTTCGAATCAACACTCAGGTCAGGGGGGAAAATGATTCGGAAGAAATTCCCGCTACTCGGTGTCACCTTAGAACTAATCAATTTTGCAGGTTGTCAAGTTAACGATACAGGTTGAGGAGATTTCTGACACGTGCGGAACTGTTACACGTGTCGGGGATTTTTTGGCAACATAAAAAATAGAGCAAGAGAATAGAGATGGAAAGCAAACGTTTGTGACTTGCGACTAAGAGAGAAGTGAGATGGGTGATTAGGGTTTCTACATAGTCAAGGGTATAAACATCTCTTCATTAATTGGTCGACAGTTAAAAAACTATACACTAACAATGTTTCTCCCAAAGGCTAAATTATAACATAATTGTTTGAAATGATTTTTTTTTTCTCAACCAACTCTTAAATAAGAGTTAAACAATAAAAAATTCCTTTTTTCATTATCTTTTGTTTTTCTATCTTCCACGATCTCTCCAAATAACCAACTTACCTTACACACCCCAACAAAAAATGCAATTATATACGCCTTTAAACATCCCTAACCAAAAATACATTTATATACACCTTTACAAATTCGTAAACAAAAAATATAATTACTTAAACATTTATACAAACGCAAAATATAATTATATAAACGTTTATACACCCATAAATAAAAATATAATTATATAAATATTTATACACCCACAAACAAAAAGTTAATTATATGTCTTCATACATCCCCAAATGATTTTTTAATTTTTTTTTTCAAAATTATGTCAACAATTTTTTTTTTCAAAATTACATCTAAAAAATATTAACTTATTTTAAATATGATATTATGAACATATATATTAATTAGAGACGTGTTAATTAGATATAAATAACTTGTTACAAATGTCTAAACTAACCTTCCAAATCCAAAAAAAGAAAAGCAAATTCTCCTTTTAATATACATAAGGGAAAAACAATCAAGGTGACGTTTAGCTAGAATAAATATATTTGGATACAGAAATATCCTAACAATTATAAAATAAAATCCTCCACATTCAAAAAAGACAAAAAAAAACTTTAACGTTTTTTAAGTATATATAAGAAGAAATCATGAAAATTGAGAAGAGAGTGTTCAGCGGTAAGGAATTGGAGCCTCGAATTGGAATCAAGATTTTCAATTCCAATTCAGCCGTTATAATTCCCTAAAACCAACAGTTACCTAAGGTAGCATTTGGTTTCATGGAATTGGAGCTTTGCAATTGCAATTGTATATGTTCATTTCCAATTCCAATTCCAAGGTTTTAATTCCACATAGCCAATACCACCTAAGTGAAATTGGACCGTAACTCCTAAATAGAGAGTGTTCCCAGACGTTCGAGTGCCACTTGATTATGCAATATTTTTTTTTTTTTTTTTTATTTAGGTTACAAGATTTAGGGGAACAAAAAATAATTATTTTTATTTTGTCATCCAATATTTTGGAACAAATTTCTAGGATTGGAACATAAATGAATTTTTTTATTCACATATTTTATTTTCTCATAAAAAATTTTAGTAACGAAAATAGAGAAAAAAATAGACAAATAACACTTAAATATTTTTTTTTTTAGTTTTAATTTCTGTTCCCACAAACCTAAAAATATGAGAAAAAGAATAAATAGAAACATTTGTTTTCGGTTTGATCCCAGATTAATAGAACAAATATCAGAGACCATAATGTAAATGATTCATTTTGTTTCTCCTTCTCCCAGTTTTTACTCTTACAAAAAATGGGAACATTAAATCAAACAACACATCGTATGCTGAACTAAACATTTTCATCATTTATAGGAATAAACACTTTCACTATTTATTTAGATTTCATTTTGATTTTTTTCCCAAGAAGAAGAAATTAAGATATTATTTGGCCATTGTAATAAAAAAATAAAAGCATGAGAAATATGTCAATCTTCGTCAAGGGTAATGCCCAATTTTTGCCTTTTGGCTCCCTCATAACTACTTGTTGTCACTCCAATATCTCCTTGTATTTTTGGTGGTTGTCTCAATAGAGACACATATCTAAGGTTAAGATTGATTAGATATGGGTCATGAGGGAGCAAATGTCTACCTGTTTACACCGTTGGAGAATCGATTGGATCTGTATCGTGAGAAATGAAGCTAAATTATAAATGGGTAGATCTGGATTGCGCGAGAGAGAATAGTGGGGGAGAGAAGATAGGTTGGATCCTCCAAGGCATGTGAAAAATCAAAGTCCGTGAGAAAGGTAGAGGTCGATGGAGAGCAAAAAGCAAAGCAGTTGTTGGATCTAGATCGATGCCATGACTCAAGGTGGAGACGACAACTGGATCTAGATCGAAGCCACGATTCAATGTGGCGATGACGAGTCAAGGTGGTAACGGTTTGAAGAGCCATGGCACAAGAGTAGGAATTGAGACTTTAGGAAGTAGGCGGTTGGATAACGTTTCCTAGGGTTAGAATATTAAGAGGGGAAAGAATTAATAGAATATTAATAGCAGAGTGAATTAATTTGGCCATCTATTTCACATTTCAATAGAATTAAAGAGATGACTAATATTTTACTCTTATCCATTCCAAGCTATTGTCTTCCAATGTTAAATTTTACTATTAATTTTTTTTTTTTTTTAGTTTTTAAGCTATTTACATTTCCTATTCTATATATTTAAATAATAAATAATATCTCACTATATCCTAAAACATATTTGAAACATGTGCTGATATGTATGAGATGTGTCTTATCTAAATTTGAATCTTAAAACTTTCAGGACACTCTAACACGTGTCCCCCATGTGATCCAACGACTCTATTGTGAGCCCGTGTCTAAGATGTGTCCAATAAGCGTATGGCGACCCTTTGACAAGTATATGTGCTTTCAAGATTGCAATCCCTTAGTTTTAGATTCTACAATTTAACTTTCAAAAATACAAATTCAAAAACTGAACAGTTCTATTTTGGAAGTTATCCCATCAATTATAAATTTAGATTCTACAATTTAACTTTCAAAAATACAAGTTCAAAAACTGAATAGTCCTATTTTGGAAGTTATCCCATAAATTACAAATTTATATTCAAATATCCCTGTATTAAAAACCTAAATTGATAACCTTAATCTCAATTTCTAAAAATCCACACATCAAACCCGAAACTATAAAGGATCATAGCGATAATGTTGATTGTTTGAAGAGAAAAGAAATAAGAAAAAGAGAAAAAGAAAGTGGTCGAGGCATAAATTACCTATGTAGCCCAGGCAATGGTGGTCATGATGGATATGTGACAAGGTGATAGACTCATGGATAAGCGATGGAGTCGTGGCGATGTAATGACAGTTTGGTGGTGGGCGAGAATGGAGGTGGGTGGGTGGCTCCTCAAGCTTGAAAGAGAGTAAAGTAGAGCGACTGAATTGTTTGTGGAGATGTGTTGATTATTTCTCATAATTACAATAAAATAGAATTGATTAATAATCGTAAACATACCTGGATTATAGGACACAACAATGAAGAACGGTAATAGAAAGCGTACATGTCTCAGTCATAGTAGGAGATTGAATCTGTTGCAGCAGATTACTAATTAGGTATTCTTCCCTATGATCTAGATTTCGTGGTAGCGGCTCTCAGTGGGAAGAAACCCTTAATCTAGACTAGGGAGAGGACCTAGTTATATATATACTAAGGTTTCTCGTTGGGCCCTCCCATAATGAGCTTCAACGAAACCCTAAACCTACACTTGTCATTTAACTAAGCTTCTTCATAAAAGACGCCACACCCCAAATCAAAATATGATCACTGATTATTTGGGTTGCTTAAATAATAGACTATCCATTAACCCGTTTTTGTAAAACAATTAATTTAATTAATGTTAGCCTATAAAATATTCCAACATTCTCCTACTTGAGTTACATTAATTGAATAAATTTAATTTTGAAAATAAGACTCTCGGGTTAATAACAGAAAAATTTATTTTTGGTGTGACCACACATTTTATTTAAAGAAATGATAGTCTATAAGTAGCATCTTGATAAACTTATCCAGTCCAACATGATCTTAATATTAGATTATGATAGTTTATATGTTAATATCAACAAACATAAGACTTTCATATTCACAAATACTTATAATTATATCGACATGGATCGTAAGTCCAGTAGTGTAGTAAGAAATCATCAATATGCATTATTTTTATCGGTCCTCATTACAATTTCTCAACAAAATGAAATTGTAATCGCAGTTTCTCAACAAAATGAAACTGCTGCAATTTCTTAACAATATGAAATTGCTAATTGCAGTTTTTTAACAAAATAAAACTGCTGCAATTTCTCAATAATATGAAATTGTTTGACTTTAACAAGTCATCTGTCACTAACAATACATCATGAGATATCAAAATAGTGATTTGTGACAACCAAAAGTATACAATTGTAATTCTTAAAGCACAATATCTTAAGATACCATATTATATAATCAATTTAAATAACATGATGCAATAATGATGATCATCAAATAAATTTCAATTTTGCCAAATGTATAACAATAGTTGTCACAATAGAATCAGCAAAATAAAGGGAAATAAATAGAATACAAAAGCTCCCATTAAACCAGAGAATTAAAAGACTCAATGACATCCATATTCACAACATGTTGCTTAAATGTTGTGGGCCTTAAACCTTTAGTTAAAGGATCAACAAACATGGACTCAGTTCCTATATGCTCGATCACGACATCTCTCTTCTTTACCAAGTCCTTGACTGTGAGGTACTTAATTTCCATATGCTTAGAACCTATACTGATCTTATTGTTCTTGGAATAGAACACAACTGCATTATTGTCACAATGAATCACAATGGGTTGAGAGATGGAATCAACAACTCGCAGCTCCGAGATCAGATTTCGTAACCAAACAACTTGAGAGGATGCACCATAACAAGCTACAAATTCAGCATACATAGTCGAGGATGCAATTAGACTCTGTTTGACATTTTTTTCATGAAATGGATCCCCCAGCTAGAACAAAAATATATCCTAAAGTTGATTTGCGATCGTTTGAACAACCACCAAAATCAGAATCTAAGTACCCAATCACTTCGAGATTATCAACCCTTCTATACACAAGCATAAAATCCTTTGTTCTTTGTAGATAACTCATGACTTTCTTTGCAACAACACAATGATCATGCCCAGGGTTCGACAAATATCTACTAAGAACATTAACAATGAAGGCGATATCAGGTCTCGTACATACTTGTGTACACATTAGGCTACCAATTGCACTGGTATAAAGAACAATCTTTATGACACCCTTTTCCAAATCATTCTTTGGACATTGTTCATTGTTGAGTTTATTTCCCTTCACAACAGGTATATCACCTGCGTTGCACGTCTGCATATTAAACTTTTTAAGCACACGATCGATACAGGCTTTCTAAGATAGTCTGAGAAGGTTTCGAGATCTATCATGACAAATCTCAATACCCAGAACAAAATATGCTTCTCCGAGATTCTTCATGTCAAAATTAGCAGACAAGAGATGTTTGGTATCATTCAGGAGATTCACATCGCTACTAGCAAGCAAGATATCATCGACATAGAGAATCATGAAAATAAACTTGCTCCCACTGATTTTCATACAGACGCACTAATCAAATTTGATTTCTACAAAACCAAAGATGTCATAATTTTGTCAAATTTTAAGTACCACTGTCGAGAATCTTCCTTGAGACCATAAATAGATCTTTTCACTCAAATTTTAAGTACCATGCTCTCCTTTCTATTTTTCTTAAATCCCTCAGGCTGTGACATGTAGACTTCCTCACTCAAATCTCCATTGAGAAAAGCTATTTTGGTATCCATGTGGTGAAGCTCTAAGTCAAAATGAGCTACCAACGCCATAATTAGCCTTAAGGAATCTTTGGTGGAAATTGGTGAAAAAATCTCAGTGAAATCAATGTCTTCTCGCTGTGAATATCCTTTAGCAACCAATCGGGCCTTGAATCTTTCAACATTCCTTTTGTTATCTCTCTTGGTCTTGAATACCCATTTGCATCCAATGGGTTTATATCCCTTGGAAAGGTCAACAAGTTCCCAAACATCATTGTCTAACATAGACTGCATCTCATCTCCCATTGCAATTAGCCATTCATTTGCCTAATCACTATTGAGAGCTTTGCGATAACTAGTCAGGTCTACCTCTTCTCCAATATCATATTCTCCATCTCTAAAGTGAACATAATCGTTAGAAATGACAGCCCTTCTAGTTCTTTGTGATCTTTTCACTTGTACTTCAGAAGAGGACTCATTCGCAGCCTCATTGGTTAGAGGGATCTCATCTGCAATAAGCATTACTTCATCAGTAGGAGGCGTGACAATATCCACACCTTGTTGAATCCCCCAATCAATAACTCCATCATAAGAGGAGACTTCTGAGGTTGGTATAGGCGAACAACCAACATCAATGGGTTCCATTCTTTTATTGAACTGAGAGGGAATAACTTCAACAACATCCAATTCCAAAAAAAATTCCACTTGAGATTCAACAACTCTAGTACCACAAGTCAAACAATAAAATCTGTATCCTTTTGAGTGATTAAGATACCCTATAAAGTAGCATCTAGTAGTTCTTGAATCTGACTTCTTCATAGAAGGATCGTAGAGCTTCACCTCAGCTAGACACCCCCACACTTTAAAATAATTCAAATTGGGTTTTCTGTTCGTCCATAGTTCAAACGGTGTTTTAGGCACTGATTTGCTAGGGACACGGTTTAGAATGTAGGTTGCTGCTTTGATGGTTTCACCCCTACAAATATTCTGGCAAATTCGATTTGCTCATCATGCTTCTCTTTATTTCCATAAGAGTGCGATTTTGCCTCTCTACCACGCCATTCTGTTCAGGACTTCCTAGTATAGTAAACTGAGTAATAATACCGTTATCCTGCATGTACCTTGCAAAAGGTCCCTTCTGTTGTCCTGCATCACCATGCTTCCCATAATACTCACCACCTCAATCAGATCTCACAATTTTGATGACTTTCCCTAACTATTTTTCAACTTCAATTCGAAAGATTTTGAACATTTCAAGAGTATCTGTCTTTTCTTTGATTAAATAAACATAGCCATATCGGGAGAAATCATCAATGAATGTAATGAAGTACTTGTTCCCACACAAGGTAGTCGAGTAAGGCCCACGAATGTCTGTATGAATAATCTCCAACAAATTCTGACTATAAGTAGCATTCTTCTTCCTGGTCTTGGTCAATTTTTCTCTTATAGAATCAACGCAAACTTTTGAGTTATCAGAATCAAGAGGAGGAAGAATCCCAGAACCAATCAAATAATCTACGCGTTCCTTAGAAATGTGCCCCAACCGCTTATGCCACAATAACGAAGATCTTTCCTTAGTTAAAGATCTTTTAATGACAATGTTTTCAACATTATAAGAACATGTAGATAGCAATGACAATTTATAAAGACCATTAAATAAAACACAATTGCCAACCACCTTAGAGTCATAAATCATCTCAACTTTTTTATTTGAAAAAGTGAAATAATATCCAGCTCTATCAAGTATTGAAAAGGAAATTAAATTCCTTCTAAACATAGGTACACAGAAAACATTATCCAAAACAAGCTGAAAACTAGTGTCTAAATCTAAAACAGCAGTCCTGATGTGCTCAACACCAATCCCGATATCACGGCCAACTTTAAGCTTTGACTCTTTCTCACTTGGCTTCCTCAGGTTTCTTATTTATTATAAGGAAGTTACAACATGAACGGTAGCTCCACTGTCAAGCCACCAAGAATTTAAAGGAACATCAACTAAATTAGATTCAAAGCAGACATAGGCAGATAACATATCATGTTTCTTCTTCTTCTATAGCCAGTTCTTAAACTTAAAGCAATCAACCCTCTTATGACCCTCTTTATTACAGTGAAAGCACTTAATGACTATGTTCTTGACATTTCCATTTCTCTGCTTCTCACTCCCATGTTTCTTGAAATTATGCCTTTTCTTGTGACCGTGGAAGTTGGGATTTCTAGTCTTTTTACCCCTTTTCTGATTTTTCTACTTTCCAGGAGTAATAAAATGAGCAAATTCATTCCTTTTTCTTTTCAGTTTTTCTTCCTCAGCCACACATTTCATGATCAGATTGTTTACACTCCAAGTCTGATTCTGGGTGTTGTAGGTAGTCTTGAGTTAGCTAAAAGAGTCTGGTAGAGAGTTGAGAGCATGATGAATAATGAACTTATCGAGAAGCAGAATGTTTTGTGCCTTCAATTTAGTTTGAAGATTCACCATTCTCAAGATGAATTCATAATCGTACCTCATATTCATCAATCCATCCATAAAATACCCAACCTCGACGTTGTCCAATGTCTTGTATAAGTTTTCCACAACAGTGAGAAATTCCTTAGCCTTTTTGCTCTCAGGTATTCCTCCAAGGAGATGCTCAGTAATGGACCTCTTGATTGAAATGAGCTTTAAACGATTCGACCTTTCCCAATTTGCATAATGAGCTTTCACGGCTTCAGTGCTCTCATTAGTAGGTTGAGGAGGTTCAACCTCACGCAGGGCTAGGTTCAAGTTCATAATTCCCAAAGTAAACTCTATGTCTGGCCTCCATCTCTTATAGTTCGACCCATTTAGAATTTCAATGGTGGTGTTATTGTTGTTCACAGCAAAAGAAACAGTTTTTCACACAAATTACAATTTGATCATTATGGATAATAGGCAAAATGCTTAATTAAGCATAGGAAATATAATATAATATAAGAATCAATTGTGTTATTATAAACTCCCTATTGGACAGAATCCACAATAAATAATTATTCTTTAATCATGAGTTATAGATTTAAAAATCCATCCCCTTTGGGTAGATTTACCTACAAATCCATATATTTCATTCAAAACATAATGAAACAAATAACCTTTCAAAATTCATTCCCTTTAGGCAAACAAATTTATCAAATTATTTATCTCACATAATATCCCCATGCAATTAAATTAATTTGCACAATAACCCCATTTGAGTAGGTGAATTTACAAATTAATCTAAAATTTTCCTATCAAGAAAATAGGAACGCGAAAACTTGCAAATTATGTTGGTTAAATCACTTTGGCAAAATAACCTCAACAATTTACAAGCAACTGTTCCAAATTGAAAAAATTAAACTTTATTCTCCAACAATTAAATTAATTTTCACAATAACCCCATTTGGGTAGGTGAATGTACAAATTAATCTAAAATTTTTTTATCAACAAAATAGGAACTCGAAAATTGGTAAATTATTTTGGTTAAATCACTTTGATAAATTAACCTAAAAAATTCACAAGCATCCGTTCTAAATTGGAAAAATTAATCTATATTACCCAATCACAATAGTGCATATTAGCGACATATATGCATATGATCAAAATAAGATGAAATACATCACAAAATGTACTTTCAGTGATAAACGATCAATTATAACTGCAAGGATTTAAACAACAATTTTACCACATTTTAAAACTAATTATTAAACTAGTTTTATGTGATTTAAAACTAACTAGGAGGGTACACATCAATAAATCTTAATCTAAGGAGAGTGAGTACTGCAATCCTGTCTGAAATCATTCAATATAATTTCTGTAAAATTATCAATAGAAAATTATGCCTAAAAATAATTTTAAGCTAATTAAATCACATAATAAGTAGTAATTAACTAAAAATTATTTTTAATTCTCAAAAAATAAAATAAATTTTACAAAAAATTAGAGGGTATGAAAACAAGTGCACAGGAAAAAAGGGGACCCAAAACGGGTCCTGGAACATGCCTCACGCGCTCCCACTCTCCTGTTGCACGAGTGGGGAATGTCTGGACCAGCTAGAGGTTGTCTTCAACCTCCATCCAGGTTTAAACAGGGTCGTTTCGACCCAGTTTCGGCCCGCTTTTGTAAAACCCTAAAATCGCGCCGTTTTCTTCAAAAAAAAAAATTATGGGTTTATGTAGATCTATGTTTTTCTAACACATATATAACAATTAATTGAATAAAAATTAATAGAAATATCACCAAAAATAAAAAACAAGTAGCGGTTTTGAGGTTTCTCACTCCTCCATGGTCAAAAATCTAAAACTTGATTTTAACCCATATTTCTACTGAATTTTATATAGGTTTGTACCTAATATTAATTTAAAATATTTATATGATGTTTAATTGTATCAAAACCGCATCTATATCCTTCAATTTTAAAAACAAATCTCGGTTTACTAGAGTTTCGAAGCCGAAAATTAAACCACGAAATACTTCCTAATTACATAACTAAATAACATGTGTAATATATCAAATTAAAGATTGAATCAAAGGGAATAAAAGCTCTAAGTTTTTACATTCAATCAAAATAAAAAAATACATGAAATCATGGCCTCTAGTTTTGGTTTCGAGAGTTTTCTAGGGTTCATAGCCGAAACTTCAACGTCGAAATTCTCTCTAATTACACAATCAAATTGAACGTATGATATATCAATTTAAAGCTTGAATTTATGAGAATAAAATCCTTAATGTTTTACAGTTAATTGAACCAAAAAATCGCATGAAATCATGGCCGCAAGTTTCGGTTTCGTGAATGAACAGAAACAAAACAAAATTCAAAAAAAGTAATTATAGATCCTAAATCATGTATAGAGGCTCTGATACCAAATGTTGATTATTTCTCATAATCACAATAAAACAAAATTAATTAATAATCGTAAACATATATGGATTATACGACACAACAATAAAAAACGGTAATTGAAAGCGTACCTGTCTCAACCATCGCAGGAGATTGAATCTGTCGCAACGGATTACTAATTAGGTCTTCCTCTCTATGATCTAGATTTCGTCGTGATGGTTCTCAATGGAAAAAAACCCTTAATCTATATTAGGGAGCGGACCTAGTTATATATATACTAGGGTTTCTCATTGGGCCATCCCATAACGAGCTTCAACGAAACCCTAAGCTTACATTTGTCACTTAACTGAACTTCTTCATAAAAGACGTCATAACTCAAATCAAAATATGATCACTGATTATTTGGGCTGCTTAAATAATAGATTATCCATTAACCAATTTTTGTAAAACAATTAATTTAATTAATGTTAACCCATAAAATATTCCAACAAGATAATCCAAAAAACACCATTTTAACCCTTTGAAATATTTCTGTTAAAATAATTCCTTATTTTAGTTTGTATGTTTTCCAATGATATCTCCTTATAATTTGTTCAATACCGAATGACCTTATGGTATTTGACAAATAAGAGGTTGTGTGGGCAATCCCACGCACAAACTAGAAAATGAACCCAATCACAAAGTTGGGTCATTCTATACATACTGTTCTTTTTAAATGTATACTACTTTACAACAATGATTTTATTTAATTAATATTTTATTTTAAAAATTTAGTAACACACATATCCCTCTAATATTTTAATTTTTTATATTTTATTCCCTTTTTCTTATTCTCCATCGAGAAGACATCGCCGACCACGAGAAGACATCGCTGACCACGATAATACCCTCAAAATTACTATGAATCATACAATCAAGTTGAAATCAATATACTAATTGAACTCATTCAAAAAATATAAACTGAACAAATTTAATAGTCATCAACAAATTATCGACAAAAATTATAATTTTTTTTATATTTAACTAACTATATTTGTGTCATTATATTTAAAATTGCATAACTTTATACATTTTCAAATATGACAAATGGGAGAAATTAAAAAGAGATTAAGAAAGAAGCTACAATAAAATAAAATCATTGTAGAAAATCATTTATTCCAATGAAATAATTGAATTTATTCAATTGAAAAAAGAAGAAGATAGATATATCTCATTCCATTTTTTATACCAACATAAATAAAATTAAATACAAACAAAAAATAGAATATATAAAGTTAAATAAAAATAAAATAAAATACATAATCGAAAATTCGTGCAACATTAAGAATATCTGTTTTTCATCTCTTCATCGCCCTCCAGAAATAAAAGACAAATTCTATAATACCCTCAAAATTTATATTTTTGAGATATGATTTTAATAAATTTAATATTTTTTGGATTGTTTTGCAAATTTATGGTGTAAATAATTTTTGGTAATTTTTGGAGTTAAATGTTAATTTGAAATTGAGTTTTAAAAGTTTTTGGTATTGTGTTATTTAAAAGACTTTTTTAAGAGTTTTTGAATATAATTAATATTTTCTTTATTTTAGGAGAGATTTAAATGTAAATAATAATAAAATATTATAAAACTAATATGCATAATTGCCTAAAATTAGACAAGTGTATACACACACTAGTAATGGTAGTAACTTGCATAATTGCCATATAGCCAAGTAATTGTGTCCATGTGATTGATAAAAAAAAATTATAATAATATAATAATTATCTATATGCTTCTACATTAAGAAAAAGGCTAGAGGCTGAGCATGTATATATATATATATATATAAAAGATCGATTTCGATTTCAGATTTTAGGTATAATTTCTAACTCTTCTAATATTTGTATTTAATCTTTCTCTCTTGAGTATGTGACTCATGCTAAGTTGTTGTTAAATTTTAACTATTAGTTTTCATGAAACATTTAGGGATATTATGTGAAAATTATGTGAGATACACGTTTATATGTTTATTTATTATTTGATTAAATACACGTATTAGAAGAGTTGAAATTCTACCAAGCGTTGGCTCACAATCCCACAGTTTTGATTGCAGTGCCGATGAGAGCGAAATGGCGTCGGGACTTTTATTTGAAATTCTATTTGATTTGTAATAGTTGTATTTATTATTTACCCTTGTAAAATCGACTCGATTAATCGATAATTAAAATAATCGTTGTTGGTGTAACATTTAACTTGAGAATCCATTTCAATAATAATATTTACATACCTCTGATCAATGCATCGTTGAATACCTTTAATAACTGATTAAAGTTCAGGTATTATGTTGGTACAGTAGCCAAAATCAAGAGATCAAGCAATTAGAAACAGTTGACATCCAAGGGTATGATAATTTAATAAGCTTAACCATTTATAATTAATAGTTATATTATTAATAATTATTATTAATTTCCCCGATTTGTGAAGTAATGAAATATCGGTTCTGTGTTAGTATTAATTCTCTAGGGGGAAAAATCGTGTGGCGGCCTTGGGAAACCGGGTCGTTACAGAGTGGTATCAGAGTGGAATTATTAAAAATTATAATTTATTTATAAATGATGAAATATTCGGGGTAGAATTCTCTATAAGAGAAACCGCATGGTAGCCCTAGAAAATCGGGCCGTTACAAATTTGCTCGACAAATGACAATGAACAAATTATAACAGGCAAAAACATTAATTATGCATAAATTGAATATTAGAGGCATATTAGCCACCCCAAACGTTGGTTTCTCACAATCGAAAAACATCAACAAAATTATATACACAAGCTCATGTTCGATTTTTTCTAAGGAAAAAAATTGAACTTACACAACGTACTAAATAATTATCAAGATAGCAAGATCATAATGAAAGAAAAATAATTTAATTAAGTACAATAAAATTGCATCTTACAACTGGTTAATTTCCAATTCCAATTATATGTAATAATTCCAATTAATTAGAATGGTTTTGTTTTAGAATCAATTATCAAATTAGACAACCTTATTGATTAGGTTTTTAATTCTTTTAGTAAAACTACTATATAAATATCGCGCAGACTAAACGTATAAACAATTATAAGCACACAGAAAAAAAATTCAAATATACAATCAGAGGCAGATTTTAGCGAGTTGCATTGCAGGTGTTGCTTCTAATGAGATTGATAGATTATATTATACAAAAACAAATAAATTTAATAATCCACCATATTATTGATAGGCCAACTCTATATATGATTTAAATAATATTAAATACCATATCCAATATATATTTCAAATTGTAACTTAGAAAAAGGTCCATTACCTACATCTTGTAAAAAAAAAACAAAAACAATTGTAGACAAATTACGAAAATAAACCTAAAAAATCATTACCCAACAAATTCATGATTCAATTTGATCGATGAAATTAAAGTAATAGTAGTTAGAAAACACTCCTAATATGTTTAATGCTCAACTCCTTTTCATCTGGCACCCTCTTATAGAATTTTACACCATATAACATCACTTTTCTTTGCTAAAAATATAACCCATGTAAATTAAGAAATGTCATCTACAAGTACAAAAGAATAATGTTTCCTATTAACCCTAAAGGGTTTAATTCTTGTTTGACGATTTTGATAATTACATTAACTTGATGATATTCTTAGAGTAGTCCTATTGCTTGATATGTGATTAAAATTCAGGGGATTTTAGTCTGAATCAGGATGTACTGGGAATGAAAATAGATGATAAATTTATTCAAGCACAAGTGGGTGATCAATATTCTTTTAAAAGACAAATCTTTTGTATTTCTTAAGGTAAACAACATTATACTTGTCAATTACATTTCATTCCGACTAGGAGCACAAACTACACTTGAATATGTCTTAAATGCGATATTTTTTGTGTGTTTAATCATCAATTATTCATGCATGTGAATATAAAAATGTTTTTCATGCATAATTAGAGGTATTTAAGTTCAAAACGACCAACCAAATTGTTAAAATAGTCAGTTGGTTGAAACTGAATTTTGAAAATCAAATTTTTGGTTTAAGGGTCGATCGCCTCACAGGTTTGTCGCTCGAATAATACAGAGTAGTCTTTAGTTGGATTTTGATGTGAAATGGTCGACCGCATATGTATAATGGTCAACCAATTAAATCAGAGAGATATTTTTTGGAATAATAATATATTCAGTTGATTGGATGAGCAAGTCGACCAACGAGTTCGTTTAGGTATTGGAATATTTTTGAAATACGGTCATTTTGGTCAACCGAATGACCAAATCAATTGACCAAATTATTCAAGATTTGAATTTTTGTAAACTTTTGAACCTAATGTTTTGATGGACAATTAAATATTGATATTTTATGAAACTAATGATTTTATTGAGTGATTTCAGATTAAAAGTTCCATATGTTGAAATGAGAAAAAAAATGAGTTAAAAAGATTAATCGTGAAGAATTTATGGAGCGATCATTGAAGACTCAAAGGAATTCAAGACAGATGAAGATAATAAATAATTTCAAGAGCATTAAAAGCATTAAAGTCATTTAGATTAAAACAACTCATTACTTTTATACTCTTAATGCAACCCGAATTAGGATCACGCACGACACTTTAAAATGAATAAAATTAAATGCGTCATGGTACGAAGTGATAACTTAAGGCTCTAAAATGGTTTTATAAAGTGTTAAATTATAAAAATATTTTTGGTAAAGTGTTTAAGCCAAAAAAATGGTTTTAACACAAAAAACAATGAATTTTCTAGTTAATTCGTTCAACCAATGAAACGGGTCAGTCGACTAATGAAAACAGTGGCTTAAGAGAGTTAAAATGGTGAACCTATTGACCAATTCGGTTAACCAAAGAGTTAGGTCGGTCGACTAACGAATTCAGTAGCTAAAACAAATAAACAAGAGAAAACTCACTAGGTGAATCGGTCAATCGACGGGGAGGTCAGGCAATTGACCGTAGTCAGTACAATGGTTACAAAACTAACCGTTGTAGGAGTGGTCGATCAACAATGGGTCGGTCAACCGACGGAGTCACACAGTCAACATTTTACTGTTTCCGTTTTTTATCCAAATCACATTGTTTTAAACGATTTTAAAAGAGGTTTTTGAGGGATTTGGATATTTTATTATTATACATCATATATTTTTAATATCCTCTCTATTTGGTCTATATATTAAATTATTCTTTAAATTAAATTGGTAAAACTACTCCATATATTTAATTATTTTGAATCTAAAAAGTTTTGGGGATCAAATTGATCTTTTATAAAAGTATTTTTAAAATGATTATATCTATTTTGATAGTATATGATATATAGGGTCTTAAAGAGACATTGTTGATCTTGTGATTTGAAAACTAGCCGTTAAAGATCTAGTTAGAATTTTATATATAGAGATTTGCGTTTTTCAAATGAATTAATCAAGAGCAATCAGTCTTTACCATTAAAAAGAGAGTGATTTACATTGAGAAATTTATAAGAGAGTACTATTGGAAGAGTTCTTGATCGAAGTGCGAAATTTTTTTCATCACCGATCTTTGTTCTACACTAAGCTATCGTAATTATTTTCAAAAAATCCCAATAAGATCTTTCCAAGTTAATTAAAGTATTTTCTTAGATTATTTGTTTGATTACTCAGATTAAGTGTTTTATAAAAATCATGTTTAAATCTAATATCTTGAAAATATGTTAAAACAATTCTTATTTTTGAAATATGATTATTTATTATTTGTGGTTTAAATTGATTAAATCAGATTTGTGCCTCACATAGAGTTTATCATATAGTTTTCGGGACATTAATTGAGCATAGTTATTTTGAGGTGGTAGAAGTTTATGTGGGAAGAAAATTGTTATTTTTTTTATTTTTTTTTGTATTTGCGAGTTTGAGCAGACTAGACATATTTAGGACGGTGTCTAATCAGGGTAGTTAAGGTTAATATTTAACCTGAGAAAAATATTAGGGTTTGATTTTTAACTTGTGAAAAAGATTAGATTAATTTTTAGACTTTTAAAATATTAGGTTTTAATTCTTCCTGTAATAGAATTAGGGTTAGATAATATTTTTCCTAAGATTCTGAAAAGGATAAGTTTAATGTGTGAGAGTGTAAATGGTTGATTCTGACATGCAAAAAGAATCAAGATTGTAAGAGTTTAGTTCTTACATGAGAAATGAATAAGGGTTAGTGGATTGTGAAATCCTTGTGGAGCTCGAGGGCTGGACGAAGATAAGAGTAACTTGTCGAACCAAGATAAATAGTTGTGTGCTGCATTATTATATTTTTGTTGTTTAGGTGTGCACTTAGTTAAACACATTTTTACTACTTAACAAGATAATAATCAATTAGGCAAATCAATGACTTGTGTTTGAATTAATTACAATTTTTTGTATTTAAATTTTGGTAACTACCCAATTCACCTCTCCTCTTGCGTAGTAGATCTTTTGGGCCAACATAAACCTTTCTCAGTTTCTCAAAAATATTTTTGCATTGTTTTTAACAAAACAACTTTCTAAAATATATTTTTAATATTCTTAAAAGATATATATTTATCATAAATATTTTTGAAAGAGATTTTTATGCATTAAGTTTTCCAAAATATTCTATTTTGGTCCTTTTATTTTCAAATCTTTTAAAATATTTGGTAAAACTTTTTGACTCACTTGGTAGTCTAGTCAATAATGTTAAACTCTGACATATATCTAGTCTGATTCATGTCCCTATACATTGGTCAAAAGTCATTTTTCATTGAACAAACAAATTAAGGGTCAAAAGTCCATAGTCAAATGCCCTTTTTGGGGCAAAAAAATCTGATTTTAATGACTGTTGAAGTATTATAAACTTTGAGGTTTTGAAATGCACGAAAAATCATTTAAAAAAAATAGAACAAGAGGAGAAAGAATTCATTGGGAAAAAACTGAATCGTTACCTTCTTGAAAAACCTAACCATAAAAAAAAATAAAAAAAAAATGAAAACCTATGTTTGATTGAGTTGAATTGTGTTCCCGAGGCTAAACTTCTTTGATTGATAATCTACACATTAAAATCCTAGTGAGATGTCTCCTTGTTTAGATCAAGTTAAATATTTCTATGTTCATCTGTTGATTTATTTGTGTTATATTTGTGATTGACATTTGATTGGATCTCTGTGTTCTAAATTCTCAAAATTGAATTTGAAACCTTTTGAACTTTGAGTATTATTTGATAATTGAAAAATCATTTCCGAAACCCTTGTACTTTGAAATTGAATTTTAAATGTTGATTTGTCGAGTTAAACAATTTGAGCAATTTGCCTGGATTATATGTCTCTGTGCTGAATTGTTAAACTAGATAATTTTAACACGAACTTGAAATTGTATATCTGTTAATCGTATTTGTAAGACCCAATTCTGCATATGCATATTTTTAGTTGCATTTTGTAAACAAGAATTAAACGAGGAATAGATATTTCACAGGATTCAAGCTGTGATGATGATCGAAACTAGTTAAATAACCTCTCAACCAACAATTTTTCTCATAGATTCAAATAAAATTAGATTTAAGTGCTTCAAAATATAGATCGAATTCAAATGGTATCATTATAACAACAAGGAGAAGATTCATCAACAATATATATGAACAGAAGGCTTAAACAATAATTATATCAGCATGATGAAGAGGAAACATACAGATCAATTAAAAATTAAAATAGAGGAAAAGAAGATGGATAGACTACAAACGGTGATGCCTGCTCTGCAAAAGCAAACACACGGATAAATGAGCGCTCGACGACGAAAGGCTCTAGTTAATCGGTTTCATCGAGAGCCTATTGTCTGTTGTTTTTTGTATGCTATCTGAGCCCATCATTGTTGGAGGTTGCACAAGCAAGGACGTTGTCTATTCATTCGTCATCAGCTGAATCGGCCGATATCGGACAAAAAAATAAGGTAATCAGAAACGGGTTTGAGAGAGATGTTGAAATATGATACCGGATTTAGGACACCGAAAATGAGGAATAGATTCATCTAAGATGGGTTTGAGAGAGAGAAAAACATAGGCAAATGAGAAGGCACTGGTTTTAGCTGCTTGGCAAGACATTAGGGTTTTTTTGGGAAAAGTGTTTATATAAATAGGAATTGGAGAATAACTAGGTTATTCATAGGGAACCGTTTTAGTTTTTCGGTTAAGCAGTCGAACCAGGTAAAATCGGTCGATTAGTCGGTTTTTAGGGTAAAAGGATTCTGGGGGATTTTTCGGACTAGAATTCGAGCCGATCGACGGTTCAACTGGCCAATCCGGTCTAGTTTTTAGGACATTGTTATGTGGTTATACTTATATTTTGAAAAGTGGTGTTTGATAAATTGGTAGCGGAATATTATGTTGCTACTTTCACCGCAAGTGTACGGGTCAAGTTTTATAGAATAGTGAATGAGAAGGGTTGTCGTATCCATAGGGATTGGATTAAATTGTCGTTGAGTACCGCAATTGTCATAACCGAATTTTATCTAGGCAACTCAAATTTAGGTTTTTGTTTTTAGAATATATACTAAACTAAATTAATAACTAATTAAATTATAATATATATATATATATATATATATATATATATATATATATATATATTATGGGAATAGATTATCTAGGGATTAACTTCGTTTTCTTATACGTGATTGATCCAATCTAGTTTACATTAACGGTATTCAACCTATCCGACAATCTAGATATCGTAAACTCACTCACTACCTCTCTTGAGTGCAAAGTGAATGAATATGCGACTTCGTGTCAATGCCAATGTCCCTTTCTAGTGTCTAAACGACACTAATGACAAGAGTCTCGCCCCAACCTCATGAATTGCACACTTTATAATACTCTCTTGTGTCATTAGATCGTCGCGTTGTGTTTAAACCCTAATCCGAATCCGGGGTTATCTCTCCAGAGTGTCAAACCCCGTATTCTCAAATCAATCACAATATCATAATAAGTATACTATGGAGGTAAAATAATGGTAAATACAATCAAATCCGGATGAACAACCATTAACGAAACACGATTTACTCAAACAATGTTTTCATAAACTATATAAATCCCTAGACAATAGATATTTAACTACTTATGATCTTAACTGAATATTCATTAAAATAAGAGATTAAAATCATTATTAAATATACAAAATTAATAACAAAGAGAGAAACAAAGAACGAAAAGCAAATATGTGAAGTGATGTGTTCCACTTTGGCAAAAACTGCTCCAAAATCGTTTCCTCTTCTTCAATTGATGATCTTCTCTTCTTGGTTCTTGATCTTGAGCTCTCAAATATCCCAAAATTGTCCCAAAAAATATGCTAAGGGTGTTGGGAAAAAAGGCATCAAGTAGGGATAACAAATATCAAAGAAAATATCCCAAAATATCTTTGCCAAGTGGTGCCGCACCGCTGCAGCGGTGGTGGCCATCGTTGCAGCGGTGGTCAAGTAGAATGTTTCTGCATTTTGATCATTGCAGCGGTGGATCTACAAATTTTTAACTTGATGTTTTTTTAATCGTTTCAACCATTTCTCCACCGACGTCCCACCAATTTGAACGATTTTCAACCGTTTTTATCCCTTTTCGTCCCAAATACCTAATTTATACCAAAACAAATAAAAATGAATTAAAACATATTAAAACATAATAAGAACACTCGAAAACTATCAAAATCGGCTTGGGAATATATAGATAAATTCCTCCTATCATAAATATACTTGATCTATAAATTATTTTTATATTATGAAAACAGTACACCGATAAAATATTTTATCTTAGATAGTCCAAGTAGAGACTAGTGCACTACTGGCGCTGGATAGAGCCAGAAGGTGGTACTGTTTTTGAGACAGCTGGGCAGTTGTTGGTAATCAATAGTTCAAACATTTTTAGTGTTTAGTAAATTTTAAAATTTATGTTAGTTGACAGTTAGTTTATATTTATTATTGGTTGGAAAATAGTAAGTCGAGGTCACATTTATTATTATTTTATTTATTATAGTGGTGCAGTGGAAGCATGGTGGTAGAGTGACTTGTCTTTTGTCTCTATTTCTCTGTAAAAATAAAAGGGAGAAACTGAGTGGTGATCCTGAAAAAATCAGGTCGTTATAGTTGGTATCAGAGCTTAGGCTATAGGTTCTGTAGACTTGGTGTTAGAGTGTCGTGTCAGTAGTAGACTGTAAGATAGGTCGTTGAGTTGTGAGGTCGATTTTGAACATGAGTTTAGAGTCATTTTACTTAACTAGTAAATAGTACATATGCATCAAGTACTATATTATAACAGTTATTGTTCATTTTCTTGACTCGTGGGTAGTATATATGCATCATTTGATTATTTGAGGTAATTAAATATCGGGACGAAATTCTTTTTCGGGAGGAAGGATTGTAAGACCCAATTATGCATATGCATATTTTTTGTTGCATTTCGTAACATTCAGGAAGTATTAGGGTTTAGTATATTTTTTTAAAATTTCACTTTAAAATGTTTTAGGGATTGTTATGGCATTTAAAACCTTTTTTTTTAAGGACCTTGGGAATTAATATTTTAATTTTCATTTGATTTTATAAACTTTAGGGGTCAATTATTATTTTAAAATGTTACCACTCATTATGTGGTTATATTTATATTTTGAAAAAGGGGTGTTTAACAAATATACTTGATCTATAAATTATTTTTATATTATGAAGACAATACACTGATAAAATATTTTATCTTAGGTACTCCAAGTAGAGACGGGTCCACTACTGGCACTAGATAGAGTCAGAGGGCGATGCTACTTTTGAGACAATCGGGGTAGTTGTTAGTAATCAGTGGATCAAACTTTTGTAGTATTGAGTAAATTTTAAAATTTATGTCTTGACAGTCAGTTTATATTTATTATTGGTTGGGTAATAGCAAGTTGAAGTCATGTCTATTATTATTTTATTTATCATAATGGCACAGCAGAAGCGTGATAATAGAGTGGTTTATTTTTTGCCTCTATTTCTCCGTAAAAATAAAAGGAAGAAACCGAGTCACGGTCTTGAGAAATCGGGACGTTACATTATTCGATATTTATGATTGCTGGTAGAAGTTCTGAGAACATTTTCTATATTTTGTGAGTTGTAGGTTGGACTTAAGTATATTAGTTGAAGTATGAGAGTGTTTGAGTATGAAGGGCATTTACTTAAATTGATATAAGATTGAGTGTAAGACCTGGATTTTAGCACGCACGTCATTCTAATTGCATTTTAGAGAAATTGGGAAAATATGGGGTAAAATTTTGTTAATTCATATCCAAATTAAAAGTTTATGGGTCGAATTTCAAATTTAGAAACATTTATTCTAAACTTGAGACGCAAATTGTCACCTAATTTATAAAAATTTAAATGTTAGGGGGTGCAATTGTAATTTAAGAAAATTATAAATGATGAATTGGACTAAAAATGAGATTTAAAGAAGTTAGGGGAAGAAAAGAGTAATTAAAACAAAAGTTTATCATATATATATCATATATATGCACATGTGGGTGTGTGACGAGAAACTGTCGGCGATAGAGAGGAGAGAAAGTGGGAGGCAACATGGCAAGCTAGGATGAATTGAAACCACTTGAATCATGCATATAAAAGGGATCCATGCAAGATTTTTGTAATCCAAAATCTCAGAGATGAAGAAATCATTCAGAATTCTAGAGAGAGAGAAAAAAAAAAATTGGAAGGAGGTCGCCGGAGCTGTTCATGATCGCCAGCGATGGTGGGTTCTCCGGCGTGAGTATGGGTGTTGGTCGTTGATCATCCAACGATCATGGATTGGTTGTGTTGTCGCTGTTTTGCTCGACGGTGTGGGGGTGTGTGAATGGCCGGAGCTGGCAAGAGAAAGAGAGGGGTTGTCTGAACGCAAACAGGGAGCAAGACGAAGAAGACGACCCTCGCCTAGGTAGTGAGGCGTTCGCCTCGGTGGTGGAGGGTCAGTGCGCTGAAACAGATTAAAAAGAGGAAAGTTCACCGAGGCGGTGGCAAGTCAGTGAGCAAATTAAAGAAAGAAGGAGTGCGTCGCCGCGGCAGTGAGGCGACGGCCGCGGTGGTGAACCAGAAACAGAAAATCCATTGAACTTCAACAATTTGGAAAAGGGGTTCGCAGGCACCGATGTACCGATAGAGTATGGTCAGTAGCAATTTTACAGAGCGAATATTCAGATAAGTATACTGTCTTCTACGTAAATTATAAATTGTATTTTCGTATATATTATGAAAAATGTGTTTATTTAAAAATTGGACGAATTTGCAACTTATATAGATCAAGTGATTTTGGGTGTCTGTGGGAAAATAATTTGTTGAATCTAGTTGGTTTCTAAAAGGATGGAAAATGATTGTGGACCGAGTTGTTTGTTTTTAAGGTGAAAATTGGTGTTTGGTCTGACTATGCCATAGTATTTCTTCCCGTAAGGGATGTGGATTGACCCGTCAAGGAATGCAAACCCTGTGGGTGGTACGGTACCGTTGCAACTCCAGATCATGAGGTTAAAACGATCCTATGGCTAGTCGGAGGATAGTGTGGTATTTTGTCGTATGCAGTGAACCGGTTGAATAAATTTATATATATTACTTTACACTAGATTGATGTATCCATATATATATTGGTGTATCTATTATTTTGGTTGCTTTAAACTATTTGGTTCGATATAGTATTATAGTGGATTTTTCACTGCTTGGATGGAATATTATAGATATACGAGTTTATTTCTGTGGTGACAGGAAAAACTGAGTTTCCGTATGGTATGTGATTATTATATTATTATTTGAAATATGGTATTTAAATTATTATTATACTTGATCCATGGAAAAATATTTTTATTATGAAGACAGTACACCAATAAAATTTTTGGTTTCAGGTGCAATGGCTAGGAGTCGATCTCCTACTGACACTAGGTAGAGTCCCGTTGTAGCATTGTTTTGAGAGTAGGCTGTCTGAGGCGAACCCGTAAGAGGTTCAACATTATTATTTCGTTGTTACTATTTTTGTTGTATATATATATTCAGAGACGGATGTGTCCCAGTTTGAGAGGATGTATATGGTTGTGTGCATGTATGTGTTTGTATATATATATATATATATATATATATATATATATATATATATATATATATATATATATATATATATCATGGTTTCTAGTTGGTTGGTTGTTCAGGGGAGGTCATGTCGACGTCACGCTGGCCCCAGGGTGACGGATGTCCAGGGTGGGGTATGACACTGAGATTCTCACCTGGGAAGATAATATGAATTTACGGGATTAATTCTCTGCAAAAGCTTAAAGGAGTAAAAATAGGCAAGAGTAGCTTACTAAACTATTATAAAAATTATTGTGTCAATTTCTCTATCCGCATTCTGTACAGGTTGAGCATACATGTAAATCTAAACCTATCATAGCTAAGAAGGAGGTAACAACTAAAGTCATCCCCAAATATATAAGAGGTACACCTAATTCTTCTCAATTTAAATTCATTAAATTTGTCAAAAATGTAGATGTCAAGCTTGCCAATCAGGTAAGTCGATAATGGTTTCTAAGACCCGTTAAATTTTGTGTTCATTTAGTGTCTTATAAATATTACATGGTAATTCTGAGAATCACATATATTTAAGTGTATTAACATGCTTGTATACGATTTGCATATATCATTCATATCATGCATTCAATGATAATCATGAAATTGATTATATGATTATATGAAACATGTTATGTCTTATTTAAATTAAATCGATCATTTTGTTCTCACTAATATATAATTTATAGTAGTTTATCTCATCCCTTATGCTAAATGATCTCACTAGTATTATATCATGTTTTGAATGCATGTTCATAGTAACAATATATGTTTGTATAATGTGCTTTTATTCATTCATGTTATATTTCATTAAATGGTATATCTTAAGTTGGTTTTCCAAAGAATGCATCCTGAAAAATATCATGATTTAATTGACCTCTTTGCCTATATTATGTTTGACACAATTGAACCATATAATGGTTATTAAGTTTATTATATATATTAAATCACATGCTATTAAGCTATTCCTTGAAATGTTGCCTAAAATTAGTATTAAACTTGATCTTATTTTTTGGCATATCATATGATATTAAGAATTCCTAGTTGGTGTATTTTCTAAAATCATGTCAATCAATTCCGATACCATCAGTACAATTATCCAAATATAAATGGCATATCACTTTGTGCTTCTGGTTTTAAGATAATTTTGTTAAACTATTGATACCATTGCACGTGGTTATCTCTATTGGCATTAAATACCTAGTTTTATGCATGTTAGTATAAACTTAACATACATTTAAAATGATTATTATTCTGGAAGGGAGTTGGAATTTTTTGAGCTAACATATTTAAAAGATGCAATTATCCATGTTTAAAGCGTGCATTAGATTTATATCTATATCGTCATGATTGAGTTATGCTCCATGTTCTAGTGCATTAAAATTACATGATTTTGATTCTATCTAAATAAGAGTTGTCAATAGGTATCATAAAATGATATATGTAGGTTTATTTGAAACGATATGATACTATGTGTAATACCCTGAAAGTTTATATTTTTGAAAATATTATTTTACAAATTTAATATTTTTGGAACTGTTTTGTAAATTTATGGTATAAATAAATATTTGATAATTTATATGAGGTTAAATGTTAATTTTAATTTGACTGTTAAAAGTGTTGGGACTATTGTATTGTTTAAAATATACTTTTAGGAGTTTTAAGATATAATTAATATTTTCTTAATTTCAAGAGGGATTATTAGTGTAAATAAATAAATAAATGAATGAATAAATAAATAAAGTGACTAAAATTGTTTCCTTCGTCAAGAAGGAAAACAAAATCGATCATACATATATGTATAATATATATGTAGGCTTGGATATGTGTCCCATAAAATAAATATTTATTTTTACTTTCTTGTTTCCCATATAATTCAGAACAAACACAAAAGGGGTTTGACAAACTTTACACATGTTAAAGGACTATGGGTTTGTTAAAGGAAATGAATTAGCCGATCAGTATATATGTTAAGTGTAATACCTCAAAAATTTATATTTTTGAAAATATTATTTTATATAAGTTTAATATTTTTAAGAACGGTTTTGTAAATTTGTGGTATAAATATATACTTGATAATTTTTGGAGTTAAATGTTAAATTTATATTTTTGAAAATATTTTAATATTTTTGGGTTGTTTTGTATATTATGATAATTTGGGGGGTTAAATGTAATTATTGAATTTAATATGAATTACTTTATAATTATGAGGTGTTAAATATAATTCTTCAATTCTTACTAGTTAAGGAATCAAGTGTGTGGCCATGAATTAAAGAAAAAAAAAGGAGAAAAAATGGACGGCCACAAATCTCTTATATATATATATAATGAATACACATGCTAAGGAACGAGGAATTAGAGCATGCATCATTATATTCCTATAGGAAAAGTAAAGTTAAGTTTAGTGGAGAATGATGGATAATTATGTAAAGGGAAATTACAGCACATATATATACAAAAGGTTTTTGACGAGAAAAATTATTTCGATTCTGATTCGGATTTCGGTTTTGAATTTTAGGTAGAATTTCTAACTCTTTTAATATATATATATATATATATATATATATATATATATATATATATATATATATATATAATTTCGCTATTTTAAGACTTATATTATTAGTGTTGTTGAATTATAGTTGTTAATTCATATGAAATAATTATGATTACGTGAAAATTATGTGAAAATCATGCCAACGTGTTTTATTTGTTGTATTAATTAAATACAAGTATTAGAGGGGTCAAAATTCTATGGAGCTCTGTCTGATAATCCCACAGTTTTGATTGCAAGGCCGATAAGAACAGAGCATTGCCGAGAATTATATTTGAATTTCTAATTAATTTGTAATAACTATATTTATTATTTACTGTTAAAAAATTGAATCGATGAATTCGATAATTATAATTATTGCCGTAGTTTGTAGAATTTATCGGATTTTTACCAACTAGTTTTGAAACTGGAATTTCTAATTACCTAGTAGTCAAGTGTTTTCATTGAGGATTATTAATTTTACTTCAAATAGTAGCCAAATTGTGATCATCCTAATAATAGTGATGATCCAAACTCTTTAAAAAATTATGAGAAACCTATTGGTGTCAAACTGGAGAATTCTCTTGAAATAAGATAATGATCATTATAAACCATATATAAATACTTCATCAAATGTTAATGATCATATAAATATATGATCATACTGTGTTAACTAATTTATCTATGATTACTAATATTAGTAATAATAGTGATAATTTATCTATTAACGGTTAAATGATAATTTTAATAGCAAATTATAATAGATAAAACTTATAATTATAATCAAACATACTTGTTAAATTAATAATTATAAATTATATTATTATGATCAGAATATTTATTTAACCTATTTCGGGTCGTTACAGAGTGGTATCAGAGCTGAATTAATAGTAATGCTAGTTTATTTATAAATGGCAAAATATTCATGGTAAAATTCACTTTAGGAGAAATCTAGTGATGGTCCTGGAAAATCGAATAATTATATTAAGCATATATAATAAGCAAAGTTCAGGAGAGGCATTTGGAATGTTTTTTTGAGTGAAAATAGAATAATTCGGTTCAGATTTCGGTTCGGATTTCAGATATAATTTCTAACTCTTTTAATATATGTATTTAATTTTTCTATTGTGAGATTTATATTATTATTGTTGTCGAATTATAGTTGTTAATTCCCATGAAATAATTACGATTATGTGAAAATTATGTGAAAATCATTCCTATGTGTTTTATTTGTCGTATTAATTAGATACACGTTTATATGTTTAATTGTGGATTGCTTAAATACACGTGTTAGATGAGTTGAAATTCTACTGAGTATGGACTCGTAACTCCATAGTTTTGATTGCAGGGCCGGTGAGAATGAGACGGCGCTAGGAATTACATATGAATTTTTATGTAATAATTGTATTTACTATTTATAAATTATGATTATCAATTTAATTTCAGTAATTTTCTAATTAAGAGTATGTATAGAATTATTTCGTTTGATTAATTTTTTAATTAAGATTATCAATTAAATAATATGTGTGGGATTATTTACGAATTAAATAATATGTATGTAAGTTTATATTAATTTTATGCACAGGATCTTTATGGGCGAAAAATTGTATAATAGCTCAGGTGGCTTTTGATGGAATTAATTGTATATTTAGCTCCTTATAATTATTATTTATGTATAATTATCTCCAAGGGGAGAAATCGCATGGCGGCCTTAGAAAAATGGGTCGTTATAGAGTGGTATCAGAGCTGAATTAATAGTAATACTAAATTATTTATAAATGGTAAAATATTTGTGGTATGATTCTCTATAGGAGAAACCAAGTGGAGCCTTAGGAAACTGGGTCATTACAGAGTGGTATCAAAGCGGGTTTGCGACTACCCTAGGTTTGGGTTATAGTATCCACTACTCATAATATATGAAGTAGTACTTAAAAATAATAATTTTCGTATAACTTATTAATTCAAATATATATATATATTGATTATATTGATATAAATGTCTTATCCTTCTAGGTCTACTTGTTCGAATTAGTACTTTTTCTGTTATCGCATTTGAAATTGAAATGTGAAATTTTACTATCTTAAGTTGAGATTAATCTATCGGCCAATCTATGTGGTTGAAATTCCTCTCATCTGTTTTTGTTTTGGACACATGAGAGGATGATTAATTGAAATGGTTGGAAGATCAGATTTGATTTTGACCAATTTTTAATATTTAGAAATTTAACCAATTGAGAATTGCAGTGATCAAGGTTTTTGTTTATATAACTTATTATACTTTTCCCTTTAGCAACCAATGGATCAATTCGTATTTCAAGCTGTAAATTTCAAACAACAATTAGTTGGAAAGCTGTAGTGGCATTTGTTTTTAGTGTTTCTGTTTTTGTTCAAAAAAATATTGATACGGAAAGTGGTATAACATCTTAACGATTTGCTTACTTGGTGAGCGTCATATTAGTAAATGGACCATAAGATATGTTGTTGAATTCAAATGATTGATTTAAAGGTATTTATTGTCTTCTATATAAATTATCAATAATATTTTTGATTTCATTGAAAAAAAAAATGTTGATGAAAATTTACAGTTTTACGATGATTAATGGATCAAGTAAAATTTTAAAAGGTGAAAATAATTTTTATTATCCTACTATGTTATCGTCGTCTCGTCAAGAGGGTATGTCCTGCGAAATGTAATTGGTCCTTACAGGAGGGTATGTCCTATAGGACGTATGTTGATATGTTGTGTTGAGACCTGTCAGGAGGACAAGTCTTGCAGGTGGTTGAATATGTTGTTGATATGTTGAGATCTTTTAGGAGGGCAAGTTCTGCAGGTAGTTGATTATGTTGTTTGATATTGTGTTTTATATCATCATGTTGACTCTTACCATTGGAGATATTAAATAACCCTAGTACTGATAACCACCTTAGATGACACAGTTGTACAGGTTACGATACTGTTGTAACTCTCGATCGTGAGGTGAAACGATCTTATGGTTAGTAGGAAAGTATATTTCAGGTATTTTATTATATAAAAGTGATTTGAATGGTTGATTTATATTCAGTTGACTTAAATTTAATGATATTCGTGGGAGTTTGTTGCTGTTCAATATGTGGTTGTATTTTACTTTGAAAAGCGGTGTTTGATAAATATATTTGATCCATAAATTCTTTTTATATTATAAAGACGGCGTGTGCATTGTCTTGTGTACTAAAATGTGGAAGAAAAAGGTTTATCAAAATAGATTATTTTATAACGTGATGCAGATCAAGTAAATTTCTTAAGGCGAAAAGTGATTTTATTATCCGACTATGCCATAGTTCGTCTCGTCAGGAGGGTATGTCTTACGAGATTTGGTTGGTCCTTACAAGAAGACATGTCCTGTAGGATGTTATGTTAACTTGACAGGAGGGCAAGTCTTGCAGGGTGGTTGATATCTGTCGTTGTTGACGGTGATAATTATCATCGTAATATGGTAGTTTATACCGTATGTTGACTCCTACCATTGGAGATATTAAATGGCTCTGACATTGATATTGCGACCTTAGATTGCATAAATGGGCAGGTTACAATACCGTTATAACTCCCGATCGTGAGGAAAATAATCTTATAGCTGGCAAGGAAGTATGATATCTTATTATATAAATGTGCGTTAACCAATCAATTTAAATTCAGTTGTTTTATTATAATGATGTTTTGTTGGGATTTTGATATAGACAAGTGATTGGTCATATTTTGTTGAAAAATGGGTTTTGATAAAAACAGTTGATCAATTTTTATTTTTTTTGTATTATAAAGACAGTACACCGGTAAAATAATTCAGATAGATATTGGTCCACTAATAATGTTAGATAGGGTCAGAGTGTGGTACGACTGTCGTGAGTACTGAAATACTTGACAATTGGAATACTTTTGGTGTTATTCATATAATCCGAATATGTGTAGTTTAACATTATCTTGATTTCAATGCGAGATTGTCTATATAATTTTAATATCTAGTTACAATATTTCTATATATGCGTGTGAGTATTGAACTCGTTTTGATACATATTCATGTGACAGAACAATTTGGTATCATTAGGTGTAATGTTTTGGTAGAAATTTATGTCATATAAATTAGAGGATTAAACGATTTTTTTTCATCTATTAATCAAAATTGGTTGTTTGCTTCTATTGGAAACATGTAGTGATATTTTTGCGAACTTATAAAAAAAAAAAAATTGGGATTTATTATTAGTATATTTATTATAATCAGAGTGTGCAACGAAAGGATTTAGAAATATAAGATTTTAGAATATAATTAATAAGACCTTGCGATTTTGAGCTATTTCTAAAAACAAAATTTTGGGGAAAAAATTTATTTAAGGGAGGTAAATTGTAATACCCCGAAAGTTTATATTTTTGAAAATATTATTTTACAAGTTTAATATTTTGGGACTATTTTGTAAATTTATGGTATAAATAAATATTTGATAATTTATATGGGATTAAATGTTAATTTTAATTTAACTTTTAAAAGTTTTGGGACTATTGTACTGTTTAAAATATAATTTTAAGAGTTTTAGGATATAATTAATATTTTCTTTATTTCAAAAGGGATTATTAGTGTAAATACATGAATAAATAAATAAAGTGGCCGAAATTGTTTCCTTTGTAAAGAAGGAAACAAAATCGACCACACATATGTGTATAATATATATGTAGGCTTGGACACATGTCCAAAAAAATAAATATCCATGTTTACTTTCTTGTTTCCCATATAATTAAGAACAAACACAAAAGGGGTTTGACAAACTTTACACATGTTAAAAGACTATGGGTTTGTTAAAGGAAATGAATTAGGCGGACAATATATATATATATGTTAAGCATATATAATAAGCAAAGTTTGGGAGAGGCATTTGGAATGTTTTTTTGAGCGAAAATAGAATAATTCGGTTCGGATTTCAGGTAGAATTTCTAACTCTTTTAATATATATTTATTTAATTTCCTTTTTGTGAGATTTATATTATTATTGTTGTCGAATTATAGTCGTTAATTCTTATGAAAAATATTTACGATTATATGAAAATTATGTGAAAATCACGCCTATGTGTTTTATTTGTCAAATTAATTAGATACATGTTTATGTGTTTAGTCGTGGATTGCTTAAATGCACGTATTAGAGGGGTTGAAATTCTACTGAGCGTTGGCTTACAACCCCACAGTTTTGATTACAGGGCCGGTGAGAATGAAACGGCACCAGGAATTACATATGAATTTCTATGTAATAACTATATTTATTATTTACAAATTAAGATTATCAATTTTGTTTCAGTAATTTGCTAATTAAGAGTAGGTATGGAATTATTTCTTTTGATTAATTTTCTAATTAAGATTATCAATTAAATAATATATATGTAAGTTTATATTAATTCCATTCATAGGATCTTTATGGGCGAAAAACTGTATAACATCTCAGGTGGTCTTTGGTGGACTTAATTGCCTCTTTAGCTCCTTATAATTATTACTTATGTATAATTTTCCCTGAAGGAAGAAATTGAGTGGCGGCCCTGAGAAAACGGGTCGCTACAAAGTGGTATCAGAGCTGAATTAATAGTAATACTAAATTATTTATAAATGGTGAAATATTTATGATAGGATTCTCTATAGGAGAAACCAAGTAACAGCCCTGGGAAACTGGATCATTACACTATGCATTATTAAACTTATATGATATTTTGATGAATTGTGTCCAACATTCGTAGATGTTTTGATTTACCCCCTCCACTTTTTGAGATAACAAAGGGGAAGAGGTATTGATGTTTTCATTAGTGTATTGTTTGATTTTACTTAGGGGGAGAGTAGAGTTAATCTTTTAATCTTACATTGCATATCTTGAAAAAGTTTTCTTATTATGGTATTTAAATTGAACAAAACTCATCCTCATCTTCAGGGAGAGTATGGTTATAAATTATTTTTGAGAAAATATCAAGTTAATTGTCATCATAAAAAAATGAGATATTGTTGATTCAAGATGTTTGATGAATCAATTAACTTGGATGTTTTAAGGAACTAATGATTTTATTGAGTATTACATATATTAATTCCAGTGCTTGAATGGAAAAAATATATTGATTTAATGATAAGGAGTGATAAAGAACGGGATGGTTGTAATTAAAAAATCAAATACTTTTTGTATGATTAGATAAAACAACTTAATCTCTTTGTTTACTCTTAATGCAACCCGATTAGGATCACGTACTACACTTAAATATGTGTTAAATGCTATTGTGTGTGATGAAGTAATAAGTACGCATTCATGAATGTTTAAATGTGTTAAGATTTTTTTCTTGCATGTTTAGAGGTGTTAGGCTTCAAATCAGTCAACCAGTGTTAAAAGTCATTGATTTTGGACACTTTATGGAAGACCACTATGTACTTTTTTTAGTAGTAACTTTATATACAATTGGAATTTTGATCTCAAACAAATTGCATATGAACATAGACTCCTTAATATTTCCAACGATTGGTCAAAATCGAAGTTCAGACGAAAGATTTATGAACATTTGAAGTTTTTGATAAGTTTCTATAAATTTCAGTTGACTGGAATTTTTATTGGTCGATTGAATGATGCAGAAAAACAACTTTTTAGTATTTTTAGGTGTTTTAGTTGACCTACATTTTTGTATAGACATTTGAATTAATTTGGGACTCGAATATCAACGTAAGAATACTAGATTCAAAGTCAAAATGGTTGAAAATATTTAGAGTCAAAGATATATAGTTTTTAGGGCTTGATTTTGGGGAAGATCTTAACCTCTACTAGCCATTAGAATGATCTAAAAATTGAGGGCTTAAAAGATCTGGATTTTTCCCATTTGAAAAGAATATATTAAGTGTGAAATATTCAGATTTTCAGAAGAAAAATATATTTTCAAAGACGTGGGAGAAATTTATGTGGTTTTAGTTCACCTTGTGATTTAGTCCCTATATTTTCTAATTTTTGTGATATTTTTGATAAAATTATTTCTATTCTTTGATTGGCTTAAATGAAATTATTTTGGAGCTAAATTAAAAGTTTTAAAAGTTATATTTTTGGTCAAATATATCCGTTATAGATGTGATTTTTAATGGGGTCTATATGTTCTATTTTTTTGTATATCTTTTGAAAAATAGCCGTTATAGACTATGTTTAAAATCATTTTATATAGACCTACGAATTTCATTGATTTATTATCAAGAATCATAAAAAATTCCATATTTTCAAAAGATAGAAAAAACATCTTTTGAGAAATATTTTGAGGCTATATTGTTTAGAGTATTCATTATTGAAAAAGATTATTCTTTGTGAAAATTGAGGTGATACAAAGTTGATTTTGCTAACATATTGGTTCTAGAAATCTGTGTGTGTGTGTGTGTGTGTGTGTGTGTGTTTGTATATATGAATTTCTGAGCTTAATATATATGTGATAAAAATTGTTCTTGCTGAAATTTATTGAAACAATTTTTTTCTAAAAAAATTGGTTGAAAAAGGTTTTGTGATTAAATTGATAAAAATCTAGATAATTGATTCTTACGTACGTTAATTAATATATATCTTGTGAAATCACTTCTATTACTTAGTTTCGGGGTATTAATTGGGTTTACATTGAATTAAGGTGGTAGAAGCTCCTGTGAGAAAAATTGAATATTTTTTTATTTTATTTTTGTATATCTGTAAGATTGTAGCTTAGAACTAAATGTAGATGGTCTAATTGAGAGTGGGTTAGGTATAAAGGAAATTTCCTAATCGGGGAATTAGGTTAATCATGCACTTGGAAAAAGGACAGGTTTAAATCTGAGCCTACGAAAAGAATTAGGTTAATCCTGTGTATAGGAAAATGATATGTTTGATTCTAAGTCTGGAAAAAGAATTTGGTTAATCCTAGCACCTACGAAAATGATTGTAAAAATTTGGTTCCTACCCGAAAAAGGGATCGTGATTAGCAGATTTTGAATTCTCTGCGGGAGCATAGGGGAGATGATGTAAGCAAGTGTAGGGATGATAATTAAAATTGAACCGACGGGTAATCGAACGAAACCGAATTGAATGGTCAAATTTTGAAACTGACTAAATAATTTTGGTTGTAGTTTTGGTTTTGAAAGTAGTAACCGAAGTTTTTTTTGTTTTGGTTTTGGGATAGTAACCGTGAAACTGAATAGTGTTACTAAACCACGTAACCGAACTATGTAACATATATTTTAGATATATTATTTTGTTATATACTTTTACTTTTTTATATATTTATACTTTAACCCCTGACGCACCCCAGATTTTTTGAAAGCAAAGAAAGTAGACAACATGAAGAAGAGGAAAACAAAGTTCCAGTCCTCTCTTTCAAAATCCTCAAAATTCGTTCAATTTTGAAAATGGTTTTCAGGGGCTTTTCTAGGCACCAGTTTTGAAAACGTTTTCTGGGGATTTATGTTAGAAAAAGAGTCACCACCTAATATGGGTTAAATGATGTGCGAGGTTACCGGGAGTTTAGAAATTTATTTTTTACTTTTGAAATGGCCAGAGTTTTGACCCGTGAAGGTCTTTTACCAGAGATTTTTTTAAGTTCAGTGGTCGATTATGCTCGGAGAAAGTTTTAAGCACCCCAAAATATAAAGCCTAATTTTTGCACATGCATATTCATAGTTGCATTTCAGAACATTTAGAAAAATAATGTGATCTATTGTTCTATTTAAATTTTACTTAAAAAAATTTAGGGGTCGTTATGGTATTTAAAAGTCTGATTTTACAAATTTTAGGGGTAATATGTTAATTTTAATTTTGACTTTTAAAAGTTTAGGGATTATTAAGTTATTTAAAATATAATTTTAAGAATTTTGTTTAATTAATATTTGGTTTTTATTTTAAGAAGGATAGTTAGCGTAAAAAAACGTGAAATGTGTTGTTAACAACACATATATGTTATATATGCATGTATATACAAGTGTGACACGTATTTATACACACACACATACATGTATACATTAAGTAAGAAAAAAAAAATATCTCTCTCATTTGCGGTTCTCTTCCTGCTAAGGTATGTTTTTTTTTTTTCTTTTCATATATATATATATATATATATGTGTGTGTGTGTGTGTGTGTGATATTTAAAAAATTTAGTGTTTAGAATTTCGAGGGTTGATATCTTATTTTAATTTGACTTTTAAAATTTTTTGGGGTTATTATGTTCTTTAAAATATTATTTTTAATAAGTTTGAAATATATGAAAATATTAAGTTTAAGGGGGTCTTTTGTGTAAAAAAATAAAAAAAATGAAAAAAATCTTATGTATATTTTTGAAGATGTATTATCTTCTATATATATATATGAGAAGAAAAATATATATCACGTTTAATTTATGAAACTATCTATACGGACATGTATACATGTATATTTATATGTTAAAAAAATATATACATGGGTTTAGGAAATATAGTAGGTATATTTATATATATAAATATATCTAATTTGTGAAAAATACAATTTAAAATAAAAATTATAAATTTTATTAAAATGATAATTTTTAGTGTTTCTTTGACTAATAATATCATTAATAGTTGATTAATATTTTTCAGTAGATTAGATTAGTAACAAAAAAATTGTAATTGCTATTATAATATTTTTGTATAGTTAACATTGACTTAAGAAATTGGGTGCTTAATAATTTCGTATAATCAAGAAAATTTGGGAATGGAAAGAATTGCATTTTAGTGTCACACATTGCATATTGAATTTATTTAAATAAATTGTTAGTTTAGACATGTTATTGTTAGGTTTACAGGCGATGACAACTACGACAGTATTTTGATGATAGCATAATAGTGTTACAAATATCGAGGTGAGTCTACTATTTTCTATGTAAATTGTCAAATTATATTTTCGTACTAAATTGTGAAAAATAAAATATTTATTAAAATTGATTGTTTTATAACGTCAGATGGATCAAGTAAAATGTTGAATGTGAGAACTAGTTTTTATTATTATCCTATGCCAAAGTGTGGTCCCGACGGGAGCGCATATCCTGCGGGATATTGTTGGTCCTAATATGAGGGTATGTCCTATAAAACGTTGCGTTATGACCTAACATAAGGGCAAGTCCTACAGGTGGTTGTTGATGTTGTTGACGATGATTATCATCAAAATATGGTGATTTATACCATGTGTTGGCTCCTACCATTAGAGATATTAAATAGCTCTGACATTGATGACAACCTTAGATTACACAGTTGTACAGGTTATGGTACCGTCATAACTTCCGATCGTGAGGTGAAATGATCCTATCACTAGTAGGAAAATATGTGTGCGATATTTTATTATATATATATCAAAGTAATTTGACCAGGATACTTTAATTCAATTATTTTATCATGATGATACCTGTGGGATTTTGTTACTGTTTAGTGTGTGATATATTTTTTTTAGAAAGTGATGTTTGATAAATATACTTGATTTGTAAATATTTTTTATATTATGAAGACAATACACTGTTAAAATATTTTATCTCAGGTACCTAAGCTAGAGACGGGTCCAATACTAACATTAGATAGAGTCAGAGGGTGGTATCATTTTTTAGGTTGGCAGGATAGGTGTGAACCACGAAAGGTTAAGTTTTCGGTAGTTTTGTTATGGGATATTTGACACATATGTATCTTCGAATTTTGAGTGGGTAAATATTTTTAAAAATCTATATCAATTAATAGTAATGTATATTTGTGGTTGTTTGAGTAATATTAAGTTGTGGTCACTCCTAACCTTAGGCATTGGGGGCTTGGGGAGGGGTATGACACAAGATACCCATCCAAAAATGGTACCTCAGTCTAAATAGATATTCACGTTTAAATAAACTCTAAGTAATTTTCTTTGGTTTTGTTTAACAAAAATAATTCCCACTTTTATGTTTTTGTCTTTTTTATGCATTTTTTATGTAAGGGAAGCAAGTAAATAGTTAAATATCTATCAGCAGCAACAGATAAATCAGATTGAAATGAAAATATTTTTGTATTTTTTGCAACCTAACCTTGTAAAGGTTGCCTATGTATCCCCATTATCATGAGAAATCAGGTCGAAACATAGTTCATCTATTCAAGATGAACTGATTTTTACTTGAACAGGTGAGCGAACCCGTACGTGGGTCGCCTACGTATCTCAGGTAACTGAGAATCAGATCAGCACGTAGTTCATCTATGCAAGATGATTGATTTTGTTTGGATTTCTTATGAGATAAAGACATAAATCATACCGATGATAAGTGGATCATACCTTTGATTTTGTCAAGAACACTCCAACCGAACTCACTTGCTTAGACAAGCTTAGTGTTTATGTTTAGGTTATTAGTTTAAAAGGAAAGAAAAATATATAGTATATGTGTCAGTCCCACTCATAACTAAGAAAAAACGGAAACATTTATAAAGAAGATGCACATATATCCTCGAATGAATAGTGGTCCTCCATTTATTCCGAATTTTTAGCCCCAAGAGTCTTGACAATGTATTACACACACACACACACACATGGTGCCAGTCCACAAGCCTGGAGATTTAGTGTCAAGCTATGATCTAGACGATTGTAGTAAAATAAAGTTAGTTGTTAGTAGTTAGTGGTTAATAGTCAGTAATTAAAGGTTTGATTTAAGTTTTAGGAGTTCGATTTCAAGTGTTCTTGAGAGAATCAAAGATGTTATGCACAACTCATGGTGTGATAGATGTTTTTGTCTTGTTCTTCACATATTCTCGGTGTTCTTGATGTTCTTGACATATTTTGGATGTTTTTCACATAGTTTGATGATTTTGACATGTTTTCGACGTTTTTGACTTGATTACTTGATTTGTATGCTATGTACATGGAATATAAGTTTAAGAACTACATAAACATGCTATGTACAAGCAATATAACCGTACTTAAGACAAGATCGAAGAGTGTTTAAGAAGGCATACCTAGCCTAGAAGAGGGGTATTTCCCTAAGCGATTTCCTTCTTCTTCTCATTTTAATCTTCTCGGTTGTTCTCAATCATTCTTCGAAGACTTATTGAGATCTTCCTCCAAGATCCTCAAGAACGACTTTAGGAAGGTATTTTGATAGAATTTTGAGGTGTTTTTGGAATAGAAGGCTTGAGAAATCCCTAGACCTGAGAGAGAATTTTGAGACTAGAGAGAAAAAGGCTCGGATCAAGCTTTTCAAATTATGAAAACAGACCCCCTATTACTCATCAAGAGTCTTTGAGCATCCAAGAAATAGGCCCACCAATAGCTACAACAACAAAATATAAAACTGAACCACAATAAGTGCATCATCAAAGTTATATCATGCAAATTCCTTGGATTAATGGTAACAACGAGTGGATCTACGATAGGATAAAAGGGTTATTTCACATCATACAAAATAACATGTAACATATATAAATTAAAAAAAATAAAAAATATATATTTATATATGAAATACCATATTCCAACGTTAATACGAAATGCCATATTACAATATTAATAGAAAAGTTAAATAAACATATTATACTAATACCTAAAACAACTAAAAGTGTATCAATAATACATCTTTAAGAAAAAACTAATGATCATCCCCTGCAATCAAAAATAAAAATAGAGACATTATAAATGAAGTAAAACAAATAAATAATAAAGTATTAAATTTGTATTATATTAAATAAATCATAATCTACTTATTCAAATTCAATTATGTTTCTTCTTACAAGTCTAAATCGTCCGAATGCCACTGACCATCGATTTTTGTGCAAATCGAACAATGTTTGGAATTTTTTTTACACCCAACCTGATTTTAACTTCTTCAATTGTTCAAAAAATATCATTTTTAATAAATATTAAATTACTTATGCAAATTCAATCCAGTTTCTTCCTACAAGTATAAATAGTTATAATTTATACTATTTATAACTTGCGGAGAAGTGAGAGAAAGATGAGAATTAGGATTAAAAGAGATGAAGAGGTGGATGTTGTGTTTGGTTTGAGGCTAGAAAGGTGTTGCGGTGGACTTGGAGATCGAGACTACTGGTAGTGTTTGGCTAGAGAAGTAAGTGAGAAGTATGTGCAGTTGTGATGAGGATTGAGAGTCTGAGTGTGTGTGTGTGTGTGTGTGTGAAGAAGAGTAAGAGGGATTGAATTAGAGTATAATATATATAATATGGACTAAATTATAATATTAGATAAATTTGGGCTGATGTTTATAAATATTTCTTAGTAAATAGTTGGTGTGACGCTAACTCTCAAATTTCGCATTAATAGGAGCCCGGTGGAAAATATTGGAAACCAAACCCGATTTTAAGCTCTTTAAGTTCGAATTTTACATTTAAATCATAAATTTCTTATCTAAATTCAGTTATGTTTCTTCATATAAGGCTAATTAGTCAGAGTAGCAGTAACCCTCGAGTATCAAACTAATAAGACACAATTTGCCTATTTTGGACACCCAACTCCATTTAAACTTGTCTAAGTTTTCAATTCCACAATCTTATGACATGTGCAAATGAAAAAAAAAATGGAACTCTAGGGTGCGTTCTTAGAACAATCATATGTCATGATAACATTGTTAAAATTTAAGAAAGGCCAATAATAACCATAATTCTGCAAACTATGTATGGTTATTCATATGTTTTTTTCTAAAATATAACTAGTGCAAATTCAAATTGAACTAAACAAAACCATAACATCTATATCTTAAAATTTACTTGAATATTGGTAACGCATAAATGCGTGGGAATATACGAAATACATACAAGTAGGCACACGTATAAATATAAGACAAACGAGAACAAGGCATTGGTTTACCTTCATCAGTATTCCCTTTTAAGTCATAATTTTTACTTTTTCAACCAACTATAATGTTTGGAGGTGCTGACTATTGCTCCTAAAAATTCAACAATGATAATGCAAAATTCAAATTAGAATTCAAAATTTAAAAAAACAAAAACAAAAACATTAGACGTATTCATTTATGAATATCCTTGGAAATACCTGTTTCACTCCAAACATGAAAATGCATTTGAATCGTATGAGATACAAATGAAAAAACAACAGACAAGTCATCTAAAAAATAGAACGGGAGAAAAAACCATATCTGAATTATTAAAAAAAAATGTAAAGTACAAAATTAATAATCAAATATTAAAAACACAAGATTTACGCAGTAGAATATAAAAAAATTCAATCACATTTAATATCATATTTCTTTAAGCCAAATCTATCTGTATTAACATTAATTAATAAAATAGATACTATAAAATTGCATTTAATAAATCGGTTATCTCTTCTAGCACTTCAATCTCAAAGCCGATAGTTCCTGAGACGTGATTTGAGTAGGCTCTTCGGAGAGTATTTGAAAATGATATGGAATTAGTAATGGAGATTGATCCTCTTAAAAGTCACACAAGTGTATTACTTTGAACAGTATCTACACTTAAAACTTAGGATAGAAAAATATTTTTGGGATTTCTAAGAATGAATCTAATCCCAAAATTTTTAAATCTAGGGGCAGTAAGATTCAAATCCGTATGTGAAAGAACATAAAACGAAATCTCAAAGACAAACCAAGATGGCTTGGCCAAAAATTCAAAGGGGCTGAATGATGGCTTAGGATGGGCGGCCATGATCGTCTCTCATCATATAATTATGTCGAGGGTTTAAAACTCTAAACCCTTTCTTTTCTGTATTTTCACTTTAAACTCCGAACTTCTAAAGTTTTACATTATTATTTGTTCCCTTTTCATGGACTTTTCTAATTTTCAATTTCTATTGTATGTGGCCCTTTAGGTTCATACCAAAAGTTGGATGGTGAAAAGAATTTTTTAATTAATTATTTTAATCATCAATAAATGAATTAAAATTGAAACAATTTTAATTTTGTCTTTCTAGAAGAAAACACTTTTCCTCTTAAGGCAGTTCCTCTGACTGTGAGTCACTGTTTTACCCACATATCACAACCATGTCAAGTTGTTAGAAATTTAATGGAGAGAAGCTCTCGAGGTATGATTACCAAATTACACGATCTTTCTATCTATGGACACCCAACTCCATTTAAACTTGTCTAAGTTTTCAATTTAAACTTGTCTAATTTTGTCTTTCCAGAAGAAAACACTTTTCCTCTTAAGGCAGTTCCTCTGACTGTGAGTCACTGTTTTACCCACATATCACAACCATGTCAAGTTGTTAGAAATATAACGAAGAGAACCTCTCGAGGTATGATTACCAAATTACACAATCTTTCTATCTATGTACCCAAAAGGACCAACAAAGTATGGTTAAGTCAAAACTCTTTAGTCGAATCATCTCATCACAATTGTCACATTAGTCTGGAGATTTGGGTGAATTACAATAAGTCGAATATAGCACACATATATTTTGTTGAGAGGGATAGATTGTATCTTACATACTCATACGTTCATATGTAAGTCCTAATATATCTAATGAATACATTTGAAGTCTTATGGTTAGAGTACAACATTTATTATTATCAAAGTATAACAACCCACACATGCAACATACATTAACCCAAGTCTAAATATTACAAATATAATCACACCTCAGAAATCCTATTTTGATATTGAGCAAAGTTACCTTATAAGATATCAAGGATTATCATATTCAATCCCTTACAATAGTAGTAAGTCATCTTGTACTTGTTCTAGTATGTCATATTAATGGTTTCAGACTAACCATTCTCAAAGAGAAAACAACACAACAAGCTAACCTATATTGTTGTACCATTTTCAACAATCCAATACCAACTAGGAACAATTTAGAATATTAAGTTACCATATGTCTTCGATCTCTGCCTTTTAATCATAATAAAGCGACAAGATATTTCAGCTTAATATCCAAGGTCTACATCATTATTGATATAATTAAAGAATATTATGAAAATTTCCTTTTTATTAATAATTGAGGCAATGTAAGATTACAAGAATGAACATAGGGCTTACATACAACAATTTCCCACTAGCACTATAGCCAATCGGTATAGTATTTAATACCCATCTTTAGAAGATGTTGATCTAACAATCAGTGCCTTAGCAAGTGGATATGCTACGATATTCGATGTGTCTACCCTCTTAATGTCGATATTATTCCTCCCGATGATTTCGAATCAAACGAAAGCTCTGCTCTATGTGTTCGTATTTCTAATGAGATCTTGGCTCCCTTGATTGAGCTATAGAACCATTGTTATCATAATACAAAGGTATCAGTGACTTAATCATTGGAACCACTTGAAATTCTTACTTTTGCATCTCCTTAATTCTACCTAATTGATTAACCACTAGTTATTAGCAAATTTTGGGAGAGTCTTGTCCTTTTTATAAATTTTAATTGGTCCCAATTGTTTGTTTCAAATAAACCAATTCCTATTAAGAAAAATATTTTCCCATTTAATCCAAAATTATTCCTGTTTTCAAGCAATAGTTTCCTTCACCATCTGGAAAGGTTTTCTCAAACTATTTATATCATTTTGCATAAAATTCTTAACTTAACAAGTATGTAAAATACACCATTCCTAATTACTTGTTATCTTAGAGAAAAATAAACACAAAAGAAGATAGAACTTGTGGAAAATTCTGAGAGCTAAATCCTTGCTTCTTCGTAGCCAAACCTTTCTTGCAGAATAAAATCCGATGTAAACAAAGACCTACATTTCAACACCCTCTCATAAATCCATGAGATTTTTTCGAATCAGTTTGGTTAAAATTTTGGGGAGATTGATCTAGTTTACCTAACTCTTGAATCGTTTTTTGGAAATCCATCCACAAGTGCATTGGATCAAAAACATTATATGATATTATTGTCATTACATTGATTATTGATAGCATGTTTTGTTGAGTTATTCATAAATCAAAGTATACATATTTAAGATTCAAATTTTTTTTGTATATTTCAATAATATTTTTATTGTGCTTAAAATTCTGTAAACTGGTGGTTTGTATATGTTGTACTACTAACATGTAATCTTGTATTTATAGATCTTGAATATTTAAGAATAAATTTGAACACATTATATTCATAAAATTCCAGCATCCTTTAAATTCTTGTATATTATATTTAAATCATTTGAAAGAATATTCACTACTACACTACACTTAGAATGAGTCATTTATATACCTGAACTATAAGTATTGATAGAATCTTCGAAAAAATAATAGAAAGTTTACCATATATCGTGTACGAGAAGAACTCGTATTACCGACATGATTTGATCACATCGAGATCTTAAATCCCCCAGTACCTGTCATATGGGATAATCATTATTGTTAGTTAATCATTATTCTCTTATTATTAATTGGTTAATTATATTAATATATATAATCTTTGAACTACATTATAGGAAAAAAAAAGTTGTGCTAAAAAGAGACAATAATAAATTATGAAAAATATGCGGAACCTTGAAAATTTAGTGTTGATATTTCTCTAGCTCTTATATTGCAATTTGTTCTCAATTCTCACTCTTCTAATTCCATTGTGTATTTACCATTTTTTATTGAAATTGTTTTTTAGCACAAAACATATAGAGTTGATTGTGTTGTATATCTAAAGACAATATTTAGAAGCTCTATAGAGTTTTGTATTTTAGAATACAAAATTGTTCGATTAACTAAGGTTGTTTAGTTAATAAAAAGATTTGTTCTCGAGAGTTTTATTATCGCTGATTATACTAATTAATAATTAAACATAAAGTATAATAATTGAATTGAATCATCAAGAAGCTAGTAAAGCCCAAATAAAGAGTCTTTGGTGGAGGGACGACTTGATCTCACCGGTGAAGAGAATCGTGTAAACAAAGATTGAAAAAGTGAGCTTCTCAAGTAGTGGGGCTTCATCTATTCCAAGGAAACAAATTTAAAAATACAAGAGAGTGAATCTTGGTAATTATAGAGATTGATTCACGCCTGTAAGTGGATCACTGAGTGAATGGGTTTCATCTACGCTTGATAAGTTAGATCATGGAAATGCTGTACTAAAAAAATTTGTAAGAGCTCTGAAGAGTATACGTAGGGAAAGAGTCCTATCAGAATACTCTAAAAATATTTATGGCATGTGGTGTGTGATTGACTTACCCTCTTTATCTTCGTATTGTATACTTATTTTTTCATAACTATGCTGCACTCGTACATTAACTATACTAGGAAGTTGTTGAGTATAGGAAGTTGTTGAGTTTTTGTTTAGACAAACTTAAAAAGTTGAAAAAAAATTGTGACGCAATTCACCCACCCACCCTCTTTAGTCATCCATCAGCTAGAAATTGTTATTAGACCTCGGTCTATGTGATTGGGCTTAACCGCTTCGTAGAAAAAATTCAAAAGTTTTTCTTGTTCCGCTGCTAATTAAGGAAAGAATGAATGAACCAAGATTTTGTGTTTTTGTGGTAAATCTATACTACGCATCTCCTTCAAATAAAAATGTACATTTTTATAGATCTTTACTTGTTAATACAGATAGTAATGCATTCCATAGTAGTAGCAATAGTTATGTTGATGATGATGAAGAGGCTACACATGTTTCTATAGAAAAATTAGTTGTCTTCAATCTTCATTTTGATAAAAAAAAAAAAAAAAAAAAAACATTATTGTTTTTTAAAATAAAAATTGATTTATTTGAAAACAAAGAAAATAAATTTCAAAATTATGGTGTACAACTTTGTATTGAAAGTATTTTGATTCTAAATAGTTTTTAGATGTTCTATAGAAAAAAATACTTTAAAAATATTGTCTTGAAAATGAGAAAAACTAGTTTGAAAATAAAAGTAATTTTATGAAAAATGATGCAAGTGCGTTGAAAAGAGAATGTTACCAATTTTAGAAGTTTTGAAATAATATTTTGAAACCGGATTTTGAGACTTCAAATATAAAAAACTAATTTTTTTAATCCAACCAATTGAAAATGAATACAAAATCTTAAAAATTGATTTTGATTTTGTGTCTTTAAAATATTCAGGACTTGAAGTTAATATTGAAATATTAAGTCAATGCCTTGAAAAATCAAAATCCGATCTCAAAGTCATTTTTGTTAAACTTAAGGATTTTAACTCATCATTAAATGCTAAATATGAAAATATTGATGCTTCATCATCTAATGCTACTGTTGGTAGATAAGCTAAGGTAAAAAATGATGTATGCTCTACCTATGATAATAACTAAGAGAGATAATGACCATTCTAAATTCCAGTGTCATTACTGTGATGGAAGTATCCTTCGGGATTGAGATATGGAGAAGGTCAATGGACATTAATAAGGAGTTGAATCTTCATTCAACTCAAATTTTAATAAAATTTCATCCGTATATGATTGAAAGTATTGCCTATATGGCATGATATTCTAGATGGATATGCATGGTTACATGTTACCATATATGGATATTTAACTCTTATTGTGAATACATCCATGCATATTGAGGTCCAACATAATTGATCATCATTTCATATTTTCTTACTAATGTTCATTGTGTTTGAATGCCGATATGAGATTAATTAACTTTCTTAAGTTCTTGGAATTCAATTGAGAATCACTTATTTATAAAAGAACATTGATGAGTCGACTTATTTATAAAAGAATATTGATGATCATTTTTAAAGTCTGATCTGATTATCATCTCACACGACTAGGAGATTCCAATTTCACTAGAATATCTCTAATAATTTGTATTGGGTCAAAGCATGATCGATTATTGTGAATTCGTACTTCATGCATAATAGACTTCATTTTCATCAATGACTACATATAATTATTGCATAATTTGTATCAACCATTGAGATTATTAACTTAAAACAACAATAATTTTCATCACGTGTGGTAATATAACTATGGATGCTTCATATGATTTGTTCTTTTACCATTAGTACATTTATAAAAAAAAAAAAAAAAAAAAAAAAAAATTGTGATGTATGGCATCTAAATCTGTACTTATTCATATAGATGCATGATTTTAATAAATATCTATAATAATAATTTGTATGTGTACATACAGTTATCACAACTAGTATAAATAATTGATATCAATCACATAAATTGGTAGTATAATAGTTAATATCAATTGTAACAATTAGTAAAACATAACAATTTATGTCTACTACTACTATATGTTTGCTCTCAAAATGTCATCTCTATAGCATACACTTCTCGTCACCCATATTAATTGATTGTCAATCTAACCAGGGCCTTGGAATTACATGGAATACTTACAGTATGTTTGGTACACAAGATTAGGGATGGGAATAGAATGGTCGTGTGAATCAACATTCTATTCTTATATTTGATACATGGAATTAAATTTCATTTTCATCCCCAAGAATTTAATAATCTCACAAAATATGAGATTAACTAATCTGAAAGTAAACTTGGAATTAGTTAATATTAATTATAAGGGATTAAGTTTTATTCCTTCATTACCCAAAAAACACGACAAAAAACGTTCACCCCGTGTGAGAATTTCCAAATTCTCAATTCGGTGGGAAACTTGACGTCAAATTTGTAGTTGGGATTTGGGTTGCTTCCTCCGACAAGAACTTTCTCGTTTAGAAATAGCGCCGATACTGAATGGTTCATTCTAGGAATGGTAGTACCCACCAATTCCTTAAACCACTAATCATTGTTCTTTTTCGGGCTGTAGAACGTCGGCGTGAGATTCAGGTTGAAGCCGTCGCCCCACCCAAAGGTACCATTTCTTGCTCCATTTATTATTTACAAATCTCTAGTGGGAAGAATGAATAGGTTGCCCATAATCGGACCCGCTACCATATTCTTCATCTCTTATTGGGGGTTCCCATTGTTGGCGTGGGTATATATCAAAGCTCATTAATGAGCTCTTCCCCAACCACATTCCTTCCCATTAATGAGCTCCGCAACCATCTTCTTAATGAGCTCTCAAACCATCTTCATTTAATGTAGTTTGATTGTATCTATATATGGATGTAAATAATCAAAGTAGGAGATAATGAAATGAAAATAAAATCATTCTATCTTATTTGTTTCAACATGGCATCAGAGCAAAGACACCCAAAACGATTCCAACGACATATCACAAGACCATTTTCAATGCCCCACACACCCTCACGCGTTTTTTTTTTTTTTTTCAGCATAGATTTATACGCTGCCATCCAGCCCCACGAGCAGACCAGTTCATCTGCTTCGGTTTTTGGTCCAGTTCAACCTTTTTTGACCGGTTCTTGACTATTTAAGATCGATTCTTAGCTTATTTCGGTGTTCCCAATCCAACAGTGGTGTCGATTTTGCAAAGTATTATTTCTACAGTATAGTTCCTTTTAAACTATACACACTGGTTCACTGTTAACTTTTTCTGTTTGGTTCACTACCAATTTTTCAGGTTCTACTATCGTTTACACCAATTCTTGGGTATTTTGGGTGTTCTAACCAATCTCGTCTTCCTCCATGGTTGATACAGACTCTTATACTGATGAATCTCTATCTTCCTCCATCCTTGCCGAGTTGACCACAAAAATGGCTGAAGTTTTAAGTAAAACTTCATCCCCAACCCAAACCTCTGATATTGCTACTGCACCGATCGGCATCAAGTTGGATGACACCAACTATGCTCTTTGGTTCTAGGCAGTTGAGATGTATATCTCAGGCAAATACAAATTGGGATACATAAACAACGATCTACCCCAACCTCCTCAGATGGACCCTACATTAACCGTATGTCCTCAAAAGTTCTTGGGTTCAAGACTTTGCTACAGGCCTTGTCAACCTATGTATAATTACCCACAGTACTGATACTTCCGTCTCATGTCTTTGGTTGTGTTGCGTTTGTTCACCTCCACAAAAACCAACGCATGAAACTTGATCCCTGTGCCATTCGTTGTCTTTTTTGGGATACGTTATACACCAAAAAGGGTACCGATGCTACGACCCAACTACTCGGCACACTTGTGTGACTATGGATGTCACTTTCCTTGAATCTGACACTTTCTACTCTCATGCCGTATCCAATTCTTCTCTTCAGGGGGAGACACGAGAAGAAGAGTTGAATTGCTTGACATTTGACTGGTTCAAGGACACTAATACGACACCGACTGCTCCTTGGTCGACCATTGAAGAGCTGACTCTAGAGCCGACATCTCTAGAAGCTCTAGCTTCAGAGTCGACATCTCTAGAAGTTGAAGTTTCAAAACTGACATCTTTAGGCTAAAGTAGCAGTACCCCCCTACTTTCTAATATCCAATGTCTCATCTCATGAGAATATCATTGAGGTAAGCTCCCCTCATCTCACATTTCTAATGACGTAGATACTCCTGTTGGCTATGAATTACCTTTTAGGTACAATCAGGGAAAACCACCAAACAAATATTATTAAAATTTAAATAACTATTGTTTTACACATTTTTTTCATCATTTAATTATATATTTAGATTCATTTGAATAAAATCTTTAAAATCATATCATATTCACCATTTTTTTAATTAATTTTTAGATTTGTGTTGAATTTATCCTGATACTTTTAGGATTTTCAATTTTCCAATTTTGCATAGTACTTCAAATTTCTACTGATTTTAAACCAATGATATCACGTTCACTATTTTTCATCAAATTTTCACATTCACGTTAAATTTAATATACTACTTTCGAACCTTTATAGTTTTTCACATTATGTTGAATTCAACATGATATTTTTTTTTCTTCATAATTTAACTACATATTCAAACTCATTTGAATAAGATATTTAAAATGATACCTCATTCATATTAGTTTTCATATTCATGCTGAATTCAATATGACAATTTAAGAATTTTTATAGTTTTTTAATTTCATGTTGAATTCAATATGATATTTCAAATGTATATTACTTTGAAACCAATGATATCACGTTCACCATTTTTTAATAAAAAATTTACATTCGTGTTAAATTCAACATTCCATTTCTAAACTTTTATAGTTTTTCACATCAGGTTGAATTTAACAGATATTCTAACAAAATTTTTCTAATCGTATTATATTGTTATTCTAAAAAATATTAAATATAATTAAATAAAAAATAGATTGAAAAGTTCATAATCGTGTTGAATTCAACAAATATTAAATTATATAGCAAAATATATATGAATGAATGATGTTTTGAAGTCAATAATCACTTGATCATAAATTTGTAATCAAATTAAGCAAACGAGATATAAAAAAGTTATTATTATTTTTGAAAAATATAAAAATAATTTAGTTTTATTTTGTTAATTATTATAGTCCGTATCTCTTTTTTGTTTGAATTTGCATTTTAAATTAACTGGTAATATAAATTTGAAATTAAAAATTAATTGATTCAGTAAGAAAGTGTTGAGGTAATTTGGTAGAATGTACCCTCTCTCTCTTATGAGACCATAGTGATTATACTTGAAAGTATTATTTCAGCTAATGCCAGTGCTCCCTCCATGGCCCTTCAATAGCCTCTCCTTCCATATCCTTCTGAATGGCCACTGCTACTCTTGAATTCTCTCGTGTTTGCCGCCACTTCCCTCTCTCTTCATTGTATGTTCGTCGCTCGGTTCCACTTCTTCGCAAGCCTCGACTTTTCGCCTTTGCCTGCAACCGTCGCCGGAGTTTCAGCTCCATCTGCGTCAGCTCGTCTCGCATATTCTCCATCGCCGCCTCGGGCGCTCGCGGTACTATAATTCTGTTTATTATTGTTGGGAATTTTCTGTCGTTGTTTTGATTTTTCATGTTTCTTTTGTTGATAAATAGTGGGAAATACAATTTAGAATTGATTATTTTATATATATATATTGTTTATTTATTTATTTGTTTTTTTTTTTTTCTGTATGAAGTCAAAAAGCTTGTTGTTTAGGTTAAGTTGAGCATTATTATTAATTTTATTCTAGTCCTTGCGCTCCATTCATTCTTTTAATTCGTCTTTGTTGTATTTACTCTAGAATGAATTGAAAAATGTAGGAAGGGATAACTTTTCAAAAAATTCTGATTACCCGGATATTCAAGAAAAGGCTGAAATTATTTCTATTTTAAAAAATTTCAGTCCATGGTCCAAACTTAATTTCAGGCCAAAATTCAAGTCCTTCAAGCCGACAATGCTAAGGAATACTATAATTCTATTATTGGGGAATATTTAGCGAAAAGTGGAATAGTACATCAAAGTTCATGGGTAGATACTCCACAACAAAATGGAGTAGTTGAATGTAAGAATAAAGATCTCCTTGAAGTGGCTCGTTCCATCATGTTCCTAAATATTTTTGGGATGAAGCAATTCTCACAGCCGCTTACCTAACAAACAACATGCCTTCCCATATTCTAAAATTTCAACCACCGTGTGACACCTTCATTTGTGCCAATCTGCAAACATGAATCATCCCCAATCTCCCTTTACATGTCTTTGGTTGTTCTGCTTTTGTCCATATCCACCAACAACACGAGAGTAAACTTGATCCAAAAGCCATAAAATGTATGTTTCTTGGATACTCTGCTAATCAGAATGGTTAGAAATGCTACTCACCGGTTACATGAAAATTTTACAACTCCATGGATGTAACTTTCTTAAAAAATCAGCCATACTATACCAAAACTAATATTGAAGGGGAGAATCCGATGATGCAATATTATTTTTTTGCCAAACATTGTTAGAACAACTCTTATCATTAGTCCTGAATCAAATATTGAGTTGGAAATCACATAAAATTCTGAGTCCCAAACTCACACACAACTTGTGAATGACAACGAGTTACATGTTTATACAAGGAGAAGGAAAGGTCAGTAGGATCTAGAGCACCATACACATTCTAAAAAAATTAGTAGTAGGAATTGGGTACTATAAATCTTGAACGAGGTGACATGATTATTGATACTATTCTTGATTGGTTTCCTGATAATGATCTTTATTTACCAATTGCCTTGAGGAAATGTGTGGGATCTTGCACTCGACACCCGATTGCCATATTTGTGTCTTATGAAGGATTGTTGCTTAGTTATCGGGCCTTTGTCTCTAATTTGTCCAAAGTAGAGATTCCGAAGAACATTCATGAAGCAATCAAGAAAAACTAAATGGAAAAAAGCTATTGAAAAGAAATTCATTCACTTGAGAAAAACGATTCTTGGGAACTTTTAGAGTTATCAGTTGTGAAACAACCAGTTGGGTGTATATGCATACTTATGGTCAAACATAAAACAGATGTCAGTGTAGATTGGTACAAGGCAAGACTTGTTGCAAAGGGGTTTACCCAAAACGTACGAGATAGATTGCTAAGAGACCTTTGCTCCTGTTGCAAAACTAACCACAATACAGGTCCTACTATCGTTGGCAGCTAATTTAGATTGCCCTTTGCATCAACTTAACCTAAAAAATGCCTTTCTCAACGGTGGTAGAAGCGGTCTACATGGAAATTCCTCCAGGCTTTGAAAAACCAAGCAATGCCAACAAAGGATGGAAACTCTGAAAGCCCTTATACGGGTTGAAGCAATCTCGTAGAGCATGGTTTGACAGATTCATGAAGGCAGTAAAAAAAGCATCATTATTCTCAAAGTGATACTCTGTTTGTCAAACATTCTCTTGATGGAAAAAATGGTAGTCCAATATGATATTATTTTGACAGGAGCATATGAAAAAGGTATCAAGCTGAAGAAATTTCTAGCCAAGGAGTTTGAAATTAAAGATCTAGGAAGACTTAAATATTTCCTAGGCATGAAGTAGCTTAGTCAAAGACATTTCGGTGTCCCAACGTAAGTATTACCCTTGACCTGCTCAAGGAAACAAGAATGCTAGGATGTAAGCCAACTGATACACCCATGGACCTGGTCAACAAATTAGGCCTGAACAAAGGTAGCTCTCTAGTTGACAAAGGTAGATATCAAATGCTTGTAGAAAAACTAATTTGTCTCCCATATCCGACCATACATTGGGTTTTTAGTCAGTGTGATAAGCCAATTCATGAATAATCCTACATAAGAACATCTAGATGCAGTCTATAGGATTCTCAGGTATCTTAAAATAGCACCAGAAAAAGGGTTGTTTTCAAGAGGTCAACTAAGAAGAGCATAGAGATTTATTCTGATGCTGTTTGGGCCGGATCTATATCAAATCAGAGATCCACTTTTGGGCATTTTACTTGTGTTTGCGGCAATCTTGTTATATGACTGACCAAGAAATAATTTGTGGTTGCAAGTAGTAGTGTAGTGGCAAAATTCAGGGCCATGGCTCATGGCATTTGTGAAGGGATGTGGCTGAAACGGCTTCTTAAGGAATTAAGGATTCTGACTGATAACTTCGTGAAAATATTTTGTGACAATCAAGCAACCATTAGTATTGCAAAGGATCCAATGGACCATGACAAGACCAAACATGTGGAGATTGACCGTCACGTTATTAAGGAGAAAATTGAAGAGTTATTAATCTAATATACACTCCTACATCTCTTCAAACAACAGACATCCTGCCAAGCCGCTTCCTTGGACATGTTTTGAAGACTTAACTACCAAGCTGGGTATGATCAACATTTACAACCCTGCTTGAGGGGTAGTGTGGATTTCCATAGATTTCTTGGAGGATTTCGTGGCTTTAATGAGGTATTTATTTCCTAAATAAATGAGAAATTGGACAACTATTATCCAATTGTATTCTGGTTGTTTATTTCCTGTATTTTATGTGATTAGTTTTCTTTTTAATCCCGAGAATTAAGGGATTTGAGTGGCAGATATGTTGCCTCCGTTGTCCTATTTAACTGTGGACTATGTATTGTTCAATTAAGAAAATAAGAAGTTTTTCTTCCAGTTAAAACTTCAGAAGTTCACCTTTGCAATTATAAAGGTCTAAATTGCAATATTATGTGGATTTTGATTTCTTTGAATTTTTGTTTTGGCACTTGAAAATATTAGATGATTATAATATTTGAAGTTGCTAAATTTTTTATTTTTTTTATGTGGTTTACAAGAATCATGATATATGATTGAAATTATTATAATAATGAATGCTACATAATCAAAATTTAGTATAATAAAATGTCTTCATTTTATGAGTAATGTGAAAATATAGGGTTAATTTCATTGTATCCAGCTAGGCTGATTTTTATGACACTTTGGAATTAGGCACTTGACCCCAGTACTTTGGATTTGGACCAAACTGACAATGATGGCTGTTACCGACATGAATAAAAAGACTAATTTACCCTTCTTATTCTTTCCCTCTCTCTCTCTCTCTCTCTCTCGAATTAATTTTGGAAATCCCATTCTTTATATTTTTGCTAATCACACGCCTCAATATTTGAAAACCAAAAAAAGAGGCAAATTCAATGATAACCCCTCTCTTTTGCTACTTACACAAATGTTTAAATCAGTTAATGACATGTTTTTAAATTATATTTATACCTTCTATGCAATAAAGTACGCACTTACTATTCCCCCCCCCCCCCCCCCCCCCCCCCCCCCCCTCTTCCTTCAGCACCCTCCCAAATCCCAACTCCAACCCCTACTCCTCCCCAAACCAAACAGCCCCCCAGGCCACCCCCACCCCACCTCTACGGAAATACACCCCCACAACCCCCCCAAATCAAACAGCCCCATTCACCTCTATTCTATTACTCTCTCTCTCTCGTTAACAAATCGTTCAGATGAATATCTGAGCAATATATATATATATATATATATGTATGTAGAGAGAGAGAGAAGTAAGAAAATGGGGATTAATAATCGGTGGCAGTTGCTGAAGGCGCAGTCGCCGGTGGTTGCAGTGGGAAGGAAAAGAATAATGGAAGAAGGACGAAGGAAGAAAATGTAAAAAGAAGGAGAGGCAAAATTACTTTAATATTTTGATGTTACAACTTAACGGTAATTTCGGAAATTAAAAAGTTATTTTAGTGCATTTTTTGTTATATTTAATGGAAGCCGTTTTAACTTTGGTCCAAAGTATAAGGGGGTTAAGTGCCTATTTCCAAGTACAGGGAGGTAATGTGAAAATGGGTCCAAAGTATAGGGAGGTAAGGAGAAGAACAATGGAAGGAGGAAGTAAGAAAATGTAAAAAGTAGGAACGACCAAATTATACTTTTAACATTTGGATGTTATAAGTACTTAACGGTAATTTCGGGAACTAAAAATTTGTTTTAGTGCATTTTTGGTTATATTTAATGGAGGCCGTTTTAACTTTGGTCCAAAGTACAGGGGGGTTAAGTGCCTATTTCCAAAGTACAAGGAGGTAATGTGAAAATGGGTCTAAGTGTAGAGTAAAATTCAATTAACCCAAGAATATATATTTATTTGTTTCGTGTAATGTGCTCCCCACTTTGATCAGGTGTCTACCTCGCATTTCGCCTAAGCTCCCGATGCCTTGACGCCTTTGTGCTCCTTGAGCCTTGGACTAATATGCGACCACCATGAGAACCACTACAATTAGCTCAACCACCACCACAAAAACCACCGCAATTACCTTGACTGCCACTGGCATTACCACAAAATCCAAACCCTCGTACTACTAGAGACTAGAGTAGAGGCTTCTCTTTTATTGATAGATGACCGTCAACATAGAAACTATGGCCCAATGAATAGAGAAACAAGAGGGATTATGCATAGCAAAAGTTGGTGGGGTTTCACTAGCAAGAAAGAATACAAGCCAGGAAGCAAAGAATCAATCATAATTTCTTCCCAACGAGGTTTTCGTCCTTCAAATCTGTGGTGAAAGGTCAATGCTGAAGAAACTGATTCCATAAATTTTACAGTCATATAATACTCTGACAAGGGTGGTCCAGACTCCTTGGTAGTGATTTTCATGCAACTCAGACGAGATACAGTACTATGAATGAAAAGTATTCTGCAACAAAATCCCAATCGAAGTGTCATAAAATTATATAATGGCAGCAACACGTGGTTCCATATTATGCCAAATCCAACCTAACAAAAAAATCCTTGAACATCTAGTCCTAATGAGTCCGTGTTAGTTGGTGGAGTATCAATTAAGTACTTTAACCTGTGTTTGGCATGTAACAAGATCTTCACAACGTTGGCCAAGCTAAATAATTCAACCCATTCAATCTTCTTGAGGTAATTGACTTTGGCATGTTATCATTTTTCAACAAGAAAGGGTTTCTCTCAAAAATAATTAGCAACAAACCGAAAAACGAGAATAAATAAGGAACTAACTAGATTACCCACCACAATCCGAAACCAGCAAACTAAAATACAAAGTAGGATCACATCAGCACCAAAATGGAGCAGAAACAGTTCCCATAGTACCGAAAAATGCAAATTTTAACTCCAAATCACCGAAACCAGCAAGATTAGGCACTAAAGTCGGTAACTACCAACCAATGATACAAATTAGGATCAGATTAGCACCAAAACATAGCAGTAACAGTCCATACAGTACCATAAACAGCATATTTGGACTCCAAATAACCAAAAGTTGGCCTAATATTGATCCAAAACAAGGGCTGAATAACCCTAGCAGCTCTCCCTAGTATTTTCGTCACCCAAGGAGTAGATTTGATCCTCTTCTCCAGCCAAAAATAGCTCCAAACAGCAGATTGGAAAAAATTGGTCAAGAAGTGCCGAAAATCATTCAAACAATAAAAAACTACAACTAGACGGTGTCAAACAAATATGATAAATTCACAATTGAACTTAGGAGATTGGGGCAAGCAAGGAGAGTGTTCAGGGCACCTATGGATGTTAGGGCTCTGACGATAGCATCAGAGCTTGGAGATGTTTCTTCTGTGGTGTTCGACTATCTTATTATAGTTTGAAGTAGGATCAAATGTTTTGATACCAAGTTAGATTGGTAGAGATTGAAAACTTGGGGCTTAGGGAAAGAAGGAGAAGTTAAAGAAAAAGAAATTAAGTGAAGAATAAGGTGGCCTATATTAAACCTAATTGCCCACCATCTCATATATTAAAGATAATGAATGTACAAAATTACCCTTGAGCCACAATAAATATAATGATACAAACACCAAAAAAATACTAAATATTTTATCTTTTCCATGGTGGACAATTTCAAGCCACAACTATTACTTGATATTTATTAGTATAAATGTATTGCAGTTTGGCATAATCACGTAGAAGCAGTTGAGGAAAGATATGATGTCATTGTAGTTGGCGGAGGCCATGCAGGCTGTGAAGCTGCCCTTGCATCTGCTCGTTTAGGGGCAAAAACACTTCTTCTGACGCTAAATATTGACCGCATTGCATGGCAGGTTAGTTGAAAGCAACAGAAGTTTCTGAATGATTGACGTTAAATTGTATGCGTAGATATACATATTGCATTATGTTACGCTGTATAATTTTTTTTTTCTGCAACTTGCGTCTGGGCCTAACAATTCCTATTTGCTCTAGACCAGTTTGATGCAGAGAAGATTAAAAATTGTAGGGAGAAGTGCATTTTTGGTCCCTCAAGTATAGACTGGGTGTTTAAATGGACTCTGAGTTTTCCGAAATGACACATTTGGTCCTTCAAGTTGCAATTTCGTTTAAAAAAATTGGGTGGAATCCGTACATTAAGGGTAATTTCGTTATTTTATGTATTTTCTCTCTCAATGTCATAATATTGAAAGAAAATAAAGTGTATTTTTCTTTCTTTTTCTTATTATCTTACATTTTTTTGGGCAACGCTCCACCCTCTTCCCCTCTTCTCTCTCCTCTCTCCCTATGTCTTCTCTCTCTCTCTCTCTCTTCCGCATCACTCTCTCCCATTTCTCACTCTCTATATCTCTCATTCTCTAGTTCCTCTCATCTCTCTCTCTCTCTCTTGGTCTTTTTTCTGCTTTTCTTTACTTTTTTTCATCTTCCATTTTTAATGTTTTTATTAGTGAAAACAATAACAAAAAAACGAAGGAAAAAAAAATACAAACTTAAAGATAGAAGTGATTATAAAAATTAATCAAAAATAGAAGCAAGAATAGAAATTAAATAAATAAAACATTAAGCATGAAAGATAAAAATTACACAAAAAATTAAAAATAGAAGCAAATATTTATTTTTTTGTAAAAAATAGAAGCATTTTTTTTTAATCTCTATACATGATTCTATGCTTTAAAGAAAAACATATTTAGTCTCTTTTTTATATTTTGTGTATTTTTTATCTTTTAACGTTTTATTTATTTAATTTCTATACTATCTTCTATTTTAGATTAACTTTTATAATTTATTTATTTTTTAAAAACATTTCTTCTAGTTTAGATTAATATTTATAATTTCTTCTATTCTTTTTAACAAATATTTGTCTTTATTTTTATTTTTTATCTTTTACGTGTATTTATTATTATTTTTCATTTATAAAAAAATGAGGTTGAAAAAAGAGTAGGAGTGAGTTTTTTCTCTTTTTTTTTTTGGTAAAAGGGGGGAGAGAGAGAGAGAGAGAGAGAGAGAGGGACAGAGACAGAGGACGTAAAGAGAGAGGGTATAGAGAGATGAGGTGAAGAGGGTAAGGCCATGCCAAAAAAGAAAAAAGTAAGATAGTGAAAAATAAACTTTACTGCCCTTTTATTTTAATATTATGACATTAAGAGAGCAAATACATGAAATGATGAAATTACCCCTTAATTAATGGATTCATCCAATTTTTAAACAAAAAATTCGATTTCACTAAATTGAAATGAAATTGCAACTTGAAGGAGCAAATGTGTCATTTCAGAGATCTTAGGGTCCATTTAAACACGTACCCCGTACTTGAGGGTCCAAAAGAGTACTTTTCCCAATTTCTTAGAGTCCGAGAATATTTAAGAGGCTGTAATCTGAAGTTTGACAATGAACAGTTTTTCATTTCTTTTTTAATGTCAATTGTCAACCACAAAACAAGCTCCACATCACCGGGTCGAGGCATCACTGTTTGTCTTGCTATTTCTAGGAAGCCATATGCATGGACCAACATGATAATTTTTTAGCTTTCACTGAAAACAGTGCTTCCAAGTTTTCTTTCTCAGCTTTCATCTGATCTTTGATGGATTTGGATTGAAAACTATCTGAAGGATTTGAGTTAGGTTGTCATTGATCCATGTTTTTTTTACTACTTCTTCACTATATTCTATTCATTTGGTATGGTTCCAGTTGACAGCTGTTATATTGCTATTTTGTCGTACTGCGCACAACTTTTTATTTACTTATTATTCCAGTTGACACCTGTTATATTAATGCTTCGTCTTACTGCAGAACCTATTTTTGACTCACTTGTCAATAGAGAGGTTATTTTTGCTTAATATGGCCTGAATTTATGAGTAGGTGCTTACTAAATCCAGTTGATACAGCCTTGCAATCCTGCAGTTGGTGGACCTGCAAAGTCTCAGTTGGTACATGAAGTGGATGCACTTGGTGGTGAAATTGGGAAGATAGCTGATAGGTAAATCAGATATGAAACCTAGTTAAGTTACATTTTCAACTATATTAAAAAAAGGTAATTACATGAACCATCCTATGAAAATTGCAGATGTCTATATATGTTCTATATGTTTGCTTGTTTCCTCGTACCAATATTAAAGTAAGCATTAGAAGATTCATGAGTATTATAAAATGGTTAAATAAGTACTGCTTCTGTATGTGCTTGCCTGTTCTAAATCGTGTCTTTGTGTTTGTTTGTAAACTGGTAAGGTATGTGCGTGATTGTACCAGACACTTGTTTGCACTACCATATGATTTATTTGGGTGATTATATCTTTTTGTATTATTATTTGTAGGCGGGAGCATTTTTGTGGGAGTGTGCGGGAATCAAGTTATGTTTGCCTGCGCGTGGACAATTTAGTGGGTGAAAGAATGTAACTCTGCCCCATGGCTTTATTGTCCAATTTGTAGGATATTTTGACCTAATCATGACTTGTTTAGTATGTTGCTTACAAAAATCCATTTATGGTCTCAAGCAGTCTCCTCGAGCATGGGAGATTCAAGGACATGGTCACGGAGTTTGGTCTTTTGCAACGTGGAGTCGATCATTTAGTGTTCTACATGCATAATACAACATGGAGAATATTGTTAATTGTGTATATGGATGACATCATGATTACCGAAGAGGACCATAGTAGTATTCAAGAACTTAAAGTTTTTGTATAGTAAGTTCTAAACCAAAGATTTGAAGGATCGGATATTAAAATTGATCGATCTATGCAACAAAGTATAAAAATTTAAATCACAATATAATTGTCCAATTCCTTAAAACTGGATCTAACCGTATTAAAATTAAAGCAAAAAGCAAGCAATATTAAAAAACTTCTAATATATATATATATATATATATATATATATATATATATATATATTTCCTTGTCCGGTGTTTCAACTTCAAAGTTGGTAGTTTCTGAGGTGTGATCGAGGACGCTCTTCTGAGAGCGTATGAACACGAACAATACTACTATTGGAGGTTTGATTCTCTCAGAATTGTCTCAGAAGTGACACAGATGCCTCACCTCTAACAGTATGCACACAGAGTATCTCAGGAAAAAAAGTGTTCTTAGGATTTCTAATATCAGATCTAATCCCAAGACTCTAGGATAGCTCTGATTTGAATATATGTGTCAATAAGATTCAAATCAATGGTGAAATCCGGTAATCGCAATCTCACAAACACAAAGATTTTGAGAATGAACAAGAGAGGCCAAATTGAGAATGAACAAGAGAGGCCAAACTTGCTTATGACCGAAAATCTATCAAGTGGACGGCCATATGATGGTCTTTTACTTTATATAAATACAGTTCAGAGTTCAAAACTCTGGACCCTTTCTTTTTTGCACTTGCACTTTGGCCCCTGAACTTCTTAAGTTCAGCATTACTATCTATTTCTTTTTCAAGGACTCCTCTATCATCAATTCTCCTTTGTGTGTGACTCATTAGGTTCATACTGAAAGCTGGATAATGAAAATAATTAATTAACTAGTTATTTTACTAATTAGTTAATCAATAAAAATTGGAACAATTCTAATTTTTCCCTTCCAGAATAAAATGCTTTTCCCCTTAAGGTATTTCCTTAGACTGTGAGTCACGTCTACTCACATATCACAACCATGTTTAGTTGGTAGGAATTTAACTTGGAGAACCCCCTCATGTATGATGAGCATATTCCATGCATCTCTCTATCTGTGTACCCGAAAAGACTAACAGGATATGGCTGAGTCAAAAATTTCGAGTCCAATCATATGTATTTGATTGATAATATAATTCTTTGTAATCCCGATTGGAATCTCATCCCAATCATCACACTGCTTTGGCTAGAGGCCTAGATGAATTACTAAATCGAATCACATAGGTTATGTCACTTTTTTCTAAGAGTGATAGATCATTTCTTGTATACTCGTGTATTCACATGTATGTCCCATTATACCTAATGAATGCCTTTGAAGGTTCGTGGTTAGAGAACAAAACTTAGTATTATCAAAGTATAACAACCTATACATGCAAAATATAGTACCTCAAGTACAAAATTCATGGAATACAATCACACCTCAGATATCCTATTTTAACTGTAGCAAAAACTACCATGTAGGATATCAAGGATGATCACATTCTGTCTCTTACTACTCTTAGTAAGTTCCCTTACAGATGTTCTAGTATCTCATACTAATGGATTGAGACTCACTATTCTTAAAGAGAAAACATCGGATCAAGCTAGGCTAGATTGTTTTAAAGACCCTTTTCAATAATCCAATATCGACTAGGAACAATTTAAAATATTGAGTCACCAAATGTCTTTGGTCTCCTCCTATTTAATCACATTAAATGGTCAGACATTTCTACTCAACATTCAATATTCTAGTTCTATAGCTATAATGATGTAATTACAACAATAATATCAAGAATACCTTTATTAATACTTGAGACTGAAACTTTTTACAGATACAAGTTTTAAATGTAAAATTACAGGATTAATTATAGGGCTTACATCCAACAAGATTTGGGTCAATTGAAGTATTTCTTGGGTGTTGAAGTTGCCCGATCGAGTCAAGGCATTTACCTTTCTCAATGGAAATATGTCCTTGATCTGTTGAGCGAAACAAGAATGCTAGGAGCTAAATCGATTGACTCACCTATGGATCCCAACACAAAACGCTTGGCAGATCAGGGAGTGTCACTGATAGATCCAGCGCAATATAGACGGTTAGTTGGGAACTTAAACTACTTGATTGTTACGAGACCATATATCTCCTTTTCTGTTAGTGTTATCAACCAGTTCATGGATCGTCCTACGACTTGTCACTGAGATGCAGTGATTCGTATCCTCAAATATCTGAAAGGTGTTCTTGGTTGTGGTTTGTTATATGAGAACTTCTGTCACACTTAAGTAAAGATGCAGATTGGGTTGGATCACCCTCTATAGGAGGTCTACTACAGGGTATCGTGTGTTTGTTGGAAGCAATTTTATCTTTTGGAAGGGTAAAAAGCAGATGGTAGTGGTTTGGTTAAGTGTAGAATCAAAATACCAATCGATGCCCCATACTGCTTGTGAGCTAAGATTGTTGATATATTTGTTGGATAAACTTGGATTTGAACATTCTTCACCGATGGACTAAATATGTGACAATAAAGCAATACTTTACATTGCATCTAACCCAACGAGAGAACAAAACACATTAAAGTTGAATGTCACTTCATTCGAGAAAAATTGTTGCAGAAGTTGATTAAGACTAAACATTTAAATTCAGTTGATCAGTTAGCTGATTTATTTACTAACCGTTAGGGGGGGTTTAAGGATGAAGTTCATTTGTAACAAGTTAGGAGCATATAATATTTGTGCTCCATTTGCGTTTATGATTAAAGGGTATTTCTGATTCCTATATTGTTTAAAGTTTATTTATGATTCCTGTATTTTTTAAGGTTTCTGTATTGTTTAGGGCTGTATTATTTAGGATTTTTGTGTTGTTTCCTAATTTCTATTATAAATAGAGAGAGAGGCTGACGCAATTGTTAGACCGACTCATTCTCCTTTTTGTCATTCTCTTGATTTTAACAATAATAAATGCGGAAGCGTAAGGGTGATACAAAGGTTTTTATGTAGTGTTACACTACAACTTCCCCTAGAGATCTTATGTTGGCCCGACTTCTTTCTTGTCAAGCTCAAGCTTGCTTCAACAACCTTTCGCCTAACCCTCTTGGTTTGGGTCCCGTCCTCGACAACTTTTAATCAGTGCACAGATCCTCCTAATCTCGACCCTATCTAGGAACTTCTTCTAGGAGGCTCGTGCTTCACTGATCTTGTTACTATAGTATCTCCCTCGCAAATGGGCGATTAAGCGCAACCGTCAGATATGATCCTGGGTTGTGGCTGATGGTAGTGGTGTTTTTCAAAACTACCTTGAATAATTTTTTTCCTTGAAAACTTCCAGAAGAACAAAAGTTTGATTCAACGAGAGAGTTTATCAAAAGTGTAAGCATATGTAAGGAGGCACCAAACTCTCCAAAACAACATACACAAAACAAAGGAAAGGCAGCGACGGGCTGAAGATCTAGGGTGTGTAGGGCAGCGAAGGCGTGGTGAAATAAAAAAATCAAACAGAATAATAAATATATTTATATACACACACGAAATGGAATGAAATGGAAGAATAAGACTTATGGTTTAATTCCCAATAGGTACTTGCTCTTATCACGATGAAGTAACAAGAGAATAGAAAATAATGAGAAGACTTAACTATTGTGTTAATCTCTCCCTCTATTTATAATAGAAATAAGGGAGCAATACAGAAATTCTAAGCAATCTGGGAATGACAGAACTACCATTCAACAAAAGTGTTCTTACCAATTTGTGCTTTAAATTTGTCAAAAAAGTAATTTGGCTTAAAACTAAAAACGTTTATGGCTTGCTTGGTTGAGTTTTCAAAGTCTTTGAAATTCTGAAAACAATTTTCAAAAGCATTTTTTTAAAATTGTGAAAAGTTGTTTGGTTCAGATTTGAAAAAGTCCTAAAAAAAACCTTAATAACGTGTTAAAATTTTGGAAAGTAAAAGCGATGTGATTAATTGAAATACGATGTTGAAAAAGAGAGCTAATAATAATATTTGTTTTGTGGATGTGTGGTAGAGAAAATTTGTAAAGAAATAAAAAATAAATATATAAAGAAAAAAATTGACATTAAATTTATAAAATAATAAAAGTATAATATTAAAAGTACTTGATGTGATGGATTGAGTATTGGAAAATTTGTTTTGCAAAAGGTTTTTTGAGTTAATTTGTTAAAAGTAAAACAAACAGTATTTGGAGTTTTTGAACACTGAAAACGCTACTTGAAAACTCAACAAAACAGGCTCTTAATGGTGTAGAAAGGATGGCTTGGTGTTATCCCCATTGGAGATTTCTTCATCAAGCGGAATTTCATTGATGATATCATGATGATAGAGAAACTTTGGGTAAGAGCGATCCTAGTTAATTGATGTTTTAAAATATAAAATTGCCAAATAAAGAAATTAATAAAATTATGCTTTATAGAAAAGTGCTTAAAATTGTGTTTTTACCTTTGGAAGTATTTTTTTGAAGTGCAAAACAATTGCTACTTTTGAATTTTCTTTTCCTTTTTATTTATTTATTTATTTTTTATTTTTTACTTTTTTGCTTAAAAGTAAAAAGGCTCTTTGAAAAGCATTACGAAAGATGCCTAATTTTTGTTGCTTTTTATTTCTGAGAATCATATCTGCCCTATTTGGCCTCTATCATTATCATTATTATTCTTTATCATTTCTTATGCTTGTTTTCTTTCATGTTACTATATTTCATGTATGCACGTAAGCTGAAGTACATTCGTGTTTTGCTAGATTTTATCTTTGAGTGAAACTAACATTTCTGTTTTATGTTCCATTCTGTTAGTAACAGTGACCTTTTTATTTCAGGTGTTATCTGCAAAAGCGTATTCTTAACATCTCAAGGGGACCTGCCGTTAGAGCTCTGCGTGCTCAAACTGATAAGAGAGAATATGCTTCCGAAATGAGAAAGGTTGTTGAGAGGTTAGTTTATTTACTGTCTCCTAAAGTACTTTTTCTGTTACTTAATTTGCTAACGGCTTGCAATGAAGCCTGAGGCTTAGATGGTTAAAAATTTCAGTGTTTCCATGCATCCCATGACTTTTTACTGTTTGTCATATAGATCTTATTACTTTGAATTTCTTGTCCTTGTCCTTAAAGGGGTCTGAATTTCTGCTTTAGTGCATATTGTACTACTTAACTGCCAGGGAGGCTAGATAGAGCAGTAATCTTCATTTTTCTTTTGAGTGTTTTCTTCATTACTGTTTGAAATGTTTTCATCTTGTTACTGCGCTATATGTCCTTCAAGTTGAGTTGCATAGACGATTGTGCATATTTTTAGGAGTAAAAACATTGATGAAATCAAATTTTGTCCCCAATAACTTTTATTTGCTTTCTGGTCTTTTATTTGCCTAAAGTTTCTTTTTGAGTCTTATTCTCTCTTGCAGTTTTTCTCATTTATTCTGATATATTGTCTGAGAGTACAACATAGAGACCTTATAATTTGCATCAGACCTTATAACAGGATGGGAAAGCATCAGAATTTGCATCGAGACATTTCAACTTCAAACCCTAGGATCCAATTCCCTACTCCCAATTACTATTGTTTGAATGAATTTTCAATTACAAGGTTCATGTTATGGATTGGTGATATTAGAAGTTGTCAGAATCCCACATCCAATTTGTGAGGCTTCCCAAAGTAGTCTATATATGAAAGGAGTTACTTTACTTGACACTATATGGTTTTAAGTTGGAACCTCCTAACATGGTATCAGAACTAGGTTTGGAAAGCCTTGTTTGTTTGTCCCCGATTGTTTGAATGTTTGTCTTTTTTCTTCTATTTGTTTGATCGTATCATGTGTAAGGCGAGGTTGCACGTGAAGGTGGGTGTTGGAATCCCACATCGAATCTCTGAGGCTTCTAAAAAATAGTTTATATATGAAAAGAGTTACTCCACTTGACACTATATGGTTTTAAGTTAGAATCTCCTAACAGAAGTATTCCTTTAGACAAATCTCTTGTAAAGGTCTAGGTCTATGTTATGTTGCTTGTACGTTGCATTTGAGCCTAGCACTATGTAATCGCCAATACTTTGTGTTAGAAGGATATTTTAGTTACTGTCTTTATATTTAGAGTTTCAGTGTGGAGTCAATATTTTATTAATGAAGTAGATGGAGAGGCTAACCATTAGTATCAAGCCGTCCCATTCTCCCAGTGCTGTCTTGTTCACGTTTAAACTTTGCATAATTTCTTAAGGTGTTTTGTTTGATTACATGTATTTCCATCATTGCCTTATACCTCTTTACCAATTGTTTGTCATTTCTTCTGAGCTAGTGTTTGGTTGTACGAATTTGGAGTGGTGGATGTGGACGCTAGAAAATATTGTTAAAGGGGTAATTATGTCTTTCCAGTATTCTTTAGGGTTTTCCCCATATTATTTAGGGTTTCTTGTATTGTTCCCTAACTACTTTTATAAATTGAGGGAGAGGCTTACACAACTGTCAAGCCTTCTCATTCCTCTCGTATTCATTTATTTCTTTAATATGGTATCACGAGCAGGTTATGGGATATTAATCCCATAGTTCTGTTCATCCATGATTTAATATTTTTTTTTCCTTCCTTGAATTAAAAAAAAAAAAAAGGAAAAAAAGAGAGAAATCGTTTCCCACCACCGCCGCTGCAACCCTAACCCATCGCCGCCCACCGACCACTCAAATCCAGCACCGTCCAAGTCAGATCCGACCTTCGCCGTCGCCATTCCGATCTTTGTCGGCCTCTTCCGGCCTTCGCAATCGCCATTCGACCTTCGCCATCTCCAATCTGGCCAATCGGCGACCTTCATCATTGCTGTGCAACCCTAATCGCTGTTGTTCAGGCCATATCCACGATCGCTGCTACCAGTCCGAGCTTCGCCGCCTTCGACTAGTGCTTCGCATCACTGTTTCGCCGTCAACCAGAGCTTCATCTAACATCGCAACTTCGATTCGCCACCCATTCCAAAGTTCGCTGCCATATTTGTGATTGAATGGTTTGTTCGATGCTTCCTCTGTTTCGAAACAACAGCTAGGGTTTTGAAACCCTAGATTTCTCTAGTCGCTGCTGTCTCCGTCCAGATCCGAGTGCTCCGTTTTTGGCCAAACGTTAGTAGGTCTATGGTTGATCTACTTCTAATGATTTAAGCTCTACAGTTGTTTGTGTTGATGGTTTGGTTTCCCCTATCAAGTTGTTTTGTATTTGTTAGTTGTTGTGTTAGCGGGAACTAATGTCGACGGCTATCCCCCGATCGTTAACTGCCTGCAAGTTGAATGGGACCAATTCCTCACAATGGTCCAAAGTTGTACAAGTTGTTGCTATCGATCAAGGGCAACGAAGTGACCGAGGAAGGCGTAGTAATGAATTTCGAGGTGGCCATTGTCGTGGTCAACATCGTCGATGCTCATTTTGTGGCAAGGAAAATCATACCCAAACTACTTGTTAGTACAGAGTTGGTCGTTCTCCTAAGTATGTTTATGCGGCAACTTCTAATCAAGTTGCTCTCGTTTCAGCATCCAACTCTTCAACTCTCAAGACAATTTCTGATGACGAGTATGTTCAGTTCCTCTAGTTTAAGGCGTCCAAGCAGGCATCTACCCCTATTACTTCGCTAGTTCAACGAGGTAACCCTGCTGCATGTCTTTCTTTTCATCCTTCCACTTCTATACCTCGGATCATAGACTTCGCTGCCACCGGTCACATGTCAGGTACCTCTTCTTTATTTACGCATATTCAGTCATCTCCCTCATTGTCCCCTGTTACTGTTGCTAATGGTTCTACCGTCCCTGTTCGTGGTATTGGCACTGTGAAACTTTCACCCTCTTTCTCTTTATCTTCTGTCTTGTATATTCCCTCTTTTGCTTTTAATTTGATATCAGTTGGTAAGCTTACTCAACAATTTCATTGTTCTAGTTGCTTCTTTCTTGATTATTTTATTATCTAGGATTTGAAAACGCAGAAGACGATTGACGTAGGGCGTGAGAAAAATGGCCTTTATTACTTCGACAATCACGACGAGACACCTGTTATCCCGCCCACTGCCTGTCCTGCCGAAATTCATTGTCGCCTAGGTCATCCCTGTCTCGCCAATCTAAAGGTACTAGTTCCTAGTTTACGTCATTTGACCGCCTTAGATTGTGAGTCTTGTCAGTTGGGCAAACATCATCGTACTTCATTTACTTTTCCGGCTCAGTTTCGAGCATCGAGTCCTTTTAGTTTAGTTCATTCAGACGTTTGGGGTCCTTCTCGTATTGCCTCTACTTTAGGCTTTTATTATTTTGTCGCCTTTGTCGATGATTTCTCCAGGGTTACATGGCTATATTTAATGAAAGATCGTTCCAAATTGTTCTCCATTTCCTTTGCCTTCTATGCTGAAATTAAAACTCAATTTAATGTACCCATGCGTATACTTCGTAGTGATAATGCTCGAGAATATTTTTCTCAACCCTTTACTTCCTTTATGTCACAGTCTGGCATACTGCATCAGTCTTCTTGTTCTCATACACCGCAACAAAATGGAGTCGCTGAGTGTAAGAATCGACATCTTCTAGAAGTGGCTCGAATTATGATATTTGAAATGAATGTTCCCAAACACTTCTGGGCAGATGCAGTTCTTACGGCTTGCTTTTTGATCAATAGAATGCCATCTTCTACCCTAAATGACAAAGTTCCTCATTCTATTCTTTTTCCCCGATCACCCTGGTTTGCTTTACCTCCCCGTATCTTTGGATGTGTTTGTTTTGTCCACCAATTGACTCTCGGTAAGGATAAGTTAGATTCTCGTGTCATAAAATGTGTCTTCCTTGGTTATTCTCGCACACAAAAGGGTTATTGGTGTTATAGTCCTTCTTTAGGTCGCTCTTTCATCTGTGTAGATATCACTTTCTTTGAGTCCACCTCTTATTTTTCTGCCACATCCTCTAGGGATGATTTGGATATCACCCTTCCTCTACCAGGCCTCCTAGACCCAACACCATCTCCTTCCGCTCCAAAACTTGTCCCACGTGGTCGTCTTTCACCACCTTTGCAAGTATACTCTCGTTGCCAGAAGGTAGCTTCCGCCATTGAGCCCATCGTCTCTGTGTCTTCTGATTCTTCTCTAGTTGATCCATTTGTGTTTGACTTGGACATACCCATTGCTGTCCAGAACGGTAAGCGCACATGTACTCAACATCCTATTTATAATTTTATCTCGTATGCACATCTATCTCCTTCATAGTCCTCTTTTGTTGATTCTCGATCATCTGTTTCTATTCCTAAGTCTGTCACAGAGGCTCTCACTCACCCTGGTTGGACGATCGCAATGAAAGAGGAACTGTTAGCTTTACATCAGAATGGTACTTGGGATCTTGTCTCGCTTCCCCCTGATAAAACAATTGTTGGATGTAAATGGGTGTACACAGTCAAAGTTCATTTGGATGGCACCATTGATCGACTCAAGGCTCGTTTAGTTGCCAAAGGTTACACTCAAATATATGGTCTTGATTATTCAGAGACTTTTTCTCCAGTTGCCAAACTCGCTTCTGTTCGTTTGTTCATCTCTTTGGCTGCCACCTTTCATTGGCTGTTGCATTAGCTTGATATCAAGAATGCATTCTTAAATGACGATTTGACTGAGGAAGTATACATGGAGCAACCTCCTGGGTTTGTTGTTAGGGGGAGTCTGGTTTGGTATGTCGATTGAAGAAATCCATTTATGTCCTCAAACAGTCTCCTCGAGCATGGTTTGGGAGATTCAGTGATGTGGTCACTGAATTTGGTCTTTGTTGTTGTGGAATCAATCATTCTGTATTTTACAGGCATAGTAAAGTTGGGAGAATATTGTTGATTGTGTATGTGGATGACATTGTGATTACCGTGGACGATCACCAGGGTATTCAGGAACTAAAAACGTTTTTGCATGGCAAGTTTCAAACCAAAGATTTGGGTCAATTGAAGTATTTCTTAGGGATTGAAGTTGCTCGATCAAGTCAAGGTATTTATTTGTGTCAGAGAAAATATGTTCTTGATCTGTTGAGTGAAACATGAATGCTAGAAGTTAAACCGATTGATTCACCTATGGATCCAAACATCAAACTGTTGGCAGATCAAGGTGTACCACTGACAGATTCAACACAATACAGACGGCTAGTTGGGAAGTTGAACTACTTAACGGTTACTAGACCAGATATTTCCTTTGCTGTGAGTGTTATTAGTCAATTCTTGGATCGTCCCACAATGTATCATTGGGATGCAGTGATCCGTATTCTTCGATATCTGAAAGGTTCTCCAGGATGTGGTTTGTTGTATCAAAACTTCGGTCACACTCAAATTAAGGGATATACAGATGCAGATTGGGCCGAATCTCCCTTGGATAGGAAGTGTTCTATAGGGTATTGTGTGTTTGTTGGAGGTAATCTCATTTATTGGAAGAGTAAAAAACAGACAGTTGTGGCGCGATCAAGTGTAAAATCGGAATACAAGGCGATGACCTTTACAACTTGTGAGTTAACCTGGTTGAAACATTTGTTGGAAGAACTTGGATTTGAACACACTTCACCGATGGATATGGTATGTGATAATCAAACAGTACTTCACATTGCATCTAATCCAGTCTTCCATGAGAGGATAAAATATATTGAAGTTGATTGTCACTTCATTCGAGAAAACGTATTGCAGAAGCAGATAGAGACTAAACATGTAAAGTCAGTTGATCAATTAGCTGATTTATTTACTAAACCGCTAGGGGGTTCAAGGATAAAGTATATTTGTAACAAGTTAAGAGCATACAATATATATGCTCCAGCTTGAGGGGGAGTGTTAAAGGGGTAATTATGTCTTTCTAATATTTTTTGGGTTTTCCCATATTATTCAGGTTTTTTTTTATTATTCCCTAACTACTATTATAAATTGAGGGAGAGGTTAACACAATTGTCAAGTCGTCTCATTCCTCTCGTATTCATTTCTTTCTTTAACAAATATGATAACGTTACAGGCATCCATTTTGAATTTCAATTCTAGGCTTCAATCCTTGCTTTGTAACACTACCTGATTGACTTCCAATTACCTGGTTTTGTTTTGCCTTTTATTTTGCGTTATTTTATTTCGTGATTGTAACACAGTTTATGATACTGTTTCAGAACCTTTTTTGCGAGGGTCTTGGTCTATATCATGTTTCTTGTTCTATGCATTAATGAGACTGACACTAGGTAAGGGCTTATAATTTGTGCCATTCACCTTGTTAGGAGGTTCAGACCTAAAACTATATTACATTAAGTGGAGTTAACTTCTTTCGTATATAGATTAGTTTGAGAAGCCTCACAAATTCGATGTGGAATTCAACCACCACCCTCACATGCAGTTTTTGCCCTCATGTGCTGCGATTGACAGGTATCAGAAGATATAAGAGAGATGCAAAACAACTCAGAGACAAACAAACGAAACTTCTCAAACCCAAATCTAATACCATGTTAGGAGGTTTAACCTAAAACCATATTGCATTAAGTTGAGTAGCTCCTTTTATATGTAGATTAGTTTGAGAAGGCTTACAAAATCGATGCAGAATTCAACACACTATCATTGAAACTTCGTCTAAGAAGCGTTGTGGTGGTGAACCAATTTAAAGAACAAATGGAAATAAAGAAATAGGGGAGAATAAAAGAGAAATCTGGTCAACTTGTACGCAACCACTTATTTTAATTCAATACTGAGAACTGCTTATTATTGGTTATGTAGGCCGTTTATATAGAGGGGCCTTGATCAATATTAGGAAAACATATATTTAGGAGAAAATTCAGCCATCAGTATAACTAAATTAATGCTGATTGTTCCCTAAATCAAAGTCTGTCTTCTTACTCAACTCAGCCAGTCAGCCTTGAACCTATGCCTAGCATAGGTGTGCAATTCTCCCTTTTCCTCTTCTCAATCTCCATTTCTCCTCACATGAGAAGAATGCGAATCTCTTGTTTGAGGAGCGATTCAGTCTGGAATCTTCCCCTGATTCATGGATCCACAATTTCCACCCCGTTTTGCGGCCTATGCATGCCAAATCCTGCAACTAAGAAAGAACTTCATCGCATGATGGGCTCACAAAGCATGATGAGATGTAGTTGTGGGATGGACCACTAACACGCATAATATCATAGAATGAAGATTGTTAACAGCGGGAACGCTGGGGGGTGCGGGAGGGGGGTACCCACACTGCGGAAAAATATATATTCATTGTTAATTACTTCATAGCATATGTGATTGCGCGTATGACCGTGTGACTCAGCTTTATCGCTCTGTCTTGACCGACTAGACTTGTTTCTCCTTCCCCTAGTCAAATTCTCTTGGGTTCGTATCTGTATAATTTCCTCGATAATTTACTAAAATTCCCGTCGACATTTTCTCACCTTCAACTGGCATGGACCTGACTACCTCATGCATTAGTGGCACTTGCCTTAATCTGGATCAGGCCTAGTCAATCAGATGTCACTGCCTGCTTCTGTCAAGAGAAAACATTAATGTTGAAAAAGACTAATGGCTGGATCAAATCCAGGCCAACTCAGCTTTAGGAATATGTACTAAATAAAATGGAGCAGAATCAATGTGGTTTAGTGACAATACTACCAGAAACTAGACTAGTTTGGAAACTATATATAGGCCAATCCATAGCATCCATAATTAAAGTGAATGTGATGTACACGCTCTTTTTACTAATTTCAATTGTACTTCTATACTTAATATAGGCCACTGTATGTTATATCTATTTAGTATGCTTTTCGATCTGGTCTTGTTCATATTGGGCAAAAATTGCATACCCCAGATCCCATCCAAGAACTTCACAAGTCGAGAAAAGTTGGCTACACCCACACTAGCCCTACAGTCTTACACAATTTATCCAATCACTATATATGACGGCCGTCCAGTTTTTGAAAAATTTGAGTTGCTTTATCTTTCTGTGATTTTGATTGTGTATCTTCGCAATACAACGTTACAATCTCCTTTTGGAAACGCTTGTAGGCATTTTTAAATATCTAGGGATTTCCTTAATTATCCTATTCTTGACATAGACCAACTTCTAGGGCTTTATTACAACTTACAAGAAATGTATAGTGAAGCTTTTAACTGCCTGCACCCCATGCATATATGTTTTATTGTTGTTCTCTCTTCTGTGATTGCCATTTTTGCATGTCAATATCATTTTTTTGGCTAACTAGAGTTATCTACTTTCCAGCACTCCAAACCTTTCTATTAGAGAGGCAATGGTGACAGATATTTTGTTAGGAAAGAATGACAATGTAGATGGCGTCCGTACTTTTTTTGGTATGATTTTCTATGCTCCTTCAGTTATTCTCACAACTGGAACTTTCATGAGTGGGAAAATCTGGATCGGTAGAACATCTATGCCAGCTGGAAGAGCTGGTGAGTCAGCTTCACATGGTCTCACTGAGAATCTGCTACAGCTTGGATTTGAAACTGATCGGTTGAAAACTGGCACCCCTGCGCGTGTTGATTGCCGGACGGTGGACTTCTCGGGATTGGAGCCCCAACATGGAGACGAAGAGGTGTGTCCATTTAATCTCATTTGTAGGTCCATTATAGTTACTTGTACATGAAGAATGATTTCTTCCTCTGCCTTGCACTGTACTCATGTAAACCCACTCAACAGATTGAGTGACTTATCCAAAATACTTGTAGATGCATGTTCCCAAAACAAATGGCAGGGCAATTTTATGACATTGGGAAGATTGCTTTAGCTAGCCACCCCCATTTGGCTTCACATGATCATGCAACATCTTAGGTAGGGCTTATAAATGAAGAACTTGGGCAATTTGTTCTTTTCTTGAAGCGTAATATCGTCTAGTATGAGCTCTCTGTTGACTTGTTCTTGCTAAACCTGGGAGATTTGTTCTCTTTCTTTTGACATAATTTCCTTTGTGCCACTGGAATATCTGCACAATGGTTCTCATTTAGGAGAAGAAGCAGCTTATCCAATTCCAGGCTAGAGAGACATAAACTGAACCTGTATATCAAAATCCTTGATGAGATATAGTAACAAACCTTGATGGAATTTCTTTTGAAGCTGTACATGGATAACGTGTTTAGTGCCATATATGAATAAAGATTTTTTAATACAACTTCAATCTGATACACTCGTGACAAACTTTTCAACATTTTGCACGTTAATTATTTTTTAGAGTTGAAATTTGTTCATGACAGATGAAGTCCCTCGGTTGATGCAAGAAATGCGGAAAATATTGCCAAAGCTTTGTAAAATTCATTACATTAAGATTTGAGTGTCTGAAGAGCGTCAAAGCTTTCAATGAAACAGTAAACCATGTTTCTGAATGAGCTACATGGAAAGAGTCGAGCCGTGCTGCATGCTGCTGCCTTTGGCCACACCCCCTCTAGCCTCGCATGTCGCCGTTACTAGTCTCTGGCATGTTAGCCGTGCCGCCTTGCAGACGAGTTTCGCTTCGCGCAAATCTTTTTTCGGCGACCCTGTCTTCACTTCGCTCAAATCATCTGAAATAGGAATGCCTGAGCTTCGGAGAAAGGGAACCCTAGCTCTGCTACCTCCCTTCAGCGCCGCCACCTCCTCTTGCTGGCACAAACCTCCAATGACCTTAATCAACCGTCCCTACCACCCCTTCCTTGTTCTGCACTATCTCTACATCACAACCTTGCCTCACCCCTTTCGTGCCTCCCGAAGCCTTACTACTACCCTCTAACAGACCGACTCTCCCTAAGCCTTACTTTCGACCTGTCCTCAAGAACGTAGCCTTCAACCACGCCTTCTAACTGTTTTAGCAAGCCAATCGTTCTTAATCCTTGACCTGGCCTTCAATCCCTTTCAAACTGCCCTCTAAGTGATCTGGTGGCTTAGCGATGAGAAGTTCAGGCGATGGCCAGAATACTACTCCTTTCCCAAAAATCCTATTGTTGTTTGTCCGCCTCTAGGCAATAAAAATCCTAATTCTGTGCTTTTCGCCAAATCTTTTGCAAGTTTGTTCTCTGGTACTAAAATTGCTGATGTTGCGGAATTCATGCCTTTGGCATCTCATAATGGAGAGCCTCCATCTTCCTGTTCAATGAAGAAGTCAATTCGCTGGCAGCACCTTCAACATGCCTTGATTGATAAACTCTCGCTTGGTAGACTGACTTTTGATGAATTAAGGAGAGCTTTTCATTGTATTGGGATTGGATTTTTGGACTCCGAACATCTATTAATCCAATTATATTTTGAAGGGGATTTCCAACGTCTCTGGATTAAGAATCTTTGGTATATAAAAGGATTTTCAGCGGGAACGTTAAAATGGACTCTTGAATTCTGAGCGAATATGGAATCCTCTTTGGCGTCGGTATGGATTGAAATTTCTTTTGATTCACCTCCACAACAAAGCGATCCTGTTTTCCATAGCTAGATTTGTGGGGTCACCCATGAAATTGGATGCTACTACTACTAGGTTATTCAAACCTAGTTATGTTAGAGCATGTGTTGAAGTTACCTTCAAAAGGGACTCGTGAACAAATTTTGGATAGGATAAGGATAACAGTTTTTTGGCAATTGATCAAGTACAAAGCACTGCCCAAATATTGTTCCCACTGTTATAGACAGAGCTATTCAGTTCAAGAGTGCAAGCACAAAGATCCACCTACCAAGATGGTCGCGAAGCCTAAGGACATGAAGAAGACAAAAGGAAAATGTTGGAAATGAAAGAAGTTGGAGCAGATGTACAAGATTGTTGGAGATGCAGCGAAAGAACCTCTGCCAGCAGTAAATCGAACCTTGGAGCAGTAAGGGGATAAGCTAAAACAAAATATTCAAACAAGGATGAAGGAGATAATGAAGATGATGCTAATGATGATCAAGAGCGGCTTATTGATATTTCAGAGATATAGAGGAATAATTTTAGTATATCAAAGAAGAATAGAAGAAAGTTAAGACCCAAGGTTTTAAATCGCGGTATCGGGTTAAGTAACGGTAACGGTCGCGGTGTAACGGTATCGGGAGTATCGGTCTGTTCGTAACGGGAATCGGCCGTAACGGTCGTGAATTTTTTAAAATCACTAGAACATCCCCAAAAACTCAATAAGAATAATTGTTTCACTCATTTAACCTTTAATAAACACATTATAATAGATCTTATGACATTTTAAGGTTATATACAACACAATAAAGACATAAAAAATACGAAAAATCATCGTACTTAATAATCTTAAAAGAATAAGATGATGCACACAATACTTAATAAAAATATATTACACAAATATAATAAAAGAGTAAATTGTACTTGTACATCATATTACAAAAACAATACACTCATATAAAATTATCAATACCAAAATGAATTGCGCGCAGGCTCTTCATAGTCGGCATCGGCATGATCACCACTCTGATTTTGTTGTGCAGCACCATAACCACCAAAGTAGTTAAAGGTGCAATGATCATAAATGGTGTTGCTAGGGCCACTACCACCGGTACCGCTAGATTCTGCTCTTTCTTCGCAGTGACTGAAAGTAGAACTCGAACTCTCTCGATGTGGAGGAGGGACACCGTATTGGTAAGAAAGTGGTGGTGGATATGAGTATCCAGTAGTAGGAGGTTGTGGGCATCCTAAAGGACCCATACCCACATAATGTGGCGCCGAAACATATTCCGAGGAGGGATAATAAGGGTAAGGATATGGTTGTGGTTGAGGCCACTGATGATAATTATCCCCTTGATATCCATATCTGTATCCTCCAATTCCAAGCATACCAAAGCGGTTTGCCATGTCATCATATTCTTCGGAATTTGAGGATTGTGGGTTTGGTCCTCTTCTTGATGATTCAATTGCACTAGAAACAGAATGCCTTCGTGGCTCACTAATATCCCCACGTTCGACATTGTCTGCAAATCCAGCCATTCCTAACTCTCCATGGTACGGCGATTGTCTAGTGTCTCTTCCACCTCCACCTCCACCTCCACCATCATTACCACTAGACTCTCCACTAGGTGGGCTCAAACCACGACCACTATCAGTATCACTTCCATCTCCAGATGGACTATCACTTTGCCAACATCGAGGTGCTTGGCTACTGGAAGTAGCGACCTCATCATCGCTTACGTCTAACCATCTGGAGTTGTCCTGATTATCTAACAATGGTTCTTCTCTCTCTTGAAGCCATAGAGATAGTGGATCATCTTCTTCAAAGATATAATCCAAATTTATAGGGTTGAAGTTGTCTTCAATTTCACTTTGGCTTAATCTCGTAGCATGTCTAATTTTCAACCTCATATTATAAGCCACGTAAACAAGTTTATTCAGTTTTTGATACTTTAGACGATTTCTTGTCTTTGTATGTATCAAGCTGAATGTGCTCTAATTACGCTCGCAATTAGAAGACGATGTTGTTTGGCTCAACACTTTAACTGCAATCTCTTGAAGTTCAGGGGCAGATGCACCAAAGTGGATCCACCATTCAGCTGTAGAAACAATATGAATTAAAACGATACGAAGATTGAGATTCTTATATTAATAGTTAATTGTTCATTGTATTACCTGGATTCGTGTGTGTTACTGCTTTTTGAGCCAATACTGTCCCGAAAGAATGTTCTTTATCACGAAACGTCATAATCTATATTTAGAACGTAACAAATCAAAAACCCACAAATAAAACATATAAAACTTAGTAACTTGTTAGTCGCTAGTTGTTACTTAAAAAAAAAAAAAAAGAACTAACTTGATTAATAGCTTGAATTTGTTTATCAATATTCGGCTCCAATCTTTGAATCACCTTTTGAACTCCCTCTATTACCTCTCTATGGTCAGAAAGTTTACCACCATATTGAAATTGAGGATTTAACCTACATGAATTCAAAACAAAAAACGCATTTTGTTAAAGGAAGTTTAATTCTAACAAGTAACAAGAGTTTTTAAAATTGAATTTACAATTAGTCAATTACTTACCAGCCGCATGCAAATCATGGTGTAATTGGAATTGCCATCTTTTGTCGATTATTTTCCAATATTTTTTGTAGTAACGACAATTTTTTTCAATAGCCATCTTCGCTTTGTCCATAGCTTCATAGACAAATCCCATTGTAGGCTTCTTATCTCCATCAACAAGCCTAAGCACCCTCACCAATGGTTCTTGAACTTTTAAAATTTCTGAAACTTTTATACAAAAACCATTGTCGTTCACAATTTTTTTAACTTTTTTTCCACAGTTCTCCTTCACCTATCTTTTGTTTTTCCATTCATCACAATTAAACATATCTTGTAAGGCATTCTTATACCTTACAATACTTTCCAACATAATGAAATTGGTGGCAAAACGTGTGATCCCGGGGCGTAATAACTCTTTTCCTTCAGTAAATCTCTTCATAAAATCAATAACCCAACTAGAGTTATAAATGAAGCGTGATATTCTTCTTGCATCATCCAAGACTTTCAGCACATTTGTTTTCTCTCCAATATCTTTCAATATCAAATCAAGGCAATGTGCAGCACAACCTGTCCAATATAAATTTGGTCTTTTTAACATAAGTTTTTTCCCCGCCGCTTTTATTGCAGGCTCATTATCAGTGACGATTTGGACAATATATTTTTCATCAATTTCATCTACCACCTTGTCCATAAGCCTGAAGTAATAATCGGCAGTTCTGCTAACAACATCAGTGGCATCCACTGATTTATGAAAAACAGTCCCCCGATTACTATAAATCAAAAAATTGATAATGTGCTTCCGGGTAGGTCCACTCCATCCATCACACATGATCGTAACGCCCCTCTCCTCCCAACTTGGTTTATGAGATTCGATCCACTTTCTCAATTCTTCATATTCTCTAGGTAAGAAAACTTCAGTCACCTCGTAAGGAGTAGGGACTTTCACTCCTTTTCTAACCTCCCTTGCAATATCTAACATTGGCTCAAGCCATGGCGAATTAACAACGTTTGTTGGCAAATGTGTGTATAACACAAATTGACTAACTGCGACCCCCAATTTTTTCCTCAACCCTTTTATTATCCTTGTTGAGATCTTTTGTTGTTTGGGGGCTTTGCTACGGTGTAGATCAACATCAATCTCGGCCAACCGTGCTTCAGGTAAAGACGAATCAATCCAAGCTTTTTTCGAACTCGATTTACGGACAGTAGAAGATCGTCGAAACATATTAGCAATGCGAGTAGTAGTGCTTCCCCGTCTGGTGCTTTCACCAACCCCGCTATTACTCCCGGTCTCATATCGGTTGCCTGCATCCCTCCTATATCTCTCCCTATCTTCTTCTTCTCTATGCAACCTCATACTTTCTTTTTGTGCATAAGCCATATCCGGATCATCCGAGTTATCATCATCACTCAAATCGTAAGGATTATCTTGATCACGTTGAGAAGCTCGAATTTGTTCAATCACTTCTTCTCTTTGTTTTCTTTTATCCATTTTTTTTTCCAAGTTACCTTCAAGATGTTTCATCATAAGCGTTCTAACATCGACACTAACACTTTGGCATGGAGCTACTTGACCCTTTTTGGCCCCCAAGTGTTGCTTCAATCTAGTTATTCCATAATATATCTCTCTACCACAAAATTTACATTTTAATTTGTGTCTAGAACCACCAATAGGAATCCCGAATTTCCATCCAATATCATCACTCGGAGGATGTGATCCTTCTTCACCCGACATTAATAAATTTTAATTTTTTGCAATTTACATACACAAATTTAATTCATACTATTTACTAAAATTATAATTGAAGCTAATTAACACTATATTAACCATTATATATATAATGTGATAAATAATAATGACAAAAAAAAAAATTGCTACAAAAATATAAGTTAAAAAATTTTAGGACTAAATTGTAATTGTAAAAAAGTTAATTAACAATTTTAGGACTAAATTGTAATTGTAAACAAGTTAATTAACAATTTTAGGACTAAATTGTAAACAAAAATTATTTTTAAACCCCTTAATTATTTCTAAATTGTAATTTATAAATAATTTTAGGACTAAATTGATTACAATTATTTCTAAATTGGAAACAAGTTCAGCCAAAGAGCCAAACACGCGCAAATCCAAACACGCCCAAATCAAACACGCCCAAATCAGTAGGCATAACACCCGAATGGAGAGAGAGAGAGAGAGAGAGAGAGAGAGATAAACGGAGCGGAGGCGAGACGGCGACGGCGACGGTGACGAGCTGCAACGCGAAGGAGAGGAGACGTCGCCGGCGACGCGAGAGCTACGTTCGGCGGCGTTGAGCTGTTTCTGTTAGGGATTGGCGAACCGCGACGAAATCCTCAACGTTTGACAAGCTCTTTGGATGGATACGGTCTAATCGGTAAGTGTTTGGTTATCTTCTACTCGTTTTTTCTCCTCCTTGCTCAATTATATGAAGAATCTTTGAACGTTGAAGAAATCTGAAAAGTGTGCGCGAAATCAGCGAGTCGGTCGGTCGGTCGGTGAAGAATCTTGTTCTTTACAAACTGTAACGGCCGTTACGGTCTCCGTAACGGCCGTTATCGGCCCGTATCGGCCCGATACGGTGCGATTCAGCTCTAGATGCCGGAATCGGCCGTGTATCGGCATCGGCCTACCCATTTTCCGGTACGAATCGGCCGTTATGGTACGTAACAACCGATATGTAAAACCTTGTTAAGACCTATTGAGGAAGAAGAAGACTCTTTCATCTCACCACGATACATCCAAGAATGATCCCAATCTAAGATAAATCGTCAAAATCTTTGGTGGTGAAGGAGACCGAGGATGTGGTTCAGAAATTCCTTGCCATACTACCAAATGCTATGTTTGCCGCTTCTTCAAAAGGTTTGTTACCTCGTAGTTTTTTAGGTATGTATTCTTTTATATGGGTACTAGATTCTGGTGCCCTCATCATATATTACCTGACTTGTCATCTTTTGCTTCTTTAAATCCTACATCATCTGTATCTGTTATGACTGCTGATAGTAATCCAATGCCATTTGTAGGCATTGGTTCTGTGTCACACCTTGGATATCTCTTTCGAGTGTTTATCATATTCTCAAGCTTCCATTCAATCTTGTTTCTGTTGGCCAATTATGCGATTCTGGTTACTCATTCTTTTTCTCTTCTACTCTTTGTTATGTACAGGATCCGCAATCCCAGAAGCTAATTGGGACAGGCGGTAGGCAGGGGGATTATATATTTTGGATGAGCTAAGAGTACTGGGTGTTGTAGCTTCCAATGTTGACTTCTCCTCTTTTCATTTGCGTCATCTTCTTCTAGTTTTGATGTTGTAGGTTCCAATGTTGACTTGTCCTCTTTTCATTTGCTTCATCTTCTTCTAGTTTTTATGGCATTCTCGTCTTGGTTATGTTTTAGCATTTTGTTTAAAGTACTTAGTGTCTACAGGTGCATTAAGAAATTTGTCAGTTTGTGATATTTATGATTATTGATGTTGTAAACTGGCAAAATTCTCTGCGTTACCTTTTAAACGAAGTATTTCTTTTTCTCTTGCACCATTGGATCTGGTTAACTCTGATGTATGGGGACCTTCTCTGGTTGCTATAAAAGGGGGGTCTAGATATTATGTTTCTTTCTTTGACGATCACACTCTTTATTGTTTGGTTTGTCTTATAAAACGTCGTTCTGAATTCTTTGGTATTTTTCAAACGTTTCGAGCTCTTCTTAAGACCTAATATTATGATATTATCAAGTACTTTAGTTGTGATTTGGGTTGGGAGTATACTTTTAATCTTTTCTCTGAATTGCTTGCTTTAGATGGAATCGTTCACCAAACCTTATGTACTGACACTCGCGAACAAAATGGTGTTGCTAAAAGAAAACGTAGGCACATTGTTGAAACTGCTCGTTCCTTCTTACTATCTGCCTCTGTTCGTTCCTAGTACATTATGGGGAGAGACAGTCCTTATTGCTATGAAGTTAATTAGTGAGATCCAATCTTCTCATTCTTGAGGTCTGTATCCATTTGAAAGTTGTATGGCCATGCTCTAAATTATTTTTCCTTAAGAGTATTTGGATGTACTCGTTTGTTCTTCGACTGAGTGTAGAGCGTAGTTATTTTTTTTATTTTTTTTTTTTCACATTTTACCGTTTGCGTCTTTCTAGGTTATGGTGAGAGACAAAAGAGATATCGTTATTTTGATCCAGTTGCCCAAAAATTATGTGTCTCGTCATGTTGTATTCCTTGAACATGTACCTTTCTTCTCTATTCCTGGTAGTGCGCTCGACTAAATCTGATCTCATTCCATTGATCTTTCTCTGATGATACAGTTAGTTTCTCCTCAAAACCCATACAGTACATATACTGACCTACCTCTTGCTTCTTGACCTTATGTTCCTATTACACTCTTCCTCTACATTATTCTCACGAGGTTCGCATAGTTAGTTCTGTATGTATTGATGCTTCCAATGTTGCTTTTCCTCCAACGGTTGGACAAACACCTTATGAGGCTGTAGATCATCCTCTTTGCTATCCTCAACGTGTTCGTAAGTCTACTCAAATGCTAGATTTTGTTTACTTTTGTTATTCAAATTATTTTGCTTCAGTTTTAGCCTTCGTTCATTGTCTCTTAGCCTTTGTCCTATAAAGAGGCAGCTCTTGATCCCTTTTGGCAATAGGCTATGCCTGAGAAATTATCTGGTTTGCACATGATGGATACTTGGGAGTTGGGATTTGGTCTCTTTATCTCCCGGTAAAAGTTTAATTGGTTCTCGTCGGGTCTCCAAAATTAAAACCAAGTCTGATGGTTTAGTTGAGCGGCACAAAGCTTGATTTGTTGCAGTATAGGATGGATTATGAGGAGACCCTTGCTCCAGTTGCAGAAATAACAACCATTTCTACTCTTATTGTTGTTGCATATGTTCGTCAACGGCACATTTATCATATGGATGTTAAAAATGCCTTCTTGAATGCAATCTTCAAGAAGAAGTTTACATTACTCCCCCTCTCGATGTTGCTCATAATTCTGGAGAAGTTTGCAGGTTCAAGAAAGCTCTATGTGGCCTTAAACAGACACTTCGAGCTTGATTTTAGAAGTTCTCTACTATGATTGCTTCTCTTTGGGTTTTCCCTAAGTAATCATGATTTTATTCTCTTTATAAGTGTACCCTTCAAGTACCTCAGGATCCTATAGGCAGCTTCGAAGTGTTCTTGTCCCGGTGAGTGTATAAATTGGCTGACCATGCTTACCGCGAAAGCTATATTAGGACGGGTATGTGATAAGTAGATTAACCGCCCCACTAGTCTTTGATATTGTTCTCAATTTACCACTGCTTCAGGTTTGGCCGGTTGTAGCTTCTCATTCGGTTCGCTTGAAGTTTTTGCGACTTTGCACCCGAGTAGCCTTGTTTCATTCAGTAGGTCGAGTACATACTTCCTTTGACTTATAAATATGCCTTCCTTTGATCTAACAAATTCCATTCAAAAAAAATACTTCAATGGACCTAGGTTTTTTATCTCGAAGTCAGCCGCAAGTTTCCTTTTAAGTCTTACCAACTCATCAGTATCACTTCCAGTTAAGATGATATCATCTACATAGACAATTAAAATGACAATCTTACCATCAATTGAGTGTCTATAGAACATAGTATGATTTGCTTGGCTTTGTTGATAACTATGACCTTTTACATTGGTTCCAAAGCGTTCAAACCACACTCTAGGTGACTGTTTTAGGCCGTATAGTGACTTCTTTAGCTTGCACACCTTTCCTTGTCCTATCTTTCTTTCAAAGCTTGGTGGTAAACTCATGAACACTTCTTCCTCCAAGTCTCCATTTAGAAAGACATTTTTCACGTCTAATTGGTGTAGTGGCCAATCAAGATTCACTGCTAGGGACAATAGAACCCGAATCGAATTTATCTTATCAACTGGAGCAAACGTTTTTTGGTAGTCTATCCCATATGTCTGAGTGAACTCCTTGGGCATGAGCGTTGCTTTGTACCGTTTTATGTTTCCATCTGCCTTACACTTGACTGTGAATACCTACTTGCACCCGACTATCTTTGTATTTTTTGGCGAATCAATTATTTTTCACGTACCACTCCTTTTAAGAGCATTCATCTCTTCCAAAACTGTTAGTTTCCAACCTGAATCACCTAGTGCTTCCTCAATGTTCCTTGGAATAAACAGATTTGTAATTTTAGAAGTAAAGGCTCTATAAGGTTCGGAAAGTTTTGAGTAGGATACATATCTAGATATGGGGTGATTGGTGCAAGTTTTGACTCCTTTACTGATGGGTATAGGAATATTGAGATCTGAAGTAATACTGGAGTGAGAAGGTTCATTAGGAGGTGGTAAAGAGGTAGGATTACTTGGGTGAGAGGGTTCATTGGGAGATGGCAGAGAGATAGGATTACTTGGATCATTGCTTGGGGAGTCGGATTGACCTTGTGTTAGAATGGTAGACTGACCTATATTCTTCTTTGTACCTTCCCGAGTATAAACCGGCAACTCAGTACGTGATCGTAATATTTCTTCATCTATTCGTGAGGGGATTATGCTTGGCACTAGTATACTAGTAGGGATCCCTTTTTATTTTTCAATATTTTCATCACTTGTTTTTTACTGATTAAGAGTAAAAATGTCTAAGACTGTGGTAGGGAGAGGATTATCAGTGACCCAAAAATTCCCTTCCATTAGATTCTTCCCCTGAAGGGGATTTTTTGTCAAATAAGGAAACATGTTCCAAAAACGTGACATCCATACTCACATGATTTTGTTTTTTTGTTTGTGGATGGTAACACTTATACCCTTTTTGATGTGGTGCATAACTGATGAAAATACATTTTTCTGCTCGAGGATCAAGTTTAGACCGAAATTGGCTAGGAAGATGAACATAGGAGGTGTAGCCAAATACTTTAAGAGGCAGGTCAGTTGATATCCTAGAAACTGAAAAATGTATTTTGAAATTATCAAATAGTGTGGTGTAGTTTAGAATACATGTAAACATGCAATTTATTAAATATGCAGCTGTTAAAAGAGTATTGCCCCACAAGTATTTTGGAATATGCATAGAAAATATGAGTGCACGTGCGACTTCGAGTAAGTGTTTATTTTTTCGTTCAGCGATGCCATTTTATTGGGTTGTGTCACGACATGTGAATTGATGTAAAATGCCATTTGTTTTAAAAAAACTGCCTAAACATTCGTTGAAATGTTCTGTTCCATTATCTGTGCGAAGAATGTTAGGTTTCATTTGAAATTGGTTTTCGAGCATAATGCAAAAATCTTTAAATAGAGCTTCTACATCAGATTTTGCACGCATCAAATATGTCCAACGTAAACGTGTGTAATCATCAATAAATGTCACGAACCATCTTTTTCCAGATAGTGTTGTGATTTTTTATGGACCCCATACGTCGCTGTGAATTAAATAGAAAGGTTTGGATGCACGATGTGGTTTTGAAATATAAGAAGTACGATGACTTTTTGCAAATAAACAACTTTCATAATAAAAAGAGGAACAATCCGTATTCTTAAATAAAGTCGGAAACAAATGTTTAAGATATTGAAAACTTGAATGTCGTAGGCTAAGGTGCCAAAGCATGATTTTATCATGGACAGACGTAGAACTCATACTACTGGGGCCGTGAATTGTTTTATTCCTTAAGGAGTTATCATCGAAGTAATTAAGGCCATCCACTAGTCTAGCACTGCCAATCGTCTTCCCTGAGCATTGGTCTTGAAATAAATATTGGGATTCAGAGAACATGGCATAACAGTTAGAATCTCGCAATAGTTTACTTACAGACAAAAGGTTACAGGTAAGTTTAGGAACGTGAAGGACGGTTTTTAGTTTAATACTATCAGAAATTTTTATTTGGTCTTTTCCTGCAATGGGTGAGAAACTTCCGTCTGCAATCCTAATTCTTTCATTACCAGAACTCGGTGAATAGGTATTAAAAAGGTGATAAAAACTTGTCATATGATCAAAAGCACCTGAATCGATAATTCAAGTCGCTGAATTTAGGGAACAAGAAAAAGCTCTAGAGTTGCTACCTGTTTGAGCTAAGGAAGCATTAGGAGTACCAAATGATGGATTGGTAGCCAGTAGTTTCAGGAGTTGATCAATCTGCTCTTTGTTGAATGGAATAGTTGCGGCTTCATGCGTGGAAGGATAGGATCGGTTAGATTTTTCTCCCGACTTGTTACTCTTCAAATTTGCTGGTTTCCCATGGATTTTCCAGCATGTTTCCCGTGTAAGACGGGGCTTGTTGAGATAGTCGCACCATATATGAGGGCGTTCTTCTGCTTGGCGTTGAAATCTGTTGGAGTTAGCATTCATTGCAGTCAAAGCAAACTGGTCAATTGGAGCAGCTGTAGGACCGATAACCTGTGGCTTGTGGAGCATAACGTTCCGACGGGTCTCCTCCCTTCGTATCTCCGAGAAAATCTTATTGATTGAGAGAAGAGGCTGACGACCAATGATTCGTCCCCTAACTTCGTCAAGTTCCAGTTTCAGCCCTGCAAGGAACTGAAAGATACGATCATCATCCACCAACTTCTTATAGTGGTTATAATCCTCGGTCGAATGCCATTCATGATCGTCGAACATATCCTGATTCTGCCATATTCACTTCAATGAATTGAAATACTTGGTGACACCGTCTTCGTCTTGACGAATATCACGGCGTTTTAGAGTCAACTCATACTTTTGAGATTGGTTTTCTCGGTCAGAATACATCTGACTGACATTGTCCCAAAGTTCATTCGCCGTGTGATAGCACATGTAGGTGGAGCTGATTTCTTCATCCATAGAGTTCATGAGCCACGCCATTACCTTGGAATTTTCAACATCCCAAGTTGTATGCAGTGAATCTGTGATGTCAGGCTCTTTTGCATCACCGGTTAGATATCCCATCCGTCCTCTTCCACGGATATACATTTGCACCGATTGAGACCAACGGAAGAAATTGGTTCCGTTCAGTCAAATAGAGGTAATCTGGATGGAGTAGGATTCGGAAGGGAGATTCTTTGGTTCGGTGTGTTGGCTAGACCTTGGGGTGGATTCCGAGATAACGTCAGACATGATGAGAATTGTCGGGTTGACCTTCAATGAGCTAATCATGCGAGACAAGGGCCTGAACTGCAATCGAACTAATTTCGCGAGATCTGAACTGCAATTGAACCTCACGAACTGCAATCGAGCTGTAATTGCGAGATCTATTTCGTACAAATCTCGCGAGGGTAAGTTCGTTGGCTGCTAGGGCTCCGGTGAGGCTATTGGCGGCGAATAGAGGGCCGACGAGGCTTCGCCTTCGATTGTAGAGGGTCGCGAGTGTTCGTCAACAGCTGTAGGGAACCGGCGAGTGCTGTCGACGGCTTGTGGAGGACCGACGAGGCTTCGTTATCGATTGTAGAGGGCCGTGAGTAGTTGCTGTTGTGAAGAGGGTTCGTCGTCGGCTGTAGGAGAGCCTTCGGTCGTCGCTTGGCTGTAAGAAATGTCGGCAAACCTTCGTCGGTTGTTGTAGGAGGCCGGCGAAGGTCGTCGACGGCTGTAAATGGTCGGTTGCGGCGGCGGTCGTCGATGGCTCGTAAAGGGCTGACGGCTGCAAATGAACAGTGGCTAGGGTTTTGTTTTAGCTCTAATGCCAACTTGAATACAATAAACAATCGTATTATTTTATTAATCATACAATATGAGACTACATATAGGAAAATTTAGGGACTAAAAAAGGTAACCAACTAATGACAATTAACTATTTTCCTGATCTGTATATTTGACTTTCTATATACAAATCAAATAATTAATTAATCAATTATTCAATTAATTATTCCAACACTCTCCAAAATGCTATCTTCCCTCTAAGTCTAAGTATGCCGCTGACATTCTTGAGTGTGTGTGCCTCACTGATACTGGGACAATTGATACTCCTCTAGAGGTGAATGTTCGCTATTCACCTTCTGATGGTGCTTCTTTGCCAGATCGTACCTTATATCGTACTATTATTGGAAGTTTGGTATATTTTACTATTACTCGCCCATACATTGCCTATGCTTTTTATATTGTCAGTCAACTTGTCACTTCTCCTACTATGGTTCATTGAGCTGCTATTCTTCGTATCCTTTGGCAGCTTCAGGCACCTCTTCAATGTCTTTTACTTTCGTCGATCTCGTCTTTGGAGTTATGTGCATACTCTGATGTTGATTGGGCCAGTGTTCATTGGATCGCAAGTTTGTCACTGGTTTTTGTGTCTTTTTGGGCAATTCTCTTATTTCATGGAAGAGTTGTTTCTAGATCTTCCACAGAAGTTGCGTATCGTGCAATGACATCTACTACCACGAAGATAGTTTGGTTACTTCGGTTACTTGCAGATATAGGTGTTTCTCTTCCCCATCCTACTCCTATGTATCGTGATAACAAGAGTAGTATTTAAATTATTCACAACTCAGACTTTCATGAAAGGATTAAGCACATTGAGATTGATTGTCATCTCACTCGTCATTTCATTCAGCATTGCACTATTACTCTGCTTTTCGTTTCATCTCCAATGCAGATTGCTGACTTGTTTACCAAGCCAAATCCTATTTCGCGTTCTTGTTTTTTGGTTGATAAACTCTTGATACTTCTTGCAGTTGCATCGTGAGTTTGAGGAAAAATATTAGAGTTATTACGTTATTTTGTATTAAATGTAGAATAAACTTTTCTTTGTATTTGAGGCCTTTGTATTGTAAGCCTATATAAATTATATATAAATTATATTTTCTAAGTATTTTCTTGTACTCTGCATTCATATTCATAATAATAAACCCTAACCTGCTTTTCTCTTTTCTATGTTATTCATAAATCTTAACGCCCTCTAGCTATATATCATTAGAGCTTCGCTTTCTTGCCGCCCTATTTGAAAATCAAATACCTTGAGCGGTTTCCAGCCTCACATTAAACCGACACTAAGTGGAAACATGTTGCCTTTTCTTTCTAGTAATACATCACATTTAACATGCATTCTTGATTTTTATCTGAATTGATGATAAACAGGTAAGCTGGTTTAGCTTTGATCCTGATAACCATATTGAAAGGAAACAGATGTGCTGCTATCTTACACGTACTACAAAGAGAACTCACCAGATAATTAAAGAGAACTTGTCTGAGACTCCCACCTATGGAGGATGGGTTGAAGCTAAGGGACCTAGATACTGCCCCTCCATTGAGGACAAGGTAAAGTCTTTCTTCACATGGATAACTCCCCTCTTGTACTTTCAGGCTGTATGATCTCGTTATTGCCACGGTCCAGACTAATTAAATTATTGCTGGAAAGTCATGTTGCGGGGAGCTGTTCTGGTAGTAAGAAATACTTATTATCTTTGCATTACATATTCTTTTTGTCCCAAGTCCAGAAAGAGCTCTAATTGCCTTTCCTAGATATTCTGAAATTATTTTCTCATTATCATTTAAGAGATAAGCATTTTTTCAAATATAATCCTCTTATTAATATTTCCTAGAATTATAAAATTTTGAGAACTTTGCACCCTGGTAAAGGGGAAAAAATGGCAAAAAGGATATTGGGAGCTTCCAACCTAAAACCATGTGGAAGTGATGTAACTCCTTTCATATATAGACTACTTTGGGAAGCCTCACAAATTCGATGTGAAATTCTAACACCCACCTTCACTTGCAACCCCACTTTTCATGTGATGAATCAAATAAACAGAAGAGAGTTCAAACAATCGGGGACAAATAAATGAGACTTCCCAAACTTAGCTCTAATACCAAAATAATTAGACGACTTAACCTTATCAGTCAACCTCTCTATTTATAATAAAATATGATCCGTACATGAAAGTCCTAATACAAAGATAAAGACTGAAGTACCCTCTAATATTTTCCCTCAAGTTGGAGCATATATATCGTACGGTCCTAACTTGTTACAAATGTATTTTAGTCGAGAATTCCCAAGCGGTTTAGTAAATAAATTTGTTGATTGATCAAGAGCGTTAGCATGTCGAGTGTGGATCAACTTTTGTAGTAGTTTCTCTCGAATGGAATAGCTGTAAACCTCGATGTGTTTCGTTAGCTCATGAAAAACTGGGTTTGATGTAAACTTGTTCCAAACCCAATAAATTGAGAGAACCCAAAAACTAAAATTCCCTTGGCATCCCGAAGAGTACTATCACCACCACTATTTCTTGGGTTTCCTTTAGAACTACCATCTAAGTTGAACTTCAATCTATCATGAGGAGGATTTCAATAAACTAACTGAATCTTAGACTTTTTTTTCCCTACAGGAAAAGTTAGTCTAGCCATGGTTTGTTGAATATGGAACAAAACTTGTTGAACATCATGATGAGCCCTATCAAATCTAACCTTATTTCGCCTTTTTAAGATTTCCTAGCAAAGCCAAAAAGGAAAAAAGAAAGGCATGATGTTTCTGAAGGATTAGAGATCTATGATGGTGCCACCAACCAACCAATCTATCAAACACGTCACCATTCCAGTGAGATGCCAAAAAGTAGACCACACATTCTTAGCTACCTCTCCTTCAGAAAACAAATGATCCAACAACTGAGCGTGAGACAAACAACAACAATTACACTGAGAGTAGACCATCTCACCTTTTTTCTGAATCTCCTTATCCACAAGAACAATGTGATGTAAGAGTCTCCACTAGATAACTTTATGGGAAGAGACTTATGCCTATTCTTCCCAAAGAAAGATGAGCATTATGATGCTTCTTAACAACTTACAAGTAGCTTTAACAGAGAATTTACCCAAATTAGAAGGCTGCCAGACCATAACATCTTGATCATAAACATTTAGAAGCTAAATGCCCTCCAGCTCAATCACATAATTAGCAGGAATAAGAGTCTGAATGAGATGTATATTCCAGTCTCTACTAGCTAATTGAACATCTTAACTTGAAAATTGGAAGATCTTACATTTACCAACAACAAACCACATAGTGAAACTGACGTAAGCAAAATGTCCCACAAAGAGTACACATGCCCTATTCCTATAAAAAACTGAATATTATCCTCGGAATAGAATTTTCCTTCAAGCATAACACCCTAAACATGAGTTTGATGAACAAAGCTTTTGCACTTAGCTATAGGGTGATCCCCACAGTACTTCCTTTTCCAAAACCGGCCCCAAACAGTAAAATCTTCTCTAAATTTCCATCAGAGCTTCATCTGAAAAACCAGAATGACCTCTTTTAAGTCTTGAATGCTGGACCACCCTCATTAGTAGGGAAATGCAGATTTCTCCATCTCTTCCATTACTACATTTTCTTTTCCGAATTAGAACCCTAAAAGAAAATTCTCCCAATTTCCCGAATTACTGAGACAAGAGGAGAAATCATTGTGAACAAGTGGAATGTCATACTCTCAAGAACATGCTTGAAAAGAATGAGTCTCCCACCAAGAAATTTCCCTTGCCACCCTGCCACCTTCTGTCTAATCATTCTAAGAATATCATCAAACACATAGCATTTTTCCCTACCTTCATATAAGGTACAACGCAGGTAATTAAATGGAAAACATCATTTCATAAAGCCTTTATGCCTCAACACCCAATGAGAGGGAAAGACCTAAATTATTTGGAAGGAGAATTTGGCTCTTATGAGCATTCACTATATGGACAGAGCACAATTCAAAATCCTTCTAAAACTTTATAAAGCTACCAATGGACCCTTTCCTACCATTTAAAAACACCGCCAAATCATCAGCATAGGAAAGATGAGAAATAGGATGATCAGACTCTAGTTACGTATACAGTTGAACGTGACCTGCTTCAATCAATTTTTTAATCTACCTTGAGAACACTTAAGCGGGAATAATAAAGAGCCTAGGCAATAATGGGTTCCCATGTCTCACCCTTCTACTAGATCGGAAACATCCACCCGCACCACCATTAACTATCACAAAGAAATGGAAATTTGAAATAGCCATGTAAGCCATATCGATCCAAACCTCGCAAAAACCAAATTTCGTTAACTTAGGAGTCAAAAAACACTAGAAAATCCTATCACAAGCTTTAGCCATGTCCATCTTTATGATGATGTTGCCACCATGAACCTTCTGCTTAAATTTATGAACCCTCTCCTCGGATAAAAGGATGTTTTCAAGAATATTTCTACCTTGCACAAAAAGCACTTTGTTCAGGAGAAATAGTCTTAGGTAACAAGGAAACAATTCTATTAGCCAGGATCTTGGTTATCACCTTGTTGGAGAAGTTACACAAACTAATAGGACTGATATCTGCATCTGACATGAGGTTAGCCTTCTTAGGGATATAAGAGCAATCAAAGTACTAGACAAGTTTGAGAAATAGGTAATGAGCTCTTATCTATCCTGACAACTCTATAGGGGTGAGGATGTGGGTCGAGTTTTAGTTTTAACCGAGTAATGGCGGACTTGGATACCACACTCATCGAACTGTCTCCATCAATAACCAACTTACAAACTCTTTCTTCACATTTGATATAGGTATGATAAATACTGGAATGTTTTCAAGCTTCAGAGTGTATAGCTCTGATAATTATACATCTTATGGCCTTAAGATCAGCATTTCTAGACTCATCCCCAAGTTCTTCTCCCTATTCCGATGGTTCTAATGATTCCACTATTTGACTAGCTTCTTCCTCATCTAGTGATTCTACCTCCTCAACACCTATTCGATGTGGACAACGCAAAGTAAAGTGACCTACACCATGACAATTTTGACATTTAATGGACAAGAGATCATTGGCCTTAGCTGCACTAGGATTCTGAAGACAATGTGGATAGGATTAGTGCTTATCCTAGAGGTTCGTGGTGGGGCTTGACTTGGGTTTTAACTACCCTTGGGTGCTAAACAGATAGGTACTAATGATCTCCCTTACATCTATGATTGCATGTTCTTGCCATTTCTTAGCTACTTATTTTTACTTTTCTGGTAACACATGTAGCAATGTTGTGTTTTTTCATGGAATCAAAATTGTTGTTTTACTTGTGGGAAAAAAAAAACGATACTGATTTTGCTGCGATTTTTAGACATTTCATCTCTTGAATTTGTTGGCGGCAACCTTTATCAACTATGCATGCTTAATTTCTTTTTCTCACATAGTACTACTTTCTTGTTTCAGATTGTGAGGTTTCAAGATAAGGAGTCTCATCAAATATTTCTTGAACCAGAGGGTCGGGATGTGCCCGAACTCTATGTGCAGGTTTGCCATGGCTTAACGTTTTCTTTCTGTGACATAGTTGTTGGTAAATGAGTGTTGTGATGGAAAAAGAATGTATCTGACTGCGAAACACTTACCTTCAATTGAAAGAGTTATCTCACTACATGCTGGTTATGTGTTTTCTTTCCATTTAGGCGTCGCTGCGGTTACATGTTATCATGTCTAAAACTACTAAACTTGGCAATATTTGATTCTGACTTTTGGTATGGAGTTGGACTCAAAATAAATGATATGATTGCGTTGATAATTAGACTGAAAAAACAAAAATATATGAGGAGAAGACGAAAGGAGATCGTTGTGGGATATGTACTAGAATAACTCCACACTTGAACAACAAGATCACCTTGAACTAGAAGATGCTAAATAGATTCAGAAGAATCTGCAGCTAGGTTTGTAAACGAGCCGAGCCGAGCCAAGTATTAAGTGTTCAAGCTTGGTTCGTTTGTTTTCCTTACTATTCGAGTTCGAGTCGAGGTTGAAAAGCTTGGTTCGTTTAATAATCGATCTGGTCGTGAGTTTAATCGAGATTGTTTTTTTAAACATTATTTATTAATTATATTTTAAAGCTTAATAACTATATAAGTAATAAAATTTATATACAAAATTCAAATATTTAATTTACTAGCAAATCAAAATATAAGAATTATAAAGATTCAATGTAAATTTATAAATAATTAATCTATTATAATAATTAAATAGATTAAATTGGAATTTATAAAATTAAAATTTAATTGAATTAAGCTCTATAATGATTTGATATGTAAGATTGTACTATTAAAAAAATGCAAGAGTCTATTTTACTATATCTTCATACTAAAAATATAATAAAGTATTTTAATTTTATATTATTCGAGTTGTTCATGAACATTAACGAGTCGAGCTTAAACATATGATATCTGTTTATTTAATAAACAAGTTTAATTAAAAATTTGAGCTTGGTTCATTTATTAAATGAACGAGCTATTATTGAGCCGAGCTCAAGTAATTCACGAACGGTTTTGTTCATTTATAGCCCTACCTGTAGCACAACAATGACATCTAGATGGCAAAGTAATTTGCATATGCTGAATACAATTGTCAACTAGTAAATATTGTGGAGAGCCTTCGAAAGAAAAATCGAGATCTTGACAGACGATTGTTTTTCCCAAATAGCTGTAAAGAACGGAGAACACTCCTTCCTGTTTCTCAGAACATCTTAAGTTGAGGATGTGCTGAAAAGGCCAGAGGAAATGGCTGCTAGATGACCTTATCAGCACAAGTAATTCCAACCTCTCTCGATGATGAAACTGCTGATATAAATGATTTGCCCCAATAAAACCTAGAATTGCCCAATCAATATCCAGAGGGATCTGTTAAAGTAATGAGAAGACTTAAACTATTATGGTAGCTTCTCCCTCTATTTATATTGAGAAACGAAGAAACAATACAGTAAACCCTAAACCGTACAAGAAACCTTAAATAATACAAGAAAGACAGAAATACCCTTTTAACACTTCCCCTCAAGTTGGAGCATATATATATGCTCCTAATTTGTTACACATGTACTTTATCCTTGAGTCCCCCAATGATTTAGTAAATATATCAGCTAATTGATCAACTGAATTTACATGTTTAGTCTCAATATGCTTCTGGAACAATTTTTCTCGAATGAAATGACAATTAACTTCAATATATTTTGTTCTCTCATAGAAGACTGGGTTGAAAACAATGTGAAGTGCTGCCTGATTATCACATACCAGATCTATCGGTGAAGAGTGTTCAAATCCAAGTTCTTCCACAAGTGGTATGGGCCATTGCCCTGTATTCCGGTTCTGCACTTGACCGTGCCACCACAGTTCGTTTTTACTCTTCCAAGAGATAAGGTTACCACCAACGAACACACGATATCCAGTAGTAGACTTCCCATCTGAGGGCGATCCGGCCCAATCTGCATTTGTGTAGCCCTTTATTTGAGTATGACCGAAGTTTTGATATAACAAACCACAACCAGTAGCACCTTTCAAATATTGGAGAATACGGATCACTGCATCCCAGTGACAAGTCATTGGACGATCTAAGAACTGACTGATAACACTAACAATAAAGGAGATATCTGGTTTGGTAACTGTCAGGTAGTTCAACTTCCCCACTAACTGTCTATATTGTGTTGAATCTGTCAGTGGTACGCCTTGATCTGCCAACAATTGGGTGTTTGGATCTATAGGCGAGTCAATCATTTTAGCTCCTAGCATTCCTGTTTCGCTTAATGGGTTAATGGCATATTTTCTCTGAGACAGGTAAATACCTTGACTTGATCGAACAACTTCAATTCCCAAGAAGTACTTTAAGTGACCCAGATATTTCGTTTGAAACTTACTATTCAAAAACGTTTTGAGTTCCTGAATACCATCGTGGTCATCCCCCGGTAATCACGATGTCATCCACATATACAATCAACAATATTCTCCTGACTTTACTATGCCTGTAGAAGACGGAATGATCGACTCCACATCGTTGAAGACCAAACTCAGTGACCACTTCACTACATCTTCCAAATCATGCTCGAAGAGACTACTTGTGGTCATAAATATATTTCTTCAAGCGACGTACCAAACCAGACTCCCCCTGAGCAACAAACCCAGGAGGTTGCTCTATAAATACTTCCTCAGTCAGATCGCCATTTAAAAAACATTCTTGAGATCGAGCTGATGTAATGGCCAGTGAAAAGTGGCAGCCAAAGAGATGAATAAGCGAACAGAAGCGAGCTTGGTAACAAGAGAGAAGATCTCAGAGTAATCAAGGCCGTATACTTGAGTATAATTTTTAGCAACTAAGTGAGCCTTGAGTCGATCAATGGTGCCATCCGAATGAACTTTGACAGTGTACACCCATTTACATGCAACTATTGTTTTGTCAGGCGGAAGCGAGATGAGATCCCAAGTGCCATCCTGATGTAAGGCAAGCATTTCTTCTTCCATTACTTTTGCCCAACCAGGGTGAGTGAGGGCCTCTGAAATAGATTTTGGAATAGAAATAGAGGACAAAGAAGCAACAAAAGAAGAGTATGAAGGAGATAGGTATGCATACGAAACAAAGTTAGAAATAGGATGGCTAGTACATGTGCGCTTACCATTCCGGATGGCAATGGGCATGCCCAGGTCAGAGATGGACGGGTCAGCTGGAGAAGAATCTGAGGACACAGAAATGATGGGCACGACAGCGGAGGGTGCCTTCTGGCGACGAGAGTATATCTGCAAAGGAGTTGAAGAACGACTAGGCGGGATAGGATCTGGAGTAGAGGAAGATTGTGTAGGGTTTGGTACACTTGGCAAGAGAAGCATAACATCCATATCGTCTCTAGAGAAAGGGGCAGAAAAGTAAGGGGTAGGCTCAAAGAATGTAACATCCACACATACAAACGAGCGACGTAATGATAGATTATAACAACGATAACCTTTTTGTGTGCGAAAATAGCCAAGGAAGACACATTTTAAAGCACGGGGATCTAACTTGTCCCTACTAAGAGTTAATTGATGAACAAAACAAACACACCCAAATCTTCGAGGAGGTAAACTAAACAAAGGAGAACGAGGAAAAAGAATGGAATGGGGAACCTTGCCATTGAGGGTAGAAGACGACATCTTGTTGATTAAGAAGCAGGCTGTAAGAACTGCATCGCCTCAGGAGTGTTTAGGAACGTTCATCTCAAAAAGAAGAGTACGAGCCACTTCTAAGAGATGTCAATTTTTACGCTCAGCAGCTCCATTTTGCTGCGATGTGTAAGGATAAGAAGACTGATGCAAGATACTAAAGTGTGACATAAAGGAAGTAAATGGCTGAGAAAAGTATTCTCGAGCTTTATCACTCCGAAGAATACGTACTGATACATTAAATTGAGTTTTAATTTCAGCACAAAACGCACGAAAAATAGAGAATAATTCTGAACGATCTTTCATTAAATAAAACTAAGTAATTCTGAAAAAATCATCCACAAATGTCACAAAATAATGAAAACCTAATGTAGAAGTAACACGAGAAAGACCTCAAACATCTGAATGAACTAAACTAAACGGACTCGATGCTCGAACATGAGCTGGGGAAGCAAATGAAATACGATGATGCTTACCCAATTGACAAGACTCACACTCTAACGAAGACAAATGACTCAAATTAGGAACAAGTAACTTGACGTTGCCAAGCTAGGGATGACCAAGTCAACAATGAATCTGGTGAGCGGAGGCAACAGCAGGGCAGACAATAGGTGGGATAGCAGGACTCGCGTCATGGTCATCAAAGTAATAAAGGCCATTTTCCTCAGGCCTGGTGTTAATCGTCTTCCACGTCCTCAAATCCTGGAGAATGACAGAATCAGAAAAAAATGATACAAAATAATTAAGGTGTTTAGTAAGCTTACTGACTGACATCAAATTAAAAGAAAACGTATGAATATACAAAACAGAGGATAGAGATAAGGAGGGTAAGGGTTCCATTGTGCCAATGCCATTGATAGGGATAGTGGAACCATCAACAACTGTAATATGAGACAACGAAGAAGATGACTGAATATGTGTAAAGAGGGAAGAGGTACTTGACATGTGATCAGTGACAACAAAATCTATGATCCAAGATGTGGGAGGGGAAGAGCGAATTGAAAGACAAGCAATAGAAGTACCTCGTTGAGCTAATGAAGCAATGGGAAGAGATGCCTGCTGGGATGCCTTATACTGAAGGAATTGAGCATATTCATCATCAGATATGTCCTTAGCCGCCTGAGATTCTGGAATAGTTGGAGTATTTGGATCAGACGTCATTGCATTGGCGAATTTGGGTGGATGACCAACTAAATCCCAACATGTTTCTCGAGTATGATTCTCCTTTCCGCAAAAGGAGCACTGTCGATGTGAGCCACGACCACTACGTCCACCCGGAGGGCCACCATAACGGCCACCACGAGAGGAACCACCACGACCACCACTGAGTTGAGCACCGCGATCTCGTGTAGGAATCTGAGTAACAAGCGCCGAGTGCTCAGACGATGCAGACGAACTCAAGCCAGAAACATTGTCCTTGGTAGTGCTACGTGAGACGCGAGAATACATTTCAGTGATGTTGGGGAGAGTTGCACTGGAAAGGATCTAATATCGAACTGGTTCAAATTCTAGGCGTAATCCAGCCAAGAACTTCATGACATTAATCTGCTCATGTTGCTTTTGCATTTCTTTAAGATCGATAGTCATCAGTAGGATAGTATTCAACTCCTCATAGAGACTGTTGAATGTTGCAAAATAATCTGTAACAGATTGCGTGCCTTGCTGAAGTTGGAAGTACTCTACTGATAAATCATACATCCTGGTGAGATTACTGGAATATAACACACGAAGATACTCCCATATGGCTTTGCACGTATCTAGATGAGTACAAAGATCAGCAACTTGAGGCTCTCTCAAATTCCACAACGACGCTACAGTCTGCACATCAGCTTGAATCCATTCCTCATACTTTTTATCATTCTCTGCTAGGGTGGATTCCGTGAGATGACGGTGTTTCCCTTGTTCGGTAAGGGCTATTTTCACAACCTTAGACTAATTTAAATAATTAATTCCGTTCAACTTGCGGGTTGTTAATAGTTGTGGTGTAGTCATTGACATGTGTACCCGTCAATACAACAACTAACAAACAACTCGCACAAGGGAAACAAACCAACAACACAAACAACTGTAGGGCTTAAATGAAGAACATTAGAATCTGAACAATACTCACGAAAAGATGGACATTCTCACGAGCAAGAACCCTTGTGGTAACCAATGTTACAGCTCCTCAATGTTACTGTGTTTGAGACAAGGTAACCAATTACGATGGAATACAGTTTATTACTTTCATCCATTGAAGTCCCGAAGGCCATGAGTCTCAAGCTAGAGCAATCGACAACCGGCGAAGGTCCGATGAGGGTTGGCGAACCTCGACGAAGCGCTGGTGATGGTTGGCGGACCAAGACGAAGTGCCGGTGATGGTTGATGAGGTTTGAACAGTGGATACAGCGAATCAGATCTGCGACACGACGGCTGGGAGTCGCAAAGCAAGTCAAGCGACGGCTAACGAAGCACCGGGGATGGTCGGCGAAGGTCGGCGAACGTCGTGCTAGGGTTGGGGCCGGTGGGAGAAGTGGGGGTGGCGACGGCTGTAGCTGCTAGGGTTTGAGACACTTTTTTTTTTTTTTTCTCCAGTATGGAAAATGAAAGAGAGAAAAAAAGTAAAAAAAAATCGTTTGAACAGATTTATGAAATCAATATCTCATAATTTGCTCTTGATACCATGTTAAAGTAATGAAAAGATTTAAACCATTGTGGTAGTCTCTCCTTCCATTTATATTGAAAAACGAAGAAACAATATAGCAAACTCTAAACCGTACAGGAAACCTTAAATAATACAGGAAAGACAGAAATACCCTTTTAACAGGATTAAAGGAAATGATATCCCATAGGAGAAGAAAGAAGCCAGTAATCCCACCAAAAGGAGCAATCACCTTTACCAATCAAACATACGATAGGAAACGTCCTTTCCAAGGCTAGCCCGCGGATGAGTGTGGTCTAGATAGCAAATTTTCTACACTTGGACTTTGAGGCATAAATGCGCTTAAGAGGGAGAGCCTATTGAGTATTGCTAGTTTTAAACCTTGACAACAACAAAGCCTTAAAGGACAAAATCACATAAAAAATTCTAATGCCTAGACCACCTTCAGTAATAGGAAAGCACTATTCAGACCATTTGTTCCACTTCAACCTTCTCTTCCCTTGGGAAGGGCCCCAGAAAAATTGGCAAAGATGCTATAAATGGAATGCACCACCCTCAAAGATGGGTTTATGGCCATAAACAGATGTTTAAGCAGGGTAAGCCTTACTGCTTAAGAAGGTAATTTACCGTGCCACCCCTGAAGCTTATTTCTCATCTTCAGTATGAGCCCATTGGATGGAGATGCGTTTGCCCTGTCAACATAAAGAGAACATCCAAGATTATTAAAAGGGACTGCTCCTCTAGAGAAACCTGTAAGCCATATTATGCAACCGAGATTGGCTCGATTAACATAGGAAGAAGCAATGCGATGGCTTTTTTGCACATTGACCAATTGGGCAGAATGCCTTTCATAGTTCTCCATGAACTTAGAAATAGTCTTTCTCCCACCATTAAGAAAAACTTCCACATCGTCAACATTATAAAGGTGAGAGATATGCCGAACCAAATCATGCCCGCTTAAAACTTAATACAACCATTCTGCCCAAGATGATTGCGACCTCTAGAAAAAGCCTCTACCATAATAATGATAATGCTGGGAGAGAGGGGATCTCCTTCTCTCAAAGTTGACAGGCATGTCAATTTTAGTGCATTGTCATTTATCTTCGGTGTTCTAATACTTTCTCTTTGACCTCTCCATTTTATTTCAATGTACATTGTTGATGGGGATCAAATAAGACCATTGGGTCAAACTTGCATACGACGGGGGGCGAATAAATCATTAATGTTTTATTTTTTCCACTTTAAGAAGTGATTAAGTAGCCGTTACAATTATTTTTTCCATTTTAGATTTGTAGTTGTTATGCTAATATTTCCAATTTTAGATTAAGCATATATATATATATATATGGATAGATAGATAGAAAGATTTTTTAAGGGAACCTCGGTGCCGTGGAAGGCTTCTTTGATCCCAAAAAAAGAATGCGAACATAAGAGGGGACACTACAACCTAACCTCTAAAATAAAGAAACTAACAAATAAAATATCATAAATGTAAAACAAAAATAAACGAATAAAAAGAATCAAAACATAAAGAACCTTCCTTAACTTTCCGACAATTGGAAAAATGAAGCCTATCCAGCCTTTAGACAACCGCGGAAATAAGCTAGTCACACTTCGATTCTCACCAGTACTCCCAAGCGTAGCCAAAAAATCAGCAGTTGTGTTAGCTTCCCTGTAACAATGAGACATCAAAGCTTGAACATGATAAGTCTAAATGCTTATATCCCTAATCAAAGACGACATCCTTCATGGCACCAGAGAGTTCTGGCAACCATAGCGATCAAGAGAGCATTTTCCGTAATAATATCCTCATATTCCTAGTTGTAATCAATGAAAAATTGAAGCACGGTTTTCAATGTTTTAGTCTCAGCAAGCAAACTAGAACCAAACTCAATAAATTGACAATCCAAAAATTAAGATTCCATTAACATTTGAAAAGTACCACCACGACTAATATAACCTGGGTTACCTCTAGAACTTCCATGTAAGTCGAACTTTTGTCGATTGCAAAGAGGATTCCAAAAAACCAATCGAATCTTAGACTTCTTTTTCCTCAACGGGGAAACAAGACTAGCCATGGTTTGATGAATATTGAATAGAACTTGCTGAATATCATGATGAGCCCATCAAATCTAACCTTATTACGCATTTTCTAGACTTCCAGCCAAGTATGGAAGGAAGAAGCAAGGCTTGATGCTTTTGAAGAATTAGAGATATATGAAGCTGCCACCGACCAACTACTCTACCGAACACATCTCCATTCCGTGGTGTCACCCCAAAAGCATCCTGGACACTCTTAGCCACCCCCTGAGAAAACAAATGATCCACCAACTTAGCTTGAGGCATACAACAACAATTACACCGACAACAAATCATCACACCTTTCTTCTGAATTGCCTTACCATAGGAACAATGTGGAGTATGAGCCTCCACATGAATATAGGACAATTTATGCCAAATCTTCTGAAAGAAAGGATGAGCTTTCTGCTGTTTCCTGACAACTTCCCTAGCGGAATTAATTGAGAAACGCCCCAAATTAGAAGGCTACCAAACCATAGCATCATGATAAAAAACAATAAGAAAGTTATAATCCTCCAGCTCAAACACATAATCATCAGAAATAATCCTAATAATAAGATGCATATTCCACTCTTGATTAGCTAACTGAACATCTTTAGCTTGAAAAATTAGAAGATCTCGCATCTATCAACAACAACTCACCCAGTGGAATTGAAGTAAGCCAAGTGTTTCACCAAATGGAAACATGCTAGATACCTATCAAAAACTTAATATGATCCTCAACATAGAATTTTCCTTCAAGTAAGGCACCCCACACATGGATTTAATGCGCAAAATTTCTGCAATTAGCAATAGGCTAAGCCCGATAGCATTTACATTTCAAAAATTGAGCGCACAGAATTGAACCTTCTTTGAATCTCCACCAAAGCTTCATATGAAAAGCTAGAATGACATTTTGTAGTCTCGAATATCAAGATCACCCTCATCAGTAGGGAAACAAATATTTTTCTCTCTTCCAATGGAACTTTTTCTTATCCGGATTAAAACCACCAAAGAGCCTAGTCAAAATTCTCTTAATTTCCTGAATAACAGAGACATGTTGAGAAATCACGATGAATGAGTAGAATGTCATACTTTGAAGAACATGGTTTAAAACAACGGGTCTCCTACCACTAGAAAGAAGTTTTTCTTGCCATCCACAACCTTCTGTCTAATATTGGTAAGAAGATCAACGAAAAAAGATTTTTTTTTCCTACCTTCATAAAACGGACAACCCAGGTAATCAAAAGGAAAATATCCTCTTTTAAAGCCTGTATGCCTCAACACCAAATGACAATGAGAAGGGGCTGAATGATTCAGGAAGAAACAACTTGATTATTGATTATTAACTATTGAATTATTCAACAAAAAATTCATTTTTTTTTTCTTTTCAATTGACTTTCGTAATCAGATGGTATTCAAAGCTTCAAGTTGATCTTGGGGCAACAGCTAATCAAGAACCCTAAATCTACTTTTCACGCCGCAACTCACCCCTCCAAACCCTAGATATACTTTTTATGTCGTTGCTCATGACGACCCTACCCCAGCCACAGACCCAACCTTCACTATCCAGTCTTCGCTAAATCCGAACAAGCTCTCATTGGATGACATTGGGCCTTCACTGGCCATTGCTCTCTCTCTCTCTCTCTCCACCAATCCCTCCAGCGATCCAGATCAATCTCCACGTTCCACCCTTCATCGCTCTGGATCTAGGATCACCGAACCTCGAGTTATATCGCTACACCCTACTCTAGACTCTATCAACCAATTTCGCCTCTCCCAAGCAAGGTTTTAAATCGCAGTATCAAGTTAGGTAACGATAACGGTCGTGGTGTAATGGTATTGGGAGTTTCGGGTCAATAACGGGAGTCGGTCATAACGATCGTGAATTTTTTAACATCATTAGATTATCCTAAAAAACTTAATAATTGTAATTGTCTTACTCATTTAACCCATAATAAACACTTACTAATTGATATTATGGCAATGGATGTTATGACATTTAACTACATATATACAACACAATAAAGATATGAAAAAAGACGAAAAATCGTCGTACTGAACAATCTTAAAAGAATAAGATGGTGTAAATAAAAATATATTACACAAACATGGTAAAAGAGTAAATTGTACTTATACATCATACTATAGCATTTAATTGATGGGAGGCGTTTGAAAAAGGGTTGAAATTCCAGCTTCTGTTTGCTGATGGGAGGGCCCGCTAGGGAAGGCTAACAATACAGTCTGCATCGGTGTAATGGCCTGTAACAGCTGTTATGCCTCCTCGTAACGGGATGTAACACTGTTACGAGCCCGTAATGGCCTGTTACGGTATGAATCGGCCCAAGCACAAAGTATCGGTCCAGTACGTAACGGCCGATACTTAGAACCTTGCTCCTAAGGCTTCCGCTGCTCATCCTAACCCGCTGCAGCCACCACACTCCTCGTCCAATCCTATGCATGCCAAATCCGACATCGCCCAAGTCCAATGAACCGTCGCAGGCTGCTGCCGCATCATTACTGGAGCTGCCCCATCCCACCCACGCCCTTGCTGCTGTTGCGACTTCAGATATCTGTGCCTTGGGCATAGTTTAGTATGTTTTATATATATATATATATATATATATTAATTCCAAAAATTATTTAATCAACAATTGTTATTACATCAGTTTATTTCATTAACCAATAATAGCAGTTTCATTTGCAAATTTTTAAGTTGAACAAAAAAAAAAAGGGTAAATAAAAAAAAGTAGAAAATATGTACACACACACACACATATATATATGTATACTGTTTATTTAGTCTTCCGTCGCATTTCGTAGTCATTAACTATTATTGTATTCTTTTCCCTTTTTGATCATATAGTAGTACTTTTAAGAAGTTTTTGGGTTCAACATCAACATTCCTTTACAATCGACCCCATGACAATTCGGAATCTAGGAAAATCCGAAAATTCCATTAAACATGCAATCTAAACCATGCAAGAGACTACAACTAACCTTCAAATTTTAATAGACCGCCTTCAAAATTCTGTTGATCACCTTGGAAAGAACTCTAATGTTAGAGGGTATTTATGTTTTTTTTTTTTGTATTGTTTAGGGTTTCTTGTATTGTTTAGGGTTTCCTGTATCGTTTCTTGTTTTTTGTTACAAATAGAGGAAGAGGCTAACACAGTTATTAAGTTATCTCATTCTTTTCCTTCTGTTCTTTTACTTTAACAGTGAACTAATATAGAGATGGTTTATATATCAATCTCAATAAGCGACAATCTGAATTTCATAAGAAGAACCACATTGAATTAGGTAGCCTGATTACCTAACCAGTCAATCAACTAGTTGAGCAATACCTGAACAATGGGGCTAGGCATATGGTAAAACAACCTATAGGGAAACTTATAGTGCTGTCTAGTTTTTCTCATCACAATGCACATCTACCATTCACATTAATACCCACTGTTCCAAGTGTTCTGCATTCGAGTTTGTCACCTACCTTATCACCCTCCCACATTCACCTTGAGTGTAGAACAAATGAAAGGAGGGTAGGCCCAAGGATGACATACCTGACTTTTTAGATGGAATATAACCACTTGAGGAAGAGATACATGCCTATCCTAGACTTATGTGAACTCTGAATAAACCCCATAAACCTCGCTATGACTATGAAGATATCACTAGAAAAGTGAAAGTTGGTGTTTCTTGTTATTGTGGCACTCTAAACCTTCCCTAGTTTGGTTAAATGATTTGGAAGATTACTTTAATTGGTATGAGATGTCAGACAACCATAAGGTTAGATCAAGAGGTATTGGCAAGGTGTTCTAAGAAATGTGTGGAGTCGCCTATCACCCATTGGAGAATATGAAACGTTGATTTAAAGAAAAGTGCATTCTGACAAGCTATATGCAATTAATGAACAAATAGCACAACCTTAAACAATTGTCATCTAGCTTATCTGATTAAATAGCTTGGTTTGAAAAATTGATGTTGAGATGTGATATTGATTAGGCATTGTGGGTTCGAGTGACCAAATTTATTGATGGATTAAGGGCCGATAGTCAAAGGGAACTCTCCCTCCATTTGTCAGAGTTGTGGGAAGAGGCATATCACAAGGCTCTAGAAATATAGAGATTCTCTAGGTTGCTCAATTATAAAAGACTAATTTCTCAAATTGGAGAATTGTATCAGTTTTTTGAAAAGTCACGAGGAGCAATTAATCACAATCTATCTCTTTATCACCCAAGGGTAGTTACAACCCAAGTTATGCCACACTAGAAACCTCTTGGATAAGCTCTAATCCTAGCCACAACGTCCATTAGAAACGTAGTACGACAAGGGGATCTCTCGTCCATTTAATGCCACAATTGTCATGTTGTTGGTCATTTCTCTTTGTGTTGTCTGCCTCGAACTTTGGCCATATGTGTTGAAGAAGTCGAACCGCTAGATGAGGAAGAAGCTAACCAAATAGTGGAACCGTTTGAACCATCGGAAGAGGGAGAACAACTTGTGGATGAGTCTAGAAATGATTATGTTAACGTTATGAAATGTTTCATTATTACACATGTAGACTTTAACTCTTGGAAAGGTACCGGTATTTTCCACACTTATGTCAAGTGTAAAGATAGAGTTTCTAAATTCGTTATCGATGGAGAAAGTTCGATGAATGTAGTATCCGAGTTGGTTGTCGCTAGGTTAAAACTGAAAACTGACCCCTCACGCATATAGAGTTGCCTGGATAGATAAAAGCTTATTAATTGTTCTGAGACTTGTCTAGTACCAATCATTGGTGACTATTCCACAGATTTTATGTGATGTTTTACCCATGGATGTTGCTTACTTTCTCTTATGCCATCCATGGCTCTATGATGTGAACACAAAGAACTTTGGTAGGGACAATACTTATGTCTTTCAATATGCTAGAAAAAAACATCATTTTAAAAAACCAACCAAACCCAATCCAAAAGAAGGTCAAACGAAAAATGAGTCGTCTAAACCACCTATAAGAACAAACTTCATCTTTTGTCCCGCTGGAAGTTTGAGCAGGAAAGGGATTGGGTGTCCTACTAGCATTAGTTGGAAAAGAAGAAATTCGATTTACCACTGAGTCAAGTGTCGATATCCTTGAAGAGCTCACAAAATTGTTAAGGGATTTGGCGATGTAATATCCGAAGAACTGTCTAATGAATTGCGACCTATGAGGGGCATTCAACATGCTGTAGATTTAGTAGCTGGATCCCAATTGCATAATCACCCTCATTGTAGGTTTAATCCAAAAGAATGGTAAGAAATGAATAGGCAGGGTATATGAACTCCTCACTAAAGGTCGAATTCAATCTAGCCTTAGCCCTTGTCCAGTTCTTCCTTCATTGACTCCCAAGAAGGATGGCTCCTAAAGAATGTGTGTGGATATTCGAGCCATTGCGAGAATCATAATCAACTGTAGATTTCCTTTCCCTAGAGTTGATGACCTACTAGACCAGATAACAAGGTCTAATTGGTACACCAAGACTTTGACTTGCATAATGTATACTACCAATTTAGGATTCGACCAGGGGATGAGTGGAAATCTGCCTTTAAGACATAAGACGGCTGGTATGAATTGTTAGTTATGCCCTTCGGACTTTCTAATTCATCAAGTATCTTTTTTTTTTTTTTTTTGGGGTGGTCTTTTTTGATAGTATCATCATTTACAACATATATAGGGCCTAGCACTTATGACATATTAGTTTGGTTTTTGAGACTCTTAGGACTGCTAAATTGTATGTTAATATCAAAAAATGCTCCTTGAGGCAACCTCAAGAGATTTTCTTGATATTCGCATTGTTTGCTTATGGTATTGTTGTTGATCGTGAGTAGGTCAAAGCTGTTAAAGAGTGGTCAGAACCTGAAACCATTTTGGATATTTGTCGTTTTCATGAGTTAGCCACTTTCTATCGCGTTTTGTTAAAGGGTTTAACACCGTTATTGTCCAAAAAGCTGATTGTATGAAGAAGGGATAGTTCAGATGGACTAAGGCGGCATCTCGAGCTTTCCTTGTTGTTAATGACAAAATGACCGAGGCACCTGTTTTATGACATCTTGACTTTTCTAAGGTCTTTGAGGTTGCTTGGGATGTGTCTAGCATTGAGATTAGGGGTGTGTTGAGTCAAGTGGGTCATCTAATTGCATACTTCAATGAAAAACTCAACGAAGCGAAACAAAAATATACTCATCTAATAGCATACTTCAATGAAAAACTCAACGAAGTGAAACAAAAATATTCTACTTTTGATAGAGTTTTTTGCTATTGTACAAAAGTTTCGTATTTTGACCATCAAGCACTTGGGTATTTTTAATTCCAAATGAAGCTTAGTGCCAAACATGCGGAATAGGTCGCGTTCCTCCAAAAATAAACGTTTGTCATTAATTATTTGTGTGTTCAGAACAAACCTGCGAATGCTCTTAGTTGGATTTGTATGTCGTTACAATCTTTGAATACACTTGTCGGCTTTGCAAGATTAAAAGATGAGTGTTCCACTTTCCTTGACTTTAGTGTCTTTTTTAATGAAATCTCAGAGGGATCGTGACTTCACCATCTTAATTATTTCCTTCAAGATGGTTTCCTGTTTTGAGGCACTAGCTTGTACATTCCCCATACTCTCTTCACGACTTTTTAGTTTGGGATTTATGCACTGAGGGGCTTACATGACACTCTTGTCGTGACAAAGTATTGTTTTGGCGGAGGACAAGTTTTATTGGCTTACTTTGATGAAAGATGTTTCTAAGGTTGTGTGGCAATATTGACCGTGCCAACTAGTTAAGGCTAGGAAGAACAATACAGGCATGTTTGCACCTTTACCCATTCCTTACATGCCAAAGAAGGACCTAAGTATGGACTTTGTCCTTGGTCTACCTAGGACGACTTGGGGTCATGACTCAATTATAGTTGTCGTGGATAAATTTTCAATAATGGCTCATTTTATCCCTTGTAGCATGCTGACTGATGCGTTGCATGTGGATTAGCTATTTTTTCAGGGAATTGGCTTGATTGAATGGCTTACTTACATTTTTTTCATTATTTTTTTGGGGAACCTCGACAGTGCAAAGAGAGCTTTATTAATTAAACCAAAGAATACAAAACTTAGAGGGGGGTGAAGCCTGACCTCTGAAAATAATCGAAACAATAAATAATCTAACAAAAAATAAAACCATAAAAAAATCAATCAAAAATTAAAACTTAAGAAGTTCCTTTAATCTTCTGAATGTGAGGAAAGCAGAGTCTGTCCAGTCTTAAGCATCCACGAACAGGCGCCGGACATTTTGATTCAGACCAAAAGGTCCGATTATTTCCATCTCTTCGCAGCTTCGCTAACAAGTCAAAACCGTATTAGCTTCCCTGTAGCAGTGCGAAATAGAAGCATGAACCGTAGATGCCAGATCATTTATACTCCTAATCAACGACGTTAATCTCCAGAGGATTTTAGCTCTACCAGCAACCATTTCGAGTAGCAGGGCATTGTCACTGACTATGTCGATGGAGAACCATTCAAACTCAATACAATACTGAAGCGCGATCTAAAGGGTTTTTGATTTCGCAAGCAAGCTAAATTCAAACCCAAGAAACTGAGTGAACCCAAATAAACGATTCCCATTAGTATTCTGCAAAGTACCCATGAGCATTAGCATGGCTTACCTACGTTTATTGTTTGATTGAGATGTTAAATTTGTCAGTCACTTTTGGAGAACACTTTGGAAGTTTTTTGGTACTGCTCTATTATTCTCCTCAGGCTTTCACATACAAACTGATGAGCAAACGGAGGTCATCAATCATAGTTTAGGCAATGTACTTCGTTGTCTACTTGTTGATAAGTTGGGTAATTGGAACTTATTGTTGCCTACTGTGGAGTTTCGATGGGCAGAAGTCTTTTGAGATTATGCATGGATTTTCGTCTTGCTAACCTATTGAACTGATCCCATTGCCCCTTATTCTTGCCCTTCAGAAATGGCTGAATCATTTGCCAAACACATTCATGATCTGCATGTTGATGTTAAACGTAAGATGGTTTTATGTAAAAATTATAAACGTCCTACTAATGTTCACCGTAAGAAAATAGAATTTAAGGAGGGTATGTGGTGGTTTGAGTACGTCTTGAATAATACCCAAAACGCTCCTTTGAGAAAGGGCATGCTAGAGCTACGGGACTACGTCATATTCTTTGTAGACTTTGACCTAATGCTCATCTATTAGATTTATCGTCTAATATGCATATTGGTCTGGTTTTCAGTATGGAAGATTTGTTACTTTATCGAGGCACGTTCGAGCCTCCTAATGATTTTGCAGCTGTTTTTCCTAGGAAAACTATTACTTTGCCTGCATCAATATCAGGGCTACCCCGCATGTCGCCACATACTAATGATCAATATGAAGTATTAGCGGGCTCTTCACATGGGGGATTTCTAAGATACGTTGTCAAGTGAAAGGGTTGACCACTCTCAAACGCTACTTGGTTTCAAGATGAGGAGTTTCATCGACTTGCACCTCATCTCATGGAGCATTAACATTCTTAACTCTCTGGAGGCAAGTTTTTCTCAGTTGAGGAGAATTGATGGGGATCAAATAAGGCCACCGCTTCGAACTTACGTACAACGGGGGGTGAACAAATTATGTGTTTTCTATTTCTATTTTTGAATTATAGCTATTAAGTAGCCGTTATGCTTATTATTTTCATTTTTGAATTATAGCGGTTAAGTAGCCGTTATGATTGTTATTTCCATTTTTAGATTAAACCTATATAATGAGGCTTTATTGTACTGGAAGAAACCATTTGATTATTGATTATTCAATATTGAATTATTTAGCAAAAAATTCATTTTCTTTTTATTTCTTTTTCTTTTTGATTGACTTCCATCGTCAATTGTAAACTATGCCATAAACATTATGGTTTTGAAGCTAACCGTTAGTAGTGCCCTTTTTAAAACATTTAGAAAAAGCAAAAAATTCATTTGCTTTTTATTTTCGATTGAGTTCAATCGTTAATTGTTAACTATGTTGTTAACATTATAGTTTTGAAGCCAACCGTTAGTAATGCCTTTTTTAAAACATTTAGAAAACTAAAGATATCTTATTTGAATGATTTTATGAATTTATATTAACGAAGAAAAAAGGTTTAGAATGATTAACTTCTCATACTTCAAAATTATTGGTATATAACAATAAATAGACTATTCTAGAAAGAGAAAAGGAAACTAATCTGCCTAAATCAGGAAATTAAGCCTAACGTTACAAATCCCTTGATTTAAGGGATCAAAATAATTTTCCTAACTAAATATATACAATGCTGATTTATTTCCTAATAATTCGGTTATGACAACTGTATGCAATTCAACACTCCCCCTTAAGCTGGAGAATAGATGTCTTCCATTCCCAGCTTGCAAATAATTCCATGAAAAGTTGCACTGTTGAGTTTTTTGGTCAAGACATCTGCAAGTTGGTTCCCTGAAAGTACATAAGACATGCAAATCTGACCTGCTTTCGGCTTTTCTTTGATGAAGTGTCTGTCAATCTCGATATGTTTCGTTCTGTCATGTTGTACTGGATTGTGAGCAATGTTTATTGTTGACTTATTGTCACAATACAGCTTTATAGGACCTTCCCACTTGATTCTCATATCATCCAAGATGATCTTCAGCCACAACAATTCACATACTCCTTGGGCCATTGCTCTGAACTCTGATTCAGTATTAGACTTTGCCACTATATTCTGCTTTTTACTCCTCCATGTTACCAAATTTCCACCAAGAAACATGCAATAGCCAGATGTCGATCTCCTATCTATTGATGAACCTGCATAGTCTGCATCTATGTAGACTTCCAATGTGAGTTCATTATTCCTTTTGAATAGAACTTTTCCTAGGCTACCTTTCAAGTAGTGTAACACATGGTAGGCAGCTTGTAGATGACTCTCTATCGGATCATGCATGAACTGACTAATGACACTTCCTACGAATGCAATATCTAGTCGAGCATGAGCAAGGTAGATAAGTTTTCCTACCAAATGTTGGTACATCTCCCTATCAACGGCTGGTTCTTCCTTTGCTTCCCTTGCTTCTGGTTTGGTTCAATAGGTGTAGCTTTTGGTTTACAACTGAGCTTCCCTATTTCTTTTCAGAGATCCGTCACATACTTTTGCTGTGAGATAAAAATTTCTTGTCTTGAGTATGAAACTTCAATTCCAAGGAAATACTTAAGCCTTCCAAGCTCCTTTATCTCAAATTCCTTGATCAAACACTGTTTCAGATATTGTTTCTCTCCCTTATCATTTCTTGTGACAATAATATCATCAACATATACTAGGAGGGCTGTTACTCCTCCTGTTGCTAAATGTTTGATGAAGAGAGAGTGATCTCCTTGATTATGTCTGTATCCTGTTGCTTTCATTACTCTAGCAAATTTCCCAAACCAATCTCTAGGCGATTGCCTCAGTCCATATAGGGCCTTTTTCAATCTAGACACCTTGTTAGTCGTTCCCATTCCTTCAAATCCTAGTGGAATACTCATGTAAATTTCTTCTTCTAGGTCACCATGCAGAAATGCATTCTTCACATCATATTATTGAAGTGGCCAATTGAAATGAGCTGCTAAGGACAACAAGATTCTCACAGTGTTCATTTTTGCCACTGGGGCAAATGTCTCTTGATAATCAACTCCATAAGTCTGAGTATAGCCCTTAGCAACCAGTCTCGCCTTATATCTCTCCAGAGAACCATCGGCCTTGTATTTTAAAGTGAAAACCCATTTGCAATCCACTAGATTCTTCCCTTTCGGCTAATCAACAATCTCCCAAGTATTGTTTTTGTCCAATGCATCCATTTCCTTTCTCATAGCATTCCTCCACTCCATTTTTGACAATGCCTCAAATAAAGTGTTTGGAACAGAGATGGTGTGTAGACTCACAATAAAGTTTCTATGGAGTGGTGAGAAACGTTTAAGTGACACGTAGTGGGATAATGGATATAAAGGACGGTTTGTACATTCTCTAGTACCTTTTCTAACAACAATAGGAAGATCATAATCCTTTTGTGATGTTTCAACAGATGGTATATGCAAGGGTGAATCAGAACTTACCATGTCTTCATTGGTAGGGCTCGGGATGTCATTTTGGACTTGTGTCAGGTTTGGAACATCTGTTTTCCTTGAGTACACCTGAGGAAATCTATGAGAGTCATAAATACGAACAGACGCTGGAGTATGAACAGGTATTGGAGTGGGCACAGGTTCTAGGAATGACTCGGACTCAGGAATTGAGACAGACTCAGACTCGGTGGAGGTTGGATAATTTTGTTTTTGAGTGGGTGGAGATGAAGTCAAGGGTAGATCAAGAGACCCAAAAGAACCAAGATCACCACCATAGTCTTTATCTTCCATAAGTGAAATCTCCCCTTGAAGATAAGACTCTGTGAAATACGGTTTGTTCTCAGCAAAGGTGACATCTGCAGATATGTAAAATTTTCTAGAAGGAGGATGATAACATTTATACCCTTTTTGCGTAGATGAGTATCCAAGAAACACACATTTGATTGCTCTAGGGTCTAATTTTCCTCTATTTGGGCTATGAACATGGACAAAAGAGGTACAACCAAAGACTAGTTACGAGACCATTTGATGTTTTGACATGAGGGTAAAATTTTGCAAGGTTTTCCAAGGGAGTTTTGTAATCTAATGTTCGTGAGGGGAGTCTATTGATCATATATGTGGCAGTAAGAACGACCTCCCCCCAATAAGATTTAGGAACATTCCCTTGAAATAACAACGCCCGAGTAGTATTTAGTAAATGACCATTTTTCTTTTCAGCTACCCCCGTTTTATTGTGGTGTGCTTACACATGATGATTCATGAATAATGCATTCTTTTTGGAAGTTGGGGGTCAAAATTTGGTTAAAGTAATCCCCTGCATTGTTAGAGCTAAAGTTTTTAATTTTTACCCCAAATTGGTTTTGAATCCTGGAGTGGAAATTAGGGATAACGCTACTGACATTAGATTTTTGTTTGAGAAAAAATATCCATGTAATCCTAGTACAATCATCAATTAGAGAAACAAACCATCTAGACCTTGAAATATTTGGAATTGTGGATGGTCCCCAAATGTCACTGTGAATCAATTCAAAAGAATGAGAACTTCTGGTATTGCTAATGCGAAATGATATACGAGTATGCTTTGCAAGTTCACAAATATCACAATGAAAATATGTAACATTAAGTCCTTTAAACAAAGTGGGAAACATGATATGTAAGACTCTAAAGGATGGATGACCAAGGCGAAAATGATGAAGCCAAATGACATCTTTATTAGAGGAACTAAGAAAAGATAAGGACAAATTATTCATAACTCTTCTAGGTGTTTCAAGATAGTAGAGGTTGTTCCTTTCGTTAGCAAGTCTAATCTTCCTTCCCGAACCTTGGTCCTGAAAAACACAATATGGGGGATGGGAAATTGCATAACATTTTAGATCTTCTGTGAGTTTTTTAATTGAGACAAGATTTACTGACAATTTGGGTACACGAAGAACATTTTTAAGGACAAGGGAAGGTGTCACATGGATATCTCCTAACCCTGCAACTATAGCAAGGGAACCATTGGCAATAATAATTTTCTTATTACTAGGACACGGAGTATAAGTTTTGAAACACTGTGAGGTGTAAGTCATGTGATCTGTGGCCCCCGAGTCAATTACCCAAGAGTTGATTAAACACTTTTTTGAGACATGTAATCCCAAAGGAAGTGAAGACTTACCTGAGAGTGCTAATGAACAAGCACTAGAAGGAAGAGATCCTATTAAGCCTTTGAGTTTTTCAATCTCTTCGCTATTGAGCCCTCCTTTCTCCTGTCCTTCGTTCTGGTTGATTTGTTTTGTCAAATAAGCCTGAGATTGAGTTCTCTGCTGACCTCCACAGTTTCCCCATTCTCGGCTAGGTGATTTACCATTCAATTTCCAACATTCTCCTTGGTATGCCTTGGTTTTTTACTGTAGACACGCCACAAATTATCTTTGTTGTCCCTCCACTGACTGGTTTTGTTGTCTTTACTCAAGGGCATTGATAGGGCCACTTTCCCTCTTTCTTGCCCTCGAGGTTGTTCAGTTTTCGTTGCCAAGGCTGAACCGTCTAAAGCTTGAGGCTCGAGCATTACACCCCTTCGACTTTCTTTTGCACGAATTAGAGAAATCTGTTGGAAAATAAATTAATACACATAATATTTTATAATAGGAATGCTTAAATGGTGGGAATTAGAATTCCACTCAATAATTTTGTTTTCCATTTCCTATGAGTTAGTTTCCTTATTTACTTAATCTCTCAATTATCTCCTTGTAATTAGCTAGGATTATCTTGTATATATAGGCACAAAAAGGCCTCATATTCAATACAATAAAATACTCATTCTTTCTGAGATGGTACCAGAGCTTTAGGTTTTTTGTTAAAAGCACAAAATCGTTTTTTTTTTTTTTTGGTCTGGCCTTCATAGCCGATCATACCTTTCAGCCTTCATAGCTGTTCTTATCGTCCCTTCTAAATCTCAGGCGACGTGCTCGTCAACCAGATCCAAAAACAAATCGCGACTTCGAGATCGCGACTCCAAGCAGATTGTGATTGTCGTCCCTTCCAAATCTTAGGCGACGTGCTCGTCGACCAGATCCAAAAGCAAATCACGACTTCGAGATCGCGACTCCAAGCAAATCGCGACTTCGACTCCAAAAACCCCTCGCGAAGCAGATCACAACTTCGAGATCGCCAAATCGAACCAAATCGCGGCTCCAAAAACCCCTCGCGAAGCAGATCGCGACTTCGAGATCGCGAAATTGAACCAAATCGCGACTCGTCGACCAGATCTAAAACATCTTGCCTCTTGCCGCTGCTGTCCGATCGTAAAACCCTACCCACCACCGCCACCTTCAGCTCGCGAAACTCAAATCCAATTTTGCGACCAGATCGATAACCACCATGGCTGAAAACATCACCTTGTCCACCAAAACCACCACCCAGCCAATCGAAGTTCTCAATCACCTGACTTTAGGTGATCTGCAGAATGTTCAAGCCATGTATAGGCTGGATAGGAGAAATTATCAGAAATGGTCCCAATTTATCCGCACGTATTTGATGGGCAAGGGAAAAATAAGTCATCTTTTGGGCAAAGGACCGAAGGAGGGAGATCCCAAATTTGCATCATGGGATGAAGCAGATTCAATGATTATGTCTTGGTTATGGAGTTCCATGACTTCAGAAATAAGCGACACTTGCATGTTCCTATCCACGGCGAAAGAAATTTGGGATACTGTTCGACAGACGTATTCAAAAGCTCGCGATGCGGCTCAGGTGTACGAAATCAAAGTCAAGACTGCTGAAATGAAACAAGGCTCTACACTGTCACTGAGTATGCAAATGCGCTTAAGATTTTGTGCCAAGAGCTGGACCCTTATCACTGTTTCGAGACCAAATGTTCAGAAGATGCAACAATCTTGAAAAATTTTATAGAAAAAGATCGAGTTTATGACATTCTAGCAGGACTTAATATTGAGTTTGATCAAGTAAGGGTGCAAATACTCGGCAAAGAAGAGATACCCTCCCTGAACGAAACTATCTCTCTGATTCGGGCAGAGGAGAGTCGAAGAGGAGTGATGCTCGAACCCCAAGCTCCTGAAGGTTTTGCTATGGCAACAAAAACCGACGTGAAAACAGATGGAAAGGTAGATCTGTCTCGATCCTCGAACCCGGACAGCCGCAATACTCTCTGGTGAACTTATTGCAAGAAACCAAGACACACCAAAGAGAGATGCTGGAAATTGAATGGAAAACCACCAAGCAAGGAGTGGGGAAACCAAGGAGGACAATGAAATTTGGGACAACAGCGGAACTAGTCCTTCTTCACCATTAATCAACCAGGTTCAGACAAGGGAATGCTTAATATAGAGGAGGTAGAGAAGCTAAGGGGACTTCTGGGATCACTGGAAAAAATTAGTGGTTCATGCTCTCTTGCATTCTCAGGTAAGTCTTCATTTTCTCAAGGACTAAATGTCTCAGATGAAACAATCAGGAATTTATGGATAATTGACTCAGGAGCCACAGACCATATGACTCATTTTTCACTAAACTTTAGCACCTACTCTCCGTGTCCTAGCAATCGAAAAATATCAGTTGCTGATGGTTCTTTAACTACCGTAGCTGGTATAGGAGATATTCACATCAGTTCTTCTCTTACTTTGAAAAATGTTCTTCATGTCCCAAAGTTGTCCACCAACTTAATATCCATTCAAAAACTCACACATGATATGAATTGTAATGTACTATTTAATTCTTCTCAATGTGTTTTTCAGGACCAGGTTTCGGGAAAAAAGATTGGACTTGCTAAGGAGAGAAACGGACTCTACTATCTTGACGAACCAAGCAGGTCACATATGGTCAAAAATAATTTATCTCTGTCATCCCTATCATCATCCAATAAAGACACCATTTGGCTCCACCATTTTAGACTAGGATATCCATCCTTTGGAGTCTTGAAAACAATGTTCCCTAATTTGTTTAGAGGTCTAGGTGCTGAAAGATTTCATTGTGATGTATGTGAGTTTGCGAAGCACAAACGTGTCCCTTTTCCAATCAGCAATAATAAAAGCCCAGTTCCGTTTTATTTGATTCACAGTGATATATGGGGACCCTCTACGGTTCGAAATGTGTCTCATTTTCGTTGGTTTGTCTCTTTCATTGACAATTGTACTAGAGTTTCTTGGATCTTTCTCCTTAAACATAAATCAGATGTAGCAGTATACTCCCAAACTTCCACAACATGATTCAAAACCAATTTGGGGTAAAAATCAAAAGATTCCGATCAAACAATGCAAGGGATTATTTTAATCAAATTTTATCCCCATATTCTCAAAAGGAAGGAATCATCCATGAATCCTCTTGCGTTGATACTCCACAACAAAACGGAGTGGCAAAGAGGAAAAATGGTCACTTGCTAGCCACAACCCGAGCCTTTCTCTTTCACCATCATGTTCTAAAACACTATTGGGGGGAAGCCTTACTTACAGCTGCTTATATGATTAACCGTCTACCTTCTCGGGTTCTGGGGTTTAAATCACCAATGGAAACAATGTCCCAATTCTATCATGACCTTCGTACCACAAATAACCTCATTCCAAGAATCTTCGGCTGCATTGCCTTTGTCCATGTTCATAATCGACACAGGGGAAAATTAGATCCACGGGCTCTTAAGTGTGTGTTTGTTGGTTATTCGTCCACCTAGAAAGGATACAAATGCTACCATCCACCCATACATAAATTCTTTGTCTCCATAGATGTCACTTTTGAGGAAACAAAACCATACTTTAACCAGCCTTATCTTCAGGGGGAGACTTCATTTAGTTAAGATAAGGATAGGGATTTGTTTCTACTCGATTTACCTACTTGTGAGTCAGTTGTGTCCACTGGATCAGCCTCATTTGATCTAATCCCAGCTGAACCATTCCAGGCGGTATCAACACCCATACCCATCGATACTAGACTCATGACAGAGCATAATGAACGTCATGACTCTATGCAATTTGTGCAGGTTTATTCAAGAAGAAGAGACTCGGATCCTAATCCCATGCAAGTCCAAGCTTCAACTCCTAATCCTGTGAATGAGGTAAATACAATTCCTGACCAATCTCAATTAACACTAGATCATGATCTCCCAATTGCTATCAGGAAAGGCACAAGATAATGCACAAAACACCCATTGTACCCTTTGGCAAAATTCGTCTCTTTTGAGAAATTCTCACCCTCATAAAGGACTTTTTTGGTCAATCTAAACTCTATTCATATTCCTGATACTTTATCTGAGGCATTATCTAATGAGAATTGGAGAAATGCCATGTGTGAAGAAATGCAGGCACTAGAAAAGAACCGGATGTGGGAAATAGCTGACTTACCTCCTGGAAAGAAGGCTGTGGGCTGCAAGTGGGTGTTTACCATAAAATACAAGTCAGATGGCTCTCTTGAAAGATACAAAGCCAGACTCGTGGCGAAAGGATACACGCAGACCTATGGTGTGGATTATCAAGAGACATTTGCCCCAGTAGCTAAGATGAACACGGTAGGAATTTTGTTGTCACTAGCTGCTAATTTCAACTGGTATTTGGAACAATTTGATGTAAGAAATGCCTTTCTTTACGGCGAATTAGAAGAGGAGATATACATGGACATTCCTCTAGGATATCAACAACAACTGAGAGGCAACAAAGTTTGCAAGCTAAGGAAGGCGCTCTACGGCCTAAACAATCTCCACGAGCTTGGTTAGGAAGATTCACCAAAGTAATGCTAGCCACCGGTTACAAGCAAAGTTAGGGAGATCATACACTCTTCATAAAACACTTGGAAGCAGGGGGAGAAAGGCCCTCTTAGTGTACGTTGATGATATTATAGTCACAGGAAACGATGAGAAGGAGAAGGAAGCACTACGAAGATGTCTTGTCCGTGAATTTGAGATAAAAGAACTTGGGAGGTTGAAATACTTTCTAGGAATCGAAGTAGCTCATTCTAGAGAGAGAATCTTTATCTTGCAACAGAAATATATGACTGATCTTCTTAAGGAAACAGGAAAGTCGGCATGTAAACCAATTTCCACACCAATTGAACAAAATCATAGACTTGGAGAAGCAAAAGATAATCCAGCTGTGGACAAGGAGAGGTACCAGAGATTGGTTGGGAAGCTCATATACCTTGCCCACACGCGGCCAGACATTGCGTATGCCGTAAGTGTTGTCAGTCAATTTATGCACAGCTCGAAAGAAATCCATCTACAAGCTGTCCACCGCATACTACATTACTTAAAGGCCAATCCAGGACAAGGGATTCTATTTAGAAGAAACACGGGATTAGTCCTTGAGGCGTATACAGATGCTGACTATGCAGGTTCACCGGTTGATAGGAGGTCCACGACAGGCTATTGCACTTTCTTAGGAGCCAACCTTGTAACATGGAGGAGTAAGAAGTAGAATGTAGTGGCTAGATCAAATGCTGAAGTAGAGTTTAGGGCAATGGCGCAGGGGGTTTGTGAATTACCGTGGCTCAAAATAATTTTGGATGACTTAAAGATTAAGTGGGATGGACCTATGAGGCTATTCTGTGACAACAAGTCGGCCATCAACATTGCTCATAATCCCGTTCAGCACGACCGGACGAAGCATATTGAGGTAGATAGACATTTCATAAAAGAGAAGCTGGACAATGGATTAATCTGCACACCTTACATCCCAACAAACCATCAACTAGCTGATGTACTTACAAAAGGACTGAACAGTGAAGCATTCCAACGACTTATATGCAAGCTGGGAATGAAGGATGTATATTCATCAGCTTGAGGGGGAGTGTTGGAAAATAAATTAATACACACGTAATATTTTATAATAGGAATGCTTAAATGGTGGGAATTAGAATTCCACTCAATAATTTTGTTTTCCATTTCCTATGAGTTAGTTTCCTTATTTACTTAATCTCTCAATTATCTCCTTGTAATTAGCTAGGATTATCTTGTATAGATAGGCACAAAAAGGCCTCATATTCAATACAATAAAATACTCATTCTTTCTGAGAAAATCATCTTCTCCAAGGAAGGTGTCTCCTCTCTGCCGAGTATCTGAACCCAAACTTGATCAAATTCTGAATTTAGTCCAGCCAATAAATCATATACTTGGTCTTTCTCAATAAAGTTCTTCAAGGTGGCAGCATATTCCGAGCACTTTATCTCAAATACCCGGTAGTGATCAAGTTCCTACCATAATTTTTTCAGTAGATTGGCGTATTCTGTCACTGTTTTTCCTCCCTGTTTGGTAGCACTTGTCTTTACTTTAATCTCATACATTTGGGATGCATCACAAGCTTTTGAATAGGTTCGCCGAATGAAATCCCAAATCTCATTTGCAGTTGTCAGAAACATACAAGTATCACTAATTGCAGGATCCATCGAGTCCCATAACCATGACATGATCATGGAATCAGCTTCGTCCCATGCATCAAACGTCGGATCTCCTTGTTTTGGTCCTGTCCCGAGAAGATGGCTTAGCCTCCCTTTGCCCTTCAGATACGTTTTAACAAACTGAGACCACTTGAGATAATTCTTTTCAGTTAACCTGTATGTAGCCCGAACACTCTGCAACTCTCCAGTCATCGGATTTGAGTTGACCTCATCAGATGGAACAAAATTATTTGAAGCAGCGGTAGTTTCAGAGGCCATGGTGATCGGGACAAGAAAGTTATTGGGAAAGATCGTTAAATGCTGGAAAATATGGGTCTGTTTTGAAAAATACAGGGGTGGTTTCTGTAATTTATAGGTGGGTTTAGGCTTGTCACTTGACGAGGAGAGAGAAGAGCATTCGAAGTAAAAAAAAAAACACGACGACTGAAGACAAATCGGAGATGGAAGCTAGAATCGACGACGGAGGGCTTCGTTGACTGATTCGGCGAAGGATCTGGTGGCGGTGATGGAGGCTAGGGCTGGTTTTGGCAACAGATCTAGCAGTGGTGGCGGTGGCTAGCGCACAAATGGATTTCGGTAACAGATCTGGCTGCAATGGGTGACCTGATCTGGTGCGATTCTGGCAGCAGTAGTGCTAACCAAACCCAGAAATTTTCTCGGCAATGAAGGCCGATTGAAGACCCAGAGACCCAGAAAATTTTCGGCAATAAAGACTGATTGAAAATGGCGATCAAGGCCGAAAACAATTGAAGAAAAGAAAGAGGATTGGGTGGCGATTAAGGCCAAGGGAAAACAGAGGATTGAGCCTTACAACTTTGATGCCACAACGAAGAAAAAAGGTTTAGAATGATTAACTTCTCATACTTTAGAATTATTGTTATACAACAATATATAGACTATTCTAGAAAGGAAAAAGGGAAACTAATCTACCTAAATCAGGAAACTAAGCCAAACATTACAAATTCCTTGATTTAAGGGATCAAAATAATTTTCCTAACTAAATATATACAATACTGATTTGTTTCCTAATAATTCGGCTATGACAACTGTATACAATTCAACATGTATATATCCTGGCAAGAAGTTAGCCAATTGTTGAAGTTGCAAAAAATAATTTGATGAAGGTGGTGAATGTCAGTCAAGACTGAAAATCCACATTTTTGCATGCTTGTTATTGGTGAGGTTACTTATGCTGTTTGGTTCCTGTTACCTTCTCCTTTCCTTTTTGAATTCCATTTATTGTTCTTGACTGGTATTTTATCACCATTTATTCTTCGTTCTGGGAGAGAAGGTTGTCCTTGGTCGTGTCACTGAGCTAGTAATTTGGGGGGGGGCCTTCTTATTCTTTTGAATGATATACAAGCACATTTTAGTACACTCTTTTCTATGTCTATTCATCAACTGTATACTTCTTTGCTTGCAGGGATTCTCAACTGGTTTACCTGAGATACTGCAGTTGCCACTCTTGAGAACATTGCCCGGACTTGAAAATTGTTCAATGCTGAGGCCTGCTTATGCTGTAGAGTATGATTTCTTGCCTGCTCATCAGTGTTCTAGGTCACTCATGACAAAGAAAATTGAAGGTCTTTTCTTCTCCGGCCAGATAAATGGAACAACTGGTTATGAGGAAGCAGCTGCGCAGGTTTTTGTTTTGTAACAATGTCTTCTGTTGTGCAATTATCGAGTCATCAATAAGATTATCGTTGTGAAAAAAATGTCGTGTCTTGCACTACCTATTTGGTGCAACTATATATTTATCTTATAGGCATTAGTCTTCTTTGTCTTTTTCTTTATCAGGGAATTGTTTCTGGAATAAATGCGGCCAGGCATTCGGATGGCAAATCTCTTCTTATCCTTGAGAGAGAAAGCAGTTACATAGGGACTTTGATTGATGATCTGGTGACGAAAGATCTAAGAGAGCCTTACCGCATGTTAACGAGGTGATTCTGAGCATAGTTGCACTTGAATAGATTTATAGATTTATGTTACTAAATTTTCCTCTTTTCTCTTCTTCCTCTTCTTCTGCTTCCCCATGTATGAAACTTTGCGATTTGGATCAATTCTCATAGAGTTGAATTCATGGAGGCCATTCCCAGTCAGGGAGAACAAAAATTGTTTTTTTTTGGCATAATTATGTAAATACCTATGGGTGGGAGGGAGATCTACTTGATGCTAACACCTCCGTTGAAATTATATTGTTCGACTTCGGGACAAAAGAGGAAGAGGAAGAGGAGGAAAGAGGTAAAAGAAAGAAAAAAACAATAAATGGCAATAGTGGACTAGTGTAGCCGCCGATTCACAATGGCGGTAGCTAGTGGATCACAGATGGGGTTTGTTTAAGGGAAGGGACTAAGAAATGAAAGGAAAATTACACTTCTGACCCTTAATTTGATTATGGGTGTCTGACTGGTATCTGAGGAATTAGTTACGAGCTGGAGTGATCATAGTATTTGTTATTGAAATAAGAGTGTAGAAAAGGAATGAGACGGCTTAACTAATGTGTCAACCTTTCCCCCTATTTATAATAGAAATAAGAGAACTCATAGTATTTGTTAATGAAATAAGAATGAGACGGTTTAACTAATGTGTCAGCCTCTCTCTCTATTTATAGTAGAAATAAGAGAACAATACAGAAACCCTAAATATTAGATATGGCAGTATTAAAAGGTATTTATGTCTTTTCTATATTATTTAGGATTTCCTGTACAGTTTAGGTTTTGCTGTATGGTTTCTTAAATTCAATTATAAATAGAGGGAGAGGCTAACACAATTGAGTAAGCCTTCTTATTCTTTTCATATTCTTTTGTTACTTTAATATGGTATCAAGAGCAGGTTATGGGACATTAATCCCATAGATCTGTTCAACCATTTTTTTTTTCCCTTCCCACTTTCAATTTCCCTCCCCATCTCACCATCCATATGAAAAAAAAAGGGGTTTCAGAACCGTAACCAGCCGTCGATCTGAAAACCCTAACCAGCCGTCATCACCGTCGATCCGAAACCCTAACCAGCCGCTATCGACGTCATTCAGCGATCCAAAACAGCAGCCATCAGCGTCGATCAGAACCCCTAACCAGCCGCCGGAGCAAAGTCTCATCGTCCAGATCCGATACCATCCCGCCCTCATCCTTCTGTTTCGATGCCTTTCCTACGTGCGACACCTTTCCCATTGTCGCCGGCGAGATTCGAGCCTCCACCAGCTTTGCTATCCACAACCGACCATCACCGGCAGTCCTCTGCCCTCACAACACCGATTCCATCTCTGTGATTCGCATATTTTTTCCTGAGGAGCGACGACTGTATCGATAATTGTGAGTCTACTATTGTTATGTTGTTTGTATTCTTCATTTAAGTTTTGAGCTTGTTTGTGGTGTTGGTTTGTTTCCCTTGCCCAGGTTACTTTTATTTGTTAGTTGTATTGGCGGACACTAATGTCAACGGCTACCCCCGACTGTTAACAACCCGCAAGTTAAACGGGACTAATTATTTAAATTGGTCTAAGGCTGTGAAAATAGCCCTCACCGGACAAGGGAAACATCGTCATCTCACGAAATCTGTCCTAACAAAAGATGATAAGAAGTATGAGGAATGGATTCAAGCGAATGCGCAGATTGTCGCATCATTGTGGAATTCGATGGAGCCTCAAGTTGCTGATCTCTGTACTCATTTAGATATGTGTCACGCAATATGGGAATATCTTCGTGTGTTGTATTCGAGTAATCTTACTAGGATGTATGATTTATCGGTTGAGTACTTCCAACTACAGTAAGACACGCAATCCGTTACAGATTATTTTGCCATGTTCAACAGCCTTTATGAGAAGCTAAATACTATTCTACTGCTGACTATCGATCTACAAGAAATGCAAAAGCAACGTGAGCAGATGACTGTCATGAAATTTTTAGCTGGATTACGCCCAGAATTTGAACTGGTCCGATCTCAGATCATTTCCAGTGCTACTCTCCCCATTATCACTGAAATCTATTCTCGCGTCTCGCTTAGCACTATCAAGGATAATGCTTCTGGCTCGAGTTCGTCTGCGCCATCTGAGCACTCAGCGCTTGTTACTCAGATTCTTGCACGAGATCGTGGTGGTTCCTCTCGTGGTGGCTGGGGTGTTGGTCCTCAGGGTGGACGTAGTGATAGTGGTCGTGGTTGTAGCTCACATTGTTAGTGCTCCTTCTGTGGAAAGGAAAATCATACCCAAGAAACATGTTGGGATTTAGTTGATCGTCCTTCCAAATTCGCCAATGCAATGACATCTGATCAAAATAATCCTACTATTCCAGAATCTCAGGCGGCCAAGGACATCTCTGATGAGGAATATGCTCAATTCCTTCAGTATAAGGCATCACAGCATGCATCTCTTCCCATTGCTTCTTTAGCTCAACGAGGTACTTCTATTGCTTGTCTTCCAATTCGCCCTTCACCTCCCACACCTTGGGTCATCCACTTTGCTGCCACTGATCACATGTCAGGTACCTCTGCCTTATTTACACATATTCAGTCCTCTTCTACGTTGCCTCCTCTTACAATTGCTGATAGTTCCACTGTCCCTATCTGGGGCATTGGCACAGTAGCACCCTTACCCTCCTTGTCTCTTTCATCTGTCTTGTATATTCCTTCATTTTCTTTTAATTTGATGTCAGTCAGTAGGCTCACTAAACAGCTTAATTGTTCTGTCTCATTTTTTCCTGATTATGTCATTTTCCAAGATTTGAGGACGCGGAAGACGATTGACACAGGGCATGAGGAAAATGGTCTTTATTACTTTGATGATCCCGACGAGAGTCCTGCTATCCTACCTATTGGTTGCCCAACTATTGCATCAGCTCACCAGATATATTGTCGCCTCGGTCATCTCTGCCTTGACAATTTCAAGTTACTTGTTCCTAGTTTAAGTTCTTTATCTTCGTTAGAGTGTGAGTCTTGTCAATTGGGTAAGCATTATCGTATTTCATTTGCTTCCCCAACTCATGTTCGAGCATCGAGTCCTTTTAGTTTAGTTCATTCGGATGTTTGGGGTCCTTCTCGTGTTGCTTCTACTTTAGGCTTTCATTATTTTGTTACATTTGTGGATGATTTTTCTTGAGTTACTTGGTTTTATTTAATGAAAGATCCTTTAGAATTATTCTCTATTTTTCGTGCCTTTTGTGCTGAAATTCAAACTCAATTTAATGTCCCAATACGTATATTTCGCAGTGATAATGCTCGAGAATACTTTTCTTAGCCATTTATTTCTTTTATGTCACACTCTAGTATCTTATATCAGTTTTCGTGTCCTCAGACACCGCAGCAAAATGGAGTTGCTGAGTGTAAGAATCGACATCTCTTGGAAGTGGCCCGTACTTTTCTTTTTGAGATGAACGTTCCCAAACACTTCGGGGACGATGCGGTTCTTACAGCTTGCTTCTTAATCAACAGGATGCCGTCCTCTACCTTAAATGGCAAGGTTCCCCATTCTATTATTTTTCCTCGTTCCCCCTTATTTAGTTTACCTCCTCGAATATTTGGGTGTGTTTGTTTTGTTCATCAGTTGACCCCTGGTAGGGACAAGCTAGATCCCCGTGCTCTCAAATCTATTTTCCTCGGCTATTCTCGCACACAAAAGGGTTATCGTTGTTATAGTCCATCGTTACGTCGCTCATTTGTGTGTGTAGATGTTACATTCTTTGAGTCTACCCGTACTTTTTTACCCCATCCTCTCGAGCTGATCTAGATGTTATACTCCCTTTGCCAAGTGTCCCAAAACCTACACTATCGTCCTCTACCGCAGATCCTATCCCACCTAGTCGTTTTCCACATCCTTTGCAGGTATACTCTCGTTGTCAAAAAGTCGTCTCCGTTGACGCGCCCATCGCCTCTTTGTCCTCAGATTCTTCTCCAGTTGACGTATCCATGTCTGACCTGGACATGCCCATTGTCATTCGGAAGGGTAAGCGCACATTTACTAACCATCGTATTTCTAACTTTGTCTCGTACGCACACCTATCCCCTTCATACTCCTCTTTTGTTACTTCTCTGTTTTCTGTTTCTATTCCTAAGTCTGTTTCAGAGGCCCTCACTCACCCTGGTTGGGCAAAAGCAATGGAAGAAGAAATGTTTGCTTTACATCAGAATGACACTTGGGATCTCATCTCGCTTCCGCCTGACAAAACAATAGTTGGATGTAAATGAGTGTAAACTGTCAAAGTTCATCCGAATGGCACCATTGATCGACTCAAGGCTTGCTTAGTTGCCAAAGGCTATACTCAGGTATACGGTCTTGATTACTCTAAGACCTTTTCACCCGTTGCCAAGCTTGTTTCTGTTCGCTTGTTCATCTCTCTGGCTGCTACTTTTCGTTGACCATTACATTATCTCGACATTAAGAATGCTTTCTTAAATGATGATCTAACTGAGAAAGTCTATATGGAGCACCCTCCTGGGTTTGTTGCTCAGGGGGAATTTGGTTTAGTATGTCGCTTGAAGAAATCTATTTATGGCCTCAAGCAGTCTCCTTGAGCATGGTTTGGAAGATTTAGTGAAGTGGTCACTGAATTTGGTCTTCGGCGTTGTGGAGTCGATCATTCCTTCTTTTACAAGCATAGTGAAGTCGGGATATTATTGTTGATTGTGTATGTAGATGACATTGTGATTACCGGGGATGACCGCTGTGGTATTCAGGAACTCAAAAAGTTTTTGCATAGTAAGTTTCAAACTAAAGATTTGGGTCACTTAAAGTATTTTTTGGGGATTGAAGTTGCTCGATCAAGTCAAGGCATTTACTTGTCTCAGAGAAAATATGTCCTTGACTTATTGAGCGAAACTGGAATGTTGGGAGCTAAATCGATTGACTCGCCTATAGATCTAAACACCAAATTGTTGCCAGATCAGGGTGTACCACTGACAGATTCAGCGCAATATAAATAGTTAGTTGGGAAGTTGAACTACCTGACAGTTACCGAACTAGATATCTCCTTTGCTATTAGTGTTATCAGCTAGTTCTTGGATCGTCCAATGACTTGTCACTAGGATGCAGTGATCCGTATTCTCCGATATATGAAAGGTGTTCCTGGTTGTGGTTTGCTATATCAAAATTTCGATCATACTCAAATAAAGGGCTACACAGATGCAGACTGGGCCGGATCACCCTTGGAAAAGAAGTCTACTACTGGGTATTGTGTGTTGGTTGGTGTTAACCTCGTCTCTTGGAAGAGTAAAAAGCAGACGGTAGTGACGAGGTCTAGTGCAGAATCGGAATACAGGGTAATGGCCCATACCACTCGTGTGTTAACCTGGTTAAAATATTTGTTGGAAGAACTTGGATTTGAACACTCTTCACCGATGGACCTGGTATGTGATAATCAAGCAGCACTTCACATTGCATCCAATCTAGTCTTTCATGAGAGAACAAAACACATTGAAGTTGATTGTCACTTTGTTCGAGAAAAATTGTTGTTGAAGCAAATTGAGACTAAACATGTAAATTCAGTTGATTAGTTAGCCGATATATTTACTAAACCATTGGGGGGGTTTAAGGATAAAGTACATTTGTAACAAGTTAGGAGCATACAATATTCTCTCAACTGCACTATGCTTGTAGAACACCGAATGATCGACTCCATAATGTAAAAAACTAAACTCAGTGACCACGTCACTGAATCTTCCAAACCATGCTCAAGGAGACTGCTTGAGACCGTAAATGGATTTCTTCAAGCGGCATTACGAAACCAAACTCACCCTGAGCAACAAACCTAGGAGGTTGCTCGATGTATACTTCCTCCGTCAGATTGCCATTCTAGAAGGCATTCTTGATGTCGAGCTAATATAATGGCCAACGAGAGGTGGCAACCATAGAGATGAACAAGCTAACAGATGCGAGTTTGGTAACGGAAGAAAAAGTCTCAGAGTAATCAAAGAACGTATGCTTAAGTATAAGCTTTGGCAATTAAGCGAGCCTTAAGTCGATCAATGGTGCCATCTGAATGGACTTTGATTGTGTACACCCATTTGCATCCAACTATTGTTTTACCTGGCGGAAGCGAGACGGGTCCCAATTACCATTCTAATGTAAGGTTAGTATTCCCTCTTCTATTGCGGTCGTCCAACTTGGGTGAGAGAGAGTCTCCGAGACAGAGTTAGGAAGACAAATATAGGACAAAGAAGCAACAAAAGAAGAGTATGATGACTGGTTGTTGTAAAGAAAACTTGCAGACAATGTTGAGATGGATGAAATGAAATGAGAATGATAAAGCGGTTGAATGGTAATATATGGAAAGTTGGAATAATGCACACATATATGCATAGGAAAGACTAACTGTTGAAAGAAATTTAGGACAAGCTAATCATCTGGTGATTTGGAATTTTTATAGAGGCTAATAGATATGTCCTCCGAAGTCTGTTAAACTGTGAAGAATCTATACGGATAAGAAAGGGGTGATGATGATGGCACTTATGGGTGTGCTGTTGTTGGCGCTTCCGATCTCTCCATGGTGGCTGGTTGTTGTAAAGAGAACATGCGGACAATGGTGAGATAGATGAAATTGAAATGAAAATGATAAAGGCGAATGAATGGTGTTATATGAAATAATAAACATATGTATACACAGGAGAGACTCGAAGTGTTAAGGTAATCATTAGGTGATCGGAAATTATATAGGAGGCTTGTGGATGTTTCTCCTTCAATGTCTGTTACACTGAAGAAGCTTTACGTATATTTTTTCGGCACTATCTGATAGGTTAAATTTCTGTATTTCTGTGGCATTTCTTATCCTTACATTCCGTCTTCCTGTTAACTTTAACTGAAGATGGAAACATGTTGTGGATCTTTTTTTCATGCCTCCATTAAGCTGCTTAGGTAACACAGAAGATGTATGATATTATTGAAAATCTCTTAGGTTGCGTTTGGGTAAGGGATTTGACAAATTCCTTATTTGGATAACTATTTTAGGCGAAAAATTTGATCGTATAATTTTATAATTTCCTTATTTGGATAACCACCGTCACCACTATGGGGGTTGGCGACGGTGGCCGGTAGCTGGCGGTGGTCGTAGCCGGCGATGGTCAGCGGCGGCAGCCGGTGGCCGGCGGTAGCAGTAGCAAGTGGCGGCCGGCGGTTGGCGGTGGCCAGTAGCGGTGGTCAGCGGTTGGATCTGAAATCCCTCCTTGGAGGGATTTGTAAATGACACCTAGCTTAAATGGATTTCCAAATCCCTCATTCACTACTATATTTTAATTGAAATGATTTTATAAATCTTTTCTCCTAAATACCCAAACGAGGTATTTTTCAAAAAAAGATTATGAAATCCCTTAACCAAATCAAATCCCTCCCCCAAATCCCTTACCTAAACACAACCTTAAAGTTAGCTTTAACTGAAGATGGAAACGTGTTGTGGATCTTTTTTTCATGTCTCCACTGAGCCGCTTAGGTAACACAGAAATGAAGATGATGTATGATATTACTGAAAATTCAGTACCTACTGAAAATTGGCATGTATCAACAATTTGAAGAAGTAACAGATACTGAATTTCTTGCTACCTGAACCTCAAAATGTTCTGTGAATTCCACTGGTTTTCTGGATGAGTCCGGTTGTGTAGCCTTGTTTTGAAGTCGACTTCCATTTTGCTATTATCAATTTGCTAACTAATTTAATCTGAAAATCTCACCATTGCTTGTTATGTATTTTGTTTGCTAAATTACTTTCTTGTTAAATCTTTTTCCCTCCTATCAGCCGCTCGGAGCATCGCTTGCTTCTTCGGTCTGATAATGCTGACAGCCGTCTCACATCTCTGGGTCGTGAAATAGGCCTGATAAATGATAGACGCTGGAAAATATACCAGGAAAAGCAAGCTCGAATAGCAGATGAGAAAAAGAGATTGAAAAGTGTTAGAATTTCAGGTTTGTCTTCACTTTTGCTGTGGCTATGACAACTACATTGTTGGAAAAAGGAATTTTGTTTATGTCGTTTGTGTTGTTTGCAGTTGTATTACTGTTATTTTCAGTAAAGGATTACAAATAATTTTTTGGTGTACATAACATTGCCCTTATTGGTGTAGAAGTGTTTTTAACCTTTTCAATTTTGAAGGAGCGGTTGAGAAGAATATTAGTTTGAAAAAGTGATAAATTTTCTTTGGTAAAGAGGAAACTAGACAATTATCTTGGGACATCTTAAAAAGGGAAGGAGGACAATTATTTTTGCACGAAGAGGCAAAAAAATAGCATTGTTATAATCATATGTCGTGCAAACAATTTCTAATGCACCGACGAAAGAATAAAACCATGGAAGACAATAAACTAATTCTTCCTATTTTTTTATTCACAAAACCAGAGTGGATTTGGACCACAAAATTGATTAACTGAAAAAATTAGCAAATAAACGAAGAGGTGAAGTTATTCGGTGATGGAAATGAATGCCTTCTCAGAAATGTAAAGAGACTATCCATTCTATTTCCAAAAGTGTTTTAGTTACCATCATCCAACACATACCAAACAAGGGTATTTTTAGGATGTTACAACATAAAATCATATCATCAATGGTGGAGTATCTCCATTGATCAATATGCTAGTTGGGGAAGTCTCATAAAACCAATATGGGACTCAATACCACCCTCACGTATAACCCCAACTTGCATGTTGAGCGATTGGCAGATATCATGAGAATAATGGCTGGAAGAGTGATGACGAGGTGACTCAAGAGAGAGAAGAGGGAGACTTTAGAGAATTTTGGTGGCTCTAACCCTTGACCATGGGTTATAGGTGGATTACGTCCTTTGATTAATATGCTAGTGTTGGAAGTTTCATGAAAGTAATGTAGGATTCTAACACATGACTTACAACCTACGCCTCTGCGTTTAAAGTAATGTAGGATTCTAATACATGACATGCAACCTATGTCTGTACGTTGAGAGATTGATGGAGATCAGGAGATTGATTTGAGGGTCTGAACAAAGTTCAGAGATGGATAGAAGACTTGAGGAAAATAAGGAGACTTCTTGAAGCCTAGTCTGATACTATTTAGGAGGTTCTAAGCTAAAATCACATGGTTACGGGTGAAGTATCTCCGATTTTAATATGCTAGTTCAGAAAATTCCACGAAAGTGGGGTTTCAACATGTATGTTTTAGTGAATGTCAAACGTCAAGTTACCCGAATTGTTCCCTGCCATATTGTGTTGTAAAAATAAAGCAATGTATTCCTTTTAGTTTTTACTTTTCTTTTCTTTTTCTTTCATGTCATAAAAAATGTTGATAACCTCTTACAAGATGAAAAATCAGGTTAAGTTTGTGTTTTATGTGGAAGGAACTAATGCAAATGCAAAGGTGCATGTTGGTTTTTGACCCTCTTTCACTTTTTTTTTTTTTTTTTCATTTGGCAACCATGACCCTTTGCATGTCATGTCATCAATGTTACTTTTTTTTGTGTTTAGCCTTTAGTATGACAATTTGTTGCATTAAGCAATTCGTTTTTTAAGAAAAAATGAATTATTTATTTGTTCCACTTGAAAATATATGTACACACAACTCGCTTTGTTGTTTGATTCCAGGTGGAGATTTGGCTGCTGAAGTTACTGATTTGTCTGGTCAGCCAGTTAAGGACTCTTCAACACTGGAGAGTCTTCTGAAGAAGCCACATGTAAATTATAGAGTTTTTGATACTCATGGATATGGAAATGAACTCTTATCTAGGGAAGAGAAAGAGTGTGTTGAGATTGATATCAAGTATGAGGGATTCATTGCGCGACAGCGGAATCAACTCCATCAGGTTTAGTATTGAAATTATCTTATTCATAGACTTCCTTAAACCGGATATCATGTGTAATGTATAAGTATAGTTCGTGTATTGGAAGTCTTGGTTTTTTGTTAAAGAACATGCAATTCTAATCAATGTCCTGGCAATGTATTTCATATATGGTCTAATTTCCCTTTTACTATGCTCAATTCTTGTTCTTTTTCCGTATTTGCAGATGGTTTATCAACAACATAAACAACTTCCCAAGGACTTAGACTACTATGCAATGACAACTCTGTCACTTGAGGCACGTGAGAAACTGTCGAAGGTATACAACATTGTTTGCGTGAAATTTTTTATGCTGCTATAACAGGTGGATCATTTTTGCCTTATTCTTATATCCTAGTACCTTTCCACCTTTTCGGTTATATATATATATATATAGATAGATAGATAGATTCTATAATTGTTTATTGAATATAAACTGTATGGTACTTGTTAAAGGGTACATTAGTCTTTGTTTAAGTATTATGGCTTTCATGTGTTACTCATCTTTCTGCAGTAAATAGAGGGACAGGTTGATTACTCAAGCATACCTCTTTGGGGTTTTCGGATAAAATATATTTGTAATAAGTTAGAAGCATACAATATATATGCCTCAACTTGAGGGAGAGTGTTAGAAAATACTTTAGTCTTTATGTTTGTATTAGGGTTTACCTGTACAGGTCGTACGATCCATACTTTATTATAAATAATAGGAGAGATTGACTGCTAAAGTCAAACCGTCTCATTCTTTTCGGACTCTCCTTTTTCTATAACAGTTGCAACCACTTTTGAACGTTAGATTAATTTTTGGTAGACATTTGATACATAAAAGGAATAAATTAATCCGTATCGTATCAAAAATCATAACAAAAAGAACCCTTGGGTGGTCCACAAATAAAGTAGTTGGTCACCCACTATAGTGTTAATAGTCTAAGAATACAAAGATGGTCCACAAGTTTAGGTGTTGGTCGACCACTTTGTATTGTAAAGCAATGGCTGCTGGTAAAGAATACAATGTTGGTCCGCAATTGGGTTTTGGTAGATCACTTTGTAGTGCCAAACAAAGGAATTGGTCAACAAGTTCACATAGTGATCGACCACCTAGGCTTAAAAAAAACCTAAACTGTTTGACGGGTACCAACTAGTCAATCGCCTGTACCAACTAGTCAATCGCCTCATTGGTTTAGAAGTTCTGCAGCCTACTGTATTATGGAACGCAGAAAACCAATTTAACCACTGTTTAAAACACATTTGTTCCATAATTCCTTAGATTGTTTTCATTTTAAGCTCAATAAATGATCTAAAAATATTTTCTCAATATTTTTGAAATTCAATTTTTACTCATGGTAAAATTACCAAAATACGTTTTCAAGATAAATTCCATTTTAAAGCATTAATTAATGAGTAAATCGGTTTTAATTCATTTTAAGCTCACATATCTGAGTATATGCATGTACCCTAATGAATTCAAGATGTATTGATACTCATACTAAAATGGTTGTTTACATTACATGGTAAACAAAAAATTATAGTGTCTTTGATGTTGAATTCCGTCTTGAATGAACCCTTTTTCTTATCTCCAATTGTGTTGCTCTTCACTTGAATTCTCCTTTACTTGAATCATCCATGCCTTGGCTTTGGCTTCCCTTCTAGATCCGAAACATTGAAACAATGCTCTCTGAGGAACTTGGCAAAATAGCCCCATAACATCGTGAGAAGGGGTGTCTCCTCGCATTGCAGTGACATGGCCTAGGCAACTGTTTACAAAAAACATGTCTTTGCAAATTCGTTAGACCATATATGGGGGTTGATGCCTGTCTAGTACCGGATATGGTCAAGAAAGTTAGTGACCTGATAAAAGAGGAGCTGATGACCGAAGCGAAGCCTCGGTGAACGGCAACCGTAGTGCTATAATGATCCTAATACAAACCAAGCCCATTCTTGGTATGAACCAATTGTTACAAACCCATTAGGTAGAACTCACCCTTGAAAATGGGCTTACAAGGGGAGGGTGCCTAAGAGCTTATAACCCACCAATCAATCCCATACTTAGTCGATGTGGGATCCTAACAGATCCTTAGGTAGCAAAATGCCTTGTTGGGTAAGTTCTGACGCGCACAAAAGCCATACTTGAAATGGGATTAGCACAAGAACATATCTAAGCACACGTAGATTCCTAGATTAAGATATACTCACTCAAAGATCACATAGGACTTCGACAATTGTTATAAACATTGCTTACCATATATCCAACTTGATTCTATGAGAGAACCATGTAATACCTAAATATATTCACTACATTGTCAGTTGGGTATTGTTATCCGCATATAAGCACTTAAATGTCATACAAGCTTATATATACCCACATAGAGTAGTTTGTCCACGTTTAAGCATATAGTGAGATATATATGTAACTATGTATACATTTGTATCAATATGAAGATCATATACATAATCACATAACATGAAGATAATATCACATTATAGTAATGCCACATTGATATCATCAATGCATAAGTATTCCAACGACTGTGTTTCCTGTGGCTCAGAATCTCAGACTCTTATACACACTCCAAATTTGATCCTACATCAAGTAAATGCATTTTCATTGATCGCGTCCTTTCTCAAGGGGAATGGTTTAGATTCTTTAGAAGACTTGGCAATACTTTGCTCTTGTAGGGGCTTTTGTTCTGGTCATGTTAGATTTGTGCACTGGCGTCTAAACAGTGGAAGTTGATGCTTCCTCCTATTATTTGCTAGGAACTGTGGAAGAATGGTTGCAAAGCAAGGTTTGAAGGCACCCAAATGTCTGTAACCAATCTCTATCACGTGATCAAAGGCTTCCAACTCAAGCTTCCCTGTAAGCTTACTCATCATAAGTGCGTAAATGTTCCTATTTATTGGCATTATCCTCCCCCTCAGCCTTTTAAGTTGACCATTGAAGGGAGCTTTTTTGGGAATTTTGGCCTTCCTACTTGTGGTGGCATTATCAGAAATCATTCCGGTAAGATGTTGCTAGCTTTTGCTCTTCCAATTGGTGTTGCTACAAACATGGTGCCAAGGGCAAGGCTCTCTGTTTTGGTCCATCTTTGTGCTTGGAGAAAGAGTGGTTGAATGTTCTGATAGCTTTCGATAATACGATTACCAAATAGCTACACTATAATTGGAGATTAGCTTCTCTCCATGTTGATGTCAAGGTCTAACCTCCAAATGATTTTTTTCTCCCTTATTGCTTCAGGGAAGGTTATCCAACGGCTTACTTGTTAGCTAAGTTGGCTAGCTAGCACTGGTTCTTGCTTTCGAAACTCTGCAGATTCCCTTCTTCCTGTTTTTGTCAGGGGCGCCTAGAGACATGATTTTTTCCCCAAACTTAAGAGAGAGAGCTGATTTTGTTTCTCTTATGTCTTGATCTCACTCAAACCAGTCCTACCACTATAACAGTCCCTAGTTATCTCCTTTTTATTCTTCAAGATCAACCTCCACTCCACCTGATACATCTCTATAACCATCTATCCCAGAACCAAAATTTCATTTTCTAATTTTCCTATATTATCATTTTCATCTCCTTCTATCAGACTGACTCCGTCTTCTTCCAACCTTTGTCGGCCATCTCCTTAATCCTCTAACTGTACTTCCTCTCCGTTGGTGGCTCATCCTCCTTCCCATGCCATGACCACAAGCCAAGGTCCTGGCAGGGGTTACTAAATGCAATTTCAACTATGTTGCTAATAATATTGTTGAAGTTGTTTCAGGTCCTACAGAACCTCAAAATATAGCTGAGGCTCTCGAGTGTCCTCTATGGAAGTCAGCCATGGAGAGAGAATATATTGCTTTAATGACTCAAGGTACTTGGCATCTAGTACCTCCTCCTCCCAACAGACAACGTATAGCCTGCAAATGGATACAAAATGCTGATGGAAGTATTGCTAGATATAAAGCAAGATTGGCGGCAAAACGTTTTGACCAAGAGGAAGGTATTGATTACCAGGAGACATGGTCCAGTTGTGGAACAACAAAACCAGGTGATTCTGCCCTTGGCTGTTCATTGTGGCAAGACAATTCGACAACTGTATATGTCGTTTCTCCATCTGTTGTTCGATGAAGATGTTTTATATGCATCAACCACCTTCTTACTGTCAACCAATATCTATCTAAATATAGTCGAATTTTTGGAAAATGAAAACAAAAAGAAAGTGGGTTGTCGAAGGTTGGGTTTGAGAGCCGTGTGATGGGCATGGTTCGAACTTCGGGACTTTTAATTGAAATACATCATCTAAAAAAAATACCAATCAATGCACCTTAGTCTTTTTTATGTCAAATAAAGAGAAACTTTCACGTCTGATTTGGAAGGGGGGGAGATCCTAGAGAATCCTATCCCAATTTTTCTTTTGCTAGGCTTTTGGCTAAAAAACCCACTTTCTTATAATTACGAGGTTCGTTCAAATATGAAATCCAATCTTGGCAATAGAGCATCCCCCTTTTTTTTTACTACCCAAGGTTTCGATACCTTCTATAAGACGTTCTATTTTTCCATAGAAATAGATTTGCTCAAGAAGGTCTTCCGAAGATAGGGATCGTAAATGAGAAGATTGGATTTGTCTGAGTATGTAAATAAATCGAGAATATAATCCAAGTAATAAATATACAACTTTCCTTTGGGTCCCAATTCCAATATGAATTCCTAGGGGTTGAAGTTCACAGATTTTCAACACACATGCACTTGAGCCAATTCAAATATGCGTCAAAGTTTGCTTCCGGAGGCTGGTATGGTGGACTGCAAACCATCTCCAACTTCTACTTCTTTCCTCATTCTCATCAACTCATAATCACCACCATTTTTAGATCCTACACGCTATGAAGTCTGTTTGGGGCCTTGCAATATTTGACAATCACAAGGCCAGAAATCTTCTTGCAGTAAACACCTTTTCTCAACATCTGCCCATTTCTCAGCAGTTAAGAAGTTATTGAGATATGTCAAAGGCACAATTCAGCATGGTCTACTCGTTCAAAAGGTTTCTATTGGGCTGGAGACCCTTCCGACTTAAAATCTACAACTGGTTACTGTTTGTTTCTGGGACGAAAACTAGTTTTCTACAAGAAGCAACCACAGTTTCTCGGTTCTCCACCGTGGCTTATTATGAGCTCCAGCTCACACAACTGCTGAACTCCTTTGGACGATTTTTTTACCAAAAGATTTACATGTATTGTTGCCTCATTCTCCTGCTCTTCATCGTGAAACATGTTAGTTCTTGCCTTAGCATCAAATCTAGTCTTCCATGTTTCACTAAATACTTCAAAGTGGATCATCATTTTGTTAGAGGAAAAGTTCAATCCAAGCAGCATACTTTGGTCAATATTCCTTCTGAAGCTCAACCAGTGGACATCAGGGCCAAAGCCGTTCCTAGTGCTACTTTTCTTTGCCACATCCAAGCGTACTGTCAGCTCCCCTCCCATCAGGCGGCATGTAAGCATATGGATCAACAGAAGTTAGCCATACCTAGTGGCTTACTTATCTAGAGTTAGTTGTAGCTATTGTGATTAATTGTATTTTTGAGTGAGTTAGAATCTGATTGGGTGTAACTGACTGTATCTCTTGTATTCTCTATGTATAGCGCACTCTTTTATTCAAAGATCAATCAATGAAACATAGTCTCGTCATAATGACTCATTCTACATACTTCTCATTCCTCGCTGTTTTCTTCAATTTCAGTAATATATATTTTTTCTCGGGTTTCTCTATTGATTTAGTTGTCTTTAAATAGGGTGGTTTTCACCGAAAAATTTAATTGTTTGACATTTTTTTTTTATCATTGATTATTTTTTTAATTTTTTTTTTGGGGGTTACAGGTGAGGCCACAGACCATTGGTCAAGCAAGTAGAGTTGGTGGTGTTAACCCTGCTGACATTACCGCACTCCTTATTATCCTGGAATCTAACCGGAGGAAAGCAGCCCATGAACAAAGACGACGCCAAATTCTTACTTCTGATAGTGGTTATTCCAATCAACAAGTGTTGGAAAGTCCCATTCCAGAGACCATTGGCTCCTAAAATATACCGGAACTGTATGCCTTTTGCTTTAAATTTGGGTCTCCATCTTCTAGGAAGATGTTGGACGTAAAAGCAGTGGGTAACATTGGATTTTACTCTATCTTGATTTTCTGAGATGCAAAATCACCCGGCATTCTAATTGTGTGCAACTTCTTCGTAGCTTAGATTAGCTAAATCTCAAAAGCTGAGGTACAGATGTAAAATTGTCTAGCAAGACATATTTAAATGTATTGATTCTTTATATGTGGTAATTTCCTTTTACCACCTCATCATTTGATTGTCCACTTTAAAAATTACGCTTACCCTCCTAGTTTTAACAGAAGTGTAAAACTAATATTTTCTGTTAACTTTAATAGAAATTGTATATCACGCCACAATGAGAGCTCGAAATTAACCTCATGTATTTGGTATTTTGTTTTGTTTTTTATCCTGTCCCATAACTTCTAAATTCCATAAAGTCATTAGTTGGGGCAACAACATGTGGCTAGGGAGGGAGGGGGGAGGAATCCAAGATAAAATTATTTATTAGAAAATATTTCGAGTTGATGTTTATTATTGTTGAGAGAGATAACCGGATAATTTTAACAGTCCTAGCACGTTTTCTCAAACCAAAATAGAAGAGAAATAACACAGTGGATTTTAAAATAGAAAACCCTCCTCAATTGAAGGTAAAAATCACGGGACTTGTAGGCCGCTTAAAACTTTTACTATAATAATAATAATGGGATTACAAAACCTCACACTTTGGTGGATTACTCAAACAATACATAAAAATATTGTCTACAATTTGTGGATAAATTTTACAAATTGACTCTCACTAATCTTCCCAAAATTGGGGTTGTTTTCTCTCTGCTATCTTTCTTTGCAGAGAGTTGTTCTTTCCCTTCAGCTTATCTCCTGTATTTATAGATGAGGGTTGTATGTGAACACAAGGGATAAAGCTTCAAGAAAGTCAGCCACAACCTCTACATTTGTGAATTTTGGTAAGCTGTAGGATTCATCTCCTACTTTCTTGTTCCTTACTAGGTAAGTTTTCTTCTGGCTAGTTCTTTTGCAGCAACCTTTGTTGACTTTGTAGATAGCTTCCTTTTACCATCTTCTCTTTGAAGACTTTTATGGATGATTAGAAAAATCATATTCCAAAGTTCGGATTGAAAACCAAACAAATCTCCCTCTCACGACCAATTTGGGGTTGAACTACTACTTCCTTGCAAACTTCTAGTTTTTCTCTGGGTAGAGCTTTCATCATCATGTTGGCCCCATTATCATTGGTGTGGATCTTTTTAAGCTACATCAATTTGTTTTCTAACACATCACGAAACTAATGATATCTCACGACTATGTGTTTAGACTTCGAGTGAAAAGTCGAGTTTTTGCTGGGGTGGGTTGTACTTTAACTGTCGCAGTAGAGTGTATAGTTCCTCTGATTCGAACCCAACTCTTGTAGGAACTTCTTCATCTACAGGATCTCTTTACATCCTTCCGTGATTGCAATGTACTTTGCTTCTGTAGTGGATAAGACAACACATTTTTGTAAACGTGATTGTCACAAAACAGCTTCCCCAACAAATGTTATCAAGTATACGGATATCGACCATATCTGCTTCTGTGTATCCTTCCAATACAGGTTTATTATTATCAAAACATAAACAATGACTGGATGTCCCCCCTGAGATATCTGAGTACCTATTTGACAACTTCTCAATGTTCCTTTCCAGGATTTTAAAGGAAGTGGCTCACTACACCAACTGCGTGAGCGATGTCTGGCCTGGTACATAACATGGCGTACATCAAACTGCCAACCGCCGATGCATAAGGCACCCTATCCATTTTTGTTTTTTCTCCTTACTTGAAGGACATTGTCTCGCACTAAGCTTGAAGTGACTTGCAAGTAGAGAGCTAACAACTTTAGTTTTATTCATGTTGAATCTTTTAAGAACTTTTTCAACATGCCGTTCTTAAGCTAGCTAGATTCTGCAATTCTGCCTGTCATGGGTAATCATCATGCCAAGAATCTGCTTTACTGCTCTTAGAGTCCATTGCAAATGACTTGCTTAACTCTTTTTTCAACTTGTTATTTTTGACACTGTCATGGCCTACGATTAACATGTCATTAACGTAGAGTAAAATAATGATAAAGTCACCATCAGAAAATTTCTTGATGAAGACGCAGTGATCCACCATTGTTCGGTTGTACTCATTTTTCTCCATAAATGATTCAAACTTTTTGTACCACTGCTTTGGTACCTGTTTCAGACCGTACAAACGTTTTATTAGTCTGCACACCAATTTTTCTTTTCCTTTGACTAGGAAACTTTCGGGCTACTCTATATAAATTTCCATGTCAAGATCACCATGCAAAAATATAGTTTTTAAGTCAAGTTGTTCAACCTCCAAATTTAGATTGCCTGCAAGGCCAAGAACAACTTGGATTAAAGACATTTTTACCACGGGTGAAAATATTTCGTCAAAATCAAGACCCTTCTTTTGCCCGAATTCTTTCACAACCAATCTTGCTTTGTAACGTGGTTGTGAGGTATGTTCTTCATTTTTTATCCTATACACCCATTTGCTCTTGAGAGCTTTCCTACCTTGTAGTAGTTTTACCAAGTCAAATGTGTGGTTCACAAGTAAGGATTTCATCTCTTCTTGCATGGATTTCAACTACTCACTCCTATACTGATTTATCACAGCTTCTTCATAGCTCCCAGATTCTCCCCCATCAGTGAACATCATACACTCTTGAGGAGAATATTTGTTACTTGGTTGTCACTCTTGAGTAAATCTTCTCAGTTCTTGTTGGACTTGTTCTGGAATCAATTCTGGTTCTGTAAAGCCTAATTTTTGCAGATGCATATTTCTAATTGCATTTTAAAATATTTAGAAATATAATAGGGTTCATTGTGCTTTTTAAATTTTACTGTAAAAATTTTAGGAGTATTAGGATATTTAAAAGTTTGGCTTTAAAAAAAAATTTTAGATGTTAATATGTTAATTTTAATTTTGTTTTTTAAAAAGTTTAAGGATTATTAAGTCATTTAAAATATAATTTTAAAAGTTTTGGGATATAATTAATTTATTTATTTTTTTAAATTTCAAGGAGGATAATTAGTGTAAATAAAAAATAAAATAAAATAAACGATTGAAAATTGTTGCTTTCTCAAAGAAGGAAACCATTGCCAACCAAATATATATATGTGTGGCATGATGTCAATGAAAGCTTAGGATTCTCTCTCTCTATATATAAGTGTGCATATATATATACACACACACACACACACACATGTATACCTACGATTTTTTTTTTCTAAAAAAAAAAAACCTTTCGGCCTCTTCTGCAGGTAATTCTCATTTTTTTCCATTCATATATATATATATATATATATATATATATATATATATAAATATTTATCACATCTAATTTATGGGACTATTTATACGGGCAAATATACATACATATTTATATATACATAAGTTTGATAAATATAGTGGGTATATTTATACATAGATATAGCTAAATTGCGAAGAATACAATTTAAAATAAAAATTATAAATTTTATTAAAATGACAATTTTTAGTTTTTCGTTGACTAATAATATCATTAACAGCTGATTAATATTTTTTTCTTCTTCTGTAGATTAAATTATTAGCAAGATTTTTTATTTTTTTTTAATAATCGTTGTTATAATAATTTTTATACAATTAATATTAACATAAGAAATTGGTTGTTTAATAATTTCGTATAATTAAGAAAATTTGGGAATGAATTTTTTTTTTCCATTTTAGTGTCATGTATTGCACATTAGATTTATTTAAATAATTCTTTGTTTAGGCCCTGTCGTTGTTAGGTTCACAGGCGACACCGACAACGTCAGCATTACAATGGTAGTGTATTCTGTAGCTCAAAAATTGAGGTAAGTGTATTATTTTCTATGTAAATTATCAAATTATATTTTCGTACTAAAATGTGAAAATAAAAAATTTATTAAAATGAATTATTTTATAACGTTAAATGGATCGAATAAATTTTTAAATGTGAAAAGTGATTTTTATTTATTATACTACTATGTCATAGTGTGATCCCAACAGGAGAGCATGTCCTGTGGGATATTGATCCTAACAGGAGGGCATGTTCTATAGGATGTTATATTATGACCTAATGGGAGGGCAAGTCCTGCATGTAGTTGTTGACGATGATTATTATAATCATGATATGATAGTTAATACCATGTGTTAGCTCCTACTATTGGAGATATTAAATAACCCTAATACTGATGGCAACCTTAGATTGCACAGTTGTACAAGTTACGGTACCGTCATAACTTTTGATCGTGAGGTGAAACGATCATATGACTTGTAGGAAAGTATATTTCTGGTAGTTTATTATATAAAAATGATTTGATTGGTTGATTTATATTCAGTTGCTATATCTTGATTATATCTGTGGATTTTAATACTGTTTATTGTGATTAGATTTTGTACTGGAAAATAGATTTTGCTAAATGTACTTGATCTATAAATTATTTTTATATTATGAAGACAGTATACTGATAAAATATTGTCTCTCAGGTACCTCAGTTAGAAATGGGTCCACTACTGACACTACGTAGAGTCAAAGGGTGATGTCGTTTTTGGAGGATTGGTAGGACAGGTATGAACCGTGAAAGGTTATGTTTTTGTAATTTTGTTATGGATATTTGGGACGTGTATTTCTGAATTTTGAAACTGGTAAATGTTTTTTTGGGGAAGAAAAAAAAAATCTATATCAGCTTATATATATTTGTTTAATAGTTGGGTAACATCAAGTTGACGTCATGCCCAACCTCAGGCGTTGGGGGCCCGGGGTGGGATGTGACAGTTTTTGGTATCAGAACTTGAGTTATAGATTCTGTAGATATGTTAGATTGTCTCGTCAGTAGTAGACCGTAAAATAGGGTGCTTCGGCACGTGAGTGGTAGTCATTTTGTTGGATTAAATAATACATTTGCATCATACACTATTGTTTACATTTTTTGCCCTTTTACTTATTAAATTTCATTTTAGATCTTGACTATGGATCGTGGAAATAAAAGTAGTAGGAATTTTGGACCCTGAAGAAAAAGGGGTAGGGCAAGGGAAAGCTTGGATGCCGTCGAGTGAATTTTACAGGTTGTTGCGCAACTGACAAAACAACAATCAAAGATGATGAAATATTAGAAGGCCCCAAACCGAAATAGCCAATCCTCTGGCTATGCTATTGAAAAGATTCAAGGAATTGGACATTTCAACTTTTACGGGAACTGCAGGTTCTACTGATGCCGAAAATTGGTTGAGGAGCATAGGGCATGTATTTGAGGCAATAGGCATTACTGATGACAACCAAGTTCCTCTTGCCACCTTCCAGCTGAAAGGGGAAGCCGAACACTAGTGGGAAGAAATAAAGAGGCTAATTTCAATTCCAGGCAAGGAGATCACCTGGGATCAATTTGTTGTAGTATTTAATGAAAAATATTTCCTTAAATCCCATCTATTTGAAATGGAGGAGGAATTCATAGTACTAAAACATAGGAAGATGTCAATTCTGCAATATGAAATCAAATTTGATACCCTGTCCCGATTCGCTTCTAATCTGGTGAAGACTGAGGAAACGAGATGTAGAAGATTTCAGAAAGGACTAGATTAACGAATACGTTCAAGGTTGACTGGAAAGCGGATCAGAAGTTATTGAGAACTAGTGAACATGGCGAAATTAATAGAGAAAGATATGAAGGAACCCACCCAAAATCATGAACAGTACACGAAGAGCAGGTTTGAGCAATCTAACAGATATTCAGGCGGCACCTCTCGAGGATCTAGCTCTCGACTGCAACTTCCTCAGGCTCCGACCGCCAATCAGTCGGTTAGGAGCCAAGGCCCACGACAATCATATTCTGGGCGATAATCGAATGTATTTGGACAAAGTTCCAACCAGTAAGGGCAGGGTAGGAACCAGACATTTAGCAAAGTTGGAACACACGTATGTTATCAATATGGATCACCAGATCATTTCGTTAGTGATTATCCTATGGCGGGTCCAATATGTTTCTGTTGTCATAAGTTAGGCCACATATCTTCATATTATCCGAAATTTGCTGCTACACCTACACCTTCTGCGAACAGATTGGGCAGTGCTGGCCCTAGCAATGTTCAGGGTGAGGTAGAGGATCGACTAGTAGACCTTTAACTCGAGGTCGTGTATTTGCTACTACCCAGCAAGATGCCCAGGCTACCCCTGATGTGGTTATAAGTATCATGTCTTTATATGATAGAGATGCACGTATACTTATCGATCTATGTTCTACTTATTCATTTGTTTTGGTGACCTTTATGATGCATGTAGGAAAATTTTCTACTTCTCTGTCATATGGTGTTATTATCTCTACTCCTGTGGGCGAGGTAGTGTTGATAGATAGTTTGTATAAAGACAGTTTACTTTGTATTGGTGATAGAGAATTGTCGGTGGATCTATTACCCCTGAGTATTCACGATTTTGATATGATACTAGGTATATATTTGCTATCTGGCTATCATGCCACAGTCGATTCTTTTAAAAATAGAAGTTACTTTTCGAATCCAAGAGGCGAGTCAGAATTTGTGTTTTCGGGGGATAGAATTATTGCCCCCGTCAATATGATTTTAGTTCTAAAGGCCAAGAAATTATTAAAGAAGGGATGTCAGGATACCTCACACATGTGATTGAAACAAGTCAGAAAGAGGTACAAGTGACAGATATCCCAGTGATCGGGGATTATCCCGATATATTTCCAGAAGAATTGCTTGGGCTGCTGATAGGTGGACTTTGTCTATATATTCCCAAGCCGATTGTGGTAGTTTTCAAGTGTTGTTATAGTGTTTTAATATGTGTTAATACATTTTTTTTTTGTTATAAATTAGGTGTTTGGGACAAAAAAGGATGAAAACGGTCCATAAACGAACAAATCGGTGAAACGTCGGTGGAAGAACGGTGAAAAAAGAGCAAAGAAGGAAAGTGCAGGATTGCAGGCCTACCGCTGCAGTGGTCAATAGAACAGGACCCTTCTGCTTGCCCACCGCTGCAGCGGTCATCCGTCAATAACTCTACTGACTTTCCACCGCTGCAGCGGTCCGACACTAGATCTTTTAGATATTTTTGGGATATTTTTAGATTTTTTGGATCCCTTAAGTATGGCCCTTCTTCCCAACACTTGGAGGACATTTTTGGGAAGGTTTTGAGAGCTCCAAACCCTATCAACCAAGAGAAGATCACAAAGCCAAGAAGAGGAAACGATCTCAGAGCAGTTTTAGTGTCGGTTATTCGGATAACGGCTAGTCTCCTTGTTTTTCTCTTTATTTCTTAGTTTTGGTTGATAGTTTTGTTTATGTTTAGCTTGTGTATTGTTGTATATGTGGTTATGACCATGAGTAGCTAAACATATATTGTTTAGGGCTTGATGTAGTTCATGAAAACGTGATTTGAATAAATTAACGTTTCTTTAATGGTTGTTTGTCTAAATCCGATTGTGTTTAGCATTTTATTACAATCTTGATATGCTTGTTATAGTATTGTGGTTAGTTTGAGAATACGGGGTTTGACACTCGGGAGAGGTAACCCCGAATTCGGAGTAGGGTTTAAACACAATGCGACGATCTAATGACCTGGGAGGGTATTAGAAAGTGTTCAATCCGTGAGGTTGGGGCGAGACTCATGTGACCAAGTGTCGTATAGACGCTAGAGGGGGATATCGATGTTGACGCAAAGTCGCATATTCATTCACTTTACACTTATGAGAGATAGTGAGTGAGTTTTCGATATCTAGATTGTCGGATAGATTTGAATGTTATTAATGTAAACTAGACTAAAACGAACACGTTTAAGTGAACAAAGTTAATCCCTAGACAATATACTCCCTTAAACGTCATATTAGTATAATTAGTTTAATTAACTTAGTTTAGTATATTTTATTAACAAAAATATAAATTGAGTCGCCTAGACAAAATTAGGTTATGACAATTGTGGTACTTAATGACAATTCTAATCCAATCCCTGTAGATACGATAACCCTACTCTTCTCATTATACTAAAACTTGACCTGTATACTTGCGGTGAAAGTAGCAACGTAATATTCCGCTACCAGTTTCCAATGAATAAGGGAATTGAATTCACTATTGAATTACTTTCGGGTACTTCTCCTGTATCAATTCCACCCTATCGTATGGCACCTACTGAGCTAAAGAAACTGAAATTTTAGTTGCAAGATCTGTTAGACCGCAGGTTTATCTGATCTAGTGTTTCTCCGTGGGGAGCTCCAGTGTTATTCGTAAATAAGAAGGATGACACTTTCAGGATGTGCATCGATTACTGGCAGTTGAATAAGTTGACGATTTGTAATAAATATCCATTGCCTAGAATTGATGATTTGTTCGATCAGTTGTAGAAGGACAAGGTATTTTTCAAAATAGATCTTCGATTAGGATATCATCAGTTGAAGGTCAGAGACAAGGACGTGTCGAAGACGGCCTTTCGTACGAGGTATGAACATTATGAATTTCTAGTTATGCCATTTGGGTTGACAAATGCCCCTGCTGCATTTATGGATCTGATGAATCGAATCTTCCAGCCTTATTTATATCAGTTTATCATCGTGTCCATTGATGATATATTGATTTACTCTCAAAATAAAGAAGAGCATGCAGAGTACCTCAAAATTGTGGTACAGATTTTGAAAGACAAGCAATTGTACGCAAACTTCAGTAAATATGAGTTTTGGCTAGATAGAGATGTATTCTTGGGGCATGTTATCTCGAGTAATGATATTCAAGTCAATTTAAAGACAGTCGAAGTCATTGTTCAGCAGGAAAGGCCAAAAAGTTTGAAGAAGTTCGAAGTTTCCTAGGATTGGCAGGTTATTATCGTTGGTTGTATAGAGATTTTCTGTTATAGCTACCCCATTGACCCGTTTAACCCACAAACAAACTAAATTTGAGTGGACTAACAAATTTGAACAGAGCTTTCAGGAGCTGAAAAATAGACTGATATCGACACTAATACTTTTTCTCCCAACAGAAGGTGGTGGCTTTGTGATATACAGTGACGCTTTACACCAGGGGCTAGGTTGTATACTGATGCAACATGGCCACGAGATTGCATATGCCTCTCGACAATTAAAGAATCATGAGTGTAACTACTCGACATATGATTTGGAGTTGGCGGCGATTGTGTTTGCCTTAAAGCTCTGGAGACATTATTTGTATGGTTAGACATGCGAGATATACACTGATCATCAGAGTTTGAAATATTTGTTTACTCATAAGGAACTAAATCTGAGACAGAGGCGTTGGATGGATTTGATTAAGGATTATGATTGTACTATCCATTTTCACCCTAGAAAGGTCAATGTTGTAGCAAATGCATTGAGTCGAAAATCAACGGGTTCGGTTGTGCACCTACGAGTTGTTCATACTAACCTATATGTTGAGCTAAGATCTCTGTGAGTCCAGTTGGCAGTTGGTCAGATGACATCATTGTTTGCGATTTTGACCTTGAGACTGACGTTAATCGACCGTATTATAGAAGCACAAAAATCGGATGCCCAATTAGGAAATATCAGAGATAAAGTGAAAAATGGTTAGAGAACTGACTATCATATCATAGATAATGATGAATGCTTGATGTTTGAGAATAGACTGTGTGCTTGATAATGTCGATTTGAAGAAAGATATTTAGGAGGAAGCAGACAGCTCAGCATATGCGATGCATCCAGGCAGTACCACACTATTGGTAGAATGGAATGAAATGATGAATTGCAAAATTTATTACCAAGTGTCTTATTTGTCAGCAAGTCAAAATCAAGCACCGGTGTCTTGGAGGATTATTGAAACCTTTATCTATCCCAGAATAGAAGTGAGAACATAACACGATAGATTTGTTTCGGGATTTCCCTATACTTAAAATGGGCATAATTCAAGTTGGGTGATTGTTGATAGACTTACCAAGTCTGCCTATTTTTTGCCCATGAAAATCACGTACTGCATGGACAAGTATGCGAAATTATATATTGATGAGATTGTCAGATTGCATGATGTTCTGGTTTCTATAGTGTCGGATAGAAATCCGAGATTTTTCTGGCCAAGTCTTCAAGCTATTGTAGGTACCAAGTTAAAATTCAGTAAAGCTTTTCATCCTTAGACTGATGGGCAATCAGAGCGTACAATTCGAACATTGGAGGATATGTTGAGAGGTTGCGTTCTAGAATTTCCTGGTAGTTGGGATGATCATTTGACGTTGATGGAGTTTACCAATAATAATAGCTACCATTCGGCAATTGAGATAGCACCGTATGAAGTATTGTATGGTAGAAGATACAGAACTCCAGTCTGTTGGACTGAAGTCAGAGAACAAAAATTATTGATGCCTAACATAGCTTAGATGACGACGAAAAAAGTAAACGTGATTTAAGAAAAACTGAAGACTTGTCAGAGTCAGCAAAAGAGTTATGCTGACAAGCGTAGACGAAAGTTGGAATTTGAAGTGGGTGATTATGTGTTCTTGCGTATATCTTCTTGAAAAGGCATCGTGAGATTTGGGAAGAAGGAAAAACTAAGTCCGAGGTACATCGGGCCATACAAGATTCTAGGAAGGGTCGATACAGTGGCTTATAGACTAGCCCTACTGCCAGAATTGTCGAGATTACATGATATTTTCCATGTTTCGATGCTCAGGAAATATGTGATGGATCCTTCGCATGTGTTGACTTCTTAGTCAATTGAATTGAAGAAAGACTTGTTATACGTTGAGGAACCAGTACAGATTCTAAACCGTAAAAATTAAGTATTGTAGACGAAAACGATTCTGTTGGTGAAAGTGCTATGGCGCAGTCACTCCGTGGAAGAGGCAACATGGGAAAGAGAAGAGGAGATGGGGAATAAATATCCACATTTATTTGTTTAAGGTAACTAAAATTTCTAAACTAAAATTCTTTTAGGTGGAAAGGATTGTAAAGCCTAATTTTTGCGGATGCATATTTCTAGTTGCATTTTAAAATATTTAAAAAAATAATGGGGTTCATTGTGCTATTTAAATTTTACCTTAAACTTTTTAGGGGTTATTAGGATATTTAAAATTTTGGCTTTAAAAAAAAATACTTTAGGGGTTAAAATGTTTATTTTAATTGTGACTTTTAAAAAGTTTAGAGATTATTAAATCATTTAAAATATAATTTTAAACATTTTGGGATATAATTTATATTTTCTTTATTTCAAAAGGGATAATTAGTGTTAATAAAAAATAAAATAAATGGTTGAAAATAGTTGTCTTCTCAAAGAAGGCAACCATTGCCAACCAAATATATATGTGTGTGGCATGAAGCCACATATGTCCAAGAAAAAAATAAAATAAAATTAATGGCGGTGAAAGCTTTGGATTCTCTCTCTCTCTATATATAAGTGTGCACATATATATACCTACAGTTTAAAAAAACAAACAGAAACTCTTGACCTCTTCTACAGGTAATTCTCACTTTTTTGTTTTTCATTTATGTGTATATATGTATATATTGTTAAAATAAAATATTTATCATATCTAATTTATGGGACTATCTATACAGGTATGTATACACATATATTGATATACGATAAAATATATATACGTGGGTTCGAGAAATATAATTGGTATATTTATACATCGATGTAGCTAAATTGGAAGAACACAATTTAAAATAAAAATTGTAAATTTTATTAGAATAACAATTTTTAGTATTTCGTTGACAAATAATATTATTAACAATTGATTTATATTTTTTTTTTTGTAGATTAAATTATCAACAAGAAAAAAAAAATGTAATCGTTGCTATAATAATATTTGTACAATTAATATTGACTTAAGAAATTGAGCGTTTAATAATTTCGTATAATCAAGAAAATTTGGGAATGGATAAAATCTTCATTTTAGTGTCACACATTGCATATTAGATTTATTTAAAAAAATCTTAGTTTAGGCCCTATCGCTGTTAGGTTCACAAGCGACACAAAAAATGTCAGCATTACGACAGTAGTGTATTCAGTAGTGTAAAAATCGAGGCGAGTGTACTGTCTTCTATGTAAATTGTCAAATTATATTTTTATACTAAAATGTGAATTTTTTTTTTTATTAAAATGGATTATTTTATAACATTAAATGGATCGAGTACATTTTTAAATGTGAAAAGTGAATTTCATTTATTATACTACTATGTCATAGTGTGATCCCGATAGAGGGCATGTCTTGTGGGATGTTGTTGGTCCTAACAAGAAGGCATATCCTATAGGACATGATGTTATGACCTAACAGGAGGGTAAGTTCTGCAGGTGGTTGTTGTTGTTGTTGTTGACGATGATGATTATCATGATGATATGATAGTTTATACCACGTGTTGACTCCCACAATTGGAAATATTAAATGGCCCTAACACTGATAGCAACCTTAGATTGCACAGTTGTAGAGATTATGGTACCGTCATAACTCCTGATCGTGAGGTGAAGCGATCCTATGGCTAGTAGAAAATTATATTTCTAGTAGTTTATTATATAAAAGTAATTTGATTGGCTGATTTTATTCAACTGCTATATCTTGATTATGTATGTGGATTTTAATATTGTTTATTGTGGTTAGATTCCGTATTGAAAAATGGGTTTTGCTAAATGTATTTGATCCATATATTATTTTTATATTATATAGATAGTACACCGATAAAATATTGTATTTCAGGTACCTCAGCAAGAAATAGGTCCACTAGTGGTGCTAGGTAAAGTCAGAGAGTGGTGTCGTTTTTGGAGGATTGGTAGGACAAATGTGAGTCGTGAAAAGTTCAGTTTTTTTTTTTTAGTTTTGTTATGGATATTTGAGACATGTGTATTTCTAAATTTTGAAGTTGGTAAATATTTTTTTGGGAAGAAAAAAATCTATATGAGTACATGCTTATATATATGTTTATTGGTCGTGTAACATCAAGTCGACATCATGCCCGACCTAGGGTGGGGTGTGATAGATTCCGAACTTCTAGCTGGTGGTTACTTCATCAAGATCTAGTATCGCTCCCCTGTCACTAGAATTTGTTGGTGAAGAGTTAGGTCTGAGATCTACTGGAAATCTATATGATTGTGGCTTTTCTGGTTTCTCAAAGTCTTTATCTGTCTGATCTTCAAGAAACACTGCATTTCTACTTCTAATGATCCTTTTGCTGATAGAATCCCAGAGTCTATAGCGGAACTCTTTATGGGTGTATCCCACAAAGATCCATTGTTTTGCATTTCCATTTAACTTGGACCTCTCATCTTTTAGGATGTAAACAAGCGCTCTGCAACAAAACACTTTTAGGTGCTTGTACGAAATGTCTTTCCCCGTCTAAACTCTTTCTGGTATATCATAGTTCAGTAGAACTGAAGGAGAAAGGTTTATTAAATCAATTGTTATCCTCATTGCCTCCCCCTAAAAAGAGTTCGATAGTTTTTCATTTGAGATAATACATCTGACTTTTTCACATATGGTTTTGTTCATCCTTTCTGCAACAACATTGTGCTGAGGTGTCTTAGGCATTTACTTTTCTAGCCTGATGTCGAATTTTCTATAGTACTCTTTGAATGGTCCACGGTATTCACCACCATTATCTGCACGTACAGACTTCAAAAATCTGTCAGTTTCCCTCTCAACTGTTACATGAAACTGCTTGAAAACTTCCACCACTTGATCTTTGGTTTTCAAGGCAAAGGCCCACACTTTTCTAGATGGTCGTCAATAAAAGTCACGAAGTAAAGTGCACCTCCTAGTAACTTATGACTCATTGTGAATATATCTGTGTGTATCCGATCTAGAATATTTTTCCTTCTAGATGGTGGATGAGTATGAAATGTAACTTTGTGTTGCTTTCCTATAACACAATCAACACAAGTTTGCAAGGGTGTACCTTTCATTCCTAGCAAGAGCGCTTTCTTAGAAAGGATTAGACCTTTCTCACTCATGTGTTCGAGCCTCTTATGTCATAGCTCGGTGGTGACTTTTTTCCTGGTTGTATTCACCTCTCCTATACATAACTTGGCTTCCGTGAGATAGAAAGAGATGACTTTCTTGCCTTTTTCTACCATCAAATTATCTTTGGTAAGTTTTCATCTGCCTTCACCAAAGTAATTATTGTAGCCTTTATCAGGGATATATCTCACATATTTCAAAAGTAACTTGCATCCGAAAGATTGGTTTCAAGACAAACATTACCGATACCAACAATTTCAGATGCACTATCATTTTCCATCTTTACACATCCAAATTCTCCTTGAGTGTAAGATGAAAAGAAATCTAGTCGTGGCATGACATGGAAGAAGGCGCATGAGTCAATTACCCAAGTAGAATCTTAGGATACAAGATTGACACAACTATCATCTCGCACAATGACAGTTTCATTAATTACAGTTTTATTGTCATTTGTTTGGGGTTCGGCCTCTTGATTTCGGGATTGCTCCACCTTCAGCTCCCGACATTCTCAAATGAAATGTATGGGTTTTCCACAGGGATGGCACTTCTTGTTAGATATAAATTTGGATTTAGATCGTCTTCTTTCTTAACTGCGGGGATTTCAACTTCTATTTCTCCCACGCCTCTCTTGCTTGCCTTATTTTTCTGAGACAAACCCTTTAGACTTAGGAGTGTATCCTCTATCTTTTTGTCTGGACTCTTCGTTCAACATTCTGTCTTTTACCATATCTATGGTAAGCTTTCCATATAGAGCAAAGTTGCTAGCTGACACAACTAATGTGTCCCAACTCTTCGATAGAGAACTCAACATCGACAACGGTTGCGATTTGTCATCTACGGTCATTTGCATAGAATTGAGTTAATCAACTATGCCTTGGAACTCACTCATATGTTCCGATACACTGCTTCCATCCTTGTATTTCAAATTGACTAATCGTCGCATTAGATTTCCTTTATTATATTCGGTTGTCCTCGCATACATTTTCTCCAATTCTTGCCAAAGAACATAAGCATCATGTTCATTAGCAAAATTTTGAAAAATGTTTTTGTCAATCCATTGCCGGATTTGGGCTGCGCATTTTCGTTTTTGCACAGTCCAGTCGACGTTGGCAATTTCATCCGTTATCGATGCCGCTTTCTCTGTCAACATTACAATAGGCTTCCATAGATCCTTGATGTACAAAAGATCTTCCATCTTAGGCTTCTAGATTGCATAGTTAAATGCAGTCAATTTTATCATATTTCTTGTGCTCTCCTCCATCTCGATCACATGTCTAAATCAGCAGGTTTCACTAGGTCTGTTACTTTGCCGCCAATGAATAGTATCGCGTACAGTAGTATGTGAACAGTACTTGTATGTGTGAATATTGTCGTATGAACAGTACCATATAGATATCGTATACGTCCTGTATAAATATTGTGAATAGTATTTGTTAAAGTAAAAAAGTGATATGAAAAGAATGAGAAGGTTTAGCAATTGTGTTAGCCTCTCTCTATTTATAATAGTAATTAGGGAACAATAGACGAAATCCTAAATAATATGAAAAACCCTAATCAGTACTGGAAAGACATAATTACCCTCTAACACTTCCCTTCAAGCTGGAGCATATATGCTGTATACTCCTAGCTTGTTGTAAATATACTCTATCCTTGAACCCCCTATCGGTTTAGTGAATAAATCAGCTAACTCATTAATGGACTTTATATGTTTAGTCTCAATCTGCTTCTGTAATACTTTTTCTCGAATAAAGTGGTAATTAACTTCAATGTGTTTTATCCTCTCATGGAAGATTGGGTTGGATGCAATGTGAAGTGCTGCTTGATTATCACATACCAAATCCATGGGGGAAGAGAGTTCGAATCCAAGTTCTTCCAACAAATGTTTCAACCATGTTAACTCACAACTGGTATGGGGCATGGCTCTATATTCCGATTATTCACTTGACTGTACCACAACTGTCTGCTTTTTACTCTTCCAGGAAACGAGATTACCTCCAACAAACACACAATACCCTGTAGTAGACTTTCTATCTAAGGGAGATCCGGCCCAATCTGCTTCTGTATATCCCTTAATTTGAGTGTGACCAAAGTTTTGATACAACAAACCACATCCTAGACAACCTTTTAGATATCGAAGAATATGAATCACTGCATCCCAGTGATAAGTCGTGAGACGATCCAAGAACTGACTGATGACACTCACGGTAAAGGAAATATCTGGTCTAGTAACCATCAAGTAGTTCAACTTCCGAACTAACCATCTGTATTGCGCTGAATCTATTAGTGGTACACCTTGATCTGCTAATAGTTTGCCATATGTGAATTAATTGGTTTAGCTCTTAGCACTCTTGTTTCACTTAACAGATCAAGAACATATTTCCTCTAGTACAGGTAAATACCTTGACTTGATCGAGCAACTTCAATCCCCAAGAAATACTTCAATTGACCCAAGTCTTTGGTTTGAAACTTGCTATGCAAAAACGTTTTGAGTTCCTGAATACTCTGGTGATCGTCCCCGATAATCACAATGTCATCTACATACACAATCAAAAATATTCTCCCGACTTTATTGTGCCTGTAGAATATAGAATGATCGACTATACAACGACGAAGACCAAATTCAGTGATTACTTCACTGAATCTCCCAAACCATGCTCGAGGAGACTACTTGAGACTATAAATAGATTATTTCAGGCGACATACCAAACCAGACTCCTCCTGAGAAACAAACCTAAGAGGTTTCTCCATGTACACTTCCTCAGTCAAATCGTCATTTAAGAATGCATTTTTTATATCAAGTTGAAACAACGGCCAACGAAAGGTGGCAGCCAAAGATATGAACAAGCGAACAGAAATGAATTTGGCAACGGGAGAAAAGGTCTCAGAATAATCAAGACCATATACCTGAGTGTAACCTTTGGCAACTAAACGAGCCTTAAGTCAATCAATGGTGCCATCTGGATGAACTTTGATTGTGTACACTCATTTAAATCCAACTATTGTTTTGTCAAGCAGAAGCGAGACAAGATCCTAAGTACTATTTTGATGTGAAGCTAGCAGTTTATCTTTCGTTGCGGTCATCCAACCAGGGTGAGTAAGAGCCTATGTAATAGACTTACGAATAGAAACATATGATAGAGAAGCAATAAAAGAGGAATATGAAAGAGATAGGTATGCATACGAGACAAAATTAGAAATAGGATGTTGAGTACATGTGCGCTTACCCTTCTGAACAGCAATAGGTATGCCCAAGTCAAACACGGATAGATGAACTAGAGAAGAATCTGAAGACACAGAGACGATGGGCTTGATGGCGGAAGCAACCTTCTGGTAATGAGAGTATAACTACAAATGTGGTGAATGATGACTAGACAGAACAGGTTCTGGAGTAGAAGGAGATGGTGCTAGGTCTGGGAGGCTTGGTAAAGGAAAGGTGATATCCACATCATCCCGATGGGATGGGGGCAGCAAAGGAAGGGGTAGACTCAAAGAATGTGACATTTATACAAATAAAAGATCGACGTAAAGAAGGACTATGACACCGATAACCCTTTTGTGTGCGAGAATAATCAAGAAAGACATATTTTATGGCACGAAGATCTAACTTATCCTTACCAGGAGTCAACTGGTGGACGAAACAGACACATCCAAAGATACGGGGAGGTAAAGCAAATCAGGTTGATCGGGGAAAAAGAATAGAATGAGGAACTTTGCCATTCATGGTAGAAGATGGCATTCTATTGATCAAGAAGTAAGCTGTAAAAACTGCATCTGCCCAGAAGTATTTGGGAACATTCGTCTCAAACATCAAAGTTCAAGACACTTCAAGAAGATGTCGATTCTTACACACAACAACTCTGTTTTGTTGCGGTGTGTGAGGACAAGAAGACTGATGCAGTATACCAGACTGTGACATGAAAGAAGTAAAGGGTCGAGAAAAATATTCTAGAGCATTATCACCAACAAGTATATGCACAGGCACATTAAATTGAGTTTTAATTTCAGCACAAAAGGCAGAGAAAATAGAGAATAATTCAGAATGATCTTTCATTAAATAGATCCATGTAACCCTGGAGAAGTCATCGAAAAACGTGACAAAATAATGAAAGTCGAATGTAGAGGCAATACGAGAAGGACCCCAAATGTTTGCATGAACTAAACTGAAAGGATTCGATGCTCGAAACTGAGTTGGGGAAGTAAATGAAGTACGATAATGTTTTCCCAACTGACAAGACTCACAATCTAAGGAAGATAAATGACATAAACTAGGAACAAGTACCTTTAGAATAGAAAGATAGGGATGACCTAGGAGACAATGAATTTGGTTGGCAAATGCAACAGTAGGATAAGCAGTGGGCAGGATAACAAGTGTCTCGTCGTGATTATTGAAGTAATAAAAGCCATTTTTCTCACGCCCTACACCAATCGTCTTCTTTGTTTTCAAATCTTGGATAATGACAAAATCAGGAATAAGCAAATTGAACAATGAAGTTGTTGAGTAAGCTTACTAACTGATATCAAATTAAAAGCAAAAGAGAGAATATACAAGACAGAGGATAAAGAGAAGAAAGTGAATGTTCTACAGTGCTAATACCACAAATAGGGACAGTGGAACCATCACCAACAGTAACAGGGGACAATGAGGAAGATGACTGAATATGCGTAAATAGAGAAGAGGTATCTAACATGTGAGTGGTAGCAGCAGAGTCTATAATCCAAGGTATAGAAATGAAATGATGAAAAGAAAGACATGCAGTAGGGTTACCTCGTTGAGCTAGTGAAGTAATGGGGGTAGATGTCTGCTTGGACACCTTAAACTGGAGGAACTAAACATACTCATCATTAGAAATTGTCTAGGGCGTTGAAGAGTTAGATGTTGAAACAGGAGCAACCGGATTAGAAGTTGGCACATGAACATACTTAGGAGAACGACCAACTCTGTAACAACAAGTATCTTGGGTATGGTTTTTCTTGCCACAAAATGAGCACTGACGATATTGACTATGACAATGGCTACCTTAGCCACCTCGAAATTCATTACTACAACTTTCTCGGTTACCTCGTTTTCCTTGATCGGTAACAACAACTTATACAACGTTGGACCATTGTAGGTAATTGGTTCCATTCAACTTGTGGGTTGTTAATGATTAGGGGGTAGCCGTCGACATTAGTTCCCGCCAATACAACAACAAATACAAAACCACTTGACAAGAGAAACAAACCAACAACACAAACAACTGTAGGGCTTAAATGAATAACATATAAGCAGAACAATACTCATGAACATCAGAACATTAGATCTGGTCCAGAATATGTTTGCAAATCTGGACAATCGAATGAACAATACTCACGAACAATACTTCACAGATCTAGTCTAGAATAGTCTCAAATCTGGATAATCTAAACAATACTCATGAACAAAACCCTTGTGGCCGTGAGTCTCAATTCCGGGCAATCAACGGCCAACGAGTCTCAATTTAGAACATTAGATCTGGTCTAGAATATGTTTGCAAATCTGGACAATCGAATGAACAATACTCACGAACAATACTTTACAGATCTAGTCTAGAATAGTCTCAAATCTGGACAATCTAAAGTCCTGTTTCCCTTGTTGATGGTTTCTGTCGGATAGGGAAAGATGTCCCGAATATGCGGAATTTCCATCGACTGGCTATCCAAGAATCCATCCATTTTCTTTCGGAAGTATCTCGCCATGTCTACTCTTGTCGGCTCGTATCCTAACCCGAATCTTCCTTTCTTCTCCTTGACTTCTATCGGTTCTATTATTCTATCCAGGTTTTTGCCCAGTCCTTTCCCGGGGATGCAACCCGAAGACTTCATTTCTCTAGCAACGAAGGCCACAGTGTAAGACAATGACGACACCAACTTATATCTTCCTTTTTTCACGAAAGTAGCATTCGCAACGTCGAACACATGATATGAGGCTTCAATTTTCTCTTTTTATTTTTCTATTACCGGGACATATCGGCTTATTATTTGACGAAAAGGTGCAACATCCGAATCAGCATTGATCATATAGAGCGTGTTATCAACGATAAACTTGATTTTCTGGTGTAACGACGAAGGCACTGCCCCGGTATTGTGGATCCATGGCCTCCCCAACAACAGATTGTATAAAGCAGGTATGTTGAGCACTTGAAACTTCACGTTAAATTAGATCAGGCCAATTTCAATCGGCAGGTCAATCTCTCCAATGCTATCCCTCCTGGCATCATCGAATACCCTGATGACCGTTGTTTACGATTGAATCTGTGACATGTCGATTCCCATTTCCTCCATTGTTGACAAAGGACAAATATTTAGTGTCGATTCATTATCAATCAGTACCCGAGCTATAAACATCATGTGGCTCTCGATTGTGATATTCAGGGACTTGTTGTATCCTGTTCCATCTTCGTCAATCTCATCATCGGTGAAAGTGATGGTGTTAGATCCCAGGACCTGCTCGACCAGGGTGACAAACTTTTCTGAAGGGATTATGCTTGGCAAGTGGACTTCATTCAAGACTTTCAACAATTCCTGTCTGTGTACTTTTAAGGACAAGAGTAGTGAAAGCATCTAGATTTGTGTCGGCGTTTTGTCGAGTTGCTCCATTATCTTATATTCTGAATTTTTCATCACCTTCAAGAAGTTTTGAGCCTCTTGTTCTGACACCGGTTTTTTCAGAACTCCTTTTGGTTCTCTCATAGGAATTCTGATCAAATCTTGTGGCATGTACACCCTCCCAAACCAAGTGATTCCGTTGGTTTCTCCTGCTAACATTGGTAATTCTTATTCTTCTCCAGTTTTAGCGACTATCTTGTAGTTCCATGGGACTTTATTGAGACTTTCCACAGATTTTTTAATCGGAAGAGACAAGACCAGAGATTTTTCTAGTTTTTCGGCCACCTTTTCTGGATGCAATTCGAACCCTTCGTCAAGAACCTCAGGGTGTAAACAAATATCGCCAATATTGATTACAACTACTTCTTCCTTGAGAATCTCATTGACGCCACTTCCTGATGGTGCATGTTCAGGCAGCGAATTCTGCTGACAGTTTGGCGCACCAGTCTCAGGCTTTTTAGGAAACGTGATGGCTCATGTCCGTATGAACTCTTGAATCTTATCTTTCAAATGATATCATTGCTCAGTCGTATGTCCTTTGGATCCCGAGTGGTACTCACAAAAAGCATTTGAAGAAGTGGCTTTACTTTTAGGCTTAGGCTCGTAAGCTAGAAGAGGTGTCAGCATCCCTTACTTTAAACAATTCCAATACAACTCGGTGATCGGGACCTGAAGGTTTAGTGGTTCTTTATCATTGCTCCAGAAGTTCTCCCCAGTAGTGCGAAGTAGATATCCTGGATAGTATTGGGTTCCCGACTTAAAGGTATGGTTAGGAATTTGAGGCGGAGGGTTTTAGTTTGGCTAACATGTATGATAAACGAGTGTTTGGTAGGCTTGGGGATAATATTGAGCATGGTTTTGGTAAGGGGGGAGGTAGGTTCTGATAATAATGGGGACGACTTTGAGAATTTGGCTGGTTTCGGGAGTAATATTGGTTTTGGCGATTTTATGGCGAGTAGTTGCAGTATTGGTTGTTCTAGTTCTGGTAGTTTTGAGGATATGAAGCTTGGGGTTGTTCTGGTGAAGAGTTTGTTGGGGGAAACAATGATGACTACTTCATTCTCTTTTTTCTTTGGCAGGGCTGACTTCTTCGTCGGATCAGATGGGGCCCCTTCAATCTTTACGCTTCTTATTCCTTCTTTCGTTACCTCGGCTTGCTTGATCGCGTCGCTAAAGAAAGTCACTGCTATGCTTGAGAGATCTCGATAGACTAACAGCGTCTGAATTGACTTGAAAATCTCTAACTGAGCCTCTTCGCTCAGCCTAGGGACAACTTTGGCAGTCTCTTCCCTCCAACGGGCAGTATACTTCCCAAAACATTCATCTTTATTCTTTAGTATCTGGTAGAGAGTATTGCGGTCCAGGACAGTATCCCTGTTGTACACATATTGCTCACAGAAGGCCTCTACCAGATCCTCGAATGTTTTAATCTACAATAACTCTAGGGTCATGTAACAGTTGAGAGTCAGTCCTTTCAACGATCTTCATAACATCTTTAGGCAAAGGTCTTCGTTCTGAGCATGAATTCCCAACTCCTCCATATAAATACTGACATGCCATTATGGGGAGCCAGTATTGTCATACTTCATGAACTCTGGATCTACAAATTTTTTCGAGTACACCACCCGGGGTGGTACTGACAGCTCCTTGTACATCACTTTCCGGGATGGTTTCTACCTTTACCATTCTTCTATAGTTTTTTCTAATTTTTCTATTTTCAGAACCCAAGCAGGTGGGGAGCCATTCTCTTCTCTGTTTTCAATTTCAGTGGTCGGGGTCGGTCGATTGGCATTTGGATCGTCAGATAAAACAACGACCTTCTTCGGGTGAATGAGGATCTATGGTGTAGATGGGACTGGGCCATCAGGTAAGGCCTGATAAACATGCCCCTAGCCGAGATATGTCGGCGCCCCATAGGCGAAAGAATGAGGACCTATCTGAGGTCCATAGTGAACTGGTACCGCGAAGTTCGGGCCGACATGGTTTGGATTCGGCAATGAGTTCTCCATCCCGGCGCTTGGAGGGTTTCCGTTAGGCGACTCAAAACTAGGTAGAGTCAATAGTGTTCCATTGGGCTGAAGGATAGGCACCTCTTGATCTTGGCTTAGCTTATCGAGCTTCTCCATTATTAGCTTCATAGTCTCTTGCATCTGAGTCAATTCAGTCATGCAGGGAGATTCAGAATTGCCTTCGGATGCCAACTTGGAACGATTCTGAGCTCAGCTGCGAGTAAAAATCGAACTTCGAATTAGGGTAACTGGAATTGCTTTTCTGGGACCAATTTCCCTATCTCGTCTTGTCTGTTACAACAAGCCCACTTGTTAGTCCACACGGATCTTAGGTATCCTTAAAATCCATTTGAGTTCAAAATTTTCAATTTCGATGATGTCCGATCAAACAAATGATATTTTTATGATTCATGGAAATTCTTTCATTACTTAATTCTCATCGATATTGGAAACTTTGAATTCATTTGGTTTTGAAGACTCCTTAAGACATGATTGATTCATCAAAACCCACACCAAAAAAAAAAAACAAAAAAAAAAACTTCTCAATCTATTTGCAAAATAAAAGGAAAATATGACAAAACAAAATAAAACATTTGGACTTGGATTAGTTGGACTTATTTAGACATATTAGGCTCGACCCTCTAAAATAACTCCCCAGTGGAGTCGTCAGCTGACGCACCCTGATTTTTTGGAAATGAAATAAATTAATATAAAGTGTAAAAGGAGAAAGGGTTTCTTAAAACGTCAGTTTACTCAAAATAGTACTTAGGCCATTTTAAAAATTAGGAGTCTCTCACCCAGCATTGGGCTTAAATGGTGTATTAGATCACCAAAATTGTTTTTTCTTTTTCTTTTTTTAAATTTAAAAAGTCCTAAGTAAAATTGACTCCAAAAAAATGGTCAAACCAAAGATTCATTTTAAAAGGAGTTCGGGGATCGGTTACGCTCGGGGAAGGTATTAGGCACCCCAAGACGCCCGTCCGAAAACAGTACCTTATGTCCAATTAGTTTAGTCTGAATATTTATTTTATTTTGAAATCATTTCTTTTTTATGAAATCTTTTTTTTTTTTTTTTAAATATATACATAGAATGGGATAACTTCTTTTTTTTTTTTTTTTTTTTTTTTTTTTTTAAATATAGGAGAATTGATTGATTTGAAAAAAAAAAAAAAAACATAACAAAACGTATTTTAAGAAAATTTCATTTTTAAAGAAACATTTTTTTTTCCAGCAAAAAAACTATTTGGAATGATTTCATTTTACTAACTTTTCAAAATACTTCCCATTCGAAAGACTAGATTTTTTTTATTCCACAAAAAAAATGATATTTTTTTTAGAAAAAAAAAATCATTTTACAATAAAAACTATTTTCATTTCATTTTTTTAATATATGTGAAACGTGAAATAAAATTTTTATTCCTTCCATTTTATCAACTTATCCCAAGTTCAAAACCTGACTTAGGGAAGTGCTTTCATGAACCTACCATTTGAAAATTTTGCACTGGTTAGGAAATCTGAAATGGTGATACGAAAAACTCTCCATTTCTCAGATTTTAAAGGTTTTTTTCGTTTTTTATGTTTTTTATTTTTTATTTTTTTTATTTTTTTAAAAAAGACTACTACGTTTTATTGTTTTGCGAGAAAATAAATATTTACAGAATACAACACAGTACATAAAGTGCATAAAATAAAATTATAGAAATAAAAACGCAGAAAGGCACTAAACAAATGAATACATACAGAAAATAAAAACGCGGAAAGACGTAGAACAGTAAATAAATTCAATACAATAAAAGCGCAAAAAGGCGCAGAACAAGCAATAAATACAACAAAATAAAAGCGTGAAACGGCGCAAAATAATAAATAAATACAACAATATAAAGTGCGGAAAGACGCAGAACAATAAATAAATACAAAGAGCAAAAATGCGCAGAACAGTAAATAAATACAACAATACAAAGCACGAAAAGACGCAGAACAATAAATTAATACAACAAAATAAAAGCACGGAAAGGCGCAAAATAGGAAATAAATGTAGAAAAATTAACTTTTTTAAAAAAAAATAAAAAAATCCAGTGGAGCGTCTTTTTAAATTTTGTCCAATTTTAGGTTCATCCTTTTAAACATTTTAAACAAAAAATAAAGGTGTAGTTGGAGAGTAGAAAAAAACTTACCTGGCTTTCGACAATTCTTTCTTTTTTTTTTCTGCTTGTTCAAAACTTTCTCTCTCTCTCCTTTCTGTTCGGCTGATTCCTCTTGAATTTGGATGGCTCTATCTCTTTTGGATTTTTGGTAAAAAAAACTCCCTATAGCCTCACAAAGATTTCAAACCCAAAATAATTTCTCACTTCTATCTTCCTTTCCGTTTTTGTTCACCAAACATTCCCCACAACACACCCAAAAAACAAATTCTTCCCAAGACTCTTTCTCTCTCTAAAATTTAAAGCTCTCTCCCAGAAAAACAAAACAAACTCCTCCCCCTCTCCAATCTCTCGACCTTAAAAAGAGCCTTCCAAATCTCCTTTTTTATTATTTTTATTTTTTTATGGGAGTGGGGGGACAAGATGTTGTCATCCTCACCCCTTTTGTATTCTTTTTCTTTCCACCAAAAAGTAAAGATTTTTTGATTTTTTTCTTTGTGTGTAAACCTCAAAACAAAATATAATACTGGCAAGAATTGAACCTAGGACTAACTTTGTAAAGGAGAATAGACTTACCACCGAACCAAATTTAGAACTTATGTTTTAAATCTTCTTCGTTTATTTTTATTTCTTTCATCTTTCTCTTTTCTTTCTCATTCTTATTTTTCTTTTCTTTTTGAAAATAATAAAAATAAAATTGAACAATAAACTAAAAATCTCTGTATTTTTTTTAATTATTATTATTTTTTATTTTTATATATATTTTTTATTTTTTTAAAAAAGAAAATAAATGATATGTAATGTGCGGGACAAAATGTGGTGTCTACAATGAAGAGCTAGCCGGAATTGACCTGAGCATTTTTTTTTTTTTGTATTGTTTCCACACAGATCCAAGCCACCCTCTTGTCTGTCAAAAGATGAAGTTTGTCCTAGAAAGACATAAGATTATAGAAGAGGAAACAAAGAAGCTTCTCGATGTTGAAACTATCAAGGAGATTAATTTTCAACTTTGGTTAACCAATGTAGTCTTAGTGAAGAAGAAAACAGGCAAGTGGTACATATGATTCAACTTAATCAACCTCAACAAGGCACCTGAAAGATTATTTCCCTCTCCCCAAGATTAACGTCATCTTGGATACAACTGCGGGATTCAAGCTATTGAGCTTCCTCGATGAGTTTTCAGGGTACAATCAGATCAACATGTATCCCTCTGACAAGGAAAAGACCGCCTTTCGATTACTTAGTTCATGATAGTTACTTAATTGGTGGATAAGAGTATACTCTGGATCGGCGTATACTCGTGATAGTTCCCAACCCAGTAGAGCATCCTTCGTGAACCCTTTCGCTTTGTTGTTCTCTTATCTATGACCATTGTTTAGCGTTCACTTTAAAGTTATCACTTTACGAAACCCATTAAAATGGTTTTGAACTCCCCTACCCCACATATATACTTCTAAGCGCAACTATTCATACATCTGTTGACTCTCGAGCTTCACGTAAACACAATGACGTTAGTGCTTTGTAAAACACATAACATTAGTAAGGGATTAGGGGCAAGGGAATCACCATAACATGATATATATATATATATATATATATATATATATATAAAGTAGTGCTTCGTATATAACTTTGAGAGAGAGAGAGACACACACACACACAAACACACACAACAAGAAAAAATGAAATCTAAAAAACTAGTAAGAAACAAAGTTATATACGAAGCACTACTTTATATATATATATATATATATATATATATATATATATATATATATATATTTATTTATTTATTTATTTATTTATCATTGCTTCCAGAGAATCTTGTATTCTATAAAAATAATTTTTATTTATTCTAGGAATGAAATAAAAACTCTGGACATTCTCCTACCCAACCCTAGATACTCTAAGATCCTTTTTTTAAATTGGCTTCCATTTCAAGTCAAGAGATAGATAAATATACACATCATATTGCACTGATCGGGACATTTTTCATTACATTGATGGGTCCAATAATGTAGAAGTACTTCTTTCTTGTGAGGGTGCTCTCAATGAAGACGAATGTCTAGAATGATTACTCTATTTGAATTATTTATTAGAATTCTAATCTCTTTTGTTTTATTGATTTTAATTGAAGAAATAATTGGAAAAATAAAACAATAAGGACAAAGATGAGTCCAAATCTTTCTTATGTTCTCCGTTACTTGTGTGGATAAAGCCTATATTATGCAGTTATAACTTCGATCATAGGGATCAATTTCTAGTCGCATAGCTTCATAATAATTCAGTAAAGCTTCCGCATAATTTCCTTCGGATTGAGTTGACATTCGTTATGATCATCATTCAAATCAATGAATCTCTATTGCAGAACCGTACAATATATTTTCATCTCATACGGCTCCTCCCTTAATATGCATAATGATTTTAATACATAGAATCAAAAAAATAAAATAAAAAAAAATGAATCTATTCCTAATATGAACTCAGCAGTACTAGTTTTTTTACTAAAAATATCTAGCCAACCTTCCTACAAGAGATCCTTTCAAAATCGATAAGGCTTGTTCTGCTACAGAATCAATGCCCATTGGACTAAAGAATGCTAGAGCAACATACCATTGAAGTCTACATAAATGACATGCTTGTAAAATGCAAGAGATTGATTGACCACTAGATCTACGAGAATGTTTGGCATTCTAAGAGACCATGGAATAAAGCTTAACCCGATAAAATGTGTGTTCTGCGTCAGAGTTGTGTAATTCCTCGGCCACATGGTGAGCTCAGCATTATTAGTGGACGAGGAAATGACTCAGAGGTCGGTCTATTATGTCAACCATGCCTTGATTAGAGCATAAACCAAGACACTAGGTATCCTACGTTAGAATTGATTGCTCATGCACTAATCATATCTACTAAAAAACTTAAGCACTATTGCCAAGCCCACCTGTTAGTTGTTCTCATGAACCAACCATTAAGGGTGATTCTACATCAACCAAAAATATGCAAACTACTCAAGTGGTGAATCAAACTCAGAGAGTTGCATATCGAGTATCGATCGAGGACAACCATAAAAGGCTAGGCCTTGTCCGAGTTTGTTGTTATTGTTGAACCTACATGTTTTGATAGGCAATTGAACGTTGATTTTTTATGGAACAAATGTATTTATTGAGTGATTTCAGATTAGAGATCCATTTATTCATATGCAAAAAAAATTGAATTGAAACAAATATTAATCGTTGAATATTTACAAGACAATATTTTATAAGAGATTCAAGATGGTTGCAAAGCAAAGACATTGAAGATTCTTTGGAGCATTGAAGAGTTTTTGTATTCTTAGGTCAAACAACTCAATACTCTTATGATCATAATGCAACCCAATTAGAACCACACACGACACTTTAAAATGAGTAATCTTATGTATGTTAATGTCAGAAGTGATCAATTTAAAATTCTGAATGATTTTATAAAATGTTAAAATCATGATTTTTATTTTTATTTTTTTATTTTTATAAAGTGTTGAATTAAGAAAATGTTTTTAACACCTGAAATGACAAGTTTTTGGTCAATTTGGTCAACCGACGAAAAGGGTTGGTCAACTAACAAAAATGGTAACTTGAAAGAAAATGTGGTAGGAAGCTACTGACCGAATCAGTCAACCGACTATAGGGGAGATTGACTGACAAAAGGTGAAAATGGTCTGAATTATAATCATTACACGCGGTCAGTTAACTAAAATCTGGGCAGTCGATCGACTGAGGCAGATTTAATCAACTTTGACTGTTTCAATTTTCGTGATCTTCAACCCAAATCATGTGGTTTAGAAAGTTGGAAAATCAAATTTTAAGGTAATTTGAGTATATTTCAATTGTGTATCACGTATTTTGAAGATCCTATTTATTGGTCCTTATATTAATTAATTTTATGAGTTGAATTGGTAAAACTATTTTCTGCATTTAAGGACCTTGAATCGAAGAAGTTTTTGGGACCAAATCAAGTTTTTTAAAGAAATGTTTAAATAAAATTCATCTATTTTGAAAATATATTATATATGGGGTCTTAGAGTGTCATTTTTGGTCTTATGTTTTGAAAAATAATCGTTATAGGCAAAGTTTGAAATTTATTTAATAAGACCTACGAATTTCAATTAAGCAATAAAGAACAAAGAGTTTAAATCATCATTCAGTTAAAAGATAGTGAGATTTTGCTGAAATATTTCTAAGAGAGTGATTCTGAAAGTGTCAAGAACAAATAGTTTAAATCATCATTTAGTTAAAAGAGAGTGAGATTTTGCTGAAATATTTCTAAGAGAGTGATTCTGAAAGTGTTCTTGATCGAAGCCCAAAAGTTTTCATCACTAGTTTCGTACTACACTGGTCTATCTTATCTGTTTTCAAGAAATCCCATTGATATTTTTCCAAGTTAATTTATGTATTTTTCTTATATTATCTAATTGGCAACCTAGAATATTTGTGTTTGAAAAATCGTTTTCTAGTTTGAATATCTTGCATATCTTAATAAATATTTTTTTCCCGCAAAATTTGATTATATATGACAGTGTGCTTAAATTGAGTTAAATCAGATTGATTTTCTCACATAATTTTGAGATATTAATTAAGCATAATTTGTATTGAGGTGGTAGAAGCTCATGTGGGAAGAAACTTGTATTTGTGAGCGTGAGTGGATTAGACATACTTAGGATGGTGTCTAATCAGGGTTTTTAGGTTTGATCTTTACCATGTGATAAAGATTAAGTTTTGATTCTTCCTGTAATAAAATTAGGTTAGTCTTTAGCCTGGTAAAAAAAAAATAGGGTTCTTTCTAAGCCTGTGAAAAGGAAAACTTGGAAAGGTTTGATTTTGAGCATGTGAAAAAAATTAGTTTAATCTTGAACCTATGAAAATGATTAAAAGGGTGTGGTTACTAATTAGAAAAGGAATTGGGGATTAAAGGATTGCAAAATCCCTATAGAGCTTAGGGGACTGAACGCAGGTAAGAGTAGCTTATCGAATCAGGATAAATCGTTGTGTGCTGTTTGTTTATTTCTGTTGTTTGTATGTTAACTTAGTTAAATATATTTCCACCGTAATGCTAGATAATAATCAATTAGAGAAATTGATGAGTTGGGTGTATGATAATTTAATTAATTAAATTTTTATAACTACCAAGGGCCCTTCCTAGGTAGATCTATGGGCCAACAATTGGTATTAAATTTGGTTTAACTTGATAAGGCTTAAAATCCTAGTTAAAACGATCACATGGCACACCACATAAACACGCTAGCTGAGAGGCAATCCATGCATCGTCCTCCATTGTTTACAGGTGATAGTTATGTATTCTGGAAGGTCAAAATGACTACTTTCTTACAAGAAACTAACTATGAAGCTTTGTTGATTATTGAAGATGGTTCTTATATTCCCAAAGCTAATGGTATTGTTAAGAAGAAGGAAAATTATGATTCGTAGGATATTGAAAAGTTATCTATTGATGCTCAAACTATTAATCTCTTGTTTTATTCTTTAGATGCAAATGAGTATAACAGGATTTCAAGTTCAGAATCGGCAAAAGAGATGTGGGATACATTACAAATCACACATAAGGGAACAAATCGAGTGAAAGAATCCAAAATAAATGCAATGTTTATCAGTTTGAACTGTTCAGAATAGATGATGCGGAATCAATTCAGGAGATGTATACTCGATTCACCAACATTTGTAAGCTTAAAAGGTTGAGGAGAATGATGACAGTGGTGTTATACATCTTGATAGTGAACAAGAAAATGATGTGTCTCTTCTCACCAATAATTTCAGAAGGATGACTTGATGAACATTCCGAGGAAAGAATTTCAACATAAAATAATATTGAATGCTACAATTGTCATGAAAGCAGTCACTTCCAAACTGATTGTCTTGAGCCAAAGAAAGAAAAAAATGGAAAGAAAAGAAGAAGATGAAAAATGGTAAGAAAAAGTCTATGAAAGCCCCATGGGATGACTCGAAATCAAATAGCTCCGAAAAGTCTAGCAGCGACAATTCATCTATATTTGTTCTAATGGCCACTGGAGATGAGGTACCTAAATATTCTAGTTCTTGTCCTTAAACTTTGATGAATTATTTGATGTCTATCAAGAATTATTGCATGATTATAAAAACCAGTATTCTCATGTAAATAGCCTACAAAGTATAATTAACACATTAAACAAACAAGTGGTAAAATTTGAATAAAAAAATAATAAATTCAAATTCAAAATTTTGGATATAAGTTCCATTATTCTCAAATTCACAGGTGGTGAGAATAACTTAAAAATGGTTTTAGGAAGTGGTGAGTATTTGATAAAGCTGGAATTGGTTTTCAGACAAATGTTAAGCAAAAGATATTTCAAAAATTCTTTCTTGAAATTAAGAATCTTGTTAGATGTTTTAATGGTAATATTGTGGGGCATACCATAAGAAGTTGTTTTCACATATTATCTAAAGATAAACAAGTATGGGTTCCTAAAGAACGAACATTGACCCAACTAATAAAATTTGACTCACTTAAATTGGGTACCACTTAAGAAGTATTTGAGGTGTTCCTTGCATGTGATTCTAAAAGCATCATTAAGCAAGGAAAATGGTTTCGAGATAGTGGTTGTTCTCGGCACATGGCGGACGACAAATCTAAATTTATGTCTTTAAAAGCTAAAAACGATAGTCATGTGACTTTTGGAGACAACGCGAAAGGTAAGTTCATCGGTATGGGTAATATCGGTAATAGTTCTGCTACTATTGAAGATGTTTTATTAGTTGATAGTCTTCAATATAATTTGCTTAATATTAGTCAATTATGTGATAAGGGTTACAATGTTATCTTTGATAATAATAGATGCATCATTAAGAATGGGTATAATAGTAGTATCTTACTTGTGGCATCACATGTTGAAACTATTTACATTTGTTCATTTGAAGATTTTTCTGCTTAAAATATATCATGTTTAAATATTTTATCTAAAAATAGTTGGTTGTGGCATAGACGTCTTGGGCATGCTAGCATGAAGTTGATTTCTATTTTGTCTAAGAAAAGTCTTGTATGTGGATTACTTGCTCTCAAATATGTTAAGGATAAAGTATGTGATGCATGTCAATTAGGTAAGTAGTCTAGATCATTCTTCAAGAAGATGTTGCATGCATCTACATCAAAATATCTTGAATTATTGCATCTAAATTTATTTGGTCCTAATGCTATTGCTAGCTTAAGAGGAGAGTTTTATGCTTTTGTTATGGTTGATGACTATTCTAGATTTACATGGGTATTTTTCTTATCAAAGAAAAGTGATGTGGCATCAACAATTTCTAAGTTTTGTAAGCATGTGCAAAATGAGAAACAATCTTGCACTGTAAACATCCGTAGTGATAGAGGCAAATAATTAAAAATAAGAAAATTATTAGCTATTGTGATTAGGGTAGTCTCACAATTTCTATGCACCAAGAACTTCAAAACAAAATGGTGTTGTGAAAAGAAATAACAGGACGCTTTAAGAACTGGCCAGGACTATGCTAAATAAGAATAATGTTCCTAAGTACTTCTGGGCCGAAGCAATAAATACTGTATGTCATGTTATTAATTGAGTATCTACCCGATGAGGTTTTAACAAAATCCATTATGATAATTGGAATGGTATCATAGTTCAAAGTTTTTGGATGCAAATTTATTTTAAATGATAAGGATAATTTAGAGAAGTTTGATGCCAAATTTGATCAAGGTATTTTCCTTGGGTATGCTTCAGATAGTAAGGCATATAAAATTTATAATAAACGTTCTTTAATTGTGGAAGAATCAATGCATGTGGTATTTGAAGAATCCAATCTATTTATGTAGAGTATGGATTTAGATGATGATGATGCATGTGTAATAACAAAGCAAAAGAATCAGGAAGCTGAATTAGGAAAGGAATCATCAAATTCTCAGGAAAAGGTACCACAAAATGAAGGGACGACTACACCACGAGCTATAAGGATAATTTCAGGATATTCGGTAGAACAAATTATTGGTAATTTAGAAAAAGGTGTAAGTACTAGCTCTTTCCTTAGAGATATTGTTAATCTTGCACTTCTATTTCAATTGAACCTAAAACTATTAACGAAGTTTTAATTGATGAATCTTGGATCTCGGCAATGCAAGAAGAATTATTTCAATTTGAGAGAAACAAAATTTGGTCTCTAGTTCCTAGACCTGACTTTCATCCTGTTATTGGTACTAAATAGGTTTATCATAATAAAAAATGATGAAACATGAATGGTAATTGGAAACAGAACAAGATTAGTAGCACAGGGCTATAATAATAATAAAAAAAAAAAGAAAAAGAACATATATTACGATGAAATATATGCTCTTGTTGCTCGATTAGAAGCCATTAGGACACTATTAGCTTTTACATGTTCATGTAATTTTAAATTAATTCAAATGAATGTCAAGAGTGCTTTCTTAAATGACTTTTTAACTAAGGAAGTTTATGTGGAACAACCACCTGATTTTGAAAATGATAAATTACCTGATCATGTTTTTAAATTACGTAAAACCTTGTATGGCCTCAAACAAACTCCTCAAGCTTAGTTTGAGAGACTTAGCCAGTATTTAATTGAGAATGGTTTTTGACTTGGTCTAAGTGATATAACTGTTTTTTAAACAAAATGACTCTGACATCCTACTAGTACAAATATATGTGTATGATATTATCTTCGGTTCTACAAACAAAGATTTTTGCCAAGAGTTTTCCAAGATTATACAGGTGGAATTCGAAATGAGTATGGTATAATTAAAATTCTTTCTTGGGCTACAAATCAAACAAACTAAAGAATGAATCTTTATCAATCAAGCCAAATACACTAAGGAGCTATTAAAGAAGTACGACTATGATAGTGCTAAAAAATACAAAACTCCTATGGCAATGGCTACAAAAAAAAAAAGGGGGACGATATAGGTAAAAATATCAATGAAAAGATGTATCGAGGTATGATATGTAGCCTGTTGCATCTTACTGTAGGTAAATCGGATATTATGTTTAGTGTATGCTTGTGTGTGAGATTTCCATCTTTCCTGAAAGAGTAGCATTTAACAGTTGTCAAGAAGATATTTTGGTATATTAAAAGAATTTGTAATCTAGGATTATGGTATCCTCGGGAAAGTGATTTTACCTTGTTAGTTACTCCAGTGTTGATTTTTCTAGATGCAAAGTTGAGCATAAAAGCACAAACGGGTCATGTCATTTCTTGGGACATGCACTATTTTCTTGGTCTAGCAAGAAACAAAATTCTATAGCCTTATCTATGACTAAGGCTGAGTATATGGAAACTGGTAATTGTTGTGCACAAATTCTATACATTAAACAACAATTTCATGATTTTTGTACTTGCATGGAGGAAGTTCCTATCTATTGTGATAATAAAAGTGTTAAATGTCCAAGAAAGAATCCAACGCAACACTCATAAACTAAGCATATAGAGATACGTCATCATTTTATTTGTAATCACATTTAGAATAGAGATGTTTTTATTGAATTGGTTGATACTTTCGACCAACTTGCTGATATTTTTACTAAACCTCTAGCTGAAGATCAAATTATGAAAATTATTTGATGTTTAGGAATGGCTAGGTGTTAGCCCCCAACAACACTGGAGGACCAAACAGCACAGGTTTGGTGCACTTTGCTACCGGACACGGTGCATGCAGCACAAATGGGGTCGTTGGTAAGGAATGCACCAACTTGGTGCACGTTCGGTAGGCAGTGGCATTGTGACACAACACCAGCGAGTGTTAGGTAGTGAAAAAGACCTTGGTGCGTTACCAAGGTAAGGCGGCACAACTTAGACGCAACACTACATTGTGGGTAATTTCATGTGCGCAACATGACAAACTGTTAAGAACGGTGGTGCATTTTGGTGCGGAAAATACATACGGCATTGGGACGACGTTGGGTGCAACGACGCAACGAGACAAAATGTGAGCGCAAGACACATTCTAGCCATGCGGGCGGCATGGCGAGATGTTAGCAAACATCAACATGACTATGGGAACGAGATGGTAACGAGACAGGATCTTGGCACGATGCAAAAACATTGGAATGAAGTTGAACTCGTGGTGAGCTGATGGACTGCTAGTTACTGAACATGTGAAAGACATATGGGTGTTGTCTAGACAGTTTTCAGTGGCGGTTCTGGGTAGTTTTCAGACAAGAAAACTACCTCCTATGGGCTGGACACGTGTTGGTCTGGTGTCAGTTGTCTACTTAGGCAGTTGAGGTTGTCAACTGCTATTTTCTCCTATAAATAGTCATGCTTTGGGGTCTGTTTTTCGTTAGTGAATGCATAGCTGGGGAAATCAGACTGTTGTTGTAATCTGTTCTTTGCAACCTAAGTTGTAAAATACAAGGTTGGCTTTTTCCGCAAACATTGTTGTGTCGTTGCGTGGGTGCGTTTCAGGTACTGTGTTTCGGTGTATACTCTATTGTATAACATTGCAGGAATGTGTGTGTTTTTCATACGGTTGGTGTATTTCTGTTGTGGGGCAGGACATTCACGGGGCTACTAGTTGTCGATGCAACTAGGCCATCACTTGGTTATAATTTTTGCGGTGAAAATTTAACCCTGTGATAGTGGGTATCAAAGCAAGGTTACGAGATGGCTCCTGCGCCAAGTGTGAGCAGTCGACTGGAAGAGTTGGAAGACTACATCAGTGCGCCACCGACAGGCGGTGAGATGAACCTGTCTGTGCAGAACGTTGACTAAGGGTCAACATTGCAAATCTTTGAATTTTCTTGGACGAATTCTATACCGATACATCAGCCAAAATCAAGTCCATGGCGGAGGACATCATTGTGCTGACTGATGTTTTGAAAGACAACCTCAGAGGCATTGAGGAAAAAGTTGTTGTTTTGAAGAAAATCGTTGCCGGGCAAAGCTTGTCCCATGAAGGACCAGCATAGATGAAGGTGCTGGACCCAAAGGCATTTTCGGGCACGCAAAGTGTCAAGGAGTTAGAGAACTTCCTTTAGGATATGGAGCAATATTTTCAGATTGCTCATGTTCCTGACGATGAACAAGTATCCATGTCAAGTACGTACATGGTTGGAAACGCGAAGCTTTGGTGGCGAATGTGTGTGGCAGACAGCACACATCCAACCATAACGATGTGGGCTGATTTAAAGAAAGAATTAAGGGAGCAGTTCCTACCGATGAACTCGAGTTGGGTGACTCGAGATCAGTTGCAGCAACTCAAGCACACATACTCGGTGCGTAAGTATGTGAAAGAATTCACATATTTGTTGTTAGATGTGAAAAATATGTTGGAAGATGATAAGTTCTTCAATTTTACCTCTACCTTGCACCCGTGGGCGCAAGCTGAATTGAGATGGCAGAGGGTATGGGACCTGTAGACTGCTTTGGCAGCAGCAGACAGCCTGACCGACTACAATTTGATGAAGGACGGTAACGATTCTGACCGGAAGTCAGGTAGAAAAGGCAAGAAAAAAATGAACGAGGGCACGAAGGATTGGAAGAACAAAGGTGTGGAGGCCAATGTTTCCGAGGGTCCCTGTTCAAAATCGCAACCGATGACGGCTGCGGGTAAGAGCCAAGGTTGTTTTATTTGCGACGGTCCTAACCGGGTAAGGGACTGTCCAAAGAAAGAGAACTTGACGGTGTTGGTTCGGGAGGAATCAAACGATGAACGCTCTGAACGAGAGATGGCGTATGTCAATACGATGTTGTTAGTGGACAACAGAGAAACTGGGTGTGATTTGAAATCGGGTAAGTAATGAACCTAACTTGGGACGTAGGATGCTAGAAACTGTCCTAGGTCCCATGCTGAAAAATAACCAAATGCAGCTGGTTATCGAGGAGTGTCCAAACGAGGTTGTTATGGGAGCAACGGGGCTGGTGGTCAGTTTGGTCACGGAAGGCGTTCTGTGGTGAATATGTTGCAATGATTTGAAAGGCGGCTGGTTATCGAGGAGTGTCCAAACGAGGTTGTTATGGGAGCAACAGGCCTGGTGGTCAGTTTGGTCACGGAAGGCGTTCTGTGGTGAACATGTTGCAACGAGTTGCAACGAACCGGTGGAAGTTTGCGGGCAAATTGAGGAAACTATGGCAGATGCAATTGACAAACACGTTGCAATGAGTTGCAATGGATTGAGATAAGTCTGCTAACAGATTGAGAAGACTGTGGCAGAATGGGTGGCATCGGTGTATGCCAAAACCATTGGGTCGTACTGGGATCGATCCGACGAGGATGTCGAATTCTTTTGGTAGAGGTGGTTTGTTAGCCCCTAACAACGTTGAAGGACCAAACAGCACATGTTTGGTACACTTTTCTACCAGACACAGTGCATGCGACACAAATAGGGTTGTTGGCAAGGAAGGCACCAACTTGGTGCACGTTCGGTGGGCAATGGTATTGTGGCACAACACTAGTGGATGTTGGGCAGTGATAAAGACCTTGGTGCGACACCGAGGTAAGGTGGCACAACGTAGGCATAACGCTACGTTGTGGAAAGTGTTATGTGCGCGGCACGACAAACTGTTGGGAACGCCAGTGCATTTTGGTGCGGAAAATGCATATGGCGTTAGGACATCGTTGGGTGCAACGACGCAACAAGACAGAACGTGAGCGTAAGACACGTTCTGGCCATGCGGGTGGCATGGCAAGGCATTGGCAAACGTTGGCATGACTATGGGAACAAGTTAGCAACGAGACAGGATGTTGGCACGTTACAAAAACGCTAGAATGAAGCTGAGCTCGTGATGAGCTGATGGACTAGTAGTTACTGGACATGTGCAAGACATGTGGGTGTTGTCTGGACAGTTTTCTGTGACGGTTTTGGGTAGTTTTCAGACATGAAAACTACCTCATGTGGGTTGGACACGTGTCGAACATGTGTCAGTTGTCTGCCTAGGTAGTTGGGGCTGTCAACTGCTGTTTTCTTCTATAAATAGCCATGTTTTGGGTCTATTTTTGGTCAATGAATGTATAGCTACAGAATTCAGAATGTTGTTGTAATTGAATCCTTGTAACCTGATTTATATAATACAAGGTTGGATTTTCCCATAAACGTTGTTATGCCATTGCATGGGTGCGTGTCTGGTACTGTGTTTCAGTGTATACTCTATTGTATAACGTTGCAGGAACGTGTGTGTTTTACATACGGTCGGTGTATTTCCGTTGCGAGGTAGGACATTCATGGGGCTATTAGTTGTCGATGTAATTAGGCCATCACTTGATTACAATTTTCGCGGTGAAAATTTAATCATGTGACACTAGGCACAATGATGTATGCTTAGAATAAATGTTTTGATCTTTCGTCTCCACTTTTTGAGATGATAAAGGGAGAGAAGTTATATATTTTTTTTTAAAAGAGTTTGTGTTCTCCTGGTATGAATTCATGAGTATAATTGGGGGAACAATAATATTTTATGGTTTACATTGAATATTTTTTGATAAATCTTTTCCTCATTACAGTTCTTAAATGAGTTAAAGAGACTTGTCCTCATATTTATGGGGAGTGTGATTACATTTTATTTTATTTTAGAAAATATCAAAGTTAATTGTCATTATAAAAACGGAGGAGACTGTGGACCCTAGATGTTTTGATGAACAATTGAATGTTGATGTTTTATGAAACTAATGTATTTATTGAATGATTTCAAATTAAAGTTCCATTTGTTCAATGAGAAAAAGATTTAATCAAAAATGATATTAATCGTTGATGATTTACAAGACAATATTTTATAAGAGATTCAAGATGGTTGCAAAGCGAAGACGTTGAAGATTCTTTGGAGTATTGAAATTTTTTTGTATTCTTAGGTAAAACAACTCAATACTCTTATGCAATTAATGCAACCTAATTAGGATCACGCACGACACTTTAAAATGAGTAATCGTATGTGTGTTATTATCAGAAGTGATAAATTTGAGATTCTAAAAGATTTTTTAAATTGTTAAAATCATGAAATATTTTTTATGAAGTGTTAAATTAAGGAGAAAAATTAACATATGAAATGAGAAGTTTCTGATCAATTCGGTCAACCTTTGAAAATGGTCAATCAACTAACAAAGCCAGTAGCTTGAAAGAAAATGCGGGAGGAAGCTACTAGCCGAATTGGCCAACCGACTACAACGGCAGTCGACTGACAGAAGGTGAAAATGGTCTAAATTATAACCGTTGCAGACGGCCGATCAATCGAAACCTGGGCGGCCAACCGACTAAGGCAAATTCAGTCAACTTTAAATATTTCGATTTTCGTGATCTTCTGTTCAAATCCTATGATTTTGAATGTTAGAAAATCATTTTTTAAAGGAATTTGAGTATACTTCAATTGTATATCATATATTTTGAAAATTCTATTAATTGATCCTTATATTAATTGATTTTATGAGTTTAATTGGTAAAACTACTTTCTATATTTAAAGACTTTGAATCAAAGAAGTTTTGAGGACCAAATCAAACTTTTCAAAGAGTATTTTTAAATGAAATATATCTATTTTGAAAGTATATTGTATATGGCGTCTTAGAGTGTCATTTTTGGTCGTATGTTTTGAAAAATAGTCATTATAAGCATAGTTTGAAACCGATATAATAAGACCTATAAATTTCAATTAAATAATAAAGAACAAAGAGTTTAAATCAACCTTTGCTTAAAAGAGAGATTTTGCTAAAATATTTCTAAGAGCATGATTCTGAAAGTGTTCTTGATCGAAGAGCGCTAATATTAGTGTAAAATGTTCATTGTGATAATTAAATATTTTATAATATTATGTGAAAGTGCTGAAAAAATTGAGTGAGTTATATATCACTTAAAATTTTAAACAATTTTTAAGTGATATATATATTAAAAAGCTTCATTTTATTATTAAATTCACTTAATTTTATAATAACTTAATGCATTTAATTTTAAATATTTAATTTGATTAATTAGTAAACGAAGCTTTAGTTTGGGTTATCATTTTAGGTCTGCATCAATATACAAGCATCACTAGGATAACACTCTGTTTCATCCCCATGCCCTCAAATACATCTTAAATTTGTCATGGAAGAATTTGGAATTTTCACAATCATATTTTACAATAAAATCACAAAATTCATTAGCATTCCAAGTGAACACAAATATGAGCAATTCTGAGACTCCACCAGATGAATGAAACTCGTCACCCCAACTTCAAAGAGAAAAAAGCCAAAAATATTGAAAGAGTAAATATAAACACATATCTAACATATATATATATACACACACATGCATATACATATAAACAAATCATAGATGAAAGTTTGCTACCATCATAGATATATGGATCTAGAACGAAATCCATAGATTTGAAAAAGGAAAAAAAAATCACTTAATGAGTGTTCGCCATAGCCGTGACGAATATCTAGAAAGACTCTGTGGTCGACGATTTTAAAAAAAAAATGGGATATGTGGCCACAAGGCACTCAATAAGAATTGAGAAAATGCCATGCGCATTCCGAAATGAGAATTGGTCTTGAAATATTTCTTTAGGAAGAAATTGAAGCAATTTCTTTAAAAAAAAAAAAAAATCCTTCTATTTTTAATTTTTTTTTTTTTTTTTTTTTTTTTGTCTTTCTGAAAATCTCAATACTTTTAGGATAAAATTTAAACACTTTGGGGAATATTAAGAAACAGAACATGCCAACAAATCATATTCTGTGCTTAAATTATAAAATTTTAGGAATTGGAACAAGTAAATTTGGAGCCAAAATAGTAAACAAGCGGGATGTTAATTTTTATATTCCTTTAATTGTATTATTTGTTCCCATTGAACTTGGAACAAAAACAGAAAAAACTGAAACAAATATGGCCCGTCTCTAAGAACGTATTTTTAAAAAAAATTGAGAACGAATAGAAGTTATTTTTTCAATCACATATTTTTCATTCAATTCCCAGTTTTCCATGAAAAAACAAAAAAAGGAAAAAAAAAAACCAATATTGAGTTCATTTTAGTGTTTCAGTTCCCAGATTCTTGGTTCCCATTCCCAGAAAACTCGAGACAGAAACCAAAAAAAATATCTATTTGTTTTTGTACCCAAAATTTTATCACAGATATCTCAGAACAAGACAAAAGCAGATTTTTATTTCCCCCTATTTCTTTTTCTTTTTTTCTTTTTTTTTTACCAAGCTTTCTGCGAACAGAAATAGGAATCTAGGAATAGAAATAGGAACAAGTGCTGGATAGGGATCATTTTTGGCAGCTGAAACACTTGTTAACGATATGATTGGGCTACTTCCCGTAGAATTTATATAATTGCCTAGTAGCATTACTTGAAAAAAAAATCTTGGTCACCAAGAAGAAATCCTAAAAGACAGCAATTTCACCACTTCCTCCGCTATACATGAAGCGTTTTCCTGCTAGAGGCAGCAAATAAAATCTTTTACAAAACCCCCGAAAGAGAAGCAGCAATAAAAATCTTTTACGTAAGTCCCAAGAAGAGAACCAAATAATGGAAAATTCATATTTGAAACAGAACACATACGGATTTATCTCACAATGTTAAGGGAAGGGAAACTGAATATCTAAATTAAATTATAATGTCATTGATAATGCGATAAGAGGTTGCAAAACCTATGTCACTCCCAGTTTCTGTCCTGTCCCCATCATTTCCTTTGATAATGCACAATAAGAGGTCACGAAACCTATGCCACTTCCTGCTTCTGTCCTGTCGCCGACATTTTCTTTCTCATTGTCCAAAATGCTGCATTATATTGATTCTGAAATTGGAAACAAAAGCAAACATAGAAACTCCTTCAGATAGAGAAAGAGGAGAGGAGAGGGGGGGAAGAGGAAATCTAGTTGTATTACAAACTAAAATACAAAAGGCAAATTATAAATCATTTCAATTTCTCTTCGTCGAGAATATAATTTGTATCACCTTTACATGATTTGTACTACCAATTTTGACATTTAGGTATCCTTTGCATTAGGAAAAGTAGGGAAAAGAGAATTTGGTTGGTTTTCTTTCTCCTTTTCTCTTGTTTGGTAAATTGCACGAGAAGAAATGAGAAAGTTTTCTTAATAAGTAATGGTTCTTTCAGTCCCAAATTGGAGACTGAATGACCTTTTCTATAACAGTGGGAACAAAATTTCAGCAATACTTCAAACTTGATCGGTTACCAAAATTTCAGCAATACTTCAAACTTGATCGGGAGTTCCTTTTGCAGGTCTAGTTCAACATAAACTCTAGCAGAGTTGGGTCTAGATAGCCTAATAATTGCAGCATCCAGTTTCATAGGCGACCCCACACATTAACTATGGAGAATAGGATTGTTTTGTTGTAGAGATGAATCGGAAGAAATTCCAATGCAATCCATACCGGTGTCACGAAGGATATCATATTTGCATGGAATTACGGGGTCCATCTGACGTTCACATTGGAAATCCTTTTATATACCAAAGATTCTTAATCCAAAGTTGTTGGAAATCTTCTTCAGAATATAATTGGATTAACAGATGTATAGAATCCAGAAAACCAATCTTAAATGCGGCATTAAATCCAATAGAATTAAGAGCTTTCCTTAGTTCGTCAAAAGTAGATCTTCCATGAGAGAATTTGCCGATTAAGGCACATTGAAAAAGAGCCGCCAATGAATTGACTTCTTCATTGGACAGGAAGATGGCCGGTCGACTCACCCTTATGCGATGCCAGAGACTTCAGTTCCACAACATTAATAGCTTCAGTCCCAGAAAACAAACTTGCGAAGGATTTGGCTTCAAAAGGGACCAAATCAGGGTTATATTGGCCAGAGGCTGACCAACTCAATTAAGGTTTTCGGCAAGAGGTCAGTATTCCAGCGCTTAGCAACTAGGGTTTGTCCTGGAACCAAATATGGCAAAAGGAGGCTTGAAAAGTCAAAATTCAGGCCAAAAGAACATCCGTTGGTGGGTTTCACCAGCTGGGGGTGAGTCATTGGCAGCGGGAGGGGAGGCGATAGGAGTGGAAGGTGGCAGTTGCTAGGGTTTTCGCAGGAAGCGAAGGGTTAAGGCTACAGCTCGCGAATCGCGGTAAGCAACAATTCGCAACTATAGGAGGTGCAGCGAGGCGTGGAGGGTTTGCCGGAGGATTTCGCTGGCTAGGGATGGGACGTCGGAGAGAGGCGATGGCGGGAGGGGAGGCGATAGGAGTGGAAGTTGGCAGTGACTAGGGTTTTGGCAAGAAGTGAGCGGTTAGGGATTCAGCTCGCGAATCGCGATAAGCTGCGATTCGCGACAACAGGAGGTGCAGCGCAGCGCAACCGAGTTGCCCGAGACCAGTGACAGCAATGGCTTAGCCGGACACTCAGTAATTATGCTGGCATCATCTTTTTTCAGTTAATGATACGGTAAACACACTTAGATTGATGTTTTTCTTTACACTTCTAATGTCTCCACATAACCAGAATTCATCTCCACATAACCCAGAATTTTATCTCCCGTCTCGTTACAGATCCTTGTGAGCTTAAATCATGTCTTTTCCTTCTTCCCACTCTTGATATTTTTATTCTTTTCATTTAACCTGCTCAGGGTGGTTTAGGAAATCCGTCCTACGCGAATTTGGTAGTTGCTACCAGAACCCAAGCTCGTCCATCCTTGCACTCTTTCTCAACAATTCTGTTCTGTCGCCACCATTCCCTTCACGGATGGATTCAAATTTTCGGCACAGATTGGGAGCATAACATTTTGATAAAGTGAGAGAGAAAGATAGTTGTTCAATACTAACTGCTGGAGCCTTTGTCAGATATATCTTCAAGTGTTCAGTTTATTAATGAAAAAGTAGCAGGTTCCACATACTAATGAAGGGGAAGCAGGTTTTCTCAAACTATACTTGGAGCCGATAGATTTTTAATATTTAAACTTTGATACCAGATAATTCAAATATATACACTTTGATTCCATAAGTTTCTGATATTTACGTTTTGATCCCAAAAATTTAGGAAGGAAGGAAGCAAGCAAGCAGACAAACAAGGAACAGAATTATTATGTCAAACTTCAACCCAGTACTTTTTTATAATTATTTTAGGAAGGAAGCCTTTCTTTACCTATTTCCTTCCCATATCCTCACCATTGTAACCACGTCTAAGTTTAACATGAAATTGAGCAACAAAAATTAAAGAATTCTCATGAGCAGCTTCAAGAAAAATAAACTTCATGGATGGCACAAGCATATTAAGGTACAGTTGAATGAATAGGGTATTAGGGTGGTTAGCTTACTTGCATCATTGAGTGGGGATTCGTTGTATATGTTGTCTCAATGGTCTTTTCGTTCTGCATCCAGAAGGAAATTTTAAAAAAAGGCAGTCAATAATGTCATACTAGTTCAAAAGGAAGCATATTCTACAGAAGTCCATATTACCTCCAATACAAATCCATAATGAAGAGCAACCCGTTTCACATCCTCCAAACTCAGCTCAATTGACATCTCCTAGAAAAAATTAAAAGGAAAAGTAAGTTCAAACCCAATTCATTCACATTTGCATTGGGTTAAAGAAACAAGCTTACATCTTCCTGGCCATATATTTCTGCAAAATGATAGAGTAGGGGGCCCAAGTTTATCCAGACCTAGAAGCCAATCCTATAAGTACAAATTTAGCGGAGATAGGAAAAATTTTAAGTTACAATACGAGGTTCTTACTCCATCATCTTTGAGAACTTTTGAAATGATTTCAATGTATTCAACAATATTGTGTGCTGTATCAAGAAAAAAGCAAGTAACAACTGCATCCCATACCCCTGCAAATACAAGAAAATGTATATATAAGTTGTACCACTACCAAAGTGAATAATAAAAATTGCATCTAACATTTGAGAAGCGCCAAAAGTCTCTAGTTATCTGGTATAAAGAAGATGTGAAATCGAGATTATGTGGCAAATACAATATTGGCTTCAATGCAATATGGCCATGAAATTACGTTTTAACAAGAATGATTGGAACCTCAACCCCAATGTTACCTACAACTCTGTTTGCTTAAGTTCTTTACACAAGTTGATGTTTGTTGTACGACACTTCACCCAGATACAACACTTTAACAGGAGACTTATACCGGTTAGTCTTAATTAGTTCCTTTTTTGGGTTCGTGAGTCAATTTAATTATATATATATATATAGACACACACAAAAAAAAAAAAAAAAATAATAATAATAATAATAACAAGAAGTAAATAAATATATGAAATGGAAATATATGTAATGGAAACGCATAGCCCAGTGGAAAGCCCATTTTTATTCCCTTGCCAAATATCAGACCCTGAGGCCGTTAATTTCCATGGCCCAACTCCATCTAGCCTCCCAGCAACAAAACATTAAAACTCATTTTAAATTGACAAATAGATTTTAAAGCATATCAAACAGAATTGATAACATCTATATATTAGTTTAAATGTATTAAATAATTTCATACACATTAAATAACATGTTAACATTTGTAAGTTACAAAAGAAAAGTGTAATTTGAAATACTAAATTAAAATATTATAACCTCCATCTATTTAAAAACACAATATATGTAATTATATATAATTATAAGGGGACATAAGCATACTTTAGGACTATGAACTGACACTTGGGAGAAACAAAACAGGAAAAAACTGGTGAAATGCCCTGCTAGTCGAAATGGTTGCTGGGAGAGTTACAGTGCCATGGAGGTTAACGTCACTAATTAGGAATAAAAAGGATCCGGCTTCTGAGGTTCATGCTTCTATTTCGCAAAGCTACAGGAAAGCTAATACGGCTGCTGACTTGTTAGCTAAGCTATGAAGTGCTAGTGTCGGAATTAGAATGTCTGCCAACTGTTCGTGGTTGCTTAAGACTGGATAGGCTTCGTTTCCCTAATATCCGAAAAATCAAAAGAATTTCTTACGTCATGTTGTAATGCTTGAATTTTTTGCACTTTCATTTAATTTATTTTGTTCTTTGATTCTTTTCAGAGGTCAGGCCTCGCCCCCCTCTGAATTTTGTATTCTGCATTTATCAATAAAGATCTCATCGCTCCGCCGAGATCCTCCAAAAAAAAAATGACAAATTCACCTTCCTCAGTACTAGCCATACTCTCTTTCTCCCCCAAACTATCCACCTTATCACTCCATGATTGAGTATCCTCTTATTTGATGTAGGAGTGTAAGTGTCAACACCACTCCCTTCCTCCTTTGACACTTCAGTCTACATTAGCAGTGAACAATCCACTGAAGCACCATCTTTCGGTAATTTGTCTGCACCCTCTACGGAATTCCAATCATTAGCTTGGTCATCCTCTTTCCGTTTAGCAGCTTTTCCAATATTTTGAGCCTCTAAATTTACTTAAGCCCGGTCCTTATCTTCCACAACAAGAACATTTTCAAGCACTAATTCTCTTGCACTTCTGAATTGCCACTCTTCTGCCCCGACCTTTTTCAGGTTGTCATTTTTAACCATAAACTGTCGGTAGTTGTTTACTCTGCTGATTTTTCACTTTACTCCCAACAGTTGGATGATTTTACACTCCTTTTCATGACCTTGTTCCAGACAAGGGACACATGAGGAAACCTTTCAAAATGAATACTCTACCAGAAACCATCCTTACCTGTCCCTACCAGACCATTTTAAGCTGTGGCTTCAAAAGATCACTCTCAACACATAACCCAGCTAAACTAGGCCTTGCAAGATCAACAGTAGCTGTATCCAATTTTAATGGTATTGAACACGATTGCACAATGGAGAAGTTACAGATGGCATCATAAAAATGTATGGGGAGATAGGGCAATGACGGTGCAGAAGAAGACTCCATATTGACCCTAAAATTTGGTTACCATTTGAAGACTTTCGTAGGGAATTGATTAAGTACTATATCTCCTTCATCCAAATCATTTGAAAAACCTCCTCACGGTCCAGGCAAATAAGCAATCCTAGTTTGAACTCAGCTTGCAACCTCAGCTGACAGAAGGTCTTCCTGATTGCGATCAACGATTACCGCCCGTGCAACAAATTCTACACTAAAGTGAACTTCAGTGGCAAGGCATGAGCAGATTTGTCTTCATCGGAGAAGAAAACCACCGGCTCTCCACTCAAGAGGGATGGTGGCCTAATCCCATTGAGGGGAGAAACAGAGGACAATGCAGAAAAGATATTGGGTTAACGATTTTTTGCACAGAAGGTGTGTGATTACATTTATCAGGTGGATTCGATTTCTCGCTTACTCCTGCTGTTTCAGGCAAGAGGCTATAGAGGGCCGTCTTCACCGTTTTGGTAATGGAAACCCTAAAAGAAAGCCAACGAAGAGAAGAAGTCCAGCCCAGCTACTACTTCCATTGTCTGATTTTTGGCTCGAATTGGGCCAGAGGATTGAAAAAAAAGGCTTCTGTATTCGAAATAGCATGTACAGAGTATCTGGCTATCTGCATCTAATTATTAGGGGTGCTTTGAAACTTGATAGGATTGGTTTTCCAAGTATTGACATTTTTTGTATTGTTTTGGCCTTTGTTGCATTCATGATTTAATAAAGTTGCTAGTTTAAAAAAGAAAAAGGATCATGTACATCACCTATATGCGAGAAAAAGTATACACATCAACATTAACATTCTTTTCCTCTATGTTCTTTTCAAGAATTACAATTACAATAGTTCAAATTGTATAGCAGTATCTCCTACCTACTTGGCTTGGATCACTGTAAACTTCAACAAAGTCACCACCGCACATAGAAAAGCCTGCAGTAATCCCTGCACTGCATCCAGAAAGTAGACGATGTGTTAAGTAAACAATAACAGAACAGACAGGTCTTGCAAGGACATGGAGATATTAGGCGTTTGTCAACTGAAGGAGTTTTCAGAAGCAACTTCCCTGTTGATTCTTACAGTATTTCGTCTACATATTTATAGTATACTATCGCATAGAAAAGAAGGGAGCACGATATAGATGATACATCCTTTTATGTACTTGGCTTACATATGCTACCATGTTTTTGACAGATAGCAGCAGCAATAGATACTCCAGTAACTTATGCTGCAGTCTCCGCACAGAGTAGATGCGGGATGCATCACCAGACCCAAGTTTTCCATGCAATGTACAACTTCAGATAAGAATATTAAAAAGAGTGCTCGTCAACAAATTCAACACTTCAAAATTTTCAAAATTCAAAATTTCAGCACTAAGTTGTTTCCACTTAATTTCAGTTTTATCAAACAGCAACATTGGTAGCCAAAAGAGCAGGTGACTTTAATAAGGCATATAGGAAAGGTTAGAAGGTGTCGAGTTCAAAGGAGGATTCGGTGCATTCTTTGCATTTTATTCTATTTAAAAGATGAAGAGTTAAGTATGTTAACCAAGTGTGCTTTGTAACACTAATTATGATCAACTATTGAGTAAACCATGGTTTACAATTGAAGAAGCTCGACCAAAGACAGAAATTATCCCCTCGCACTGAAGACAACCAGAAAAACACCTTTTAAACCAATGACAAGGACATAGATATATAAAATACCAAAACAAACATGTAAAACATACAAAGTAAATAAGGTCATATTGATGCTGGAGTATAAGATATGTGGCCGAAAGCATTGAAGGAACACATAATACAACTTCACAAGAAAGGTGATCAGAGAAATCCAGGTTATCAAGACTCCAGCATGAGCACAGAACCCATTTACATTTAGGAATCTAAAGCAAATATTTTAAAAATAATTTACTTTATTAAAACCAAGAGGAAATAAGCACACAAAAGGTCTACCTTTGCTGAAGTGAGTTTTGATGGATTCCACATCCATTACCAGATTCTAAATCTCATTAGCATAACCATAAAACATATAAACACATATAGAACAGCATCCTATGTTCTTTTGGGGATATTCCGGTAAAATGAAACTGCCTAGTGAAGCCATCCCACAAATGCTTCAAATGCAAATTCAAGAAAACGAAGTACAATGACATCTCATGAAAGGGAATAAAGTGAAATAAAAAGAAGGTATATTCTGTAATACAAGATCTTTATTCAAAGCTTGAATTGCCACCTTAGGAGCCCTAAGAACAGGCATGAAATCGTCCCTCTAGTCACTACTGCACACGGCTAACAATGAGAAACAAACAATAACATAAAAAAAAAAAAGAAAAAAAAAAGAATGACAACTAGTAAAGCAAACAAAAGGGTGACTACCTAGCTGGATGGATATCTGGAATTGAAACAGGACGAAGCTGATCATTATCTGAAACTGAATTGCAATTGCTATGAATCCAAGGATGTATGGTCCATTCTTCAGCAGATTGCATCCTGATGATAGTTCAAGAAATCCAAACTTAAGAATGACTGTTACTTGATCTATTAGAAGAATGAGTGAAGGGAGAAAATAAAGAAGAGACCATAAAGATCCTCTTACTGGTTAAGAATAAAACTCGAGCATATCATCATGTAGTATGAAAATTCATTTCCTTGGCTTATGAAACCTGAGACATAAGGATAAACAAAAATGACCCAAACAAGGAACACTATTGTTTCAGAATCACTTACCATCCAACTACTAAATCATACCTAGACATGAAATTTCCAAAGCTAGCCTCCCGAGTCCAGCACCAGGAACCAAACAAGCCGGAGGGCTATTCAACAATGTTTGTGGTTTCAGTCCATTGTTACAACGTATATGACTAACATGTGTAATATAAGAAAAAAAATAAAGAAATATACTAATTTAAGTGATTATGAAAAAATAAATAATTTTCATTGTAAACCTCTCTTTATGGCGATCAGGGAATAGACGTTCAAGCTCTTCAAGAATAGGCTTATAGCACAGGTCACGTTCCTTCTGCCCCTGTATGTAAAGAAACTGAAGTTATATGAACAAGCAAAGTTATTGTTTCTTTCCTTTTCTACATATTATTTTCTTCTAATTCCTTCTTTTGCATTAAAGAGGCATCCGTAAACCTTTCATGATAGAGAAAATTGACCCTTAAAAGTCGACATTTCTCTAAATGGCCAATCTAGTGCAACCTTGGATCACAAAACTCGACTTGGCATGGTGGCACTAGATGAGTGGTGCATTAGGAGGCCCTGTCAAAGTGGGATATGAAAACTCATCTGTTGTTCAGACAGGTTATTTCCAAGGTTTGCACAAGCGACCTCCAAAGTTTATAAAGGGGGATAACAAGAAGCAGGTCATAATTAGAATACCTCGATTGCCCAATCTCTAACAATGTTCCTGATAATACATCGGACCTGAAAAAGACAGTAATAAAGAAGTAACACATTTGGAAAGACGAATTTAGTACACAACAATTCTGTCGTTTTAATGTAATTTTTAATTAGACATAACGTAAGAAAACAAGCATTTACAGCAGTCCCCTCTCAAGTAAGAGAGGTGGAGAAGCGCACAAAAAAAATTACAAACACCTCATGATATCATAGTAGTACATGAACAAACGTAAGGAGAGCAGAAGCAATGATGCTTGAAATTTTGTGAATTTGAGCTGGTCACAACTCACTCCCTAGATGGGGCTAAAATAAAACTTACCAAACAAATATAAGGAAGGCTAAAGTTTTGATGCTTGAAATTATGTGAACTTCAATTGGTCACACCTAGATGGATCAGAAATAAACTTACCACTGTAGTTTATATTAACTGACAGTAATTTATTGTTCATATGAGTTGCAGTTTCATAGTCATTATCTCAACTAATTAAACATTTTATTTAAAAAAAATGTATTTCCACGTCACAACTAGAGCCTCGTGTTTCTATACACGAGGTGCATCTTCAATTTATAAATAGCCATCTGAGACTTCTAACTGACCTTAATGAGTAAACCAGTTAATTGTCCAGGTAGTGGAAGACTACAGTTCACAAGAATCACAACAATAGCTCAAGCGATATATTAACATTCTTTAGCACTCCAATATAATTTCTAGCTAAATAAAGGATCATAATTAAGGTGTAAACCTGAACCCCCAAAACATAGAAGAATGGATTCTTTCTTTGAATTTGGATTCACGTTCTATTTGCCAAGGATTTGTTCCCTATTTCCTCAAAGGCTCAAACATTAGGAAGTCAAATTAAATCAAGGATTCGTCTAGCATCCTCCCAGGGTGTGTTTAGATGCATCATAATGCAACAGGGTATTGGCCTAATTTGCTAAGAGAAAATGCGATTCAACTAAAAGTTATTTCAAAAATTGAGTTTAACGCATAAATACTTATTTCCATCATCATAGATAGAAAGTCATTATATATACACATAATATATATACACACACACATATAGCTTTCAACGTTTAGCAAACTGAATAATACCTAAAACACACATTACTGTTTCAACCAAACAAGAAGTATACCTTATCTACATCAACTAAAGGAACGTGCAACTGAAGCAATGGATCCAACCAATCAGGAGGGGAAGAGGAAACCTGAAAATAGAATAGCAAGAACAAGAAGTACCTATAAATAGATTTGAATTATGGTAAAAGACTGCAGATTTAAGACCAAATTAAAAATAGGTCAAGGAATGAATTAATACTAGAAAGGAAATTAACACTCTTACAGTTATTTCCTCCATAAAATATCAAATCCAGTGGTGTAAGCATACAAAGGAAGTTTTGAACATTCTCACTGTTAAACATTGTCAGTGTTGACTAGGACAGCAAAAGTTAAATCAATTAGAAACTCTTTCTGGAATCAGCACGAGACAATGGCATTGACCTCTAGGCAAAACAAAAATTTCACCCATTTGACATATTAATAAAGAGCTATTTACTGAGTTTGTCAAGCAAATGAAAAACAGGTGGAGCAGGCACAACTCCAAACTCACGCTTTCGCCTACCAGTTTTTATTTTTTTTTAAAAAAAAGTCTGCTGGCTTCACAAAAAAGACTCCCAGATACAAAATATACAGTAATTAGTTATTGTTCATACAAAAATGAAGGAACCCTTCAAGTATTCATAAATTAGCTTCATATAGACATTGCGCTATTGTTCCTAGACAACACTGATATCACGCCAACCCAATGCAATCAAACGCACCAGAAACAGTATGAATACACATAGAATTACAACCAAAAGCCAACCTCATTTTATTACTCAACCAAAACAAGGAAACACTCTATTTTGGGTAAGGGTTGCAGTAACAATAATTACTCTCTGTTTAACCCCACACACAAATCCGAAATACATATATAGGCAAAGAAGGCATTTGACACCCCTAACTGCTAGAAACATGCTCTGAAACTACTGGACATGACTACAAGGCAGTTACTTAACTAATTCTCTGACCAGCGTCAATAATTGTCCCTAAATGTCAGGCACATGTCCCTAAACTAACCACACTTAGCCATTTTTTGCATATTGGGTAAGCACCAGCAACACCAGCTACCCTGCTAACTCTGCTTGTTCTGTTGCGTCTTCGTTGTGTCGTTGCACCCGACGACTTAGCATGCCGTATTCATGTTTCTAACCAAAATGCACCATTGCGCCCCAACAGTTTGTCATGCCGCCTACATGACTATGATCAGAATGTGGCATTGTGCACCTTGACTTGATACTGCACCAAGGTCTTCCATTTGTTTCATGTCGCGCCCATTAAAATCAATCCTAGCACCGCACCTAAGATTGTCATGCACCATATGCCAACACCGCCAAAGTGAACCAGCATTTCAACGCCGCACCATTTTGCCAATGCATGCCCATCACCTAGTTCCAACGCCGCCAATGTCCACCACCATTGCCCAACAACGCCCCATTTTGCCAACGCGTACCGATACATGTTGACATTTGTTGCCTTGATCCCGTGCCAAGTTTATGCCACGCCTATGGCAGTGATCCTAACTTATGCCTAGGATCTCCCTGATCATAGTTTAGCAATGCCTAATGTCCATTGGTACTGTCCCACGACGCCCTTGCCCACCGACGCACCGAGCCTTGGTTTATACCTCAAACCGATATTGTTGGGTAAACCTTACCCCAAACTTCCCACCATGTGTAAGTCATGTCTTACACCTTCCCTTGGTGTGTGACGCCCCTTAGCACACTCAGGTACCTTGCCACGCCGAGGATCTGGAGGGAGAGGTACCCCCCATATAATACTTTATGCAAAATAATTTAAGTGGCAGCCGTAGACATCAAAATATCCGAGAAGTCATAATGGAGTCAACAATGGACCCCTGCCCACGGTTGACTCCTTGGCTTAACCAAGTGCCTATGTTTTGTGCCAAGTTACCCCAACTTGGCACCATTGCGTTAATGTTTTGCTAACTGATAGTTGTCATCACCACACAAGTCCAATTTTTGGTTAACCTCCTTGCCTATTTTGTAACAACGCTTTCATTTAGTGCCACGTACACCACGTTTGGTTACAAATATTTACCAAATATGTGCCTTTTTGTACCAACGCCTTCGTTTGGTGTTGTATGCACTACGTTCGGTAAAAAGCACACTAAGTCCATGCCATCTTGATTTTCCAACATTGTTAGGGGCTGTTAAAAAAAGAAATGAATATGAGAAGAATGAGAAGGTTTAACAATTGTATTAGCCTCTCCCTCAATTTATAATAGTAGTTAGGGAACAATAAAAGAAACCCTAAACAATATGGGAAAACCCTAAACAATACTGGAAAGACATAATTATCCCTTAACACTCCCCCTCAAGCTGGAGCATATATATTGTATACTCTTAGCTTGTTACGAATATACTTTATCTTTGAACCCTCTAACGGTTTAGTAAATAAATCAGCTAATTGATCAATCCACTTTACATGTTTAGTCTCTATCTGCTTCTGCAATAGTTTTTTCTCAAATGAAATGACAATCAATTTCAATGTGTTTTGTCCTCTCATGGAAGATTGGGATAGATGCAATGTGAAGTGCTGCTTGATTATCACATACCAGATCCATCGGTGAAGTGTGTTTGAATCCAAGTTCTTCCAACAAATGTTTCAACAAGGTTAACTCACAAGTGATATAGGTCATCGCCCAGTATTCCAATTCTGCACTTGATCGCGCCACAACTGTCAGCTTTTTACTCTTCCAAGAAATGAGATTACCTCCAACAAACACACAATACCCTATAGTAGACTTCCTATCCGAGGGAGATCCAGCCCAATCTGCATCTGTATATCCCTTAATTTGAGTATGACCGAAATTTTGATACAACAAACCACATCGTGAGAACTTTTCAGATATCGAACAATACAGATCACTGCATCCCAATGATACATCGTGGGACGATCCAAGAACTGACTAATAACACTCACAGCAAAGGAAATATCTGATCTAGTAACCGTCAAGTAGTTCAACTTCCCAACTAACCGTCTGTATTGTGCTGAATCTGTCAGTAGTACACCTTGATCTGCCAACAGTTTGTTGTTTGGATCCATAGGTGAATTAATTGGTTTAGATCCTAGCATTCCAGTTTCACTCAACAGATCAAGAACATATTTCCTCTAACACAGGTAAATACCTTGATTTGATCGAGCAACTTCAATCCCCAATAAATACTTCAATTGACCCAAATCTTTAGTTTGAAACTTGCTATGCAAAAACGTTTTGAGTTCCTGAATACCCTAATAGTCGTCCCCGGTAATCACGATGTCATCCACATACACAATCAACAATATTCTCCCGACTTTACTGTGCCTGTAAAATACAGAATGATCGACTCCACAACGATAAAGACCAAATTCAGTCACCATTTCACTAAATCTCCCAAATCATGCTCGAGAAGACTGTTTGAGGCCATAAATGGATTTCTTCAATCGACATACCAAACCAGACTCTCCTTGAGCAACAAACCCAGGAGGTTGCTCCATATATACTTCTTCAGTCAAATCTCCATTTAAGAATGCATTCTTGATATCAAGCTGATGCAACAGCCAACGAAAGGTGGCAGTCAAAGAGATGAACAAACGAACAGAAGGGAGTTTGGCAACTGGAGAAAAAGTCTTTGAATAATCAAGACCATATATTTGAGTGTAACCTTTAGCAACTAAACGAGCCTTGAGCCGATCAACGGTGCCATCCGGATGAACTTTAACTATGTACACCCATTTACATCCAACAATTGTTTTGTCAGGGGGAAGCGAGACAAGATCCCAAGTACCATTCTGATGTAAAGCTAACAGTTCCTCTTTCATTGCGGTCGTCCAACCAGGGTGAGTGAGAGCCTCTCTAATAGACTTAGGAATAGAAATAGATAATCGAAAAGTAACAAAAGAGGAATATGAAGGAGATAGATGTGCATACGAGATAAAATTAGAAATAGGATGTTGAGTACATGTGCGCTTACCCTTCCGGACAGCAATGGGTATGTCCAAGTCAAACACAGATGGATCAACTGGAGAAGAATCTGAAGACAAAGAGACGATGGGCTCAATGGCGGAAGCTACCTTCTGGCGACGAGAGTATACTTGCAAAGGTGATGAAAGACGACCACGCGGGACAGGTTTTGGAGCGGAAGGAGATGGTGTTGGGTCTAGGAGGCCTGGTAGAGGAAGGGTGATATCCAAATCATTCCTAGAGGATGTGGCAGAAAAATAAGGGGTGGACTCAAAGAAAGTGACATCTGCACAGATGAAAGAGCGACGTAAAGAAGGACTATAACACCGATAACCCTTTTGTGTACAAGAATAACCAAGGAAGACACATTTTATGGCACGAGGATCTAACTTATCCTTACCGAGAATCAATTGGCGAACAAAACAAGCACATCCAAAGATACGGGGAGGTAAAGCAAACCAGGGTGATCTGGGAAAAAGAATAGAATGAGGAACTTTGTCATTTAGGGTAGAAAAAGGCATTCTATTGATCAAGAAGCAAGCCGTAAGAACTGCATCTGCCCAGAAGTGTTTGGGAACATTCATTTCAAACATCAGAGTTCGAGCCACTTCTAGGAGATGTCGATTCTTACGTTCAGCGATTCCATTTTGTTGCGGTGTATGAGGACAAGAAAACTGATGCAGTATGCCAAACTATGACATAAAGGAAGTAAGGGGTTGAGAAAAATATTCTCGAGCATTATCGTTGCAAAATATACGCACGGACACATTAAATTGATTTTTAATTTCAGCACAGAAGGCAGAGAAAATGGAGAACAATTCGGAACGATATTTCATTAAATATAGCCATGTAACCCTGGAGAAATCATCGACAAATGTGACAAAATAATGAAAGCCTAATGTAGAGGCAATACGAGAAGAACCCCAAACGTCTGAATGAACTAAATTAAAAGGACTCGATGCTCGAAACTGAGCCGGAAAAGTAAATGAAGTACGATGATATTTGCCCAACTGACAAGACTCACAATCTAAGGCGGTCAAATGACGTAAACTAGGAACTAGTACCTTTAGATTGGCAAGACAGGGATGACCTAGGCGACAATGAATTTCGTGGGCAGATGCAACGGCAGGACAGGCAGTGAACGGGATAACAGGTGTCTTGTCGTGATTGTCGAAGTAATAAAGGCCATTTTTCTCACACCCTACGCCAATTGTCTTCTGTGTTTTCAAATCCTGAATAATGACAGAATCGGGAAAGAAGCAAACAGAACAATAAAGTTGTTGAGTAAGCTTACCAACTGATATCAAATTAAAAGCAAAAGAGGGAATATAAAAGACAGAAGATAAAGAGAAAGAGGGTGAAAGTTTCACAGTGCCAATACCACGAACAAACCATTCAATCACAAATATGGCAGCAAACTTTGGAATGGGTGGCGAATCGAAGTTGCGATGTGAGATGAAGCTCTGGTCGATGGCGGAACAGTGATGCGAAGCACTGGTCGACGGCGGCAAAGCTCGGACTGGCAACGGCGATCATGGATGTGGCCTGAACAATAGCGATTAGGGTTGAACAACAATGACAAAGGTCGCTGATTGGCCAAATTGGAGATGGCGAAGGTCGAATGGCGATTGTGAAGGCCGGAAGGGGCCGACGAAGGTCGGAATGGCGACGGCGAAGGTCGGATCTAACTTGGACGATGCCGGATTTGAGTGGTCGGTGGGCGGCAAAGGGTTAGGGTTTCAGCGGTAGTGGCGGGAAACGATTTCTCTTCCGTTTTTTTTTTTTTTTTGAGGTAAGGAAAAAAAATATATTAAATCATGGATAAACAAAACTACGGGATTAATATCCCATAACCTGCTCATGATACTATGTTAAAGAAAGAAATGACTACGAGAAGAATAAGAAGGCTTAACAATTGTGTTAGCCTCTTCCTCAATTTATAATAGTAGTTAGGGAACAATACAAGAAACCCTAAACAATATGGGAAAATCCTAAACAATACTGGAAAGACTTAATTACCCCTTTAATAGGGGCAAATAGTAATCTTGAGGCAAAATGACGATGGAGTAAGCAGCACTTCTCGGCAAAAAAACAAAGAGCAATTCTGAAGACATCCACCCAAAAAACCGAAAAAAAAAAAAAAAAGGAACAGAGAAAAATACAAGGAAAGACAACAACAGAAAAAATTAAAATCATATCAGCTAGATCTAACATTTATGGTATGACAATTCAGATTAACATATTGAATTGTAAATTACAAACTACAATGTGATGAATGTGACTCATAATTCAGCTCATTTTATTACATTAATGCACAAATCTTTACTTGCTTTCTACAACAGAATCATTTATGCTAACTTAAAAGGCTTAAATAACTTACATTTCCTTTGGAATTGGTAACAGCAGTAAATGATGCCTGGTTATTAAAAGCCTTGACAATGTTGTCACCAGTTACATTTGCCATCTCATCACAATCTAAACCCATAAAATTGCTCCCATGTTCTTCGAAATGTTGAATTTTCTCCTGCTGTTAATCTACATAAGTCAAATTGATAATGAAAAAGATGGAGAAAAGAATTAACTGACAAACTGCAGTCTTAACAACTTTCACTCAAACTACTTGAAAAATTAGACAAACCTCACTGACAGTTTCTACATTAGTTGACCTGCAAACCACATCAGCCTCTTCTATGTGACTAAATTCATCACATTTTGAATAACACATTCTTCTACTTGCTGAGGTGGGCCCATAAGATAAATTGTTTCCGTTTCCATTAGCAAGATGATTATCCAAGGCCTTATCATGTTGGTGTTCACATATATCAACATCCTGGCTCATATCAAGTGGAGGCTCAAATGCCTTCAGGAATTTAAGGAAAAAAATACTTAGACTAACTTCACAGATCTATGTTACACCTGTGTGTGTGTGCGCGCGCGTGCACGTAAGAATGAAAATGAAAATGAAACACTAAGGTAAATATCACTCCTGAAAAAATTGAACAGAAAATCACCTTTAGCATTTCAAATATGAAAAGTGAATTTTCGGCAATACACCTACAGAAAATGACGCCAAATGATTAGAAGCAAAAGAAAAGAAGCTACAAGTGTATTGCAAAATGCGACTTCATATCACCATTAATGATACTATGCATAAATAAAGTATGAAGAAAAACATTTATATGTTAATTGCTAGGCAAGAGCCAAAGTCACAGATATATGTATATACATATATCATATCTTCGTATGTCATTTGAAGCCTACTTTCCATAATAAATAAACAAAACGAAACAATCGAATTTCATTGAACCAGAGAAAGAACCAATGTTATGGACATGTTCATAGTATTATGAAATTATTCTCAAAAACAAATGTTCCATAGCCAACACATGGCAAGTTCATGACTCCACATAGACATAAACAAGCAACTGTCAAATCAATGTAGCAAATAACTGATTGCTACATTGCTTTAAAAAAAATTGCATAGAACAAGCGAAGGTTTATTAAATGGGCAGCCCAATGCACGAAGACTCCAGTCATTGCAAGATCTGCCGAGGGTCAGAAACACAACCTTACCTCTGCACGCAGGGAGGAAGAGTGAGGAATACTTTATTAATCACCAAGAATATGAAAATATGAGTGGACTAGGCTGTACTGATAGAAAGAATAACTAATTGCCACATCTCACTATTCCATTGATATGTTACTCCATCAATGGTTATAACTCAGTATCCAAGCAAAGATATCACGTAATTTTTTAATATATAAATATGACATGCCTAGAGCCTTGACCGCCTTGACCAAACCACAACACACACATGTAACACTACTGGACCAAGTAACATCAGCTACACTAATGGACCAAGTAACCGAAGACCCAACCTTTAGTGCATACCTGCTTAATAGCTTATACATAGAGGTCCTTCCCAAAGTAACAATAAGGAGCTAAGGTACCTAAAAGGGAAAGGCCACCAAATTGTAGAAGAAACCACAATGTTCTGCCTGCATTTGCCACAAACTTTCGCCCTTCTACAAATAAAAGTTCCTAGTTTACCAAACTTGTGATACCTCCTCTTACATACCTTGAGCTTCTAGCAACACTAACATAGTCAAAAATAAATAAATAAATAAATAAATAAATAAGGGAAACACAAGAAAAGGTGGGAAAGGCGGGGCAGTGTCAATGCGCAAAAAAAGCACATTGAATCGTTGTCTAGGAAGGTCAATACATGCAGACCTAACCCCCGTCCCTTTTTCCAGAGGTTGTTTCCGTGGTTTGAATCCGACCACCTCTCCATTGTGGACGAGGATTGAGAACATAACTACAATAAAGTATCATAAGGGAAGCTCTCAAGGAAAAAATGTAGGTACCATGTCAAAAAAATTCAAAATATAAGCAAAGTTCGATGCTCAAAGAGAACTAATATGCCAACAATGTTCAAATTGCCAAACTTGTCTCTAATTTCTGAAGGTCATTGTCTTGGAAGTTAAAAAGACAAAGATATGCAAATCTATGAACACCATTAGCGTATTTCTTCGATGTATAGAATTCAACTCTTGAAGAACTATTTTTTAACTCCGAAATGATCTTCAAATTACTAGTTTGTTTCCTCTTAACATGAGAAAATTAAATCGAAAATACTTGAAATGAATTAATCAAATTGTATATTTCATTAATCACACAATATGAGACTACATATAAGAAAATTTAAGAACTAAAAAAGGTAAATAACTAATTACAATAAACTATTTTCCTAATCTGTATATTTAACTTTTCATATATACAAATACTACCAATATTGAATATTCCAACACTCCCCCTCAAGCTGGTATGAAGATATCTTCCATCGTCAGCTTGCATACTAGATAGTCGAATCTCTTCTTTGGTAATCCTTTCGTTAGAATGTCTGCGATCTGTTCAGTAGTCGGTACATATGGCATAAATATTTGTCCACTATCGATCTTTTCCTTGATGAAATGCTTGTCCACTTCCACATGTTTTGTCCGATCGTGCAACACCGGATTGTGAACAATCGCAATGGCTGATTTGTTATCACAGTAGACCTTCATAGATACTGAATTAGATATCTTCAACTCTCCGAGTAATCTGTTAATCCATAACACTTCACAGATGCCGTGAGCCACTGATCTATACTCCGCTTCTGCGCTGCTTCTAGCTACGACATTCTGTTTCTTGCTCCGCCATGTGACGAGGTTCCCACCAACAAAAGTACAGTAACCGGAGGTCGATCTCCTGTCCGTGATGCTCCCAGCCCAGTCTGCATCGGTGTAAACCTCTACAAGGTGGTGGCCACGTTTCTTGTACAAAATTCCCTTTCCAAGAGTACCCTTTAAGTACCTTAGTATTCTATAGGCAGCATCGAAGTGTTCTTGTCCTGGTGAGTGCATGAATTGGCTGACCATGCTTCCGGCAAAGGCTATATCAGGACGAGTATGTGATAAGTAGATTAACCGCCCCACCAGTCTTTGATATTGTTCTTGGTTTATCACAGCTTCAGGTTTGGCCGGTTGTAGTTTCTCATTCGGTTCACTTGGAGTTTCTACAGCTTTGCACCCGAGTAACTCTGTTTCATTCAGTAGGTCGAGTACATACTTTCTTTGACTCACAAATATGCCTCCCTTTGATCTAGCAAATTCCATTCCAAGAAAATATTTTAATGGACCTAAGTCTTTGATTTCAAAATTATCAGCAAGTTTTCCTTTAAGTCTTCTCAACTCGTCACTATCACTTCCTGTTAAGATAATATCATCTACATAGACAATTAAAATGGCAATCTTACCATCAATTGAGTGTCTATAAAACATAGTATGATCTGCTTGACTTTGTTGATAACCCTGACCTTTTACAGTGGTTCCAAAGCATTCAAACCACGCTCTTGGAGACTGTTTTAGGCCGTATAGTGACTTCTTTAACTTGCACACCTTTCCTTGTCCTATCTTTCTTTCAAAGCCCAGTGGTAAACTCATGAACACTTCTTCCTCCAAGTCTCCATTTAGAAAGGCATTTTTCACGTCTAATTGGTGTAGTGGCCAATCAAGATTCACAGCTAAGGACAATAGAACCCGAATCGAGTTTATCTTAGCAACTGGAGCAAATGTTTCTTGGTAGTCTATTCCATATGTCTGCGTGAACCCTTTAGCCACGAGCCTTGCTTTATACCGTTCTATGCTTCCATCTGCCTTACACTTAACTGTGAATACCCACTTGCACCCGACTATCTTTGTATCCTTTGGCGAATCAACTATTTCCCACGTACCACTCCTTTTAAGAGCATTCATCTCTTCCAGAACTGCTAGCTTCCAACCTGTATCACTTAGTGCTTCCTTAATATTCCTTGGAATAAACAGATTAGTAACTTTTAGAAGTAAAGACTCTATAAGGTTCGGAAAGTTTTGTGTAGGATACATATCTAGATATGGGATGATTGGTGCAGGTTCTAACTCCTTTCCTGATGGCTATAGGGATATTAAGATCTGGAGGAATACTGGAATGAGAAGATTCATCAGGAGGTGGTGAATATATAGGATTACCTGGATCATTGCTTGGGGAGTCGGATTGACCTTGTGCTAGAACAGTAGGCTGATCTGTATTCTTTTTTGTATCTCTCCGAGTATAAACCCGCAACTCAGTACATGATTGTGGTATTTCTTCATCTGTTTGTGAAGGAATTATGCTCGGCATTTGCGTACTAGTAGGAATCCCTTTTTGTTTTTCAATATTATCATCACTTGTTTTTGACTGATTTGGAGGAAAAATTTCTAAGACTATGGTAGGGAGAGGATCATCAGTGACCCAAAAATTCCCTTCCATTACATTCTCCCCCTGAAAGGGATTTTTATCAAAGAAGGAAACATTTTCCAAAAACGTGACGTCCATACTAACATGAATTTTCTTGGTTTGTGGATTGTAACACTTATAACCTTTTTGATTTGGTGCATAACCGATGAAAACACATTTTTCTACTCTAGGATCAAGTTTAGACCGAAATTGGCTAGAAATATGAACATAAGAGGTGCAGCCAAATATTTTAAGAGGCAGGTCAGCTGATATCCTAGAAGCTGGAAAGTGTGTTTTGAAGTTATCAAAGGGTGTGGTGTAATTTAGAATACGTGTAGGCATGCGATTTATTAAATATGCGGCTGTTAAAAGAGCATCACCCCACAAATATTTTGGAATATGCATAGAAAACATGAGTGCACGTGCGACTTCGAGTAAGTGTTTATTTTTTCTTTCAGCAATGCCATTTTGTTGGGGCGTGTCACGACATGTGGATTGATGTAGAATACCATTTGTTTTCAAAAAACTGCCTAAACATTCATTGAAATATTCTGTTTCATTATCTGTGCGAAGAATGCTAGGTTTCATTTGAAATTGGTTTTCTAGCATAATGCAAAAATCTTTAAATAAAACTGCTACATCAGATTTTGCACGCATCAAATATGTCCAATATAAACGTGTATGATCATCAATAAATGTCACAAACCATCTTTTTCCGGATAGTGTTGTGATTTTTGAGGGACCCCATACATCGCTGTGAATTAAATAAAATGGTTTAGATGCACAATATGGTTTTGAAATATAAGAAGTACGCTGACTTTTTGCAAACAAACAACTTTCACAATAAAAGGAAGAACAATCCATATTCGTAAATAACGTCGGAAACAAATGTTTAAGATATTGAAAACTTGGATGTCCTAATCTAAGGTGCCAAAGCATAATTTTATCACGAACAGATGTTGAACTCATACCACTGGTGCCGTGAGTTGTTTTATTCCTCAAGGAGTTATCATCGAAGTAATATAGGCCATCCACCAATCTAGCACTGCCAATCATCTTCCTCGAGTTCTGGTCCTGAAAGAGACATTGAGATTCCGAGAAAATGGCATGACAATTCGAATCTCGCAATAGTTTATTTACAGATAAGAGGTTACAAGTAAGTTTAGGAACGTGGAGGACCGTTTTTAGATTAACACTATCTGAGATTGTTATTTGGCCTTTTCCTGCAATGGGTGAGAAACTACCGTCTGCAATTTTAATTTTTTCATTACTAGAACACAGTGAATATATATTGAAAAGGTGATAAAACTTGTCATATGATCAGAAGCACCTGAATCAATAATCCAAGGGTGCTGAGTTTAAGGAATAAGAAAAGGCTCTAAATTTACTACCTGTTTGAGCTAAGGAAGCATTAGGAGTACCAAGTGATGAATTGACAATCAGAAGTTTCAGAAGTTGATCAATCTGTTCTTTGTTGAATGGAGTGGTGGCAGCTTCATGCACGGAAGGATAGGATCGGTTAGATTTTTCTCCCGTTTTGTTGCTCTTCAAATTTGCTGGTTTCCCATGGATTTTCCAGCATGTTTCCCGTGTATGACGGGGCTTGTTGCAGTAATCGCACCATATACGAGGACGTTCCTCTGCTCGGCGTGAAAACCTGCTGGAGTGAGCATTAGCAGCAGCCAAAGCAGACTGGTCAATTGGAGCAACTGTAGGGCTGATAATTTGTGGCTTGTTAAGCATAACGTTCCGACGGGTCTCCTCCCTTCGGACCTCCGAGAAAACCTCATTAATTGAGGGAAGAGGCTGACGACCAATGATTCGTCCCCTAACTTCATCAAGTTCCGGTTTCAGACTTGCTAGGAACTTAAAAACACGATCATCATCCACCAACTTCTTATAGTGGCTATAATCCTCGGTCGAATGCCATTCATGATCGTCGAACATATCTTGATCTTGCCATATTCTCTTCAATGAATTGAAATACTTGGTGATATTGTCTTCGCCTTGACGGATATCACGGAATTTTAAAGTCAACTCATACTTTTGAGATTGGTTTCCCAGATCAAAATACATCTGATTTACATTGTCCCAAAGTTCTTTCGCCGTAGGGTAGCACATGTAGTTGGAGCTGATTTCCTCATCCATAGAGTTTACGAGCCATGTCATCACCATAGAGTTTTCAGCATCCCAAGTCGTATGCGACGGATCTTTGATGGAGGGCTCCTTTGCATCACCGGTTAGATATCCCATCCGTCCTCGTCCACGGATATACATTCGCACTGATTGAGACTAACGTAAGAAATTGGTTCCATTCAGACGAACAGAGGTGATTTGGATGGAGTGGGATTCGGAAGGGAGATGATTTGGTTCGGTAAGTTGGCTGAACCTTGGGATGGATTCCGAGGTAACGTCGGACATGGTGAAGACAAGGGGAAATACCGTCAGAAATTAAGAATCGTCGGGTTGGCCTTCAACGAGTAAATCTCGCGAAACCAAGCTGCTGGATGCTGAGTTGACTCACTGAGAATTACTGAGTTGACTCGCTGAGAATCGTCTGAGTTGACTCACTGAGATCGCTGAGTTGACTCGGTTTTCGTCGTTTTTCAAGCAAATCCGGCAGCGGTGGTGGTGGCTAGGGCGGCGAGGGTTCGTCGGTGGTCGCGAGTGTTCGTCGATGGCCGCAATCGAGTTGAAATCGCAAGATCTGTTTCGTACAGATCTCGCGAGGGTCCGTTCGTCGACTGCTAGGGCTCCGGCGAGGCTGTCGGCGGCAAATAGAGGACTGACGAGGCTTCGTTGTCGGTTGTAGAAGGCCGGAGAGTGTTCGTCGGCGGCTGTAGAGGACCGGCGAGGCTTCGTCAGTTGTAATGAGGGCTCGACGTCGGCTGTAGGGGAGTTTTCGTTCGTCGCCTGGCCGTAAGTGACGCTGGCGAACCTTCGTCGGCTGTTGTTGGATGCCGGCGAACGTCGTCGACGACTGCAATGGCCGGCGAACTTCGAAAACTTGTAAAGGGCCGGCGGCTGAGCAGAGGCTAGGGTTTTTTTGGGTTTTTTTGCTCTGATACCAACTTGAAATGAATTAATCAAATTGTATATTTCATTAATTACACAATATGAGACTACATATAGGAAAACTTAAGAACTAAAAAAGGTAAATAACTAATTACAATAAACTATTTTCCTAATCTGTATATTTGACTTTTCATATATACAAATACTACCAATATTGAATATTCCAACAAAAATAAATCAAAATTTATTGCAATATATGTTGAAAAATGAATTGCATGAAGTTTCATTTTTCACTAGGCCAAGAATCAACTCCATTCATTCTAGGAATCCTACTCATTAAGGGACCAAGGAGAAGCGGTGGTTAAAGGTATACATCTCTAGTTTCTATTCAATTCAAGAACATACATTTAGACGATTAATTGTTTTCGAAAAGTTGTGAATGATGACTATAAAGTCCATGATTTTTACTGTTGGCTTAATTCGGTGAGCGGAAGTCTGTAATTTACTTTCTTTTGTGTGAGAAAGTGTGCAAGTGTGTTTCACCCCTTCAGATATCTTCAATGCAGAATGCATATCATATTCGAATCATTGTTTGGAATCCCAGCACAACACCACAAAAGTATTTTCATGCATTGCACAAACAATGCACCACTTTCATGCCCTACACAGATTTCCAAATGAAAACTTTTCAAAAAAACGTTTTTCAAAAAATGGACGCACCATGCGTCCAAACACCCGACATGCCATCCGAATGCCAAACTTTGGACCTGCGCCATCTTAACAGCTCTTTCGAGCGTCCAGATAGTAGCGGGAGTACAAGATTTGAGATTTTTTTACCCAAAAACATTCCTCAAGTGGTTTCAAGAATAAATAACTTTTCTAAGGCGGTGATTTCTCTTATAAAAAGAGTCCCTGCCCTCTCTTGTTTTGTGTGGATTATTTCAGAGAATTCAGCATAAATTTATAAATCATTCTTATTTCATAAACAGTCCTTGAATCAATCTTTCATATTTGGATCTTAAAAGCTATTTATTCAATGCATCTTTCAGAAACCACCATCACTACACTTCGCATATCATATAGTTGCTTAATTGCTCCTTGTGACAGATATCAGATCGAGTGCGATCTGTGAAGAACACAAAGCCCAATCCAAAAGAAGAAGGTTGTTCCAAGGCTAAACCTCAAGAGGTTTGTAGATTGGTTCGGAGCCATCGAGGACCGAGATCAGCCGAGGAGGTTACGCGGATTGAAAGGTACAAACAAGAATGACATCAAGTCATGCAAGATGTAAAAGTCTCCACGAGGGCAATTGGCATAACCAAATCCTTTACATGTCGTATCAAATTTGTGTAAATTCATAATATTAATCTCTAGTAGATTAGCTAATGAGTCGCGAAGAGAGGCGGTGATTATATCCCGCAAGGAGGAGTTTGCACGTAAAAATCTTTGTGTCACTGCTTTACACTCACGCATGCTTTACACTCACGCATTCTATCTTTATTATGGTGACTCTTAAATCTTCATGGGTTCAAATAATTAATTAATTGAAGAATAAAATCAGAGATATGTTGTTTGGCTTAAGCATTTAAAAAATTGTTTGCCTATTCACCCCCTTCCAGTTCTAGGCTATTCACTAGGATATCGATATTTCAGTTAGTATTAGTTCCTTGCTCCGACCACGTTTTGACCTACAGGGATCTTGTCCTGCCATAGCCTTCTACTTTAGTGGATTGTGTTGTCCTTGTTTTTTTCATATACCACGTTCGGTATTATGGATTCTAGGACTTGTAGAGGATGCTTCAATTGGACGTCCACCAATTGTTTTATGGGACAAATTTCCCATATTGGAAACCCTACATGAGGTCATTTCGAAATCCAAAGACGAACACGTGGCTTGCAACTCATGCCACATGGGCTCCTCCCGCTAAGACAACTGATGGAAAAATTGTGGATAAACCTACTTAGTCGTGCACTCCTCTTGATATAGCAAACTCTTGTCATAACAATAAACGCTAAATGCTACTTTTTTCATTGTTACTACTGATGATTTTGGAGGATTTTGCAGTATAAAACTGCTAAGGATGTCAGGGATAAATTGCTTGTTACCCATGCAGGTATTGCTTAAATAAAGGCTTCCAAAGTGCTACAACTAACTTCGAGAATTTCAAAATGAAGAAGGATGAGACATATGGCCCATTCATTGGTCGAATGAGCAAAATTGCTAACAACAGATTTCTGCTCGGAAACTTTCCAACAAATGCTTAAGTTGTGAGAAAAATCCTTTGCTCACTTCATCCCCGTTTCACTCCAAAGGTTGTGGCTATTGAGGAAAGCCAATGCATCGAATCAATGACAATTGAAAATCTCGACGGGAACCTTAAATTGTTTGAACCCAATATGTGTAAGCCCATTGAGACTAAATCTTAGTCTAACAAGGAAGAAGATGAAGAGATGCCTGACGAGGAGCTCGAGCTATTCGAAAAAAAGTGCATAAAATACATGAGGGGTGGGTTCAACCATCCATCAAGTAATGGCACCAAGAATTGGAGGAGATCCACATGAAGATAAAAAGAACCTAATGAGTGCAAAGAAAAAACCATGATCAGATGCTACACTAGTCAAGGTTTTGGACACATTAGCCTCTCAATGTGCTAACAATGACAGAGAAGGAGAAGAAGGGGCTAGCGGGCACATGGGACGATCCAGACTATGAGACTGTGGAAGATGACAGCAAGTAAGCTGCTTTTGTTGCTCAATCAAGGTAGCTACCCAAATCTTTTTGTAATGATGACTCTGATTGTGACAATAGTGATGACAATAATGATGAGTTCATGGATGAATACAAAGAGCTTTACGAGGAGAATCTAAATTTGACCAAAAAACAAACAATTCTCAAAGCTCAATTAAAGGAATTAAAAATTGAGAAAGAAGACCTTAAGAAGGCACTTCACGAGTCCAACGCTAGAATCCTAGGTCGTGAGAGAAAAGTGAGAAAGTCGAGGGTCAAAGGACTGGAGAGAAAGGGTAAGATTTCTTGGGAGTGAAACCCCAAGTGCCCAAGAAGACCTCAGGAAGATAGATGTGGGTTCAACTAAGCTAGGGAAGATGTTGAACAGTGGGAAGAATGTGGATGACAAGAGAGACTTGGGTTTAGCAAACCAACAAATGACATCGTAGTCCTGCACCACCACATTTGCGAGAGCTAGCAAACCCAAAGGTATGTCCATCGAGTGATAGGTCGCCTAGTGGGCTTAAGAGAGTCCCCTCGTCTTTTGCTTGTGCAGAGGAAGGACATGTTAGAGCTAGGTGTCCTAAGCTTGCCCAATCGACTACTAGGTGGGTTCTCCCTGCCTTTGTCCTATTGCCCAAGGTTCATCTACATGCCATCAATGTCGGGTCCGAGGTCGCATTCAATCGAAGTGTAGGAAGCCCCATTGCCCTAGTTTCATGCCTATCCATATAGGGAGTCAAGTGGAGCAACTTAGGAAAGGTTTTGTCCATTAGGGCAAGTCAGCTTTCGTTTGCCAACCTAGGAAGCCTAATTTCCATGATTCTTTAGCTAGGTCAAAACGTGTTAGGAAACCTATGAAGAGAGATGTTCCCCCTATCGTTTCCCCTTTCGTCGAGAACTGTGCTTAGGTAAGGAAGTAATATGTTCATGGACCTATCTTTGAGGCTTACTCACATGAGGATCCTCCTAAAGAGTTATCCTTTCTCTAATGCACTAATCGAGTGGTCAATCAAAATTTAAGCCTCTCTCGATTTAGAATAGAATTCTAAAAGAGTAAAATGCATACAAAGACTTAAAATCTAAACCTCCACCAAAGATGACATTAGTCCCAGTATTTCATGTAACAATGGACCAGAGAATAAGACCGGAAAGGTAATTGCATGCATTGCACACAGCAAACCACTTGCATGGCCTACATAAAGCAAAATTTCCCAAAGTGGATTTTTTTGGAAAAACATGCCACGAGCGTCTAAACAGTCACAAAGACTATCTAAATGGTAAATAGCCAGCTGGCTTAGTGTCCAATGCCAAATTGTCCATCCAAATGTTGAGCTCGCCAGAGTTTGACGTCAGAAAGGCCAAAGTGGGCATCGGACGACCATGGCGGCGAGACTCAAATTAAGGAAGGTTTTCAAAGGCTGCGGATTCTCTATTAAAGAAGCCACTACCCTCCCTTGTTTTGTCGAAATGTTGAGCTCGCTAAAGCTTGACCTTCTTAATAGCCAAAGTGAGCATCAAGATGGTCATGGAAGCAAGACTCGAATTAAGGAAGTTTGACCTCAAATCTTTCTTTTTGAGATTTTAGTGCTACAGGGTGTATGAAAAGCTGTTGATTTTTCTATAAAACAGACCCTATCCTCCCTTGTTTTACGTAGAATTTTTTTACTTAGCACTTTTCAGATCTGAATCTTTCTTCTCTGAAAAAATTCCCCTTAATCAAACCTTCACTTTTTATCTTTCAAAGAGTTCAAAATTGATTCAATGTGTTTTCAAAATCACCACCACCATCACTCACTTGCATACTACTCCTATGTTGCACTTTGTCACACTTTTGCGAATGGAAAATCAGATCTTGGGATTTCTGTGAAGCAGTGTCTCCTAGAAAGTAATTGTTCCAAGGCTAAGATCTGCAGATTGATTCAAAGCCGTTGAGGATGAAGATCGGACTGAGAGGGTTTCGTGGATTGGAGTTGAACCAGCTTTGGGCACACAAGGGAAGCAATGTAGGGCGTAAGAATCTCTAAGGGGGGCAGCTAGCAATGTACAACTAGAAGTGTCGCGTCAAGTCGGGTATCGCTCCATACATCTTGCTTTCCAGTGAATGAATTGTAACACAAAGCAACGTCGTGGTTTTTTGCCCTTTGTGGCTTTCCACGTAAGCTTTGTGTCAGACTTCTTCGCTGTTGGCTACTCGGACCCTGCTGGCTACTCTGACACCCTGGGCTCTTCTGGTATCAGAGCCCAGAGAGACTAATGTCATATAACATATTCACTAAAATGGAAGACTGTGAAATACACGAAGAAAATTTTTGCGAAACAGATGATAAAAAACCAAATAGTATTGGGTTGCCCAAAATTCATGATGTTTACTTGCCTAATACCTCAAGTGTTGGATATTATTTTGTCAATTGGTTAAGAGAAAATCCTAAAAGGGTATTTAATACAATTCGCTTTATAGATTATGCTTTAAGTGAATCTAATTTGTAGCCAGAAATTAAACAAAAAATAAAATGGCTAGTACTAACAGACTTAAATAATTTCTTTGCTACTGAAGTCCATTGTCGTAATGAAAGAACTATTTATACTTTTGACGATGGCTCCATGTATATATTTGATGATTATGACTATGTGTATTATTACTCTGATTAAACAATAAAAGCTTGCTAAAAGTATAAAACATGCCAATTGAAAAAATTGATGAAAATACAGAATTGCCAAAAGGCCTTGCTATAATTGTTGCTAATCAGGAAAAAATCATTCAAACTACTAAAAATAGTGAAAATAATATTATACAAAAAATAGATAATAATCAACCTGTTATCCAAAGATATAGGGAAATGGTACCTTATGGTCGAAGTTTGAGAATGTAAAATATTGACGATAATGATACAGTTTCTATAGATCCTAATGATTCTATTGAAATACTTGAAGAACTCAATGTGATTATGAATACTCATGCTAGTGGTGTAAGACAGCCTATTGATGCCCAAGGAACCACAGACAAAGTACTAATACAAATACACAGACTGATCAGCCGTCTACTAGTGCTAATACACCTCCTCCTCAAAGACCCTTAGGAGCCAATCAAAGTAGATTCTTAGCAAGTCCTGTTTATTTTACTAATCCACCTATTAAGGATACTTTTGCTAATAATAGAAACGAAGAAACGACTTTTAGAGACTCAAGAAGAGGAATAAATGATGCCAGAAGAGAGCTAAATAAACAGCGTTTTAATGAACCAAAAAGTGACAATATTTCTGAGAATGGTATTTATTTAAATATAGATAGTTATATGGGTAATACACATTCACTTGATAAAATATTTTCTAAATGGATAAAATCATTATATACAGTTGTTATATTCAAAAATGTTTTAGAAGGTGAAGAATTAGTTGTTGATGCTTTCTCAAAATGGATACCTATGACAATTCTAGGTATTGTTAATGCATGGTGGTCTAATTTAGGAATAATTGGAAAAAATTGCATAAGAACTGGTGTTTTCTCCCACAGCGTTGATATCACAATTGAAGATCGAGAACCACAAAAGATAATCGGATGATTTGAAGATGCTATTAGAAAATAATTCTTAAAACAACATTGGGAAAGAGATTTTGTTGAAGTTCAAAAAAGGATAAGACTTGGTGCTATTAGCCAATTAGTTAATATGAGAATTCGTAACATGTGTTACTTCGAGCCATATACAAATGAATTTAGTAGATTATACTATAAAACTGATTTTAATGATTATGAGAGGCAAGCGTATTTAGACATGTATTTTGAAAAACTACTTGTTCATTATGCTAGAGAATCAATAACCGGGGATAAATCTACTGCTAATTGGCAAACTGAAGATACTCTTGGTACTAGAATTACTTATGCTCAAAGACAAGTACGTATTTGGTGTGTTGCTGCAAAAAAGGTTGAATTATATAAAAAAGATACACAATTAGGTATTTGTTGTGAAAATCAAAGCGAAGCTCCTAAGCAATTTGGATGTGCTGATATCTATCCAAAGCCAAGAATTACTAAGGAAAACAAATATAGGCTAAAAAGATCTTTTGAAAGAAATTGTAGGCCAAGAAGAAATTTTAGACCAAAAAAGTTTTTCAAAAAAAGAAAAAATTTTAATAAAACTAATCCTGTGAGAACAGCTCAAGAAAAGTCTGCTAAAACCTGCAAGTGTTGGGCATATAATGAAATTGGACACTATGCAAATGTGTGTCCTAATATCAAAAATAAAAATAGTACTAAAGTTAGAATGTTTCTTGGTCAAAGTGAATCCGATATAAGTGAAACAGAATATATTTTTTATATTGAATCCGAAGAAGAATTATTTTATCTTGAGACAAGTGATGAGTCAGGAAGTGAATACAAGTACTAATATTGATTTCTTTATTGACTCTGCCGAAGAAAAATGTGATTATAGAGCTGAAGCTCTAGTTGATCAAAAACTGCTCAAAAAGGTCCTAAAAGAAGGATTTTCTTTTAAAAATAGTGAACTGTTTCAAAAGAATTTTATTGAAAAATTTAATAGGCAAAATATCTACCAGTATGGAATCTGTCAATTTGAAGCTGCCCTTAATACTGAAGGATCTAGAGGAAAAATAAATATTCCTTTGATAAATCATACCATAATAGAAAAATAGCTAGAAAAAATTGGAAAGAATAAAGAAAAGATTGGTTATATACACATAGGAGGAATACAAATCGTTTTTAAAGCTCTGTTTACAAGAGGAATTAATTTCCCAATAAAAGTTGTTATTATTAATAATAGAATAAAAGACAGGTCAGATGCCTTGCTTGGAGTTGTTCATGGAAATCTAAACCAAGGAGTTTGGGGAATAAAAGTGTTCCCTAAATATGTTGTTAGTCTAAAAGAACCGAGGATAAATGAAGTTTTTAGTCTTGCTCATGAATGTGCTAGAAAATATTTTATGGAAAATGGAAGATTTCCTTATACGATAACAGATCATGTTGGATATTTTTTAAGTAATAGTCATCATAGTGATAAATTTATAAATCATGATTTTATTGAAATAGTTAAAGTCTTTGAACTAATTGCTAATATTTATCGCTCAGGAATTGTTGACGAAATATATTTACCTGTTGACTGGAAGCTAGATATCTGCAAGAAACCAAATTTAGATGTAACAGGAACATTTGCTACTAGAAGATTATCTAGTGTTAGAAGATTATCTTCATTAAAGATAACTAGTGGTGAAATTGGAGAAAGCTCTAGTGAAATTAATAGATTTGATAAACAGCTGCTCATTAGAAATGTGAATAGTCCTACCTATCGAATAAAAATAAAATATTCCAATGGAAAAGAATATTATGATATAAATGTCTTAATTCATACGGGTGCTTCTGTTAGTTATATTTCTCCTAATATGATATCATCTGAAATGGCTAGAAGAAAACTTGATGAACTTTACGTGTATAAAGATCTGAATGGATTCAAACATACTATTACACAGATTGCTGACATTCTCATGATAATTCAAAATAAAGAAATAACTTATCCATTACATATTGATAAAGATAAGAAAACAGAGTTATTACTTGGTAATAATTTTCTTAATCACTGTTATCCTTACACTATTGCTTATGACAATATTGTGCTTACAATTAAAGGAAAACAGATAATCGTCCCACGGCTTATATGAGGAATCCTATTTTCTTTAAAGTGAGAATTAAAATTGACAATCAGATTATCTATTTACCATGTTTAATAGACACAATAGCTGATCTTTGCTTAATGAACAAAAATGTCTTACCATACAAAATGTGGAAGAAAAATGTTAAATCTACCATCAAAGCTAAAGGCTTTGAAGGAAAAACCCAAGATTTGAATATTGTTGCTAGAGATATTGTGCTACTGCTCAGAGATCGATACATCAAACTTCCAAAATACAATGGGAGTACCAATGCTACTTGGAAAACAATTTCCTAAATTTCTTTAAGAAAATATGTTTTACCCAAAAACTTGTTGAATTCTTAACACCCTATTCACACTGGATAAAAATACCACACTTAAATACCGTAAATATCGTTTACACGCGAAAACGTGGTAATATGTATATTGTAACAATTGCTGAAGAAATTTCGAACAAACTTGCTAATAATTTCAGAGAAAATCCAACTACCCTTTGGGACATTGATAAAACCTATGCTCATATTGAACTACTTGATCCAACCAGTATAATTAGAGTTAGACCAATGAGATATTCGGAAGTAGATATTAAAGAATTTACTGTTCAAATACAAGAATTACTAGATCTAAAAATAATTCAAGAAAGTAAAAGCTCTCATTCTAGTCCTGCTTTTATGGTTAGAAATCACTCTGAAATTAAAAGAGGAAAAGCTAGAATGGTTGTTAATTATAAGAAGCTTAATGAAAAAACAAAATTTGATGCATATTTTCTACCTCATAAAGAAAGCCTTGTTAATAGAACAAAAGGGAAAAAGATATTTTCCAAATTTGATTGCAAAAGTGGCTTTTGGCAATTTTTTTTTTTTTTTTTTTTTTTTTTTTTAAACTCACACACCCACTCACGTACTCGGTGAGAATCGATACCCAGACCTCTGGCTTTGGGCAAATAAAGCTAACAAAAAAATTTGTTCCATTAACCGCTTTTAGTGCTCTATCTGGTCATTATGAATGGTTAGTTATACCCTTTGGATTAAAAAATGCTCCTCAAATCTTCCAGAGAAGGATGGACCAAGTGTTTGGTAAGATACCTGAATTTCGCCTAGTTTATATTGATGATATACTTATATTTTCTCATAATGAAAAAGATCGTCTAAAGCATCTTACGATTTTTGCAGATTTATGCAAGAAGCATGGAATCCTGCTTTCTAAAAAGAAAGCTGAAATTGGAAAACAAAAAATAGAATTCTTAGGATTAATAATTGATGCTACTGGAATTGAGATGCAACCTTATATTTGTGAAAAAAATAACCTCTTTTCCCGATATTCTTGAAGATAAAAAACAAGTGCAAAGATTTTTGGGTGTTCTTAATTATGCCGAAACATTTATTGAAGGATTGGCTAAACATAGGCAACCCTTTCAAAGATTATTAAGAAAATGCGTTAATTTTACTTGGACTAAAGAGCTCTCTAATAAAATTAGAGAAATTACGGGCCTAACTGCTTGTTTACCAAGGTTAACATTACCAAGAGATGAAGATGATTTGATACTAGAAACTGATGCTTCAAATTCTTATTGGAGTGCTATTCTTAAAACATCTACTGGAAAAATTTGTAGATATGCTAGTGGTACATTTACTGAAACTCAGCAAAAGTATCATAGCAATCTAAAAGAACTACTTGCTATTAAAAAAAAGAATTGAAAATTTTCGATATTTTCTTATTCCCAAAATATTCACTGTTATTACTGATACTACACAAGTTAAAAGATTCATTTTTAATAAGCTCCCTTCTAGCCCTGAATATTATAAGATCAATAGATGGCAAACATTCTTTCAGCACTATAATTTTGATGTAATTCACCAAGCTGGTAAAGATAATATACTTGCTAACTTCTTATCCAGGGAGGGCCATGGCTGTTGAAAAATAAGGAATACCAGATCTCAGAAGAAGAGATCAAAGTGCTTAAAAATACTACTCCCAGGGGAAATATTTCCTCAATGCTATTAAAGAACTGATAGAGTGTGCAAAGACCTCTAATGCTTCAAAGAGTGCTATGACTGAGTCTTCAAAAACACATAAAAGTCAGGTCGTCACTGATCTGCAAAGTGTTGTTCTCAGTCGTTCCCCTAATCAATTTGTTGATCAAATGATAAAAGTCAAGGAGATCCTTACGACTCCTTCTGCTACTACTACTCAAAAATTCGTTCCATTCATCAAGCCTCCTTCCAAGCCTGTCATTCCAGAAAAGAAATTCTCAGAAGCTGCTTCTTCATCAGATATTCGTAAGTCAATGCTTAAATTTCTTTCCGAAGATTTTTGTACTGAATATCTGAAAAACCTCAAACTTGCTTATGAAATCTGTGTTCAAAATGAAGATTCTAATATTTTTCCACTTCACAAGGAAAGATACCCTAGGATGGTCTATCTTACAGAAACTCCTGCTGATTCGATTGAAAAAATATTCAATTATGGTTTTCTTGACACCTTAATTGCTGATCCGAAAACCAATGCTGAAAAGGGGCTCCCAAAGAGGGTGCAAGAAGTTGTTAAGAGTTTTCGTGAACAAAGAAGAGTGAAAACGGTTGTTATAAAATGTTGTACTGCTGCTCCTGAAAAGGGATTCGAAGGTTATCATATGGTTATGCTTTCAAAAAACCGTCTTCAATTAATCCCTGAATTTAATCCTACTCAAATTTATAAGGATTATCCTATTCTCGAAACTGCTAAACAAATTCAAGAACTTGTTACTCTAAGGAGAAGTCTCGGATTTTATGTGTTAGAAAAAATTTTGAAGAAATTCCTTGCATGGGAAAAAGGTTACGTTTACCCCACAAGTACTGAAGGACTGTTAATTTTAACAATTGATTGTAAAGAATTCTATGGTGCCGCTAAGCAAAGTGCAGGAAACCTGCTCCAAAAGATCTAAACCATCAATTTTGCTGCAAGCGAAGATGTAAAGAAAACTGTTTGCAATATGCTTAAACATACTCCGGGAAGTTGTCAATATTGCCATAATAAAGAAGATAAGATCAAGTGGCTGATGTAGTACGTGAAAGTGACGATGACAGCGACATTTTCCTAATGCTTTGATACGTCATTGCATGCGTCTTTGCTAAAAAGACAACCACAATGTGGACATGGTGGTTGAGTGCTCGCTGCTAATGAAAAAGATAATGGTGACTAAAATTGGTGAAGACAAAAGCTGCTGAAAACTAAGAATAGTATTTTAAAAACCGTTATCTTTTAGTTTTATGTTTTTTGAAATATTGTTTGAGATCCGTGTCTATATAAATGGATACAAGGCTTTGAGGATAGACACGCTGGAATATCCAAAGTGTTTAGCCTCTAAACATGTCGGTGTAAAAACTTTTTTGAAGAAAGTTTGCTTATCCTATTGAATAAAATGTTTTAAGTTTCAAAAACAAGTGTTACGAGTCTTTAGCGATTTTACCCATATCATTTTCTGAGAATTATACCATATTCTCTATGAGAACCTGGAGAGATCGAAGCTTGGTCATGTGTCTGGAGCCTTGCTTACCCTATTTGCCATTCTTGTGTGCTAGGCGTTTTTGGGCGTTTTAGGTTGACACTGTAAGACTGAAGCATCCCAGGAGGGATATAATCTTTGGTTTAAAGAGAAGACGTAGTGGACCCTTAGAAGGTATAAGGTAAAATTTTGGTAAAGATTGGTATACTTATCACGAAACTTTGCATTTTATAAAATAGTTTAACAAACGAGTACTCTTTTCACTCAAGAAACTTGAAGTCCATGAATGAACAAAGATTTCTAAATCATTTCATACCCATATTTGATGAAATCAATATAGGAACTGAAGAAGGTGTTTATATACTTTTTGATGAAATAAATTCTGCTATAGATAGAATGTTGAATCTAGTAGATAAAGAGTATGCATATGATGAGAATCCAATCATTAATAAAGCCTATAAAGATAAAAGGCGAAATGATATGAGAAAGCTTGATCTATTATATGCTATTCGACGCTATTTAAGAAGCTTAATTATGGATTACTATGGTAGAAATGACCCAAATGGTCCAAATAGTCATGCTAAAAGAAGATTGCCTGTCGAATTCTCCGTTGTTGGCTACTCTGACCCTGTTGGCTACTCTAGAATAAGCAAACTTTTCTCAAAGAGGTTTTTACACTGACATGTTTAGAGGTTAAACACTTTGGATATTTCAGCGTGTCTATCCTTAAAACCTTGTATCCGTTTATATAGACACGGATCTCAAAAAATATTTCAAAATAGAAACTAAAAGATAACGGTTTTCAAAATACTATTCTTAATCTTCAGCAGCCTTTGTCTTCACCAACTTTAGTCACCATCATCTTTTTCATTAGCAGCGAGCACTCAACCACCATGTCTACATCGTGGTTGTCTTAGTCGTGGTTTTTTACCCTTTGTGGCTTTCCACGTAAGCTCTTTGCGACAGACTTTTACGATTCCGCATTTATCTTTCTGTATGTAGTGATTGCTTAGTCTCATTTCTTCACATGCTTAATTAACTTGAATAATAAAATAAGAGAGAATTTGTTAACTGTCCAGAGGGTTGAAAAATCTGTTTGCCTATTCAAGCCCCTCTGAACTTTCAACTAAAATCAATATTTCAAGATCACCTGGCTCCCACAAAGCAAGGGAAAAAACTACCACTGAACGCAGCAGTCATATCCACCCATATAATTCTCCTCTCATGCCTAGTACATTTAGCATACACCACTCCCATAAAAAATCCTAAGACTAGACAGCTTAGGACCATCAGCTGACTGCTATTGAAAACCAGTTGACAATCGAAAGGTGCCTTCCAAAAGATCCAAGTCTTGCTAATATCAGAACACTCATCTTCACCTCATCAATGTGATCACCAGACATTATAGACTCTAAAATACCAATAAGAAAGCACGAGTAAAGTTTTTGAAATTTAGTCTTCTAATTGATGGAGCATTGGCAGCCCCTCTAGTATTCAAAATAAGGTACATACGGCATTAAAAGATGTGTGCAGGATCCTTACTAGAAGCCCTTGTCTAGATTGATGAAATCACAGCAGGTTGCTTTCTTCCTTTCTTAGGCCATACCAAATCACTAGCAGTCATGGATAATTTTCCTTGAGCCAAATCGAACTCCACCTTATTGAGAGCTAAATTGTTATCAGTGGACCAAGGGGGGAGACAGAAGTGGGAGATCATCTTCTTAACATAAGTAGTTTCCCTGTCCTCCTCAGCTATCAGGCTCAAAACATCATCTTCAGCTTCTGTCGGCTGATCCTGCACATTCAGATTTTCTTCCATCTCCACAGAAGCTTCATTTGAATTTTCACTCACTTATGCCTCTTGTTTCTTCTGCTCCTTTACAGTTTCTTTTCATATTTCACCAGCCTCTCCCTTTTCTCTATGCCTGGCTTCAAATGTCAAAATGAGTCAGCATTTTTCACCAACTGTAGCAATTGGTTCCTTATTGGCCTCAATCACAGGCTCCTTTTCCTTGCGTTGATAAACTTTGAGAATGAACTTATGCATGTCCTTAATTTCAGCCTACTTGGTCTCATCCTTCTTCACTGGAGCAGGGGGAGGGTACTTGACTTTACATTCAGCCTCATTATAACATTGCTTATAGCAGTGGGTACAATAATTGGACAGATATTCGTGCTAATTCTTTTGCCAAAATCCAACGTTTCCACAGCCAATCCATACTCTGTTTGGAAGGCTGTTTCAATAAATCCACCTACAAACAGATTCTAGTAGGGTGTCGCCAAGTCAATCTGGTGATGGTTGCATCCAACTCAAGGTTTTAAATAGTGCTTTTCTGATTATGTAACGATAACGGTCGCAATGTAATAGTACTGGGAATATCAGTTTGTCAGTAATAGTCATGAATTCTTTCAAATCACCAAAAAGTCATCTAAAATTCAATAATTGTTATTTTTCAACTCATTTAATCTTAAATAAACACATTCCAATATATTTTTTTGACATTTAACTACATAAACAACACATTAAAAATATATATATAAAAAAAAGGTGAAAATTAGAAATCAAGTACTGAACAGTCTTAAAAAAAAAAGACAATGCAAAACATTTAATGAAACTATGTTATATTAGCCCTCAAAATGTCATCAAAAAATCTAATCAACCAATCTATCACAAGATCTCCCGAACTTTTCCACACCTCTATTAGGATCTCATCTCGCCCTACTATTTTGTCACTCTTCATCTTTCTTAGTGCTATTCTAACTTCTGAACCCCCTAATCTTCTATAAAACCTATAAATCCTAGTTGAAGACAAACTAGGCATTTCTAAACTAGATTCCCCTGCACTGTTCTTATTAAATAAACTATAAAAATAAGTTCTCCACCATTCCATAATCTCCTCATCCTTCACCAGAACCTTTTGTTCAATGTCTTTGATGCATCTGACAATTCCTATATCTCTAGTCTTTCTTTCACATCTCCTAGCAAGTCTATTTATATCCCTCTGTCCATCTTTTGTATCCGACTTTTAATACAAATTATCGTACGCCCTAAATTTCTATTCTTCAATCACGTTTCTTGCTTCCTTTTCTCATGTTTATACTTCTCTAAACTCTCACTACTCCGATATTTTTTCCATTTTTGAAAAGCTATTTTCTTGTCTCAAATGGCTTTTTGGACCTCCTCATTCCACCACCAACTCTCTTTATATTGTGGTCCCCCTCCTCTACATACGCCTAAAAGTTCTCTTCCTATCTCTCTAATACGGCTCACCATATCATCCCACATTTTGTTCACTTCATCATATCTCTTCCATAACTTATTGCTAATTTTATCCTTAAAATCAATCTTTTCACCTCTTAGATCTCTCCGACATTTCCTTGTTTGCCTACTTATCTTAAACTCCCGCTTCCAACCCTAAAACTTTAAATCGGTTACAATCAATCGATGTTGGATAGTGATACTCTCTCTGGGTATTGATTTTACAATACTTACATATTAAATGATCACTCGTTCCACAACCATGTAGATGACACAACACATGTTAACCCACAAACTAATATGTAATTAATTCAATTGGTCAAAAAAAAAGGTGGAATCCTTAATTAACAGGTAGGATCAAATGTATAACCTGGGAGTAGCATCTTCCACCACAATCGCTAGCCACATGGAAATCATAAATTGTAGACCATGGAGAACCAAATGCAAAGGATGAGAACCAAAATGGTGCCATAGATCCCTCCAACAGTCCAAGTAGATTTGGCACAGCAACATGAATGAAGGAGAAGTAAAGCAAAGGGGTGAAAGGAGATATGCAGACTGCGAAAGGAGATATGCAGACTGCGAGGGCTTGCCTATGATCATGCAAGATCTGGACTTCAATAGAGGAGGACCCGATGAGCAAGATTTTCCTAGTAGCTAAAGATGGATTGAGCCAAAGAACAAATGAGAGAACAACTGCAAATGAGTTCATTCAAACTAGAGGAAGTTTACAATCTTTAGGGCTGATTATTTCAGTTTTTGGATACAGTTGCGTTTCAATAACAAAAAAATACAACTATTTCTCTTTAACAACACAACTCAAAAACACTTTTACAAAACAATTTTCACAATAATCAATCCATCACCTCACCTACTTTTATTATTTAATAAATTTAATTTTCATTTTTCTCTATATATTTATTTTTTATTTCTCTACAGAAAAAAATATATATATATATATATCTACTACACATTCACCCAAAAAACACAATGTTACCTCTTTTTCAACATCATATTTCAATCAATCATATAAATTTTATTTTTCAATTTTTAACACTATTAATACATACTCTCTATTTAAAACAATTTTAAAACTAAACCAAACAACTTTTCACAATTTTCAAAAACTGTTTGCAAAATTGTTGATACTATTGTCAGGAAAAAAAAAAGGCTCTTACAATTGTGAGGAGGAAACTTAGCGAAGCTGAGTTTCCTATCCCTCCAATATTCCCGCAAGAAACTTACACATTTTGATTGACGGGGTTCGGTTTGCTATGGGATTTTGTGAGAGTAGAAAAGAGGTCCAGTAGAGGCTTAGACAAAGAATCAAAAGGAGAGACATGAATGCTATCTACATTCTAGAAGTTCTGCGTAAGTTAGAGATTGTCCCACCCCAGCAGGTTTCAAAGTAAAGGACCAAGCTTTCCATTGTTCAATAAGCTGGACGAACATGTGATGTTGGCTGTGGACGGCTCTTCAGAATTAGAGTGATGATCACAAGGTTTTGCAAGGATGGACACATCATGTAGTGAAAGTTTTCGGGAAATGTGCCTGAGGTAATAAATATGCCATAAGATGAAGTAAGTCAATAGGGAGCGGTTCATACCAGATGGAGGTTGAACATCAGGGCGTTAAGGTACAGAGAATGTTTTAATTTGTAGAGCATCCAGATGCTTAAATTGAGGAGAACTAGTAGGATCATAGTTGTTAAAAAGCCTAGGCACCGGGCACACAAAGGCACAGGTCAATGCCTCGCCTACGGTTAGGTGCAGCGGTTGACCCGTACCTTGGGGGGTCAAGCGCAAGGCACGAGGCTCTCATAAGGCACGCCTCTCTCAATCTGAAAGCCCTAAAGGTTGCTACCTGAATAAAACCCCATTTGGCTACAACAAATCAGCAGGTTACAGGTTCGTACTTCCTCCTCCTTTTCTTCTTCTTCTTCTTCTTCTTCTTCTTCTTCTTCTTCTTGTGCTCTGTTTTTTCTTCTTCATTGCAGCTTCTTCGCCTCTTTTTTTTTCAGTTCTCTGCCCAGCAGTGTCTCCCCCCCCCCCCCCCTCTTCTGTTCCTTTCTGTTTTCCCTTTAGTTCTTCCTTTGCCTCGTTTTATTTTATTCTCTTCTTCAGGTCTACTACCCAGACGAGCCTCTGTCCCTTTTTATTCTGTTTTCTATTTTATTATTTTTCTTTTTCGCGTCTTCTTCATTTTTTTTCCTTTCCATTTTCTCAGGAATAATCTCTCTTCTGTTTCTTTTTCTTCTCTTTTTTTTTTCGTTTCAGAATCCTTTTTTCTGTTTTTCTTTTATTTCAGAAATCCGTTCTCTGCTTCTCTTTTAAGCTTAAATTCTATGTGTTCTTTGTTTTTTTAATGCTATAATTACTTCGGGTATAACTATTGATCAAACTTGATGGCTATTCATGCGAAAATCTCAATTTATTTAGGAATCAAATGGTTTTTTGTGCTTTAATCTCACCTGCTAGTGTAGTAATGTGATTTATGTTGAATAACTCAAATTTAGTTCATAATTTCACATTTTCAATCAACATTATATTTTCTATTTTCTGTACATTGTGTGGCTTGCGTCAATCAAGCACGCGCCTTGCCTTGCACCTTGCACCTAGGCTCCAGTGAATCCTTTGCGCCTCGGTGCGACTGCTGCCGTTAACAAATATGAGTAGGATGAGGAACCGGAGTTCAATTTTTTTTTTTCTTTTTTTTTTTTTTTTGGCTAAATTTGGAACGGGCTGAAGAGAAGGCTGTGCACAGCCTGGGAGTCACCGAGGGACCAGAAGAAAAAGCTGGAGTGATAGGAGCTCATGAAGGATCATGCACAGTGCACTGATGGAGGGGCAGCTGGGAGCTGAAATGATGAGTTCGAAGAGGGGTCGGAATAGGTTGAGGAAGTGATTTCATATTCTGATCAATGGTTGTGGAACTAGGTGGAGATATATCAGACAGGTGGAGTTTGGCAGGTGGAGGATAGGATCTGAAGAGGGGGCACTAAGTGGCCTTTAGGCTTGTAAATAAGCTGTTTTTGGGCATGAGGCTGGCAAAATCAGCAGCCTCAGTACAGGCTTTCTAGAAGTAGCAGTTTGGGCAATTGGTTGTCCTTTTCTTTTCTTTTCCTTTTTTTTTTTTTTTTCCGCGGCGGGGGTGGGGGGAGGGGGGGAGAGGAAAGCTTGGTACGAACAGCCTTGGTGCAGCCTCATTTGAGCGAAATATACAAAACTAAATGTCTGCATCATAATCGACCTTTTGCCATTGACTACCATCATCACCCACATCAAGACATATTCTGCTAGGATTATTGGCCACGAGCTTGACTTCAACACAGGTTCTAACCACACTAGGCCTAGAAAGCCTCAGTGTGGATGTATCAATTGAAAGGATCTTCACCGCAAGACTCAAGAATCAAGAAAGCTTGATGAAGTGGAAGAGGGAAGAAGTTGAGGTGGAGATGTAAGCTTATCCGCATAGGAACAACGGATGGTTTAATAACAGGTTTGAATGAGGGAAGCCATTCGAAGAACTAAAATGGGAATTCAAAGCAAGAATTATTATGGAGCCAAAGCCTAATACTCTCCATGGGGATCAAACTTGATTAAAATGAGTTTGGGAGCTAAATCCAACCGAGTAATCATCCTTGAGTCCCCATTTTTGTAGTAACTGTTTGATCACTTCCCAAGAAAGGTCTACTAAAAGAACTATTACCAACCAAAGCTTTTATGAGAGGGGCACCAGGGCAGAGAATCTCACAATTTTGTCCAGTAAAACACAGATTCACCATTGTTGTAAACATCTTTGACTGTTAAGGAGAAGGTGCAGTGACACACAACGGACAAGGACTAGATGACACCATATAAGCAAAAGGGCTTAAAGGAATGATCCGGAGACTTCAAAATAGGAAGAGAGAGGCATGGGGTGCCAGAGGAAGGGCCGGAGATGGATGCCGAAGCAGCCATGGCAGCTGATTTGCGGCAAAGGTTTCACTGACCTAGTTGCCTAAGCTCGGGCTGGAAAGAGCTCTAACACACTTTGCGAAGAATTTGTAGAGGTGCAACAAACTATAACTTATGACTTACAGTATAATAGGACCATATCACCACAGTTTTCTATCATAACAATATTAAAACCAAGAAATCTTCAAGGAGGATAGTTAGCATATCAATAAGTTGCACAAAAGAAATTGAATTTTATGATACCAAAAGAATAATGAAGGAAACATACCGTCTCAGTCTTTCAAATTTTAAAGGAAGATGGGCTAGCAAAGCCTGACAAAGTAAGGGGAGAAATCAGACAGAAAAAATAAAATGATAAATAATCGAATTAGCAAAATCATACACAATAAATCAGCTTTCAACAAATAACACCAAGCATCAGATTTGTCTAGCAGTTTGAGTCCATGACGGTAGCTGATATGATTTCAGTTACACCTGATTTCAAATTCCACAGGAAGGAAGGAAGGAAGGAAGGAAGGGGGACATTTTTCGTTCCACTAAGAATTTTACGAACAATTACTGGATTAAACTGTTGCTCATACATCAAAATTAAAGGAAACCAAGACCGAAAATAATCAAATCACAATTACCAAGCCACTCCATCAAGGAGTTGTACAATCCGGCTAAGTGGGTTCATCTTCATTTCTGTTTTAAATTATTCAATTTGTTCCCATGTAATATAATACTATATTAGACTAAAATATATACTTTATAACTAATAACTAAGCCGGCACATTTTCATGCTTTTAATATGTGCAGTGCGTGAACGACACATGCAAGACTGCCGGGGACGGAGAAACTAGCGGTGTCCCCTATCCAGGGGGTTAGCCGCTTTTAGTCAAGGGTAGGCACGTGCCTACCCTAAAATATTAAGATTGTTTACTTAGCACCCCATAATTTAAAAAAAAAATCAATAGTGCCCCTTATAATTTTTGACATCAAAACAAGTTTTAACTTTATTTTTTTACTTTCATGATAAAATGTTTTTATTTTGTAAATTAATTTTATTTGATCAAAATCAATTAAAATCGCCTCAATATGTATTAAATTAAAAACCTTTACTTGCCAAATGGGCCTAAATGTATTATTTTTTTTCTTAGAAGAGTCTTTCGAGACAGAGCCATTTGTCCTCTTTTTGAGACTTTCCCCCCCCCCCCCCCCAAAAAAAAACCATTCTCTCAAACTCTTTCAAGTCTCAAAATCTATTCAATGTTCAATTTTTTATCATTGGGACCTAAATGTATTTTTTTTTTTTTCCATGTCCTTTAAAACAGAGCCTTTTGTCCTCTTTTTTGAAACAGTTTTTCCCAAAAAAAAATACCTTACTCTCAAACTCTCTCAAGTTTTAGACTCTCTTTAATGTTCAATTTTTTATCATCGAACCTTTGAAGCTGTGAGTCTACAACGGTCACAAACCAATTTTCTCAATTCACTCAGGCATTTTTTGAATCTCTCCTTTGTACATTTCTATATTCAACGTAATTCCGTCTTGATTATTTTTTTAAAGTAAAAGAAATTGATTCTCTTGCTAAAAAAACTTTGATTTTATTATTGAACTATTACATTAAGTTCAAATTTTATGATTAATTTCATGGATACCATCATAGGGTTATTATTGATTTGGTGGTTTTGTGATTTGGAACTAGAAATAATTAAATTTTTTTACAGTTCTTAACATCAGCTCTTTCTAAAACTAAATTGAATCTTAATTTTTTTATTGTCTTGGTAAGTGAATTTTTAGTGCTATAAAATTCTAGTTCGTAACAAGATGTTTGTTACTAAAAAATTATTTTTTGTTTTGATATCAAAATTTGGCGAGTATAAGTATCAAACCGAAATTGGTGTGTTGTGCTTTCAATTTGATTTGGTGGTTTTGTGCTTTTAATTTGATGCTTATACTCAGCTGTCTCAAGTTTTGATACCATATAATTTTAGTGCTAAAAAAATTGTCTAGATTTTTGTGCCCATGCTGAGAAGAACTTCTTGCTCCGACACTGCCTCTATCTTATGAGCCTATATGCTGCAACATTTTTCCAACAGATAGATAAAGACAAGCCACCTACCGATTCCCTGCAACTGCAAGACACTACTGGAGATCACTGAGGTAGGCTCCATGAGGACGTCCCAAGGAGAAGAGGACAATTTACTTGGATCACATAAACTGAGCAAACCATTGAAGCTAAACTAACTTCTTTAAAAAGACTTTAGAAACATGGCCATAGTAGGTCTAATCGCCTTGCCATAATTCCAAAATATACAATTATGAAATATTTCATACGGATCAATATCACAATGCATATCAGATCCACAATTCCATAGGCTTCTGTCCTTATGGAGCAGATTTCGACTCCAACAAAGTAGAATATATGACAGAATATAGCAAGCGGAATCACTAAGAATGTGTGTTCAAAATCTATTCACCCTCAATTCGGGAAAAGAAGCACAGAAAGATTGAAAAGGGAAATGCATATTGACTACTTACAATCTACTTGGATCGGAGATCAAAACCTAGCTCATCTCTCTATGATAATAGTAGAAATGGCCAAAAAAATGAGAAGCGAGAGCCAAATATCACAAAAAATAAAGTAATCGCCTTGGGTAACAAGCATGGCTTATGTACGGGAATGTGTAATAAAACATCATAGTGAAAACATGATTTTTCATGCATGATCTGCCTTGTGATGCTTTCAGCTAACAGTGAAATAAGATTATTCACTGTTAGCATGGCTTATGTACCAGAATGTGTAATAAAAAATCATAGTCAAAACATGATTATTCATGCATGATCTGCCTTGTGAAGCTTTCAGCCAACAGTGGAACAAATGGTAAATTTTGAGGAAACACATATTGACTACTTACAATCTACATGGATCATAGATCAAAACCTAGTTTGTCTCTCTATGATACTTGTAGAAATGGCCAAAAAAACAACAAATGAGAAGCGAGAGCACACTTATCATGAAAAATAAAGTAATCGCATTGGGTAACTAGCATGGCTTATGCACCGAAGTGTTTATAAAATAATAATAGTCAAAACATGATTATTCATGCATGATCTGCCTTGTTATGCCTTCAGCTAACAGTGAAATAAGATGGTAAGCGGTCCGAAATTGGAGCACATCTAACAGAACAAGATGTCAAAAGCAAAATCAACAACACTAGGAAAAGATGAGAGTCAATTGATGAATAAGAGAACACCCAAGCTCCTCGAAATGTGAACAATAAGCATAGCAGTAAAGACTACACATCAATTGACGATTTACTTAATCTTCAGGATTCAACATTACATCCATTAAATTAGGAGTCCGCAGTAACACAATTCCGTTAGCAAACTCGAAAACGATAATACCTTGTGGCCGGGTGGGAGCTGTCTAAAAGATCTTTCATATCTTCTAACATCCTCCTCTGCAGCCTCAGGATAACTAAATCAAGAGTTGGACAACAGGTTGGCGTATGATCAGTAACGGCGTCCAGAATAATTATCTCAAAAGAAAAAGATTAATGGCATCCAAAACTGCAGCCTACCTCAATGGTGACAGGAAAAAAATAAGCATAAGTTGCATATTGCTGGATAATGCAAACTACAACTCAAGGAAGTTGATGGCATTTCAGACCAACACAACAACATAACTCATATGATCGAAGTATATGCATATCCAATAACATATCTATAACTGTAACTAAAGTACAAAAAGAAATGTAATAGTGCAGCCATACTACCACCAGCATCAATAGACACTACAACAACAACCACAACAAAGGATCATCAGACACGGAGTCATTAAATATCAGATAACATGCGAACAAATTTAAATTTTAGAAAATTGTTATAGAAGAAACCGAATTAAAATCCCATCTACAACTGAATAGTTGCATAAGGTCGCATTGCTATGTTCATTGGTATTAAAGAGAAATCATCCAAGCAGCTCAAGCGTAACTATTATATTGGTCTCTGATACCATAGATCCCAGTGAAGCTAATAGAAATATATGTGTGTGCAAGTCTTAGTTGATTTCCAACAGTTTCTTATGTTTTCCAACTCCTATGCCTATCTTGTCTATCAACACACATTATGTAACTGAACCATTAGGTTCTACTGATTAATGACGAATATACTTGTAATCATTTCTCTAAGATATTTTCAAACACTTAAGTTTATCTTGTCTCTACACAACCAACTGTAACTACCTGGCTGCACGAACAAGAGCTCTATCGATAACAAAACAAAAAATACCCGAAAGAGGGACGTAATGAGTCTTACCTCTGCTAAATTGCAATAAAATGCAACCTACCAAACTATAAGCTTTGTGAATACAATAATCAATATAATCTTCTGTTGAAGTAACAAGAGAATGGAAGGGAGAAGAAGGTTTTACAATTGTGTCAAGCTCTCCCTCTATTTTAAAATAAAAAGGAGGAAACCATACAAAAACCCTAAACAATATAGAAATGACATAAATACTTTTTAATATTCCCCCTCAAGCAGGAGTATATATATTGTATGCTCTTAACTTGTTACAAATGTACTTTATCCTTGAACCGCCTAATAGTTTAGTAAATAAATCAGCTAACTGATCCACTAAATTCACATGTTTAGTCTCAATCCGTTTCTACAATAGTTGTTCCCATATGAGGAGACAATCGACTTCTATGTGCTTCATTCTCTCATGGAAAACTGAATTAGATGCAATGAGAAGGACTACTTAATTATCACAAACAAGGTTCATCGGTGAATAGTGTTCAAATCTAAATTCTTCCGACAGATGTTTCAACCCAGTTAGCTCACAAGCGATGTGGGCCATCACCCTGTATTCCGATTTTGCACTTGACTGGGTCACAACTGTCTGCTTTTTACTCTTCCAAGAGATGAGATTACCTCCAACAAATATACAATGCCCAGTAGAGGACTTCCTATATGAGGGAAATCCAGCCTAATCTGCATTTGTATATTCCTTAATTTGAGTGTGACAAAAGTTCTAATACAACAGACCTCCATCAGGAGCACCTTTCATACATCAGAGAATACAAATCACTACAAAGGCCTCAACTGGACAGCTAACCACATCAGACCTCACCCACTTCATTTCGAACAAACCAAATATATCCTAAAACTTGCGAGGCTAGCTCGAACAAATGATGAAACAAGCATAACCATTATCACCCCTAGTACCCATTATAGCCTTTTCAGCTATAGCATGGAAAAATCCTACTTGGTCGATATATTGAGGGTACAAGATAGGTACGTGGTACGCAACGCTTTTAAAGTACGCAATCCGCTTCGATTCAGGTCGTTTTGAAACTCTTATGGTAAGATAATATTGTGTATGATATATATTGATACGAACCAAGCTCATACTAGGTACGAACCAATGGTTACAAACCCACTAGGTAGAACTCACCCTTGAAAACCGGCTTGCAAGGGAAGAGTGCCTAGGAGCTTATAACCCACCAACCAATCCCATACTCAATCAATGTGGGATCCTAACCTTTCCCCACGCTTCCACAGCCGACGTCCACGTCGGCCTCTTTGCCCCTCCAGCCTCTTTACCCCAGCGCACTGATCAGCCTGCCACGTATAGGCGACAATGTGATTTCGGGACCATGCTCTAATACCAATTAATACGAACTAATCCCATATTTGGTACGAACCAATGGTTACAAACCCATTAGGTAGAACTCACCCTTGAAAACAGATTTGCAAGGGGAGGGTGCCTAGGAGCTTATAACCCACCAACCAATCCTATACTCAGTCAATGTGGGATCCTAAGATACATACATACATACATATATATATATATATATAAGCTCAAAATCCAAATAATAAACATCATAAAGAAGTTAAGCCAACTCAAATGCATTGACCACACTATAAACTCCAAAAAAAAATGAAAATTCAAGAGCCTGATTGGTTTTGTTTCCGAAAACAGTTCTTGAAAATTTTGAAATAGTTTTTTTAAAATTGTGAAAGTTTGTATGATTCAGTTTTAAAAAAGAGAATATTTATGAGCAAGGTGCTAAAATTTTGAAGTAAGAGTGATGTGATTGATTGAAATATGATGTAGAGAGAGAAAGAGAGAGAGAGAGAGAGATGATGTTTATTGGGTGAATGTGTGGTAGAGAAAAAATTGCAAAGAAATAAAAAATAAAGATATGAAGAAAAAGTTAAAATTAAATCAATAAAATAATAAAAGTATAATATTAGAAGTAGGTGATATGATAGATGGAGTCTTGTGAAAATTGTGTTGTGGAAGTGTTTTTGAGTTGTGTTGTTCAAAAAGAAATAATAGTATTTTGAGTTTTTGAAGCAAACCAGACAGCACCTATATATCTAGCATGGTCCAAAAAGCGAAATAAGCCAAAATAAATCAAATTGTCCAAAGATGTTCCCAGTTAAAAATAGATATTGCTTCTTCCCCTTGCTGTTGCATATCCTCCTTCTGCAACGTTGGATATGCTAGCCAGATGTAATCCTTTCCAAGGCTTTGGGGGCTTTGCTAGAGCATGAAGCATGTGAGGATGATAAGCTGTTGACATCTGTTTCATAATCATCTATAGATCTCCATCGCAGGTCCTTCAACTCACCATAGAATCAATTACGCGCATGTGCTCTGGATTAATATTTTGATTCATGTAAAGTAAATTTTAATAACCCACCGTGAAACATAATTGTAAGTAGGTATTTCGATGAAAGAAAACAAGTTCATCAGCTATTATAGAATTTGATATATTTATCTTCACACAGTGAATGAATGAGTAGGTGTTCCAACTTTGTTCCGCTGATGAAATAATTATCGGTTGATCAAGTACCTATGCAAGGGAAAGAACTTACCAAAAAAACACATATGAACATAGACATCAAAAAGTATGTTAATAAAAGGTACAAGGAAAAGATATATTTTTACTGCATCCTGAGTAGCCTGCCCTTTGACGAAAGCGATATGCCCCTCAGAAACCAACTTAGACAACACCCCCACTCAATCTAGAGGCCGTTAGCTAACAGATAATTTTATAGACAAAATTACTCTAATAGCATCAAACCTAAGCATGAGATAGGATTTCCAAACTTAGGAATCCATGTAATCAGTGTACTAGAGAAAGACTGAGGCAGCTCAGCACAAGCAAAGAAGCCTTTCCCTGGTGCCAACACATCCACCTGAATGATCTCCCAACAACTCATGAAAAAAACAACCATTAAAACCATGAGGACTTGCTGCCCTCTTATAATTCAACAAAAATACCACCACTCTAACCTCTTCTAAACTAGGGGGTCTTCAAGTAACTCATTATTGACCTCAATCACCAAAGCTGGAATCAAACTCAATAAGAAAAGTCATTTTCACAGACATCAACTAATAACAAACGCTGAAACTAAAGTAGGTGAGACCCTCTATAGATGACTCCTTTTTACCTTCGTTCGGTGGGGGTATCCTTCAATTTGTGCACCATAAGTTTTTTTCGTTAGTTGACAACCAAGGAATAAATAAGATTAGTATCTTTATCCCGCTATTGTGACCACTTGATTCAGAACTTCGTTCCCAAAGAACCTCCTCATGTAACAAATCAACTTCAAGGAAACCTACGCTTCTTGGTAGCTAGATCTTTCAATTGTGAACGGGCCAGCAAACAACTCCATTTGATTTGTAAAATCAAATCCTCAACATTTTTCATGCTCTGAAACAGGTTGGCAAAAGCTGAAATAATCTAAACTTTAAGATATTTCTTTAATCTCTGTAGCTTCCTTCCAAAAGTAGCCAAGGGATTTTTAGGTGCATCCACCTCCCAACTCCTCTTAACAACCTCCATAACAGAAAAAGAAAAGCACTACCTCTTCCGAAATCCCAAAACATTTTTAGCATGTTATCCACACCTGTAGCCAGCGAAACAAGCAGGGGAGCATGACCCCAGCAAGTTCTGTTAAGATGTTTCACAATAAAGTCTGAAGAGGTCATTCCAAATCATATTGACCAACAACATATCCAAACGTGATCCCATATGTACCAAAACCACTCAATATAGCACCAAGTGAATCTGCTACCCAAGAAACCGGGAGACAGAGCACAATCATCAGAAACTGAACAAAATCAATAACCGATTAAATATCCATTGGCAGACCCCATATACTAAAATCACCACCAGCAAGCCATAACCCTCTTTGTTGCTGGTGAAAAGAACACAAATTATCCCAAAGATCCAATTTATCCCCGGTTACACTTAGCATACACCAAGGAAAGCAATACCTTTATAGACATAGACGTAAGAGAAGTAGACATAGGCAAGAGTAACTTGTCGAATTACTATAAAAGGTTGTGCATCAAGTGCCTCTAACCCTTACTCTTTACATTTGTTGTGAGGTCAATATTTTGTATAATTGCTTAATACGTTTCCGCTAGTTGCTTACTAAGTCACACTTGAATCTACTATAAAATTGATTATAAGATTTTAAGAGACTCGAAAACTTGGTAAATTTTTTATCTACTCAAATCATCCCAACCCCCTGGGTAGCTGTTTGGACCAACACTTTGTTTTTGTTCTCAAAAATTACAAAACAATTTGAGAACAATTGTCATTACTAAAAGCATTTATATTCCTAGAATTATCTAGAATGGGAACATAATTCTCATCCCAATTTCTTGGAAGTTGAAACAAAATAAAGAAACGTTAACCAAACACCACCCTATTATAAAAATGTACACCGGAGGCAACATTAAATTTCTCTTATTACTATGCCATTGATAAAGATTCATAGCTTGGGAAAATCCTACCTTTCGGCATTGCGATATGACCTATCTGTCTCGAATCCTGCTAACTCTTAGCAAGACTTTCATCTGGTGCAACTTAGATTAGTGAAGTTAAGTTGTATTTTATAATAAAGTGATGAATAGTGTCGTGATTACATGTCTACGCGTGGAATGAATGAAAATGAAACAAACAAAATGATAAGAACAAAGGTTGATAAAATAAATAAATAAAACATGTGGGTCCCACTAGTTATAATATATTTATTTATATGCCATGTGTGTGTTGTGTTTGTACAGGTATAGGGATCCGAAGATATCAAAAGAAAGTAACGAGATAAGAATAAGAAGAAAAAAAAAAAGGAGAAAAACATTTGTAGGTCCCATTCATTATATATGTGGATGGGAGAACATGGTTTTCGTCTGGATTTCATGTAGAATTCCTAACCTTTTAAAACATGTATTTAATCTCTCCATTTATTGTGTGGTTTATGTTATTATTGTTGTTTAATTACAATTGTTAATTTGCATGGAATAAATTATGATTATGTATTATGTGACAATTATGTGAGGAATATGCCGATGCGTTATTTGTTGCAGGATCTACGAAAAAAGAGCTGCGCCAAAAATTATAATTGAATTTGTATTTAATTATGAAAATTGAATTTATTGTAAAATTATCAGATTTATGGGTGTTGAAATATTTATTTTAGAATTTTAGTTTAATTCTCTTTAGGAGAAACTGAGTGGTGGGCCTGGAAACCGGATCGTTATAGTACCAATTGAATCATTCCAAAATTGCATCGAACAGACGCCAAAACTTAGTCCAATGTTCCTATTATTTTTCCACTTCAAATAGGGGTTTCTATACACAACATAAAAAGATCTTGATATATACATACATATATACATTCACCATTGAATTTCTCAAACACCTCAAAGTTTAAATGTTCCTCATCTTTTTTAGTGGAAAAAACAAGATTCAGACACTACTGTATTCTAGATTTTTCAAAGATTATTTTGTGCTTTAACAATAGTAAGATCTTCACTATCAATCTTGAAAGTGTTTAGAAGTTCCATTGCTATAATTTTTTATTTCTTTTCAAAGGGTGTAAAATCTAGAGTGTGGTCTCACTCTAGTAGGATTGAGTTTTTGAGAGAGTGAATCACATCTACTCGGAGGAAAAAATATTGAGATAGTGATGGAGATCGACTAAGCCACCGCTTCGAACTTATGTACGGCGGGGATGGAAAAATCATTAATGTCTCTCTTCCCGCAATAGTTAATTATACCTGTTAAAGTAGCAATTGTTCTTATTTTGTTAAGTAGCCGTTATATAACCGTTATTCCTATTTTTGTTAAGTAGTTGTTATTCCTATTTTGTTAAGTAGCCGTCATTATTTGTTATTTTAAGCCTATATAATGAGGTTTAATTGTATTTGATTGATTGATTACTGAATTATTTGAGCAAAATTCTCTACTTTTTATTATTTTTTTCCTTTTTCAATTGGCCTCCTTCATCAGATTGGTTTCTCAAGTAGATTGTAGAAATAGTTTGGGTCTCACCCATAAGAGGCTGGAATGTAGTGGATTGAACTCTCCGTGGACTTTGGAGGAGTAGACGTAAGCAAGCGACTACCAAATTACTATAAATTATAGTGTCAATTTCTCTATCCCTTACTCTCTTATAATTTTGAGTTGTTTGTGTGATTGATTGGTTTATTTACTTGTATTTAATTGCTTCCATGTTGTACTTAATTAGTGCATAAACTTTAGTTTTTCGGAATTGTATTTTTTAGTGGTTAAATGTGCCCTATGAGGTTATGACCCTATCCAATTCACCCACCCACCCCTCATGGGCAGTGATATGTGGATTATAGTATCCTTACCTTCATCTTCCCTAAAAATAACCATGACACAATAAACAGTGCCTCTGGGGGATAAACAAAGGTCTTGCTCCAAAATAACTATGATGTTGGCCTTCCTAATTGTGCCTACCAATAATCTCCAATCTAAGTTCATTTACTCCTCTCTAGGTTGTTCTATCATTTTCGATGGATGCAACTGCCGCACTTCGTAATTCTCAGTCATTGTATTCACTATACCATACGATGGGCCTTTATCTGTGATCTCACCTTCTACATTGATAATATCCCATCTTCCATCCCGCGCTCGTCAACAACCACCTTTTATGTCCAAGCTCTTGCCTTGGGAAGAAACATCAGCCTTTCAAATGATTTATGCATTGCACTCACTCTATTGTGCCAGTCATTTCTCTTTCCCTCTATGTCATTAAACATTGCTTGGATTGTGGGAAAGAGGGGGGAGGGGAGGGGAAGGGAGAAGTTTGTTTCAATGAGGGGAAGGGAAGGGGAGGGGAGGGGAGGGGAGGAGGGAAGAATTGGAAGAACCTTCCAAGGATTCATTTTCCTTCAAGGATTGACTTTCCTTCCAATGTTTTCTCCTAATCTTACTATTTTACCGCTACTTAATTTATTTTAAACCAATTTGTACAGAAATCCTATTTTTATAATTTATGGACCTTATTGTCCCACAAATTTTAAAACATAATTTGTAGTCCTAAAAGTTGCAATACCAACATACCCCCTACAGCAAAATCACACACGCACTTCCCAAAGTAGCTGATGTCAGTGATCAATAATTCAAAGAAAATTTTGTTATAACTTTCAATCCGCTACTACCTCTTTATTAAATTTGAAGATTTACAATCTACTAATCGAGTACTTTAATACAAGTAGCATTCTTGAGATATTTTCGGTAATAAAAAGGGGTAATTGACATTTATCCCCTTGTACTTAAACCCATTTTCACTTTACCCCCTTTACTTTCAAAATAGGCACTTTACCTCCTTACACTTTGGACGAAAGCGCAAAAGTTAGTTTTTCCGTTAAATGTAACGGAATTGACAAAAAGACTGAAATGCCCATGATATAGATCAAATACTTGACTTTGGAACACAAACTGACTACTCAACTAAATTATATTTTGGATGGTGTATATATACATGAATTGCAATCAAATAATACTACAAGTTGTAATCAATAATTTGACAAAAACATTAAGATTTAACACTCAAATCTCTTGCCCCCTTTCAGATTAAATGTTTATTTTACATAAAATTTTAAATTTTCAAAACACGAAATTGACATCATTTTTAATCCATTTTTAATAATCTATATATGCTTTCCTATGTTTCCAAGGGTGAAGAGACCAAACTTTCAATCAATTTTAACATAAATGGTTTGTATCAAAATCAATTTACTTTAAAGGCTCCAAAATATTATTTGTTAATACATATCTCAAATGTCAAAATTGATTAAAAAATTAAATTCTTTACCCCTAAAAAATATATATAGATTATTAAAAACAAATAAAATATAAGATAAATTTTGTGTTTTAAAATTTTGAAGTTTCATGCAAAATAAGCATTTTTCCTGAAAGGGGGTAAGTGATTTGGGTAATAAATCTTAATGTTTTTATTAAATTCTTGGTTCAAAATTCTAGTACTCTCTTAGACAAATCCATACATATATAAAATTATAGATCATAAAAAAATGGAGTTCTTTGAGTAGTCAATTTTTGTTCCAAAGTTAGATTTGATATGCGTGAAGAGTATTTTAGTGTTTTTGTCAATTTCGTTAGATTTAACGGAAAAACTAACTTTTGCACTCTAGTCCGAAGGTTAAGGAGGTAAAGTGTCTATCTTCAAAGTATAAGGTGATAAGGTGAAAGGGGTCTAAGTAGAAGGGGTAAACTGCAACTACCCCTAAAAAATATATAGTGAAATTCCACTAGATTTAACGTATAATATTCAACAGTGTTATGTCAAACTACGTTTTTAGTTGAATGCGTAAACGAACACGATCTAGGTGTTATACACAAGTTAAGGATCATTTTAGAGTTCATACAACGTTTTTAGTTGATTGCAACTACAAATGGACACAGACATGGCACTATACACATCTTAATGGCAAATTTTATTATTTATATTACGTTTTTAGTTGAATATAACTAAAGCTCATGCACGTTTAGTATTAAATGTTATGCAACTCATATTATATTTCTAGTTGAATGCAACTAAAAATGAACACGACCAAAACACTATCCACAAGTCAAAAATCATTTTAGAATTCATATTACATTTTTAGTTGAATATAACTGAATATGTAGGAACAGTGGACTACAGGTAGGGCCATCACAAAAAATGTGCAGTTCAATAGTCCCAAATTATAACTTGCAGGTCAAAAGAAAATCTGAAATTAAATATTTTAGTAAATAGGATACCATTTAAAAATAAAATGCAAAATAGGACCTCGAATTAATATGATCTTTATTTTATTACACCTTTTATTAATTTCTAATATACATACATATATATAGAGAGAGCATAGTGAATCTCACCCTATAGATCCAAACACAACGAGAGAAAATCTTATCTTCCCTCCCTTCCCCAGCCCTCCCTCCATCCATACGAACGATAAAAGTGGGTGCCAACAACTCACAATTCACAAATTACCTACGGTTTTTTAAATTTTTATTCCTCGATTAAAAAAGGAAACCTGTCACACCCCGAACCCCGGGGTCGTGAATCAAGCCTTGGGACGGCCAACTTAAGTAGTCGATCGATAATCCCATTGGGATTTTTTCTTATTCCCTGATGCTTAATTTTATTTATTTACCTAATCTTACTAGGTGTATTCCTTCCTAGGTCGATTTGTTTTACAGTTACCAAGTATGCCTAGCGGATGTTACTAATTAATTAAACACCTGATAATACCGTGGTGAAATTTCGTAATAAAAACTAATTAAATTATTGGAGAAGTTTGCTTCTTCACAAGCTTCTCCCCGTCCCAACCGGCAGTTGTTGGGTCTCCCCATCTCTCCAAAGCTTCCCCAAGTATATAGAGGCCCAATCCAATAATTTAGTTAGTTTTTATTACAAAACTTCACCACGGTATTATTAGGTGTTTAACTAATTAGTAACATCCGCTAAGCATACTTAGTAATTGTAAAACAAATCGACCTTGAAAGGAACACACCTAGTAAGATTAGGTAAATAAATAAACTTCAGCATCAAGAAATAAGAAAAAATCACAATAGGGTTATCGGTCGACTACTTAAGTTGGTCATCCCGGGGCCTGATTCACGACCCCAGGGTTTGGGGTGTGACAGGTTTTCTTTTTGGTATTAGAACTTGGCAGAGACTGATGAGACTGTATAGGTCTCACCTGATTGCTTTGGCTAGAGTTCTGGAGGTTGCCAGATCGCTGTTGCAATTGCTGCTAACGAACTGGGCAATTCTTCTTGACATGTCCTGGTTGCCCATACACGTAGCAGGTATAAGGTCCGGAACGTCCACTGCCAGATGAGCTACTCCCACTGCCACTGCCGCTGGTGTTTCCAATACAGCCCTGACTTTGGCCACGGTTCTGGTTCTTGCGAGTCATCTTTCGAGAACTTCGCCTCTGTTCTTCTTACCCCCGGTCTCTTTTAGATAAAGGAGATGATCTTGCTCCCAGTGCAAATCGAGACAACCCAGAGAATTTAGCCTCGTATAACACTGTCACGTCTCCCTGAGTGAGGTTGTAAAATTCCCCGTATCTTCTCGTCTTTCAATGACTGGGGAAAGAAATTCTCATAAAATAAATCACAAAACCTCTCCCAAGTCATATTAGTAGTGTCATGGCTCCTCTTGGTTCACTCTCACCAAAATTCTGTTTCACCTTCAAGTTTAGTGGCTGCAAACTCGACTCAATAAACCGCTGGGATCTGGAGTAAATCAAAATAATGACCCATAGTCTTTATCCAACACTCAGCCTTGATGACATCTCGGCCACCTTGGCATGGCTCAATTGACAACCTTAGGAATTCCCTTAGGCACGCCCGTCTTTCATTGTCTGCCCCACGATTCTCCCGGGCATAAGTGGTCACTCCTTGAAATGCCTCGTACATGGTTGTCATGAAATTATGATTCTCTCAAATTTCTTGCTCCAAATCTCCCAAGACCCTCATTCTCCCTTTTTCTCTCCCTCGGTCGCCCTCTTTCCCTCTCTTCTTCTTAATCTTCACTTTGAAGGAGAAGGCAAAAAGGGAGTTTTGTCTTGGTTCTTGCTCTCTCACGTGAATTCTAGAGGCTTCCTTTTTTTTTTTTTTATATCCAAACATGGGTAGGGTCTTGAGTCGTGGATACTAATACTTAAATTAATGGGTATAGATCTTGACTTGGGTATTGGGTTATCTCAAAACTAATTTTGAGCCTTTCTAATACAACTTGAGCTCTAACTATTTATATTGGGTTTTATAATCTATCAATTTTCGCATCTTTTATTTGTGGTATTTTTAAAATAGTATTAAGTGGTCCAAATGTATACTTTGGGCCAAAAATCATGTGACCAAACCATGGTGGACCATTGGATTATTTAATGGGAAAAATACCGGAAGGACCTAAAAATACCATCAAATTACCGGTTAAACCCACTAATTAGATTATAAACCAAGAAATCCCAAGTTACAAATTACTTGCACAGCATAGTCCCAAAATTCTGATCCGTACACTTTTCATTGACAGATTTGCCCTTGCATTATATGCGACAATAAAGTTTCTTTAATAAGGATTAAGAGTTTCCATATTCAACAAAATCATTTTATTAAAATGAAAATAACTATTATTGTACACATTTTTTTACAATCTAATTATATATTCAGATTCGTCTAAACAAGATCTTCAAAACGATATCCAATTCACTATTTTTTTTCATTAGTTTCAGTTTTCACATTCATGTTACATGTAACATGATATTTCCAGAATTTTTAATTTCTACGAATTATAAGATGTTACATGTAACATTTACATGAAATACGATTCAATACAGGCAATGTTACATTCCACAAGCAAAGAATGAGGGGGTATTATCAGATGCGATGTGGATATTGTAGTGTAATTTCAACTAGATTGGATGTCACATTAAACATGCAAATATAAATGGAATGTATAGTAATGTGACATAACATTGATGTTACATGAATATTAAATATAATATGGTGTAGTTACTAACCTTTTGATTTTGGTTTTGATTTGGTTTTGTTTAATGTTACATGTAACATGGTATAGTTACCAACCTTTTTTGGGGGGTTTAATGTTAGGTTGCTTTTAATGTTACATGTAACATGAATGATACGAAATTCATTGTAACCCTTTTTTAATATTAAATGTAATATGGTGTAATTACTAATCTTTTTATTTTGGTTTTGGTTTGGTTTTGTTTAATGTTACATGCAACATTTGATGTTACATGAATGTTACATGTAATATGGTGTAGTTACCAACCTTTTTTCGGGAGGGTGTTGGGTTGGTTTTAATATTACATGTAACATTGATATTACATGTAACATTAATGATACGAAATTCATCGCAACCTTTTATGAATGTTACATGTAATATTCGTGTGCATCATATTAAATATGTCCAAAAAATGTGATTAACATCTCATTTGAAAGAGAATAAAACGAATATATTTGTTTTGCAATTTTTTTTTTCTTCATATGGAAATCTGAGAAAAAAATGAAACAAACTGTGCACATAGATATTGGAATTGTTTACCAAATTTAGCTCTACAATATAAGAAGTCTACACTGCCGCATATAATGCAAGGGGTATTTCCGTCGCAAAAATAGCAAAAGGATTGTTGGGTGCACCTAAATATTAGTGGGTTTATCTGGTAGTTTCGGCCGCAATATAGGACCGTTCGGTCAGCGCCCCATATTTAATTTTAAGTCAATTCCATCAATTTAGCACCTAAATTTTGCAACTTTCACTAGAAAAATTTAATTGCACCAAAACTTTTATTTAATTACTTTCACAATTTTATAATTTTAATTTCTAAAATTAAAAATATTACAATTCTACCCCTTTTAAAAAATTTCGCCCTCGAAATTCAAGACATACCTTAATTGTCGAACAAATACGAATATTTCTCGTGGATATCTGATTCTAGCTCCCAAATTGCTTCTTCTTTCCCGTGATGACGCCATAGTACCTTCACGAGAGATATCTCACGTTTCTGCAAAGACTTCACCTTTCAACCTAGAATCGGCCGAGGCATTTCCTCATATGAAACATTTCCCTGGATCAGAATGTCCTGCACTGTATCACGTGAGAATGGTCCGACTCATACTTTCGTAGCATAGATACATGGAATACATCATGCACATGTGACAACTCCCGAGACGAGGCTAAAAGGTAGGCGACTTCTCCAATTCTTCCCGTAATTTCAAAGGGTCCGATATACCTCAGAGCCAATTTTCCCTTAACACCAAATCGAGAAATTCCTTTACGAGGCTTTACCGGCAGAAATACGAGATCGCCTACTTGGAACTCCAAAGGTGTCCTCTTATCAGCGTAGCTCTTTTGTCGGTCTTGAGCTATCTTGAGTTGTTCTCGGATGAGCTTGATCTTTTATGTGATTTCCTCAATTAGATTTGGACCGATGGTAATCCGCTCCTCTGCCTCTGCCCAACAAGTACGAGAGCGACATGGTCATCCATAGAGTGCCTTGTATGGTGCCATGTCAATACTAGTCTGATAGCTATTATTGTACGCGAACTCTACCAACGGCAAATGCTCGCTCCAGCTACCCTTGAAGTCCAAGATACGCGCTCGCAACATATCCTCCAAGATCTGAATTACTTTCTCAGATTGCCCGTCAGTCTAGGGATGAAATGCAGTGCTGAACTGAAGCTGTGTGCCAAGGGCTTTCTAAAAGCTCTTCCAAAACTTGGCTATGAATCGAGGATCTTGATCAAAAATGACTGATAGCGAAACCCCATGTAATTTCACAATTCGATCTATGTAAAGCTTGCTTAACCCCTTGAAGGAATAGCTTGTCTTGACCGGTATGAAGTGAGCTACTTTTGTCAACCGATCCACTATCACCTATATAGCATCAAATCCTTCAAGAGTTCGTGGCAATCCAATCACAAGATCCATAGTGACATGGCCCCACTTCCACTCAGAGATGGGTAGTGGCTGTAGGGCTTCTTTTGGTCGTTAATGTTCAGCTTTAACTTACTGACAGGTCAAACATCGAGCGACATACTGGCCTACAACATTCTTCATGCCACTCCACCAATAATGTCTCTTCATATTTGATTTTAGCTCCCAAGTTGCCTCTTCTTGCCCGTGATGACGCCATAGTACCTTCACGAGAGATATCTTACGTTTCCGCAAGGACTTCACCTTCCACTCCAAAATCTGCTTAGGCATTTCCTCGTATGAAACATCTCCCTGGATCGGAATATCCTGCCACTGTATCACGTGAAAAAGGTCTGGCTCGTACTTTCGTAGCATAGATACATGGAATATGTCATGCACAAGTGACAACTCTAGAGGCAAGGCAAGACGGTCGACAACTTCTCCAATTCTTCCCGTAATTTCAAAGGGTCCGATATACCTCGGAGCCAATTTCCCCTTCACACCAAATCGAGAAATTCCTTTACGAGGCTTTACCCGCAAAAATACGAGATCGCCTATTTGGAACTCCAAAGGTGTCCTCTTATCAGCGTAGCTCTTTTGTTGGTCTTGAGCTATCTTGAGTTGTTCTTGGATGAGCTTGATCTTTTCTGTGGTCTCCTCAATTAGATTAGTAGGCGTACCTTTAAGGCAAAAAGAGGCAACTTGGGAGCTAGAATTAGATATCCGCGAGAAGTACCCGTATTTGTTCAACAATTAAGGTATGTCTTGAATTTCGAGGACAAAATTCTTTAAAGGGGGTAGAATTGTAACATTCTCAATTTTAGAAATTAGAATTATAAAGTTGTGAGAACAATTAAATAAAAGTTTTGGTGCAATTAAAATTTTCTAGTAAAAATCACAAAATTTAGGTATCAAATTAATGGAATTAACTTAAAATTAAATAATCCAATGGTCCACCATGGTTTGAGCTCATGATTTTTGGCCCAAAGTACACATTTGAACCACTTAATGCTATTTTAAAAATACCCCAAATAAAATATGCGAAAATTAATAGATTATAAAACCCAATATAAATAGTTAGAGCCCAAGTTGTATTAGAAAAACCCAAAATTTGTTTTGAAATGACCCAATACCCCAAGTCAAGATCCATACCCACTAACTTAAGTATTAGTATCCATAACCCGTGACCAAAGACCCTACCCATATCAAAAAATAAAATAAAAAATAAAAAATCTCTAGATGAAACGTGAAAGAACAAGAACCAAGGAGAAGTGAAGATAAGAAGAAGAGAGGAAAAGAGGGCGACCGAGAGAGAGAAAAGGAAGAAGGAGGGTCTTGGGAGATTTGGAGTAAGAAATTTGAGAGAATCCACAGCTGAAATCAAGTCTTGGTGAAGAATTAAGCTCAAATTTGGTAAAGTCCTAAACCTAGAAATTTTTATTAAGAGTTCTAGAATGAATTTTTATGATTCTAAGGGTTAAGATGTAAAGTAAATTTGGATTTAACCTAGTAATACTTGGATTAGGTCATGTATGAGTTTGTTAGGTTGAATTAAACATGATATTTGGGTGAAATCACTATGCATAAAATCTGATTTTCTTTTTAAAATATGGTTTAGAACTTTAACATTGTTATTTTCGGTTTTGGGAGAAAATCTGAGAAAACCATGATGTAAATGAACCTTGAATGAATTAGAAAGGTTGGATATTGGTTTGGGATGAACTCTAGGCCTTAGGAAAGTCAAAAACATTGTTTAGCAACATTGGGTATCAAAAAGAATTGAAGAACCGAATCTGGAAGTTTCAAATTCTGCACTCGGTTCATCTGAACAACCTGTCTTCAAATATTCATAACAATTCGTAGAAAAATCAGAAAAATATGAAACTTGTTGCAAATGAAACTAGACTCAATGAGGATCATTTTAAGCTATTATATGCTGTGTTTTGAACTTTATATGGTACCTTGAAGGAGCCCGAAACGTAGCTGAATATAATCCCGTAAGATTCTGCCAGCTTTGTTTACTGAACTTCGAAAAATCATAATTAAATGTAGAAAAATCGAAATCTGATCATTCAAAGTGAGTTTTAAAGCTTGAGAGGTCTATTTTCATAGAAAAATATAAAAAAGAACAAAAAAAGATTTTCAACTGTGATGAAACGAGTGGGAAACCTGACTACTCACAGTAAATTGCTCTCACAACGCATCATACCCCCTAAAGAAATAATAGGACATTAAGGGTACGCGCATAGAGTGATGATGTTAATAAAATGATATTTAATTTTACTTCCTACAACTGGGTGAGCTGAAGTAGGGTGATTCAAGATTGCCAGGTGACCACCCGCATCTCGAGGTAGGGAATTTTATTCATTCTCTATGTGTTTTTAGCATCCATTCTATGTATGTATTCTTGTGTGCTTATTTGTAAAATGTGTTTTCAAATGAAATTGGATTTATGGTAAAAAGTTAAATTTTAGGCAAATCTGGTAATATAAAACAAATATATACTTGTGTATTGAATATATCTGGCTAGGTGGTATTGTGATGATACCATGTGAGGACTGAGGAGTTTAGGTCACCGTGGAGCTGACCTTGGGCGTAAATCCCTAAAAACCCGCGCGAGGGATACTCCAGGTTACGTGAGTATCTCACTGGATGGTATAGATTCTCAGTGGTACGAGTCGGTCACCAGGTATCGCAGTAATACATTTGTTGTGTATGTGTTTTAAATTTATCTACTTGATTCTTATAAGTGCATGATTTATTATGATGTGTGTGTATTATATATTGTTTTATTTATCAAGTTCCAGCCGGGACATTATATTTTTATATAATCACGTATGTTCTATAACAATTAGAAAAATGTAAGAAAATTGATGGATTTCCCTACTGAGCACATTGAGCTCACCCCTCTTTTTCCTCCCATCCTCAGGTAGTGCACAGGGTAGTGAGCATGAGTGAACTCCAGTCTGAAAGTACAATATATCAATTTTATGGCATTGGTGTATTTGGATCATTTTGGTACTTTCTGTCACGATAGACCTTTTTATTTTAAGCATGGCATGTAATAATGGGCCATGTAGGTCAAATATTTGGATTGTTGGTTCGTTTGTAAACTTTATTAACTATATGTCTATTGATGCTGCTAAGAGCTCTATAGATGATATAGAGGCCCAATCCAATAATTTAGTTAGCTTTTATTACAAAATTTCACCACAGTATTATCAAGTGTTTAATTAATTAGATAAATAAAATTAACTAATAAAGATTAGATAAATAAATAAAATTAAGCATCAAGGAATAAGAAAAAATCACAATAGGGTTATCGATCGACCACTTAAGTTGGCCGTCTTGGGGCTTGATTCACAACCCCAGGGTTTGGGGTGTGACAGGTTTCCTTTTGTTATGCTAACAAAGTAAATTCCAAATCACCAATTTAAAGAAATGTAGCATAGCCCCATCCCCACCTAGAAATATTGTCTACTTTGACCCAACCCATATATTACCCTTCACGAGGTTGTCCCTTTAGAATTTTTAACCAAAAGAGGCTTTTTGGGAAAAGGGGTGTCTTGTGCCATCTAGGGCATCGAGTATGGGATACTTAAATCCCACATCAACGCAAGCACGAGCCTGGTTCTTATACCGTATAAGCAACGTCGCCCAATACCCACCTAACAGTATTGCCCGCTTTGGTACGACTTAAACTCGCACTAGTTGAATCATCATAAATAAGGTCCTCAACATCCATATTCAAGAACCAGACCTAATAGAAAATAAGTTGAGAGACCGACAATCACATTTAGGAGCTTTATGATATGCACCTGTTAGACAGATCATAACAGCGATACCACTAATCAATGCCTCAGTATGCCTCATATCTTTTATTTTTTTAATCAGTTCAAGCATCCTTAGACCTTTCAAGAGGCATGCTTGGACACCAATTGTCTAATTACATATTCATAATTATGTCTAAGCCGCATTGAGGCGACATAACTTGTCAATCAGTGAATACATGAGAGCATGCAATCTTCTTTTCGCCCTAATATTACTTGGATTCATAAATCAAACCAATTATTTTCCTAGACATGTCTTGTAAGGCAAAGTCACTCATGGTCATGGATAACATGCTAAGTAGCAAACATTGATTTGTCTATTCATAAGAATCATACCATAGTCACGTGCCTCATGAGTAGAACCCAATGAGGAAGCAAGGATCCATTCACTCACTTCCCTTAGTTGACCGCTTACTACACGCAGTATGGGAAACATGTTAAATCCAAGTTATTTCAATATATACATTGCATATTGATCATTGACACATTATATTTTATGCAATGCAAGAGATACACATATCTCCACATAACTGTTTTGGGTGTATTATTAACTTTGATGCATAGAAACACAATATAGGATTTGTATGCGATATCTCTTACATGATTATATCGACTATCAACATGCTTGGTTTTTCTAACAGACTTGGAATCATTAATTCAAGTGAGTGTGACCTCTTGATCAATAAACTATCTTTAATGTAGGCAAGCGTAACCTCCTTATCACAATAATCTGTCACTAGGCTATTAGTGATTATTTTTAAGTGTGCAAAAAACTTCTTAGCAAAAACTTCTTGCATAAAAGATGAAGGCCACAAATTCAACCTTGATGATTAACTAAGCTATGAAAGATTGTTTGCTACTACTCTAAGGTATAATTCCCGAAGTAGATTTTCCCTCATCAAGGTCTACATTCCAATCAATACTACTATAACCTACTAGGCGCAATTCGAATTTTCGGTAGCACATGGAATCTATACAATGAACACTTTTTTGAAACATATAGACATTTTGATGGTTGAAATTATTTTGGACCTACCATAGGTTCAGATTAAAAGCTAAAATTTTAGGGAAACAAAATCTTGCCCTTCTCATTTTCTCTCTCTCCTTGTGCTCCAATGCACCACCTACAATTAATTTCCCTCTCTTCTCCTTAAAGCCCTAAACCCTTCTTCCCTTATATATTTCTCTTCTCAAAAAACCAAACCTTTTTTTTATTCAAGTTCAATGTTTATAATGGTTGGGATTTCTCTAGACATGGGTTATTCACTGGTAATATGACATGTTTATGGGATATCATAGTATTATTTTAATTGCTTTTCAATGGGCCAGCCTGGAATTTGATTGATATTAGCTCATAATCCAATGCCATAATAATGCTAGGCCGACTAGTCGAGCACATCATTGTCATCTTGTTTCTAACAGCATAGGAGTAAAGGATTGTTCTTCCTCAGCAAATGTCTTAGTTTTACATCTTGAGGTTAAGAGTTTCTCCATTCGCTTAAGTAGTGTCTGAGGGCTTGCTATTATGCATATCAATATTAATATACAACTCCACTAATAGAGGAAATAGCGTCCTCAAACGAATATGTTAGATTTTAACCCCAAGAACACAGATAGCTTCTCTCATACAACTAGCTTGAGTAGTGACCACAAAACCCTTATCATTCCCAACTAATAGAATATCTTTTACATAAATAGGAGGGCAGTACCTTACCAAGTCCTAGAGTCGTTGTGTATTACTTTTGCTCATGCCTTTAGTTACCATTTACAATGTCATGAATTGAAATGTAGAGTTGATTTCTAGCTAGTTTGGCATGTTGTTTGCAATCATGTATGATACCGCCTTATGGGGCATCACTCATATTGAAATTAGCTTTGAACTTAGTAGCCTAAAGAGGAGAGAAGATCATCTTGTATCGTATGTTTGCTCAATAACCATGATCAACCACTAATTATCATCTAGAGTTAGAAGATAAATATGAGTATATTGTTGGTCATGAATGATAATATGTCTCTTTGAGAAAGTAATGATGTTTAAAACAATGCGATAAGATGGATCTAGGGAACATCGGGACACTACATCGTTTAATGGGTTGATGTTTTCATACCAACTCTTACACAGTTGCTACTATAAGGCTCCCACATATAGGTGATCTCAGCAGTAGGACAGTTCATTGGCCGTATGTGTTACCAATTGGACATTTTGAGGACATATGAACGTCATAATGCTCATTTGCAATCTAGAATTTTATAATTGGAGCATCCATGGGGAGCCCGACCTGATGAGGAAACCAATCCACAGGGATAAGATTATATTCAAATTCAACTTTGATATGATCTTATCTCTAGTGATATATAAGTTTGGTGGTGATTATCTATTTGCCACCTCAGTCATTGTTGTGAGCAAGAGTAGCATTTGTAATGTGAAGTACTTAGTAGTGGAAATCCAACGCAGGCTCCACCAGCAATTGTTGACAACGGAAGATTGAGTGCTGTCTAGGATTCCGAGAAGGCATGTTCTTATCCTTTTTTTACTCTTATGTATCAAATCTGACAATATAAAAAGTACAGTAATGTTAACTCGTTTACAGACTATGTATTACTACAAAGCATCGTGTAATACTAGCATGATCCCGAACCATTGCACTAGAGGATTGAGAAGTCCATTTTCTCACATAATATGTCACTTGTTGCACTGTTTGGAACCAGGAACTCGGATCGTACAATTGAAATTGAGAAAATTAGTTGACATTTGTACCAATATTCTCCACATTCTTCCGAAATCTTTCGCTGAAATCGACAGAAGACACACGAAAGACTATTCTGACTAGATAGTGTACCGATTACATTTTAATATATTTATATATACATATACACATACATATATGTGGGGGGGGGGGGGGGGGGGGGGGGGGGGGGGGAAGAGAGAGAGTATCGAGAAAAATAGATATTTACTTGAGGTAAGCGCTGATGATACGCCTCAGGGACTTGACTTCGAGGGCTTCTTCGAGTTCTCTCCTATGCAGTTCCTCCTCTTCGCTTCTGCTCATTGACATTTTATTTTCGTCTTGCGAACGCGGCTGCTGTACCTGCGTAATGCAGTGCTGCGATATTCCCTCGTTCTCCGAAGTACGAAAACACCAGGCAGCAGTGTTATCAGCTAAGAAGCACCGTATCAACACAATACACGGTCTCGCGCGTTTAATCTCAACCTAAAAAATTCCTCCTCTCTCATGGGTTTAGCCTGATTGCGCACCCTTAAGTCAACTGCGTTAGACAATACCAAATGCACGTACACGCACGGGAAACAACATGGATACACACAAATTTACGGCCAAAAATCAATTTTATTTTATTATTCGGCCAAAACAAAAAAAAACACACGTTATACTCTAGTTAAGGGTTATAAGAACAAGCGTTGTTGAACCCTTTACAATTCCCGAATTTATAGACGAATAAGGTAGTTCACATCCCAAATTGCTAGAAACATGGTCTGAAACTGTTAAATAAGTGTCTAGACATAATTGTAAGGCAATTACTTAACCAATAATGTGGTCATCATCAATACATATGTCCCAAATTAACTATTGTTGAATCTAATGTTTTAATAGACAATTAAATGTTAATATTTTATGAAACTAATGATTTTATTGTGTGATTTCAAATTAAAAGTTTCACTGGTTGAAATAAAAAACAAAGAATAAATCGAAAAAATTAGTCATTCAATAATTCATGAAGTGTTTATTGCAGAATCAAAGGAATTTAAGACGGGTGGAAGATGAAGATAATGAAGATTTTCAGAGCATTGAAGACATTGAAGATATTTAAGTGAAAACAACTCATTATCTTTGTTGAACCTAATGTTTTGATGGATAATTAAACATCGATGCTTTATGGAATTAATGTTTGTATTGAGTGGTTTCACATTTAAGTTTCATATATTAAAATGAGAAAAATATTTGATCGAGAAAGAGAACCATTGAAGAATTCATATCGGGTACAAAATGAAAGCAATAAATATTTGAAGATTATTGAAGAGATTGAAAACAATTAGGTGAAAATAACTCCTTACTTTTATACTCTTAATGAAAACCAAATTAAAATCACGCACAACACTTGAAAATGAACAAATCTTATATGTGCAATGACAAGTTTAGGGTCCTAATATGTTCTTCATGAAGTATTAAGTCATCAAAATATTTTTGGTTAAGGGTCTAATTAAAAAATTGGTTTTGACATTTAAAATGGTGAATTTTTTGGTCAATTCGGTTAACCAGTGGAAGGGGTCGATCACTAACCAAAACAGTGAGTTAAGAAAATAAAATGGGTGACCTACTAGGAAGAGTATGAACCAATCCATCACATAGGTGGGATCCGATCAGAAAGGCTTTCAAAAGCTTAAGTGGGGCATCTCGTATAACAAATGTAAGACAACGAATGTCATCAACCAACTAAGACTGATTGAAGTAAGTTACAATCTAGAAATAGAAACTAGGCTGAAAATGTTTAGATCAGTCGACCGACAAGTTGGGTCGCTTAACTAATGAATCCAGTTGCTAAAATGGAAAAAGAAGAGACCACACTAGTCCAATCGGTCAACCGACCAAGATGGTCGGTCAACCAGCTGGTTGCTATTCAAGGGTCATAAATTAGACAGTTGAAGCAGGCAATCGACCGACGGACTCAGTCAAGTTTTTGACTGATTCGGTTTTTGGGTCAAATCATCTCGTTTTTTATGATTTCAAGAGAGTATTTCAAGGGATATATTATGTGTTTCCTACTCATTTAGTCCACATATTTATTTATTCTCCCAATTAAATTGATAAAATACTTCATATTCTTAAGGATTTTGATTTAAAAATGTTTTAAGGACCAAAACAAGTTTTTCTAAAAGTATTTTTAAATGAAATATACTTATTTTGAAGGTATATGATATATGTGGTCTTGAAGTGTAATTTAATATCACGAGTTTTGGAAACTAACTGTTATAGGTCTATTAATACAAACATGTGGGATTAAGAAAAATTAATCAAGAACAATCAGATTTTGGCTTTCTAAGAGAGATTTTTACACTGAAAATTATAATTGAGATTAGTAAAATAGTTCTTGATGAAAGGCGCTCAATGTTCTTGTCATCGGTTTGTATTTTACTATCGAGTTATCGTAATAATTTTCGACGAATCCTGGTGAGATCATTCTAAGGTATTTGTTTTGCTTCCTTACATTATCTAATTAATTGCTTGGATAATTTGTTTGTAAAAAATCGTTTTCAAATCTAATTTCGTAAAAATCTTTCAAAAACGATTTTTATTTAAGAAAACTGATTATTTGATATTTGTGTTTTAAATTGTTTAAAATCAAATTTGTGTCTCACGTTGAATTTATCACTTAATATTTTGGGACATTAATCGAGTGTAATTGTATTGAGATGATAGAAGCTCATTGTGAAAAGAAACTGGTAAATCTATTATATTTGCAATTTTGAGCAAATTAAACATGTTTGGGTTGGTGTCTAATCAAGGTAGCCAGGTTTTAATTTTTAGCCTGTGAAAAAAATTGAGTTTTAATCTTTAACCTAAAAAAATGGATTAGGGTTTGATCTTTAACCTGCGAAAAAAATTTGGTTAGTCTTTAACCTTTGAAAATATTATGTTTTAATTCTTCTTGTAATAGAATTAGAGTAATTGTAAATGTTCTTCCTAAGCCTGCGAAAATGATTAGTGTAATAGCGTAAGAGAGTGATTGGTTTATTCTGAGTTGGTGAAAAGAATCAGAGTTGTAAAGGTTGATTATAAGTCTGTGAAAAGAATTAGAATTATAAGGGTTTGGTTCCTATCTGGTAAAGGAATCAATGGGTAGTGGATTTTGTAATCCCTGTGGAGCTCGGGGGACTGGACGTAGGTAAGATTAACTTATCGAATTAGAATAAATTCTTATGTGTTGTATTGTTTCTATTATGTTTGTTTGGGTGTGCACTTAGCTAAACACATTTTTGTTGCTTAACAAGATAACAATAAATTAAGGAAATTGATATTTTGAAATTGAATTTATTGCTCAAATTTTTATATCGACTCAATTTACCCCCCTCTTGGGTAGATCTTTAGACCAACAATTAGTACTAGAGCTGGTTTAGCTCAATAGGCTTAAAATCCTAGCTAAAAATATCACATGGCGCACCACGTAAACACTCTGAGTGAAGGATAATCTATGCATCATCCTCATTTGTTCATTGGTGATAGCTATTCATTCTGAAAAGACTGAATGATTGCCTTTATACAAGCTACTAACTTTGATATTTGGTTGGTCATTGAAGATGGCCCATTTATTTATAAAGAAAATGGAGTAATTAAAAAAAGAACAATTGAATCCGTTCGATGAACAAAAGTTATCTATTAATGCTCAAGCTATAAATATTTTGCTTTGTTCTTTACATGCAAATGAGTATAGTAGGGTTTCAAGTTAGGGATCGACAAAAGAAATGTGGGATACATCGCAATCACAAATGAGGGAACTAATCAAGTAAAACAATCCAAAATCGATGCCTTTATTCATCATTTTCAAACTATTTAGAATGGGTGAAGTAGAAACAATTCCAAAAATGTACACGAGATTTAACAGTATCTATAAGAGTCTTTGGCCAACTCGAAAAGCCGTATTCCATGGAGGACAATTACAGAAGATTTTGAGATCATTAACCAAAGTTTGGGAACCAAAAGTGACTGCAATCAAGAAAGCCAAGGATCTCACAAAATACACTATCGATGAACTCATTGGTAACCTAATGACCCATGAGATAGCTATTCGAGGACATGAGGATGGATTAGGAAGCAGCAAAAAGAAATCCCCGGTACTGAAAACTCAAAAGAATGTGGAAAACGATGACAATGATGATATAAGTCTTGATAGTGAACAAGAAGAAGATATGGCGCTTCTCACCAAAAAATTTAAAAAGATAACCTGACGAACATTCTGTAGAAGGAAAAATTTCACCATGAATAATGTAAAATGCTACAACTATCACAAAATCGATCGCTTTCAATATGATTATCCCGAGCCAAGGAAGGAAAAATAGAAGAAAAAAGAAAAAGAGAAAAACGTGGGAAAAAAATTAAGAAAAAATTAATGAAAGTCACCTGAGAAGAATTAGAATCAAGCAGTTCTGAAAAATCAAGTTGCGACGACTCATACATGCTTACTCTAATGGCCACTGGAGATGAGGTAGCACAATGTTCTAGTTCATGTACTTTAAATTTTGATGAACTATTTGATGTCTATCAAGAACTAATGTATAATTATAAAAACCAGTATTCACAAATAAATGTTACACAACGTACAATTAACAAACTTAACAAGCAAATGGTTAAATTTAAATCTGAAAACAATGAATTGAAATCCAATATTTCAGATTTACAATTTATTGTTCTCAAATTCACATGTGGTGAAAATAATTTGAAAATGCTTTTGGGAAGTTAAAGATGGATTTTTAATAAAGTTGGAATTGATTTTCAAAAAAAATATTAAACAAAAGAGATTTCATAAATTCTTTTATGAAACTAAAAGTCTTGTTAGATGTTTTACATATAATGTTGTGGGGAATACTGTAAAGATGTATTTTCAAAGACTATCTAAATTTAAACAAGTTTGGGTTCCTAAAGGAACTAAAATTGTCCTTGCTAACAAGATTGAGCCTACTTAGATTGGTTACCACTTAGAAACTATTTGAGGTGCTCCTTGCAGGTTATTCTGAAAGTATTAATAACCAAGGAAAAATGGTTCTAGAATAGTGGTTGTTCTCGACACATGATGGGTGATAAATCTAAATTTACGTCTTTAACACCAATAGATGAAAGTCATGTGACTTTTGGAGACAACACAAAGAATAAGATTATCGGTATAGGCTCAGTAATGTGTCTACTATTATTGAAGATATGTTATTGATAGACGGTCTTAAACATAATTTGCTTCGTATAAGTCAGTTATGTGATAAGGGATATAATATTATATTTGATAATAATAGATGCATTATTAAGAACTGGCATGATAGTAGTATGTTACTTGTTTGCGTTACACGTTGAAAATGTTTACACATGTTCATTCGAGGATTTTTTGGCATAAAATTTATCATATTTATATGTTTTATTTGAACATAGTTAGTTATAGCATAGACATCTTGGGCATGCAAGTATAGAGTTAATATCTAATATGTATAAGAAGAGTTTAGTACGTAGATTGCCTGATATAAAATATGGTAAAGATAAAGTATGTGATGCGTATCAATTAGGAAACAATCTAAATCATCATTTAAGAAGAAATTACATACATCCACATTAAAGTATCCTGAATTATTGGATCTAGACTTGTTTTGTCCTAGTGCCATTACTAGTTTAGGAGGAAAATTCTATACATTTGTAATTGTTGATGATTCCTCTAGACTAACATAGATATTTTTCTTATCTAAAAAAAGTGATGTGGCATCTATTTTCTCTAAATTTTGTAAATGTGTGCAAAATGAGAAACAATCCTTCATAATTAATATCATAGTGATAGAGGTAAAGAATTTAAAAATGATGAGATTATTAGTTACTGTGATGAACATGGATATTATCACAATTTCTCTACACCAAAAACACCACAATAAAATGGTGTTGTGGAAAGAAAGAAGAGGACACTTCAGAAAGTGGTCAAGACTATGCTAAATGAGAATAATCTTCCTAAATATTTTTGGGCCAAAGCGGTAAGTGTTGGCCCAAAGAGCTACCCAAGAAAGGGGGTTGAATTGAGTAGTCACAAAAATTGAAACACATAATCTCAATTTTCCAAAATTGTTTATTATCTTGATTAGCAGTGGAAATATGTTTAATCTTCCTAAATTTTCTGGGTCGAAGTAGTAAGTGTTGGCCCAAAGAGCTACCCAAGAGGGGGTGTAGACACCGCATTTTGTTTTGTCGAGTCAGTGTCGAATCGAGTACAAGTTCAGACAAATTTTAAACTTAGGTTTAAAGGGAATGAAATTCCACCTGAGATCACACTATACAATATACAAAAATAACAAAAAAACATAACAAAAACACAAAATTGTTGAATTTGACAAAATACAGCTAAGTAAAATTTTTGGGTCAACCTCAAAATTTCCATGATTTAAGGAGGTCTAAAATGACTTTACTAAAGTTTGATTTGCATCAAATCATCCTTAGTATAGATAAATCTTAGTCACTACCCTTAAATTATAGGACATTTCAAACAATTAACTCAATTACCCACCTTGACTTTGAAACATTTACTTTTCACTGAAACTTGTCAATTTAACACTAAAAACAATTGCTTCTTTCATACATACCACATCACATACTACCAAGAAACAATATGTTGTTCTTAAGATTTTGATGAATAATTAAATGTTGATGTTTTTGGTGGAACTAACGGTTTGATTAAGTATTTTAGTTTATTAGTTCCAATAAATATATTATCACGAAGTAATTGTGAAGGATGCAAAGACGGATACTAAGAGATTGAAGATTTCGAAGAATTTAGGTGAAAACAACTCTAATATATTTTTACTCTTAATGTATCCCGATTAGGATCACACACGACACAAAAATGATTTTATGTTTATGTGTGTTTTGATAGGATCCTAATTAGTGAAATTATTTGCTCCTATGTATAATTGAAAAAGAAATAAAGATAATTGATTTTAAGATTTTAGTGGAGTTAACCGAGAAAAAAAATTGATTAAAGGGGTAAAAATGTTAAAGAAAATAATTAAGGAGAAGAGTTCCAGCATGGGTAGTCGACAGGTAAGTCAACTTGTGCTTAAAAGAAGAAGTCTCTGAATCTCTCGGTCGATAGGTAGGTCGACCTATGCTTAAAAGATGAATTCTCTATATCTCTAGGTTAACAGATAAGTCAACTTACGATGATGGAATTTTGGCTTGGGCTACATCTTGAATTGGGCGGTCGACCGATGGATGTGTGTCTGTCGATTGATGGCCAATTTCAGATTTTGAGGATTTTGTGAATTTTGATTTAAATACGAGCCGTTAACTAGCCGTTATTTGTTTACTTGATTGAGAGATTTTAGGGATATGGATATTTTAAAGATATGATACTCTTATTTGAATATCCCTATTGATATGGTATATATATTTTAAGTATTTCTTAAATTGGTACATTTAATTCTTTCTATCCTATTGATTTGAGTTTGAGAAATATTTGAGGAACTAATTTGAATGTTTTGAAAGCCATATTTAAGTCAAATATACTTAAAATGAAAGGAATTAATATATGAGGTCTATAGGTACTTTTTAGATACTTATCATTTAAAAACTAGCCGTTGGAGGGCTTGTTTCAATTCCCTATATATAAACCTGCGGATTTCACATAAGAATAGACATCATCAAAAACTATTAAGTTCATAAGCTTTTATAAGAGTAATCATTCTGATATAATAATGAGATCAATTATTGAGGAGTTCTTGAGTTAAAACGCTGATTGTGTAAGCGTCACCGAGTTGAGCTATCTTGCGTTCCAATCTATAATTCTTCAGTGTTATCCGGGTGAGATCTTTCCAAGCTATTAATCTTTACTGTATATTCTTTTTTCTATATTTTCTTAGTTGATAAGATCTTGATAAAATCGTTTTCTTAACTTTAAATCGAATAAAAATATTTTAAAATGATTTTTGGTGGAAATCTGATTACATACTTATTCGTGTTCTATTCATATTAATCATAATTAGATTTTAATATTTTCTTGGTAAAAGTGTTCCAAGCATATTCTTAATTGAGTCTATTACTATCATTGCTTGCTTGGTTAATTAATTGTATGAGAAATTATTTTTGAACTTTAAAAGTATAAAAATTCTTTTAAAATGATTTATGAGATAATCTGATTACGTGCTCAATTTTGTGCTACCCACATTATTTTTATAATCAAATTTTGTTTTCTCACTTAATTCTATCCCTAGTAATTATCGAGACATTAATAAGTTTAAATTGATTTGAGGTGGTAGAAACTCTGAGTGGGAAGAACTTATCAATTTCTTGTAATCGGTGAGTTGTGTGCGGATTAGTTACTGTTGGGAGTATCTAATCAAGGGTAGCTCGATTTCAATCTCTTCCGGTAAAGAGATTGAGGTGTTAATTCTTCCTTTATAGAATTAATTGTGAGTGATTTGTAAATGTTCAATCTTTACCTGGCAAAAGGATAGTTGGAGTCTTTCTGTGTGGTTTTGGTTCTTTAGCCTAAGATACAAAATGAATTAGGTTATTATTGAGGCTGTAAAAAATAGAGGTTATTCTTGAGCCTAGGAAAAAGAAGAGGTTATTCTTGAGCCTGGAAAAAAAATTTGTGAAGGTTGATTCTAAGTCTGTAAAAAGAATCATTGTGTAAAAGTTTGGTTCCTACCTATTTAAAGGAATCTTAGTGATTAGTGGGTGCAAATCTCTGTGGGGCTCGGAGGACTAGATTAGCCAAGAGTACCTTGGTGAACCAGGATATATTGGTGTGTACTGCACTGTTTATTTCCTTTATTTTATCTTGTGTTGTTTGGGTGTACATCTAGAGCTAATTACACTTATCTGCTGTTATAAAGATACTAATTATTTTTAGGATAAAATTAATTGTTTGATTTTTGAAGTGTTATTATTCTGATAATTTTTTAATACTACCCAATTCACCCCCCTCTTGGGTAGCTCACTAGGCCAGCACAATCCAATACACCTTACTAAAGGCTTGAAAAGGTCATGACAAATCCCTAAATCACAAGGTGGTTTAAGGATTGGGCTTGACTTGGAGTTACACAAAATCCAAATGGTCTTGACAAACCACCCTAAGCCCAATGCATTAAGGGCCTAGCCATCATTTAAGGTCCATAAATGAATCCTTATAATGACCAAAGAACCTTCCTAGAAGTTGGCTACCAAATGGCTTTAGGTACAGCCAACTATTATCGAAAACTAAATCGATTCGATTCGCCACCTAAGCAAAGCATTCAATAAGCATTGAATGCCCATCCTATCAAGAATTAAATTCTTGGGATGACATGTTAAGACCACATTCAAGGTATCTAGATATTTTAAGCAAAATATCTTAGAACCAACTGAAAGCCTTGAATAGTGATGACTCGTTATCGAAACCAAACTGGATGTGTGGCCTCCAAGAAATGCATTAAATGCACATCCCATCAAGCATTAAATACTTAGGAATGTCATAGAAAGGGTGGATACATTGAACCCAAATATTTTCACCACAATATTTAAGGGTAACTAGGAGACTTGGAAATCAACCATCAATTACAAGGCAAGTCAACCCGATTCCATCCAAACCCAACTGTAGGAGTGCTCACCAAGCAATGACTCATCACTTAGCATTAAATGAAAAGTAACACCTCAAGACTAGGTTTAAAGAACCTTGGATGCATTTATGACAACCAAACCGAAATAGTGGATCTAACCAACACTGAGCCCCTAAACTGAACCGGATCCATCACATCAAGTTATAAATCCACCTATATGCAAGGATTTTGATTGGAGGAGAGCAAATGATTAGTAATGATTACTAAATCTTTGAGAATCCAACATTATATCTTAAATTCGTTCAAAGCAAAACAATATTAATACAAGACAATTAATCCCTTAGGCTAAACACCCCCCAGGGAACAACCTGGATTGGCCAGGTGATAAGCGTGAAAAACCTATCTATTTCTAAACCAGATTTGTTAGTTCTCAAGTATTTTAGTTATATTTAATTGTGTTTTAGTGTGTTTTAGTGTAGAACAGGTGAAAGGATGTCAAAGGGCGAGAAATAAGTGAAAACGGTGGAGAAACGGTGAGCAAAATGTGCAAAACAGGGTTTCGGTGAATGAAGATCACCGCCTAAGCGGAAGTTCCACCGCTTAGGTGGAAAAGAGGCAGAATGTTGGAGTGCGAAAAGGCTGAACTACCGCCTAGGCAAGAAAACAACAGAATATCTTGCCAGCAGCCACCGCCTAAGCGTAAAAACCACCGCTTAGGCGAAGTAACCGACAAAACTTAACCGACTTAAGTCCACTGCCTAGGCGGTGAATCACCGCTTAGGCGGTGACACTCTGTACTGAAATATCTATTTTTAGATATTTTGAAGATATTTTCTAAAACCCTCTTTTTAACCCTTTTCTCCACCAAACCAAAAGAGGGAGTTTATCAACAGAGAAGAGGAAGCTCGGGAGGATCGTTCTTTGGCGAAAGTGGACCATTCCACTTTGAGATTTGGATTTTCTTCCCTTGTTTTCATCTTTGTATTTAATATTTATAGTTGGTAATGATGATCTCCTCTTGATTTATGTTGTATTGGCTAAGAACATGTTAGTGTAATTTAGAGATTAGTTAGGGGAAGGTGTAGTTGTGTAAATACTCGTTTGGTTTAATATACATTTTTTTAATGGTTGTTGCTTTTAAGTCCGATTGTGTTTATCATTTGACGACGATCTTAATATGCTTGTAACGGTATTAGGATTGGACTTGAGAATCTAGGGTTTGACAATCGGGAGAGGTAACCGTGGATTCGGACTAGGGTAAACACATCGTTACGACCTAACGACCCGGGAGGGCATTAGTTAGTATGCAATCAATGACGTTGGGTCAAGACTCACGCGGCCTAGAGTCGTTAAGACATCGAGGGGGACCTCGGCATCAACTCAAAGTCACGTATTCCCTCGTCTTACACTTGGAAGAGGTGGCGGAGGAGTTTACGAACCGAGATTGTCAGATACCTAAACTCCGTTATTGTTAACCGAACGAAATCAAACGTGTATTAAGTGAACGAAATCAATTCCTAATTAATCAACTTAGTTAGAATTAACCCACTAATTGTAGTTTAGCTTAGTTTAATTTCAATTCATGTTTTCCGTCGTCAGGATAACATGAGACTACGTCAATTGCGGTATTCAATTCAATTATTTACACTTTTCTCTGTGGGAACGATATCCGATCTTCAAAGATCCACTATATTAAAACTTTAGACCTCGTATACTTGCGAGCGTAAGTAGGCATGTACAAACGCGTTCCTACCACCAGGTCATTGGCCAATGCTCAGGCCCCTAGGCCTATAAATACAGGGCCTCCCCTTTTATTTTTGCAAGTCTTGAAGGCCTAACTTCTCTCTCTAAACTCGAGCAACTCTTTCGGGTCTTAGGACTCTCAAGCAAATTTCTCAAATAACACATTGTTATTCTTTTGAAATTCGGTCTTGGAAGGTGTTCTTGACGTTCTTAGAACAAGAACTCTAAGGAACGACGATCACCGATCAACACCAAGCTAAGAGGAGTAAAGAGAAAAATGAGACTAGCTACTTAGGGATGACCACATCCCCTAAGTAGGGTGTTCTTGGGTTATTGGCTTAGAAATCGAGGAATCGACGATCATCGATCAACCACCGACCAAAATGATCAATGAGAAGAATGAGATAAACACTTAGGGAAGACCACATCTTCTAAGTAGGTATTTTCCTATAAACCTCCCTATGATATTTACTTAATCTTGTGTATATTACTTGTATATAGCATAATCATGTAGGTAACACACTTTACTTTCATGTACATAACACATAAAACCCATAAAACATCCAAATAAGCTTTTGATTTTTTCAAGAACATCAAACAAACACATAATCTTAACTATAACAACCAAACTAGGCTCAAACCATACAAAACAATTTCAAGTATCTCAAAAACATTCAAAAACATCAAATCATCCGAGGTTAAGAACATGTGAGGATTCAAACAAAACTTCTATCACACCATGAGTTATGTATAGTCTCTACAATTCCCCCAATAACATCGTATTTCTTTTCTTTTTTAGTTAAACAAAACACATACTAACACTAAACTAACCAGAACAAAGGAGTTTGTTAAAGGTTCATAACAAAATCAAAGGGTTATTATGTGTATATTATGATGCGAACCTCACCAAGGCTTAGTAAGACCTGAAACCAAGTTAGGGTTTCTTTGTAAAGGATCGAATCTAAATTCAGATTTGAAAACGAAGAACACAAGAAAATACAGAAAGTTGATAGATTACCTCGACTTGACGTTTATGAATAAAACGCAAACCAAAGGTATAAGAGAATCCTTGACCTAATGATTACAAGAGAATCATGAACCAAAGAGGTTGAACGCCACAAGAAAACTTATAAGTTCAGAAAAGTTCTTTGAAGAACTCAAGAGAAAACCCTCCCAAAATATATTAATCAATATCAAAAGTGTGAAATTCGTAGGTTTACAAAGCCCCTTAAATAGGCGGCCAAGAGAATAAGAAAGAAACCCTAGTACACTTGGAAATTCGTGGGTCTACATGGAGGAAAAAGGAAACCCTAAAATCTAATTGCTAAATAAAGAATAAGGAAGCTTCCTAATTTGCCTTACATTCTTAGTTAAAAAAGGAAAATATTTACTTGGCAATCAGGCCTTACAAATCAGCCTAAAAAATAATTAAAAGACTTAAAATAATAAAATAAAATTCGTGGGTCCAATTCTTGGCCCGTTCAGGATCACGCTTTAAGCCCATTCGCTTGTCTTGACGAGGTGGACTAGGCCTTGATTGTCTGATGGTCCTAATTTAGGCTTCACTATTGTAGTTTTGGCCCTAATCTCTCGAATAAACCCATTAAATGCTTCTTTGAATCTTTTTACCCTTGCCCTTGTTATTAGGCCAACTGGAACATATAACGGATCTCTTGGTGTAACTGATGTATTCTCATCATATTAGGGTTGTGATTTACGTTGTTCACAACTCTAAAAACTATTAATAAACATAATTGAGGTTGTGATGCAGGTTGTTCACAACTCTAAAAACTGTTAATAAACCTAATTAAGGTTGTGATTCAGGTTGTTCACAACTCTAAAAAACTGTTACTAATAGCTAACTAAGGTTGTGATTCAGGTTGTTCACAACCAAAACTAGCTAATAATCAACTGCAATTAACTAAAACCAACTTAATTTTTAACTAAAACCAACCCAACTTTTCTCAAACGTAACAAGATTGAACTACATTCGACTTGATCTTTGGTTACCACCCAAAGTACATAAGCAGCCCATGCAGGTTTGATCACGCCTCTAATAATAAACCACTTTCCTTTAAACGAGACAAGAATGAACTACGTCTGACCTGATCTTTGGTAACTACCCAAAGTTCGTAGGTAACCCATAAGGGTTCGGTCACACCTCTAATAATAAACCATATGTTTTACCTTAACCAGAACAAACTACGTGATGACCTAATTCTCATTCGAGTTACGCAGGCAACCCACGTGTGGGTTCGATCGCATATGCAAACAACTTGTCTTAGTTTGCATTTCATTTAGTATAACTTCCATATTTACATATCTGTTTGTGTACAAACTGTTATTGAGTGTCGCGGACTATTAGTAGCTGTAGTATTTACCTGCTTTCCATTAAAACATGTCAAAAATACATGAAAAGAACAAAAACTTTAAAAAATAGGAATTATTTTGTTTAAGTGAATCAAAGAAAAATGCTTGGATAGTGTTTAATAGTGAATATTTATTTAGACTGAGGTACCGTCTTCCGACGGGTGTCTTAGGATGTCTAACACCTTCCCCGAGCATAACGACTCTCGAACTTAAAGAATATCTCTGGTACATAAACCTATGGAAGTCAATACATGGGCCATTTCAAAAAGGAAAAATGAATTTCCACAATCCTAGTGATCTAGCACATCATTTGACCCCATGTTTGGTGGCGACTCCGTTTTTAACAAAAATATCGGCCCAAGAAGTTTTTCAAAACCGACGCCGAGAAAATCCCTTGAATAACTATTTTAAAAAATGAAAGGATTTGGACAACTTAGAGAGAAAGGGATAAAACTTGTTTTCATCATTTTTTTTATTCTCTACTTCTTTCGCTATCGAAATTCGGGGTGCGTCAAGGGGTTGAATTGGGTAGTTACAAAAATTGAAACATACAATCTCAATTTTTCTAAATTGATCATTATTTTGATTAGCAACAGAAATATGTTTAATCTAAATGCATACCCCAACAAACAGAAAAATAGATAATGCGACACACAAGAATTTATCCTGGTTCGATAAGTTAGTATTACCTAGGTCTAGTCCCTCGAGCTCTACGGAGATTCGAAATCCACTAAACCTCTGATTCCTTTCCCAGGTAGGAACCAAACCCTTATAATCTCGGTACTTTACGCAAACTCAGAATCAACCTTTACAGTATTAATTCTTTTACAGGCTAAGAATTAACTTACCACTATCACACTTATTCTTTTCACAGGCTTAGGAATAACCTTTATAATCACACTTAATTCAATTACAGGAAGAATTAAAACCTAATCGTTTTAAAGGGAAAAGACTAATCAAATCTTTTTGCAGGCCAAAGATCAAACCTTAATTTTTTTCTCAAGAAAAAATTGAAACCTAGCTACCCTGATTAGATATCGACCCAAACGTGTCTAATCTGCTCAAATTTGCCAATAGAAAAAATTAACAAGTTTCTTTCCAACAGGAGCGTCTACCATCTCAATACAAATATACCTAATTAATGTCCCGAATAAAATTACGTGATAGATTCAATGTGAGGGAAACAAATCTGATTTAAAACAACTAATATACAAGTAGCACGTAATAAGATTTTTCAAATAAAAATCAATTAAAAAATTTCACAGAATTAAGTTCAAAAACTATTTTTCTAAAACACCTTATCCGAGTAAATTAATCAGTAATAATCTAAGAAATCAATAACAAGAGCTTGGAAGGATCTTACCAGGATTCGTCGAAAATAATAATGATTTCGTAATAAATAACACAAATCGGTGACATAAACAATGAGCGCATTTGATCAAGAACTTCAAGTACAATCACACTTGTGAATCTCAAGGATAAAATCTCTCTTAGAATGATAGAAGGCATGTTCTTGATGTGTTCAATCCCAATCCCTCAGGTCTCTATTAATAGACCTAAAACTAGACATCTAATGACTAATTTTCAAATGCCATGACTAAAAATGACCCCTCAAGACCCCATATATCATATATATTCAACATAGATATTTTTTATTAGAAAATATTCTTACGAAAACTCATTTTGGTCCTCAAAATGTTTTTAAATCGAAATTAATAGAAATAGGAAGTATTTAATCACTTTAATTAAAAGAATAATATAAATAAATAGAACAATTAAATAGAAATCTTATATTTCATGATATATTTCAAAAATATTTTGAACTTCCTTGAAAACCTCCATTGGAATCATCAAAATCGAAATACTTTGACCAAAAAACAAATCTGTCAAAATGTTGATTGACCATATCGGTCGATTGTCCCTTCACCGTAGGTTGACCGACCTCTCACAACGGTCATTAATTTAACCGTTGTACTGGTTCGATCAATTGACCAACCATTCTGGTCGGTTGACTGATTGGACCAAAAGGTTCCTATTTGTTTATTTTTTAGCTACCGGATTCGTTAGTCGACTGATTCAACTTATTGGTTGGACGAATTAACTAGTGGGTCACCTATTCCACTTCTTAAACACACTATTTTGGTTAGTCAACTGACCCCTTTCACTGGTTAACCGAATTGACCGAAAAACCTACTATTTAAAGCATTAAAATAATTTTTTCAATTAGGTCCTTAACCAAAATCATTTCAAATACTTAGCACATTATAAAACATACTTTAGACCCCTAATATTATCACAACATGCATAAGATTAATTCATTTTCATGTGTCATGCGTGATCCTAATTCGGGTCGCATTGAGAGTATATAAGTAAAGATTTGTTTTCACCTATTTGTCTTTAATGTCTTCAATACTTTTCAAGTTTTCATAATTTCCATTTTGTACCCGCAATACATTCTTCAATGATTTCTCTTTTTAATCAAATTACATGGAACTTTAATTTTGAAACCACTTAGTAAAAATATTAGTCTGATAAAACATTAACACTTAATCGTCCGTCAAAGTATTGGATTCAATAGTAAGTCTTGAATGTCACGTTATTAATAGAGTATCTATCTGAAGAGGTTTTAATAAAACCCCTAATGATATTTGGAATGATAAAATCCCAAATATCTCTTATTTTAAAAAATTTGGATGTAAATGTTTCATTTTAAAAGATAAGGATAATTTGGGTAAATATGGTGTCAAATCAGATTATGGTATTTTTCTTGGGTATGCTTCGAATAGTAAAGCATATTGAATATATAATAAACGTACATTAGTTGTGGAAAAATATATGTGCATGTCGTATTTGACGAATTTGATCCACTTATGTTGTAAAAGGATTTGGATGATGATGATGCAAGTATAATGACTAAGTAAAAGAACCAAGGAGTTTAAACAGGAAAAGAACCATCAGATCCAAAGGATAAAGAGCCACAAAATTAAGGGAAGACTTTATTAAGAGCTATAAAGATAGTTCCGGGACACTCAGTAAAAGAAATTATTAAAAATTTTGAGAAAAGTGTAAGTACAAGATCTTCCCTTGGAGAGATAGTTAATCTTGAGTTTATGTCTCAAATTTAACCTAAGAATGTTAACAAAGCTTTAGCTGATGAATCTTGGATCTCTGCGATGCAAGAAGAATTACTTCAATTTTAGAGAAATAAAGTTTGTTCACTAGTTCTTGGACCTGACTTTCATCCTTACACTCAATGATCCATGCAACAATGCCAATTAGTGATAGGTTAAGGAAGTTGAAATGCATTTAGTAGGTTGGATGTACATATGAGGGTAATGAAAGAGTTAGGCAATAAGGCTCAACGGGGGTAACAAAGGATAAACAATTTTTAATTGTCTATACTTATCATCGATATCAAGTCATTTCTTCTTAACAAAACTTAGAATTTATTCAATCAATCCTAAAGAAAAGTAAACTGAAAATGTGGCCAAAAGAACACAAGTTAAAAGAAGAAAATTCATAACTAGCACACACGCATTTCATAACCCAACCAACATGTGTCTCACCCCTAAACTCAAAGTCAAATATGTATTACAATTAAGCATAAGGGAATAAGAACACGTACTTGAGAGGCGAGACAATCCTGCCTCCTAGTGACATCGGCAGTGATGCTTTGGGCATGGTGACCGGTGTGGGGCTTTCTTCCAGAGCTTGCATCCTAAGGCTCAACACAATAAATAGGTCTTGATTTTTGATAGGTGTGAAAAACCTATCTATTTCTAAACCGGATTTGTTAGTTTTCAAGCATTTTAGTTATATTTAATTGTGTTTTAGTTTGTTTTAGTGTAAATCAGGGAAAGGACGTCAAAGGGCGAGAAACAAGTGAAAACGGTGGAGAAACGGTGAACAAAACGTGCAAAACAGGGTTTCGGTGAATGAAGACCACCACATAAGCGGAAGTTCCACTGCTTAAGCGGAAAAGAGGCAGAATGTTGGAGTGTTGAAGGGCTGAACCACCGCCTAGGTGAGAAAACCACCACCTAGGCGAGAAAACGACAGATTGTTATGCTAGCATGCACCGCCTAAGCGGAAAAACCACCCTTAGGCGAAGTTACCGACAAAAGTTAACCGACTTAAAGCCACCGCTTAGGCAGTGACACTCTGTATAGAAATATATGTTTTCAGATATTTTGAAGATATTTCCAAACCTTACCTATTTAACCCCTTTCTCCCCCAATTGCTCAGAACCCTTAGAGAGGTTAGACACCCCTTAGACGTTCCTTAGGGCTTGGTTGTTATTGAGAGCTCTCTTCCATCTTAGTTAGTTAGATTAGATTAGTTTTAGGAAGTGTTCTTGGCCAATCCTTGAAGAACCAAAAGAGGAAGTTCATCAAGCGAGAAGAGGAAGCTCGGGAGGATCGTTCTTTGGCAAAAGTGGACTACTTCACTTTGACATTTGGCTTTTCTTCCCTTGTTTCCATCTTTGTATTTAATGTTTATTGTTGATAATGATGATCTCCTCTTGATTTAATGTTGTATTGGCTAAGAATATGTTAGTGTAATTTAGAGATTAGTTGGGGAAAGGTGTAGTTGTGTAAATACTCGTTTAGTTTAATATACGTTTCTTTAACGGTTGTTGTTTTAATTCCGATTGTGTTTATCATTTGATGATGATCTTAATATGCTTGTAACGGTATTAGGGTTGGATTTGAGAATCTAGGGTTTGACACTTGGGAGAGGTAACCCTGGATTCGGACTAGGGTAAACACATCGTTACGACTTAACGACCCGGGAGGGCATTAGTTAGTGTGCAATCGATGATGTTGGGTCAAGACTCATGCGGCCTAGAGTCATTAAGACATTGAGGGGGACCTCTTCGTCGACATGAAGTCGCGTATTCCCTCGTCTTACACTCGGAAGAGGTGGCGGAGGAGTTTACGAACCGAGATTGTCGGATACCTAAACTCCATTATTGTTAACTAAACTAAACCAAACATGTATTAAGTGAACGAAATCAATCCCTAATTAATCAACTTAGTTAGGATTAACCCACTAATTGTAGTTTAGATTAGTTTAATTTCAATTCACGTCTTCCGTCGTCAGGATAACACGGGACTTCGTCAATTGCGGTATTCAATTCAATTATTCACACTTTTCTCTATGGGAACGATATCCAATCTTCAAAGATCCACTATATTAAAACTTTAGACCTCGTATACTTGCAAGCGTAAGTAGGCGTGCATATTTAGCCTCCTACCAGTTTTGAACGCCATCAAGTTTGGCGAGATGTAGAAATGATTGGCACATATGCTCAACATGACAAGGCTCCGGATTATGTGCTTGGTAGGCTTGAATGAATGTTGCTAAAAGTAGTGGAGGACAAGTGAGCCACATTAGATCTTCGTAGATGTAGTCATCTTTGATCGGTGGTGGCATCACGACATGGATCTCAAATGGTGGAGACTCACAAGTGTCATCTTGTGATTCTTCATCGTCGATCAATTCTTGGATCTCCTCTTCATTAGAATCATCATCATCGAACAAACCCAAGTTCATCCCATTTGTATTTGGTTCCTCATGGTGACTTTCACATATGCATGTCCAGGTTGAATTATTCCAACTTTGATAGTCAAATTCTGCTATGTCTTCTAACAACCAAGAAGTTTCGTCTGCGGATAGTTGGGAGAAAAAGGCGGTACCAATTCCACATTCCATCCAACTTCTTGTTGCGATATGTAGACTGTCGATGAAGTATTGTAGTTGACAACCCTTGAGCGACCATGATCAGGGAATTGAATAGGCAACTCCTTATGTCTGTGCCAAGTGCAATAGAAGAACTTGGAATCTCTTTGAGAAAATCTCTAGAGGAATTGTTGATTAACCATCTCCAAGTACTTCACAATATAAGAAATCAAATACAAAAATTAAAAAAATTAAAATAAATGGCTGAATTAAAATCAAATTACTTACTTACAATATTAAAAATAATCTAAAATGCTAATCCTCGGCAACTGCGCCAAAAACTTAGTAGCGATTTACTTAGCTACACCGCAAGTGTACAGGTCAAGTTTTAATAGTAAAGGGTAAGTAGAGTATCGTATCTATAGGTATTAGTTTAAATCGCCGTTGAGTAACGCGATTATCATAACCTAATATTATTAGGTGTCCAAATTTAAGGTTTATTGAAATAAAACTAAAAGAAATATAAAATCGAAAGCAAAATAAAATATGGACTTCCTATGTACAATTGTTCTAGCGAGGTTTGACATCACTTTGCTAAACTATACTAATCTAATTTAAGCTTGTTACTTAAATTCATGCTCAATCATTAACCATGAGTCTCTATAGTAACCTTGCTCCCTCTGTCGAGTGCCGAGTAAGGTAATTTGTATAATTACTCGAATTAATATGTCTATTCAGTTCAACTAATTATCCGATCATTAAGTCTTGCCCATCAAGTAGCAACCCAAATTATATAGCCTTTTGCACTCATATACTTAGAGTTGTGTTTCTCCGGTCTCAATGTACAAAATTACCTCTGTGGAGTGCCTAATCCCATACATTTATGATATCCAATTTATCTTTTGCATAAATCAGCCAATAAGCATAAAGAAAATACAAATGATGGAAACATGGAATTCAATTAACAAAATCTTAAAGTCTCAAGGCATAGTTTGTACAAAGCTATTCAAATCCCCCTAGATAGAAATTTAACTCAACATAATGAAATCCATGACTAATATTTTCAAGAAATTCATAAATGCAAATAAGTTCAACACAATATCACAAATACAAAATTTAATAAAAATATTAGGGTGAAAGAAAGGAAGATAAAAACTCTTTGTGGAGATGAGTTTCAAGGCTTCAAATCTTCAATAATCTTCAACTTAAAGCTCTCTCTTTCTAGGAAGTTTTAGGCCTCCAATGGTGTTTTTCTTCCCAAAGCTCTACACCAATGGTGTTTCTCTTTCACAATCGCCACCCCCTTGGGTTTGAGGCATAAGGTAGTATAAATAGGGCTCAAATTAAGGGTTTTCTTATTTTTATGTTGTAGAGGCGTGTTGGAGTGTGATTTAGGGCATGCTAGAGCATGCCCTTAGGCCGTGGAGACTACTAGGAGCGCGCTGGAGCGAGATTTTGGCAGTGTCTCTGGCAATTTTGACACCTGTTCATATTTTGACTATTACTTTCTCGTCCGAAGTCCAATTGAGTTGATTCAAGATGATACAGAAAGGTAAGAAATATATATATAATTTTAGTGTTTTGCGTTTTTTCATAATCGGATTGAATCTTGATCAAAATTGGGCTTGAAGTTTTTGCACCTGCACTGCTGACAAACCATTACAACCCAATTCACCCCATTTTGCCATATTTTCACATTTTCTCCCAATTATCTATGATATCTACAAAACAACGAAAAAATCCATTAAACTAACAAAAATGCTTGAAAATTCACAAATATTTGAACTTAAAAGTACTTGATTTGTTGGTAAATAACCTCTTCATCAAATTGCTTGGATGATTTGTTTGTAAAAATCATTTTCAAATCTAAGTTCGTGAAAATATTTCATAAACAATTTTTATTTAAGAAATCTGATTATTTGATATTGGTGCTTTAAATTATTTAAAATCAAATTTGTGTTTCACATTAAATATATCACTTAATATTTGAGGACATTAATCGAGTATAATTGTTTTGAGTTGGAAAAAACTTCTTGTGGGAAAAAACTGGTAAATCCTTTGCATTTGCGATTTTGAACGGATTAGACATGTCTGGGTTGGTTTTGAATCATGATAGCTAGGTTTTAATCTTTAGCCTGTGAAAAGGATTGAGATTTAATCTTTAACCTGAAAAAATGATTAGGGTTTGATTTTTAGCCTACGAAAAAGATTAGGTTAGTCTTTATCCTTTCAAAAGATTAGGTTTTAATTCTTCTCATAATAGAATTAGAGTGATTGTAAAGGTTGATTCTAAGTATGTGAAAAGAATCAAAATCGTAAAGGTTTGGTTCCTACCTGGTAAAGGAATCAAGGTGTAGTGGATTGCAAAATCCCTATGGAGCTCGGAGGAATTGACGTAGGTAAGATTAGCTTGCCGAACTCGGATAATTACTAATGTGTTGCAATGTTTCTTTTATGTTTGTTTGGGTGTGCACTTAGCGAAACATATTTTCGCTACTTAATAAGATAATAATCAATTAGGGACATTGATATCTTGAATTGAATTTATTGCTTAAATTTTTATAACTACTCAATTAACCCCCTTTTGGGTAGATCTCTGGGCCAACAACCTTTTATGCTTTTAATGCAATCTGAATTAGGATCACATACGACACTTTAAAATAAATAATCTTATTTGTGTTATAGTAATAAGTGATAAGTTTAAGGTTCTAAAATAGTTTTTATATAGTGTTAAATCATAAAAATAGTTGGGGTAAAGAGTTTAATTGAAAAAATGGTTTTAACACATAAAATGATAAGCTATTTGGTCAATTCGGTCAGCCAATGAAATGGGTCGGTTGACTAACGAAAATAGTAGCTTATGTAAGTTAAATGGGTGACTTACTGGCCAATTTGGTCGACTTCCATTATGGTTGGTTGACTAACCTAGGGAGTCGGTCAACCGACGGGTCAGATAGTCAACTTTAATTGTTTCAATTTTTTGAGTCAAATCTCCTTATTTTTAATGATTTTCAAATATTTTTTAAGGTATTTGAATGTTTTACTTTTATAAATCATATATATTTTTTTGCTGTTTATTTGGTCAATTTATTTAATTATTCTTTTAATTGAATTGGTAAAACTACTTTTTGAGGATCAAATCGTGCTTTTCTAAAACTATTTTTAAATGAAACATACCTATTTTGATAATATATGATATATGGGGTATTAAAGGATCATTTAAAGTCTTGGAATTTAAAAACTATACATTAGAGGTCTGGATAAATGTTTATATATACAAACCCGCGTTTTTCGTATGAGATAATTAAGAACATTCAACTTTTGGCTATTATAAGAGTGATTTTTTACATTAAAAATTAAAAATTTATAATATTTTGAAAAGAGTTCTTGATCAAAGCTCGAAAAAGTTGCGGTCCTCAATTTGTGTTTTTCACTATGTTATCGTAATAGTTTTCAAGAAATTGTCATTAGATCTATCCAAGTTAATTAATTTGATTTCTTAGACTAATTGTTTAATTACTTGGATTAAATGTTTAAAGAAAAATCATTTAATTGTTTAATTATTTGTGAAAAGAATCAGCGTTGTAAAGGTTAATTTTTGAGCTTGTGGAAAGAATTAGGATTGTAAGGGTTTGGTTCCTATCTCAGAAATAAATCAAAGGGTTTGTAGATTGTGAAATCCTATGGAGCTCAGGAGACTGGACGTTGGTAACAGTTGCTTACCGAATTAGGATATATCTGTGTGTGTTGCATTGTTATATTTCTGATTGTTTGTGTGTACACTTGGTTAAACACATTTTCTCTGTTTAACAAGAAAATAATCAATTAGAAAAATTGATAATTTGTGTTTGAATTTATTGTTAAATTTTTTTTAACTATCCAATTCACCCATCCTCTTGGGTAGATCTTTGGACCAACACCTACACTTGACCAATTTATACACACCAGTTAAGTACCAACGACACCAACTGTCCAACTAAATCTCCATTTTCATTGCATTTTCTTTGCATCACTAAGCCTAATGACTCACCTTGTCATATGCATGTTTCTAACAAGAACGCATCGTTGTGCCCCAATGGTCTGTCACACCGTTCGCATGACTATTATCAGAACATGACGTTGTACCCATGTTAAATTCTCCTTGCTTTGATCCTATACCAAGGTCTTCTATTAGTTTCATGCCGCGCCTATGAAACTCAATCATAGTATCGCGCTTAATATTGTCTTGTACCATATGTCAACGATGCCAATGTGCACCAACATTGCCCAACAATGGACTATTTTGCCAATGAATACCTAACGCCTTATTCCAACACCGCCTATTGTCTAATAGCATTGCGTAACAACATCTCATTTTCCCTACGTGTGTAGATACATGGCCACATTTGTTGCATTGACCCCGTGCGAAGGTCTTGTCCGGTGTCATGTCACGCCCATGGCATTGATCCTAATATTGTGCCTAAAATCACCTCTATCTTAGGTTGCTAATGCCCAATACCCATTAGTATTGCCCCACGATGCCCTTGTATACCGACGCACCTTACCTTTGTTTTTGCCTCAAATGGATACTATCGGGTAGGCCTTACCCAAGCTTCCCCCCTTGTGTAAGTTGTGTCTTATACCTTACCTTGGCATGTCGACGCCCCTTAGCAATGCCCAGGTACTTTTGCTACACTGAGGGTCTGGAGGGAGGGGTATCCACCTTGTAATACCTTGTAAAATAGTCAAGTGACGAAATAGACATAAAAATGTCTGAGAATTCGTAATGGAGTTAATAGTAAATTACTGCCTATAGTTAACTCCTTGGTTTAGCCACATGCGTATGTTTTGGGTCAAGTCTTTGCACCACGGCACTAATGTTTTCCCAATCGATAGATGTCCTAGCCCAATATTTGTCTAACTTTAAACTTTGGTTAACCTCCATGCCAATTTTGTACCAACGCCTTTGTTTGGTGTCGCGTGCACCACGTCCGGTTAGAATATGCACCAAATCGTGCCTTTTTGTCCCAACACCTTTGGTTGGTGCTATGTGCACCTCGTCCAGGTAAAAAGTGCATCAGGTTTATGCGATCTTGTTTATCCAGCATAGTTAAGGGAAGATTAACTTGAGTAATGGAATGATATATTGGGGCGTAACATATTACCTATTCAACCTGTAAATTTTGAATATGTTTTATAAGGAATCGATATTGGTACCCCTATTAGAAATCTTGGGTGGGAATTTTTTGCCTCCATCAAATGCGCCCAATGCTGCAATTGTATAAGAATATTTTACGCAAATCTTCACAAATTTGATGATTGCTATTTTTTCTTTGTGCATGGCAAGGAAATAAATCTCACTAAGGATTTCTTAGCCTTAATCTTTTAAAGTCCCTAGTGGTGATGTGTTTCCCAAGTAAAATGCCAATAGGCTTAAATCACCACCCCAATTACGATTGCTCGTCCACTCTTAGAATGCTTTATAAAAGTAGGCCACACATGGTAGGAAATCTTTCCATCATTCACCGACTTCTCCTAGTTATTATCAATCATATGCTAGTATCGAGTGGAGGAAGTTATGCCATATTTACACATTTTGACATCTATGTACTCCATTACCTCACTAACGGTATCCAGCTCAATCGTCCCTTTCTCATGTTCAACACAATGGCTCATCAACTAGGGAATCATGGTGGCATTCTACCATTTAGGATATTATTACTCATGTTTTCAAGTTCATTAAAATCCCAACCTCTCTAGAAATCCCGAATTCCATTGTATTGGATGCGGAAAAAATCTCATCTTGATGACTATTAGTCATGCGATTTCAATTTATTAGTGGAGTATGGGTCAAAAAATGAGAAATAGAAAAAGGGTCTTCCTCCCAATCAGAAAGGAAAAAGAAAATGTAGGTGAAGAAGTGATGGATGAAGTTAAGGATGAAAAAAAAGTAGAGAAAGATGACGAGCACAATGATGAAGATCATTGTGCCTATATGACTTAGAGATTTGATGATATAGATGGATGTATAGGAGGCATTGAAGGGTGAATAGACGTTGCTGCAGGCAACATTCAAGAGTTGAGAATGTAATTGTCGTCACATGCGCAACACATGGATGAGAAATTTGATAATAAGAAAGCGTCAGTAAGAAAATTATTGGCATATCTATACTTGTACCTATCATTCCATCAGTCACCCATGTTAAGTCTATAGATGCCTCTGTTAAAATTCTGTAATTTTTGTAGTCTTATACGAACTTGGCTTGTAATATTTATAGTGTCCCTTGAAGAACAATTATCTTTGGATTATATTTTTTTATATTGGTTCAATTATATTATGTTTAGTGTTTGTCTTGTCTCGTTTGAATTTCATATGTGACATAATTATGCATTGATTCTATGATGAAATTATTGGTCATTATTATCATGTCTATTCTCTTGGAATTTTGGATCTCAATAAATGACATAATTGTGTATCGTTCTGTGACTTATTTACACATGTTAGCATATAAAAATCTTGTTGTATATTTTCTAAAATGAAATAAGGATCTTGAATCCCTACATAAATCACTTTCCTTCACTTTTTGAAATGATAAATGGGAGAGATTAGTGACTCGATATTTTACCTGCCCACACCTAGATTCATGCTATATTAATATTGTTATCTCAAGTGTTTATATTCATTCTTACTATTACACATGTTTATGATTGCTTTCATCTTCCTTACATGATGACACACCCCATATTTTATTGCAAAAGAGAAATGTAATGTGTAAGCATTTTAAATAAATAGATAGAATGGGTTTTAAATGCGCCAGCTTTCTCAAGGTATAGGCCATTTTAAAAATAATGAGTCTCCACCTAACATTGGGATTAAAAGGTGTGCTAGATCATTAATATTTTTTGAAAATAATTTAAAAGGCCTGAGTGAATTTGACTTCAAAGTCACGGTTCATGAGGGAAAAATCGGTCTGACTTGAAAATGCGCCAAGTGTCCTAAACACGTAACTGATACGGGAGCTCTAAACTGGCCAGCTCGACCAAGTCCCATCCCTACTCCAAGCCAGGGTTATACCTGTCCAGACGTGAGTGCCAAGATGCTCTTGTTCTCAAGCTGTCCGAGCCTCCTCCGCTGGATAAGGAAAGTACTATTACTCTCTCTAGATAACGGCTCTATAATATCTTATCGCAATCAACTCCATCTCTATGGTAACGAGACCTGAATTAGTGCAATCATCATATTGGTGCACCGAGAATCAGGAAGGACTTGCCAAAACGAGTCTTCCCCTCCTATAAATATTAGAATATAGGATGTTTAAGGTATGTTAGACACATTGAAAAATACGCTCTGAGATGCATTCACTATGCTTTCAAGCTCACTCTTTCCCCTAGCTTCCACCCTGCTAGATTCCTGTTCAGAACTCTCGATTGATTCTTACACTGGAGGTGTAATGCTGGTAAGCACACCTACGGTGCATTGTTTGTAGGAGCCTTAGTCGAGGAAAACCAAGAAAGGCCAGACGACATTATAGACCTAAAATGACATGTCTGGTGATCTATTTTCAAGTAACATTAGATTGGTTCCATTTGTGAAAATAATAAACAGTTATTTTTACGATCAAATAAATTATCACTTTCCAGTCTGGAATCATGATAAGTAAAGGCGAAAGTAAGAGGTAACTACTCTATACGGCTGCCATGAAGCTGGCCCATCAGGAGAATTACTATTGCTCCTAATGGAAATAAATAGAGTAGTCAAAGATCTCTCCCAGACTGTTCGATACTTCACTACATAGGCCGATCCCAATCCGCTCCCTTTGCCGCCATTTGTCCCGCAAGGATTTACACCGCCCGCCAGTAAGGCACAAATCGTTATAGACAGGGGATGAAGGAGTCGGTATGGGCAATGCCAGGACAGAGAATGTCATTACATGTAGCCCGATCTCCGATAAGAATTAGAAAGGATCCGTACAGAGCGGTTTGAACGACGCTAGCGGACCAGGAATTAATGATGTAGTATTGAACCCCCAAGGTCGGAGAAGACCCCTAGCATACGCTCTCAGCTAGGCCATAGGACGTTCATAGAAGAGCCAAGGGATAGAGTACACGATGCTTTCCTAGAAAGAAATGAGGCACGTCACACTCATGCAACAGATAAAATTCACGATATGTCTCGATGAACCCCACCGACCTTAGTGGAAGCTTTTTCTACGTCCCGTTCAAGGACTAAGGGGTATGACTCAAGCTGATAAGTTGATAAAGGCTTGCACGAGTAGGTCAAGGCCATCCATGAGAAGCTCTGTCAGATTGGGAGGAAGGACCCGAGCATCTACGAGATAGTGAAACGACTTCTCCCTTTACTACTCAGGTGTTATGGAAAGTAATCCCATCCAACTTCAAGTTGTCATCCCAAATCGGGATATACTAAGGAGACTCTAGCCCCGTAGAGCACGTCGATGCCTACTATATAAACATGGATCTACGAGGAGCATCAGACTTAACGAAGTGCCAGGCCTTCTAAGTCACTATTGTCAGTGCAACGTGCAAGTAGTATAAGAATCTAAAGCCAAGTAGCTTTTACACTTTTGAATCTTTTAGCTTTGCTTTTGCATACAAGTTTGTGAGTAGCAAACGGTAGGCCAAAAACCCGTCACACCTCATGTCGGTGAGACAGAGGAAGGACGAGAGACTGGAATCCTATATTGAAAGGTTCCATCGCGTGTGTGATCTACTTAAAGAGCCCAACAATAGAGTGCCAGTAGCCGCCCTAACGACAGGAGTACAAACAGGTCTGTTCCTGCACGAAATGACCCGTGCCCCACCAAAGACCTTGGTCGTACCCTTTACCCTCTCCACCGAGTTCATCGATGTGGAAGACATATATCAGGCCCAAGCTGAGGAGGAGGATGACACCAATGAAAAAAGAGAAAGGCTAATGAGCCGAACAACAGTAAGTTCGGGAAAAATGACCCTAGGTAAGAAATAAGGCAAAACGAGGTGGTAAGAGGCAATACCGACAAAAAGTGGGGGAGAAACATATCTCCCTAGGGCTACTCCAACTATATGTCTCTCAATGCCCTATTGGGAAACGTCCTGATGCAGATCGACGACAAGAAGATGTTCAAATGGCCCCAACCCATAAAGGGTCGAGAAAAGCCCATCAACTTGGATAAATGGTTCGACTTCTACCGAAGCCATCGGCGTATCCCAAATTTTGAAACAGGGGGGAGGAGAGAAATGAAGATGCGATTTGAATTTTTGCTCTCAAATTCATTCATTTTATTAGGAAAAACAATTTCAAGGGCTTTTTTTAGGCGCCAATTTTGAAAAATTTCTTCAGGCTAAATTTTGATTGAAAAATAGCGTCACGACCTAGCATTAAGTTAAATTATGTATCAGGTTACTAAGATTTAGAAAAATTATTTTTTACTTTTGAAATGGCCCAAGTTTTGACTAAAAAAACATTTGGTTTTAACCAGAGATTTCTTTAAAGTTCGTGGGTCGGTTATGCTCGGGGAAGGTGTGAGGCACCTCAAGACACCCATCCAATGATGGTACCTAAGTTCAAATAAATCTTTAAATCAAAACAAGCCCACGTAATTTTGTTTGGTTTTTGTTTAATCATACTAATTCTATTTTTTTATTGTTTTTTTATATATTTTATGCAAAAGAAAGGAATTGCTTTAAAATTACAAAATTTAACAGAAAGTCAAATAAAACGAGAATTGAAAAAAAGAACAAATGTCCCCCTTTTAGATCGCCTATCAATTATAGAAGAATTAACAAGCTTGGCCCCGGGGGAATTTTTATTGTTTCTCTTTTTCAGTTTCAGTCGTTTTGGCAAAATTTATATGCGTTTCAGAGAGATGGAAGGGTAAATTTTTTAAATAAGTAAGAAAAGTAGTTTTTAAGAATGTGGAAAACCATATTCTTTTAAGTAAAAAAAACACAAAGAAACATTTTTCTTAGTTTGCTTAAAAAGAACTTTCAAAGAAACATTTAGAAAAACTTTTGTAAAAAGGAAAGTTTTGACTTTTAAAATGAAGTATCTTAAAAAAATATTTTATTGGTGGAAGCAGTTTGGAAAAAATATTTTCTAGAATCTTCTTTTGGAAAAAAATCTCTAAAATCATTTTTGAAAGAAACATTTTTAAGAAATGATTTTTTGAAGACAATTTTTGAAAGGGTTCCTTTGAAAAATAAGTTTTTTTAAAAAGAAATTTGCTTAGGAAAAATCTTTGAAAAATCATTGTTAAAGTAGAGCCGTTCTTTTTAAGAACAAATTTGGAAAAAGTTATTTTTCAGAAATGGGAACAAGTTACAAAACAAAACATATTTTATAAAAAGAGAGTTAAAATATTAAAAAAAAAAAAAAAAAAAAATCTTTTTGGTAAAAATACTTTTTTGAGAAGATAGTTTAAAGGCGCTTTTTGGAAGAATCTGTTGAACCTAATGTTTTGATAGACAATTGAACATTGATGTTTTATGAAACTAATGAGTTTATTTAGTGATTTTGGATTAGAAGTTCCATTTGTTTAATGTGAAAAAAAAAATGTATAAAAAAGGTAATTGTTGAAGATTTACAAGATGAAGATTTTATAAAGAGATTCATGATGGGTGTAAAATGATGATATCGAAGATTCTTTGGAGTATTGAAGATATTGAAGATTTTAGGTAAAAACAACTCATTATTCTTATGCTCTTAATGCAACCCGAATTTGGATCATGCACGATACTTCAAAATGAGTAATCCTATGTGTGTCATTATCAAAAGTGATAAATTTATGTTCCTAATATATTTTATAACGTGTTAAAACCATAAAAATATTTTTCATAAAGTGTTGAATTGAAAAAATATTTTAACCACATAAAATGTCAAGTTTCTGGTCAATTCGGTCAACCGACAAAACGGGTCAGTCGACTAACTAAAAAAGTGGCTTGAAGAAAAATATGTGAAGAAGTTACTGATCAATTTGGTCAACAGACAAAATGGGTCGGTCGATTAACGAAAATAGTAGCTTAGAGGAAGTTGAAATGGGAGCCTACTGACCGAATCGGTCAACCGACCAGGAGGGCCAGTTGATTGATGGGTAATGAAGCAACAATCTAAAAGTTGATCATTGCATAGGTCAGTCAACCGGTAAGGGGGTGATCGACCGACGAGAGCAGAATAGTCAACTTCGACAGTTTCATTTCACGTGATCTTTTCTCTAAATCCTATGATTTTAAATGTTGGAAAATATTTTTGTTTTGTGAATTTGAATATATTACTAATATATATCATATATCATTAATGTCCTATAAATTTGGTCCATATATTAATTGATTTTTTGAATTGAATTTGTAAAACTACTTCCTATAATTCTTTGTTTTGAATCTAAAAGGTTTTGGGGACCAAATCAAGCTTTTCCAAGAGTAGTTATAAAATAAATATACCTACTTTGATATTATATGATATATGGGTCTTAGAATGACATTTTTAGTCTTATCTTTTGGGAACTAACGATTCTAGGCTAAGTTTGAATTCTATATAAGGAGACCTGTGTTTCAACTTTAATGAATCAAGAACAATCCGCCTTTGCTTAAAAAAGAGAATGATTTTTGTTGAGAAATTTCTAAGAGAGTTATTTTAAAAGAGTTCTTGATTGCAGTTGCAAAAATTTTCATCACCAATTTTGTTCTTCAATGAGTTATCTTATTTGTTATCAAGAAATCCCAGTAAGATCTTTCTACGTTAATTTAAGTGTTTTTCTTAGATTATATAATTGATTACTTGGAATATATTCTTTATAAAAATCGTTTTCCTATTTAAAATTCTTGCATATCTTAAGAAATGATTTTTGCTTACTAAGTCTGATTACATATTAGTTGTGCTTTAAATTGAATTAAATCAGATTTGTTTTCTTACGTAAATTCTATCACATAGTATTCGGGACATTAATTGAATATAATTATTTTGAGGTGGTAGAAGCCCTGTGAGAAGAAACTTGATTTTTTTTAGTATTTGTGAGAAAGAGTAGATTAGACATATTTGGGACGGTGTCTAATCAGGGTAGTTTGAGGTTGATTTTTAGCCTATGAAAATGATTGGATTTGATCTTTAGCCTATTAAAATGATTAGGTTTTGATTGTTCCTGTAATAGAATTAGGTTAATCTTTAACCTAGTAAAAAGATAAGGTTTTTCCTGAACCTGTGAAAAGAAAAAGTATAATAGTGTAAAAGTATAAAGGTTTGATTCTGAGCTTGTAAAAAGAATTAGGTTAGTCCTAAACTTGTGAAGCAAATTGTAAGGGTTTGGTTCCTACCTGCAAAATGAATCCAGGGATTAGTGAATTACGAAATCCATGTGGAGCTAAGGGACTTGACGTAGGTAAGAGTACTTTCCTAAACTAGGGTAAATCGTTGTGTACTGCTTATCTATTTTTGTTGTTTGGTTGTACATTTAGTTAAATAGGTTTCCGATATCATACAAGATAATAATCAATTAGGGAAATTGATAACTTGTGTGGTTAAAGATTTAATTGTTTAAATTTTTAATACTACCCAATTCACCCCCTTCTTAGGTTGATTTGTGGGTCAATAATTGGTACCAGAGTTAGTTTAGTTCGATAGGCTTAAAATCTTAGCTAAAAAAATCACATGGCACACCACATGAACACACTAGCTGAGGAAAAATCTATGCATCATCCTATATTGTTTGCAGGTGATAATTATGTATACTGGAAAGCTAAAATGAATGCTTTCTTACAAGCCACTAACTATGAGACATGGGTGACGCACCCCGGAGTTTGATAGCAGAAAAAGTAGAAATTCGGGAAGAAAAAAAGTTTAATTCCCCCCTTTCAAAATTCCCCAAATCTGTTCATTTTGAAAATGGTTTTTCGAGGGCTTTTCTAGGCGTCAGTTTTGAAAAACTTATTGGGTCGGAATTTTGGGTTGAAAACGGAGTCGCCACCTAGCATGGGGTTAAATCGTGTGCTATATCACCGAGGTTTTAGAAATTCATTTTTACTTTGAAATGACCCGTGTTTTTACTTCATAAGGTTTGTGTACCAGAGATATTCTTAAAGTTCGGGGGTCGGGTATGCTTGGGGAAGGTTTTACGCACCCCAATACACTCGTCCGTAAACGGTATCTTAATTTAAATAAATATTCACTGTTAAACACTACCCAAGTAACTTTCTTTGATTTTATTAAACAAAAACAATTTTTTTTTTTATATATATATATATATAGTTTTCCTTTTTTTATGTATTTTTGACATAATATAAGTAGTAATGTTATTGTTGATCCTAAGATTTTGATTAACAATTAAATGTTGATGTTTTTGGGGGAACTAACGATTTTATTAAGTGTTTCAGTTTATTAATTCCAGTGATGAAAATGATCATAAAGATATTGTGACAATGCTAAAGATGATGGAAGATGAAGAGTTTGAAAAAATTAAAGATCCTAGGAAAAACAACTCAGGCTAAATTTTAACTCTTAATGTATCCCGGTTAGGATCATATACGATACAAAATATTTTTTAAAATTATGTGTGTTTTGATAGGATCCTAATCAATTAAATTATTTTCTCCTATGTGTAATTGAAAAATAAATAAATATAATTGATTAAAATTGAATTTAAGATTTTAGTGGAGCTAACCGAGAAAATAAATCGATTAAGGGGGTGAAAAAGTCGAAGAAAATGAATTAAAATTGAATTCAGGAGAGGATTCCAACATTGATCAGTTGACTTGTAGATCGACTTATGAAAGATAAGTGAAGTTGCTGAATCTCTCGGTCGACAGGTAGGTTGACCTGAGCTTAAATGGTGAACTCTCTGAATCGGTCAGTCGACAGGTAGGTCGACCTATGGCTAAAAGAGGAAGTCTCTGAATCTTCCGGTTGACAGGTGAGTCAACTTGTGTAACTCTCTGAATCGTGTGGTCGACAGATGAATTATGGGCGGTAGACCAATGGGCAAAGAATTTTTGGCTTCGCTATATCCTGAATCAAGCAGTTGACAGATGGGGGCTTGGTCGGTCGACAGATGGATCTGTTTCAGGATTTATGGAATTTCGGATTTTATTCAAATAGTAGCCGTTACTTTCTGTTTATGGTTATGATCTGCTAGATATCTTAGGGATCTGATATATTTTGAGCTATTTAATTAATATTTAAATATCCCTATAGATATGATTCAAGTATTTTTGATATTTCTCAATTTGATACATGAAATTCTTTTTATCTTATCTAATTGAGTTTGAGTAAAAGTTTGAGGGACTAAATTAAATGTTTTAAAAGATGTATTTAAGTGAATTATACCAGAAATGAATCATTATGATATAGATGGTCTATTGGTGTAATTAAATGTCATAATTTATGGGAGCTAGCCGTTGGATGACTTGGTTTATTCCCTTATAAGTAAACCTCCGTTTTTTAGGTTTTAATTAATCAAGATAATCCCAATCATTCTGAGTTATTCAACTCTTGTACTTTCTAAGAGTAATCATACTGAGTGTGCATTGTAAGATGTTTCTTGAGATTTATTCTTGAGAAATATTTGTTGTGGATTATTGTTACTACCGATCTGAAGTGTCATTGTTATTCTAATCATTATTCTTTCGGTGGAATCTTGGTGAGATTCTTCCAAATTACTTACTATTAATAGTTACTTGATTCTTTTATTTATTATTTGGAATTTGATCTTTGAAATTGTTTTCAGGATTTTTTTATTGAAAATTATTTTTTGAAACAATTTCTTGAGAAAATCTGATTACGTGCTTAACTGTTTGCTACCCATCTTTATTTGAAATTAGATTTTGAAATTCTCACATTTCTATCACTAGTTTCGGGACATTAATTGAGTTTAAATTTATCTGGGGTGGTATAAGCTCCGAATGGGCAAATCACTTATCAGTTGTTTGTAATTGGTGAGTTGAATGTCGGATTAGATATTATTGGAAGTGTCTAATCAAGGGTAACTGGTTTCAATCTCTTCCGGTAAAGAGATTGAGATTTTGATCTTTGCCTAGAGTATAAAAATATTAGGTTTTAATTATTACTTTTTACAATTGTGAGTGAATTGTAACGGTTCAATCCTTACCGGATAAAAGTATATTTGGAGCGTGTGTGTATGAGGTTTAATTCTTGAATCTAAGGTATAAAAATGATCAGGTCGTGATTCTCTGTAATAGAATTAGGTTAATCTTCCACTTGGTAAAAAGATAGAGGTTATTCCTTAGCCTATGAAAATGAATTGTAAAGGTTGATTCTGAGCCCGTGAAAAGAATCGTTGTGAGGGTTTGGTTCCTACCTTTAAAGGGATCTTGAGTTTAGTGGGTGCACTCTTCGCGGAGCTCAGGGGACTAGATTAGCCAAGAGTAGCTTGGTGAACCAGTATAAATTTCTGTATGCTGCATTATTTATATTGTTTATATTTTATTGTTTGGGTGTGCATCTAGTTGATAACAAATATCCGTTGCTATAAAGATAATAGTTAATTTTAGGATAAAATTAATTATTTGATTTTTGAAATGTTATATTCTGATAATTTTTAATACTACCAAATTCACCCCCTCTTGGGTAGCTCACTAGGCCAACAATTATCTGATGTGGGTAAAAACTGACCTAAACCACGTGTCTACCACCTAGATCATGGTGGTCAGGTCACCAACACCACGTCATATAGACATCCCATATGCTTCCTCGGGTCGGTAAAAATGAAACACTTAATCGCCAAGCAATCATCTCTAATATCCTCCCCTGTTATCGCCAGAGGAGGTCGGTGTAGCCATCTCGACCTGCACGTCAGTCCCAGGCTAACCTGTCATTCCCCATAGGCTTGGCCCATGGGCATCTCCATCAACGTACAGAGGGCCCAAGCCTAAGCCAATAACTCTAATTCCCCTCACACTTTCCACGCGTCAGACTGATTTGGGGTAAACTGAGCTTAAGGCCCTAATTTTTCGGGATGTTAATGACATCCTCGCCTATATAAGGAAGGCTTCACTAAGCCTTTAAAAAGGTTGAAACCTTGAGGTGTCCTATTTTCCTTCCCTCCGGTAGTGCCCTAGCAGCTGAAACATGTACAAGAGGAAGCTCCAGGAGGATTGAAGGCCCCAACCCAACTGAGGGCACTCTCCAAATCAGCTCTAGCTCTCCACATGAGGATTGATCGAACCAAACTACTGGTTGGTCCAATTTCCAACACCAATAGTTTGACACCGTCTGTGGGAAGCGCGTAAAAAGCCTTCTCCAAGTCATCGGCTACCTACTTTGCTAAGGTTTGATGAACACAAGGTCTGGTCACTCTTTGCAATTGAGGAATCAAAACGCCGCGGTGAATAGAAACCCTACCCAAGACATATCCAAAGCTCCATGGCTGGACACCAGGGCGACAGTCGATGCTCTCGCCGAAGAAGAGGATATTACTATCATGGGATAGGCCGACCCATCTGTCCTGGCCTCAGGCGTCTTTACAGGTCAAACATCCATGATCGCTGATGCCATTAGGCTTGACAATTTGGAATGCCAGATTGGTAAGTTCCACGATTATTTCAATGTTCTCCTCTCTCGCCTACTTTTGGTATCGATGCAATGGGGATCGAATCTCCAGAACGCAAGGAGAGATAACCGACATCAGAAGTCTGATGATTGAGTGATCCACTCTCACGGACATGTACCCCAAGCCCAACCTCAGCTACCCAATCGGGCAGTTAGAGGGAGAGGGATCTCGACCCCCTATTATATCGGGGTCTTTGTCTCAGCCATCTTACGGATGTTGATCGAGGATAAGCTGGGGTCGCCACCAATTCGGGCGCATAGCTACCAATCCCAAACTGAGTACCATTCTCGCCAAACCCACAAGGTAGATTCCCATTCTCTACCGCCTGCTCGGAAGCGTGAAGCCCGGACCATTGTCCGCCAGGTCACAGCTTCAGCTAGAGGAAAAGTAGTTGTGGAATACCAAATGGCCGAAATGGAAGCCATGCTCAACCAGATATGGGGCACTAGTGGTACAACCGGGCTGCCTACTAGGGTAAGGTCTCCTTTTATTGATGAAATCATAGATGAGTTTGTTCCTTATCGATTTCCCAATCTCCCAGTGGCCTAGTATGATAGGACCACCGACCCCATAGATCATTTTTCTATCTTTGTGTCTTACATGGATATGCACGCCGCCTCTACTATGGTACGATACAAGTTTTTCCCGCTTTCTTTGACTGGTCCAGCTTGGACATGGTTCAACGACCTGGCTCCAGCCTCAATTTTCACTTTTCTCCAGCTCGAACAACAGTTTCTTGCCCGGTTCAGCCGATCTCGGCGCAGGCCAAAAACTGTCGCCCATATCTTTGCCCTCAGACGAGAGGCTAATGAAAACTTGGAAGATTACGTTGATCGATTCTGGAAGGAGTCCCTCACCTGTGAAGGGGTCTCGGATGTTGTGGCCCTAAATGCCTTCATCGATGGGTTGAGGTACAAAAGACTCTCCTAGGATTTAAGTTCATGATCAGCCTCATGCCTCTGAGAAGCTTTGGACCTTGGTACCAGCTATTACGAAGCTGATCTCCTTGGCATGGTAAAGAGAAAGAGAGAGAGAGAGAGAAGACTCCTGAAGAAGAAGAGCCAAGTTGATAAAGGCCCGAGACGGGCTTAAGCTTCGAGACTGCTCTAAGCTGAAGGGCGGTTAGGCCCTCTACTAGGGGATAAGAGGCCTCTTCTTCTCCCAGGGCCTTTCCATCAAGGGTTTACCCTCATTAACAGCTTCAATCACCACCATCTTCGCTGAGAACTCCAAGAAATGAATCTTTACACCTGCCGCACCCATGAGGGAGAAGCCCATGGGCATGTCAGGTGCTAAATACTGTGACTTCCATCATGATCACAGCCACGCCACCGAAAAATGCTTCCAGCTAACAGAGGAAATAGAGAAAATAAGGTACTTCAGAAACTATGTGCACAGAATAAACGAGCCCCAGTTTGGGGAAAATGACTGCCAGGACGGGCATCGAGGTCAACGACGTAGGAGGAACAACAACCGACTTCCGCCTTGGGACGATAACTTTGGCGATGATACCGACTTGAGAGTGGATGGTAAGATAGACGTCATCCACCGCGGGTTAGGCCCCGGGGGTGAAACTTCATTCTCCCGGAGGAGGTATTAGTATAAGGGTAAAAGAAAGGCCGAGCAGGACGTGTATGAGGTTAGCACAATTGATACCACTTAGCACAACGTCGTCTTTTTCAGCGAGGCCGACCTCAAAAGGGTGCATATCTCCTATGATGACGCTCTGGTTATCTTTGTCCTGATCATTCATTTCAGGATAGCCAGGATACTGGTTAACAGTAGCAGCTCCGTCAATATTATCTTCAAATGGGCCTTCGATTGAATGAGTGTAGACTCTTGCTCCGTTCAGTTGTGAAGTTGCCTCTTGTCAGTTTCGGAAGAGACGTCATCAATTCCATTGGATGGGTCTCACTACTTGTCATGGTTGGGTCCAGGCCCAGGACGACCATGATATGGTCAAAGTTTCTTATCGTAGACAGACCATCACCCTACAATGCAATCATGGGTCGGTCTACAGTAGCCACCCTAAAGGTCGTTTGTCACCGTATCACCAAATGATGAAGTTCCCCACCAGCTCTAGGGTAGGGAAGGTCCAAGAAGATCAGGAAATAACCCGAGCCTATGCAAGGAGGGCAATGGAGAAGAAATAACAATTACTGCATGGGCCTGAGCCCTGGGACCTCGTCAATTACTTCCCAAGCTCACGACCCTAGCCGGCAAGACCAAACTCATACCTATTAATGATTCCCGAGATGAAGAGCTCGGTCCCTAGCCCCATGAAAATCTCCTTGAAGTACCTATTCATCTCACCATAGAAGAAAAACGGTAAGAAAATGAGCCAGGCTCGGCTTAGATCATCGTGTCGAGCTCATCGAGCTGTTGAGAAACAATTACGATGTCTTTGCCGGTCTCACAACGAGCTTCCTAGGATTGACCCCGAGATAAGAAAGTTTCAGCTAGACCGATAGATGTTCATTGAGGAAGAAATAAAGAAGCTCATCAGGTCGGATGTCGTGGAGGAGGTCAAGTTCTCGGACTGGCTCGCCAATGTTGTCTTAGCTCCTAAGGCTGGCAACAAGTGGCGACTTTGTGTGGATTTCAAATATCTCAACAAAGCTTACCCAAAAGACTTCTTTCCCTTCCTAAGAATCGATGTTGTGATTGACGCCATGGCTGGGTACGAGCAGTTGAGATTTCTGGACACCTACATCGGTTATAATCAAATTCTCATGTACCTTCCTGATAAGAGTAAGACCTTGTTCATCATGGACAGGGGCACCTACTACTACAAGGTCATGTCTTTCGGCCTGTACAACGTCGGGGCGACCTATCAACGACTTGTGAACAAAATGTTTAACGCAAATATCGGGGAGACAATGTAGGTATACGTTGACGACATGCTCAACAAGAGCAGCCGAGCCAAAGAGCATCTTGACCACTTCCATGTCTATTTTAACAAACTCCGAGCCCACCGTATGAAGATGAATCCGAGCAAGTGCATCTTCGGGGAGTCCATTGGTAAATTTTTTGGCTTCATGGTCTTCCAGCGTGACATTGATGCTAACCAAGACTAGATCAGCGCGGTGCTCGGTATGACTTCCCCACGTAGTGAGAAAAAATTAAAGATGCTAACAGGCCGATTAGTCGCCTTAAAACGGTTCATCTCCTGATCGTCCGAGAAGTGCCTTCCATTTTTCAAAATCCTGCAAGGGAATAAGGGATTCAAATGGATAGAGGAGTGCAACAATGCCTTTAAAAAGCTAAAAAAATACCTCTTCTGGGCCCCTCTTCTCAGCACGCTAAAGAGAGCGATGGTTCTGCTTCTGTATATCACGGCCTCTACTACGGCAATAAGCGCAACCCTAGTTAGGAAAAAGGACAATGATCAGATCCCGGTCTACTACGCTAGCAGGGTCCTCACCAATGCCGAGACTAGGTATACAAGGTTTGAGAAGCTGGCCTACGCCTTCTTGATTGCTTCAAGGAAACTCAAACAATACTTCCAGCCTCATAACATCGTTGTCCTGACAGATCGGCCATTAAGGAAAATTCTTCACTCTCCTGATGTCTTTGGAAGGTTGATGAAGTACAGCCTCGAACTGCGCTAATTTTACATTGAATACCGTCGAACAATGGCAATCAAGGGACAGGTCCTGGTGGATTTCATTACCGAGCTCACATTCCCGGAGGGAGAGCCCACCACCGACTAAGAAGCAGTCGAGAAGATCTCTCCATCAACTAGCCAAGTCGGCGACGAACAAGCTGCGATCACAGACATGGGTCCTGACTCGTGGTAATTTTTTACCGATGGGTCCTCCAATTAGAATGGATCCAAGCCCAGGATGGTGCTCGTTGCTCCTGATAAAGAAAAAGTATAATACACCCTTCGCTCGAATTTTGAGCCACCAACAATGAAGCAGAATATGAATCTCTTGTGGCCGGGCTGAGATTAGCCCTAGAATTCAGTGTAAAGACTCTCTAGGTATTAAGCGATTCCCAGCTCGTGGTCAATCAAGTTAACGGTAAATACCTGGTCAAAGACCCGTGTATAATAGCCTATATGGAGAGAGTAAAGGCTCTGATGAGTAATTTCAAAAAAGTACAAGTCAAGCAAATACCCCGAAAAGAAAATAGGCATGTCGATACAGTGGCTAACTTGGCCTCGGTGGTAGAATACACTTTCAATTGAACGGTACCCATGGAATACTTTACTGAGTTGAGAACGGCCACCTCTAACAAGGTCGTATCTATATACGCCCTCAGCTCCGACCTGACCTAGATCGATCTGGTCAAGAGCTATCTAGCCGATGAGATGCTACTCGAGGACCAAGCTTAGGCCAGGAAAATACGATACCGAGATGCAAGTTACACCCTCATTAATGGAATCTTATACCGCAAATCCTTCTCAGGCCCATACTCCAGATGTCGCTGGCCTGAGGAGATCAAGTATGTATTGCAAGAAGTCCATAAAGGCATTTGCGAAAACCACTTAGAGGGTAGGTTGATTGCTTGGAAGCTGTTCCACCATGGATACTACCGGCCCAAAATACTAGAAGATGTAGGGGAATTAGTGAAAAAATATGACAAGTGCCAATGGTTCGCCACTAACCCCCACGCCCCGCTAACCAAGCTGGTGCCGATGACCAGCCCGTGGCCATTTTCCTAGTGGATAATCGATTTCCTCGGCCCGTTTCCTCAAGGTATCAGCTGAAGGAAATTTTTGGTCGTCGCCATTGATTACTTCACCAGGTGGGTAGAAGTTGAGCCCCTCGCCAAAATCACCAAGGAAAAGATCCGAGACTTTGTCTATAAGAACATGATCTGACGATTTGGCATCCCTAAGGATATTATCTTTGATAATAGAAAGCAGTTCAACAATGACATATTCGCTGAGCTCTGTTATGGGCTAGGGATCAACACACATTTTACTTTCCCTGGCCACCCCTAAGCTAACGGTCAAGTTGAAGTCACCAGCTGGACCATTTTGCAAAATCGGAAGACAAGGTTGGATAAGTCCAAGGGGTTGTGGGTGGAAGACCTGTATCCTGTGCTGTTGGCCTACCACACGATAGCTCAGACCCCTACCGGTGAGACACCCTTTACCATGACCTTCAGGTCTGAGGGCGTCATCCTGATTGAGATCGATTTGTCATCACCTTGGACCACTGCCTCTTTCAACCGAACCAAAAACGATGCGGGCCAGGCCTTGAGTCTTGATCTGTTGGGAAAAAAAAAGTGCTTGGGAACACCAGGCCGCTTACCAGCAAAGAGCAGCCTGATTTTACAACAGCCGGGTCCGACCCCGCTCTTTCGATGTTGGTGACCTCATCTTCAGAAAGGTCACCCTGAGTACTAAGGATCGGAATGCTGACAAGCTCGGTCTGACCTGGGAAGAACCTTATCGGATCACCCGAGTAGCCCGATACAGGACTTATGATCTGGAAACCCAAGAGGGGATACCCTTGAAACACCCCTGGAATGTCGAGCATCTGAAACGCTACTATCTAAGAGATGAGCTATATCCCTAGATGTCTAGATTTTTTATTTTGATTTTCAAAACTTGTAATAGAAAATTTCAATCAATGAAAACGGTGTTCGGTTCTAACAAATTCTCTAAATCTCCAAATCTCCACAAGTACGAGGGCAGAGATAAGTAGCCCTCTGCGCTGACCTAAATGGAGACAAGCCGCCCTCCAGCCGTATCTCCATGCGAAAGCGAAGACGAGCAGGCCCTCTATCTTACATAGACCAGTATGGGTAGCCCTCCAGTCTAATCTCCAAGGCATCTCGACAAAGACTAGTTTTCACATCGAGGATAAAGATCAGCCCGCTACACAGATCGGTAGTGTCAGCCCGGGGATCGACTAGATGTCACCCCCTGATGGCGTTACACTGATCGAGACCAAGGACCTATCTACCGAGGTATCGAAGTCCATGGACTGAGAGGACCCTACTCAGATCGAATACCCCTTTCGCATACCAGCCACCCGAACATGGCCAAACCGAGCTCGCGTAATCGGTTGGGGGGTAAGACGGTCGAGAGAGGGTAGAGGGCTGGTGGACTGACCCAATCTCTCAACATTAATGAAAGATTAAAATTCTTCTCTATGTTGTGATAATGTGTGGGGTAGTCCTAAGTCTAAAAGATTTGCAAGTCAAAACAGCTTGGCAACCAAGCTAGGACCGATAGAAGATCTTGCCCGGTCCTCAATAATTGTTTTTATGCTTTTTCTTTGCCAACTATTATGAAGAGCCCTAGTTGATTTCAAGAATCTCACCAACCATATTCCATATGTCAGCCCAAACAAACTGTTCGGACTAGAATTGCCATAATTCTTTGCAAAAAAGTCCAAGTGGCCAAAAGTTGACGGGCTAAAGACAGACATTGAGCCCACAAATTTACGAGGACAATGTGATTGTTCCTTCACTCTAACCGGGATGATTAAGGTTGTTTTAGTTATTAACATTTAATGGTGTCCGAGCTGATTAACTAGTCTGTTTTTTAAATGATTGAGGTCGGTCACTTTTATTAAGTTGCAATGATAATTAGAGCAAGTGTGCAAGGAAAACCGACTAGAAGTCATCAACTGAGCAGACAAGAAAATGAAAGCAGAACAAAACAAAATCAAAAGGTTGAGAGAAATTATGTTCATTCATAAAAAAATGTTGTTCCAAAAGGTAGGGCCTGAGCCCGTCATTATAAGCCCTTACTGAGCTGAATTAAAAAAATACGAAAAAGAAAGAAAAAGTTGAAGTTGTTTTTTACTGAGCTGTGGGAGGGCTACTGAAGAGCATTACCGGCCTACGCTTTGCCGCCCAGGGGGCTCGGTCTGGCCTCCAACACTGGCGCTGGGCCCAGCGCTATCGACCTTGGTAGCCTGGACCTGTACAAGATCAAGCTCCATTATGATTTTCTTGTAGTCCACCTCGGGGAACTGGCATTGGACAAAATTGACCGCTCCTCTAAAGTTCATCCTCATTACGGCCGCCCCGATGTTATTTTCCAAATCCCTATATTCCTGTCTCTTCTTCCACTTTACCACAACACCAGCCTGGTATCCTCAAGCACCTTGCCCATCATCGCCTTCTCCTTCAGCCGACCGTCGACCCTCTTCCTGAGATGTTTGCTTTTCGCCTGGGTCTTTTCCACCATCTTCTCCAGCTTGCGTTGCTTCTCCACCAGCCTTTCCTTTTCATCCTCCTACTTCCTAGCCTTCTCAATGGTCTGGTGGAGGTACAGGCCCGGCTCTAATGCTGCGTAGAGGTCCTGCACCGGAAAAAATGTTAGCAAGGGTGAAAAAAAATATATTTCCAAGTCTAAAAGTGTTACCGGGATAGGAACTTACCGACAAGAGATCCCAGTAGAGGTTTACAGAGAACTTGTCGTTGGGTTTCTTACCGAACTGGGCCCCATGTTCAGGAGACGTGAGCTTATAAAGAAAGCTCGATAGGGTAGCCGGTGTGTCCAAGGTGCTTCGATTGAGCTAGAGGTTGGTGTCCACAACGAATGACCTCACCGACCCCTAGTGGCTTTCTCCTCGACTCCTCTTCTAAGGCTCAGTTGCCCCTTCCTTCATACTGACCTCTCGCTTGCCCTTATTCTTTCTCTCCACTAAGGTCGGGCTTGTCGTCTTCACGAGTACCGTAGCCGGCCTGGCATGGACCAGGGTCGTAGGTCTCATCAGTGCTGCAACCCTACTTGTAGGCACCGACCTAATAGGAGCTACCTGGGGTGTTGCCCGAGAAGAAGGATCGACGGGTGTCGACGTAGCTAATTTGGCCCGAGCAGCTACCTCCTCTTGCCCAGCCTGCTGGGGGGCCTCTTCATTAGCCTCCTCCACAGTATGTTCCATCGCCAGTTTCTCTATTGCTTCGATGTCTATTACTGCAGCAAGGACGGCCACAATAAAAAAAGTTACGAGAAGCCAAAATGTGAAAAAAATTACCGAGCATGAATGAATTCGCTTACTGTTTCGAGAGCTTCTCTTTAAGGTAGGTGGTGGCAGAGAATGATCACTCCAAAAGTATACGTCGTATAAACACGACGTCAACAACACTTTGACATGCTTAAAACTGGTGTTTATCTCCCAATCACTCAACTCGACAATCTTGGCACTCGACTTGCTCTTCTTTGGAGCTGAAAAGACAAAGAGAAAGACCAAGTAAAAAAAAAATAACCAGGAGAAGAGTCAAAATGGCACCGGGCAGTTAGACATACCCACGGTCCCCTAATGCATTTGGACCAGGTGGTCCCTCTCATCCACCATCATACCAAACTCCCATCTTCCCCCCTGAGGAAGAAAAAGTTGGGCTTCTAATCTTTAATGGAGTTGACGTAGTTGGTGAGAAACATCTGTCGACTGTCGGGCTGTAATATAGCACCAGCCCTTTTCCACTGGGTATGGACTTCACCAGGAAGACAACTCAAAAGTACTCGAGGGTCGATTTAATACCCTTGACCATGCAGATGATATGGAAGGGGCACATACAAGGTCATCTCCCCCAGGAACAAACACGTACACTATGCTGGGGAAAGTGTACGTAGAGCGGAGCGTTCGCATATCATTTTTCGTCAGCTCGGGTTTTACCAGCTAAACTAGGGCATCTTGTGGAACCTCACATATTAGCCGACCTGAGGCCGGGCACGCCCTTCGGGCCCGAACCGACGTGAATTGAAAGGCTTCTATCTCGGGAGCGAGTAGGCCCTCACTGTTAAGCTCCACAGTAGGGCCCGTGCTGAGCTCAACACCGAGGGCCCCAGAGGAGCCTGCTTCACTCCTAACCCTCCTCCGATGAGGGTCGCTAGTTACTCCAGGAGAATGGGAGGTCCTCGCTATGAACGACCTGTGGGCCCTTTCGAAAGAGAAGGTCGTCCATTCAACGACGACCTCAAGTTTAGAGGCCACTTCGGGTACCTGTGGTAGACGAGCTGAGCTCGACCTGCTCAACAGTGGGTTCAGCCCTAGTCCTTTCAGATTCAGGTGGGCTGTACCCCGAGGAATAAGGCTCAAATATTTTTCAGAAAGAAGGAGGAGAGTGTCGTGTTCTGAGGTCGGGTGGAGCTTTCACGAATACTCTGATGCAAAAAAAAAATTGAAAGAAATAAAATGCCTATTTATAGGCAGTCCAAGAAGTCAAAACATCGCATTCATCGAATGGTGCACAAAGCGTTGATCCACGCGCTATCAGGACACATGTCACACATCCAGTCAAAGTGTCAATCAAGCTTCTCGCGAAGTCGGGGAAGCCTCAACTGAGGTGATTTCTACTGTAGAGCTGTTCTATGTTGCTGAGTTGCGCTTCCTCGAGCCTGGAACTCCATTATCCAACAGATCGTGTTTAGAACACTTAGCATATCTTGTTCTATCTCAACCCTAAGGCTCGGGGGGCAACTGATGTGGGTAAAAACTGACCTCAACCACGTATCTGCCACCTAGATCATGGTTGCCATGTCACCAATGCCATGTCATTAAACATCCTAATGAGCTCGGTGCATAGACAGCCCGGATGCCTCCTCGGGTCGATAAAAATGAAGCACTCAATCGCCAAGCAATCAACTCCAATATACTCCTCAGTTACTGCCAAAGCAGGTCGGCGTAGCCATCCCAACCTGCACGTTGATCCCAGGCCAACCTGTTATTCCCCATAGGCTTGGCCCATGGACTTTTCTATCAACGTACAAAGGGCCCAAGCCTAGGCCCATGACTCTAATCCCCCTTACGCTCTCCATGCGCTAGACTGATTAGGGGTAAATCCAGCTTAAGACCCTAATTTTCTGGGATGCTAATGACATCATCGCCTATATAAGGAAGGCTTTACAAAGCCATTAAAGAGGTTAAAATCTTGATGTAATAGCTTTATTTTATCCAAGCGTCATCTTTTTCTCCCCTTGGGATCTTACTCTCATGCTGGGAACACCCCAGACTGTCTTGTGTGCAGGTACCAACTCAAAGATCAGCTCAGACATGTGCAGGTACCAACTCAAAGATCAGCTCAGACATGTGCTGGAGAAAGCTCCAGGAGGATTGAAGACTCGAGCCCAGTAGAGGGCACTCTCCAGATCAGTTCCAACTCTCCACGTGAGGATTGACCAGACCATACTGCTAGTTGATCCAATTTTCGACACCAACATTATCTATTATGCAACTACAACTAGAAATGAAAATATTTTTGTGTTTTTAGCATAACAAAAGTTGTAAAATACTATACTATACTCTACTATTCTAAGCAACAACAACCCAATAATTTTTTATAAGAGACAGAAATATAAATACGCAAGCTATATGAAATGAAAATATTTTTTTAGAAACCGAACCCTATATAGGTTGCCTACATATCCTTGTTTTCACAAAGAATCAGGTTGACATGTAGTTCAGGCATGCAAACTAGACTAAATTATTTGGATATGTGACCGAACTTGCACGTAGGTTGCTTACGTATCTCATATTATTGAGAATCAAGTCTTCATGTAGTTTGTTTGTATATGGCTTAAAGGATGTGGTTTTGTTTATTAAAGGTAACCGAACCCTTATGTGGGTTGCCTACATACGTTGGGGGGGGTAACTAAAGATCAGGTCATCACATAGTTCATTCTGTTAAGTTGAAAGTTGGGTCGGTTTTAGTTGGTTTCGGTTGATTATTAGTTGGGTTTAGTTGTGAACAACATGAATCACAACATGATATGGGTATGACCTCTTTGATTTTGTCAAGAACACCTTAACCGAACTCTTTTGTTTTTGGTTAGTTAGTGTTAGTGTATGAGTTTGTTAGTTAAAATTGAAAAGAAATACCATATATTTATGCCAGTCCTACTTGTAACTAAGAAAAATAGGAAGATTTCTAAAGAAGAATCACACATATCCCCAAAAGAATAGAGGCCTTTTCTTTATACCTGATTTTTAGCCACATGGGTTTGTTGGTGTAGTATATAGATGTATATATATATAGTTAGTAAAGAATTAGTTTGAAGTGCTCTTGAGAGAATCACAGAGACTATGCACAACTCATGGTGTGATAGATGTTTTGTTTGAATCATCACACGTTCTTAACATGTTCTCGGATGATTTGGATCCTTACATGTTCTTAACATGTACTTGGATGTTCTTAATGTTTTTGAGATAGTTTTGTATGATTTGGACATAGTTTGGTTACTATAACAAGAATTAAATGTTGCTTGGTTGATTATGGATTTTATGAGTAACATACTTGAAATTTAAGATGAACTACATGATTATGATATGTACAAGCATTACACAAAAGATTAAACCAAGAACAAAGGGTGTTTTCAAGAAAACATACATACTTAGGGGATGTAGTCTTCCCTAAGTGGTTACCTCAATTTCTTCCTTGATCTTCTTGACTTAGCTTTGATCGGTAACCATCTTCCTCTTGAGTTCTTGCTCCAAGAATCTAAAGAACCCCTTTCGGGATCGAATTTCAGCATAATGATGGCGTGTTATTCAAGAAACTTGCTTGGGAATCCTAATACCTGATACTTGGCTCTAGTTTTTGAGAGAGAAGCTAAGACTTCATGTCTTGGAAAAATGAGAACCCCAACACCCCTATTTACAGGCTGGGATCCTACGCATGGCTGAGTGTGCAGGCTATCCCAGCCTCTTCCTTGTGGTGTGTTTGGCTTAGGGGACTTGGTCTCTTTTTTGGTTTTATTCATCTTTGAATAAATTTTAGGTGGAAAGAAAGATTCTCAAAGATCTGGTAATCATTACCACATCTTTCCTAGATTTGGTAATGATTGGAAATCATTACCAATGATTAGAAATCATTACTAACCATTGTACTTCCTCAAATCCTATTTGTTGTGCATGGGTAGATTAATGGCAAGATGTGACACTTTCAATTTGGTTTAGGGGCTAAGTTCCGGTTAGTTTCACTATTTCGATTTAGTTGCCATTTATACTTTCAAGGTGTATTGTATTTAGTATTGATGTGTCACTTGGAATTTAATGCCCTATGATGAGTCATGACTTGGTGATCACCCATCAGGTTGGTTTTGGATCGAATCGGGTTAGTTTGCTTTGTAATCAGTGGTTGGATTTCAAGGTTTCGAGTTAACCCTAAGATATTTTGGTGAAAATATATTAATACCTTGAAACTATCCCTTCCATGTCATCCCAAGCAATAAATACTTGACGGTATGTTCATTTAATGCATTGGCTAGGTGGCAAATCGATTTTGTTTGGTTTCGGTAACGGATAGTCACATTTGAAGGATTTCGGTTAAACCTAAGATATTTTGCTCAAAATATATACATCCCTTAAAAGTGTCCTATCCATTTCATCCCAAGCATTTAATTCTTTATGTTATGGGTATTTAATGCATATTGAAGGCCTAACCTAGGTGGCGAAACGAATCGGTTTAGTTTCAATAACGGTTGGTTACCACCTAAGTGTCTTGGTTTCTCCCTTAGATATTTAGTATAGAGAATATCTAGGGGTTTGTTGATACTTTCAAGACTCCTTTTTGGGACTTTAAATGATGGTTGGTCTCTTGATTCATTGGGCCTAGGGTGGTTTGTCAAGACAACTTGGATTGGTGTAAAATCCAACCCAAACCCAAATCCTTAATCACCTTGGTGATTTAGGGATTGTCTTGATATTTACAAGCCTTTATCAAGGTCTCTTGGATTTTTTATATATGGGATTTGATGTAATATTCATAATTAAAACAAATATTTTTGGTGTTAAACAAACAAAATTCAATGATAGTAAATGTTTGTGGGTCAGGGTATGCAATCGAGGTAATTGTTGAAATATCCTATAATTGAAGGGTAGTGGCTAATTTTTATTCCTACTAAAGGTGATTTAATTAAAATCAACATTTAATAATGTCATTTTAGACCCCCTTAAATTATAGGATTTTCAAGGTTGACCTGAAACTTTTACGTAGTTGAATTTAGTCAAATTTAACAGTTTTTGTCTTTTCTCATATGTTTAGATACAGTGTGATTCAAGGTTGAATTTCATTCCCCTTAAACCTAGGTTTAAAGTTTATCTGAACTTGTACTTGATCCAACACTAACTTGGCGAGATAAAATGCGGTGTTTGCAGCCACCCCTCTTTGTCAAGCGAGTTTGCTCGTGATGACAAAGAAGGAGACACTTACATTTTGTTCCACTATACATGAATTATAAAATACAAGTATTTAAATTAACTAAGCAAAGTCAATAGCATTTAGCATTGTTGTCTTTACCCTACAAGAATGGTAAATGGCTTCCTAAAGGACGGAAAACATGCCTAGTCCTTGAAGAAATATGGTTAGGATGACGGTTGACTATTCCTACCATGACTTGGATTCCTAAGGATGACCAACGATCAATACTAGAAGACTTGGTGAGGATGGAGATTGAGCAATCTGACCGATGACTATATATTATACTCCTAAAGGATGATCAACGATCAAACCTATAAGACTCGGTGAAGTCGACACTCTTTACGAGCCCTTTCGAGCATTATCCTACTATCGCATTACACTACTGGTTGCTATTACACTACTGGTTGTTATTACACTATTGGTTTCTATTACACTAATGGTTTCTATTACACTAATGGTTGCTTTTAGACTAATGGTTGTTATTACACTAATGGTTGCTTATACAGTACTATACCTCAGGACGGTGTCACAGTACCTGGCCCTAAGGTCTAAGTGAGGATGAAACTCTATACAAGCCCTTTTGATATATTCCTAAAAGATGATATGCGGTCTATCCTATAGGATGTGGAGAAGATGACACTCAGTCAATCGACTTTTCGTTGTGATCGTAACCAAAGGGTTCTCCTACATATCTTAAATTAATGAGAATTAGGTCACATGTAGTTCTAGCAGACAAAGTAAATTCTACTACTACACTATACTACAAAATTAAAATACTGTCTCACTTAAAATTAAAATACTGTCTCACTGACTGTCACGCTAAAATTAAAATATTGTCTCACTGGCTGTCTAGTTGAAATTAAAATACTATCTCACTGGCCATTTCATTTGAAATTAAAATACTACTCCCAAAGGATGATGCGTAGTCTGTCCTATTGGAGGTGGGGAGGATGACACTCGGTCAATTAGCTTCTGGTTGTGACTATACCTAAAGGGTTTTCCTACATATCTCAAATTAATGATAATTAGGTTACATGTACTTCTAGCATGTAAAGTAAATCAAGATTGGGTTGAATGGTTCTAAGTTAGAGAAACCAGTTCTAGGGTGTCTAGTCAATCTAAGACTTAGGTCGTCGATGTATCTAAATATTGATTTTCGTAAGATGGATTGGCTAAACCCCATCAGGGCGCCTACATATATCATATTTAATTTAGAATCAGGGCAATTGTAGTTTGGACACGTAAATTAATCAATATTTTATGGAATAGGTTCTAGGTTAGAAAAATCGATTCCTGGGTCGTCATATCAATTCATGATTGAAAATTACTGAGAGAATTCACACGGGCGAAAACCTTAGGGAAACTCAACAACTAGTAGAGTTTCTTGGCCACATCCCACCTGGGACTTCCTGACGAGGACTAGAAAACTTCTTGGGGCAAATTTTACCTCAGATAAAATGTGCCCCAGTCGTAGACTGGGGATTAACGATGCTTATTTATTTTTAAAGATTGTAAATTTCGGTTGGTGATTGGTGTGAGTCTTATATCAAGAAACTCTCTACCAAAAAAATCTAATATAATATGGCCCAACCCTAGCTGGGGAGACTCCAATCACAGAATCTCAATAGAGAAACTGGATATAATGTGCCCCAGCTCTAGTTGGGGTGAGTCCCATAACAGATTCTCATCATAGAAACCAGATATAATGTGCCCCAACTCTAGTTGGGGTGTGAGATTACCTCCTAAGCTTTCAAAGGATGCGATAGAGCCCACATGGGTTACTTATATATCTTGAACTACGCGTGCGATTGTAATGTTTGTTTTAGTCTGGAAAACCCCGTTGGGTTGTTTATGTATTATTCATATTACTATTCTAGATGATGATAATCAGATGACCGAAACCCACCTGGGTTATCTATATACACTGACTTCCTAGGTTAGGAATTAAGTCGAAATGTAGTTTAGCCCTCGCTGTGCTATCTTAGATTGTCAACCATACCCATAAGAGCTTTCTACGTACCTCTGTAATATACCAAGGATTAGGTCGATGCATAGTTCAAGTACAAGTATCCTTTGTTGTCTACTTAACAAAAAGATTAGCTTCTTAAGGAAGTAAAAGGACTTACCCCGAGATGCACCCTAATATAGGGCTGAAAGATTGTCATGGTACTGACATTTCTCTAATTTCGACCAGACCCACTTGGGTTTCTTGCCTACCTTGGTCGTTAACCAAGGATAGGTCGAATCGCATTTTGTTAGGGATAGAGGAATTTTGTTTAAGGTGACGACCCAACCTATAAAGATTTCACGTATCCTGGTATTTACCAGGACTCGGGTCGACACCTAATTCTTCCTTGATTGATTAAAGTTGATATGGTTAAATCTTGATTAATGGGTGGTCGTTATATTTGATATGGTTCAATCCTGATTGATTGGGGGATTTTTATTATTGAGAGACTCTGTGGGGATTTTTAATATTTGATGACATGATTAAATCCCAATTGGTGTGGGATTTTTGTTAATGGTGATCGAACCCGTATTATGGGTTGCCTACGTATCTTAGATAACTAACAATCAGGTCGGAATGTAGTTCATCCTCTTCATTTTTGTCAACCAAACCCACAAGGGTTTACTACGTATCCTAGGCCTCACTGGGAATCAGGTTGACACGTAGTTCTTGCTTCTTAATTTGTTAACTGAACCCATAAGGGCTTCCTATGTATCCCGGACGTTACCGAGAATCAGGTTAACACGTAGTTCAACATATTTTGGTTTAATGAATTTAATTAAGTTCATTATGATTTTAGGACTTTATTTTACATCGTGAGATAAAATGAACGCTGTCTCCATCAGCAAAACATGGATATGATGAAATGTGCCCCAGTCGTAGATTGGGGCAGTGAATGGATACGTTCTGTTGTGGAATCTAATCAGACACTTCTTATAGTGCAATTCATGATTATTAATAGTGTAAAATATGCCCCAGCCTATGGTCTAGAGAGGAGATTGATTAGCTACTAGATTGAGAAGCTAAATTGGGTTATCTCGATATTTGTCGGGGGTGATGAAAATTAAATTCGGGATTTTATTGATATAAATCCCCGAATACACTTACCGATGGGTTCATTATTATATTGTCGAAATGTGAAGCTAATATCTTAAGAGTTCGCCTGTTGGTGTAATACCCGGGCTGTGCAATTATTTAAAATATCTAGCCATGAATTGATAAGAATACTTAAGGAAGACCACATCCCTTAAGTAGGTATGTTCCTATCAAACCCCCTATGATTCTTGGTTGATTTTGTGTATATTGCTTTGTATATTGTAGGATCATGTAAATAATGCACTTACCATTCATGGTCATAACACATAAAATCCATAAAAGAATCAAATAATACGAAAACAACCAACCAAGCTTTTGATTTTGTCAAGAACATCAAATAAACACCTAATCTTAACTATAACAACCAAATTAGGGTCAAATCATACAAAAGTTAATCCAAGCATCTCAAGAAAATTAAAAAACATTCAAGTGCATTCAAAAACATGCTAAGACATTCAAAAAATCAAATCATCCAACAATGTGTTAAGAACATGTGAGGATTCGAACAAAATGACTATTCACACCGTGAGTTGTACATAGTCTATACGATACAACCTAAGAACATCATATTTCTTTTCTTTTTTAGCTAAACAAAGCACACATATATACATATATACTTTTACGCTACACCGACAGACCCTTGTGGCTAAGAACTCGGGATAAAATAAGGGCCTCTATTCCTTCGGGGATTTGTGTGATTGTTCTTCGGAAACCTTCCCGTTTTTCCTTAGTTACGAGTAGGACTGGCCTAAATATATGGTATTTCTTTTCACTTTTAACTCACAACTCACACACAAACACTAAACCTAACTAAAGCAAAGTAGTACGTTTAAGGTTCTTGACAAAATCAAAGGGTTGTTACTCAGGTTGTTCACAACCAAAACTAATTGATAATCAACCAAAACTTAATTAAACTAACTCAGATATAACCAAAACCAACACAGCTTTTCAAACGTAACAAAAATGAACTACGTTTGACTTGATCTTTGGTAACTACCCAAAGTACGTAGGCAACCCCATAAGGATTCGGTCATACCTTTAATACCAAACTATGTCCTTACCCAAACCAGAATGAACTACATGATGACCTAATTCTCATTCGAGATATGTAGGCAACCTAGGTGCGGGTTCGATCGCATATCCAAATAACTTAGTCTTAGTTGTCATTTAATGTAGTATAGCTTGCATATTATATATCTGTTTATATATAAACTGTTATTGGGTGTCACTGCCTAGTAGTATTTACCTGCTTTTCATTAAATCACGTCAAAAATACATGAAAAGAACAAAAACTTTAAAAAGGAGAATTATTTGTGTTTAAGTAAACCAAAGAAAATTGCTTGGATACTATTAACAGCGAATATCTATTTAGACTGAGGTACCGTCTTCGGATAGGTGTCTAACACCTTTCCAAATCATAGCTGACTCCTGAACTTAAAGAATATCTCTGGTACATAGACCTATGGAAGTTAGAACAAGGGCCATTTCAAAAGGAAAAATGAATTTCCAAAATCTCTGTGACCTAGCACACCATTTAACACCATGATAGGTAGTGACTCCGTTTTTAACAAAAATATTGACCCAAGAAGTTTTTCAAAACCGACGCCTAGAAAATCCCTTGAAAAACCATTTTAAAAAATGAACGGATTTGGACGACTTAAAGAGGAAACGGTGAAACTTATTTTCATAATCTTCCCGATTCTCTACTTCTTCTGCTATCGAAATCCGGGGTGTGTCACGTATCAGCATTAATGAGCTTTGTAAACTCTTATCCATCCATCTCTTGAAGTATTAAGGCCTCATGCCCTAACACTTTCTTGATGATGAATGGTCCTTTCCAGTTTGGCGCGGACTTTTCCTTAGTTTCGTCTTGGAATGGGAAGATCTTCTTTAGTACCAACTCATCCATGATGTAGATTCATGGATGAACCCTCTTATTGTGAGCTCTCACCAACCTCTTCTGATAACATTGCCAATGGCATATAGAAGTGAGTCTCTTTTATATATCATACACAACTGCTCAAGTCTCTACTCTACCCACTCGACTTCATCTAACTCGACTTCCAGTAGAATCCTAAAAGAGAAAAATTCTACATCCGCTGGGATTATAGCTTTCGTTACATATACTAATGAATACGGGGTAGCTCTGGTTGATATTCTAACCGATGTTCGATAGGCCATCAAGTCAAATTGGAGCATCTCCTCCCATTCCTTGTGATTATCTATCATCTTCCCCAGGATCTTCTTAATGTTCTCGTTAGCGGCCTCTACTACTCCATTCATTTTCGGACGGTAGGGTACAGAATTTTATGTTCTACTTTGAACTGTGCAAATAGCTTTCATCATACCTCATTTGAGATTTTGGGCATTGTCTATATGATCAAGGCTTGAGGTACTCCATAATGCGACATGATATTCTCCTTAAAGAACCACATTATGGTCCTCTGGGTGACATGAGTAAGAGAAACCACCTCTACCCACTTAGTGAAGAAGTTTATAGCCACTAGGATGAATCGGTGTCCGCTTGGTGCCATCGGCGTGATTGGACCTAAGGCGTCCATTCCCCACATCAAGAAATAATGTAGGGCTGCTAGGCAATGCATGGTTTTTGGGGGATAAATGGATCTGGTCACCGTGTACTTGGCATTTCTGACATCTTCTCACGAAGTTTATGCAATCTCTCTCCATGGTTAACCAAAAGTGTCCAGTTCGTAGGATCTTCATAGACAACATGAATCTGCTCATGTATAGCCCGCACACTCCGCTATGAACCTCTTTCATGAGTTGTATTACTTCTCGGGTGCCCATGCACCTTAGGAGACCTAAATCTGGTGATCTCTTATATAAGGTATTGCCGCTGAGAAAGAATTAGCCCACTAGTCTTTGCAAGGTTCTTTAACTTAAGCTATTGGATCCCTGAGGATATTTTTGATTTCTTAAGAACCTTTAGATATCTACAAACCAAGGTTTTTCATCTTCTTCAGTCTCTACCTGATTACAATGAGCTGGTTGTTGGTATATCTTGACAGTTACATGAATTTTCTCATCTTTTTCTTTGATCACTGATATCATAGATTCTAACGTTGTTAGGGCATCGGTGAAATCATTCTTAAGCCATGGTACATCCTTGAACTCGATCTTTGAGAAAGTTTCACAAAGGTCTAGTAAGTAATTGTTGTACTCGATCATCTTGGCATCTTTCATTGCATACTTATCGGTGATCTGGTTTATAATCAGCTCTGAATCCCTGTATACTATCAACTCTTTGATTTTCAAGCTTATGGACAACTCCAAGCCATTATACAAGCTTCGTACTTGGCGATGTTATTGGTATTGGTGGACTTTAGCTTAGATGCTACTAGAAATTCCTGACCTTGTGGAAAGATTAGGACAACACTGATGCAGACCCCTTTCGAGTTGCTAGCTCCATCAAAGTACATATCCCACGTCTGGTCATCCTTATTTCTAGTTAGAAATGCAATAGGCTTGTCGAGAAACTCAATCTCCATGGACCTTTCATTGGCTCTTTGGTTATCAGCAAGTTGGTCAGCAATTGCTTGGTCTTTGACTGCTTTCTGAGTCATATATACAATGTAAAACTCAGTGAGCAGCATTTGCTACTTAGATATTCTTCCGGTGAGAACAAGCTTATCAAATATGTACTTTAGAGGATCCATTTTAGCAATCAAATGGTTAATAAAGTACAACTGATAGGTGAAAATTACCTATCTATTTGTAAAACCGAATTTGCCAGTTTTCGAGTATTTTATTAAAGTTTTAATGTCTTTTTAGCTGTTTTTATAAGTCAGGAGTAGGGACATAAACAATCGATAAACTGAGCGAAATGGTGGAAAAAAAGGGTAGCCAAAAGATTAAAAAAAAAAAAAAAAAAAGTTTCAAAGAACAACGGAAATCCGCCTAGGCGAAGTTTCCACCTCCTAGTCGGAAATCTGTCAGAAGGATGAAATGTTAAAATCCGCCTAGGTGAAGCTTCCACCGCCTAGGCGAAAATCCGTCAGAAAGTTGAACAGCTGAAATGTTGAAATCTGCCTGGGCGAAGTTTCCATCGCCTAGGCAAAAATCCGTCAGAAGGTCAGAAGAGCTGAAATGTTAAAATCCACCTAGGCAAAATTTCCACCGCCTAGGCGGAATTTCGTCAAAACGCTGGAAGTGCTGAACTGTTGGAAGTGCTGAAATGCTGAAATTCGCCTAGGCGAAGTTACTACCGCCTAGGCGGAAATCAGTCAGAAAGTAAGAACACGAAGAAGTTAGTCCTCCGCCTAGGCGAATAAACCATCGCCTAGGCAGATTTCTAACCGACTTAAACTCCGCCCAGGCGAAGATTCTACCGCCTAGGCGCATTTCGCAGAATAGGCCAAAATATATGTTTAGATATTTTTGAAACCTTTGGCCTATTTATACCATTTTCCCACGTCTGAAAAAAGTTGTTGATGAACCCTAACCCTAGTAGAGAGTTCTTAAGCTATATTTTGGAGATCAAGGAGGAAATTCATCATTCAGGCAAAGACGAATCACTTGCGGATCAATCATTAGCGACAGTGGATCGTTTCACTTTCAGATTTGATCGTTCTTATCCTGTTTTTATCTTTGTAATTACTTTTTCATATCTAATAATGTTGAATCTCTTTTGTTTCATATGGTATATGTCTAAGATCTTTTAGTATTAGTTAAATGTTACTTAGGTATAGTTGAAATCATGTAAATGTTAAGTTGAATGAATTAATGTTACTTTAACGTGTTGTTTGTCTAAATCCGATTGTGTTTACCGTTATTCTTGATATTATGCTTGTATTGATAAATCGAGAATATGGGGTTTGACACTCGGGAGAGGTAACCCTGGATTCGGATTAGGGTAAATGCAACGTGATGGTCTAACGACCCGAGAGGGCGTAAGAACGAATGCAATCCATGGCGTTGGCTTAACACTCACGTGACTTAGAGTCATTAAGGCATTGAGGGGGACTTCTTCGTTGACACGAAGTCATGTAATCCCCCGTCTTACACTCGGGAGAGGTAGCGGAGGAGTTATCAATACAGAGATTGTCGGAATAGATAAAAACCGTTATAGCTAACTAAATGACGTCAATTATGCATTATATGAAAGAGATCAATACCTAAGTAATTAGTGTAATTATAACTAACCTAATAGTTGTCATTTATCTTAGTAGATTAAATAGAAAACAAACAAATTTTGATTAGTTGAGATAATATGAAACTATTTTAATCACGATATTCAACCGAATTACACGTCCTTCCCAGTGGAACGATATCCGATCTTACAAGATCCATTATATTAAAACTAGACCTCGTATACTTGCAAGTAGTCAATACCACGAGGACGATGATGAAATCATCGCTCGTACAAGTTTTTGGCGCCGTTGCCGGGGATGCACGGTGTTTTTCAATTAGGTTGATATTGTGATCAAGTAGTTGAATGTTAATCACAATAATACTTTTGCTTTTAATTTTATTCAATTCATTTGTTTATTTGATTTATTTGTTTGAACTAAGCAGTACATGCGGCGTAGTCAATGCATTGGTAAACAGAAAGAGGAGAAAGCTACCACTATGGCTGGGGGACGTGAAAATGTTCCGCAACCACTGGAGCCGCACGCACTCCAGCCTTCGGAGCAGGAGCGGCCACAATGAGTCCTTAGGGACTATTATTGGCCATTAATACTGGATAACTATTTAGGGATCCGGAGGTAGCCGATCCAAGCAAATAATTTTGAGTTAAAACCCGCCTTAATTAACATGGGTCAGCAAAACCAGTATGGCAGGAATCTTCACGAAGACCCCAACGTCCACTTGGCAACCTTTCTCGAGATTTGTGACACTATCAAGATAAATGGTGTTGCCGAAGATGTCATACGGTTGAGGTTATTTCCGTTCTCTTTATGAGATAGAGCAAGGGGTTGGTTCCAATCGATCCAACTGGGGAGTATTAATACTTGGGAGGACCTTGCACAAAGGTTTCTCACTAAGTTCTTTCCACCTTCGAAGACTTCTCAACTCTGAGGTGAGATTGCGTAGTTTCGCCAGAGAGACTTTGAGCCGTTGTTTGAGGCATGGGAGAGATTCAAGGGTGTATTGCGAAGGTGCCCCCAATACAGGTATCAAGATTGGTTTGAAACCCAATTATTTTACAACGGGTTGGATGGCCAAACCAGAACAATCGTTGATGCTGCCTCAGGGGGATCGTTGTTGTCCAAAACCCCTACTGAAGCTAATGCACTATTGGAAAAAATGGCGGATAACAATTATCAATGGCCGAATGAGAGGAACACGAAAAGACGAGTCTCTTCTATCCAAGAATCTGACCATATTGCAACTTTATCAGCCCAAGTGTCCAAGCTCTCGGATCAATTGGTCGCCATGTCTACAAAAGGCGCTTTGTCAAGTCAAGGGGATGAGATTGCAACAAGTTGTTCTCAATCCGGATTGGATAATGAGTTCGAGGAATGCCACTTTCTAAACAATCGAGCCTATACTTTCAGGCCCACTACCAACATTCCAACTCATTACGATCCTGGACTTCGCAACCATAAGAACTTCTCATATGCGAACAATCAAAACGCTTTGCGTCCACCTCCAGGATATGGAAATTAAGCTTAGGGATATCCAATGCAATCCAATCGTCAAGTGCAACAACCACTAATGCATAATCCAAAATCAAATTTGGATGAAGTTTTGGGTTCGTTTATGAAGGAGACTCAGACTATGATGCGTGAGACGTATAACTGGATGAACGAACATGAAACACGGCTTGACTCAATCGATACAACTTGTACAAACACCAATGCCACGGTGAAGGCTTTAGAAACTCAAATCGCGTAGCTTGCTAGGTTCATCCAAGAGCAACAAAAGGGGAAGTTTCCAAGCAACACGGAAACCAACCCTAGGGAATACAAGGCGATTAAGTTGAGGAGCGGAAGAGAAGTGGAGGTGAGCAAGCCTATGGAAAACGAGCCTGGAGTGAGTCATGAGTTTCATCATGATGAACCAAGAACAGATGCGGAGGAGGAAGTTGAAGTAAAAATCGATGAAAGAAAGGAGAAGCCGAGTGAAGACTTGAATGAGGTTAAGAACTGAGAGAAAGTCGAGGAGAGAAAAAGAGATGAAAGGGTGATACCGGGGTGAGTAACGTTTTTAGATAATCCACCGATTCTAGTAACCTCATTGCCATATCCTCAAAGATTCCAAAAGAGGAAGTTGGATGTCCAATTTGAAAAATTTCTTGAAATTTTCAAGAAAATCCACATCAACATTCCTTTTGCGGATGCATTGGAGCAAATGCCCAACTATGGCAAGTTCTTGAAAGACATTATGACAAAGAAGAGAAAGTTGGAGGAGTACAAAACAGTAAAGCTAATGGAGGAGTGTAGTGCAATACTACAAAGGAAGTTGCCTACCAAATTGAAAGATCCGGGTAGTTTCAAAATTCCGTGTACTATCGAGAAATCTCATTTTGATAAGGCTCTTTATGATCTTGGGGCGAGTATTAATTTGATGCCTTCTTCCGTTTATCGAAAATTAGGACTTGGGAGTGCAAAGCTGACAACAATCTCTCTTCAAATGGCGGATCATTCGGTAACCTATCCAAAAGGTGTCATTGAGGATGTGCTAGTAAAGGTAGACAAATTCATATTTTCGATGGATTTCGTTGTGCTAGAAATGGAAGAAGATAGAGAAATCTCGATCATCCTAGGAAGACATTTCCTTGCAACGGGAAAGGCCTTAATTGATGTGCATAATAGAAATCTGACGTTAAGAGTGAATGATAAAGATAAAAGGTTCAACATTTTTAAAACTATGAACTTTTCGGATGAACTTCCTAATTGCAATCGAGTTGATGTTATGGACTCTTGCGTGAGGGAGTTCTTTCTTGCAAATATGGAGACGGATTCGTTAGAGCATACTCTCACAAATTCCTTATCTATAGGGGATCTTGGTGAGGAAGGCTCTACAACAGAACTTGATGTTGTGGACTACGTGCTGACTTTGGATGCTCAATCTAAAGACGTAGAAGATCCTATTCATGTGGCGGAGATTGAAGAAGTTGAAAACTCTCCCGAGAAATAAAATTTGCCTCACGGTGGATTATTACTCAAGCAATTACCGGAACATCTTCGGTATATCTTTTTGGGAGAGAATTCAACCAATCCGGTTATAATTTATCATCTTTGACGGAAGAAGATGAGAGTAAGTTGCTGAGAATCTTGAAGATGCATCGATCCGCTTTTGCGTGGTCTATATCGGATATCAAATGAATTAGCCCTTCGGTTTGTATGAATAAGACTTTGATGGAGGATGCGTTCAAACCCTCCATTAAACATCAACGGTAGCTAAATCCAGCTATGAAGGAAGTGGTGAGAGCGGAGGTATTGAAGCTCTTGGATGCGAGAATTATATATGCTATATCCAATAGTGAGTGGGTTAGCCCGGTGCAAGTGGTGCCCAAGAAAGGAGGTATGACGGTGGTGAAGAATGATAAGGACGACCTTATTCCTACACGGACCATCACGGGATGGCGTGTGTGTATTGATTATAGAAGATTGAATAAGGTGACGAGGAAGGATAATTTTCCTCTCCCTTTCATTGACCAAATGCTTGATCGATTAGCCGGATATGAGTACTATTGCTTTCTTGACGGCTATTCAGGTTATAATCAAATAGCCATTGCACCAGAGGACCAAGAAAATACTACTTTCACATGCCCGTATGGGACGTTTGCTTATAGACGTATGCTGTTTGGCCTTTGCAATGCACTGGCAACTTTTCAACGGTGTATGATGGCAATATTTTCTGATATGGTGGAATAGAAAATAAAAATCTTCATGGATGACTTCTCAGTCTTTGGGTCGTCTTTTGATCACTGTCTATACAATTTAGCGCTTGTTCTTGACTGATATGAGGAGAAGAATTTAGTTCTTAATTGGGAGAAGTGCCACTTTATGGTTAAAGAGAGGATCGTCTTGGGTCATTGAGTCTCTTCAAAGGGGCTTGAGGTGGACCGAGTAAAGATTGAAACGATTAAGAAGCTTCGGCCACCGATTAATGTGAAAGGAGTTTGAAGTTTCTTGGGGCATGCCGGCTTTTACCGGCGCTTTATTAAGGACTTCTCGAAGACGGTGAAGCCATTATGTCACCTTCTTGAGAAGGATACTTCATTTGAATTCAATGAGGCTTGCATGGAGGCTTTTAAGGTGATAAATAAGAAGTTGATCACAGCTCCAATAATGGTCGCTCCGGACTGGGAGATGCCATTTGAGATTATGTGTGATGCAAGTGACTATGCCGTTGGCGCAGTGTTAGGCCAACAGAAGGAGATGATCTTCCGCCCAATCTATTATGCAAGTAAGACATTGAATGATGCCTAGGAGAATTACACCACAACTGAGAAAGAAATGTTAGCTGTTGTTTTTGCTTGATAAGTTTTGGTCTTATATCATTGGGTCAAAAGTGATCATTTACACGGATCACGCGGCTATCCAGTACTTGTTCACAAAGAAAGATGCAAAGCCGAGATTGATAAAATGGATTCTTCTATAACAAGAGTTTGATGCTGAAATAAGGATAAAAATGGGAGTGAGAACGTTGTTGCCGACCATTTGTCAAGGTTGATTCAGGAAGACGTTGGTGAGGAGTCTAGCATCACGGAAGTGTTCCCTGACGAACAACTATTTTCAGTTGAAAATGCACTTCCTTGGTATGCGAACATTGTGAACTATCTTGCATGTAATGTATTACCACCTAATTTGACTAGAGCCCAAATAAAGAAATTTCTTTTTGATGCAAAGTATTATCTGTGGGACGAGTGATTGCTATTCAAGAAATGTGTTGATCAGGTGATTCGGAGATGTGTTCCGGAGGAGGAAATGGCTAGTATTCTCTACCATTGTCATTCATCGCCTTGTGGCGGCCATTTTGGTATGACTCAGACAGAATCGAAAGTACTTCAATCAGGTTTTTACTGGTCTTCTTTGTTTAAAGATTCGTCCACGTTTGTGAAAACTTGTGACAGATGTCAAAAGGTGGGTAACATATCGAGAAGGCCTGAATTGCCATTGACGCCTATTCTTGAGCTTGAGTTGTTTGATGTGTGGGGCATAGATTTCATGGGTCTATTTTTGCCATCATTTGGCAAGGAGTATATTCTATTAGCAGTGGATTATGTGTCCAAATGGGTCGAGGCCGTGGCAACACCTACCAATGACGCCAAAGTGGTGTTAAAGTTCCTTCAACAAAATGTCATGACACGGTTCGGGACACCTCGAGCCTTAATCAGTGATGAGGGAACCCACTTCTGTAACAAAATGCTTAGTGCTTTGTTGGCAAAAGTATACGGTTAGACACAAGGTGGCGCTACCATACCACCCACAGACAAATGGCCAAGCTGAAGTTTCAAACCGAGAAATCAAGCTAATTTTGTAGAAAACAATTCATACTAATCGCAAGGATTGGGCGGTGAAGCTTGATGATGCTTTATGGGCATACCGTATGACTTTTAAGACACCGATTGGCATATCTCCGTATCGATTGGTGTTTGGGAAAACGTGTCATTTGCCCGTTGAATTGGAGCACCGTGTATTCTAGGCGATTAAGAAACTCAACTTTGACCTAAAGGCTTCTGGTGCGCAACGTCTCCTCCAATTGAATGAAATGGAGGAATTCCGGCACGAGGCTTATGAGAATGCTAAGCTTTATAAAGATAAAATGAATAGGTGGCATGATAAAATGATAGTCCGGAGGCAGTTCAGTCCGGGCCAACAAGTTATGTTGTTTAACTCAAGGCTAAGACTCTTTCTCGGAAAGTTGAAATTCCGGTGCTCTGGACCATTCCGAATGAAGCATATTTATCCATTTGGTGCTATCGAGTTAGAAGGCGAAGACGGACGAACTTTTTGAGTCAACGGGGAGCGGATCAAACACTACCTCAAGAATGAAGAGGGAGTTGGGAAGAACATATCCCTCATTGAAGGATAAAGCCGGAATTCATACACGTCCAGCTAGGGACGTAAAACCAAGCAACATCTTTTGATATGTCGTCGAGGGTAACAAACATTCCCAACTTTTATATAAATTACTTTTTGGAGATCGTATTAATCTCATAATATTATTTTTTGTGGTGAATTGATGAGGCTAGATACTTAGGGTTGAATTGCATGCTAAAATCATTTGAGGAACGAAGTGGAAGTAAGAGGTGTAGAGCAAAAATATGAAAACATAAAGGAATTCAGACAAAGTCCACACTGCCGTAAATTCACCTAGGCGAAAAAACCACCGCCTAGGTGGAAATAAGACAGAAGGCTGAGAAAATACACTGGCGTAAATTCGCCTAGGCGAAAAAAGGAAAAAATGCTAAGTTTCTATACTGGTGTAAATTTGCCTAGGCAGAAGAACCACCACCTAGGCGGATTAACAACAGACTCGAAGGGTTTCACACTGGCGTAAATTCGCCCAGGCGAAAAACCACCGCCTAGGTGAATTAATGTCAGAATTTTTTTTAAAAAAACAAAAGGTGCTACTTTGCCTAGGCGGAAAAACCTCCACCTAGGTGAATTCACGACAGTCCTATTTTAAAACCACAGCCTTCCTCTTCGCAAATGGCACTTTTCTCCTAAAATTTTCAAGAACCTCTCAACTTTACCATCCCAAATCCTTTCCTCCCTTTAAAAATTCATCCTACATTGCGAAAAACTTGGAATTCCACCAAGAATCTTCATCTAAACGTTGGATTCGTCTTCCCATTTTCGGAAATCTAGGGTTTAAGCGATGAATAGTGCGAAATTGCCATCTTCAAGTGATTTGAACGAAATTTTTCAACAAGTATCAATGATCCTATTTTTCATTAAATTGTTGAAATCCTTGCTTCATTTGCTCACTTATTTCAAAAATCCTTGGATTTGGCTAGAACCCTAAACCCTTTTAAACCCTAGGATTGCGTTTTTCATGCTATTAGGGATTTAGGATTGATTTTTGATAAAACCTATCATGTTTATGTGTAGATACACAATGGGAATCATTTATTTTAGGCTACATTGCGAAAAAAAAAATGTGATTTGGTTTTGGTTGGTATGATATCTTGTGAAATTTGTATTGTTTGGTTTTGGTTGGTATGTGTTTGTTAAAAGGGCATTTTGTGTTCCCTGACAATGGTTTGAATTGTGTGTTCTATTGTTATTGTTGTATCTTGTGTTGTGATTGTGATTTATAGGTAAAATGGCAAAGCGTCGAGCATCTAAGCAACCACGCACAGACGAATCTTCGGCTGCCTCGGATTACAACTCCCTAAAATTCGTTTCCAGGCAAGCTGAGGACCATTTCAACAAACATAAAAGTGGGTATCCCGGCATTCACCAGAGGGGGTTTGGACCTTTGCAAGAACTCCCTAAATAATTCAGGACCGTCATTTAACATAGAAGATGGGAACAGTTCTGCGCTTCACCCCCACTAGGAGAGTTGGCCCTGGTACGCGAACATTACCGAGGCCACTGCATTTCAAACGAAGGTTCGAAACATCCTGATCTTGTTCAGTGCAGACACTTCAATGAGTTGCTTAGTTTGACGGGGCCGGAAGCCTCCCGGGATTTATCCGATGCTGCCATACCAACGATGAGTGTTGTGATTCAGGCCCTGACTACGGGTAATGCCCAATGGAAAAACACATGGCAGGGTCAGGCCATCTTTAAGGCGTGGTTTCTGAAACCAATCCCGAAGATTTGGTATCAATTCATCTATGCCAATCTGCTCCCTATCTCTCACATGTCCGATGTTTCCAAGGAGCGAGCTTTTATTCTATATGGCATCGATAGAAGGACCCCCATCAATGTTGGTTGGCACATCTACTCTTTAATACATCATACTGCCAAGACGACGAATGGTGGCCTTCATTTTCCCTCCTTCCTAACCGTTCTATTTCTGCATGCCAGAGTTCGTGTCACATCAACAAGCCCCTTGCCACCTAAAAAACCGCTTGATTTTTCAATGATTAACCGCTTGTAGAAGGGAGGACCAGTTGAGGGAGAAGAGGGTCCTGACGAGGAAGAAGTCGGCCCTTCGGAGCCACCAACGCCCACAACCCGCCGCGACCAACTAACCCAGATTTCGCGAGATATTCGTGGTCTCCAATTCGATATGAGCCAACTCCAAAATAACTTTTCTCGGATAGAGATTTACATGGATAACTATATTCGGCAGCAAGATCAAAATCAACGGGTTTTATTTGAGCACCTCAAAATCGACATGACGCGTTATACGCCCGTGCCGCCTTTCGAGACTGATGAGCCGCAACCACCATCTACTCCCCAATGAACGATAGGAGGTTGGTTAAACTTGTATGTCTTCCTTCCTAGGTATGTGTCCGAACCAGTTTTCAATACTTAGATTTCTATTCTGTTATTGGGTTCACTACCTAGGCAGTGAGGACACTGCCTCGTTCAAGTTTGGGGGTATATGACATGCAAGCATGTAGTTTTTGTTTTTTTTTGGGATATGAAAGATGGAAATTTTTTTATGTGAATGGGAAAAAAAATTCTTTTTGTGGACAATTGTTTTTTGCTTATAATGGTATTAATGTTTAAATTTTGTAAATTTTGAAATTCTTTTTGTTATGCATGTGCAATGATTAGTTATGCATGTGTAAGGATCATTAGCATAAGTAATGTTAGTTTGTAGAATTAGAGTAGATTTGTTAATGAATATAGTTATACGTGCATGCTGAGTTTTTGAGTTCGTCCGAACCATGTCCTGATGATGAAAATTATCCCCTAAATTGCATATTGAGGTCGGGGATAATGCCATTCACGTGTGTTTTGTGTGCTTAGCATGTCAATTAGGTAAAAATTATTTTGATCCTAAATCGCACAATTGCATAAACTTATTGTATAATTAGTTAAACGATTTGACGCCGATTATTTAGTAATAAGTTCATGATAGAAATGAGGAATTTAGAACTTGATTGGGGGAGGCTTGAGGCGAAATTATAGGTAAGGTAATTCTGGAGGCATGATATAGGCCTTTATTTTTATCGCTTGAACCGTTTGAAACTAACCTGAAAATTTATTCCCTCGTTCTCATGTCGAAGCCATAAACTTTTCAATTCCGAACTTGTTTCTATACTTTAACCAAGTAAATCTTTCAAAACCATTGTCGCTAAGAATAAAAGTAAAAATTGAGTGAAATCAAGTAGCATTAGATTATTCTAACTTGGAGCAGGCAATCGGGATATCAGTTTAAATATTTTTGGTTAAGTATAAGCGTATTCACTTGTCAAATCCTTTAGTTGTATTTACACGCCCCTAAAATTGTACAAAATTGAATAAGTTTGGGGGTGTGTGTGTTAAAAAAAAAAAAAAAAAAAAACACTATGTGAATATACTGTTTAATCTCAGTTGTTGTGACAAGTGAATACAAGTTTACGAAATCTTGTTCAGGGTTATATCTTCAAATATAGGGGGTTATGAGAGAGATTTAGCGACAAGCGTTTGTGCCTCGGGTATCGTTAAAATTATAAACGAGTTTATATTTCTACGATACCCTTGGTCGTTCTCTAAAGCCAAACCAAGCCCTATTGATCTCTGTGAATGTCCAAACCTACATTAGTGGATAGTTGAGCCCAGTCAATCATATGGCTTTCCTGAATGTTTTAACAAGTTTAAGTCATGACCTTATTCATTGAATAATCCAATCCGGTGTTTGATTAGTTATACATATGAGTTCTCACACACACATATTTCAATTGGATCTAAAATGATTTTAACTGATATTGAGTGTTGAAATTCTGAAACACCACGTAGTGTGTGTTATTCCTTAACTGGATCTAATTACGGGTTATTGAGGGAAGAACCACATGGTCTCTTTGATTAAACTTAAATCTCACAGGTGTTTACTTCTTATTTGTTAATGATTAGTCATTTTTAGTTTAGAAATTAGCTAATTAGTGTAGTTAGTGTTATTTAATATTAGGGTGTTTTGCTCGAGGACTAGCAAAATTCCAAGTTTAGGGGGATTTGATAGATGTAAAATACCTATCTATTTCTAAACCGAATTTGCCAGTTTTTGAGTATTTTATTAAAGTTTTAATGTCTTTTTAGCTGTTTTTATAAGTCAGGAGTAGGGACGTAAACAATCGACAAACTGAGCGAAATAGTGAAAAAAATGATAGCCAAAAGATAAAAAAAATGGAGGTTTCAAAGAACAGCAGAAATCCGCCTAGGCAGAAATCCGTTAGAAGGATGAAATGCTAAAATGTTGAAATCCGCCTAGGCGAAGTTTCCACTACCTAGGCGGAAATCTGTCAGAAAGTTGAACAGCTGAAATGTTGAAATCCGCCTAGGCGAAGTTTCCATCGCCTAGGCGGAAATCCGTCAGAAGGTTGGAAGAGATGAAATGTTGAAATCCTCCTAGGCGAAGTTTCCACCGCCTAGGCAGAATTCCATCAGAATGCTGGAAGTGATGAAATGCTGAAATCTGCCTAGGTGAAGTTTTTACCGCCTAGGCGGAAATCAGTCAGAAAGTAAGAAGACGAAGAAGTTAGTCCTCCGCCTAGGTGAATAAACCATCGCCTAGGCAGATTTCTAACCGACTTAAACTTTGCCTAGGCGAAGATTCTACCGCCTAGGCGCATTTCGCAGAACAGGCCAAAATATCTGTTTAGATATTTTTGAAACCTTTGGCCTATTTATACCCCTTTCCCACATCTGAAAAAGGTTGTTGATGAACCATAACCCTAGTAGAGAGTTCTTAAGCTATATTTTGGAGATCAAGGAGGAGATTCATCATTCGGGCAAAGACGAATCACTTGCGGATCGATCATTAGCGACAGTGGACCGTTTCACTTTCAAATTTGATCGTTCTTCTCTTGTTTTTATCTTTGTAATTACTTTTTTATATCTAATAATGTTGAATCCGTCTTGTTTCATATGGTATATGGCTAAGATCTTGTAGTATTAGTTAAATGTTACTTAGGTGTAGTTGAAATCATGTAAATGTTAAGTTGAATGAATTAATGTTACTTTAATGTGTTGTTTGTCTAAATTCGATTGTGTTTATCGTTATTCTTGATATTATGCTTGTATTGATAAATCGAGAATATGGGGTTTGACATTCGGGAGAGGTAACCCTGGATTCGGACTAAGGTGAATACAACGTGACGTTCTAACGACCCAGGAGGGCGTTAGAACGTATGCAATCCATGACGTTGGCTTAAGACTCACGCGACTTAGGGTCATTAAGGCATTGAGGGAGACTTCTTCGTTGACACGAAGTCGTGTAATCCCCCATCTTACACTCGGGAGAGGTAGCGGAGGAGTTATCGATACAGAGATTGTCGGAATAGATAAAAACCGTTATAGCTAACTAAATGACGTCAATTATGCATTATATGAAAGAGATCAATACCTAAGTAATTAGTGTAATTAGAACTAACCTAATAGTTGTCATTTATCTTAATAGATTAAATAGAAAACAAACAAATTTTGATTAGTTGAGATAATATGAAACTATTTTAATCACGATATTCAACTGAATTACACGTCCTTCCCAGTGGAACGATATCCGATCTTACAAGATCTATTATATTAAAATTAGACCTCGTATACTTGCGAGTAGTCAATACCGCGGGGACGATGATGAAATCCTCGCGCGTACAACAATAGATAATGACATAACCTTTGGGCAATCCAGGCTAACTCATAGCAAGTTTTCTCTAATACCGATTATTTTTCTTCGTACGAAGAGAATCTTTTGCTGATGTAGTAAATGGTTTTCTCTTTCTTACTTGAATTGTCATGTTGTCCCAACATTGCCCTCATAAAAGTTTCCAAGATGGTGAGCTATAGAAACAACAAACTTCTTTGTTAGGGTGGTACCAAGACAAGAGGGTTCATTAAATAGGCCTTGATTTTCTCCAAGGTGTCCTGTCATTCTTTGTTCCATTTTCCATTTGATTTCTTTCTCAGCAGCTTGAAGATCGACTCACAAGTTTCTGTCAGTTGCAAAATGAAATGGGCAATGGAATTCACTCTTCCAACGAACCCACGAATTTCTTTTTCTATTCTCGGTGCAGGCATTTTGTTTATGGATTTAATCTTGGTAGGATTAATTCTGATACCCGACGATCAACTATGAACCCAAGTAGCTTACCAGATACTACTCCGAATGCACACTTGGTCGGGTTGAGCTTCAGCTGGAACTTCCGGAGATGATTGAACATCTTCTTTAAGTGTTCTAAATGGTCTTCGTCTTCCCTTGAGATGATTGTCATCCACATATACCTCCATTTCTTTGTGGATCATGTCATAGAATAAGGTCGTTATGGCTTTTTGATAAGTTTCCCCGATATTCTTAGGTCTGAATGGCATGGATTGATAATAGAATACACCTAAAGGCTTGGTGAAGGCAGTCTTATGCTTATCTTTTTAGTCGACTAGGATATGGTTATACCCACAGAATCCATCCACAAAGGATAAAATCCCAAGATGATGTGGATATTTGGTAGTGGGAAGTCATCTTTCGGACTTGCCCCGCTGAGGCCTCTATAGTCAACACGGACTTGCAGTAAGTACAAACTTCGATGAGGCGAGCTTTGAACTATTTCACGATCTCCTCTTTAACTTTTAGGCTGATATCAAGTCACTTCTTCTAGAGCTTCTACTTAATTAGTCTGATATTCTCCTTAATGGGAAGCTTATGTGTCATGATGTCAATTGATAATCCTATCATGTCATCATAGGACTATGCGAAAACATCCTGATATTCCTTTAGCATGACTATCGAGTCTTATCTCTCTTGGCTATTGATCGACTTCCCAATCTTTGTTTTCCTCAGATTTTTCAGATCTCCTAAGTTTATTATTTTTGTCTTGTCTTGACTCGGAATAGGCCTTTCTTCGAATCTTTCTAAGGCTCTTCAGACTTCCTCGTATTCTCGGGAATAGAATCATCTTCCGTTTCAATTTCCACTCCCGATTTATTTTATTATCTAGGTTGTACTCGTTGGGAAGAAGTGCTTCATTATTATATGGATTATATGCAAAATTATTTGGGCACCTGAAAAGTAAACACAAAAATCTAATCTTAATATGTTATTTTCTTAACATGATTATTATTTGAATACAAAAAGAGATAATCCAAAAAATCAAAAGAATCCTAGAGATAATATAATCTCTACTATCTGGTGGCTAATCAGATAGGAGATGTTAAACTGCTTTGTTGATTACTAAAGTCTTTGTCGCATTGGGATTGGACGAGCTTCCCAATTACTGAGGCTGTTAGCTGGCTCTGTTGCTCCAACGTCATTTCTTTCTCTTTGATCGTGCTGACTAACTCTTCTGACCATGGTACTAGAGGGTTAGGCTTGGTTTGGTAAGGGATTATCATAAAGTCTGATGATGAGAATCAACGAGTACCATCAAAGGATCAGCTACATGCTCCAGCTGGGCCTATTACTAAGGAAAGATCCAAAAAGTTCAAAGCAGCACTTAACGGCCTTATTCAAGAGATTTGAGCTGAGACTATAATGGTCAAGCTAAATTAGGCCCATCCGACAATCAAGGCCTAGTCCACCTCATCAAGGAAAGCGAATGGACTTAAAGCGTGAACTTAAATGGGCCTAAGATGAGACTCACTAATTTTATTTTATTTATTTTATTATTCTAAGTCTTTTAATTCTTTTTAGGCTGATTTGTTAGGCTTGATTGCTAAGTAATCTTTTCCTTTTCCAAATAGGAATGTAAGGCAAGTTAGGAAACTTTCTTATTCTTTATTTAGTATTAGATATTAGAGTTTCCTTTTTCCTCCGTGTAGACCCACGAATTTCCAAGTGTACTAGGGTTTCTTTCTTATTCTTTTGACCGCCTATTTAAGGGGCTTTGTAGACCTACAAATTTCACACTTTTGATATTGATTAATATATTTTGGGAGAGTTTTCTCTTGAGTTCTTCAAAGAACTTTTATGAACTTATCAAGTTTTCTTGTGGCGTTTAACCTCTTTGGTTTGTGATTCTCTTGTAATCATTGGGTCAATGATTCTCTTGTACCTTTGGTTCGCGTTTTATTCATAAATGTCGGGTCAATGTAATCTATCAAGTTTCCGTATTTTCTTGTGTTCTTCATTTTCAAATCTGAATTTAGATTCGATCCTTTGAGAAGAAACCCTAAATTGGTTTCGGGTCTCACTAATCCTTGGTGAGGTTCGTATTATTTGGTAATCATAATAAGGTCTAAATCATGTTTTATCTATCTTTTTTATTTATTTTTCTTTCCTTCATTGTAATCAATTCATTCCTACGTTAAAATTTTCTTGGCCGATATATAATCAAATCTAGTCAATTTTCATTTTTTCTTAGTGTGCATCTTCAAATCTCAATTTAAAGTTGTTGTATGCCATAAACTTTTCTTTGTGCTCTTCTTGTTCGCTTTTTTTTATTCCTAAAATCTCATTTTTAGTGAATCAATTTGTTGAGTTCAGATTTGCTACAAGGAAATTTCTGATTGAGATTGGTTAAGTTCAATAAAGAACTAAAAGAGTGAACTAAAGAGTAGAAAAAGGCAAGAGAGTGTGAGCTTATAAGAGGGTAAAAGCCGAATTTGAATGATACACGAGTGGAGTGACATAGTTTGAGTGTAAACACGCGAGAGAGTATTTGTGAGGTTTGCTAACTTTCTTTTGTAGGTTACTAAACATGTCCCAAGAAACAAACATAGGCTCGTTCGATAAAGCACTGGAAAGGATGGACGTCATGGACATAAAAGTTTTTTACAAGGCCTTGGAGCAAAAACTTCAACGGTTGAACTTGCGATTTGATGAAATGCATGAGCAACTAGACAAAGTTGAGTCTAGTTCACAAAGGGGACAACTACCTAAATCTCCTAATGTACAATGACGAGAGAGGAATTTGCCTCGGTATGAATATGAAGTTGATAATTGGGATGACGTAGAGGAAGAAGATCACGCATCTAATGCGAGTTTGGGCAGATTCGAGTATGGATATGAGAATAGAGGAGATAGGTATGGGGAACGGATCGATAATAACTTGGGAAGCATCAAGATGAAGATTTCATCGTTCCAAGGGAAGAACGACCCTAAAGCATACTTAGAGTGGGAGAAGAAGGTGGAATTGATCTTTGAGTACCACAACTACTCCGAGCATAAAAAGGTAAAACTCGCTGTAATTGAATTTGTTGATTATGCTATAATATGGTGGGATCAACTTGTAATGAACAAAAGGAGAAACCATGAGAGGCCTATCGAGACATGGGCAGAAATGAAGGCCATAATGAGAAGGAGGTTTGTCCCTAGTCACTACTATTGGAATTTATACCAGAAGTTACAAAGTGTTACTCAAGGCTATCGAAGCATGGATGATTACTACAAGGAGATGGAGATCGCTATGATCCGGGCTAATGTCGAGGAAGATAAAGAAGCTACCATGGCTAGGTTCCTGAATGGACTGAATCGGGACATTGCCAACGTGGTAGAGTTGCAACATTACGTGAAGTTGGAAGACATGGTTCACATGGCCATAAAGGTGGAACGACAACTTAAAAGGAAAGGAACTCGGTCATTTCAAAATTCGAGCTCATCTACTTCATGGAGGCCGAATAGGAGAAACAATAAAGGGGTTGTGTCAAAGTCTAAAATCAAACCACCAAAAAGGAGAGACGATGTGGCCAATGTCAACAAAGGTAAAACCAAAACCCAAACTCGTAACCGTGATATTAAATGTTTTTGCTATTTAGGAGTAGGTCACATAGCTTCACAATACCCAAATAAGAGGACCATGATAGCACGTGTTGATGGAGAGGTGGAAACCGAAAGCGAGAGTGATGATGATCAGATGCCACCACTTGAGGATGTTTGTGATGATATGATGTAGAGTACCCGGTGGAAGGAGAGTCGTTTGTGGCAAGGCATGCTCTAATTACCCAAGTTGCAGAAGATGACATGGAGCAACAAAGGAAAAACATATTTCATACTAGATGCCACGTCAACAACAAGGAATATAGTATGATCATTAATGAGGGAAGTTGCGCTAATGTGGATAGCACTACTTTAGTAGAGAAACTGAAATTACTTACCTTGAAACACCCAAGACCGTAAAAGTTGCAATGGTTGAATGATTGTGGGGAGGTTCGAGTAAATAAGAAGTGTTAGTTTCTTTTTCGATTGGGAAATACAAGGATGAAGTACTTTGTGATGTTGTTCCAATGCATGCGGGACATATATTATTGGGTAGGTCATGGCAATTTGATAGCATGGTTTCTCATGACGGGTTCAAGAATAGGCATTCCTTTGTCAAGGACAATAAAACAGTTACTATTGTCTCGTTGACTTCAAGATAAGTATATGAGAATCAAATGAAATTGAAAAGAGAGAATGAGTGGGAAAAAACTTGTGAGACCGAGGAAAAAAAAAGAAGGAAAAAGATAGTAAAAAGAGAAGAGAGTGAAAAATAGAGAGAGAGTGAAAAAAATGAGAGAAAAATAGAAAAACAAGAGAGTTTGGCGAGTGATGTCAAAAGTGCTTTTTATACAAATCAACCTGTATTTGTACTCTTGCACAAATAGGCTTTTTTAAACACTAATGAAATTGACAAATCTTTGCCGAGTGGTATTGTTTATTTCTTGCAGGAGCATAAGGACATGTTTCCTAATGATGTGCCTAGTGAATTTCTACTTAATAGAGGGATCGGGCATCAAATCGATTTTGTGCTCGGCAAAACGATTCCTAACCAACCAGCTTGTAGGCATAATTCGTAGGAGACAAATGAACTTCAAAGGCAAGTTGAGGAGTTATTGGCCAAAGGATACGTAAAAGAAAGCATAAGTTGGTGCGCAGTACCGGAGCTACTTGTGCCTAAGAATGATGGAACTCGGCGTATGTGTGTTGATTGCCGAGCTATTAACAATATTATGGAGAAGATTTGAGGACGAATTCTTTTGAAGAGAGGGGGAATGATGAGAATCAACGAGCACCATCAAAGGATCAACTATATACTCTAGCCGGACCTATTACTAGGGAAAGATCCAAAAAGTTCAAAACAGCACTTAACGAGCTTATTCAAGAGATTTGGGCCGTGACTATAATGGTCAAGCCAAATTAGGCCCATCGGACAATCAAGGCCTAGTCCACCTCATCAAGGCAAGCGAATGGACTTAAAGCGTGAACTTGAACGGGCCTAGGATGAGACTCACGAATTTTATTTTATTTATTTTATTATTTTAAGTCTTTTAATTCTTTTTAGGCTGATTTGTAAGGCTTGATTGCCAAGTAATCTTTTCCTTTTCCAAGTAGGAATGTAAGGCAAGTTAGGAAACTTTCTTATTCTTCATTTAGTATTAGATATTAGAGTTTCTTTTTTCCTTCATGTAGGCCTGCGAATTTTCCAAGACTTATTAGGGTTTTTTTTTTATTCTCTTGGCCGCCTATTTAAGGGGCTTTGTAGACCTGCGATTACAAACATTACTTTTGATTAATATAATTATGAGAGTTTTCTCTTAAGTTCTTCAGAGAACTTTTCCCGAACTTATTAAGAATTTCTTGTGGCGTTCAAACTCTATACCTTCGGTTCATGATTCACTTATTATAATCATTGGGTCAAGGTGGTTACTCTATACCTTTGGTTCGCGTTTTATTCATAAACAGTGGGTCGATGTAATCTATCTTTCAATTTCTATATTTCTTATTTCGTTACAAATCTGAATTTAGTTCGATCATTTCCGAAGAAACCCCAAGTTGATTTCGGGTATCACTAATCCTTAGTGAGGTTCCCATCATCTGGTTTATCTTTCTCCTCTTCTTTCTTAGCTTAGACTATGCCAGTGGTGAACGGGAAGCTAACTCGGATATGGGGTATTATCCTTAGTTCTCCGTTTTTCTCTGGTTTTTTATCGAATCCCCTATTGTGACTTAAAATAAAACCCAGTTTGTAGATGTCTAGCTTCTATTTGATCCCCAACAGGGCTCACATTCTTGCTTTACTTCTTCCAACTTGTATCTTCAGTTCGTAGTTCATGATGTTCATATGAGTTGCTAACATAATGGTAGCAGTGGATAATATAGGTGTTGGTAGTAGACTTCATTCTCGAACATATGAAGCACTAGCTATGCCGAAGGGTTGGAAAGAAGTTGCATGATCGATATGCTTGGCTACTATTACTATTTCTGTTGGGGTTTGGTAGATGGCATAATCTACCTCAGCATAGACGGTGATGATACTATCATTGAGGACAAGCTTCATCTTCTGATGGAGTGATGAGAGAACAGCCCCATCTGAGTGTATCCAAGGTTGGTAGCGATTTATTTGTTGCTACAATACCGCAAGGGTACGGGTCAAGTTTTAATAGTATATAAAGAGTAAGGGTTGTCGAATCCACAGGGATTGGTTTAAATTGTCGATAAGTACCGCAATTATCGTAACTTAACTTTATTTAGGCGTCCAATTTTTGGGTTTTTGTAAATATAGAATAAAACAAAAATAAAATAAAATAAAATACAAAAATAAAATAAAATATGGATTATCTATGCACAAATGCTCTAAGGGCTTGATTTCATCTCGTTATTCTCATGTTGTCCTATTAAATAAATTATTAGTCAATTCCGTTTATTCAATAGTCAAGGTCCTCGTGCTATTGCTCTCTCACTACCACTCCCAAGCCTCAAGTGAGAGAATATGTAATCATTTCAATATCGATATCCCTATCCCGTATTTAGGTGAAAACATTCGTTATACCCGACCTTATAGATTACGCAAGTTTTAAATATCTCCCGATCTATTAAAACTTGCATTGTGTTTAACCTAAGTTCGAACCAGAAATTACCTCTCTCAAGTGTCAAATCCCAACTTCTCAAATCAACCAAAATATCATGTGGGAGCATAAATTGGAATCAGTATAAAGGAAAATAAAATTGAATAGAAAACCTAGTTGGTAAATCTAGAACTTGATCGCCTCCCAATTTCACAAAATTCTAAATTCCCAACTAAATTACTTAGGTGTTGATTTCCTCCTGGATTCACAACAACCTAAGTTATGCACTCTCAATTTCGGTTATGAATTCAACCTCTCCCGAGTATAAAATTCGTAACCTAAACTCGTCTAATTCATTGACTACATGAATCAAACACATTAAGACTAAGAGATGCATAAAATGAAATTAAATCTAACAATTAACAAAATAATCTAACATGGTTCAAATGAAACTACATCAAGCCCTAGATCTAGATTAGGAATACGACATAGATAGATCTATTGTACGCCGATGGGAGCACACCGCAGTGCATATTTTTGCACGCTGCAGCGCACTATGGGTAGTGCACACTGCTGAAAAAGCGCTGCAACTCGCATTTTCACGCTGCATCGCACGTTTTTGCACTGCAGCGCGCGTTTTGATAGATCCAATGTCAGTTTATAGTTTGGCCATAACTTTCTCTTCTGAACTCCGTTGAGGTGATTTAAAAAGTTATGGAAAGATAAGAGGTAAATCTACAACTTATATGTTTTTAGTGTTTCCAAAATCGGATTGAATCATGGTCAAACTTGACCTTGAATTTACAATATTTGCACACATTTTGCACTGGTTCTCCCATTTATTTGTAATCCTACAAAACACAACAAAAATACATTAAACTAACAAAAATACTTGAAAACACTCAAATATTTGAATATAAAAGTACTTGATTTTTTTGTTAAATAAACCACTCATCAAAGGTCTTCTGAGGAGTAGATTATAGGCAACTAGTATGTTTAAGACATGCAGGTCCACTTGAAAAGTGACTGAGCCTATAACAATCAGTAGCGCAATTTCACCCATAGACTCTCTCTTCTTATCATCAAAAGCCCTGATGGTTATAGCAGTGGTCCAGATTCGGTCCTCATTTACCATTATCTTATTCATCGTACTCAAGGGACATTTGTTGAGTGCGAATGCATTGTGTACTAGAACTCTAGAGGGATGAAATCCCGATAGTGCACCAATATGTTGAGAGCTTTAATGTGCCCAATTCCTTTAGAGGGTATCTCGTCATCAGTAAAGGTTACGAGGTTGGTGCTAAGTATATTCTCCACTATATTAGTGAAGTGATCTTGTGATATGGAACTTAGTACATTGGCCTCATTAAGGACTTTTGGTATTGCATTTTGATGTACTTCGGAGGTCACTAGCAACGACAGGATCTAAATCTATGCCAGTGCTTTGCTCAATTGCTCGAAGACCTTGTGCTCCGTGTTCTTAACTGCCTTTAGGAACTTTTGTACTCCTTTCTCAGTGACAGTCTCCTTAGGGATACCCTTGGATTCTTTGTCTGGTACTTTCAGCAAGTCTAGGGTGACAAAGATTCTCCCACTCAGAGTAATACCTCTGATCTCATCTACTTGGTCCTCTATCCTTACGACATTGATTTTAATTATTGTATAGCAGTTCCAAGGAACCTCTTTTAAGTCTTTCACCGGTTATTGCTTTGGCGTCTTGAAGGTTAGAATAATTTCTGGTCGGATCATTATCGGGTTTTGACATGCTTGTGGCTGTATGGTGAAGTGAGAAACTTCTAAGACCTAAGCCTGGTCAAGGTTTAAATTCATAAATCCACAGTCAAGCATGTTAATCTAGGGATTATCCCGGATTGGATGGCTTGGTCGTCTACTCTAGGTGCTAGGATCCTTCTTGGTAGAGGATCACTTTGCCACCCGGTTTCGAAGGCTTAGTTAGACTCGTCCTCTTCATTATCTTGACTTGGGTAATTGAGGTCAAATCGTTTCTTAAGTGGGAGCAACGTTTTATTTCTTGGAGGTTCCTTCTCGAGTGGTCGATACACACTACAACGTCTATATCGGTGAAATTCTTGTTCAACGTGTTAATTTCTCCCCACATCTGGTCTAGCTTTTTTTGCCCTTGGGAGGTTCTTCTTTGTCCACCTATTAGTTTTGGTTTCTCATCTATCGTAGGTCATTTTCCATTCTATCTTCTTCCTCAAATTTACTTCTGCAAACGGTAGGAGAGATAGGTCTATCATTCATTCCTGAAGCTGAGACCGATATATCTAACAGGCTTTAGGGAAAGTTATGGCTTTTACCCATACTACTCCAGGTAGTTTGGGATCAGTTTTCCATACCCCAGTATGGTCTCTCGAATTGGTCTTCCAATCTCGTCCGACCATGTTGACAGTTTGAGCTGAGTTATCATGTTTGGGCAATGGGTTTTGTTAATAGTTAGGTTGATATCTCTCTCTTTCTTTTGGGAAATATATCACCTTTGGTTCTATCAGATTTTCTATTTTATGTTTGGAGTGATACAGTTATCAGTATAGTGACCAGATGCTCCATAGTGATAAGCGCACAACTAGTTTGGATTGTAGTATGGGGTATTGATGTTTGGTCATTTTGGGGGTACAATTTCAAGAATTTTGTTTTTAACACATTCCTCGAAGATCCGAGAAAGGGTTACAGGAAGAGGGGTAAAGTGCCTTGGTTTTCTGTATGGCATTTTGGGTCTATAATTCTGTTCGTAGTTGGATGTGTTTGAAGGCCATAAAGGAGCTTTATAAGGGGGTTGATATGGATATATGGGTTGTATGCTGGAGTTGGAAAATGAGCAAATTGTGGTGGCAGTATGAATTGAGGTGGTGGTGCGAATTGAGGTAGTAATGCAGATTGAGGTGGTTGCTTTTAGAAGATATGGTTTTCAAACTTAGGAGGATTTAGCTTTTAGGGTTTGTACTGAGGTTGGAAATTTTGTTGGTTTCTTTAACCCTGGCCTACCATTTCCACTTCAGGATTTTTCGTCTTAGATGCTGCTCTCTTATGTTCATGCTCGGTCGGCTTTTGAATTATGTCGGTCTTAACACCCTCTTCTATATATTCCCCTCAAAGGATCACGTTGGAGAACAAGCCATTTATTGTGTTCAGTAAAGGCTTGTAATAAGGGTGAGGACGAGTCTAGATAAACATTTGGACCATCTCGGCCTCGTTCATTGGCAGTACTGCTCCGTTGAACAGCATATTCTCAGAAACTTTCCCTAATCTTATTAGTCAGGGTTCGGAGAGAAATCTTATCTGGCGACACATCCTGATTATAGACGTACTGCTCACAGAAGACCTTAACTATGACAATGAATGTCTTCACCTTCGAATGTTCTATTATCGAATACCAACGAGCGATAGGTCCGTTTAACGATTGTTGGAAAAGTTGAACGGCTAATGCTTCATTGTGGATATATGCCCTATGGATGTGCCAGTCTGAACACCCTGATTCGTCGTACTTCATGAATGTGGGCATGACAAAATTGTTACGAAACTTTACTTGAGGCATAGAAGACAAATCAAGATATTGGACATTGGTTTTAGATTCTCCCTTCTTTACTTCCTAGAGTTCTCTTTCCATTTGCAGTAGTTTTTGTCAGTAGGGATGTCTTCTCAAATTGTTCTTTCACCTCTCTTTTGAATTGGTTGTTGGTTTCTAGTATAAATGGGTTAGTATTTGGTTTAGCTGAGGTGGTACTTAGGTTTGGGTCAGTTACAGTCTTAGTGACTTGTGGTTGAGGTTCAATAAGGATTATTTCTTCGATAACTAGGCTAGGGCCTTGGGAATTAGAGAGCTAATGTTTGGTTATTGGTTCTAATAAGTTCAAGGTTTGAACAGAGGTTACAGGGTTTTGCTGAGATTGGCAGAGTTGCTGAAGGAGCACGGAAATCTAACCGACGGACTATTTCAACAAAACCATGTCTTCTTTCAGTTGGACTACCTCAATAGGTTTATTCGGCCGTTCTTCTATATCCTCCATCAAAATAAGTTATCGTGCTTGCGCACGAGTGCGAACTAGAGAACGAGAGACTGGTGTTTTCTTACGCGGAGCAATTTTCCTACTTAGACAACGATCGTGTCAGTATTTTGCTTACAAAGGCGTTTCGGGTTTTGACTGTGACTCAGTTTGAGACGAGATTACACTACTTCCAAATTTTAAAATCACATAGGATTTTGACATGACAACCCCTCAGGCGGGGTGGCCTTATATTTACAAACTCGATTGATACTTTTTATTTAGACGCGTGAAAATCTCGTATCAACTCATTGTCATTATCGACCTCAAACTAAAGCGATACCTAAATCCGAACAAAATAAAGTTTCCAAGTCTAATAAAGCCTCATATAGTCAAAATATGGATTCTCTTTATTCCTTCCCATGGCTTATTCAACAGACAACGTTTCTTGGATATAATTCCAGATTGTGAGCAGGCACATAGGCAAAGAATAATGATGATTCTTAATTGGCTATTCCGTTCTCTATTAGTCTTAGGGGGGTATTTTTTTTTGTAAGGTTTCATGGTAGTTATATACATGTCTCTCTCCAAGATAGTGTCCTAAGTATAACAGGGTTTTGGGTATCCTCTATCCTACACTTACTACATGTTGTTATGGATTTTCGTCTAGCGTATCCTAAAAAGCTTCAATTCCCAGACCTTCAAACCTCCGTCGTCCTCCTCGGGGGAACATTCATCATTGGTTGGTAGTCCGAGCGAGTCAAGTTTTGTAGCTAGATCCCCGGGGAGAGACCCCTCGGCCTTGCTTCTACTAACACCTCTTTTTATCCTAAGGGTTTTCAGGGCTCAGTTCGGTGTGATGAAATCACCGACGTCAGCCCCTACTGTCAGCCTCTCTATCCCTAAGAGGGTTATGGTGTGGGTTTTCCACATGATATGCAATGCAAAGTGAGTGCTCGTGCGGTGAAGAGAGTATACAGTAATCAAATGCGGGAATGTAAAGACAGCTATTAAGATACAGTATTAAAAGACGGTAAATGTAAATGCAATAAAAGATGATAAATATGCTTGCATGCTAGTATAGATAGGATATGTAAAATTATTTTTTAAATTATTATTATTATTATTATTATTATTATTATTATTTATATTATTATAACATTATTTTATTATTTATTTTTTTATTATTATTTTTGGATGGGAATTATTTATATTTAAAAATAAAAGACATATTTCTCGGGTTTTTATTTAACCGTAAATATAAATTTAGACTTCGACTAGGCTTGACCCTCTTAAGAGGTCTCTAGTGGAGTCGCCAGTTAACTCACCCTGGATTTTGATAGCAGAAAAAATAGAAATTCGAGAAGAAGATGGAACAAGTTTCATTCCTCACTTTCTAAGTTCCCCAAATTCGTTCATTTTGAAAATGGTTTTTCAAGAGTTTTTCTAAGCGTCGATTTTGAAAAACTTCTTGGGTCAGGATTTTATGTTGAAAATAGAATTGCCACCTAGCATGGAGTTAAATGGTGTGCTAAGTCACCGGGGTTTTAGAAATTTATTTTTACTTTGAAATAGCCCTTATTTTGATTTCATAAGGTCTGTGTACCAGAGATATTCTTAAAGTTTGGGGGCCGCTTATGCTTGAGGAAGGTTTTACGTACCCCAAGACACCCGTCCGTAAATGGTACCCTAGTCTAAATGAATATTTACCGTTAAACATTACCCGAGTAACTTTCTTTGATTTTATTAAACAAAAACAATTCCCTTTTTAAAGTTTTTCCCCTTTTTATGTATTTTTTACTTGATATAAGCTGTAATGTTATCTATTATGCCACTACTACTAGAAATGAAAATATTTTAGTATTTTTAACATAATGAAAGCAGTAATACTATACTATACAATTCTAGGCAGCGACAACCCAATAAAAAGTTTATAAGAGATAGAAATATAAATATGCAAGCTATATGAAGTGCCAATTTTTTTGTATTTTTACGAGACCGAACCCTATATAGGTTTCCTACATGTCTTTGCTCTCACAAATAATTAGGTCAACATGTAGTTCTGGCATGCAAACTAGACTAAATTATTTTGATATGTGACTAAACCAGCACATGGGTTGCCTCTTTGATTTTGTCAAGAACACCTTAACTGAACTCTTTGGTTAGTTAGTGTTAGTGTGTGAGTTTGTTAGTTGAAATTGAAAAGAAATACTATATATTTATGCCAGCCCTTCTTGTAACTAAAAAAATGAGAAGGTTTCTGAAGAAGAATCACACATATCTCCAAAGAAATAAAGGCCCTTCTTTTATCCCCAATTTTTAGCCACATGGGTTTGTTGGCGTAGTATATAGATGAATATATATATATATATATATATATATATATATATATATATATAGGTGTCAGTCCACAAGACTACCAGGCTATGGTCTTGACATTTAGCAAAAAGTAAATCCGGTTATTAACAGTAAAAAATTAGATTAACAGTTAGTAAAGAGTTGGTTTGAAGTGTTCTTGAGAGAATCGTAGAGACTATGCACAACTCATGGTGTGATAGATATTTGGTTTGAATCCTCACATGTTCTTAACATGTTCTTAGATGATTTGGGCTCTCATATGTTCTTAACATTGTCTATGACGTTCTTGATGTTTTGGAGATAGTTTTGTATGATTTGGGCAAAGATTGGTTATTATAACAAGAATTAAATGTTGTTTAGTTGATTATGGGTTTTATGAGTTATATACTTGAAATTTAAGTGTATGAACTACATGATTATGATATGTACAAGCATAATACAAAAGCTTAAACGAAGAACAAATGGTGTTTTCAAGAAAATATACCTACTTAGGGGATGTAGTCTTCCCTAAGTGATCACTTCTCTTTCCTCCTTGATCTTCTTGGCTTGTCTTTGATCGGTGATTGTCTTCCTCTTGAGTTCTTACTCCAAGAATCTTAAGAACACACTCCGAGACCATATTTCAATAGAATAATAGCGTGTTATTTAAGAAATTTTCTTGAGAATCCTAGCATCCGAGCCTTGGCTCGAGTTTTAGATAGAGAAGCTAGGACTTCAAGTCTTGGAAAAATAAGAACCCCAGCACCCCTATTTATAGGCTGGGATCCTGTGCATGGCTGAGTACGCAGGCTATCCTAGCCTCTTCCTTGGGGTGTGTTTGGCCTAGGGGACTTGGTCTTTTGTTTTGGTTATGTTCAGCTTTAAACAAATTTTAGGTGGAAAGGAAGATTCTCAAAGATTTAGTAATTATTACCAAATCTTTTCCTAGATTTGGTAATGATTGGAAATCATTACACTTCCTCAAATCCTATTGGTTGCACATGGGTGCATTAATGGCAAGATGTGACACTTTCAATTTGGTTTAGTGGCCGATTAGTTTCACTATTTTGGTTTAGTTGTCATTAATGCTTTCAAGGTGTATTGTATTTAGTCTTTATGTGTTACTTGGAATTTAATGCCCTATGATGAGTCATGACTTGGTGATCACTCATCCGGTTGGTTTTGGATCGAATCAGGTTAGTTTGCCTTATAATCGATGGTTGGATTTTAAGGTTTCTGGTTAACCCTAAGATATTTTGGTGAAAATATCTTAATACCTTGAACCTAGCCCTTACATGTCATACCAAGCAATAATTTCTTGATGGGATGTGCATTTAAGGCATTGGCTAGGTGGTAAACTGATTTAGTTTGGTTTCGATAACGGGTAGTCACATTTTAAGGATTTTAGTTAAACCTAAGATATTTTGCTCAAAATATCTACATCCCTTGAATGTGTCCTATCCATGTCATCCCAAGAATTTAATGATTGATGATATGGGCATTTAATACACATTAAATGCCTAACCTAGGTGGCGATAGTTTCGATAACGGTTGGTTACCTCCTAAGTGTCTTGGTTTCTCCCTCAGATATTTTGTGTAGAGAATATCTAGAGGTTTCTTGGTCATTTTAAGGATACTTTGTGGGCCTTTAAATGATGGTTGGGCTATTGATTCATTGGGCCTAGGGTGGTTTGTCAAGATAACTTGGATTGGTGTAAAATCCAAACCAAACCCAAATCCTTAACAACCTTGGTGATTTAGGGATTGTCATGACATTTCAAAGACTTTATCAAGGTCTCTTTGATTTTTTCTTGACGGTATTTTATGTAATATGCATAATTGGAACAAACATTTTAGGTGTTAAACCGACAAAATTCAGTGATAGTGTTTCAGGGTCAAAGTAGGTAATCGAGGTAATTATTGAAATATCCATCAATTAAATGGTAGTGGCTAATTTTTATTCATACTAAAGGTGATTTAATTAAAATAAACCTTTAATAAAGTCATTTTGGACCTCCTTAAATTATAGGATTTTCGAGACTGACCCGAAATTTTTACTTAGTTGAATTTAGTCAAATTTAACAGTTTTCGTGTTTTCTCATATTTTTTGATATTTTTCTATGTTATACAACGTGATCCAAGGTAGAAAATCATTTTCCTTAAACCTAGATTTAAAGTTTATCTAAACTTCTACTTAATTCGACACTGACTGGGCGGGGTAAAGTGCGGTATCTACATTTGGTGGTTATTGAAGATGGTTCCTATATTCCCAAAGTTAATGGTGATTGAAAAGAAAAAAGAAAAATCTTGATTTGGAGGATAAAAAAAAAAAGTTATCAATTAATGCTAAAACTATTAATATTCTGTTTTGTTCTTTAGATGCAAATGAGTATAATAGGGTTTCAATCAATGCCTTGGTCCATTAGTTTGAACTGTTCAAAATGGGTGACACATAATCAATTATGGAGATGTACACTTGATTCATCGATATTTGTAACAATCTTGGAGCACTCGGAAAGCCATATACCATGCAGGATAAAGTGCAAAAGATTCTGAGACCATTAACCAAAGCATAAGAAGCCAAAGTAATGATGATCGAGAAAGCTAAAGATCTTACCAAATATATGCTTGATGAACTCATTGGTAATTTAATGACCCATGATTCAGCTATTCATCGATATGAGGATGATTTCGAAAATAGCAAAAGGAAATCTTTAGCACTAAATGCTCGAAAGGTTGAGGAGAATGACAACAGTGATGATATAAGCCTTGATAGTGAGAAAGAAAATGATGTGGCACTTCTCTCCAATAATTTCAGAATGATGACCCAACGAACATTCCGAGGAAAGAATAATTTCAATATGAATAATATTGAATGCTACAATTGTCATAAATTTGGTCACTTTCAATCTGATTATCCTGAGCCAAATAAGGATAATGAGAAGAAACGGAAAGAAAAGAAGAATGTAAGAAATGGTAAGAAAAAGTCAATGAAAGCCACATGAGATGACTCAAAATCAAGTAGCTCTGAAAAATCTAGTAATGACGATTTATCCATGCTTGCTCTAATGGATACTGGAGATAAGGTAAATAAATATTCTAATTCTTGTCCTTTAAACTGTGATGAATTATTTAATGTTTGTCAAGAACTATCACATGATTATAAAAACTAGTATTCTCAGATAAATGCCCTACAAAGTAAGTTAACACGCTAAATAAACAAGAGGTTAAATTTGAATCTAAAAATAATGAATTTAAATCCAAAATTTTGGATCTAATTTTTTTCCTCAAATTCATGAGTGGTGAAAATGATTAAAAAATGCTTTTGGAAAGTTCAAGAGAAATATTTGATAAAGTTGAAATTGGTTTTCAGAAAAATATTAAGTAAAAGAGATTTTATAAATTCTTTTATGAAACTAATAATCTTGTTAGATATCTTAACTATAATTTTGTGGGACATACTATAAGAAGGTGTTTTCAAAGATTATCTAAAGATAAACAGGTATAGGTTCCTAAAGGAATTAATATTGACCCAGCTAACAAGATCGGATCTACTTAGATTGGGTACCACCTAGGAACTATTTGAGGTGTTGCATGTAGGTTATTCTGAAAGCATTATTAAGCAATGAAAAATGGTTCCTGGATAGTGGTTGTTCTCGACATATGACGGGTGATAAATCTAAATTTACGTCTTTAACACTGAAAGACGGAGGTCATGTGACCTTTGAAGACAACGCCAAGGGTAAGATTATCGGTATAGGTAATATCGGTAATAGTTCTACTACTTTTGAGGATATTTTATTGGTAGATAGTCTTAAACATAATTTGCTTAGTATAAGTCAATTATGTGACAAGGGCTATAATGTTATTATTGATAATAATAGATGCATCATTAAGAATGGACATGATAGTAGTATGTTACTTGTGGCATCACGTATTGAGAATGTTTACACTTGCTCGTTTGAAACTTTTTCAGCACAAAATTTAACATGTTTAAATGTTTTATCTGAAAATAGGTTGTTATGTCATAGATGTATTGGGCATGCTAGCATGAAGTTGATTTCCAATTTGTTTAAGAAAAGTCTTGTACGTGGTATGCCTGCTCTCAAATATTGTAAAGATAAAGTATGTGATGCATGTCAATAGTAAGCAATCTAGATTGTCGTTCAAGAAGTTGCATATGTCCACATCAAAATGTCTTGAATTATTGCATCTAGATTTATTTGGTCCTAATTCTATTTCTAGCTTAGGAGGAAATTTTTATTCATTTGTGATTGTTAATGACTATTCTAAACTTACATGGGTGTTTGTCTTATCTAAGAAAAGTGATTTGGCATCTATATTTTCTAAGTTTTGTAAGTGTGTGCAAAATGAGAAACAATCATGCATAGTAAACATTTGTAGTAACAGAGGCAGAGAATTTAAAAATGAAAAAATTATCAGCTATTGTGATGAACATGAATATTCTCATAATTTCTTTGTACCAAGAATACCACAACAAAGCAATGTTGTGGAAAGAACGAACATGAAACTTCAGAAAATGGCCAAGACTATGCTAAATGGAAATAATCTTCTTCAATGCTTATGGGTCGAAGCGGTAAGTACTGCATATCATGTTATTAATCGAGTATCATGTTTTAATAAAACCCCTTATGAGATTTGGAATGGTAAAAACCCAAATATATCGTACTTCAAAGTTTTTGGATGTAAATGCTTTATTTTAAATTATAAGGATAATTTGGGAAAGTTTAATGCTAAATGTAATTACAGTATTTTTCTTTGATATGCTTTGGATAGTAAGGCGCATAGAATTTATAATAAACGTTCATTAGTTGTGGAAGAATCTATGCATGTGGCATTTGAAGAATCTAATCCATTTGTGTTGAGAAATAATTTGGATGATGATGATGCAGGCATAATCACAAAATAATAGAACCAGAAAGATGAATCATAAAATGAATCATCAATTCTTCAGGAAAAGGAACCAGAAAATGAAGGGACGACCTTGTCGCGATCTAAAAGGACAATTCGGGAAAATTCGGTAAAAGAAATTATTGATAATTTCGAAAACAGTCTTAGAGATATTCTTATCTCAAATTGAACCTAGAACTTTTAACGAAACTTAACTAATAAATCTTGGATCTCAGCTATGCAAGATGATTTACTTCAATTTGAGAGGAATAAAGTTTGGTCTCTAGTTCCTAGACCTAACTTTAATCCTGTTATTGGCACTAAATAGTAATAAAAATGATGAAGCATGTATGGTAATTAGAAACAAATTAAGATTAGTAGCACAGGCCTATAATTAAGAAGAGGGTATAGATTATGATAAAACATATACTCTTGTTGCTCGATTAGAGGCTATTAGAATGTTATTGGCTTTTGCTTGTTCACGTAATTTTAAATTATTTCAAATGGATGTCAAAAGTGTTTTCTTAAATGAATATTTAACTGATGAAGTTTATGTGAAACAACCACCTGATTTTAAAAATGATAAATTGTCTAATCATGTTTTTAAACTGCATAAATCTTTGTATGGACTCAAATAAGCTCCTAGAGCTTGGTATGAGAGACTTAGTTAGTAATTAATTGAGAATGATTTTTCAACGTGGTCTAAGTGATATAACTCTTTTTATTAAGCAAAATGACTTTGACATTCTGCTAGTACAAATATATATGGACAATATTATCTTCAGTTCTACTAATGAAGATTTTTTCCAAAAGTTTGCAAGGATATGCAAGTAGAATTCTAAATGAGTATGATGAGAGAATTAACATTATTTCTCGGGCTACAAATCAAACAAATTAAAGAAGAAATCTTTATTAATCAAGCCAAGTATACTAAGGAGTTATTGAAAAAGTATGGTCTTAATGGTGTTAAAAAATACAAATCTCCCATGGAACGGCTACAAAAATTGAAAAAGGTGATATGGGAGAAAATGTTAATGAAAAGATGTATCGTGATATGATCGGTAGCTTGTTATATTTTACTTCTAGTAGACCTAACATTATGTTTAGTGTATGTTTGTAAGGTAGATTACAATCTTGCCCGAAAGAATCACAGTTAACTGTTGTCAAGTAGATCTTTCGGTATCTAAAATAAACTTATGATCTAGGATTATGGTATCCTAGGGGGAGTGATTTTACCTTGACTAGTTACTGTGACACTAATTTTACCAGATGCAAAATTGAGCGTAAAAGCACAAGTAGTTCGTGTCATTTCTTAGGACATGCATTAATTTCTTGGTCTAGTAAGAAATAAAATCCTATTGCCTTATTTATGACCGAGGCAGAATATATGGCAGCTAGAAATTGTTGTGCACAAACACTATATATTAAACAACAATTACATCATTTTGGCATTTCCATGGAGTAAGTTCCTATCTATTGTGATAATAAAAGGGCTATATGCTTAGCTAAGAATCCAACACAACACTTATGAACTAGGCATATAGAGATACATTATTTCATTTGCGATCACATTCAAAAAAGAGATGTTACTATTGAATATGTTGATAATTGCGACCAACTTGCTGATATTTTTACTAAACCTCTAGTTAAAGATCAATTTATGAAAATTCGAGATTTAGGTATGGTTAGGCATAATGATGTGTGCCTAGAATAAATGTTTTGATCCTTCGTCCTCACTTTTTATTCGATTGACTGAATTGGTCTATGGGTTTACATTTTAACTCTTTTAAACTATTATTTTTGTTTGTCAACCATCCTATTTCTTTAGTTAACCGAATTGACCAAAAACTCATAATTTTATGTGTTCAAAATATTTTCTCAATTCAACTTTTTATAATTTTTTTTTTTTTTTATGATTTTATCGCTTTATAAAAATCATTTAGGACCTTGAATTTATCGCTTCTGATTATGACACACATTAGAATACTCATTTTAAAGTGTGCATTTAGATGATATCCACTTAACATATTGAATATAATGAATAGTCATTTTTTAACATAACATATAGTGTAAGTCCACTAACCTTCTTGTGCAACCTCCTCTTCCTATTTTTGATCATAATCTTTCTCCTTTCTTTTATGTGTTAAATCTGTTGGTTCCATTGGTTGGACTGTTTGGATCTTTCAATATGCTTTCTCTTCTTCTTTGACGACCTTGTTCTCACCATTGTTTGTTCTTTATAAATGTTGAAAATATACTCACGATATGGGTTGAGTTTTAGTGGGCTAGGGCACGTCTTCAACGACTAGTAGCTTAGGGCACGCCTTCGACAGTTAGTAATCACGATTTGGTTGATTTTAGGCACAAATGTGTTTGGTATTTGCTAGATTTCATGTGAAATCGTAAAAAATCAGCGATATAAATATACTCTCGATCATTTGATATCGTCTGAAAACGATTCTCGTCTACTCACATTTTTCGTATGAGTCTAGGTAGGTTTCAGACGAAAATCGATTGAAGTCTAGGTAGTGTTTAGAGAAAAATCGTCTGAAATCGGGAGCTAGGATTCGATCGTTGTTCGTTTATTTGGTTGTTGCGTGGTGGAAGGTAGGGTTTGTCACGTGATCGCGTGGTAAAATCGATGGAATTGGCAAATGGAATTTTTTGTAAATTCCGTAACTATAAAATGACAACTAGGTAGAAGCTATTTGGTAGTACTTTTGGGTTGGGCAAAAAAGACATGGTCCTTAAAAAGTTATTTTTTTTGGTCAAATAAGAGCCCACAAAAAAAAATTCCAAAATAAAATGCATAATATTAATTGAAATTCAAACTAAATTCAAAATAATAGAGTAATTTATTATTTGGTCCTTTATAGATGTATAAACTAGAAAATAGATTTTTAACTTCAAACTTTAAGTATTTGGTCCTCAAAGAATGTTTAGGAAATTGTCCTTTACAAATACCCTTATTTATTTTTATTTACGAACTGTGCCATTAGAACTTCTGTATGAATATTCACTCATTTTTTCAAAACAATATTTAAGTTCACTCAAATTTCGCTCAAACAATGGTTTACACATTTTGTGTGAATATTCACTCATTTTTTTTAGAACAATATTTAAGTTCACTCAAATTTCGCTCAAAACAATAGTTTACATGTTTTGTGTGAATGTTCACTTAAATTTTCAGAACAAATATTTCAATTCACTCAAATTTCACTCAAAACAATGGTTTACACGTTTTGTGTGAATGTTTACTCAAATTTTCAGAACAAATGTTACAATGCACTCAAATTTTGCTCAAACAATAATTCATAATGAATGTTCACTCAATATTTTAGAATAAAAATTTTAATTCACTCAAATTTCACTCGACGATAGTTCACATGGAATATTGAGAACAAAATTTCAATTTACTCAAATTTCACTCGACGATAGTTCACACATTCTGTGCAAATATTCACTCAATGTTTGAGAAAAAATTAACACACATCGGTGAATAAACAAAACTCCACAAAAATAAAACAAAAAAAATTCAAATGAACATTCACGGATTTACGACGACAATCTGAACATTCACGCAAAAAAAAAAAAAAAAAAAAAAAAAGAACTCAAATTCACAGATCTGAATGAATAAACAAAACTCAAATTCACAAATTTGGAAAAAAAAATCTAGAACGAATGGTGAATAGAGAGAGAGAGATCGGCAGTGCCGAGAAGAGCCGTGTGCAGGTGACCGACGAATGTCCGTCCGATATCTCCGACCAGATGGATGGTTGAAAAAGAAAATGGCGGATTGATTGAGAAATTTCAAAATCAAAATCAAAGTGAGGAAAACGATAGGATTAGAGTCAACTGAAGAATCTGCACAAACCGAGTGAATTCAGTGTAAGTAAATCTCAAAGAACATTTATACGGCTTCCAACCCACGGAAGGGTGTTTGAATTTGAGATCTCTCTCTCTCTTCCGATGTCTTGTTTGTGAATTGAAACTGGGAGCGAAATTTTGGGTTATACACAGAGGTTCACAAGGAATTTTAACTCTGCCGATTTTTAACAGTAGACCTCGTCGACAATGGGTAATAGACAAAACAAATTTGGGTTTCCATCGAACCAGCGGTTAAGAGAGAGAGAGAAGAGAATTTCAATTTGGCTTAATTTATATATAAATAATAGTATAAATGTCTGTTCACAAAATTGGTCAACATTCAAAAGACTATACACTAACAATGTCTCACAAAAAGGCTACATTACAACATAACTATTTAAAAAGAGGCTTTTCTAGATGAACTCTTAAATAAGGACTATTAAATAAAAATCTCAAAATAATATTAAAAATTTAAAAATAAAAGCAAAATAGATTTAAAATTTTAGAATTAAAAGACTAAATGTCAATTTTTAATTTTAATAAAAAATACATTTTGAAAAAATGACTTTTTCAATGGTACACTAGATGCTTTAAGACTACCAACAAGGTGTAGTTTAAATGATAAGGCACACTTGAGTTAAATTAGTTGAAGGGTCCCTACAAAGTCAGTAATTCAAATTTGTGAAAAAATATTTATTGGGAGGAACAACCATATACCATAAACAAGATAGTCTTTCGCGTAGCGTGAATAATTTTTCAGCAGGAGACATTCGTTGGTATATTAAAATAAAAATAAAAATAAAAATAAAAATAAAAAATGCTCTATTGTCGCACGGTTGTAAAATCTTCGGGGTTCAAATCCGTCCATGTTCAGTGTAGTACCCAAAGGGGAATAACATGGCGATGATTGTAGAGAATGTTAATCGGTTGGGGTTTCCGTACTGGTTTCCGGTTCGTCGACGACATTCTCAAAACTCTCCGTTCTTTGCATGTGGCAACATCGAAAGAGAACTTCTCTCCAAACAGGTTTTTTCCCGCCCTTCGTTTTCCCCTAGCGTTTGAGGATATTTTTAGTTACTCCACGCTGGGTGATGGTCACACCACAATTTTTGTGAACTACGAATTGTGATTTTGTTTCATGGTCGCTGTTTCAAGTTTAATTTCTTTATTCGGCTATTCTTTTTGCTCTATAGATGAGTAGGGTTTCTATGTTTCATTAGTTTTTCAGATTTTTTTTTTCTTAATCAATAAATATTTTAGTACCTTGAGGTGAGAGCTAGACAACCTTCAGGCGAAGCTTGGATTGAAAGCAATGGAGAGAGCATCCTTGGATATTTAAGCGAGGACAAAAGAGAAAAGATAAATTGAAATGAAGTTTCTCGATAAATGTAAAGGTTCTTTCTCCTAAACAGTGGACACTAAAATGGTGTAATAATCAATCCAGAATATGATTCCTCTATTCTTTATAGTCTCACTAATGGTGAGGTGAAAGAATGGATCTGAGAGAATGATGGGGTGAGGTAAATAAATTTATATCATTGAAAAGCAAGTCTTACATTATTGCAAAGTCAATAGGCAATCCAAGTACCCCAATTTATGCAATAATTCAACATTTCATAATCACACCTTCCTAACTGATGCATTTCGCTTTGAGGTTCCAATTTATCGTGGTAAAAGCAAGCAATGTTAGCTTCCTAGTAAAGTTTCCTTCCCAAAATTTGTCAGATATGGAAACCTCCAACTTGAGATCTTGATGATAGAAATGAAAGACGGTTCTTGAAAACTGACAAATAATGACAACAAAAGACATGGCATGAATGGAAACATGTAGGTATATGAGGTTGATTTCGTGTATAGCTTTGAGGAAAATGGACGCAATTGCGGAGATAAGAGGAACCAGGACTGTGATTTTGAAGAGAACATAGGCCACTTAGAAGAGGTATTGACACCTTTAGAAGATAGAAATATGGAAATTAGAAAAAGAAAGATGTTTTTTGGCTAATGAGGTTTTTAAACTTAAGTTTGTAGTGAATGCTAGCCTAACCAAAACATTTCACTTTAATATCATAGCATTGGCCAGATTCAATCTGTTCTTCATAATTTTGATAAATCTCGTTGCACTTTTTGTGATTATTAATTCTAAATTATTTCTAAAAATATTTGAATATTTTATAAAATTATTGGAATGATTTTTAAGTTTTTTTAAGTGTGGAATATTTGTTTAAATGGATTTTTGATATATATACATATATATGTGTGTGTGTGTGCCAATCTGGTTTACCTGGATTCTCGCTTGACTAACACCTTATTAGGAAGAGTTTGACTTATAAAAAAAAAAGGGAACACTTTTTTAATCAATTTCTTAGTGAATCTAAGAGTAGACGTAGGCAAGACTACCTTGCGAAACTACTATAAAATTTACGTGTCAAGTGCCTCTACCCTATCTCTTTATATTTGTTGTGTGCTTGATAACTTGTTTATTTTCTATAAACATTTTTTGATGTTTGGTTACTAAGTACTCACACTAATTAGTCTTAAAATTAATTATAGAATTTTGAGGGGTTAGAAAACTTAGTAGAATTGTATTTGCCCAAGTCAAACCCCTCTCTTAGGTAGCTATTTGGGCCAACAATTCATCAAGAACTACTGACTAAAGAGGTTGAAGCACGCGACAAAGGTACAAAATCTATTCATTAGAATAGGATCTAATTTATTTTGCTTTCATGAACTAGGACTAATTGAAAAGATAAAAAATAATTAATTTTTTTTGTTATCTAGTATTTTAGTTCTTTTGTTTCCTTCAGTATAGTCTACTGCCCTTCCAGGGTTGAGGAAAACTCTACAATAGTATCCACTCAGGCTTATTCCCGAGCTTTCTGTAGTTATTCCTCTTTCTTCAGTGAAGATGCATTCTTCAAATACAATGCCTTTTGGGCCTCTACAAGTTCAACATAGGCCTTTACTTCAATCACCCTGGCTCTAGAAGACTCAGCATATTTTCCTCCTAAATTTTCTTCACTTTGGTCCAAGTTTCCTGCAACGTGTTCTCCATCTTTCGGAACTCATTGCTAAAATATTCATTTGCCCATCATTGCGATATTCCAATTTCTCATCTACAAGTTACTTGGCAAGGATACTTAAAAAGAACAAAATTGCATTCTAACTGTAGGAAGAGCACGAAAACTTACTGAGAGAGAAGCACGATGGGTTGCGATGACCATATCCACCACTAATTTGTTTTTGTGCTTGATCAACTTAGTAAGGATAAGGTAGTTCTTTATATGACCGGATCGTTAAGATCGAGAAACATTGGGAGTTGAGGATCCTAAAAGACAAGAAGGCTAACTTCCACCACTGAAGGTTTGGTATAGTTGTCTCTTGGTTGTTGGTAGCTTTGCAGAGCCTCTTGGATCCTTCCAATATTACGTTGGACCACGAGTATGTTACATTCCGAAGCTCTTTTGGCTCGTGGTTCGTGCGGCCTAATTGTCTCATGCCTATTGGGAGCTTGACGGAGCCTCCATATTCCTTCTAGTGTTGCAACAGACTAGGGGCACGATCCGATCAGAGCTCCTCTGGATTTTTTGATCCATGGCGAGTCCCTTTCCTTTGTTAGGATGAAGCCCCATACTGATGGAATTCAGCCTTTTTCCGGCCCTCTTATCCACTGCAACATGGCACACCTCATCCAAATCCATAATCTTTGGAAAATAAGAAATATTTAAGGTTAGAACCAACACGGAACTAAACTAAAAAAAAAAAAAATTAGGTCACAAGAAAATCAATTTAGAACTTAGCTGGCTTTTGACTAGGGTCATCGGAGCGGACGTGCCCTTCAAAAAATCCTCGCTGGTAGCTTGGTGCAAATCTTTTGTACCTATCTTTATCGCCCTTGAGTTGATCAATGCTACGTCGTCCGAGTCTTCCCCTAAGTTAACCGAAGTCACTATGTCTTCCTCCTCCTCCTCTTCGTCTTCTTCTTTGTTTGTCGAACAAAACTACGCAGACAAGACGAAAAGTAGATGGAAGAATTTTGAAACCAACCAAGAATGTGTCCTCCTCTTTACCAACGTGAGCAAGGCAAGATCTTTCGCTTTTTGCGACCTAGGGAGGTCTGGTTTACATTTAAATTGGGTTAATCTACAAAAGTAAAGTAGGGATAAAGTCAAAACAAAGGGGCAATGACTTAAAAATGCAAAAATAAACTATAGGGAGGTCAGTTAGGAGTAAATGGCTCACCCTAGGCCCTAGGTACTAGAAAACTCAAGCTGTTAGTTGATAACTCCCAATTCCCCTTAACCTAAAAAAAAAAAAAATATATTTTCCACTCCTTCCCGAAGGGTGGTTTTCTTAATATGAGTTTTGAATACGGCCGGGCTGCTAAGTATTTCCAACTAGTCTCCAGAGAAGGATAGTTCTTTACATGATAACACCATTGGAAGATCGAAAGGGAAAGATTTGCCCCCACGGGTGAAAGATGAATAAAACTGATCACTGTCCTCCGTAAGCTAGGTGACAGCTATAACGGTGCTAGTTGATAATGGGCTAGCTCTGTTGGAATATTCAATATTGGTAGTATTTGTATATATGGAAAGTCAAATATACAGATTAAGAAAATAGTTAATTGTAATTAGTTATTTACCTTTTTTAGTTCTTAAGTTTTCCTATATGTAGTCTCATATTGTATGATTAATGTGATATACAATTGATTAATTCATTTCAAGTTGGTATCAGAGCTAAAACCCAACAGATCAAATGTAAGGGTAGAAAGGGAGATAGAGACTAGCCTTAAAGGAATCCTCATTTTGTCTAGATTCAATCAAATTTGAATGCAACACGTTTGTGGACACTCCTCCTATGGCGTTCTCTACCTCCTTTTGTTCAACTAATCATGGGGATAGGTGTCTACTTGGAAGTCCGTACATCATAGCCTCTTTTCTTATCTTATTTTTTGGATTTTTTCACATAAATCCTATTACCAAGTGTTTAATTAAACACACAAACTCAAGCCCATTTAAGAATTGCAGCTTTTCCTAAGATTCCCTTTCTTTCATGGCCTGAATGGTTGCGCTGCCCGAATCTCATCTGGCAAGAACACACTGTTGCTGAAGATTTGAATGGTGTAGCCCCACAAAATTGAGATTGTCCAGGATAACCACGTGATCGAGACCGACTCCTTAATTGAAGGATCTTAACTGAGGGAGGGAGGGACATTGTACACCTGGCAACACCTGGCAATTATTGCTTTCTAACAATTCAGTTTCAGCTATTAATTAATCTTATTCTTGCTCAATCTCAGTAGAACTGCAATGGTTTTGCACATGGAATGCTTTATACTATGTCAAGGAACTACATGTTTCAGACTTCATTTCTCTGGAAGTTATTAGTCTCTTGGTGCCTTTGTTTTGTATTTAGGATAAGCTTTTCAGTTGATCTTCCTACAAGTTTACTTTTAATTGACTTTATTAGAATTCTTGGCATTTTTAGTTTTGCCTTTAATGCTTTCTTCACCAGGGGTTCAACTTTGTCTCTCATTGGACTTGCATGCAAAACAAACATAGTTTAATTATTATTCTTTCCCTACTGTAATGTTCAGGTTGCGCTTGATTTAAGTGAAGATGAACACCAGCAGCTTCGAAATATGGAAGTTGAAAGCAGGTATGAGTTGGTAGGTAGATTCTACTCTTCTACTGCCACAGTTTGTGATGTTTTCATTTAGTTTGTTAATTTTGTTAATTTTTGAAGGTCGTGAAGAATATGTACACTGTTACACTAAAGGACATGCCTTGTTATGATGTCAACCTCCTGGTTTCTCAATGACTTTTATCTCTAATCTCCCTTTAGCTTATTTTAGATTCCACTCACATTCCTATTGGGTTGTGACAGTATGTAAAATAAAGACAAATATTAAGATTATTTGAGGTGGAGGCAAAGAGTCATTTTGGTTGTGTAATGGGTGAGAAGCTACAAGTATCAAATTAAAACGTGTCTGCTTGTTAGCTTGGAGGACTTTCGAAATTATATTTTTTTTAAGTTACATGACTGCCACTATGTCACTAATAAATTATAAATTAAATAAAAAAATATGAAACGTCACATTCACAAATAATAATTATTTCAATCATAAGTGAACAATTCTCATACATTGAGTGTACCATGGTCCCTAGTAATCATTAAACAGGAAGTTGAATTGTAGTTTATTATTTTCTTATGCTTTCGTCACCTTAAATCCTTCGCATCGAACAAGATGATCTCTTGCTAGTATTACTATTTTTGTTTTGCAGCAAGATACTTTATTGAGGCATAAGAGAGAAGCAAATCTATACGTAAAGCAAGAAAACAGTAGACTGCCAAGACTCCTCTAAAAAGTCGAGGAGAGCACTTTATCAAAAAAAAAAAAAGGATTCAGTTGGGCTGCTCATGGTAATTCTGAGTGTTGTTGTAGAAGGTGGAAAGGACAAACTGCTTTATCCAAGGAGCTACAAGGGGTAGATTCTTGGTTAAATTATTCTATAGGAGGGTGAGAGGAGTTACATATATTAACTTCTCATGGAGGGCCTATGGAAATTGAGGGTGCCTCATTGAGCTGCATTCTTTGCTTCATCTGTGGCATGAAACTCTTTTGAGAAAGGGGGGGCTTCCCTTCGGCCAATAGGTGTAGCTAATCTTACATTTTTTTGTACGGTTGCTAGGGATATTTGGACCATGGTCTTTTTGTTGGTTAGGGTTTTTTGGTGCATGCCAAATTCTTGTAGAAAGCTTTTCCTTTTTGTGAGATAATGTTGTCGTGATAGGAATCTTCTGAGCTGTTGAAGTCTTATTCCTCTAGCTCTTTTCCGTCGTATCTGGAATCTGGAGGCAGAGGAATATTAGGTTTTCAAGCGGGCTTCTTTGTTCTTAAAATCCGTTAACCTTCAGGAAATGTCTGCCTCAAGTTCCATTTATCTGGGAATCAATTTCAGAACTTCCCTTCTTCCAAGGAGTTCAGTCGGCGAGCAACGAAGTGAGCCCAGCAAAGAGGGTTGTCTTCATTTGACTTCTCTAGCGTTGAACAAGTTCCGGGCTTAAGGATGAAGCTTGTACTTTAGGTGGAAGCTTGTAGTTGAGCTTGGACCCCCAGATCCAATAACCATTTGAAGACTTCTGTCAAACCGGTAGCTTTGATGCCCGACGCTTCGTCATGCCAACCTTGAGGCCCTAGTCCTTTACATCTTCTCAAAATCATCTTGTGTGTTTTAATCTTAAATCTGTTGTTTTGCTTGGTAAAAGGAAAAGGAATTGAAAGTTTTACTCTCTAAAAACTTCTCTTTCCTAGAATTCAAAATTATTAATTATATTTTAAGAGCCTTAAAGGGATGGCGTATTTAATTTGTTGAGGCAATGATTTGAGAAATTAAGAGATAATGGGGCTGTCAATATGCTTATTATCAGTAATGCTGTGACTTCCCCACATTTCTAGTCTCTGTTATTCATATTATCAGTGATAAAGTTAGAGAAATTGTTCTCTTCTGTTTATTTACCCTTTTCTTCTCAACCCCAATATGCAAGGCCTTCATCTAGTTTACTAAAAGAGTATTATGTTGCTACCTTCTATATGTAACTGTGATAAAACTTCATGAAATTGTCACAGTTGGCTGATTTCTTCCTGTACTTGTATTTGAATAGGGATGTCTTTTGTCCAATTGTTGGGTGTGGTGCACATTTGGATGCTTTGGGGGACTTTGAACATCACTACACTACAAGACATACTGCATCTTGTTCAATCTGCTCGAGAGTTTACCCTACATCACGCCTGCTCAGCATACATTTGTCTGAAGCGCATGATTCATTCTTTAAGGCAAAAGTTGCACGTGGTTTTCCAATGGTAATTATTGTTCACCATCATTTTCTATTAATATAATTCCTTCCTACAGTTTTGGATGCATTCATGAAGGTGGCGTTTGGTTAATGTTCCCACTTTTCTCAACCTAACTGAGATGGGTTGGGTTGGATTGAGAATTTTGTTTCTTACTGGGAACAAAATTGCGTTTGGTAACGACAATTTTTGTTTTGTGTGCTGGGAACAGAATCGCGTTTGGTAACGATATTATCCTAAAATTATTTTCTCACAATTGTTTTTTTTATTTCTTTTTTCTTTTTCTTCTTTTCTCTTCCTTCGTCTTCATCTTCACCGAACAACATCGCCTCCATTGATTGCATTCCACAGAGATTTTCATGAACGAACAACGAAATCGATTTCGTGAACGAACAACGATTTCAATTTCGTGAACAAACAATCGATTTTGCTTGAGTTCTTGAACGATTGCAGTAACGAAATCAAAATTGAATCCTAAACCAAATTCAAGAACCAAACCCTAAATCAAAATCGAAACCTGTTTGATTTGATCAAATGAACGCTAAATTAGTAAAGAATGAACCAAACCCTAAAGAATGAGTGAAATCGAAATCTGCTCGATTTCAGTAACGAACGAAATCGAAACCCTAAATGGCGAGGACGATGGCGATGGAGAGGATGACGACAGTGACGAGTTCGATGAAGACGATGGAGAGGACGGCGACAACGATTGCGAGAGGACTCATAAGTCACAACAGCGAAAATGAAAAAGAAAATAAAGGAAAAAGCAAATGAGGCTAACAAAAGTAGAACACTGGAACTCAATAACAATTGAAGTAATTCCCAGCGTGTCCTTCATGGGTTCAGTTTTTTGGGCGCAAAAAAAAAACAATTTTTTTTTTTTTTGTTTCTCATTTCTTTAAGATTTTGAGAATCAATTCTCATTTTTTGGGTTGGGTTGAGTTAAGTTTTGTGTTTGCCAAACGTGTTCCCAAAAATCAATCTCAGAATTTTTGGGTTGAGTTGGGTTGAAAACACTAACCAAACGAGGCCGAATTGTCTCTATTAAATTATCTCTCCATCTTGGTTGAATCAAGTGGCAGTTGATGGAAGCATTAGGTTGTGTTTGGGTAAGGGATTTGGGGGAGGGATTTCATTTGGGTAAGGGATTTCAAAATCCTTTTTTAACAAATACCTTGTTTTGGTAGTAATAAAAAATCCTTTCAGCTCAAAAAAAGGGTGGAAAGAAGGATTTTGAAATTCTTTTGGGAGAGGTTGCATTTGCCAAGTCTACTTAAAAGAGGATTTCACAAATCTCATTGCTACCATCTTCTTTCGCGACCATCTTCTTCGCTTCTCCTCCTTCTTGCAACAACCGCCGCCGCCGACCCTCCTTCTCTCGACGACCGCCGATGCAATCGTTCCTGGGTTCGCAATCCACGATTAGGTTCGCTAACAAGAGCTCCTCCTTCTCGCGATTAGGGTTCGCAATCAACGATTAGGTTCGTCGAAGAGACCTTCTCCTTCGCCGACGAGAGCTCCTCATTCTCGCAATTAGGGTTCGCAATCGACGATTAGGTTCGCTGACGAGAGCGCCTCCTCGCGATTAGGGTTCGCAATCAATGACGACCACCGACGCCTCTTTCACGACGATCGCCGACATTCAAGCTCTGTTTCTGTTTTTTTTTATTATTATTATATTTATGTTCCCAGAAGTGGGATTAGAAATAGAACCAAAAAAAAAAAAAAAACCACCTATGGCCATATTTGTGTGCTGTGTTTGTGTTTTAGTTTCAATTTTGTTTTGTTCTCATAAATTTTTTGAAATTTGGAATTAGAAGAAATACTGTTTACAAATACTTTACCTATCCAAATAAGGGAATTGTAAATTACACGTTCAAATACTTCAACTCAAACAATTATCCAAATAAGGGATTTGTGAAATGAAGGGATTTCAATCCTATAGCTTCATTAGAAATTCATCGTAGATGCTAAAGATGTATCACTTGTTCCTAATTTTTTCTCTTTTTTTTTTTTTTTTTTTTCGGGAACCTCGACGGAACGAGAAAGGCTTTATTGATCCTTGAAAAAGAATACAAAAATTAGAGGGGACTAATCATGACCTCTAAACAAAGCAACTAACAAATAAATAATGATAAAGGCAAACAACAAGAATAGACGGATTAAAAGAATCAAAACATAATAAAGAATTAAGAATCTTTCTTAACTTTACGAAAATTAAGTGAAGCCTATTTAGCCTTAGACAACTGCGAACAGATGTCGGACTATGTGATTTGGACCAAATTTTTTTATTCTACCAGCTCTCCCCAGCTTAGCCAAAAAAATCAACAGTTGTGTTAGTTTCCATGTAACAATGAGAGATCGAAGCATGAACTTGAGAAGTCAACGTCCTCATATCCCTAATCAAAGACCACATCTTCAACAAAACCAGAGAGTTTTCAGCAACTATAGCGACCAACAGAGCATTGTCTGTAACAATATCCACATATTCCCAATTGAAATTAACACAAAATTGAAGCATGATCGGCAAAGTCTTAGCTTTTGTAAGCAAACTAGCGCCAAACCCAATAAATTGAGAGAATTCAAATACTATGATTCCCTTAAAAACAATTTGTATTCCTCCTATATTTTCTTTTCCAATTTTTTCCAACTGTCTTTCTATCACAGCACGATTTATTAAGGGAATGTTTATTTTCCCTCTAGAATCTTCTGTATTAAGAGCAGTTTCGAATTAACAAGTTCCATGGTGATGTATACTTCTTCTATTAAATTTTTCAACGGTGATAGCATATCAGGAGAAACATGACTTACAGAAACACCAGTATCAATTAAGAACATTTATATTATTATATTCCTTTCCATTATAATATTTTATTTTAATTTTATATGTAGGGACGTTTATTTCTTTGATAATTATTCGTTTATCATTATCATCATTGGTCATTTTATTAGAACTTTCTCCAATTTCACCATCAGTTATTCTTAATGAGGATAATCTCTTAACACTTCTTAATTATGCTGAAACATTTATTGAAGGATTAGCTAAACACAGACAACCCTTTCAAAGACTATTAAGTAATCCAAAATTCATGATGTTTACCTGCCTAATACCTCAAGTGTTGGATATCATTCTATTAACTGGTTAAGAGAAAATTCTAAAGAAGTATTTAATATAATTCGATATGCTAATTATGCTCTAAGTGAATTAAATTTACCTGAAGAAATAGAATTAAAAATAAAATGGTTCAAAATCTCTCTGTCTTTTGAAAAATCTTTTAGATTTGAAATTTCTTCTTGGCCTAAAGTTTCTTTTAAGAGATCTTTTTAATCTGTATTTATTTTTCTTAACAGATTCCTAGTTTTGGATAAATTTTAGCACTTCCGACCAGGAGAGGAATGAGAGATGCTAGAAACGAATTAATAAGACAAAGGCTTAATGAACCCAGGATAGAAAACATATCTGAAACGGGAATATATTTGAATATTGATAATTATATGGGTAATACCCAAATGGTTGAGAAATTAATTAAAAGATGGATAAGATCTTTATTTATTGTTGCTTTACTAAAAATGTTGTTGAAGGAGACAAAATGACTATTGATACATTTTCTAAATGGATATCTATGACTTTTATGGGAATTGTTAGTGATTGGTGGATTAACTTAGCACTTATAACAAAAACATAAATAAGAACTGAAATATTTCCGAGAACTGCTAAAACAATAATTACTGATACTGACCCCCACAAGGTAATTGGTAGATTTGAAGATGTTATGAGAAAAGATTTTTTAGGACAGTTTTGGGCAAGAAATGCTGAAGAAGCCCAAAGGACTAAATGATATAAATCATTTGATAAATATGAGAATATGCAATGTGTTACTTTGAATCTTATACCAACGAATTTACTAAACACTATTATAAAGCCGATTTTAATGAATTCGAAAGAGGTGCTTATTTAGACATGTATTTCGAAAAAATGCTTGCTTATTACGCTAGAGAATTGCTGATAGGATATAAATATATACCTAATTGGCAAGCCAAAGATTTAATGGGTGCTAGAGTTGCTCATGCTCAAAGACAAGTCGGAATTTGGTGTGCTGCTGCTAAAAATGCAGAACTATATAGAAAAGATAATCAATTGGGACTTTGTTGTGAAAATCAAAGCGAAGCTCCTAAACAATTCAGATGTGCTGAAATTTATCCAAAATTAGGATATGTTAAGAAAAATAATTACAGATTAAAAAGATATTTTAAAAGAAACTTTAGGCCAAAAAGAAATTTCAGACCTAAAAGATTTTTGAAAAGATGAAGAGATTTTGATAAAAGTGCTAATAAATCTAATCTTGTAAGAAAGGCTCAAGAAAAGACTGCTGAAACGTGCAAGTGTTGGGCATGCAATGAGATAGGGCATTATGCAAACAAGTGTCCTAATATTAAAAATAAAAACAGCTTTAAAATTAAGATGTTTCTTGATCAAAGTGAATCTGATATAAGTGAAACTGAATATATTTCACATATTGATTCGGAAGAAGAATTCTTCTATCATGGAACAAGTGATGAATCAGGAAGTGAATACGAATATTGATTTCTTTATACTCTACTAAAGAAAAAGGTGATTATAGAGCAGAAGCTCTAGTTGATCAAAAATTACTCAAGAAAGTTTTGAAAGGAGGATTTTCCTTTAAAAATAATGAACTATTTCAAAAGAACTTATTGAAAAATTTAATAGAAGAAGTATATATCACTATAGAACTTGTCAATTCGAAGCTGCTCTTTATACAGAAGATTCCCTATACAATAACATATTATGTTGGTTACTTCTTGAGTAATAGTCATCATAGTGATAAATTTATAAATCATGATTTTATTGAAATTGATAGAAGTGTTTTATCAGCTGCCATGGCCTTCCCTGGATAAGAAATTAGCAAGTATATTATCCTTTCTTGCTTTATGTACGACTTCAAAATTATAGTGTTGAAAAAACGTTTGCTATCCATTCATTTTATTATATTCAGGGCTCGTAGAAATCATTCAGAAATTAAGCGAGGAAAAGCTAGAATGGTGGTTAATTTTAAAAAGCTTAATGAAAAAACTACTCTGATGAAGATATTAAAGAATTTGCTACACAAATCCAAGAACTGCTTGATCTCAAAGTAATTCAGGAAAGAGTCCTCATTCAAGTCCTGTTTTTTTAGGATTAATAATTGATGCTACTGGAATAAAAATGCAACTCCATATTTGCAAAAAAATAACCTCTTTTCCTAATGTTCTTGAAGATAAGAAACAGTTGCAAAGATTTTTAGGTGTTCTTAATTATGCTGAAACATTTATTGAAGGATTAGCTAAACACAGACAATCCTTTCAAAGACTATTAAGAAAAGGTGTTAATTTTATTTGGATTGAGGAACTCTCAAATAAAATTAAAGAAATTAAAAACCTAACTGCTCATTTACCCAGATTGACATTGCCAACAGACGAAGATGATCTGATTCTAGAAACTGATGCTTCGAATTCCTATTGGAGTGCTATTCTTAAAACATCTACTGGAAAAATTTGTAGATATGCTAGTGGTACATTTACAGAAACCCAACAAAAGTATCATAGTAATCTAAAAGAAATACTTGCTATTAAAAAGGGAATTGAAAAATTCAGATATTTTCTTATTGCAAAAAAAATTATTGTTAAAACTGATAATACACAAGTTAAAGGATTTATCTTTAATAAACTTCCTACAAGCCCTGAATATAATAAAATGAATGGATGACAAACGTTTTTTCAACACTATAATTTTGAAGTGGTACATAAAACAGGAAAAGATAATATACTTGCTGATTTCTTATCCAGAGAAGGCCATGATAGCTGATAAACAATCATTAAGATCTCAGGAGAAGAGATCGAAATGCTTATGAATTACTGTTCAAAGGGGAAGGAATTCCTCAGTGCTATTGAAAAAATGCTTGATCAAATTAAGATCAAGACTGCTAATATGGATACCGCTAAATTAAATACTGTTACTGGGCTTTCAAATGCTCAGAAAAGTCAGATCGTCACTGATCTGCGAAGTGCTAAATTAATTCGTTCCCCTAACCAGTTTATTGATCAGATGATAAAACCAAAGGAGATCCTTACGACCCCTAGCTCTTCTACTCTTGCTATTCCAAAGTTTTTTCCTTTCATTAAACCTCCATCTCCTCCTTCTAAGCCTATCACTCCTAAAAAGAAATTCTCTGAAGTTGCTTCATCCTCATCTTTTAAAATTCGTGAAGTAATGATGAAAATCATTGTTGAAGATTTCTATATTGAATATTTGAAAAATCTTAAACTCGCTTATGAAATTCGTGTTGATCCAATTGACCCTAATATCTTTCCTATGCATGAGGGAAGATACCCATGAATGGCCTGCATGCCGGAAACTCCTACAGATCAGATTGAGAAAATATTCAATTATGGTTTCCTTGATACCCTGATCACTGATCCAAATACTCCTGCTGAAAAAGGACTTCCAAAGAGGGTGCAAGAAGCTCTCAAAAGAACTCAAAGAAGTGTTAACACTGTTATTGTCAAATGTTGGTCTGCTGCCCCAGAAAAAGGATTTGACGGCTATCATATTGTTATGCTTTCGAAAGATCATGAACAAGTTATTCCTGCTTATAACCCAAATCAAATTTAGCAAGACTATCCCCTGCTTGAAACCGGTGAAGACATTAAAAAATTTATTAATACCAGGAGAGGGTTGGGATTTCTTCATGCTTGAGAAAAAATTAAAAAAATTCTCATAATGGGATCGAGGTTATGTTTATCTCATGTCAATTGAAGGACTGTCAATCTTAACCTCTGAATGCCGTGAATTTTACGAAAATGCTAAACAAAGCACCGAAAATCTGCTAAAAAAGATAAGAACAAATCAATTTGCTACTAGTGAGGACGTAAAACAACTGATCTGTAAATTGCTAAAACATCCTCCAAACAGTTGTCAATATTGCCAAGATGCTGAGAAGAAAAGTTGGGTTGATCAGTCATGCGAAAGTGACGATGAAAAGGATGTTTTCCTAATGCTATAAAGCATCACTGCGTGCGCGTCATCAAAGATGTGACGCCAGTGGCCCAGAATTTGCTGCTAATACAAGCTGATGAGGACCAAAAATGATATTGCACCAACCAAAAAAGATCTGACAACGACCGATAATGATATTTTGGGAATCTTATCTTTTACTTTTCCTTTTTGAAATGTAATTTGAATTCCGAATCCATACCTTTTATTTTAGTTTCACAAGTGAGTGTTATGATTTTCTTAGCAAATCTACCTATATCACCTTTTAAGTTTCAAAACCTAGTTTTCTACGAGGACTTGGAGCGACCAAAACTTAGTCTTGTGTTTGGAGCCTTATTGCCCTGTTAGCTATTGTGTGTAAGGCGTTTTGGGCATTTTTGGTTGACACTGGAGGACTGAAGCGTTCCTGGAAGGATATACTGTAAACATCGTTTACACGCGAAAATATGGTGATATTTACTTGGCTACAAATTTTTTTGAAAAACTTGCTAATAATTTTGGAGAAAATCCAACTGCTCTTTGGGACATTGATAAAACTTATGCTCATATTGAACTACTTGATCCCACCGATATAATTAGAGTAAGACCAATGAGATACTTTGATGTGTAAGGCGTTTTGGGCATTTTTGGTTGACACTGGAGGACTGAAGCGTTCCTAGAAGGATATACTGTAAGCATCGTTTACACGCAAAAACATGGTGATACTTGGCTACAGAAATTTTTGAAAAACTTGCTAATAATTTTGGAGAAAATCCAACTGCTCTTTGGGATATTGATAAAACTTATGCTCATATTGAACTACTTGATCCCACCGATATAATTAGAGTAAGACCAATGAGATACTTTGATGTGTAAGGCGTTTTTGGCATTTTTGGTTGACACTGGAGGACTGAAGCGTTCCTGGAAGGATATACTGTAAACATCGTTTACACGCAAAAACATGTTGATACTTGGCTACAGAAATTTTTGAAAAACTTGCTAATAATTTTGGAAAAAATCCAACTACTCTTTGGGACATTGATAAAACTTATGCTCATATTGAACTACTTGATCCCACCGATATAATTTGAGCTTACCAATGAGATACTTTGAACGGCTAACAGAGCAACAAGGCTCCAGACACAAGACTAAGCTTTGGTCGCTCCAGGTCCTCGTAGAAAACTAGGTTTTGAAACTTAAAAGGTGATATGGGTAGATTTACTAAGAAAATCATAACACTTACTTGAGAAACTAAAATATTTTATTCCATGGTTATTGACAAACTTTCCTTAGAGACAAATTACACACACATATTTCTAGAAAATTCTTTTCTAATAGCATCTTCAAATCTACCAATTACCTTTTGGGGGTTAGTATCTGTAATTAGTGTTTCAGCAGTTCTCGAAAATATTCCAGTTCTTATTTGTGTTTTTGTTATAAGTGCTAAGTTAATCCACCAATCACTAACAATTCCCATAAAAGTCATAGGTATCCATTTAGAAAATGTATCAATAGTCATTTCTTCTCCTTCAACAACATTTTTGAATAAAGTAACAGTAAATAAAGATCTTATCCATTTTTTAATTAATTTCTCAACCATTTGGGTATTACCCATATAATTATCAATATTCAAATATATTCTCGTTTCGGATATGTTTTCTATCCTGGGTTTAATGCTTCTGAAGAGTTAGAGATCTATATGTTGCCACTAACCAACCAATCTACTGAACACGTCTCCATTCCAGGGAGTCGCTCCAAAAGTGTCCCACACACTCTTTACCACCCCCTCAAGAGAACAAATGATCCAACGAATCATCCTGAGCCGTAAACATCTAGAGCATATCGTCACGCCGTTCTTCTATATCGCCTCATCCACTGGAAAAATGTCGTGTAAGAGCCTCCACATAGAGATTGAAATCTTAATGGGGAGGAACTTATGCCAAATCTTCCCAAAGAAATGGTGAGCTTGTTGCTGTTTTCTGGCAATTTCTCAGGTGCAGTTGATCGAGAAAATCCCTGAATTAGAAGGTTGCGAAACCATAACATCGTGATCAGAAGCATTAAGAACTTGAATACTGTCCAGCTCACTCACATAATCATGAGGAATAAGAGTCCGAATAAGATGCATATTCCACTCTCCATTAGCTAATCAAACATATTTAACTTGAACATTTGAATGTTCCTAGTCTTTGGTTGTTCCTAGATGACCACTTCTTGGGAGCATCCATCAGGATGTTTAGGTTGGACTTTGTTGTAGAATTTCCTCCTCAAAGAGGGAGGGTAATTGTTTTTTCTACCATCTATATATATATATATATATATATATATATATATATATATATATATATAATAGGGTCAACTGCTTTGTAATGATTGTTCTGCTTGCAACAGTATGAGTGCCTTGTTGAAAGCTGTGGGTTGAAGTTTAATAGCTACAAAGGTCGGCAGCAGCATCTGGTGGACAAGCACAAATTCCCATCGTCATTTGAGTTCTTCAAGAAGGCCCGTCCATCAAAGAAACAGAGGCAGAAGTACCAACATAAACAAGCAGTTGATGATGCAGAGCCTGCTTCAATGGCAATGCAAGTAGAAGAAGAAAATATGGATGGCCTTGTTTCAGCAGTCTCTAGACTAAGCACTTCAGATTTCTCTACTTCATCTGTCAGCTTTGGTCGACGACACACCCGTGGTTTTACGTTTGTGCCGCGCTCTGCTGTTCATCATGAAAGAAGAAGGCGAGACTCCTCCCCTGCAGCCACAAAGTGATGACCGATGTGTTTCTGGAAACTGGTTTGTATGCTCTCTGCAATGGATAAATGCAATATCTGTTAGAAGATGACTACGGCACTTGAGCAATAAGGCCTACCGTGATTTGTAAAATGTGTGACTAGGGATGGTTCGGGTCCTTTGGTCGGGTTGGTGGAGATTTGAATTCCATCTACAATGTGGCGTAAATGGAATTGGAGGTATGCTATGGAGTGGGATCCACGTGTTTTGGATATCTTTGGGTGGTTTACAATTTTTTCTCAGTCCATATAAGTGGATTGATTAAGGCAGCTTTGGTGATTGTTTTTTTTAAAATATTATTGCAAGTAAAAAAGTACTTATTTTTAAAATTAGCTTTTGTTTCTCAATTAAAAAAAGTATTTTAATAATAAAAAAATAATAAAAAGTATTTTTTTTTCCTTATTTTTATATTATAAGAAATCAATAAGTATTCATAGATTTTTTATAGGTTTGTTTTTTTTCAGTCATCTATGATTTTTTTTTTTTTACTTATTAAGAAATTAGGACAATGCTATGACTAATCTCGACGTTATTGAATATGTTTTTGATTTTTTTTTTTACTTCTATTTTTAAGTAAAATATTTTTCTGTTAATTTTTTTTTGCTATCAAAAATTAATTTAAAAAAAGTCACCAAATAGTGCTTAAAGTTATATGTAGATTATTTGACAATTAAATTAAAATAGTAGTAGCAATGTAATTGATCGAATTCGAATGGGTAAGGTCAGCTGTGATCTTGAGTGCTCAATTGATTAAATTGAACCTTTTTTATTTATTTATTATTATTATTATTTTTTTTTTTTTATTTATTATTATTATTATTATTATTATTATTATTATTATTATCGGACTCCTATTATTAAATAAAACTTTAAGTGGCAATTTATGAAAGGTCCACAAACGTGTTGCATTCGAATTTGATTGAATCTAGACAAAATTAGAAACTCATTGGATTTGGTGTGATCCTAATGTAGCATTATTAGTATAAGGGATCATCTACAATACATTCATGGTTTTGAGTGTATCAATACCTACAAGACCAAGACCCTTGGATTGATTTCCAAAACCACATTCAAAAAAATAAAAAAAATAGGGAGGCAACCTATTTCTCCCTCCTAAATTTCTAAAATCCATTTCATTCTCTTTTCCATTTTTCCCTCTCTCTCCCTCTCTCTCTCTCTCTCTCTCGTGTGAGCTTGCTTGCTCCTACACAGTGTTCGTCTCTCTTTTGCTCTAGCCGTTTGTCGTCGATTTCCACTGTCTCTCTGTTGCTCAATCTTGTGTCGACGACGAGTTTCCTTGGTACGTTGAAATCTAGTCATTTTACACTAGAAATTGAGATGAATGATGTTAAAATCTAGTAATTTTTCATTCCAATTTCAAAGAATTAGAAATAAATGCATGTGAAAATCTAGTGATGGTCTTCATTTCGAAAGCTGATTTCTGGGCTTTGATTTAATTCTCCCAAACGCTAGTTATGTTGTTTTTTGTTTTTGCCCTAAATTTATGAAATTAACGCCTAACTCTTTTTTCTTTTCTCTTTGCACTAATTTTTTGAAACATTGTAAGATCATTTTTTTTTCGCCCCCAATTTTCTACAAGAGTGATTTCTTTTTGAAAATTAATTTTGGCCTTAATTTTTTGAAAGAGTGATTCTTTCTGAAAAATTAATTTTGGCCCTAGTTATTTTTTTTACCCTAATTTTCTGAAATTAGTTTTGACCCATAATTTTAATGAATTTCTGATTGATGCTTGAAAATATTTACCCTATCTCTTTTTCCACATTCTTCTTTTTCTTCTTCTTCGTCTTTATGCTTTCTTTGAATCACGTGATAATATATGTTCGTTTATGGTATATAGTTTTGATGGAAAATAATTTTGATTTCAATTAATAATATTTTGATATAAACGGATTAACTTAACTTTTGATTGAGAGAAATATTTGTACAGGTTTTAATTGAAGTTCGCAATTTATAATTTTTATTCATTTAAATCTATACATATTTTGGTTTGATGTGGGTCTAACGTTTCATTCATTACGTTATGATATTTGTGAAGTCAAATACTTTAATTTTGTGAAAAACTGTTCATGTTAATGAAAGTAAAAGAGATGGACAATAAGATAAGAAATCAAAGAGAAAGGAAGCGTAAACTTAATGCGTGAAATTTATTTACGTAAATATTTCTCTCAAAATTAATCAGTGTTTGTATTTATTTAGATATGCGTCCACTACTTGTTGAACTCTTATTAATATTGCAGTGTTGAGGCTGATTATAATGGCAACGACCATTGATTTAAACAGAAGACAAATGTCTCAGGAGATGAGTCCATGATAAATGATAAAGGTTATAAGGTAAGTGATCCACATTCTTGTGTCCAAGTCAATTAGTATTATAGAATTGTTATTGCTTCATTTATATGGTGTCCCACTGAATAGTGGGTTGTTTATTCCTGGTTTAACCAAATGTGTTAAACCGGATGGCACCATAACTTAGGTCCGGTGCCACCGATACTCTATTAGATGAGCATTAATAAAAAAGTAGCATCTGAAATAGTAGAAGTTACTAATATTTTGAACAGCGTTAGAAGTTTAGGGTTAATAATTATTTTTTTCCTGCTACGAGTTGCTATTGATAAAAAAAAAAAAAATCAATTATATTTGAAGAATGTTTCAACCTTGTTGATGAATGTTACAAGTTTTTTGACAAATGTTACAAGTTTAGGGTTAAGAGTCACAAGGTCTTGTTTTTACTAATATTTTTTTTTTTCAAGTCTATTTGCTTTCACTAATTAAAATTTTCAATTTTATTTGAAGAATGTACAAGTTCTTTGATGAATATGAAAAACATTACCTAAGTTATTTGAAGAATGTTACAAGTTCTCTGACGAATGTTACAAATTTTTTGTCCAATGTTACAAGTTTTTTGTCCAATATTACAAGTTTATGGTTCACAATTATAATTTTTGTTGACGTCAATAAAAATTGTCAATTTTATGTAACGAATGTTACAAGTTTTTTTACTTGTATATGACAATGCTTTATCTACAAACATGAGGTAACTGCTCGAGTATTCATGCCTCTGTTTGGATGTCCTTCTAAACGCTGCTTTGTAAATAAGGAATGAAATAATTGTTGTTTAGAAGATAAGACATGGAATAGCTACTGTAAGGAATGGAATAGTTGCTGTTTATTTATTTATTTTTATCAAAAGTCCATGGAATAACTGGTGTTTTTAGTTTGGAAGATCTCTATATCTGCTGTTATTAGTTTGGAAAATAAGACATTGTCTTTGTTTGGGAAAATGCAAGAATTGTATCATTTACACATTGTGCTGTTGTGGTTACCATATGCAATTGTACATATTTATTTTTGGTTGGGAAAGATATAGTTCATTTAGGAAAATTTATTTGTATTTGGACAAATGTATTTATTTGTTGGCAAATATAATGATTGGTTAAAAATGAGGGATGTTTGGAAATTACTTGTTAGAAATAGACTACAAGTAATTTGTTGGTTGTGGGTCTAATAATGATAATTATTTTAGATTTTATAGTTATTCTAAGTTATATTTATCTCCTGGTTGGTGCCATCAAGCGGAAAACCTCTCTCTGTAGGTAGGAAATTTTGTCATCGATATTTTATGTTAAAAAATCATAAGTTATATTGTTCTCTTGGTTGGTGCTACAGGGGGGGAGGTCCCTCTCTGCCAATAGGATATTTTCACATCGAATATATTGTTCTCTTGGTTGGTGCCGCAGAGGGAAGGGTAAAACTCCTCTCTGTTGGTAGGACATTTTCACATCGAAATTTTACGTCAAAAATTCTAAGTTATATTAATCTCTTGGTTGGTGCCATCGAGAATAAAATCCCTTTCTGCTAGTAGGACAATCTAACATTGAAATTTTACGTTAAAAATTCGAAGTTATATTAATCTCTTGGTTGGTGCCACTAGGGGTAAAACTCTTCTTTGTCGCTAGAACATTTTCACATTCAAATTTTACGTTAAAAAATCTAAGTTATATTCATCTCTTGGTTGATGGCACCAGAGGGTAAAAAACCACTCTGTTCCGATAGGGTGAATCCTACCTCTCAATCGTTCAATCATACCATAATTAGTACAAATAATTTATTTTGGTTCAACAAATGAAAAAATGACCTTGAAATTAGGGTTCAAGGTTTAAGGGTTTAGGGTTTTCACATATTTTTCAATTAAAGAAGTTCATATAATAGAGAATATTTATTCAATTTACATTCTACTTATTTAATCATCCAATTGGATGCTTCAATTTTCAAATTACATGTTGAATTTTGATATCAGAAGCGTAATAAATTTAATAACAATTGAATAATTTTTTTTTTTTTTTTTTTTTTATAAATTAGCCCATGACATTTCTATAATAGAGAATATTTACTTAATTTGTGTTCTACTTATTTAATCGTCTGATTGAACGCTTCAATTTTCAAATTATAAATTGAATTTTGATATCAGAAGCGTAATAAATTTAATAACAATTGAATAACTTATTTTTTTACAAATTACCCCTTAATATTTCTCTAATAGAGAATATTTATTTGATTTATGTTCTACTTATTTAATTATCTAATTGAAAGCTTCAATTTTTAACTTACATCTTGAATTTTTATATTAGAAATATAATAATTTTAATAACAATTGAATTACTTAATTTTTTACAAATTAGCCCCTAATATTTTCATAATAGAGAATATTTATTCAATTTATGTTCGACTTATTTAATCGTCCAATTGAACGCTTCAATTTTCAACTTACATGTTGAATTTTGATATTAGAAGCATAATAACGTTAATAATAATTGAATACCTTAATTGTTTACAAATTAGCACATAACATTTCCTACAATAGAGAATATTTATTCAATTTATGTTCGACTTATTTAATCGTCCGATTGAACGCTTCAATTTATATTTGCCATGTCAATTTCTCTAACTCTTCTCTATGTGTTTGTGGTTGTGTGTGCATAACATTAGAACGTTTCCGTTAACTAAGATAAAATCTGAATAAGTCAACTATTTAAATTTAATTTTTAAACTACCCAATCTATCCCCTCTTAGTTAGTACTTTGGACCAACACACACACACACACATATATATATATTGATTTTTTATTAGGAAGTCATGCTAAAATTATATACTGAAATGGGAACAAGTGGCGGGACAAAATATGGTGATTTTCTCTATCAAATTAATGTGTTGCGCGTTGCATCTGATGTTAATGTGAGTCACCCAAAATTTGTTGCTTAAAATTGTGGTTGGCATTAAACTTTGTCTTTATTGAATCATGTAGATTAGAAGGACAACAAAAGTGGCGGAAAGTTTGAAACAAATGAGAGGACAACATAAATTGAGATAAAGGAAAGCAAAATGCGTTGTCAAAGGATAAGTTCAATGGTGCTTCTAATAAATATGTGTTTTTGATATATTTTATGGAGTAGAAATATAATCAAGAATTTCAATGTGTTTCTGTTGTGTTTTTTTCTTCGTTTATTTTTCGCAAGTTCATATTGTTTTTCTTTAAAACTCTCTTGCCCAATAATACTTTCAATAAAGTTTGTTGGTTTTACTATGTTGTGATGACTTGCATATTTTGAACATCCTAAAACAATTTTTTGCAATCCAACTTTTATAGAAAAAAAAAAAATCATATGTTACAAGATATCTATTTGCGCGCCACCTTTACCACAACTGTGAATGCACTAAGATGATTGACTTAGATCATTTTTTTTTATGAAGTATTGATAAATCTTTTCGGTGTTTGCAATTGATTGGTTCTTTGATGCCCTCATTTTTCTCTAAAAATTTGCACTCTATGGAATCTTATAAGCAAAATATTGTGATTAACAATTTGGCAGTGTTGACTTTGCAAATTGACTTCTAAATGGAGTAGATGTGACCAAATTAAAGTTCTCTCACCGACAAGTAAACTCCTAGATTTTCATAAATCTATTTTAATTTTTATTCTATTTATGTGAAATTCATTTTCAATTTATCTTGGTCGTCCGAATTTTAAAATATGTTTAGCTATTTAGAATTTATGATTATGTTTGTTGTTCTTTAATTGGTTTAGGCTAAAGAATTAGGTTTAATTCGTTAATTCTGGATTCTATGTTAGTTGAATTGATTTATTTTGTTTCGGTTTATTCATTATACCAAAATTTTTAGAACAAAATTCTGGAAACAAAAATTCTTGAATTTTGTTACTGTTGCTATGTTTATCTAAATTTAGGAAGGGGGGAGGGGGAAGAAGTTATGGAACAAAAATATTAAGAAAAATGCCTCGCCCTCCCCTCTCTTTCACTCTCTAGATTCGAGATTTGCTTCACTTTTCTATTGCAGTCAAACCCGTATCATGTATGGTATAGAAATGTAATTGAAGTTGAAAGACAAACAATCTGAAAATTCACCCAATGCACATTTAAATTGGTTGAATTTCTTTCTATCACCCCGCTCTGTTTAGATCTTTTAAATTTCTTAAATCATATTTCGTTGTGAAATTGTTGTAATGGATTTTACTATGAATAATATTGAATTGAGGATGGGGATTCAGGTGGTGACCTAGTGGTAGGCTTTCCACATACACACCCCTCAACAGGTGGTGTGGGGTTTGAATCTCACCGAGTGTGAGTGGGGGGGTGTGTAAAAAAATATATTGAATTGTTGATGAAATAATTGAACTAATTAAACACATGCTTCTAGATTTTATTTATTTGTTATACTTTGGGCTTAAAATTTGTTTTCTTTACTTTTTCATTTGATTCAAAATTTGGGTTAGGATTTCCGTTGTACATGAAATCATAGTTTGTTATTGTTCTTCTTTTTATGAGTGGTGTTAGTTTAAAGTCAGAAATTCCTTTTTCTTAATTTTTTTTTTAACCTGGAATTGATTATAATATATATATGTTGATCTCATAACAGGAACCAACTTTGGAGGATTATTCAAAAATAAAATAAAATAGAACTAATCACACTTTGCATTCCTGTAATTAGACTAAATTGCATTTTGCACCCTCATGGTATTTTGGTTAGAATTTATGTGCTTAAAATTTAAGTGCAACAGTTAAGTTTTCTATTAACTTTAGCAGTCAATCGATAGAAGTCAACTAAAATAAGATAATTAATGTTAAATGACATATATACCTTTTAACTTTTTTAATAAGAATTACTTTAACACTAATTCAAAACTTAGAGGGTCAATGGATTTTCTTCTTTCTTTCCTTTTTTATTTTTTCCCATTTCTCCTCATCACCTTTTTCGTCGAGAACAACCCAAGTCGACCACCACCCTTATGCCAACCATCCACCCCACAACGAACCACAACTACAGTCACAACGATGTAATAATCCAATTGGGTTTGATATTGATCTCAAATTGGGATGAAACTAATGAAGTTATCTTCATGTTTGTGGGTGAATCAAGTTGTTTTCACATAAATGGGATGTAGTAATTAGTGTTCAATAATTATCGCTTAGTGTTCGTGTTTGGTTTATAAGAAACTGAAACTTAGAAAGCGGAATTGGATATTATTAAAGTAAGTAAATTTAACAAAAATATTACGTTTTTATTTTCAATTCTATTGTTCCAATTTCACAAATTGGTTCAGGATCAAGTTGATTTGCTTCATTGCACATTCATCATCCGGATTGATCTCCATTTTTGATATCCTCAATTGCTTAGCTACCAACATGACCAATTCCTTGATTTCCAACAAAGTGTTGATCGAACCCAACAGAAGAACTTCGCGAGAGAGAGAGAGAACAATGAAGACGTCATAAATATAAAAGCCAACGTAGAAAGAAGAGAAATTATTTTGCTCTAGTCCACAAAGAAGAGAGAGAGAGGGAGAGAGAGAGAGAGCAGCACCAGAGAGATGAACAGACGGAAGCGGAAGAGGGCAAAATGAAAAGAAAAATACATTCTCTCTTATAATTTTGGATGACTTAAAATAAACCCCATTTAATTTGCTAAGAGGAAAATGACTAAATTATCCTTAATTTTAAAGTGAAATGAAAAAATTAACCTTAGTTCTTTTTAAAACTTAACCGTTATACTTAAGTCTTAAAACACAGGGATGCAAATGCTGACGAAAATACCACGGGAGTACATAGTGCAATTCAATCTAACCATAAGGGTACAAAATGTAATTAACACGAAAATATATTATGTCAAAAAATTTAAAGTTTACCTTAAATGCTGTTATTAGATTATAATTTGTGATGTAGTGTTTAAATGAAAATAGTAGGCATCAATGACAAGGGAATACGTAATGAGTTTCATTGCAAACGATGAGTTAAAAAATGTTCTTTTAGGCACGAGCTATGCACTAGTGTGTGTATATATGTAAAGAGAAATGAAAACAATAAATGTATGGTATATATGAAAATCCAGATAGATCGCCACTAAGAATCTGTCTCTGGTCCTCTAGAACAACCAGTGTTTCCGTCTGGGCTTCTGCACAACCGGAGCACCTGTTGAACAGAGAGAAGCTTGTTAGTTTATAAACTTTTACTTTCCCTACAACTCATCCTGGAGACCGACGGAGCATAAGATCCAGTTTATTGTAACACCAACCTTGGATTTCATAGAGTGAATTATAATGCACCTCTGACCAAAAGCTTAACCATAACTCTGCAGCCAAGAAAGAAAGAGTATGAAATTCTCACTAGAATGCGAAAACAAAGAGAACGCAACACGCATACCACATATCATGACCCCAATTTTTTTTAATCATGTTTTTATTTTCAATATACAGGTACATCAAATATGTATGTTAATCAACGTTAATGCACATCTCAAGTAACTCCTCTCCAATTCTTGTAGAATTGGGAGGACCTCCGTCTCCTTCTTGATTTTTCTGTTAAGAAAAAAGATGGTGAACTGACCCATAGTCGAATCAGTTCATGACTATCAGTTAATGAAAGAGCCCAATGCCTTAAAAAATATGCATGTTGGGTCTTTGAAAAGTTTTGACGGGACAAAGAGTCACGATCCCGCAAGGGCGAGCTAACTCCAAAAACCCATCCTCAATTTGGATTGCAGGCTGCAACTCGCCTGCATATGCTACTACCGTACTATCAAGAGGAAACCTTCGCATGCCTTCATGGGTATAAAATAATTTTTTGGTCCTCTTCGGATAATTCATTCAATTCCAAGGATAGCTATAATGTCCTGGAATGCCAACATGCATCTATTAGGGAAAACCAGAATAGAACAGCTTACCATACCCATGAGTAAATATTTCAGGGTATTGGATAGATGAGGTCAAACTAATGAGCTCAGATGGACCTGCCATGGAACGACTTATTAAGAGATTATGCCTCAATGGGAAAATCAAATGGAGCATCCAATCAACCATTCGAAGTGCTTTTCTTGCCCTGATGCAATCATTCACCAGAATTTGATATATCATCAACTTGTTCTTTAAAATGAACAGGACGTATAAAAATCTGTCACCCATATTTTTAAGTGTGAAACACAACCTTTCAATCCTTAACAAGTTCTTTACGGTGACAAAATATGCATTCATCCATATATCAACTTATGAAATCAAAAGCACCTCTTCATCATTGTTAAAGTGTATTTTAGTCTTTGTCGTTGTATTTAGCTTGCATGTATTACTCTTACTTTATTATAAATAGACAGAGGATGACTAGTCGAGCTGACTCGGTATTCGTGCACCTTTTTATTTGCATCTTTTATTTCAAATGATATCAAGAATTCAAGAGGCAGGTACTGGAAAATTAATCCCAGAATTCTGTTCTTAGCCTTGTTCTTTCAAATTTTTTGTTTTACTTTTTTCCCTTCTGATCCGTTGTACAGGGAAAAAAAGGAAGAAGAAGAGACAAGGCCGAAATACTAGCCAGCCCACACCAGCCTTCAGATCTGACCCTCAACAACCACCGTGCACCTTCGCCAACCAACAAAGACCATGCTCACTGCTGTCTTCCTTCAACCATTGTCGACCACGCTCGTCGCCTCTGCCGGAGCGAAATCCACCACAACCCAGTCCAGATACAGTCCAAAATAAGGCCAGATCAAGCCCTGTTGCCTTGTTCATGCCTACCCCATCACTTGACCAACTTTGCTGGAGCTTCGCGACCCTCGCCAACGTGTCCCTCTTTGCTGCCACTGCTCAAATTTTGCTGTTGCTGGTTGTCCCCTGTGCAGGCCTCCCCCCAGTCTCAGGTTCATCATTCCCCCTAAACAATTCCAAAAAAATAAAAAGAGAAAAAGAAAAGAAAAAAACAGAAAAAAATTCTCCTCCCATTGTCTTGAATATCCATTTCTCATTCGATTGTTTATTTTGCTTTCCCAGTGTTATTTTAATATATTGTGGTTACTGCATCTCCCATTACATTTTTTTTGTCCATTGTCCTTTGTTAGATTCCCCATTCAGTTACGTCTTCGATGGTACCTCCAACGTTAACCACAATAATTATCTAAATTAGCCCAGGGCATCAAAATGGCCCTCAATGGCCAAGAGAAACATCGTCATAACACTTCTCCAAACGAAGATATGAAGAAAATTGATGAGTGAACCTAGTTAGATGCGCAAATATTCTCTAACCTATGGAACTCAATCGTGCCTTGAAGTTTCAAACATGTACAATTGACACATGTAAAGAGTTGTGGGTGTTTGTTCGCTTATTGTTTGCGAACAATCTTACTCGGATGTATGATGTGTCGGCCGATTATGTCCAGGTCCAACATGATACGCAGACTTTCACCGAGTATTATCCATCATTAAGCAAATTCATGAGCAAAGATGAATGTCCTTCCCAATATCTTTAGATGCTTAGGTTATACAAAAGAACTGTAGAAGTTCCTTGTCAGTCTACGTCTCAAGTTTGAGCCAGTTTGTTCTCAGATTCCGGTAGGTGCTACTCTCCCGTCGTTTGCCGAGACCTATTCTCAAGTTCAACTTGCCACTACTTGCAACACTACTCCGTCCCTCTAGTCCTCCTTCATTGGACCATTCGTCCATGATTACATATACCCCTAAGCACGATTGCTATGATCAATCTAGTGGTAATCACAATGGTGAATCTCGAGGTGGCCACAATGGTTGCTCTCTGGGGGGCCGGGGTAGTAGTGGTCATGGCCAACATTGCCAGGGCAATTTTGCCATTTCTCAGTCTTGGTTAATGGTGGTAAGTGGCTTTTTCAAATCTAGAAGACAGGTTAGACAAGCAGACCTATTATCCCCTATTCCTTTCATTATTATTGCAGAAGTAGTATTCTCCAAGGGGACTGAAAATTTTGATTGAAGTAGGTGACATATAGTTGGATAAGCCCCAGAGTCTGATCATCATATATTCAATCTTTCCTATGCAGATGATGTGGTGGTGTTTTTAAATGGTAGCAAAGGGTCCACTGGTAACTTTATGAAATTGTTTAAGGAAATTAAATTATGCTCTGGTCAGATAGTGAATGTGGATAAGAGCCAAATTTTCCTTTCGAAGAATTTAGCTCCTCCTCATGCTCATTGAGTTCTATGGCATACAAGTTTTAAGAGAGAGTTCTTTCCATTTAATTAACTGGGTTATCCTTTATATGAAGGTAGGAAGAAATGTTCTCTTTATGATGATCTTCTTAGGAAGATAAGGCAAAAGTGACAGGGTGGCAAAAAAAAAAACTCTTTTTAGTAGTGGGAGACATATTCTTTTAAAGCATGTACTTCAACATACGACATTCTACCTGCTTATGGCAATTTCTCCTCCTATCTTAGTATTCAGGAAATTAAGAGAATTTTGGCTGGGTTCTTTTGGGGCTCTACCCTGAAAGAAAAAAAAAAATGCATTAGAAGAGATGGAGAAATCTCCCGAATAATGAAGGTTGCCTGGGGATTCAAGACCTACAGGAGGTCATTCTGGCCTTTCATATGTAACTTAGGTGGAGATTTAGAGAAGGTTAGATATGCAACTTGTTCGAACTCATATTCCAACTGATTATGTGACTGGGCTTGAGGGTATACAAGTACTGAATGTTTCTAAAGGCCAAAATGAAATGTCTGTCCTTGGAGTACTTGATGAATGGTTCAAGCGTGGGTCAAAATTTGCAGCCAAGGGGTTGACGATAGACAGCCCAAAGGACGGCAGATGGGAAAACATATTGTAAGTACCTGAAAAATGAATCCACTTCTTCTTTTTTGCCGACCTCGGCTTTCATTCCTGCCTTTATTATACTTATGGTATATGCTATTATACTTTGCTAGCTGTACTTGAACTAAATTCGGATATTCCTACATTTAGGAACTAGAGAGCTAACCAACTTAACACCGATAGAAAGAGAAAAGGACGTTAGCCCCCCCCCCCCAGGGTTCACTAAGATTTCAAATAGCGGTCCCGAATTCAAGTTGATTCTATTTTGACTCTTCCTCAGAGAAAGACGATCACACAATTCCCAATCATGGTCCTTCTGACAAAGGTTTTATGGTTTGGTAACCTTCTAATCCAGAGAATCTCTGTTAAATCTAACTGGGAAGTCGTCAGGGAGCATCAAGAAGTTTCTTTAGGAATATTTGGCATAAGTCACGTCCCATAAAAATCTCTATCTTTATATGGAGACTGTTACACCACCTTGTTCATGTGGATGAGGCGATTTAGAAAAAAAAAATGCAATAGTTTACACTCGGTGTGATTACTGTTGTAATCGTCAAACTGATTCATCGAACCAACTGATTTCTCAAGGGAAGGTGGGTAGAACTGTAAGTTGCTTTTGGGGCTTATTAGTGGGATGGTGATGTGTTCGGCAGATTGGTTTTTTGGCGGCAACACCATAGGTCTCCGCACCTTCAACAATATCATGCCTTACTGCTTCCTTCCGTTCTTTGCAAGTAAATTTGAGAAATGTGAAATAAGGTAAGTTCTGATTGGTCTCAACGGGATGTCCAATAATTTTTGTTCTACATTCAACAAACCATGGTTGGGCTGGCTTTTCCCTTGGAGGAAAAAGAAGTCTTAAGGTTCAGTTGGTTTATTAGAATCCTCCTCGGAATAGACAGAAGTTGAATTTAGATGGCAGTTCGAGAGAAAACCTAGGATATTATTGGTAATGGTAGTACTCTTCGAGATAACAAGGGCAATTTAATTTTTGGTTATCTCATTTTTATTGGATTTGGAACCCGTTTGCTTATAGAGACTAAAACCTCCTTGTAGATTGCAATGCCATTTTGTCTTGACTATAACCGGGAAAATGTGGATGTTGTTACTGACAATGCCCTGTATGACGTTACGGCTGTTGGGAACTCTTTCATGCCATGGGGAATGTCTTTAATTAGGGATATTAGGACTTTGATCTCTGGTGTGCATACTTTGATATCTCACTATTACAGGGAAGCTAACAGAGCTACTAGTTGTTGATCTTTTGGCTAAATTTGGGAGTTCAGGTGAGAATTGTCACTATTAGAATGAATCAGATTATCTGGCTTCAGTTCGCGGTTGTTAAGGCTGCATACGCTTCATTTACCTAATTTTCGGAAAGTGGAAGTTGGACTTTTCTACTTTGATTCTTTCGCATTCTTCTAATTTTTTCGCCGGCATTCTTCATTGCTTATTCATTTGTTGCATACTTTATAGAGGTTAGGTTTAAGCCCCCTCTTATTTTTCTATTCTTCTTCAAGTGATCAATAAACATTCCCTCGCACCGCTGAGGTTTCCTTAAAACATGTGAAGAATTATATACAATGGTCTAAGGCCGTTGGAATCACAGTCATAGGACAAGGAAAATATCGCCATCTCCGTAAAGAGTTGTCAGAGTTTGTTCGACTGTTATTTGCGAATAATCTTACTTAGATATATGATATGTCTTTCATGCTCAATAGGACACATAAACTATAATGAAGTACCATGCAAGGCTTGAGAGATTTCATGAGGACATAATCGATCATTTTGTGCATTTAATTGCCCTAATTTTAAGAAAGGGTCATTGAACTACTTTTGAAATGGCAAGGACTCGCGCATTCAAGTGACTGGGAATTCCCGTGTTACTTTTTCTAATGGCATGGGATGAATTTAACGTAAATTCAAAGTGGTATAGAATGGAAAAACAATAATTAGTAATTAATATCGTGAATGTACCTCGTTTTGGAGCCTGATATTGTGGACTGATTTCGATAAAACAAGTATCTCTGAATGAGGTCAGCAAACAAATTTTTGCTGCAAACTGCGTTCAACCAAAGCAGAATATATTATAACTGAAGGAAAAAAGGGTGAATGATGCACATAAATTCATATACAAAAACAAAACATATATAGAGAGCGGTGAAGATTTTCCACTTTAAAACCCTCTCGTCTTCCTTTTATTTTCTCCTTATGCAGAAACAAATCTAGTAGAAATGCCTAAAAAATAAAAAGTAGAATCGCACAAAGAAACAATTACCCAAAACAAGCTTTAGTAATACTGTCAGGTTGAAAAAACCTGTATCCACCCCAACACGATAGCAAATTATTAAGTTCAAAACAGGCAATCAAAACACCAATTTGGAATATCAAAGGGAACCAAACAACTATCTTGGAATTCCAACTAACCAATACCTCCCTAACGCCATGAAAGCTTTGACAAATTTAATCATAGTCTTAATCCGGAACCCAACAGAAACCCCTCGGCCGGATAGTTCCCATCCTCTAAAGTACATGATCTCATAAATTTTTAAGACTGTTATAGTACACATATAAGGTGTGTCCCACTGCTTGGGAGAAAAGTTTATCATATAACTCAAAACACGGAATAAACTACTCTGATGTGAGATTGATTCCACAAAAGGGTCAATATTTTCTTTGAACGGTCACAAAATTCGACTGTAGCAGCAATTTGAGGATCCATAATATGCCAAAGCCGACCCATAACAACGGAATCTTCACATAGCCAATCCTCATATTCCGCATCTATTAAATATCGTGGAGTGGTGATCAAGCATTTCAATTTGTGCTTCCATCGTAAAAAAAAAACCCTACAGAGCATGTTCCCACTGCCCAAGTAATTCAATCCGTTCAATCTTCTGCATGTAATAGACTTTGGTATGTCAACATTTTTCAGCAATGAGGGATTTTCTTCGGCCATAACGAATCCAACCACTAACATCTACAACCAAGCAGTGAACAGCCGAAGAGAAAAAAGGGACCGCAACCTAGGTAATATGTTAAAGTGATCGGCCACCAAGCACACCAAGAAAGAGAAATTCAGCACAAAACAAACAGCCAATATAAAGGTCACACACTGCTGCAGCCAAAAAAATAAGAATTTGAGCCCCCAATTCACAGAAAAAGACCACGCATTAACAAAAATCATAGATCTATCACTTCTGAAGACTTCAGACCACAAATTTGCAGCCTAGGGAACACATCTAACTAGAAATTTCAGCCAAGCCCAGATCACAAATCGACAAAAAAAAAATCATTCGTAAAGCACAATATCACCTATAATGGCAATGGAAATATTTAGAAAAATCACCACAATAACCAGAACAAAGAAAAACGAGCACCCTTGTTATGTTCACCGACTGACAATGCTGACGTCAGCATGACATTCACATTCTGACGTGAACATCGGGAAAATAAATCTATTGTTGCGACTTGTCTGATGATTCTATTTGGAAGGATCAAAACTGAGTTAAATTGATGATGTAAGATTTGATAGTGACAAAGAAGGAAAAGAAGAGAAGAAAGGAGGAGGTTGATTAGGCTGTAAAAATCTTAGTCATCCAACATGCCTAATATCTATATTAATGCAATAAGAAAGTACAAAAATATCCATCTACATTTAGGTAACTAAAATAGACACACACTAACAGTAATATGGTACACTTGACACACCGATGAACCCATTTCGTTTGTTAATTTATGCGGTGAAATGTTAATAGAAAAGTAAATTTCGACTTTGGAGCTTTCATGCTTATAGTTTAGGATTGTGTCTGCAGTCACATATTCTTCTTCTTTTTTGTCGTTTTAGTTGAGGGTCAGAAAATACAAGAGGCTAATTTAGTAAACGAATAGAAGGCCATTACATAGACGGTGTCTAGAGAATCCGAGGAAGAAAATGGAATGCCAGTCAACTCGTCTAAGAGAGAGAGAGAGAGAGAGAGAGAGAGAGAGAGTGCTATGTCACAAGTTGAAATTTATTGTGTGACCATGGACTTCAGACTAAATGATTTTACTGATAGGAAGTTCAATGAGAATTTTTTCTGTTTCATCTGACTTGTCCCCTCTTGGTTAAGTTGATAGGGCAAATTGCCTTTTACCCCCTGTACTTTGTCTTAGTATCATTTCACCCCTTTCAACTTTAAAAACCTACACTTTACCTCTTAATTTAACTAAAGTGAGAAATGACTATATTCCGTTTAAATCAATGAAATTTGCTTAAAAATATATGAAGTTAAATTTTTCATCCAAGTTTTAAATGAAATAGATGAAATTACCCGTGTTTTAATTTTGATTTAATTTTTATCTTTTCTTTAGCATAATTATAAAGCTTAAAAAAAGGAAAATTAAAAATACAAAACATTGCCCTGTATTCATTTAGATGGTTGCAGATTTTTGGACATGACCACCACAGTTACAGAAGTTTTATGTTAAAACCACCACATTCATTCATCCTTTGTGTGATCCAATCTCTATAACTACACCCTGTTTTGTGTTAATACCTTAACTGCTCTGTCTGATCAAACAACGAAATTCAAATCTGGAAAAAAAATTAGATGTGGAAAAAATTAAATCTAAAAAAAAATAAAAAAAAATCATGATCTAGAAAAATTAGATTTCATAAAAGTAATTCTAGGACTTGAATGGCGATGAGAAACACAGATTTGAAGCAGAAAAATTAGGAACAAAAAGAAGAAACTGAGATAGCGAGGGGAGACGGTGTCACCGTATCTGGAAAGTTGAGCACCAGTGGAGATGGTGATCGTGGTCTCAGCTCCTCCTCATCCTCTTCCTCCTTTTCCTTTCCTCGATTACCTTCTCAGTCATCGCAGATTCCCGCCGCCAATGGAAACCCTAGAGCCATGGGTTGCCTTCGTCCATCGGTTGAGAGAGAGACGGAGACGAAGAAATCAAGGTGGTTTTCCCAAACATTGGTTCAAAAAGTGCGACGAATTGAATTCGGTGGTGGTTGATACCAGCAGCAACAGATTTTCTGGTCAGATTCTGGCGAAGATAGGCATGATTTGCCCAGATCTTTCCTCACCACCGCAACCACCACCTGGCAGATCTGCGTCAGGGACTCCAGCCAGGTCTCTGATTGCGGTACAGCTGCGTGCCGTCTAGGGCGGCAGTGGCCGGTGACTTGGTAATTTCTTACTCTATTAGAGAATGCATCAAGTCTGTGTCACTTCCTATGCCAACACTAATAGTTAGCCAATAGAAGCCCACGTATAATAGATGCTCGTACAACTTTTTTCCGCCTCGATGATCATGCATGTGCACTCCTGCAAGACCTTGTTTTCACAGGCACTAATGCATCTCATGTGTTTGTTATTGTAGCCATGTTGGTACAGCCCCCTTTTTGTGAAAACGTGCGCACCCTTCTTTGGTACTGGGACCTGCCATGTTTACTTTGGTAGCCAAAATTGCCAATGCGTCAAGATGTCTATTGGCCGACCGCAAGTTCTAGTCAATTAATACGGAGTTGAACCCTTCAAGTAGCTTTTGAATCACGGCCTAGTAAGGTGTGAGCTCTGGCTTTTTGAGGGCATACTCACCATTCGTCTATTTGTCCATGAGACTTGAGTCTACATAAATGTGTAATCTCATTACTCCCTGCATAGAGGCCTCCAACAGGCCAAGTATTAACACCTCATGCTCGTCCTTGTTGCAGGTACGCATGAAATCTAATTTGAATGACAAGTCCATTGGCGTTGTGGGGATGGGCAGAACAAGCACCATTCCCGCGCCCCTTGCTTCTTTTGCGGATGCTCCGTTGAACAATAAGATTCATTCAGGTGCATCCACAACACAAGTTTCGGGATACTCGTCACCTGGCGATGACTCATCTGTCAGTTTGCAGTCTTCTGACGAGAAGTGTGCCAATAGATCGGCCAAGGCTTTGCTCATGATCGTATGGGCAACCACGAATTGTATATCATGGAGTGCCAGCAACATATGCCATAATGTGGGCCGGTACTCTATCGATGTGCGGGCAAGTAAATATATGATTGGATTTGGTTTTGTCAATATGTGGACAGTGTGCGCAAATAGATAATGCTTCAACTTATCAGCAACAAAAACGAGCAGCAAACAATGCCTTTTGCTCACACTGTAGCGTTGCTCGGGACCATAGATCAATCAAGGTCCCTCTTGGGCATCACGATCTTGAGTGAGCATTTCCCAAATGGATGAAGGCTTCAAGGTTACGTACAAGTGTGCAACGACAAAGGCTCCCCTGGCTCAAGGGACACCATGGTTTGAAGGGAGGCCAGTTGCCCCTTGATCGCCTCGAACACTTCATGATGACTTTCCATCCATTCAAATGTGAAATTATCTTTGAGCAACAAAGTGAGCAGAAGAGGCATTCAGCTAGCGTAGGCATAAATCTTTGGAGATAAGATGCCTTCCCCACACTGCTTGTCTTATTCATGTCAATCCCATGCCTGTGCACCACCATTCCCAAAAACTTGTCTGCGATTACCTCGAGTGCACACTCGTGTGGGTTTAATTTCAGCTAGTACTTACAACAACATTCAGAAACTTAGTCGTAGATCATTGAAGCCAGCTTGTCAACCCCACTAATTCATCAGTGTAAAATTCAACTATTTTGTGTATGCGATCATTGAAGATGGCCATCATAATGTGTTGGTAAGTTGCCCTTGTGTTCTTCAAGTAGAAGGCATTACAACATAAGAAAAATTACCAAAAGTAGTCCCGAAAGATATCTTTTCAGCATCCACTGGCACCATTCCGATTTGATTGTATCTAGCACAGCAGTCGACAAAACAATACATTGTGTATCCCACAGTAGCATCAATGAAGATGTTGATGCTAAGAGTGGTCCAATCTAGGCATTTTTGCATAGGTCCAAGCGAAAACGTGTTCCTATTCACCAAGCGTAGCAAGCCTTTTCCTTATTTATCCTGACAATCTTTTGACAACGAAAATTGGCCTCAAATCTTGCCCTTCTAATGGCAAATTGATCTCCTCCAGCTCTTGTGGTTGCAGTCGCAGCGTATCTTCGAAGTATTTTAGAGCCGGTTACGATTCTTTTAGTTCCGGGGATATCTCATCAACAGCATGGCATCCGGATTGGGGAGTGTCCTTCTCTCTAGGTGAGGATGCCTTCAGACACCATCATAAGTGGTAAACGTTGCGCCCATTTGGTAGTTTGAAGTGGGTGCATCTAGGAGAGATCTCTTGTGACTTTCTCATATCTGGCCTTTGTGAGAAGTTATTCTTCGCATCCTCCCATCGGGGCGGGGTTACGCCTCATAAGGGGGTAACATCTACATTGTCATTCTCATATTCTGTGTAGAGTGTGGTGTCCATCATGTAGGCTTACCATCTTGATAAAGGGTGGGTTATCCCTCGAATGACAATATCCTTCTTGTCCATGTTTGCCTTCGCACATTGGTGATATGTGGAACGAACAACCCCATGAGCACGCTAACATACTCGCCCAAACAACAGGTGGTAAGTTGTGTGAGGATCGATCACATAGAATTTCACATGTGACCTTAGACCTTCCACTTGGTCAACTTTTACTAACCCGACCATTGTCTCAACTCGTTGCTAAATTCGACAATTTCGGCAGTCTCATTGACCAAACACCATTCAAGATTGAAAGTTGTGCGGAACACACCCAATCGCATAATATTTATTGAACACCTTCCATCGAGCAAGGTTCATTTAAACTCCACTCTGTTGACACGCACTGGCATGTGCAACGGGCGATTATGAGGGTATTGTAGCTAGGGGTGGATTCACCAAACCCATACCACCCAAACCAACCACCCAACCCTTACCAGCCAACGTCGGATATTTTTCTTTTGTTCGGTCGGATCAGTTGAAAACCAATTCATTTTCTTGATTTCAGATCGGATACCGGGTTTTAATCCACACGCAACCGAAGCACCCGTTCCGACCGATTTCCTTCCCTTAGATACAATTTTCTACGGTTTGTTCATTTATTGTGCATCGTTTGTATCATGCGTTCTTTCTCATTCATTCAAAAACCAAACTAGAGTCTCTTCGGCTATTCCAATTCTCCAAATCAAACTCTTCGTTTTTCCTTCCACATTCATTTTCAATTCATTGGATTGGGCAATTTCATTTATTCGTTGATTTCTTCATTCCCCTATCCGAAAAATGGCTATAAAACATGGTAATCATCTAGTAGTCTTCGAATTCGATTCAAAGCCCTATTCTAAATCAAAATCATCATCTAGTTGTAGTTCTTGTGGCTATGATGGTGAGAGATGGAAACGGCGACAAACATCAATGGACCGACGGTGAGTTCAATAGTCTCTTCTATTTGATCTTTGATGTTTAGTTTTTTTATGTCTAGTGTTTAACAGGATTTAAGTTCTATTTGACTTTCGGAAACGCTATTTTGAACTAACTATTTTGATTTTTCAGAAAGCCGATTAGGGTTTTGATTTCTGCTTTGGCTTATAACACATGAACACATTACACATGTAAATGAACTTCTTCCTAATCCTTCCGATGTAGCAAATTAGGGTTTTTATTTTTGCTTTGATTTCTGCATAGGTTTCTGCTATTTTGAATTACCTATTCTTCATTCCTCATCCTCTATTAACGAGGAAATCAAATTAGGGTTTTTATTTGTGCTTTGATTTTATTTATGCTTTTGGAATTGGAACAAAAACATTTTTTTTAAATTATTGTATGTGATGGGTTGAAAGAACTTCATGAATAAGGTTTGAGAAGCCGTTAGATATGTGAAGCCATCTCCAAATAGATTTCAAGCTTTCAAAAAGTGTGTGGAATTACTTAAAATAGAATCTAAGAGTCTCCTGTATCTTTATGTTCCAACTCGTTGGAATTCTACATATAAGATGCTAGAGAGCGCTCAGAAATTTGAAAGGGCTTCTGATAGATTGGAGGATGTGGATCCAAAATATTGTGATCATTTTTTTAATAAACATAATGGTGAGAGTGGTGGAAGCCCTCCAAATAGTGAAGACTGGAAAAATTGTCGTTTTGTGAAGTTTCTAAGATTATTTTATTCGGCTTCAAATCGTTTTTCGGGTACCCTGTATGTTACTTCTAATATGTTCTTTGATGAAATAGTTGTTAGTGGAAAAATAAACGAATTAACTCAAGGAGAAGATATTTTGCTATCTAAAATGACATTTAATATGAAAGCAAAATTTGACAAATATTGGGGGAGTGGTGATAAGATAAATCTTCTTATATGTTGCTGTAATTTTAGATCCAAGGAAAAGAGTGTCATATCTTTGGTTTTGTTTCTCTAATATGTATGATGAATTGTTTGCGAATGAGTTGATTGGGTAAGTGAAAGATGCATTGAATCGTTTGTATGATTATTATGCTTCATGTGAATTGCCAAATGTTCAGACTTTATCCTATGGTAGTGGCCCTAGTGGGACTTCAAAAAAGACAATTAATATGGATATTGATGATCCACATAAATTAATTGCTTCTCGATTACAAAAATTTCTAGAGGGGAGACAGTCATTGGGGTGTAAAAATGAGGTAAAGAAATGCCTAGTTGAAAATCCCGAAGGGGTAAGTGATGAGAAATTTGATATCTTAAGTTGGTAGAAGAGTAGTAGTAGATTTCGAGTGTTATCTCGATTAGCTAGGGATGTGTTGGCCGTATCGATTTCTACAGTTACTTCAGAATTGGCATTTAGTACTGGAGGACATGTGCTTAATCTGTTTCGTAGTTTTTTATCTCCATTGATGGTAGAAGCCCTTACATGTTCTCAAAATTGGCTTCAAGCATCTGTCTCGATTTCACTTCGAAAGATAATGGATGATGTCGAAGAGATTCAAGAAGATTTAGGTAAGTTAAATTATAATTGTTTTTTCATTGTTTTTTAACTAGACATTTCATAATAGTAATAAGATTGATTTGTTCATTGATTTTTTGGGGATTTTTATTTAATGTCCAGTTGTCCTTCACAAGGCTCAACTTAACTCAGGTCATTTCTTTATTCATTTGTTTTAATTGTTTTCTCTTATTTTTATATCATTTTAATTCTAATTTATTTTTGAAGGTAATTTCTTGAAATTTCATCAATAAATTGAATGGGGAAAATTAGATTGAGAAAAGAAGACCCATCGTTATTCAAAACAAGTTTTGTTTCTGTTGATTTTTTATTTTACTTTATTTCAGACTGATTGTTATTTTTTATTGGGTTTTATTGTATTGGCAATTGGGTACATTGCTGAGTTTTTAGGATGTTTTTTTATTTTTTGAAAGTTTGTTGAAGATTGAATTAAGATGTGTTTTTTACTTTTTTGAATGTTTTGTTGAAATGAAAATAGTGTAAAATTGGTGAGAATTCTTAATAGATTGTATATGACCCTAAGAATTCTTAACAAATTGTATCCGCCCCAAACAACACCCGCAACATTATCGATCCGATCGGATCCGACCGGAATCTGAAAAAACTCGCAAATACCGATTTTTTTCATCAGTTCGATTAACAACGGTTTGGAAATGTCAGACCCGAAGTCAATCGGGTCGAACCTTGGATCCACCCAAAAAATAAGCTCACTAGACCAGTGCACACCCCTAATGGTAGCAATCGATCTACTTCTTGAAAGGTGACTATTGTGGTCAGCTTGAGGGGCACACGTTCGACGCTTTCGCAACCACGAAAGGCTCATTATTCGTTCGATCGAACTCCAGTATGGCCCTCGTAGCCTTTCTTCTCGCTTAGGTAGAAAAATCCAATTGGTCAAAGAACCACTAAAATTTCGTCCTTCTTCAATTTGTCTACCTTCTTCCAAGAAGCTATGCCAAAATTTGCTAACATGGGGGCCGCTTCAGGTACTTGACTGATGGCCAACTCCATTTGGCCTTGGTGGATAGCCAACATTTCTGAGGGTAGGGCTACTTCTTCGTCATGAAAAGATGCCATATGAATGATCGAGCATTGGTCTTGTCAGGGGAATGGTTGCTTAATCTCATTAGGTTCATCCTTCAGTGAATGTCTCCAAATTAGAGATGCCTGTGGAATAACTGTAAAAGGGTCCAACATTCCTTTGTTGTGTGTAAAGTTGCGATGAAAGAAGCTGAAAGTTGATAAGATGCACCCTGTATTATCTCATCATACTAGGATTCAATCTTCTTTTAAGATACGAAGAAACAAGACAAATCCGAAAACTCTTCTTCGTAGCGGTCGTAGCAAACTATCAAGTTGGTCGTAGCAAAGTAGCAAAATATCAAGTTGGCTCAATTGTCTTTATCTTGATCCTGACGTGCCTCTTGGATCCTCTCTTTCCCTATATTTTCTCATTTGATTTGTTTTCTTTATTATTGATTATTGAAATTGTTGTTATTGAATTGTTTTTTATTGAATTGATATGGATTCTCTTGTTAAGACCCTATGAATCGATTCAAATCTTAGATTCATACTAGAACACTCCAAATACTCTTTCCCTCAAGGCACTTCCCCCAGATTCGGAATCGGAGGTGGAAGAGGTATCTCCGGAGGCACTTCCAGTGTAAATGGGATCTCAAGAGGCACTGGATCCCAAATACACAGAGGAGGTATCTCCAGAAGAGGTATCTTGCTTCCAAGCCGGCCTGGCTACAAGGAATCTGATACGAACCAAGCCCATATTTGGTACAAACCAATGGTGACAAATCTACTAGGTAGAACTCACCCTTGAAAGGCTTGTAAGGGGAGGCTGCCTAAGAGCTTATAACCCACCAACCAATCTCATACTTAGTCAATGTGGGATCCTAACATTCTCCCACGCTTCCACAGCCGACGTCCACATTGGCTTCTTTGCCCCTCCGACCTCTTTACCCCAGCGTACTGGTCAGTCTGCCGACGTCAGCCTGCCGAGGTCAGCCTGCCACGTAGGCGATGACGTGGTTACAGGACCATGCTCTGGTACCAATTGATACGAACCAAGCTCATACTTGGTACAAACCAATGGTTACAAACCCACTAGGTAGAACTCACCCTTGAAAACCGGCTTATAAGAGGTGGGTGCTTAAGAGCTTATAACCCACCAACCAATCCTATACTTAGTCGATGTGGAATCCTAACATTATTTAACGATAGAATCCCACAACATTCTCCAATTCTGTGCTTCGAAATACTACCTTATTGCTTTCTTCATTCTTGAATTTTATCTTCTTATTTTTTCATTCCATAAGCTTTGGAAAAGAAATGAAAGAAAACAACAAAAAGAGGAGAGATTGACAAAAGCAGCGTGAATGAAAAAAAAATTGCTTTGGACAAGAAAAGGCAGACCTTATCTGCCGCTGCTTGTAGAGTGACATGGTCCCCCCATTCACCAGATCTGCAATAAGTAGGCAGAAAGATAAATATGCTCTAAAAGCAGATCCGTGAGGCACCACAAAGGCATGATCAAATGCATAAATTAACATAGCACCCAAATAGAAGAGGTGACTTCAAAAAAGTACCGTACTTGGCCATTTTCTTGCAATAGCGTTTGTACTCCATGGGAACATAGCCTTGATATAGAGCACGGTAATCCTTCAGCTGAGGCTCAAAAAAAAATTATATATATATATAGGAAAAGAAAAGGACTATAAGAGCAATTATAGTTTTTCCAATGCTGTTTAATGTTAATGTAAAAAAAACCTCCACCTAGGCACAACTTGAAGGACTTCCTGAAAAATTTACACCATACCCCATCCCACAACCACAAACCCAAATTGAAAATGAATAGATAATGACAGCTTAATTGTTGCAGTACTAAAGATAATCCATCTAGTGGCGCAGCTGCTACCGGGCCTAGAAATATTTCGCTAGCTATTGTTTCCTATGCATGTGGGCAAGAGGAGATGAAGGACAAACACATATGGATGCCTTCCACAGACGGAGAATTTGAATTCACTCAATCCTGATTCCTGGGACATAGTGAGACAAGCATAAACCATGCCTTGGTTTGTTTCCAGATTTTGGCAAGGGTTTATTCTGAAGAAAATCTCTACTTTCCTTTGGACATATTATTTTAATTGTATGCCAGCGGATTGTAATATTCAAAGAAAAGGAGAATCTCTTGATTCCAAATGATTATGTTGTATTGATTGGCTAATGAAGACGATAGATTATATTCTTATGAATGGACTGGTGGCTAGGGAATTTTAGAAATTCTCTGAGTTCCATTTGATCAAGGAGTGATGGAGCGATAATTCTTCTAAATTGGTAAAACTGCTCAAAAATCTTATTCATGTTTGGATTGTCTGAGAAATTTGGAAATCCAGGTGCAGGGCAGTTTTTGACAACCAACAGCCTCAACCAAATATGTGATCTACCAAATATGCTTAAAAGTGGTTGTTTCGCTGCAGTTTCAGTTGGAAAAACAACAATCGGTGCCTTGACCTTTTTCAATATCAAATGAGAAATTCAGAAGAGGGGACATCCAAAATGAATTTATTGGAAGCATGACCATGACCTTATCTTGAATGCCAATGGTGCCGCTAAGGGTAGTCTTGGGTTGGCTGGAGGGGCTGGCATTTTCAGAAGGAAGGGAATTTGTTCTTTGCCTATTTCTTGGGTTGGGTATTTCTTCTAATTTGGTTGCTGAGGTTTCAGCTGTGGAAAGGGGGTTGGAGATTTGTGTTCAGAAGGGGCTCAGTAATTTTCAAGTGCAATCGGACTCAAGATTCTGGTGGACATGGTAAATGGGAAAGCCACTGTACCGTGGCAACTTATGTTCTCCATTAGGGGCTGGCATTTTCAGAAGGAAGGGAATTTGTTCTTTGCCTATTTCTTGGGTTGGGTATTTCTTCTAATTTGGTTGCTGAGGTTTCAGCTGTGGAAAGGGGGTTGGAGATTTGTGTTCAGAAGGGGCTCAGTAATTTTCAAGTGCAATCGGACTTAAGATTCTGGTGGACATGGTAAATGGGAAAGCCACTGTACCGTGACAACTTATGTTCTCCATTAGAAGTATCCTCCGAATGCAACCTTAGAGCTCATGTATTTTATTCATGTTTGCAGAGAGACCAACAGCGCTGCAGATTTTTCGGCAAACTTGTGATAGACCAATTAGTTAGTAAGGGGTTGAGAAAATTCTAGTGCTCTCTAGATTAGTTGTTGAGTTTGTTAGGGAGTTGTTTGTTAGAGGAGTTTGTTAGAGTGTTTGTTAGTTTGAAGCGAATAAATAGCAGTGAGGACTTGGGATAGAGTATCAGAAATTTGGGGAAAAGAATTGGGAGAGAATAGGCTCTCGAAATCTTAGAACCAATTTACTGTTTCATGTATTTCCATTCCATATTTTGATTACTTCCAATTCAGTTCATCTAAATTTCATTATACCTTTCATTTTCTCTATTCTAATTGTTGAGAATTATCAAATTGTGGAGAGTGACCTATCAAATTGTTATCAGAGCACTGACTATTCTGGGGTAAAATGGCGCAAAAGAAGGTTGAGGCATTGGAGGAGAGAATTGACCTTGTCTATAAGGATATAAACTCTATGCGTACTGAAGTTCAGAAGATCGAAAGCTTGGAGAAGACAATGGCTCATGATGGAGAAGATTAATCAGTTGGTGCAAAGGAACAACACGAGTTTGTCATCAAAGATCGTGGAGAAGAAGAAGCAAACAGAGATTAGGGAATCGCATACCTAGAAGGAGTTCAAGCTGATTTCCCAATCCCTTGTCGATCGAGTATGGAGGGATCGTTGCGTGAGGAATTCCTGACTATCCATCAAGAGACCATCATCGAAGATTACCAAGAACGATTTCAAATCTTGGTGTCAAAGTTGCAGGGATTGTCGGACGAAGAACTCGAGAGCACCTATCTCCATGGTTTCAAGCCTTCGCTTAGGGTTGAGGTTAGATTACTGCAACCAAAATGTTTGAGGGGTGGTCCGAAAATAAATATCGGATATCAAAGCCCACGTGGATCGGGTCAAGAACCAATGGGTCGTGGAGCAAACCTTCGGGCTCTGCGTCGGGTTCGCCTGATTCGAGTCCTAGGTTCTCGATGAATTTTGCGACGACAACGAGCTTCACAGGAGAGCCAATACAAACTCCGATCGATACGAAGAACTTCGCGACAACGACGTCACGAGGTTCGATCGAATTCGCACCACCATCGACGCCGACCACCATTTGCACGATGACGCGAGCACCGATCGATTTCGCACCACCATCGACGACAAACAGACCTACTAACACTTTTGTATCATCGTCAACGGCGGTCTTCGTGCCCACCAGACTAGATCAAAGAAAGAAGTTGAAGATAATCAAGGAAAAAGATATAACGTTAAGTGGTGAGCATGTAAGAGATGGATTAACATGTGTGATCTCTGTCAAGGTTCCAAATCTAGAGTATGAAGGGCAAACAAAGACATGGTTGAGTTGTTGATCAATCTGTACAAGAATTTTTTACTGAATATTTGAAGTTGCATCCAGATGTACTTGAATCTATTCTTTCCAAGTCCCTAAATGCTCTTAAGGTAGCTCTGGCAACTAAGAGGACAAGGGAACTGGTGAGACAAAAGAGTGAATTGAAGTTTCTTCGTGTCTTCCTGCTCAAAGATGGATAGAGGAAGAGAAGGATGGATTTGTTTGCTAAGTGGAGGTCTAAGACAGGTGATCATTCTCATCTGATTTCTCGGGTTCAAAAAGACAATAGAAGCGTCACTTTATGCCCCAAAATGAAATCATGGTGACAAATGTTTCCAATACTCCAACAACTTATTGCATCACATCTTGTTCATGCACATCTCAAGATTTGGAACCATTTTTGATCCAGCACTTTTCACCTTGAGGACAAGGTGAGAGTCCAAGGGGGCGGTATTGATAGACCAATTAGTTAGTAAAGGGTTGAGAAGATTCTAGTCCTCTCTAGATTAGTTGTTGAGTTTGTTAGGGAGTTGTTTGTTAGAGGAGTTTGTTAGAGTGTTTGTTAGTTTGAAGTGAATAAATAGCGGTGAGGGCTTGGGGTAGAGTATCAGAAATTTGGGGAAAAGAATTGGGAGAGATTAGGCTCTCAAAATTCTAGAACCAATTTATTGTTTCCTGTATTTCCATTCTATATTTTGATTAATTCCAGTTCAATTCATCTAAATTTCATTATACCTTTCATTTTCTCTATTCTAATTGTTGGGAATTATCAAATTGTTGAGAGTGATTTATCAACTTGGTACAACATAAGGTGTTCATTTCATTCTATTTGGCAGGACCATTTATCCAAATCAAATGGAATCTTTGCTCTGGATGAATCTGGGATGGACTAAATTAGACATTATTGTGCAGGCTAGGTTGTTTAGGATTTATTAATGGATTGATCAACCGGAAGTCCCAAATAATAGACTTAATTTTTAAAAAGTCCCGCTTAAGATATAAATTTTGATTTAATCCCTTAAGTTAGATTTCGCTTGAGTTTTAGTCCCGCATTACAAAGATTGTAGGAAGAATTTGGTGAGTAAATTCGTATTATAGTAAATATTAATTACATGTAACAAATATTAGTTACAATTTAATAATTATTATATTTTTACATATATATGTGTATTTTTTGTTACATGTACTTATATAATATTAATTACATGGTACAATTACATATATCTGTGTAATATTTGTGACATTTAACAAATATTACACACAGAAATTAGTTTAATATTAGTTACATGTATTTGTGTACATTTAGTTACATGTAACTAATTACATGTATTTTGTGTGATTTTTGTTAGATCTAACAAAATTTTACACACAAATTAGTTACATGTTACAAAATACAATAACATTTATTACATTTAACAAAAATTTACACATAAAGTTGTTACATATAACCGCGCGTGTGCAAGCGCGTGTAGTGAGCTTCCGCCATTTTTAAATAGGCAAGACTAAAACACAAGTTTCTTCCGCCTCTGAGACTTTTTTAAAATTAAGGGTGAAATAAGAGACCTCCCACCGAATGACCCTTTATTAATTCCCATGTATTCTTTATTCTTTATTGGTTACTGGATGAGATCAATTTTTGAGAGGTCAGGTTTCTTATTTTAGTATCTTATCAGCAATGCATAGTCCCCTGATAAGTTATTATTTTTTTGGTGATTAATGAAACTTTTCCTCTCTCCTTCGAGGTCTAACCTAAAAAAATAAACCATTCCAAACACTAGGTTAATGAAAATGCATCAAATAAGTTTTGACCAATCATAATGACCCTCACATCACAAACCTGTTTGATAACCTCTTTCCGAACATGCTTGTGATACTCAGGCGTCCTATAGATCTGGTCCGAAAGTGCACGAAACTGAAAGAAGAAAAGATAAAGATCAATAATAGGGATCTATAAAATGCCAAGCTACTAGCCATACAAACCTGACAATTTCCATCCCCTGAGACCTTCACTTCATATAAACCATAGACACTTAGCCTGAAAGAGGTAAAGATACACCAAACCATGAGATTATCCAATATGAAGAGCAATGAAGCAAAAGATGAGAACAACCAACAAGTAAATAATATAGAATCTTCCATGTCCTATTACATCAAGAGCATAACAACAAAAGAAGTCTATAGCAGAAGCCATAAGTTCTTATTTATGAAAGTAAAATATAGCATTGATGCTTTAATTTCATAATTACTTGCATTTTAAAAATAATGTGCATGTATTTAAAGAATATGTAAATTCATGTCTATGGATTTTCGTAAGTTGCATTTACTCATCTTTCCACGTGGGGGGGAAAGCAATGTGCAACATGGATCTCTCCAGATTGAAAATATATAACAACTCAAAATGGAATGATGATATCACAAATTAGATGGTGTAGAAAATGAAAGGGGAGAGGGGAGAAGAAAAAGGAGAGAGACCAATGGGTCAAACAATGAACAAACAATAAAATTCAATAATCCAAGTCATCATAACACGTATTATCTGAGGCCCAGTTTATCGAGAATTATATGAAAAATCTAATTCAAGTATTCAACCATGAAACTGCTAGAGGGCACTTCAGTATTTATCTCTATATTAGGGCTTCCATGAACGGCCCGCCCACATACGGCCTATATTTTATTATATGTTGAGGGGAAGGTGGAGTGCTAAGGTCAAGTCGTCTCATTAATTTCATGATCTCCTCTTTACTTTAACAGAAAAAGTTTAAAAAAAAATAAAAAAATGAAGAGTTAAATAATTGTGTAGCTAATATAGTCTTAATCATACTTGTAAGGTCCATATTTTGAGTGGTCGCTAAATTCAGTGACCTTGAATTTGTAATTTATCTTTCGCTATGTAAGTTCCAGTGTTAGGTGTATCAGTTCCTTCATAGATCTTCATGTAGAATGTCGTAGTCAGTTTATCATTTAAATGTGCAAGCCACAAGACGGGACAAGTAACTGCATATATTACACATATACCCCACATCACTTGCACGTCCTACATAGTTTCTAAAAAGAAAAATTGTCAAAAGTATGATTTTTTAGAAAGGATCACAACGAGCATCTGAATGGTGCAATGCACCATCCGGAGGGAGCATCACCAAAGAGTATCGTTTTACAGAGGTCAGATTTGACTCTTTGGATGTCCAGGCTTCTGGAGAAGCATTGTCTGGGTGACACACTCCAGCGTCCAGACAACCGTGAGAGCGAGACTCAGAAAAGGGAGCTTTTGACCTAGAATCATTCCTTTGAGATTTTAGGGCTAGGGAGCATTTCCAAAGCTGAGAATTTTTCTACAAAACAAGTCCCTACCCTCCCCTGATTTCTGTGGAATTTTTCCATAAAACTTGGCACTTTTCAGATCATCTTTCTTCTAAAAGTTCTCCCCTTGAATAATTTGTGTTTTTTGAATCTTTCAAAGCGAAATTGATACAAGGTGTTTTTGAAAACCACCACCACCATTCACTTATCTACAACTTGTAATTTGCGCTCAATCGCCTGTTGTGAACAAAGTTCAAATCTTGCAAGATCTATGAAAAATGCAGTCTCTAAGAAAGGCCGCCCCATGACCGAGATCGATGGTCTGCAAACTGATTCAGAGTCGTCAAAGACGAAGATCGGTTTGAGAAGGTTTCAAAGATTGGAGTTTAACAGACTTGGGCACATAAGGGAAGTTGTGCCGGGAATAAGAATCTCCAAGTGAGCTGTTAGCATCCCAAGTCTCAGGGGAGCCATGCGCAGCTAGCAGTGTAAGTCTAGAAGTGTCGCATCGAGTCGTGTGTACTTCCATAATCTTATTTTCTAGTGGATTGACTTGTATTTCGCGAAGCGGCACCATGGTGTTTTACCCTAAGGAATTTTCACATTTTTTATAGTCCAAATATCGTTAAAAGGGGATAACCCCAATGCTACATATAGCAGTACAAAAAAGTCCCAGGAAATGAGAGGAAGCAAAAAGGTAGACGACAAACTAAGCAGCCAACACAAAGGCTGAAAAACTACAATCACCCTTACTACCAAGCATATCAGAATCTCCAACAAAACAATACAACTCTAGGCCCCAGCCCAAACACTCCATAGATCCTAATCCATCGTTGACCCAATAGTTCAATAAACTAGCAACTGGTGAACTCCCCAAGCACATGACCATATCAAAAATTAAGTTAATCAACTCAGAAATCGGTTCCTTAGCCAACCCAAGGTTACAAAGTTTGTTGGATACGTGACAAACTGTGAACTGGATCAAGGAAAAGAGTGTTCCGAATCAACAAAGTAAACAATGTAAAAATCTAAGAGTATATACTAACCACTTGTTCTGATTAGAAGGATGTTTTGGAACCAGATTCACTCTTCGGTTTGAGATTGTTGCAGCTTTTTGGGGGGTTTCGCACACAACCATGATTTTTCAGAAGGAATTGTTTAGCACAAGGGAGAACGACTGCGGACAAGCATAAAGGTGTCCAACACCTTAAGGTTACAGGCTTAAGGACTTTACGGCCTTTTCATGATGTGGAAAGAGTAGAAGAGGTGGCAACAGGGATATAAAGGGCCTTAGGGTGTTTTTTTTTTTTTTTAATACACATAGGAAGCAACTCCTCTTTGAATTAAAATGGACTAATAAAGGATCATAGGGAAACGGCCTCTTTTGTTTTTGAAACCGAGGTGGGCCCTCAGGTAAAGTAAACAAACGTCTTTAGAATTTGCAGCAGCTTGGAAACTCCTCTAAAATTTGTACTACTACTGCTCGCAGTCTTGCGGGCCCCTACTACTACCCACTTTCAAGTGTCAAGGCTAGTGTGGTTGGTTGCTTTCCCAACCTACCACTGGGCGTGGTAGTTCAGGAAAATTATTGCGGTTGTTAAATCAACTCCAAGAACCGTTGATCCTTCTTTATGTACAACATTTGTAGGGCCACTTGATCCTGAATCACTCCACTCAACTCACCAATGAACTTGGCAACCCATTTGCCTTTGGTCTCCATTAGGTCGTTGCAAGCCGACAACCAAAATAACTCGTCGCCATAGGCATCGACCATCCACAATGCGAAGTTGGTCATAGAAAGAAAGCAAGGTTTACCTTCATTTTGTAGTCGCCTTCCTGTTCACAATCTCGATCTCAACCTCTTCCATACCTCGCACGAGGATATTCCAAGTAGTCATCTTTCTCGTCAGTGTTGTTCCCCCCATAAGTTGTCTGTCCATTAGGATGCCTTGGATTATAATTGTTAGCAAGCGATCACGAGCCTCTTGTACGTTTGTTCCCTGTCATCATCTAGAACTTGGTCAAATATCATCCTGATAATTGTCAATTGCAACTGCTAAAACATCTGTGTTGTTTCTCTCCGGAATTCTAAGAATTCAACTCTTGTAAGGACTTTCTCTTCATGACTATTATCAACAAATTTTGTATCATCTTCACGTCCGTTAATCATCATGCTAGGTGTCACAGATTTAATTCCCGCCTAAAATTTTTCACACCTGTGATGGCCTGGTTACCGACCAACCAGTTAGTCGCTCAAGTGTTCCTGGACAACACTATGTCAAACCAACCCAACGCACTCACAAGCACCAAAAACAATATGAAAACATAACAATTTACAGCCGAAGCCACCCATGTTTTATTACTCAGCGAAAAAAGGAAACATACACTATAATTCTGGTCAAGGGGTTGCAGGAACAATCTCACTCACTGCTTACCCATACGAATCCAAAATGCACCTATTTACAGGCAAAGAATGCAGTTGACAGCCCCAACTGCTAGGAAACATGCTCAGAAACTACTGGACAGGTGACTAAACATGCCTACAAGGCAGTTACTTAACCATATTTCCGGTCAACATCCATAACTGCCCCCACAATGCCCAACACATGTCCCGAAGTGTTCATACTTGCCAATTTTCCCACATTAGCTAAGCACCAGCTGCCAGCTCACTCTGCTTGTTCTATTACATCTCGTTGTGTTGTTGCACCCAACGACTCGTCATGCCGTATGCATTTTTCAAACCAGAATACACCATTGCACCCAATGGTATGTCATGCCACCCATCAAGGTTTTAAAACGGGGTATTGGTTTACGTAACGGTATTGGGAGTATCAGCCTATCCGTAATGAGAATGGGCCGTACAGGTCGTGAAATTTTTAAAATCACCAGAACATCCTCAAAAACTCAATAATAGTAATTGTTTTACTCATTTAACCCTAAATAAACACATTCTAATAGATATTATAACATTTTACTACATATACAACACAAAAAGATGTTAAAAAAAAGACAAAAACCATCATACTGAACAATCTTAAAGGAATAATATTAGCACACAACATTTAATAAAAATATATTACAGAAACATAATAAAGAGTAAGTTGTACTTGTACATTATATTATCGATTGTCATATTACAAAAACTCTTATTGGATTTAGCATGGATATGGCAGAAATTGGCTTGGAAGGCTTGAAGTTGGCCAAAATAGGGCCGAAATAGTAAAAAAAAAAGGGTGAAATGAAGGAGACAGAAGTTGGTCTGGCAAAAATAGGGAAGAAATGTGGAAGAAATAAAGGAGTAGTTGAAATGGGGAAGGCCTACAACTGAACAAAGCTAGAGGGCCTGCAGCTGCTGAACAAAGCTGGAATTAGCAGATTGGGCATTTTACAACCTGTAACGGCCGTTACGCCCCATCGTAACGGATTAGACCCTGTTACAAGCCATTACAGCCCAATATGGGCCTATAACAACAGATTTTGTTGTGAATCGGCCCAAGAACGGTTTATCGACCCATAACCGTAGTAGCAGGTCGATACACCGTTATGTATCAGCTGTTATGGTACGAAACATCCGATATTTAGAATCATGCCGCCCACATGACTATGATCAGAACATGGCGTCGTTTTGTCCGCCTTGTCTTGGTGTCACACCAAGGTCTTTTGTTGGTTTCATGCCATGCCCATGAAACCCAATCCTAACACCATACCTAGGATTGTCTTGCACCATATGTCAACGCCGCCAATGTGCGCCAACATTGCCCAACGGTGCACCATTTTCCAACACATGGCCAACACACGCCGCCCAATGCCCACCAGCATTGTCCAACAACACCCCTTCCAACATGTGCCACCACATGTTGACATATGTTGCCTTAACCCCGTGCAAGGCCTTGCCCGGTGTCATGCCACGCCAATGGCACCGATCCTAGCATTATGCCTAGAATCACTTCCACAATGCCCAACACCCGTTGATGTTGCCTTACGACGCCCTTGTCCACCGACACGTAGTGCCTTGGTTTTTGTCTCAAACTGATAGTGTTGGGTACGCCTTATCCCAAGCTTCCCAACGGCGCACCATTTTGCAATGCATGGCCAACACACGCCGCCCAATGCCCACTAGCATTGTCCAACGACACTCCTTCCAACGTGTGCCACCACATGTTGACATATGTTGCCTTGACCCCGTGCCAAGGTCTTACCCGGTGTCATGCCACGCCCATGGCACCGATCCTAACATTATGCCTAGGATCACTTCTACAATGCCTAACACCCGTTGGTGTTGCCTCACAACGCCCTTGTCCGCCGACATGTCGTGTCTTGGTTTATGCTTCAAACCGATATTGTTGGGTACGCCTTACCCCAAGCTTTACACCACGTGTAAGCAATGCCTTACACCTTACCTTGTCGTACCAACGCCCCATAGCGCGCCTAGGGTTCGGAAGGAGGATAACCCCCTTATAATACTTTAAGCAAAATAATACAAATGATAGTAGTAGACATCAAAATATCTGAGGAGTCATAATAGAGTGAATAGTGGATCCTTGCCCACGGTTGACTCCTCGCTTAGCCGCGTGCCTACGTTTTGCGCAAATAGATGTCCTCGCCCAACATTCGTCTACTTTTGAACTTTGGTTAATCTTTGTGCCTATTTCTTACCAAAGCCATTGTTTGGTGCCGCATGCACCACATTCAATTAGAAATATTCACGAAGTCGGTGCCTTGTTGTACCAACGCCTTCGTTTGTGCCTTATGCACCACATCCGGCTATAAAGTGCACTAAGTCCGTGTCATCTCGTTCTTCTAGCATTGTTAGGTGCCAACACTAGAATACGTCAAAGTTCTGATGCCAACTAGTGCAATGAAATACCAATGAAAAGACTAGTTATCGTTCTATACTCATTATTCCAACATCTCTATCACTCCGTACACAAAGTAAAAGATAGATACAAACTTACCAAAAGAAGTGAAATGAAGAATAGGGCCGCAATAATGTTAGATGCATCAAATATGTGGACCAAAAGATTTTAGTGAACAGTGAAGAAACGAATTAATGATAGAGTTACAGTTTATTGAAGAATAGTGTAGGGAAGGGAAAAATAGGGTTTAGAAATTAGACTAACACTAAGGAAGATGAGTAATCGAAATGCAGTAAGACTAGATGAGATCCATATAGAGGTGTGGAAGAGTTTGGAGAGAGATAGGTATAGAATGTTTACCTAAGCTCTTCAATAACATATTGAAAATAAGATAATGTCGGATGACTAGATGAGAAGTATTTTAGTGCCTCTTACATAAATAACGGAGGTTTCAAGTTGGTACGAATTATCAGGGGGTTCCTTGGGTTAATCACTTTAGATACTTAAGACTATATAATTCAAGGCAATGAAAAAAAAATGACAACATTAAGCATAGAATAAAAGCATGACAGCTAAAGTAGAAAAGTACAATCGAGGTGAAGTGCTCATAAGACACCGTTACGATTGAAAGGGAAATTCTATATGACTGCAATAAGACCAACGATTTAAAATAGACTGGAAAGTTACAATGTAAACAAGAACCATGTCCAAAAAGTAAATGTAGCTAAGATGAGGGTGTTGAGGTAGATAAGGGTCAACACATTTTTTTATAAAAAATAGGAATTACCATAGAGACTTAATGAATAACACGAATCAAAGAAATGTACAAGAAAATTGTTCAAAGTGGTTTAGACATGTAAAGAGAAAATTTGCAAAGCTCTGGATAGAAAGTGTAATTTAATTCAAAGAGAATGTGCTACAAATGGGAGAAAAATTAGGTATGGCACAAAAGAATTCATGTAGCCAATTCGACTTAAGTGGGACAAAACGCTTTGTTATTGTCATGTTGTTGTATACTTGTAGTGCATCTTGGCTCATGCTTTCTCAATCTTCGTCAATCTAAAAGTTGAGCATAAGTTTTATCTAAAGAATGACGTAAAACGTGAATCATTACTTGTGGCCCAAGAAAATTTATTTAGTTCATAATGTATAATTTCATTGATTAGATTTCAAATTTGTTACTAATTTCCTCGTCTATTTAGGGTTCTATTATATAATCCTAGAAATAGACTACCTATACAGATTATTAGGAGTTAAGAATAATATCTTGATTCTCCGTAGATGCCTAGAGAGGGTAAAGCACATATCCCCAACTTCTGGCTTTTTCTTGTATCAATTGGTTTGGTGAATTTGTTGCATCACCTATGACATGGTTTACTATAGCACTTGGGATGACCACTATGTCACCTGGATGCCCAGAATGCCTTCTTGAATAAGAATATATCCTCCACCTGAATTCACGTGTACGAGGATGAAGGCAAATGGTGCAAACTCAAGATAGGCAGTCTCAAAGAGTATCTTGGAACGCCTTACATCTTTATCTAACTGGTTTGAGAGATTTATTGGGGCTATAGAGATTGGTTTCAGGCAGCTGTTAATTTTGTTCGACACTTGAACATGTCCACACAATCCATAATAGCACAATAATTAAAATGTATAGGTTTACATGCCACTACTTGTTGAATAAGAGAACCTAATATATCCCTTGTCCTTTGAACTTATACCATGAACACCCCCGGTCAATCGACATTTTAGAGTTATGACCGAAGAATCTCAAATTATTGCCGAGGCATAATCAACCTTGCATAAGTTTATCCTATAATTTAAAGTTAAAATGACCAGAAACCTCCTCCTTATTTTTCTTCTTCACTTTTTTTTTCCCCTATCACCTTTGTTCCACTTACCCAAAGAACCTCTCTCTCTCTCTCAAACCCAATGGCCAACCAAATTTGCTAGAGCTTCTCAACTGCAAATCCAACCTCTAAGGCCACTCCTCTCACCATGGCCTCCTATCCGAAACCCCACCTAAGCTCCCCACCTTTTTTCGTCCATTCATCTCGAATCAGATCATGCACCAAGTCACCTACACCACTGCAACAATCTAGCAAAAATTGAGATTCGGTCCGTCTCCTTTTCTCTTCCAGTTTTAGTAGATTTGGCCAGATTTTGGTGTAAAGAACAAATCTAGGTTGATGGGTTTAAGGTTTAATTCATGTCTATTTTAGGGTGACCTCTAAAATCAAAGGGGGTATGGGTTTCTTTTCCAAATTGTCTCTTTAATTTCTTTGTTTCTCTTACTACTTCCTATGATGACTGCAAAGGGGTCTGGTGGTTGGTAATTAGCAATCTCCCCCCCCCCCCCCTACTATGCATGTATATGTGTGAATTAGGTGGTGTTGGGTTTGACTTATGTTGAATTCAATGCCAATTAATGTGATTTGGTTGGAGTCATGGTAATCCAGTGGTGCAAGTTGGGGTTTAAGTCATGAGTTGAAGGGAAGGAATGGGAAAATATAGAAGAAGGAAAAAAGAAATAGAAAATATTTATTTTAAGCCAATGCTATAATAGCCATTAAATAATCAGATGTTCATATTATTTTAATGTTTGTATTCATCTAGTAGCAGGGTTGGAATGGTGATTTAACAGATCAATATTCCAATTAGGGGTCTCCGGTGTATCATTAAATCAACAGGGGGTTTCCGTGACATGGAGTATCTTTGGTTTAACATCTACTTTATTTTTATTTTTATTTTTTTGGCTAAGTAATACGCAAGTGGTTTCACATGTTCTCTGTATTTCTATATTGTTTTTACTTGTCACTTTCTCCTTTAGTGGGGTAGTTGGGAAAGGAATGGAGGAAATCCTACACTCAACTAGGGCACATACATCTTTCAATTCCTTAACCTTTTCCGTTTTCGTAGTTTGTTCTCTCTTCCTTTCATTCTTACTTTCTTTTCTTCTTTGGGTTAATGTTTTCCATTTTTTTTCGTTTCCGTTTTCTTCTTTGGGTTAATGTTTCCCGTGTCCATATGATTCACTTGTTATCCCCTATAACCATAAAAGTGAAGTTCTCCATCAGCCTGCAGTGCAACCACCAGATAAAATGTGGGCCAAATTATTGTTGGCCCATGTACTTTGTCTCTTATTTCAGTTAAGCCTTTCTACTTTCAGCTGTCCCAATTATTCCCTAGACTTTTTAAAGGGTGTCAACTATGCTCTTCTATAAGCGTTTTCCGTTATAGATAACAGTAGACAGTTTCCAAGGAGTGTTGATTAATGTGTCTTGTCTAGCAAGGAGTGTTGATTAATATTCTATTTCCTTTTTTGTATTAAAGAAAGAGAAACAAATTAGTCACCAATGCCACGGACACTTCTGTAATAATTCCTTGTAAATCACTAATAAAGACAACCATTAAACATACCTCTGCAGCAGTCGTTGGTGATCCAAACTGGCATCATCTAAGCTGGGAATATAGGAATTTATCCGTGGTATATGCTGATATACTCGAAGAAGTTAATGAAGAAAGAAATACAAATCAGAATTTATTTCCAGAATTGGAAACTTAAACAGGAAAAGTTACAAATGAATGCATGACCACTAAACAAGTCTTCAATGCAGAAACACAAGTCGATGAAAATTTAAATTTTTAACATGTTCCCAAAAGTAGTAAAGACCAAAAATGTGTGACCTTTAGATTACTCAAATGCAAGAACATACATCTTCTTAAGATTACTGACACTTAGTTGTTTCAAATGAAATCCCTTCTCTAGCATTCCAAGAGAAGATATGGGACGAGCCAATAAGACATTTACATTCACAGCATAACAAGAACTAATGAACAAGTGGAATATCCTAGACTAACATGCCACTAGTCAATTCATGACAAATTATACCTCGGAAGTTCTAAATGTGGTTGGTAAATCAGTATCCTATGTTTTAGCTGGTAAACCTGTGTGCTATATTTACAGGCGGGGTCATCGCTAATCATACACCGTCACCTCCTAAACGATCGTGTAAAATAAAGTCCATACAAAATGACAGTACTATACGGCTTCTAAACTCTACGAAACAATGCCAGTAAATAAGGAAAATTAAAAATGGACAAGTGTGCACCACAAGGGGAGTAATATTAAGGATAAAATTAAGCCTTGACAGTTAAAATAAGGGTGTGGGAGAACGTGGCGTTGACCTTAACCTACTATGGTAATTTATTCAAACTTACGGTTGTGACATGGTTGACTGTGTTTGTCAACATACGCACATCTGTCTTATCAAATAAATGCATGTAATCTGATTTTTTTCAATAAATAATGCATAAAACAATACACACAACAAGAATTTAGAGATGACAACACCCCAGCTTTACCCAGAACCTAGCCTTGTTCATGTGAAATTTTCTTTTATTACCATTCTAGAAAATTCAACGAGGAACAATAAAAATTATAAAATTCCAAGAGTAGATGAATAAGGAGAGTCGTGATAGATTATCAATCATAAGATGAGTCATAAATTGAAGCAGTATGAAAGACAATCTTACAGGAACAGGTTCCAGGTTAGACAGGCGTCGGCCAACTGCACCATCTAGATTGGCATACTCTTCAGATAGCATGATAGCAATCATCTGATCATCCTCAACATCCTGCTGACTGCTTACCGAAGTTGAGCTAGAACTTTCACCCAAGTTGTGAGTTCCGGTCTCCATCAACTAAATAACTTACAGTTTGAAAAGGCACGAAATTTAGTTAATGATACATGGTAAGACATCAAGTATTTATCATCTTGCACAAGTGGATGAATTAGGCATGTAAGTAACTACAGAAGTATAACCAATTATGTGTCTTTTTCATCATGTCTAACATATAACCTTAAAAAAAATATGCAAGGCAAAAAAGCATGCTCATTTACAAAGACATGATTGGCATCAGATATGAAACGGAAGGACTTGGAAAATGTGAAAATCATAGAAGTTGATAAATAACTGTTACTGCCCTAGTAAACTACCGAGGAAGTACTAATACGGGTGCAGATTCATATATATATAAATATAACATTCCTTGTAGATAGCAATATGCCAAAGGATATGTCAGTAATAATTGATAGATATAAATGGAAGTAGTCTATAACGGCATGTTTGGTTTGATGGAATTGGGGCGAAATGGAATCGCCATTCCGCCCTCGATTCCTATTCCGATATTTGGTTCTCCAATAGAATCAATTTTGTGATTTCATTGGAATGAAAAATTAGGGAATGGGATTCCATATCAAATGGGCTGGAATCAAGTCCAGCCCAATGGAATCAAAATCCGAATTACAAAAAAGCTCTCAAAGTAAATTTATTTCAGCACAACATAATTCTTCCCTAGCAGCCCGATCCAATCCATGATTGAACTTCCATCCCGCTCTAGTCCATAAAATGGACCTCAAAATTTTTTTTTTAAAATTTTTCATTTATCTATTTTTTATTATTTTTTTTTTCCATGATTGCGGCGGATAAGAAAAAGAAGCCTGATCCATAAAATGTACATATATATAGTATATATATCTATATATAAATATGTGTATATATAAACATAATATATATATACACACTATAGATATACATATGTATATATATATATATATATGCATTCAAATTGAAATCTATATTTTACTATTCCATTACTTCTCTTATTCCATACCAACCAAACAAGATAATGGAATAATGATTTCATAAGGGCATTATGGAAATTTTACTACACTTGACTATTTCATTCCTTCTCTCATTCCATATCAACCAAACAAGTGAATGGAATAGTGATTCCATTCACAATTCCATTCCATTCCTTCTCTCATTTCATTTCTTCTTTCATTCCATTCCACCTTCATTCCATTCAATCCAACCATACGAGCCGTAAAGGTCTATAGAAGACGTGGAAAAGATAGTTCACAGGCTCAAGTGCTGATTTCGTATAGCCATGGATCCTAGTTTGAGTCCTGTAATGTTTTGGGTCATTGTATTTAATTTTTGGTAGGCTCTATAAGTTGAGTCAAATTAGTATTTTCCTATTAAGAGTCCAAGTCCCAATAGAGTTAGGAATATCTAAAGCCTGCGTAAAGCCTTGTACTCCTTAATTAGAAGGAGAGAATAATTTTCAGAAATAGCTAGTGTTTGTTTCAAGGATTGTATTTGATGCCAATTCCCTTCCTTTGGTTAGATACCTAAGGTCGCTAGGAGTGAAGCCTAAGTCGCTAGGTTTGAAGCCTAAGGTTTCTGTTTTTCTTTCATTATTACTGTTCACAACATTGTTGATGCAGCATGGTTCACAACCTTCCGCGTCTCCTATTGCATCTCTACAAGCATAAACTCCTACATCCTTCTCATCCTGCCCTTTTAAAAACCCTAAACCATAATTTTCTCAGATATTCAGCCACCAAAAGAGCCCTAAAACCCTACATTTTATTAAGCCTTGTGAAATCGAATTCTGCATTGAACTCCCAAAACATTGCCCCCTTGTTTGTCCTACGTCAATTTGGATATCAAAGCAAGTTCGAGATCATGTCCAGTGTTCCGGAAGATCGTATAGAGGGAGAAAGGACACCATAGGCCTTTGCATGCCACTACAAGTACCTCATGAACAGTCGCAGAGAAAGGAAAGTAGCCGAGGACGGGCACAAAAAACGGTAGAAAAAATTATTGTTCGATTTTTTGTAAAAGAATTTTTCAACGACGCTTTCAAATAAATCTAGATTCACTATTCATATATTCACTTCTGTTCTAGGAACAAAATAGTACAAACAAAAAATACTGCAATCAAGAAATTATTCAAAAAAGCCAAATCTATAAGCAAAGAGTTAAAATACATGACATTAGCAACCCTAAATTAATCAAGAATTTTTATTCCCATATCACAAAACCACCAAAACAATATTAGTCTTAAAATATCCACAAAATTAATCAAAAATATTGAACCTGATTTCATGATATTCAATACAATCACTAAATGATTGTTCAATACAATTTTTAAAATCACAATATTTTTAGCAAGAATTATTCGGAGTGTCCTTTTTAATTCTTTAAGTTCCACTTGTCTTAAAATCAATTTTGATACTTTATTTATGTAATTTGATAGAATAGGGAGAAAAAAATACATTCAAACCCTTAATTTTATATTTTTGAACTAATTTAGAACAAAATATTAAGAGTTAGATGAAAAGTAGATTTTTTTATTTAAAAATTTTAAACATAATATAAGATTAAATTATAAACTACCAGGGGCACAATTGACAGTTTAAAGAAAATATGAAGGGTATTATTTAAAATGATCACGGAAATAAAAAAAATAAAAAATAAAAAAAATAAATTGAGGGTGGTGGGGTACTTGCCCCTCCTACCAATTAGGGCTGGCAAAACAGATATTTACACGATGACACGACACGAGACCGACACGAAATTAGCAGGTCTAGGTTTTGCTTATCAGGTATCGGGTCGTTATCGTATCAGACCCGATAACCTGATAAGAAATAGTGCAGGTTATCAGGTTGACCTGATAACCCAATAGGTTACACGATAAGACACGATAAGAATTCCGTGTATTCAGGTTACACGATAACCTGTGACCCAATATGTTACCCGTTAATTTAATAAATTATTTTTACACCCCCCAAATTATCAAATATTACAAATTAATACTTAATATATATAATAATTTGTTAAGATGGTTTTAAATTAATAGGTTAACAGGTCGTTAACGTGTAATGGGTTAACGTGTAATGGGTAGATTAATGTATAATAGAAACCTATCGGGTCTTATCGTGTCGTGTTTACCTGATAGGTTTCGTGTCATCGTGTGACACGAAAAATTATCGTGTCGTGTCGTGTCGACACGATAATTTTCGTGTCGTGTTCGTGTTTGGGTAGTCTGACACGATAAGCTTATCGTGTCGTGTTCGTGTTTGGGTCTTATCGTGTTTCGTGTTATCGTGTAATGACCTGTTACACGACCTGTTACCTGTTTTGCCAGCCCTACTACCAATACTCTCCCTCCGTCTCTGCTCATGAACCTTTGAAAGATCTAAGCATGGCATTTATCCTCGATTTAGCAAGAACAATTAATGCTCACAAATCCATTTATGCCATTGTCGAGTTTTTTCGAAAATGGATGTTCAAAGACTTCAGATGATGTCCATGTAGCAAAACTTTTTTTCAGAGAAGTTGTTTGTACACATAGGTTGCCTCAATCAATTGTTTCGGACCGCAATTTAAAGTTCACAAGTTATTTTTGGCGCACTTTATGGAAAATACTGAACACAGGGATGACATTTTATTCCTCTTTCTACCCACAGATAGATGGCCAAACGGGAGGTGATTAATCGAAGTTTAGGAAATCTACTACGTTGTGTTGTTAGGGATAATGTTTCTACTTGGGATCCGATTCTTCCCATTGCGGATTTTGCGTCAAATGGCTCTGTAAAGAAGTTTACTGGTCACAACCTTTGAGATTGTTTCTGGTATTCTTACTCGAAACCAGTGTTGTAAAAGGCGAGGGCGTTAAGCGGGATGTTTTGACCTGTGCGGGGCGAGGCATAAGCCCCATGATACATAAACGCCCCATGATACATAAATTTTTAATATTTTAAAATATTATATATAATTATAATATATGAAAAATAAATAAAAAGGATATATATAAAAAATAAATATAGATAAAATCATAAGATGACAAAAGTTATGAATCATAAATAGTAATTTAATTGAAATTCTATTTTCTATATGAGACCGACCTATTTAGAGATGCTATTAAAATATTGTCCTTTTTTTGTTTATCTATTCTCTAACAAATAATAATATTCCTTGAAATCTAGTTAAAGACTCTAAATCTTTCCTTTATTAATTTTAAAAACATTTAAATTAGAGGCGACAACTATTTTATTTCCAAATAAAACATAAAAAAAATGCATGATTTAATCTTAGTTCTCCTAATTCCACAATTCTCCTACCTCAAACCTTGGTTGCACCTCCAACCTTCGTGGTCTAGCACCGACGAAGTGATGAAGATGAACACACCAAATAAGTGCAAAATCAAGTTTTGTCTCTCTTGATTTTCTGGTGATGGAAACATATGACATAGGCCCTAACGAACTTCACCCTGGGCAAAGTCCACAAGCCCAACTGAAAAATAGCCCCCCCCCCCCCCCCCCCTCCCCCACCCCCCGGGCAGTTCAGGACTGCCCCACCTCTGGGCGAGCCCCATGAAAACCTTTTACAACATTGCTCGAAACCAATTGAATTAGTTCATTTACCACTTGCACCCGTGCTAGTGTTGAAGCAAATGCTTTTGCTAAACATATTTGAGATATGAATAGATGATGAGGTTCGCAGAAAAATTAACATAAGCACTGCGTTGTAAAGTATATGCCGATTTGAAGAAAAAGCTTATTGAATTTAATGAAGGTGACATGGTTATGGTGCGTATTAGACCAAAAAGATACCCTAAAGATGATGAGAAATTTATGTAATTAGATTGAAAATATTAAGATCAATGTGTTGGCATGCTTTAAAACACTCCTTCCTTTGTAAATCATTCCTTTTCGACAATGGCAAAGCATGAAACTAACCGAACATGATGGCCGATTGAGATGGCCATGGTCAAATAACATTAGACACCAAAGAAAAAGCCTATCCCGTCTCTAAATATGTGTAATAGTATGTGTATATACACACACACAAGATGCTGAATATATACAAATTTTCACATAAACCATCGACAAAGAAGGAAAACAAAAAAGCTAGAAAATAAACATAAATTACAATAGAAATATCCGAAATGGAAATATATCATCCACTAGTAAGCGCACGTGTCTAGAGGCTCTTTCTAATAATTTTAGGTTTTGCTTGACTTTTGGTCTAATTAATGATTTTGCATGAAAAACGTTTTATTCTTTCAATTTAAAGTTAACCAGTTTTAGGCCCGCGCTAAGCGCAGATTTTAGAGTAATTTAAATGTGTATTTTACTTAATTGAATAAATTTAATTTTGCATTAGCTATATTTTTTTTATATTATTTATGTGAGTTAATTATGAATTATTGATATAATAAGAAATATTTAATATTTTTTTTATTAGTTTTCGATTAACATTATGAACATTTTAGTTTTATGAGTTTAAAATGAGGATATTGTTTAGTGTTTGTTGGAATGATAAAATCTTAATTGAACATAATGTTAATTTTAAAAAAAACGTGTGATTGTGTATTCATTTTTTATATTTGTACTATAGTAAGAAAATAAATCTATTTTTTCAATTTTACTTATTTGATTTGGTCAGTTTTTTTTTTTTTTTTTTGTTCTCTTTTCTCTTTCTTTTCTATTTTTCACGATATCTCCATATAACCAATCTACCTTTACACACACTAAGCAAAGATATAATTATATACACCTTTAGACACCCCTAACCAAAAAGATAATTATATACACCTTTACAAATCCGAAGACAAAAATATAATTATGTAAACTTTTATACGAACACAAATAAAAAATATAATTATATAAATGCCTATACGAACACAAACAAAAATATAATTATATAAATCTTTATACACCCACAAACAAAAAATTAATTATAAATGTCTTTATACACCCACAAACGATTTTTCAATTTTTTTTTTCAAAATTACATCAACAATTTTTTTTCTTCAAAATTACAACTAAAAAATATTAACTTATTTTAAATAAAATATTACGAACATAAATTTCTTTTTCGGCTCAAGTTTTTCAAGGAACAAAAATAGAAACATGGGAATAGAAACACAAAACTAATAGGCTTAATAAAAAATAAAAAAAAATCTTTATGGAAGACCAATCACAATTTTTGCCACATATATAATGTGGAATTTAAGGTTCGATATAAAGTATAAATTCAAATTTGGCTTAGACAAATTTATGGTCATCCATTTCAAATTAATAAAATTAATAGAATATTAATGGTAGAAGGAATTAATCTTAACCATCCATTTCACATTTTAATAGGATTTAAGAGATGGCTAATACTTACCTCACATGCATTTCAAGGTATTGTCTTCCACTTTTAATATAATAATAAGATTAAATGAGAGGATTTTCATGAGAAGAAATTTTTTGTTGGCTTTTGATTTGAAGCATGGCATCTAACAATTTATACACGAACATGTGATGTGGGTTTAAAAAATCCAAACCATTCTATTGACCAGAACCAGAACTGCTTCAGAGGAAAAGTCATTCCTCATTTGTTATATAGATGTGTGCTTAAGCAATCAATACAAAAGAAACTCACGTTTAAATTCAAGTAAATATCACATGAAACATTACCAATCACCCATCATCCAAATATTTCAGCATCTAAACAAGAACAAATCTGAAGTGACCATAAATATAAAGTTGGGAGTATGAACCATCATAATACATGGGCCAAAAACATTAGAAATCAAGGGAATAAGAAAGGAAAAAAGAAAAGCTTCCCTAACTTAAAATAGAAATGATGGAGCTCTTCATTATCTTTAAGGTAAAGTAAACAAACGCACACTACTCCATTCTTCTCCAGAAGTGCACATAAGATTTTATGCAATAATTGAAATAAATCGCATAGCTATGTAGACATAACTGACATAAAGTAAAACTTCACCTAATCCCACTCCAACCCATGTCTGAATTCCAGGAAAATTGTGGAAATAAGATAGCGATCATGAAACCATGCACAACCTGAACCCCTTTAGTGTCCAATAAATGCAAAAAATCACAAGAAAAAGGTATAAAAATATATCTTTGACGAGTGAGGTTAGCAAAGATCCTATTGCACTGTCATTTTAGAAGAGCCTGAGACCCAAACGCATAGATTTGCACAAATTCATATCATCATATAGAAGAGCACCAGTATTTTTCCATAGTAGGAGCACAAAGATGAAGTATGAAAAATAGGATCCAATATAAAAATTGTTCTATTAATCAATTTGGTTACAAACTAAAGTTATTCACAGCGACCTTTTGATGTTATGAAAAGATTGAATAATAACATCACTACCAACACCATTAAACATCATTCTCCCAATATACACAACCAAATACCAAACTACCATTTAGCAACTAACCTCCCATTCCCTTGCATAAACAACTCATTCTTAGCTTTAAATTTTACAATTTAACCATAAAAGTTAGAATGCCTGGATTCATTACAACATGATTTCATCCATCATCGTCCCTACTTCAATGAAACAAGAAACAACTTTCACATTTTTTTATGATACTAATCAAAATATTTGATTTGGTAAAGTACCTGTTGCTAGTAGGTCCACTTCTTGTTGTTGACGGTTAGAAGAATTTGAAAATCACAATACCTGGATAAGATAAGTAAAATCTATTCAATACATGCTCAACAGCTAGACATGAAAAACCCTATACCGTAAAGGAGTTCCCAATCAAAATCCATGTTCAAGAGAGTACAGCGTGTGCAATAAATGCTTAATGTATTGAACATATATTTAATAACAATTCGTCACTCACGAAATCCTTATCAAATTCCAAATCAAATTGAATGCCAGCTCAATAACAATCCTTAACGATTTCCATGTTATAGATATCAAATCGAATACATATTGCATTATATGAATTACGAAATTATCCAATTATAATCTATCCATTACATCTCCAATGATGAACCCTCTTTCACAAAATTATTACCAAAAAATCCCCCAGAAACTCGCGACTCTTCAATAACAATCAAATGAGACGCTTCAGTATTACCAGGAAAAAAAGTGCGTGTGTGTGAGAGAGAGAAAGAAAGAACTGTGTCATATGAGGAAAAAGGTCGGACCAGATTCACAGCGATCGAGGATCGAAAGTAAATGTCGCCTTCAATGCGAAATTGGCACTAGTTCGACATCGCTGATCTTTTCCGGGCGTCTTGCGGAATAAAAATTACTGACGTGAAAGAATAACGAATATAACTTCTGACATCGCTGTAATCCTTGAATAGTTACAGGTTGATCATAGGTTGGTGAGAGGAGGATTGTGCAGGCATTTGAAGGCTTCAAGTAAGCTCTTTCGCGTTTATTTGGTAATGGTGTGCAGACGCAGACGTGTACGCGCAATTAGGCTCCTGAGGTCATCGTGTGCCAGGACGCTACAGTACTTTGTCGAGCTTAACGTCTCAACAGCCCAGTCATGACCCAACCAGTTTATTTCAATACATTTTAGTGATTTGAGTGCATTGAAGTGTATGTACAAATGACAAAAAAAACAAAAAATATCAAACAATTCTAATTATTTATGTCTAATCAAGGAGTCATATTGCACCAACACTATCACTCATGTTCCATCCAGATACTTTTAAAAAGTCAAATTTTATATTCTGAAATAATTTTGTGATGACAGGTAATCAGCCATTCAAAAAATTACAAATTTTGGATGAAAAGTTATAAGTTTAGATAAAAAAATTGCAAGTTATTTTTACCAGAGTTATTTAAATAATTACAACTTAGTTTAACAAATTTACAAGTTCATCTAATTTACTTCAACTTCAAAAAAACGATTAGTGTTTTGGAACAATTTGAATTGTCCATTATGCCCTTGAACATTATGGCCTTGAAACACACCTCTTTCAACCAAACAATACTATTCCAACATTCACGGATTTTCCAAGCCAAAGCAAACAAGGCCTCACATATCGCCATACGTCACACCCCCAACCACCAACGCCACTAGCACTAACTGTCGCAGCACCTACCCTACCTCCAACAAATCTGTTTGAAAAAAACTGCATTGGAATACATCGTCAAATTGAATATTTGTCACCTCAGATCACCAGAAACAGAAGGTAAATTTCAAACTCTATCACCCATTACCCTTTCCACCACCATGCTTCATTCTGTATATTCTACATTACCATTTCCAACATCCTTCATCTGGACATACCATGTTCGAAACTACATTTGAATTGCACAGTACCTGTTCGACAAAATGCCTATGCTTCGATTTCAATACATTCATCTATTTTTCCTGCTTTTGCATTTGTAGTACATCATGATACTTATTGGAGTGTAAACAATACTCATTAGCTTCAATTTTTTCACAGAACTGATGGCATTGGGTTGTGTGCACCCCAAGTTGGAGTTAATGTCCAACTTATGGTCTTCAATTCTATTGGTGAACTTGGTGAAGGAGAGGATATTGTTCTCGTAAATCCACGAGTTAACCAATATTTGAGAAAAACAGTGCCTTATAATGAGGGATGTTTATCCTTTCCAGGGATCTATGTTGATGTAAAGGTATGTATCATAACTGTTTATGTCACAAGTTGTCTTTTTAAGATTTGGGACGTATATCAGGAGCTCTTGAATGGTTGAGTTCATTTTGTTGCAAAACTCCATTTATTCTTTGTATAGTTAAATATTCAATGCAATTACATTATTAAATGATTTTTTACACTCATGAGATATTGTTGTCAGTTTCTCATTCTAATTATTATTTTTATATGAAACTAAATAAATTTTTTATTTACCAAATTCACATAAATAAATAACATGGTAACTATAAAAAGTCTTTATCACCTCCAAATCATATAAAACAACAAGTTACAAAACAGAACCATATATTTACTAAATATAGCACTCCACGTGCAACGCACGCAGAGATAATGTATTAATGTGGTTAGAGAATGACACTTTCAAGCCCTTTGGTGAGTTCTTATATATATATATATATATTTCCTTTTTTTTATAAATCAAATAATGAGTGGGCCCACTCAATTTTTTCTCTTTTTTGTTTTAATGTAATTAGAGAATGACTCTTTCAAACTCTTTGGTAAGTTTTTATTTATTTTTTATTTAAATAATTTTAATATTTTTCTAATTAATGGACAAATATATGATTAATTTCTTGGTCCACATTTTAATTTATTTTAAAAAATAATTGTAATTCAAAAAATATTTTCAACCAAAAAGAAAGTACATACGATACAAATTAATTAAATTAGAATTTATTGACTTGCAAAAATTCAAAAAATTAATTCTATTTTATTGTTATTTGTTTTTATTTTATATTATATTAGTAAAAGTTAATCTATAGAAATATTATTTCACTCTTATCATTATTTATATAATTTTTAATAGTATATTTATATTCGTTATTTATAAAATATCATTACTCACTAAAATTTATGCACTCGTTTATGGACATTGCTATCAAGATAAACAAATGATGTCTATATATTTCATATTTCAATATTAAAAATTTATTGCATTTTTTTCATCCTGCGCAATTTAAAAGTGAAAGACAAAACTAAAAATGAACTACAATTCAAAACAAGACATCTTTTCAATTTCTTTATTCCCATTAAATCAATGGTCAAGATCTTCTTTCTCACTATTAATATTTTGAACCTAGTTATTTTATGAACTAATACCCCTAATTTTTTGAAACTATACATTTTCACCTTTTTATTTAAAAAAAAAATAAATAAATTACAATCTTTAAAATTTCATATATTCCTCCTCTAATTTATATAAATTTAAAGTGAACCCCTAAAAAAATTTATCCTTTAACAAATGCTCTATGCTTCTATTATATGTAAATCAAGAATAAAAATTATAACATCAAAGTCTTCAAATTGAAAAATATATTAATATATTTTTTCTGGACCTGCATGCGGTTTTAAAGAAATTGCAAGAAAAAAAATTGTTGGAGGCACAATTAACATAACCAATTACAGTGTAAATTGGAATATCTTGGTTAATTATGACATATTTTGTTAGAAATATTAGTTAAATTTGTAAAAAAAAAAAATATAGGATAATAAATTTAATAATAAATACGAAAACATTAAATTTATGAGAATCAAATTAAAGAAAAAATATAATATATGAAAATTATGGATATTAAATTTACAAAAATCTATATAATAAAATAGGACGGACATAACCCTCTAGATAAATCTCAATCATTCTTTGTCTCCTAAAATAAAGAGCTAAAAAATTGACATAAATATAAAATATATTTTTATATTTTAATTTTAAGAAAGTAATTTAAAGATGTTTTTAATTAATAATTCTTTTTCACTTTTTTCCATTTTTTTCGTTTCCAGTTGTTACTTTTCTTATTATCTCACTTATCAACCCTCATTTCGTATCCTCTCACTTAGCCCCATTCTCCCGATCAAATTATTCTACCCTAATCACTCCGTCGAACCTTAAACTATGTAATCTCACTGCCTTCTCTCTCTCTCTCTGTGCAAACCCTAAAATCTCATTGGCCTCAACAATGCTTTCATGTCTCCATCCATCGTCGGCACCTCTTAATCTCGCCCTTGGCTTCCACCCATCGCTGTGATATCTCTATCTCTCTATCATTGTGTCACACCTCACCCCGGACACCCGTCACTGTGAGACCGGCGTGACGTCGACACGACATCACTAAACCGAATAACCAACCAAAATATGACAATATACAAACTTTAATCTACACGTCAAATACATAACTTCATACGATAGGGATACACTTGTCCTAAAAATAAAAATAACAAAACAAAACTCATGAACCTCTCTTAGGTTCATTCTCTGACAGCTCGTCTCAAAATACTCCCATATGACTCCAACACATGACCCGCATAACTCTATCTAGAGCTAGTAGGGGACCAACCAACTTACTATCCGCTCTACCTACGAGTGTACTGTCTTCTTAGTAAAAATATTTTATAATAATAATTCATTTTACAACATCTACATGGATCAAGTGTATGTATATAAACATCACATAGCTTGTAAAAATCTCCATAATATAAGCAGTGAAAATAAATCAATAAATATAAGTTCCATTCAAACACATCTAGTATAAAATAATACCAATCACCATAATAAATAATAAATCACCCAATTGAAGTAAAAACCCACATCTCATACACCACATCTCACACCACTCTCTGGGTAGCCATAGTGATCGTTTTAACCTCACGATCGAGAGTTGCAACGGCACCGTACCTCATAGGATATGCCTTCCTACGGGATATAACAGCGCTTCGTTAGATTATGCTAGACAGGTAAAACAACACTTCGCTGGACTATGCTAGACGGGTGAAACAACGCTCCGCTGGACTATGCCAGATGGGTGAAACACTGCTCTACTAGACTATGCCAAGCAGGTAAATATCCAACACCAATCTCCACCTCACCTCAACAACAACAACTCATTTTCACCACCTCAACAACAACAACTCAATAAATCATCAACATTCTACCGAAGTAAATAATCAACGCTCTGTCGAAGCAGATAATATCAATAGTATCGTCAAATCAATAACAACATCGTTAACTACAAATCAATAACATCAACCTTTATTTTCAAAACCGATTTAATCCAAATATCATTTTTCCACCCTCTTTTAAAACCAACTAGATTTAATAAATCATTTCTTAATTTCCTTTTAAAACCACCAAAATTTAACGAAAATCCATTTTTCCAACTCACCCAAAACCTGCTTGATCCATATTATTTATAAAATCATCCAATCCAAGTAAAACCATTTTACACACACATTTATAAAAATAGTTTGGCAAGAAGACAGTTCATTCACCTGGCTACCCGCTCCGAACAGTTTTTACAGATTATCCTCTACCGATACTCAGATGCCTGCGAACTTAATAGTGACAGGGCCTAAATTAATATTTTATATAAAATCACCTAATCATATAATACAGGCCCTAATTTTCGTTATTTTTTCGTCCTCACATTTTATTATGTAAAATTATTATTCGGTTAATTTTTCATTTAACAGTCCCAAATTTATTATTCCGGTTACAAAATTTTTATGTTAAAATTTAATTTAACAAAACTAAAATAAACTTAACGGAAAAACATTACCCATTCCGAATCGTTCACTGATCGCGAGACGAATTTTGAATTTGTTGGGGGTAATTTGTGTAGTTTCTTCTTCTTTTTCCCTTCTTCTTTCTTTTCCTTTTTCCTTTCTATTTCCTGTTTCTGTTTTGGCTTCCTGCCGTCCGGCCACACACACACCCTCACACCCTTTACCGACGGCGACACGCGAATAGCACCCACAACCCCGCCGTCCAACCAAACGACACACACACCCATAGTCCCACAACACCCCCAATTACATACATACCCACACACGCTGTCGAAACATCACACACACACACACATGCCGGCGGTGAAACACACACACACACACATGCCGGCGGTGAAACACACACACACACACACACTGGTCTCACCTCCCACACTCATGACGACACACACACAGCCACACCATTGACGGCCGAACACACACACACACAGAGCAGCAACATACACCCAGACGGCGACGACACCGATCACCAACGACTATCGACTACGAACAAAATGCACACATACCCACAACATTTGAACGAACACATACACACGATCATTGTCAACCATCAATGACGAACAGAATGCACACACCCATACATTCCCACAATCGCTGGCCCATCAGGACAGAACCCACACACGAACTTCGGCGACGTCGACAGCGAGGGTCAAAACACGCCCACCGGCTCTGTTTGGTTTTCAGTGAAATCAACACACACTCACAGTGCACACATAATACACACTTGTCCGATCACATGCACACATTGAAACACACACTATTGATCAACGATTGACCGATGATGACGATACCCATACACCGCTGGTGAACAGGACACACTCCGATTCTCTCTCTCTCTCTAGATTTTTGAGCTTCTTCTTCTTAAGCTTTCCCGATCCTTCTAGCGTGAATGAATCCTATATATATGCATGAATTAAGTGGATGGATGTTTGATCTCTTCACGCCACACCGCCGATTCTCTTCTCTCTCTGTTTTCGGCCCTCACTGCACACACACGCACGAATATATGTCTATATATATGAGTTTATATAAAGACCCATGTGCTTAAATACTCTTCCCTCCCCCCTAATTTCTGAAAATCATCATTTTAGTTCAATTCAACATTTATGAGTTTCTAGAATTATAATTTCACCCTTCACATTTTAAATTTTTAGATTTTAATTGAAAATTTTGCAAATTTGACCCATAAACTTTTAATTTGGTTTTTAATCAACTCAATTTTTACCATGAAATTTTTTTAAATGCTCTAAATTAAAAATAATGACGTACATGCTAAAGTCCAGGTCTTACACATTGTCTAAAATGTCGTCGTGTGTCATCATGTTGCCACCACCTCTGTTTATTGCCGCTAGCATGCTCAATTCAACCACCACAATACTGATTCAACAACCATCATCGGAGCACCACCATCAAAGCACATCTCTCGATAAGACCTTTCTGTTCTTTGTCTCCGAAGATAAAGAGCGATCCAAATTGATCCCATAGATTAACATTGATGATGGTATCATGAGATAACTGAATAATTGATATTGTTTCATTATCTTTGTTCATTCGTTTTAATTTAATACAAGTTATTGTCTTAATATGTTAAAAATGACAATCATTGTATTTCTTTCTCAATTATCTTTGTAAATCTTTATAACTAATATGTTGATTATTTGTTAGTGATATATTCATTTTAAATTAGGTTTTCGTTTTTTAATTTTCATGCCTTTAGGCACGGGTAATTCCCTAGTTGGCTAATAAAGTATATGGAAAAATGACCTTTTTGGCCCTTCAGGTTTGGGGTGAGTGTTTAAGTGGCCCCTAGTGTTTCATGTTTGACACATTTGGTCCCTAAACTGTAAAATTGGTTTCAATATGGTCAAATTGACAAATCTGTTAGTTCAATTTGACAAGAATCCGTTAGTGCATTTTTTTTTCGAGTCCAAAACAGCTTCCCCCCTATTTTTGTTTTCATTTTCCGTGGTTTTCTATCTTTCAACGAATATAAGAACTAGAATACATTAAAAAAAAAAAAAAAAAAAAAAGGAATATATTTTAAAAAAAAAATCCAAATATAAATTAAAAAAGCAAATACATTTAAAACAAATCCAGAATATGTTCTAAAAACAATTAATGGAAAAAAAAAAAGGCAGAATACATTCAAAAAAATAAATAAATCAAAACAACAATTGAACTTGTACATTCAACAATAATAATTCATCCATTTACTTCAACCATTCATACATTCATCCATTCATTCATTTGCTATACATATCAACTAATACATTCCAAAAATTTTGGAATGTATTAGCCGATATGAATAGCAAATGGATAAATGGTAAATGGATGAATGAATGAATTATTGTTGTTGAATGTTGAGGTTTACTGATTGTTTTGAATGCATTTTTTTTTTTTAAATTTTGAATGTATTCGGTTTTTTAATTTATTTTTTATATTTTTCAGAATGTATTATGGATTTTTTTTAATGTATTCATTTTTTTTAATGTAGTCTAGATATATATTTTTTAGAATCTATTATGTTTTTTTTTTTTTTTTAATATATATATATATATATATGTATGTATGTATTCTGTTTTTTCTTTTTAATGTATTTTGGTCTTATATCAACTAAAATGGAGATAGCCACGGGAAATGAAAACAAAAATGGGAGGGAAGTTGTTTTGGACTTGAAAAGACAAAAAAGTCCCTACACTATTGGCTTCTCGTCAAATTGAACTAGCATATTTGCCAATTTGATCACATTGAAACAAATTGTATAGTTTAGGGACCAAATGTGTCAAGCACAAAACATCACAAGCCACTTAAATATCCATCCCAAACCTGAAGGGCCGAAAATGTCATTTTCTCTAAACTATATATATGACGCTCAAATGGTACAAAATACAATTAAATTCAATCGCTTTGTAAGTAAAAATGTGAAATTTTTAGGAACAATTTTTTTTACTAAATATTTCATCTACTCTTCTTACCTCAATACAAGATATGCTCAATTAATGTCCCGATATACCATGCTATAGAATTATGTGAGGATACAAATATGATTTTATCCAATTAAAGCACAAAGATAATGTAAATCAGATTATCAGACAAAAATTATTTCACAAGATATTTCAAGATATTCAAAAATAAAAAATGACTTTTCTTTAAACATATTACAACGAGCTTAGACAAGTATATATATCATGATCACAGAATATAGAGCACGTAAAGAAATCAGAGAGATCTCACTGGAGTATCTTTGAAAACAGTAAAGACCAGTATGCAGCGCAAAAAAAAAACGGTGACAAAAATGATGAATGCCTCAATCAAGAACTTCTTAGAAAATCTCTCTTAAAAAATTATTTCAGCAAAAATTATTCTATATTCAAAAGTGGTTGATTTAAAACTCTTGTTCTTGATTGATTTTTCCCCCAAAAATGTAGGTCAATATACATAGATTTCAAACTCTGCCTATTGATCACTAAAAAATAATACCCTTAAAATGATACCGCGATATTGATGTAGTAGGGATTCAAGTAGGGTTTTGAATTACATGGATATGTCTTGTAACTATCAATTTTAATTATTTTTATTTATTTAATAAAAATGAGTTTTGATTTTTAGTTTTGGTTTTTAAATGCAAGAAAATAAAATAATAAATCTAGATAATAAGAATAGGGAACCCGATTAGAAATTGTGGATTTTGTATTTTGGAATTATGTTATTTCATATTTTATTTTTCATTTGGATTCATGCAAACGAGCATTCCCAACTACAAGCTGGAACTACTCAGAAAAAATAGATTGATTACTCAATGGTACGAATTATATTCGATATTTAATTCTTTCATTAATCTAAGGTAAATTAAAATCTAGACATAATTCATCCAAATAAATAATCAAATCCCGAGAATACTATTATATAATTGTTAGATCTAGACCACATGCACTAGATTTAACGTTAGCAACATTTGAATTTGAAATTGAAATATCTACAAGAATATTTTGAAATTAAATTTAATCACAATTAAACCATAATTCAAGAATAATATTTATCATCATATAATTATTTACTCATAATCCAAAATTAATTTAAAAATACAATATTACAGTAGAGCAAAATATATACCATAATCCTAACCCGGTAATAGGAAGTTTAGCCGTTCATGGCGTTATTCTTCATTTCCACAAGATATTCAATTACAACTTTTTGTAGAGTCCCATGCTAAAATCCAGCAGAAGAACGTAAAAAGTTCAAAAAGAAAAGAACAAAAAAATTACAAAAGAGCCACAATTGTCAATTTTTGTTTGCTCCCTTCTTATTTTACCGAGATACATTTTATGGCCAATTAATAACCATTAATTGACCAATATCTAGGCAAAGTAACAGTTCCGTGTGGAACCATTATATTTTGTTAGCTCGGCCAAACGACCCAGTATTTTGTGTTGGCCCAAGCCGATTATCCTTTGGCAAGCACGCTAAACGTGCGGCCTGGTCATGCGCCCAAGCCTAATCTATAGCTGGGGCGGGTTGTGGGTCGGGACAGTCAGTTTGTGTGGGTCTCATCATTTTCTTTTATTTTTTTTCCTTTTTTTGGTTTCATTTGCTTTGAAACATAACGTTCTCGCTCCAATTTTTCAAATCGACAAAAATAAATAAAATAAATTACTTACCCTAATTTAATTAATTCAAAAGAATAACAAAACTTAGGTTAGTGGTATTAGATCGCATAAATTATGGTGTGATCACACCTTTAAACCTAAATTTTGCTAGTCTTCAAGCAAAATAAATATATTGATTAAATAAAAAAACCACTTTCTTAGGGAGTAAAATTGCATTTAGCGTATGCGACAAGCCTTTAAACCCTTAGGTCACCCCAGTGGACGAATATAGTCTCGTGAAGGTTTACAGTAATGCTACCTACAAACATTGCAAATTCCTTATTATGAATTTTATTCCTTACAAAAGATTTATCAGTGCTACTTAATGCTAACATATCAAGTCGAAATCATAGAAGAGTTACTGAAATAGTTATTGGTTTCGTAGCATGTGATTCTTAGAAACATTCATTTTTGTACCTGCAATATACATGCAACTCTCATTTATAATGAATTTAACATAAGTAACTAGCGAACTAGTTTTAAACAAACAAACAAACAATCTTTTCCCTGAAATAAGAATATATTTATTTATATCTATTATTATTTATTTATTTATATATATATATATATAAACAAACAATTTTATTTAAATAAGTTACTTGTGCAATGCTAACTCCACTGGGATTTCTAAGGTATCTGTGTAGCGAGTGTTGGTCCAATGATTCCAATCTAGTTGGCTCGGGGCATTAGGTGTTAAGGCATCCTTCGGGATTACTAACTCGAATATCTTAGGTTTTGAGGTTAACGAGTCACATACTGTTTTAACAAATCGGTTTCTCATTTTAACGTGAACACTCAAAGCTTACTGAGGTAAGAGGCCCGGTTGCTCAACGAAAGTTAATCATTAAGACACAAAATCATTCTTATTAACACAAATTAAGTTTTTTTTTAATAAATATTTTTTTTCTATTTAAATTCTAGGGTTAATTTATTCTCTTGCCAAAACTTAGCAAACCAGATTATGCATTAAATTTAAAATAAAATAAAGTTAACATACATGTAATGGTCGAAAAATAAAATATTTTTTAAAATCAGTGCAATGCTCCAATGACTATTCAACAAACACAAGTTTGAACCCGACAGACATGCTATCAAGGGATTGATTGACAAAATTAAGTATGAAATAAAATATTATAAGGAATACAAATATTTTTTATTAGAAGGAATACACACATTTTTCCCTCCCCCAACCTAAATCTGGCATTATCCTCAATGATTAAAGCATGAAATAGCTTTAACAAATAAAGATACCACCTAGCGTATCCATAGGTATGGCATGGCTGAATAGGTGTAAAATGCCTGCAAACTTGTCTACCAATGCACTTAAGGAAGATCATCAAAATACAGTATAATAACAGTAAAACTAAAACAAGTAAAATAAAATAAAATCAATACTCTAAAACAATAGTGGGTTGCCTCCCACTTAGGGCTAAGTTTAACTTCTTCAACTAGACGTAATGGGGCATCATGAATAAATCGAGTCATCCAAGTTAACCGCCTTGATGACCGCCTGCTCCTCAAAGCCCACCATGTGCTTCAACCTTTGGCCATTAACCTTAAGTTTTTGGTCGTCTCTTAAGTCGATTATCTCTACTACCCCACTGGGGTGAGCTCTTTCAACCATAAATGGGATGTCCCACTTAGATTGATGTTTGCCTGGGAAAAGTCTCAACTTTGAGTTGAACAACCAAACTTTCTGATTAGGATGGAAAGACTTTTTATTGATAATGTTATCATGAAATGCTCTTATTCCTTCCTTATAAATTTTAAAATTCTCAAAGGCTTTATTTCGCAACTTCTCCAACTTTGAGAGTTGAAGCTTGCATTTATTCCTTGCCCGTTTCATCTCAAAGTTCAATGCTCTCGTAGCCCAATAAGCATGATACTCTAGCTCGACAGGTAAATGACACGTCTTTCTATACACCAATTAATATAGTGACATATCAATAAGAGTTTTGTAGGCTATATAGTACACCCATAAAGCATCAACCAAGCATTCTGACCAATCCTTACGGTCGGGATGTACCGTTTTCTTTAAGATCTTCTTCACCTCTCTATTGGACACCTCCGCTTAACCATTAGTTTGAGGGTAATAAGGTATGGCCATCTTGTGAGTCATGGAATACTTGTGTACTAATGCCTCAAATGACCTATTACAAAAATGTGATCTCTTCTCACTAATAATCGCCCGGGGTGTCCTGTACCTACTATAATATGCTTCCTCAAAAAGCGGATCACCACCCTATGGTCATTAGTTCTAGTAGCTACGACCTTAACCCATTTTGATACATAGTCTACAATTAGCAAGATATACTCGTGACCAAAGGATGTTGGGAACGGTCCCATGAAATCAATGACCCATACATCAAAGAGCTCGACTACCAAAATAGGTTGGAGGGGCATCATATGTTGGCGGGATATTGATCCCGTGCGCTGACACCTGTCACAAGCCTGATATAATCAGTGTGAGTCTTTGAATAAGGATGGCCAATAAAATCCACATTGAAGCACTTTGTTGCCATCTTCTTTCGCCCAAAGCGTCCTTCATATGCATGAGAGTGACAAAAAATTAAGATATTGTTAAACTCGCACTCTGGCACACATCTCCTTATCACTTGATCTGCACAATGCTTGACTAAGTGAGGATCTTCCTATTAAAAATGTTTGACTTGTGAGAAGAAACGGTCTCTGTTGATCCTAAGATTTTGATGGACAAGTAAATGTTGATGTTTTTTGTGGGACTAATGGTTTGTTCAAATGTTTTAGTTTATTAGTTCCAGTGATGAAGATGCAATCACAAATTATGAATGGATGCTAAATGATGATGACAAAGATAATGAAGAATTAAGAGTTTGAAGAAATTAGGGAAAATAACTCAGGTGAATTTTAACTCTTAATATCTCAATTAAGAACACACACGACACAAAAGTTTTTATTATTTATGTGTGTTTTGATAAGATGAAATTATTTGCTCCTATGTGTATTTGAAAAGAAATATTTATAATTGACTTAAATGGAATTTAAGAAGTTAGCGGAGCTTATTTAGAAAAGAAAATAGTTAAAGGGGCGAAACCATAAATAAGAATGAGTTCAAAATAAGTTTAGAAAAGAGATCCAGCATGCATAAGTCGATTGGTAGGTCGACCGGTCAAGAGAAATGAAACTCTATGTATCTCTAAGTCGACATGTAGGTCTACCAATAAAGAGAAATGGAACTCTCTGAATCTCCAAGTCGACAGATAGGTCAACCGATGAACGCAACTACTTTGGCTTGGCTACATCCTAAATCGAGCGGTCGACTGGTCGGTCGACTGAGGGCGCAGTTTCAGGATATTGTGGATTCCGATTTCATATCTAAAAGTAGCCATTTTTTGTTGGGATTTGTGAGAGATTTTAGGAATTTTATGATATTTAAGATATGCTTTATCTATTATTTAATTCCTATTGATTTGCTTCATTAAGTTTGATTGTTTCTCAATTTGGCACATAAAATTGTTTCTATTCTATTTAATTGAGATTGAGAAATATTTAGGGGACTTAATTGAGAGATTTAAAATCTATAATTAAGTGAATTGAACCAAAATGAAGTCATAATGATATACGAGGTCTAAGAGAACATTTAAGTATCATGATACATGGGAACTAGCGTTAGAGAGCTGATTTATATCCTATATATATATATCTGCATTTTTCTTATATCATTAACAAGTAGAAGAGAGCTAAAAGAGTTAATATCATATTAAGTTGTTCTAAGAGATATCATTCTGAGATTTTGTGAGAGCTATTCTAAGAGACGATCTTGAGAAGCATTTGTTATTAATCACTGCTGCTACCGGATCTGAAGTAACTACGTTCTATTTATTTTTTCGGTGGATTCCAGGTGAGATCTTTCCAATTACTTTCTATTGTGCATTGCTTGTTTAATTTTTGGAAATTGATCTTTAGAAATTATTTTTGATTCTTTATTGAAGAAAATATTTTATAAACAATTTCTTGAATCTAATTACGTGCTAAATTATTTGCTATCCATCTTTTATTTAAAATCAGATTTTCAATCTCACATTTTTCTATCACTAGATTTGGGATATCAATCGAGTTTTAATTTATTTAGGGTGATAGAAGCTCTGAGTGAGATTATTTACTTATCAATTTGTATTGGTGAGTAGTGTGACGGATTAAATACTGTTGGGAGTATTTAATTAAAGGGTAGCCGATTTTCAGTCTCTTCCTGTAAAGAGATTGAGGTAGTAATTCTTCTTGGATATAATTGAGTTTGAGTGAATTTTGTTACGGTTCAATCCTTACCGGGTAAAATGGTATTTGGAGTATTGGTGAAGTTTTGATTCTTTTGCCTTTGTGTAAAAAAGAATTAGGTTATTCTTTAACTTGTAAAAAGTAGATGTTCTTTCTTAGCCTGTGAAAATGATTTTGTAAAGGTTGATTCTGAGCCTATAAAAGAATCTTTGTGAGAGTTTGGTTCTTACCTTTAAAGGGATCTTGAGTATCAGTGGGTGCGACCCTCCGTGGGGCTCGGAGAATTGGATTAGCCAAGAGTAGTTTGGTGAACCAGTATAAATCTCTAGTGTGCTGCAATATTTGATTTGTTTATTTTTGTTGTTTGGTGTGCATCTAGTTGACTTTATAATTCCGTTGTGATATAAAGATAATAATTAATTTAGGATTAAAATTAATTATTTGATTTATTAAGTATTTTATTCTGATAATTTTTTAATTACTCAATTCACCCCCCTCTTGGGTATTCCACTGGGCCAACAGTCTCTATCTTGTTTTGTCCACTGGGAAGGAATTTTACCTGTAGCGAAGTAGTTCGCAATGTGCGTAAACCAATGTGATGACACTTAAGCTACTAAGAAAAGTTGTTCATCGGGAAATGAATCCCCAATGGCCTATTCTTTCTTGCTCTCATTGATTAGGTGGTCGGCCAGGACATTCTCTACTCTATTTTTATCTTTGATCTTAATATCAAATCCTTGAAGTAAGAGAATCCACCTAAGCAGTCGAGGTTTTGTTTCTTTCTTCGACAATAGGTACCTCAAAGCTACATGATTAGAGAATATGATAATTTTTTAACCTAGGATATAAGATCGAAATTATCCAATGGAAAAACGATGGCGAACAACTTTTTTTCGGTAGTAGTGTAATTTACTTGTGCTTCCACAAGTGTTTTACGTCCATAATATATCACATGAGGTACCTTATCCACTCTCTATCCCAAAATAGTGCCGACAGCATAGTCGAAGGCATCACCCATAATCTCAAAAGGTTGAGAGTAGTCTAGGGGTTGGATGACACAGACAAAGATTAATTTTGACTTCAATGTCTCAAATGCCTATCGACATGATTCATAAAAAACGAAGGGTACAACTATACCAAGTAGATTGCAAAGAGGAAGTGCAATCTTGCTAAAATCCTTGATGAAGCATCAACAGAACCCCTAGTACCCAAGGAAAGATTGAATTTGCTTCACCTATTATGGGCAGTGGCAAATTTGCGATGACATAAACTTTAGCATGATCCACCTCAATCACTTTCTTTGAGACAACATGCCTTGATTAACCATAAAATAATTTTTTTCTTAGCTCAATACCAAATTAGTTTTTTCACACCTCTCTAGAACCTTTTCAAGATTGTCAAGACATTCTTCGAATGATGTCCCAAAAACTGAAAACTCATCCATAAAGACTTCTAGGAAGTTGTCGATCATATCAGAGAAAATTGCTAACATGCACCTTTAAAATGTTGTTGGTGCGTTGCATGGTCCAAAGAGCATCTTTTAGTATGAAAAGTTACCAAAAGGGCACATGAATGTGGTTTTCTCTTGATTTTCGGGAAACATCGGGACTTGGTTATATCCCAAGTATCCATTAAGAAAACAATAGTAAGGAAATCTTTTTGAATCCTCCACAATTTTATCAATATATGGTATGGGAAGTGATCTTTTCTTGTCATGGCATTGAGTTTTCCATAATCAATATAAACTTGTCATCATGTGGTTTCTCTGGTAGGGACCAACTCTCCCCCAAAATTCTTTACCACTGATTCCCAAATTTTTTGCCACTACCTATACGGGACTCACATACTTGCTATCAGAATCGAGTAAATGATACCTGTATCTAATAGCTTTAGAACTTCCTTTTTCACCATCTCTCTCATATTTGGGTTTAACATTCGTTGAAACTTTCTCGTCGGCTTTGCATCGTCTTCAAGATGGATTTTATGCATAGACACTGAAGGGTTAATCCCTTTCAGATTTTCCATTCCCCATCTTATAGCCCTTTTATATTGTTTAAGGACATTGACCAACTTTTTCTCTTGCTTACCTGTGAGTTCAGTCGAAATAATCATAGGTTGTATATCATCGTGGCCAAGGAAGGCGTACTTGATGGAATCTGGAAGAAGTTTCAACTCAAGTACTGGTGGGGTCTCGATTGATGGTTTTAGTGGCTCATTTGCTAACGATAGTAACGGTTCAGGTTTCCTAAACTATGGTGTTGACCCAGTGAGCTACCCAAGAGGGAGTGAATTGGGTAGTTGTAAAAAATTTAAATCTTTTTGACACCTAAATAATTAAATAATCAATTTATCCTAAATTAATTATTATCTTGGTTATACAGTGAATAAGTGTATTTAATCTAAATACACACCCAAACAAAATATGAACAATGCAGAACACAAAGATATATCCTAGTTCAGCAAGCTAGCCTTGCCTAATCTAGTCCCCTAAGCTCCATTGAGATTCGCACCCACTAAAAACCCAGATTCCTTTAAAGGTAGAAACCAAACCCTCACAATGGTTCTTTTTATAGGCTCATAATTAACCTTTACAATTCCTTTTTTACAGGCTAAGGAAGAACCTTATTTTTTTGCAGGCAAAAGACTAATCTAATATTATTACAGGGATAATCACAACCTAATCTTTTTAACAGGCTTAAGATCAAACCTCACCACACTCACAAGTATCATTTTCCTAAGTAAGGATTGAACCTTTACAATTCACTTAAAAATAAATTCTATTAAGGAAGAATTCACATCTAATTCTTTTCAAGGGAAAATAATAATCTAACCTTTTTATACTCTAGGTAAATATCAAACCTCAATCATTTTCCTGAAAAAGATTGAAATCCAAGCTACCTTGACTAGAAACAGACCCAATTGTATCTAATCCGCACAAACTCACTAATAAAAAAATTGAGTTTCGTCTCACTCGGAGTTTCTTCCACCTCAAAATAATTATAATCAATTAATGTCCCGAAAATTACTATGTGCTAGAATTTTAAGTGAGGAATACAATATCTGATTGAAACAAATATGAGTAGTATAGAATTAAACACGTAGTCAGATAATTTCACAAACTTATTTTGAAATATATTTTTATGCTCTTAAGTTTAAAAAGGATTTTTTTACAGGCTATCATTTTCCTAGGTAAGGATTGAACCTTTACAATTCACTCAAAAATAAATTATATTTAGGAAGAATTCACATCTAATTCTTTTCAAGGGAAAATAATAATCTAACCTTTTTATATCAAACCTCAATCATTTTCCTGAAAAAGATTGAAATCCAAGCTACCTTAACTAGAAACAGACCCAACCGTATCTAATCCGCACAAACTCACCAATAAAAAAAATGTGTTTCGTCTCACTCGGAGTTTCTTCCACCTCAAAATAATTATACTCAATTAATGTCCCGAAAATTACTATGTGCTAGAATTTTAAGTGAGGAATACAATATCTGATTGAAACAAATATGGGTAGTACAGAATTAAACACGTAATCAGATAATTTCACAAACTTATTTTGAAATATATTTTTATGCTCTTAAGTTTAAAAAGGATTTTTTTCTACGATCTTAAAACCAAGTAATAAACAATAGTATGAAATCAATTTTTAGCTCAAAAAACTTGGAAAAATCTTACCAGGAAAATACTGAAAGATTGAAATAGAATCACAAGATAGCTCAGATTGGTGACGCCAACTCAACAACGTTTTGGCCAATCGGTTAACCGATCGATTTAGAAAGTTTCACTTCCCAGTTTATATCCAATTGGTTGACCGAACCCCTGCTGGTCGGTGACTAAATGATGCGGGATACTCTCTTTCTCAACCTGCTACAACTCCAAACTTTATCGTTTAATCCCATTAATCGATTACTTTTCTTGGTTAACACAATTGACCCCAATATTCAATTTTAAACACTAATCTTACTTAGGTCAATTTTTATTTTTCAATTTTACATTGGAGCAAATATTTGATTACTAATTAGGATCATAAACTTTACCAAACTAAACACACAAGAATGTAATTCATCAATTTATATCGTGTGTGATCCTAATTCGAGATACATTAAGAGTATAAGAGTGTTTGAGTTATTTTCACCTAATTTCTTTGGAATCTTCAATACTCTCCATTTCTTCAACATTCATCTTCGCATCCTTGATAATTTCTTCATAATTTGGAACTCTTATACTGAAATACTCAATAAACACATTAGTTCCATAAAAAATATCAACTTTTAATTGTCCATCAAAACCTAGGGATTAATAATCTCCTTCTTTTTTATGATGACAATTAACTTTGATATTTTTGTCAAGACAAAAATGTTACCACGCTCCCCCTAAATTCGAAGATTTTTTTTTTTTTTTGATTTTTTTTTAACTCATTTAAGCATAATCATGAAGATAATTCAAAATAATTCAACAGATATTCAACATAAGCACAAATATTAATTTAAACATTTATATATATTCAATAAAGCATAATTATCATCATTTCACCATAGTTTTATCTTTTATCAGTGCAATACTTAGGCGAACAAATTCCTAAATATCAACTAACTTGTTTAAATCTCAATCATGATTTTCCCTTTATATTTACCCCTTTATCAATTCAATCCAATAAACATCAAACATATTTTCCCCATTTGTCAAAAAGTGGGGAAGGGGAACCAAAAATATCATTCTAAGCAAATATCATTATATCTAGACATACCTAAACCTCAGATAATTCTTATGAACTGATCTTTCACTAAAGGTTTGGTAAATATATCGGCAAGCTGATCGGAGGTATCAATATATTCAATAGTGATGTTCATTTTCTGAATATGATCACAAATAAAGTATTGACCCGTAAGATTATTTATTAGCTGGATAGACAGCTTTCCATCGTCCCTCTTATTCAAAGATTCGACGAGTTGCCCGATTTGAGCTTCAAGCATAGCTAGGGACTGAGAATGCGAATTTACTTTTTGATTTTGCTCTTGAAAGAGTTAAAGAAATTTTTGCATCTCACTCGACTGTGTATTTGCTTGACCTTGGGATTGGTTAATCCCGGTTGTTGAATCAAGAGTTTTGGTGAGTAATTAAGTATTGATATTTTTTGTGGAACTAACATATTTGTTGAGTGTTTCAGATTTATAGTTTCATGTGTTTGATTAAGAAGAAGTTTTGGTGAAGAAAACATAAAAGGTGTAAGATGGGCATAATGAAGATTTGAAGAGTTTTGAAGATGCTGAAGAAAAAAAAAAGTGAAAATAACTCTTTACTTATATAATTTTAATGCAACCCAAATTAGGATCACGCATGACACTTAAAATGAGTTAATTCTATGTGTGTCATGATAGGCAGTGATAAGTTTAAGATCCTCAAATAAGATATTTTTTGTGCTTCTTATGTGAAATGATTTCTATAATTGATCTAATTGAAAAATGTGTTTTAAAGTATAAATTAGTGTGTTTTCAGGTCAATTAGATCAACTGAGAAAAGCAATCGGTCAATCGTTTAAAACAGTGGTTGAAATGGGTAAGGAAGTGAGCACATTGATCAAGTCAGTCAGCCGAATGAGAAGTGTTGGTTAATCGAGTGAAACAGTGTCTGAATTGAAGGAGTTGGGAAAGACACTGATCCAATCGATCAACCAACTAGGTAGGTTGGTAAATCGACTAGGAGTAATGCCAACGTCTATTTCAGCCTTAGCATAGGGTGGTCGACCGAATGGCTATGGTCGGTCAACCAACTGTCTCGGTCAACATTTTGGCTGATTTGGTCTCTTGGTAAAAAATAATCCGTTTTTGATGATTCTAAGAGAGGGATTTAGGGTACTTGAATGTAATTCAAACATGAACAACCTATTATGTGATATCTATTGATATGGTCAATATATTTTGAGATTCTCTTAATTTAAATGATTTAATACTTCTTATTCTTGTGATTTTAAATTGAGAATAGTTTTATGAACTTAAATAAGTGATTCAAAGAATATTTTTAAATGAAACATACCTAAATTAATAGGATATGTTATATGGGATTTTAGAGTGTCATTTAATGACATATCTTTGAAAAATTAGCTGTTGGAGGGCTAGTTCTAGGTCTATTAATAGAGTTCTACGAGAATTGAATTAAGTACATCAAGAACATCAGTTTTGAGCTTTTATAAGAGAGAGATTTTTACTGAGATTTCTAGGAGATATTTTATTCAAGTTCTTGATCTAAAGCGCTTATTGTTTGGCGTCACCGATTTGAGTTCTAATTGTGATATTATCATTGTTTTCGATATTTCTCAGTGAGATCTATCCAAATTTTATTATTTGCTTTCTAAAGTCATATTTATATTGATTGATTGGTTTAGGATTGCTAGAAAGTCATTTTGAACTTAAAAGCCTGAAAATCATTTTAAACAATTTTTGCCTGATTATCTGATTACGTGCTAAATTTGTGCTACCCATTTTATTTATTAATCAAATTTTATTTGCTTCACATTGTATCTATCACATAATAATTATTCAAGCCATTAATTGAGTATATTTGTATTGAGATGGTAGAAACTCCTTGTGGAAAGAAACTTATTTTTTTTGTATTTGTGAGTTTGAGAGGATTAGACACGTTTGGGATGGTGTCCAGTCAGGGTAGCTAGGTTTTGATATTTTTTCTGTGAAAAAGATTAGGGTTTGGTCTTTGTCATGTTAAAAATGTTAGGTTATTCTTTTCTCTTAAAAATAACTAAGTTTTGATTTAGCCTGTAATTGAATTAAATAGTGAATTGTAAAGGTTCGTCTTGACCTTGTGAAAAGGATAAGTGAGGGAATGTTAGGTTGATTGTTAGCCAGTGAAAAAAATAAGAGTATTGTAAAGGTTGATTCTGAGCATGTGAAAAGAATTGAGAATTTAAGGGTTTAGTTCCTACTTGGTAAATGAATCAAGGGGTTTAGTGGATTGCAAATCTCCATGGAGTTTGGGGGACTGGACGTAGGTAATAGTAGCTTGCCGAATCAAGATAAATTCTTGTGTGCTGCATTGCTTTATTTCATATTTTGTTTGTGGGTGTGCACTTAGTATTAAACACATTTTTGTTGCGTATCAGGATAATAATTGATTTATAAAAATTAATTATATGTGTTTAAATGACTTAATTGTTTAAATTTTAATCACTAGTTAATTCACCTCCTCTTGGATAGCTCTTTGGGCCAACACCGGTGGTGGATTATGGTATTCAGGCCTAGAGGGTAGAGCAAAATACTGTCCCTGAGTGGGTGTCTTCCATAAAATATTGGGTTGATTTTGCCACCCCAGATTGTAAGTCTTGAAGTATAGGTTATTCTCCTGTCGGGAATACGTTTGTGCAAAATTTATATGTTCTTGAATGTATTCAGGAAATTTTACCCCAGCAGGATACTTGAGGATAGTATGGGATGGGTTTAGGCAAATCGAATATGCCGTAGCTGGAGAAGGAGAAGGAAGTGGTTGATTTTGGAAAAAAAAATCGATCTAACTTTTGGAAAATCAAATCAACAACTTGTGCAGCGAGGTCTACTTGTTTGACCTCATACATCCCTTCTCCTCGTGCTTGTCCAAGGCCCTTTTGCCAACTAACAAACGCATGTTGTAAAGAATTATCACTTAAATTCTCAAACATGGTCCAAGCCTCGTCCTTACTTTTCGCAAGGAACGGTTCTCTGCAAGACACGTCCACCATATAACGATTGCGTTCAATTAAGCCCTCATAGAAACTTTGCACTAATTGCCACTTTGGTACCCCATGATGTGGGCATTTCCTTAAAAGATCCTTTATTTGATCCCAACATTCATGGAATTGTTCAATAGATTGTTAGGAGAATGAAGTTATTACTTTCCTAATTTGGTTAGTTTTTCCAATTGGGAAGAATTTTTGTGGGGAAACTTTTTGAAGCCCTTACCAGGTAGTGATAGATAATGAGGGTAGAGAGTGGAGTCATTCCTTCACTTGATCTTTTAGGGAGAACGGAAAAAAGTCTGAGATAAATAACATTCTTAAATAGGTAGGGTAATTTAAATATGGTACAAATTTCTAGAAAGTCATTAATGTGCCTACAGGAATGGTCGATACTAAGCCCATGGAAAGATAGAAACATTTGGATAGTCGAGGGATTAATTTCAAGAGAAGTTGCACCCCCTAATTAAGGCAACCAATGCATGAAGGTGATGTATAAACTGAGGGAACATAATATTCCCTCAATGGTCTAGATAGTTTAGCAACCATTTCGGTGAGTTCAAAATTTGCAGTTTTATTAGTTTTATTTTCAATTTTAGGTCTCATAGGTACACTCTCTAAAATTTTATCAAGGTCAATTTCGTTCGGAAGGTTGGTTTTTTTTCCCTAGGCATAAAAAATGAACACATCCTAAATACCAATTGCAAATTTTTATTTATTTATTTATTATTTTATTATTTATTATTATTATTTTGTTTTGTTTAAAATTTCAATCAAAATATAGCTACTGATTTTTATTTATTTCTATTATTATTTTATTTATTTATTTATCTATTGATTATTTTCCTTAAAAGTTTTTTTTTTCCTTGTTTTTATTAAACAAGTAAGAAAAAAATAATAATTAAATCCAATAATTAGCGAGATCAATCCCTGGTAATGATGCCAAAATTTGATCATCCAAAATAATACCCCTAAAATTGTACCGCGATATTGATATTGTACGGGTTCAAGTAGGGTGTCAAACTATAGGGATTGGTCTTGTAACTTTCAATTTTAATTATTTTTCTTACTTTGATAAAAATGAGTCTTGATTTTAGTTTTAGGTTTTTAATGCAACAAAATAAAATAATAAATCTAGACAATGAGAATAGAGAACCGGGTTAGGATTTGTGGATTTTGTATTTTGGAATTATGTTGTTTTCATATTTTTTTTAATTTGGATTCGTGTAAACAAGTGTTCCCAACTACAAACGGGAACTACTCAGGAAAATTAGATTGATTACTCAATGGCATGAACTATTTTCGGTATTTAATTCATACATTACTCTAATCCAAGGTGAATTAAAATCTAGGTATAATTCATTCAGATCAATAACCAAATTCCAAGAATACTATTATATGATCATTAGATCTAGATCACAGGAACTAGATTTAACGTTTTAGCAACAATTGAATCTGAAATTGAAATGTCTAAAAGAATATTTCGAAATTAAATTCAATCATAATTAAACTATAACTCAAGAATAATAATCATCATCATATAATTGTTTACACATAATCTAGAATTAATTTAAAAATATAATATTACATTAAAACAAAATACATTCCACAATCCTAACCTGATAATAGGAAGTTTAACCGTTGATGGCGTTGTTCTTAATTTCCACAAGATATTCCACTACAGCTTTTTTGTAGAGTCCCATGCCAAAATCTAGCAGAAGAACCCATGTAATATTTTAAACCTAAAATTACAGTGAGTTTAAAGAAGAGAGGAAAAAAAACTAGAAAAAGAAAAAAACAATAACCACCGGAGCACACTACTGAAACCCAAAAAAAAAAAAAGTGGAAAAAAAACCTCTCAAGCCCTCCGAAGTCTGACCTACTGCCGGTAAAACTACCTCAAAAATCCTATTGCTCCAAAAAGAAAAACTCCTAAAGAAAAAGTCCAAAAAGAAAAGAATAAAAAAAATTAGAAAAGAACCCGAATTGCCAATTTTGTCTGCTCCCTTCTTATTTCACCGAGATACATATCATGGCCAAATAATGACCATTAATTGGCCAATATCTAGCCAAAGTATGGAAATATTACATTTTATTAGTTGGGCCAAATGACCCAGCGTTTTATGCTAAATTAGCCTTGGCTAACAGCCCAAATTGGTTGTTCTTTGGCAAGCGCGCCCAACGCTTTGCCTGGGCATGCGCCCCAACCTAATCCTCAACCGATGCGGGTTACCGGTCGAGGTGGTCCAGTTCTGTGGGTCTCATCATATTCTTTTACTTTTCTCTTCTTTGTAGTTCCGTTTTGCTCCAAAATATAGCGTTTTCGCTCTAATTTTTTAAATCTAAAAAAGTAAATAAAATAAATCAATTACCCTTATTTAATTAATTCAAAAGAATAACAAAATTTAGGTTAACTATATTAGATCGTGTAAATTGTGGTATGATAGGTGTGATCTACCTACGTATTTTCAAACCGAATTAAGTTGGTTTTCGAGCGTTTATATAGTATTTTATTATGTTTTAATTAATTTTCATACTTTTTGTATAAATCAGGTGTGTGTAGCAAAAAGATAGGAAACTGGAGCGAAAACGATGAGATCGAACAGAAGGCGAGTCGAAGTTACGGTGGATAAACAAACAAGGAGGCAAAAATATGAAGGAAGCCCACCGCCGGTACAGGTGATGTAAATTCAAGACTATTTTGGACTATGATTCAATCTAATTTTGGAAACACTCAAAACATTTAAGTTGTAGATATTTTTCTTATCTTTCCATAGGTTTTTGAATCACCTCAATCGAAGTTCGGATGAAGAAGTTACAGTCAAAACAAAATTACAAACCTATAGTAACTTCGCCTAGGCGAAGTTTCGGCAGAAAGTTAACCGACCTAACTTCGCCTAGGCGAAAATCCGGCAGCACAACCTTGATATTTATTAGATATTTTGAGATCTTTTGCCTATAAATACCCCTCTTCTCCCCCTTCTTCGGCCTCTCTTGGTTTTTTGAGCACCTTAGGCTATATTTAAGACTAGGTTTAGGAGTTTTAGAGGTGGAGCTCACATCCCGAAGTGGAGAAGACGGCGAATCGGTCGTTGAGCATTCCTAGTAGTTTATCTTCGGACGAGGCTAAGTTCTTCGATTGTTTTTCCTTATTTTTTTTATCTTAGGATCGTGAGCATGTTTAGCTCAATTTATATGTTTATACGGTTATGACCATGAGTTAAATATGGATTGTAGTAGGAATTAACGATATATTTATAAATATGTTTGTTTGGATGATTTCGGTGTTGCGTTTATGTTTGTTCTTCGTAGTTTGATTGTGCTTATCGTATTGTTTGTTTATTATTCTTGGATTGATAAATATAGAATACGGGGTTTTGACAAACCTCGGATTCGGATTAGGGTAAACAAACGTCATGATTTTATAACCCGGTCGGGGTTTGAATCGTGGACAATCGATGACATTGGGCAAAGACTCACGCTATCTAGGGTCGTTAAGATGTTGAGGGGGACTTCTTTATTGACTCGAAGTTGCGGTATATCCCTCGTCTTACACTTGGGAGAAGTGGTGAGGGAGTTTTAGAATGGAGATTGTCAATAGGGTAAATACAACGTGACGATCCAATAACCTGGGAGAGAGTTGGATTGTGTGCAATCAATGACGCTAAGTGAGACTCACGTGACCTAGGGCCGTTAAGACGTTGAGAGAGACTTCTTCGTTGACTCGAAGTCATGTATTCCCCCGTCTTACACTCGGAAAAGGTGGCGGTGGAGTTTACGTACCGAGATTGTCAAATAGGTCGAACACCGTAAACGTGAGTAAATCGAGATCGAACACATTAATCCTTAGGCAATTCTTTATCCTAAAACATATTAATATATTAGTGTAGTTAATTTAAGTTATATTAGTATTAGTTTAATTAATTAAATACATTTATTTTTCGCCTAGATAAAATTAGGTCATGACAAACGTGGTATTCGATAGTAACGACACCAATCCCTGTGGATACGATAACCCGATCTTTTATGATCATACTATACTAAAACTTTGACCTCGTACACTTACGAGTAGTCATATACTTCGAAGGATAGTAGAATCCTTCAGCGTACATGGTACGATCACCTATAATGACTATATTTTAAAAGATAAGCTCACAAATGCCATAGATAGACCCTATATATTATGTCCCTTTAAATTTGAAATGTTTGACCCAAAAATATTCTTTAAAAACTCTCAATTTAGTCCCAAAAAGATTTTGATTAAAACCCCTTAAAATATGATTTTATAACTTTCGAAGGCATAAGATTAGGGTTGAAGATCTCGAAAATCATTTTGGTTAAACATACAGAAATTACACACTCGGTCGACCGATAATGTCATCAGTCGACTGGTTGTATCCTCAATAACTCATTTTCCAACCGTTGACAACTAGTTGGTTGATCGAGTGGTTGACTGTTTTAGGCTTAGAAACAACCGTTAAACCACTCGGTCGATTGATAAGCCTAAAACCTCAAAATCACCCATCCTGAATCGTATAGTCGACCATATTTCAAATATTTTAACTTATTTTAAAAGTTTTATATGTGATCTTAATTGGGTTGCATTAAGAGCATATAAATGATTGAGTTATTTCTACCTAGAAATACAAAAAATCTTTTTTGCGCAAAAAAATCTTTAATGTCTTCATTGCAACCATCTTAAGTTTCCATAAATGTCATCCTGAAATCCCATACTTTTTTCATTTTCTCAAATGGAATTTAATTCTGAAATCACTCAATAAAACTATTTGTTCCATAAACATATTAATGTTAATTTGCCCATCAAAACATCTAGGGTCAACACAGTATTTTAACCACTTTAAGATTTCGCTAATTGGTTCTTCATGACCTTAGACTTGTTTCTAGATAATTTTAACCTCATAATTGCATCAATGGCCATTATTTTTTCAAATTCACATCATATATATATATATATATATATATATATATATATATATATATATATATATATATATATATATATATATTTGTATATTGTTGATCTGATTCAATGAGGATGTCAAAACCGTGTTGTTGGCCCAAAGAGCTACCCAAGAGGGGAGTGAATTGGATAGTTACTAAAATTTAACAATTAAATACTTTAAACATAAATAATCAATTTTTCTAAATCAATTATTATCTTGATATGAAGCGAAAATGTGTTTACTTCTAAATGCACACTCAAACACAATATATGAAATAATTAATGCAACACACAACACTATATCTTGGTTCGGTAAGCTACTTTTACCTACATCCACTCCCCCGAGCTCTACGGAGATTCGCAATCCACTAAATCCTCGATTCCTTTACCAGGTAGGAACCAAACCCTTACAATCTCGATTTTTTTCGCAGGCTCAAATCAACCTTTACAATTATCTTTTTCACATGCTCAGGAAGAACCCTATCTTTTTTACCAGGCTCAAGACTAACTCAATTCTATTACAGGAATAATCAATACCTAATCCTTTTCACAAGCTAAAGATCAAACCTACCACTCTCTCACACTTTTACACTTATCCTTTTCTCAGGTTTAGGAAGAACCTTTACAATCACTCAATTTTATTACAAAGAGAATCAAAACATAATTATTTTCAAGGGAAAAGAATGATCTAATCTTTTTGCAGAACAAAGATCAAACTCTAATTTTTTTCACAGGAAAAATATCAAAACCTAACTACCCTAATTAAACACCGTCCTAAATGTGTCTAATCCGCTCAAACTCATAAATACAAAAAATATAAGTTTCTTCCCACAAGGAGCTTTTACCACAATACAAATATACTCTATTAATGACTCGAATAATTACTATGTGATAGATACAATGTGAGACAATTAAAATCTGATTAATAAATAAAATGGGTAGCACAAATTTAGCACGCAATCAGATAAACATACAGAAATCGTTTAAAAAAGATTTTCAGACTTTTAAGTTTAAAATGATTTTATAGCAATCCTATACCAAGCAATCACGATAAATATAATTTTAAAGCGAATAATAAAACTTGGATCAATCTCACCGGGAAAACACCAAAGACAATGATAGTATCGCAATTGAAACTCAAATTGGTGACGCCAAATAATAAGTGCTTTAGATCAAGAACTAGTATAAAATCTATCGTAAAAATCTAAGCAAAAATCTCACTCTTATAATAGCTCAAACTGATATTCTTGATTATTTAAACTTAATCCCGCAAGTCTTTTTAAATAGACCTAGAATTAGTCATCCAACGGTTAGTTTTCAAATGTTATGTCAATAAATGACACATATAGACCCCATATATCATATAGATTCATAACGACTATATTTGATCAACAATATAACTTTTAAAGTTCTCAATTTAGTCCTAAAAATAATTTGATCTTAGTCAATGAAAGTATAGAAAGAATTATATTAAAGTATATGGACTAATTTGTAAGGTCAAATAAAATCTCATAAATCTCTCCTATATCTTTGACCCCAAATATTTTTCATAAGAATAGAAATATTCAAAATTCGCAGGTTAATAATAGGCATTTCAAATATATCTTATAACAACTATTTCTCAAATAATATGTCATTAAATGACACCCCAAGACCCCATATATCATATATGTTCAAAGTATATTTTTTTCATTTAAAAATATTCTTGAAAAATCTCATTTCGGTCCTCAAAATATTTTTAAATTGAAATCCATCAAAATAGAAAGTAGTAAGACACTTCAATTAAAAGAACATTTAATTTAATGGACCAAATTAATAAAGATCACAAAATATATCAAGTGTATTTGAATTAGACCCAAATCCCTTAAAAACCTCTCTTGAAATCATAAAAATCGAGATGATTTGGCCAAGAACCCGAAACAATCATGTTTATCCCGGGATTTTGATGGATAATTAAATGTTGATGTTTTTTGTGGAATTAATGAGTCTATTGAATGTTCCAGTTTAAAGAGTTCCAATCAATATAACATCATGAAGAAATTGTGAAGGACACAAAGACAAACATTAGGAGATTGAATATTTTGAAGAATCTAGGTGAAAACAACTCAAATTCATTTTTACTCTTAATGTATCCCGATTAGGATCACACACGACACAAATTAAATGATTGATATTTATGTGTGTTTATAATATGATTCTAATTAAGTTAAATTATTTGCTCCAATGTAAAATTGAAAAAGAAAAATTGATGTAAGCAAAATTAGTGTTTAAAATTGATTAATAGTGTTAATTTAGTTAATCGAGAAAATAAATTGGTTAAAGGGTAAAAAACGTTGAAGTTTTGGAGTTAAAATAATTTGAGAAAAGGAGTTCCAATAGTGATCGGTCAATCGACCATGAAGGATCGATCAACTGATAGGCAAGGGTTGGAGAATTAGAAAGTCTCTGAATCGATTGGTCAACCGATCAAGGGAGATCAGTCAAATGATGACCGATAGCTGAACTCGCTGTATCGATCGATCGACTGACCATTGACGATCAGTTAACCGACCAGGGTCGAAATTTGGCCTAAGTTTGCATCTTGTATTGATCAGTCAACCGATTGTTGTTTGAGAAATGGCTTGGGTTACAACCTGAAACGATCGGTTGACTGATGGCCTATGATTGGTCAACCGACTGTGTTGTTTCAAATTTTGAGGGATTTCGGGATTTGATCAAAACTAGCCGTTTTTGGCAGATCTTGAGGAGGTCTTTTGGGAATTTGAATCTACTATAGATATAATACTCTTATTTGGATATCTTTATAGATATGGTATACTTATTTTAAGTATTTCTCAATTTAGTCTATTTAATACTTTATATCTTTTTGATTTGAGAGGGAGAAATAATTTGGGGACTAAATTGAATGATTTAAAAGTTATATTTAAGTGAAATTGATCAGGATTAAATGGTGTTGATATATGGGGTCTATATGAGCATTAGTTGTTATAACATGTGGAAATTAGCCGTTATGTGACTTATTTCAAATCAGCTTAAATAGACCTGCGGATTTTACATATTAATATATTACTTCAATCAAGAACTAATTGTTCCTGAGCTTTCTAAGAATTATCATTCTGATATTTTATTGAGAGATTATTGTGAGATCATTCTGTGGTTGAAGTTCTTGAGTTAAAGAGTTAAGTGATTTGGCGTCACCGATCTAAGTTGTCTTGCGATTCGTTTTCAATCTTTCGATGTTTTCTTGGTAAGATCGTTCCATGCTCTTGTTCTTTATTGTGATTATATATTATTACTGCTTGCTTGGATACAAGATCTTGTGAAATCGTTTTTTAAAATTTAAAAGTATAAAAATTCTTTTAAAATAATTTGTGTGATAATCTGATTGTGTGCTCAATTTTGTGCTACCTGCATTATTTTTATAATCAGATTTTTATTTTCTCACGTAAAATTCTATCACTAATAAAATTCAGGACATTAATTGAGTTAAATTGATTTGAGGTGGTAGAAGCTCCAAGTGGGATATAACTTATTAATTTGTGTAATTGGTGAGTTTGTGCGGATTAAATACTGTTGGGAGTATGTAGTTAGGGGTAGCTTTGGATTTCAATCTTTTTTGAGAAAAAGATTGAGATTTGATCTTTACCTAGTAGATAAAAAGATTATGTTATTCTTTTTCCTTGAAAAGAATTAGGCTTGATTCTTCCTAATTAGAATTAAATTTGGAGTGATTTGTAAATGTTCCATCTTTACTTGGGAAAATGATACTTGGAGTGTTTTTGGAGAGATTTGATTCTTAGCCTAAGGTGTAAAAGAATTAGGTTTGATCCTTAACTTGTGAAAGGATTAGATTAGTCTTGAGTCTGGAAAAAAGATAAGGTTATTCATGCGCCTGGAAAAAAGATTAGGTGGTGATTTCTCCTATAATAAAATTAAGTTAGTCTTTAACCTAAAAAAAGATAAGGTTCTTCCTTAACTTGTGAAAAGGGAATTGTAAATATTGATTCTGAGCCTGTGAAAAGAATTATTGTGTAAAGGTTTGGTTTCTACCTGTTAAAAGGATCAAGTGGTTTAGTGGGTACGAATTTCCGTGGGGTTCGGAACAGATTAGCCAAGAGTAGTTTGGTGAACCAGGATATATCATTGTGTGTTGCATGGTTGATTTTCTTTATTTTTTGTTGTTTGGGTGTGTACCTAGATTTATACACTTATCCGCTGCTATATAAAGATAATAATTAATTTAGGATTAAATTAATTATTTGAATATTTAAGTGTTGAAAGATAAGAATTTGCTTTAATTTTTATAACTACACAATTCACCCCCATCTTGGGTAGATCACTGGGCCAACAAAGTTAATATGTTGACTAAAATAGTTGGTTGATCGACCACACCCATTCGGTCGACCAGTTTGTGCTGAGGCTGAAATAGCCGTTGGCCTTTCACCCAGTCGATCAACCGATTCGATCAGTGAGCATCCAATTTTCTCCATTTCATCCACTGGTTCATTCGATTGATTAATTTGATTAGTATGCTCACTTCCTTACATATTTCAGTTACTGTTTCAAATGGTTGATTGATTGCTTTTCTCGGTTGACCGATTGGATCAGTAGGGCTCTATTTTAACTCCCAAAACTAACTGTTTTAATATGTCGACCGACCCTTTTTGCCGGTTGACCAAATTGACCCAAAAATACAATATTTTATACTTTAAAATACATTTTTCAATTAGGTTAATTATCAAAATCATTTCATATATAGAGCACATAATAATTCACATATTAAGATCTTAAACTTATCGCTTTTTAGTAATACATATAAAATTAATTCATTTTAAGTGTCGTGCGTGATATTAATTCGGGTTGCATTAAGAGTATATAGGTAGAAAGTTGTTTTCACCTAGTTGTCTTTAATGTCTTCAAAACTTTTTACGTCTTCATCATTTCCATCTTGCACCCGTTATATTTTCTTCAACGATTTCTCTTAACGATTCCTCTTCTTAAATACGTTACATAGAGCTATAAATCTGAAACCACTCAGTAAAAATATTAGTCCCATAAAAACATCAATATTTAATTGTTCATTAAAACATTGGATTCAACACGTGTCCTTCACCTGCTATTCTTGCTATCAGTAAGGGTTTTGATTATGCCTCCACTACTGTTTCCATATGTATTGGGGATTTAGCTTTACTCTTCAAATATTTTCTCTTCGATCCTAGTACAAACTTTTCGCCTACCTTTTCACTTCTACCACAATAGGAGGATCCAAATGTCGTTTTTCATATTTGTTGATGACTACTCTTGGTATGTGTGGCTATACCTCATGTATAAGCGTTTGAAATTACCATAATTCTACTAAAATTTTATTGCCATGGTTCAAACTCAATTTTTCCTCAATATCAAAATCTTCAGATTTTACAATGTCATGGAATACAAGGACTAGTCTTTCATTGCCACCCTTAAAAATATGACATACTTTCCCATAGATCTTGCCTTGGCACTTCAGCTCAAAATGGTCGAGCAGAAAGTAAACATCGAAACATCGAAATATCCTAGATAGTATTTGTGCACTACTCATTTCATCATTTTGTTAGAGTGCTTTTGGGGAGAAGTTGTTCTCACTGCAGTATATACCATCAATTGGGTCACTTTACCTACCATTGGTAATCTTTTTCCTTATGAAAAGTTACATGGAGTCTCTCCTAATTACAACCTCTTAAAATTCATTGGGTGTGTCTACTTTATCCTCTTACAATCTAATGCACGTACCAAACTTGAACCTCGAGCCCGCATGTGTTGTTTCCTCAAATATTGAATCGAACACAAAAGATATCGATTTTAGGACTCTCTTTCTAATCATCTCCGTATTTTTTGTCATGTCACCTTTTGGAAGCACCAGATGTTTCCTACATATTCAAATTTCATTCAACATCTAACACCAACCATCTATATTTTACTAATCCGTCCGTAGACTTATTTCTTGATCATCTGAGAACAAATATCATTGAGCCTCAAATAGATCCTCTAGCTACCCTGATGACCCCCTATTGATCTTCCTACTCTGTCCACGGATCCTGAGCATGACTCCCTCGAGCCTACCTTAATGACATCAGATGTTGCACCAACGAAGTCTGTCTGAGAGAGTCCCTATCTTTTTAGCAGGATATTGCAACCTCCTTTATATCTTCGTGATTTTCATTGCTTTTTTATCATACTTAATCTGTATGAGCATCAATCCTATAAAGGGGGTAGTACAAACCCTCATAAGCAGAACGAAATAGATGAAAAACTTATTAGATGCAAATGAGTTTTCGAAATCAAAACATTTTCTGATGGCTTTGTTGAATGCTAGAAAGCCCAACTTGTTGTAAAAAGATTCATTTAGGAATATGACACTAACCATGAAGAGAAATTTACTCCAATGGCTAGACCCACATATGTCTGTACTCTCCTTGCCGTCGTTACCATTCGAAAATGGACCCTTTTTAGATGAATGTCAAGAATACCTTCCTTAACGGTGATCTCCTTGAGAAAGTCTACGCATATACCCCTTCTACCCTAGCTTCTCCTCAACATAAAATATGTTACCTTCGTTGTGCCATAAATGGTATTAAACAAGCTCTTTGTGCTTGGTTCATAAAATTCAACACCACTATCTACTAGTTTGGGTTCACATTTAATGCTCATGATGTTATCCTATTTTTTTTCCAAAACTGACAATGGGATTATCCTTCTTTTGTTATATGTAGATGATATGATCATTATAAGAGATGATCTATGCGGCATCTTCGAATTAAATTTTTTTCTTAGTGGTCAACCTGAGATAAAAGATCTTGATATGCTCACTTATTTTCTTGGCCTTGAAGTTTCATCTAGTTCAGATTGATACTTTCTCTCCCAAACTAAATATGTCTCTGATCTTCTTTTCAAAGCTGGCATCACTAAATTCACCACTGCCAATGCTCCTCTAGAGTCGAATATCAAACTTACCCACTAGATGGCTCTTGTCTCCCTGACGTCACACTTCTTATTGCTGACTAGTTGGAAGTTTGCTATACTTCATTGTTGCTGGCTCAAACATTGCCTATGTCAGTCATCAACTCAACCGATTCCTATTCGCTCCTCAGACCACTCACTATTCCGTGTTCTTTGCATTATTCGGTATATTAAAGGCATATTGTTTCATAGACTTCATTTATCTACAATCTACTCCTACCATACAGACATTATTCTGATGCCGAATGGGCTAAGGATCCAACTGACAGACCTTCTACTACTCGATACTATTTTTTCTTGGGCGACTAATTCATTTCCTGGTGTAGTAAGAAATAAATCATGATTTTCCATTCTAGTGGTGAAGTTGAGTATCATACCATTGCTGATGCAAACACAAAAACTACTTTGCTTCATCGGTTCCTTTCTGATATGAGAGTTGCCTCCCTAGTAACTATTGTTCTAAATTACGACAACCGGAGTATTATTAAAATCTCCCATAATGACATTTTCCAGGAGTGTACAGAACACATCGATATTGATTGTCACTTCATCCGTTATCGCATCCTCCAAAATACTATTTGTTTCTACTCTGTCCGTTCTGTCGATCAAACAATACATATTTTAACCAAAAACCATCCACCCGGGTGCTTTCACATTTTGGTTTTCAAACTCGAGTCCTCGTCCTGATTTAACACATTGAGTTTGAGAGGGATGCCAATAAATGTATATGGGCCTTGATCAATTAGGCTAAACTCTATACTCATTAGGTTAAATTCTAAGCATTGTCTACATATAAACTCATATGTACATCTCTATATATTATTACCTTTATACTTATCAATACAATCATCTCATATTTTCTTAAAATATTCTGTCTCACAATTATTCTGACAAGACATATTTATATACACACTCCATCTCTTCTTTAGAATCATTAAGTCTATCAATGGTTGCCAAGAACAAGTTGCAATACTTAAATCCATTTATGGCTGCTAAGAATCGATCAACAAAGGTCTTGGGTTGAAGAGAGAGAGTTAAAGAGAGGGAGGATAGACAGAGAAATGTAAAAAAGAGAGAAGTATTTGAGTAAAGTTAAATTTAGCTTTATAATTTCAATTATAGAGATAATTCAGTTATTTTTTTAATTATTTTAATAAAATATTATTCATTTTTTACTTTAATTAAGAATAAAAAGAGATAAAATGTAAATATTTAAAGTAGAGAGAATAAAATAATATTAAATCAAAGTACATGGTTTAAAAAGGCAATTGGACCTTAAAAAGAGGAATATATATATAATTTAATTTTTTGGAGCGTTCTGCATGTACCTCAGATTTCACTCCATTCTTCTGGTGCCTCCTTTTTCTCTCTACGCCTCTCTCCTCATCTCTCTAGAAATTAATGTACAGATGCCCATAGTTGCAAAAGAATAATCATGGTTATAGATCCATCAGAATTAATACATTAAAAAATGAATGAATAGTCAATCTCCAGCTATATCTGCTTCTCACTCGCTTTCTTCCTTCGTTCGCTCGCAACTTTCTCTATTTCTCTCGTTCCCAATGGATGAATGTGCTCGACCTCATTTGTCGTTGTAGATCTCCGGCTGATTCTTCTCCAAGTACGACAAAAAAGGTACCCCATTTCTTTTGTTCTCTTGATCTACCATTACGCAGTGTGAAAATAAATGTATTTTCGAGCTGTTGCAAATTATTCTTTGTTGGATCTCGATCTGATCTAAAGATGTTCTCTATTTGCAATCTTGGTTATGCGAGAGTACAAGCACCGCAAATCTGTCGTTTTCAAGAAACTGTGATGCGGATCTTGTGCTTGATTTTAATGCTTAATTTTGTGAGTTCTATTAATTTGATTTTCAGCGGGGAGAAATTCTGTCGTTTTAGTATTTAATTTCTGTTTTTGTTCTTTTGTTTTATGCACCAATTTCATCTTTTAGCCATCTACGATATCGTATGTGTAATGTGATTATTCTTGTTGGCTGGGGTATGTTTTCTTATTTCGCCTCATTTTTGGTTTTTAATGGAGATCTGGCTAGGTTTTATGGGCTCACTTGATATTATTTTGTGCCTGTTCATATATGGCAGAAAAATTTCCATTTTTTCCATTGCAAAAGGTTTGGGCCTTGAATGGCTAATCGTTTGGATTTCATAACTGTTTAATGAATAATTTTATAGTCCAGATGTGAGCTTTTAGATTTGGACAATATTCCTAACATTGAAACTATGCACTGTATTGTATTTAATTAAAATGTTATATATAAGATTATTTTGAAAGAAGAAAAGATGTGCGGACGTTTTTGTCCAATTAACTAGTATATAGTTATATAGCAGGGCGGGGACTTGTAAAGAAGGGGTGAAAAGGCGTGGCCACTCCTTTTTTTTTTTTTTTCCTTTTTGCAATGGCATTTGCCATTTTTCCGTAGCAGCTTCTAATAGCACCCATTTTTTAAGACTTCTAACAACCTTTAAATGTGACAAATGTAACCCCTGAAAAATCAAATTACATCCAAATCCCAATGTAAATATTACATGTAATATATATAGACTCGTGAACCTTTCATTTAGTTCGAAGGCTGCAATTTAACTCTCACAAATACGGAATTCAATTTAAATGGCAGTGGATTTTGAATGCAAATTATCTATGAGGTCCTATTTCTTGAACATACGACCCAAGGAAATAAGAACAGTGTACTTTGTGATGTTGACATACTAATAGATATCAAGTGAAATTAAATTGGAATCCAAAGTAAAATTTGCAATGCAGTTAAAGCGAAGGACTGCATACTTTTACTTGCAATGTTTCACAATCTGGTCTGTAGAAGTTTGATTGAATGCACCACTCAATTGAACATTCTTGTATAATTGGACCACCATTGCATACCTCCGTCAACTCTGTAGAAACTCAATGGGCCTAACTCACTCCCAAAAGACGTCTTGAAAGAGGAGGATTACCCCTAAACTTACATATAACTCAGGATCAGGTAAAACAAGTGATGTGGGATTCAACACGCCCTCCTCACGCGCAAGGTGGACTTTGACAACCATTGCGAATAGATATCGGGAGGCCCAACATCAATGTGGGATTCATCATGTCCCCTCACGCGCAGTGTAGGCTTTGACAAACCACTATGAACCGATATTAAGGGCCCAACATTGATGTGGGATTCAACGTGTCCAACATTAGATGAAAAGTCTGATTTTGATATTATGTAAAAAACCCATTGGGCCTAACTTACTCTCAGAAGACGCCATAAAAGAGAAGGATTGCCTTTAGACTTATATATAGCTCAGGATCAGGTAATAACACGAGCGATTTGGGATTCAACAAACTCTTTACCTTGTTCAAATCATACTGGAAAAGATGAATGCATTTCTGATGGTACCTAGGAAACTAGAGATGTACTTGAATTTATAGGACTAATTTATATGTATTTGTTTATGAAAAGAGAGGAAAGAGAGATATATAACTAAAGGATGTATTGTACAGAGGGAGAAGCAAAGGAGAGAGAATGCAAAGAAAAGGAATGAATTATGGGAGATGAAATATGTGCATGCATTGGAGAAATGTATTATGCCGTGAAAGGCTATTTGTCATGTGTTCTCATTTGGTTTAACTTCTATAATTTTCAGATGATATAAATATATTAGATGTGAGTCTTTATTGTCGTCTATGAGCCAACATGGGTTTCGTTAGTAATCAATTATTGTCTCTATTTGTCGAAGGTCCAGTAAATTTTAGTGTAGCTTCCATAAGATCCACCTACGCTGTTCAAGGTTATTCCTGTTAAGTTGGTATAATGTAGATCTTGGAATGCAATAGAATTGAATTGAAAGATGTGTATCTTATCAAGTTATTTACATTACAGGTGCAAAACTTTGAAGAGAAATTAGACATCAATAAGTATGGCATTGGGAAAGTACTCTCGAGTTGATGGCAAAAAATCAAACTACTGTTCAACAGTGACATTTGTTGTGTTTGTGGCTCTTTGCTTAGTTGGTGTATGGATGTTGACATCGTCTTCTGTAGTCCCCGTTCAAAATTCTGACCTGCCTTCACAGGAGAGCACAGATGAGGTGAAGACACAAGTTAACGATAGCAACGAGAGCTCTACCAGCAACAAAAACAACACTGGCAATGAGAGCTCTACCGGCAATGAAAACAACATTGGCAATGAGAGCAAGACTAATAATGAGAGCAATACAAAACAGTTTGAGGATAATCCTGGTGATTTACCTGATGGTGCCACAAAAGGGGACAGCAATGTAAGTTCCAGTCAGGCGGAGAAGAATTCTAATTCTCAAGATAACTCAAATCTTCCAGACAAGAAAATTGAAAATGCTGAGGAACACCAAGAAGATAGAAAGGAAGACGGGGAATCTAAGACAGCGGATAAAGATTCTGAAGCTGGTGAGACAAAAACAGATGGTCATGAAAAAAATTCTGACAGACAAGATTCTGAGGAAGGATTAAATGAGAATAAGTCAGACATGGATGAGGGTGAAAAGAAATCAGAGGAAAGTTCAGGTGAAGCAGGAGATGTGGATAAATTGGACGGCAAGATAAACGAGAAGGTGGTGGGAAAGCAAGATGAGGAATCAGTACAAAATTCTGGCAGTGAAAAGGAGGATAATCAGTCCAGAGAGCAATCTTCAGTGGAGGTGTTTCCCTCGGGGGCTCAGTCAGAGATTTTGAATGAAACTTCCACTCAAAATGGGGCCTTTTCAACTCAGGTGGCGGAGTCAACAAATGAAAATAAAGCCAAATCTTTAGAATATGATAACCAAACTGGCTATAGATGGAAGCTTTGCAATGTTACTGCCGGCCCAGATTATATCCCATGCCTTGACAATTTGCAGGCAATCCGGAGCCTCAGAACTACTAAGCATTATGAGCATAGAGAGAGACACTGTCCGGAAGAACCACCAACCTGCCTTGTTTCTCTTCCTGATGGATACCAACATCCAATTGAATGGCCGACCAGCAGGGAAAAGGTCTAGTATTTTGACCACATGGTTTATTGAATTTCAATTTCCATTTTTCTCTCTATTAGATGGACCCTTATGTTTTGTTTTACAGATTTGGTACCATAATGTTCCCCATACCAAGCTTGCAGAAGTTAAAGGACACCAAAATTGGGTTAAAGTTAATGGTGAATACCTTACTTTCCCTGGAGGTGGGACCCAATTTAAGCATGGTGCTCTTCATTACATTGATTTTATACAGCAGGTTGAGATTTCTAACTATTCTGATTTCCTTCACCCTCCCTCCAATCTTTGATTAGACATTCTGATGCATTTGCAGTGGAATTGTAGCTCAATCATCCACTCATTTCTTGTACATCTAGTATATTGTGGTTTGTGATAAAAACAATTTTATTGTAGTTGTTCTATTGACTTGTAGAACATATACTTGCTAATTATGTCTCCGTATTATATTTTTGCTGCTCTTTTTTTCCTCTCCTTTTTGGTTTTGCAACTTCTACTGAGCCTGATCCCACATCATATTTCAATGTGGCTTGTTTTCCGGTCCAAAAATTCACTTGATGCTCCATTTTCCCATTGTGGTGAAATTAATTCAATTAGGATTTGATCTTTCCTAGTTGGTGAGTAGAAATATTTCCAACTGTTGATTTGTGAGAAGTAATTGTGGTTTATTGTCAAAAAACATCTTTAACAAACACTTCCGAAAATGATTTACCTCGTGGCTCTAATCAGTAACCATAAACTAAGTGAATGTGATGCATATAAACTGGATTGAAAAGCATATCACAGTTGCTCAAAATATCACCTGCCCAGTATTTGGTGATGATTATTAAAGGTTCCTTACCGACAATTTCTTCTTTGAATTTAGAGTTCGAAATTGGAAAGCAAATTGTAGTAACCAAAATATCATATACCTATGACATTAATTTACGATTGGAATATCTCTTCTTGTGGAATTTGTTTTCCTTTTTATTTGGAAAAAGTTTGAACAGTGCTCATGAAATTAAGGGCAACATTATAAGGCTTTATATCGGACTATTTATGCCCGTCCATTTTCCTGAACAATTGACATTTTGTTAAGGGTCACATATTGAATGAACTTTTGTTGGCCACAGACATTTCTTGTACACTGAGCCAACATGGTCTGATACTTCATGTCTAGGGTTTCTTTTCAATAGTTTTTGTTTCTTAATCTGGACAAGGCTAAACATGCCTAGGATTTCTGTTGTACATTTTATGGCAATTTTGGGACAAAAATAGTATTCTACGTTAGGGTTCTCATTCCTAATGAACTTCATTAATGGATGATAAATATTTTTTTTTACCGGTTGTGATATAACATAGGTTTATTATTTGTTGCTTGACTGCATGATTCGTCTTGCAGGATATGTGAGTATCAAACTCTATTTTTTGTTATGAAGATGAACAATTATAATCAATTTAGGCTTCCCTGTTGTGCACCGGCTTTTAAATGCATCAGAATTGTACAATAGATGGAAGGAAATATTCATAAAATAAAACAAAAATATATCTTGCATGGGTTTTTTATCTTTCACTTCTGGCTCTGGTATCTATCTCTGATTTACAATCTGATCTTCATCCTTTACTAGTTGGATGTCTTAATCAGAGAATGTTTGCCGGCCATAAGAAGTTTGGAACTCATCTTAGGGAAAATATCATTTACAGGTTTGGGATAATATCAAAAGACCCTGTATTCATTATATCACTCCCCTCCTATGTAACGGCATCCTTTCAATAACTTTCTTCTAATTAATGTGTCTGGAAGAAAAAAAAATCATTTTGAACTTTCTGTTTTTCTTTTCTTTTCCCTATCTTCTTCTTTCCCATTTTTTCTTCTCCTCGAGCAAGTGCAGACACAATCACCTTCACTACACCCATAGCCGCCGCTGCAGCACTGACCTCTCTCTCTCTCTCTCTCTCTCACACACAAACACACACACACACACACACACACATATCTGCAACCATCACCTTAAGCTGTCGGTCGTCCGTTTGTCTCCTCTTTCGCTTACTGCAGCTCTGCAACTGCCACCCTTATCTGAAATCATTCCACCATTTACACTTCTGTTCTTCTTTCGTCTCTGTTGACCATTTCCAATGGAGAAGTGCCTCTTAATCTGAAGAAATCCATGAAATTCACAATCTCTAAAACCACATGACTTTCATATCCTGCCCCCAAATGACCCTCTCTACCAACTGACAACAACTACCAAACTACCTTTCACTGATTGGTAACAAACCACATCATGAAGAGGACATGGACGAGGACTTCGTGGACAGAAAGTGCACATTCTTAATGGTTGCTCTCTGCCCTTGTATCGTCTGCTTTATCATCCTCATGATTATAGTCATCTAACTCTTATCACAATGAGACCTCTACTCTGCACCATCGTAGTTGTCACTTAACAATTTCAGCCTAATATTGAATGATTTCAAAGAAAATACAGCATATGTAGATGAAAATCACAACATTGACCTACGTGCGAATGTGTCAGTTCTATCTATTTGGATTTTCCCAGGAGGAGCATATGGTTCATGTCTTGGTTTCATGTTTGGGAAAGGTGCAGCTGTGAGGGTGGAGAATGGTATGAAATGCTGCGGTGAGTAGTAAGAAAAGCAAGGCCATGGGGTTGGGGTGGGGGTAGCAAAGGGCTGGTCTGTTTAAGAATAAACATGATAGGGCAAGTGACATAAAGAGGAGAGAGGAGTTGGTCTGTAATTTGTCCTCTGCTATTTTTTTTGGAAAATAATTGCTGTGAATGTGTGAGTTGTAAGGGGGCTGCAAGAGCGGGCCATGTTTGGGAGAGGTGCAGCGGTGAGGGTGGAGAATGATATGAAAGGCCGTGGTGAGTAGTACGAAAGCAAGGGCTCGGGGTTGGGGTGGGTGCAGTAAAGGGCTGGTCTGTTTAAAAATGAACATGATACAGCAAGTGACATAAAGAGGGAAAGAGAGAAGAGGAGAGTTGGTCTGTGATTTTTCTCTCTTTTTTTACTTTAAAGAAAATCTAAAATAAATTGACCGTGTGATTTTATTTTTTGCGTTTTAATTTTGAAAAGAATAGGTGTGAATGTTTAATTCTAATTAAAAAAATTGACAGAGTGAGTATGTTTTTCTTAAAAAAAGGGAAAATGAAAAATATGCTTTATAAAAAAGTTCGGATATTTTGGAATTTCATTTCAATATTGTGTGACATCATAAATTTGCACTCGAATTTGTGACGGTCTTACTAATGGGAGAATGTGAGATGGAGGACAATGATATTATGAATCATGGGGGGTAAGTGATGGTTCACTTTCCTAGAAGGTTATCAGAATATTGTAAGTGGGATTATCTTCCACATCTACCGGTACATTGAAGCGTAAAAAATGAAGATGTGGGGAGAACTAGTAAGTGAGTTTGTTCTATTAGGGAGATAAATTTACTAGAGAAATAAGTGGAGTTCAATTCCGAACACATTTTGAAGATTTCGATTGGTCTCATGGCTATATGAATATTATTGGTAACATTTGAATGTTTGGAATATTACTAATATCTTATCCTTAAGCTTCCTTACCATTGCATTTCTAGGGATGTTAAAACGTTGAATTTTTTGAGATTGATTGCGTTTTTCATTGTTCTAACCTCTTCAGAAATTGCAACCTGTATGACTAGACAAACACCTTAGGTCATAATTATTGATCATGTGTAATATTGTTGCAGTCTGTGCCTGATGTTGCCTGGGGAAAACGCTCACGTGTGATATTGGATGTGGGATGCGGTGTAGCTAGCTTTGGAGGCTTTCTTTTTGAAAGAGATGCACTAACTATGTCATTTGCCCCGAAAGATGAACATGAAGCTCAGGTTCAGTTTGCACTTGAAAGGGGAATCCCTGCTATATCTGCTGTGATGGGCACAAAGAGACTTCCCTTTCCAGGAAGAGTTTTCGATATTGTACACTGCGCCCGTTGTAGAGTCCCGTGGCATATTGAAGGTAAGTGTGGCATTCACATGCTTCTAGACTGGGTTAGTTGTTGGGGACTTTCATAGGGATAAAAAAAGTGTGTTTAATAATGATTATATATACTTTGCGAAAATTTGCTGCTCTCAACTTCATACGGAAGAAAAAAACTTTCTCCTTTATTCTCTTCGCTATGCATGATTTGACTCACCTTGCTTTCCAAGTGTAGTGTTTCCCTTCAAATTACCTCCTTTGTTTTCTGCTTTCAATTTGGCATGTTATTCTTTTTGGCAAATGATTAAGATGATACAATCTACAGGTGGTAAACTTCTTTTAGAGCTGAATCGTCTATTGCGACCTGGTGGTTTCTTTGTGTGGTCTGCTACTCCTGTCTACCAAAAACTTGATGAAGATGTTGAGATTTGGGAAGGTGATTCTCTTAACTCTAAATATTCTTTAAATGAGTAATTATTTGGTTCTAAAAAGTAGTGTTTCTTTTTCTGGGAATATTTGCAGCCATGAAGAAGCTAACGAAGGCAATGTGTTGGGAAGTAGTTTCAATTACCAAGGACAGATTGAATAAAGTAGGCATTGCTATATATCGAAAGCCAACTTCTAACGAGTGCTATGAGCAAAGATCACAAAATGAGCCTTCGACTTGTCATGAATCCGATGATCCAAATGCTGCCTGGTACTCTTTTTACACTTCTTTCTTTGGTGGGAAAATTGTTTTTTAGGTAATTTTCTTGGTGACTAATATGCTGGTATTTCTTGGTAATATGTTACGGAAGGTGAGGGTTGATTATCAGTGTCAGATCTCACTTTATATTGCAACATATTTGAGTGCCAGGCAATGCATTTTATATTATTGAATCTTTGGCTGCCCCGAAATTGATGTAACATGCACAACGTATTCAGGAATGTTCCAATGCAAGCATGCCTGCACAAATTGCCAGTTAATTCCGAACGAGGGGCACAATGGCCTGCCAGATTGGTGAAGGCACCAAAATGGTTGTCGAGCTCTCAACTTGGAGTTTATGGGAAGCCAGCTCCGGAGGATTTCAGAGTAGATTATGAACACTGGAAACGTGTAGTGACCAAGTCATACCTAAGTGGGATGGGGATAAACTGGTCAACTGTAAGGAATGTCATGGACATGAGAGCTATCTATGGAGGGTAAGCAAAATTACTTTTGTCCAAAATGCGCTGTTATCTGACCACGTAATGTCTGATGGGAGTCTGTGCTTGCAGATTTGCTGCTGCTTTAAAAGATTTGAATGTGTGGGTCATGAATGTCGTCTCTGTAGATGCTCCTGATACGCTGCCCATAATCTATGAACGAGGTCTATTTGGAATTTATCATGATTGGTGTGAGTCATTCAGCACCTACCCTAGATCTTATGATCTTCTCCACGCAGATCATCTCTTCTCCAAGGTCAAAACTAAGTATGTATCCTCTAATACCTAATTCCTCTAATACCCCGTTTGGTTAGTGTTCCCAACCAAACCCAACCCAACTCAACCCAAAAATTCTGAGTTTGATTTTTGGGAATGCGTTTGGCAAATACAAAACTCAACCCAACCCAACCAAAAAATAGGAATTGATTCTCAAAATGCTAAGGAAATGAGAAATAAAAAAAACTTGTTTTTTTTTGTGCCCAAAAAACTCAACCCAAAGTTTTCAACTCCGGCCACCGTCCGACGACCACCCACTGCTGTCCACCGCCGCTGGTGGCCGTCGCCGCCGTCTGCCGCCGCTGTCCGGCGACTGTTGCCAGCCACTTCCGGCGACCATCTCCGGAAACCGTGCGTCGCCGTCCGTCCGCCGCCTCCGGCCACCACCGCCGTCGCCGGCGTCCTGCCATCCGGCCACCGTCTGACACCACCGCTGTCGCCGGCATCCGGCTGTCTGGCCACTGTCTAACACCACCGCTGCCGTCGTCAGCTGCCGCCAACCGCCGCCAAACACAAAAATTTCAAAAAAAAAATTAGTTTTAGGATAAAATCGTTACCAAACACGATTCTGTTCTCAGCACAAAACAAAAATTGTCGTTACCAAACGCAATATTGTTCCCAAAATTCTCAACCCAACCCAATCCAACTCAACCCAACTCATTCCAGTTGGGTTCAGAAAAGTGGGAACACTAACCAAACGCCAGCTTAGTGTCTCTATTCCTAGATTACTGTTTCTGTTCCCAGAAGAATCAGAAATCTGAGAACAGTTCTTCTATGTTTCCTGAAATTTGTTCTAAAATTCTGGAACCAGAAGAGAAACAGATTCTCTTTCGCTGTTTCTGTATCCAACGTCTAACAAAAAGAAACAGAAATCTGGGAATGGAAACACTAAACAAAGGGGTCATGGGAGATTATTCAAGATGTATGCTACCATTATTTGATTTTTTTTTGTGGAGCGTGCTTAGGAACCACAGAGAAGTCAATGTGAATGTAATCATGGTTTTGTCTAACTTCCCTTTGGCATCACTAGGTGCAATAATGTAGTTGGATTGGTTGCGGAGGTTGATCGAATTTTGAGACCCGAAGGGAAGCTCATCGTGCGAGACAAGGTTGAAGCCATAATTGAACTGGAGATGATGCTGAAATCTATGCATTGGGAGATTCGATTGACATACTCGAGGGACAAAGAAGGATTGCTGTGTGCTCAGAAGACAATGTGGCGTCCCGCAGAAGTAGAGACACTCACATATGCCATTGCTTAAACCATGCTCTGCCAGTTCTGCATTACTGGGAATAGGTACCGTTTTTGTTCCAGTCACATCACTAATTTTGGACCATGACAATTGTGTTCTTCTTTAGCCCAATGAAGCTCGATTTCCTTTGCATTTGGTTTTAGTTTCTTTATTTAGTTGTGGCTTTTTTTGGTGTTTCCAATTGTAATATTGTAACGGTAGTAGTTGATTTAAATTGAAGGAATTCTTCAAAGTGTAAAGCTTGTTGCTTGCAATTGTTGAGGAACTCCCTCCATATTATCTTGATTCAACACGGGATTTTTTTTTTTGAGATTGCTCGACCATTTTGTTTTTGTTTATTTATTTATTATATGCAAAAGTCCAATTTTGTATACGAAATATGTTTTTTGGATGGAAGTCAAAATCTGACCAGCAGGTGTTCACTTGATCTGCAACTTTCGGGTATTTCATCATTAGTCATTCGAAGGTTCGGTTTAGGGTTTATTGCACAACCCTGATTGGATTTTTTGGTCGGGTATGGTTTAATGCTAAATTATCCAGCAGCTGCCTCCAATGTTGTCGACCTTTTCTCGGAATTGGATTTTGAAGATGAATCTGGTGGCGGCAACGGTGGAAGTCCAATGGTGGAAGAATTTCAGGTAGGGATTTGATAGTGTGTTCCTATGTCGTTGTGTGGGATTGTGTGTTTTCGATGGCGAGCGGCAGGCCAAGCATGCGTGTCTTAGATATAGGAGTGGATTCATGGATGTTGGAGCGGACTTAGTGAGGTGTGCTTTTGTGGGCTTGCCAATCAGTGGATTCGTAAGTGATGGATTGGTGGTGTTGGTGAAAACGTCCAAACTTTGTTGCATTTGCATGCTAATGCTATCGTTGCCAGATTTGGATCTTGGAGAAGTGAGTGAGATTTGGAAGTTGGTTGGAGGCGTTGGTCTGGAAGGTTTGGGTCGTTGCAGGGGTAAGACAGGAGTAAGGGAAAGTAGGAAAGATCAAAATTTGTATTTATGTCTTATTACTTGAATACGCTGTTGCTTTAAGCATTTAAGGGTAATTAGGTTATATAATAAATTTATTTTATCAAGAAAATATTGTTCGCGTGCTTTTCGACCTATACTATATCTCCTTTACTGATGTGTATCCGGATATTAGTAGCTTAGGTATTTAAAGATAGTAATTTTATATCTGTCTCATCGTACTTAGATTTGGTTTTATCGATTATGCGTGTATCTTTGGTCTTCATAATTGGTGGCTTGCAAGAGCACAACCATTTTGGTCTTCTAGAATACATAATTATTGTCTGTAAATAAAGGTAGCCTGTGCATAGATTGATCTTCAATTAAGGTGAATTCAGAGTTATTTGGCATGGATTGGTTTTGCTATGGATTTTAAGCTTGTACGTAACTATACTCTGGTACTAACTGGGTCCCGAAGGGGGTGTGTTTGTAAATTGTAAATTGGGTATTGCAAATAATTCTAACCAATTTTTAGTCTCTTTTTACTTTTATTCTTTCATTCAACACTTCAACAAACATTCGATTTAATCAGAGTGTCAAACAAGTGCAACGGAATAATAAAGAACGTATAAACACACACACACACACACACACACACAAAAGAGAGAGAGTAAGAAATAAAAGACACAACAATTTATAGTAGTTCGGTAAGACTCCTCCTTACCTACATTTACTCCCCCTAACTCCTTCAAGGATTTCTGATCCACTATAATTCGGATATTCTTACCTGGTGAAAACTAAGCCATTACTCTATTACAGAACAAGGTTTGTTTATGTTCTACTACAACTAAGCCATTACTCTATTACAGAACAAGGTCTATTTATGTTCTACTACAACTCTTACAAGGCAATTTACATTTATGACTTACTAGTTTGTCACAAGGTAAGATACATTTATACCTTCTTACAAATCTTTCACAAGACAAGTTATGTTTATGTCTTGCTACTCTCTCACTAGACAAGCTAGGTTTCTGTCTAACTACAATTCTCTCGCTTAGACCACACCCTGGTTTAAGTTATACAATTCACACCATCACGGTATGAAGTTTTATCTTGTTTAGATTAACGAGTCTTAACCCTCAGAGCTTCTATCAATCACCTAAAATTTCAATACACCCTATATTGACTCTTACTTGGTGCTAATAGAAGTGCGAGTACAATGATATAACAATGAAGCATGTACATAAGGAATCATGCAAAGATAGTGATGCACCTCGGAAAAAAAACATTTCTTCGATGATGGGTCTTTTCTCGTTCATTTTTGAAAGAAGAATTATTCTTTTTTAGATAAATTTTATTTTTAAAAATTATTTATCTTAAAAAAATAATTTAGAGGTTCTTCTAAACATTGGTTGTAAACACGACATTTTAACCGCCCTGTAAAAAAAATATGTTTTATTTTAAAATTTAGTTTGTTTTTCATTTTATTTTTAGAAAAATACAAAAAAATAGATAAAGAAAAAGAAAAAAAAAAGAAAAAAAGAAAATCAAAATAAAAGGGGTGAAAAATAGAAAAAGAAAAGAAGTGGGGAATAAAAGAAATAAAGGAAAGAGAAAAGAGGAGAGAGAGAGAGAGAGAGGGTTTGGGGGCCTTTCATTAACGGGGAGAGCGAGAGATGGGGTGTGTGTGAGTGAGAGAATGGGAGAGAGAGAGATAGGGGTGGTCATGGGTCAGGTTTTAGCTAGGGTATTACAAAAATATACAAGGCCTTTGCCCGACCTAGCCCTAAGACCAAGCCTTGTTTTCATTCCCAAGCCCGACTCTATCAAAATAATTATGGCCCAAGCCCAGCCATATAATTTTATTATTTTTTTAATTTAAAAATTAAACAAAAGCAAAAAAATAATCAAAGCAACAGAATATGTTAATTACTCAAACTCAATAGGCTAATACACAATTTTTGAGAGTCAAATTCAACATATAATATACTTAAATCCTGTAGCAGTCACAACAAAGAGAGATAGTACTGATTGATTGCTTAGGGTTTTGATTTCATGAAATTGGACTTGAAATTTAAAAGGAATGAGGTTGGATTCAAAAAAATGTTACCTCCTTGTCGGTATCGGGATGATACTTGAGAGTGAGTTTCGGGTAAGCACTTTTGATTTCGTAGGGACTTGTGGAGGGAGAAATGCCCAACACTTCGTACGGAGACTCCTGGATGCTCGCCGTCACTAGCGTTCTATTGAATCTACCTTTTCTATTCTTCTTCTGGCTTGTGTAATCGATTGAAAAATCGAGTGGCATAGCATGTACAAAGAGATTGAACTCCGGAACGTAGCCGATTCTCCATTTGAGTATTGAAGGTTTTGATTGGTGGTTCCGATGATGAGTAAGGCGAAGTTGAGCGGCGAGATCGATAGCGTGGAGCAAGATGGGTTGGGGATGGTGATGGCTTGAAGAAGCCGTTGTCGGTGTTAGATCGGAGGGAGAGCAAGGTAGAAAGAGAGTGAGATGAGAGAGATGGTGGAGAGAGAATGAGACATCATGATAAGGGTAGGGCTGATACTAAAATGAGTGCAAAGAAGATAGGTGAGGAGGAAAATTACATATGAGGCCCTATTGTTGCTATACTAAATGACACACGAGGATAATGGTGAAAGGAAATCACAACATTGCCATCACAGAATTACAAAATTGCCATTGCATATTACACTCTTATATATGTTATAGACACACACACACACACACACACATATAATAATACTAAAAAAAAATAAAAAAATACTTGAGCCGTGCTCGGACCGGCCCCAAACATTTTGGTCTAGCCCAAGTCCAGCCCTAGATTTAGTTGGGCCTCAAAACTTGAGCCCAAACCCGGCCCTAGGGCTCAAAACTTGAGTCCAAGTCTTAAAAAAATAGGGCCTGGCTGGGTGGGCCGGACAGGTCCCCAGACCCATGACCACCTCTAGAGAGAGAGAAGACAAAAGGAGGGAGCCCACCTGACGCGCCCCGATTTTTCAAAAAGGAAAAGAATAATAAATAATAATTATGCGTAAAGAGAGGTTTTTTTTTTTTTTTAAAGCGCTGGTTTTCTCAAAAAATATACTTAGGTCGTTTTAAAAATAAGGAGTTGCCATCTCGTATTGAGTTTAAATGGTGTGTTAGGTCACCGAATTTTTAGAAAACAATTTAAAAGGCTTAAGTAAAAAATTGACTCCAAAAAACACGATCAAACTAAAGATTCATTTAAAGGCTCGGGGGTCGGTTACGCTCGGGGAAGGTATTAGGCACTCCAAGACGCCCGTCCAAAAATGATACCTTATGTCCATTTAAGTCCAATTAGTTTAGTCCGAGTGTTTTATTTATTTTGAAATCATTCCCTTCTTATAAAATCTTTTTGGTATTTTCACAAATAAGGTGGGACAAGTTTCTGGATTTTTTGGAATGTTCTCCCGGTATAATCTCTTATCGAATATTAAAGATTCGATAAGGATGGTCCCCGAGGGTATTTATATATGTTTCCTAAAGATTTCTTTACTTTAGATGGGAAAACTCAAATACGTCAATACAAACTGATGTGAATACTACGTGAATTAACATGATTATATGTGACAATGATTTAATTATAAAAAAAACGTGTTGTGACTAGATATGAAAAAGTAGTATGAATTTATGAAATTAAAAAAAAACTATATGTAAAAAAAAAAAAAAAGTATGAGTGGTGAAAGTGTACTAAACATACCCTCTAAATAATGCAAGAAATAAATATGCTAAATAGATGCAAAAATATTTATTTTAAATTTGCCCAATTAATTTAAAGAAGTCCTGATTTGAAATTCCCTCAAATTCTATGGATATGAGAATCGAGGAGGTTTGCGGAAACAATTTAGTTGAAATTAATCTTTTCGAAACTTAAACGAAATCTCATGAAAAATCTACCGAGGGAAGAAAATTTCCTAAAATCATTCATTTCTAAATTCCACTCGGGTTGGGGAATGGAAACGAGGCCACAAAAAACTCTCCCACGATTTAAATAATCATCGGATTCAACTTAAGGTTCGTACGGATTAATTCCTACCAATAAAATATTTTATTTTTTTGAATTTTTTTAGGGTTTTGATAAGAAGAATAAAATAAAAATAAAAATTAAAAAAATGCAGAAAAATACAAAAATAAAAAAAATACAGCAAAATAAATAATCAAACATCATTCACTAAATGCTCGGAGTTAGGTTTAAGCATGAGAAACCCACCTCGGCGTTTTCATCGGATCATTGGACGACTTGATTTTTTAGCTTTTCCTCTTTATTATTATAAAATAAAAAAATACAGAAAAAAAAAACAACGAGATACGGGTGTCCCTGTCTAAACGCTCAAAGATTCAGATCGAGAATGAGGAACCTTATCTTGACGTTTTTCATCGAGTCATCGGACAATAAAAAAAAAGCTTGCAGGAATTTACGTTGCGAAGAGAATAAAGTAAACTGAAAAAAGAATTAAAAATCAGAAAACATATCTGTTCTAGGCCAAGAATCCTGATGCTTGGGCTTTTCTCTAGGGCAGACAGCTTCCCGAGAGGGTTTATGACGAGAATCGCTCTCTAAGGGTTTTTTCTTCTCAATTTCTGAATGTCCTTCAGAAGGGTTTCTCTCTAATTTTTGTTTTCTAAATTATGAGGAGGATGGTCTTATTTATAGGAAGGATGTGGAGTGAAAAAATCCTAGAAACCCTACGAAACCCTAGTCCTAATTCGATGAGGAAAAGGAAACAAAACTTAAAAGGAAAGGGAAAAAGAAACCTAATCCCATTTTGACAAGGAAACATTTCCTTTTCTACTTTTTTTTTTTTTTCTTTTTTTCTTTATTTTTTTAATTTTTTTTTTCCTCTATTATTTTTATTTTTTTAAAATAAAAATAAAATAAAGTATGAATTTTTTGCGGGACGGTCAAAATGCCGTGTCTACAGCTGTCTTTCTTTGTCATGCGAGTTCCACTTACTTGACAAAGACAAAAGACCACGTCATTTTGATCGTCCTATTTTCTGAATTTTTCAAAGCATTTTTTTTTTTGAAGTTTTATAACAAAAGATAAAATTAGATAAAAGCGATCATTTTCAGGGCATGATGGAAAAAGATGGGAATGGAATATGGATGAATTGCGACCGAACCTTACGAGGGTTTCCTACGTATCTCGACAGTGCCAAGAATCAAGTCACACGTAGTTCAGCATATGCCCCAAGCGAGGCGATGAGAGAATGCAAAAATAAAGTGGCTCTCACGGAGAGGTAATGCAGAATATAGAAAAGAGCCATCGCGGAGAGGCCAAATACAAATGGAAAAGCTATCACGGAGAGACAAAAATGCAAAAAATGAAAAGCCACCACGAAGGGGCATAATGCAAAAAAAAAAAAATGACAAGCCACCACGGAGGGACATAATGCAAAAATGAAAGGTCATCATGGAGAGGCACAAACGCAAAATAAAAAACCATCACGGAGAGGCCGAATGCAAAAATGAAAAAGCCATCACTGAGAGGCAAAATGCAAAATGAAAAGGCCATCACGGAGAGGCAAAAATGCAAAAATGAAAAGCCACCACGGAGGGGCATAATGCAAAAAATTAAAAGCCACCACGGAGGGGCAAAATGCAAATAGAAAAAGCCACTACAGAGGGGCATAATGCAGAATGAAAAGCCACCACGAATGGGTATAATGTAAAAATGAAAGGCCATCACGGAGAGGCGAAATGTAAATAGAAAAGCCAACATGGAGGGACATGATGTAAAAATGAAAAGATCATCACGGAGAGGCCAAATGCAAAAATGAAAAGCCGCCAAGGGGGGCATAATATAAAAAGAAATGCCATCACGGAGAGGTAGAATGCAAATGAAAAATTCACCACGGAGGGACAGATGTGAACTAATGGTATGATATAAAATGTGCCCCAGCCAGTGGCTGGGGCTGCCCAGTTAAAAAACTCCCTAAATGCAAAAATAGAAAAATTCCATATAATCTGCCCTAGCCTTGGGCTGGGGCAAAATTGACACTTTGATGACCGAACCTTTACAGGTTGTGTCACAACCCACCCCGGTTACCCAACATTCGTGGGCCGGTGTGATAACGATACAACTCACCCGAACAATGACTAACACTAATTAAAATATCTTACACAAAAAGAGAATATTATTTACTATAGTCAACAAAAATACATATACCCATTTCTATTGGGACTCTCTTGATTTTACAACAAAAATATTAGTTCATTTTAACCAACCCACATATACAACCAGAAGCAAAAAGAATCACTATCAAGATACTCCCCGCTACGGCCCTTCAGGAATCGACCTACTGCCAGTAGGGGACAAACGTTTCTCTACAGCACCTGTGAGTGTACTGCCTTCTTAGTAATTTTAAAACATATTTTCTTAAAATAATAATACATTCTCAATACCTTATTTAAAAGAGATCAAGCGTAATTATACGAATACCATAATATAAATATCTCTTCCTAAAATAAACAGTGAAAATAATTAAACAATTATATAATTATATATCTCTCCAACCCATTCAGTGTAAAACCATACCAATCATTATATGCAATAAATCACCAATCTTAGTAAAAACACCCTATTTCAAGTTTACTTATCACCCACATATACACCGACTAAACCATAGTGATCGTTTTAACCTCATGATCGGGAGTTGCAACGGTACCGTAACCATCAGTAGGATATGCTTTCCTAGCGGACCTAACTGTACAGATTACCGCCTACCGGACGTCTCCGGAGGCCAATAATATAAGTCACCAATTATATCAATCACCATAACAGATATCCATCTGCCGGACCACCCTTCGGACAGACCATAATATGAATCACCACCTGCCGGACCACCCTCCGGATAGGACATAAACTATGCCATAGTCTAACCAACAACACAAATCAAAGTAACAACACCATCGTCAATTCAATTACCGTCAATTTCCAACAAACTTATTTATAATATCCTTCTTTTTAAAACCCTAATAATTTCACAGAAATTCATTTTACCAACTCACACAAAACCTGCTCGATCCACCACATTTATAAAATCATGCAGTTTAAGCAAACATTTAGGTCGACATATAGAAAAACATTTTAGTAAAAAGACAGTACACTCACCTGAAAATTTGTACTTGCAAGCTCCCCTGACTCCCAGCTACTAAGTTTCTGAAAATTGTGAACCTATTTGTGACAGGACCTAAATTAATAGTGTAACGAAAAATAACCTAATCGTGTGATGCAAACCCTATGTTTATTAATTTCCTAACCCCTCAGTTTGTCATTTGATATGTTAAGGCTATAAAACTAATTCAGTGAATCGTAAAAACTAATAAGAGACCTTACTTACTTCAGAACGATTGTCAAATTTCTTTGAAATTCCTTAGAATATGCTTCTGCTCCCTACCGCCTAAGAGGAAATACACCGCCTAGGCGAACATGCGATTTCTTGCTCTCTGTTGTTTTACCGCCTAAGCGATCTTCCACCGCCTAAGCGATTACGCGATTTCTTGCTCTCTGTTATTTCACCGCCTAAGCGATCTTCCACCGCCTAAGCGATCATGCGATTTCTTGCTCTCTGTTCTTTTACCGCCTAAGCGATCTCCCACCGCCTAAGCGATCCTTGCTTCGTCCCTGACAGAACAGAACAGACCAGTCCTTTACCCCTTCTCGTCACCAGCTCTGGCCCTCAAAAATTCTCACTCCACCTTCACGATCAACCATCCCAAATTTATAACTGATACTACCAATCTCATTTCCTTCACTCCAACTAAAACACCCACTAAAACAACACCCCAAACCTCCGGTTGCAACTCCAAACAGCAAAAACAGAGCACAAACCTTCACACACACATACCCGCTTCCATATGACCCCAGAAAATCTCAGACTTGCATACTCCTACAGCCCAAACGACCCTCAACCCTGGGAAAATGCCCTAAACCAGCACCAGTGATCTCCTGCAACTTCTCCGGTGGCTTCTTCTTCTTCTTCGCTTTTTTTTTTCTCTCTCTCTCTCTCTCTCTCTTTCTCTTGGTTGTGTCTTCCAGAATGATGGTAACCATTTCTTACCACGTTTAGACATATATATATCTATAGATTTGTGGAGCCAACCCATGCCACGTTGCCCTCCTTCTCTCTCTTTCTCCCATTCCTCCCGGCGTGGGTTCACGGCACAAACACATATGCACACTTTATATATATATATATATATATGTTTAAAATATCTTTAGTCAAAATATTATTTCCTCCCACCAAACTTCTCATTTTTTTTTTAAACAGGGTCTTACAGGTTGCCTACGTACCTTAGCATTACGCTGAGGATCTGGTTTAGCATAGTTCACTGAACACCACTTTTTAGGTCAAAACGCATACCTGGATGCTCATTTAGAGCTTCTGAATTTTCAGCAATAAGAGTCTCCAATTTGAGTCAGAAGGTAAGAAGTCCTTGTGATCGGGAAATCCAAGATTCTAGTCCCTTTGAGATCCCTGTAACTGTTCTAGAAAAACACATGCAACACAAAAATTTAGTCTGAAAAACTTGTCACCTTTGACGACTCGCAATTTCGTTCCCCCCTTTCGGTCGTAATCGCTTCGGGTGATGGCACTTGGATCGGAACAATATCAGGAGATTTTTCTGTTTGAATTAGAGGATTCGCTTTCCCACTAAGGGCCTGACATGCCTCAGGTGGTTTGATGAAACTTTTTTTTTTTTTTTTGACTTCTGAGATTTCACTTTTCAACTCATGGGAGGGCCCAACATGCCTTTATCAAGGTCTCATTGGCTTGCACGACTGGATTCTTATCTTTTCAAATTTCTAGGTGCTTTAATGCTTAGAGTTCTAATACTCCTGCATGCTTTGTGTTTTCGCAAGTTCTGCAAAACTGATTTAGTCCAAAAATGGGCAAATGTCAAAAATTACTAAAACGAGTACCTTCAATGCCCGATATGATTTTCTATGAGATCTTGAGTCGGATTGTAGAGGAATACGGTTCCAATACATTTTCAGACCACGACTAGTATTTCTTTTCACAAATTCTGATTCCATTCAAATCCATGAAGTTTTGATCTCGAAAAATGTTGTTTACTTGCCAATTTGGACCGAGGCGAAAAACTTGAACAAATCAATCTATCATCTTTATTTCCTCTTCAAATCTCTTCCAGATTTGCAGCAACGCTTCTTGCTCGGTTACCCCACTTTTTGTTTTTCCTTTTCTTTTTATTTTCTTTTTTTTTTCTTTTTTTTTTTTTCCTTTTTTTTCTCTCTTTTTTTTTTCCCTTTTTTTTTCTTTTATTTATTTTTTAAATAATTGATCGAACTTACAATGGTTCAGGGGCAACTGAGCTTATCAATGAACTTGATCTTCTTTGCGAATTGAGACCTTCTTGCAATATTTGAGAGTTTCTTTATTGGGATCATTGGCCTGGGATGATTGTGTTCCCTTTTCGCCATTGGGTAACTCAAACAGCAGGCGAACCAGGATATTTACACCTAGTTTCATCAATCACCAAAGAACCACCGGAGACGGATTGATCAGCTTGCAAAAATATATCAAGGAATCGTTAGGGAAATGGAAGCCAATCTTGACTTTCGAATCCTCCGGTACTCTGAAATTGTTGTCGAATTTGGTTAGGGGCCTTTTGAATCTTACCATCGTTTGGCTGAACAAAACCTTTCTTTGTTGCTATTCCCATTGGATTGTGGTCTAGTTCTGTATTGAAATCATATACTTGCACCCTCGCTCAGTCACATCACATACAACATATGCAGGCGATTTTGGGTACCTGAAAGAGTAAAATTAAAACATTAGACCACAGTTTTGGATAAACAATATTGCATTATTGAAATTTAAAAAGACGTTACAGAGCAAATCTTTTTTCATCCAAAAGACCAATGGGATGGAAAGGTGAGTACGTGAAGATGTCCTAATTTTATCAAAACACCTATCAAATTGAAAGTAAACAAGAACCCCAATTTTGCAGCCTTTAGATTTTTTTAAATCGAATCTTGAACAATGACTCGCTCCCATATCTGCCAACGTTTGCTAAAGATTGATTTCACCACTCCCTAAAGAGACATGCTCAGGCAGCGGATTTTGCTAACAGTTTGGTGCACAAGTCTCAAGTTTTTTAGGAAACATGATGGCTCCTGCCCGTATGAACTCCCAAATCTTGTCCTTTAGCAGAAAGTACTACTCAGTCGCGTATCCTCTAGTTCCTGAGTGTTATTCACAGAAAGCATTCAAAGAATCTTCTTTACTCCCAGGCTTAAGTTCGTATGATGGAAGGGGTGTCAATACCCCATGCTTGAAACAACTTCGGTACAGCTCAATGATTGAGATTGGAAGGTCTAGTAGTTCTTTGTCAACATTTCGAAAGTTTCCCCTAGTAATGCGAAGTGAATAGCTTGGGTGGTATTGGGTTCTTGGCTTTAGGGTGTGATTAGAAATTTGAGGTGGGGTGTTCGGGTTTGGCTGATATGTATAGTAAGAGGGTGTCTGCTAGGCTTGGAGAGTGTGATTTTGGTAAGGGGGAAGTGCATTTTGGCAATAGCAGGAACGACTTTGGTAAGGGGGAGGTGCATTTTGGTTCCGGGGGTAGTATTGGTTTTGGCGATTTTGTGGGAAATAGTTGTGGTACTGGTTGTTTTAGTTCCGGTAGTTTTGGGAATAGAAAATTTGTTGGTTATTTTGGTGATGGGTTTGCTGGGGGAAAACAATGACAACTACTTCATCTTCTCTTTTCTTTGGTGGGGCTGACCTCTTAGTCGGATTGGGCGAGGTCCCTTCAATCTTTCCACTTCTTATTCCTTCTTCTATCACCTCAGTTTGTTTGATCGCATCGCCGAAGGAAGTTATTGCTATGCTTGATAGATCTCGATAGAACGGTAGCGTCTAGATTGACTTGAATATTTCTAACTGAGTCTCCTCGTTCAGCCTAGGGATAACTTTGGCAGCCTCCTCCCTCCAGCGGGCAGTATACCTCTGGAAACTCTCATCTTTCTTCTTCAGTATCTGGTAGAGGGTATTACGATCCGACACGACATCCTTATTGTACACATACTTCTCATTGAAGGCTTTTACTAGATCCTCGAACGTTTTAATTTTCTCCAGGTCTAAGGTCAAGTACCAATTGAGCGTCAGTCCTTTTAATGATCGCCGGAACATTTTCAAACAAAGGTCTTCGTTTCGAGCATAAATTCCCAATTCCTCCTTGTAGATGTTGACATGCCACTCTGGGGGGCCAGTGCTGTCATACTTGGTGAACTCCGGAACTACAAAGTTTTTCGGATACACCACCCAGGGTGGTGCTGACAACTCCTTGTACATTGCTTTCTTGGATGGCTTCTCCCTTTTCAATTCTTCTATGGTTTTCTCCAACTCCTCCATTTTTAGAATCTAGGCTAGAGGGGGTCCATTATCTTCTTCTCTATTTTTGATTTTAGTGGCCAGGGCCATTTGATTAGCATTCAGATCATTTGGTGAAGCAACGACCATCTCCAGGTGAATGAAGATTACGGTGCGGTGGGGGCCAAGCCTTCTGGTGAGGCCTGATAGACATGCCCCTGGATGGGATATATCGGTGCTTCATAGGCAAAAGGATAAGGGCCCATTTGGTGACTCAGTCACAGGAGTTCCATTGGACGGAGGAATAGGCACCTCCTAAGGTCGGCTAAGTTCGTTAATCATTTCTCTCAGCATGTCGATGGTTTCCTACATCCGAGCCATCTGGACCGTACGGGGAGATTCAGGATTGCTTTCCGATGTCATCCTAGAGTGAGTTTGGGCCCGACTGCGAGTAAAAATCGGGCTTCGGATGGGGGGAACCGTAATTGCTTTTATGGGACCAATTTTTCTGTCTCATTTTGTTCTTACAACAAACTCATTTATTAGTCCACATGGGTCTTAGATAGTCTTAAAATCCATTCAAGTTTGAAGTTCTCAATTCCGATAATGACCGATCAAAATAGATAATGATTTATGAAAATTCTTTCATTACTTAATCAGTACTGGAAACTTTGAATTCGTTTGGTTTTTAAGACTTCCTAAGACATCATCAATTTACCAAGTAAAATCCCTTTACACGTTTTGTATTAATAGAATCCTGTTGGGATAATATGGATACAAGACGACCATACTCATGTCGGAGGGTTTACAACAATATAAGAGCCCGATAAAAAAGAAAGAAAAGAAGAAAATGAACAAACATCACAACTCATTTACAAAAATAGAAGGAAAAAATAACAAAATAAAATATAACATTCGGACATGAAATAGTTGGACTTATTTGAACATAATAGGCTTGACCTTCTAATTATCCCCAGCGGAGTCGCCAACTGACGCGCCCCGATTTTCGAAAAAGGAAAAGAATAATAAATAATAATTATGCATAAAAAGAGAGATTTTTTAAAGCGCCGATTTTATCAAAAAATATACTTAGGCCATTTTAAAAATAAGGAGTCACCATCTAGCATTGAGTTTAAATGGTGTGCTAGGTCATCGAATTTTTAGAAAATAATTTAAAGGCCTAACTAAAAAATTGACTCCAAAAAACACGGTCAAACCAAAGATTCATTTAAAGGCTCGGGGGTCGGTTACGCTCGGGGAAGGTATTAGGCACCCTAAGACGCCCGTCCGAAAATTGTACCTTATGTCCAATTAAGTCCAATTAGTTTAGTCCGATTGTTTTATTTTATTTTGAAATCATTCCCTTCTTATAAAATCTTTTTGGTATTTTCACAAACAAGGTGGGACAAGTTTTTGAATTTTTTAGAATATTCCCCCGGTATAACCTCTTATCGAATATTAAAGATTCGATAAGGATGGTCCCCGGGCGTATTTATATATGTTTCCTAAAGACTTCTTTACTTTAAATGGACAAACTCAAATAATTGAATAAATATGAAAATATGAATGCAAAAACTAAGATTATATGAATTTTATTTTATATGAAAAAGTGACAAAAAAAAAAAAAAAAACTAAAAAAAACTAAAGGGTTTAATTTAAATACGTTAATGCAAACTGATGTGAATACTACGTGAATTAACCTGATTATAGGTGACAATGATTTAATTATAAAAAAAAATGTGTCGTGACTAGATATGAAAATGTAGCATGAATTTATGAAATTAAAAAAAACTATATGTAAAAAAAAAAAAAAAAAGTGTGAGTGGTGAAAGTGTACTAAAATGCCCTCTAAATAATGCAAGAAGTAAATATGCTAAATAGATGTAAAATGTTTATTTTAAGTTTGCCTAATTAATTTAAAGAAGTCCTGATTTGAAATTCCCTCAAATTCTATGGATATGAGAATCGAGAGAGATTTGCGGAATCAATTTAGTTGAAATTAATCTTTTCGGAACTTAAACGAAATCTCACGAAAAATCTACTGAGGGAAGAGATTTCCTAAAACCATTCGTTTGTAAATTCCACTCGGGTCGGGAAATAGAAACGAGGTCACAGAAAACTCTCCCACGATTTAAATAATCGTCTGATTCAGCTTAAGGTTCGTACGGATTAATTCCTACCAATAAAATATATTTTTTTTTTGATTTTTTTTTAGGGTTTTGATAAGAAGAATAAAATAAAAATTAAAATTAAAAAAATGCAGAAAAATACAAAAATAAAAAAAATGCAGTAAAATAAATAATAAAACATCATTAATTAAATGCTTGGAGTTAGGTTTAAGCATGAGAAACCCACTCCGACGTTTTTATCGGATCATTGGACGACTTGCTTTTTCAGCTTTTCTTCTTTATTATTATAAAATAAAAAAATACATAAAATAAAATATAAAAATAAAAAAACAACGAGATACAGGTGTCCCCGTCTAAACGCTTAAAGATTCAGATCGAGAATGGAGAACCTTATCTTGACGTTTTTCATCGAGTCATCGGACAATAAAAAAAAAAGCTTGCAGGAATTTAAGTTAAGAAGAGAATAAAATAAACTGAAAAAAGAATTAAAAATCAGAAAACATACCTATTCTAGGCCAAGAATCCTGATGCTCGGGCTTTTTTCTAGCGCAGACAGCTTCCCGAAAGAGTTTATGATAAGAATCACTCTCTAAGAGTTTTTTTTTTCTCAATTTCTGAATGTCCCCCCGGAAGGGTTTCTCTCTAATTTTTTTTTTTCTAAACTATGAGGAGGATGGTTTTATTTATAGGAAAGATGTGGAGTGAAAAAATCCTAGAAACCCTAGTCCCAATTCGATGAGGAAAATGAAACAAAACCTAAAAGGAAAGGGAAAAAGAAACCTAATCCTATTTTGATAAGAAAACCTTTTTTTTTTTTTTTTTTTTTCATTTTTTCCCTCGATTTTTTTTTTAAATAAAAATAAAATAAAGTATAATTTTTTTGCGGGATGGTCAAAATGCCGTGTCTACACCACTCCTTTTTTAAGCCAAGAGAGAACCGAAAGGGAGAGAGAAAGAGAGCATAAGGTCATGTAGTCCACCATTTTTTGCTTTGTCAGCTAACAAACAAAAAGAGAACACAAGGAAAAAATGTGGACACCCTTTGCCATATAGGCGAGCTAAACAAAAAAGAAAGGGGCGCATGATTTTCACGCGCCCTGAGTCCAGAATCTTCTATTTTTTTTTTTTGAATTTTCCATTTCCCTGTCCAACTTGGATAGAGTTTAAGTGGCCAAACCTATTTTTTAGGGTTTTCTAAGTGTTATTCACGCCCCATCTTTCGCTATAAATAGGACACTCCTTCTCTTAGTTTATTCATTCATAAATTGAGAGGAGAAACCCCTTATAGAGTGATTATCATCGAAAGCCCTTTCGGGAAGCCGTCTACGAGAGTGGAAAAATCCGAGCATCAAGAATCTTGGCCAAGACCGGTATGTTTTCTAATTTTTAATTCTTTTAATTATTTTTTTTGTTTCTCGTAATTTAAATTCCTGCAAGTTTATTTTCTTTTGTAATTGTCCGATGACTCGATGAAAACGTAGGACGAGGTTCCCAGTTCTCAATCTGAACCTATGAGCGTTAGACAAGGACACCCATTTTTTTTTAATTCTTTTTTTTTTAATTTGTTGCAATTTATATATAAAAAAAGAAAAACTACAAAATAAATTGTTCGATGATTCGATGAAAACGCTTGGGCGAGGATTTTCCTTTAGCCCCAAGCATTAGATGAGGAAACTTCTTTTATTTTTATTTTTGACATGTGGTTATATATTAAAATAAAAAATAAAAATAAAAACTCAAAAAATGAGACGATGAGGATAGGATTTTTTGCATGGATCAAATTGTGGCCTTGTATTATTTTTTTTTTAAATTTTGTTTTCACTTATTCTCTTTGTTTATTCATTGTTGTGTATTCAATTTGTTCACTTACTTTTGTTTTGGCAATAAAATGAATGTAACAAGTGTTCATTTTGGTTCCAATTCTTTGAGATGAAAACAAATTTAGAATTAAGATAACAGTGCATGATTTTTGGGATTTGCTTTCTGCTTACTATTCTGAATTAAAAAAAATAAAAAATAAAAAATATACAAACTTGTTTGTAGTAATTAATCCTTACAAACCTTAGGATGAATCCGACGATTTAATAAATCATGAGAGAGTTTTTCGTGACCTCGTTTCAATTACCCAATTAGAGTGGAATTTAGAAATAGTTGGTTTTAGGAAATCTCTTCACTCGATAAATCTTTTTATGGGATTCCACCTAAGTTTTGAAAAGATTAATTCCGACAAACTTGTTTCCGCAATCTTCCCTCGATTCTCATCTCCATAGAATTTGAGGGACTTTCTTGGGATTTTTTTTAAATTAATTGGGCAAACTTAAAATAGATATCATTTGCACCATTTAGACGGCATGTGTAGGACACTTTCACCACTTACACGTTTTTATATTTCGTTACATATAGTTTCTTTTAGACTTCATAATCTATATTTATTTCTTGTATCATTTAGATGACATGTTTAGGTCACTTTAACCACTTACACGTTTTTTTTCATTGTATATAGGTTCCTTTAGATTTCATAATCCATGTCTTTTTTTCTCATTTAGTTACAACACGTACACCACTTGACTTTTCATATATATTTGATAATTAAATCATTGCCATGCATAATCATATTAATTCATCTTGTTTTTCCTGATTTATTCCCGTATTTATATCATTTTGCATTAGCACATTTAAATTAAAACCATTCTTGAATAAAAATCATATAAGTAGTTTTTAGGTCACTTTTGCATAAATAAAATAAAATTCACGTCATGCTAGTTTTTGCATTCATACTTTCATATATATATATATATATATATATATATATATATATATATATATATATATATATATATATATATACTTCACTTATTTTAGTTTACACATTTAAATAAAAGAAATTAAACGGATACATATATAAAATCACCCCCTCGGGGACCATCTTTATCGAATCCATAATATTTGATAAGAGATCATACCGGAGAAACATTCCAAAAAATACAAAAAATTGTCCCATCTTATTTTTGAAAAATACCAAAAATATTTCATAAGAAGGAAATGATTTCAAAATAAAATAAAATGTTCAGACTTAAACTAATTAGATTTAATTGGACATAAGGTACCCTTTTTGGATGGACATCTTGGAGTACCTAACACCTTCTCCGAGCGTAATCGACCCCCCGAGCTCTTTAAATGAATATTTGATTTGACCGTATTTTGGAGTTAATTTTTACTTAGGCTTTTTAAATTATTTTTCTAAAAATCCGGTGACCTAACACACTATTTAAACTCAATGTTAGATGGCGACTCCTTATTTCAAAAAGGCTTAAGTACTTTCCTGAGAAATCCGGCGCTTAAAAAACCCCTTCTTCTTCAAGCTTATTTATTATTTCATTTAAAAAATTGAGGCGCGTCACCAGTTCTGAAAGCATTTCTTTGGGCTGAGTTTTATTAAAAAATAGAGTTGCCACCTAATATTGGATTTAAATGGTGTGTTAGGTCATCGGAATTTTGAAATATCTTTTAAAATGGCCCAAGTTCAACTTAAAATATTTTTTGGTCTTAACCGAAGTATTCTTTAAGGTTTGGAAGTCGGTTATGCTCGGAGAAAATGTTAGGCACCCCAGGACATCTGTCCGAAGACGATACCTTTTGTTTAAATATTTTTCAAGTTAAATTAAGTCAACCATTTTTTGATTTAATTAACATGATTTTTTTATGCATTAAAATTAAAGTAATCAGAATATCTCCCCCCCCCCCCCCCCCGCGCCCCTTTTTTTTTTTTATATTTTTTTAGCTTAAGTTATATTGGTGAAAACCAAAAGATATTTTTTTGGGAGATGACTTATTATGAAGTATCTCTTTTTATTATGATAAAAGTTTCTTATTATGAAGAAAACAAAATAAAACATTTTAAAACTATTTTACATTAAGTCTTGGTTTTTTATTTATTTATTTTTTCTTTTTTTTTTTTTTAATAAAAAAGAAGATTTATTTTTTTATTTTTTATTTTTATGAAAAACATTTGTTATTTTTTTTATGAAGAAACCTTAGTTAAAAACAACATTTAGTTAAATATTTTATTATGAAAAGCATTTGGGGTTCTTTTTGATGAAGAAACTTGATTTAAAAATAAAATAGAGAAATGTTTGGAGTATTTATTATGAAAAACAACTCTGGGAGTAGAAATCATATTGTTATGAAGAAGTTTCAAAAAGAAGAAAAAAATGATTTTTGGGAGTTCTTATTTGGGAAGAACTCTATTGGGAAATAAAATATTTTTTGGGAAGAAACATTTTACTATGAAAAAGTTTCTTAATATTATGAAAAAATAATTTTTGAAAGCCCTTGTTATAAAGAACTTTCCATGGTTTTAAAATAATAAGTTTGGTGTATCCTTGTTATGGAAAAATCCTTAGGAATATATTTTGGAAAAAACTAATTATGAAGAAATTCTGGTGATAAGAAAATTGAAGAGTTTTAGTTGTGTAAAAGCCCTTTTTTATGTAATGAGGAAACATTTTTCAAAAACTTTTTTATGAAGTGGTTTTAGAAAAAGAAATTTAGAACTTCTTATTATGAAGAAATTCTAAAAAAATAAATAAATTATTTTTTAGGAAACAAATGTTTCTTTGCCAAGTTAACTGTTGGCCCAAAGAGCTACCTGAGGGGGGGGGGGGGGGGGGGGGGGAGGGAGGGGAGATTGAATTGGGTAGTTACTAAATTTAAACATAAATAATCAATTTTCTTAAATCAATTATTATTTTGTTTCGTAGCAAAAATGTGTTTAATATTAAATGCACATCCAAACACAATATATAAAAATAAACAATGCAACACACAATAATTTATCCTGATTTGACAAGTTACTCTTACCTACGTTCAATCCCTTGAGCTCCACAGAGATTCGCAATCCACTAAACCCTTGATTTCTTTACTAGGTAGGAATCAAACCCTTACAATCTTGTTTTTTTTTTTTTTCACATGCTCATAATCAACCTTTACAATTATTCTTTTCATAGGTTCAGGAAGAACCCTAAGTTTTTACTAGGCTCAAGACTAACCTAATTATATTATAGGAAAAATCAAAACCTAATCCTCTTAATAGGTTAAATATCAAACCTACCACTCCCTCACACTTTTACACTTATCCTTTTCGTAAGCTTAGGAAAAACCTTTACAATCACTTTTCTATTATCGGAAGAATCAAAACCTAATTCTTTTCAAGAGAAAATAATAACCTAACCTTTTTTATGGACAAAGATCAAAATCTAATATTTTCCCCAGAAAAGACCAAATCCCTAGCTGCCCTGACTTGGCACTGTCCCAAACGTATCTAATCCTCTCAAACTTATAAATACAAATAATGTATGTTTCTTACTAGAAAGAACTTTTGCCACTTCAATACAAATATGCTCAATTAATAGCCCGAATAATTACTATATCATAGATACAATGTGAGGCAAATAAAATCTGATTAAATAATAAAGTGGGTAGCACAAATTAAGCACGTAATCAAATAATTAAGCAAAAAACCGTTTAAAAGATTTTCAGGTTTGTAACTTCAAAATGATTTTTTAAACAATCCTAGACCAAGCAATCAATATAAATATATCTTAGAAAGAAAATAACGAGACTTGGAAGGATCTCACCAGAAGCACCGAAGACAAGAAAAATATCGCAGTTAGAACTCAAACCAGTTCCTTACGCATTTGCAAGGAATGTAGTTCTCAAGGATGATGCAGCGGTGACCAATGAACCCATTCATATGTTCCTCACATTTTCTTTCTTAGGAAGTTACAGAGATGTCGATGAGTCATCATTATCTAAAAATATAGTAGTACTCCTGAAGGATAATGTAGCGGTGACTAAGGAACCCATTCGTATGTTCCTATAATTTGCTTTCCCAGGAAGCTATAGAGATGGTAATACATCATCAAAAATACGGTTGTGCTCAAGGATGGTCATTCAGCCACCTTAGAGATCTTCAAGTAAGGTCATTCCACTCATTTAGAAGAGAACACCGTAGTAATCCTCAAGGACTGGTTATTTAGACCTCCTTAGAGAAGATTCCTTACCCATTGGAAATGAATGTAGTCCTCCTAGGATAATACAGTAGTGACCAAGGAACCCATTCGTATGTTCTTGGTATTTTCTTTCCCAGGAAGCTACAAAGATGATGATGAATCGTTATTGTTCTAATACTGCGGAATAGATCCTTAAAGATAGGCCATTCAACCATTTTCAAGATTCTCTAAGGATAGGTTATTTAGCCTCTTTTGAGTTCCGTTAGTAAATGTCGGAAAGTTTATTTAGCCTCCCATGATATTTAAGTCGAGAAGGTCATTCAACCTCCTGTGATATTTTTGCTAGGAAGGTCATTCAGACACCTGTGATATTTACGCCGGGAAGGTCATTCAGCCTCCTATGATTTTACACTGGGAAGGTTATTCAACCTCCTTTGAGATAATTCCATATCCCTCAAGAATAGGTCATTCAGTCTTATTTGAGATGATCCAGTGGTAAGTACTCAACGATGGTCATTCAGCCTCCTATGATTTTACACTGGGAAGGTCATTCAACCTCCTTTGAGATAATTCCATATCCCTCAAGAATAGGTCATTCAATCTTATTTGAGATGATCCAGTGGTAAGTACTCAACGATGGTCATTCAGCTAGCCTTGAGAATCCTGAAGGATGGCCATTCAACTACTTTAGAGATCCTCAGGAATAGGTCATTCAACTTGCTTTGAGAAGAACCATTAAAGCCTCAAGGACAGGTCATTCAACTTTCGATGGGAAGATTCAGTAAAAAACCTCAAGGACAGGTCATTCAGCCTCCGATGAAAAGATTCAGTAGAGCCTCAGAGACTGGTCATTCAGCCTGCTCTGAGATCGTCAATGACCAATCATTCAACCTCCTTAGACAAAATCCTTTACCGCTTCCAAAGGGTAGATGCAGTAATGTTCAGGTATGTTTCTAAATTTTGCTTAAAGTAAAATTTAAATTTATGTCTTTTAAATATCATGTCTAGAGGAACAAAATATTTGTGTTTTCTTTTTTGTCATTACGAGTAAACTTGTATGACAAAGAGGGGCAGTTATAGACAACGCATTTTGTCCCGCCCAATTTGTGGCGAATCAAAAGTAGAAGTTCAGATAAAATTTAAACTTAGGCTTAAAGGGAATGAATTTCTACTTTCAATCACACTAGATAATGTATAAAAATCCATAAAAACATAAGAAAACATAAAAACTATTGAATTTGACTAAGTTCGGTAAAGTAAAAGTTTTAGGTCAACCTCAAAATTCTTAAAATGAAAGGGGGTCTAAGATGACATTATTAAAGGTTGATTTAAATTTAATAACATGTAATATGAATAAATATTAGATACTACTCTTTAATTATTGGAAATTTCACCAAATAACCTCGGTTACCTACTTTGACCCTTGAAACATTTACTATCACCGATTTTGTCTATTCGACACAACAAATATTGGTTTAAATTATTGTTTAAAGTATTAATATCATTTTAAAAAAAATACTAAAAATACCTAAGTAAAGGAATTAAATTTCCATGGCACGTCAAAGTTACACAATGTAACGAAGGGTTAAGACTTGGGTTGAAATTAACAAAAACTGAAGTCATCTTGATTAAATATCAAAGCCCAATGAATTAAGGGACTAATCCATAATTAAAATGCCCACAAAGAAGCCTTTAAGTGACCAATCAACCTTTATATATTCTCTACACAAGTATCTAAGGAAGGAAACCAAGACACTTAGGATATGAGGAACCGTTATCGAAACTAAACCGATTCGGTTCGCCACCTAAGTTAGGAATTTAATATGCATTAAATTTATATCCCATAAAGAAGTAATTTCTTGGGATGACATGTATAGGACACATTCAAGGTATCAATATATTTTTATCAAAATATCTTAGAGTTAACCAAAAATCTTGAAATGTGACTACTTGTTATCGAAACCAAACCAAACCTGTTTGCACCTAAACCATGCATTTAATGATCATTGAATGTGCATACCATAAATAATTAAATGGTTAGGTATGACATGGAATGTGTTGATGAATTGAATCTAGATATTTTATCAAAATATCTTAGGGTTAACCAAAAACCTTGAAATCCAACCGTTGGTTACAAGGGAAAGTAGCCCCATTTAATCCGAAACCAACCATATGTGTGATCATAAAGTAGTGACTCGTCATAGATCATTAAATGAAAGAGGACACATTGCGACCACGTACATTACACCTTGAAAGCATTGATGGCAACTAAAGTGAAATAGTGAAACTAACCGGTACTTGGCCCCTATACCAAACCAAAAGTGTCACATCTTGCCATTAATGCACCCATGTGAAGCCAATAGGATTCAAGGTAGTGTAATGATTGTCAATAATTACTAATGATTGCCAATCATTATAAAATCTAGGAAAAGATTTGGTAATGATTACTAAATCTTTGAGAATCTTTCCTTGTACCTAAAATTCATTCAAAGTTGATCAAAACCAAATCAAGAAATCAAGTCCCCTAGGCTAAACAGACCCTAAGGAAGGGCCCAGATTACCTTGCAGATGGATAAATGCGCAGAGTTCTGGCCTATAAATAGGGGGTGCTGGTTTCTCATTTTTACAAGTCTTGAAGACCTAGCTTCTCTCTCTAAGCTCGAGCAATAGTCTCGGGTACTAGGATTTTCAAGATATTATCATGAATAACGTGCCATTGTTCTATTGAAATTCGGTCCTGGAGGGTGTTCTTGAGATACTTGGAGCAAGAACTCAAGAAGTTGACGGTGATTGATCGAGTTCAAGCCAAGAAGATAATGAAGGAGAAGAAGGTACTTGTTTAGGAAAAGACCACTCCCCTAAAGTAGGTATGTGTCTTGAACTTTCCTTGATCTTGTCTTACATTTCATGTATTATACTTTTACATAGTAGAATCATGTAGATATCATGCATTAATTTCATTTACATAACCTAAATAACCCATAAATAACTAAAAAACGTTAAATTTATGTTACATAAAACCAAACCATATTAAATTTGTTCAAGATCATGTCAAGAACATCAAGAACATCCAAGAATAAGTTAAGAACATGTGAGGAACCAAATCATCCAAGAACATGTGAGGATTCAAAAAAATGTCTATCACACCATGAGTTGTGCATAGTCTTTACGATTCTCTCAAGAACACTTTAAACCGAACTCTTATAACTATTAACCCAACCATATAAACTATTAATAAACTGATTTACTTTATGTTAAATGTCAAGATGACAACCTGGTAGGCGAGTGGACTGGTACCTAAATATATATATACACACTACACCGACAGACCCTTGTGGCTAAAAATTCGGGATAAAGGGATGACCTCTATTCCTTTGGGGATATGTGTGATTCTTCTTCCGAAATCTTCCCGTTTTTCTTAGTTATGAGTAGGATAGACATAAATATATGATATTTTTTTTAACTAAATAACTTAAAACAATACTAAACTAATGAGTTTAGTTGAAGTGTTATTGACAAAATCAAAGAGATCATGTACACATCATGTTATGGTTTATGTCTTGTTTTAATAATTAAATTAACTAAACTAGTTTGTAACCTTAAATAACGGAACTACGTCAGACATGATCTTTGGTTATTCACCAAAGTATATAGGCAACCTAATAAGGGTTCAATCACATTTAATGAATAAAACCATATGCTTTAAATCTTAAATAAAGAAACTACATCAGACCTGATCTTTGGTTACCCCTCAAAGTACGTAGGCAACCCACATAAGGGTTCGGTCACCTTTAATAACATAAACCATTTAGTGTTTGCCTAACATACATGAATTATGTAAGGACTTGATTCTCATTAATTTGAGATACATAGCCAAACCACGTGGGGGTCGGGTCATATATCCTAATAATTTAGTTTAGTTTACATGCTGGAACTACATGTTGACTTGATTCCTTGTGAAAACAAGGATATGTAGGCAACCTATATAAGGTTTGATCTCTTAAAAAATAACAAAAATATTTGTATTTCCTATAGCTTTCAAATTTATATTTTTGTCTCTTATAAACTGCTATTGGGTGTCATTGACTAGTTTAGTTGTAGTATTTACTTGCTCTACCAACATATCATGTCAAAATACATAGAAAAGGGAAAAACCTTAAAAAAGGGAAATTTTTTTTGTTAAATGAAATCAAAGAAAATTAGTTGGGTATTGTTTAACAGTAAATATTCATTTAGACTAAGGTACCATTTACAGACAGGTGTCTTGGGGTGCGTAAAATCTTTCTCGAGCATAACTGACCTCCAAACTTTAACAATATCTCTGGTGCATAGACCTTATGAAGTCAAAAAATGGGCCATTTTAAAATAAAAATGAATTTCTAAAACTCTCGGTGACCTAGCACACCATTTAACCCTATGCTAGGCGGCGACTACTTTTTAAACATAAAATCCCTGCCTAAGAAGTTTTTCAAAACCGACGCCTAGAAAATCCCTTGAAAAACTATTTCAAAATGAACAGATTTGGAGAACTTAAAAAGGGAGGAATGGAAACTTGTTTCCACTTCTTTCCGAATTTCTACCTTTTCCGCTATCAAAATCTGGGGTGCGTTATTCATTATGTCAAAAAATACAAAAATATTTTCAATATGCTTTAGTTATAATTGCATAATAGATGGTAAGCCTTTTACTGCTTTAATCATGTTAAAAAATACATTAAAAAGGGAAAAACTTTAAAAAAGGGAATTGTTTAATAGTGAATACTCATTTAAACTAAGGTACCATTTACGGACGGGTGCCTTGGGGTGCGTAAACCCTTCCCCGAGTATAACTGACCCTCGAACTTTAATAATATCTCTGGTACATAGACCTATATGAAGTCAAAATACGAGCCATGTTAAAGTAAAATGAATTTCTAAAACCCCAGTGACCTAATACATTATTTGACCGTATGTTAGGTGGCGACTTTGTTTTCAACATAAAATCCCAGCCCAAGACATTTTTCAAAACTGATGCCTAGAAAGGCCCTTGAAAAACCATTTTCAAAATGAACGGATTTGGACGACTTAGATGAAGAAATGAAACTTGTTTCCTTTCTCTCCCGATCTACTTCTTATTCTATCAAAATTCGGGGTGCGTCAGAGTTCGAGTAATTAATAAAGTTGTAGTATTATCTCCTATCTGACTTGCTAACAGACAGTCGAGAGTATTCTATGTTAGGATTTTGTTTTCTGTAAATTTCCTTTCTGTAGTAAAAGTTGTGGTTAGTAAGAAAATATCGTATTTAAAATTAGATTTTGTATTTGCTTTTCAGGTGCACAAGTACCTCAAATTATAATCCATATAATAATAAGTAATAATAATCAATCTTCTAAGAAGTATAACCTAGATAAGGAAATAAGTTGGGAATTAATGGAAATCAAAACGTAAAATGATTTTATTCTTGAGAATACTAAAGAAATCCAGAGTGCTTTTAAATAATTTGAGAATTGAGCAATCTCGAGCCAAGACGAAACTGAAACAGTAAATCTAGGGGACTCAGAGAATTCAAGGAATACGAAGATTGGGAAATCGTTGAGCCACCAAGAGAGAAGATTTGGTATCATTGCTACGAGAATATCAGGACGTGTTTTTGTGGTCCTATGACGATATGGTAGGACTAGCAACCGATATCGTAACGCATAAACTTCCTATTAAAGAGAGGATCAAACAAATTAAGTAGAAGCTTCAAAAAATGAGACCAAACATCAGCTTAAACGTTTAGGAAAAAGTAATTAAGAAACTTGAGACACGCCTCATTGAAGTATGCATATACTACAAGTAATTAAGGAACACAACGCACGTACCGAAAAATGATAGAAGAATCCGAGTTTGTAAGGATTACTGACGACTCAATGGGCAAGTCCAAAAGACGACTTCCCATTGCCCAACATTCACATCATCTTGGACAATACCGCCAAATGCAGAATCTCATCTTTCGTAGATAGATTTTGTGGGTATAACCAGATTTTGGTCGACAAAGAGGACAAACACAAAACTACCTTAATCATGCCATGGGGTGTATTATACTACAGGGCAATGCCCTTCGTACTCAAGAATGTCAGAGCAACTTACCAAAGGGCCATGACAACAGTTTTTCACGGTATGATCCACAGAGAAATAGAAGTATACATAAATGACATGATTGTGAAATCAAAAGAGGATGAATATCACCTCGATCACTTAAAGAAAATGTTTGATCACCTCTGAAAGTTCTAGCTAAAGCTAAACTCGGCCAAATGCACATTCAGAGTAATATTTGAAAAATATCTAGGCTTCATGGTAAATCGTCATGGTATTGAGATCGACCCCACGAAGACCAAATCCATAATCAAGATGCCAATGCTAAGAACTGAAAATGAGATTCGAGGTTTTCTTGGGAGGGTAAACTTCATAGCTCGATTTATTTTGCAATTGACAACAATGTTCAAACCAATATTCAAATTGTTAAGAAATGAGTCTAGTGGAAAATAGAATGAAGAATGCCAGGAAGCTTTAGACAAGATCAAAGCCTATCTGATGAATCCTTTGGTTGTAGTGCCACCATAGCTAGGATGTCTGCTATTGCTATACCTTACCATCCTCGAAGCTTCCATGGGGGTGATGTTGGGATAGCACGACAACTCTAAAAGCAAACAAACAATCTACTATGTTAGCGAAAGGTTCACTCATTACTAAGAAAAACACTCTGTACTAGAACGAACCTACTTTATGTTGGCTTGGATTGCTCAAAGGCTGTGTCACTATCTGTTGTGCTTCACCCCTCACTTGATCACCCAAATAGATCTGCTGAAGTATATATTTGAGAAGCCCGTGCTTACCGGAAGATTTTCTAAATGGAAAATGTTGTTCATCGAATACAACATCGTGTATATAACCCAAAAGGCCGATAAGGGGCAGGTAATCTGTGACCAAATCGTTGACAACCTGATAGTCGAGAATAAATCGCTAGAGACAGAATTCCCTGATGAGCCAATAACACTCTTAATATCTAGTGAAAAGGAAAAGACGTGGGAGATGTACTTTGATGGAGCTAGTAACTCAAAAAGAGATGGAATTAGGGCAGTCCTGGTTTATCCAACAGGGAATCACTTTTCGATCGCTGCAAAGTTAAAATTCGCAAACACAAACAACATTGTCGAATACAAAGCATGCACCTTGGGACTTGAAATGGAAATTAGTCTGAAGATAAAAGAACTGATGGTATACAAAGATTCCGAACTAATCATAAACTAGATTACAGACAAGTATTCGACTAAAAACGTCAAGTTGGTACTGTACAGTAAATCATTTAATCGATCTTTTTGAAATTTTTTTGAAAATCGAGTCTGAGCATGTACTAAGATTGAAAAATGATTTTGCCGATACTCTTGCAACTTTAGCATCCATGATTTCTGCAATCAAGGAAAGCGACGAAGAGATTCCCATAACCATTCGAATACATCATTAACCAACCCATTGTAACCTGATCGATGTAGAGCAATAAATAAAACCTTGATACATAGATATCTAGAGGTTCTAAAGGATCGAGAGTACCCTTAAGGAACTGATAGCCAAAGTTGAAGAACTTTGTGAAGACTGGCTTGTCAGTTTTTCCTAAGTGGAGAAACGTTGTGTAAAAGATCACTAGACATGGGTCTACTACAATGTGTAGGAACCAGAGAGAAAATACACTTAATGAAATTTGTGGACCGCACGCACATGAGTGGGTTCATTTTGGCCAAGAAAATCCTTCGATCTGGTCACTTTTGGTTAACTATGGAAGGTGATTGCACATATTTCATACAAAAATGTCATAAATGCTAAGTGCACGGAGATTATATTCACTTATCATCGTCATAGCTATATTACCTGGTAGCTCTTTAAAGCCTAATTTTTGTGCATGCATATTTCTATTTGGATTTTAAAATATTTAGAAAAATAATGGGGTTCAATGTGCTATTTAAGTTTTACTTTAAATTTTTTAGGGGTTATTAAGATATTTAAAAATTTGACTTTAAAAACTTTAGGGGCTAATGTGTTAATTTTAATTTTGACTTTTAAAAAATTTAGGAATTATTAAGTTATTTAAAATATAATTTTAAAATTTTTGGAATATAATTAATATTTTCTTTATTTCAAGAGGATATTAGTGTAAATAAATTAAAAAAAATAAAAATAAATAAATAATAAAGGGTTGAAATTGTTGCCTTCATGGAGAAGGCAGCAATTAGTACCACATATATAATATAAGTGATTATAAGTGTCATGCATTGATACGTGGAAAAAAAAAGTGAATGAATAAGGAATGGCGGTGGATTCTCAACATATATACATATATATAGATATGTATGTTTGTTCACATATATACTTATCTACAGTTAAAAGAGAGAGAGAGAGAAGAACAGAGCTCTCGGCAGGTAACTTTCACTATTCACTTATATATAAATATAAATATATATTGTTAAAATAAAATATATATCACGTTTAATTTATGGAATTATCTATACGGACATGTATACATGTATATTTATATACAATATATATATATATATATATATATATATATATATATATATATATATATATATATATATATATATATATATATATATATACGAACACACACACGTGGGTTCAATAAATATAGTGGGTATAGATATAACCAAATTGTGAAAATAAAAATTGTAAATTCTAACGATAATTTTTAGTATTCCATTGACTAATATTATTATTAACAGTTGATTAACATTTTTTTTTGTAAATTAAATTACTAACAAGAACAAAATTTGTAATCGTTCTTATAATAATTTTTATATGATTAATATTGACTGAAGAATTGAATGTGTAATAATTTCGTATAATCAAAAAATTTGGGAATAATAAAGGTTGTATTTTAGGGTCACGCATTGCATATTAGATTTATTTAAGTGAATTCTTAGTTTAGGCCCTGTCGTTGTTAGGTTCACATGCGACGTCGACTACGTCAGTATTTTGATGATAGTATTTTCAGTAGTGCAAATATCGAGGTGAGTCTACTATCTTTTATATAAATTATCAAATTATGTTTTCGTACAAAACTATGAAAAAAAATGTTTGTTAAAATAGACGCTTTTGTAACGTTATGCAGATCAAGTAAATTTTAAATGTGGAAAGTAATATTTATTATCCGACTATGCCATAGTGTGATCCTGACGGGAGGGCATATCCTGCAGGATGTTGTTAGTCATAACAAGAGAGCATGTTCTGTAGGATGTTGTATTATGACTTGATAGGAGGGCAAGTGATAAATGTAATTTACCATCTATTTCTAAATCAAGCCTGTTAGTTTTCGAGTACGTTTATTATGTTTTAATACATTTTTATGTATTTTTGTATAAATCAGGTGCGTGGGGGGTAAAAAGGCATGAAAACGGATAAAAAATGATCAAATCGGATTAAGAACGGTGGAAGAACAGTGGGAAAACAAGCATAAAGGCAAAATTCAGACTTGCAGCCCACCGCCGAGGCGACCGGACCATCATCGAGGTGATCAATATGCAGAGAAGGCCTAAATATTGCTGAATATCCACCACCACGGTGGTGAAAGAACATAAAGGTCTGCTCCCACCGCTGTATCCACTGCCGAGGCCGTGACCCAGTGACATACTCACCACCACGGCAGTGAAACCCACCGTTGCGATAGTCACTCTACACACAATTTAGATATTTATTTAGATATTTTGGCTCCCTATTTATTCCTTCATTTTCTCTATTCGGCAAAGGGGAGCCCATTAGAGTTCCCTTAGGGTTCCTAATATTTTGAGAGTATTTTGGGGAGTGCTCAACCAAATTCGAAGGAGAAGAACACGTTGCGAAGAAGAAGAAGTGATCATTGAACGGTTTTAGCGGCAAATCTTCGGACTATGGCTAAGTTCTTCCGTTTCTCTATTTAATTTCTTAACTTCAGTAGGTTGTTGAGCATGTTTAGCTCATTTTTCATTGTATATATGGTTATGGCCATGATCTATACGGATTTTGTCCAGGGATTAATATATTTTATGAAATAGTTGTTTGTTTGAGTTGTGTTTCGTTAATGGTTGTTTTTCACTTTTTCGATTGTGTTGATCCTAAGATTTTGATGGACAATTAAAGGTTGATATTTTTGGTGGAACTAACTATTTGATCAAGTGTTTCAGTTTATTAGTTCCAAATGATGAAGACATGATGATAAAGATGATGAAGAATTAAGAGGTTGAAGAATTTGAAGAACTTAGGGAAAACAACTCAGGTTAAATTTCAACTCTTAATATCCCAATTAGGATCACACACGACACAACAAGATTTTTAAATAATTTTTATAAATATGTGTGTTTTTAATAGGATCCTAATTAGATAAATTATTTGCTCCAATGTGTAATTGAAAAAGAAATATTTATAATTGATTAAAATTGAATTAAAGTATTTAGTGGAGCTAACCAAGAAAAGAAATTGGTAAAAGGGAAAAAAACGTCAATGAAAATGAATTAAAAATGAATTTAAAAGAGTGTTCCAACATCCATAAGTTGACAGGTAAGTCAATTGGAACAAAGAAGAAAAACTCTTTGTATTTCTCGGTCGACAAGTAGGTCGACCTGTGCTTAAATATGAACTCTCTGTATCTATGAGTCGACAGGGCAGTCAACCTGTGATAAGAAATGGAACTCTTTGAATCTCTAAGTCAACAGATAGGTCGACCGATGGGCACAAAATCTTTGGCTTGACTACAACCTGAATCGAGCAGTCAACAACTGATCTTGGTCGGTTGACTTAGGGGTCTGTTTTAGGATATTATGGAATTTCGGATTTTATTCTGAAAGTAGCCGTTACTAGTCGTTTTTTGGTTAGAATTCATGAGAGATTTTAGGGATTTAATATTATTTGAGATATGCAACACATATTATGATATCCCTATAGATTTGGTTTATTCAGTTTGAATATTTCTCAATTTGGTATATATAATTGTTTCTATGCTATTTAATTGTGATTGAGAAATATTTGGGGACTTAATTGAGAAGTTTAAAAGCCAAAATTAAGTGATTTGAACCATAATAAATGCTTTAATGATATAAGGGGTCTATAAGAGTAATTAAGTGTCATAACAAATGGGAACTAGCCGTTAGAGAGCTTATTTTAATCCCATTTATATAGACCTGCATTTTTCATATCAGCAAGAGAGATTAAAAGAGATCAAAAGATCATACTGAGCTTTTCTAGGAGAAATCATATTGAGAATTGTGAGAATTTTTCTAAGAGTCATTCTTGAGAATTATTTGCTGTGAATCATTGTTGCTACCGAATCTGAAGTAACATCGCTATAATTATTCTTTCGGTGGATTTCGGATGAGATCTTTCCAAATTACTTCCTATTAGTATTGCTTGATTGTTTTTTGGAATATTACTCTTTAGAAATTGTTTTCTGATTTTTTATTGAAAAATATTTTTTAAATAATTTCTTGAATTAATCTGATTACGTGCTCAATTATGTGCTATCAGATTTTGAATATTTCACTTTTCTGTCACTAGTTTTGGGATATTAATTGAGTTTTAATTTATTTGGGGTGGTAGAAGTTCCGAGTGAGAAAAATCACTTGTCAATTTTTAATTGGTAAGTTGAGTGACAGATTAAATACCGTTGGGAGTATTTGATCTAAGAGTAGCTGGTTTCAGGCTCTTCCTGTAAATAGATTGAGGTAGTAATTCTTCCTGAATTGAATTGTTTTGTATGAATTTTGTAACGGTTTAATCCTTACCTGGTAAAAGGATATTTGGAGTGTTTTGTGAGGTTTTGATTCTTTAGTCTTTGTTTTAAAAAAGAATTAGGCTATTCTTGAGTATATAAAAAGTAGAGGGTATTCCTAAACCTATGAATTTTTTTTTTTTGTAAAGGTTGATTCTGAATCTGTAAAAGAATCTTTGTGAGGGTTTGGTTCTTACCTTTAAAGGAATCTTGAGTTTAGTGGGTGCGACTCTCCGTGGAGATCGGAGGAATAGATTAGCCAAGAATACATTAGTGAACTAGTATAAATTTTTGGTGTGCTGCTATCTTTACATTATTTATTTTTGTTGTTTGGTGTACACCTAGTTGATTTTATATTTCCGTTGTGATATAAAGATAATAATTAATTTAGGATTAAAATTAATTATTTGAGTTATTAAAGTATTTTTTTGATATTTTTTAATTACCCAATTCACCCCCCTCTTGGTTATTTCACTGGGCCAACAATTGGCATCAGAGCTGATTTTAGCTCGATATACTTCACAGTATAGCTAAACACGATCACATGGAGTGTCTTGATTCTGAAGTTATGTGTACTACTGTTAATTCTATTTCTTCTAATAGTCATTGTTCTGATCGTGAGATTGATATAATTTGCAATGATGAGAATACAGATAATGCTATTGAGATGCTTATTGCTCTTACGTATGTTTTTGGAAAAGAGAATTTTAAACTAGAGCAAAAAATTTCAACTCTTGAAAGTAAGAAGTTTAGTACCGTCAAATCTCTCAAGAAAAAGAATTTGGACAAATATTTTGAAATTGTTGAGTTTAAAAATACTTTATCTAAAATTAGTAAGTTGTGTGAGAAAATTGAGTCTCTTGAGGATGGGACTGAGGTTTTGAAAAATAATTTTTATGATTTTAAATAGAATGAATTTAAAAGGAAAAATCTTAAAACCATGAATGAGGCCTTGAACATTGAATTGGACAATATAAGGTGTGAGCTTGATAGAGCTCGTGTGAAAATCCATTTTGTTGAAAATGAGTGCCAAATTCTTAAGAATGATCTTGAATTTATGCATAAAAAGAATTTTGGTCTACAGGTAAACGTTAGCACCAATGAATGGTTACTTGAGACGACTCAAAAGGAGTTTAAAGAAGCAATGGATAAATTCAAGGATGTTGAGAGTACTAAATCTATTGAAAAACCAATAGTTAATAAAGTTGCTTCTCAAAATCACAAACATTATTATGCTCCTGTACGAAACACTGACTATTCAAAGAGGCATGCTAATAGTATTAAGTGTTTTTCTTGTGGTAAATTTGGTCATTATGAAAACTCCTATTATTTATTACATGGTTACCCTGTCAGATCCATAAACAATTGGATACCAAAAAGAGAAAATTTTGGTGCAGGTACTAATAAGAGATTTAGACAAATGTACAATGAATACTACGTGCCGACAAGGAGATTTGAACAGACAAGAAAGTACAATGAATATGCTCTGCCTAAGAAAGAACCGAGGTTCAATGTACCAAATAAGAAGAATCAGCACGTGCCAAATAGAAGAGTACAGAAGCAACAAGCTCAATATGTGAGAGCTGACAAAGCTTATCCACAACAAACGGTACGATACCAGTACAAGAAAAAGTTCATTTACAAAGTTGTACCAAAGCAGACTAAAGCACAAAACAAAGGGAAAGAAGTTCTTATTGAAGAAGTTCAGAAAATTGCCATTCCTAAGAAGGAAGAAATTAAGGAGAAAAATCAAGTATTGCTGAAGTCAAAGGATTCCAAGTCAGAAATGAGTAATCCATCAAAGGTACACATACTACTTTCTCCCAAAGATGATCCAGGTATGTCAAATTTTTTTAAGTTTAAGTTTATTAATTTTGTTAGGGAGACTGAACCTGTCCATTTTGAAATTTAGATGTTTGTGATACATGTGTGTATGTGTGTTTAAATGTGTAAGTAATTAAACTTTTTTAAAAATATATGTGGATCAAAATAAGAGGTAAAAAAAATTGAGCTAAGTTGATCAAATTAGGGTTTAAATGCACAAAATCAAACAGCTCAGAATGAGCAGTCGACTCATGAGTTGATTGATAGTAGAAGGTTGGAATACAGAGAGACACGTTACATTCATCTGTCGACCACCTCTAAGATGGCTGTCGACCGACCATTATGGGATACAAATATCCTCACTTGTTCATTTCATTTCATCCGAAACTAAAACCCATTTTCTCTAAAACCCTTCCTCTTCCAAGTTTGTTCAAGCTTAAACTTCACTAAATCAGTTTATTTCAGCTTGGATTAGAAGATTTTTGGGTTGAATCTAAAGGTCTAAGGCTTGGATCTGAGATTTGGTGGCTCATTACTCGCGAAAAAATGTTGGTTTTCTCTGATTTCTAGGGTTTCAGTTGGTTCTCAGTTTAGACTTAATCTCTTGATTTATTTTGGTTGATTTATTTTAAATTTATGTGAAAAATGCCTAGAATCAAGAATCGTGCTCAAAGGTCTACGTTCGATAATTAACTTTTTCGAAAGGAAGAGGATAATAAAAAATATAATGAGGGGTTTGTCAACCGAAAGGTTTTAGGTTGGAAACCTATAGATTTTGTTAGTTTGAAAGAGAAAAATATTAATATTGAAGGATATTTTAGAAATTTGGGGTGGGTCGATTTTGTTACCCAAAGGAATGAGTGGATGCCGGTGTGGGTGAGAATGTTCTATAGCAATCTCACTTACAGTAATATTGAAATTTCATCCTATGTTAAAGGGAAAGAAATCCGGTTTAATAGGAGGCTATTATGTGATATTTTGGACATACCTAGAGGAGACATAGTTCCGTACAATACCCTTCACTGGCTTTTGATAAATTTCAATAGAATGGCAATTGCTGAGAAATTTGATTTCGAGGGAGACAAAGTAGGATCATTATCTCTTTAGCATCGATTCCTTCATTTGGTGCTAACCTATACGGTTGTGCCTAGAGGGGGAAGTCATGCTAATGTAAATGACTTTGATCTTTATTTGATGAATGATATTGTTGAATGGAGAAAATTGGATCTAGCTCATATCATGATGGACCACATGAAGTATCATGTTCAGAAACCCTCTGGAGTATTACCCTATGCTGATGCACTCCAAAGGTTGTTTGATCATTTTGGAGTTGAAACTGATCATGATGAGCAAAGATTCATGCCAATCACACTTGGATGGATTAATGTGGGTAATACTTCGTTAATGGGATATGAGTACAGAGGAAATAGATGGGTAAAGTAGAGAAATTAGAAAAGGTAAAGAATGCAGGCTGTGGGCGAGGAAGAAGATAATGAAGAAGAAATGAGCATATATCAGAAGATGGATTTTTTTTATGATCAAATTGATGATCTAAGGGTACATGCGGATCTAATGGATGATCGGATGACTGGGTTAGAAAATAAAATGGTCCAAATAAATATGAACATTGAAGCTGGATTTGGGAAAATCACAGGGAATCTGAAACAAATGTTTCAGTTTATGCAGTCATCTCATTATGGATACCAGCAGCAGTACAGTGCTCAGCCACACTTTACAGGACATCATATGTTTGGAGCACAACAGTCCTTTGGAGGACCAACTGCAGCAGGGCCATCTGGAGTAGGACCGTCAATGCCGTTTCATCAACAAATGACTCCAGGGCCAATTGTTCAGCCAGGAGTTCCGTATCCTCAGTAGCCAGCCACTAGTCCGATGGGACTTTATTATCACTTTTCTGGACAGAGCCCTTTATCTTTTATTCACTTTAAATTTGTTATTAAGACAAGTTCCACATTTATTATTTCCGTCTATAATAGCTAATTTAGGATTTTGGTGAAACTTGATCTCTAGTGTATGAATTTTGATGGATTAACTAGACTTGATCTACTTAGTTAATTTTTTTTTATCCCTAATGATGATCCATATGGTATTTGTTCAAAATAATTTTAATACATAAAGTTGATTTTATGAATTGATTCAATGTGTTTTTCAAGAGTTATATATATCAATATTCTGATTTAATTACTTTAGGTTTATTCTTTCAAAGTAAATTATATGTTTTCCTAGAGTAGAGTTCTTGAGTGGTTCTCCCTCCCTAATTTTTTTTTTTGAAATGACAAAGGGGGAGAATTAGTTGATGTTTTATTGAATATCTTAAGGGGGAGTTTATTTTTATATTTGTGTTTTGTTGATTATTTTTTTGAATATCTTTATTCTTATGCTTAAATGAGTTATAAAACCAGTCCTCGGATTCAGGGGGAATGTGGTTATATTATTGTTTTGAAGAAAACATCAAAGTTAATTGTCATCATAAAAAATGGAGAGATTGTTGATCCTAAGATTTTGAAGGACAATTAAAGGTTGATGTTTTTGGTGGAACTAACGGTTTGATCAAATGTTTTAGTTTATTAGTTTCAAATGATGAAGACATGATGATAAAGATGATGAATAATTAAGAGGTTGAAGAATTTGAAGAACTTAGGGAAAATAATTCAGGTTAAATTTCAAATCTTAATATCCCAATTAGGATCACACATGACACAAAAAGATTTTTAAATAATTTTTATAAATATGTGTGTTTTTAATAGGATCCTAATTAGATAAATTATTTGCTCCTATGTGTAATTGAATTTTTTTTATTTATAATTGATTAAAATTGAATTTAAGCAATTAGTGGAGGTAACCAAGAAAAAAATTTGGTTAAAGGGGCAAAAACGTCAATGAAAATGAATTAAAAACAAATTTAAAAGAGTGTTCTAGCATCTATAAGTCGATAGGTAAATCGATCGGAACAAAGAAGAAAAACTCTCTGTATCTCTCGGTCGATAGGTAGGTCGACCTGTGCTTAAATATGAACTCTTTGTATCTGTTAGTCGACAGGGTGGTCGACCTGTGATAAGAAATAAAACTCTCTGAATCTCTAAGTCGACAGATAGGTCGACTGATGGGCACATAATCTTTGGCTTGGCTACATCCTGAATCGTGCGGTTGACAACTGATCTTGGTCGGTCGACTTATGGGTCTGTTTCAGGATATTATGGAATTCCAGATTTTATTCTGAAAGTAGCCATTACTAGCCGTTTTTTGGTTAGGATTCATGAGAGATTTTAGAGATTTAATATTATTTGAGACATGCAACACATATTATGATATCCCTGTAGATTTAATAAATTAAGTTTGAATATTTCTCAATTTGGTACATATAATTGTTTCTATGCTATTTAATTGTGATTAAGAAATATTTGGGGGACTTAATTGAGAAGTTTAAAAGCCATAATTAAGTGATTTGAACCAAAATATATGCTTTAATGATATAAGAGGTCTATAAGAGCAATTAAGTGTCATAACAAATGGGAACTAGCCGTTAGAGAGCTTATTTTAATCCCATTTATATAGACTTGCGTTTTTCATATCAGCAAGAGAGATTAAGAGAGGTCAAGAGATTATACTAAGCTTTTCTAAGAGAAATCATATTGAGAATTGTGAGAGCTTTTCTAAGAGTCATTCTTGAGAATTATTTGCTGTGAATCATTGTTGCTACTGAATCTGAAGTAACATCGCTATAATTATTCTATCGATAGATTCCGGGTGAGATCTTTCCAAATTACTTTCTATTTAGTATTGCTTGATTATTTTTTGGAATATTGATCTTTAGAAATTGTTTTCTGATATTTTATTGAAAAATATTTTTTAAACAATTTCTTGAATTAATCTGATTACGTACTACCCATTTTTGTTTAAAATTAGATTTTGAATATATCATTATTCTATCACTAGTTTTGGGATATCAATTGAGTTTTAATTTATCTGGGGTGGTAGAAGCTCTGAGTGAGAAAAATTATTGTCAATTTTTAATTGGTAAGTTGAGTGACGGATTAAATACTGTTGGAAGTATTTAATCTAAGGGTAGCTGGTTTCAGTATCTTCCTGTAAAGAGATTGAGGTAGTAATTCTTCCTGAATTGAGTTGTTTTGTATGAATTTTGTAACGGTTTAATCCTTATCAGGTAAAAGGATATTTGGAGTGTTTTTTGAGGTTTTTATTTTTTAGCCTTTGTTTTAAAAAAAAAATTAGGTTATTCTTGAGCCTGTAAAAAGTAGAGATTATTCCTAATTTTGTGAAAAGGAAATTTTGTAAAGGTTGATTCTGAGCCTGTAAAAGAATCTTTATGATGGTTGGTTCTTACCTTTAAAGGAATTTTGAGTTTAGTGGGTGCGATTCTCCGTGGGGCTCTGAGGACTGGATTAACCAAGAGTAGATTGGTGAACCAGTATAAATTTCTGGTGTGCTGCTATCTTTATATTATTTATTTTTTTTGTTTGGTATGCACCCAGTTGATTTTATATTTCCGCTGTGATATAAAGATAATAATTAATTTAGGATTAAAATTAATTATTTGAGTTATTAAAGTATTTTTTTTGATATTTTTTAATTACCCAATTCACTCCCTTCTTGGGTATTTCACTGGGCCAACAGATAGTGTTTATCGATTTGTCATGATTATATGCTTGTTTAGATATAGTGAGAAATCGGGGTTTGACACTTGGGAGAGGTAACCCTGAATTCGGACTAGGGTAAACACAACGCGATGAGCTAATAAACCGGGAGGGAGTTAGAAAGTGTGCAATCAATGCCATTGGGGCAAGACTCATGTGACCTAGTATCGTTAATACGTTGAGGGGGACTTCTTCATTGACACGAAGTCGCATATTCATTCATTTTACACTTGGGAGAGATAGCGAGTGAGTTTACGGTACAAAGATTGTCAGATAGGTTGAATGCCGTTATTGTAAACTAAACGAGACCAAACATGTTTTTGTAAACGAAGTTAATCACTAGATAATCTTTTTTCCTAAACATATCATATTAGTATTATAGTATAATTAGATTAATTAACTTAGTACTAGTATTAATTAATTATAAACTCAATTTATGTCTCCTAAATAGAGTTAGGTTATGAAAATCGTGGTACTCGATAATAATCTCAACCAATCCCTGTGGATACGACAACCCCTACTCTTTCCTATCTATACTAAAACTTGACTCGTACACTTGTGGTAAAAGTGGCGACGTAATATTTGGCCACCAAGTTTTTGGCACCGTTGCCGAGGATTGTGTTTTAGATTATAGTTGATATTGTGAGTAAATAACTTGATTTTAATTTAGGCATTTTTCAGTGTTTATAATTTTTATTTTGTAGTTTGTTTTTTTCCTGCAGGGTATTTGAAGATGTTAGGTCAACTGGTACTTTTTCATTTCTTTTAATGGGATTCCAAGCCGTTTTATAGTGCTTGGGATCGATATAAGAAATTGCTGTTTCGGTTTCAGAACCATGGTTTCTCGAGGGAGTGTCAACTACTGAATTTCCTCGACGGGTTACAAGCCGTAACCAGAACGTGGGTGGAAGGAGGAAACGGTACTACCTCTTTCTACGAACTAACTGCGGATGAAGCCTTTTGGTCGTTGGAGAAATTGGTGGCCTTTGATTATCAGAGTTTGAATTATTTACCAAGTCACCAAAACTTGAGGGATTGTTTCAGTACTACGGCACCATGGATTGACACACCGGACCAATACATTAAGTCTTCTCCCACCCTAGAGGAATTATTCGCTGATTTTATTAGGGAGACTCAAGTGTTTTAGAGGGAGACGAATGACCGGCTAAATGAGCAGGAGGTTCATCTTGACACAATTGAGACAACCTGCGCCAAAATCGATGCGACCGTAACATCTCTTCAGATGCAAATCGATCAGGTTATCTGCTTGATTGAGGCCGAGTCAGACATGGTGGCATTGGAAGATTCACAAGCCACATTCAGTGAAAGCCACCGTGAGGAGCCGGAATCGAGCTGAAAGAGCTTGAGAGAGTTCAAATATGATTATTCGAATGAGTCGGGAACCCAAGCATGGATCGACGATTGTGATTCTTCACCATTGGAGATCCAAATTGTGATTCCACCATTGATCTCAGACACTCATATTTATGATGATCTGATGTGGCTCACTTATCCTTTGCTACCGAGAGCAATGTTCTTTCATGCCCACCAAGCACATGAGCCGGTGGAGAGTTTTGTTGAAAGTTTGAGCCGATCAGAGCCATATCTCGCCAAGCTTGAGGGTGTAAACAACCAAGACCCATATGTAGTGTTTTACGACACGTACTATGGGCAGAAGCCGCTCTTTGACGAGTCCTTCTCTGTGTCAGGTGATAGGTTGAAAATACCTATGTACTTCTAGACCGAATTTGGTAGTTTTTGAGTGTTTTAGTAATATTTTATGGCATTTTTGTTTATTTTTAAGTAAATCAGGTGTAGGGACGTAATCGAGTGACAAACAAGTGAAGCGGTGGAAAAACGGTAAAAGAAATAAGGTTTTAGAACAACAAACCCACCGCCGCAGCGGTCAGGCCATAGCCTAGGTGATGGAGATGAAGGGAGAATTGTGCAAAAGTCACTGCCCTAACGGTCAAGTCACCGTCAAGGCGATGAAAGTCCAGTGAGCAGCCAGTCTCACCGCCGAGGGGGTGAAAGTCCAGAGAGCCTATGTTTTGTTTCATCGCCGCGGCGGTCATCCACTGCCTAGGCGGTGAAAGTACATAGAGTTTTATTTTTGGTTCATCGCCATAGCAGTCAATCACCACCGCAGCGGTGAAGCTAACCGACTTAGTTCACCGCCGCAGCAGTGAACCACCGCCACGACGGTGTCTTTGTGCAGAAAATATCCATTTTCTAGATATTTTCAAGCCTTCTATTTAAACCCTTCTCTCCCCCATTTGTCAAAGACGTTCCACACTTGTGATAGATAATCTTAAGTATATTTTGAGAGCTCAAAGAGAAGATTCAACATTTGGAGAAGATGAATCATTTCAGGACCGATCTTTGGTGAGAGTGGACCACTCCACTTAAAGATTTGATCATTCTTCCTTTGTTTCTATCTTTGTAACTTAACGTTTTATATCAAATGATAATGAATCCTTCTTGTTTCAATATATGTATGGTTAAGATTATGGTAGGTGGTGGCCGCTAAATATGCGCTGCCACTTTCACCGCAAGCGTACGGATCAAGTTTTAGTATAATGGACCTTTCGATCGGGTATCGTATCCACAGGGATTGGTGTTGTTACTATTGAGTATCGCGATTGTCATAACCTGACTTTATCTAGGCGACAAAAATGGAATTTAATTTAATACTAATACTAAACTAAAATACTAATTAAGTTAACTATACTATAAATACTAATTTGAGATTGTTTAGGGGAGTAGATTTCCTAGGGATTAACTTTATTTACTTAAATGCGTTTGATTTCGTTTTAGTTAACATTAACGGCGTTCGGCGTATCCGACAATATCGGTTCGTAAACTCCCTCACCACATCTTTCAAGTGTAAGACTGGGGAATACATAACTTCGTGTCAACGCCGAAGTCCCCCTCAACGTCTTAACGACTCTAGGTCACGTGAGTCTCGCCCCAACGTCATCGATTGCACACTTTCTAACGTCCTCCCGGGTCGTTAGATTGTCGTGTTGTGTTAACCCTAGTCCGAATCCGGGGTTACCTCTCTCGAGTGTTAAACCTCGTATTCTCAATATATCTAAACTAGCATATAATCATAGAAAACACAGCAACACAATCGAAATTATAAGGAACAACCATAAACGAAACACAAATTCAACAAAAACTACATTTTCATAAATAATACGTTAACCCCTATTACAATCCATGTTTAACTCATGGACCTAACCATTTATACAATGTAAAACGAGCTAAACATGCTCAACAATTACCAAAATGAAGAAAACAAAGAGAGAAAACGAGCGACTTAGCCGATATCCGAAGATTTGTCGCTAGAAACGTCGATCGATCGCTTCCTTGTTGATATTCCACCTCAGGTTGAGAGCTCCCCCTCAAAAATCCCTAATACTACTCCTAAAATATGGCCTAAAGCCTTAAGGGTTGAAGAGAGGGAAGAGAGGAGGAGAGAAGGGATTAAAAATAAAAATATCCCAAAAGATCTCAAAATATCTAATAAATATCAAGGGTGTGCTGTAGGATTTTCGCCTCGGCAAAGTTAAGTCGGTTAACTTTCTGCCGGAAATTCGCCTAGGCGCAGAAAAATTCGCCTAGGCGAAGTTACTGCAGGTTTGCAATTTTGTTTTGGCTGTAACTTCTTCATCCGACCTCCGATTGAGGTGATTCAAAAACCTATGGAAATCTAAGAAAACGATTTAAAACTTCCATGTTTTGAGTATTTCCAAAATAGGATTTCATCATAGTCCAAAATAGCCTTGAAGTTACAACACCTGTACCGGCTTTGCAGGTTTGGTGACCGCCTAGGCGAAGAAGTAGGCGGTGGACTTGAAAATATTTCTATTGGGGTTTCCACCTAGGCGAAGGAATTTCCTGCCTAGGCGTGGGCTGTCAGTAGCCTTTTGTCATTCTCAGCATCTTCACTGCCTAGGCAGAGGTCTAGACGCCTAAGCAGTGGGCTTCCTTCATATTTTTGCCTCCTTGCTTGTTTATCCACCGTAACTTTGACTCGCCTTCGGTTTGATCTCATCGTTTTCGCTCCAGTTTCCTATCTTTTTGCTTTACACACCTGATTTATACAAAAAGTATAAAAGCATATTAAAACATATAAAAATAACTATAAACGTACTCGAAAACTAATAAATTCGAATTGGAAATACGTAGGTAATTTACACCTATCAGTAGGCTAGATAAATATTATATAGGGATTAATGTAACTCATGTAAATACAAGTTTGATTGAATATATGTTACTTTAATGATTATTTCTCTAAATCTGATTGTGTTAACCATTTTAATACAAATTTTGATATGCTTGTTAAGGTATTAGGGTTGGTTTTGAGAATACGGGGTTTGACACTCGGGAGAGGTAACCCTGAATTTGGACTAGGGTAAAAGACATCACGACAATCTAACGACCCGGGAGGGCGTTAAAAAGTGTGTAATCCATGAGGTTGGGTCAAGACTCATGTTTCTATGTGTTACATAAAATGCTAGAGGGGGACTTCGACGTTAATGCAAAGTCATATAATCGCTCATTTTACACTTGGGAGAGGTAATGAGCGAGTTTGAGATACCTAGATTGTCGGATAGGATATACACCGTTATTGTTAATAAAACGAAGTCGAACATGTATTAAGTGAATGAAATCAATCCATAGGTAATCCATTTAATTATAATTAACCCAATAGTTGTTAGTCTAACTTAGTTGTTAAATATTTAAACTCAAATATTTCTTGAACCGTCGAGATAATATAAGACTACGCAAATCGTTGTATTCAATTAATCAAACACGTTTCTTAGAGGACGATATCTGATCGAAAGGTCTACTATATTAAAACTTGACCTCGTGCACTTGCGAGTATATTAAGATGTGAAAAAAAAAAAGTCGCGTCCAAGTTTTTGGCGCCGTTGCCAGGGCTCGGTAATTTGAATTGATTGATATTGTGACCAAGTGGTTGAATATTAATCTAGACAATTCTTTTGTTTTATTTGTTTTTCAATTCATTAATTTTTAATTTGTTTCATTTGTTGTGATCGAGCAGTGCATGCGATGTAGTAAGAGTTTGGAATTCTTTACTCTTGATCTTGAGATTGAGCGTACTTTGACAAGGATAAGGAGAGAAAGAAGAATCCAAGCTCACACTATGGCCGACGGTGGAGACAATAGAATGCTACATATGCCTCAACAACCACAGGTTCCGTAGGCACTACCGCATTCGCCTCCGGAGCAAGACGTTCAACGACGGGTCCTTAGGGACTACTATCAGCCCGTTATGTTTGACAACTACTCTAGAATTTGGAGGCAGCCAATCCAGGCCAACAACTTCGAGTTAAAGCCTGCCTTGATCCATATGGTTCAACCAAACCAATATGGCAGCAATCTGCATGAGGACCCAAATGTCCATCTGGCCACCTTTCTGGAGATTTGTGATACAGTAAAGATCAACGGTATTGTAGAGGATGTAATACGGTTGAGGTTGTTTCAGTTTTTATTTCGTGATCGAGCACGGGGTTTGTTACAATCGATTCAGCCTGGAAGTATCAACACTTGGGAGGACCTTGCTCAAAGGTTCCTTACTAAGTTTTTCCCACCTTCAAAGACTTCTCAACTCAGAGGTGAGATAGCGTAATTTCACCAGAGGGACTATGAGCCACTGTTCGAAACGTGGGAAAGATTCAAGGACCTACTGCGTCGGTGCCCCTAACACGGGTATCAAGATTGGTTTCAAACCTAACTATTTTACAATGGGTTGGATGGCCAAACAAGGACCATAGTTGATGCTACCTCGGGAGGATCTTGGTTGTCCAAAACACCTACTGAAGCAAATGCTCTATTAGAGGAAATGGCGGCCAATAACTACCAATGGCCAAACTAGAGGAACACGGGAAGAAATGTAGCTTTAATTCAAGAATTCAATCATATTGATACTTTATCAGCCCAAGTCTCTAAGCTCTTGGATCAATTGGTCGCTTTCTCAACTAAAGATGTTTTGTCAAGTTGTGAAGCGGAGAATGTCGCAAGTAGTTCTCAACCCGGAGTCGATAGTGTGTTCGAAGAATGTCACTTTGTCAACAATCGGGCCTATACTTTCAGGCCCACCGCCAACATTCTGACTCACTATCATCCTGGACTTCGTAACCATAAAAACTTTTCATATGCGAACAATCAGAACACGTTACGGCCACCTCCTAGTTATGGAAATCAAGCTCAAGGTTATCCGATACAACAAAACCGTCAAATGAAACAACCTCATATTCTGAATCAAAACCTGAACTTAGAGGATATGATGGGATCTTTCATGAAGGAAACACAAATAATATTGCGTGAGACGTACAACAGGCTTAATAAGCACGAAACGAGGCTTGACTCTATTGATACCACATATACAAACACCAATGCTACTGTAAAATCATTGGAGACTCAGATAGTGCAACTTGCAAGTACGATCCAAGAGCAGACCAAGGGGAAGTATCCTAGAAACATGGAAACTAACCTGAGGGAATGCAAGGCTATTACATTGAAAAATGGGAAAGAGGTTGAAGCAAGAAAACCAATGGAGGAATAGCCAGGGATAATCCATGGTGTTGACTGAAATGAACCAAGGAGAAATGAGGAGGAAGAAGTTGATGAGAAAAAGGAGGAGAAGAATAGAGAAGTTGTTGAGAGAAAAGAAGAAAAGAATGAAGAGAAGAAAGAGGAGAAAAATGAGAAGAAGAAAGAAGAGAAAGTAGAAGAGAAGAAAGGAGTTCAACAGGTAATTCCGAGGAGAATTACATTCCTAGACAATCCCCCAATTCTAAATACACCTTTGCCTTATCCGCAACGATTCCAAAAGAAGAAGTTGGATTCACAGTTTGCAAAGATATTTTCAAGAAAATACAAATCAACATACCTTTTGCAGATGCGTTAGAACAAATACCCAATTATGGCAAGTTCTTGAAAGACATCATGACTACGAATAAGAAGTTGGAGAAATACAAGACGGTAAAAATGACGGAGGAATGTAGTGCTATCCTGCAAAGGAAATTGCCTAAAAAACTGAAGGATCCTGGTAGTTTCACAATTCCGTGTACTATCGGAAAATCTTATTTTGACAAAGCACTATGTGATCTTGGTACTAGCATCAACTTGATGCCATATTCTATTTACCGAAAGTTGGGACTTGGTAATGCAAAGCCGACCATGATTTTCCTTTAAATAGCGGACCGATCGTTAACCTATCCGAAAGGGATTATAGAGGATGTCTTGGTAAAGGTGGACAAGTTCATCTTCCCGGTGGACTTTGTCGTGCTAGAAATAGAGGAGGATATGGAGATTCCAATCATCCTTGGGAGACCTTTTCTTGTAACGGGAAAAGCTTTAATTGATGTTCATAATGGCAATCTAACGTTGCGAGTTAATGAAGATGAGGTAAAGTTCAACATTTTCAAAATTATGAACTTTTCGGATGAATGTCCTAAATGCAACTGAGTAGATGTTGTTGACTTGTGTGTGAGGGAATTCTTTCATGAAAATATGGATATGGATCCATTGGAGCATACACTCACAAATTCCTTATATATGGGGGATTTTGGTGAGGTGGGCTCAACCACGAAAGTTGGTGTTATGGACTATGTGCTTGCTATAGAGGCTCAATTTGAAGACGTAAAGGATCCGATTCATGTGGATGTGATTGAAGAAGAAGTTAGTTCTCCCAAACTATACAATCCGCCTCACGGTGGATTAATACTCAAGCAATTATCGAATCACCTCCAGTATATATTTTTAGGGGAGAATTTAACCAATCCAGTGATAATATCATCATCCTTGATAGAGGATAAAGAATACAACTTGTTGAAAATTCTGAAACGGCATAGATCCGCCTTTACGTGGTCTATTTTCGACATTAAAGGAATTAGCCCAACCATATGCAGCACAATATCTTAATGGAGGATTCGTTCAAACCTTTCATTGAGCATCAATAGAGGCTAAATCCGGCAATGAAAGAAGTCATTAGAGTGGAGGTGTTGAAGCTCTTGAACGCTAAAATTATATATGCTATATCCGATAGCGAGTGGGTTAGTCTGGTGCAAGTGGTGCCAGAAATGTGGCATGATGATTGTGAATAACGAGAAGAATGATCTTATTCCAAAATAAACGATCACTGGGTGGTGAGTGTGTATTGATTATTGGAGATTGAACAAGGTAACAAGGAAAAATCATTTTTCTCTTCCATTTATTAATCAAATGCTTGATCGTCTTGTCGTCTACGATCATTATTATTTTCTTGATGGATACTCGGGGTATAATCAAATAGCCATAGCACCGGAAAACCAGGAGAAGACGACTTTTACATGCCCTTATGGGACGTTTGCCTACTCACGTATGCCGTTCGGTTTATGCAATGCACCGGCCACATTCCAACGGGGTATGATGGAGATATTGTTGGATATGGTGGAAGGCATTATGGAGGTTTCCATGGATAATTTTTTAGTTTTTGGTTTGTCCTTGCTTGTACAACTTGGCGCTTGTCCTCGATCGTTGCGAAGATAAAAACTTAGTTCTCACCTGGGAGAAGTGCCATTTTATGGTTAAATAAGGAAAAGTCTTAGGTCATCAAGTCTCTTCGAAGGGGCTCGAGGTCTATCGAGCCAAAATTGAAACAATTGTAAAACTTCCACCTCCGATAAATGTGAAAGGAGTCCAAAGTTTCTTGGGGGCTTGCCGGCTTCTTTCGAAACTTTGTTAAAGACTTTTCAAAGACAGTGAAGCCGTTGTGTCACTTACTCGAGAAGGACGCCCCATTTGAATTTAACGAAGCTTGCTTGAAAGCTTTTAATGTAATGAAAGAAAAGTTGATCACGGCTCCTATAATCGGATTGGAACGAGCCATTTGAAATACTGTGTGTTGCTAGCAACTATGTAGTTGGAGCAATTTTAGGCCAACACAAGGAGAAGATCTTCCGATCCATTTATTATGCAAGCAAGATGTTGAATGATGCACAGGAGAATTACACTACAACCGAGAAAGAGATGCTGGCGGTTATTTTTGCATGCGATAAGTTCCGGTCCTACATTATAGGATCCAAGGTGATCATTTAAACGGATCACACAGCCATCCGATATTTATTCACTAAGAAAGATGCCAAGCCGCGTCTAATCAGGTGGATTCTCTTGTTACAAGAGTTTGATGTGGAGATAAGAGACAAGAAAGGAAGCGAAAACGTTGTTGCTGATCATTTGTCACGGCTGGTACAAGAGGATGTCGGTGATGAGTACTGTATTACGGAGGTGTTCCCTGATGAGTAGTTGTTCAAAATTGACACTACACTTCTGTGGTTTGCGGATATCATCAATTTTCTAGCCTGCAAAGTATTACCACTGGATCTTACAAGTTTCCAAAGGAAGAAATTCCTGTTCGATTTGAGGCGTTATATGTGGGACGAGCTGTTGCTATTCAAGAAATGTGCTAATCAGGTGATCCGGTGATGTGTTCCGGAGGAAGAGATGAGTATTCTTTATTATTGCCATTTATCACCTTGTGGTGGCCACTTTGGAGCGACTCGGACGTTCGCAAAAGTGCTTCAGTCAAGTTTTTACTGGCCATAATTGTTTAAAGATGCTTATACTTTTGTAAAAACTTGCGATCGATGCCAACGAGTGGGTAGCATTTCAAGAAGGCATGAATTTCCACTAACGTCTATTCTCTAAATAGAGATATTTGATGTATGGGGTATAGACTTCATCGGGCCGTTTCCATCGTCATTTGGTCAGGAGTATATTCTACTGGTGGTGGACTACTTATCTAAGTGGGTTCAAGCTATGGCTACGCCTTCAAACGATACCAAAGTGGTTCTTAAGTTCCTTCAGAGAGATATCATAACGCGGTTCAAGACACATCGGGCCATAATTAGTGATGAAAGAACCCACTTTTGTAAAAAAAATGTTCAATACTTTGTTAACAAAGTATAGGGTGAGGCATAAGGTGGCGTTGCCGTACCATCTGCAGATAAACGGCCAAGCCGAAGTATCAAACAGGGAGATCAAGAGCATTTTGGAGAAAATAGTTCATTCTAATCGCAAGGATTGGGCGGTGAAGTTGGATAATGCACTGTAGCCATATCGCACGGCTTTTAAGACAATGATCGGTATGTCACTGTATCAGTTGGTGTTTAGAAAAGCGTGTCACTTTCCAGTTGAGTTGGAGCACCACGCCTTTCGGGTGATAAAGAAATTGAACTTCGATCTCAAAGCTTCAGCTGAACAACGTCTCCTTCAACTCAATGAAATGGAGGAATTTCAGAATGAAGCGTATGAAAATGCCAGGCTCTACAAAGACAAAACGAAAAGGTGGCATGACAAGAAGATCGAGAGGAGAGAGTTTAGCATGGGTCAGCAAGTTCTATTATTCAATTCACGACTGAGGCTCTTTCCCGAAAATTTGAAGTCCCAGTGGTCCGGACCATTCTGGATTAAGTACGTATTTTCATTCGGCTCTGTCGAATTGGAAGGCGATGATGGATGAATTTTCTGAGTCAATGGGGAGAAGATCAAATATTACTTCGAAAATGAAGAACGAGTTGTGGAGAGTATCTTCCTCGTTGACGACTGATCTTGGAATTCGCTAAGTCCAGCTAGGGATGGTAAATCAATCACTCTTTTTGATATGAAACCGAGGGTATGATCTTACCCTACTTTTGCTACTACTTACTTTTTGATGGACGGAATGGTCTCGGAGCGTATTTAGAGGTGAATTGAGGAGTGTGGATACTCACTGATGTGTTTCGCACTTAAAATCATTAAACTAGCGAAGTGGAAACGCATGGTGTGGCGCCTTTTTGTGAAAACTTGAAGAAATCTTAAAAAACCAACAGGAGCTTCACTGTTGAGGCGGTGGACGCACCGCCGCGGTGGTAAAATACAGGATGTAAGGTTTTTCAGCAAAACGCCTCATCGCTGAGACAGTGAAACAACAGGTTGCATTATTTTTTAAAAGGCATTTCGTTGTCGAGGTGGTGAAATGATAGAAAGTTTGGGTTTAAAAAAGGCACTCCATCACCTAGGTGGTGATTCCTCCGCCGCAGCCATGAAACATCTGTTTGATTAAAACCATCCTGCTCACTTAAACAACCATAACCACTTCTAAAACCCAAAATCTCTCCATTTTCATTGTCCCAAACCGTTTCCAAACCACAAATTCATCCTTCCATTTTCAAAATTTATCATTTCCACCCCGAATCATCATCCAAAAATTGATTTCCAGCCCATTTTCGAATCCTAGGGTTTAAGGAACAAAAAGTGCGATTTCACGATTTTCAATTGTTTGGACATAATTTTTTCAACAAGTATTTTTGATCCTAAATTTCATCTATTTTTTGAAATATTCGGTTGATTTTCATATTTATATTAAGAATCATTGAATTTGGATTGTGCCCTAAACCCTTAAACTCTATTTTTGCGATTTTCTTTATCTACGCGATTATGGTTTGATTTTTGGTGATGAACAAGGTTTATATGGATTGTTACATTGTGTGATACAAAATTGCATGCTACATTGTTGATATTTTGTTGAAACCGTTGCGATTGGTGCGGGCGTATTGAGATTGTGAATTGTTCTTGATAGTGTTGATTCGAGGGATTAATTTCCATTGTTCATATATGGTTGGGTTGCTATATTTTGTGATTTTGATTGATAGGAGACATGACTAAGTGATCTGTATCAAAGAGGGCAAGGGGAGAAGGTTCAAGTTCTCGCACCGGGGGTCTCGCCGCTTACTATGATTCCGCCTGCTTTGTTTCCAAACAAGCCGAGGAACATTTCAACCGTTTTAAGCATAAACGAACTTGTATTCGACAGTGAGGATTTGGACAATTAGACAGTCTCCTGTTGAAATTTCAATATGTGATCCGAAGCTGCGATTGAGAACGATTTTGCAAGTCACCACCCCGGGACGAGGTGGCTCTAGTGCAGGAGTTCTATACAAATATCACTGAGGAAAATGACTACTAGACAAGGGTCCAAACTCACCCCATCTTATTCAGTCCTGAGTTCCTCAATGAAGTTTTGGGATTGGCGGCCCCGGTACCTATTGACGAACCATATGGGGGTAGAGATCCGAGTATGGACACTGTGATCCGAGCCATTACTTTAGGCAACGTCCAGTAGACTCACACAGGGTTGGGTCTAGCCACATTCTTGGCTAAGTTTCTCAATCCAATCCCTAAGATATGGCACCATTTTGTTTGCGGAAGCCTTCTCCTGACATCTCACTTGTCGGACGGCTCTAAAGAAAGGGCCATGACGCTATATTCGATCCTGACGGGCAAGCCGATAAATGTTGGCTACTTGATCTACTCCTCTATTCGTCATGCTGTCAATACAATAAAGGCCGATCTTCTATTTCCTTCGCTTTTGACCGACCTATTCCGACGAGCCTATGTATCGGTAATCGGGGATAGCCTTTGCTCCCTAATCGTTCTGCTCGATCTTTCTATGATAAATAGAATGTGGAAAACCGAAGCGCAAGGGGCGGGTGAGCCAAAAGCTGAGGAAGAGGAAGGGCTCGAAGTGGAAAAGGCCAGGCCATTTGAGGCTCGTGGTGAGGTCACTTTGGTGAGGTTCTATTAGGAGCTCCAGGAAGTCTGGGTCGATAATCGTGTTCTTCGCTAAAGGCAATATAATACAGATCTCCAAATTGCCGAGCTTGGGACTTTCCTGGATCAGTATACGAGTCAACAAGATCAAGTCCGCCGGCTAATTTGTGAGCGCCTCATTATTGACATGAGCACTTATCTGCCTATGTTGTAATTGCCGCTGCACCTTTTGCAACCGCCACAATTTCCTTTCAGACGCGACAGTGATGGCGATGACGTTCCCCTAGGTGGACAGTAAAAGGTGAGACTTCTATGTCTTATCTCCTAGGCATGTGTTCAAAGCCAATATTTTCTCATGAATGCTATATATTACAATTGGGTTCGCTGCTCAGTCAGTGTGGACACTGCCTCATTTAAGTTTGGGGGGATGTTCATCCATTTGTGTTTTTTGTAGAAAATGAACAAATTTTTTTAAACAAAATTTTTGATGTATTATATTTGGATGTTTTATGTATGCGTAGTTATGCTTTGTAAAATCTTAGATGTACATTGTAGACTTTAAGATATAGTTAAGTTTTATTTAAATTTTTGTGTTTATGCTTAGATTAGTGTATGTATGTTTGTGTTTAGATTTAATGTAGAGATATTTATGTATGAAAAAGTATTTGCGTGTTGAGTTGTTGAGTTCGTTTGGGCTATTTCCCAATGATGAAAATTATCCCCTAATTGTATATCGAGGTCGGGGGTGATGCCATTCATGTGTGTTTTGTGTGCTTGACATGTCGATTAGGTAAAAATCATTTTGATCCTAAATCACACGATAGCATAGACTCACTGTATAATTATTCGAACGATTTGACGCCGATTATTCAGTAATAAGTTCATGACAAATTTGAGGAATCTAGAACTTGACTAGGTGAAACTTGGGGCGAAATCTTAGGTGAGGTAGTTCAGGAGGCATGATTTAGGCTTTCATTTTTATCGCTCGAACCTTTGAAGCTAACCTTGAAAATTTTATCCCTCGTTACCCTGTCGAAGCCGATAACCTATTCAATTATGAACATGTATCAAAACCATAGCCAATTAAAAAATTTCCAAACCATAGTCGCTAAGCCAAACGCACGAATTGAGTGAAATCAAGTTAACATTATTTTATGCTACTTGAAGTAAACAGGCGGGTTTTGGATGAATTTTTATTGGTTCGATGTTAGTGTATTCACTTGTTAATCTTTGAATTCTATTTGCACGCCCCTAAAATTGTACAAAATTGAATAAGTTTGGGGGTGTGTTAGTTTATCTAAAAACAAACAAACAAACTATGTGAAATATAGTTTTTATTTATGTTCTTTCGACAAATGAATACAGAAGTTCTAAAGTCTTGTTCAGGGTTATGTTTCAAATAATGGGGTTACGAGAGAGATACAGCGACAAGTGTTTATGCCTCGGGTATCGTTTAATTATCGTAATTATAACGATGACCTGTTTTCTATTCCTGAGATACCCTTGTCTGTTCTCTAATGCCTATCTAAGCCCTATTGATCTCTTTGAACTTTCAAACCTACATTAGTGGATAGTCGAGCCCGGTCAAGCATATGGTTTTCCTAATCCTTAAATGGTTTAAATCATGAGCTTAGTTATTGAAAAATCTAATCTAGTGTTCGGATAGTTATACATTTGAGTTCTCACACACACACTTTAAATGGATCTAGAATAGTTTTTATTGATATTCAGTGTTGAAATTCTAGAACACCACTTGGTGTGTGCTATTTCCTGAACTTGATCTGGTTGAGGACTATTGAGGGAGGAACAACTTGGTTTCTTCGATTGAACTTCGAACTCGCATGCGTTTACTACTTATTTGTTAAAGTTTATTCATTTTTAGTAGTTAGTTGGTTAGTTAGTACAGTTAGTTTATTTTAGTGTTAGGGTGTTTTGCTCGAGAACTAGCAAAATTTCAAGTTTGGAGGTATTTGATAGGTTGAAAATACCTATCTACTTCTTGTCCGAATTTGGTAGTTCTTGAGTGTTTTAGTAATATTTTATGGCATTTTTGTTTGTTTTTAAGTAAATCAGGTGTAGGCACGTAATCGAGTGACAAACAAGCGAAGTGGTGGAAAAACAGTGAAAGTTACCACTGAGGTGGTGGAGATGCAGGGAGAATTGTGCAGAAGTCACCACCGAGGCGATAAAAGCCCAGTGAGCATGCCTGTCTCACCACTGAGGCGGTAAAAGTCTAGAGAGCCTAGTGTTTCACTGCCGCAGCGGTCATCCACCGCCTAGGCGGTGAAAGTACAGAGAGTTCCATTTTTGGTGTACCGCCGCAGTGGTTAGTTACTACCGCAGCGGTGAAGCTAACCAACTTAGTTCACCGCCGCGGCGGTCTCTCTATGCAGAAAAATCTATTTTCTAGATATTTTCAAGCCTTCTATTTAAACCCTTCTCTCCCCCATTTGTCAAAGACGTTCCACACTTGTGATAGATAATCTTAAGCATATTTTGAGAGCTTAAAGAGAAGATTCGACATTTGGAGAAGATGAATTATTTCAGGACCGATCTTTGGTGAGAGTGGACCACTCCACTTAAAGATTTAATCATTCTTCCTTTGTTTCTATCTTTGTCACTTAACGTTTTATATCAAATGATGATGAATCCTTCTTGTTTCAATATATGTATGGTTAAGATCATGGTAGGCTAGATAAATATTGTATAGGGATTGATGTAACTCATGTAAATACATGTTTGAGTGAATATATGTTACTTTAATGATTGTTTCTCTAAATCTGATTGTGTTTACCATTTTAATACAAATTTTGATATGCTTGTTAAGGTATTAGGGTTGGTTTTGAGAATACGGGGTTTGACATTTGGGAGAGGTAACCCCGGATTCGGACTAGGGTAAAACACATCACGACAATCTAACGACCCGGGAGGGCATTAGAAAGTGTGCAATCCATGAGATTGGGTCAAGACTCATGTGGCTATGTGTTACATAAAATGCTATAGGGGGACTTCGGCGTTAATGGGAAGTTATACAATCGCTCATTTTACACTCGGGAGAGGTAATGAGCGAGTTTGAGATACCTAGATTGTCAGATAGGATAAACACCGTTATTGTTAATAAAACAAAGTTAAACGTGTATTAAGTGAATGAAATCAATCCCTAGGTAATCCATTTAATTAGAATTAACCCAATAGTTGTTAGTCTAACTTAGTTGTTAAATATTTAAACTCAAACATTTCTTGAACCGTCGAGATAATATAAGACTATGCAAATCACGGTATTCAATTAATCAAACACGTTTCCCAGAGGAAGATATCCGATCGAAAGGTCCACTATATTAAAACTTGACCTTGTGCACTTGCGAGTATATTAAGACGTGAAAAAAAAATTTGGTCTCGTCCATCAGGCTAAAAATCTTAAATCAAGTGCTTCTTGGGAGACAACCAAAGTCAAAAATAAATTAGATCCATCTCCGCCGACTTGATTCGGAGGCGAGATTCTCTCGCCTCCCAGGTACATGTTCTAAACCCCCATATTTATTATCATGCTATATACTTCAATTGGGATCGCTGATGGGTTGTTTTGGACATTACCCATTTAAGTACGGTGGTGATGTGTAGTATGTTTAGTATATATTTTAGTTGTAGTATGTTGTTTTGTTTTTATTGTGTGCATGTCTGTTTAGGTTAGTTATTGTTATGTGCTGAGTTTTGACTTCATCTGGGCCATTACTCGATGATGGGTCTGTCCCCTGGTTGTTTATTGAGGTCGAGCTTAAAGCTCCTTCATGTGTGTTCTGCGTGCTTAACATATCGTTTTAGTAAAAGTTATTGTAGATCCTAAATGTATGAGCACATAAACTCAATGTATAACTGTCTATTTGATTTGAAAACGATTATCTGTCAACCAAATTCATGATAATAGGGATTTTAGAACTTGATTTGGGGAAAATTCGAGGCGAAATCCTAGGCGAGGTAGTTTGGGAGATATGATTTAGGCATTCATTTGATCGCTTGAGCCTTTTTAGCCTACCATGTAATATCGTTTATCCCTCGTTACCATATCGAAGCCTAAAAATCATTTCAATTATGAACACTTAACTAATACCATGGCCAATTAAATTCTGTCCAAACCTATATCGCTGAGTCGAAGACACAATTTGAGTGAATCGAGTTAGCAGTTGCAAATGCTACTTGATGTGAGTGGTTGGGTTTCGGGCGAACTTTTAATCGGTTTAGTATTGGAGTACTCACTTGTCGTTTTTCTGTAGTTTTAACTACACCCATGAAAGTCTAATAATCGAATAAGTTTGGGGTGTGGTTATGAAAAAAAAAAACATATGTACATATAGTAAATCTCCATTTCTTTTTGACAAGTGAGTACAAAATTCTTAAATGATATGTTTAGGGTTGTTTCAAATTTATCTATGGGGGTTTCGAGTGTAAGAGTGCCAAGCATGTGCATCGGGTATCGTCAAGTTAACGACGTTAACCAATTTTCTATTTCTGATATACCCTTCGCCATATTCCTAAGATGAAGCAAGACTTATTGATCTTTTTGAACCTCCGAGCCTATATTAGTGGAGAATAGAACCCAGGTCAGGCTTATAGATTTCCTATACCTTATTGGTTTTAGTCATGAACTTTATTGAGGGATAATCCCATCCGATCGACGGATAGTTGTATAATTGAGTTTTATCACACACACACTTCGACATGATCTAGAATGGCACTTACTATTATTGAATGTTGAAATTCTAGAACACCACATGGTGTGTTTTATTTTTGAACTTGATTGGATTGGGGGCCGATGAGGGAAAATCGTTTGGCCGGTAGATGATATTAAAAACTTGCACATTATTATTTTTAGTGTTTTTTCATTTTTTATTTTTAATTTAGTAATTAGTTATTATATTTTCTTGTATTGTGTGGGTGTTTTGCTCGAGAACTAGCAAAATTTCAAGTTTGGGAGTATTTGATAGGTGTAATTTACCTATCTATTTTCAAACTAAACCTATTAGTTTTTGAGTATGTTTATTAAATTTTAATACATTTTTATGTGTTTTTGTATAAATCAGATGTGTGGGGTGAAAAGGAATGAAAACGGATAAAAAACGATTTTATCGGATCAAGAACGGTGGGAACACAAGCATAAGTGCAAAATTCAGACCTGCAGCCCACCGCCGAGGCGGTCAATATGCAGAAAAGGCCTAAATGTTGCTGAATATCCATTTCCATAGTGGTCAAAGAGCAGAAAGGTCTCTGCTCCCACCGCCGAGGCCGTGACCCAACCGACATACTCACCGTCGCGGCGGTCACTCTACACACAGTTTAGATATTTTTACTTCCTATTTATTCCTTCCTCCTATCCATTCGGAAAAGGGGATCCCATTAGAGACCCCTTAGGGTTCCTAATATTTTGAGAGTGTTTTGGGAAGTGCTCAACTAAATCCGAATGAGAAGAACATGTTGTGAAGAAGAAGAAGTGATTGTTGAACGGTTTTAGTGGTAAATCTTCGGACTACGGCTAAGTTCTTCTATTTCTCTCTCTAATTTGTTAACTTCAGTAGGTTGTTGAGCATGTTTAGCTCGTTTTTCATTGTATAAATGGTTATGACCATGAGCTAAACGGATTTTGTCTAGGGATTAATATATTTTATGAAATCGTTGTTTGTTTAAGTTGTGTTTCATTAATGGTCATTTTTCTCTATTTCGATTGTGTTTATTAGTTTGTCATGATTATATGCTTGTTTAGATATAGTGAGAAATCGGGGTTTGACACTTGGGAGAGGTAACCCTGAATTCAGACTAGGGTAAACACAATGCGACGAGCTAATAAACCGGGAAGGAGTTAGAAAGTGTGTAATCAATGACGTTGGGGCAAGATTTATGTGACCTAGTGTTGTTAAGACGTTGAGCGGGACTTCTTCGTTGACGCGAAGTCTCATATTCACTCGTCTTACGGTACATAGATTGTTGGATAGGTTAAACACCGTTATTGTAAATTACACGAGACCAAACACATTTTTGTAAACAAAGTTAATCCCTAGATAATCTTTTCTCCTAAACCTCTCATATTAGTATTATAGTATAATTAGATTAATTAACTTAGTATTAGTATTAATTAATTATAAACTCAATTTATGTCGCCTAAATAAAGTTAGGTTATCAAAATCGCGGTACTCAATAATAATCTCAACCAATCCCTGTGGATACGACGACCCCTAGTCCTTGCCATCTATACTAAAACTTGACCCATACACTGGCGGTGAAAGTGGCAACGTAATATTCTGCCACCAGCAAGTCTTATAGGTGGTTGATATCTGTTGTTGTTATTGTTGTTATTGATGATGATGATTATTACCATAATATGATAGTTTATACCACGTGTTGGATCCTACCATTAGAGATATTAAAGGCCCTGACACTGGTAACAACCTTAGATTACACAGTTGTACATGTTACGGTACTGTCATAACTCCTGATCGTGAGGTGAAACGATCCTATGGTTAGTAGAGAAATATGTGTGTGGTATTTTATTATATATCAAAATAATCTGATTGGTTAATTTAAATACATCATTTTATTATGATGATAGATGTGGAGTTTTATTTTGGCTCAGTGTACGGTTATCTTTATATTATGTTTTAAGAAGTAGTATTTGATAATTATGCTTGATCCATAAATTATTTTTATATTATGAAGACAATACATCGATAAAATATTTGGTCTCAGGTACCACAGCTAGGGACCGGTCTACTACTGGCACTAGGTAGAGTTAGATGGTGGTGACGTTTTTGGAGGATTTGTGGGACTGGTGTGAACCGTGAAAGGTTCAGTTTCTTTTTGTAGTTTTGTTGTGGATATTTGGGACACGTGTATTCTTGAATTTTGAAGTTGGTAAATATATTTTTGGAAAAAAAAATCTATAGCACTACATGTTATATATATATATGTTGGTTAGTCGGGTAATACCTAATTGACGTCACGCTCGGCCTCGGGCGATGGGGCCCCGAGGTGGGGTGTGGCAATTTTTTTTATGTCAGAGCCAGGTTACATGTTTTGTAGACGTGCCAGATTGTCTAGTCAGTAGTGGACCGTAAGATAGGGTGTCGATAGGTTGATTTGGCATGTGAGTGGACGTTATTTTATTGAATTAAATAGTATATTTGCATCATGCACTGTTGTTTGCATTGTTAGCCCTTTTATTTATTAAATATCATTTTAGATCTTGAATATGGATCGTGAAGATGAAAGTAGTGGGAATTCTGGGCCCTAGAGAAAAAGAGGTAGGACGCAGGAAAGTTTGGATGCCGTTGAGTGAATTTTACAGGCTACTATGCAACTGATAGAGAAGCAGACAAAGATGATGGAATGTTAGAAGGCCCAAACCGAAACAACCACTCCTTAGGTTGTATTCTTGAAAAGATTCGTGGAATTGGACCCCCTGGATTTTACGGGAACTGTGGGCCCTACTGATGCTGAGAATTGGTTGAGAAGCATCGGGCATGTATTTGAGGCAATGAGTATTGTTGATGACAACCGAGTTTCTCTCGCCACCTTCTAGTTGAAAGGGGGAGCGAAACATTAGTGGGAAGAAATGTAGAGGTTAATTTCAGTTCCAGGCAAGGAGATCACTTGGGATCAATTCGTTACCGTATTTAATGAAAAGTATTTCCCTGAATCCTATCAGTTCGAGATGGAGGAGGAGTTCATATTACTGAAATAGGGGAAGATGTCCGTTCTGCAGTATGAAATCAAATTCGATACCCTATCCTGATTTGCTCCTAATTTGGTGAAGACTGAGGAAGAAAGATGTAGAAGATTTTAGAAAGGACTATAATTGCAAATACGCTCTAGGTTGACTAGCAGACGGATAAAAAATTATGAAGAATTGGTAAACACTGCAAAATTAATTGAGAAAGATATTTAGGAAGCCATTCAAAATCATGAACAATTCAAGAAGAGCAGGTTCGAGCCATCTAACAGATATTCAAGCAGCACCTCTCGAGGACCTGGACCTCGGCCGCAACTTCCTTGGGCTTTGATAGTCGATCAGTCGATTAGGAGTCAAAGCCCACGATAATCATATTTCGAGCGGCGATAGAATGTATCTGGACAGAGTTCCGACTAGCAAGGGCAGGGTGGGAGTTAGACGTTTAGCCTAGCTGGAACAACCTTATGCTGCCAATGTGGATCACCGGATCATTACGTTAGAGACTGTTCTATAGCGGGTCCGATATATTTCCGTTGTCATGAGTTAGGCCACATATCTCCATATTATTTGAAATCTACTGCTACGCCTGCATCTTTTTCGAGCAGTATGGGCAGTGTTGGTCCTAGGAGTGTTCAAGGGCGAGGTAGAGGAGCAGGATGCCCAGGTTACCCCAGATGTGGTTACAAGTATATTGTCTTTATATGATAGAGATGTATGTATACTTATTAATCCCGGTTCTGCCCATTCATTTGTTTCAGTGACCTTTATGATGTAGGTAGAAAAATTTTCTACTTTTCTGTCATATAGTATTATTATCTCTACTCCTGTGTGTGAGTCAATATTGATAAATAGTGCACATAAAGATATTCCACTTTGTATTGATGATAGAGAATTGTCGGTAGATCTATTACCCTTGAGTATTTACAATTTTAATGTGATACTGGGTATGGATTTTCTATCCAACTATCATGCCATTGTCGATTGTTTTAAAAAATAAGTTACTTTTCGAGTCTCAGGTGAGTTAGATATTGTATTTTCGAGGAACAAAATCATTACCCCTGTCAGTTTGATTTTAGTTCTAGAGGCCATGAAATTATTAATGTTGATCCCAAGATTTTGATGAACAATTGAATATTGATGTTTTGCTGGAACTAATGTTCTGCCCATTCATTTGTTTCAGTGACCTTTATGATGTAGGTAGAAAAATTTTCTACTTTTCTGTCATATAGTATTATTATCTCTACTCCTGTGTGTGAGTCAATATTGATAAATAGTGCACATAAAGATATTCCACTTTGTATTGATGATAGAGAATTGTCGGTAGATCTATTACCCTTGAGTATTTACAATTTTAATGTGATACTGGGTATGGATTTTCTATCCAACTATCATGCCATTGTCGATTGTTTTAAAAAATAAGTTACTTTTCGAGTCTCAGGTGAGTTAGATATTGTATTTTCGAGGAACAAAATCATTACCCCTGTCAGTTTGATTTTAGTTCTAGAGGCCATGAAATTATTAATGTTGATCCCAAGATTTTGATGAACAATTGAATATTGATGTTTTGCTGGAACTAATGTTTGATCAAGTGTTTCAGTGATTTAAAGTTCCAATAATAAAGATGTCAAAGTGAATGGATGCTAAATGAAGATATCAAGATGATGAAGAGGTATTAAGAGTTTGAAGACATTAGGAAAAATAACCCAGGTAAATATAAACTCTTAATATCCTATTTAGAAACACACACGGGGCACAAAATGAATTTTATCTTTTATGTGTGTTTTGGTTGAGTATATTTATTTGCTCCTATGTGAATTAAAAATAAATATTTTTGAATGACTAAAATAGAATATAAGAGTATTAGTGGAGTTCATTTGAATATAAATATGGATAAATGGGCAAAATTATAAAAGAAAGTAAGTTAAAAACGAGATCAGAGAAGAGATTCAGGAGGGGGCAGTCGACTGAGGATTCGACCGGAGAAAGAAGATGAACTCTCTGAATCTGCGAGTCGATAGAGAGGTCGACCGATAGAAGCTTGGCAAACTCTCTGAATCTGCGAGTCGATAGAACGGTCGACCGGTGGAAGCTTGACAAACTCTCTGAATCTAAGAGTCGACTGAGGAGTCGACCGATCAAGTGCATGGGCTACTTCCAGTATCTTTCAGTCGACTGGGCAGTCGACTGAATGCGCAGTTTCAGGATATTAGTTGATCCGATTTTAAATCCAAAAGTAGCAATTTTTGGTTAAGATTTGAGAGAGATATGATTCATATACTAATTAAATCCTTTCAATATGGTTAATTAATTATTAAAGTTTCTCAATTTGGTACTTAAAATGGATTATATACATATTTGTTTTGATTGAGAAATATTTTGGGGATTTAATTGAGAGTTTTAAAAGTTGTTATTAAGTGAAATTGAACCTAAATGAAGTCATCATGTTATGAAGGGTCTATAAGAGTATTTTATTGTCATGACACTTGTAAACTAGCCGTTAGGAGGCTGATTACATGTGCCCTTATATAGACCTGCGAATTTTCTCAGTGAGCTAATCATTTTAATAATTCTAAGAGATAAAATTAATCTATATCTTTTTGAGGGAGCATTTATAAGAGTTATCATTCTTCGATACTGTGAGCTGTTCTAAGAGAGTGATTCTGATAATCAACTGCGATCAATTTGTGTTGATACTGGAATTGAAGCTACATTATTTTCATCATTAATTCTGTGAATTCCAGGTGAGATCTTTCCATATTGATTATTACTTGTTTATTATTGTATTTTGGAAATTGATCTTAGAAATTATTTTTGATTTTTAAAGAAAATATTTTTTCAAACAATTTCTTGAATTTGATTACGTGATCCAATTTTCTACCCATATATTGTTAAAATCAGATTTCTGCATCTCACATAATTCTATCACTAGTTGAGATATTAATTGAGTTTATATATATCTGGAGTGGTAGAAGCTGCGAGTGAGATTTACTTATCAATTTTTGTATTGGTGACTTGTGACGGGTTAAATATCATTGGGGATATTTAATCAAGGGTAACAGGGTTTCAATCTCTTCCTGTAAAGAGATTGAGGTAGTGATTCTTCCTGGATAAGAATTGCGTGTTTTGTGAGTGATTTTGTAACGCTTCAATCCTTACTGGGTAAAAGGATATTTGGAGTGTTTTGGTGAGATTTTGATTCTTGAGCCTAATTGTTAAAACGAATTAGGTTATTCTTTAACCTGTAAAAAGTAGAGGTTATTCCTTAGCCTTTGAAAAGAAAATTATAAAGGTTGATTCTGAGCCTGTAAAAGAATCAGTGTGTGGGTTTGGTTCCTACCTTTAAAGGAATCTTGCTTTTAGTGGGTGCGATCTCCGTGGAGCTCGGAGGACTAGATTAGCCAAAAGTAGCTTGGTGAACCAGTATAAATTTTGTGTATGCTACTTTCTTAATTTGTCTATTTTTGCTGTTTGTGTGTGCACCTAGTTGATTGTTTAATTCCGCTGTGTTATAAAGATAATAATTAATTTAGGCATAAAATTAATTATTTGATTTATTGATTTTATTTTGATTATTTTTAATTACCCAGTTTACCCCCCCTCTTGGGTATTCTACTGGGCCAACAATTAAAGAAGGGATGCCAAGGATACCTCGCACATGTGATTGATACCAGTCAGAATGAGGTACAGGTGGCAGATATCCCAGTGGTTGGGGATTATCCTGATGCATTTCCAGAAGAATAGCTAGGGTTACTAGTAAATAAGGAAATTGAATTCTCTATCAAATTACTTCCGGGAACTTCCGCTATATCAATTCCACTGTATTATATGGCACCTACCAAGCTAAAAGAACTAAAGATTTAGTTGCAAGATCTGTTACACGAAGGGTTTATCCGACCTAGTGTTTCTCCATGGGGAGCTCCAGTGTTATTCGTAAGAAAGAAAGATGGCACTCTAAGGATGTGCATCGATTACAGGCAGCTGAAGAAGGTAACGATTCGTAATAAATACCCGTTGCTTAGAATTGATAATTTTTTTGATCAATTGCAGAAGGCTAGGGTATTTTCCAAAATAGATCTTTGATCAGGATATCACCAGTTGAAAGTCAAAGACAATGACGTGTTGAAAATGGCATTCCATACGAGATATGAGCATTATGAATTCTTAGTGATGAAATTTGGGTTGACAAATGCCCCTGCTGCATTTATGGATCAGATGAATATGATCTTCCAGCCTTATTTAGATTAACTTATTATCATGTTCATTGATGATATATTGATTTACTCCTAAAATAAATAAGAACATACAAAGCACCTCATAATTGTGCTACAGATTTTGAGGGAGAAGCAATTGCATGCAAAGTTCAATCAATCTGAGTTTTGGCTGGATAGAGTTTTATTTTTGGGACATGTTATCTCGAGCGATGGTTTTTGTTTCGGGATTGCTCCGTACTCAAAAGGAGTATAATTCTATTTGGGTGATTATTGATAGACTTACTAAGTCTGATAATTTTCTGGCTGTGAAAATCACGTACTCCATTGACAAGTATGCAAAATTGTGTATCGACGAAATATTTAGATTGCATGGTGCGCTAGCTTCCATACTGTTGGATAGAGATCCGAGATTTACGTCGAAATTCTGGCCGAGTCTTCAAGATGCTTTTGGTACCTAGTTAAAATTCAGTACAACTTTCCATCCTCAGACAGACGGCCAATCGGAGTGTACAATTTAGATATTGGAAGATATGTTGAGGGGTTGCGTTCTAGAATTTCCAGGTAGCTAAAATGATCATTTGACGTTGATAGAGTTTGCCTATAATAATAACTACTATTTGGCAATTGAAATGGCACCGTATGAAGCCTTGTATGACAGAAGATGCAAAACTCCAGTCTGTTGGACTGAAGTTAGAGAACAAAAGTTGTTGATGCATGACATAGCTCAGATAACAGCAGAAAAGATAAAAGTGATACAGGAAAGACTGATGACTGCGCAAAGTTGGCAAAAGAGGTATGCTGACAAGCGTAGGCATGAGTTGGAATTTGAAGTGGGTGATTACGTATTTTTACGTATATCACCGTGGAAAGGCATCAAGAAATTTAGAAAAAAAGGAAAGCTAAGTCCGAGGTACATCGGACCATACGAGATTCTAGAAAGGGGCGACACATCGACTTATTGACTAGCCCTGCCACTAGAATTATCTAGATTATACGATGTTTTTCACGTTTCAATGTTCAAGAAATATGTGCCAGATCCTTCATATGTATTGACTTCTCAACCAATCGAATTGAAAGAAGATTTATCATACATTGAGGAGTGCAGATTCTAAGTCGTAAAAATCAAGTGTTGCGGATGAAAATGATTCTGTTGGTGACAAGCTCTATGGGAAAGAGAAGAGGAGATGAGGAATAAATATCCACGTTTATTCGTTTAAGGTAACTAAAATTTCAGGACAAATTTTTTAGGGGAGATGATTGTAAAGCCTAATTTTTGCGCATGTATATTTCTAGTTGCATTTTAAAATATTTAGAAAAATAATGGGGTTGAATGTGCTATTTATGTTTTACTTTAAATTTTTTAGGGGTTATTAGGATATTTAAAAATTTGAGTTTAAAAACTTTAGGGGCTAATGTGTTAATTTTAATTTTGACTTTTAAAAAATTTAGGGATTATTAAATTATTTAAAATATGATTTTGAAAGTTTTGAAATATAATTAATATTTTCTTTATTTCAAGAGGAATATTAGTGTAAATAAATTAAAAATAAAATAAAATAATAAAGGGTTGAAATGGTTGCCTTCAAGGGGAAGACAACAATTCAAACCACACATCTAATATAAGTGATTGTAAGTGTCATGCATTGACACGTGGGACAAAACAAAAAAAAAAATATATAAAAAAAAATGTGAATGAATAAGGAATGATTGTTGATTCACAACACACAACACATATACATATACATATACATATACATATACACTTATACATATACTAGGAGAGATCACATCAAAAAGGTTTTACACACAATACCTAATATAGGGATTAATGTATAAAAAACACGAAATATGGGGGTATGGCTATCATGAAGGTACATAGGAAAAAAAATAAGGTTGTACACGAACTACCCATGGAGCACTCCCTTGGGATTGCATGGTTGGCCTCCCCTGTAAATAGGGGAGGCTTTTTTCCCATTTCGGTTGCTAATTCACATCCAAAGTCTTGCATGTTCTCTCTCTAGAACACAAGACCACTTTTTCTCTCTAAAAACATTTCTAAAATTTAGTTTTAGATTTTTAGAAATCTTAGATTTTCTACACAAAAAAATCTAAGAAAGAAGAGGAAGAAGAAGAAGAAGCAACCAAAAAGAGAAGAACCATTTTTCCAAAAGGCAAGATAAGTTTTCAAAGCCTCCAAATCTTTACATACTTGTCTAAAATAAAGACAGAGAAAAAAAAACAAACACGAAAAATGGTCAAAACCCACAAAACACATAATCTGTTATCTGAGAACGCATTTTACTTTTCTTGCATTTTACTTTACCGTAATTTATTTTCCCACACGTTACTTTTTTGCATTTACTTTACTGTCATTTACTTAATCGCTCTACACCTTTCCACGCTTTACATTTTTGTATTTTTCTTTTTCTAGCCTAGGTCTTGGACCAATACTAAGTCACGGTCCTTAGTCTGGCATATTTTCCCCTTTTTAGTCAAGTCCTCGGATTGGCAGTATACATATAGATATATATATATATATATGTGTGTGTGTGTGTGTGTCATTATACTTACATATCTACATATACACACACACACAGACACTATATTATATACATATTTTACTTACCATTTTTCTTTTGTTTACAAATCAAAGCACAAAAATCATGAAAAAAAAATAAAAAATGTAAAACAAGTTTCACTTAAGCTAAAAATCCTTAAAAAAATGATTTTCGTTAAAGTTATCATGCCAAAATTTTGATCAAAAAAACAAAAAATCCAAATCTCATTGTTTTCTTCCAAAACAAATGATACTTCAAAAAATATTTTATGTCCTTTTTCTTTATTTCCAAGAATTTTTTTTGAAAAATAAAATAAATTTTTTCTCCATCTAACAAACTCAAAAAGAATTTTCTAAAAAAATTCTTTAGATATTTCTTTCTTGCTAAATGGATTTTTTTTTTTTCTAAAAATAATTTTCCTTTTCTTTTAAACATAAAAAAATATTTTTTTTTCCTTAAAATTTTATTTTCTTTTTCAAAAACTAAAATTTTTAATATTGTTTTTAAAAACTTATTTTTCCTTTAAAAATATTTTTCTTTACAAAAAGACAAAAAAAAACCCTTCATAAATGCCTTATCCACTAAAAGAAAAAAATTTCTTGAAAATGTATTGTTGGCCCAGAGATTGATCCAAGATAAGGGGTAAATTGGATCTATACAAACTTGAGGGGTGAATTGGATCTATACAAACTTTTCGTAAATCTCTCTACTAAAATTTCAAATCAAACTTGTTAGTTCTTGTGTTTGTGTGTGCAACGGAATTATTAATCAAATCAAAATAATCAAAGTAAAGAGTAAGAGATATAGAGAATCAAAGCACACGACACAAGGGATTTATAGTAGTTTGGCAAAATCTTTTTGCCTAGTCTACTTCGTGCTCCCGATGGAGAGTTCTAGTTCACTAATTTTTATTCTTCTTACGGGTGAAAATTAAACCGTTTACAATATTCTTACGGGTGAAGATCAAACCATTTACAACCTTTCACTTTTTTTACGGGTAAAGAACGACCTTTTGTTTATTATATCTCATAATCATAATAATACGGAATTAATTACTAAATTAAAGCATACATGAAAATTAGGACACAATAATAAAGAACGGTAATCGAATACGTACTTATTTGGGCAATTGCAGGAGATTGAATTTGTTGCAGCGTATTACTAATTAGGTATTTTTCCCTATGATTTAGATTATTGTGGTGGCGACTCTCAATGGGAAGAAATCTCTTAATCTAAACCAATGAGAGAACCTAGTTATATATACTAGGGTTTCTCGTTGGACCTTCCCATAACGGGTTTCAATAAAATCCTAAACCTACACTTGCCACTTAATTAGGCTTCTACATGAAAGACACCACAACCCAAATCAAAATATAATTACTGATTATTTGGGCTGCTTAAATAATAGATTATCCATTAATCCGTTTTTGTAAAAAAAAATTAATTTAATTAATGTTAGCCCATAAAAAATATTTTAACATTCTCCCACTTGGACTACATTAATTGAATAAATTTAATTTTGAAAATAAGACTCTCTGGTTAATAACAGAAAAAAATTATTTTTGGTGTGGCTACACCTTTTGTTTAAAGAAATGATAGTCTATAAGTAGCATCTTGATAAATTTATCTAGTCTAACATGATTTTAATTTTGGATTATGATAGTCTATATGTTAATCTCAACAAAAATAAGACCTTTCATACTCACAAATACTTATAGTCATATCGACATGGATCGTAAATCCAATAGTGTAATATGAAACCAATGCCAACATGTGATTATTACCAATATGCATTGTTCTTATCGGTTCTCATTACAATTTCTCAACAAAATAAAATTGTAATTGCAATTTTTTAACAAAATAAAATTGTTAATGTAATTTCTCAACAAAATGAAACTATTACAATTTCTCAACAAAATGAAATTGCTAATTGCAGTTTCTTAATAAAATGAAACTGTTGTAATTTCTTGACATAATGAAATTGCTAATTGTAGTTTGTCAACAAAATAAAACTGCTGTAATTTCTCAACAATATGAAATTGCTTGACTTTAATAAGTTATCTGTCACTAACAATATATCATGAGATCTCAAAAAAGTAATTTATGACAACTAAAAGTATATAATTGTAATTCTTAAGGCACAATATTTTAAAATATCATATTGTATAATCAATTCGAATAATATGATATACAACAATATAATACGTAATAATGATGATCATCAAATAGATTTTCATTTTGCAAAATGCATAACAATAGTGGTCACAACGTAATCATAGAAATAAAGAAAAATATAAAAGCTCTCACTAAACCAGAGAATCAAAAGACTCAATGACACCCATATTCACAACATGTTCCTTAAACGCTATGGGTTTTAAACCTAGGTTTAGTATAATCAATTCAAATAATATGATATGCAACAATATATTATGCAATAATGATGATCATCAAATAAATTTTAATTTTGCAAAACGCATAACAATAGTGGTCACAACATATCATAGAATTAAAGAAAAATATAAAAAACTCCTACTAAGCCAGAGAATCAAAATGCTCAAATAAATATAAGCGACATAATATAAGAATCAATTGCATCATCATAAACTCTCATTTGGGTTGAGTTTACAATAAATAATTATTTTATAAGTATGAAGATCAACAAAATAAGAAACATTTTATAGCAATAGTGGTCAATGCTTACATGACACAATTATCGAAATAAAGAAGATTACAGAGATTCTCATTAAATCAAGGAATCAATTTAGAATTTTATTGTGGCGTTATTGTTATTCACAACAAAAAGAAATTATTTCACAAAAAAATTGCAACTAGATCAATTATGAGCAATAGAAAAAAAATGCTCAATTAAGTATATGCAATACAATATTAGAATCAATTGTATTATCATAAACTCTTATTTGGGCAAAGTCTACAATAAGAAATTATTCTTTAATTATGAGGATCAACAAAATAAGAAAAATTTACAGATTTAAAAATCCATCCTCCTTTAGGTAGATTGACCTTCAAATCCATATATTTCTTTTAAAATATAATGAAATAAATAATCTTTTAAAATTAATTCCCTTTAGGCAAACAAATTTATCACATTATTTATCTCACATAATATCCTCATGCAATTAAATTAATTTGTACAATAACCTCCTTTGGATAGGTGAAAGCACAAATTAATCTAAAAATTTTTCATCAACAAAATAGGAACTCGAAAACTTGTAAACTATGTTGGTTAAATCACTTTGATAAAATAACCTCAACAATTCACAAGCAACCGTTCCAAAATAGAAAAATTAAATAATATTGCCCAATAATTAAATTAATCTGTATAATAACCCTATTTGGACATATGAATGTACAAATTAGTCTAAAAAGTTTTCCATCAACAAAATAGGAACTCAAAAACTTGCAAACTATATTGGTTAAATCACTTTGGTAAAATAACCTGAACAATTCACAAGCAACCATTCCAAAATGGAAAAATTAAATAATGTTACCCAATAATTAAATTAATCTGCACAATAACCCCCTTTGGGTATGTGAATGTACAAATTAATCTAAAAAAAATTTCATCAACAAAATAGGAACTCAAAAATTTTCAAACTATGTTGGTTAAATTACTTTGGTAAAATAACCTCAATAATTCACAAGCAACCGTTCCAAAATGAGAAAATTAAACAATGCTGCCTAACAATTAAATTAATCTGCACAATAACCCCATTTGCGTAGGTGAATGTACAAATTAATTTAAAAATTTTCCATTAATAACATAGGATCTCGAAAACTTGCAAATTATGTTGATTAAATCACTTTTCTAAAATAATCTCAATAATTCATAAGTAAACGTTCCAAATTAGAAAAATTAAGTTATATTGCCCAACAATTAAATTAATCTGCACAATAACCCCATTTGGGCATGTGAATGCATAAATTAATCTAAATTTTTTCCCATCATTAAAATAGGAACTCGAAAACTTGCAAACTATGTTGGTTAAATTACTTTGGTAAAATAATATCAACAATTCACAAGCAACCATTCCAAAATGGAAAAATTAATAATATTGCCCAACAATTAAATTAATCTACACAATAACCCCATTTGGGCAGGTGAATGTACAAATTAATCTAAATTTTTTCTATTAACAAAATAAGAACTCGAAAACTTGCAAACTATGTTGGTTAAATTACTTTGGTAAAATAACCTCAATAATTCACAAGCAACCGTTCCAAAATGAAAAAATTAAACTATATTGCCCAACCACAACAGTGCACATTAGTGACATATATGCATATGATCAAAATAAGATGAAGTACGTTACAAAATGTACTTTCAGTGATCAACGATAAATTATAGTTGTAAGAATTTGAACAACAATTTTATCACACTCTTAAACTAATTATTAAATTAGTGTTTATTTAGAATAAAAAAAAATTAAGGGCTTAAAAGTTTGAAAATTATAATTAATCATAATTAGTGTTTTTATGGACTCCTTAATATGAACCTCAAAAGGCCGAAAGTTGTAATTAAGAAAGTCTAGTTGGTTGAGATATTACATAGGTCCAAACCCAAAATCAATATCTATATCATGAGCCCAAAACTATATTCCTACCAAGATATTCTAGTAATAGTGATAGTGTTTTCGATTCAAGGTCTTCTCATATGTTCATGAATAATTTATCCATATTAGTAATTTTATCAGGCTTTTAATGGCCCAACAAGCCCATGCAAAATTGTACAAAAATAATTCAGTATTTTTCTTCCATTCCAAAATGTAAATATATTGCCTCAAATATAGCCCAAATTCGGAAAATGAAAGATCTCATTTTCGTTGATGGAAGATGTAGTAATAGCCAAATTAGTTATTAACATTATACTTAACCCACTAAGAATCCTGAATACATATCATACATCTGATTATCTACGACCACTTTTCAACAATGCTCTATTTAATTTAGCTTCCATCAGGTTACCAAAACAAATATAATTCTCTCAATCATGTCATTCATTATATAAATATTTCGCAAAGACAACAAATAAAAAGATAAGGAGTCGATCCACTTTAGGATTCCTAACCATTAAATACATGAATAAAACAACTATATGGATAATAATCAAAACAACCAAATTTATACAACCTCTAAACTTTAGGGGTTAATTGTGTAATTAATCATTCTTACTAGTTTCAGTTCATTGCACTTTAGAAAAGAACATATAAAATTAATAAGTCATCTTATATGTTTAAATTGAAACCACTTGGAACAACTGAGATTCTAGTTAAATTTTTGGGGTACTCAGTGTCAAAATCCCTAACCTTAATTTCAATCCCCTCTGCCATACCACCTGAACGTCTCCACCACCTCGTTTCCGCCCTTCGACTCTATCAAATGAACGCCGACGTTCTTATCAGGCCCAAGGTGGACTTTTGATAAACTACTACGAACGGATATCGGGTGAAGACCCAACATCAATGTGGAATTCAACACGCCTAACATTAAACAAGAGTCCTAAAGTTGAAAACCTAATGGACCCAACTCAGTCTCAAAGAAAACCTTAGCTCAAGATTAAGTAACACAAGTGATAGGGATTCAACAAAGAATAATATCCCCAAAATGAAATAAACACACCTTTTATACCTTATTTGTGAGTAATATGCAACTACTCAATCATCTAATCTAAACTAGGGCCACATTTTCATGATCAATTGAAAAGTACTTAGGAAGTGAATAAGACTTTGGGATGTTTCTTCATGAGTTAAAATAATAAAACTCAAAGCATGAGTTTACTTCTTTGAGCTCTCATGTTTGCTCTTTAAAATAACAAAGACAAACCTCTTTTTTACTCGAATAATAACTTATCATAGTCTATTAATCATATAACCAATCGAAGAAAAGGGATATATGCATTATCCCTATAATGTTTACTTCATCCATGTACAATTTATAAACTTTGAACCATATCGAGAAACCAAATGTAAATGTTAGAGGTGAAAAATTTCATTAAGCTAAAGAAAACAATAATAATGTTAGTCACATAATAAGCTAATGCTCAGTATTCTATTGATTTGTAGTGGCGGAATATTACATCGCCACTTTCACGGTAAGTGTACGGGTTAAGTTTTAGTATAGATGGGAAGGAGTAGCGGTTGTTGTACCTATAGGGATTGGTTGAGATTATTGTCGAGTACCGCGATTGTCATAACCTAACTTTATTTGGGCAACAAAAATTGAGTTTATAATTAATTAATACTAATATTAAGCTAATTAATCTAATTATACTAATATTATATTGAGATGTTTAGGGAAAAGATTGCCTAGGGATTAACTTCGTTTAAAAAAACGTGTTTGGTCTCGTTTAGTTTAAAATAACGGCGTTTAACTTATCCGACAATCTCTGTATCGTAAACTCACTCGCCACCTCTCCCGAGTGTAATACGAGTGAATATGTGACTTTGCGTAAATGAAGAAGTCCCCCTCAACGTTTTAACGACACTAGGTCACTTTAGTTTTGCCCCAACGTCATTGATTGCATACTGTCTAACTCACTCCCGAGTTATTAGATCGTCGTGTTGTGTTTATCTTAGTCCGAATTCGGGGTTACCTCTCCCGAGTGTCAAACCCCGTATTCTCTAATTATCTAAACAAGCATAATATCAAAGAATAATGGTAAACACAATCAAAATAGGGAAGAACAACCATTAATGAAACAAAAACTCAAACAAACAATGATTTCATAAAATATATTAATCCCTAGACAAAATTCGCTTAACTCATGGCCATAACCGTTTATATAATGATAAATGATATAAACATGCTCAAACCATAATCTGAAGTTAAGAAATAAATAAATAAATGAGATAAACTAGCCGTAGTCCGAAGATTTGGTTCTAAAACTATTCTAAGATCGCTTCTCCTTTTTCACAATGTGTTCTTCTTTTTCGGATTTGGTGGAGCATTCCCCAAAAACACTCTCAAAATATTAGGAACCCTAAGGGTTCTCCTATGGCCGGGGTATAGGATAGGAGGAAGATATATGGCTACAAAATATCTAAATAAAAATCTAAAGTGTGTGCAGAGTGACCGCCGCGGCGGTGGGTATGTCGGTTAAGCCACGGCCTCGGCAGGTTGGAGTAGAAACCTCTCTGTTGTTTCACCGCCTCGGCGGTGGACTTCCAACAAGTTTTTCCTTCTCTGCATATTGACAGCTACGACGGTGGGCTATTTTTCAGAATTTTTCCCTTATGCTTGTTTTTCCACCGTTATTCCACCGTTCTTGATCCAATTTGATCGTTTATGATCCGTTTTAATCCATTTTCACCCCCACACACCTGATTTATACAAAATAAATAAAAACGTATTAAAACGTATTAAAATACTATAATAACCCTCGAAAACTAACAAGTTCGGTTTGGAAATAGATAGATAATTTACACTTATCAAATACCCCCAAACTTGGAATTTTGCTAGTCCTCGAGCAAAGCACTCACACTAAAATGAAAAACATAACTAAATTAAATAACACGAATAACCTAAAAACAAACAATCTAAACATAATGATATGCGAGTTTTGAATTCTTCTATCGACCAAGTCATTTTCCCCTCAACAACTCCCAATCATATCGAGTTCAGGTGGTAAAACGCACCATGTGGTGTTCTAGAATTTTGACATTCAATAATGGTAAACTCCATTCTAGATCCTTTCAACGTGTGTGTGCGAGACTCAATGATATAACTATCTAATAATCGGATTGGATTATCCACCAATGAAACTCACGACTTAAACCGTAAAGGATTAGGATATCCATATGCCTGATTGGGTTCTACTCTCCACTAATATAGGCTTGGAAGTTCATAAAGATCAGAAGGACTTGGTTCGATTTTAGGAAAATGTCCAAGAGTATATCAGGATTATAAAACAGGTTAATGTTGTTAATTTAACGTTACCCAAGGCTCAACGCTTGGCACACTCAGACTCGAACCCCCATAGATAAATTAGAAACAACCTAGAACTATCATTAAAGACCGACGTACTCACTTGTAAAAAGAAACGTAAATTGAACAATATTTACATATGTTTTTTTTCCACATACCACACCTCCAAACTTATTTGATTATTACAATTTCACGGGTGTGATTAAAACGAACAAAAAGTGACAAGTGAGTACTCGAATACTAAACCAATCAAAAGTTCACCCTAAACCTAACCGCTCACTTCAAGTAGTATACACGAATGCTAACTTGATTCACTCAAATTGTGCCTTCAGTTTAGTGATATAGGTTTTGAAAAAGTTAAATTGGCCAGGGTATTTGTTACATGTTCAGAATTGAAATGGATATTATAGGCTTCGACAGGGTAACGAGGGATAAACATATAGAAAGGTAGGCTTCAAAGGCTCAAACGAATCAAATGAATGCCTAAATCACGTCTCCTGAACAACCTCGCCTAGGATTTCGCCTTAAGTTTCCCCTCAATCAGGTTCTAGAATCCTTAAATTGTTATGAGTTTGACTAATCGATAATCATCCTCAAATCAATTGAATAGCTATACATTAGTCTATGTGCTCGTGCAAATTAGGATCCACAATAATTTTTACCAAAACACATTGTCAAGCACACAGAACATACATGCATGAGTATTACCCTTGACCTCAAAAAACAACCAGGGGGTAATATCATCATCAGTTAATAGCCGAGATGAACGCAAAACTCAGCATGCAACAACAATAACACAAAAAAATTCTATACTAAACAAACATACAATACGGTAAAACAGTAAAACATACTAGCATCCCACACATCACTGCCAAACCTAAAATAGTTAGTGTCCTCAATGACCCATCAACGATCCTAATGAAAGCATAAAGCATCATATTTAAGACGGGGGTTTAAAACACGTACCTAGGAGGTGAGAGAATCTCGCCTCCGAATCAAGTCAGCGGAGATGGATCTAACTTATTTTTGCCTTAGGTTGCTTCCCAAGAAGCGCTTGGTTTATAGTCCTCGGCCTAACACGAAGAACGACTCATCAAAGAGCGACTTCTGCCCGTAGTACGTGTCGTACAATACAACGTATGGGTCTTGATTTTGAACGCCCTCAAGACTGGCGAGATATGGCATTGAATGGCTAGATCTTTCAACTCGGCTCAGCTCCGGATTTTGTGCTTGGGGACCTTAAACGTACTGAGCTGGAAACGGGATAGGATAGGTGAGCCACATCGGATCCTCGTAGATGTGATCATCATGGCTCGGGGGTGGCATCACCAATTAGAATTCAAATGGTGAAAACTCACAACGATTAATATGTGAATCTCCATCGCCAATCTACACTTGGGTTGTAGCATCTTCGTGATCGTCTTCGATCTCACCTAAGTACCTTTCATTTGCATTCGGTTCCTCATGGTGGCTTTCAAATTCGAATGTGACATGCTCATCTCTCAGTGCTACCGCGTCTGGCTCGGACTCAACATAGCAAAGAAGATGACCAATTTGCGTCTATAAAGATGTTATGGTCGCATTGATGCCGGCCCAGACCGTTTCATTGTAATCAAGATGATCCTCGTGCTCATTGATCTGGTCATGTGTCTCCCTCAAAAACATCTGAGTCTCTCCCATAATTGCGGCGAACACGTCTTCCAAGGCAGGGGAAAACTCCATATCTTGAACCGGAGTGTCAATCTATGGCACCGTAGTGTTGGAACAATCCCCCAAGCTTTGGTGACTTGGTGAATGATTCCAACTTTGATAATCAAGGGCTGCCAATTCTTCCAATGACCAAAGGGCTTTGTTCGTGGTTAGGTCGTAGAAAGAAAAAGTATTGTTTCCTTCTTCCACCCATGTTCTGGTTGCGGCTGTTAACCCGTCGAGGAAATTTAGGAGTTGACATTCCCTTGGGAACCTATGATTTGGAAATCAGAATAGCAGCTCGTTGTAATGATTCCAAGCGCAATAAAATGGCTCGGAATCCAGTTGAAAGAAATGCATCAATACTTGTCGATCTAACATCTGCAAGTTCTCTGCATAAGAAATAAAAACAAAACTACAAATAAAAAATTATACACAAAAGAAACGCCTAAATTAAAATAAGGTAATTTACTCACAATATCAACAATAATCTAAAACACAATCCCCGACAACGGCGCCAAAAACTTGATGGCAGAATATTACGTCGCCACTTTCACTGCAAGTGTACGGGTCAAGTTTTAGTAGAGTGGGAAGAGTAAGGGTTATCGTTTTCACAGGGATTGGTTGAGAATATTGTCGAGTACCGTAATTATCATATCCTAATTTTATCTAGGCGATAAAAAATGAAGTTTATAATTAATAATATACTAATACTAAATATTAATTTATCTAATTATACTATATTAGTAATATGAGATGTTTAAGGGAACGGATTATCTAGGGATTAACTTCATTTACTTAAATGTGTTTGATCTCGTTTAGTTTACGTTAACAGTGTTCGACTTATCTGACAATCTCTGTATCGTAAACTCATTCGCTCCCTCTCTTGAGTGACAAGTGAATGAATATGCGACTTCGCGTTAACGTCGAAGTCCCCCTCTAGCATTTTTTAGAACACATAGTCACATAAGTCTTTCCCTAACGTCATTGATTGCACACTTTCTAACTTCCTCCTGGGTTATTAGATCATCGCGCCATGTTTAAACCCTAGTCCGAATCCGGGGTTACCTCTCCTGAGTGTCAAACTCTGTATTCTTAGTATATCATAACAAGCATAATAAACAAGGAGAAACGGCAAACACAATAAAATAACGAAGAACAACTATTAAAGAAACACCGATTTCAAATAAACCATATATTTATAAATTATAATAATCCCTAGACAATATCCGTTTAGCTAACGGACATAACTGTATATACAATGATAAACGAGCTAAACACGCTCAAACCATAATTTGAAGTTATGAAATAAAAAAGAAATGAGAGAAACTAACCATAGTCCGAAGATTTGGTACTAAAATTGTTTTGAGATTACTTCTCCTTTTTTCACAACGTGTTCTTCTTCTTCGGATTTGGTGGAGCATTCCCCAAAAACACTCTTAAAATATTAGGAACCCTAAGGGGTCTCCTATGGCCGGGGTAGAGGAGAGGAGGAAGATATAGGGCTAAAAAATATCTAAATAAATATCTAAAGTATGTACAGAGTGACCGCCGCAATGGTGGGTATGTCGGTTAAGCCACGGCCTCGACGGTGGGAGCAGAGACCTCTCTGTTGTTTCACCGCCTCGGCAGTGGGCTTCCAACAAATTCTGGCCTTCTCTGCATATTGACCACCGCGGCGGTGATCTGGACGCCACGACGGTGGACTATTTTTAAGAATTTTACCCTTATGCTTGTTTTCCCATCGTTCTTTTACCATTCTTGATCCGATTTGATCGTTTATGATCCGTTTTCATCCTTTTTCACCCCACACCCCTGACTTATACAAAAGTAAATAAAAACATATTAAAAAATATTAAAATACTATAATAACACTCGAAAACTAACAAGTTTGGTTTGGAAATAGATAGGTAATTTACACTTATCAATTTGCTCAAAATGATTTTTCGCTTGTTATCGGTTTTTAGCCGAATTTTGAATTCATCTACAACTATTCGTTTGATCAGGGGTTGATATCGGCATGACCTCACAATCATCAGTCCAGCAAAAATTAGGCCCAAATACCACCTATATCATTCTATACTCTTACGATTTTGAATGAGTACACCATAATTACCCATGAATGAATATTATCAAAACATTATAAACCAGTTATAAGAAGTCAATATTTTATTTAAATGTGAACAATGAAAATCACATATTTTAGGATAAATCAATATTTCACTCCACAAACATATTTCACATAGTTGATTCTAAAATATGTGATTTTTCCAAAATAAAAAGAACAAATACGATAATACAATGACATTTACAAACACAATTTACGCAAAATCGGGATTTCCTCATCACGAAAGCAATCTCCCAGATATGTAGTGATAATCAGTAGTAATTAATGAGAAAATATGATTTCTATATATTGATATATCAATATCCAGGCTTTAATACTAAGGTTGAGTTCTTCTGAAATTTTGCCAGAGAACTTCTATTGAGCTACTTGGTTAAGGGTTTTAATGAAGATTACCAGTTTCTAGGAAAACTTTTACTCTGGTATTGGATTCAATGAAAGACCATAATTGTCTCATTAAGTACTTCTGCTTGATTGTTTATCAATTATTATGCGAACATAACTATAGGAAAAAAAAGAAAACAATCAGAAGGTAGGGATCGCAACAACAAATCCAAGAAGAAAACGAACTAACCTTTATCTTTTGATCAGGATTTCACCCACAGAGAACAAAAAAAAAGCAAAACTTTTGAGAAATTGTTATTTCGGCACGCCAGCGGCGCCACAATTGCGGAGAGAGTTTTAAACTAATCATTAAATTAGTTTTATGTGACTTAAAACTAATTTCGAGATTACACATCAATAAATTTTAATCTAGGGAGAGTGATTGCTAAAATCACATTCCAAATAAATCAACATAATTTATGTAAAATTTTCAACAGAAAAATATGCCAAAAAATAACTTTAAACTAATTAAATCATATAATACATAATAATTAACTAAAACTTATTTTTAATCCACAAAAATAAAATAAATTTTATAAACAAATAGAGGACCAAAAAATAAGTGCACATGAAAAAACGAGACCCAAAACGGATCCCGAAATATGTCTCACGCGCCCCCACGTGCCTATTACGGGCATGAGGGGGGATGGACCAGCTGGAGGTTGTCTTCAACCTCCAACTAGGTCTGAACCGGGTTAACTCGACCCGGTTTTGACCTGGTTGTGTAAAAATCCTAAAAACGTGAAAGTTCAACGACGAAATACTCTTTGATTGTGTAACCAAATAGCATGTATAATATATCATTTTAAAGTTTGAATCAAGAGAAATAAAATCTCTAATGTTTTACAATCAATAGAAGCAAAATATTACTAGAAATCATGGTCCCAAGTTTCAGTTTCGGGAGTTTTCTAGTGTTCCTAGCCGAAATTTCAACGTCGAAATTCTCTCTGATTACACAACCAAATAGAACGTATAATATATGAATTTAAAGCTTGAATGAGAGGAATAAAAGCCCTAATATTTTGCTGTTAATTGAAACAAAAAAATATCATGAAATCATGGCTGCAAGTTTCGATTTCGTGAAAGAATAGAAAATAAAAAATTTTAAAAACTAATTGTAGATCCTAAATCATGTATATACACTCTGATACCACATGTTGATTATATCTCATAATCACAATAATATGAAATTAATTAATAAACTAAAGCATACATGAATATTAGGACACAACAATAAAGAACGGTAATCGAATACGTACTTGTTTGGGTCATCGCAGGAGATTGAATATGTCGTAGTGGATTACTAACTAGGTATTCCTCCCTATGATCTAGATTATTGTGGTTGCGGCTCTCAATGGGAAGAAACCCTTTAATCTAGACTAGGGAGGGGATCTAGTTATATATACTTGGGTTTCTCGTTGGGCCCTTCCATAACGGGCTTCAACGAAACTCTAAACCTACACTTGCCACTTAACTGGGCTTCTACATAAAAGACGCCACAATCCAAATCAAAATATGATCACTGATTATTTGGGCTGCTTAAATAATCGATTATCCATTAACCTGTTTTTCTAAAACAATTAATTCAATTAATGTTAGCCCATAAAAAATATTCCAACACCTTTCACAATCTTCTTACAGGTGAAGATTAAATCGTTCCACATGATCTTCTTTTTGGCAAGATCGGCCCGTCACCACCAAAGGCGCCTCCTTTGGTCTTCTTTAACTTCTTCACAAGTTGATATTGATGTAGTGATGTTGAGGATCTTCCTTGCTTGGATGTTTATATAAAGTACAATCTCTTAATACAACACTCAAAATGGTTTTGTAATCTAACTTACAAGACCGACCTTGGAGCTCTAAACACTATCTACAAAGATTATAATACTTTGACTCTCTAGTGTTTAGTGTTTCTTACAAATATTACTCAAGAAAAGATAGATAAACGTTAAGTACAAGTGTGATCAAGATGTATAAGAATCAAAGAGATAGTGTAGAAGAATATCACTTTGTAGTATAACTCTTTGAACCACTTTTGTATGATTGATCTTTGTAGCTCACTTGATTGATACTTGGATAAACGGTTAATTTCTTCCAGCAATATTCTCTCCTTATATAGATGTAGAGAATGTAGGAGGGATATCACACTTGAAGAGTTTGAGAGTAAAGTGATCGTTGGAAATCCTCTTCAAATTGTCAAGACACAAATGTAAGGCTCCTCTCTATTATCTCTGCAGATTTATTAAGATTCTATTCTTTTTTTCCAACCTCATTAATACCAGATAGTATAATTAAATGCGAAAGACCCATAGTTCATTCTTGTCTTTGAGATAGTGGAAAATTATAGCCATATATTAAATGAATATAATTGAGTATGGTTGGTTATAATAAATGTAGACAAATCATGATAGAGTTATTCAAATATGGATGGGAATGATCAAAGATAAGGCTCCTAAAATTTGAAATATGCAACAAGTTGTTCAAGATAAGATGTCATACACATTGTGGGAGACAAGGTATGGGCTAACATTTAATGAGCTACTCTACCACTAAGTTAAAATAATATCTTTTGTATTCCCACTTGATTATCTTGACAAATTCAAATATAATACTTGTCTTCATACATGATTATGTATTTGAGCATGTGTATACAATATTTATAAATCATATTATACATTTGAACAATCCAATTAACCACATACAATAATTTCAATCATTTGAACACTTAGAATTCATTTAGTATGATGAAAACAAATTTTTCATACCCTTTCAGCCAATATGTCAATTAATCATAGATGTAATGATGAACATATCAATTGATCATAAATATATCATGTAGACATGTTAAACTAACATACAATAATGTGATTTGAGCATTCCAATCAAGATTTGATATGCAAATCCAAGTTTGAGTTCATGACCAAAAAGGTGTGAATTGTGTTCTTAAACCTTTGAAATGGTTTTGATCTAATTGATTCAATCCAATGATGATTTGATCAAATTGAATGTCTTTCATGATACTATAAATCTTAAATAAGGTATTCAAATATTCAAGGCTCATAAAAAACAAGTTAAGATTGATCAAAGATTAGACCGAAAACAGAGTTGGAGAGAGAAATCCTACTGACTTGTTTATCAAATTGCAACTTTGGAAATCAAGGACAGATCTAAATAATTCCTTATAGAAATATAATTAAATGTAATTGAGTTACCATTCCATAGAAAAAAGAATCACCTCAGTTTGACTCCAAATGAGTGAGATATGGCCATTTGAGTTAATAGAGGTCAGTGCAGATTTTTCTGCTAGAACCTTCTGCCTGAAAGTAGTCGACTACTTGTTCTGTAACTTCCGCACAAGTGTCGTTTTCATCCGCCCTTGGTTTTTGACCTCGGTCCATGATCGTTTACTATTCAAAACACTTTTAGAACATTGTTTCAATGATATTTTTAGTGTTTTCACATTAACATCATGTAATATACCTTATGGTCACATAAAAATAAAGTTTAAGCAATTTAAGCATATTTGTGATAAAAAAAAAAGTCAATCTCTCATATATGCATGTATTGATTAAATCGATGATATGCATTGTTGTTGGCCCAGTGAGCTACTCAAGAGGGGGGTGAATTGGGTAGTTTTAAAATTTAATCCAAATTATAACACTTGAAAAATCAAATAATTAATTTTATCTTAAATTAATTATTATCTTTATAGTAGCGGATATATGTTATCAACTAGGTGCACAGCCAAACAAAAAAATATAAATAATATAAAGAAAGTAGCACACCAAAAATTTATACTGGTTTACCAAGCTATTCTTGTCTAATCCAGTCCCTCAAGTTCCACGGAGAGTCGCACCCACTAATCACTAAGATTCCTTTAAACAGGTAGGAACCAAACCTTTACACAATGATTCTTTTCATAGGCTCAGAATCAACCTTTACAACTTCCTTTTTCCAAGCTTAGGAATAACCTTTTCTTTTTCTCAGACGCAAGAGTAACCTTATCTTTTTCTCTGGCTCAAGACTAACCTAATCCTTTCACAAGCTAAGAATTAACCTATTTCTTTTATACTTAGGCTAAGAATTAAACCTCACAATCACTCCAAATATCATTTTCCACAAAAAACATCAACACATTTAATTGTCCATCACAATCTTAAGATCAATTGTGATATATAAGTATATTGGACATGTTAGAATCAAGATACTACAAATGTATGCGTATATTGATAATATTATCATTGTAAGCATATATAGAGCATTCTTCAAATTCTAATGCATGTAAGGTATGTGTTGAACATATCATATCATGATATAAACATAAGTTAAGCTTATTAGATCAAGTATATCATGTTGTTATTTTATAATAACTATTTGTATCAAGTTATGCATACAATGTATATTTTGATAACGCTGAAAACAAGTTTTCTTATATTAAGTATATTGTGATCAAGATGTGAATTTGACAAATAATCATGTGTTGGACAATCTAATCACATGTATCATGATATAATCAAATAATGAATATGTTTAAATCATAATATCATAAATGTATACACTCTCGGTGTGTGCGTGCATTCTAATGAGCCAAAGTCTATAATTTTTTCAAGAGTAAAATACTATAGACTTAACCTAATAAATTTAATCTTACCTAAGTTTTGCGCTCTTGATATCTAGATTATACATGCATTTCACACTTAAGATTCAGTAATGGTTAGCACATGCAATGTATAATTAAATTTTAATTCCTGCACTTAAGATATTACATTGGTTAGTACACTCGAGGTATGATTCATATTGCAACATATAATTTGTGTCTAATATTATTAATATGACATCATCATATCACTAATAATTGACATCATTGTAACACAGATTATGACATTATCGAAATACATATATTGACATCATCAAAACACATATATCAACATATATCTTTCTTCCAAAATGGTTTTTTTCACTACAAGACAAAACTTTTGCTAAAATATTTTTTATTAAAAATATATTTTCCTAAACGTTTTCATTAAAAAGAAAATTCTTATTTTTCAACTTTTTTTTTTCAAGAAGTGTCTTTCTCACAAGAAGACAAAACTTTCTTAAAAATGTTTTTTTTTTTCAAATTATTTTTCTTTCTTGAATTTACTTTCTTAAAATTATTTCCAAATTTTTTATTTCAAATTGTTTTCCTTATATTTTTTTTACATAAAATTTTGTTCTCCATTCAAAAGTAAAAATATTTCTTGAAAATTAAAATTTTTCTTAATCATTTTTCAGAAATAAAAATTATCTTTTCCTCTCAAAGAAGTTCATAAGAATATTTATTTATTCATTTATTTTTAAAATTATTTTTCTGTCATAAAATAAAAACAACCCAAAATTTTCTTAGTCATTAATTTTTTTCTTTTCATTAAAGGAAAACCTCTTTTTTTTTTTTTCCCTAAAAAAGCTTTTAACTTAATTTCTTCCATTCTTTTCCTTCTATTTTGAAACATAAAGTTTGCCATCATAATTTTAACTAAAATAATAAATAAAAAAATAAAAAATAATAATAACAAAAAATAAATAAAAAGTAAAACCTTCTCTCCCCCCTGGGACCAAAACTTGTCGATTCTTTCGTAATTGGTAAGTGGTTTTTAAAAGGAGAACATTTTCCACAAATTACTTGCTTTAGTTTATATGTTTCATTTTTACTTACATGCCTATCTAACTTGCCAAATAAACAGGTCATAATAAACTAAATTAAGGAAACAAGATCACGTTAACCAACCAAATCAAACAAACTTGGACTTCATTTAATTTGATACTTAGACGCTGAGGTAGCATTTTCGAAGAGGTGTCTTGGGGGTGCCTAACACCTCCTCGAACATAACCGATCTCTGAACCTAATGAATACTCTGGTTAGGACCATTTTGAGTCAAATTTGGGTTATTTCAAAAATATTTTTCTTTTTTCCCCTTTTACCCATTTTCTTGAAAACCTGTGACCTAGCACACCTTTTCAAAACCAATGCTAGGTAGAGACCCTAAATATTTCATAAAATTGTTTGCCCAAGTAAATTAGTTTAAAATCGAAGCCTAAGAAAAACCTTTGAACTTGTTTTTTCAAAAATTGTTTTAATAATAAAGCTTATCCAAAAGAAATTTCTAAAGGATTAATTGTTTTAAAAAATAAACAGGATTTCGAATTATAACATCAACACTTGGTCGATGTTGTGATTTGCGAGCAAAGTCTAAGGCACGTCACTCCTGGTCGAAGAAAATAAAGAACGAGGTAGAGAGAGGCAACATTGACAACAAGTCGGTCTCCTTGACGCTTTACCAATTTCAAATCTCTTAATGTCTTGTTAGGAACAGTCCTAATGAAAATCGAAGACAAGAGGCTACTCAAATGGTCTCAGCTAATGAAGAATCGAGAAAAGGCCGTCAACATGGATAAGTGTTGCGATTTCCACTAGGGCCCTGGTCACATCATCGATAACTACTACGATTTGAAGAATGAGATTGAGAAATTGATCTAAAGAGGTCACCTCAAGTGGTTTACTGCCGAAGGAGATCCGGACGAGCAGCGCCCTAACGAAGAAAGAGAAATGCCTAATGTCAGAGGAAACATCGACAAATAATTATCATGTTTTAATCAAACAATTTCAGTTCCCAAAGGTCAATTTTGAAGAAATCAAGTGAAATCAAAGTGTTTGGAAAATTTCTATTTTGACCCCAAAGTTTGGGCCTTTTCAGATATTCATGAAGTTGGTAAGCAATTTTTCTTTTTTTTCTACAAATTAGGAATCCAATAAAATGTTAGATGACTCATTTTTTTTTTTTTATTTACCATCATTTTTTTTTATTTACCATCGATTTAAAGAAAACAAAAGTGAATTTAGCAATAATTTTGCTCATTTCCCACCTATTTTGAAAGATGACAAGTCTTGGACTCTATTTTGTAGTGGATGGGGGATGGATGGGGGATATTTGGGAGTGTTTCAAGGCATTACCCAAGTAGGAAACACTTAATGGGGTGGATTTGGGGTGAAAACTCATGAAATATCAATTTTAGGGAGGGGCTAAGATATGTTTTAGAGGATAATAAGAAAGGTTGTAAGCAGCCAGAGCTACTGGCAGCCCCAAAAAGGATGCCTATGAATCAATGGATGCACAGAAGGGGTTGGCTGCCTATATAAGGTAGCTCTCATCTTCTCTCCCATCTAAAATTTCAACCAATTTTTTTCATCCCACAATCATTAAACCTTTCTATCTTACCCTAAACATCCCCTACTAAAAAAAAAAAAATCGAAGAGAAGAAAAGAAAAGTAGAGTTCAAAGACACAATTCCGAAATCAAGTACCCAAGGTAAGTTTTTCTTCCATCAAGAGCTTTTCTTTTCTTGACTGTTGATTCCTAAAGACATTTAATAAAAGGAAAAAAACTTAGAATAACCATGTTGTTATGATATTTGAGTAGTCAAAATCCTTTTATAGATCCGATAAAAATATCATAAGAACACAATAGTAATCAAGTAGTCGGAATCTCTTTGTAAATCCGATGAAAAGAAAAATCTTTCTTGTAGTATTTGAGTAGTTGGAATTGCTAGATTCAATGAAAAAAAAAGTTCTCACGGTAACCAAGCAGACATATTACTTTATAGATCCGATAAAATATCGTAAGGACACAAGAGGCGTGGAGTGGTTGGGATTCATTCATGGACCTGTAAAAATGTAGCTAAAGAAACAAAAATAAAAATAAAAAATACTTTGTAAGGATCGATATAACTCATTTGGACTTAGTTTAATTTAAGATTTTTTTAGACAAAGTCACCATTTTCGGATGGGTGTCTTAGGGACCTTCTCGGAGTATAATGGACCCCTGAATAATCTTTTGGTTTGACCATTTCTTTTTTGGAGTCAAATTTTGGGCGTTTTAAGAAAATAAATTATTTTCAAAATTCTCTCAATGTGAGGTGGTGACTCATTTTTCTTCAAAATGTTTCCCTATTTTTTTATTTTTTTTAAATCCAATGCATAGAAAGCCCCAACCATTCTTTTCCAAAATAATAAGATTTCACACATCAAAAGAAGTTTTTTCCAAAGGTGTTTTCAAAAAGTGCCTTATTGGATTTTTTTAAAAGTTTTTCAGGGTGCCTCAGTTGCTTTTCGATATTGTTATAAAAATAAAAACTTGTTATCCATGACGTCTTCTTGATTCTTATAGAATTTGAAAGGATGTAAACTTTGATTTCTTTGACTTAGGCGGACAAATTAAGCTATTACTAAGATTAATAAATATTTCATATAGTTCAATAGATTAATAGATATTAATAAATATTTCATATAGTTTGATAATCAACTTACATAATTATTATGTTTTGCATATTTCATTCACATGTCCATTAGATTATTATAATTTACTTACATTATGCCTCTTCAAATTAAGGAAATTCATTGATGACAATAATGAAACTTCCTCCCGGGGATCATCCTTGTCAATTCCCTTAATATTTGATAAGATGTCATACCGAGAAAACATCTCAAAAATATCAAAAACTTGTCTTACTTTAATTTCAACCCCCCCCTCTCCCCCCCCCCCCCCCAAGATTTTCATAATAAAAGAAAAAGGTTTTAAAATAAAATAAATCCTTCGGACTTAAACTAATTGTAATTAATTGGATAAGGTACGTTTTTCAAATGGGTGTCTTGGAGTGTCGAACACATTCTCCCAGCATAACCGACCTTTGAAAATGAAGTTCTGGTTAGACCGTGGTTTTGGAGTCATAGTTCACTTAGGCCATTTTTAAAATTATTTTCCCTAAAAACTTGGTGACCTAGCACACAATTTAAACCAAATACTAAGTGGTGACTCATTGTTTTATTTTTTTTAAAATTTGCCTAGGTAGTTTTATGAGAAAACCAACGCATAAAAAATTCATTCTCTTTACGCTTTACTATTTCATTTCTTCACGCATTTAAAAAAAATGGGGTGCATCAACAAACTAGTCTAGATTGTTAAAGATTTGTTTTAACAATCAAATACTAATTACAAACATTTAGGATACAAGTTACCCAAATGTCTACTATCTTCCCCTTTTAATCTCATTAAATGAGTAGGAAATTTTTAACTTTATATCCAGAGTCTACAACAATATCATATAAATAAAAAATGATATAAAAAATAGCTTTTATTAATATTTAAATGTATGATTGTACGAACAACGACCACTAAATATTGTAATACAAAATTGACTATAGGGCTTACATCCAACATCTCGGTAGAGATAGGTCCTAATTTTTCACTAGAGGCTAAAGTGTAGATATGTCCGATGGATGCATGACCTTACCAAAAATTCCAAAGGCCAAGAGAAGATGAATCAGGTGGTGATGAAGATGATTATGATCATGTTGATGATGATGGTTGTAGGGTGGTGGTGAGAATGATAATGATGGTGAGGTTGCACAAGTGGATTAAGGGACATGGGGTGGTGGTGGGGATTGATTTGGAAGGTGGAGACTACTAAGCTCAAATGGACGTTCAATTTTACAATCACTCCAATAGTTTTTCCCGTTCGAGGATCTTACACACTTCAACGAATATTATACGTATCACTTCAAATCCCAATTCAAAAAGTTATCCAACAGATAAAAGATTTAAATAATTTTTTGGTATTAAAAACATGTAAGAAATATAAAGATGTGAAGTGAAAATTTAACTGGTGTGCATGACACGTATATAATAACCATTGTCTGTATGAACACAACATAATGTTTTGATCAAAAAATATTGGGATCGAAAGTCATATGGTTATGACATGCATAATAAAAGAATAAAGAAGAATTACTTTTAGTAAGTGAAAGAGAAATTAAAAAGTTTATACTGGAATTGGAGAGAAAGTATTTGAAAAGTGAAACTAAATCTCCAACAGAGATGGAAAAAATGGTGGAGGCTGGATCAGAACCCTTATTCATAATAGGAACGACAGGTGAAGAGCAAAACTTGGACATTGTTTTCGAAACTGGATCAAGAATATGGAACAAACTATATTGTTATATATGAAGATGGAAAAATGAAGGCTATAAATGTAATCACGAGGTCAAAAAAGTACAAGAGCTAGTCTTGGGTAGTGAAGGACCATTCGATACTATTGAACCAGTCAAAGGAAAGTAGTGAGCTGAATTAATGATAGGTATAAATTACCTATCTATTTCCAAACCGAACATTATTAGTTTTTGAGTATGTGTAGTACGTTTTAGTATGTTTTAATATGTTTTTATTATTTTTGCATTAAAACATGTTTATGGGGTGAAAATGTATGAAATCGTAGCGGAAACGATCAATTTGGACCAAAAACGGTGGAAAAACATGCACGGAGGCAATATTTTGAAAGTAGCCTACTGCCGCGGCGTCCAGATCACCGCCGCGGTAGTAAAAATGCAGAGAGGTGTTTTTCTTGCTAAACATCCACCGCTGCAGCGGTGAGATCCATCGCCGTGGCGGTGAAACTGCAGGATGGTCCTGAATCTACCGCCTAGGCGATCAATGAACTGACTTACCTTACCGCCGTGGCTATCAGCTCTGCACAGACTTAAGATATTTTGTGATATTTTGAGCCCTATAAATACCCTCCTCTCTTTCTCTCTTCCATATTTATCATCTCCTAAGCTACTTAGAATATATTTAGGGTGAGTATGAGAGATTTTTTAGGGAGAGCTCACAACCTGAGGTGGAAGAAGAGGGAAGAAGTGATTGTTCAATGGTTTTAGTGCCAAATCTTCGGATATCGGCTAAGTTCTTTCATTTCTTTTCTTTGTTTTCTTCATTTCGGTAGTTATTGGGCATGTTTAATCCATTTTACATTGTATATATGGTTATGACCATTGGCTAAACATAGGTTGTTTAGGGATTAACACTATATTTATGAATATGTTGTTTGGTTGAGTTTATGTCTCGTTAGCGGTTGTTCTTCGTTATTTTGATTGTGTTTATCGTATTGTTTATTTATTATGCTTAGATGGATATATCGAGAATTCGGGGTTTGACACTCGGGAGAGGTAATCCCGGATTCGGACTAGGGTAAATATAACGCGACAATCCAATAACCCGAGAGGGAGTTGGATTGTGGGCAATCGATGATGTTGGGGCGAGACTCACGTGACCTAGGGTCGTTAAGACATTGAGGGGGATTTCTTCATTGACACAAAATCATGTATTCCCTCGTCTTACACTCGGGAGAGGTGGCGGAGGAGTTTACGAACTGAGATTGTCGATAGGGTAAACATAACGCGACGATCCAATAACCCGGGTGAGAGTTGGATTGTGTGCAATCAATGACGTTGGGATGAGACTCACGTGACCTAGGGTTGTTAAGACGTTGAGGGGGACTTCTTCGTTGACATGAAGTAGCGTATTTCCTCGTCTTACATTCGGAAGAGGTGGCGGGGGCGTTTACGAATTGAGATTGTCAGATAAATTGAGCGCTGTTAACATGAACTAAAACGAGATCGAACATGTATTCGTAAACGAAGTTAATCGCTAGACAATCTATTCCCTTAAAACTATCTCAATATAATATTAGTATAGATAATTTAATTAGATTAATTAGATTAGTATTAGTATTTAATTTTATTCACATTTATTTTCGCCTAGATAAAGTTAGGTCATGATAAACGCGGTACTCAATAATAGTCAAAACCAATCCCTGTGGACATGATATCCTTACTCTCCCTACCTTTACTAAAACTTGACCTCGTATACTTGCGAGTGAAAGTAGCGGTGTATTTACGCGCTACCAATTTACCAATATAAAGAAAACTATATTGTAGAGGCACTGAAACAAAAAACGAACTCCAAAACCAGAATTAGAAGGCTCTAAAACCACAGGTTTTGGTTCGACGCCGTAAAAAATAAGGTGAACTAGTACCAAGAGTGTGAAATGGTTTGAATTGGCTGACATGGCAGGGCAGCTGACATGGTCGTTGATCAGGCTTACGTGGCACTGTGGTAATAGCGATGAGTTGATGGTTATGATTTGGTGATGATGTGTTGACAATGTGGAAAACAAGGATGATGACACGTTGATGATGTGTCTGATGACATGACAGTGATGCAAGAGACAAGATGTTGACATAGCAATGAAGTGTTTTACACATGGCAATGAGACTAACGTGGTCGTTTATGTGGCTGCTAATGCGGCTGACTTGAGGTTAACTATGAGGTGACTGGCGTCCACGTGGCTGACGATGTGGCCTAGTGACATGGCAATTGCTAGCATGTAGAAAAGATACAATGGAGATGCACCAAGTTTGGGTGGTGCATGCGAGCACCTGGGATTTCCGATGTTAGTGTTGTTAGTTGCCTTGTCTTCATCTTTGTGAGACAATTTGTTAAATCCCACATTGGTGTTGGGCCTTTCCCCCAATATCTATTCGTAGTGGTTTGTCAAAATTCACCTTACGTGTGAGGGGGCTTGTTGAATCCCACATGGCTTGTGTTACCTGATACTGAGCTATATAAAACCTAAAATAATCCTCCTCTTTCCAGATGTCTTTTCAGAGTGAGTTAGACCTTTTGAGTTTCTACATAATTCGAATGGTGTGGTGCGCGTAGAGGAAAATTAGGAGTGGAAAAATTAGAGGCATGTATCATGTCAAAATAATTGGAAGCAAAATATTAGGAGAAAATATGAAACAATATATTGATGTGTGTGAAGAATACAAAATATTGAGATATATGAAAGTGTCTACGTATAGACAAGTATTAAGCTAAGGGACCAAGTCACATATATACATATATTAACACAATGTTGATCAACAACTAATGTTTACATGACGAGCATTGTACAGAAAATCTATTGTTTTGTGAATGTTCCTCCAATTTTATTGGATGTCCTCTAAGGGACGTTTGGTGAATGTTAAAAGGTGCACCAAGGTCGTAAGTAATTACATTGCATTTTTTGGGAATTTGAGATGAAAATGAAATGCAATGGTCCATATTCTGTATATGAGAATAAGAACAGTTAAAAGCTCGGTTTAACACTGGAAGATGCTTAAATTTACAGGAGAAAGCAACAAAATGCACAAGCTTCAAGTTTCTCTTGTTGATTATTACATATATATGTATGCAGATAACACTACTAAGTACACATTGAGCATTACAAAAATAAATAAATAAATAAATAGCCTTCAGAATCTCTTCTAAGAGAAATCGTCAATTGACAAGTTGTCAATCGATCCAAAGCTTGCTGAAGATTCAAACCTCGAGTAGTTGGTCATCGACTCAACCAAGAAATCTAGCGGAGAGTCATTAGAGAATGTGGTGTCGTATACAAAGGACATTCCTGTATTTCCCTCAAGATTGGTGAAGGCATCAAAAGCATCCCTGGTGTTCAGTTCTTGAGCTTCGTAATTAGTATATACATTTTGACTGGAAGCTTTCCTCGCTTCTATCACCTTCGCAACAAAAAACAAAAAAGAGGTCGGCAGAAAATGTCAGAACTGCTAAAACTTCTCAGAGAACCATGGAGTTGAAGAGAGGACTTCATACATAATTCTGGTTTTGATAATCTTGATACAGCATAATGTAGTCCCCATATCCTAGGCCGTGTGTGTTAACAAAGTCCCCTAGAGAATTTCAACAAATGTTATAGCTGCAAAAACTTGGATGAAAAAGGGAAAGAAGAGTCGGTCTCAAGATCTCACCAGTGTTTTCAAGAACGTACATGCGGCTGTTATTATTTGGCCAGAACCTGTAAAAGGAAAGGAAGCACGTGTTTTTCACACGCAAATGTTTGGCTATCTACAAAATCAACCCAGTTAAGGAAACACAGGAGTTCAAACCTAAACTTGAAACTCCAAACATGCAGACCATCCATATCATTCATGCTAATGTGAATCCCTTCTTTGGCTACGAGCACAGGGAGGTGAGCCTCTGCTTCTTTCTGAAATTGACACAACCGTTCAGGGCCTTGGGAGTTAAATTAAAGCAAATGATAGTCGTAGTCATGGTTTCAATTCATACCTTGGGGAGTATCATTCTCCTGAGGGAGCTTACATCGCTGTTTTTTAGTTGTTTCTGGAAAAGAAATCTGAGTCTCCCTTCATCAAAGACCTAAAGAAATAATTCATTTAAGAATTTCCAATGAAATATTACGGAAACAACAATTTATCAAGGCTGACAACAAGCTTCAACCCAAGTTAATCTACAAGAACAATTGTTTTATGGTCCCCTTGGGTACGGTATTTAAAGAAGATATTTCATTTCGAGAAGGGAAATGAAAAACTTACTTCAAACACCTTACCCAAACATAACTTAAGGAACTAATCATAAAAATAAAGCCGATAACCAAAACCCAGTGGTATTGGTGTAAATTTTTTACAATGTATTTCACAATTTTATGGAAATTGTGAGAGCGCCCATCTCGAACAATTGTCTTTTTGGACCTTCGCATTTTATCATGAGTACCCCCGGCTCAAATGGAAAAAACTGTAGAAATCCAACGAGTTTAACTCACTCTCCAAAAACGCTTTGTAAGATGAGAATTACAAGCTTTATATATAGCTCAGGATTAGGTAACACAAGCGATGTGGGATTCAACATGCCCTCTCACGCGCAGGGTGGACTTTGTCAAATTATTGCGAACGGACATCGGGCCGGGGGGGGCGGGGCGGGGGGGCGCAACATCAATGTGGGATTCAACAAAAACACTAAAACCAACATGGGGATTATTTCTTACCATTCCAAATAACATTTCTTCCCGCTATCAGTAAAGGGTCTGAAGCACAATCCACATTTGCATGCTTGTAGGGAAATAGACTACATCATTTGAACAATTATGGATACTTTACTTTCTTCCATCACTGTTTTTCAACATTTTTGGAGCTCATTCCTCATTATAGAAGACTTCCCGAGATGAACTCCATATGAAACAGAGAGTGGTAGAGCACTTGAGCTTCTAATTTGAAAAATTCAACTTTACAGAACAGAAGTGCTTTGTAAACTCTCCAGCATTGAGTTAATTTTTTTTTGAATAACTCAGAACTTTCGTTTGATTTAACCTGCTATGATTTGATAAAAACTTGTAGTTTGAAAAGGAGAACTGTTTCAAGAAAAATAAATAAACATGGCTTAAAGTTGCATCACATTACTGACATAATGTAAATCCAGCTTTAACAAAAATACTACAGTTAGTCATAAACCTCTGCATAAACTTCCTTCGTGGTATCCATTGTGCTTATTCTAATTTTAGATTTCTTGACATTTTTAGGGATTTTTCTCACTTTATTTTATTTTCTTTTGTTGAAATTACTAAAATAAAAAAAAACAAAAAAAAAAACAAGCAAATGAAATTATGGAAAACAAAAAAGCATGAAACAAATATTAACAAAAGAAAAGTCAAAAGGTCAAAATAAGTAGGAAAAAAATTATCTTAAGCAATAAAAACAAATTTTCCCAATTATAATTTTTAGATTAAAAAATTTTACTACTTCACTTTTTTACACCGTTCTTCATTTTCACTACATACCCTTGCCAACTTCGAGCAATAGGAGGGGGCTCAAATTTGTTGCTCGGAATCTAGTGGTCGGGGGCCTAGGGCTCCCCAACTAGAGAATAGGCAGTTGCCTTGAAGCCGCACACATTTTACATTATCGTAATGCATGCATTTTTTTATTTTTCGTAATGTAAATTTAAAATTTTCATTGTATTAACTTGTCACTGTTTTTAAACAAAATGAAGATTTCATTATAATCAAATCTTTAAAATTAGTGGTTAGAAAATACATTTTTGAATGACCGTTTTGGTTTCGGAAACATGTCGTATGAACAAAAAAAAGATCAAGAAAAAAGAAAAGGCAACAATATTTCTCCCCTTAAGATACACATGGACTAACTATTTGGACTAGGATGGATCATGAACGCAACATCAAAAACTTGTTTTCACAGATGGTATTGTTGAATCCTACATCACTTGTGTTACCTGATCCTGAGCTATATATAAAGTCAAGGGCAATCCTCCTCTTCGAAGGCGTCTTTTGAGAGTGAGTTAGGGTCATTGGGCTTCTACAGGTATCAAGAACTAAAAAATTGACAGAGATCATGCCTCAACTTGGGGACAAATGAATAAACCAATTTGGAAATGTCTCCCCCAATCAAGTGTGCTTTTTATTTGGATATTGTAACTTTGTGAGAATAAACGTTGGGTTTGAGTATGCTTGTGAGTCTATTCCTATCTCAATTTAATAAAATCTTGGAGGATTTTTAAGCTTGCCCCCTTAGTTAGATTGGACAGATTGTAAAGGTGATCCAATCGAAAATCACGTAGTTGAGTTGGGGTGATCCGATCGGATAGAGAATTTTAAGCTTGCCCCTTTATTTCGAAAATCATGTAGTTGTTGAATTTTCACCTTTTGATTTTTTGTTTTATATATATTTTAGGGAAAATTGCACTCTATCCTCTATCCCCATGTACTTTAATCAACTCAGACTTTATCCTTGCATATTATTTCAGGTTACATTAAATCCCCATGGACTTCTAATATATCTGTAATTGTTAAGTTTATGTTAAAAATTATGAAATGAAAATAACACCCCTCACTGCAAGTAAAAAATTACATGCACTGCATCGGCTTTATCTATGGTTATAAATTACTTTTAAAATAAAGGTATTTTATAGTGGGCCCCAAGGCCATTACTAATTCATTCTTATACCCATGAAGCCATTTAACTTTAGAGAATGTTTGTTGTACAATAACATTTACATCACCCCATGCATTATGTTGCTGTCAACATTGCTACTGTACAACAACATTTATATTTCCCCATTTATTATGTTGCTATTAACATTGTTACTGGGCAGTAAGATTTCCATCCCCTTTATTTATTATGTTGCTGATGTAGTGAGAGAATATGTATTTGAGTTTATTTTAAATAATAAATATATAGGTAGTGTTAATATGGGCTTACAAGTAGTAGCACATTTTAATTTTAATGATAATAAAAGTGAGATGTTCTCTAATTTTTCCTTAAAATCATTAGTATTGTCAATGACACCTCTCTCCCGATCATTTCCATTTTAGTATTGTCAAGTCAACTCCGTTGTATCAGTGTCACTTCCATCTCCATACCATTCCATACCTTAGTCCTGAATTGCATTTCATATGGGCAAGAAACTTCTTTGCAATAAAGGTGGGTCGTCATAGTTTATATCTTACCACTTCAACACGAATTCTACACTTAGTTTCAGGACTAGCGCTCACACTAAATCTCGTTTTCAACATATAATCCGAGATCATTCTCACCCCTTCTACGTTTAAGATTCATTGTCAGCACATCTATTCCATATCATGTTGAATAATTTAAATTTATTTTCGCTCACGTGCTTCAAACCTTTTCATGTTGTAGCACATATGACCATCTGTGCCTCAGCATTCTTAATATATACACATGTCATGGTATGGCACTTATCTTGACATTTACTCTGACCAAGCGGTCAAGTCCAAACCCTCCCCAAGGATTTTTTTGTCATTGATAAGGGAATAAAATGAGGGGATACATTCAAATAACCCCACCCCCACACCCACCCACCCCGCTCATATGAATCTTGATATTTCTACATGTTTAATAGGTGATCATGTTGGAGGATTGTTTTCAAAAGAATGCAAATCACAAAAAATGAAAAATTTAAAAATATGTATTGATAAGTATTTTTGCACAAAAAGGAGAGAGAAATAGAGAGAAAGAAACAAGAAAAGAAAAATAAAAGCAGATTCATTAGGTCACATTTATATTTTTGGGTTTGAAAAATTAGTTATATGGCAAGTGGAAGCTTCCATTTTCAACGGTCTTCGGGGTGCCTAACACTCCTGCAAGCATAATCAACCCCTGAACGTTCTTTTAGTCAAATCTCTAGTTATTTTAAGAGAAGATTTTCGTTATCTTTAACCATTCAGATGTCAAAAATATTTTAAAAAATAAAATAAAAGATGGGTGACCTAGTCAAATCTAATGTCAAGTGGCGGTTCCATTTTCATAAAATTTGGTTCAAGGTGTTTCGTTTTTTGAACCCACAGAGGTGGTAAATCAAATAAGTCCAAATCTATAAGGTAGATCCTCATGTAATAAAAAGGTGTCACAGGATTGAAGCCCTAGTCAATTCCATCTCTCTATTTTTCAAATAATTCGGGACACATCATTTTTCTTAAATGAAAAGCCAAAAGAATTCTTGGGGGAGCACCAACTCCCTGTAGCTTCCCCAAGATATAAGCACATGCATACATGCTTTTGTTTTCCAAAACAGGCAAATTAAAGGAGATGTACGCACAATGCACTTAAAGACTTGAGGCCAGCCACGAAAGCAGTAAAACACTAAATTACACAAATGCACTTCAGTTCATGGGTTTGGCTTCTTTTTTCATTCTCAATCCAATCAATGTAAATTAAGGAAATGCATTGAATTTAGTGACTTGGGCACTACTCAGACATTTAATGTCTCCCTAAATCCAAGACACTTCCTTTTCCAAACACACAACTTGCTTCCAAGGATCATAGAACTGCCTATCAAATTATTTAACTAGTTCAAATTAATTCACCAAGTAAAAAATTAATGCACTAATAGGCCCAAAAGAAATCTAATTCTATTTGGGAAAGGGAATATAATTGGAATTCGAAATGAATGTATGTAAATTTTTTAACTTTTACTTGGGTTCATTTTCAAATTCAATTCTAAGGCGCTCCAATTCCACACAATCAAATACTTCCTAAATGTACTCTATGGTGTGCGAGGTCAAAAACGCATCATCCTTTGCAGTGGGGAATGTGGTCGGAGCTGAGACACTTAAAACAATTTTTTAGACATCAAATTCTTCAACTTGATTTCCATGATGGTTGCATAGAGTCAAACCAACAAACCACTATCAATTGGCAACATCATTTGACAGATCGATGTTGGGCCTTCTCCCTATATCAAAAGTCCACCCTGCTCGTGAGGGGGTGTGTTGAATCTCACATCGCTTCTATTACTTGATCCTGAGCTATATATAAAGTTTAGGGCAATCCTCATCTTTACAAGACATCTTTTGAGAGTGATTTAGGCTCATTGGATTTCTACATCCTTCAACTTTATCTTGTCCGTAGGATATACATTTCCTAGCTAAAAATACCTATGTATCTGAGTAAGGAAGTTGGCTAGCAACCCCAGAAAACAGATGTTTATCTTTCATCATCTCAATCCAGTTCAAGTTTGTTATACCTGTGTCTCAACTCTCTCAAACCTTGATTCTTCAAATTTTATTAAAGAATTATTACAGAAATCAAAATACTTTACTCATTCTAAGATTAAAAAGTAAATCAAAGAAACAACAAAAATGGTAGAACAAAATTCGGTTTAAAGTCTCCTACCATTGAAGTACCCAGAAGCTTACGCTAATTGGGACACACGTCTTTTTGGTTTATTTTTTGAGAACAATTTTTGAAAATTGTTTAGTTTAGGTTCCAAAAAATTATGAAAAATGGAATATTTAATAATTTGTTAAAATTATCAAAAGTAAAAGTGACATTGAAATATGATGTTGAAAAACAGAGATAATAATGATATTTGTTGGGCGGTGTTTTTCTTTTTCGCTCTTCCATTGGGGTGGGTGCTTTGAAAAATTGGAAGTTGCAATGTGCTGAAAAGGGAGACACAAAAGAAAAATTGAAGTAGCCCACGCACACTTCATTTCCCTGATGGGATCGCCTGCTACTTAAATTAGAAACAACGCCAAAAATATACACACGACATGAGTCATGAGGAAGAAGAGGCTTACACGTGTGGGAAGGGGAGGTGGCACGTGGGAACGAGAGGGAGGGAAAGGCAGGACGATGTTGATGGAAGAACGCCTGTTTCTGGGCAACCTTTTCTTCCTCAGGGCACCGAAAGTTGAAGCGGCAACCAGATCCCGAGTCAACTCACTCCGATCCAACGACTCTGATTCGGCAACCACATTGTTTATGTCCCCCGGGGCTGCCTCAAAGCTGACCCCTTCTCCGAGCACAACACCACCACCTGCCACCTCACCATAAGTCTTGGTTTTCTCCATTACAACTCACTCACTACAAGGTTTGTTTAGGGTTTTCTCACTCTCTCTCTGTAATTGCTCTGTTTCTTTCTCTCTCTTGGAGGGGCACTAACAATAATGATAGTGACGCTCGGTAATCGCGAAATGGTAGCGATAATAGAAGGTTAGTGGGCATTTTCCTAATTTTGGAAAGATTGTGGAGACTCTGAGAGCGTCTGAATCGAGTGACATTTGTGCAAAGCTCATTCATGGTGAAACTTTGATCTTTTTTTTTTTCTGCTGTATAAAAATAAAAATATTGGTTTGTATGGGTAATGGGGTTTAAAAGAGGTCTCTGTATGTATGAGAGGCGATTAGAAAAGTAGGCTTTGCCAGTGCATATCGAGGAGTGAAGAAAAGGCCAATGGGAAGGGTGACGGATGGAAGGCGAGGAGGGAGGAGGGAGTACAGGTGTTGGAAATGCTCTGAAAACTGGAAACTGCAATCAATGGCCTTGTTTTTGGGTGTATGTATAGAAATTTCCGTCCTTCCGGTGATACGAGACAGATTACGATGCTTCACTCTCCCCTTCAACACTCCATACTACAATTTTTACTGTTCACTATCCTCCCTCCCTCTCTCCGTGGAAGAGTAAACACAATTTCTTTTAATCTCAATCGGAAAACCGAAACCGCGTTTGTCATATGTCACTCCCTCCCACGTAGGCATAATTAATGGGACCTCGGAAAAATGCCGTTGGGTTCCTCTTAAAATTCAAAAACAAAAATATTTGTAAGGAACAGTAAAATTATACTTGTATCGACGGTACAAAAGTAATTAGGGTTAATAGGACTTTATCCCGTGGTTTGGTCCATTTAAACTTTATCCTATGTGATTTTAATTTTGTCACTTACTCCTTCTGTAGTTTGTAGACCTAAGTGCAATGTTAACTCCGTTGACGGAAAACGTAAAATGTCGATTTTACCATTATACTTTTTTTTTTTTTTTTGAGAAGTCCCTTCGACGCTTTCGTTCGATCATCAGACGCTCCTCACCCTCTGCCTTTCCTCACAGTCTATCCTCAGTCGCCGCCGCCGCATCCTCTTCGTCAATTGAGTTCCGTCGGGGTTTTTTGAGGTCGGGTCGTGCTTCGTTCCGATCTGTCCAAGCTTTATCGTGCTTCGTTCCGATTTGAGATCTATTCTTAACGACGACGAAGACGCAGATCTGAGAACTATTCCCGGTGACGACGAAAACGAAGGCGACGATGAAGCTGATGGTTTCACGTAAATCTGAGACCTATTCCCTTAACTACAACTATTCTCTCTTCTCTGGCATCCGTCGTCTTCGATTTAGGGTTTTCGAGCTCTGCAATTCATCTCCGTCACTACAATGTAAGCACCTGATTCATCTCTTTTACCTCTTGTTTGCGTTTGATTCTTTGCTTTCTCTTGAGTCGTCACGATTTGTTCAGTTCACATATACAGCGATGCTATGTCGAATTCATTGCCAAATTTGGGCTACCAAATGTGACTCGCGACTTCTATCATCTTGTTTCTTGTGATTCTTGTGCTTAATTATGGTTTTTGCTTGTCGGATTTTAGCTTAGATCCAATTTCTTGAGATTTCTCGTTTTATTATGAGGATTTTTGGAGTTTTGCATTTTTAAATTCCACTCCCGAGATTGTAGTTGCAGTGTGTTTCTCCAATTCAATGCTTGATGTAATTCTATCTCTTTGTGGATACGATTGTTTCAAGTTCTATCTACTGTTCGGCTTCTTGAGGAGTCACAAGGGAAGAGTTGGATATCATTAAGCTGACAACACAATTTATTGCACGTAACGGGAAGTCCTTTTTGACTGGTCTAACTAGTAGAGAGATAAATAACTACCAATTTTATTTTCTGAAGCCAACCCACGGTATGTTCATGTTCTTTACAACACTTGTTGATGCATATTCTAAAGTGTTGGTGCCTCCTAAAGGGTTGACCGATAAGTTGAAGAGAAGTGTTGGGGATATGACAATTGTCCCTGAAAGGTGCTTGCACTTGCTGGAGTGGGAGCGTTCTCAAGAGAAGACAAAACAAAAAGTTGAGGATGAGATTGAGCAGGAAAGGTTGCAGATGGTTATGATTTTGTTGTGGTTGAGATAGTAGATTTTGCTGATGCTGAGGATAAAGAATCACCACCTCCAATGACGCTTGGAGAAGTTATAAGGAGAAGCAAGATTTCAATTATGGATGAAGAAGAAGTTCAATTTTTTGAAGAGGGCATGAGGGTTGCAAGTCTCGAACAAATTCTGGATATGCTTCTACTCAGAATGAATTCGTATATGTTTTTTGTATTTGAATTGATATTTATTTTGTGTTTTGTTCTCAAAATTCTGTTTCCAATACAATGGTGTTTACAATTTTTAATTTGAAGTATTTTAATGGGATATGTATTATAATAGTACATTATGGTGAAATGTAATTGTTGACATTTTTATGTATTTTGATATATTAACATGGTGTATTACAGTGAAATTGTGCATTTTGAGATGTATTAAATTATTATATATTTTGAATTTCATTGGATAATAGGTCAATAGACAAAAAAATGGATAGTTCAAAGATTATAAATTTATTTCATTGCCATAAACATAGCAAAAATTACAGCAATATTTGCATTTTTCTTTTCTGAAATTCATCCCAATATCATCACCATAAAAACTTGAAGACATGAAAAATAATAATAAGAGAGAAAATAGAAACATAAAATAAAATGGATTGGTGAAGATAAGAAAACACCACCATAAACACTTGAAGAAGACATGAAAATTAAAAATAAGAGAGAGAGAGAGAAGAAAAAAGTAATGAGAAGGTTTGATATAATGTTGAAAGTGTGTGAGAAAGTTAGATATTTTATAGAAAAGTAGTGAGGGTAAAATAGGAACAACAAATAGGTGTTTTGGATGGAAAAAAATGCAAAAAACATGCTTAGATTTAGATTAGGCGTGTGGATTGCAAACACAATTAGTTTGGATGGAAAGTATTAGTTTTGCACTTAGGTTTACAATCACAGGGGGGGTAAAGTGCAAATGAGCTAAACCACAGAGGGTAAAATGCTATTAACCCAAGTAATTATTTTAAAATAACCACTCCTTTATAGAATTGTTAACATATTAATTATATTTTTAATAATTTTTTCATTGAAAAACGATATATATAAACATATATACAAAGTGCTTATAAAATGGATTTTGAAAATTCAACTTTTAATAGGATCACACATGACACAAAAAGATTTTAAAATGATTTTTATGAATATGTGTGTTTTTAATAGGATCCTAATTAGTTAAATTATTTGCTCTGATGTATAATTGAAAAAGAAATATTTATAATTGATTAAAATTGAAGTTAAGTATTTAGTGGAGCTAATTAAGAAAAGAAAATAGTTAAAGGGGTGAAAACGTAAATGAGAATGTATTAAAAACGAGTTTAAAAAAAAGATCCAGCATGCATAAGTCAACGGGTAAGTCGACCAGACAAAACAGGTGAAACTCTCTGTATCTATCAGTCGATAGGTAGGTTGACCTGTGAAGAGAAATGAAACTCTCTAAATCTCTAAGTCGACAGGTAGGTCGACCGGTGAAGGAAAATAAAACTCTCTGAATCTCTAAGTCAACAGATAGGTCGACCGATGGGCACAGAATCTTTGGTTTGGCTACATCCTGAATCGAGCAGTCGACTGGTCGGTCGACTGATGGCACAGTTTCAGGATATTGAGGATTCCAAATTCATATATAAAAGTAGCCGTTTTTGGTTGGGATTTGTGAGAATTTTTAGGGATTTTATGATATTTAAGATATGCTAGACCTATTATTTAATTTCTATTGATTTGGTTCATTAAGTTTTAATGTTTCTCAATTTGGTATATAAAATTGTTTCTATTATATTTAATTGAAATTGAGAAATATTTGGAGACTTAATTGAGAGATTTAAAAGCTATAATTAAGTGAATTGAACCAAAATAAAGTCATAATGATATAAGGGGTCTAAGAGAGCATTTAAGTGTCATGACATATGGTCAAAGAGGTGATTTATATCCCATATATATAGACCTGCGTTTTTCATATCATTAAGAGTGGCTAAGAGAGATTAAGAGATCATATTGAGCTTTTCTAAGAGATATCATACTGAGTTTTTGTGAGAGCTATTCTAAGAGATAATCTTGATAATCATTGGTTGTTTATCATTACTATTACCAAATCTAAAGCAACTACGATCTAATTATTTTTTTCGGTGGATTTCAGGTGAGATCTTTTCAATTACTTTCTATATTGTATTGCTTGTTTAATTTTTAAAAATTGATCTTTAGAAATTGTTTCTGATTTTTATTGAAGAAAATATTTTATAAACAATTTCTTGAATCTGATTATGTGCTAAATTACGTGCCACCCATTTTTGTTAAAAATCAGATTTTTTAGTATCTCACATTTCTATCACTAATTTTGGGATATTAATTGAGTTCTAATTTATCTGGGGTGGTAGAAGTTCCGAGTGAAAAAATCACTTATCAATTATTTGTAATTGGTGAGTTGAGTGTCGGATTAGATACTACTGGGAGTGTCTAATTAAGGGTAGCTGGTTTCAATCTTTTCTGGTAAAGAGATTGAGATTTTGATATTTGCCTAAGGTATAAAAAGATTAGGCGTTAATTCTTCCTTGATTGAATTCGTGAGTGATTTTGTAAAGGTTCCATCTTTACTTGGGAAAATGATAGTAGGAGTGTTTTTTGTGAGGTTTTGATTCTTGAGCCTAAGATATAAAAAGAATTAGGTTGTGATTCTCCCTATAATAGAATTAAGTTATTTTTTAGCTTGTAAAAAGTAAAGGTTATTCCTGAGCCTGGAAAAAGAAATTTGTAAAGGTTGATTCTTAGCCTGCCAAAAGAATCATTGTGAGGGTTTGATTCCTACCTGTAAAGGAATCTTGAGTTTAGTGGGTGCGATTCTCCGTGGGGCTCGGAGGACTGGATTAGCCAAGAGTATCTTGGTGAACTAGTATAAATTTCTGGTGTGCTGCAATTTTTATTTTATTATTGTTGTTTGGTGTGCACTTAGTCGATTTGATAATTCCGCTGTGATTTAAAGATAATAATTAATTTATGATTAAAATTAATTATTTGATTTATTAAAATATTTTCTCTCTGATATTTTTAATTACTCAATTCACCCTCCTCTTGGGTATTCTACTGGGCCAACAATTTGCATCAGAGCTGGTTTTAGCTCGTTAGGCTTAACATCCTAACTAAACCGGTTACATGTACATACCATGGATAATAATTTTTGTGTATCTTCTCTTGATGGTGATAGATCCTTATATGATAATGTGGTTTATGATTCTTGTGATTCGTGTGATAGTGATGTAGATGATGATAATGAAAATGTCCATATTGTTATGAAAAAATTATTTTATTTCACACTACTTTTTGCTAAAGAGAGTTTGAGTTTAAAAAGAAAAATTGATTCTTTTGAAAATGATGGAAAAAGTGTCTGAAAATCTAAAATGCATTTGAATAATTATTGTGGTACAAAAGAGTTTTCTGATGTTATTTTTTAAATTAATAATTTGCTCTCTAAAATGGATTCTCTTGAAAATGAAAATAGAGTTTTAAAAAATAAACTTGACATGATTTCTAAGAAAATGTTAGATCTTGATTCAAAAATCGATTTACTTAAGAAAAATTTTGAAAAATCAAAATCCGACCTCAAGTCTGTTTCAAGAGCTTCTGAAAATGATTTTTCTAGGCAAAGTGGATATGTTTCATCGTTTTATCTTTCATCACAGGCCAGTAATAGTTATGCTTCTATTGTTAGGAATGATTTATGTTTTACATCTCGTGTTTTCTATGATAAATCAGATTTGAGATGTTATTATTGTAATAGGGTTGGGCATTTTAAAGTATCAGGTCTATTCAGGAACCCTAAGTTTATGTCTAATAAGGACGGATCCAAAATGAAATGGATACCGAAAAGAACTATTGAAATGTCTTGTGCAAAATTACATAATGTCGGAAGTGAACCTGAAGGAATAAATAAAGAAATTGTATCAAAGCCAAAGCAGAAAGTCACCAAAGATCCACAAGCGACGCGTGCAAAGTGAAAAGATGCACCAAAAATAGAATATGAAATTACAAAGAAGCCACAAGAGAAATGTGCAAAGAAAATAGTTGTACAAAAGCCAAGATGAGATATCACTAGGAAGCCACAAGTGATACATGCAAAGGGAATCATCAATGAATCAAATGACAAAAATAAAAGGAATAGAGGATACGGACAGGGCAAAAAGAATTATGCACCCAAAGAAATCATGAGTACAAATGAGGTAAAGAGTAAAGTCGTCCCGAAAAATATAAAAGGTACTCCTAACCCTCCGCATTTTAAATTCATTAAATTTATTAAAGAGGGAGGTGCCCAACTTGCCAAATAGGTAAGTTGGTGATTGTTTCTAAAACCTATTTTTAATGATATGTTCACTTGTTGTCTTAGAAACATTGTATGGTGATTTTGAGAATCACATTTAGTTAAGGAGTATTAACATGTCTTTATATGCTTATATCAAGTAGTGATCAGGTGTTAATTTTGAAACATGTTATGTGATTTAGAAAATGAGTTAAGTGAATTAAGCTAATATTTTATGCATCTTAAAATGATATCTTGATTTATTAATGCATAATATCATGATATATTAAAGGTTTTCAAATGATTATTGTTGAAAAAAGGAGCTGAATTTTTTTTGAGATAAATATGCATTTATCTATGTTTAAAGTATGTATTATATTGATAGCTTCATAAATTATCATTGAGAAATGGTTGATGTCCTAGTGCGTTAAAGATTACATATTTCTTGATTCTATCTACATGAAAGATATTAATCGGTATCATGAATAAAACATGTTGAATAATCTCATGCTATATTTGTTTACAATTATATATGGGGAGAAGTGTTTATAAGAGGGGTAATATTATGTCATGCTTATATTGAAAGATGAGTTTTTAATATGCTTGTGAAAAATTAATATCATGCTACATTATTATGACGTTTTGATTGCCTTAGGGAAAGATTACATTTCTAAGTGATGTTTTGGGTTCCCCCCTCCCTAAATTTTGTTTCTGAAGATGACAAAGGGGGATAATTAGTTGATGTTTTATTAAATATCTTAAGGAGGAGTTTAATTTTTATATTTGTGTGTTTTATTGAATATCTTAAGGGGGAGTTTAATTTTTATATTTGTGCTTTATTGATCTTTTTTTTTTTTTTTAAATCTTCATTCTTATGACCTACCTTAACACAATAAATTAGTAATCTAATAAAGCAATGAAGAGAGCTTGGAATGATCTAAGTAATAAGGATTTAACAATAAGGAACACAAACTGGTGATGTAATTAACAAGCGTTTTAGATCAAATTTTTTGAATAAAATCTCACTTATAAATTACGGAAATAATCTCTCTCTTAGAATGATTGAAGGTTGATGTTCTTGATGTCTTTAATTCAAATCCCGTAGGTCTCTGTAAATAAACCTAAAACTAGACCTCCAATGAGTAGTTTTTGAATATCATTACTAAAAATGACATCCCAAAATACCATATATCAAATAGATCTTTTTCATTTAAAAATATTCTTGGGAAAACTCATTTTGGTCCGTAAAACTTTTTTAAATTGAAATCAATTGAAATAAGAAGTATTAAATCACTTTAATTAAAATAATATTTAATTAAATGGACCAATTAAATAAGAATCATATATCTCATGGAAGATAACAAAAATATTTCAAATCCCTTTAAAAACCTCATTTGGAAATATCAAAACTGAATTCGATTGATCACAGATTTGTTAAATTTTCTATCTGAACAAGTTGGTTGACCAACATATTACCGTCAGTTGACTGACCAGTTCACAACAATCACTTTGTCGACCATTTTGCTGGTCCAATCAGTTGACCGATTGGACCAGAAGGTCCTTCCTTCATCCATTTTTGGTTACTATTTACAGCGGTTGACCTGGCCCATCTTTTTAGTTGACCGAATGGACTAGTTGGTCACTTATTCCACTTCTAAAGTACACTATTTTTGTTAGTCGACTGACCCCTTTCACTTGTTTACCGAACTGACTCGTAAACTTATCATTGTAAGCATTAAAACCAAATTTTCAATTGGCTCCTTAACCAAAACCATTTCACATATTTAGCATATTAAGAAACACACTTTAAACCCCTAAATTAATTACAACACACATAAGATTAATTCATTTTAAAGTGTCGTGCGTGATCCTAATTTGGGTTGCATCAAGAGTATATAAGTAAATAGTTATTTTCACCTAATTGTCTTCAATATCTTCAAAACTCTTCACGTCTTTATCGTTTATATTTTGTACCTATTACATTCTCAACGATCCTATCTGACAATTCTTCTTTGATGATTCATCTTCATAAACAAATTACATGGAACTATAAAGCTAAAATCACTTAGTAAAAACATTAGTCCCATTAAAATATCTGTTGGCCTAGTAGAATACCCAAGAGAGAGGGTGAATTGGGTAATAAAAAATTAATTAGAATAAAAATCAATAAATTAAATAATTAATTTTATACCTAAAGTAATTATTATCTTTATAACACAGTGAAATGAATCAATCAACTAGGTGCACACACAAACAACAAAAATAGATAAATTAAGAAAGCAGTACACCAGAGATTTATACTGGTTCATCAAGCTACTCTTGGTTAATCCAGTCACCCGAACTCCACGGAGGTCGCAACTACTAAAACTAAGATTCCTTTAAAGATAGGAACCAAACCCGTACACTGATTCTTTTACAGGCTCAGAATCAATCTTTACAATTTTCTTTTCAAAGGCTAAGGAATAACCTCTACTTTTTACAGGCTAAAGAATAACCTAATTCTTTTTAACACTTAGGCTCAAGAATCAAAATCTCACAAAAATACTCCAAATATCCTTTTACCCGGTAAGGATTGAACCGTTACAAAATCACTCACAAACACATAATTCTTATCCAGGAAGAATCACTGTCTCAATCTCTTTATAGGAAGAGACTGAAACCCATCTACCTTTGATTAAATATCCCCAATGATATTTAACCCGTCACAACTCACCAATACAAAAATTGATAAGTAAATCTCACTCGGAACTTCTACCACCCTAGATATATATAAACTCAATTAATATCCTAACTAGTGATAGAATTATATGAGATGCAGAAATCTGATTTTAACAATATATGAGTAGCAAATTTGAGCATGTAATCAGATTTAAGAAATTTTTTAAAAGAATATTTTCTTTAAAGAATCAAAAACAATTTCTAAGATCAATTTCGAAAGACAATAATAAACAAGTCATAATCAATATGGAAAGATCTCACTCGAAATCCACAGAATTACGGATAAAAACAATATAGCTTCAATTCCGGAATCAGCATAAATTGATCGTAGTTGATTATCAGAATCACTCTTAGAACAACTCACAGTATAGTTAAATGATCACTCTTATAAACGCTCTCTCAAATATAGACAGATTTTATCTCTTAGAATGAATATAATGATTAGCTTTATTAGAAAATTCGCAGGTCTATATAAGGGCACATGTAATGAATCTCCTAACGGCTAGTTTACAAGTGTCCTGACAATAAAATACTCTTATAGACCCTTCATAACATGAAGACTTCATTTAGGTTCAATTTCACTTAATAAAAACTTTTAAAACTCTCAATTAAATACCCAAAGTATTTCTCAATTAAAACAAATAAGTATAAAATTTATTTTATGTACCAAATTGAGAAACTTTAATAATTAATGAACCATATTGAAAGGATTTAATATGTAAATGAACCATATCTCAAATATTAAGAATATCCCCGAAATCTCTCTCAAATCTTAACAAAAAATGGGTACTTTTGGATTTAAAATCGGATCAACCAATATCTAGAAACTGCGCGTCCAGTCAACTGAAGGATACTAGAAGTAGCCCATGCACTTTATCGGTCGACTCCTCAATCAACTCGCAGATTCAAAGAGTTTGCCATGCTTCCATCGGTCGACCGTTCTGTAGACTCGCAGATTCAGAGAGTTTGCCAAGCTTTTGTCGGTCGACCTCTCTCTTAACTCGCAGATTTAGAGAGTTCATCTTCTTTCTCTGGTCGACTCCTCAGTCGACTCCCTTCTTCTGAATCTTTTCTTTGATCTCGTTTTTTACTTACTTTTATTTACAATTTGCCCCATTATCCATATGTATATTCAAATGAACTTCACTAATACTCTTATATTCGTTTTTTAGTTATTCAAAAAATATTTCTTTTTAATTCACATAGGAGCAAATAAATAAACTCAACCAAAATACACATAAAAAATAAAATTCATTTTGTGCCATGTGTGTGTTCCTAAATGGGATATTAAGAGTTTATATTGATCTGTGTTGTTTTTCCTAATATCTTCAAATTCTTAATACTTCATCATCATCTTGATATCTTCATTTAGCATCCATTCACTTTGACATCTTCATTATTGGAACTTTAAATCACTGAAACACTTCATCAAACATTAGTTCCACCAAAATATCAATACTTAATTGTTCATCAAAATCTTGGGATCAACAATCTCCCCCTTATTGATGATGACAATTAACTTTGATGTTTTGTTTAAAAATAAAATATAACCACACTCCCCCTGAATCTGAGGACGGGTTATTTAACTTATTTAAACATCATAATGAAGATTTCAATAATTAACAATTTAAAAATACTCAATAAAGCATAATTTTTTAAATTTCTCCCTTTTGATTAAAATACACAGTTTTAGAATTCTCCCCCTAAATAAAACATCACTCATTTCTCCCCTTTTGTCATCTTCAAAAAAAATTTAGGTAGGGAAGGAGAAAATAACAAACATGTAAGTCACTCTAGGCAAACATCATTATAAGCGCATTTGAAAAAAAAATTAGAACTTATTTGAATAAATAACTTTTTAAGCCCAAAATTTTAACACTTATAGATAAATAACACATCTACTCAATTCATTTAGCATATCAAAATCAAATACAATGTGAATCATTACTAAAGATAAAAATCTAACCAACTGGATCAAGTCTAGGTACTTCATCAAAATCTAAACACTACTAGTTAATGAAATCCAAACAACCTAGATTTACTATTACAGACAAAAAAAAAATAAAAATGTTGTGGATCCTGTTTTTAACAACACAAGGATAAAATCTAGGGTGGGCTCTGTCCAGAGAAATTGTAGTAAAGTCCCATTGGACTAGTGGCTGCCTGCTGTGGATATGGGACACCTGGCTGAATCACTGGTCCAGGAGTCATCTGCTGGTGAAATGGCGTTGAAGGAACTGCTCCTGATAGCCCTGCGCCTAATAGTCCTGATGTAGTAAGTCCTCCGAAGGACTGCTGTGCTCCATACATAGGATGGCCAGTAAAATGTGGCTGAGCACTATACTGCTGCGAGTATCTATGGTGAGATGATTGCATATACTGAAATATTTAATCTAGACTTTCTGTTATTTTTCCAAACCCAGCCTCTATGTGCATATTCATCTGAACCATTTTATTTTCCAGCCCAGTCATAATTTCATCCTTCATATCGACATGAATTCTTAAATCATCAATCTGATCATGAAGATAGTTCATCTTCTAATCCAGGCTCACCTCTCTTTCTTCTACTTCCCCTTCTGCGGCCTGCGCTCTCTGCCTTTTCTGAGACTTCTTCTTTACCCATCCATTTATGCTGAACTCATACCCCATCAACGATGCATTTTGTACATTAATCTACCCCGGTGTCATTGTCATAAACCTCTGCTCATCTGGATCAATCATTATTCCAAAGTGATCGAATATTTTCTGAAGTGCATCTGCGTAGGGTAGTATTCCTGAGGATTTGTTAACTTGATGATTCATATGCTCCAACATGAGATGGGGTAAGTTTAGCTTTCTCCCTTCCACAATTTCATTCATTAAGTACAAATCAAAGTCATTTACATTAGCATGACTTCCTCCTCTAGGCACAACCGAGTAGGTTAGTACTAAGTGAAGAAATCGATGCTCAATGGATAACATTCCTGCTTTGTCTTCATCTAAATCAAATTTTTCTGCAATTAGTCTTCTATTAAAATTTCTTGAAAGCCAATGACACGTATTATATGGAAACACATCTCCTCTTGGTAATTCCAAAATGTGGCTTAACAATATCGCATCGAAATGAATTATTGTTCCTTTAACAAAAGATTTGATTTCAAGTTCATTGAAGGTCATATTACTGTAAAACATTCATACCCATACTGGCATCCACTCTTCCTTTTTATTGACAAACTCAATCCATCCCAAATTTCTAAAATATACTTCAATATCAATGTTCTTCTCTTTTAACTCAACAAAATAAATGGGTTTGCATCCTAACACCCTTCGATTGACAAATTCTTCATTGTATTTTCTCTCGGCCTCTTCACTTCGAAAGTGAACGATATCAAACTTAGGCCTATTCGCACGACTCTTGATTCTAGTCATTTTTGCACAATCTCAAGCAATCAAACTATAATATCTCAATAAACCAAAGCCAAAACAACCAACTAATCCGAAAATAATCAACAAGCTATGGTCAATCCTAAAAAACAGCCGAAACCCTAGAATGAGAGAAGACCAACCTATTTTCGCGAGGAAGAAAGCACTCCCAATAGAAATCCGAGCCCCAATAGAAATCCGAGCCTTAGGCTTGTTGATTTATCCAAAACTCGTTTAGATCTGAGCCGAAATAGACTGACTTTGTGGGTTTTAGGCTTGGGCAAACTTGGGAGATGAGGGGTTTTGAGAGAAAAGAGTTTTAGGGTTCGGATGAAATGAATTAAAGACGCGAGGTTTTTATATGCCGACACATTCGGTCGACCGTTCGGTCGACTAATGGAGTTATACTGACTCTTGGGATTCTAACCTGAAACCTTCGGTCGATTGGTCAATCGACTACTCTTTTCTGTTTTGTCTGATTTTATGCATTAAATCCTAATTTGATCCTCTTAGCTTTATTTTTACCTCTTTTTTTGATCCACATATATTTAAGAAATATTTACTCACACACTTAAGCGCACACACACACACACATTGCAAACGTCTAAATTTCAAAATGAACAGGCTCAGTCTCCCTAACAAAATTAATAAACTTGAACTTTAAATTTTTTGACATACCTAGATCATCTTTGGGAGCAAATGATGTGTATATCTTAGGTGGATTATTAGTCTCCGATTTTAAGTTCTTTGTCTCAACCAATACTTGATTTTTTCCTTGATTTCCTCCTTCTTAGAAACAACAATTCTTTGAGCTAATTCGGTAAGAAACTTTTTGCCTTTGTTTGTTGCTTCATGCTGCTTTAGAACAACTTTGTAAATGAATCTTCTCTTGTGCTGGTATTTTGTCGTTTGTTGTGGATAAGCTTTGCCAGCTCTCATATATTGAGCTTGTTGCTGCTGTACTCTTGTATTTGGCACATGCTTATTCTTCTTAATAGATACATTGAACCTTGATTCCCTATTTGGCATGACATATTCATTGTACCTCTTTGTCTGTTCATATCTCCTTGTTGGCACATGGTAGTCATTGTACTTTCGTCTGAATCTCTAATTTGTACCTGAATCAAAAATTTCTCTTTTGGGTATCCAGTTATTTCTGGATCCGACAGGATAACTATGCAATAAATAACAAGAGTTTTCATAGTGACCAAATTTACTACAATAGAAACACTTACTACTATTAGTACGCCTCTTCGAATAGTCAGTGTTTCTTACCGGAGCATAGGATTTTCTACGATTTTCAGAAGCAGTTTTAGTAACTATTGGTTTTTCAAAACATTTAGTACTTTCAACATCCTTGAATTTATCCATTACTTCCTTAAGCTCCTTTTGAGTCTTCTCAAGTAATCGTTCATTTATGCTAACGTTTACTTGTAGATCAAAATTCTTTTTATGCATAAATTCAAGATCATTTTTAAGAATTTGGCACTCACTTTCAACAGAATGGATTTTCAAATGAGCTCTATCAAGCTCACACCTTGTATTGTCCAATTCAATACTCAAGGCCTCATTCAAAGTTTCAAGATTTTTCCTTTTAAATTCATTTTGTTGAAGCTCATAAAAATCGTTTTTCAAAACTTCAGTCTCATCCTCAAGAGACTCAACTTTATCATACAACTTACTAATTTCTGATAAAGCATTTTTAAACTCAATAGTTTCAAAATATTTATCCAAATTATTTTTCTTGAGAGATTTGATAGTACTAAACTTCTTATTTTCAAGAGTTGCAATCTTTTGCTCTAATTTAAAATTCTCTTTTCCAAAAATATAAGTAAGAGTAATAAGTATCTCAATAGCTTTATCTGTATTCTCATCATTGCAAATAATATTAGACTCATGATCAGAACAATGACTATTAGGAGAGGCAGAGTTAACAGTAGCACACATAATATCAAAATCAGGACAATTCATATGATATTTATTAGCTAATAAATTCGAGTTAAACCAGCTCTGATACCAATTGTTGGCTCAGTAGAATACCCAAGAGGGGGGTGAATTGGGTAATCAAAAATTAATCAGAATAAAAATCAATAAATCAAATAATTAATTTTATATCTAAATTAATTATTATTTTTATAATACAGTGGAATTAATCAATCAACTAGGTGCACACACAAACAACAAAAATAGATAAATTAAGAAAGCAGCACATCAGAGATTTATACTGGTTCACCAAGCTACTCTTGGTTAATCCAATCCCTTGAGCTCCACGGAGGTCGCACCCACTAAAATCAAGATTCCTTTAAAGGTAGGAACCAAACCCACACACTGATTCTTTTACAAGCTCAGAATCAACATTTACAATTTTCTTTTCAAAGGCTAAGGAATAACCTCTACTTTTTATAGGCTAAAGATTAACCTAATTCTTTTTAACACTTAGGCTCAAGAATCAAAACCTCACAAAAACACTCCAAATATCCTTTTACCCGGTAAGGATTGAACCGTTACAAAATCACTCACAAACACACAATTCTTATCTAGGAAGAATCACTACTTCAATCTCTTTACAAGAAGAGACTGAAACTCATCTACCCTTGATTAAATATCCCCAATTATATTTAACCCGTCACAACTCACCAATACAAAAATTGATAAGTAAATCTCACTCGGAGCTTCTACTATCCCAGATATATATATAAACTCAATTAATATCCCAACTAGTGATAGAATTATGTGAGATGCATAAATCTGATTTTAACAATATATGGGTAGCAAATTTGAGCACGTAATCAGATTCAAGAAATTGTTTAAAAGAATATTTTCTTTAAAGAATCAAAAACAAAATCTAAGATCAATTTCCAAAGAATTAATGATGAAAACAATATAGCTTCAATTCTGGAATCAACACAAATTGATCGTAGTTGATAATCAGAATCACTCTTAGAACAACTCACAGTATAGTTGAATGATCACTCTTATAAAATCTCTATCAAATATAGACTGATTTTATCTCTTCGAATGAATAGAATGATTAGCTTTATTAGAAAATTCGCAGGTCTATATAAGGACACATGTAATCAACCACATAATGGCTAGTTTACAAGTGTCATGATAATAAAATACTCTTATAGACCCTTCATAATATGAGGACTTCATTTAGGTTCAATTTCACTTAATAAAAACTTTTAAAACTCTCAATTAAATACCCAAAGTATTTCTCAATTAAAACAAATAAGTATAGAATTCATTTTATGTACCAAATTGAGAAACTTTAATAATTAATGAACCATATTGAAATGATTTAATATGTATATGAACCATATCTCAAATGTTAAGAATATTCCCGAAATCTCTCTCAAATCTTAACAAAAATGGGTACTTTTGGATTTAAAATCGGATCAACCAATATCCAGAAACTGCACGTCTAGTCGGCTGAAGGATATTGGAAGTAGCCCATGCACTTTATTGGTTGACTCCTAAGTCGACTCACAGATTCAGAGAGTTTGCCAGGCTTCCATCAGTTGACCATGCTGTCGACTCGCAGATTCAGAGAGTTTGCCAAGCTTTTGTCGGTCGACCTCTCTCTTAACTCGCAGATTCAAAGAGTTCATCTTCTTTCTCTGGTCGACTCCTCAGTCGACTCCTCTCTTCTGAATCTTTTCTCTGATCTCGTTTTTTACTTACTTTCTTTTACAATTTTGCCCCCTTATCCATATTTATATTCAAATGAACTCCACTAATACTCTTATATTCTTTTTTTAGTTATTCAAAAAATATTTCTTTTTAATTCACATAGGAGCAAATAAATAAACTCAACCAAAACACACATAAAAGATAAAATTCATTTTATGCCGTGTGTGTGTTCTTAAATGGGATATTAAGAGTTTATATTTACCTGCGTTATTTTTCTTAATGTCTTCAAACTCTTAATACTTCTTCATAAACTTGATATCTTCATTTAGCATCCATTCACTTTGATATTTTCATTATTGGAACTTTAAATTACTGAAACACTTGATCAAACATTAGTTCCACCAAAACATCAATACTTAATTGTTTATCAAAATCTTGGGATCAACAATGTCAATATTTAATTGTCCATCAAAATATTAGATTCAACAGTATAGAACCAAGAAATTGAATAAATCCATTGAAACCTATGTTTAGAGTTATTCTAGATAAACAAATATCTATGAACAAATGGTTGAAAAAAAAAAAAATACATACAATTAGTCTGAAAGTAAAGCAACCAAACAAAAAAAATATTTCTTTGAAGGATAGAATCAAATCACTAAGAATAAAAATATAAAATCAAACCATACCTTTACCTTGTGATTGGTAAAAAATAAAAATAAAATTAAAAAATTAAAAAAACAAAACAAAATGCAAACTGTGTTTCCATTCAGCACATCAATATGCGGTGGTGGTGGTGGCGGCAAAAGTGAACGAGGTGGTATGGGCGCGACAAAAGAGAGAGTAGTGGTGGTAGAGAAGGAAGTGTCTGTAGTGGTTGAAGTTGCAACAACATGTTTTAGGCTAGATCTAGTTAGATCTAGCTTAGATATTACTAGATATAGACTAGAGTTGCTTGAAATATGTCTTTCAAGGATGGAAACAATGAAATCTAGCGACATGGTAGTGGAGATGACTGAAGCGGAAGTCATGGCAATGATGGATGGAAATGACAAACACGTGATGAATTAGAGCAGCTATGGCGATGAATGTAATGGCAACAATTATTTTATTTTACTCTATTAGATATTATTTTTTATAAGTTATTTGTTGATTTTTTTTATATCTACAGAAAAAATAAAAAAAATAAAAATGATAATGAGGTTTAAGACTTTGTTATTTAGTTACTTAATTGGTATTTTGAAAATTTTAATTTATTTCCATGGTTGACCATATATTTAAAGATATTAATTTCAATTAAATTAGTAGAGAAGATAAAAGCATTGCAATAACAAATTTTAAAGAGAAAGGCATATTAAAATTAAATTAGGTAGCAATTCAAGTAATTAGAAACATAAAAGAAGGCATAAAAAGCGAAAATTCGTAACCAAATATTGAACTTTTCTAACGAAATAACTAAAAAATTTGATCAAACTATTCATAATGAATAGTTTTGTCTTCATAATCGGATAATGTTGTTTCATCTATGTATCGTGTATCAGTAAAATATTTTGTTATCTACTTATTTTCATCTGAAGCTTTGCTCTTCTAAATCATGTGAAGTTTTTGTTTCACATGAATCTGCTTCTCTATTTGTCTTATTTCTCATTTCAATACATAACCAATTTTTTTTTACGTGGTCCGATTCACTGTTCAAAAAATTGAGAGCGTAATTTTGGAATCTTGGGGTAGTATTGGTGACTCCTTGCTTCATAGGTTTCTCTTTGCCATTAACATTGACCATCATAAGTTATTTGACTTCACACTATCATTTCTCCAAGGAATAAAGTTATACATCTCATGATAACGACAATTGATCAATCAGACAATGTCATTGAAAGGATCACTGTGAACTATCAAAGTTCGTTGTTCAGCGATAGGATTTAACCATGATCCAAAGGCATCAAGTTTTATTTAAACACCACACTCTAAGAAAACAACATTAATGCACCTTGAATTTTGGAAGCAGAGGAAGTAGAGAGTGAGAAGAATTGAAAAACAAGTTTTCGTTCATCCCTCTTAAAATCCTCAAAAATCCATTCATTTTTGAAAATATAGTTTCAGAGACTTTTTTAGTCGTCGATTTTGAAAAAACATTCACTGGGTCGGGATTTATGTGAAAAATGGACTCACCATCTAGCATTGAGTTAAATGGTGTATTAGGTTAACGGGAATTTTAGAATTTCATTTTTATTTTGAAATGGCCCAAGTTTTAACTTGAAAATATTTGGTTTTTACCAGAGATTTATTTAAGTTCAGGGGTTGGTTATATTTGGGGAAGGTGTTAGGAACCCCAAGACACTTGTTCATAGATGGTACCTAAGTCAAAATAGATTTTCACATTTTAAATAAGTCCAAGTAATTTCCTTTTGTTTTTTTTAACACAATAATTCCATTTTTTGATGTTTTTATATTTTATGCATTTTTTATATAAGGAAACAAGAAAACTTATTATCTAATAGCAGCAATAGATAAAACAAATTTAATAAAAATAATTTTTTATTTCTAATGCTGACTGTACCTGTAAAAGTTGCCTACATATTTTGGTTTTCAAGTGGAATCAGGTCGAAACGTAGTTTGCCTTTCAAGATAATTTTTGTTTAAACAAGTGATGAACCTGTGTATGGGTTGCCTACGTATCTTAGGTCAATAACTAGTTCATCTCAAGATAACTTTAATTTTTTATGAGATAAGAACATGAATCGCACCAATGATAAGTGGATATGCACTTTTGATTTTTTCAAGAACACTCAAACCTAACTTACTTGCTTAGGAAAATTTAGTGTCAAGGTTTATGTTATTAATCTAAAAGAAAAGAAAATATATCTTATATGTACCAGTCCTACTTGCAACTAAGAAAACGAAAACGTTTCTAAAGAAGGTGCACACTTATCCTCGAAGGAATAAAGGTTCTTCTTTATTCCGATTTTTTGCCACAAGGGTATATATATATATACACACACACACAAGGTACTAATTCACAACCCCGTGACTTAGTGCCTAGCTATGATCTAGACTATTGTAGTAAAGTAAATATCAGTTGTTAGTAGTTAGTGGTTAGTAGTTCTTTGTCAGAAGTTTGTTTCAAATTGATTGAAGTTTGGTTTCATGTGTTCTTGAGAGAATCAAAGATTCTATGCACAACTCATGCTGTTCTTGATATTCTTGACATGTTCTTGATATGAACTTGATGTTTTTGACATGTTCAACAAGTTCTTGACATGTTTTTTTTTTTTTTTTTTTTTTTTAACTATGTACATGATCTATGCATCTAAGAACAAACTAAATATGATATGTACAAGCAATATAACTATAGACACCACATTTTGTCCCACCCAATCAGTGTCAAATCAAGTATAATTTCCGATAAATTTTAAACTCAGGTTTAAAGGGAATGAATTTCTACCTGAGATCACACTAAACGATATTCAAAACAACAAAAAACATGACAAAACTGCAGAAATGATGAATTTAACAAAATACGGCCAAGTAAAAGTTTTAGGTCAAAATAAAAAATCCTATGATTTTAGGAAGTGTAAAATAACTTTACCAATTTTCATCAAATCATCCTTAGTATAGGTAAATCTTAGTCTCTACCCTTAAAACATAGAACATTACAAACAATTAACTTAGTTACCCTACCCCGATTTTGAAACATTTACTTTTCGATGAATCTTGTCAAATTTAACACCAAAAAACATTTCTTTCTCTCATGCATACCACATTACATACCACCAAGAAACAAGGTGATTTAAGGTGTGGGCTTGACTTGGATTTTTACCAAATCCAAGTAGTCTTGAGAAACCACCGTAGGCCCAAGTAATTAAGTAGCCTAATGGTAACGCATAGATACGTCGCTACTTTCACTGCAAGTGTATGTGCGAAAACTTAATCATATAACTATCCAACGACCGAATTGGATTATCCACCAACGAAACTCATGACGTATACCATAAAGGATTAGGATATCCATTCGTCAGATTGGGTTCCACTCTCCACTAATGTAGGCTAAGCAGTCCACTCTCAACAAAATGAATGCTTAAATCGTGTCTCCTGAACTATCTCGCCTAGGATTTCACCTCAAGTTTCCCCTTAATTAGGTTCTAGAATCCTTAAATTGTCATGAGTTTGGCTAATCGATAATTAGCCTCAAATCAATTGAATAGCTATACATTGAGTCTATGTGCTCATGCAAATTAGGATCCACAAAAATTTTCACCAAAACACATTGTCAAGCATACAGAACACACATGAATCGGTATTACCCTTGACCTCGAAAAACAACGAGGGAATAATATCATCATCGGGTTCTGGCCCAGATGAGCGCAAAACTCAGTATGCAACAACAACAACAACACACAAACACAAACTACTCTAAACAATCATGCAAACAATTAAACATTAAAACATACTAATAAAAATTAAAACATACTAGCATACTACACATCACCCTCAAACTTGAAACGGGTAGTGTCCATATCGACCTAATCATCAATCTCAACTTTTGAAATAAAGCATGCTGACGAAGGGGGTTTAGAACATGTACCTGGGAGGCGAGAGAATCTCACCTCCGAATCAAGTCGGCAGTGATAGATCTAATTTATTTTTGACTTGGGTTGCCTCCCAAGAAGCGCTTGGTTTATTTCCCTCTGCCTGATATGGAAAAGTGCTTGTCAAAGAGCGGCTTCCGCCTATAGTAAGTGTCGTACAACACCACATATGGGTCTTGATTCAGTACGCCCTCAAGACTGGCAAGATTTGGATTTGTTCGGCTCGAGCTTTCAACAAGATTCTGCTCCATCTCATGTGCTTGGTGGGCATGAAAGAGCATTGCTTTTGGCGGCGAAGGACAAGTGAGCCACATCGGATCCTCGTAGATGTGATCGTCTGGGATCGATGGTGGCATCACAATGTGGATATCCAAGGGTAAAGAATTACAATCATCGATCCATGCTTGGGTTCCCATCTCATTCGAATAATCATCATTGAACTCACCCAAGTTCATTCCGCTCGTTTATGATTTCTCATGGTGGCTTTCGATGCATGTGGCATTTGTGTCTCTTAGTGCCACCACTTCTGACTCGGTCTCAATAAAGCAGATTAGCTGACCGATTTGCCTCTGAAGAGATGTTACAGTCGCATCGATTTCATCGCAGGTCATCTCAATATTGTCAAGACAAGCCTCATTCTCATTGATCCTGACATTCGTTTCCCTCTAAAATGCCTGAGCCTCCTTCATAAATTTAGCGAACATGGTTTGTAATGACAGGGAAGACTCCATATGTTGGTCCGAGGTGTCAATCCATGGCTCCAAAGCACTGAAACTATCCCCCAGGCTTTGGTAACTTGGTGAATAATTCCAATACTGAAAATTGAACTCAGTCATGTCTTCCAACAACTAATAGGCTTCATCCGCGGTTAGTTAGTCGAAAGAGGTAGTACTGTTTTCTTTTTCCACCCATGTTCTAGCTGCGGCTAATAACCCATCGAGGAAGTTCAGTAGTTGACACTCTCTCAGGAAACGATGGTTTGGGAGCTGGAGTAGCAAATCCTTGTATCGATCCCAAGCATAGTAAAATAGCTCGAAATCCCGTTGAAAGAAACACAAAAGTACCTGTTGATCTAACATCTTCAAGTACCCTGTAGGAAAAACAAAAACTACAAAACAAAAATTACAAACAAAAGAAATGCCTAAATTAAAATCAAGTCATTTACTCATAATATCAACAACAATCCAAAAGCCTATTCTCGGCAATGGCGCCAAAAACTTGGTAGCACGTGGATACGTCGCTACTTTCACCGCAAGTGTACGGGTTAAGTTTTAGTATAATGGGAAGAGTAAAGGTTGTCATATCCACAGGGATTGGTTGAGATTATCATTGAGTACCGTAATTATCATAACCTAACTTTATCTAGGCGATAAAAATGTAGTTTTTATATAAAATATACTAATACTAAGTTAATTAAACTAATTATACTAATATACTAGTATGACGTTTAAGAGAAATTATTGCCTAGGGATTAACTTCATCCACTTAAACGTGTTCGTTTCAATCTAGTTTACATTAATGGCGTTCATCCTATCCGACAATCTCGTTATCGAAATCTCATTCACTACTTCTCCTGAGTGTAAAGTGAATGAATGTGTGACTTTGCGTCCACGACGAAGTCCCCCTCGAGCATCTATACGACACTTGGTCCCATAAGTCTTGCCCCAACGTCACGGATTGCACACTTTCTAACTCCCTCGCGGGTTATTAGATCATCGTGTTGTGTTTAAACCCTAGTCCGAATTCGGGGTTACCTCTCTTGAGTGTCAAACCCCGTATTCTCAGTATATCATAACAAGCATATAAACATAGAAAAATGGCAAACAGAATCGGATAAATATGAACAACCATTAATAAAATATCGGTTTTATTCAAACAACATTTTTGTGAAGTACATCGATCCCTAGACAATATATATTCAGCTATAGATGGTCGTAGCCCTAAATACAACTAAATACAAGCTAAACATATACAAACATTCAACCAAATTAAGAGAGAAAGAGAGAAACGAGGATACTAGCCATTATCCGAAGATCCGTTACTAAAACTGCTCTAATAACGCTTCCTCCTTCTTCGCGTTGTGATATTCTATTGGTCGAATGGCCTTGGAGCTCTCAAAACTTCCAAAAATGTCTACCTTTTGTTTGGGGAGAATAAGGACGATATTTATAGGATTCAAAATATGTCAAAATATCCTAAAAATATCTAAAATATCTGGCGCTGACCGCTGCTGCGGTGGGTTCACCGCTGCAGTGGTGAGGAGGTTGGCAGGTTGACTGCTACAGTGGTAGAGCTCTCTATATTTTAACCACTGTAGCAATCGATCCAGGTTCTGGATTTGGCCGTTTTGCTCTTTTTCTCCACTGTTCTTCCACCGTTTTGACTTTTATGGACCATTTTAGTCTTTTTCAACCCAAATACCTAATTTAAGACAAAATAAATAAAAATGTATTAAAACATAATAAAACGCTATAAAAATACTCGAAAACTACCAAAACCGGCTTGAGAATAAATAGATAAATTACACCTATCACCTAACCATAATTTAAGGCCCACAAACAAAGATTTATAATGACCAATGAGCCTTCCTAAAAGTTTCCTACCAAATGGAAAATGAAAAGGACAAGACATTTTGGGCAACCAACCATTATTGAAACCAAACTAATTCGGTTCACCACCTAAGCAAAGCATTCAATGAGTAGCCTCCAAGAAAGACATTGAATGCCCATCTCATCAAGCATTAAATTCTTGGGATGATATGTCAAGACCACACTCAAGGTATCTAGATATTTTAAGAAAAATATCATAGAAACCAATCGAAAACCTTGAATCGTGTCGACCCGTTACCGAAATAAAACTGGTTGAGTAGCCTCCAAGCAAAGCATTTAATGAACATCCCATAAAGCATTAACTGGTTGAGTAGCCTCCAAGCAAAGCATTTAATGAACATCCCATAAAGCATTAAATGCTTGGGATGACATGGAATATCTAGGTTCAAATGGTCTAGATATTTTCACAAAAATATCTAAGGGTAACTAGGCAACTTGGAAACCAATCGATGGTTACAGGGAAAGTTCACTGGATTCCATCTGAAAAGAACCGAATGTGTGGTCTCTAAGTCATGACTCATCACTTTGCATTAACTGCAAAGTGACACCTAAGGATTAGGTTCAATGCATCCTGGGAGCATTTATGACAACCAAACAAAAATAGTAGATCAAATCGACGTTTAGCCCCTAAACTGAATCAGATCCATCCCATCAAGTCATAAATTCATCCATGTGCAAGGAATGCTATTGGTGGAGAGGTAATTGTTGATCTTAAGATTTTGATGAACAATTAAGTGTTAATGTTTTGATGGAACTAATGGTTTGTACAAGTGTTTCTGTTAATTAAGTTCCTATGATGAAGATGCAATGACATATTTATAAATGGATGCTAAATGGTGATGTCAAAGATGATGAAGAATTAAGAGTTTAAATAAATTAGGGAAAACAACTTAGGTGAATTTCAACTCTTAATATCCTAATTAGGAACACACACACGACACAATTTTTTTTTATTGTTTTTGTGTGTTTTGATAAGATGAAATTATTTGCTTCTATGTGTATTTGAAAAATAAATATTTATAATTGACTAAAATGGAATTTAAGAAGTTAGTGGAGCTTATTTAGAAAAGAAAATGGTTAAAGGGACGAAAACGTAAAAGAGAATAAGTTAAAAAAGAGTTCAGAAAAGAGATCCAACAGACATAAGTCAACTGGTAAGTCGACCGAACTAAGCAGCAGAAATTCTCTGTATCTCTAAGTCGACAAGCAGGTCGACCGGTGAAGAGAAGATAAACTCTCTATATCTCTGAGTCAACAGGTAGGTCGACCGGTGAAGGTAAATTAAACTCTCTTAATCTTTAAGTCGACAGATAGGTCGATCGATGAATGCAATAGCTTGGGCTTGGATATATCCTGAATCTAGCAGTTGACTGACCGGTCGACTGGGAGCATTGTTTTAGAATTCTGTGCATTCCAAAATCATATCTAAAAGTAGCCATTTTTTGTTGGGATTTGAGAGAGATTTAAGGGATTTATTGATATTTAAGATATGCTTCATCTATTATTTAAATCCTATTAAGTTGGTTTATTAAGTTTTATTATTTCTCAATTTGGTACATGAAATTGTTTCTATTCTATTCTAATTGAGATTGAGAAATATTTTGGGGACTTAATTGAATGTTTTAAAAGCTATAATTAAGTGAATTGAACCAAAATGAAGTTATAATGATATACGGGGTCTAAGAGGGTATTTAAATATAATGACACATGGGAACAAGCCGTTGGAGAGCTTATTTATTTCCCATATATATAGACCTACGTTTTTCATATTTTATTAAGCAGTGAAACATTGATTAAGAAGAGCTTAAAGAGTTGAGATCATATTGAGCTGTTATAAGAGACATCATTCTGAGATTTTCTGAAAGCTATTCTAAGTGATGATCTTGAGAATCATTGGCTATTAATCTTTGCTGCTACCGGATTTGAAGTAACATCGTTCTATTTATTTTTTCTGTGGATTCCGGGTGAGATCTTTCCAATTACTTTCTATTGTACATTGCTTGTTTAATTTTTGGAAATTGATCTTTAGAAATTGTAACATAAGAAAGTTTCATCACCCAGTCACATCAGGACTGTGTGATCCAATTCGTAAACATATCCGGGGTCACCATTTTCGAGGAGATTTATGTCGAGTCCTAATCATAGTGTCTTTTCTCATAAAGCCCAGACCTTAGGAATTATGTGTCATTAGAAAGAAATATTTTTTGGGTTCAAAGCACCTCAAGCCAATCAAAATCCGTCCTAATAAGAGGCCACCTAGGGTTAACCAGTCAGACCGTCAAAATGAATTCACACGCAGTAGACATCATGAAATAAAAGGCATCTTAGAATATTTGTCAAGCCCTAAGAATGATAATCCATCTCTTGAGGAAGAAAAATGATGGAGCTACCATTAGGTCCTAGGGAAAATAATTCATGTTTTGATGAAAAATATAAGATAATTCTATTACTAGGTCCTAAGAACAATAATCCATTTCTAAGGAATAAAGACAATTCTATCACTAAGTTCTAGGAGCAAAATGTCCCTACTTTAAAAAGAAAAAATGAAGGATATTTATGTCGGTAATTCCTAGGAGCCCTGGTCCATGTTTTTTAGGAACAAAATTACGATTGTGCCCTACAATCCTAGGAAGAAGGATCTATACCTTAAGGATAAAAGGTCAATCATGCCATAGTCTTAGGATGACTATAACTTTAAACGTGAGGATGAACCAAAAGTAAAAAGTTACCTTGGTCCTACGAAGCTAAGTCTAAGCCAGGGTCTATCCAGAATATATCCAAGAACTGCTTGTTAGAGCTTTGTCTTCCTACGATTGCATATGCACAACACGAACATCATCATCTATATAGGAATACTCATGCATAAAGGTAGAGTAATTTTGCATCCTAAGAGTTCATTAGTGGAGGTCTAGGTTGGTTAGTCACTTAATAAACTAGGAAATCTGCTTTAGGTGACTTTTGCTAAAAGCCATCTGGGAGCTACTTGCAAGACCATAAGATGGACTCGATCCCTCTCTCCATTAGAAGTATTCAGAACGACTCCAAGATCCTGATGATACCAGAAGACATTGCCTCTCTGACACAAATGATGAGCTAGAAAAAACCAACCTTTCTATTATAAGAAGATGATAAGTTACCATTACCAGAAAATACCTTTAACATGATAAAATATTGGAACAAATTTCAAATCGTGAAGCTCTCTCATAGAGATAGAATTTCTATTGAAAATCACAACGGCCTTGCTAAACCGGAACACTTCACTTGTGTTACCGCCGCAAGTCAAGACCTTCCCAACTAGGAGAAGAGCCTCGAACCTAAGCAAAACCCAATCCTAGTAGATGGTTCCAAGATATGGAAGCACTTGGACTACATAATCCGATCTATTGATGAGACCTAATAGGTCATCTAGACCCTTAGCCACCCAGAACACAAACCTTTCATCTCTACTCCATATCCCAACAGTTCTCCACAAAACAGCAGTCAATTACCCACCTCAATTTCAATTGCTTCATCAAATCTCCAAGTTTACCCAATTCAGGACATGTTTTGCCTCATTTAATATGCCACTCTCTCAAGTTTACTACTACTGCTTCAAGAATAAGCTATTAACACCAATTCCCCCTAACCTTCGAAACCCTCAGGATTCGAGGCTTAACCGTTGCACTTTCTGCCTGTATTACCTTGGAATGACTGGTCTCCACACCTATTAGTGCCAATACCTCAAGAACCGTATCGAGGATCTCATCTAGGATGGAATCATAAGTATCTCAGGAGAAACTTTGACCACTAAAGAATAGAGGGATAAGCGTCCATATCTTCGTTTCCTTTAGTTTCTTAAGTACTTCCTAATAAACCAAGTATTATCTTATACGCCTCCATACTAGATATACATGTCACTAAATGCAAGCTTAGTTTATCTAAGGTCAACTTAGGACTTTATACTCTAACTGTCAAAAATCAATTTTTGCTTGTCGCAATCCACACACTGCGAATAGTAAAAAATAATGATAATATAATTTCAATAATAAATTAGACCATTATCCAAAGTGAAAAATGTTAGAAGAAATATCTTGTTTCAACCAAAGGATGGTGAGATATTGAAAAAATGTGAGAATGTTAGAATTAAAACTTAAGAGCTCTGTCGTGGAAACACTACACATGTTCTATCCTGGGAGTATCCAAGTAACCTTGAAGAAATACATAAGACTTCCTCAATCGGAATGAAGGAAGAAATATCTTGAAGACTTACGAACTGAAGAATGACAAATAAAGTCTTAGAGCCTAGGTCTGTCCACGAAAAAATTCTTGAAAGATTGGGTAGCTGAACAAATGAAGACTAACTAACATAAGAAATGACTTTATCTAGAATTCACCAATGCTAAGACGTCACGAAAAACCTGCTTAAAAATAAAAACAAGAAGAACCTCGCATAACTAAAGACATTTAAGACTAGAAGAAAACGATAAGCGCTATCGGACAAACAGGATAAAGTAGTCAAGATAAGGGCGGAACCAACAAAGACCTCGAGATCAACTTGAATTACCCTAATCCTCCAAAAATGTAAAATTCTAAAAGTAAGCCATAAGAGAAATAAGAAAGACCAGTCTCAGAAAGTTTCTAAATACTGAGTGGTCACATGAAAGCCATTAGGTGAATCACCCTTTCTATATGATCCGAGTATTAAGTCTTATGGGTGTCTCAACACTTAGTGAGTTGGGCCAAGTGGATTGAGATCACTACCCAAAGCTCGCCACATGGATTATATAGAAAGTATGACTCCCTACTTATTGGAATGAAGAGAAATAATAGAGAATTCTCTTAACGCTAGCAAGACAAAGAAAAAATAAACATTTATTGGTAGTCAATAACTAACACTTGTTTCTCCGTCAATTCTATTCTCCCTCCTTTGAGTCATCTAGGGAAGGCCCATTCCGTCTGTTCTTAGTCCAAGATAGAATAAGTCAAGCAGAGCCATTGATAAAGCTTCGGGTAACACATAGGGCCTTGGTGATCTCGATAACAATCTTAGAAAATATCAATATCAGAGCTTGATAGAATTGAAACTAGACAACCTCGATAACTAATAACTAAGGATATTTAGTTTAAATTACTATTGAATTTATCTTCATCATAATCCTATGCAAAACTCACGACAATCATTAAGATGATTGAACGTTTGAATATGATTGCCTGAGTATACTCTAGACAAAATAATCTTGCATAAAGTGAAAAGGGAAATACGCACGGCGTATACGCTAATGTTTAAAGAATTAGAAATGGACTTAGGAAAATACCAGAAAGGAAGAGAATAAACCTTGCTAAATAAACCATTCATTCGAACCCTCTCCCAAAACTCATCCAAAAAGTCATTCAAAGCCCAAGCTAAATAAATAGTGATCTTCATTCCCAGCTAGATGTTCCCATTTTGGGAAATTCCGATCTCAACTAAGCGAGACTTGAAATAACCCTCTGTTATTCATGTATAAACTTTCCTATATTTCCACCCAAACACAGACTGTTCGAAGAAAAATCCTGATCAGAATTCTAGTTACAATGCAAGAAGAAGCAAAGGAGCAGGAAGCCTCACAGAAACATCAGTCAACTTTTTGTATCAGAAACGACATGGAAAAACAACGGAGAAGGCTATTAGCTAAAGGTACCTAGTGCAAAATTTCTAGGAGAAAACTTGCACATCTGGATAGATAATGCTTTTCTTAGGAAAACATTCTAGAATTGGGCGTCACAAAATCATACAATGCAGAAAGTCAGTATCAAAGTACTACATAAGCACTATGCATCATGAATCACTTAGAGATGCATAAACTTCATATACAAGAGGAAACTTAGGCATCATACTTCACAAAAAATCTTGTGCCATTCTGCATATCATATAGCGTCAATAAGCCATCATCGACACAACACTTGTACCCACACAATTTATCTAGGAATCTCTAATAGGCTAGCAGGCAATCCTCAGACATGTAATTCGGTCAAGTTACCTTGCTAGTCACCGTACTTGTGTTCATCTCAAATAATGGGTCCAACTAACTTAGAGGTTAGGTAAGGAGTCGACCTCGCTGAAGGTGTGTCTTGGTAGACCATGCCTATTACTGCGAAATGTGGGGGTGTGTTAGAGTGTCTTTAGTAGTTTGACCTTACTAAGATCTAACGCGATCTTCCCAGAATTGAGTAAACCCCAGAATCTTTCAAAATACTCCATGTTCCAAGACTCCAATAAAAGAAATCGAAACAATGTAATCCAAAGACTTGAACAAAAGGCCAATTAAAGATAACAATCAAATCTTAACTAGCTAAATGCTTAGGCAAGAGACTTTATCCATTAAGCTAGGACAAGATCCCCGTCAGCAAATGTAGCTATCTGTGATAGGTGCGATTCTTAGAATCATCCCATCCCAGAACTACGTTCGGCCTAAACCTTGATAGATCACCAAGGTACGTAGGAAACCCAAATCGGTTTGGTCGAAATGAAAAGAGAGAGAGGTATCAGCTTCACAATATTTTCTTATATTAGGGTATACCTTTGGAATAGTCCTTTGACATACTCCCTGCTATCCAAACATATGGGGAACAACCAAATCAGAACTATGCTTGACCTGATCCTTGACAACACTGCCAATATACGTAGAAAACCTATTGAGGTTCGGTCATCCAAACTCAAGGAACTACCCTAACCATGACTAAAATGCGTTCTCACAATTCCCACCATCATATAAGGATTGGAATTTAACCAATAAATTAGAGTCCATTAGGATTAGAAAGAATAAAAGTAAAAAAAAAAAATCTAGAAACCTGGAAAACGTGCATTAGAAGCTATGACTTCCGATTGTCTATGTTCTTCTTTCATCACTAGGAAGATAGTCAAGAAAACAAACGATATAAGAAGAGATAAGGGAAATACCATCCAACCTTAGGTGGTGGAAAAAGAATACCTCAACGACCCAGCCATACCATACTACCTTAAGCAGTCAATAACCCAACCATACTATACTACCTTAAACATTCGACGATTCTACCATACCATCCTACCTCAAATGATCGAAGGTCCTACCATACCATCATACCCTCACATTTGGCATGCCTACCGTCTTCACTGAAACAACTATACACAATACCTCAAATTCCCATGACTCCCGCCACCAAGAATATAGACTTATTAGATACTATCCTGTTATCTAAATTCATTAAGAGGTTATAGAACCAGAAAACCACCAAACACCATAGGATGTAGGGTTTTCAACCATGAGACAAGTGCGGTGCACTTTAAAGACTACCTCCAGGAAATATCTTTTGACAAAATAAGAAGACCATCCGCAGATAAAGATTTCCTAACTTCTGGACAAAGAAGTCGTGGAAGTCCAATAGAAGAATAGAAGTAATAGGATGCGATAGCACTGATCCCTCAACTCTGGGTCCTCTAGAGCTAGAAGCGTGAATATCGACTCGAGTACTATCGGTGATATTTAAATCACTTTGAATTATTCGCAAGTGCACGAGGTCAAGTTTTAATAGTATAGGAAGAATAGGGTTATCGTATCTACAGTGATTGGTTTAAATTGTCTTTAAGTATCGTAATTTTTGTAACCTAACTTTATCTAGGCGATCCAACGTTAGGTTTTTGTTATAGAAATATAAAACTAAACTAATTAAACTAAAATAATAAGAATAATGTTTGTGAGAATAAATTATTTAGGGATTAACTTTGTTTACTTAAACGTGTTTGATTCAGTCTAGTTTACATTAACGGTCATTAATCTATTCGACAATCTAGGTGTCTAAAACTCACTTACTATATCTCCCAAGTGTAAAGTGAATGAATATGCAATTCGTGTCAACACCGATATCCATATCTAGCACCTAAACGATTACATAAATCTCGCCTCAACCTCATGGATTGCACACATTGTAAAAATCTCCTAAAACATTAGAATGTCGCGATATGTTTAAACCCTAGTCCGAATTCGGGGTTACCTCTCCCGAGCGTCAAACCCCGTATTCTCAAATCAACCAAAATATCATAACAAGCATATAATGGAAGTAAAAAAATAGTAAACACAATCAAATAGGGATGAAGAACAGATAACAAAACAACGATTTACTCAAACATATATATTCATGAACTATATTAATCCCTAAATAATAAATATTTATCTCATGGCCATAACCAAATATATACATCATCAAACAACCAACAAGATTTAAGAAATAAAGAGATAAACAAGGGAGAATAACAGATATCTGAAGAATGGATGATTCCACGTCTGTAAAATCCGCTCTGATCTTATTTTCTCTTATCCAAAACGTGTTCTCCTCTTCTTGGGTTTGATCTTTGATCTCTCAAAACTCTCAAAAAAATTCTAGGTATTGTGGGAATAAGTGAATACAAGTAGAGGTGCAAAATAGAAAAAACAAATATCTAGAAAATATCTTGCCAGCTGGTGCCGGGTCGCTGCAGTAGAGCAGAAGATCGTTGCAGCAATCAGGGGTCAAAACCACACTGACGGACCACCGCTGTAGCTACCAAATCATCGCTGCAGCAATATAGGGATAGTGTCTGGTGCCTAATTTGTATTTTCTCCGTAACGTTCTCGTCCGAACTCTAATTGAGGTGATTTAAAAACATTAAAAAATATAAGACATAGATATACAACTTCTATGTTTTGAGATTATCCAAAATAAGATTTAATCATTATAAAAAATGACCTTAAAGTTACTATACCTGAACCGATTTGGCATCTTGTTTCCCATTTATTTATAAACCTACAAAACAATATAAAAACATATTAAACTAACAAAAATTCTTGAAAACACACAAATATTTGAACCTTAAAATACTTGATTTGTTTTAAATAAACCACTCATCAAGCACTAAGTTGCTTTTTCGAATACACACTTTGCTCCTCCCCTTTGCTATAGGACAATAGAAGGCCAATTGTGAAGATCTCCAACTGATGTTTGATCCTCAAGTTCAATGAGATAAATCCATGTCTTATCGAAATTAAGCACTCTATCTCAAAATGGTATAGGAATACGATCCCTTGGCTCAAAATCATCTCCTGCAAAATCCTCAAGAATTCCCCACTCGAGCATCTCAACCTAAGGAGACACATAGTCAAGATATGTTGCCATCCTAGCTGTGGTAGAAGGCCAGCAAAATATTGATCCATAGGAGCATTTGACGTACCAGCTATTATCGGGTGATTGACTTTAGGCGCCCGAAAGTTATCCTCCGCAGAAGAAAATGAAAGGATGGGCACATTGTCTGAAATCCTCAGGGTCGATATCCTGGGTTGACTTCAAGAGCGCTTCAAAGAACTCCCTCGGTCAAGGTCTCAGGAGCCTTGTCGTTCCCACGAGATCAAGAAGGACAATGGCCACCATTACCTGAAAAACTCCTAGCTGACATAATGACGTCTAGAAAGGAAGTCAAGGTTTTATCATTAGGGTTTCGACTGGAGAAAAAAGTTGGAATTACTAAAATTAATATGTAGCTTCTTAAAGACATGTCAGACTCACCACTACCATTATTCTACAAAAGCAATTGCGAGTGACTAGAACTGATCATTAACGATTCATTGTTATCTGAGTACTAGGGGGAAAATGATTGAGTTTACCTATCCAAGAATAACTGTTGATCCTAAAATTTTGATGAACAATTAAATGTTGATATTTTTTGTGGGATTAACGATTTTATTAAGTGTTTCAGTACTATAGTTCCATTGATGATTTATCATGAAGAATTGAGTAAAGAGAGTTATGGATGTTAAAGAGACTGACAAAGATGATGGACGTTAAGAGACCGAAGATTTTGAAGAATTTAGAGGAAAATAACTCAGGTTAATTTTTACTCTTAATGTATCCTAATGAGGATTACACACGACACAAAAAGTTTTAAAATTTATATGTGTTTTGATAGGATCCTAATTAGTGAAATTATCTACTCCTATGTGTAATTGAAAGAGAAATATTGATAATTGATTAAAATTGAATTTAAGTATTTAGTGGAGCTAACCGAGAAACGAAATCGGTTAAAAGGGCGATAACGTTGATGAGAATGAATTCAAAACGAATTAAGGAGAGGATTCCAGCATTGGTAAGTCAATAGGTAAGTCGATCGATGCATAGAATATGAAGTCTCTGAATCTCTAGGTCGACAGATAGGTCGACTCATGAAAGTCTCTTTATCGTCTAGTCGACAGGTGGTGTATGGGTGGTCGACCAATGGGCAAAGAAATTTTGGCTTGGCTAGTATCCTAAATCGAGCAGTCGACTTATGGGCGTTGGTCGGTCGACTGATGAGTCTGTTTCAGGTTTAGAGGATTTCGAGGATTCTGATCAAACAGTAGCTGTTACTAGTCGTTTATGGTTGAGATATGAGAGAAATTTTAGGGATATGATAGTATTAAAGATATATCATTGATATTTTGTCATCCCTATAGATATAGTTGATATATTTTGGTTATTTCTCAAATTGGTTTATATAATTCTTTCTATCTTATTGATTTGAGTTTGAGAAATATTTGAGGGACTAATTGGAATGTTTTGAAAGCTATAATTAAGTCAAATATACCTGAAATGAAAGACAATGATATATGGGGTCTATAGGTGCTTTTTAGATACTTATCACTTAAGAACTAGCCATTGGAGGGTTTGTTTTAAGTCCCTATATATAAACCTGCGGATTTCACATAAAATAGACACCATATCAAGAACTATTCAGTTCATAAGCTTTTATAAGAGTAATCATTTTGTTATTTTTTTTTTTGAGAGATCAAATTGCGAGATTAATTTTGAGGAGTTCTTGAGTTAAAGCGCTGATTATATAAGCGTCACCGAATTGAGCTGTCTAGCGTTCCAATCTATAATTCTTCAGTGTTATTCTAGTGAGATCTTTCCAGGCTATTAATCTTTAATGCATATTTATCTTTATATTTTTGCTTGGTTGATAAGATCTTGATGAAATCATTTTTGAACTTTAAAAGCATAAAAATATTTTAAAACGATTTGTGTGAGAATCTGATTACGTGCTCAATTTTGTACTACCCGTATTATTTTTATAATGAAATTTTTGTTTCCTCACTTAATTCTATCACTAGTAATTATCGGGACGTTAATCGAGTTTAAATTGATTTGAGTTGGTAGAAGCTCCGAGTAGGAAGAACTTATCAATTTCTTGTAATTGGTGAGTTGTGTGCGAATTAGGTACTATCAGGAGTATCTAATCAGGGATAGCTTGGTTTCAATCTCTTCCGGTAAAGAGATTGAGGTGTTAATTCTACATTGATTGAATTTATGAGTGATTTTGTAAAAGTTTCATCCCTACCTGGGAAAAGGATAGTTGGAGCATTTTTGTGAGGTTTTGATTCTTTAACCTAAGGTACAAAAAAAATTAGGTTATTCTTGAGCCTATAAAAAGTAGAGGTTATTCTTGAGCTTGAGAAAATGAATTTGTAGAGGTTGATTCTAAGTCTGTGAAAAGAATCATTAGGCAAATGTTTGATTCCTACTTGTTTGAAGGAATCTTAGTGATTAGTGGGTGCGAATCTCCGTGGGGCTCGGAGGACTAGATTAGCCAAGAATAGCTTCGTGAACTAGGATATATCGTGGTGTGCTGCCTTATTTATTTTACTTATATTGTTGTTTGGTGTACACCTAGTTGATAACACATATCCGCTGTTATAAAGATAATAATTAATTTTAGGATAAAATTAATTGTTTGATTTTTTGAAGTGTTATAAACTCTAATATTTTTAATACTACCCAATTCACCCCCCTCTTGAGTAGCTCACTAGGCCAACAATAATGATTATAACCATGCACATTCTTTGCTACTTAAGATTGAGGCATAGCTGGGAAAACGAAGTCGAAAACTCTCTCCCCTACAAGTGCTATCAATCACCCTTATCAACTCGTAACTAGATATAATTTACAAAGCTGCACGTCCAGAAGGTTGCGCCATCCGACAAACTCACAAATTTGTCATCCCGATAAAGTACGAGACAGACCAATTTGGATTCATAATCTTGTAGATAAATCAGTCTCCTCTCGAACCAGCACATTGGGGGCATACTTTACATTATCGATAATCACGAATCGCACTAACAAAACTTATCCAGTCGTTGCCCTAGTCTATGATTAGGGAACAATTCATCCTATCCATGTTTTCCTGATGGAAACAACATCCATTTTGTCTCACAACAAGAAACAAATACCTCAATTATAATAAACTTAGTTGGAACTTCGTGTCAACCTGATTACAGGCAACACTCAGGATACGTAGGAAATACTCATGGGTTTGGTTGACAAAATTAGACTCACCAATAGATGTAGGAACTATGTGACAGCCTGAATCTTGGTAGCATCTGGGATACGTAGGAAACCCTCACGGGTTCGGTTAACAAGTCTAAACTCATCAAAGACGTCAAAACTACGTGTCAGCCTGATCCCTGAAAACACCCGGGACACATAGGAAACTCTCGCTGATTCGATCAACAAATTCAAACTCATCGAAGCTAGGAACTATGTCTATGCCTGATTCCCGGCAATGTCTAGGATATGTAGGAAACCCTCGTGAGTTCGATTGAAAAAATCACAACCATATGTGATGAACTTTGTGCCGATTTGATTCTCAATTATCTGAGATACGTAGGCAACCTTTACAAGGTTCACTCGCATCCTTTAAGCTATAGGCTATTCAGGCGCATTGAACTTAGTGTCAATTGGATTCTCTTTGCGAAACAAGAATACCTAGTAGCATTTTGACCATATCCTTGGTATATCATCGAGGAACGTAAGAAACCCAAGTGGGTTCAATCAGAATAAAAAAGAGAGACGAGTTTCATCTTCATGATGCTCTCTCACCCCTAAACCAGGTCGCATCTCTAGGAATAGTCCATTGATTCTCTTGAGAAAAGATATATACACTCTCCTTGTTTATTAAATAATAGGCGATGCTCAAATCAGGAAACTACATCCAATCTAACTCTTGCTAAAACCTGGGACACGTAAGAAACCTTTTCTGGTCACTATTAACAAAAAACCCACGTCAATCGGGATTAAATCATGTCATCAAACACTGAAAATCATCACGAAGTTGTGTAAAACCATACGACCCCCACAGAGTTTCTCAATGATGAATCCCCTAATCATTTGGGATTAAACCAGACTAAACATGACAATGACCCACCAAATCCGGATCTAACCATACTAGATTTTATCCTGCGGATGAAGAATTAGGTATCGATCTAAGTCCTGGTAAGCACCAAGACACGCGAAACCTTCACGGGTTGGGTTGTCACCTTAAACAAAATTCCTCCATCCCCAGCAGATTACGCTTCGACTTGTCCTTAGTAGACCACCAAGGTATATAGGAGACCCAGGTTGGTACGGTCAAAACCAGAGAGATGTCAACAATCATGACATTCTCTCAGCCTTGTTTCAGGGCGTATTTCCCGAGAGGTCCCTTGACTTCCTTGAGAAGTCGACTACCAATCTTTTTGTTAAACAGACAACAAAGGATACCTATACTTGAACTACATATCGACTAATTCTCGATAGATTACCAAGGTATGTAGGAAGACCTTGCGGGTATGGTTAACTATCTAAGATAGCATAGTGAGGGTCGAACTATATTTCAACTATGTTCATAACCTAGAAATTCAGTGTGTGTAGGTAACTCAGGTGGGTTTTGGTTATCCAATGATTACCATCCAAAATTAGTAATACCAATAATGCATAAACAACCCAACGAGGGTTTTCAGACTAAAAAAAACACTATAAATTGTATGCTCAGTTTAGGAAATAGATGCGACCCATGTGGGCTCTGCTGCAATCGTGGAACACTCAAGAAATAGTCCCACGCCCCAGCTAGAGATGGGGCACATTTTATCCGATTTTTTCATTGAGAATCTATGATAAGACTCGCCCCAGATAGAGCTGGGGTACATTATATTCGGTTTCTCCGTTGAGACTCTGTGATAAGAGTCGCCCCCGCTAGAGCTGGGGCACATTATATCATATCTTCTCCTTGCAGAGTTTCTTGATATAAGACTCGCACCAATCTCAATCATAATCAATGCAAAAAATTCAAAAAAAAAAAAATTAAAAAATGAAAACTATAATCCCAAGAAATGAACAAGCATCGTCAATCCCCAGTCTACGACTGCGACACATTTTAACCGTGATTAAATTTTCCTCAGGAAGTTTTCTAGTCCTTGTTAGGGAATCCCAGGTGGGATGTTTCCAAGAAACTCCACTACGTATTGAGTTCCTCGAGGGTCTTCACCCCTTGTGAATTCTCTCAATCATTTTTTACCTTGTATTGAAATAACAACCCAGGAATCAGCTTCCCTAACCAAGAACCTATTCCACCAAATATTGATCCGCATCACGAAGCCTGAACTACATTTGACCTTATTCTCAGTTAAGTGTAAGATATATAGTTGCCTCGATGGGGTTCAGTCAAACCACCACAAAGATCAATTGTTGACCTCAGTCTCACACTGACTAGACACCCCGGAATTGGCTTCTCTCACCCAGATTCATTCCACACAATCTTGATTTACTTTACATGTTAGAACTACATGTGACCTGATTCTCATTAATTTGATATATGTAGGGAAACCTTTTGAGGTACGGTCACAACCATTAGCTAGTTGTATTTTACGAATTTTCGATAATAGTATGGTGTAGTAGTAGAATTTACTTTACATGCTAAAACTACATGTGACCTAATTCTTATTAATAGGCTACGGACATAATCGATAGCGGATTAACCAAGTTTTATCCTCCTCACAAGCATGAGCCGATTGACCGATTATCGTCCTCCTAATAAACAGGAGTCGATTGGTCCGGCGTCATACTTCCCACCGCCGATTAGGATTAATTGACTATCATCCTTCTCACAAACAAGAGTCAATTTATCGATTATCATCCTCTACACAAATAGGAGCCGATTGATCGGGTGTCATCCTGCGTACCTTTTTTTTTACGATTTGTCTAAGTATCGTCCTCCTCACAAACAAGAGCCGATTCGTCTATGTATCATCCTCCTTACAAACAGGAGCAAATTTGTCTTAAGTATCATCCTCATCACAAATAGGAGCCGATTGGCCTAGTATCGTTATTCTCATAAACAGGAGCTGATTTGTCTAAGTATCGTCGTTTTCACAAACAAAAATTGATTCGTCTACTATCATCCTTCTCACAAATATGAGTAGATTCATCTAAGTATTGCCATCTGCACAAATAGGAGCCGATTCATCTACGTATCGTCTTTCTCACAAACAGGAGCCTATTCGTCTAAGTATTGTCTTTCTCACAAATAGGAGCCGATTTGTCTCAGTATCGTCCTCCTCAGAAACAGGAGTCGATTCGTCTAAGTATCGTCCTTCTCACAAACATGAACCATTTCATCTAAGTATCGTACTCCTCATAAACAGGAGCTGATTCGTATAAATATATTATTCTTTACAAATATGAGCTAATTTGTTTAAGTATTGTCCTCCTCACAAACAGGAGCCGATTTGTCAAAGTATCGTCCTCCTCACAAACAAGAGTTGATTTATCAAAGTGTTGTCCTCACCACGCCCTATAGGATTAAATATATCACCATACTCTAGGAATAAAGACAAATAGTAGCCAAATATGTCACCATCCTTCCAGCATTAGTCTCTCAAGGTTGATTGCTCATCAATCCTTTGAAGTACACAATGGTAGAAGTGATCAATCGTCATCCTCGTCGAAACCTGTAGGATTAGGTATGTCTCTATCCTTTAGGATAGATTTAAATACTTGAATTTCTATTCCATGTCTATCAAAACAAATTGTTTGTGTCTCCTTATTTGTCATTAAGAGTAAACTCCCATGACAAAGAGGGGCAGTCGTAGACACCACATTTTATCTCGCCCAATCAGTGTCAAATCAAGTATAAGTTTCGATAAACATTAAGCTTAGGTTTAAAGGGAATGAATTTATACCTTAGATCACACTAGGAGATATTAAAAACAACCAAAGACATGACAAAAACGTAGAAATGATGAATTTGACAAAATACAACCAAGTAAACGTTTCGGGTCAAAATCGAAATTCCCGTGATTTAAGGAGGTCTAAAATGACTTTAATAAGGTTTGATTTTTATCAAATCATCCTTATTATAGGTACATATTAGTCTCTACACTTAAAACATAGGACATTTCAAACAATTAACTCAGTTACCCCATCCCGACTTTGAAACATTTACTTTTCTCTAAATCTTGTCAAATTTAACACCAAAAACATTTCTTTCCCTCATGCATACCACATCACATACCACCAAGAAACAATCCAAGATACCTTAATCAAGGATTGGAAAGGTCATGACAAAGCCCAAAATCACAAGGTGATTTAAGGTGTGGGGTTAACATGGATTTTTACCGAATCCAAGTAGTATTGACAAACCACCCTAAGCCCAAGAAATCAAGGGGACTGGCCATCATTTAAGGCCCACAAACCAATCCTTATAATGACCAAGAAGATTCTTAAAAGTTACCTACAAAAATGGAAAAGTAAAAGGACAAGACATTTAGGGCAACGAACCGTTATTGAAACTAAAGCGATTCGATTCGCCACCTGAGCAAATCATTCGATAAGTAGCCTCCAAGCAAGGCACTAAATTCCCATCCCATAAAAAGTTAAATTATTGAGATTACATGTGGAGACCACATTCAAGGTATCTATATATTTTAAGCAAAATATCTTAGAAACCAACCGAAAGCCTTGAATCATGATGACCCGTTACCAAAACAAAATCGGTTGAGTAGCCACCAAGAAAAGCAATTATTACACATTCCATAAAGAATTAAATGTTTGGGATGACTTGACATGGATAGGTTCAAAGGATCTAGATATTTTCACAAAAATATCTAAGGGTAACTAGGCAACTTGGAAACCAATCGACGGTTACAAGGAAAGTTTACCCGATTACATCCGAAATGAACCGAATGCGTGGCCTCCAAATCATGAATAATCATTTTGCATTAAATGTAAAGTGACACCTAAGGACTAGGTTTAATGCATCTTGGGAGCATTTATGACAACCAAACCAAATCAGTGGACTAAACCGATGTTTAGCCCCTAAACCAAACCGGATCCATAACATCAAGTCATAAATACACCCCATGTGAAAGAAATGTAATTGGTGGAGAGGTAATGATTAGAAATCATTGGTAATGATTTCCAATCATTACCAAATCTTTGAAAGGATTTGGTAATCATTACCAAATTATTGAGAATCTAGCCTTCTCTCCTAAATTCATTCCAAGACAAATCAAACTAAGACAAGATAGCAAGTCCCTTAGTCCAAAACCCCCCCAAGGAAGAGGTTGGTATTGCCTGTGCATTGCCCAATGCGCAGGCCCAGCCTATAAATAGGGGTGCCCTCTTCCAATTTTTTTCATTTCTTGAAGCCTAAGCTTATCTTACTAAACTCGAGCATATCTCTTGGGTCCTAGGCCTCTCAAGAGGATTTATCGAAAAACACATCGTTATTCTATCAAAATCCAACCATGGAAGGAATTTTTGAAGCTCTTAGACTAAGAATTTCAAGGATCGACGATCACTGATCAACACCGAGCCAATGAGGAAAGGAGGAAAGCTACTTCGGGACGACTACATCCCATAAGTAGGTTGTTGTTTTTGGGTTCTTGGCTAGGAACTCAAAGAATCGAGACCACCGATCAACCACCATCCAACCACCGATCAAAGAGAATGAGGTAAACACTTAAGGAAAACCATATCCCCTAAGTAGGTATGTTTCTACCAAACCCCGTTTGATTCTTGGTTGATTTTGTGTATATTGTTTTGTATATAGTAGGATCTTGTAAATGATTCACTTAATTTCATGTTCTTAACACATGAAACCCATAAAAATTAAACAAACCCTAAGAACAACCTAACAAGCATTTGATTTTGTCAAGAACATCAAGCAAACACCTAGCCTTAACCGTAACAAACTAAATTAGGGTTAAATGTTTGAGGTTCTTAACAAAATCAAAGGTTTGTTTCAAGGTTGTGATTCAGGTTTGTTTGACCAAAACTAACTGATAATCAACGAAACATAACTAAACTAACTAAGATTTAACCAAAACCAACCCAGCGTTTTCAAACATAATAGGACTAAACTACATTCGAGTTGATCTTTGTTAACAACCCTAAGTACATAGGCAACCCATAAGGGTTCGGTCATACCTCTAATAATAAATGTAGTTTTCAATGAGACAAGAATAAACTACGTCTAACCTGATCTTTGGTAACAACCCAAATTACGTAGGCAACCCCTAAGGGTTTGGTCACACCTTTAATAATAAACCATGTTTTTTCACAAACCAGAAAGAACTACAAGATGACCTAATTCTCATTCGAGATACGTAGGCAACTCATGTGTGAGTTCGGTCTCATATCTGAACAACTTAGTCTTAGTTTATATTTCATTTAGTTTACCATGCATATTTACATATCTGTCTGTATATAAACTGTTGTTTGGTGTAGCTGACTAGTTTTAGTTAGAGTATTTACTTTCTTTCCATTAAAAAGGGGAATTATTCTTTCTTAAATAAATCAAAGAAAACTGATTGGATAGTGTTTAACAGTGAATATCTATTTGGACTGAGGTACCGAATTTGGCCGGGTGTTTTGGGGTGTCTAACACCTTCTCTGAGTATAATCGACTCCCGTACTTAAAAAATATCTTTGATACATAGACCTATGGAAGTAAAACATGGGCCATTTCAAAAGGTAAAATGAATTTTCAAAATCCCGGTGACCTAATACACCATTTAACTCCATGTTAAGTGGCGACTCTATTTTTAACAAAACAATCTTTGACCAAGATGTTTTTTAAATCCGACGACTAGAAAAGCCCTTGAAAAACTATTTTAAAAAATGAACAAATATGGAGGACTTAGAGAGGAAGTGATGAAACTTGTTTTCATTCTCTTCTCGATTCCCTACTTTTTCTGCTTACCGAAATACAGGGTGTGTCAATAACGGTATTTAAACATATTTAAAGAGTGATTTAAGAAGACTTACTTAACTTAGGGAAGTGCTCTTTCCCTAAGTGTTTTTCCTTCTTTTCCTTCTTTGATCTTCCTGATTGTTCTTGATCATTCCTCAACAACTTCTTAAGATCTTATTCTAAGAATCTCAAGAACACCTTTTTAAAGCCTTTTTTACAAGATTTGAGTGTGTTTTTGAAGTAGAAGGCTTAATAATTCCCCAGATCCGAGAGTGATTTTCGAGACTCGAGAGAGAATGTATGTGTTCTAGCCTTTTTCCAAATGGAAACATGCTGCCTATTTATAAGCTCGGGGATCCTACGCATTGAGGAATATGAAAGCCTACCCATCCTCTTCCTTAAGGTGTGTTTTGTCTATGTATGACCCTTTGATGTCTCTCACTTTCATGGTTAGAGCCAAAACTTGAAGATTTACTTAGATTTTCTATGTAATCATTAGATTTTGTAATGATTACACATTTTCCAAAATATCTTAGAAATGATTGCTCATGATTTCTCATTATTGGCTATCATTGGTTGGCACATGGGTTCATAAATTCTTAATGTGATATTTATTCAAACAACCAAAAGAAAAGAAATTAAAAACATGGCCACAAGAACACAAGATATAGGACAAAAATCACACAAGCAATCATTTTCTAATTCAACAAACATAAACCAACATGTGTCCCACCCCCAAACTCAAAATCAAACATGTAATCAAATTAAGCATAAGGGAATAAGACACGTACCTGGGAGGCGAGACAATCTCGCCTTCGAGTGTGGTCGACGGTGATGCTCCAGGCAAGGTGACCAGTATAGGACTTTCTCCCATAGCGTGCATCCTTAAGCTCTATTATTTGAAAACTTAGGTTGCCTCCCAAGAAGCGCTTGGTTTAACATCCTCAGCTTTACACGAAGAAGGGCTCGTCAAAGAGCGGATTCTGCTCATAATATGTGTCATATAACAACATATGGGTCTTAGTTCAAAATACCCTCAAGCTTGACAAGATGTAGCAATGATTGACATGTATTCTCAACTTGATTCCGCTCTGGCTCATGTGCTTGGTGGGTGTAAAAGAACAGAGTTAAAGGTAGGGGAAGACAGGAGAGCCACATCGGATCTTTATAGACGTAATCGTCATCGATCAGTGGCGGAATCACAATCTAGATCTCAAACGGTGAAAATTCACAAGTTTCGTCTTGTGATTCTTAACCGTCGACCCATTCTTTGTTTTTCTCCTCATTAAACACACCCAAGTTTCTCCTACTCGTATTCAGTTCCTCAAGGTGGCTTTCACATTTGGATGTGACTTTTGTGTTTCTCAGTGCCCCCATTCCATAGCAAACAAGTTTACTGATTTGTGTCTCAAGAGACTTTACGGTCACATCGATATCAACGTAGGTCATCTCAATATTATCAAGACAGCCCTTATGCTGATTAAGACGGTCATAAGTTTTTCTCCAGAAAACTTGAGTCTCCCCCATGAATGTAGCGAACATTTCTTCCAGGGTGGGGGAAGACTCCACAGGTTGGTGTAGGGTGTCAATCCATGGCGCTAAAATGTTCAAACTATCCCCCAAGCTTTGGTAGCTCGTTGAGTAATTCTAACTCTGACAATCAAACTCCGCCATGTCTTCCAACAACCAATAGACTTCAGGAAACCATGATTCGGGAACTGAACGAGAAACTCCTTGTATCACTTCAATACCGATATCCCTATTCCATATTTAGGTAAAAATGTTCGTTATACCCGACCTTATAGATTACACACGCTTTAAATATCTTTCTATCTATTAAAGCTTGTGTTGTGTTTAACCTAAGTCCGAACCCGGGATTACCTCTCTCGAGTGTCAAATCTCAAGTTCTCAATTCAACCAAAATATCATGTGAAAGTATACATTGGATGCATTATAAAGATAAATACAATTGAATGGAGATTCTAATTGATAAATCTAGAACTCAATTACCTCCCGGTTTCACAAGATTCTAAATTCCCAACTCGAATACTTAAGTGTTGATTTCCTCTCGGACTCACAACAACCTAAAGTATGCACTCCCAATTTCAGTTACGAATGCAACCTCTCCCGAGTATAAAATCGTCTGACTTATTGGCCACATGAATCAAACATATTAGGCCTAGGAGATGCATAAAATGGAATTAAATCTAACAATTAACAAAATAATCTAACAAGGTTCAAACAAGACTATATCAAGCCCTAGATCTATATTACGAACACAATATAGATGAATCCATAACTAATATCATTAGAAATTTCATTAATGTAAACATGTTCAATACAAACTTCACAAATGCAAAATTCAAACAATATTAGGGAGAAGATGAGAAATCAAATCTAATTTTTAGAGAAGTTTTCGATTCAAATCTTCAATTGAGTGCCTTCTCCTTGTTCATTTATGTCCCCTCTACAATCTCTCTTCCTCCTCCCTTCCAAATGAGCCAAAATGGCCTTAAGGAATGGAATAGTCAATGTATTGGTGTTGTAGCACCGTTTTTTTCGTTTAGGGTTTCATTTAGGGGGAGAAGATTAGTGCTGCAGTCCCATTATTTTGGCGCTACCGCGCCAAAAGGCGTTGTGGCCGCCTTTTGGGGTTGCAGCTCGAATTATTTTATGCTGTAGCGCCGAAAGGCATAGATCTGACACTTGCTCGTATTTTGGCCATAACTTCTTCAAACGAACTCCGATTGCGGTGATTCAAAATGCTATGGAAAGCTAAGTAGATCTACAACTTCTATGTTTTGAGTTTTTCCAAAATAAGATTGAATCATAGTCAAAATTATCCTTGAAGTTACTGCATCTATATGCATTTTGAACCGTTTCTCCCATTTATATGTATTCCTACCAAACAACACAAAAACACATTAAACTAACAAAAATGCTTAAAAACGCATAAATATTTGAACTCAAAATTACTTGATTTGTTGGTAAACAAATCACTCATGATATAACCAGGTGTACAATGAGTAGTCATTGAAAAATATAACAAAGTATTTGGATCCCCCTCATTGTGGTAGAAAAAAATGATCTCCAAACATTAGAGTGGACTAGAACAAAAGGTGCTTGAGACACCAAATCTTTGATAGAAAAACAAAAAGCATGGTTTTTAGCTCATTAACGTAAAAGACAGTTGAGATGTTCAGTAGAAACAAAGCCTAATTTCCCATTAAAGGCTAAATTGTGGATTCGTCCAATGGATGCATGACCTAACCTGGAATGCCAAAGGCTGATAGATGAAAAATCAGGTGATGATGATGAGGAAGATAGTGATGATGGTAGTGGTGGTTGTAGTGGTGGTGGGAATGATAAGGAAGACTATGGTGACAGTATAAGGTTGATAATGATGAAGATAGAAGTGGTGGTGGTAAGGTTATACAAGTTGATAAAGGGATAGGGGGTGGTAGTGGTAAAGTTTGAGGAAGGTGTACATTGCTAAGATCAAATAGAAGTCCAACTTTATAACCAGTCCCACATGATTTTCCTCTCCGAGGATCCGACACACGACAACTACTATAAAAAAATATCAACTTGAGTCCAAATTCACAGTGTTACACAATTGAATTGAGATTCAAAGTGAGCTTTGGAATTAAATATGTGTCAGGAATAGAAAAATATAAAGAAAAAATATTACCGGTATTGGGTAACACGCATATGAGATCTAACAACAATATGAATAGTTGGAGCATTCATAGTGGATAGTTTAGATGAAGATGTTGAGATCAAAAGTCATATACTTATCACAGGCATGATCAAATAGCCAAGAATAATTACATGTAGTAAGTGAAAGAAAAGGAAAAAAAGTTTGTATTAGAATCAGAGAGAAAGCGATTGAATAATAAATCTATATCCCTAACATAAATGGAAACAATAGTAGAGACAATATCAGAACCCTTCCTGGCAACAAAAACGGCTAGGGAAGAACAACCCTTGGATATCATAGTTGAATCAAATCAATAATATACAATAAATATATTGTATGATATGAATATGGAGAAACCAGGACAAAGGATGGATTGGGAATGCTAAAATTATCTAGGAACCGATCTGTAATCGTGAAGAATAAATTGATGAATCCCTAAACCGATTAAACACAACGATCAACCGAATCAACAACATAATGAGAACTATATTGTAGAATCCAAATTTGGATAAACCAAGGCCACAAATATATTTAGAATGACAAAATTAGCTAAGAACCAGTGTTCGATCTTCAAGAACTAGTACAAAAAGAGTGAACCGATCAATAACTATCTAACACTAAATTGATCAATAACAAGTGTTGACTAGGGCTGATATGGTGGACAGAGGGCTGACATGGAAAAGAGTTGGCTGATGAGCAAGGTGGATGTCGTTAATGTGGAATATGACATGGTGATGATGATGATGTGATTGATGACATGGCACAGAAAGGTTGAGGTACGACTGCCATGGCAAGTGATGTTTTGGCTAACGTGACGAGAACTAATGAAGTGTCAGCTACACAGCTGAATATTATGAGTTAACTTGGTGATTGTTCGCCAACAGATCAACCTAAGAGGGGTTAAATTGGGTAGTTAGCTTTCTTTGGAAGAAGGAAAAGAAGAAAGAGATATTAAAACTAGAGGAAATGGTGCGAGACCCCCAGCCTACGTCCCAAAGAGCTGCTCAAAATCTTCCATCCGATGGGAGTGGAAGAAAGCACTGAGACAAGAAAACTAGGAGAGTCTGTCTCTCTCCAGGGAAGAGATAGTTGGGTCAAAGCATTGCCTTAATGGCCTATTCAAGAATTCATTGGTTCATAGCTCTCTTCGATCTCGGACTGGAAATTTATATGTATTTGAATAGCAAAGTGAATGGTTGGCGTGGCCAGATCAAGATGAGAAAAAGAGGGCAATTCACAAGCTAGACTCACACGAATGTTGAATCGAAAGCTCTATGTTCTCCTTCCCCATACCAGATCGAAAACAACAACCTTAAGTCATCTACATTCATTAAGGAAACCCAATTTTTGCACATACATATTTTTAGTGGCATTTTAGAATATTTAAAAAATAATAATAGGGTTCATTGTTCTATTTAAATTTTATCTTAAATTTTTAAGAAGCTATTATGGTATTTAAAAATTTGGTTTTAAAAACTTTGGGGGTGAAATGCTAATTTTAATTTTGACTTTATAAATTTTGGTGATAAATTGTTGTTTTAAATATTAATTTTGGGTCTAAATAGAAAATTAAAATTAGTAAGAGAAAATTAATATAACTCAAGAAAATAAAAAAAAAAAAATGTGTGGTTAACAAGGACACAAGTGTCCTCGCTAAAATTAACCACCAACTTAATGATAATAACTAAGCAAAAAAGAAATGGAAAAAAGAACACCAGTCTCTCTTTTTGTCTCTACATATATATATACTCCATTACATCATTTTTTTCACTCTTCAACTCTCTCTCTCTCTCTCTCTCTCTCTCTCTCTAATTCTTTACTTTCTCTCTCTCTACACTCTCGCAAGGCCCAAGGTAATTTTTATTATCCATTAACTTTGTGATAGAGGAAAATGCCTATCTTTGCTGTTGTGTTTCTACTTTTTTGTGAGATACTGATTTCACAAATAAATCACCAATCAATCAAATCACAAATTTTCTTATTTATTTATTATCTTGAGTTACAGCGGAAACATATTTGACTAGATACACAACCAAACAAGTATGAATAAATAGAATGAATATGCAAATTTATCCTAGTTCAGTAGGCTACTCTTGCTTATATCCAGTCTCTTGAGCTCTTGCAGGGATTTCGCAATCTACTAACCCTGATTCCTTTCTTAGGTAGGAACCAAACCCCGACATTCCTTTTCATGGGCTCAAGACTAACCTAATTCTTTTCTCAGGCTCAAAATCAAACCTTTACAATTTTTCTTTTACTAAGCTTAGGAAGAATCTAATTCTTTCGTAGGCTAAGAATCAAACCTAATCCTTTTACAGGTTAAAGATCAAATTTATCTATATTTTTACTAGTTTAAAGACTAACTGCATAATTTTACATGCAAGAATCAAACCTAATTCTTTTACAGGCTATGAATCAAACCTAAACCCATATTAGACACCAACTTCAATATGTCTAATCCTCTCATACTCACCAAATAAACAAAAAATCAAATGTTTCTTCCTACAGGAGTTTCTACCACCTCAATACAAGATATGCTCAATTAATGTCACGATAAACTATGTGGTAGAACTATGTGAGAATACAAATATGATTTTTCTCAATTACAGCACAGTGTTTATGTAAATCAGATTGCATAGGCAAAATCATTTCACACGATATACATAATATTCAAAGATGGAAAATGATTTTTTCTAACAAAATATTACTACGAGCTCACACAAATATATTTATATATATATATATATATATATATATATATATGTATATACATACATACATATATATATTTATATATATATATATGTATGTATATATATACACACACTCCAAGTAAACCAAGAATATTGAGTTCATAAAGTTTTTAGAAAGATGTTACTGGAGTTTCTTTCAAAATAGTAAAGACAAAAGTGTAGCTCAAAAAACGGTAGTAAAAAATGAAATATGTCTTGATCAAGAACTTCTTCAATACACTCTCTCAAATATAATTTTAGCAAATGATAATCTATTTCTAGAAAAGGATGTTTTAAAACTCATGTTCTTCATTTATATACATCGATTTCAAACTATGCCTATAACGGCTATTTTTTAAAACATAAGACCACAAATGTCATATATATATATCAATATAATATATTCCTTTAAATATTAAATGTTTGACCCAAAAATACTCTTTTAAAATGCTCAATTTAGTCCCCAAAAGATTTTAATTCAAATCCCTTAAAAATAGAAAGTAGTTTTCCCAGTAAATCTCATAGAATCAAGTAATACAAGAACTAAATAATAAGATCTTAAACATATATACTAGATATATGAAATATAGTTAAAATCCCTTCAAATCAGATTTATAATGTTCAAAAACATAAGATTTGGGTTGAAGACATCGAAAATCGAATTGGTCAAACAATCTGAAAAATACCCACTCGGTTGACTGGCTATGCCAATAGTCGACCAATTGCTCCTTCAATGTCTCATTTTCCAACCATTGATGATCGACCATTTTAGGCTCTAAATCTACCATCAACCCTATCGATCGACTAGTATGCCTAAAACTCCAAAAACACCCAACCTGAATCTCCCTATCGATCGGTCTCGACGTTGGTCAACTGTTCATGCCAAAAATCAAAAAACACCTAACTTGAATCTCTCTGTTGACAGCCTACATTGCCGATCGACCGTTCAAGCCTAAAAATTCAATTTTCTAATTTTTAAAACATTTTCTCAAACGATACTTCTAGAACAAATGTTTAGACACTTGGACTTATAACTTCCAACAACAACTCACATAATTTAATTAATTTCATAAATGTTTTTATCTAAAAATACAAAAAAAAAACTTTTCTACTCCAAAAAACTTCAATATATTCATTGCAACCATCTTAAATCTTTCATCAAATGTTATCTTGGAATTCATCATTTTTCTCATTTTCTCAATTGAAATATAATTCTAAAATCTCTCTGTAAAGTCATTAGTTCCACAAAAACGTCAGTGTTAAATTTTCTATCAAAACATTTAGGGATAACAATCTCCCCTTCTAATTATTACAATTAACTTTGATATTTTATTATAACAAATATGTAACCACGCTCCCCATGAATATGAGGACGGTTTATTTTACGCATTTAAGATCATAATGAGCAAAACATTTTCATTGCAATGATAGATCATAAAATTTTATTACTCTCCCTTTCTAAAATTTTACTCATTTCAGATCATAATGAAAAAAACATTTTCAAGAATATTCAATGATAGATCATAAAATTTAATTACTCTCATTTTCTAAATATTTTTATGAATTCATGCATGACAAACAACATCATAACTTCTCCACCTTTGTCATCTCAAAAAGTAGGAATGAAAGATCTAAATATCTACTCTAGGCACACATCGTTATGCCTAACCATTCCCAAACCCGAATGATTTTCGAAAATTGATTTTTAACTAAGAGTTTTAGTGAATGTATCAGCAAGTTGGTCAGAAGTATCTATTACCCCTCTGAATGTGATCACGAATAAAACAAAGACGTATTTCGATATGCTTAGTTCGTGAGTGATATGTAGGATTTTTACGAAGACATATAGTACTTTTACTATCACAATAGATGGGAACTTCCTCTATACAAATACCAAAATCATACAATTGTTGTTTAATATATAGAATTTGTGTACAACAACTATCTGTTTCCATATACTCAGTCTCAGTGGTGGATAAGGTTATAAAATTATGTTTCTTTCTAGACTAATAAATTAGTGCACATCCCAAGAAATGACATGAATCGCTTGTGCTTTTATTCTCTCCTTTGGATTCAACATAATCAGCGTCGGAATAACTAGTCAAAGTGAAATTAATCCCCCAGGATACCATGATCCTAGATCACAAGTCCCTTTTAAATATTGTTAACAACAGTTTAATTTGACTCTTTCGGACAAGATTGAAATCTTTCATATAAACAAACACTAAACATAATATTTGGTCTACTCCTAGCAAGATATAATAAACTACCAATCATACCTCAATACATATTATCATTAACACTTTTACCCGTATCGTCCTTGTTGATTTTTGTAGTTGTTGCCATGGGTGTTTTGTACTCTTTTGCACTATCAAAACCATATTTCTTAAGTAACTCTTTAGCATACTTCGCTTGATTGATAAAGATTCCTTCTCTAGTTTGCTTAATTTGTAGACCAAAAAATAGTGTTAATTCTTGCATCATATTCATTTCAAATTATATCTGCATTATCATGGCAAATTTTTGGCAAAGATCATCATTAGTAGACCCAAAGATGATATCATCCAAAATTTATACGAATAGGATGTTAGAGTCATTTTGTTTAACAAAAAGTGTTATATTACTTATACCACAATGAAAATCATTCTCAACTAAATGCCTAGTAAGCCTCTCACACCAAGCTCGAGGAGATTGTTTGAGTCCATACAAAACTTTACGTAGTTTAAAAACATGATCAGGTAATTTTTATTTTCAAAACTAGGTGGTTGTTCCACATAAACTTCTTTAGTTAGAAAACGATTTAAAAACGCACTCTTGAGATCCATTTGAAATAATTTAAAGTCGTGTGAATATGCAAAAGCCAGGAACATCCTAATAGCCTCTAATCGAGCAACAATAGCATAAGTTTCATCATAATCTATGCCATTTTCTTGATTATATCCCTATGCTACTAATCATTCTTTATTTCTAGTTATCATTCATGTTTCATCCTTTTTGTTCCGATAAATCCACTTAGTACCAATAATAGGATGAAAATTCGGTCTAGGAAGTAAAGACCATAATTTATTTCTATAAAATTAAATCAATTCATCTTGCATAGTAGAATCCATGATGTATCAGTTAAAGTCTCATTAACATTTTTAGGTTCACTTTGAGACAAAAATAAAAGATTAATAACTTCTTTAAGTGCGTACCTTGTACTTACACCTCTTTCGAAATTACCCATAATCTCCTTTACCGAATGACCTGGCATAGTCCTTATAGCTCACGGTGTAGTCATCCCTCCATTTGGTGGTAACTTTTCTATTGGATTCAATGATTCTTTTCCACATTTTGCTTCCTGATTCTTTTGTTTTGTCATTACACCTGCATCATCATCATTCAAATCTACTTCGCCCAAAAATATTTATTAAGATTATTCTCATTTAGCATAGTCCTGGCCATTTCATGAAATGTTCTCAAATAAAGCATTCAAACATGATAGATTTTGTGTAGAGAAATCTTTAAATGAATAAGTACAAACATTTTCAATATGTGATGCAACAACTAAGATGCTACTATTGTTACCATTTTTAATGATGCACTTATTATAATCGAAGATAACACTATAATCCTTATCACATAATTGACAAATACTATGCAAATTATATTTAAGGCTATCAACTAACAAAACATTTCCATTAGTAGTAAATCCATTACCAGTGTTACCTATACCAATGATCTTACCCTCGACTTTGTGTCCAAAAGTCACATGACTTTTATCTTTAGGTGTTAAAGATGTAAATTTAGATTTATCCCCCATCATGTGCAGAGAACAACCATTATCTAAGAACTATTTTTTCTTGCTTAATGATGCTTTCAGAATAACCTCATCTCCATTGGCCATTAAAGTATACAATGATGAATTGTCACTGCTAGATTTTTTAGAATTGCTTGATTTTGAATCATCCTACGTGGCTTTCATAGATTTCTTCTTTTTCTTTTTCACTCTCTTCTTTTCCTTTTGTTTCTTTTCCTTATTTGGCTTAGGACAATCAAGTTGAAAATACCCAATTTTATGATACTTAAAGCACTCAATATTACATATTAAAAGAATCTTGTATACATCTACTAAATTGATTCTGTATCACCCATTCTGAATAGCTCAAATTGATGGATTAGTGTACTGATTTTGGATTCCTTTACTTGATTTGTCCCCTCATGTCTGTTTTGTAAAATATTTAACGTCTGTTTTGCTGACTCACAACTTGATATCCTATTATACTCATTAACATTTAATGCACGGAATAAAACATTAATATCTTGATAATTAATAGATGACTTTTTAATATCCTCCGCATCATAGTTTTTTTTTTTTTTTTTTAATTTCATTAAAAGAAAAGAAAACAAGCAAACCTGTCAGGGGACTAGGCAAAAATGGATAAGAAGAAAACAACAACACAAAAAATAAAAGCTAAAAAAAAAAAAGGAAAATCAAATCAAATCATGTCACTCATCCAATACAAAAAAGTCATCCACATACCCAGAGTGATAACTTCTTCCCATTGATTTGGTTGTAACTCATCTGATTGGGAATTGTAATTTTTTTTGTTTCTCCCTTTTTTTTATAGGAAACTACCTGAAACTCTCTTCATCACAATTGACATCTTCACGAAATCACCAAGGAGAGAGATTGAGATTCGACACTGGTTGGGAATCAGAATCTTGATTATAATTCCTATTAGCCTCCAATATCAATCCCTCAAATAAAACTTCATCAGCCATATTTATAAATCCTTTCATCATGATACTAGTTGACTCATTCTTGTCACCAAAGCTTTGTGTGCTAGAAAATATTTCTTTACCTCTACTCACTTCCCCAATCGTATCATTAAGATTTTGAGCAACACTAGTGCCACGATCAACTGTGGTGTGATGAGGTGTACTTTTCACTTGTTGCCCATCATCTACATTAGGAGTAGTTTCCATTTAATTAGGGGTAACTTCCAATTGTTGCCCAATTTCGACATTAACTCCACACATAGTATTTTTCATTCTTCCATCATCTAAACTATTTTCATCAATGATTGTAGCACTCAATTGGAATATAAGGACTATTTTTAATAACTAATGAAGTAACATTGTTAGTTTCCTAGAAGAATATGACTATTCTGGCCTTCTAGAAAGCATAATTATCACCTGTAAAATGTAGAGGATAGTGCATAGACTTCCCTTCATGTAAAGTGTCATGTGATCATATTTATCAAGGATGTAAATCCAAATAAAATAAAACCCAATATTTGACCCACAAATCTATCCAAGAGGGGGGATGAATTATGTTGTTATAAAAATCTAAACAAATAAACTATCAATCAATCAAATCACCAATTTTCTCATCAAGATATTATCTTAAGTTATAGTGTAAACATATTTAACTAAATGCACAACCAAACAAATAGGTACAAAAAGAATGAATGCTCAGATTTATCCTGGTTCGGCAAGCTACTCTTACCAACGTTCAGTCCCCTAAGCTCTCGTAAGAATTTTGCAATCCAGAAACCCTGATTGTTTCCTTAGGTAGGAACCAAATCCTTACAATCCATTTCACAGGTTCAGGACTAACCTAATTCTTTTCTCAGGCTCAGAATCAAACCTTCACAAAAAATTTTTTACCAAGCTTTAGAAGAACCTAATTCTTTTGTAGGCTGACAATCAAATCTAATCTTTTTACAGGCTTAGAATAAAACATATATCTCTTTTTACCAGGTTAAAGAGTAACATAATTCTTTTTACAGGCAAGAATCAAACTTAATCCTTTTATAGGCTAAGAATCAAACCTAAACCCTGATTATAGACCGACCCAATATGTCTAATCCTTTCACACATACCAAATACAAAAAAAACAAAAATGTTTATTTCCACATGAACTTCTACCTTCTCAATAAAAGACACGCTCAATTAATGTTTCGATAAATTATATAATAGAACTGCGTGAGAATATAAATATAGTTTTAAAATCATTTCACAAGATAGGTAGGATATTCAAAGATAGAAAATAATTTTTCTTAACACAAAATTATTGCGAGCTCTCTCTCTATCTATCTCTCTCTCTCTCTCTCTCTCACACACACACACACACACACACACACACATATATATATATATATATATATCAAATAAATCGTAGAATATTGAGCACGTAAAGTATTTGGAAAGATCTCACTTAATTTTCTTTGAAAACAGTAGAGACCAAAGTGTAGCGCAAAAACTAGTGGCAAAAATGATGTATGTCTTTATCAAGAATATTGATCCTAAGATTTTTAAGTATTGATGTTGTGGTGGAACTAATGTTTAATTGAAGTGTTTCAATGATTTATAGTTCCAATAATGAAGACGTCAAATTAAATGGATGCTAAATGAAGATGTCAAGATGATGAAGAAGAATTAAAAGTTTGAAGCAATTAGGGAAAAGAACCCCAGTGAATCTTAACACTTAATATCCCATTTAGGAACACACACATGGCACAAAATGTATTTTATCTTTTATGTGTGTTTTGATTAAGTTAAATTATTTGCTCCTATGTGAAATAAGAAGAAATAATTTTGAATTACCAAAATGGAATATAAGAATATTAGTGGAGCTAATTACAAGAAGAAAATGGTTAAAGAGGCAAAATCGTAAAAGAAAATGAGTTAAAAACGTATTTAGATAAGAGATCCAGTGACAGCAGTCGACCGGTGAAAGAAGGCTGAACTCTCGGAATCAAGGGGTCGACTGATAAGTCGACCGATGAAAGAAGGAAGAACTCACTGAATCTACAAGTCGACCGGACGGTCGACCTATGCACGCAGCAGTGATAGCTTTGCTACAACCTGAATTGGGCAGTCGACTGGGCAGTCGATCGAATGCACTGTTTCAAGATACTGTTTGATCCGAGATTATATCCAAAAGTAGCTGTTTTTTATTGGGATTTGAGAGAGATTTTGGAGATATTATCTATATTTAAGATATGATTCAAATACTAATTAAATCCTATTAATATGGTTCATTAAATATTAATGTTTCTCAATTTAGTACTTAAAATAGATTCTATTCTTATTGAGAATTTCTTTGGGGGTGTAATTGAGAGATTTGAAAGATATTTTTAAGTGGAATTGAACCTAAATGAAGTCCTTATAATATAAGGGGTCTATAAGAGCTTTTATTTGTCATGACACATGTACACTAACCATTAGAAGGTTGATTACATATTCTTTTAAATAGACCTACGAATTTTTATTTAGGATTAATCATTCTAAGAGAGAGAATCCATCTATTATCAATAGAGATAAGAATTTATCAATGAGTGAGCTTTTCTAAGAGATATCTTATTGAGAATTGAGTGAGCTTTTCTAAGAGAATCATTTGCTGATCATTGTTGCTACCGATTTGATGTTACATTGTAATACTATTTTCTTTCGGTGGATTCCGGATGAGATATTTCCATATTGCTTATTGTTTGTTTATTATTCTATATTTGGAAGTTGATCTTATAAATTGTTTCTGATTTTTTAAGAAAATATTTTTTACAAACAATTTCTTGAATCTGATTACGTACTCCAATTTGCTACCCATATCTTGTTGAAATTAGATTTTTGTATCTCACATATCTCTATCACTAGTTGGAATATTAATTGAGTTATTATTTATCTGGGGTGGTAGAAACTCCGAGTGAGATTTACTTCTTATCAATTTTTGTATTGGTGAGTTGTGACGAGTTAAATACCATTGGGGGTATTTAATCAAGGGCAGTCAGGTTTCAATCTCTTCCTGTAAAGAAATTGAGATAGTGATTCTTCCTGGATAAGAATTGTGTTGTGAGTGATTTATAAATGTTTCATCCTTACCTGTGAAAATAATAGTTAGAATGTTTTGAGAGGTTCTGATTCTTGTGTCTTAGTGTTAAAAAAAATTAGGTTATTCTTTAGCCTGTAAAAAGTAGAGGTTATTCCTTAACCTGAGAAAATGATATTTTAAAGATTAATTCTGAGCCTGTAAAAGAATTTGTGTGCAGATTTGGTTCCTACCTTTAAAGGAATCTTGGCTTTAGTGGGTGCAACCTTCGTGGAGCTCGGAGAACTGGATTAGCCAAGAGTAGCTTGGTGAACCAGTATAAATCTTTTGTGTGCTGCATTACTACTTTATTATTTTTGTTGTTTGGGTGTGCACATAGATTGATAATATTATTCCGCTGTGTTATAAAGATAATAATTAATTTAGGATTAAAATTAATTATTTGATTTATTCAAGTTTTATTCTGATTATTTTTTTAATTACCCAATTCACCCCCCCCCCCCCCCCCCCCCCCACCCCCCACCCCCCTCTTGAGCATTCTACTGGGCCAACAAAGAACTTCTTCAATGCACTCTTCCAAATATAATATCAGCAAAATGATAACTCTCTTTTAGAAAGAAAAAAAATGATTTAAAACTTTTGTTCTTGATTCATTATAATGAATTTCACAAGTCCATATATATAGATTTTCAACTACGCCTATAACGGTTATTTTTCAAAATATAAGATCATAAAAGTCATATATAGGCCCCATATAATATATTCCTTTAAATCTGAAATTTTTTACCCAAAAAATACTCTTTAGTAGGAACAAGGTTAGGAAGAATTGGCTGTTGATGCCATATTAGAATAATTAAAAGATGAAATGTTGGAAAAATATGGAGCGCTTGTATTGATATTTGACAAAAAATACATTTACAGAGATATACAGGGAGTCTATATATGGGGGAGTGACTAGAGTTACTCAAATAGGGTTATGGTTTAATTTTCTTAGTGAAATTAGGGTTTAACATAGTAGGCAAAGATCCCTATAAATATATTAACAAAAGAATTGGCTAATAGAGTATATATGTGAAATTTAAACAGTACAAAATGTAATTAAACTCAACCGATTTGTAATTGGGGGTTTGAATTTTGGACAAGAAAAAAAAAAATCTTCCTCATCTCAGTCATCTATTCATCCCAAATTAGTCATTGATCAAAAGATATTTTGAAAAACTCTGTCCTGATTTAATAATAATCAGGTTGATATCTAACTAATTTACATCTAGTGGGTTCATTTGACAAAGTCAAAACAAATGTTACAAATTACGTATAAATTATAAAGATAAATATTAATAAGTTAACGAAGTACCACTACAACAAATTTCTAGAAACGTATCCAATAGTTAAGACATTGGGAGAGTCAGAAGAAATCAAGAATTTGGATGCAATGCGAATCTAACAATATTTTTCTTGTTATATTAATACTAATTTAATAACGAGACGTCATCATACATATATAGATCGTAAGGTCGTTTTCTACGAATGAAATAGAATCCATTTCCTTCGTCTGTTTGGCCCTTCGATTGAACGTCCACTGGGTCTACCAAACCAGGGAAAGAAACAGATGACAGGTAAAATCGTCGAGAGAAAGAGAGAGAGACCCAAACAAATAAGAATAATAAGCAAGATCGATCAGCATCGCCATGCCGAAGCAGCAAGGATGGCTCTATCCTGCCACCCCAAGAGCAGGCAACCCTTGTCCTCGGTCAACCTATACCCCTCACATGAATACAAACCCAACAATATCTTGGATTGAGTCATCGCGTTGGAACTCAGTGCAACCCCCTTGAACCCTTTCCCTTCCATAATCTTCCTCCACTTCTCCAACCTCTCATGCCTCATAACTCTCTCCGCTCCTTCACAGGCCACAATGTTCCGAATCTCTGGGGCAAATATATATTGCTCAACCTTTGCCCTCTGAGCCGAGTCTGGTGGAAACGTGGCATCCAGAGAATCGAAAATGGCCGAGTAATAATGCAACGCCTCCAGGAACCGACCCAAAAAATATGGCCCGTTATGGCTGGCTTCTTGCTCGACAATGGTAACTATGTTGGGTGCTTGGTCTCGGATCATGGTGAGTAGGTTACCGATACAGTTACCAGGAACACGATGGAGGCGGTTAACGGAGTTAACTGCAAGTGCCTCACCAACCCTTCTGTTGAACATGTGGGGTTTTAAGTCTTCGAGCTGCTCCCCAACCGGGTGGAATTCGAATGGTACGTGGAGAGAGTGGGCTAATTCCGTTAAACACCGTCCAGTCTCACGGACGTCCTCCGGTGAGAGGCCTACTCCAGTTATACGTAGAAAGGGAGCTCCGCCGGGCCGAGCAGCCAGGGCTTGCATGAAAGCAGGCCACTGGTACCCTTGGAGGATATCTAGGTCTATCACATGTACACGCTCTTCCCCCTCAAATGCCTCGAAAATGGCTTGATTTGCAGTGAAATGAGCAAATTTAATGTAAGGGCAGGCTTGGTAAAGAATTTGATAAATCTTTAGGATTTCCAATGAGTTGGGAGGGAAAGGGGTGAAGGGTTTGGGGGTGGTAGTGGAGGAGGAGGAGGTACTAGTAGCTGGTTTTGTTATGAGGGTGGCGGCGAGCCTTGCACTTAGGGCTTCAGTGAAACAGGACGCCACGCGTTGCATGGAGTCACCAAGGGGGGACACCACTCGGTTCAGGTGATGGAGGTATCTTCTTGCCAACATGTAGTCCTCCTTCGCAACTGCTTCTGCACAAGCAAGAAGGAGATGCACCAGTTGGAGCCCACTGTCCTGTTCCTGTAAAAGAAATACATGACTCTTAGTTAATAAATCATTGCTTGCTTATTGTTAGATGGTATAATATAAATTTTAATATCTCTATAGTTGTATTCACAAAATCTAATATTATATTTTTACCGAACCAAATATATACCGAGAGAAAAAGAGACTCAATAAATTATATAATAATATAGGAGAAAATATTACAAGCCTCCAACTCAAATTCTCTCTACTAAACTCCACTTCTCAACTTCATTCTATTTAATTTGCACTTCAATCTATACTAGTTATGTATATATATGGTCATACATATGTAGCTCATATAAGACCACCATCATCTTAATCTTTTATAGCATTTACTTTACTATTATCACCACTAAGTCACAACTTATATCCATCATTATTAATTCACTTATTATAATTCACTAAGTGGCCAAATAAATATGAAATTACTAAATCAAGTTTGTTATTCCAACACCCCCTTAAACTTGATTTTGCAACTATTTAATTTGCATAATCTAAGTTCCCACCACCTACGAATGCAACCTTCTTTTTTGCCATTTATTTGCGGTGCATGGCATGTAAAATTTTCTCGCTTTTTCACTTTCAACCTTTTTTTTTTACTAGTGCACATCCGTTTAGCAAACGGAGAAAATTGGTTGAGAGGGAACTAAATTGTTTTAGGTTGTTTATCAAATATTTTCATAACTCAGGGGGTTTATATAAAATTTTAAGATATTTTAATTATTATTTTTAAAAATAAAAAATAAAAAAAATATAGGGACAATAGTGAATTTTTTAAAAGTTAAGGGGGTGCCTTGAGTCCCCTAAACCTTAATAGCTTTGCCCCCATCCGTCTCTTATACTTATCTTGAAATTCTCACAATGACACAACTCATGTAACTCTAGTTCTTCACGATCAAAATATTTTTTGAACTACCACGCTTTTCATCAATCGCGTCCATGCTATGATCCCTTTGTCATACTTCTTGCTACCTTCATCCTCTCATGAAAATCTTCATTTGGTGCACATACTTAAAAGGCTCATGCTTCTTGCCAATTCTCTCTTATTGGCTTGTAAGGATCCCATAATGTTATCCACGACCATAGCATCTAAATCTTTTGACTCTTCAATGGCAACAAAAAAACATAATAAAATTTGGGGTCAAAAGAACAACAAATATTTTTTACCACCCAAGTATCATTTGTTTCCTCTCCATTTCTCTTCATTTGATTCACCACCGCTAAAACTCCTAAAAAAATAATCCAACACCAAGTCGGATTCTTTCATTTGCAACAACTTAAATTCTTTCATTTCCTTCATTACGTATATAGTCAACACATATATAACTCTTATAAGCCATAAATACCACTATTTTAATCTTTTATTACATTTACGAACTACTATTATCAGCGGCAGGGAATCTGTTGCCCTAGAAGAGGAAGAGAGTGGACCAACCCGACGAGGTTTTGTTTTCAGGATTTGTTGAAGAAGTTGATAGCAAAGTAGAACCACTATATATAGATTTTGGTAAACTTATCATAATTATCACACCTCGCTTAGACGTTGACTGGTCGAGGTGGGGTTCAGGCGTCAGTTGGTGACCCTAAATTGTATAATGTACATATTAACTATAATATTATAGTTTATTTTTTCATTCGTTATTCTAAGGTGTAGAGTATTATAGTGGAAGACATGACCATCGGCTAAACCAACCAATTTTCTCGATTAACGGTGCAGTTGGCCGGATTTGAATGATTACCGGACTGGTGAAGGGTAAGGATTGACGTTCACTAGTCGGATCGACCGGATCGGTTTGTATACATCAGGTGTGACAATAATAATTTATGGAGATAAAGATTAAGAAAGAGACATCTACCTGATCGGAAGCCATAGAAATTGGCAGCACCACACTATGGTTAATATTATGCAACTGTGGTTGCTTTTCTTGTTGCCTTTCGTGCTGCAGTTGTTGTGAGAGCGGGGCAGCTTCGACTGACCCAATCTGATAGACGTCGCCATCTTGAGTGAGCTGCGAGTCTTGAACTGAAGTTTCGCTCATCGGTCCACCGAACCTTGAACAATTAGGTAACGTCAAACAATCCAACAACTCCGGCACAGTTGTCAGCGGATCAAAGCACTCCGACGTCAAGCTCTGGCCCGCTTTCACGGACGAGGAATATGATATCAACTCCTCGTTTTCTCTATCATAATCGTCCAAGAAACTCTCAAGGGCCGGAAGAGAAAGGCTCTCCGGTTGCATATTTGGGGAGTTGAAGACCTTGTGGAGTGGGCTGAGCCCCTTCCCCTTCTGACTACTGCTATAAGGTCCCAATGGAAAAGAAATGCGCGGAGGAGAGCAGCCCAGAAGAGACTGCCCATGAATTGAGTGAGAGTAGTTGTAATTGTAGTTGAAACCCGACGCCTGCGGAGACGCCATGTTCCTAACTGGCGACAAGATCATGAAGTCTCCTTCAAGTTGTTGGTCGGAGAAAATTGTCTCCCAAATTGAGCTGTCAGGCGACTGGACTTCCATATCTCGTCGGTCGACTTCGAATTTCATTACCGGAAACGTAAGGCTGGGCGGAGTTAAGCTATTTTGCTCCACTAAATCCGAATTAGACGGAGGTTTGGGCTTTTTAGATTCCGAAATTGATTCGTTTTGAGAGAGTGGTGGAACTTTGCTGTCAGAATTTTCACTATTTAGACCACCTTTTTCTCTCTTTACGCTCCCGGTCTCACCCTGCAAACTCCCCATGCTACTACCACAGAGAGAGTTCATCATTTTACTACAACTTAACTCCAGATCTTTATGGGGAAAAAAATTAAAAGTGGGTGATGGTATTTTTCTTTTTATCAGTGTGTCCAGAATGTATTAGAAAGAGAAATAAATGTAGAGAGGCAAGTACGGGGACTTTGATTTCATATGGTTGGATGATAGTGATTTCATAGCTTCTTTGTGCAATACCGCCTCTACTAAGCTGGATATAGTTTTTTCCGAGGGGGTTCAGTTTGTCGCATTGGGTAGCTGCTTTTAACTGTATCAACCGTACTTCGGAAAGATCAGTGCAGCGCTACAAAACAGATTTTGAAATGCGGGTCCCATTTTCCTTGGGCCGGCGCGGCTGAGAACAAGAGGCTTGGAATGATGACCGGATTGTTTCAAGGGAATTTTGGCTCTCACTTCCAATAATCACAATTAATTTCCCTTTTAAACTCAAAACGTTTTTGTACTTTAGAACTAGTCACGCGAGTAATTATTCTGCTCCAATGAAGTTGATGATATAATTTGTCATTTTATGTACCTATCCTCTCAAATGGAGATACAATAAACTAATGTGATTGATAGTGTAATTAGTTATTGTAATTGTAAGAAAAGACCATGGACAATTAAAAGTTTATTTATGGATGTAAGGTTACGTTTGGGTAAGAGATTTGATAAATTCAAGAGATTTCAAAATTCTGGATTTTGAAATCCCATCATTTATAAATTCTTTATTTGAATAACTATTTGAATTAAAATATTTGATCGTATAATTTACAATTTTCTTATTTAAATAGATAAAGTATTTGTAAACAAAATTTACAAGTCCATTGATTTTTAAACTTATATAAATATTTAACAACATGCTAATATAATTCAAAATAATATATTCAATGCGAAAGATTAATATTCTCCAAATCTAAATTAGATACAATTGTCCACAAAAACAAAATTAAATATTGTTATCCACAAAAACAAAATTAAACATGATTGTCCATGAGAAAAGCAATTAGACATGGTTGTCCCAACAAAAAAAAAAAAACAACTTAAAAACAAGTTTAGAAAATAAAATTGAACCATCCATAATTGGTCAATCTATTATTTTGGCAAACTTTTTAATAGGTAATTTTTCTCGTGCTCTTCCAAGAGGCTTTTAAGTGTGTGGAACTTCTTCACATCTTCTTGAAGCCAATTCAATGCATAGTAAAGGACATCATCTTCAAGCTCTTGTATCGCAGTAACAACTTCAAAAACTTCAGGTAACTTTACTGGGGGCAGGGTCTTTAGTTTAAAATAAGATTATATAGTATCAACCAACCTCACCATCACATCTTCCATCTTATCCTTCTTTCCTCCTCTCTTCTTTGGTGGAGATGTAACAGAAGATGTTAAATTTCCACGCTTTGTCCGTTGAGAGCTACTAGTTCCGTGATTAGTAGATTCTACTTTGTTGTCATCACCAATTGCATCCTCCATAGACATGACATCATCGACATCAAATGCGGTTTCAGCACCTTCTCCCATAGCGCAGTCTTTTGCACACAAGTCAACTATGTCATCCCAATTAGGTGTGATTTTGCAACGAAATTGTTTGGCATCATTATGAGACTACAAGTAGGGGGAAAAAAGATGTCATGTAATATGAAAAACTAATTTACGGGAGGTTTCAAACGAATAGAAAGAGAATTTACCTTCACATATTCATACCATGCCGACTCATTGTCAATACCAAGCATTTGCTTTGAATCATTCCAATTAAATCCACAGTGAGACAAGATGTCACTCACAACCAAAGAATACTTCTTCCACATGTTTATTCAATTTTTTATATTGGTTGTAGTAGTTTTCTTAAATTGAGCTGATAGTATAGAAGATGCCGATTTGAATGCACTTGTCTTCCATTCTCCATCTCCCTTATTTCCCATACTCCTCTCGTCTCTTAGAACATTTGCTAAAGCACGTGCCATTTCATTGGTCCAACGAAAATAATTTCCCAACTTTTCATCGCCAACTACTTTCTTTTGCTTGTTTTTCCGAACCTTCGTGCCATTTCCTTCTATTGTCCTTCAATTTCTACTCGTAATAAGTTCAAATAAATATAAACATAAGATATAAAATGGTAAATAAATAAATTAAAATGAAAGCCGAATGTTAAACATATCAAAGTCACAAATGATACATAAGAAGACATATTAAAGTCAAACACAATACATGATATATAATAGGCAATCAATTGAGGCTAGTCCGATAATCTTCAAACATATTCTTTGCCAGTGTCTCACGAAAGATAGTTCATTCATCAGTAACTTGAACACATGTAATTCGTTCTTCATTGTTATGTTCTTATTCCACTTGCTCCGTTGAAATTTCACCGTCAACCTAGTTAAGCAAATTCAAATGTTCATCTTCTAATACAAGATCACAAAAATTCTCATTTTCTATATAATTGTCGAATATACAACATGCATTGATTATTCGGTTCCATCGAAAACTCTCATTTGTTGAAGCAGAGCATAGTGCGCTTTAGGCGCCTAGTGAGAAAGGTCTCAATTGATATATAATTGTGGAGTATACAACATGCATTGATTATTCATACGTGTGTCTTGATGTCAGAAAAACAAGGCGTTCGCAATATACTCCTTCACCTTTCAAAATTCCAGAACACTGTTCGATTGCGTTCCTAACAATAGAGTGTCAAATATTAAACAATTCTTTATAATTTTGTGGTATATTACTACTCCATTCATTGAGATGGTATCGCGTGCCTTGATATGGCGCTAAAAATTCCAGTCCATTGGTATACCCAACATCCACAAGGTAATATTTTTTTACACCATAAAAAAAAAAATTACTTCACATTAAGAACTTACAATAACTTGCTAAATTTTTAATCTATATAATTATTTTTACCATGTGGAATATGTAAACAATGTTGTCTATTGATGGCAGTACGTAGAACTCGAGAATCGGATGCAGAACCCTCTCATCCAAGCAACACGTACGTAAATTTCATGTCCGAGTTACATGCCTAACATATTGATCGAAATACCACCTTTCCTATTACAATATCTAGATTGTATTTCCACAGGCACAAATACAAGAATATGGCTGTCATCCAGTGCTCCAAGTCAATTCTAAAATGTATTAAAAAGAAAATATAAACCTACTTATATAAGAAAATAAGAATTTAATTATTATAGCATAATAACCAAGTAATCGTAATAAGAGAGAGTGTAGAGAGAGATACTCTTTCTTGGGAGTTGTGTCCATCGTCCAAACTAGCCGTTTCCTCTCCGTTGTAAGCCGAACATCTCCGGTTACTTCTCCGATCAACAAATCTAACCTTGCTCTTCACCAGTCACTGGTAAAGGGTCATGAATAGCCTATTCACCATCGGTGACCTCTAATAAGTAAAAGCCCCATTTTGCGTCGTCGGGGTAAAAGGAATCGTTGAAATCAATTAGTTTCAAGCAGAAGTTGCAAAATTGGTCCATCGCAGTGAACAATGAGGGCATAAGGAAGGGTAATCATCATCTAGGCATCACAGATCTGCACTTGATTTTGGTCCTCATAGGCAAAGGCGCTTGATTTTGAAGCGTAGATGGTGGAGCATTCTTGCTTTCACTTAAAGATTGTTCTGGCAGCGAACTCCACCAGTGATATAAGAAGACATCACAGATCTGTACTTGAAATTAGGTGTTTCGATTGGGTAACCTAATCTCCGATCAACATCTGACAAAGCAATGACGATTAAAAGGGTGACAGAATGAGTGGTAGTATCGATAATCCGACAATGGATATCAATGGATTGGTCGGCGATGAACTCTGTCATTGCAAAGTCATCGCATAGGGCTGCAGCTGTTCTGTACCAGAAGCAAAACAAAAATCTATCGTGGGGGTTGCTAAGGTGTTTATTATTCCTGAATCCTTCAATGGTGAGTGTGTTATTGATTTGGGATGGCGCAAGGTCGACGATTTTCATAATGGTGGAGATACTCTCATTCTTATCAAGGTAAAGTGTACACTATTCGTCAATCATCTTCCTTTATCTATGAATTTCCATGAGCTTCATTCAATTTTTAGAGGTTTTCGAAAAAATTTAGACGTGTTCATCCCTAAAAAAAAGGAGAGTGAGCGTAAATTTTGCCTTTGGTTATGTTAGATTCGGCTTAATCAGTCAGGCGAGGGTTTTGATTAACTGTTTGAACAGGGCAGAATTCAGGGGAAGAAGAATTAGGGTAAAATTTGCAGATTTCGAATTGCATAATAGAAATTGGGAGCCTGAAGAGAGTATCTGGAACTCATCTAACTCATCCTCTATTAGTGCTCTAGACATATGTGTCAACCCTGTTAAGAAGCCTATTGCTGCTAAAGATAAAGTTAAGTGGGTTTGGAGAATTAAAGAACAAAAGAGTTTATATTTAAGGGGTAAAGATGAGTTTGAAAATAAGGGGTTTGTTCACGACATTCCAAGGGTTGAGCCCAAGAGCATAGCTGAGATGACTCTTCCAATAGAGATAGGAGATAAGGAATCTAATCACTTTATTGTAGCAAATCAGAGAAAAAATTATGTGTTTAAAGGATTAAAATTAAAGAATATCTCTAGCGGTTATCCTAAAATAAAATTTAAGGGGAAGAAGAATATAAGTGATTCTGTGAGTTATAATGATTGCATTCGGAAAATTCCTTTTCTGATGAAAAGATTAGTATTTGTTCCAAAATTATTTTTCAAAGAATAGTTAAAGCGATAGAGGTGGGTAGAAGCCTAGGCCTTCCTGTAAAGCTTTAAGATTTGGATTTCAAAAAGAGACTTTCTGAGTTGATCTATAAAGAATGGGAAGCCATGAAGTAAATTTATGCTCTTCTGTTGTGTCATCTTGGTATTGTGTAGTGGTTATTTTGATTCATGTTAATTGGTTGTTTTGTTTTAAATTGGGTCAAATGGTGCCTTTAGCTTCTTTTCTTGGTCGAAGTGAAGTTATATGGGGGTATTGGGGTGTGATGAGTAGGAGGTTGGTTGTCGACTTGGGATATGTTAAGCTCTTTTTTTCCCCAAAAAAATGTTGTAAGATTGAGAGTCCTAGTGAGGTGGTTCTGAAGTTGGAAGAAGAGTGCAAGGTTGAGAATTTTCTTTGATGAGCCTAGGGGAGATTTTGAAGTGCATTGCCCGTTAGTTGGAATAGATTGGGAGGAGAGATCTTAGCATCTAGATCTTTGGGATTCAGTTTGCAGCTGGTGTCCTTTTTTACTTGAAAATCAGGTCCATGAGGGGTGGATCTATCGTTGGCTGAATTATTGGTGTTTCAATCTTGTTGAAATTTTAGTCGTCGTATTTTGTGGTGTTTGTTAATTGTTGTAGTAATTAGTATTTCAGGTGTTATAGTGTGTAGTGTGTTTTGGTGTATGAGCCTCAGGGAGTTCTTGTGTAACTGTAGCTGATGGGCTTTTTCTGGGGTTCAGGCTCATTTCGATGTTAATTATATTTGACCCAGAGGTCTTTCGGGTTACATGTCCAATTTTGGCGTGTTGTAAGGGAGTATCTTCCCCTCATTATTACTAATATATTTCGGCTTACCTAAAAAAAAATGTACTTGAAACCATTTTCACCTGGCTGCCTCTGATACACTAAGCACGAGTCATGCGACTTCAAGTAATCTTTGTCCAATCTCATCACAGAAAGAAGAACACGATTAAACTTTCTATATATTGTTTCTTTGGAATGATAATAGGTATTATGTATAACCCTATATTTTAAGTTGTGCCCAAGATTATGGAGAAACGTAGCAACGGCCTCTTTAATAGGGACATGTTTTTTCTGTTTCAATTAACATTTATCTTCCAAGATATGACATAATTTCATAAAACATTGTCTGCTAACACTTAGTTGTTCAAGACATTCAACATCATGGTCTGGATATAATCGATTCAAAAAGGCTCTTCGTTCAAACTCAAAATCATGTGAGGGCTCCTTAGGTATAATATAATGCTTATCATTGTAAGCATAAGCATCATTACGTCTATTTCTTCTTCCTCTTCCTCTTCCTCTTCCTCGTTTCTTAGGCGCTTATGATTTCTTTACACGATTTATTGATTCATTATTCTTGTAGAGATAAAAATAAAATAAAAACACCACAAAATTATTCATAATTATTAATGAGAATGACCACAAACTGCTCAAAATACACTAAAAATTCATAGATAATACACTATTACCGAAATCCACAAAATACACTACAAACCACCACAAAATGCCCAAGAAATTCATACTTCCTACTACCGAAATCCACAAAATACACTATAGAAAATAAATTTATAATTTGCATGCACAAAATAGCAAAGAACCCTAGATCTATATAGCAAAGAACCCTAGATCTATATAATAAAGACCACTAGATCTTGCTAGAAAATGGAGCCCTAATTTATTCACCAAAAGTACAAACTAACAAAGAACCACCCTAGATCTAGAAAAAAAAAAAAAAAAAAAAAGTAGAAGAACAAACCTAGATCTAGCTAGAAATTGAAACAAACAAATTTAGATCTACACCAAATTGAGCAAGAAACATGGAGAAGAAATGAAAATGAACTTGAATAATGACGGCAACAACAACGAAGAACAATGGACAAGAGCGATGGTAACTGATGGAGAAACGGTGGACGACGGCGACAAATAAACAGTGGACGACGGCAACGAAGAACGGTGGACAACGATGAAGAAGAAGACAATGGACGACGAAGAAGCGAAAGAAAGAAGACAGTGGTGCAAATCGATGAACGACAACAACGAATAAATAGAAGAAGGAAGACAATGGACGACGAAGAAAGCAGGAGAAGGGTCTCAGTCGCGAAGACGAGGGCTCTATTTCACAAAGCCTTCCTTCTATAGATTTGGCAAATGACACCAAAATCAAATGGATTTTAAAATGACTCGTTTTACCCTTTTTTAAGATAAAGGAATTTTAGAAATTCCTTCCATAAATACTCAAACAAGGTATTTATCAAAAAGGAATTCTGAAATCTCTTATTCAAATTAAATTTATCCCCTAAATTTCTTACCCAAACAAAACTTAAGTTTTTTTTCTAACCTTTTTAATGGATTTGACCATTTTTATCCAAAAAAGGAAAAAAACAGAAAATAAAAACTAATAATATAAGAATAAAGAACTTGATATTCCATAGAAATGAACTTTGTGGCCGTTAAGTGTTGTTCTTTTTTCGTTATTTTTTTTTTTTTTTTTTTTTTTAAGATGCAATAGAGTTCATCGTTTTGTTCCGAGCATTTGTTTATCAAAATCTTAGGTGTTTTAATTGTGATCTGCAGTAAAATATTATATTTTTTACTTACGGATTTATGATACTAGTGTAATTACGGATTGTAATATTCATTGCCTAAATCTTATGTGTCCAAGTGGTTAAATATTAGAACTTGTAACTACAGATTGTAACTATGAATTGTAACAATTATTATAACGGATCCACAAAAGATAATTTGGTAACGTTCACGAGGTTGTATCATTTGTTAGCACTAAGCATGAAATGAAAATTAATGAAAATATTATCATTTAACCTCAAAACATGGAAAAATATTTGTAACTTATGGTCTCAAAAATTAATGAACAACGAAATCCCAAAAGTAAAGCCTCTAATGAGTTTTTGCTACTATCAAAATAAACGTCGTACATTGACTAATCAAATTATTGGTAAAAAAATTCAAGTTGCAGGGTTAAAATTTCATAGTGGAACTAATAGATAAAGTTTTGTCAAAAAAGACAACTAAAAAAGTTATTATTTAAATCATGAAATTAAAAATCGATTAGAGTCTTGTAATAGGATTCAAACATGGATTTTCTCTTATTTCAATACAATTACATGCATGTCCGCCTGGCGCAGAGGATGGAAGCGCCTGAGACAATATTGGGTTGGAGGTATTGGGGGTCTTGTTCGAGACTAGTATGGAGCTTGGATTGTTGGATATTATGGGAATATTCCCTCATGCACGAGTTTGGTTGCGAAACTTCGAAGCATACGTGTAGGAAATAGAATCGCCTCTTCGTGGGTAGGGCTTACAAAACAGATAACAGGTCGTGTAATAGGTCATTACACGATAACACGAAACACGATAAGACCCAAATACGAACACGACACGATAAGCATATCGTGTCAAACTACCCAAACACGAACACGACACGAAAATTATCGTGTCAACATGACACGACACGATAATTTTTCGTATCAAATGATGACACGAAACCTATCAGGTAAACACGACACGATACGATAAGACCTGATAGGTTTCCATTATACATTAACCTACTCATTACACGTTAATGACCTATTAACCTGTTAAATTGACTAAATGAGTAGGGTTAAGGAAATGTGAATATATATATATGGTACTAAATTTTAATATTTGATAATTTAGGGGTGTAAAAATAATTTATTAAATTAACGGGTAACCTATTAGATCTCATGTTATCCTGTAACCTGAATACACGAAATTCTTATCGTGTAACCAATTAGGTTATCAGGTTAACCTGATAACCTGCATTATTTCTTATCAGGTTATCGAGTCTGACACAATAACGACCTGATACCTGATAAACAAAACCTAGACCTGATAATTTCGTGTCGGTCTCGTGTCGTGTCATCGTGTAAATACCTGTTTTGCCAACCCTATTCGTGGGAGTTGCCTAGATTTGTCATCAAGACAAATTCTACTGAAGCGATAAAACTAATCATGGAAGAGTTTATGAAGACTCACCAACTGAAAACCATGGATAGAAGACTGTAAACATTTCCTCGTGAACAACAAATATTTCATCCAATTCACCCCGATGGAAGCTAATAGATGTGCAAATTTTCTAGCCAAAAAAAGAACAAATGGGACCGTGGAGATGAAGATGATGAAGACCCCGCCAAAAGACATGGAAATGCTTGTACTATCAGAAATGGAAAAATAAGCCTTTGATAAAGGCCCGTAGTGTTTAGTAGTAACTCTATTCTACCAAAAAACAAATAAAAGAACATACAATTTATATGTCTTTGGAATCATGAGTCACTCATTTCGATGGAATCGTGATTGCAATTCATCACCGAATATTATTTCAATTTAAGAACCGTTTAATTCTATTGATAAATTTTAAAATAGAGTACATTGTTCCCTCTATCTTAAATAAATTATTTTATTTGATTTTTCATAAAATTTTAGGTAGCATTTTAATTCAAATGTTTGTGATAATATTTTCCTTATTGGAAAACAGTGTGGAATTATGAATAATTTTAAGTCCACAATTTTTTCAATTGACTTAATTTAGTGACTAGTCCAGTTGTAATTTTTATTTCCAGCTATGTGCATTTAGAGTGGTCGTTTATGTCAAAGATTCTTCCTATCATATCCCATCTTGTTGAAAGAACACTTTCCTACATTTCGACCAATTTCAACGGGTATGTTTTGCAAGTTGCATATTGACATACCCCGGACTTTTAAAATGTGCTTGTTTTCTCATAAAAATTACTTTTTTACTTAGGATGACTTTTAGAAAAATTAATTTTCACCTAGAATTGAGTTTAAACGGTGTGGTAGGCCATAATATTTTTAAGAACAAAATTTAAAATGACCTACGTAAAATTTGACTCCAAAGAAGATTTTACAATCGGGGGAAGATGTTAGTCAACCCAACACACCTATCTGAAAACAATACCTTATGTCTAATTAATTCAAATTAATTTAAGTCAGAATGTTTCATTTATGTTGGAAATCCTTTCTCGCTTATTATGAAACTTTTTTTTTGGCTTTTGATATTAGGCGAGAATTTTTTTTTTTTCCTATTATCAAATATTGAAAAAATTGACAAGTACGATCCACGAGGGGAAGTTTTATCTTAAATCAAATGAACTTTCTTTATTCAATATAGGCAAAATTACTTCAAGTGAATCATGGTAGTCTAATGAAGATATGAATCCAAAAATACAAAACATAATGATGCTAAACTAACATGATATGATTCTACCTTAATTTGAATTATTTGATGCTCTAAAATGACCTCATGTGATTTTAATTTTACTATATGTGAAATAAGCATTACAATAGGTAATTATGTCCAAAGTGAGTGAAGGTAGTGTGTGTTGGTAAAGTGACTCTGAAGAATAAAATTCATGTAAGTGGACATAAGTCATGTCATGCTTAAAATGCAATGGAAAATAAGGTCAGTAAATGGCAGGTTAAAATTAGAAAATGTGCATGAAATTGAGTGACACTTGGATACAATGTACCAAAAGTCATGATGTATGGAGTCCTATTTTTATTTGCGCAAGAATATGCCTATTTTAGTTATGAAATGACCTAAACTAGTGCATGTCAAAATACAAAACAGGTTTTTATGGTTTCCCCTTTTTTCATGACTTTTATTTATGATTTAGACATGCCAATATAATGGAAATAGATATGAGATGACTTAGAGATCTAAATAGATTAAAAAAAAAAAATTTCATGAAACTAAGTATTCTAAATGATGTTAAACAAAGTGTAATAATATTTCTCAATATATTCTTATGATTCCTAACTTATATGGACTCAATGCCTAAATTAACTAATATGACATATTTAAATGACATGAATGGAATGTTCAAGTGATATACGGGTCATATATATATATATATATATATATATACATATACACTAAATGGTAAAATAATGTAACACCAAAATGGTAAGAATTTTTCTATGTGGCCTAATCATTATGACATGTTGAATTGATGATTTCCAAACCTATGAAATGACATGATTAATGGCACGAATCATGGAATGATTAAATGGAATAAATAATTTCTCAAATGGAGGAAGTGACGGTGGTGAAAATGTCCTAAACTAAATACAAAATTTATTTGATGAAAATGGCATAAATGCTATATGATTACTACATGATTTTATGTTAAATGAAGATCGTGAAAAGTTCATTTTCACTTATTTTGATTTTTTTTTAAATTTTAAACCAAAGACGTGTGAATTTGATTTTTTCACTTTTTTTTAGCCAAAATTTTGGCCTTATAATGGATTTTTTTTTTTTTTTCAATTTTCAAACATGAAAAATAACAACTTTTTTTCTTATTTATTTTGGAATTAGATCGGACAGAGTAATGGGGTAAAATAAATGAGATGAACATAAATGACAAGATATTGAATAAATGAAAATGTAAAGATCCTCATTTAACGCTATGAGGGTAAGTTTAATCGCGTAACCTCTTCCCGGCATATCATAGAATCATTGGATATGTTGATGGTATTTAAATGACAAAAATTAAATCAAGGAAAATGTCACTTACCAAAATTAAATGTGGCATTAAATAACTAGATCTATGACATAGAAATCCTATCTAAGATGTTCTAAACCTCTGGTTTTTCCTATTACCAACGGGGTCTAGGTAGTAAGTATACTAATTTCGGTCTAGTATTAATGAAAGAAAATAAAAAAAAAATGGCCAAAGAAATGGCCTACGGGATAGGAGAGATGAACAAAAGCTTAAAGAAATATTTTAAACCGGTATACCTATCCCGGTGTCTGATGGGTTTCTTCATAAGAATTGAACTTTGAATGGATTTTAACTAAAATAAAAATAAAACCTAAATTAAAATATGCACATAATTATTTATCCCTAAACTAAAAAATTTGAGTATTACAGTCTACTCCCCTGAAGATTTTTATCTAGAAATTTTGAGATAATGACAATATTTCTAAGCCAACTAAAAGTAGATAATGGATGTTTAAAATTGCAAGCCTAAAACATTATATATTTTATAATCAAATATTCAAAAAAAGTAATAATTTTTTTTGAAACAATAGCATTATATACGAACCAATTGTCATAGTTAAAGGCCATGCTTGATAACTGTTCTCATTCTATCCCATTCCCATCTCATTCCCAAATTTTTGGGATTTTTGTATGAACATGGCGTTTCGTAAAATTGTTTCTGTTCCCGTTCTCATCCCAAAACCAAAAATCATTCTCACTTTTTCTTAAGAAGTGAAACAAAACAAAAATTGTGCCAATTATTTTCCATTCCATTCTCATTCTCTAAAAGGACACGCTGATCTTTTTTTGAATTGTTAGTGAGCCCTCCAAACAAAATTGAATTTCTTTTAGTAGAAAAAAAAATATAAATAATTCCCCGATACTGTCATTTCCATCGAATCCACTGCCACAATACCAAATTCGGATTAATTAATTGACTTGCACTTAATCAATATCTATATTCAACTTAATATTCCGATGACCATCAAAATTCAATATAATCATACATATTTTCCACTCTATAGATGCCCAAATATTAGTAATCATTAAAATTTTGAGTCATCAAAACTTAATTACCGGTGCAATCTTTTATTTTCCTCTCTTACATAAATCGAATATTAAAATCTAAAAATTCATGGAGTGGAATACAAAATATTTAAATCCATTTAAAAACAAGGTTCTTTTAAGCTGGATCTATCCGTTTTAACCTAAAAAACCAAACAGTATAAAGAATAAATATCATTTAACCTTTATACTACTTCCAGTGCTTCAATCTTTAAGTCGATTAATCCCAAGGCATGAATTGAGAAGACTGTTCCAAGAAAGGCTAGATCTGCTCCCAAATCAATTATGAGTAAATTCTATGAGAAGAACATAAACACATTTCTTTTAACAGTATCCACATGATAAACTATGTAACGATAACATGCATGGAATATGTAAGAATCTAATTCTGATTTCTAAGATCTAAGGTTGATCTATTTTGATTCTAGCAAGTAATGTGAATCAAAATAGTTAAACAATCAAAGAGAGAGAGTGGGGATTGAATTTTTATGCTATGGGCAACCACCTACTGGACTCCCTTTTATAGACACTATCCTGGGTTCAAAACTCTAGACCCCTTATTTTCTTAATTACACTTTGGCCCCTAAACTTCTGAACAATTCATTCGTTACCACCCATTCATTTTAAAAAACTATGCAAACTTCTATTTACTATTGTGTGTGGCCCATTAAGTTCATATCAAAAGTTAGATCATGAAAAAAATTAATAATTCTCCACAACATCTTCTTTGTTTCTGAGTCACATCTACCCACATATCACAACTATATACAGTTGATAAAAATTTCACCAAGAGAACCCTCTCAGTTATGATTTTTGTACAATACGATTTTTCTATCTTTTTCTCGTAAAAGAACCAACATGATATGGATGAAGTAAAAAATCACTAGTCCGAAAGATGCCGGGATTGTCAATAACATAACGTTCCTCTATTCAGCCATAAATGCTTAGCAAAGATCCTCATACATGGTTCTAATTATATATATATATATATATATATATATATATATATATATATATATATATATATAAATGTAGCTATTATTTACTGTTGTAAAATCGACACTAAAATTTGGAAAAATTTATTATGGTGATCAATTGACAGGAATTATTTTAATTTATTATTGTGATCAATTTGGTGTGGAATTAGTAAATTTTGGGGCCCCATGGGATAAACCATTCACGTTTATCAGAGCACTTAAGACTTATTTAGTATTAATGACACCGGCCGATAATTATATATGTTTATTTATTTGAATATTAGTATCTTTGAGTTTCCTTCCATTATCATTAATTTAAGCCATAGCACTTAAGTCAAAGTGGACTATTACAAATTGAGTATTATTATTAATCATATAATAGTAGCTTATTAAGCATATGATAGTATCATTATCATTAATACAATACAATATTATTATATTGACTTATTCATTTTTTTTTTTAATGTAAATGAAATATTGGCCGTTCGGTTTTAGTTTTAATTCTCCAATGGGAGAAACTGAATGGCGGCTCTGGAAAACCGGGTCGTTATACGAAGTCTCTTGCTAGAGCCGTGATGATTGGGTTGAGATTCCAATTAGTGTTACGGGAATCTCATCCCAATCATCACGGCTCTAGCAAGAGACTTCGTATAATGACCCGGTTTTCCAGAGTCGCCATTCAGTTTCTCCCATTGGAGAATTAAAACTAAAACCGAATAGCCAATATTTCATTTACATTAAAAAAAAAATGAATAAGTCAATATAATAATATTGTATTGTATTAATGATAATGATACTATCATATGCTTAATAATGCTACTATTATATGATTAATAATAATACTCAATTTGTAATAGTCCACTTTGACTTAAGTGCTATGGCTTAAATTAATGATAATGGAAGGAAACTCAAAGATACTAATATTCAAATAAATAAACATATATAATTATCGACCGGTGTCATTAATATTAAATAAGTCTTAAGTGCTCTGATAAACGTGAATGGTTTATCCCATGGGGACCCAAAATTTACTAATTCCACACCAAATTGATCACAATAATAAATTAAAATAATTCCTGTCAATTGATCACCATAATAAATTTTTCCAAATTTTAGTGTCGATTTTACAACAATAAATAATAGCTACATTTATTATAAATAGAAATTCTAATATAGTTCCTAGCCCCGTTTCACTCTCACCAGCTTTACAATCAAAACTGTGGGGTTGTGAGCCAACGCTCAGTAGAATTTTAACCCCTCTATACGTGCATTTATTTAATACAACAAATAAAATACATTGATATTATTTCCACATGATTTCCATATACTAATAATTATTTCATGAAAATTAACAGTTAAAATTCAACAACAATAATCACATAAATCTCACAATAGAGAGATTAAATACATTTATTGGAAAAGTTAGAAATCTTACCTGAAATTCAAAGCCAAAATTCGAATATTTTTGCTCCAAAACTTATCGCATCATTTAATTATATATATGCAGAGGATATACAATTCTATTATATTTATATGTATGTAACGATTTTTGCTTAATATCCATACTCCCTGATCATTTTCATAAGCATATGTTTATGTATATCTGTGCAACTTATTATTATTATTTATCAACTTGGAAACACATGTCAAGTTCACATATATGAATCCAAACACTCGGTTTGAATTTGTTGCCTTCCATAGGAAGGCAACAATTTGATCCGTATATTTTTTTTATTTTTTTTATAATTTAATTATTTACACTAATATTCCTCTTAAAATAAAATAAAAATATTAATTATATTTCAAAACTCTTAAAAGTATATTTTAAATTAACACAATAGTCCAAAACAATTAAAAGCCCAATTAAAATTAATATTCACTTCCCAAAAATTATCAAATATTGTTGATACCATAAATTTACAAATCAATCCCGAAAATATTAAATTTATATAAAATAATATTTTAAAAATATAAATTTTCAAGGTATTACAATCTACTCCCCTTAATAAATTTCGTTCTCGAAATTTCGTTTTTAGAGAGAGCTCAAAATCGTAGGACCTTATTAATTATATTATAAAATCTTATATTTCTAAATCATTCCGTTGCGCACTCTGATTATAATAAACATAATAATAATGAATCCAATTTAACTTTTTATAAGTTTGCAAAAATATCACCACCGGCTACCAATAGAAATAAACAACCAATTTTTATCAATAAAAAAAAAAATCGTTTAATCCTCTAATTTACATGGCATAAATTTCTACTATAACATTACACCTAACGATACCAAATTGTTCTATCACATGAATATATATCAAAACGAGTTCAATACTCACATGAATGTATAAAAAAAAAATTGTAACTAGATATGAAAATTATACAGATAGACTCACACCAAAATTAAGATAATGTTAAACTACACATATTCGGATTATATAAATAACACCAAAAGTATTCACATCGTCAAGTATTCCAGTTCTCATGACAGTCGTACTACACTCCGATCCTACCTAACATTATTAGTGGACTAATATCTATCTGAATTATTTTACTGGTATATTGTCTTCGTAATATAAAAATATATTTATGAATCAAGTGTTTTTGTCAAAATCAACTTTCCAACAAATTTTAGCCATTTACTTGGCAATATCAAAATCCCAACAAAACATCATCAAAACAGGATATTCGAATTTAAATCAATTAGTCAACCCACTTTTATATAATAATAAACTATCATACTCCATTGCCAGCTATAAGATCGTTTTCCTCACGATCGGGAGTTATAACGGTACTGTAATTTATCCAACTGTGTCATCTAAGGTGGCTATCAGTGTTAGGGTCATTTAATATCTCCAATGGTAGGAGCCACCACCCTCTTGGACTTGCCTGACAGGTAAAAATATATATCCATCCTGCAGAACTTGCCTAACAGGTAACAACATATATTCACCCTGCAGGATTTACCTGACACGTAACAATATATATCTATCCTGTAGGACTTGCCTAATAGGTAACAACATATATCTACATCCCGCAGAACATGCCCTCTTGACGAGAAGACAACTATAGCATAGTCTGATAATAAAAACCATTTTTCACATTTAAAAATTTACTTGATCCACGTAACGTTATAAAATATTCTATTTTAATAAGCTGTCTTTTTTCACATTTTAGTACGGAAATATAATTTGATAATTTATATAGATGACAATGCACATGTTGCCTTCATAATATAAAAAAAATTTATGAACCACGTATATTTATCAAATAACACTTTTCAAAATATAATATAATATAACAGCACATCAGGCTGCAATAAAATTTCACTGTTATCATTATAATAAAATTATGCTTTAAATTAACCAATCAAATTATTTTAATATATAATAAAATATCGCACACATATTTTTCTACTAGCCGTAGGATCATTTCACCTCATGATCAAGAGTTACGACAATATCGTAACCTATATAATTATGCCATCTAAGATGGCTATCAGCGACAGAGTCATTCAATGTCTTCATTAGTAGGAGCAACCATCTTGCAAGACTTGCCTGACAGGTAACAACATATATCCACCTTGCAGGACTTGCCTGAAAGGTAACAACATATATCCACCCTGCAGGGCTTGCCTGACAGGTAACAACCACATCTTGCAGGACATGTGTTGGCCCAGTGAAATACCCAAGAGGGGGGGTGAATTGGATAGTTAAAAAAATGTTAGAGAAAAAAAAATACTTTAATAAGCCAAATAATTAATTTTAATTCTAAATTAATTATTATCTTTATATCACAGCGAAAATATAAAATTAACTAGGAGCACACCAAATAACAAAAATAAATAATGTAAAGATAGCAGCACACCAGAAATTTATATAGGTTCACCAAGTTACTCTTTGTTAATCTAGTTTTCCGAGCCTCACGAAGAGTCGCACCCACTAAACTCAAGATTCCTTTAAAGGTAGGAATTAAACTCTCACAAAGATTCTTTTACACGCTCAGAATCAACCTTTACAAAAAAAAAAAAAAAAAAAAAATCACAGGCTTAGGAATAACCTCTACTTTTTACAAGCTAAAAAATAACCTAATTCTTTTTAAAATAAAGGCTAAAGAATCAAAATCTCACAAACACTCCAAATATCTTTTTACCCAGTAAGGATTGAACCGTTACAAAATTCACACAAAATAATTCAATTCAAGAATAATTACTATCTCAATTTCTTTATAGGAAGAGACTGAAACCAGTTACCATTAGATTGAATACTCCCAACAGTATTTAATCCGTCACTCAACTTACCAATTAAAAATTGACAAGTGATTTTTCTCACTCGGAGCTTCTACCACCCCAGATAAATTAAAACTCAATTAATACCCCAAAACTAGTGATAGAAAAGTGAGATATTCAAAATCTAATTTTAAACAAAAATGGGTAGCACATAATCAGATTGATTCAAGAAATTGTTTAAAAAAATATTTTTCAATAAAAATCAGAAAATAATTTCTAAAGATCATATTCCAAAAAATAATTAAACAATACTGAATAGAAATTAATTTGAAAAGATCTCATCCGGAATCTACCGAAAGAATAATTATAGCAATGTTACTTCAGATTCGATAGCAGTAATGATTCACAACAAATAATTTTCAAGAATTACTCTTAGAAAAGCTCTCACAATTCTCAATATGATTTCTCTTAGAAAAGCTCAGTATAATCTCTTGATCTCTCTTAATCTCTCTTACTGATGTGAAAAACGCAGGTCTATATAAATGGGATTAAAATAAGCTCTCTAACGGCTAGTCCCCATTTGTTATGACATTTAATTACTCTTGTAGACCTCTTATATCATTAAGACTTCATTCTGGTTCAAATCACTTAATTATAGCTTTTAAACTTCTTAATTAAGTCTCTCAAATATTTCTCAATTACAATTAAATAAAATAGAAACAATTATATTTACCAAATTGAGAAATATTCAAACTTAATGAACCAAATCAATAGGGATATCATAATATGTGTTGCATATCTCAAATAATATTAAATCCCTAAAATCTCTCATGAATCCTAACAAAAAAACGACTAGTAACGGCTACTTTCAGAATAAAATTTGAAATTTCATTGATAAGTGTGATCTACCTACGTATTTCTAAACTGGTTTTGTTAGTTTTAGAGTAGTTTTATAGTTATTTTTATATGTTTTAATATGTTTTTATTCTTTTTGTATTAAAACAAGTGCGTGGGGTGAAAAGGTATGAAATCGGAGCATAAACGATCAAATCGTATCGAAAACGGTCGAAGAACAGTGAAAAAATTAGCAAGGCAGCAAGATTCTGAAAATAAGCCCACCCCTGCAGCGTCCAAACCACTACCGTGGCGATGAAGATGCAGATAAACCAATTATGGCTGAAAGCCCACCGTCTAGGCGGTGAACCAGCAGAAACGTTTCCACAGCCACTGTTTTTTCCATAACTATGTCGTATTAGTAATTAGTATAGTTAAAGTAGTATTTTAGTATTAGTATTAGTTAATTAAATTACATTTTTGTCGCCTAGATAAAGTCGGGTTATGACAATCGCGGTACTCGATAGTAATCTCAACCAATCCCTGTGGATACGATACCCAACTGAAAGGTCCATTATACTAAAACTTGATTCGTACGCTTATGGTGAAAGTGACAACGCTTAATTAGCGGTCACCAAGTTTTTAGCGCCGTTGCCGGGGGATTGGTTGTTGTCAGATTTAGTTTCCGTCAGTGTCGTCCAAGTTTTTGGCACCGTTGCCGAGGACTGGAAGGGGTATTATTATTGATATGGTGAGTAAATAACTTGATTTTAATCTAGGCATTTTTAGTGTATATAATTTTTCTTTGTAATTGTGTTTTTGTTTTCCTACAGGATGCTTGAAGATGTTAGATCGATAGGTACTTTCGCGTTTCGTGCATTACAACATCTCGCCAGTCTTGAGGGCTGGTGTCCCGCCTAGGACAATAAACCAAGAGCTTCTTGGGAGGCAACCTAGAGTAAAAAATAAGTTAGATACAACTCCGTCGATTTGAGTCGGAGGCGAGATCCTCTCGCCTCCTAGGTCCGTGTTCTAAACCCCCGTCTTCAATATCATGCTATATACTTTCATTGGGATAACTGACGAGTCGTTTTGGACATCACCTATTTTAAGTTGGTGGTGATGTGTTAGTATATTTTAGTATGTGTTTATGTTATTAGTTAGGTTTTATTGTTTTTATATGTGTGCATGCTTGTTTAGGATTAGTTTGTTTAGTTTAGTTGTTGTTTCGTGCTTAGTTTTGACGTCATCTGGGCCTTTACCGGATGATGTCTCTGTCCCCTGATTGTTTTGAGGTCGAGCGTAAAGCTCATTCATGTGTGAATCGGTGTGCTTAACGTATCGTCTTAGTAAAAATTATTATGGATTCTAAATGCATGAGCACGTAAACTCAATATAGCACGATCTAATTGATTTGAAACCGATTATCTGTCAATCAATTTCATAACAATAGAGATTCTAGAACTTGATTTGGGGGAAATTCGAGGCGAAATCCTAGGCGAGGTTATTTAGGAGATATGATTTAGGCATTCATTTGATCGCTTGAGCCTTTTTAAGCTTACCCTGATATATTATTATCCTCTCGTTACCCTGTCGAAGCCTAATAACCGTTTCAATTCTGAACACTTAACCAATACCAGATGATCGATTAAACTTCTTTCTAAACCTACATCGCTAAACCGAAACACAAATTTGAGAGAATCAAGTTAGCAGTTGCAAATGCTACTTGAAGTGAGCGGTTGGGTTTAGGGTGAACTTTATATTGGTTCGGTATTCGAGTACTCACTTGTTGTTTTTGTTCGTTTTTCACACACCCCTTAAATATTACAAATCAAATGAGTTTGGGGGTGTGATGTGTAGTTAAATAAATAAATAAATAAAAAATCGTATTTTTTTTACATGACAAGTGAGTACGACATTCTTAAATGTTTGTTCAGGGTCGTTTCTAAATAAACAATGGGGTTCAAGTGTGAGAGTGCCAAGCGATATGCCTCGAGTAATGTTAAGTTAACAACGTTAACCCGTTTTCCAATTCCAAAGTACCCGTAGCCATTATTCCAAAACAGATCCAAGCCCTATTGATCTTTATGAACCTCCAAGCCTACATTAGTGAAAAATAGATCCCGAGTCAGGTGTATGGATTCCCTATACCTTAAAGGTTTTAGTCATGAACTATATTGAGGGATAATCTCATCTAATCAATGGATAGTAGTATATTTGAGTTTAATCATACACACTTAAACAGAATCTAGAATGGCGCTTACTATTTTTGAACGTTGAAATTCTAGAACATAACATGGAGTAATTTATGCTTGAACTTGATAGGATTGGGGGCCGATGAGGGAAAAATCTTCCGGCCGGTAGATGATAATCAAAACTTTCAAATTTTTGTTTTTAGTATTTTTCTTTTCATTTTTAGTTTTCAATTTCGTAATTAGTTTTTATATTTTCTCGTATTGTATGAGTGTTTTGCTCAAGGACTAGCAAAATTCCGAGTTTGGGGGTAATTGATAGGTGTGATCTACCTACGTATTTCCAAACCGGTTTTGTTAGTTTTAGAGTAGTTTTATAGTTATTTTTATATATTTTAATATGTTTTTATTCTTTTTGTATTAAAACATATGCGTGGGGCAAAAAGGTATTAAATCAGAGCATAAACGATCAAATCGTATCGAGAACGGTCGGAGAACGGTGGAAAAATAAGCAAGACGGCAAGATTCTGAAAACAAGTACACTGTCGCGGCGTCCAGACCACCGCCGCGACGGTGAAGATGCTGAGAAACCAATTCTAGCTGAAAGCTCACTGCCTAGGCGATGAACCAGTAGAAACTTTTCCACAGCCACCGCCGTAGCGAACCTTAACCGACATACTCCACCGCCGCGACGGTGGTCTCTGCGCAGTGTTAGATATTTATTTTAGATATTTTGTCTATTTATACCATTTTTCTCCCATCTCCTTTGCACACCCCGGCCAACACAACCCTTAAGGCTTAGGTTAAGATATAGAGAGAATATGGGGAGTGCTCAAACTTATCGGAATGAGAAGATCAACACGTGGAGAAGGAGAATCGTTCGATGGACGATTTTAGCAGCTAATTTTCGGATATCGGCTAAGGTCATCCGTTTTTCCTTTTATTTCTTATCTTCTATGTATGTTTGAGCATATTTAGCCTAGTTTTAATTGTATAAATGGCTATGGCTTTAGGTTAAACATGAATTATGTATGGGATGAATATTATTTATAAAAACGTAGTTTTGGTTTAGTTGCATTTTTTTTTATGATTGTTCTTTGCTATTTTGAGTGTGTTTATCATATTATTTGCTTATTGTGCTTAGATTTATATATCGAGAATACGGGGTTTGACAAATCCCCGATTCGGATTAGAATAAACAAACGCCACGATCCAATAACACGGTCAGGGTTAGGATTATAGACAATCTATAATGTTGGGGTAAGACTCACACGACCTAGGGTCGTTAAGACGTTGAGGGGGACTTCTTCATTGATTCGAAGTCACATATTCCCTCGTCTTACACTCGGGAGAGGTGGGGAGGGAGTTTTAGAATTGAGATTGTCGATAGGGTAAACACAATGCATGAAATCAATGACGTTGGAGCGAGACTCACGTGACCTAGAGTCGTTAAGATTTTGAGAGGGACTTCTTCGTTGATTCGAAGTCATGTTACATCCCTCGTCTTATACTCGGGAAAGGTGCACGATGGAGTTTACGAACTGAGGTTTTGTGTGCAATCAATGAGGTTGGGGCAAGACTCACGCAACCTAGGGTCGTTAAGACATTGAGGAAAACTTCTTCGTTGACACAAAGTTGCATTACATCCCCCGTCTTATACTTGGGAGAGGTGCGGAGGAGTTTTAGTTACCGAGATTGTCAAATAAGTCGAGCACCATTATTGTAAACTAAACGAAATCAAACGCATTTAAATAAATAAAGTTAATCCCTAGATAATCCATCCCATAACTATCTCGTATTAGTAATTAGTATAGTTAAAGTAGTATTTTAGTATTAGTATTAGTTAATTAAATTATATTTTTGTTGCCTAGATAAAGTCGGGTTATGACAATCGCGGTACTCGATAGTAATCTCAACCAATCCCTGTGGATACGATACCCGACCGAAAGGTCCATTATACTAAAACTTGATTCATACGCTTGCAGTAAAAGTGGAAGCACTTAATTAGCGGCCACCAATTCCATAATATCCTAAAACAGACCCATAAGTCGACCGACCAATATCAATTGTTGACCGTTCAATTCAGGATGTAGCCAAGCTAAAAATTCTGTGCTCATCGATCGACCTATCTGTGGACCTAGAGATTTAGAGAGTTTCATTTCTCTTCACACGTCGACCGTTCTGTCGACTTATAGATACAGAGAGTTCATATTCAAGCACAAGTCAGCCTACCTGTCGACCGAGAGATATAGAGACTTTTCCCTCTATGCTCCGATTGACTTAGCTGTCGACTTATGGATGTTGGAACCTCTTCTAAATTCATTTTTAATTTATTCTCATTGACATTTTCGCCCCTTTAACCAATTTCTTTTCTTGGTTAACTCCACTAAATACTTAAATTCAATTTTAATCAATTATAAATATTTCTTTTTCAATTACACATAGGAGCAAATAATTTAGCTAATTAGGATCCTATTAAAACACACATATTTATAAAAATTATTTAAAAATATTTTTGTATCATGTGTGATCCTAATTGGGATATTAAGAGTTGAAATTTAACCTAAGTTGTTTTCCCTAGATTCTTCAAATTCTTCAACCTCTTAATCCTTCATCATCTTTATCATCATATTTTCATCATTTGGAACTAATAAACGAAACACTTAATCAAACCGTTAGTTCCACAAAAAATATCAACTTTTAATTGTCCATCAAAATCTTAGGATCAACAATCTCTCATTTTTTTATGATGACAATTAACTTTGATGTTTTCTTCAAAACAATAATATAACCATACTTCTCCTAAATCCGAGAACGGGTTTTATAACTCATTTAAGCATAGTAATAAAGATATTCATAAAAGAATCAACAAAGCATAAATATAAAAATAAACTACCCCTTAAGATATTCAACAAAACATCAACTAATTCTCCCCCTTTGTCATCTAAAAAAAAAAAAAAATTGGGGAGAGTGGAACACACAAGAACTCTACTCTAGGCAAACATATAATTTACTTTGAAAGAATAAACCTAAAGTAATCAAATTAGAATATTGATATATATAACTCTTTAAAAACACATTGAATCAATCCATAAAATCAACTTTATGCATTAAAATCATTTTCAACAAATACCATGTGGATCATCATTAAGGATAAAAAATTTAACTAAGTAGATCAAGTCTAGTTAATCCATCAAAATTCATACACTAGAATTCAAGTTTTACCAAAATCCTAAATTAGCTATTACAGACCGAAATAATAAATGTGGAACTTGTCTCAATAAAAAATTTAAAGATGAAATAAAAGATAAAGTCTAATGAGGGCTCTGTCCAGAAAAATGATAATAAAGTCCCATTGGACTGGTGGCTGGCTGCTGAGGATATGGAACTCCTGGCTAAACAATTGGTCTTGGAGTCATTTGCTAATGAAATGGCATTGATGGTCCTACCCCAGATGGCCCTGCAGTAGTTGGTCCTCCAAAGGACTGCTGTGCTCCGAACATAGGATGTCTTGTAAAGTATGGCTGAGCACTGTACTACTGCTGGTATCCATAATGAGATGACTGCATAAACTAAAACATTTGTTCCAGATTCCCTATGATTTCCCCAAATCCAACTTCCATGTTCATATTCATTTGGACTATTTTATTTTCTAACCCAATCATTCGATCATCCATTAGATCCGCATGTACCCTTAGATCATCAATCTGATCATGAAGAAAATTCATCTTCTTATCTATGCCCATTTCTTCTTCATTATCTTCTTCCTCACCCACAGCCTGCATTCTTTGCCTTTTCTAATTCCTCTTCTTTACCCATCTATTTTCTCTGTACTCATATCCCATTAACGAAGCATTACCCACATTAATTCAGTTGGGTGTGATTGTCATGAATTTTTGCTCATCATGATCAGTTTCAACTCCAAAGCGATCAAACAACCTTTGGAGTGTATCAGCATAGGGTAATACTCTAGAGGGTTTCTGAACATGATACTTCATGTAGTCCATCATGATATGAGCTAGATCCAATTTTCTCCCTTCAACAATCTTATTCATTAAATAAAGATCAAAGTCATTTACATTAGCATGACTTCCCCCTCTAGGCACAACTGTATAGGTTAGCGCCAAATGAAGGAATCGATGCTCAAAAGATAATGATCATGCTTTGTCTTCCTCTAAATCAAATTTATCAGCAATTGTCATTCTATTGAAATTTATCGAAAGCCAGTGAGGGGTATTGTACAAAATTACATCTCCTCTAGGTATTTCCAAAATATCACATAATAACCCCCTATTAAACATGATTTCTTTTCCTTTAACATATGATGAAATTTCAATATTATTGTAAGTGAGATTGCTATAGAACATTCTCACCTACACAGTCATCCACTCATTCCTTTGGGTGACAAAATCGACCCACCCCAAATTCCTAAAATATCCTTTAATATCAATATTTTTCTTTTTCAAACTAGAAAAATTTATAGGTTTGCAACCTAAAACCTTTCGGTTGACAAAGCCCTCATTATATTTTTTTCATCCTCTTCCTTTCGAAAAAGTTCATTGTCGAACGTAACCCTTTGAGCACGATTCTTGATTTTAGGCATTTTCACACAAATTTAAAACAAATCAACCAAAATAACTCAAGAGATCAAGCCTAAATAGAGAACCAACCGAAACCCTAGAAATCAGAGAAAACCAACCTTTTTTTCGCGAGTAATGAGCTACCAAATCTCAGATCCAAGCCTTAGACCTTTTGATTCAATCCAAAAATCTTTTAATCCAAGTCAAAATGAACTGATTTAGTGAAGTTTATGCTTGAACAAACTTGGGAGAAAGTTTTGGAAAGTTTCCTTTAGAAAAAAAAAAAAAACATTAATAAAAGAGTAAGTTAAAGCATTTAAAAAAAAAAAAAATTGTTAAGAAGTTCTTAAGAAAAAATATTTTTAAGAAAGACTTCTTGGGAAAATAATTATTTTTTATAAAACACTTTTGAAGACAAATTTTGAAAAAAAGTTCAAGTGAATGGAAAAACAAGTTTGAAACCCACTTTTTAAGAATCCTTCTTTTAAGAAAAATTTTAAAAAATAAAATTTTGAAAAGTCTCCTTTGGAAGGGAAACAAATTTTTAAGGAAAAAAAAAAATTATGAAAAGAAAATGGAAAAACACTTTTAAAAGAAAAACGTTTTTTGGGAAAGAAGTTTTATAAAAATCTTTTTCTATTTTTTTTTTTTCAAAATAAAACAAAAGTTTCTTTTGTGAAAGACTTCATGTAAAACTCCTTATCTCTTATTTTATTTTATTTTTATTTTTGTTTCAAGGAAAAATAAACATAATATTTTTACAAAAATTGAAATGCGTATAGTTTTTACCAGCACAGACTTAACTAAAACCACTTACTTAGGCAAGGTTATATTTATTATCTTTTTCGGACAAACTACATTTTAAATCTTCTAATTATTGACACATTTTTAAGTAATTTTTCTAAATTTATGCGTTTCATTTTAAACCTTCTACGTAGAAACACAGTTTTAAAATGTTTTTCTGTTAGAAATTTCATCTAAACTAACAGAATTTGAAAGCAAAATAGTAAATTTTTAATTTATTTTTTAATAAATTTTCTATTTTTCTTTTCTTTTTTCTTTTTCTTTTTTCTTCCTCTTTCATGTCACCAACTTCTCTCTTGCTCTCTCTCTTCACCACCTTCTTCCGTCGCCGCCACCAATGCCGCCGATAGTTAGAGGGTTTTAAATGTATTTTGCTCTTTTTTTATGTCATGTTATGGAGTGCATATAAGTAATGTCTGCATATATATATTTTCAGTCCTAACGATGGCTGAGAAGATGAAATCTTTCTGGAGAGAATTACACTTATCTCGCCATTTATGTGAAATGAGGAATATAGGGTCTTTCCTTTTTCAACCTTTTAGCTAGGGAGAATTCGACTTCGATTACATATATATATATATATACACACACACTACTAGTCTTAACCATGGCTAAAAAAGGCAAAATATTTCTAGAGAGAACCACCCTCATCCCACCATTTACTTGAAATGGGAAAACTTTTAGCCTTCTTCCTCTTACTCTCATGCCGGAGGAACTTCATCAGGCATAATCCCGTTGAGTCTTTGTGTAGGTAACAACTCAGAACCTTAGATTGGATTGGGGGAAGTAACTCGGGACCTCAAAGCAGCAAAAGTTTACCGATCTCCGATTTCAATCTCCAGCGTACATTACCTCCACCTCAGCAAGAAAAGTCCACATGCACTTTGACCGGACCAACTCGAGATGTTAACCAATTTTCGACACTAACAATTATTATTTTTGATACACATCTTACATGTAAAATTAAATCCAAAATTAAATTTTACAATCCTTTAAAATCTAAAAACAAATGTATTAAGATTATTAAAACTGATAAAACTTAATTTGGTGTTTTAAAATTATGAAAATTTGATGCAACCGACATTGTTTCTGGAAGTGGGGTTAGAGATTTGGGCTAATCTTACACGCATGCTTAGATTCATATCATGAAATTCCATATTTTGACTTGTAGTAATATAATCTATGTATATATAGACCAAGCGCTTAGTCCTATCTTTCTCACTCATGCAATATCATAAATTGAAATTGGTTTGTGTAATTAATTTGTGTTTCAAAGTTCGGGTTTGTTCTGCAGTCGGGCCTATTTTAATCATTTTGTCGGTTTAATAAATTTTTTGGGATCAAAACATTGATTTTCTAACTCAACCCACAAAGTTGTGACGTTGTTTGGTGGAATGCTTTCTCATAAAAAATTTCAGGAAAATATTAATATTTTACCCCCAAATTGTTGATTCCCTTTTAGAAAAAAATGTTTGTTTTGCATAAAAATTAATATTTTTGAAATACCATTGATCTAATTTTTATCCGTTTTAATAATAATCTAAATATGTTTTTTGAGATTTTAAGGAGTCTACAACTTAGTTTTTGTCGGTTTCAATAATAATCTTATACACATATTTAGATCCATTTTTATGAAATTCAATATCTTAACTTAATGAAATCTATGAATTTGCACATATACAAATGTTTCATTTTGACATTCATTTGAGTAGTTAATTTATGCTATAAAGTTAAAGCAATTAGGGGTATGTCAATTTTTTTATCAGTTCATCAAATTAAACGAAACGAAAAATAAATAAATTATGCTTCACCTCAAAATCTAAAAAAAGATTATAATATACTCCCGGGGTAAAATTAAAAATGGGCAAAGTACAAAAGGGTTGTTATGAATAAATCCTATATTTTTCTAAATGTGGAGAGGAAAGAAAGAAAATAAAAATAAATTAATAAATAAATAAAAACGAAAAATATAGGAGCTCCATATCATTTTGTTGTGTTTCTCCTTTATTAAATGTATCTTTTGATTTTAATTTACTTTAACCTTCCACTCTTTTTTCTTTCTTATTTTTTCTATTTTCTTTGCTTTTCCTTTTCACTTTGCCAACTTTTGTGTTAAATGGATTCAGGGGGAGGAGTTATGGGCGGTGTTTGGCTTAAACACGGTAGAATCGTACGTCTTTTCTAACAAATAAAGTTTCAACGATTTTTTTATTTTTTTTTTTTTAAATTTTATAAAATGAATTGAAAACTTATACACTAAAATTATTCTAGTTGTCCTCGGTCACTGTTTTTTTGGCAAGTTGTGTCCGGACTAAATTCAAAATTTAATTCCTAAAATACTTTTTAGGAGAGTCGAATATTGGTTGATAAAGAAAAATAACATCTCTCATTGCCAACTGGATTCCCATCTATTAGACACTCTCTAATATTTGATTGTGCTTTAGAATTGGAATTAGAAAAAGAACACTTACAAAATCTTATATGATAGATGCTTCATTTTTTATGATGTCATAAATTGGATCTTCAGATATGGTCTTTGAGATTCGTAATGTAATTCTCCTTAAACTGGGATTCTAACAAAATAAAACACCATGAATGGGTCTTCCATGTATTGCATCTCTGGTGTGAGAATTAATAAAGAGTCTTGGAAGAATTTTGCTAGAGTAATGACTAGTAAAGTAATGTGTACCTTGCCTAGACACCCTTTGTAGTATTTATAGGAGATGGTACACTTGTTAGACAAGTCTTTCCATACCATAGAATGCAACCGCTCTTTTCATTTGCGTAGCGGTCGGTTACAACGACTCTCGAGCTCAGGTTGCGGTCTGAACTAATAGGCGACATGCCATTTTCTATACCTCAAGGATGGATTTGTAAGCAGTCCGAGCATGGGGAGTGCTCAGTTTGCCAGATATTCGACGGTCATATCAGTACCGGACAGTATCTTCGGTCACCATTAGTAGTTGGGATCACATGTCTGGCACGTGACTTCGATTCTTGTGTAGGTCACTTGAGACTATTTCTCTACGTGACAATTCTTGGAGTTGGTCAGAAAAATCTTTCAACATATCTTAATTTTAATTTAATGCTATTATGATCCGTATTTATATAAATACTAGGGCATGACCCGTGCCTGAAGGCACGGGTGCAGAAAAAAAAATCAACATAAAATACACTCATTTGTTTATACAACATTCTCCGCATGTTTTATTTAAAATCAACAATAATTAACAATTATATACCATTATTCAATAACCTAGATATTCTTCTAATAAAATAATAAACAATTAAAGCAAAAAATATGTATTGTCAATCCAAAACAAATTACTTTTTTTTTAAAAACGATTTTTTTTTTGTATAATTGGTACATAAGTAACAACTGAACATCAATAATCAGTTATACAACAATATTAACAAACAATCGAGTCCACGGCGTAAAAAAAAATCAATGTAAAAAAAAAAAACACTTCAGTGTTTATAGAATTTTTCACCTGTTTTTTCAAACGATGAATTTTTTTGTACAATTGGTACATAAATAATAATTCAACATCAATAATCAGTTGTACAATAATAATAATAATAACAAACAATCGAGTCCTACATTTGTTTACTTTTGGCCATGAATTAAAGATAACAATAAAAAATTAAAATCGATCACGAATAAACAATACTCCATCACAATACAGTGCAACTGGAAGTTACCGACGTTGCTTCGAGTGCGGTTAAATGAAACTGTCGCGGACACGTAATAACAAAATAACAGCAAGTGATTAATAGCTGAGGTGACTATGTCTTGGCCAAAGCAGTTAAAGAAATTAAGAAAATAAATTAAATTATATTGCATAGAAATTATAAATTTGGTTGAATACCTTTCGTCTAAATCCACATATTTATAGTCCTCTTAATTAATCGTACAATCACTCAATCCACGATCCAGTAGATTCCAATCCTGTATAGTCAAATTCGTATCAATGTTTTGCTCACATAAATCGAAAATGAAGGTAAACCAAAGCATTGGTACCTTTATTTTATGTAAGACAAATTATAACATAATTTCAAGATAAACAATCTTCGTCGTTGATAGAGATCCCTGGTCAAGCAGTAGGACACTTAATCTATCAAAGAACATACATCTTGATAGAGCAGCGTAAAGTTGATCATGACTGAAAACCGGTGTGATCAAGTCAACTCCAACATATTTCACAGACAGTCCTTGGGAATTATTAATAGTCATGGTAAATTCCAAACGTACTGGGAATTGGCATCTCGTCATTTTGAATGGAAATTCAATAATTGAAGGTGTCAAAAAAAATCTCGGAATGAACGCAATATTTTCAACTTTTCCCCCAATTAATTTATCATAATTTTCTTTTTCATAGAAAAATTGATAAATTGTGCAAAATTAAATCCAATTCCCACTTTTTTCTACATCTATCACATTAAAACATTCTACATCTATCAAGTTTAAACAACAACAAAAGATGGCCAACCCCAAGTGAATGTGAAGCCCATTAATAAAAAAGAGAAAAGAACCCCCAATTAATAAGAGTAAAGGAATATTCAGCATTATGCTTACTGTTGTGAAGTGTTGTATCATAAAAAATATATAAATTAAAAAATAAAAAAATCAAAGAACTAATTGATTAGCGATCATGCTTATCAAAAAGCATTATACTTACTACTTTAGCCTTTTGAAAAAGCAACCAAGGAGTCTCTCTCACACATACATTATTAGCAAAATGACTAAATAATTTGCTTACATCAGTAAGAAGAGAAGAGAAATAGGGAAGAAAGGACAACCCAGAACACTGAGGATCTTGAGGTTGGATTTCTTGCCAAAGAGAGCAGAAAAAGGGGTTCTTGAGCCAGTTCCGCCATGTGAGAGCTTTCTTTGAACAGTTGGTGTACACTTCTTCGTTTATGGGTACTTCAAATGACAGGGAAAGAGAGAGAGAGAGAGAGAGAGAGAGAGAGATGAACCTATTCAGGGATCTACGACGTCGGTGCCGCCGGGGGTAGATCTACGACTGCGATGACCGGGGTGAATGGATCTGCGACTATATTAGCCGAAAACACCGGGAGTTAGGGCTAGATCAATCATGCCCAGATCTATTCTTCTACTTCAAAACCCTTACAACAACGATGCAAAGGTGGTCAACAATGATGGTAAAGTTCGATGATGGTCAGATCCGAATGACGTCGGTCGGCGAGGACGTTGAACGCCGGTAACTACCCATTACATGCACCACATTTCCTCTTCTCTCTAAATCTCCCAGATCTAGCCACCTCTAGCCATCTTTCGACGATTGTCTAGAAGTCAACGGTCGGCGGTTGGTGGGGGCACCGGCAAATGCCTCAAACTAACGCATCGTGCTCAGATCTATCTCTGCCCGATAGAACTTTAACTACTTCGGGTCGCCTAAACTATTAATCACGGGCATAAAAAAAATTGCTCCTAAAAAAAATTGATATAATCACCTTTATACAACATTCTACACCCATTAACAAATAAGGACTGAATTTTTCTCGCTAAACTCAATCAAACCAAAAAAAACAATGTACATTTTCTATTAACATTACAAATCAGAACGTTACTCATAAATGCAGTACACAACGATACAAATTAGTCATATTGCCATTATCCAATAACTTATACGCCAATTCCTGATCCTAGGTTATAAACCGTGCCTGAAGGCACGGGCAGAAAAAAAATTGAACCTAAAAACACTTGATATAACATCCTCTATTTATACAAAATTCTACATTATTAGGCAATTATTGAGATTATATTCAACTGATACAAATGAGAATGCATCAATTAAGATAGACGAAAAAACTAAAAAAAGACAAATTCAGATTATCTAAAGAGAACTCGTGCAATTCAATTAACATGAATAAATAGCATAATTTGATAATTTGAGAAATTCAGATAATCTAAACAAAATGGAAATAGATATCTCGCATAAGTTGATAAGAAATTCAGAGAATCTAAAGAAAATGGAAATGGATAAACAACTAGAATCAATATGAAACCAAAAAATTCCATCAAAGAACAGATCAACTAATGGCGAAACTATCAAAATCTGACTGACCTGCGATGCCTGTGATGCCCAAGATTGGGATCCAAATTCAGTGAATAAGCTAAAGATATTCAAATAAATAAAATAGCAAAACCAAAATGAAGTCAACCATCCACCAACAGGTCCACAGCCATACAGAAATAACATTTGTAAACTATAATTAGACAAAAAAATATAATTTATTCTATAGGTTGGAAAAATTAAATCTGGCCAAATCCAATAAATAAAAATATTCCTAAAATTGCAGGTAAAAAGTCAACAAAAAACTCTTGAACTTATTTTAAGCAACATCTTGGTCCAAGTACAAACACCATCAAACACTAACCTTAATTAGATACACAACACTTTCAATTCGCTTCTGTCGACAAAATCTCAAAGTCATTCTTCACCTGCAATTGAACGAAAAGGGTTAGCGCTATCCATTTTAATTCACAATTGGAACTCAAAAAATAATCCAAAGAGATCTATTCTTCAAGGAGCTCGAACGTAGCTCTAAAAGTTAGAACCATACCCACACACTCCACACCATCGATTCAACCACTGCTTAGAGGAGGAAATGAACTGCAACAAATAACAAATAAAGTGCAAGAAACCTATGAGAAATTCATCATTTTTCGCCCGATCGGCTTGGCAAATCGCATATCAGAAGGGGGAAGCGGATCTGACCAGATCTGTGGATTTAGAATGGCGTTGAAGTGAATCTGGCCAGTGGGGTGGTGGATCGAGAACGGCGAGAGATTGGCCCTCTCTCACCAACGCCATCACCATCAACTTCGATATCGGCCTACCACTACAACGCCATCACCGCTCTCTTCTCTCTCCAAGCTGCGGTGGTAGATCGAGAAAGGCGGAGTAGCAGATCAATATGGGGTCGGGATGGCGACGGCTCGGAGATTGATCAAAGAGAGAGTGAGATCGGGAGAGAGAGAGTGAAATAGAGGGTGAGGGTAAGGGAAGAGAGTGAGATTGTAGAGAAGTGAGAGAGAGAATTAGAGGATAATGGTAGGAATCAAACGGTTGTTTGATTTGCCCCCTTGGATCAAATATGGATCTATAGGATGAAAATGTCTCTTGGTGACAATATATGTCAGCCCTTGGATATTAGATCCAATGGCCTGACATGTCTCCCTCCAAAAATATATTTGGGACAATAATATATGACATAAAGTAACAATTGAACAATAATAATCAGTTTATTAAGATCCATTTTTGTCATTAATGTTGACCTTGTTTGTTTATTTCTGCTGAATGCATAATTATGGAAGAGCGGTTTATGAAAAACCTGAGCAGCCACATTGAAAATAATTATTTTATTTGTCTATTTACAATAAGATGCAAGTCAACGTTAGAAAAATTGAATATGTAATGATATTTGTTGGATCATCATTCACAAAGATAAAAGAAAAATTACTGGATATAAAAACAGTGGATATCAATATACTTTTGCTTGTTTAAAAATTTAGGATCCGAAAGTGGAGGTAACAATTTGAAAAATAAACAAATTTAGATTTTTTTATTCAAACAATTTGAACTATAATTCAAGCTTTCCAATTGGGGGGATGAAAATCATATTAACCATATTTTAGAAGTAAATGCTGCATTTTTTTTTTTTTTTAATTTTTTGCTTTTTAAAAAAAAAAAAAACAATGGTACAGATTAATTTTAAATTCAGATGCTCACCTGATAGAGACCATTGCAGCAAAGTGTTTGAATTCACTTGCACCCTTTTTTTTAATTAAATGAATACCTTCTTCAACACTGCAATATAACATCACACACTAAAGAAAATAGATATAACTTTGATATTGGACTATTATAAATCTCAAACCAACTAACCAAGCAAGATTTGGGTAACAATGTAACCGACCAAGATATGGGCAACTGATTTATCAAATAACATTTTTAAGTTTCAAACACATTCACCAACTACTGAAGGACTAACCAACAAATAAATAAATAAAAACTTTAGGGACACAAAAAACATAAAAGTAAATCTTTACCTATAGATGTCGATTGAAACGAAACTTAGAGATGTCAGTTGAAACGAAACTCAATTTGAAATCTCAGCCAAGACAGTGGTCGGATGGAGCAACGACGGGTGGTTACCTGTGAAGGGGCTTGGTAATGGTGATGGTGATGGCGATGGCTAAGGCTACGGCTACGGCTTCGGCGCAATGATGTTCTAGCAATAAAGAATATGGCTTGAGGAGGCAACAACGACAACAGTGTCTCCATCCTAAAAAAAAATGCAAAAAATAAAAATAAAATAGCATGTATATTAAACATCAACAATAATTAACATTTAAATATAATCACCAACAAACAATATTTATTACAAATATAACACAATCAATATTCAATAACACAGATACGTGGCTATTAAAACAATATCATAATTAATCATGAGCGAACCAACACCACTAAAGTGTCAATGAGTTTGTCTTTTGGACTTTTTCTCACCCCCTCGGTATTACTTTTTTTCGTGATGGGGGAGTATTAATATCCAAATTTTCAAACCAATATAAATAAATAAATAAAAATATTTTTTGTGCAATCCCTAGATTGTAATAATTTGAAAAAAAAAACTTTCAAAAAATAAAAAATTTAAAAAGAGAAATATGCAAACAAACATAAAATTGAAGGAGCAAAATGTGATTTAGAGTATAAAGCAGAAAAAGGAAAACAAAGTTATTTAATCTGCAAAGATCTCTACTTAAAATCAAATTCAAGTTGCACCCTCAAAAACTCCAAAATTAGCATTATATCATTTTAAAAAAAAAAAAAAAAAAAAGTAGAACAACCCCACAGCTACTTTTTGTTAATTAGTGGTATACTATACACATTGCAAACCCAACTTAACTTAGCAGCACACTAAGTAGAAGAAGATGATGATGATAAAGAAAATAACATAAATCTGGTTCAATATGGAATGTAATACCTTTTTTAATGTTTTATTGAATAAATAAACAAAAATAAAATTATTACTTTTCACCGACCATGTTTTTATACCTTTTTGGCCGAAGGAAAAAGAAAAATGAATCTTCAAATCACAAATTTGATTCATGCCAGAAGGAGAAGTTTCTCTCTCTATTGTCTTCATGTTTGAGATTCATCTGAAAAAATAACACAATTAAAATAATACCAGAATTAAAATAACACAAATATTCGGCTTCAGAAACGGATGTAAAACATTCAATACCTGTAAAACACTTGTATTCAAAAACGTCTAATGTTATAATCCGTGCCTAAAGACAGGGGTTTTAATTTTATAACATTACCAAACAATCAACTCTAGTTTTTGTAATGAACACGGCATAAACAAACATGATTAATAAGAAATTTAAAATATAGACATAATTCCCTTTGTTTATACGACACTCCAATATTTGAAAATTGGACATAATCCCCTTTATTTATTTGACATTCCAAATTATCAACTTATATTTTTAAACAACACAACATTAATAAATACAACCACTAACAATCACGCACAACAATAACTAACACTGTAAACTTTAACAATATAACAAATAATGACAATTAATCATATACATTATAAACTTAGTAATAATAAATCTACCACCCAGGACTATTGGAACTTACCTTAATCACCGAGAGCATACTTCTACAGCATAGTTCTGCAAGTTGTTAACCAATCTGTTGCGACATCAAATCTAGTCACGGAAACTGAACGTCCAAGAAATTGAACATCAGACAAAGCCTAGCACCTAAAGAAATAATAGAAGTAAAAATTAATTTGGAATGGACACTTTAAACCTTCGTCAATCAACATTAAAGAGAGAAAGGGGATAGAAATAGTGAGATTCAACTCCCCAGTATTGGCAAAGGAAAACAAATAACGATTTTTAACACTACTACAATGATTTTCTATATCTAAGGTGCATTCTTGATGTTTTTATATGAATGCTATAAAAAAAAAATAGTACTTGTAGTGTAAAATGAAATTGGATTCAAAGTAGTTGTCACAACTCAAAAAAAAATAGTATTTGAGCATTTCATGGCCTAAAATCGGATTCAAGAGAGAATCAATTCCTATCGCTCATAAAGAATCAATTTTTTTTGGGCCAATTAGGATCAATATGTTGTGATTGGGGGAGTGAAAGTGTTAAATGAGGTGGGAAATGCATACCAAAGCCTCCGGGTCATAATAATTCTCTCTTTGCAAGGCAAGAATATATCACCGAATAGAGATAATGTTGGTCACTAATGCAGGCAAGAGAGACATTTTACCGTAATTGGGGGAAAATCAGATAACCTACACATTTTAAGGTGTTCAGATAAAGGGGAAACATGGAAAAATTTGAGCAACGAAGTGTGCACCGCTCAACATTATTCTAAAACTAATATAACAACATTCATAATCCAACACATTCATGGAGATCAAGATAAAACAAACCATTAGTCATATATTCCAACAGAAATAAATATAATATTAGTCACTAATGCAGGTAAGAGAGAGACACATTTTACCATAATTGGGAAAAAATCAAATAACCGACACATTTTAAGGTGTTCAGAAAAAGAGGAAACATGGAAAAATTTGAGCAACAAAGTGTGCACGCCAATTGTTCGACTCTTTGTCAGCGAAAAAATGTCACACCTCACTCGAATTGTTCTTCGCGATTGAGAGAAATTGGATGATTTGTGTGTTTGTAAATTAAGATATCTTTCAGCAGCAAGAGTAAAAAAAATAATCAAACGATTGACAGTGATAAATCAGCCGTTACCTTTCGATGGCGGAAGAAATCAGCCGTCACCTTTCGATGGCGGAAATGATTGAATGATCATGAATTTCATTGTTCAAATAGTCTACACACAAATATAGCTAAAGATTCAAACCAAATTACAAAGATTGCCGCCGTCGTTATGGATTCCAAGACATAATTGGAGAAGATATTTGAAATGAAAATGATGAACGGAAAGATCTGATAATAATGTAGGCAAGGCTAAGATCTGATGACCATGTAGACATTCATCTGACATTATGTGTGTTGACTGTGTGTGAGAGAAATACTGATCACGGATCAAATACGAAGACTGAAAACGTGAACTATGGATGGGAAGATATGATAATACTGTAGACACGGCTAAGATCTGATGCCTATGGAGACCTTTATTTGACATTATGTGTATATTGCGTGTGAAAGAAATACCGATCGTAGATCAAATACGAAGAATGAAAAATGTAAACTAATATAATCATCAGTAACTGATAATGGACTTACAGAGTCTCCGGCTACTTGAATCTGATTGCAAACAGAAGAAATCCAGGTAGACAGGAGAGGTATGGTGATTGAATCTGAGCCGTATCGATCTTCAGAGCGAGGAGGTGAACGATGGTGATTTCATGGTCTAATATCCAAAATTGATTTCAATTTCAAACCCAAAATCGACGGTGATTTCAAAATACAAAAATAATTCAATTTCTCACCACCGGGATCGCGATGATAAAGGTTTCGGCGACCGATCGACGGTGCTAGGGCTATAACGGCGAGGTCGGTTGGGAGATTCAACAACCACCAATCAATCACAACCGACCATCGTCGTGCAGACCCTCGTCGATCTGTACCGTCCTCGCCGACGTCTTTACACCGTCGAAATAAGGGTTCCCAAATAGACGAAGAGAGAGCGAGAGATGTACCTAGATTTGTGAGTCGGTTGTGGCCTTCGAAGAGAAGAGAGCGAGAGGCACCGTGGTTGTTGGTTCAGGCGATGGAACTGGCGTCGATGCGGTGGTGGCGGCGGCGGTGGCCTTCGACGTGGTGGAGAAACAGCGATGGCGAGTGGCGAGTGGCGAGTGGCGATGGCGACCATCTCAGTGGCGGCAGCGGGCGAGTCGGGCGACAGGGCGGAGAAAAGGTGAAGGGTTGGGAAGCGAGATGGAGAAAGTGAAATCCAATTTGATCACACAGAGAGAGAGAGAGAGAGAGAGAGAGTGTCAGCAAACCCAATTTGATCTGTGAGTGAGAGAGAGAGAGAGTGAACAGCAGAGAATGGTCCAATTTGATCTAAGCCCTTAGATCACTTTTGATCTGAGGGTCAAAAATGTCTATCATGGATTGTGCAATGTAGACCCTTGGATATGAGATCCAAGGGTCTAATTTGATTCCCTCCCAAAAATGTCTTTAGGGACTGTAGCAGACATTTTCAAATTAGTATGTGATTTATATTATAGATTTTTTTAGTTATTTTTTTTCAGATTTTTTTTTATCCGACTGTGGTAAGTTATTGATTTTTTTATTTTTTTTTAATCTTTTTTTTGGAATCATATTTATTCCTAAAAATTTTCATTTGGGGTTTCAATTTTAAAAGGGCCAAAAAAAAAAAAAAAAAAAAAAAAAAAAAAAACATTTGATCTTTTCTTTTATTTTTCCGTTCGTGGGGAAAAAGATTCAGAAAGAAAATGAAAACAGAAAGAAGACTAAAGCGGCCATACCCCAACCCAACAGTTCTTTAACCGAACTTCTGAGCTCCGGATTCCATACGCATATTTCTATCCATCTTCAGATCTTATCCGGCAGTCAAATGAGCGATCAAACAGCCACCACCTCCGATCAACTTCCGCCTCCACTGCCGCAACTTTTCCCAAATCTCCCATACGATGTCGCTCTGCAGTGCATCGCCAGACTCCCTCGCTCCCTCCATCCCACCGTCTCCCTCGTCTCGAGGTCATGGCACTCCACAATCCGCTCCCCTGCACTCTTCATCACCCGATGCCTCCTTAGCTGTAGCCAACAGTTTCTCTATCTGAATCTCCGGATTGGTTCCTCCTTCCACTGGTACACCCTCCTCCAAAGCCTTAACCCTAACGCAAAAAAACCTTGGGTTCTCTCTCCTCTCCCTCCCGTTCCCTCCCATTCCCAGCCTGTAGGTCCAGCCTTCGCCGTACTTGGCCCCAAAATCTACTTAATAGGCGGTTCGATCAATGAAATTCCTTCCAACAATGTTTGGGTTTTCGATTGCTGGTTAAATGAGTGGCAAATTGGCCCAAAAATGAGAATTGGCAGAGAATTTGCTGCGGCCGGGACTGTAAATGGGAAGATATATGTAATGGGAGGATGTGTGGTGGATAATTGGGCTCGCTCCATGAATTGGGCAGAGGTTTTTGATCCGACGACTGGGTGGTGGATGTCTGTGCCGAGCCCTGTTGAGATTAGGGATAAATGGATGCATGCTGGTGCAGTGATAGATGGTAAAGTTTATGCAATGGCTGACAGGGGCGGGGTGGTTTATGATGTGAAGGCAGAAAAGTGGGGGAGCGTGTCAAAGAGGCTTGATTTGGGTTGGAGGAGCCGGGCTGCGGTGGTGGATGGGGTTTTGTTTTGTTATGATTATTTGGGGAATATTAGAGGATATGATGCAGAGAAGGATGTGTGGAAGGAGTTGAAGATGGTGGAGAAGGGGTTGCCCAAGTTTCTGTGTGGTGCAACTATGGTGAATTTGAATGGTAGGTTGTGTGTTGTCTGGGAAGGGAAGAAGAGTGGGCAAGAGGTGGAAATTATGTGCGCGGAGATTGTGGTTTGTAAGGGGAAAGACGGGGACTTGAGCGGTTCAATTGTGTGGTCTGATCTGATTCTCGTGGCCCCACGCCGGTCTTCCATTGTTAATTGCTTGGCTGTTGGATTATGAGGACTCGTCTGGCAGCAGGTATATTTTTCTTAATTTTATAGCTTTGCATATGGAATTAATTTTCTTCCAAGAACTTTATAGTTGTCTACTTGTTCTATTAGTATGATCACTTCTTAGATTGATAAAAAATATATGGTGAGTAGATGAGCGGAAGTGTAAACAAACTGTCATCTGAGATAGGAAACGGAAATGAATCAACAAATACTAGATTCAAGTTTTGTCAGATATCTAGTGAAGATTTCTGGAGCAGAAAACAAATTGCTGAAGCTTATTAATGAGATGAATTTGTGCTCTACTCTTCACTTATATCTTAGGGTCTATTTGATAAAACTGAAAATTAAGTGGTAAGAACTTATTAGTGCTGAATTTTAAGTGTTCAAATTATGAGTGTAGAATTTGTTAAGTACTGAAAGCAAAGTGTTTGGTTACTTGCTTTTTTAATACTTCTGACCTCAGAAAATATATATATATATATATATATATATATATATATATATATATATATATATATATATATATATATATTGATATCTTTGCACTAATTTGGTCCCTAAAATAACTTTTACAAATTTCTCTTTCTAAAACATTAGTTCTCTACAACTTTTTTCCTTTGTTGTTTTCTCAATTTAGTACTTTCTCTCCCTACGATTGTTTGTATATAATTTTTTTTTTTAATATTTTATAGTTATCACGTTAAATGGTGGTTGTGGTCGATATATGTTTGATCTTAAAAATAAGTGAGTCACACACCACAACTATTTTTAAGTAATACTTGTATTTGGTAGCTTCATTTTGTTATTAACTACACTTATTTTAATGAATACTTAATGCATTCAATTTTTAAGTGATCAACTATGTTATCAAACGGATCCTCAGTACCCTTTGGATAAAACTAAAAATTAAGTGTTGAAAGCTAATAAATGCTAAATTCTAAGTTTTGAAATTTAAGTGTTGAATTTATTAAGTGCTTAATTGATTAAATAATTTTCTTTTGAACATTTTATTTTTTTATTTTTTTTATCTTAGTAAGTTTGTATATTTAGAATTTTTCACTTTGAAAAATTTCCTTACAACTTGATATCTCTCAAAAAAAATCTCATTACTCAATTTCTCACGCTATTTTTTTCTCAATAATACTTTCTTTCTCGGCAATTTTATTTTATATTTTTCTCTAAATTTTCTAATGGTTATAGTTTAATGATAATGTAATTATGAAAAGTTTGTAGTTTAACATTTAGGCGACAAGACATGGGCAAATCACTAATTTTTGACCTAATTTTAAGTGATACTTGATATTTGAAGTGGCCTTTTTTCCCCCCCCTCAAACTCACGTACTTATTTCATTCAGTTTTAAGTGTTGAATTGTGTTATCAAACACACTCTTATGTCCAAAATTTGAAGTGTGATAGCCATATATACAATGTGTATGCATATAAATCCAATGAAGAAGTGAAGCAAAGAGTTCTCCATATCACACAAAGACACTTATGTCCCTTGTGCTACTCTCCCATCCAATGTAGTTGGATGTTTGTTGCCGGCATGACTGCTATATTTTGATGTAATGCCATTAGCTACTCCTTATTGTGGTGTAATCAATTTTAAAGATTGAATTATTACATTTTAAATTTTGAGCGATTTTTGACGACCGTCATCAAAATTGAAACTTTAAACTCAAAATTTAAAATGTAATAATTCAATCTTTAAAAATGAAATAGATTGCATATCTCAGATTAGATCATAGATACCCACTCTTGTAGTACTTTTCATTCATTCCGAGGTTTTTGTGGAATTCCACTAGTTTGATATAGAGAACTATCAATAGTTGAATGATTTGTTCAATCTGTCTTAGTTATTTTCACCAATTTGTATACAACATGACAGTGACACCTTAGTTCATAGATTATGACAATAAAATACTGTATACGTTGCTTTCCTTTCGCAAACAATTTCCACAAAAAATTGAATTGTTGTTGAAGGTCAATAAAATACTGTATCATTGACATTCTTCTCGTCTTGGATTTAGTGGAGTTCTTCTATGTATTAGCATTTTCACTGGATTGCACTGAACTATGGGCGGGCTTACAAGAATGAAAGACTTGCATGATCAAATCATCATTTAAATTGGCGATACCTTTCTGTACTTACCGATATAACTGTCACGTTAGTTAGGGGGCAAGGCTGTCATCGTGAAATGATCGATTTTAAAAACAAAATGATAATGAGATTATTTTTTTTGGAAAAAAATGTATAAGATAATTATTATTTAAATTGAGATTCAAAATGACTGAATTTCCCTTTAAAGACCATCATTGTCATTTTAGTGTTATTTATAATTTTAGAGGATTGGTTTTTAGTGCACTATTTGCTTCTCAACTCCTTTAATATCTTTACGCTCGTACAATTACTTGACTCTAGTTTTAGTTGTCTGAACATAATTATCTTTTTGTCCTTCCGTAAATCCATACATCGCCCAGTAATAATAAATCTCTCCGTTCCGCTAATCACACACTGGTGGAAATTGTAATTCCTACTTATTGAGCGACTCTCATCTTGTTCTTATTCATTGTAGGGATAATTTGGCACTCAGACATGTTAAGCCCACTTTTAACATCAAGATTTATGTTCTGATGCTGAATTTTTTTATCACGGGTGGTGGGGCTGAGTACTGACATGAGTCCGATAAAAATTAAACAATGAATTTATGTCGTAGATTGTAAAAATAGAAGACATTGAACAATGGATATTTTCTCCCTGCAACTGATTCTGCTTGCCAAATCTATTTGTCAAGTGAAATAATATTGTAGGATACGAACAATGCCCTTGGCTCTTGAAGAATAAGCCCCTCTATTTCTTGAATCAAGAGAATGTTTTACTGCTAAATTTATTAACTTAATCAGCATAATTTTGTAAGTGTGCAGGTATTTTTGTGACATATGACGCAATTTAATGTCTGCGTGTATCTGTGTAGAGGTACTTATATATTTTTGGTAAGCATCTTTATGGAAATAATTAACATACTGTGTTTCTACTTGGTTTTGCTTAATATATTTCTCTCACCAAATAAAATAGTTAATTAAACCATCATCTTGTGTTGTGATTCCTTTCTCCTTTCCACGATGGTTATTATTTGGGTACATTTGTTTTGTTATCTTGGGTGGTGGCTGGTTTTCAACTTTTTTGTTGTCTTGTGTGATATTCCAAGTCAGTCTGTTTTGGAATACGAACACCAGTGCAGGTTGAGCCATTCTGGCTATGGCAGTGCGGGGAGCAGACTCGATGCTTGAGCGGTTTACTGTCGAGCATTATTTTTGGGTTCACTGAAAAGATCATATTTCATGCCCGTCTATTTATTTTACATGATTGTTTTTCCTATATCCAGTGCTGTTTGTTTTTGGGTTGTATTGAGGCCTTTGTATCTTTTGCTGTGTAAATTTCCTTGTTTCAGTAAAAGCTCTTGGTTCTGCCGTGCAGTGGCTTAGGTTTTTGCATCTTACCTTTAAATTTTCCTTATTTTCTTGTTGGTTATTATCAAGGAGCTCTCATTTGTGGGTGGGCTTAAAAATGTGAAATTAACTTGCAGATATGCTTGTCTAATCATCTGGGTAAGACAATTTAAAAGGGATTCCACAAATTTTGTTTAGGAAATTTGGTTTGAGTACTACAATGAGAATTTTTTTAAATTTATTTATTTATAAAATAGGAGAATAAAAGAGATTAGCAAATCCTTTAAAAAACACATCTTATTTCTAAATCTTTCGAGGATGAATTTAACTCATACGTTTGACTTCAATTTTATTTTTTATTTTGTAATTGTATGAACTTCAAAATTCTCTTCTATTTTTATATTATATAATAAAATTATATTTGTAAGTAGGTGTATAAATTAAATTATTAAAATAACTATGTATAATTAAAGTTATATTCTTAAAATTTTATTACTCAAATAACTATAAAAATTATATTACTCAATTATTAAATAAAAATTATAATATAGATATATTTTCATATTTTTTATCATTAAAAATTAATAAATTTTAAAATTTTGCATACAAATATTTATTTATCTAAATAAAAGAATTATAAAATTACACAATTAAATTCATCTGAAAAAGTTATCTACACAAAAAATTTGTGAAAGATGAGATTTTAAAATTTTGAATTTTAAAATTTTGAAATCTTATCTTTCATAAATTTGATGGATTTATCAATTTTCTAACCCAAATACAATACAATCGGGTTAGAAAATCTTCAAATTTGAGAATGAATAGATTTATAATTGAAAAATTATAACTTTGAACTTAGAAGTTATGTTCATATGAATATTGACCAACTAAAAACATAACAAGTGGAAGGATTTGAAACGACTTGAAAAAAATAAATATAAAAATACCAAATAGTACCTTTAAAAGGCTAAATCTACAAGATAATTCCACATTTTTTTTTTTTTGGCACAAGATAATCCTTAAAAAAACGTTGGTTTGCACAACATGGTCCTAATTTTTTTGAAATGACGATTTTGCCCTTCATGAACTTTCTTTTTCTGTGCATGTTGAATGGAATAAGCCAATAATTGTCTGTGCATTTTGAATTGGATTGATTTGGTTTGATTGAATTGTAAATTTGATATACAAATATGTTGAATTGATTTGGTTTGTATTGGTAAAAATAAAATATATGAATATAGGATAGAAGAATTATTAATTTGAATGAAAAAATTATAATGTAACACAATCTCGTGTTATATTCAACACGGATCGTATTGAATATAACACAATTTGAGATTGTGTTGAATGTAACACAATTTAAGATTGTATTGAATATAACACGACCCTCATGTTGAATATAATACGAGGAGTGAAATCGTCACAAAAAGTAAAATAACTATTTTGTAACATGTTTTTAAAAAATGTGTATTTGATTGTTTTATTTTCTTATGAGGATTTTTTTGGTAACTTCCCCAAAATTATTTAAAGTTTATCCTATCAACTTTGAATTTTATAGCAATTCTTCTCTAAATTTGCTTTTGAAGTCCATATTTTCATTTGATACCATTAACTCTCATGAATAATTTTTTTTGCAATGAGAATGTTAAAATTCCTTGATTTAAATCCACCAATCCAAATGGAAACAGAACCCAAGAGAATTTGATTAATTACCTAGAGTATTTCTCTGATTTGGTATTGACTTGAAATAGAAAGTTGATAAACTACTTTTTAGAGTTTTTTAATTGATGGTTCTAGAGTAAGGGTGTGCAGCGGGCGGATTAGAGCGATTTGGACCAAAATCATGGATAAAACTAATACCATGTGAGTTAGGCTAGTTTGAACCATAGACCGCCCAATAATATGCGAGTTGGTGCAGGTTGGAGCATGCGAATTGACTAATTTAAACCGTGGGTTACCCAATAATATGCGAGTTCAACCAATTCAAAGGTTACGCTAATGAGAATCATTGATTGTCCAAGTATTTTCGGGTTAAACCTTGAAATTAATAAATATTTCTAAAAATAAAGATTGTTGCATTACAAAAATTTGCAAAACAGTTGACAGAAAATTACAGTAACACAAAAACATGAAAAAACATATATTAACAGTTATAATACCTAATGTACGAGCCACAATATAATCAAACATAAAGCATTTGTTTTAAGTCAAGATTAGCTATTCTTCTATCCCTACATACTTGAAGGTAATTAAGGATCGCATTATAATTGATAATAAAATTAATGTTTATTAAATTTGCAGGTTTAGATTTTATTATTTATGTTTATAATTTATTATTATTATTATTATTATTATTATTATTACTTTTTTTTTTTTTTTTTTTTTTTTTATGATTTACAAATTACATTATAATTTTTTTCATATTTTTGTGTTACTGTAATTTTCTGTCCATTGTTTTGCAAATTTTTGTAATGCAACAATCTTTATTTTCAGAAATATTTATTATATTTCAAGATTCAACCCAAAAATACTTGGAGAATCAATGATTCTCATTAGCCTAACCCTTGAATTGGTTGAACTCGCATATTATTGGGTAACCCACGGTTTAAATTAGTCAACCCGCATGCTCCAACCCGCATATTATTGGGCGGTCTATGGTTCAAACTAGCCTAACCCACACAGTATTAGTTTTATCCATGATTATATTGTGGCTCGTACATTAGGTATTATAACTGTTAATATATGTTTTTTAATCTTCAACTTGTAGAAGGCCAAAGATTAATTAATTTGATAGTCATTTTTCTTAAAGATGGCTAAATCTATTTGAAGAAAAATAAAAAATCATAGGATGGAAATTAAGATTATGGATATGGGTAGATAGCGGGTAGTTGGGGCGAATTGAGTCAAAACCGTAGACCAAATCAATACTATGCGGGTTGAACTCGTTTGAACTGTGGACCGCAGAATAACCCAATAATACGCGGGTTATTATGGTTAGTTTGCGTTTTGGTGCGGGTGTTTCGGTTTGGACGGATTTGACGGATTGACCCAACTCGCTGCCCATCCCTATTCTAGAATCTAATATTTCTTAAAGAAAGAAGTGGAGGGACCCAAATTTTTAGACCTATTAGTATTCTAATTCAAATATATATGTGATGTTGATTTGAACATTAAAGTTTTTATATATATATATATATATATATATATATATATATATATATATATATATATATGGGTTCAAAATGACCGGCAATTATAAAGTCACTAGAAAATTCAAGGGTATTCGAAAGATAATATATTAGAACTCGTTTCATCTTTCCAAACGAAACTCACTTTTCTTAAGTCCTTAGTGTAAGAACACTGACAATTCATCAATGCGTTGTAGATTTTAACATAATGGAAAGTCATTGGAAAATTTAAGGGTAATTGAAAGGTAACATATTAGAACTCGTTTTATCTTTCCAAAGGAAACTCGTCTTGGTTGAGTTCTTGGTGTAAGAACAATAGAACACTGGCAATTTGTCAATGCGTTGTAAATTTTAAAATAATAGGATAATATTTTTTTTCGTAGTGTGATTCTAGATGGATTGTGAATATTAATAAAGTAGTATTAATTCTTATTATCATTGAGACAGTTTGTTAATATTAACAAACTAGTGGGATCTTTGAAAGGCCAAAATCTCTTGCCATGGTGTAAATTTGGGAGATAAATTGAAAAAATGGGAGGTGAAATGGTTTTGTTGTTAGTAATGTGAGGAAGTGTTCCTTAAATTTTGTCCAAATTTTCTATTTTGTGTTTGTACGACAAATAGATTTAAAATATTAAAAGAAAAATATAAAATGATGTGAATTCATTTAATAGAAAGGATAATATGACTTTTTGTTGGGAATGTTATTTGTTAGGAAAACATTTAACACTAGGACAATTAATTAATTTTTTTTTTTCTGATTTGTATGGTTAACATTAACTTTTCCTCTCTCTCTCTCAGAGTCCTTTTTAAGCCATCCAACATTCATAATATTCACGCATTTTAAAAAATATTTTAATTTAACTTATGATATACAATTCTTTGGTATATATAATTCTTTGGTTAATTAATAGAATATAACATCATTGGTATACATATTTTCTTAATATTTAATAATTATGTATGTATTCTTTTATTTTTTTTATCTACATAATCAAACAGAATAGATATAAATCCCTAAATAAATCTCAACTTTTTTTTCTCTCTCCTACATAAAAAGCAGTCCAGATTAATCTCTAAACGAAAACTATAGAAATAATTTATGATATTAAATTTAGTAATAATACTAAAATATTAGATTTAGGAAAATTAAACTAAAGAAATAATATAAATACAAAAATTATATTTTTATCTAACTTTATATATCTTATACCTAATTGAGAGAGAAAAACATTTTTTTGTATAATTGAGAAAAGAGAATATATTTTTTTTTATATGAAAATAATATATGGACATTAATATTTAGTTATAATATTAAAATATTTAATTTATGGAAATTGAAGTGAAGAAATAATTTAAATGAAAAAAATATAATATACGAAAATATTAATATATTGGCTATTAAATTTACGAAAATTAAATATTAAATTTATGAAAATTATAAAAATAACATATGCACATTGAATTTAGTAATAATACTAAAACATTAAATTTACAAAAATTAAATTAAAAAATAATAAAAAATATAATATACAAAAATCTCATACCGAAAATTATAGAAATAATTTATGTACATTGAATTTAGTAATAATACAAGAACATTAAATTAAAAAATGATAGAGGAAAATTTGGTCGCCAAACTACCTATTCTAAGGCCTCACACGTGTATGGGATATCTTTAAAATTGAGCAAGATGCAAGTATTGAAAAATGATCGTGTACGGGGCTTTGAGCACTCTCGGGTTCTTTAACATCTCAAATGGAGGCCCAAAACTGCCCAGCCATCTTCAATGGCTAAGCGCTGGGTGTCACGGTCCAAGCTTTTCGAGGCAGAAAAGTGGCCCGTGTAGCGCTAACTAGGGGATCGCCTAGCAGTAAGCCTAAAAATAAGAGAATATCAAATAGCGGAAACAGTTTTCAATAACAACGAGTTTCCCTACAACAATACATGTTGGCAATGTAGAGAAGAATACAATTACAATAACAACAACAATTGTATTAATATCAAAGACTACAAGGTGTGAAAGACTTGAATGACTTCAAGAGTATGTCCCCCACATAGTACTTTAAGCAAAAAAATACAAGTGACAACAATAGACATCATTATGCTCGATGAGACATAATGGGGTCTTTCTACAAGAAATGAAAGAAATAAACTAAACTAAGCTAAACTAAGTTAAACTAGTCTAGAAAACAAATGAAAAGGGTCACGGACAAGCGGCCATGTGCGAGAATAAGCACTGGATAAGCTAAGACCATGACACTGGGCTCCGAGCACTCTTTACTCAGTAACATCTCAAATGGGGGCTCAAAACCGCCTAACCATCTTCAATGGCTGAGCTCTGAGCTCCAAGCACCCTCAACTCGGTAATATCTCAAAATTGGGGCCTAAAACCGCCCAGCCATCTTTAATGGCCGAGCTCCGGGATCCAAGCATCCTCTACTCAGCAACATCTCAAAATGGGGGCCTAAAACCACCCGGTCATCTCCAATGGCCGAGCTCTGGGCTTCAAGCACCCTTTTCTTGGCAACATCTCAAAATGGGGGCCTAAAATTACCCAACCATCTTCAATGGCCGAGCTCCAGGATCTGAGCACCCTCTGCTCGGTAACATCTCAAAATGGTGGCCTAAAATCGCCTAGCCATCTCCAGTGGCTGAGATTCGGGCTCCGAGTACCCTCTGCTCGGCAACATCTCATAATGGGGGCCTAAAATCGCCCTGCCATCTCCAATGGCCGAGCTCTAGGCTCCGAGCACCATTTTCTCGACAACATCTCAAAAAGGAGGCTCAAGACCGCCTAAACGCTTCCACTTGCTGAGCTTCGGGCTTCAAGCACCCTTTGCTCGGTAGATTGTTAGAGGGAGGCTCAAAATTGCCTAGGGGTCTTTCTTGGTTGTCTGTCTAGCTGAAAGGGCCAGAACAAGTCCATTGTCTTCGCCTGTGGACTTCTCCTAATGGGCCTGGAAGCCTAGTCTAGGTGCGTAAGACCCTTATTTGCGAGCTCATTGGCCATTTTCCAGATTAAGTTAATTAACCGGGCTCGAGTCCCTAATCCGGTGACGCTAATTGGGTCTTACCCCTATATATACTCCCAGGCATTCATTTCCACCGGGTATTACATCTTACTCATTTAATAGCACCTTTAGCCTTCTCCCCTGAGCACTTGCTCTCACGTCGGAGGGACTTCACCGGGCACAACCCTAGTGGGTCTTTGGGCATGTATAAGCTTGGAGTTTGGAGTTAGAGCTGATCTCAAATTACAAGGATTGATTCAAGACCTCCAAGCGTCCAAAGTTTATCGAGCTCGGAGCTCGATTTCCAGAGTCTATCATTTCCAACTCAGCAAGAAATTTACACGTGTCTTTTGTCTAGACCATATTAGAGGTATTAACCATTTTTTGACACCAACAGTTTAGCATCGTTTGTGGGGACCACACAAGAAGCCTTCCCTTGAAAATTACCCTTTGGTCAGCTAAAACTTGATGATTAGAAGGTTTGGTACGATCATTGGTTGAGTATATCAAACACCCGCCGTGAACAACAACCCTGCCCTCCAACCTTCCTGTGCTATGTCGAAGGTCCCAAGCCTGGATGCCCAAGCTCCAATCGTCAAGGATAATCTGCCGCCCATAGGCCAGACAGGCCCGTCTACTTTTCCCTCTAGGCTGTTCGTAGGGCAGACCTCAAGAGCAGCTCAGGATTCTCGTATTGATAACCTGGAACACTCACTCGGCGAATTCCAAGCTTACTTTCATATCTTCCTCTCTCGCCTGTAGTGAACCCCCACAGGGGGCGACCGACTCTCCAGCCCACAAGAGAGGAAGAGCGAGCCCCAGAGTCTAAAAATAGCGTGATCCACTCTAACGAACACGCTCCTAAAGCCCGTCCCTGTCCCCATAACAATGGGTGGAGGGAGGTAGACTTGGCACCCTTTGCAGCTTCAGGATCTCTATTACCACCCCCTCTAAGTCGTGGGAGAGACAACCACTTAGAGTCTTACTCCTGGACAGAGCTTTGAGCCACGTTGCAAGGTCAGAACATCAGGCCCGACGTGCTCGAGAGGTGGATTCTTATTCACCGCCCTCCAGATAATAGGTTACCTATGCCACTGCGAGCCAGGTTAGGGTTCTCCCCAAGGGTGAACCCATGGTAGACGGTGTCTTTCCGACATGGAGGCCACTCTATATCAAATGTAGGGAGTGAGGGGGATAATCGAATTCCCTTCTAAGGTTAGGTCCCTATTTATAGAGGAGATTGTGGACGAGGTACTGTCTGAACGATTCACCCACCTCTTGATAAACCCATACAATAGGACCTCTGACCCCATGGATTATCTATTCATCTTTAAATCATATATGGATATGCACATGGCCTCGACGAGGTGGAGGTGCAAGTCTTTCCCCTCACACTCACCAGAGTTTCTATGGTATGGTTTAAAAATTTGGCCCCAGTATCTATCTTCACATTTTACAAGCTTAAGAAGCTATTCCTCTCCCGGTTTGGACGCTCGTGCTGCAGGCCAAATACCATGGACCATATCCCGCTATCTAACAGTAGCCCAACGAGTCTTTAGGTAAATATGTGGAGCGGTTCAATAGGGAGGCCATCGACTACGATGAGCTCTCCAATGTTGTTGTAATGAATGATTTCATTGATGGTCTCAAGCACGGGAGATTATCTTACGACTTCTGCTCTAGCCCTGCGCTGAGCCTTGATGTTGCCTTGATAGAGGCACTTGGTTCCATAATGCCGATCTTAGGGAGATCGCCAGAAAGGACTAAGATGGGATTTCGAAGAAAAAAAGAAAGACGGAAGAAGGCAAGAGTAGAGCACTGGGTGCTAAGAGGCTACAAGCCAAAGGAAAACTAGGCCCTCTACTTGGGGATAAGAGGAAATTTTCCCCCTAAAGTATCATCAATAGGGATTCATGCCACTCACATCATCGGTCGCCACCATCTACGCGTAGAACTCCAGAAGAGAATTATTTTCCCCTCACTCGACATTGAGGGATAAGCCGATGGGGAGATCCTTGAAAAAATATTGTGAGCTTCATTAAAATCGGGGTCACTCTACTGAGGATTGTTTCTATCTTAGGGAAGGAATAGAGGCCCATAATAGGAGGGGTTACCTTGAAAACTATGTCCGAAGGGATGACCGAGTACTAGGGTATGAAGAGAATGACCCCTGCGAAGAACACAAAGGTTAGAGAAGAAGAGAAAATCGTAACCGTCCCCTTCCCCAAAGAGAAGGGGCGAGAGACGTCAACGAACAGAGGATGGATGGAGAGATCAATGTCATCCACAGTGGGCTCAACTTGGGAAAAGAGACGTCCTCCTCCAGGAAATGGTCTGAGCATGAAGCTAAGAGGAAGGCCGACGAAAATGTATTTGTGGTAAGCACAATCGACGTTGTCTCGCACAACATCATCTTTTTCAGCGAAGCTAATCTCCAGGGAGTGCACACCCCCATAACGATGCCATTATCATCGTCGCCCTGATCAACCACTTCAGAATAGGAAAGATCCTAGTCAATGGAGGAAGCTCCGCTAATATTATATTTTTTTGGGTGTTTGAAAAAATGAAAGTGCATCCCAATACCGTGTAGCCCTCGAAATCCCCCTAGTCGATTTTGGGAGAGATATGGTCAACGCAGTGGGGTAGGTATCCCTACCCGTCACAATAGGAACTTAACCCAGAACTTCAATAGTATGGACAAAATTCCTAATCGTGGATCTACCCTACAATGAAGGAGAGAACGGTGAGGATAGGAACGAGGCTCGGTCTAGAATAGCGGGTCGAACTCACTGACCTCCTCTAAAGAAATTACGACATCTTTGCATGTTCGCACGATGAGCTATCGGGAATCGACCCCAAGGTGGCCATGCACCGCCTGTATGTTGACTTGCACCACCTGTTCGCAAGGCAAAAACGAAGGAAATTCCACCTTGAGGGGCAAAAGATTATCGAAGAAAAAATGAACAAGTTGATTAAATCGGATATGGTGGAATAAGTCAAGTTCCCAGACTGGCTCTCTAATGTGGTCCTTGCCTAAAAAGCTAGGAACAAGTGGCGCATGTGCGTTAACTTCAAGGATCTGAACAAAGCATGCTCGAATGACTTCTTTACTCTCCCAAGGATCAACATAGTCATCTACACCACAGAAGGGTATGAGCTCCTGAGCTTCCTTGACGCATATTCCGGCTACAACCAGATACCCACGTTTCCCTCGGACAAGAGCAAAACTTCTTTCATCACAGACGAGTGAACGTACTGCTACAATGTTGGTAAGTGATTTATTTATCAACAAATAAAGTACTTTTCGATTTAAATATTTATGTGTTTTCAAGCATTTTTGTTAGTTTAATGTGTTTTTGTATCATTTTTTAGGAATACAAATAAATGGGAGAAACTGTGCAAAATGAGTACAGGTACAGTAACTTCAAGACTAATTTTTACAAAGATTCAATCCGATTTTGGATAAACTCCAAACTTGGAGGTTTTAGATCTATGTCTTACCTTTCCATATCCATTTGAATCGTCTCAATTGTAATTCGGACAAGAACGTTATGACCAAAATACGAACAAGTGTTGGATCTACCAAAACTGCACTGCAACGCGTTTTTGGAAATTTGCTACTACTGCCTATAGCGCGTTGTAGTGTCTAAAAGCGCGTTGCAGCGTGAAAAGAACGTTGTAGCACCAACGGTTAGATTTGAAACATTATTAGGGCATTTTTGGCTCATTTTGCACTGAAGGAAGAGGGACATCGGAGAACGAGCGAGCAAGGAGTAAGGAGCAAAGAGAAGGAGCAAAATGAAGACTGGATCGGAACTTCTCTAAAAAATCAGATTTGGATTTTTTCTATTCTCCCTAATATTGTTCAAATTTTGTATTTGTGATAGGGTATTGAACATTTTTACATTTATGAAATTTTTGATAATATTAGTTATGGATTTATCTATGTTGAGTTCGTAATTCATATCTAGGGTTTGATGTAATCTCGTTTGAACCATGTTTAGAATATTTTGTGAATTGTTACTTTTAATTCCATTTTATGCATCTCTTAGGCTTAATGTGTTTTGTTGGCCCAGTAGAATACCCAAGAGGGGAGGTGAATTGAGTAATTAAAAAATAATCAGAATAAAAATTAATAAATCAAATAATTAATTTTAAGCCTAAATTAATTATTATCTTTATAATACAGCGGAATTAATCAATCAACTAGGTGCACACACAAACAACAAAAATAGACAAATTAAGAAAGTAACACAATAGAGATTTATACTGGTTCACCAAACTACTCTGGGCTAATCCAGTCCCCCGAGTTCTACGGAGGTCGCACTCACTAAAACCAAGATCCCTTTAAAGGTAGAAACTAAACCCACACATCGATTCTTTTACAGGCTCATAATCAACCTTTACAATTTCTTTTTCAAAGGCTAAGGAATAACCTCTACTTTTTACAAGTTAAAGAATAACCTAATTTTTTTTAACACTTAGGCTCAAGAATCAAAACCTGACAAAAATACTCCAAATATCCTTTTACCTGGTAAGGATTGAACCATTACAAAATCACTCACAAACACGCAATTCTTATCTAGAAAGAATCACTACCTCAATCTCTTGACAGGAAGAGACTGAAACACAGCTACCCTTAATTAAATATCCCCAATGATATTTAACTCGTCACAACTCACTAATACAAAAATTGATAATTAAATCTCACTCGGAGCTTCTACCACCCCAGATATATATAAACTCAATTAATATCCCAACTAGTGATAGAATTATGTGAGATGCAGAAATTTAATTTTAACACTATATGGGTAGCAAATTGGAGCATGCAATCATATTCAAGAAATTATTTGAAAGAATATTTTCTTTAAAAAATCAAAAATAATTTTTAAGATTAATTTCCAAAATACAATAATAAACAAGTAATAATCAATATGGAAAGATCTCACCCGGAATCCACAGAATTAATGATGAAAACAATGTAGCTTCAATTCCGGTATGAGCACAAATTGATCACAGTTGATTATCAAAATCACTCTTAGGACAGCTCACAGTGTAGTTGAATGATAACTCTTATAAACGCTCTAAAAAATATAGTCTGATTTTATATCTTAGAATGAATAGAATGATTAGCTCTCTTAGAAAATTTGTAAGTCTATATAAGGGCACATGTAATCAGCCTCCTAACGGCTAGTTTACAAGTGTCATCATAATAAAATACTCTTACAGACCCTTCATAACATGAGGAATTCATTTAGGTTCAATTTCACTTAATAACAACTTTTAAAACTCTCAACTAAATCCCCAAAGTATTTCTCAATCAAAACAAATAAGTATAGAATCCATTTTATGTACCAAATTGAGAAACTTTAATAATTAATGAACCATATTGAAAGGATTTAATTTGTATATGAACAATATCTCAAATGTTAAGAATATCCCCAAAATCTTTCTCAAATCTTAACAAAAAATGACTACTTTTGGATTTAAAATCGGATCAACCAATATCCAAAAACTGCGCGTTCAGTCGACTGCCCAGTCGACTGAAGGATACTGGAAGTAGCCCATGCACTTTATCGGTCGACTCCTCAGTCGACTCGCAGATTCAGAGAGTTCGCCAAGCTTCCATCGGTCGACTGCTCTATCAACTCGCAGATTTAGAGAGTTTGTTAAGCTTCTATTGGTCGACCTCTCTCTCAACTCATAGATTCAGAGAGTTCATCTTCATTCTCCAATCGACTCCTCAGTCGACTGATCTCTCCTGAATCTCTTCTCTGATCTCATTTTGAACTTATTTTCTTTTACAATTTTATCCCTTTATCCATATTTATATCCAAATGAATTCTACTAATACTTTTATATTCTATTTTAGTCATTCAAAAATATTTCTTTTTAATCACATAGGAGTAAATAAATATACTCAACCAAAACACACATAAAAGATGAAATTCATTTTGTGCAGTGTGTGTTCCTAAATGGGATATTAAGAGTTTATATTTACCTGAGTTGTTTTCCCTAATGTCTTCAAACTCTTAATACTTCTTCTTGATATCTTTATTTAGTATCCATTCACTTTGACATCTTCATTATTGAAACTTTAAATCACTGAAACACTTAATCAAACATTAATTCCACCAAAACATCAATACTTAATTGTTCATCAAAATCTTGGGATCAACAATGTCCCCCTTTTTGATGATGACAATTAACTTTGATATTTTCTTTAAAAATAAAATATAACCACACTCCCCCTGAATCTGAGGATAGGTTCTTTAACTTATTTAAACCTCATAATGAAGATTTCAATAATTCACAATTAAAAATACTCAATAAAGCATAAATTTTAAAATTTCTCTCCCTTTAGAATTCTCCCCCTAAATAAAACACAGTATTAGAATTCTTCCCCTAAATAAAACATCACTCATTTCTCCCAACAATTTAGGTAGGGAAGGGGGAAACAACAAACATGTAAGTCACTCTAGGCAAACATCATTATGCCTAGCCATTTCCAAACCACGAATGATTTTCACAAACTGATCTTCCGCTAGTGGTTTGGTAAAGACATCAGCAAGCTGGTCGGAGGTATCAATATACTCAATAATAATATCCATTTTCTGAATGTGATCATAAATAAAGTGATGTCTAATCTCTATGTGCTTAGTTCATGAGTGTTGTGTAGGATTCTTACTTAGATATATAACACTTTTATTATCACAAAAGATAGGGACCTCTTCCATACAAACTTCAAAATCATTTAACTGTTGTTTAATATATAAAATTTGAGCACAATAGTTACCAGTTGCCATGTATTCAGCCTTAGTAGTGGATAAGGCTATCAAATTCTATTTCTTACTTGACTAAGAAATCAAAGCATGTCCTAACAAATGACATGAACCACTTGTGTTTTTTCGCTCAACTTTGTAACCGGTACAGTCAGCGTCGGAGTAACTTACCAATTTAAAATCACTCCCCCTAGGATACCATAATCCTAGGTCAGTCGTCCCCTTTAAATAACGAAAAATTTGCTTAACCGCAGTCAAGTGCAATTCTTTAGGACAAGACTAAAATCTAGCACAAAGACAAACACTATACATAATGCCAGGTCTACTAGCAATTAAATATAACAAGCTACCAAACATACCTCGATACATCTTTTCATTAACGCTTTTGCCCATATCGTTGCCATGGGAGTTTTGTACTCTTTAGCTCCTTTCAAGCCATATTTCTTTAACAGCTCCTTGGTGTATTTATCTTGGTTCACAAATATTCCTTCTTTGATTTTCTTAATATGCAATCCAAGAAAGAAATTCAACTCTCCCATCATACTCATTTCAAATTCAACCTGCATTATCTTAGCAAACTCTTGGTAAAGATCCTCATTAGTAGATCCAAAATTAATATCATCAACATATACTTGTACTAATAGAATATCAGAATCAATTTGCTTTACAAATAGTATTATATCACAAATACCCCCGAAAACTATTTTCGATCAAATATCGGCTAAGTCTCTCATACTAAGCTCTCGGAGCTTGTTTAAGCCCATACAAAGCCTTGTGAAGTTTCAATACATGATCGAGAAATTTGTCACTTTCAAATCCCGGAGGTTGTTCCACATAAACTTCTTCAGCTAGAAAGCCATTTGGAAATGCACTCTTTACATCCATTTGATATAGCTTAAAATTATGTGAACATGCAAAGGCGAGTAGTATTCTAATTGCTTCTAGTCTGGAAACAGGAGCATAAGTTTCATCATAATCAATTCATTCTTCTTGATTATAGCCCTGTGCCACTAATCTTGCTTTATTTCTAATTACCATACCGAATTCATCCTTTTTATTTTTAAATACCCATTTAGTACCAATAACTGAATGAAAATCCAGTCTCGGAATAAGACACCATACTTTGTTCCGCTCAAATTGAACTAATTCATCTTGCATTGCGAAAATCCAAGATTCATCAATTAGCACCTTATTTATATTTTTAGGCTCAATTTGAGATAAGAAAGCAAGATTAATTATATCCCTAAGAGAAGATCGAGTACTTACACATTTTTCGAAATTACCAATGATTTCTTTAATTGAATGCCCTGGTACTTTCTTTATAGCTCTTGGTAAAGTCGAATCCTTCTCCTTAGGTTCCTACTCTTGTTGAGACTCCTTTGTTGTATCATTACCTTGGTTTTGGTTATTTAAGATACCTGCATCATCATCTTCCAAAATCTTTCTCGACAAGTATGGACTAGCTTCCCCAAAAACGACATGCATAGTTTCTTCTACTACTAAAGTATGTTTATTATAGACTCTATAAGCCTTACTGTTAGTAGCATATCCAAAGAAAATCCCATAATCGGATTTAGCATCAAATTTATCAAGATTATCCTTATCATTCAAAATAAAACATTTGCATCCAAAGACTTTAAAATATGAGATATTCGGAGTCTTACCATTCCAGATTTCATATGGGGTTTTGTTAAACCCTCTACGAATTGATACTCGATTTACCACGTGACAAGCGGTACTTATTGGTTCGGCCCAGAAGTAGGTTGGTAAACGATTTTTATTTAGTATTGTTCTGGCCATCTCTTAAACAGTTCTGTTTTTTCTCTCCACTACACCATTTTGTTGCGGTGTTCTTGGTGTAGAAAAGTTATGAGCATAACCATGCTCATCATAGTAACTTATCACTTTATCATTCTTACATTCTCTTCCTCTGTCACTACGAATGTTAATAATAGAACATTACTTCTCATTTTGAACATGTTTACAAAATTTAGCAAGAACAGAAGCAACTTCACTTTTCTTAGCAAGAAAGTATACCCAGGTAAGTCTAGAATAATTATCAACAATAACAAATGCATAGAACTTACCACCAAAACTAGCAATAGAGTTAGGCCCAAATAAATCAAGATGCAGTAATTCAAGACATCTAGACGTGTACGTGTGCATCTTTTTCTTAAATGATTATCTAACTTGCTTGCCTAATTGACATGCACCACACGCTTTATCCTTCACATATTTCAAATCAGGTAGGCCACATACAAGACTCTCTTAGATAAGTTAGAAATTAACTCCATACTAGCATGTCCTAGTCTTTTATGCCATAACCAACTATTCTCAGATAAAGCATTCAAACAAGATAAATTTTGAGAATTAAAATCATCAAAAGAGCAAGTATAAACATTCTCAAAACATGATGCAACTAACAAAATACTACTATCATGACTCTTCTTAATGATGCATTTATCATGATCAAATATAACATTGTATCCTTTGTCACACAGTTGATTAATACCAAACAAATTATGTTTAAGTCCATCAACTAGTAATACATCTTTAATTATAGTAGTACCATTACCGATAATTTTACCTTTTGCGTTGTTTTCGAAAGTCACATGACCTCTATCTTTAGGTGTCAAAGATGTAAATTTACTTTTATCTCCCGTCATGTGTCGAGAAAAACCACTATCCAGGAACCATTTGTTCTTGCTTATTGATGCTTTTAGAATAACCTGCAAGGAGCACCTCAGATAGTTCCTCAGTGGTACCCAGCCTATGTGGGTCCGATCTTGCTAGTCGGGACAATTTTTGTTCTTTTCGGAACCCAAACTTGTCTACAGTTAGACAGTTTTGCAAAACATCTTTGAATAGTATTCCCCACAACGTTACATTTAAAACATCTAACAAGATCCTTGGTTTCAGAAAAGAATTTATGAAAGCGTTTTTGTTTAAGGTTTTTCTGAAATTCAATACCAGCCTTATCAAAAACTCCACGTGAACTTCCCAAAAGTATTTTCAAATTATTTTCACCGCCGGTAAATTTGAGAACAATTGATTGCAAATCCATCAATTTAGATTTCATCTCATTGTTTTCAAATTCATAATCCACTACTTACTTGTTTAATGTGTTAATTATACTTTGAAGGGCATTTATTTTTGAACACTGATTTTTATAATCATGTGAAAGTTCTTAATAAACATCAAATAATTCATCAAAATTTAAAGGACAAGAACTTGAACAATCGGTTACCTCACCACCAGTGACCATTAAAGCAAGCATTGACGAATCCTCACTATTTGATTCTTCCGAGCTACTTGAATCAATATCAACCCAAGTAGCCTTCATCGATTTCTTCTTACTCTTCTTTGTTTTCTTCTTTTCTTTCTTATTCTTCTCATGTTCTTTATCCTTCTTCGGTTCGGCGTAATCATTTTGAAAATGACCGATTTTACAACAGTTGTAGCATTCCACTTTGGACATGTTGAGATTTCTTTTCCCACGGAATGTGCGCCGAGTCATTCTTCTAAAATTGTTTGTGAGAAGTGATATATTCTTCTCTTGCTCACTATCAAGGCTTTCATCATCACTGTCATCATCTTCTTCAATTTTTTTAACTTTTAGTGCCAAGGATTTTCTCTTGCTATTTCCGATATCATCCTCGTAGCCTTTGATCACTGATTTATGAGTCATCAAATTACCAATTAGATCATCGATGTCGTATTTGCCAAGATCCTTGGCTTCCTCGATTGTCGTCACTTTTGGCTCCCATATTTTCATCAAGGACCTTAGGACCTTTCATACTCTATCCTCCATGGATTATGGTTTTCCGAGTTGATTCATACTGTTGCATATGTTGTTGAGACGAGTGTACATCTCATGAATCAATTCATTTTTCTCCATCCTGAACAGCTCAAATTTTCTCATAGGCGCATTGATTTTTAACTGCTTCACTTGACTTGTCCCTTCATGGGTGACTTGTAGCTTATCCCACATCTCCTCTGCGGACTTACGACTTGAAACTCTAGAATACTCATTAACATCTAAAGAACAAAAAAGAATATTGATAGCTTGAGAATTAATAGAGAGTTTCTGTTTATCGGAATCAGTGAGTTGTTCATTCTTCTTCTCAACTCCGTTTTCCATTGGAATAAATGGACCATCTTCGATTGTTAGCCACACGTCATAATTTGTAGTCTCAAGAAAGGCTATCATTCTGTCTTTCCAAAATGAGTAACTTTCACCTGCAAACAAAGGTGGTCAGTATATAGACTGCCCTTCACCTAGTGTGTCTACTACGTGTGCCATGTGATCTTTGTTAGCAAAATATATTCGAGCTAAACTAGCTCTGATGCCAATTGTTGGCTCAGTAGAATACCCAAGAGGGGGTAAATTAGGTAATTAAAAAAAATCAGAAAAAAAATCAATAAATCAAATAATTAATTTTAAGCCTAAATTAATTATTATCTTTATAATATAGCGGAATTAATCAATCAACTAGGTGCACACACAAACAGCAAAAATAGATAAATTAAGAAAGCAGCACAACAGAGATTTATACTGGTTCGCCAAGCTACTCTTGGCTAATCTAGTCTCTCGAGCTCCACGGAGGTCGCACCCACTAAAACCAAGATCCCTTTAAAGGTAGGAACCAAACCCACATACCGATTATTTTACAAGTTCAGAATCAACCTTTATAATTTCCTTTTCAAAAACTAAGGAATAACCTCTACTTTTTACAAGTTAAAGAATAACATAATTCTTTTTAACACTTAGGCTTAAGAATCAAAACCTCACAAAAAGACTCCAAATATTTTTTTACCCGGTAAGGATTGAACCATCACAAAATCACTCACAAACACGCAATTCTTATCCAGGAAGAATCACTACCTCAATCTCTTTATAGGAAGAGACTAAAACCCAACTACCCTTGATTAAATATCCCTAATGATATTTAACCCGTCACAGCTCACCAATACAAAAATTGATAAGTAAATCTTACTCGGACCTTCTACCACCCCAGATATATATAAACTCAATTAATATCCCAACTAGTGATAGAATTATGTGAGATGCAGAAATCTAATTTTAACACTATATGGGTAGCAAATTGGAGCATGTAATCATATTCAAGAAATTATTTGAAAGAATATTTTCTTTAAAAAATCAAAAATAATTTCTAAGATCAATTTCCAAAATACAATAATAAACAAGTAATAATCAATATGGAAAGATCTCACCCGGAATCCATAGAATTAATGATGAAAACAATGTAGCTTCAATTCCGGTATGAGCACAAATTGATCACAGTTGATTATCAAAATCACTCTTAGGACAGCTCACAGTGTAGTTGAATGATAACTCTTATAAACGCTCTAAAAAATATAGACTAATTTTATCTCTTAGAATGAATAGAATGATTAGCTCTCTTAGAAAATTCGCAGGTCTATATAAAAGAACATGTAATCAGCCTCCTAAAGGCTAGTTTACAAGTGTCATGATAATAAAATACTCTTATAGACCCTTCATAACATGAGGAATTCTTAGGTTCAATTTCACTTAATAACAACTTTTAAAACTCTCAATTAAATCCCCAAAGTATTTCTCAATCAAAACAAATAAGTATAGAAACCATTTTATGTACCAAATTGAGAAACTTTAATAATTAATGAACCATATTGAAAGGATTTAATTTGTATATGAACCATATCTCAAATGTTAAGAATATCCCCGAAATCTCTCTCAAATCTTAACAAAAAATGGCTACTTTTGGATTTAAAATCGGATCAACCAATATCCAGAAACTGCGCGTTCAGTCGACTGAAGGATACTAGAAGTAGCCCATGCACTTTATCGGTCGACTCCTCAGTCGACTCGTAGATTTAGCGAGTTTGCTAAGCTTCCATCGGTTGACCGCTCTATCAACTCGCAGATTCAGAGAGTTTTTCAAGCTTCTATCGGCCGACCTCTCTCTCAACTCGCAGATTCAGAGAGTTCATCTTCTTTCTCCGGTCGACTTCTCAGTCGACTGACCTCTCCTGAATCTCTTCTCTGATCTCGTTTTTAACTTACTTTCTTTTACAATTTTTCCCCTTTATCCATATTTATATTCAAATGAATTCCACTAATACTCTTATATTCTATTTTAGTCATTCAAAAATATTTCTTTTTAATTCACATAGGAGCAAATAAATATACTCAACCAAAACACACATAAAAGATGAAATTCATTTTGTGCCGTGTGTGTGTTCATAAATGGGATACTAAGAGTTTATATTTACCTGGGTTGTTTTCCCTAATGTCTTCAAACTCTTAATACTTATTCTTGATATCTTAATTTAGTATCCATTCACTTTGACATCTTCATTATTAGAACTTTAAATCACTGAAATACTTAATCAAATATTAGTTCCACCAAAACATCAATACTTAATTGTTTATCAAAATCTTGGGATCAACATGTTTGATTCATGTGGCCATTGAATTATATGATCTTAGCTTATGAATTTTATACTCGGGAGAGATTGAATTTGTGACAGGAATTGAGAGTGCATAGTTTTAGGTTGTTGTGAGACTGGGATGAGGTTAATACCTAGAATTTCTATTCAATTGTATTTACCTTCTTAATGCTTCCAATTTATGCCTCTACACGATATTTTGGTTGATTTGAGAACTTAGGATTTGACACTCGGGACAAGTAATCTCGGGTTCGGACTTAGGTTAAACATAACATAAGTTTTAATAGATCAAGAGATATTTAAAGCTTGCGTAATCTATAAGGTTGAGAATAACGAATGTTTTCACCTAAATACTAGATAGGGATATTAGTATTGAAGTGTTTACATATTCTCTCACTTGACACTTGTGAGAGGTAGTGAGGGAGCACAAGGACCTTGATTATCGAATAAACAGAATTGGCTACTAATTGCTTAACATGACAACATGGGAATAACAAGATGAAATCAAGCCTCTAGAACATTTGTGCATCGAAAATCAATATTTTATTTTACTTTTGTATTTATATTTATTTTAGTTTAAAAAACCCAAAATTTGGACGCCTAAATAAAGTTAGGTTACGACAATCGCGGTACTTAACGACGATCTAAACCAATCCCTATGGGTACGACAACCCTACTCTTCCTATACTATTAAAACTTAACTCGTACACTTGCGATATGTAGCGCAAAATAAAATTCGCTACCAAGTTTCTGGCGCTGTTGTCGGGGATTGACTTTTAGATTGTTGTTAATATTGTGAATAAGTAACTTGATTTTAATTTAGACATTTATGTTATTTTTATTTTTAATTTTTAGTTTTGTTTGTTTTGCGAGGTACTTGGAGATGGCTCATCAACAAAGCCTCATGAGTTTTTCTCAACAAGATTCCTAGCCGTTTTATTGTTCTTGGGAAAGATATAAAGAGTTTCTCATTCGGTTCCCAAATCATGGTTTCCCGAAGGAGTGTTAACTACTAAACTTCCTTGACGGGTTACAAGTTGCAACAAGAACGTGGGTGGAAGGAGGAAATAATACCACCTCTTTCTACGAACTAACCGCAGACAAAGTCTTTTGGTTGTTGGAAGATATAGCCAATTTATACCGTCAAAGTTGAAATTATTCAACAAGTTACTAAAATTTGGGGGATAGTTCTAACATTTCGGTGCCATGAATTGACACCTAAGACAAATTTGTGGAGTCTTCCCCACGCTGGAAGAGATGTTCACTACATTCATGGGGGAAACGCAGATTATCATGAGGAAAACTCATGACCATCTTAATAAGAATGAGGACCATCTTGACAAAATTGAGACGACCTGCACTGAAATTGACGCAACCGTAAAGTCCCTCGATACGCAAATTGGTCAACTTGTTAACTATAATGAGACCGAGTTAGGAACGGTGGCCCCGAGAAACACACAAACCACATCCATTGAAAGCCACCATGAGGAACCAAATACGAGAATGAGAAACTTAGGTGTGTTAACGACGATGATTTGAATGAGGAGGAAACCCAAGAATTTATCGACGATGAAGAATCACAAGATGACAATTATGATTCTTCACCTTTTTAGATCCAAATTTTTATGCCACCACCGATCAAAGACGATCACATCTATGAGGATCCGATGTGACTCACTTATCTTCCACCACCCTTAGCAATGTTCATTCATGCTCACCAAACACATAAGCTGGAGCCGAATCACATTGAGCACATGTGCCGAACATTACCACATCTCGCTAAGTTTGAGGGCATTCTGAACAAAGACCCATTTGTTGTGTTGTATGACACATATTATGGATGGAAATCGCTCTTTGACGAGTCCTTCTCCGTTGTCAAGACGAGAACATTAAATCAAGCACTTCTTGGGAGACAACCCAAGTTTTTAAATAATAGAGCCTAAGGATGCAAACAATGGAAGAAAACCCCATACCGATCATCTTACCCTAAGCATCACCGCTGACCGTACTAGGAGGCGAGAGTGTCTTTCCTCCCCGGTACGTGTTCTTATTCCCTTGTGCTTAATTTTAATACATGTTAAACTTTGAGTTTAGGGGGTGAGACACATGTTGACTTATGTTTGTTGGGTTTAGGAAAGGCTTGTGTGACTTTTCGTTCTATAATTTGTGTTCTTTTGGCCATGTTTTTAGTTTCTTTTCTTTAGGTTTGCTTGAATAAATTGTGAGTTTTGTTGAGATGAAATGACTTGATATCGATGATGATGAGATAGATACTTGATGTTCTCTTAGGTCTTTTGAAATGCATGTCATTGAGATTTATGTGTGCTTGACTTGTGCTAATTGAAGTTCACTCTTGATTCATTACAATTGAGCACCATGAATCATGATCACTTGGCCTTTTGAGTACTTGGAGACCATTTATGTGCTTTAGGATTTGACATCTCATGAACACTAAAACCCATTTTAGTGAAATTTGAGGTGAAATACTAGGTTATGTGTTATTGGAGAGATGATTTAGGCATTCTTTGGATCGTTTGGGCCTTTGAATTTAACCCTTGATAATTATTTACCGTTTACTACCCTTGTTGAGCCTTATTGTCTTATTCTTTCATTCCCCACATTTGTGTATCCATCCACTAAATATATTTTCACTTCCTAAACCCATCATTAATTGGATTGTGTGCATGGATCATTGAGCGTAAAGACTAGATTGGATTGTGTTTGGAAAGTCATTAGTGGAATGAGTTGTGTATTTCATTTTGTTGTTGAGTTGTTTATGTAAAGTAAAAAAAAATCATTGTAGTATGGTGGTTAGTATCCCGCCTATCACCTTGTTTTTACCCTGCAACATTGGGGGTGTGGTTCTCACTTATGTTGAAAAAAAATGTGTGTGTGTTTTGGTTTGTTTTTGTAAATAATACCTTGTGGGATCAATTGGAAGAAGCCATTTGATGAAAGAAGGAGTTGGTGAAAAGTTTTCTAAGAAATCGTGCAAGATTCATGAGTTGTGATACATGCCTAGGGTGATTTGAGCCTAAACACGACATTTTCATCTACCTTTTACCCTAACTATACATTACAACCTGTAAAGTTATTTTGATCTTCAATGATATATATACCTATACAATTAGTGGAGAGTGACACAAAAAATGGGCTTATGGTTGTTCTTGCATTCACTATTTAGAGATTGTTTAATGTCTCCTTAGCATATAAATATATTCGGGACTCGTTTGGTTAGGCGAGAGTGGTTGTGCACACACTTACACATTGAGAGTCTTGAGTGGGTTGAAATTGATACTTAAAGTTGAAATTCTAGATAATCTCAATGTCTGCATTTCCTTTCAGCTTGGAATATTTTGTGGTTGCGGAGATTCTAGCATGATTGTTGATTCGATACAAAACTCACATTATTTTTTTCGTTAGCGTCTTAGTACTTTATTTGTTTTATCTTTTATTTTATTTCCTTTTTTCTTGAGGATAAGCAAACATTTGAATTTGGGGGTAGCAAACGTTTGAATTTGGGGGTATTTAATAAGTGATTTATTTATCAACAAATCAAGTACTTTTAGATTCAAATATTTGTGTGTTTTTCAATATTTTTGTTAGTTTAATGTGTTTTTGTATTATTTTGTAGGAATATAAATAAATGGGAGAGACGGTGTAAAATAAGTACAGATGTAGTAACTTCATGACTAATTTTGACCATTATGAAATCCTATGTTGGATAAACTCAAAACATGGAAGTTGTACATCTATGTCTTAGATTTTTATAACCTTTTGAATTGCCTCAATCAGAGTTTGGACAAGAAAATAACAGCTAAAATACGAACAGGTGTGACATCTGCTAAAACCGTGCTGCAGCCTTAAAACACGCGCTGCAGCGCGTTTTTGGCAGTTTGCTATTGCCCATAGCGAGCTGTAGTGTCCAAAAGCGCGTTGCAACATGAAAAGCATGCTATAGAACCAACGGTCGGATCTAAAATGTTATTAGGGCATTTTTGGCTCATTTTGCACCGGAGGAATAGGGAGATTGGAGAGAGAGCGAGCAAGGAGCAAGGAGGAGCAGAATTGAAGATTTGATTGGAGCTTCTCTACAAAATCAGATTTGGATTTCTTCTATTCTCCTTAATATTGTTCGAATTTTGTATTTGTGATAGTGTATTGAACATTTTTACATTTATGAAATTTTTTATAATATTAATTATCGATTTATCTATGTTGAGTTCGTAATTCATATCTAAGGCCTGATGTAGTCTCGTTTGAACCATGTTTAGAATATTTTATTAATTGTTAGTTTTAATTCCATTTTATGCATCTCTTAGGCTTAATGTGTTTGATTCATGTGGCTAGTGAATTAGATGATCTTAGGTTACGAATTTTATACTCGGGAGAGATTGAATTTGTGATTGGAATTTAGAGTGCATAGTTTTAGGTTGTTATGAGATCGGGAGGAGATTAACACCTAGAAATTTTATTCAATTGTGTTTACCTTCTTAATGATTCTAATTTATGTTTCTACACGATATTTTGGTTGATTTGAGTACTTAGGATTTGACACTCGGGAGAGGTAATCTCAGGTTCAGACTTAGGTTAAACACAACATAAATTTTAATAGATCGGGAGATATTTAAAGCTTCCATAATCTATAAGGTCAGGAATAATGAATGTTTTCACCTAAATACTAGATAGGGATATCAATATTGAAGTGTTTACATATTCTTTCACTTGACACTCAGGAGAGGTAATGAGGGAGAACAAGGACCTTGATTATTGAATTAATGGAATTGGCTAATCATTGCTTAACAGAATAACATGAGAATAACGAGATGAAATTAAGCCCCTAGAACATTTGTGCATAGAAAATCCATATTTTATTTTATTTTTTTTATTTATATTTATTTTAGTTTAAAAAACCCCAAAATTGGACGTCTAAATAAAGTTAGGTTACGATAATCGCGGTACTTAACGACGATCTAAACCAATCCCTATGGATATGAAAATCCTATTCTTTCTATACAATTAAAACTTGACTCGTACACTTGCGGTATGTAGCGCAAAATAAAATTCGCTATCAAAGGTCATGTCGTTCGGCCAATGCATTGCTGGAGCCATATACCAGCGCCTAGTGAACAAGATGTTCAAAGAAGAAATCGAGCGAACAATAGAGGTGTACATTGACGACATGATCGTCTGGAGCTCCAAGGCTCCTGACCACATCTAACACCTCTAGGACTGGTTCGATAAGCTAAGGGCCCACCACATGAAACTCAACCCCAACAAGTGTATCTTTGGAGTCTCTACAGGAAGTTCCTCGGATACATCGTCTCCAAGCGTGGAATCGATACAAATCCCAACCAGATAAATGTTGTGCTCGAAATGACCTCTGCATGGATTAAGAAGGAAGTCTAGATGCTCATAAGAAGGCAGTCTAGATGCTCATAAGAAGGCTTACAATCTTGAACCGATTTATCTTGTGGTCCTCAAAGATGTGCCTCCTCTTTTTTAAAGTACTCAGGGGGAACAAAAACTTCAAATGAACAGAGGAGTATGAGGCAACATTCCAGGAGCTCAAATGATATCTCTCATCTGCTCCTTTACTTAGTCCCCAGAATGAATGGGAGGAACTATACTTATATATTTCAACTTCAACAACAACCGTTAGTGCGACACATGTGAGAAAGAAAGTCGATGTCTAGAGCCCAGTATACTACTCCAGTAGAGTCCTCATGGATGCTGAGATGAGGTACAACAAGTTTGAAAAGCTTGCTTATGCTTTGTTGGTGGCCTCGAGAAAGTTAAAGTAATACTTTAGGGCACACACGATCGTCGTGCTGATCGATCAACCGTTAAGACAAAGTTTGCACTCTTCCGATATCTTAGGATGACTAATGAAGTATAACCTTGAGCTCAGACAGTTCCACATTGAGTACCGACCAAGGATTGCTATTAAAGTCCAAGTCCTGGTTGACTTCATTGCCACGCTCACATTCTTCGATGACCAGGAGATCCTCATTGATGACCAGGGAACAAAAATCCATGAGAACTCAAAGGCCTTATGCGAGCGGCTACAGAGCAGGAATGGTCCTCATGGCCCTCAACAAGGAGGAAGTCGAATATGCCCTCAGATTGGGTTTTTGAGCTACCTACAATGAAGTTGAATATGAAGCCCTACTCGCCAGCCTCTGCCTAGCCTGAGATTTTAATGTAAAGTCATTCATTATTTTCTGTGAATCCTAACTGGTGGTCAATCAAGTTAACGAAAATTATTTGGCTAAGGACCCGAGCATAACCGCTTATTTATAAAGGGTGAAAACACTAATGGATAATTTCAAAAAGGTCAAAGTGGCCCAAATACCCCATGAAAAGAACAGTTATACTGATGCCTTGGCCAACCTTGCCTTGGCGGTTGAATGGACCCTGAAGAGAAGCGTGCTCGTAGAGTATTTAGATTCACCAAATATCACAATATTGGATTAAGTGACCTCTATTTGCGAACTCAATAATGAATAAACTTGGATGGACCTGATATGGTAGTACCTAGAGAAGGGGACATTGCCAGACGATCGTGCTAAGGCCGGAAGAATGTGGTATCGGTCAGCGAGATATTGTGTCATCGATGGAGCCCTATATCGAAGGTCCTTCTCGGGACCTTACTCTAGATGCCTTCAACCGGAGGTGGCAGAATACGTTCTAAGGGAGGTCCATAAGGGGATCTGTGACAATCATTTAGGAGGAAAGTCCCTGGCCAGGAAGTTGCTCTCTCAAGGATATTACTGGCCAAAAATGCTCGAAGACACAATGAAATTCGTGAAAAAATGCAATAAGTGTCAAAGATTCGACCCAATCCCTCATGTTCCTCCAACCACCTTGGTGTCGATGACCAACCCATGACCATTTGCTTAATGGGGCATCAATTTGCTCGACTATTTCCCTAAGGGCACCGGCCAAAGAAAATTATTGGTCGTAATCATAATTTACTTCACCAAATGGGTTGAGGCTGAGCTCTTAGCATGCATTACGAAAGAAAAAAACAGAGACTTTGTTTGGAAAAGCCTGATTTGTAGGTTTGGTATTCCGAAGGCCATCGTGTCCGATAATGGCACCCAATTTGATAACGACCTCTTTGCTAACATCTGCTTGCGCCTAGGAATCCAAACTCATTTTGCCTCCCCGAGTCATCCCCAGGAAAATGGACAAGTCGAGGTCACTAATCGAACAATCCTGCATGGATTAAAGACGAGACTCGACAAATCAAAAGGTAAGTGGGGTAGAGGATCTGTATCTTGTCCTCTAGGAATACCATATTACCTTACGGACCCCAACGGGAAAAAATCCCTTCGGATGACATTTGGATCCGAGTCCGTAATCCCCACAGAGATCGATATGCCAACTCTGAGAACGATAGCAAGGGAACACGAACAAGAGGAGAATGACACCATACTGGCTCTCAGCTTAGATTTGTTGGAAGAAAAAACGAAATGTGCCCAAATTCGTCAAGCGGCCTATCAACAACGGGAAACACATTACGAAGATAAACGGGTCTACCCCGCTCTTTTGAAGTTGGTGACCTCATCCTCAAGAAAGTCACTCTGGTGACCAAAGAGCCGAACGCCGGAAAGCTCGCACCTACTTGGGAGGGCCCTTATCGCATAACGAAAATTGCATGGCTGGGCACATATGATCTCGAAATTGACGAAGGGATGCCACTACAACACCCTTGGAATGCTAACCACCTAAAGCGGTATTTCTATAAGGAAGAGTCAATTTTGTAAATGCTCCAATTTTTTTACTAAGTGTAATGAATTTTTGCATCAACGAAATGAGTGTTTAAGTATAATGTCCTCCTAACTTATGCATGTATCTACAGAAGTGACATCTGGGCACTAGCCGTCGAGGGTGATAACAGGACCTACTACGCAAGTCGGTAGTCCGTGCTTGGGGATAAACTAAGGTTATCCACCAAGGGTGGGACGCCGATCGGGCTCGAGGACCCACAGTAAGTCTCCCCCTCCTCAATAGCCGACCATTTATTAGAAGCCTTAAAAGAAGAAGGGATCATGTGTAGACTAACCTGGGATAACTCAAAAAGGCTCCAAATGAGCCTAATTATGGAGAACCCACCAATGACCGACTACAGGATTCCAATGCTTGCATGGAGCCCTACGGACTACGACGGCCAAGAACCATTTGAAAAATTCTATGCTTAAGCTAGCAACACAAGCGACAACTTCACTCTTGTTCCAAGCTGGGGGGCAGAAAGAATATAGCCATAGTAATAAAAACAAGTATACGACCAAACTTCACCTAAAAAAAAAACTAAGTCTAAAAAATTGGTCGAACTCCATTCTTTGAGCACCTTCTACTCAAATGGTTTCTAACGGAATATCCAAGACCGAACTGAGCCTCATAGTCTAAAAAGTTGGCCGACCTCCGTTCCCCGAGTATCCTTAGCTCGGATGGTTTATGGGAAATCCAAAACTAAACTGAGCCTTGTAGTCTAAAAAATTAGCTAAGCTCTGTTCTCCAAGCACCCCATGCTCGGATGGTTTTTAATGGGAGATCCAAAACTAAACTAAGCCTCATAGTCTAAAAAATTGGTCAAGCTTCATTCTCCGAGCATCCTTTGCTTGGATGGTTCCCAAAGGAAGATCTAAAACTAGATTGAGTCTCGTGGTTTAATGTGTTAGCTGAGTTCCGCTCTTCGAACACTATTTGTTCAGGTATTAGCAAATGAATGAGCGATAACCGATTCAATTCCAAGGTGCAGTCAAGTGTTTCCAAAGACAAGCATGGATTAGTGAAAAAATGATTAGAAGTCAACCGACTTAGGCTCAACTTAGCCTCAGTACGACCAACCATCTTTAATGGCTGAACTCCTGGATCCAGTACCCTCTTCCCGACAACGTCACAAAAGAAGGCTCGAAACCATCCAGATTCATTATTTGGTTCAGCTCCGGGCTCCGAGCACTCTTTACTCGACAACGTCCCAAAATAAGGCTCAAGACCATCTAAACGCCTTCAATGGCTGAGCTTCATGCTCCAAGCACCCCCTGCTCGGCAACGTCTCAAAAAAAGGTGCAAAACTGCCCAAACTCCTTCGCTTGCTGAGCTTCAGGCTCCGAGCACCTTCTGTTCGAACTTCCATAAAGGTGAACACCGGACCCTACTACCAATCTAAAAAAGAAGGGGAAAATCTGGGAAGATGATTACACACATAAGATACGTTAAAAAATTGTTATGTGTTATATTATATTTAAAAAGACGTTTACACGTTTAGGGGTTCTTGCCCAGTTACACAAAGCAGCAACAAAAAGTACAAAATAAAACAAAAGAAAAGAAACAAGACGTAAGTCTGGCAAAACAGCCAGGCTGAGGCACTAATTGTCGGGCTCCTGGCCGCCAGTGTAGTCCACCTCGGAAGAATCCTCAAATATCTGCTCAATGTCTATTGCCTCGTCTTTGGCCTCTTCTTCTTCCTCGTCCATATCTTTGCCGCCATCCTGGCCAGCCTCCTGTATCTCTTTTTTTTTTCTTGCCTACTCCTCATCGGGGAATTCCATCTGAATCTTCTCATGGGGGCAGTTGGGAAACTAGCGGTGGAAAGAGCACGTCTTGGCTTCGAAGCCGTCCTCCATCATCTCGTTGGCCATATTTTCATTGAGATCCTTGAATTCCTGGCTCGCCTTGTATTTCTTGATGGCCTCCTTCTCAGCACGATGAATGATAGTTGCCCTCAATAGCTCTTCCTTTTCTAAACTCTTCTTTAGATTATTTACCTCGGAATTCCTGGCCCAAAGCTGGGTGGTAAGACTGTCTCTCTCCGTGGTTACCAGGTAAAGTTGGGACTAAAGGATAGATTTAGCTTTGGTGGCAGCCCATAGCTGGGTGTTCAGCTCATCCACTCTCCCAAGGAGAATGTCCCTCCCCCTCCTGATTGTGGCATCCTTCATGACCCATTTGGACAACCTTTTTTTGAGGACGAATAGGCAGATCACACTTTGGGCAATAATGGTTAAATTAATACAGTTGAGAAAAAACTAAGTTAAACGTATACAAAGAAAATGGCCCGAGATCTTATCCCAATGTGGTCTCGGACCAAGTAGCATAGGAGCCTCTTTGTGTCCAGAGTATCCAACTTACATCTTCTGGAGGGGTGATCCACTACAGGTAGTTTGTCATCACCTCAGGTAAGTCTGGTAGGCTCCGGTTAAAAGGGAGTTTAGTGTTTGGAACACTGAAGAATCGCTCGTCCGACGCTAGATCGGGTGGAGCTCTGCTCGTCATCCTCGACTTCTTCAAGGACTTCTTTTTGTGGCGTCCTACCTCCATCTTTCTCTTCCTTTTACTAGTGGGGTCCTTAGGCAAAATCTCATCTCACTAGGCATCGATTGATGAAAGACTGAGTAGGAGTATGAGGAATCTTGGATCGCGACCCTAGACTGGGTAAGTAGCTTGGCCCAAGCAGGGCTTGACGTCGCGATTGTTGCTATGGCTGCAGCGATTGCTAGGATTATAACTCGGCCTGGCTTTCCTCGGTCTGAGAGGCCTTAGCGGCATGGCCGGCTTTAGCGGCCTCTCATTCCTTGAGTTGTTTCAAGCGTTGAATTGTGTAGGCCTTGTCCTCAGTTGCGCAAGTGAATGGAAACTAAGGATTTGAATAAGAAGAATATCAAGTGTGGGAAACAACTCGAGAAGAAACCACTTACATTATGTTAAATCGATTTAGATAATGATGGGAGGTAGGGATGGGTCCAATAGAAGAACTTGTCATAGAGGTTCGAGGTGATCAACGTCCTCACTTTCTTGTATGCTATCGTCATTTCCTTATCTCTATATTATGTGATCGCTTGACTTAGGGAACCTTTCTTCTTCTTTGGCTTATTGGGAACTACACAAAGAGAGAAGTAAAGATTAGAAAGGTTTAAAGAAATTATTGCACAAGTTTAAAAAAAACCCCAAACCGCCCCGTATCCCCTTCGAGGGACCATATCCTTACCGACTTTCTCCCAATCCATTTGAATGGGGTATTTCTTGTCATCGTCCTAGACGAACTGCCAGTCGCTCCCCCTGAGAAAGAAGAAATTTGGCTTCCAATCCTTAATAGATGAATCTAGATCGATTAAAAAAGTTAACCTGGATGAAATATAACACCATCTAGATCCTCGGGAGAGCGACTTGGCAAAGAATACGAACTTAAAGAGCTCAATGCTTGGCTTGATCCCCTCTACCTGGAAGATAATGTATGCCGCCACCACCACCCTCATGATGTTCAGAATGAGCTGTGAAAGACACAACACGTACTCTGCGCAGACGACACAGATTCACCAGTAGATGGGAAACCGCATACCTGCCTCCAATTGGTGTTTATAGATGGTCAGGTAGCCCTATGAAGGCATACAAGGCCTGTGCTCGGGCCTAGAGACGATCGTCTCTACCGAGGCCAGGAAGGTATATTTACTCCATCACTCGAGGATGTCATCCTCATCCATAACTAACTCGATGTTCTAGATCGGGCTCATGACCGGGACTTTGACATGAAACTTCTCTATTGGACCTTGGACGTGGGGAGTGCCTCAAGAAATTTGGTCACTGTGACGTCCCCGGGTTAGGTGTCAATTGCAGGATTAAGAGAATAGAATGAACTTCCACTCCTATTAGGCTAACTCATGATGCTTATCATGGTAGCCAGGCTGGACTAGACCACACCACTTGATTCGTAGAGCCTATCTGGTGAGGAGGAGGAGGCATCGCCCTGAGATGAACAACACTCGACCCTGAAGGACAGAGAGATAGATGAGGTCCGATTAGAAGAATCGGACCTCGAGCCTAGACTGGAGCCAAGAAAAGAACCGAAATAAGAGGAGAAAGGAAGCGATATAGCAGGAAGACGGGAAAAGGTGAAGAAAAGTACTAATTACCGGGCAGAAGGAAAGCTCTCGAAAATTTTGCAAGTGCCAAATGAATTGGGGGAACCACCTATTTATAAGAAGAGTAATGTCTACGCGAAAGGACGCTAGTCAAACGGCTCTCGATTCATCTATTGACGTACCAGATGACATGTGTTATTTATCCAACTGCCCTTTTTCTGGATTCCCAGCAAGCCAAAACCCCCATTGCACGTGCCAAGCATGGCCCCGACCTCATTTTCGACTGATAAGTTAGACTCTCAAACATTATTCGCTGTAGTCTAATGCTCGGGGCTGAGGGCAACTGATGGAGGAAAATTTGGTTGCCAAGATACTTGCTCTAAGACCTCACATATATATGGGATATCTTTAAAATGGAGCAAGAGGTAAGTATTGAAACATGACTGAGCACCGATCTCCGAGCATACTCTGCTGAATAATATCTCAAATAGGGGCCCGAAATTACCCTGCCATCTTTAATGGCTGAGCTCTGGGCTTCGAGTACCTTTTGCTCAGTAATATCTCAAATGGGGGCCTAAAACTTCCCAACCATCTTCAATAGCCGAGCTGCAGGCTCCGAGCACCCTCTACTCGACAACATCTTAAAATGGGGGCCCAAAACTACCTAGCCATCTTCAATGGTTGAGCTCCGGGATCTAAGCACCTTCTACTCGATAATATCTCAAAATAGGGGCCTAAAATCGCCTAACCATCTCAAATGGCCAAGCTCCGAGCTCCGAGCACCCTCTACTCAGCAACATCTCAAAAAAGAAGCTCAAGACCGCTCAAACGTTGCCACTTGCCTAGATCCAAGCTCCGAGAACTCTCTGCTCAATAACGCATCAAAAGAATGCTCAAGACTGACCAGACACTTCCACTTTCTGAGCTCTGGGCTGCGAGCACTCTCTACTCGGTAGATTGCTAGAGGGAAGCTCAAAACTGCCCAAGCGCTTCCACTTGCCGAGCTCCGGGATCCAAGCACTCTCTACTCAACAACATCTCAAAATGGGGGCCTAAATAAGCCCATGCATTTCCAATGGCCGAGCTCTGGGTTCCGAGAACCCTCTACCTAGTAACATCTCAAAAAGGAGGCTCAAGACCGCCCAAACGCTTCCACTTACTGAGCTCCAAGCATCTTTTGCTCGACAACGCATAAAAAGAAGGCTCAATCTCCCAAACGCTTCTACTTGACAAGCTCTGGGATTCAAGCACTCTTTACTTAACAGATTTCCAGAGAGAAGCTCAAAACCACCCAAGGGTCTTTCTTGCACGTCTGTCCAACTGAAGAGACCAAAACGAACCCATTATCTCTATTTCTCATGGGATGGATAGTGGACTTCTCCTAATAGGATTGGAATCCTAGTCCAGATGCTTAAGACCCTTACTTGTGCGCTCATTGGCTATTTTCTAGATTAGGTTAATTAACCGGGCTCGAGTCCTTAATCTGGCGGCGCTAATCGGGTCCTACCTCTATATATATATATTCCCAGGCATTCATTGCCACCAGGTATTTCTTCTTACTCATTTAAGAGCACATTTAACCTTCTCCCTCAAGTACTTACTCTCACGGCAGAGGGACTTCACTGGGCATAACCCCGATGGGTCTTTGTACAGGTATCAACTTGGAGTTCGGAGTTAGAGCTCAGCTCGGATTGTAAGGATTGATTTAGGACCTCCAAGCATCAGACGTTTACCGAGCTTGGAGCTCGATTTCAAGAGCACATCCTCTTCAGCTCTGCAAGAAATTTACACGTGTCCTCTAAGCAGTTGATACTAGAGGTGTTAACCATTTTTTGACACCAAAAACAAAATATAAAAGAGAAAATGTAATATAGAGAAATCTCAAACTGAAAATTATAGAAATAATTTATGAAATTAAATTTAATAATAACACTGAAATATTAGATCTACAGAAATTAAACTAAAGAAATAATATAAAAGAGAAAATATAATATACATAAACTATAGACATTAAATTTATAGATATTATATAAATAATATATTGATATTAAATTTAATGATAATAGTGAAATATTAAATTTATAAAAAATAAATTAAAAATATATATATAAAAACGAGAAAACATACGACAATAACAACAACTAAGCCTTTGTCTTACTTAAGTAGGGTCGACTACATGAATATGTTTACGCCATAATGAACGATCAAGGGTCATCCCCTCAATCAAGTCCAATGTCATCAAATCACTTCTAATAGTCTCGTCCCAACCTCTCCTTCTAGTAGCTCCCCACACTTGTACTAAATCGCATTTTCTAATTGGTGCTTCTATGGGTCTTTTGTACACATGTTTAAACCACCGTAAATGATTTTCTCTCATCTTTTATTCGATGGTTTCTATTCCTAAATTCTCTCTAATAGTTTCATTTTTAATTTTATCTATTCTCGTCTTCCCACTCATCCACCGTAGCATCATCATTTCTGTCATACTAATTTTCTAGACATGCTTTGTTTATACTACCTAATATTTCGAGCCATACAAAAGCACCGGCCTTATTTCTATTTTATAGAATTTTCCTTTGAGTTTCAATGGTATCCTATAATCACATATCACCCCAACTGTATTTCTCCATTTCAACCATCTTGCCTTGACTCTATGAGTAAGATCCTCTTCTATTTCGCTATTACTTTGAATCATTGAGTCTAAATTTCTAGAATGATCAACTTTTGGAACCTCATCATCTCCAATTTTGACTGCACCATTATCTCATCGGGTATTACTAAAATTGCAATGTACGTATTCCGTCTTGCTTCTACTAATCTTCAAACCTTTAGACTCTAAGGCTTATATCCATCTTTCTAACTTAATATTAGGACCTATTCTATTTCTATTAATTAGTACTATGTCATCCACAAATAACATACTCCAAGGTACTCCATCTTGAATATGTTTTATAAGCTCATCCATCATTAGAACGATAAGGTAAGAACTTAAAGATGATACTTGATATAAATCTATGTTATTAGGAAATGCACCAGTATCGTCTCCTCCTATTCGAACACTAGTGACTATAACTTCATACATATCCTTACTTACCTTAATATATACATTAGATACATATTTATTTTCTAGCACCCATCATAAAACTTCTTTTGGTACCTGATCGTAAGCCTTTTCTAGATCCATAAATAACATATATAAATTTTTCTTTTTCTCTCGATATTTTTTCATTAAACTCCTGAGTAAATAGATAGCTTCAATGGTTGATCAATTGGGCATAAATCCAAATTGGTCATCTTCTGTACTCATTTTATGTCTTATTCTATATTCTATCATCCTGTCCCAAAGTTTTATAGTATGACTCATAAGTTAATGCCCCGGTAGTTCACGCAACTTTGAACACCCCATTTATTTTTATAGATGGCGCTAATATACTTCTCATCTAGTTATCAAACATTCTTTTAGTCCTCAAAATATCATTAAAAGTCTAGTCAGCTACTCTATCCCAAGATCTCCCAAACCTTTTCACACCTCTATAATTTGGCCCTACTGCTCTTCCAATCTTCAACTTCCTTAGAGTTATTCTAACTTCCGAGACCTTGATTCTTCTATGAAGCCAATAAATCTTGTCTAAAGGTAAAGTAGGCAACTCTAATTTATATTCTTTAGCATTGTTGCCATTAAATAAACTATAAAAATAACTTCTCCATCGTTCCATAATCTATTCATCCTTCACCAAGACCTTTTCATCATCATCTTTGATACATCTAAAACTTCCTATATCTTTTTCATTTCATTCGTGTCGCTTAGTGAATTTAAATATGTCCATTTCTCCAGGTTTTGTATCTAACGTTTTATACAAATTATCGTACGCTTGAAATTTTGATTCTTTAATTACTTTTCTTACCTCTATTTTTGTATGTTTATAAGCTATTTTCTTGTCACAAAATGACTTGTTGGACCTGCTCATTCCACCACCAACTTTCTTTATATTGTGGTCCCCCTCCTCTGAAAATTCCAAAAACTTTACTTTCTATCTCTCTAATATGAATCGTCATATCACCCCACATTTTGTTCACTTCCTCATGTCTTTTCCATAACTCATCATTGCTAATTTTATCCTTAAACAATTCCATCTTCTTACCTCTTAGATCTCTCCAATGTATTCTTGCATGCTTACTTATCTTAAATTCCCACTTCCATCCCTAACACTTCAAATCGGTTACCACAATCTATTTTTTGTAGCAATACTCTCTCCGAGCATGATTTTATAGTCTTTGCATATTAAATGATCCCTCGTTCTAGTTGGAACGAAGTTTATTTGGCTACTCCTCTGTTTACTCTTAAATGTGATAAGGTGCTATCTTTCTTTTTAAAACATGTATTTGGAATAACTAAATCACACGCCATCACAAAATTTAAAACCATCTTACCCATTGCATTTTTCTCCCCAAATCTATAATCATCATGTACTTTCTCGAAAGTCCCATTTTCCTTCCCTACATGTCCATTCAAATCTCCCCAACAAATATTTTTTCTTCGTTAGGTATACTTTGAACAACTTCGTTCATATTTTCCTAAAATTATCTTATAACATTTTTTTGTAGTCCCACTTGAGGAGTGTACACACTAATAACATTAATGACCTCCCCTCTAACCACTACCTTCATAAACATCACCTTGACCCCAATTCTCTTTATATCGACCATGCTATCCTTTAACTCCCTATCGACTATAATACCCACCCCATTCCTATGTTTGTCCTTTCCCGTATGCCACAACTTATACCCCACACTCTTAATTTTTCTTGACCTCTATTCAACCCATTTAGTTTCCTGGAAGAATAAAAATATTAATCCTCCTTCTACTCATCACATCCACTAATTCTTTAGTTTTACCTGTCAATGTACCTATATTTCAAGTTGCGAACCTAAGCCTATTCTCATGGACTAACTTCTTTATCTGCACCCATCCACCATAATGTAACAACCCTTACTTATTTGACACCGTATCCAGGCGAAGACATTCTAGGCAACGCCCTAGCCCACCCTTGCTCATTTCTTACTACATTCGAGTGGTGGTAACGTAGAAAAACGAGAAAACATAATACACTTAAATTATGGACATAATGGACATTAAATTTATAGAAATTAAATTAAATAAATAATATAAATACGAAAATATAATATACATAATCTATTGACGTTAAATTTATGAAAATTATAGAACTAATATATGGATATTAAATTTAGTAATACGACTGAAACATTAAGTTTATGGAAATTAAATTAAATAAATAATATAAAAGAGAAAATATAATGTGTGAAAATTCTCGACATTAAATTTACAAAAATTATAAAAATAATATCTTTTGACATTAAATTTATGAAAATTATAGAAATAATATATGGATATTAAATTTAGTTGAAATACTAAAATATTAAATTTATGAAAATTAAATTAAAAAAATAATATAAAAAAAATATTATATAAAAAATATATGAAAAAATTATTATTTAGTCCTTAAAAAATATAGAAATCAAAATATAAACTCTCAACTACTATAATAAAGTTTTTAGTCCCAAGATAAGGCCTAATTTTTGCATGTGCATATTTTTAATTTCTTTTTAAAATATTTAGAAAATAATGAGGTTTATTGTGTTATTTAAATTTGACATTAAACTAGTTAGGGGTTATTTTGGTATTTAAAATTTTAGTTTTAAAATTTTGGTGGTTAAATGTTAATTTCAATTTTAACTTTTAAAACTCTATGGATTACTAAGTTATTTAAAATATAATTTTTACAATTCATATTTATTTTATTTTAGGGGATAGTTGGTGTAAATTTAAAAATAAAATATAATAATAATAATAATATATGTGTGATGTGTTATCTTCCTAAGGAAGACAACAAACCACATATAAAATTGGGGTTCAAAAGAAGTGGACACCACACATGTACACATGTATATATAAAATAAATAAATAAAGGCGATGATATGCACCCTCTCTCTCTCTCTCTCTCTATATATATATATATATATATTTGAAACCAAATGATCGTTTTTTGCTCTCTCTCATTAGTCGCTCTCCTATACACTCTCTCTCTCTCTTTCTCTCTCTCATTACCCCTCTCACTACTCTCTTTCTCTTAATCATGTAACCTTTTTTTTTTTTTTTAAAGTCAATCTATGTATGTGTTTGTATATAAAATGTTTGTGTGTGTGTATATATATATTGGATTTATATTTAAATTGTGAAGAATTTAATTTAAATTTTATTAGAATGATATTTTTGATATTTCATTGTTTAGTAATATTGTTAATAGTCAGTTAATATTTTTTAAAGTAAATAATTAATGGATAAATTTTGTAAACGATTATAATATTTTACTTGTATAATTAATATTGGGTTAAGAAAATAGGGCATTTAATTTTAAATACATTTCATATAATTAGGAAAATTTGGGAATGAAAAAAATTACATTTTAGAGCCACGTATTTCACGCATTGTATGTCTATTAGACTTATTTAGATAAATTATTAATTTAAGTCTTGTCGTTTGTTAGGTTCTCAAGAGACGCAGACTACATTAGTATTTTGACGATAGCGTAATAGCAGTGCAATTGTCAAGGTGAATATATTGTCTTATATGTAAATTGTCCAATTATATTTTCATATAAAATTGTGAAAAAAAAAATATTTATTAAAATAGACAATTTTATAACATTAAATGGATTAAGTGGAATTTTACGTGGAAACTTATTTTTATCATTATTCAACTATGTAATAGTATGGTCCTGACAAGAGGGCTTGTCATGCGGGATGTTGTTAATCTTAACAAAAGGGCATGATCTGTAAGACATTGTGTTGTGACCCGACAGAAGGGCATGTCATGTTGGTGTGTTGTGATCTAACAGGAGGGAAAGTTTTGTAGGTAGGTATATATATATATATATATATATATATATATATATATATATATTGTTGTTGTTGTTGTTGTTGATTATAAGTATGCTATGGTGGTTTTACCACGTGTTGACTCCTATCATTGCAAATATTGAATGACCCTAACACTAGCAACCTCAGATTCTGCAATTGTACAAGTTATGATACCGTCATAACTCCCGATCGTGAGGTAAACAATAATATGGCTAGTAGAAAAGTGTGTGTGTGTGTGGTATTTTATTATGTAAAAGTAATTGGAGAATCTTACCCAATTCAAGGGATTACAATCAGATAGAGGCTTCAGTGAACCATGTTCAAGATTCAAGAAATGAATTAGGGCATGAGAGAAGTATCTTGGGTGTTGTGGAAGACAGAAGAATTGAAGAAATTATGATCCAAAGTTTCAAGAGGAGGAATGATGTGCAAATGAGCATAGAATAGGGTAAGATCTCTTCAGTAGTTGCAAGCGAAGATAACAGTACTTTCTCTCGATTCAACGAATATGATTTATTAGGAGAAGTTTATGTGTCTGAATCCTCTATTGTGGCTGATTCATTCCTAGACAGTTCAATAAGTAAGTTAGAATCCTAGGGAATAGAAAACTCTGAAAAAGAAATTTGAAAGCCCCTATAGTTCCAGTTCAATTCAAAAAAGGTAGAAGGAAAAGCATGTCTAAAAATTTGAGCTCAGGGGTAGTTTATTTACCAATGGAACCTATAGAAAACTCTATTTCGGATAGTGGGATTGCTAATTGTAACAGGCTCTTCCTAAAAGAATTAGAAAAGGTTTTAGAGGTTGAAAAACTTATGCGATAGACCTTACCAAAACAATGAGGAGGTAATGAAGGTAAGGGTTTTTAAAATGGTAAATAGAGATTGAGATGTATTTGAAAGAGAATTCCAAGTAAATGAGTAACAATTTCGTTGGAGATGTCGATAAGATGTTGTAACTTCTTTTTGAGATTTTACCTTGAAGTTCAGCAAGTGGATAAAGGGGTTTCTTTCTAATCAAGTTAGAGCATATAGTTATAGCTATTCTTGTTGATTTGGGTTAGAGTGGGTGGTAGGGTAGTAAAAAGGATTTTGAGAAAGTTTAGGCCATGTTAGTTGGTTCATCTATGCAAATAGCTGCTGCAAATTGCTGGTTTTTTTTTTATTTGCTGGTATAGTTTTGCCTCATTGTCTTTTCATGAGGTTGGGGCCTTTTATTTGGTGCATATGATTGTTAATATTGATGCATATGATTATGCAACAATCATATTTTGTAGGTGCTAATTCTTTAGAGTAGTTTTGTTTTGTAATGTGTGGTTGGCAGAGCTTATCATTTTATTTGTAGTTGTATAGTGTGGTGAATAGAAACCACTAATTCGAAATGAATTAGATTTGGAGAATCTAATTGGAAAAAACGAACAAGGGATTTAGAGACCATAAACCAAAATTTGGAGAAAAAATCTCATTTCGTAATGCAAGGTTTCAATTGATCGCTGTTGCAAGGGTTTCATTCGATCGCTGCTTGCTGCAAGGGTTTCAGTGGAAAGCTTCAGAAAATCAGCACTAAAAATCCAAGTAATAATTAGCATACAAAACCCAAAAAATTTGGAGAATGAAAATCGAAGTTGTACCTAAAGTTTGTTTTGCTTGATTATTTGTTTCTATCACAGAAGAATGATAGAGTAAGGCAGCGATTGACCAGCTAGATGAGAAATGCAACGATTCAGGAAAAGAGGAATACGGCGGGGACTAAGCAGCGGGGATTAAGAAACAACACGATAAAGTAGCGATTGAGAGAGGCAAGAGGTTAGTGATTTGAGTGAAAGAACGAAGGAGATAGTTAGAAAAGAGATAAGAGAGAGGGCCAAGGTTTTGTTGAATGCTAGGGCAGGGAACTAAATGTGTACAACAAAACAGGAAATGAAATGTGAAGAACATGAGAGTTTTCGCGCTAATCCGAAACGACGTAGTTTTAGATATAAAGTTTTTTATTTAATTTTTTATCTTCTTTTATTTAATTAATTATTTTACTAAATGTTTTAGGGAACTATTATTTATCCTTTAAAATTGCAGTTCAATTATAATAAGATACAAAATTGTGTCATAATATATGGTTTTTGTTTTTTAGGACAGATGGAGTGGAATAATTCGATGTCGAGCTAATTATGTTGTGCCACATAGTGGAGTCTATTTAATAGGGAAAATTATGTCATTGCTTCTTAGAAGTTTGGGTAGTGTCATTTAATTTAGGGTTAGTTTTACTTTACCCATGTGATTTGGACGATTTTCACTTTATCACCCTATAGTTTGGACGTCTTTACTTTGCCCCCTGTGGTTGTAGACTAAAGTGCAAAACAAACATTTTTTGTCAAATTTGACAGTTTTGTCACTCACGCGCGATTTCTGAAGCTGGGCATGATCTATCTCTAAATTATAATTTTATTATTCCTATTTTACCCCTATTACTTCACTACATAATATCCAACCTTCTATATATATCTCACTCAATTTCTTACCTTCACTAATCCATTTTATTTAATATTTATCTTTTGTCTCTCCTATTATTATTTTTCATGTCTTTTTCAAGTGTTTATGGTGGTGATATTGAGATGAATTTAAAAATAAAAATAAAAAATACCAATATTGCTACAATTTTTGTTATGTTTATCTCAATGTAATCTTTGAACTATTCATCTTTTTGCTATTGACTTATTATCCAATGAAGTTCAAAATATAAAATAATTTAAGACATCTCAAAATGCACAATTTCACCGTACTATACCATGTTAATATATCAAAGGATTAATTAAAGGTAGCCCCATTTTTAAGTAAAAAATTAGAATGGACTTTGGGCCCATTTTTTGTTTTGACAACACTATATGTACACACACACACACACACACACATACACACACACACACACACATATATATATAAAGAAAAAAGAAACCATAAAATTTAATTAAAATTCCAACAATATACCCTTATTGAATAAAACCTAGATTATTCTAATTTAACTCTTTAATTTGACCAGACCCACATCTTTCCTTCACGTCTCTATCTCTTTCTCCCTCTTTCTCTCTCACCAAATACATGGGTGGTGGTTTTGAATTTGCCCATAAACGCGCCCCACTCCTACACCACCAACCCATGGTAGTATTGTCCTGCCGCTGCCATCATCGGAGTAATCGCTCTACTGTCTTGCCACCACCGAGTATTAAACTTGAATCGAAACAACCCACAAAGAGACGACGACGATCTAGTCAAAACTACCATGTCACGGTCTCTCTCTCTCTCTCTCTCCCACCGCCGTCTCCGGCTAGATTCACCTGCGACGACCAACATCTGGTCACTTCTGGCCAGATTTGGTGGTGGCGGCCCAGATTTGGCCATTGCGGCCAGATCTAAGTGGTGCTTGGAACGATCTGGCCGCCATCTAGCTAGCGACGGTCATTTATGGGACTTCAGTGGCTATTTTTTCCCGTATTCTGACTATTTTTCTTCTTAAATATATAAATTTGTAGATTTTATTTTTCAATATATCAAAATGAATTTTTATCCATTAATTTGAAGAGTTTATTTATTTATATAATTTGAATATTTGTTGTTTCGTTATGGTGATTGCGGTGATAATAACTTAAATTTTCTATTGTGATGGTGATGATGACGATAGTTAATATTTACTGTGGTGGTGATGGTGATGGTGATGATACAAATGTTTATTATGATGGTGAAGGTGGTGATAGTGAATGTTGATTGTAGGGTGGCAGTAGTGAATTTTTACTATGATGATGGCGGTGATAGTTGTAAATATTTGTTGCGATGATAACGGTAGTAACAATAAATATTTCTTGTTGGGCTAGTGAGCTACACAAGAGGGGTGAATTGAATAGAAATAAAAATTTAAACAAATTTATTATCTTTCAACACTTAATAACTTAAATAATCAATTTATTATAAATTAATTATTATCTTTATAACGCAGTGGATAAGTGTTCAAATTTAGGTGCACACCCAAACAACAAAAATATAAAAAAATATAAATCAGTACAGAACACAAGGATATATCCTGGTTCATCAAGCTACTCTTGGTTAATCTAGTCTCCGAGCCCCACGGAGATTCGCACCCACTAAATTCAAAATTTCTTTAATAGGTAGGAACCAAACCCTTACACCGATTCTTTTACCAGGCTCAGAATCAACTTTTACAATTATCCTTTTTACAGGTTAAGGAAGAACCCTATATTTTTACCATGCTAAAGACTAACGTAATCCTTTCACAGGCCAATGATCAAACCTAATTTTTTTATAACTTAGGCTATGAATCAAACCTCACCAAAAATACTTCAAGTATCATTTTTCCAAGTAACGATGAAACCTTTACAAATCACTCCAAATAATGCTAATTAGGAAGAATCAAGCCTAATTCTTTTCAAGGGAAAATAATAACCTAATTTTTTTTATAGAATAGATAAAGATTAAACCTTAATCTTTTTACCGAAAGAGATCGAAACCCAAGCTACCCCTGATTAAATACTTTCAACAGTATCTAATCCGCATAAACTCACCAATTACAAATATCGATAAATTTCTTCCCACTCGAAGCTTCTATCACCTCAAATCAATTGAACTCAATTAATGTCCCAAATTTACTAGTGATAGAATTTATGTGAGGAAATCAAAATCTTATTATAAAAGATATGGTAGCACAAAAATAAGCACGTAATCAGATTATCACCAAAAAATCATTTTAAAATAATTTTTATGCTCTTTAAAGTTCAAAAATGATTTCACAATGATCTTACAACCAAGCAAGCAATGATAATGTAAATTCATAATTAAAAACAAAAGTTTGGAAAGATCTCACCAGTATAACACCGAAAGATTGAAAATTAAATCACTTAGATAGCTCAGATCGGTGATGCCAAATCAATTAGCGCTTTAACTTAAGAATTTTTCTCACAATAGATCTCACAAATGATTGCTCAATAAAATCTCAGAATAATGACTCTTAGAAAGCTCAAGAACAATTAGTTCTTGATACAAGTGATGTATTGATCTCTAAAAACACAGGTCTATTTAAATTAATTTAGACCATGCTCTTTAATGGCTAGTTCATACAAGATATGACAATTAAATGTACATATAGACCCCATATATCAATACCATTAATCCTAGTCCAATTCACTTAAATATGACTTTTAAAATATTCAATTTAGTCCCCATAATAATTTTCAATTTCAAATCAAATAGATAAGAAGTATTAAATGAACTAAATTGATAAATACTTTAATTTCATGTATCATATCTATAGGAATATTTAAATAAGAGTATCATATCTTTAATACATTTAAATTCCTAAGATATCTCCAAAAGATTAGCCAAAAAATGGCTAGTTTTGTTCAAATCCTAAAATTTCTTGAAATCTGAAATAGCACAGTCAATTGACCAGTCTCTACCCATTAGTCAACCGATCGATACAGGATGCTAGCCAAGCCTTTCTTAAACACTGGTCGGTTGACCGATCCCCCATGGGACAGTTGACCGAATGCAATCTCAGGCCAAATTTTGGCTGACCGATTATCGATGGTCAGTTAACCGATCAAAACAGAGAGTTCATCTTTCGGCCATTGGTTGACCGATCTCCCTCGGTTGGTTGACCGATCGATTCATAGGCTCTCTATTCCCCAGCCAATGCCCATCGGTTGACTGATACTTGTTGGAACAATTTCTCCTCAATTTGTTTCAACTCTAATCTTTAACGTTTTCGACCCTTTAACCGATTTATTTTCTCGGTTAACTAAATTGACACTATTAATCAATTTTAAATACTAATATTTCTTAAATCAATTTTTCTTTTTCAATTTCATATTGGAGCAAATAAAAACTCTAAACACTAATCGGGATACATTAAGAGTAAAATAGATTTGAGTTGTTTTCACTTAGATTCTTTAGAATCTTCAATCTCTTAATGTCCATCTTTGTATCCTTCACAATTACTTCATGATATTATCTTGATTGGAACTCTTTAAAATGAAATACTCAATAAAAACATTAGTTTAACCAAAAAAATCAACACTTAATTGTCTATCAAAATCCCTGAATCAACAATTTTTATGGTGGCGACGGTGGTGACAGTAAATATTTCTCATAGTGGTGGCGGTAATGAATTATTGTAATACATAATTTCCCAATTATGTACCATTGTAATACATAATTTTCCAATAAAATACTTCAAATTAAAAACTCTAAACACTATCAAATTAAAAACTGGAAACAACATTGTAATCCTTAAATCTGGAACCTAGAAACGCTGTCAAATTAAAATTAGAAACTGTAAAATTAAACTGGAAACACAATAATTCATCCAAAATTAAATTGTAAAATTTTTATAGTTTATAAGCTGTGAAAGTTAAACTGTAACTGCAAAAAAATACAATGCAAAAACTGCGGTTTGATTATTCCTAATTTTTCCATTGCAATACTTTCTAAAGAGCCTCCGAGTGTGGCCAGATGCTCCTGTCCAATGGTGGTTATAACTGCAGTTGCTAGTTAATAGTTCGTTATAATATTTGTGCATCATGTGCTCCTCCCAAACTAGCTTATACAAACAGGGTAAAACATGAAAATGTCTTAAGATGTTAAATTCTACGAATTTGAAACAAGAAACATCACAATATGACCTCAAAATTAATTAATTTAATTTTTTTAAATCGTTGCTTAACAAATTTTACAAATCCAATTTCAAAATCAATTTCTTTCTTCAAATGCCTCATCCAACAGAAGCATAAGCATAATCAGTGAACAATCAAAAACCAAAATAGAATAGAAGATCATTATAGTACTAAGCATGATTAGTACTAAAAGAAGCATAAGCACAATCAATTAGAATTATCAACAGAAGATACAAAGCGTTGAACAATCAACAGAAGATATCATTATAGTACAATCAGAAAAAGATTAGAATTGAACAATCAACAGAAGATACAAAGCGTAAGATTAGAATTATATAATGTAATTAAACCACAAAAGCATGAACAATCAATTACAATTATACACTGTAATTAAATCTTAAAATTATACACTGTAATTATCCACAAACGCACAATACACATTCAGTTTAGAAGATCAAATTCGCAACATGAAAAACCCTAATTTTGTAACATGAAAAATCCAAAAATCAATTTAAATTAAAGAGATACAAAATTTTTACCTTCTGCAGCGAAATCCTAACTACAAATTTTATTTTTTCAGAAGTCGTCCATAATCGAACAGATATTCCACAAACGTTCTCAGATCTAGATAATAACTTTACAATCTAACATAAATGGCGTAAGAAATTGTTTCATTTCTCAACAATAACTTCAATCAATGTGTACGACTTCTAGGATTTGGAATGAGTTTAGGTGAGAGATGATGAGTGAGAGGTGAACCACTTATCAGATATGGAACAAATCTGAGATTTGCTCTCGAATTTGAGATTAGCGATGATCAAGAGCAAGAGTGATGAGCGTAATATCTCAGATCTGGAAGTGAATAAGAGATGGGTGATGAGCAAGAGCAAGACTGAGGATTCTGAGAGCGAGAGTGATGAGCGAGACCGAGACCAAAACCGAGAAACGAATGAGAGATGGGTTTCCAAATTTTCTTTTTAGTGTTTTTTTTTTTTTTTTTTATAAGCAAAAGTTTATATTGCAAATAAAATTACGGCCAAAAGTGAAGCTTACAGAGACTTGCTTCAACCCCAAACTAGGAACTAAAGCTGCTTGACCCTTGGAACCTAATAAAGGTCACCTTAAAATCTAAAAAACTCCATCAACTGACTTAGGAAAGTGGTCATGAGAGATCTCCGCACAAGGAAAACACCAATCCATACAAAACATACAACTAAAGAAGGCCAAAACATACCGGCAATCAAAAAGACTGTAAATTGTAGCAATTAACAAAACAAGGAGCAAGAAAACCTTGTTGGGATTTGATGTAGGAAGACAAATACCAGTTTTTGTCACTGCCGCTGAATCTAGAGACATTTGAACCTCAAGCTCAAGAATTAGAAGTTGTTGCCCCCAAACTCTTAATACATTCCTTCAACAATCTTTTCTGTTCCTCATGCCTTTTGCGACTACTGCTACTACCATCAAGAAATAGGAAACCATTTTCCTTTACTTGGCCACTAACCAATCCCTTAATATTCTCCCCTGAAACGAAACAAGCGGCTCTAGATTTGACAACACTCAAAGATGGAGATAAGGCTCCGAACTTCAACACTGGAATGACCAAATACAAATTCACCACACTATCATTCCTCTCCCAAAGGAACTACAACTCACCAAAAGACTAACACGTAAATCACACCCTGCTTCTAGCAAGATAGAAGAGAGAATTACCACAAGAACACTACAACCACGTGACTTCCCAAGCACCAAACATAAAAAATGCTTAGCTCTATTCAGACCTTCTTTAGTCATCTTGACCTCAATTAATTGGATTCATTTCTCGCTGAACAAGCAATGCGGTAACCTGACCAATGTTATGTACTAGCAGACAATGGGGGGATCCCGAAAGAGCTGCTCACGATAACCAAGTGTTAGAAGTTGATCCGTTCCCAATTAATGCTGACGGTAAGTTGCCCCCTCAACTTTATGGTAGTGCTTGGTTCAGATTAGCAGCTTTAGCTCATTCCCTTTTTTCCAAATCCCAGATTTGTTGGTGGATTTCAACTTCATGATTTGCAATGTCCCACCCCAGAGATTTTCCAAATGACATAGTATTTTCTACTGCTCTTAAAAGTGAACAATTTTGGCGACGAATAGTATAGTCCGAAATGGATAAGTCGGATAGCAGTGGAGAAGACAATTTCCTTCTCTTTTTTGGCTTCTTTGTATTTTTCTTGTTGGGATATTCGCGAGCTCGACTAAATCTCTCCCTCGATTTGAGGGAGAGGTATTTTTTCTCCCTTTTGAATCGAGACACCCTAATGAATTTATCACTACCTGCACTATCTTCTACATTTGAAAATAACACCACTTGGCCTGATGTCTTGTGGACTTTTTCCATTAAAGCTGGTGGGGCTATGGTTGGGCTAAGGGAATAAGTATCCTTTAAAGGACCCAAACCTATTACATGAGGTCTGGAAGTTTCACTAAGTGTGGGATTTTTTGGAATGGGCTCAACTTCAATAGGATTAGAGGGCCCAAAATCAAGCTCACCTAGTTCCTCAATAGGGCAAGGAGCAATAGGATGGTCGCAGGGATAAATATGGATAAAATCAACATTTTATATTTTTCGTCAATAGAGTTAGTGTTGCAGTTTAGTCACACAACCATAGGAGACAAGGTGGTGACGTCCAAACTACAAGAAGATAAAGTGCAAATAGGCCAAACCACAGGGAGATAATATGTAATTAACCCTTTAATTTATGGTGTTCTATTTTCTCAATCAATTTGTTACTATTTTGAAATTATTTAATTAGATTTTGAAGACTAATTATTATTAAATTCAATAACAAAAATGACGTATGAAAATAAAATATATTTATTTAAAGTTCGTAATGTTTTAAAATTCTCTTTATTTAGCTCTTGACGTGGTCGTGAATTAATAGAAGTAAATTATAGAAGTAAGCCTTACAGACCAAATTAGAGTAATTTTAAACCTTTTTAAGACAATCCAATAAATATAATAATAAAAATTAAATTAATATTGACGAAGCCCAAAATTAAATCGTTAGAGTAAGAGTAAGAGATGTTCTTGAGATTCGAAATGTGATCTTCTTTGCATTTCGATTCCTGTAAAGCACCAGCTGATCCTGTCGACGTTGCACCTCCACTATGAGAATAGGTAGCTTGTTTTCAATAAAAATTGGATGAATAATGGCTAACAAAAAATATTGTACCTTAACTACTTCCCACTTGTAAGTATTTATAGGAGATGAAAAACTTGTTTGATAAGTCTTCAATAGATTGTGGTCAATTCTCTTTAATTCTTTAGATTTTGTGGGATCGTGAGATTAATGAGCAGTTAATTCGGGATTGTAACTATTCATTCCTAATTTAGAGGACTCCTGCAATTCTTCCAAGCGGAGTGGTCGGATGTTGAGCATCGCTTGGGACGCTTGACTTTGCTTGGTGTGACACAAGTCGCTTGGCTAATTGCTTCAGGCAAAGGTGATGTTTTTATGATCCTCAAATTGGATTTAGTTGGGTTGTATGTCGACGTAAGGTCTCAGGTCGAACCCTTCTAGCCTTCACTTGCTCGTACTAGCCCTCCCTGGTACCTTATCATTGACGAGGTGGGCTGCTCAGGCATCACGTCTGTGTCACGTGATTGGTGAATGTGACGCATGGCTGAGATTCATGCCTTCCCAGAATTTCTCTCATCAAACATTATTGTCAATTTTTCATTGAGGGAAAAACATATATATGTGTTTAGAATAATCCAACACGAACATGTTAACAAAATTTATATATATATATTTTTTTTCTGTAAGATACATATGACAAGTGATATCAACCCCAATAAAAAGCAACTACATGTACATAGTCACTAGTCCCCATTACTATTTCCTAATTATTTAGAGACACAATTCATTATCAAGCTAACCAAACCACATCTTACATAGTAATCTAAATTCATAAACCAAATAATTTTAGGTAATTTCACTAAATATATGCATTCATTTATTTTGTCAGAATGCATGCATTAACTATTACAATAAATTACCTAAAATTGTTTGAATTTAAAATTTAGACTACCAATTTGAAGCCTAATTCCATCTCTTGGCAATCTTGACCTTGAGACCATGTTTCATGTAGAGAATAACGGAAACATTAGGCTCTACGGGATGCCCTTCCACCACCCGAACACTATAATTATGGATAATCGCGGCAGCCGCCGCCTTCATTTGTGTAAACGCCACTTCCTTCCCCAAACAAGTCCTTGGCCCCGCGTTGAACGCCAAGAACTTGTACGAAGGCTCGTGCCTGACTGTCCCCCTTTCTGTGATCCATCTCTCCGGCCTGAACTCGCAGCAGTCTTTCCCCCATACGAATGGCATCCTCCCCATCGCGTAGAGGGAAAACATCACCTTCGACTCCGGATAAACCCTGTGGCCGCTGGGGAGGACGTCGTCGGCAACAGGCTCCTTGTGCTGGAAAGGAACCGGCGGGTAAAGCCTCAGTGATTCGCAGAACGCAGCGTGGAGATAAACTAGCTTGTTTATCTCATCACCAGTGAAGAGTCGCGTTTTCTCGTTTCCTGTCTCTTGTATAATCTTTCCGATTTCTTCTCGAATTTTTTCCTCGACTGACTTGTGGGTGGCGACCAGCCACATGAACCACGTGAGGGCGGAACTGGTGGTATCCCGACCGGCGATCATTAGGTTAAGTATGGTGTCCCTGAGAAATTTCTCGTCAAATTTTAGCTCTTGGGTTTCGTTACCATACATCTCGATGTACGATGTTAAAAGATCGGCCGCTTCTTCGTTCTCCTTTTGGCCTGTCCAGCTGCTCATCTGTCTCTGCTTAGCTAATATGAATTCGTGAATCGTACGGTCTAGGGTTTCCCAGGCGCTCTGCATTTTCCTTTCGTGTCCCAGCCGGGCCCACCTTTGGAACTTCCAAAACCATTCGGGCACCACGTGGCGCATGAATATGGCTTCCTCCGCTTCGTCCATCGCCTTTGAAAATGAGACTTCTGGTAAATCGACGGACAGACATCCGGGATCGTTGCCGGTGACCAGCACACAAGTCGTATCGAACGTGAATCTCTGGAAAATATCTTGCAGGTCCACCGTAAGTCCATGTTCGGCGATGTGCTCCATAACGGGGACCAACCCTTTACCAATCTTGATCCGACTGGTATTATCCACGAACTTCTTGAACCGACGGTGGTTCAAGAGTGCCTGACCCATTTTCCGCTGGATCCTCCAGGCATCGGAGTCCGAATTGAAAATCCCATCGCCCAAAACGTCGAAGATCTTCAAGAAAGTGGGGCCCTTCGGGTAATTCTGGAAATTTGCCGTCATGATGTGGTGGATGTTGGCTGGTTCCACCGTGGCGAACATATCCATGTTGGTAAACCATGGCCCCTTGAAGAAGAAACTGCCGCCGGTCCGGCTGAGGATGTCAGTGCAGTTTTCGTGGATCCGGTCGATGTAAAGTATTAACCCGGGAAGCATTCCGACAATCGGCCAGTTCCGGGGGATTCCGGTGGTGTTGGTTATTGCACAGAAATAGAAGAAGCATATCAGTGAAAGGACGATTTCGAGGAAGCAAAGTGAATCCATTTTTTGCTGTGAATTTGTGGGGTTTGTGTGCATGTAAGTATTTATATAGGGAGCTTATTTTTATAGATGGACTTTGAGTAGATAGTAGATATCTTTGCTATACCATGATTTGTATTCTAGGGGCCACTTATGAGTGTTCTATTTTTATATTTATACTACTGATTATGTTTCATGATCTGGTTTCATAAATAAAATTAAAAAAAAAACACTTTCCAATTATATTTTTTATTATTTAAAAATATAAATTGCTACCAACCACAATGTTATTACTCAAAATTTAGGAAAAATTATTTTTATCCTATTCTGAGTCTTTAATATGTTTGTAATTCCTTGTTTTGAATAATTTTTTTTAAATTACTACAACAAATATTTAAAATCAATCATATCATAAATTTCAGAGACATTGTGACATTTTTACTCTAGTGTTTAGTTAAGACATAAGCTTAATTTATACAAATATTAAAATTGATTGGATTTTTAGTTTCAGGGATACTGCAATCAAATCCCTAAATCATAATTTAAGAGTTAACATATTTTGAATTTGTTATTTCAAACTTTTCGTGTACAAAAATCCATATTTTTATTTATATTTTAAAGAAAATGTAAATATTGTAGGAAGAGCGTTCAATAACAGTGCAATTACATTCTACTAAAATATAACTTAGTAGTGATAACAATTTATAATGTAACTACAAATTATTCCGTAATAATGCAGATATATAATGTAACAATAGTCTTACCATCATTTTTCATTATAAACAAATGTAACATGTTATAATGGTAGTAACAAAAGTATTTTTGCTATGACTTGGGTTCCATTTCCAATCAATTTCAAAATTCAAACTTGAACAACTTCCTTCTTTATCGCTGGTGACAAGCACCTTCGCTGCAACAGGAGATGTAGCCGTGTCCACCGATTTTAGGAAGAAGATCGAAGAGCAGGGATCTAAGCTAATCAAAGTTGCAGTTGGAGATTCTCGTTGACGACGACTGTTCATTGCCTTCTTCGATCCATCTTTGTTAGTCCAGCTACATATTATCACCGATGCGAGTCTTGTTGGCTCAGCTACATATTGTCACCGATGCGAGTCTTGTTGGCGTCACCATCTCCATCGTCGCACCTCTAGCATCCCTCATCTTCGATTTCGCACTTCACCATCTCCATCATCGCACCTCCAGACTCCCTCATCTCCGATTTTGCACTTCCCCTCTTGTGTTTTGTGGTCATGCTTCGCCGTTGCGAAACAAAAATCATGTTGCCCAATGTTATCGTTGTTGCGAGTCAGGTTTTGTGGTCATGTTCCGCCGTCCCGAAACAGAAATTGCCGGACCAACATCAGATTAGGGTTTCAAGCTCGTCTACAGTGGAATCGTGAGGCTCGTCGGTACCATCTCCCCGTCACTTCTATAGAAAATCTCATCTTCGATTTCAAACCATACAGAGTCTCAAATCGGTTGTCTGAGCATCACCGGCCAAGCAAGTTCTGAGCGTGGCTTCCGACGGTGGGATTCATATCTATAATTTGTTCGGCTTACCTTTTGGCAACCGATTTGAACAGGGGTGAAGACACCACTCATGCATAATCGGGTATGTTTTGGTGAACTTGTTCTTTGGTTGGGTGAGGTTGGTTATTGATTACACTGTTTTTTGCACATCAAATTAATCGTTCTTGAGAGTTTGGGAATTGTTGTATTCCTAATCCTAATTTCTCTCTTTGATGGGTAGTAAAATGGCCAATTGGATGAGGAATTATGGTGAGTCAAAAAAATAGTTAGTGTCTATCTTTGTAGATTCAATTCCAGAGAAGATGGGTAGAAGAGGACTAAAATTCATATTTCATTGGCATGGGGTGGTGCATGATGTCTGTATTCCAAAGCGAAGACGAGTTAAAACAAATTCAAAGTATGAATTTGTTCGATTTTTTACATTGGTTGAAGAATAATGCGATTCAAGTTTGTTTGGAAACGTGTAGTAAGCAAGCCCAAGTTTTTATTGTGAAAAGGAAATGGGTAAGAAAAGAAGGAAACGATTTAGGGCGTGTAAGTTGCCAATATTGTTGTTTCTCCTCATGTCAAGCATAATTTTGCCTCAGTGGATCGAGGTGATAGTTCTTCTATTGCTGCATCCTCTAATCCTTGGAATTTATTAGTTGTTTGGTCGCCAAATTCACTCATTAATTGTGAGAACTCCATTTATAACAAGGATGTGATAAATAGAATCAAATTGGTGTTGCATACAGTTGAAAAGGTAATGGAATATGGTAAAATTTTAGGCTTGTCTATGACTTCGAATGTAGTGGAGTTTAGAGATTTGTTTGCTAATCTAATTCTGAGGGAATGGGACAATGTGGGGTCAAATTGTATTGAAAGTGTAGTGCCTTCGGATTCAGCTGATCAATAGGGTGCAATAAAGAACACTTTAGAGGGGGATAGATCTTCTCCTAATGTTGACCATGGAGAGAATATCTCAATCCATAAAGTTGCTTGCCACGACTTGGAAGAGGGTGAGATCATTGAGGAGTCCTTTGGTCAAGCCAATTCGCTTGAACCAATTGCTAAGAATGACATTGATTTTTCGAGTCAAGAATGGTCATTCACAAGTAATTAGGATAGTAACTATGACCCAAGACCAAAGGATGAAATTGATGAGATTTTCTCCAAAATTAATAGTAAACACCATTTGCGATTTAAAAAGAAGATCGTTACAGTACCTAAAAGGAGAGGAAAAAAGAACTCATTGGTTGTTGGGGTGTATTAAGATAAATATTTTATTTATGCTTGCTAAAGAGTCTTCTTTCCCTTTAGAAGCGTGGTTTGATTTGGTGGTCGTATTGATACCGTGTCGCAGTTCTTTTTGGTTGCAGTCTAATTGGGTGGTTATGTTTTTATTGATTTTTTCATTCTTAGTTTCCTGTGTATTTGGAGTGTGATTGCTTTCTTGTGGAATGTCGTTTGATTTGGGTGACATTTTGGAAAATTTTGGTGAAAGTTTACAATCCTTAAGATCGCAGAAACTAATCCCTATGGATGAGGTTGTGGAATGGAGGTGGAGGAGCCCTCTTCTTGTTTGGTGATCGTGGAGGTGGTGTTGGTGGTAGTCATACTATTTTGGAGTTGTATTGGTACTCGTTACAGATAGGTAGTTGAAAGCGAGTTCAATCATTATAGTAGGCTATTGTTCATTGGTCACCATTGGAAGTTGAAATGAGACTGCGGGGATATTTTATATATGAAATGTGGAGTGAGGTATTGCTTGAGTTTGTTTCCCTGAGGATCAAATCTTCCCGGCAGCAACAGGGGTGTGCGCAAGGAGTCTACTACTAAATCTTCTACCTTGTGGGAGTTGGTTTATAATTTTATCCATGTATCGTAAATGTCAGTTGTGTTTATTTTTGGGTGTGTATTTGTTTTCTTGGGTTTTTTGACCTAGGACCCTAAGGATACTTGTGCTAGGTGTTGGCACTGGGCGGACTACTATGTTGGGTCCCGTCTCTGGGTTTGTATGGGTGTATAATGTATGTATTTTGGCTGATGTTGAAGGTTTTTCAAATTATATGTTAGTCTTGTGCCGTATAGTAAGGGAGACCCTTCCCCTGATATCAATATAACAATGCTTATCAGAAAAAAAAAAAAAAAAAAAAAAAAAATGTAACATGCATTTACATCGTTACATTTTATTCATAGACTTTTTCCAAATAAATAAATAAACAATTGATTAGGGGCCAATCTCCCTAAGATTTGAACATATATTAAATTTTATTTGACATATAACCTCGACTTTTTCTTTTAAAAAAATGTATTTTAATTTCTCATACTTCTTTAAAAGTATTTTTTACTTTTGCACTCTTTTTAAGAGCATTTATTGAAAGGGAAAGAGAGACTAAATTCAAGTTATTTTAAATTTTAGAGTTGTTATTAATTATGTTTTATGAGTTCAAACAAGAATCTTTTTAATTTATTAGAAACTAGTGAATATTTTGTATGAAAAGCAATAGATTGAATTAAGTTTTATTAAAATTAAAATGAAGTAAACATGTAAGGATAAAAATATAATTGAATTGAAGGGATTGAAGTCTTATGTGAGTAAATATAATATGTTATGTATATCACGTTATCATTAATTGACATTTCGAAATATTATTCGTAAAAAAAAATCAAAATGGGGAAGAGAGATTATAATTTAAATTCAAATGCTCCACGTAATTCTCCTGCATTGGTCCTACTTTATTAGTTCTTACAATTAACCTGTTAGATGTGACAATTTAGCTCAAAATTTATTTGCTCACGCTGTACCCATAAGTATATTTTATCTCTAAAAATCATTTTCAAAATGTTGGCTCTAAGAAACTGGTCAAAAAGCAAATTGATATTTGAATGTGTTGTTTAAAATTATTGTTGGTAAAAATTTTGTGATATTTGAATTGTGTACCTGAAAGCAATTTTAAATTATATCCTTCTTTATATATACTTAAAGATAAATATTATATGATATATTAGCCTTATGTCATTTCAGGTATAATTTGAGACTTTGATTTGGTTACTTGGTTAATTTAATATTTCTAATTTGAAAAACATTTATGAAAGTAAAAAGTTAATTTTATAATTCAAAATTTAAGGAGCTAATTATATGACATTTATATTAATTTAGTTACTATTATTATATTATAATAAAAAAATTTAATTAATTACACAGTCCTTAAAGGCAACAGATTCTATAAATATATGTCCATGTGATCGTGAACATTAGCATTTAATTCACATAGAATATTTATTTCCTTTTGTTTGGTACAACAAATAATGTTTACTAAATAGTCTTATATTTTCTTAAATCATTGTCACTATAAGCCATCTAATTTACAACTGATGTCATATTTTGTAAAAAAAAAAATGTCAAATGTCACTTTGGAATTAAGTACCAACAAAAAATTCATTTTGTAAATTGTTAAAGATAAATCCTTTAACCTGAGTATTATCAGTAATTACTATAAACTTTTTTGAAATAAGAAAGTATCTAAACTTTTCTATTCCTAAACTTAGGGGTAATATTGTATTTGGTAGTGATGTTGATAGAGTGGTTTCTACTATCAGTGAATATTCACTTTAATTGAACAGACATTAAGACTAAAAACTCACGTGATTCAAATTTAGTAAATGTTCCCTAGATTCGAAATTGAATTGATTTCATTCAAACTGAACATTCACTAAGATGTTGAGATGATGATTTTTCGAAGTAATGAACATTCACCAAGTCTTACCATGCAATAACAGTGAATACACTACTATTTTCCTTAACATCTTCTCTAGTGATGTTCGCTAATGTTGAATTGTTATTTAAGATTAATTGTATTTATCCTATCTAACGTGAACAGTCTCGAATTCTAAATCACATGATTAGTTACGTATGGACTGAAAATTATACACATTCTAATTGTTGATAAACATTGACTAATAAAACATTGCGTGATCTTATATTACTGTTCAACCCATAGTGAACATTCATTAAGCATAAGTGACAGTGAACATTCACTAAGATAAAATTGAATTGAACCTTCCACCGTTTTAAATTCAAACATATTCAAATTAAAATGAATAGTCACCAATACGTTGAGATATTGAATTTCCATAAGTAGTGAACATTCACTAATAATGAACTATTGTTTTAGTGTTCACTTAATCATACACATTTTACTTATTAGTGAACATTTACTAAGTAAAAAGTGATAGTAAACATTCACTAACACCTATAATATGTTGAGACATTCACTAATATTCCAACAAATTCCATCTATAGTCAATGTTCACTAATATATTTAGGTGGCGTTTGGTACGCGGGATTCAAGATGAGATTGGAATGACCATTGGAATGGTCATTCCATTCCTCTGTTTGGTACATGAGATTTAATTCTATTTCTATTACTAAGGAATCCATAATCCTACAAAGCATGGGATTAACCAATACCAAGTTAAACTTGGTATTGGTTAATCCCAATTATATGAGATTAAGTTTTAATCAATAATTGGCCAAAAAATGAGACCAAATACAAAACAAATGTTTTAATTCGAATGAAGTTTAATTAAATTAACTATTATACTATTTGAAAATTCAATTAAACTACTATTTTACCATTTATTGTTATTCCAATACCACATGTAATCCATTTCGTCACCAAACATAGGAATGACAATAACCATTCCATTCCATTACCATATTAATTTCAATCCTATTGTCATTCCATTCCTTTTCATTCCATTCCAGCATGCCAAACGTAGCGTTAGATTTCACTAAACAAATGGTGGTAGTGAACATTTACTAATCCCCCATTAATCTACTGTTGTCATCACATATATCTAGTTGTTAGTGAACATTTCATTTACGTAATCTCACACGGTATGCGGTATCACCATCAAATAAGCATTGAATGATCCAATGATACAAGCGTGAAATGAGGAATCAGAAGTTGAGATGGACATATGGAAGGATGATGGTCTTTTTGGATATTTTTTGTATTCCCTAGGTAGAAACAATCTTAATATTGATAATTTTGTACCAACTTGATTAAGATTGCACACACGACACTTAATATATTAAAACAAATGTTTACACGACATTATTAAGTGTGTAGATATACTCTTTTTTTGCATTTATGAATTTTAGTGCTCTAAATATGTCCAAACTTGATAATGATTTATATACTGTCCAAATTGATCAACTGAATTGAAAAATGGTCAGCTATCCATAACTGAAATAGGTTATTTTTTAATATCTACTTTAAATGGTCGATCGGAGTATGTGTTCAGTCGACTGGTTCAAACAACAAGTTTAATTGTGTTCAAACCTTACATAATCAGACTGAGTGCAACAGTTAGTCAGCTGATTCAAATAGACAGACATTGATATTGGATTCCATGCTAAATCAGTCGACCTACTGACATTAGTCAGTTTACTAGTTTGGGCAGAAAGATTTATAGTTTTCAAATTTACACTAAACAATCAACCAATTGTGTTGATTAAAATGACCAGACAACGCATATCTTTTTTTGATATTTGAATATTTTTTATTAAATTCTTGCATTGTTTTGTGATAATTATTTATTTTAAATAATTTCCAAATAGTCCTAAAGGATTAATTATAATTTATTGGATTTTTTTAAAAGGATTTTATACAAGTAATATTTATTTTTAAAAGAATTTTTTAGTATATTAATATTCCATCAGATTTTGATTACATGCCTTTTGACCCCTGTTGATTTCTTGGACTCATTAACTTGCCCTATTTATGGAGTACATTTTTGGTTGATTTGGGAATGTAAGACATATTTGGGGGTTATTTGGATAATTTAAATTTTTTCCCAACCTTAGTTAATATAGTTGTCGAGTTAAATCTAGCAGTAGATTTTGGGCGACTATGATAAGATTTTATTGCTGTTTGATAATGTAAAAAATGGATTATTTAATTATCACGAAATACATTGAAAATAATCAAGAAAGTCATCTAAAATATACTCTCTATCTTGAAAATTTTCTAAGCTTTAATCTTGTAAGAAAAAAAGGAAATTCTTGAATAAAAATTGAATAATTTTGAATCGTGATTATGTTGTGCTGTGAAATTAATTAGAGAGATCATCTTACCGATTTAAATTACCTTCATTCTATGGTGTAAATCTTCAAACAAATCTAGTCAGATTGTTTCAATTAAATTTCTTATAGATCTGGCTATTTTTTTTGTGGCATTATCTAATTAAGATATATTCAAAAAGTTCTGTGCAAAAAGTGATATATTTCGATATTGATTGGTTATTTGAAAAATTCTTGATCTCAAATTGTTAATTATTTAAAGAGTTTAAGTGCTTGAAAATCCGCATAATTGTTTAAATCAAAATATTTATCAAAATATTTTTATTGATATTTTTGAGAAATAAAAATCATTGATATAAGTTGCATACTATAAATTGAATTCCTAATTTTATTCAAGTTAAATGATTTGATTGACTTTATTTGGAATGATTGCATTCTTGTTTATATTTCTAGATTATTAATACGTGCATATCACTGATTAAATCTTTATTGTGTTAAAACTTATGCCAAACGTAATTGAGTTGATTACATCTAATTTTTATAAGTGTTGGCAAAAGCTCTTGTGAGAAAACATATATTCAATAAAAAAATGTATTGTAACTTGAACTACGGTGTTTGTTAAAGTTAGAGTTTTTGATTTCGTATTTTGTTTGAGTCCAAGGGTAACTCAGTCAAACTGGATGTAAGGTGTTTGATTACCAAATAGGAAGAGTATCAGATTTACTGGATTGAAGTCTCTTTGGAACCTTGGAAGAGTAAACGTAGGTAAGATTAACTAGTAGAACTCCTATAAAAAAAAAAAAAAAAAAAATTGTGTCACCATCTCTATCCCTTCTCTTTTGTGTGTGTACTTGCTTGTTTGCACTGCTACTAATTTACGTAACCTTAAAATCGATAATTATTTGAGAAGGTTAAAAAAATTAGATAAATTATAATTTGCCCAATTGACACCCCTTTGATCGAGCAGAACAATTATTAGTCACATGAGCTCAATGTCTATTGCTTGATCATTTGCTGAGGTGGTTCGTAGAATATTTGTGTAGGTTCCTAATCGGAGCTAACTGATACTTCTAGCAGACTAGAGTCTTCCAATCGCATAGGGTGGTCAACTTCACGAGAACATTGGCGAACTTGATAGTGCAATCGACCATCAGAATCTTGATATCGCCACCACCGTATGAGAGCTGGTGGTCCAACGACCTTACTTGAATCTTACTACCGTAACTGTACATCAGCTGCACCTTGTAGTTTTCAGATCATTCGTCGCACCGATTGATGTTCTTCTCTATCGACGTTGAAATCTCAAACAATTGTTTGATCAATCCATGGAAATTCTTAGGGCTTTTTGCTTGATTTCCATTCAGCAAAAATTTCTCTTTCTACTTAAAATGTGAAATGCGACTAGAAACTTGCAAAAACTAAAAAATTAGGGGACCCCGGTGTGGTGTCGACCAAAAAATTTTCGGTGTGAGAATAAGTTAACATATTCGGATCCGGCACTAATTCATTAGGCCTTAATGTATGAACTTTATGACCATTTTTACCCCCATCAAATATAAAATCTAAATATATTAATTTGAGTCGATTAATGTTGAACTAATTTTTGACATGGTGTTCCATTAATCTCATATTATTTCTTATAAATATCAATTTTAGCAATTACAATTAAAACTATTTTCGGTTAGTCTTTCGACCATTATGCCTGTACTTAAAAAAAAATAAAAAAAATCAGTTTTTGGAATCACATTTATTAGATTATCCACAAAATCCAATCTAAATTTCAACGAGTGGGTCTTTTATCAAATATCAAATTAATTATGATAAACCCTTTCAACACGATGAGATGCGGTCATAATGAGAAATGAATGTACATAAAACATGCAGAACCAACATGTAAAATAATTAATTTGGAGTCCATTAAAGTTAAACAAATATTTAACACATATCTCATTATTTCCTACAAATACCATCTTTAGCAATTGTTGCAATTAAATTATTTTCCGTTAATCTTTTGTCCGTTGATGCCTCTACTACAAAAAAAATGATTTCACAAATTAATAAAAAAATTAATTATGATACACAATTTCACAACGTCAAGAACATTAGGCACAAAGCACTCTGAAAAATTTCTTTTACCCCCTTAAATTTATTAATTTGTTTAGGATTATCACTCATAATTTATTCCATCTTCATAATCTATATTTTATTCACTTTAGCCTTGACATAATTACAATATGAACCAAATTTCATCCTCCCTTTTTTTTTAAATCGATTTGATTTATTCAAGAGGTGTCAAGTTGGTGAGGAGTGGTGTCCGCTTTCCTTGTCAACTATATGATTTGACTCTCCTAAGGAACACTCCATTAATTACATTTTGAATTTAATTATGAATGCACTAGCCCGATGTGGAGGAATGCATCATTAAAATTTTCCGGTGAAGTGATTAGTCAAGGTGTGGGTATACTAGTCCGAACACATCTTACTATCCAACCAAAAAAATAAATGAATAAATAAATATATTTTCTGCTCGTCAGTGAACGACCACCAAAATGGATTAAGTTGGGCATAAGATTTCTCATACATATTTTATTCTCAAGAGATTGTTGGTGGCTCACATTAACTTCTACACGTAAGATATGAGCTGCCCCCTAATATCCAATTGATGTTATAATTGTCTGTTTCTCAACAATTAAATGAAACAACACATGGCCAGGCACTTCAGCAAGGCTTTACATTGCGTCCTTCACTTGAATTGCTGCATTGTTCGAATGCAGTACGTGTGCACCGCCTGCAAAACCTCTCGCCCTTTGACATTAAATGGCAAAGTCAACATTACGAAAGAAAAACTTAGATGGAAATTTTTTTAGGTACACCTGCCTTTGGATGATGTACTTTTTTTTTCCAAATAAAATAAAATACTACTAATAAATAAAGGGTATATTATAATTTTTGTCCTCCTACCTGTATCTGTTGAAGTCAAATTCTAGTTCGTCAAATATAAAATTAGGTTGATTTTTCTAACTTTGGTTCCTGCAAATTAATGCACCGCAGGTGGACTTATCGATGTTACATCTCCAATGTGAGAATCAATAGTGTTTTTTGAAAAGAATTTGGCAGAATGTTGGCTAGGAAAGTGTATGCACTTGACTAGGTTTATTTCCTCTGATATTTGTAGGAGATGAAAGACTTGTTTCGCAAGTCCTCCCCTAAGTCCCGATCCATTCCCATTGTTTATATGTGTATATGGGTAAGACCCACTATATGTTAAACTCTAATCTCACAAGGAAAATCAAACCCTAACCTACTAGGGTAACCTTAGTTACTCCCTATATATAGACTCTCTGTATATCTCTATAAATCTACTTTTCTTATACTTCAAAACAATTGCTTCATGTTCTTCCAATATTATGCTTCTCAATTATTCTAAATTGATTTCGTTCCTATTAAATTTTCGCAACCCTAATCTTTTCAAGCCTGCCGATGCGCTACTATCCCTACTGTCCACAACCTCGTTCTCTTGATTCAACAAACTAACATCGTATTCACCGCTACGCCATCACACTCATTTCATAGAAATGAGTTCAATGATAACAAAATCACCACAGTCAGACATCGAACGTGCCCACATGCGCCACCAATAGTCTCACCATCGCTGTAACCTTCGTTGACTCCTACCAGCTTCAATATCAACCCAAACTAAACACACACCATATCATTAGAACCATTTTGACGAGATATTTCCAACGCCATCAAAATCGAACATCAAACGTGCCCTTATGCGTTGTTTGAATTATTTGATGCTCCACTGCATATTTCACACACCACTGCCACGTCTCCCTAGTATGTGACGCCACGTCATCGCCACGTCAGTACCAATATTCCAATCAACACCAAATTAGCATGCCATGTCATCAAAATGTTAGCTGCCATGTTACATGTAGTTGGTCTTCTTGTGCCACGTCAGCCGTCACATCATTGCCACATTGGCTGACACATCAAATTATTTTGGTCTTCATGTGACACATCACTGACACGTCAACTACCACATTAATTGTACTTAGCTTTCTTGTGCCACACCTGACATAGCCTGAAAAAACATTTTATTCGTGTTTTTAATGTTAATTCATTTTTTTAAAGCAATTTTATCTTTTTTGAAATGCTTTTGGATAAGTTTATTTTATGAAAAATATTTTAAAAATAACAATTCAGGGGCTTTTCTAGGCATCAGTTTCGAAAATATTTTTTTTTTGGGCCAATTTTCTTTAAAATATGAAGTCTCCAGGGCATTGGGTTTTAAAAAGTGAGTTAGGTTACCGAATTTTTATTGAAAAACATTATTTTATATTTTTAAATGGCCCAAATTTGACTCAAAAACTAGGTCTTAACCAGAGTATTCTTTAAAATACGGAGGTTGGTTATACTTGGGGAAGATGTTAGACACCCCAAGACACCCATTCGAAAACGGTACCTCATGTCTAAATAATTTTAAATTAAACTAAGTCCAAGTGAATTTTGTTGGTTAACATTATCTTTTCCCCTTATCTATTTTTATTTATGGAAATGGCAAAACTTTAGCTAAACCAAAGAAAGTAAATGAAAGACAAAATGTTACCGTTTTAAACCACCTATCGATTATGGGTGAATTGACAAGTTTGGCCCCAGAAAATTTGTGATTTTAGCTTCGATTATTTTGGCAAAACTTATGCATGAAAGAAAAGAGAAAAAGTAAAACATAAAATTTTGGATTTACTTATTATGAAGAAAACCCGATCCTTTTAATAGAGTTCCTTAAAAAAAAAAAAAAAAAAAAAAAAAAAAAAAAAAAAAAAAAAAAAAAAAACAAACTTAAGTAAAATATCTTATAATTCTTTTTATGAAGATTTTTTCCTTTAAAGTAAAAACTTCATTTTTTAAAAGATTTTATGTTTTCTCTTATGAGGAGAATAATTTTAAAATAAAAGATTTTGATTTCTTTTTTATGAAGAGACCTATAAAGGATGAAAAAAAAAAAAAAAAAAAAAACTTTTCTTTTAGAAAATAATTTCAATGGGAAACGATAGAAATATTAATTTTAAAGCAAAACATTTTATTTTCTTTCTATGAAGAAAAAAGTTTCAAAAACATTTGGAATATTAATTTTAAAACAAAAAGTTTTTGTTTTCTTTTTATGAAGAAAAAAGTTCAAAAAACATTTGGGGTTTCTTTTTTATGAAAAAGAACATTTTTTTCTTATGAAGCAGATAATTTGAAAGGGAAAAATATATTAATTATAAAGCAAAACATTTTTTGAAGAAAATAATTTTGAAAAAAAAAAAAAAAAAGATTTGGGGTTTCTTTTTATGAAGAAATTTAGTACAAAGTAAGAAGCATTTTCTTTTTTGAAGAAATTAATTTTAAAAATGAAAATAATTTGGATTTTCTTTTTTTGAAGAAAAATAGAGAAAAATTACGAAAATACTTTAAGGTTCTTTTTATGAAGAAAGCTTATTTGTAAAAAGATATTTTAGTTGGGCTGTAAGTTTAACTCGACCACCCAACTTGCCCCAACTGCCCCACCTGACCCAATTGTGGGTAGGTTAGATTAATTTATCCTTTATTGTTTTTGTTTCCACGCTGATGAAGTTAACCCTAAGGATTAGGTGACCTTCTAGCCATACCCGATCCACCCAAACCCGACTGAATATATCATGTTTTAATAATTTACAACCCCTTCCCCCCAAACATGACATATTACCAAAAAAAAAAAAAAACCTCAAATTTTTACATCTGCACCACTCCTCTCCTCTCTCTCTCTCTCTCTGAAAGTCTCATCTCCTCTTCCTCATGTTCTTCTCTGATCTCTCTCAGTTCGCCTCTGCTTCACCACGTCAATTCTCCATGCTTCATCAATTCGAATTTGTCTATGTTCTTCGTCACTGCCAAAGTTCGTCTATGTGTGCGCGTCATCGCTACTCCGCAGTTTCGTCGTTGCCTTGTTAAGGCTTAATCTATATTTTTTTCATTGTATATAATTTAAATCAAGTAAAATCTTGTTTAATTGTTTGTATTTGTAAATTTATGATTTAGATTTGTGTTTAGGGTTTAGATCTAAACCCTATGTGCTTCGTTGATTTTCAATGTTGTTCTGAACTGTTTTAGGTTTTTTCCACCTGAATGTTGCCCGAAACCTACTCGAAATCTGAAACCCCCGAACCCAATTGGTGTTCGGCCTAGAACCTTTGGGTTCAATCAGATTTCTACCTCCCCAAATTCATTCAGTCAGCCTAAAAAACTCATCCTAACCTGACCGATCCAACCGATTTACATACCTAGATTTTAGGTTCTTTTCTTGAAAAAGTTCATAGGAAAGATTTTAGGTTTTTTATTTTATGAAGAGAAACATGTCAAAGTAAAAAGTATTTAAACTTTTTTTATGAAAAAAACATTTTTGGGTTTCCTTTTTTTTTTTTTTTTTTTCGATCTCTTGTATGAAGAGGTTTTCTAAGAATTTTTGTGACTACAAACCTATTCAAGAGGGAGAATAACATGTAATGGATGCTTGTGTGCATGTGTGAGTGTTCAAATGAGGGAGCAAGGTTGCCTTTTTAGAGGTCTTCTTGCTCTATGCATTCACTAGGGCGCACGCCCTAGTGAGGGAGCAGAAGTACTATTGCAGGTCATTTGCCAGTTTGATGGGGAGCTACCCCTATTTCTTGCAACGTGCATTTTAGACCCCCTAGATTAGAAATTGAGCGGTTGACTTTATTTTTCAATCTCATTAAGATTTACCATTTGTGGTAAAGGCTTGGGGAACTCCCAAGGAGGCTATGGCAACTCCCAAGATGGTATCCGATGCTCCGTGTTATTCTTGAGCAATGCACATGTAGTAATTTGGTGTTTTTATTAATGAAATGCATTTGTGTTTGTGTTTTTCATGAAATTAAAATGGGAAATATGAAACTAAAGTGCCTAATTTATATTGGAATGCTCAATTTTAAAAAATAATATGCAATTGGTCGTCAATTTGATGAAACTACAAAAATACAATTGTGGGGCCAAAATACAAAGTACATGTAATTAGCAAAATTTCTTAAAATTAATTGATGGAATTTGAAATTAACTACATTAAAAGTGATATTCTATTAAAAACCACTTTGAATTTAATCAACTCGGCCTAGAATTAATTTTTAAAAATTTCAATTTTTGCCTAAAACTTTATTTTTGTCGAAATTCAACAAATTGCCAATTTTTTTCTTCATTTAAAACATTATGAAAAATTGAACATGAGAATTCAAGGAAAAAGTTCATCTATTCAAACATCGGTTTGAAGTCTATCTGAAATTTTACTTTAGATCCGAAACTCTTTATTATGCCAAAAAAAAATGGTAGAACAAAATGCAGTGTTTATAACTGCCCATTTTTGTCATGTGAGTTTACTTGTTGTTGAACCCAAAGTTTTAATAAACAATTAAGTATTAATGTTTTAGGTGGAACTAATGGGTTTATCGAGTATTTTAGATTTAGAGTTCCATACATTTGATTAAGAAGAAGATTTGATGAAGAAAACATACAGGGTGCAAGATGGACATAATGAAGATATGAAGAGTTTTGAAGGCATTAAAGAAAAATAGGTAAAAACAACTCTTTACTTATATACTCTTAATGTAACCCGAATTAGGATCACACACGACACTTAAAATGAGTTAAGTCTATGTGTGCTATGATACGAAATGATAAGTTTATGATCCTAAAATAAGATATTGTATGTGCTTCTTATGTGAAATAATTTTGATAATTCACCTAATTGAAAAATGTGTTCTAAAGTGTAAAAAAGTTATGTTTTCAGGTAAATTTGGTCAACCGAGAAAAGCAATCAGTCGACTGATTAAAATAATGACTTTGGAGTTAAAATGAAGTGCTATTGATCCAGTCGGTCAATTAAATGAAAAGGATCGGCCAACCATTTGAAAACGTAGTTGAAATGGGTAAGAAAGTGCTCACATTGATCCAATTGGTCAACCGAAAGAAGAGGGTCGGTCAACCGTTTGAGTCAGTAGATGAAATAGGAAAAATTGGAAGTGTACTAGATGACTCGGTCAACCGACTATGAGCAATGCCAACGGCTATTTCAATCTTGGTATAAGTTAATCAGCCGAATGGTATGGCTTGGTCAACTGACTACTTTAATTGGGAATTCAGCTAATTTGGTCTCGTGATTAAAAACTACTCATTTTTTATGATTCCAAGGTAGGTATTGGGGGGATTTGAATAAATTTCAAATATGAACAACCTATTTAGTAATCCCTATTGATATGGTTTATACATTTTTAGATTCTCTTACTTCAAAAAAATTTGTACTTCCTATTTCTGTGGGTTTAAAATGAGAATAGTTTTATGTACTTAAATGAGAGATTTGAAAAATATTTTTAAATGGAATATACCTGAAGTGAAAGTTTGTGATATATGATCGAACTTTATATTTACTTTGAAGTTTTATTTATTTTGAATTGTTTGTATAGGATTGTTAGAAAAATTATTTTGTACTTAAAAGCCTAAAAATATTTTTAGACAATTTCTGCCTAATATTTGATTACATGCTAAATTTGTGCTACCCACTATATTTATTAATCAATTGAATTGTCTCACATTGTATCTATCACCTAGTAATTATTCAGGACATTAATTGAGTACATTTGTATTGAGATTGTTGGCCTAGTAGAATACCCAAGAGGGGGGTGAATTGGGTAATTAAAAAATTATCAGAATAAAATTCAATAAATTAAATAATTAATTTTAAGCCTAAATTAATTATAATCTTTATAACACAACGAAATTATATAATCAACTAAGTGCACATCCAAACAGTAAAAATAACAAAGTAAATATAGCAGCACACAAAAGATTTATACTGGTTCACCAAGCTACTCTCGACTAATCCATTCTCCCGAGCTCCACGGAGGTTGCACCCACTAAAACCAAGATTTCTTTAAAGGTAGGAACCAAACTCGCACACAGATTCTTTTACAGGCTCAGAATCAACCTTTACAATATTATTTTCTCAGGCTAAGAAAGAACCTCTACTTTTTACAGGCTAAACAATAACCAAATTCTTTTTTTAACACCAAGGCACAAGAATCAAAACCTCTCAAAACACTCCAACTATCCTTTTCACAGGTAAGGATGAAACCTTTACAAATCACTCATAACGCAATTCATATCCAAGAATAATCGCTCCCTCAATCTCTTTACAGAAAGAGACTGAAACCCGACTACCTTTGATTAAATACCCCCAATGGTATTTAACCCATCACAACTCACCAATACAAAAAATTGATAAGAAGTAAATCTCACTCAGAACTTCTACCACCCTAGATAAATAATAACTCAATTAATATCCCAACTAGTGATAGAAATACATGAGATACAAAAATCTGATTTCAACAAGATACGGGTAGTAAATTGGAGCACGTAATCAGATTCAAAAAATTGTTTGTAAAAAATATTTTCTTCAAAAAATCAGAAACAATTTCTAAGATCGATTTCCAAATATAGAATAAAAAATAAATAATAAAAAATATGGAAATATCTCACCCAGAATCCACATAAATAATGATTAGAATAATGTAGCTTCAAATCTGGTATCAACAAAAATTGATCGCAATTGATTCTCAAAATCACTCTTAGAAAAGCTCACAATATCGTAAAATGATAACTCTTATAAAAGCTCACAAATGATATAAATTGTTTTTGCTATCTCTTAATGAATGGTTAGTAATAAATAAAAATTCGCAGGTCTATATATAGGAATATGAAATCAGCCTTATAACGGCTAATTTACATGTGTCATGATAATTAAAAGTTTTTATAGACCCCTTATATCATAAGGACTTTATTTAGGTTCAATTCCACTTAAAAATACATTCCAAATCTCTCAATTAAACCCCCAAAGTATTTCTCAATCTAGATTAGCTCCACTAATATTCTTATATTCCGTTTTAGTCATTCAAAATTATTTCTTCTTATTTCACATAGGAGCAAATAATTTAACTTAATCAAAACACACATAAAAGATAAAATACATTTTGTCCCATGTGTGTATTCCTAAATGGGATATTAAGAGTTAAGATTCACCTGGGTTGTTTTCCCTAATTTCTTCAAACTCTTAATTCTTATTCATCATCTTGACATCTTCATTTCTCATCCATTTAATTTGGCGTCTTCATTACTGGAACTTTAAATCACTGAAACACTTAATTAAACATTAGTTCCATCAAAATATTAATACTTAATTGTTCATCAAAATCTTAGGATCAACAGAGGTGGTAGAAGCTCCTTGTGGGAAGAAACTCATATTTTTTATATTTGTGAATTTGAGTGGATTAAGACATGCTTGGGATGGTGTCTAGTCAGGGTAACTAAGTTTCAATCTTTTTCATCTGTAAAGGATTAGGGTTTGATCTTTGTCCTGGTAAAAATATTAGGTTATTCTTTTTCCTTGAAAAGAATTAGGTTTTGATTCAATATGCAATTGAATTGTTTTTGAGTGATTTATAAAATGTCATCATTTCCTATGAAAATGATAAGTGAGAGAGTGTTAGGTTAATCTTTAACTTGGTAAAAAGATAAGGTTCATTCTTGACCCCTGAAAAGCATAAATTGTAAAACTTGATTCTGTGCCTATAAAATAATAGTAAATTGTAAGGGTTTAGTTCCTATCTAGAAAATGAATCAAGGGATTTAGTGGATTGCGAATCTCCGTAGAGCTCGAGAGACTGGACGTAGGCAAGATTAGCTTGATCGAACCAAGATAAATTATTGTGCGTTGCATTGATTTATTTTATATCTTATGTTTGGGTGCGCAGTTAGTATTAAACACATATCTGCTGTGTATAAAGATCATAATTAATTTAAGAAAATTAATTATTTGTGTTTAAGTGTTTAATTATAAAAATTTTGGAACTACCCAATTCATTCCCCTCTTGGGTAGCTCTTTGGGCCAACAATTGGTACCAGAGTGGATTTAGCTAGTTTGACTTAAAATCCTAGTTAAAAAATACTACATGGTGTACCCCATAGGCACTCTAGGGGCAGTCTATGCACCGTCCACCTTTGTTTGCAGGTGATAACTATTAATTTTGGAAGGCCAGAATGATCATTTTTCTTCAAGCCATTGATTATAATGTGTGACTGACCATTGAAAATGGTCCATTCATTCCTAAGGAGAATTGAGTGATTAAGAAGAAGGAAAAACTGACTCTCTCGAATAAATAAAAATTATCTATTAATTCTCAACTTATTAATATTTGGTTTTATTATTTAGATGGAAATGAATATATTAGGATTTCAAGTTGTGGATCGGCAAAAGAAATGTGGCACACATTGCAAATCACACATGAAGGGACAAATCAGGTGAAATAGTCTAAGATCAATGCCTTAGTTCGTCAATTCAAGCTATTCATAATGTGTCAAGCAAAATCAATTTTTGAAATATAGACGAGATTCAATAATATCTGTAACAATCTTGGTCAACTCATAAAGCCTTATACTATGGAGAACAAAGTACAAAAAATTAATAGATTATTGACTAAAGTTTGGGAGTTGAAATTAACTACAATAGAGAAAGCTAAATATCTCACAATTTACACCATTGATGAGCTCATTAGCAACCTAATGACCCATGAGATAGCTATATGAGGGTATGAGGATGAAACATAAAACATCAAAATGAAATCCTTCGCATTGAAAGTTCAGAAAAAAAAAAAGGAAGAAAATGACAGTGATGATATTAGTTTTGACAGCGAGTAAGAAAAAGATGTGGCGCTTCTCACGAAAAAATTTAGAAAAATAACTCAACAAACATTCTGTGGAAAGAGAAATTTCAACATGAGTAATGTGGAATACTTGAACTGTCACAAGAACGAACACTTCCAATCCGACTCTCCCGAACTAAAAAAAGAAAGAGAGAAAAGAAAAAAAAAAAAAAAGGTGAAGAAGAGTACGAAGAAATCAATGAAATCCACCTGGGATGACTCGGAGTCGAGTAGCTCAGAAAAATCGGGCAGTGATGATTCATCTACAGTTGCTTTGATGGCCACTAGAGATGAGGTAACGAAATGTTCGAATTTTTTCCCTTTAGATTTCGATGATTTATTTAATATTTGTCAAGAACTAATGCATGATTATAAAAACCCATGTTCTCCAATTAATGCCTTATAAAGTATAATTAACACACTTAATAAGCAAATGATGAAATTTGAATCTAAAAATATTGAATTGAAATCCAAAATTTTGGATTTACATTTGATAATTCTCAAATTCATGGGTGGTGAAATAATTTAAAAATACTTTTGGGGAGTTCACACGGTATTTTCGATAAAGCTAGAATTGGGTTTCAGAAAAACCTTAAACACAAGATATCTCATAAATTCTTTTTTGAAACTAGGAATCTTGTTAGATGTTTTAAATGTAACATTGTGGGGGCATAATATCAGTAAATGCTTTTCTAAACTATATAAATGCAAATAAGTTTGGGTTCCTAAAGGAACTAAAATTGACCCGACTAACAAGATCGGACCTACTTAGATTAGGTACCACTTAGAAACTATTTAAGGTACTCCTTGTAGGTTACTCTAAAAGTATCAATAAGAAAAGAAAAATAGTTCCTGGAGAATAGTTGTTCTCGGCACATGACGGGTGACAAATCTAAATTCACGTCTTTGACACCTAAAGATTGAGGTCATGTGACATTTAGAGGCACTGCAAAGAGTAAAATTATCGATATAGGTAATATCGGTAATGGATCTACTACTATTAAAGATGTTCTCTTAGTAGACGGTCTTAAACATAACCTTCTTAGCATTAGTCAATTATGCGATAAAGGTTATAACGTGGTTTTTGATCATGATAGGTGCATTATTAAGAATGGGCATGTGACAAGTGTAAATTACCTATCTATTTCCAAACTGAACTTGTTAGTTTTCGAATATGTTTAGTACATTTTATTACGTTTTAATTCGTTTATATTCTTTTTGCCATAAAACAGGTATTTAGGTTGAAAATGGACTAAAACGGTCCTTGTACGATCAAATCGGATCAAGAAATGTGGGAAAACAAGTAAAGAGGCAACATTCTGAAAGAAGCCCACCTCTACGGCGTCCAGACCACCGTCGCGGCGATGAAAATGCGGAGAAGGGCTTATAGATAATGTAAACTCACCGCCTAGGCGGTAGGATTCACAGCCTAGGTGGTGAAACGACAGAGTTCTTGAATTCACCGTCTCCTCCACCGCTATGGCGATCTCTGAACCGACATACTCATCGCTACGGCAGTGAATCCCACCGCCACAGCGGTCCTTATGTGGACAGTTTAAGATATTTAGGATATTTTGGGATATTTTTTAGCCTATATATATCCTACCTTCTCCTCCATTTCAAGGGTGATACGTTTTGGGAAGTTTTGAGAGCTCCGAGGCCATTCGACCAAGCGAAGATCACGTTGCGAAGAAGGAGGAAGTGTTCTCGGAACGGTTTTAGCGTCGGATCTTCGGATAAATGGCTAGTTTCTTTGTTTCTCTCTTTCTCTCTTAGAATTGGTTGAATGTTTATATATGTTTAGCTCGTTTCTAGTTGTATATAAGGCTACAGCCATATTTAGCTAAACATATATTGTCTAGGGCTTGATTGAATTCATGAAAACGTTGTTTATATAAAATCAATATTTTGTTAGTGGTTGTTTATGTTTATCTAATTGTGTTTTCCGTGTTGTATTGTTTATTATGCTTGTTACGATATACCAAGAATATGGGATTTGACACTCGGGAGAGGTAACCCCGGATTCAGACTAGGGTAAACACAACGTGACAATCCAATAACCCGGGAGGAAGTTGGAGAGTGTGCAATCAATGACGTTGGTTCACAACTCATGTGACTATGTGTTCAAAAATACGTTCGAGAGAGACCTCGGCATTAATGTGAAGTCATATATTCGTTCGCTTTACACTCAAAAGAGGGAGTGAGGGAGTTATAAATACAAAGATTGGCGGATAGGATGAACACCATTAATGAAAATAGATTGAAATGAACACATTTAAGTGAACGATATTGATCCCTAGGCAATATTTCCCATAAACGTCCTACTAATATATTAGTATAATTAGATAAATTAGTATTGTAGTATTAGTATTTATTAATTAAATACCATTTTTATCGCCTAGATAAAGTCGAGTTATGATAATCGCGATACTCGACGATATTCTCAACCAATCCCCATGAATACGATACCCCTACTCTCACAACCTATACTAAAACTTTACCCGTACGCTTGTGGTGAAAGTGGCGACGCTTAATTGCAGCCACCAAGTTGTTTGCGCCGTTACCAGGGATTGGTTTGTCGAATTCAGTTTTCGATGATCGCCACCAAGTTTTCGGTAACGATTGTCAGGGATTGTGTTTTAGATTATTGTTGATATTGTGAGTAAATAACTTGATTTTAATTTAGGAAATTTTTCATGTTTATAATTTTTCTTTGTAGTTTTGTTTTTTGTATTTCTTATGCATGGTACTTGGCGATGTTAGATCGATAGGTATTGATGTATCTCTTTCAATGGGATTTTGAACCATTTATAGTGCGTGGCCACGCACATAAGCCGGTAAGGCGTGTCATTGAAAGATCGAGCCGAACAAAGCAATATCCCGCCAAGCTTGAGGGCGTTCTGAATGTGTTGAGCCGAGGACATTAAACCACGCGCTTTTTGGGAGGCAACCCAAGTCCTAAAATAAGTTGAATCCATCTCCATCGATTTGAGTCGGAGGCGAGATTCTCTCGCCTCCCAGGTACGTGTTCTAAACCCCAGTCTTCATTATAATGCTTTATGCTTTCATTGGGATCGCTGACTGGGTTAATATGGATATTGTCCCGTTTTAAGTTGGGAGTGATATGTAGTATGTAGTATGTTTTAGTTGTAGTTTAAAGTTATTATTTTTACGTGTGCATGTTTGTTTAGGTTAGTTTGTGTTTGTTTGTATTTGTTGTTGCATGCTAAGTTTTGCTTTCATCTGAGCTATTACCCGATGATGAAATTACCCCCTAATTGTTTGTTGTGGTCAAGGGTAATATCTATTTATGTGTGTTATGTGTGCTTGGCATGTTGATTAGGTAAAAATCATTCTGATCCTAAAATGTACGATCACATAGACTTAGTGTATAACCATTCGAACGATTTGACGCCGATTATTTAGTAATAAGTTCATAACAAATTTAAGGAATCTAGTACTTGATTGGGGAAAACTTGAGGTGAAATTATAGGTGAGGTAATTTCGGAGGCATGATTTAGGCCTTCATTTTTATCGCTTGATTCCTTTGAAGGTACCATGTAAAATTTTATCCCTCGTTATCCTGTCGAAGCCGATAACCATTTCAATTCTGAACATGTATAAATACCATATCCATTAAAAAATTTCCAAACCTTTGTCGCTAAGCCAAATATGCAAATTGAGCAAAATCAAGTAGCATTAGTTTATGCTACTTAAAGTGAACGATTGGAGTTCAGATGAATTTTCTATTGTTTCGGTATTAGTGTACTCACTTGTCATTTTTCGTCCATATCTCTCACACCCCTTAAATTGTAATAATCGAATAAGTTTGGGGGTATGGTTTTTGTTAAAAAAAAAAAAAAAAAAAGCACTGTGAATCAAGTTTTATTTTTGTTTCTTTTGGCAAGTGAATGCAAAATTCTTAAATTCTTGTTCAGGATTGTGTTTTAAATGTTTGGGGTTACGAGAGTGAGATAGCGACAAGCGTTTGTGCCTCGGGTATTGTTGAATAATAACGATCACCTGTTTTCTAATCCTGAGATACCCTTGGCCAATGTCCAAAAAACCGAACCAAGCCCTATTGATCTCTGTGAATTTCTGAACCTACATTAGTGGATAGTCGAGCCCGGTTAAGCATATGGTTTTCCTAATCCTTATCGGTGTAAGTCATGAGCTTAGTTATTAAATAATCCAATCCGGTGTTTCGATAGTTATATATTTGATGTCTCACACACACACTTGATATGGATCTAAAATGGTTTCTACTGATATTGAGTGTCGAAATTCTAGAACACCACATGGTGCATGTTAATCCTGAACTTGGCAATTTTTGGGGGTTGTTGAGGGAAAAATGTGTTGGTTGATAGAAGAATGTAAAACTCGCATTGTGTTATGTTTACATTGTTTATATTTAGGTTGTTTGTGTTAGTCATTTCGTTGTGTTTTTTATTTTAGTGTGAGTGTTTTGCTCGGGACTAGCAAAATTCTAAGTTTGAGGGTATTTGATAGGTGTAAATTACCTATCTATTTTCAAACTGAACTTGTTAGTTTTCGAGTATGTTTAGTACGTTTTAATTTGTTTATATTCTTTTTGCCATAAAACAGGTATTTGGGTTGAAAAGGGACTAAAACAGTCCTTATGTGGTCAAATCAGATCAAGAACGGTAGAAGAATGGTGGAAAAACAAGCAAGGAGGCAACATTCTGAAATAAGCCCACCGCCGCGGCCTCCAGACCACCGCCGCGGCGGTGAAAATGCAAAGAAGGGCCTATAGATACTGTAAACTCACCGCCTAGGTGGTGGGATTCACCGCCTAAGAGGTGAAACAACAGAGAGTTCCTGAATTCACCGCCTCTTCCACCGCTGCGACGATCTCTGAACCGACATACTCACCACTGCGTCGGTCCCTCTGCGGACAATTTAAGATATTTAGGATATTTTGGGATATTTTTTATCCTATATATATATCTTCCCTTCTCCTCCATTTTAAGAGTGAGACGTTTTGGGAAGTCTTGAGAGCTCTGAGGCCATTCGACCAAGGGAATATCACATTGCGAAGAAGCAGGAAGCGTTCTCGGAACGGTTTTAGCGTCGGATCTTCAGATAAATGGCTAGTTTCTTTGTTTCTCTCTTTCTCTCTTAGATTTGGTTGAATGTTTGTATATGTTTAGCTCGTTTCTAGTTGTATATAGGGCTACGGCCATGTTTAGCTAAACATATATTGTCTAGGGCTTGATTGAATTCATGAAAATGTTGTTTATATAAAATTGATATTTTATTAGTGGTTGTTCATGTTTATCTGATTGTGTTTGCCGTGTTGTATTGTTTGTTATGCTTGTTACGATATACCGAGAATACGAGGTTTAACAGTCGGGAGAGGTAACCCTGGATTTGAACTAGGGTAAACACAACGCGACGATCCAATAACCTGGGAGGGAGTTGGAGAGTATGTAATCAATGACGTTGGTTCACGACTCATGTGACTATGTGTTCGAAAATACGTTCGAGGGGGACCTCGGCATTAACGCGAAGTCACATATTCGTTCGTTTTACACTTAGAAAAGGGAGTGAGGGAGTTATAGATACAAATATTGTCGGATAGGATGAACGCCATTAATGAAAATAGATTGAAACGAACACGTTTAAGTGAATGATATTGATCTCTAGGCAATAATTCCCATAAATGTCCTACCAATATATTAGTATAATTAGATAAATTAGTATTGTAGTATTAGTATTTATTAATTAAATATCATTTTTATTGCCTAGATAAAGTCGAGTTATGATAATCGCGATACTAGACGATATTCTCAACCAATCCTCATGAACACGATACCCCTACTCTCCCAACCTATACTAAAACTTGACCCGTACGCTTGCGGTGAAAGTGGCAACACTTAATTGCAGCCACCAGCATGATAGTAGTATATTACTTGTTGCATCACGTTTTGAAAATGTTCATACATGTTCATTTGATGACTTCTCTTCTCAAAATTTATCATGTTTAAATGCATTATCTGAGAATAGGTGGTTATAGCGAAGACGACTTGGGTATGCTAGTATGGAGTTAATTTGAAATCTTTCTAAGAAAAGTCTTGTATGTGGCTTACCTGCAATAAAGTATGTGAAAAATAAAGTATGTGATGCATGTTAACTAGGTAAGCAATCTAGATCATCATTTAAGAAGAAGTTGCATTCATCCACATCTAAATGTCTTGAATTGTTGCATCTTGATTTATTTGGTTTGAATGCCATTGCCAGTTTAGGAGGTAAATTTTATGAATTCGTAATTGTGAATGATTATTCTAGATTTATATAGGTGTTTTTCCAAGTTAAGAAGAGTAAAGTTACTTCTATATTCTCTAAGTTTTGTAAACGTGTTCAAAATTAGAAGTAATGTTGCATTATTAACATCTGTAGTAATAGAGGCAGATAGTTTAAGAATGATGAGATAATAAGCTATTGTGATGAGCATGAGTATGCTCATAACGTTTCTACACCAAGAACACCACAACAAAATGGTATTGTGGAGAGGAAAAACAATACGCTTAAGGAAGGCCAGAACGATGTTGAATGAGAATCGTATTCCTAAATACTTATAGGCTAAAGCCATAAGTACTGCTTGCCATTTTGTAAACAGGGTTTCAATTCAAAGAGGTTTTAATAAAATCCCTTATGAAATTTGGAATGGTAAGACTCCAAATATATCCTACTTTAAGGTTTTTGGTTGCAAATGTTTGATCTTAAATAATAATGATAATTTGGGTATGTTTGATGCTAAATCTGATTACGGTATTTTTCTTAGGTATGCTTCTAATAGTAAAACGTATGGAATATATAATAAACGTACCTTAGTAGTGGAAGAATCTATGCATGTCGTATTTGAGGAATCTGACCCACTTGTGTCGAGAAAGGTTTTGGATGATGATGATGCATGTACACAAAATAACCTAAAACAAGGAGTTGATGTGACAAATGAACCTCAAACTTCAAAGAATGAGGAGCCAAAAGGCGAAGAGACGACATTACCATATGCTATAAAAATAATGTAGGGACATTCGATAAAAGAAATTATTGGTAATTTTGAAAAATGTATAAGTATAAGATCATCGCTTAGGGATATAATTAATCTTGATTTTCTATCTTAAATTGAGCCTAAGAATATTAATGAGGCGTTAACGGATGAGTCTTAGATCTTTGCGATGCAAGAAGAGGTAGTTCAATTTGAGCGTAATAAGGTGTAATCTCTAGTTCCTAGACCTGATTTCCATCCTACAAATAGTACTAAATGGGTCTATCGTAATAAAAATGATGAAACAGGTATGGTAATTTGAAATAAATCAAGATTGGTAGTATAGGGCTATAATCAAGAAGAGGGAATTGATTATGATGAGACATATGTACCTATAGCCAGACTAGAAGTCATTCGAATGTTACTCGCATTTGCATGTTTATGTAATTTAAACTATATCAAATGGATGTAAAGAGTGCATTTTTGAATGACTTTCTATTAGAAGAAGTTTACGTCAAACAACCATCGGGATTTGAGAGTGAGAAACTTCACAATCATGTGTTTAAACTTTAGAAGGCTTTATATGGACTCAAACAAGCTCTACGAGCTAGGTATAAGAGACTTACCCGATATTTGATTGAAAATGGTTTCCAACGGGGTCTTAGTGATATTACACTATTTATCAAGCAGAGTAAGTCTGATATCCTATTAGTACAAATATATGTTGATAGTATTATATTCGGATCTACTAGTGAGAGTTTTTGTCAAGAGTTTACCAAGATTATGCAGGTTGAGTTTGAAATAAGTATGATGGGAAAGTTAACCTTCATTTTTGGGTTGAAAATTAAGCAAACCAAAGAAAGGATTTTCATTAATCAAGTCAAGTACACAAAAGAGTTACTAAAAAAGTATAGCTTGGATGACGCTAAATAGTACAAAACTCATATGGCAATAGCTACAAAAATAGAAAATGACGATACAAGAAAAAACATCAATGAGAAAATGTATCGAGGAATTATTGGTATCTTGTTTTATCTTATTGCTAGTAGACCTAACATAATGTTTAGTGTATGCTTGTGTGCTAGATTTCAGTATTGTCCTAAAGAATCGCATCTAACCGTGGTCAAGCGAAAATTTTAATATTTGAAAGGGACAAGTAACCTAGGATTATGATATCCTAGGGGGAATGACTTTAAATTAACTAGTTACTCTAATGCTGATTTTTCTGGATGCAAAGTCGACCGTAAAAGCACAAGCGGGTCATTTTAGGACATGCTTTGGTTTCTTAGTCTAGCAAGAAACATAACTCGATTGTCTTATCTGTGATTGGGGCAAAGTATATGGAAACTAGTAATTGTTGTGCTCAAATTCTATATATTAAGCAATAATTATATGATTTTGGAATATGTATGGAGTAAGTACCTATTTATTGTTGTAATAAAAGTGTTATATGCTTCAATAAGAATCCTGCACAGTACTCACGAACTAAACACATAGAGATTAGACATCATTTTTTTCGTGATCATATTCAGAAAATGGATGTAACTATTGAATATGTCTATACCTCCGATCAACTTGCCGATATTTTTACCAAATCTCTAGCTAAAGATCAATTCGTGATAAGTGTTTAAGGTTTAGGTATAGCTAGGCACAATAATGCATGCCTAGAATAATGTTTTTGGTTCTCCGCCCCCACTTTTTGAGATGACAAAGGACAAAAAGTTGATGTTTAATGAGTAGTTGATGTTTAGGATTTGTTCACCTAAGCATTCCATTGATTAAAGGGAGAAGGGATTAAGTTTTTGAACTTATGTTGGGCTTATATTGAATATATTTATTATTGTTTGCTCATGTTTTTCATGTTTATACTTAAATGAGTTTAAATACCCATCCTCAAATTTAAGGGGGATGTGGTTACATTATATTTGTAAAAACACATAAAAGTTAATTGTCATCATCAAAAGGGAAGATATTATTGAACCCAAGTTTTGATGAACAATTTAGTATTGTTATTTTTTATAGAACTAATGGTTTTATCAGGTGTTTCAGATTTAGAGTTCAATGCATTTGAATAAGAAAAAAGATATAATGAAGAAAACATAAAGGGTGCAAGGTGGACATAACGAATATATGAAGAGTTTTGAAGACGTTGAAGAAAAACATGTGAAAACAACTCTTTACTTATATACTCTTAATGCAACCCGAATTAATAACACACACGGCACTTAAAATGAGTTAATTCTATGTGTGTCTTGATAAGAAGTGATAAGTTTAAGGTTTTAAAATAAGATATTGTATGTGCTCCTTAGGTCAAATGATTTTGATAATTAGTCTAATTGAAAAATGTGTTTTAAAGTATAAAAAGTAATATTTTCGGGTCAATTCGGTTAACCAAGAAATTAAATCGGTCGACTGATTAAAATATTGAGTTTTAGAGATAAAACGAAGTGCTATTAATCCAGTCGATCAACCGAATGAAGAGGAGGTCAACCATTTGAAATAATAGTTGAATTGGGTAAAGAAGTGAGCACTTTGATCCAATCAGTCAACCGCATGAAGAGGGTCGGTCAACCGTTTAAGTTAGTAGATAAAATGGAGAAAATTGGGAGCGTACTCAACGAGTCGATCAACTAATTGTGGAGGATCGGTCAACTGACTGCTTCAGTTCAGAATTTAGCTGGTTTGGTCTCTTGGTAAAAACCTATTTGTTTTTTATTATTCCAAGAGAGGGATTTGGTGGATTTGATAAATTTCAAATATGAACAACCTATTTAGTAATCCCTATTGAAATGATCTATTTGTTTTGAGATTCTCTAAATTTAAATAATTTTGTACTTCTTATTTCTATGGTTTTAAATTAATAATAGTTTTATGAACTTAAATGAGAGATTTGAAAGATATTTTTAATTGGAATATACTTGAAATGAAAGGGTATGATATATGGGGACTTAGAGTATCATTTTATAGCATATCTTTGAAAAACAAGTCGTTGGAGGGCTAGTTATTAGTCTATTAATAGAGACCCATGGGAATTGAGTTTGATATATCAAGAACATCAGTTTGAGCTTTTATAAAAGTGAGATTTACGCTAAGATTTTTACGAAAGATTTGTTATAAGTTATTTCATCTAAAGTGTTTGTTGTTTGGCATCACCAATTTGAGTTCTACTTGCTACATTGACATTGCCTTGAATGTTTTCTCAATGAGATCTATCCAAACTTTATTAATTTGCTTTGATCTTGAATTGCCTTGGTATAAGATTGTTAAAATAATTGTTTTGAAGTTAAAAGTCCGAAAATCTTTTTAAACGATTTCTTCCTGATTATTGGATTACGTGCTAAATTTGTGCCACCCATTTTATTTATTAATCATATTTGAATTGCCTCACATTATAACTATCACGTAGTAACTATTCAAGACATTAATTGAGTGCATTCGCATTGAGGTGGTAGAAGCTCCTTGTGGGAAAAAACTCATTTTTTTTATTTGTGAGTTTGAGTGGATTAGACATGTTTGGGATGGTTTCTAGTTTGGGTAGTTAGGTTTCGATCTTTTTCCTGTAAAAAAAAAAAAAAAAAAAAAAAAAAAAAAAAAAAAAAAAAATCGGGTTTCATTTTTGTCTTGGTAAAAAGGTTAGGTTATTTTTTCTTCCTTGAAAAGAATTAGGTTTTGATTTATCCTACAATTGAATTATTTTTTAGTGATTTATAAAAGGTTCATCCTTCCATGTGAAAAGGATAAGTAAGAGAGTGATAGGTTTATCTTTAACCTCGTAGAAAGATAGGGTTCATCATTAACTCATGAAAATGGTAAATCATAAAGGTTGATTCTATATCTGTAAAAGAATTGTGAATTGTAAGGGTTTTGTTCCTACCTTGTAAAGGAATCAAGAAGTTTAGTGGATTATGAATCTCTGTGGAGCTCGGGGGACTAGACGTAGGCAAGATTGGCTTGACTGAACTAGAATAAATTCTTATGTGTTGCATTAATTTATGTTTTATCTTGTGTTTGGGTGTGCACTTAGTATTAAACACATATTCGCTATATATAAAGATAGTAATTGATTTAGGGAAATTAATTATTGTGTTTAAGTGTTTGATTGTTAAATTTTTGGAATTACTAATTCACTCCCCCTCTTGGATAGCTCTTTGGGCCAATACTCATGATGAAAAAAATAAAAGACACACACTATTTTGTTCCACTGGAATGATTAGACAGAAAATAATTGAACCTTGATAAGACTAGGTTGACCTTTTAAGTGAAAGAAATAAAAAATGGTATTGTCGAGGTACCCAAGAATTACCGAAAATATTAAAAGTAAGGAGATGAATAATTAAGTTACCAGGGTATACCATGGAGTTACTAAAAGCAAGTAAAAAGTAAGAAAACATTAATGGAATTACCAGGGTGAACCATAGATTTACCAAAAATAGTAGAAAGTACAGAAACGTAAATGGAGTTGCCAGGGTATACTATAGAGTTACCAAAGCAATAAAAGAAGAAAATATAAATGGAGTTACCAACTGTTCTGGAGTTACCAAAAGCAATAAAAGTAAGGAAATATAAATGGAGTTACCAACTTTTCTGGAGTTGCCAAAAGTAATAAAAGTAAAGAAATATAAATAGAGTTACCAGCTGTTCTGGAGTTACCAAAGTAGTAAAAATAAATGTAAATGGAGTTACCAAATCAGTAAAAAGTAAATGAAAACTAGTTGTTTTAGAGTTACCAAAGCAATAAAAAGTAAAGAAGGGTACACCGTGGCGTAGAAGTAGAGAGCGTTGGCCATCAACATCTCCTAAGCTAGACTGGACCCAACCAGGGTTTCCTACATATCTCAGTTGTGACAAGAATCAGGTCAAATATATTTACTTCCTATCTTCGTCCATTATGGGAGTGGAAAAATGAGACTAATTTAATCGTGCCACAAAGGGACAGGAGTAAAGCTCTAAGGAAGGTTGACGGACCAGTCCTAGAGAATATGCGCCACAACATAGAGGCAGAGAATGTCGATCGTCAATGTTTCTTAGATTTTAGATTGGACTTGCTCGGGGATTCCTACATATCTTGGCAGTGACAAGAATTAGGTTAATGTAGTTCAAATATCTCAACCATCTACAAGGCGGGAAATAAAAGAACTTTCAATAACATTTATCTTGTCTATTATGGAGAACGTGGATAAACTTGACTGTTATGTAGAACAAAAAAGAAACATGTAAATGATTTTATGTCCCGTCTTTTATGAGAACGATGGAGAAAATATGTAAATGAATTTTATGTCTCGCCTTTATGGAGAATGGGGGTAAACATTTCCTATGATAGCAAACGTGAAAGAAACATTATGAATATACACTTATATCCCGCCTATTATGGAGAGCAGGAAAGAATATTACGAATATGCATTTACGTTCTGCCTATTATTGAGAAATGAGAGGAACATTATGAATTTGAATTTATATCCTGCTTATTATAGAGAATAGGGAAGCATATAATGATTTGGATTTATAATACGATGTGAATGATCGAAAGTTAAATTTGGAATATATATTTATCCTAAATGGTGGGGTCATCAGCTATAAGAGTTGTAAGCAAAGTACAAATACAAATTCCATTACTAACGTTTATATATTGTCATATCTGATGCAGCTAAGGATAATGTTTGGATTAAGAAGTTCATTACTGAACTTGGGGTCGTTCCAACAATTGAGTCCCTAATACCTTTTTTATTGTGACAACAATAGTGCTAAAACTTAAGAAAGGAAACCAAGATCTCATAAAAAATTCGAACATATAGAGTGACTTTTCTATTTGTTCGATAGATCATTTGAGGAAATGATTTAAACATTAAGAAAGTAGGCACAACAGATAATATAGCAGATCCACTCATTAAGGTGGTAAATTGACAATGGTTATATCGACATTAGATACTATATTTATTGCCAATAGTGTTGTTGGGAGATTATAACATATAACCCTTATAAGTAATCTTGTATTATATTATTTAGTGGTTTTATCTGTAAAATTAAAATATCAAGTCTTATTAATAAAAAGTTTCTTTTGATATAATTATTGACAATGCTTGAAAATGGATCATCAAACACATCACTCTGAGATCCAGATGGACGGGATGTCCTATAGTTTGGCTCCTTCTCCCAACTTAGGTTCTTGAAAAATAATACACCATGGGTGCATCTGCTAGCATTGTACCTCCAGTATGAGAATCAATCGAGTGTTCTCAATAGGAATTTAGCAGGGTGGTAGCTAGGAAAATGTACCAGATTAACTTTTTGTTCTAGTATTTATGGGTGGGAGGAGACTTGTTTGGTAAGTCTTCCCTGATTCTCGGTGCACCATTAAAGTGATGGCATTGATGTCGTCCCCGTTACCATAGAAGTGGTGGTGATTATGGGTGTAGATCACGGAGCCATTACCTAGAGGGGGTAACGACACTTTCCTTACCAGGTGGAGGCTACTTAGACTACTTTCGAGTAGGACCGACATACCATTCTCACTTAGGGTAAAATGACCTTGGCCGATTATGGAGAAGAGGCGTCATCGAGCTAGCCAATTAGAGTTTGTAGTTGTCTCTCATGCCAATCATATGTTTGTCACACGTGGTGCCCTTTTAGGTCCAATCCAAATTTTCCTTATAAATTATATGTTATGTGCTCTAGTACCTTAGATATTAAGTTGAAAATGCCTAAACTTTTAATGTTGATTGCAAGATTGAGATCATAGATGTTTAGGTAACTTATATCTTAAATTTTCCTAGTCATTATTGGACTATTAAAATGGATTTTTAACAATCAAAACTAAATTTTGTAGTGTTTTCTCTTTTGAAAATGGCGAACCTCAATCGCTAGTATGAGATACTAGAACAACCACAAGATAACTTACTAAAGTATTATAGGCCTTGAACGTGATCATCCTAGATGTCTTATTCTCAATATAAAAATGGGATATTGGTAGCGCGTGAATACACCGCTACTTTCACTAGCAAGTATACGAGGTCAAGTTTTAGTATAGATCGGGAGAGTTAGGGTTATCGTGTCCACAGGGATTGGTTTTGACTTTTATTGAGTACCGCGTTTGTCATGACCTAACTTTATCTAGGCGAAAATAAATGTGTTTAAAATTAATAATACTAATACTAATACTAAGTTAATAAATCTAATTAAGTTAACTATACTAATACTATTATGAGATGTTTAGGGAAAGTATTGCCTAGGGATTAATTTTTGTTCACAAAAACGTGTTTGGTCTCATTTTAGTTTACGTTAACGGCGTTCGACTTATCCGACAATCTCAGTTCGTAAACTCCCTCGCCACCTCTCCCGAGTGTAAAACGAGGGATATAACGCGATTTTGTGTCAACGAAGATGTAAGACCCCTATTTCCCACGTATGTCATTTTATTTTCATTTTAGAGCATTTAGAAAATTACGGGGTAAAAATGGAGTTAATTGAAAACCTAATTAAAAGTTTTTGGGTCAATTGAAAATTTAGAAATATTTATTCTAAACTTTGGGATTCAAATTATCACTTAAATTCTAAACTAAAAATTTTAAGGGTTCAAATTGCGATTTAAGGAAATTGTAAATGGTGTTTTGGGCTAAAATAAGGATGTAAAGAAGTTAGGGGGAGAAAAGAGTAATAAAATAAAATATTTTTTTTAAACACATATATAACATAAACATATGTGTGTGTGTGTTTGCGGCCGAACTGTGAACTAAAACAGAGCGAAGAGTGAGACCGACGATGTGGTAAGATTAGATCAAACATCCATCCACTTATTTCATGCATATAAATACCCATGCATGAACATCATGAATGAAGATCTTAAAAGAGAGAAAATCTTAAGAAATTTCAGAAAATCTAGAGAGAGAGAGGGAGGATCGGAAAGGGGTCGTCGGGTGTTCATGATCGCCGGTAGGAGAGGATTTTGCTCTGATCAGCCGACGATTGTGGGTGTGAGAGGGTGTAATCATAGTTGTTATGTTCAGATGTGAGGGTGTGTATGGTTGCTATTCGGGATCGCTGAAGGTGGAGGGTTCTCCGATGAGCAGTGTGTTTTAGTTACAGGGGGGGTGTGTGTTCCTCTGTTTTGATCCATGGCTGCTGTGTGTGGGTGATTGGAGTGTGGGTAGGCGTGATTGTTGTGTAGTGAATGTATGTGATCAGTCGTTAAGTCTCTGCCGTGCATTTAGGTGTGTGTGTACCAATATTTTACGGTAAGCAGTCACCGATCCTCAGACACCGTCAGTGTGTGTGCATGTGTATGTTCGGATTAACGTGCATGTGAGTGGGGTGATCGTCGGTGAGCTATATAGGTGGTGGTCGCCGGAGTTGGCAAAGAGAGAGGAGAGAGAGAGGATCGGCGGTGAAGGGTTCAGTTGTCGCCGTTGGTGGGTTCGTCATCGTTCCTCCGGCGATTGCGCATGTGTGGGTATGGGATGTATTCGGCATTGTGTGTGCGTATGCATGAACGTTGACGGTGAAGATCGGCGGGAGGAGTGAGAGCTCGACCGGCGTTGAGGTGGTGCGGCGGGTGCTCCAAACCGAAACAAAACAGAAAAAAAAAAAAGAAAGAAGAAAAGAAGGAAAAAAAAAAAAAGGAAAAAAAAAAAGGAGAAAAGAAATTACAAAAACAACCCCAATAAAATTCAAAATTCATCTCGTGGCCCGTGAACGATTCGGAACAGGTAACATTTTCATTGGATATTATTATCGATTAAATTAAATTGTTGAGCATTAAGATTTTTCGCATTCGTAATAGTAATTGTCGTGATCGTAATAACATTTTTATAATCGCTAATTTTAATAAACTAGTACAGTAAAATTAACGGAGCAAAATTAATCGAATAATAATTTTTCATAATAAAATGTGGGGAATGGGAAAATTATGAAAAATTAGGACCTGCATTCGTATAATTAGGTTATTTTAAATACGATATTAATTTTGGCCCTATTACTATTAGGTTTGCAGGCATCGGAGTTTCGGTAGAGAGCAGTCAGTAAAAGTTTTTGGGAGCGGATCACAAGGTAAGTGTACTGTCTTCTTGCCAAACTATTTTTATATCTATATAAAAATAGAAAATGGTTGTATTTACATTAGATGCTTTTAAAATTTTGTGGATCAAGCAGGTTTTGGGTGAGTTGGTAAAATGGATTTTCGTGAGATTATGATGGTTTTCGAAAGGAAGGTGAAAATGATTTTTCGTTGGATTTGATGGTTTTAAAAGAGAGTGGAAAATATCTATTTTTCTAAAAAATAAAGAGTGAAAAAGTGGTTTTGGTAAAATCAGACGTTTCCTTTTAAAAGAAAGTGAGAAATATAATTTTTGGATAAAAAAGTCAGTTTTGGAAAAGAGAGGTGGATGTGTGATCTAACGATATTGATTAGACGATATCATTTCGTTGTGAATTGATGATGGTGTTATTAATTTGATGATGTTGTTGATTAGACAATGCTATTGACTCGTAATTTGACAATATTATTGATTTGACGATGTTATAGTATTTATCTGTTGCGGCAGAGTGATAGTATTGATTTGATGATGTTATTACTTTGACGATGCCATAGTATTTATCCACTTCGGCGGAGTGATGTTATCCGCTTCGGCGGAGTGATGTTTATCTGCTTCGGCAGAGTGATGTTAGACGTTTATACTGCGCAGTGATTATCTACTTCGGCGGAGTGATGGGTGTTTGTAGGAAGGTATATCCTACGGATGGTATGGTACCGTTGCATACTCCCGATCGTGAGGTTAAAACGATCATTAGGGCTGGCCAGTGTGTGTGTTTGAGATGTGTGCTTGAGATGTGGTGTTTTACATATATTGGCTGATTTGATATTTATTATCATGGTGATTAGTATGATTTTTATATTAGTTGGAGTTGAATGGAACTTAATTATACCGCTTTATTTTCCCTACTTTTATATCGGAGATTTTACGAGTTATGTTGTATTTATATACTTACGTTTAATCTATTTAGATGTTGTAGAATGAGTTTTATTATTAAAAATGTTTTTACTAAGAAGGCAGTACACTCGCAGGTGAAGCAGCTAGGAGTCGGTCCCCTACTGGCGCTAGGTAGAGTCCTACGATGGAGTCGTGTGGAGGGTTGAGATGAATTTTCTGGGTCGAATCTGTTAGGGGTTTCATGGTATTATATTTTTGCTGTTAGTATATTTGGGAAACGAGTGTGTTCCCATAACATAAATATGTATAGCTTCATATAGATAATGGTTTATTTATATATATGCTTATTGTCGGGTAATAGATGGTTGGTTGGTTATTTCCAGTGATGTCATGATGTCGTCACGCTAGCCCGGGATGTCGGGATTTCGGGACGGGTCGTGACAATTTTGGTATCAGAGCCTAGGTTATAGGTTCTGTAGACTTGCCAGTAGTTGTGTCAATAGAGGATCATGAGATAAGAAGACGTGCCAATCATCTAGTCAGTAGGGGACTTTGAGATAGGGTGTCGATAGGTGGGTTAAGCACGTGAGTGATCGTTATTGCACTGCATTAGATGGTACATTGACATCGTGCATGGTTATTTGTCTTGTTGGTAATTAGTGGGTACGACGAAGTTGTGATACTGCCAGTTGGTGGTTCGGGTAGTGTGGTTGGTAGTGGTATTGGGTGGATCACGATTGTGGGGTGCTAGTGGTTGGAATATTAAATTATAACTGATAAGTAATTCTATTAGTAGTATTTGACATTGGGATTCCCTGTCAGTAGTACATAATATTTTTATTGTTAAACCAACAGTGTGGCAGAGCACACCACTTAATTCATCCAATGTTAAGTTATTCATTGAATTGACTTGGTAGACAACACTTTATTTATGTAATTACACGACACACTGCGCTACTATTTAAGATACGCAGATTCTATTATAATGTGTGGGTGTGCTCGTGATTTTATTAGAGAAGGAGGTTCATATGGTTAAAGCAGAAAGAGACGACCAGTTGGCGATACGAAATTAAATCTGATTTGGTAAAAATGGAAAAGACAAGATGTAGACTAATCTAGAAAGAAGTTACTTTGGAAATACGTTTTGGGTAGTCGGGTAAGCAAATTTAAAAGTTATACGAAATGGGCAAACGCAGCGAGAATTAATAAAGAATGATGTGTAGGAAGTAGCCGAGAACTATGAGTCCGTGTTAATAGTTAGTGCGAATAAATATAGTTCACTTTGTATTGGTGGTAGGAAACTGTTGGTAGATCTATTACCCTTGAATATTTTTGATTTTGATGTAATACTGTATATGGATTTGTTGTTCGGCTATCATGCCACGGTGGATTGTTTTAAGAAGAAAGTGATCTTTCAAATCTCAGGCGAGCTAGAATTTGTACTCTTGGGAAACAGAATTATCACTCCTGTTAGTCTGATTTCAGCCCTAGAAGCCAGGAAATTATTACAAAAAGGATGTCAGGGATACCTTGCGCACGTGATTGACACCAATCAGAGAGAAGTTTCGATAGTAGATATTCCAGTAGTCAGAGATTATTATTATTTTCCCGACGTGTTTCCAGACGAATTTCCAGGGTTGCCAGTAGATAGGGAGATGGAATTCACGATCGAGTTACTTCCTGGAACTGCTCCTATATCGATTCCACCCTATCGTATGGCGCCTACTAATTTGAAATAATTGAGGGTACAGTTACAAGATTTATTAGATCATGGGTTTATAAGACCCAGTGTTTTCCCATGGGGAACCCCAGTGTTGTCCGTGAAGAAGAAGGATGTCACGTTGAGAATGTGTATCGACCGTCGACAGTTGAATAGGGTGACAGTTCGTAATAAATATCAGTTACCTAGGATTGATGATTTGTTTGACCAGCTCCAGAAGGCTAAAGCATTTTCCAAAATAGATCCTCGATCAGGGTATCACCAATTGAAAGTCAGAGACAGTGATGTGGCAAAAACGGCGTTCCGTACGAGATATGGACACTATGAATTTTTGGTTATGCCCTTCGGATTGATAAATGCCCTGCTGCCTTCATGGACTTGATGAATCGAATCTTCCAACCTTATCGGGATCAATTTATTATCATATTTATTGACGATATATTGATATATTCCCAAAGTAGAGACAAGCATGCAGAGTATCTTCAGTTTGTGTAGCAGGCATTGCGGGAGAAGCGCTTGTAGGCGAAATTCAGTAAATGTGAATTTTGGCTAGATCATGTAGTATGTTTGGGGCATGTTATTTCAGGGGATGGTATTCAGGTAGACCCGAAGAAAGTGGAAGTTGTTGTTCAGTGGGAAAGGCCAAGAAATGTGACTGAAGTTCGAAGCTTTTTAGGATTGGCGGGTCACTATCGACGATTTGTGCAGGGATTCTCTGTTATAGCAGCCCCGTTGACTCGTTTGACCCGCAAGGAATCCAAATTTGAGTGGACTGACAAATTCGAATAGAATTTCCAGGAGTTGAAGAGTAGATTGACATCGGCACCAATACTATCCCACCTGACAGAAGAGGTGATTTTGTGATTTATAGTGATACGTTCGACCAAGGGCTAGGATATGTTCTGATACAGCGTGGTCATGTAATCACATACGCACCTCGATAACTGAAGAATCATGAGCAAAATTACCCGTTGCATGATCTGGAGCTGGCAGCGATTATAATTGCCTTAAAGATTTGGAGACACTACTTGTATGGCGAGATGTGTGAAATCTACACCGACCACCAAAGTTTGAAATATCTGTTTACTCAGAAGGAATTAAATATGAGGCAGAGATGTTGGATAGAGTTGATTAAAGACTATGATTGTACTATCCACTATCACCCGGGAAAAGTTAATGTTGTAGTGGATATGTTGAGTCAGAAATCGACGGGTTCGATCGCTCTCATAAGAGCCGTTCATACTAATCTATATGTCGATTTAAGATCGTTCTCAGTTAAATTAGCTGTTGGTCAGATGACTGCATTGCTTGCAACTTTGACTTTGAAACTAACATTGATTGATCGTATTATCGAAACTTAGAAGTCAGACGTTCAATTGGAGAAGATTCGAGATGAAGTGAGAATTGGTCACAGAGCGGATTTTCATGTCAGGGAGAGTGATGAAGTGTTGATGATGGGAAATAGACTGTGTATGCCTAACGACACCAGTTTGAAAAACGATATTTTGGAAGAAGTGCATAGCTCAGCATACACGATGCATCCAGGCGGTACCAAAATGTATCAGAAAATCGCAGAATTTGTTGCCAAGTGTCTTATTTATCAGTAAGTTAAGATTGAGCATCAACGTCCAGTTGGGTTATTTCAGTCTTTACCTATTCTAGAGTGGAAATAGGAGCATATCACGATGAATTTCGGTTCGGAATCACCCCATACTCAAAAAAAAAAAAAAGCATAATTCCATCTGGGTGATCGTTGATAGGCTTACCAAGTCTGTTCATTTTGTTACCATAAAGACAACGTACTCTCAGGAGGTATGCCTAATTGTATATTGACAAGATTGTTCGGTTACATGGTGCACCGGTTTCTATAGTGACAGACAGAGATCCGAGGTTTACTTCGAGGTTCTGGTCGAGTCTCCAAACTGCTTTGGATACCAAGCTGAAGTATAGCACCGCTTTCCATCCTCGGACGGACGGGTAATCAGAGCGTACGATTCAGACATTGGAGAATATGTTGAGAGGATGTGTTCTGGAATTTCCTGGTAGTTGGGATGATCATTTGACATTGATGAAATTTGCCTACAATAACAGCTATCATTCGGCAATCGAGATAGCCTAGTATGAAGCGTTGTATGGTAGAAGATGCAGAACTCCAGTCTGTTGAACTAAGGTGGGAGAAATGAAATTACTAAAGCTGTATATCGCCCAAATGACAACAGATAAAGTAAAGGTGATTCAGGAAAGATTGGAAAATTGTTCAGAGTCAATAGAAGAGTTATGCGGACAAGCGTAGGTGAGAGTTGGATTTTAAAGTAGGCGATCATGTGGTTTGCATATATCCCTGTGAAAGGGTGTAATGAGATTCAAGAAGAAATGAAAATTAAGTCTAAGGTATATCGGACTATATGAAATTTTAGATCGGGTTAGCGCGACAGCCTATCAATGTTCCGCAAATATGTGCCAGACCCCTCTCATATGTTGGCTTCGTAACCGATCAAATTAGAAGAAGATTTGACATACGTTGAGGAGCCAGTCCAAATTCTAAGTCATAAAAACTAGGTGTTGCAGACGAAAATGATCCCATTAGTCAAAGTGTCATGGCGCATTCATGTAGTGGAAGAGGCGACATGGGAGCGAGAGGACGAGATGAGGAAAAATACCTGCATTTGTTCGATTAAGGTAATAAAATTTAGGGACGAAATTTCTTTTAGGAGGGAAGGGTTGTAAGACCCCGATTTCCCACGTATGTCATTTTATTTTCATTTTAGAGCATTTAGAAAATTACAGGGTAAAAATAGAGTTAATTGAAAACCTAATTAAAAGTTTTTGGGTTAATTGAAAATTTAGAAATATTTATTCTAAACTTTGGGATTCAAATTATCACTTAAATTCTAAACTAAAAATTTTAAGGGTTCAAATTGCGATTTAAGGAAATTGTAAACGGTACTTTGGGCTAAAATAAGGATGTAAAGAAGTTAGGGGAGAAAAGAGTAATAAAATAAAATATTTTTTTAAAACACATATATAACATAAACATATGTGTGTGTGTGTTTGCCGGCCGAACTGTGAACTGAAACAGAGAGAAGAGTGAGACCGGCGACGTGGCAAGATTAGATCAAACATCCATCCACTTATTTTATGCATATAAATACCCATGCACGAACATCATGAATGAAGATCTTAAAAGGGAGGAAATCTGAAGAAATTTCAGAAAATCTAGAGAGAGAGAGGAAGGATCGGATGGGGGTCGTTGGGTATTCGTGATCGCCGGTAGGAAGGGATTTTGTTCTGATCAGCCGGCGATTGTGGGTGTGAGAGGGTGTAATCATAGTTGTTGTGTTCAGACGTGAGGGTGTGTATGGTTGCTGTTCGGGATCGCTGACAGTGGAGGGTTCTCCGGCGAGCAGTGTGTTTCAGTTACAAGGGTGTGTATGTGTGTGTTCCTCTGTTTTGATCCACGGCTGCTGTATGTGGGTGATTCGAGTGTGGGTAGGCATGATTGTTGTGTAGTAAATGTATGTGATCAGTCGTTAAGTCCCTGCCGTGCATTTAGGTGTGTGTGTTCCAATTTTCGATGGTAAACAATCACCGATCCTCAGACACCGTCAGTGTGTGTGCATGTGTGTGTTCGGATTTAACGTGCAAGTGAGTGGGGTGATCGTCGGTGAGTTATATGGGTGGTGGTCGCCGGAGTTGGCAAGGAGAGAGGAGAGAGAGAGGATCGACAGTGACGGGTTCGGTTGTCGCCGTTGGTGGGTTCGTCGTTGTTCCTTCGGCGATTGCACATGTGTGGGTATGGAATGTATTCGGCGTTGTATGTGCGTGTGCATGAACGTTGACGGTGAAGATCGATGGGAGGAGTGAGAGCTCGGCTGGCTTTGAGGTGGTGCGGCGGGTGCTCCAAACCGAAATAGAACAGAAAAAGAAAAAAAAAAGAAAAGAAGGAGAAAAAAAAAAAAAGAAATTACAAAAACAACCCCAATAAAATTCAAAATTCATCTCGCGGCCCGTGAACGATTCGGAACAGGTAACATTTTCATCGGATATTATTATCGATTAAATTAAATTGTTGAGCATTATGATTTTTTTCATTCGTAATAGTAATTGTTGTGATCGTAATAACATTTTTATAATCTCTAATTTTAATAAACTGGTACAGTAAAATTAACGGAGCGAAATTAATAGAATAATAATTTTTCGTAATAAAATGTGGGGAATGGGAAAATTATGAAAAATTTGGACCTGCATTCGTATAATTAGGTTATTTTAAATACGATATTAACTTAGGCCCTATTACTATTAGGTTCGCAGGCACTGGAGTTTCGATAGAGAGTAGTCAGTAAAAGCTTTTAGGAGCGGATCACGAGATGAGTGTACTGTCTTCTTACCAAACTATTTTTATATATCTATATATGATAGAAAATTGTTGTATTTACATTAGATGCTTTTAAAATTTTGTGGATCAAGCAGGTTTTGGGTGTGTTGGTAAAATGGAATTTCGTGAGATTACGATGGTTTTCGAAAGGAAGGTAAAAATGGTTTTTTGTTGGATTTGGTGGTTTTAAAAGAGAGTGAAAAATATCTGTTTTTCTAAACAGGTCTGGTTTTCTAAAAACTAAAGAGTGGAAAAGTGATTTTGGTAAAATCAGATGTTTCCTTTTAAAAGAAAGTGAGATATATAATTTTCGGATAAAAAAGTCGGTTTTGGAAAAGAGAGGTGGATGTGTGATCTGACGATATTGATTAGACGATATCATTACATTGTGATTTGATGATGGTGTTATTAATTTGATGGTGTTGTTGATTAGACGATACTATTGACTCGTAATTTGACAATATTATTGATTTGACGATGCTGTAGTATTTATCTGCTGCGGCAGAGTGATGGTATTGATTTGATTATGTTATTGCTTTGACGATGTCATAGTATTTATCCGCTTCGGCGGAGTGATGTTTATCTGCTTCGGCAGAGTGATGTTAGACGTTTATACTGCGCAGTGATTATCTGCTTCAGCGGAGTGATGGGTGTTCGTAGGAAGGTATATCCTACGGATGGTATGGTACCGTTGCAAACTCCCGATCGTGAGGTTAAAACGATCACTAGGGCTGGCCAGTGTGTGTGTGTTTGAGATGTGTGCTTGAGATGTGGTGTTTTATGTATATTGGCTGATTTGATATTTATTATCATGGTGATTAGTATGATTTTTATATTAGTTAGAGTTGAATGGAACTTAATTATACCACTTTCTTTTCCCTGCTTTTATATCGGAAATTTTACGAGTTATGTTGTATTTATATACTTACGTTTGATCTATTTAGATGTTCTAGAATGAGTTTTATTATTAAAAATATTTTTACTAAGAAGGCAGTACACTCGCAGGTGAAGCAGCTAGGAGTCGGTCCCCTACTGGCGCTAGGAAGAGTCCTACGATGGAGTCGTGTGGAGGGTTGAGATGAATTTTCTGAGTCGAACCTGTGAGGGGTTTCATGGTATTATATTTTTGCTGTTAGTATATTTGGAGAACGAGTGTGTTCCCATAACAAAAATATATATAGCTTCATATAGATAATGGTTTATTTATATATATGCTTATTGTCGGGTAATAGATGGTTGGTTGGTTGTTTTCGGTGATGTCATGATGTCGTCACGCCAGCCCGGGATGTCGAGATTTTGGGACGGGTCGTGACAGAAGAAGTTCCCATCAACGTCTTAACAACCCTAGGTCGCGTGAGTCTCACCCCAACGTCATTGATTGCACACAATCCAACTCCCGACCAGGTTATTGGATCGTCACGTCGTGTTTACCCTATCGACAATCTCAGTTCTAAAACTCCCCCGCCACTTCTCCTGAGTGTAAGACGAGAGAATACATGACTTCGAGTCAACGAAGAAGTCTCCTTTAATGTCTTAATGACCCTAGGTCACGTGAGTCTTGCCCCAACGTCATCGATTGTCCACAATCCAACTCCCAACCGGGTTGTTAGATCGTGGCGTTCGTTTATTCTAGTCCGAATCCGGGGTTACCTCTTCCTAGTGTTAAACCCCGTATTCTCGATATATCTATCTAAGCATGATAAACAAACAGTACAACACACACAATTAAAATAACGAAGAACAACCGCAAACGAAACACAAACTCAACAAAACAACATTTTCATAAATAAATTAATCCCTCAACAAAAACCCATTTAGCTAATGGCTATAGCTGGTTATACAATGAAAACTAAGCTAAACATGCTCAAACAACAATCTTAAGTTAAGAAATAAAGGAAAGAACGAGATAAACTTAGCCTAGTCCAAAGATTTGTCATTGAAAATGTTTTGAGATCGTTCCCCTTTCTTTACTTTGTAATCTTCTCCTTAGGATTTGAATAAGCACTCCCAAAACCTCTCTCTAAAATATCATAAGTCTAATGGAGCTCTAATGGCCAAAAGTGAAGAGAGGAATGGGTATTTATAGGGAAAATATCTAAAATAAATATCTAATCTGTGCAGAGGTGATCGCCGCGGTGGTAGGATTCACCGCCGCGGTGGTGAGTAGGTCGGTTAGTTGATCGCCTAGGCGATGGAGTCGACGGTGAATTTGGTGACATCCTGCATTTTCATCGCCGCGGCCATGGATCTCAGCACCGTGGCGGTGGATGTTTAGTAAGAAAATCAACTCTCTGTATTTTCACCGCCGCGGCGGAGGTCTGGACGCCGCGGCGGTGGGCTTCTTTAAAAATATTACCGCCTTGCTCATTTTTCCACCGTTCTTCGACCGTTCTTAGTTCGATCTCATCGTTTACGCTTCGTTTTTCTACCTTTTCACCCCCACACACCTGATTTAATACAAAAAGAATAAAAACACATCAAAATTTATTAAAACGTACTAAACATACTCAAAAACTAACAACGTTCGGATTAGAAATAGATAGGTAATTTACACCTATCAGATATCATATCTTCAAACTTTAGGTATTGTGTATCACATGTATGTGTTCCTATGATTTCATAACACTGAGCATTGTATTCTAACCACGAAACTGCGAAGGTATTCATTAGTTATAGTAAACCGTACATATGACAATCGAGTATACAAGACAAGATCAATCAATCTTAGCAAAGAGAGACAATCCCTATATGATTAAATTTAATATAATTTAACAAACTCTGGCCAAGACAATGCAATAATTGGGATGATATTCCAATTGGTGTCATAATGAATTATATTATCAATCAATATGCAAATGACCAAACCAAGGGGTTTTGACTTTATCCATTCCGTATTAGTTCTTTAAAACATACAAGTTATAAAGATCATGTTGACCCTACATGTTTTGATGAACAATGTAACATTGATGTTTTACGGAACTAATGAGTTTATTGAGTGATTTCATATTAGAGTTTTGTTTAATCAAATGATATAAAGATTGAATTGTAAAGATAATTATTGTTGAAGATTTACAAAGATTATGGTTTACAAAATATTCAAAATGGTTGTAAATGAAGATGTTGAAGAATTTTTGGAGCAAAAGAAAGATATATACATATATATATATATATATATATAAACAACTCAATATTTTTATGTTTTTAATGAAACTCGATTAAGATCACGCACGACACATAAAATTAAGTTTTCTTGTGCGTACCATAGTAATAAATGATAACTTTAAGATCCTAAATATTTTTCATAAAGTATTAATTCAAGAAAATATCTTAAATATTAAAAGGAAAAAAAACAAGAGTTTAGGGTCAAACAATTGACCGACCAAGTAAGAGATTGACTGAGAGAAGCAGTGCATAGATGGAGAAGTTTCTGTTCCAATGGGTTGACCAATAGAATCATTCGGTCGACTAACGAGATCAATAGCTTGTGAGGAAATGCTTTTGGCTAGAATAGTTGGTAGCGAATTAATTCGTTGCTACAATACCGCAAGTGTACGGGTCAAGTTTCAATAGTATAGGGAAGAGTAAGGGTTGTTATATCCACAGGAATTGATTTAAATTATCGTTAAGTACTACAATTATCGTAACTTAATTTTATTTAGGCGATCAAATTTTGGGTTTTTATAAAAATAAACTAAAATAAATATAAATACAAAAATAAAATAAAATATGGATTATCTATGCATAAATGTTCTAGGGGCTTGATTTCGTCTCGTTATTCCCATGTTATTCTATTAAATAATTATTAGTTAATTCCGTTTATTCAACAATCAAGGTCCCCATGCTTTTACTCTCTCACTACCTCTCCTGAGCGTTAAGTGAGAGAATATGTAATCAATTCAATACTGATATATCTATCTCGTATTTAGGTGAAAACATTCGTTATACCCGACCTTTTAGATTACGCAAGCTTTAAATATTTTCCGATCTATTAAAGCTTACGTTGTGTTTAACCAAAGTCCAAACCTGAGATTACCTCTCCCAAGTGTCAAATCTCAAGTTCTCAATTCAACCAAAATACCGTATGTGAGCATAAATTGGAAGCATTAAGAAGGAAAACACAATTGAATAGAAAATCTAGTTGGTAAATCTAAAACTTGATCATCTCCCGATTTCACAAAATCTTAAATTCCCAACTAGATTACTTAGGTGTTGATTTCCTTTCAGACTCACAACGACCTAAATTATGCACTCCCAATTCTGGTTATGAATTCAACCTCTCCCGAGTATAAAATTCGTAACCTAAACTCGTCTAACTCATTGTCCACATGAATCAAACACATTAGGCCTAGGAGATGCATAAAACGGAATTAAATCTAACAATTAACAAAATAATCTAACACGGTTCAAACGAGACTACATCAAGCCCTAAATTAAATTACGAACACAACATAGATAGATCCATAACCAATCTTTTCAATAAATTCATAAATGTAAACATGTTCAATGCAATATTACAAATACAAAATTAAATCAAGATTAGAGAGAGAGAAAGGAATAGAAAATGCTCATTATGGGTTTGAGCTCCAAATCCTCAATCCCAAGTGCCACCAATTGTGTTTTATTCTTTAATCTCGCATCAAAATGCCATCATCCGGAGTTTTCTCACCCAAAATCGCCGGTTGTCTCTCCCAAAATGGCCTTTTCTTCTTCCTCTTTTGTCCCCCATGTGTTTGAGGCAAAATGGGGTATTTAAAGGGGTTAAAAATTAGGATTTCTGGGTAAAAAGATGACACAACCTAATAGGAGAGCATTGCAACACTCTTTTTTACACGCTGCAGTGCGCTATGGCTTATCACGCTGACAAGAGCACACTGCAGCGCGCGTTGGGCAGCGCTGACACTTGAATCGTATTTTGGTCGTAACTTTCGTGTCCAAACTCTAATTAATGTGATTCAAAAATATATGGAATAATAATACATATATATATACAACTTCTATGTTTTGAGGTTTTCCAAAATCGAATTTCATCATGGTCAAAAGTGGCCTTGAAGTTACAGTACCTTCACTCATTTTGTATCGTTTCTCCCATTTATTTGTAATTCTACAAAACACAACAAAAACGCATCAAACTAATAAAAATGCTTGAAAACACACAAATATTTGAGTCTAAAATTACTTGATTTGTTGGTAAATAAACCACTAACAATAGTCAACCGTCGTTGAGGTCGGTCGACTAATCGCGGATATAAATGGTCATAAAATGAACCCTTCAGAAGGGGCCAGTTGACCAATAGGGTATTGGTCAACTGATGTGTTAGGGATTAGTTTGGTTTTACTAATTCATTTTTTGAGATCTTCAACCCAAATCCTATGGTTTTGAAAGTTATAAAATCTGATTTGAAGGGGATTTGAGTACATTTCATATATCTATCATATATTTTGATGATCCTATTGGTCCTTATATTAATTGATTATTTTAGTTTAATTGGTAAAACTATTTTTTATATCTACGGATTTTCAATCAACGAAGTTTTGAGGACTAAATTGATATTTTCAAAGAGTATGTTTAAACCAAATACATCTGATTTGAAAACGCATCTTACATGGGGTCCAAATGTGACTTAAATGGTCTTATATTATGAAAAATAGCCATTATAGGCAAAATTTAAAGTCTATATAATAAGACCTGCGTTTTTCAATTAAAATGAATCAAGAACAAGAGTTTTAATCAGCTATATTCGTAAAGAGATAATTTTTTTGTTGAGTATTTTCAAGAGAAAAATTTTGATTTTAAAAAATCATTATTCTTGTTATTTCCGAGTTTGAGTCTTTCCTACAATTTTCTAAAAAAAAAAATCCCGATGAGATTGCTCTTGATTACTAACACAATATTATCTGTGCTTTAATTGAGTTATATTCTTAAATTGAGGTAGTAGTATTTTAAGTGAAAAATCATTTTCAACTTAGAATATCTTGAAAAATCTTGTAAAACGTTTTTTGCTTATGAAATCTAATTTGTTTTATGTATACTTAAATTGAGTAAAATCATATTTGTTTTCTCACATAGTTTATCAAGACATTAATTGAGCATACATTGTAGTGAGATAGTAGAAGTTCCTGTAGAAGAAACTTATTATTTTTTGTATTGGTAAGTGTGAATGGATTAGACACATTTGGATCGGTGTCTAATCATGGTAGATAGGTTTGATCTTTAGTCTATGAAAAGGAATTGGTTTGATTCTGTCTGTAATAGAATTAGGTTTGTCTTTACCCCTAATAAAAAGATAAGATTCTTCCTTAGCCTGTGAAAAAGAAAATTAAAAAGGTTTAATTGAGCCTGTGAAAAGAATTAGGTAAGTCTTCAACCTGTGAAAAAATATTGTAAGGGTTTGGTTCCTACTTGGGAAATAAATCAGAGATCAGTGGATTGCGAAAGCCCTGTAAAGCTCGAGGGATTGCACATAGGTAAGAATAACTTACCGAACCAGGATAAATTGTTGTATACCTTTTCTTTATTTCTGATTATTTGGTTGTGGACTTAATTAAATATATTGCCGCTATAATACAATATAATAACTAGTTAGGGAAATTAATAATTTGTGTGTTTGAAAATTAATTGTTTAAATTTTTATCACTAACCAATTCACCCCCCTTGGGTATATCTGTGGGCAAACAATTGGTATTAGGGCTAGTTTAACTCGATAGGCTTAACATTCTAGCTAAACACGATCACATAGAGTGCACTGAGGAAAATGTTTTATGTGAATCTCATGTTTGTCCTAATGTTTTAGGTGAATTTTCTACTCGTTGAAATAATCAAGCCTTTATTAGAGAGAATGATAAAGATAGTGATATAAGGTTGCTGAAAAGGCTATTGACAAATTGATTGCTCTCACATATTGTTAGCCCACAAATCTACCCAAGAAGGAGTGAATTAAGCAGAGATGAAAATTTAAACAATTAATTTATCAAACACACAAATTATTATTTTTCCTAACTGGTTGTTATCTTCTATTACAGCGGAAACGTATTTAACTACGTGCACAACCAAACAACCATATAATGAGAAACTGCACACAATGATTTATCCTTGTTCAGTAAGTTACTCTTACCTATGTTCAGCCCCCCAAGCTCCATAGGGTTTTCGCAATCCATTAATCACTGATTCATTTCTCAATAGGAACCAAACCGTTACAATCATTTTTATAGGACTAACCTAATTTTTTTCTAGGCTCAGAATCAAACCTTTACAATTTTTGCTTTTAACAGGCTAAGGAATAACCCTTATTTTTTTACCAAGCTAAAAACTAGCCTAATTCTATTACAAGAAGAATCAAACCTAATTTTTTTCACAGGCTAAAGATCAAACCAAACTACCCTAATTAGACACTAACTCAAATGTGTCTAATCCATTCACACTAGCAAATACACAAAAATAACAAGTTTCTTCCCACAGGAGCTTCTTCCACCTCTATACAATATATGCTCAATTAATATATCAAAATTACGTGATAGAACTACGTGAGAAAATAAATCTGATTTACCTCAATTAAAGCACACAGTAATATATAATTAGATTTCGTAGACAAAAGTTGTTTCTTACGATATGCAAGTTATTAAAACTAGAAAACGATTTTTCCAATCACAAATATTCCAAGTTTAAATAAAGATATAATAATCAGATCATATAAGATAAACACATAAATTAACTTGGAAAGATGTCACCGAGATTTCTTGAAAACAATTAATGTTGGCCCAGAATACCCAAGAGGGGGGTAAATTGGGTAATTAAAAATAATCAGAATAAAACTTGAATAAATCAAATAATTAATTTTAAGCCTAAATTAATTATTATCTTTATAACACAGGAGAATAATATTATCAATCTATGTGCACATCCAAACAGCAAAAAATAACAAAGTAGTAATGCAGCACACAAAATATTTATACTGGTTCACCAAGCAACTCTTGGTTAATTCAGTCCCCCGAGCTCTACGGAGGTCGCACCCATTAAAACCAAGATCCCTTTAAAGGTAGGAACCAAACCCGCACACTGATTATTTTACAGGTTTAGAATCAACCTTTACAATATCATTTTCTCAGGCTAAGGAAGAGCATCTACTTTTTACAGGCAAAAGAATAACCTAATCTTTTTTAACACTATGGCTCAAGAATCAAAACCTCTCACAAACACTCCAATGATCATTTTCACAGGTAAGGATGGAACCTTTACAAATCACTATAAAATACAATTCTTATTGAGGAAGAATTATTACCTCAATCTCTTTACAGGAAGAGACTGAAACCCGACTACCCTTGATTAAATACCCCCAATGGTATTTTAACCCATCACAACTCACGAATACAAAAATTGATAAGAAGTAAATCTCACTCGGAACTTCTACCACCTCAGATAAACAATAACTCAATTAATATACCAACTAATGATAGAAATACGTGAGATACAAAAATTTGACTTTAACACGATATGGGTAGCAAATTGGAACACGTAATCAGATTCAAAAATTGTTTGTAAAACTATTTTTCCCAAAAATCAGAAACAATTTCTAAGATCAATTTTCAAATATAAAATTAATAAACAAATAATAATCAATTTGGAAAGATCTCACCCGGAATCTACCGAAAGAAAACAGTATTGCAATGTAACTTCAAATCGGTAGCAGCAATGATCAGCAAATTATTCTCTTAGAAAAGCTCACTCAATTCTCAATAAGATATCTCGTAGAAAAGCTCACTCAATTGATATTTTCTGATCTATCTTGATAACACATGAATTCTCTCTCTTAGAATGATTAGTCATAAATAAAATTCGCAGGTCTATATATAGGAATAGGAAATCAGCCTTATAACGGTTAGTTTACATGTGTCATGACAATTAAAAGCTCTTATAGACCCCTTATATCATAAGAACTTCATTTAGGTTCAATTCCACTTAAAAATATCTTTCAAATCTCTCAATTAAACCCCCAAAGTATTTCTTAATCTTAATAAGTATAGAATCTATTTCAAGTACCAAATTGGGAAACATTAATATTTAATGAACCATATTAATAGGATTTAATTAGTATATGAGCCATATCTTAAATATAGAGAATAATCCCAAAATCTTTCTCAAATTCTAACTAAAAATAGGTACTTTTGGATATAATCTCGGATCAAACAGTATCTTGAAACAGCACGTTCAGTCGACTGCCCAGTCGACTGGGAGATTCAAGATATAGATAATGTAGTTCATCGGTCGACCGTGCGGTCGACTTGTCGATTCAGAGAGTTCTTCATTCTTTCACCAGTTGACCTATTAGTCGACCTCTTGATTCAAAGAGTTCAGCTTTCTTTCACCTGTCGACCTATCAGTCAACTCCTTGATTCAAAGTGTTTAGCCTTCTTTCACCGGTCGACTCACCAGTCGACTGTTGTCACTGGATCTCTTCTCTGAATACGTTTTTAACTTATTTTCTTTTATGATTTCTCCCCTTTAACCATTTTCTTCTCTTAATTAGCTCTACTAATATTCTTATATTCTATTTTGGTCATTCAAAATTATTTCTTCTTATTTCACATAGGAGCAAATAATTTAACTTAATCAAAACACACATAAAAGATAAAATACATTTTGTGCTATGTATGTGTTCCTAAATGGGATATTAAGAGTTAAAATTCACCTGGGTTGTTTTTCCTAATTACTTCAAACTCTTAATTCTTCTTCATCATCTTGACATCTTCATTTAGCATCCATTTAATTTGACGCCTTCATTATTGGAACTTTAAATCACTGAAACACTTCAATTAAACATTAGTTCCACCAAAACATCAATACTTAATTGTTATCAAAATCTTAGGATCAACAGTTAAGATAGATCAGAGTAGCATAAAACCGGTGACAAAAGCTTTTTCATGCTTCGACCAAGAACTCTTTCAAATTCACTCTTTCAACAACATTATAGCAAAATCGTACTATCTTTAAAGCAAAGGATCATACTATCTTTTAAAGCAAAGGATAATTTAAACTCTGTATTCTTGATTGATTATTAAGTTAAAAACACAGGTTCTATTATATAGATTTCAAAATATACTTATAACAACTATTTTTCAAAACATAAGATCATTTATGATACTTTTAAGACCCCATATAAAAAACTCTTTCAAAATAAATTTATTTCAATTAAAAATACACTTTGAAAAACTCAATTTAGTCCTCAAAATATCTTTGATTCAAAATCCTTAAATATAGAAAGTAGTTTTTTACGCACCTTAGATTTTGAAAAAAGATAAAGAAGAAGGCGAGAAAAGAGGAAGATGGGATTTGGTTTCATCGCTCTCGAAATCCTAAAAAATCCGTTCATTTTAGAAAACATAATTTTAGGGGATTTTCTAGGCGCCATTTTTTAAAACGTTCTTTGGGCCGGGATTTGTTTAAAAAATATATTCGCCACCTGGCATTTAGTTAAATGGTGTGCTAAGTCACCGGAATTTTGAAAATCAATTTATTTTAGAAATGGCCCAAGTTTTTACTCGAAAACAATTGGCCTTTTCCAGAGATTTCTTTAAAGTTTAGGGGTCGGTTATGCTCGGGGAAGGTGTTAGGCACCCTAAGACACCCATCCGAAGACAATACCTAAGTTTAAATAGATCTTTACGTTTAAACAAGTCTAAATAATTTCTTTCGGTTTTGATTCACACACTAATTCTTCTTTTTAATATTTTTTGTCTTTTTATTTATTTTATGTAATAAAGTAAGAAAAATTTACTTATAGAAAGCAGTAACAGATAAAACACATTGAAAATAAAGAATAAATATCCCCCTTTTAGACTGTCTATCGATTATGGAATAATCGATAAGTTTAACCCCGGGGGGACCTATTTGTAAAAACATAGTATATAAAATATTTTTTTATGAAAACAATTTGGAGAAAACAAATGTTTATTTTTTTAAACATAAAGTCTTTTCATGTTGAAAAACTCTTATGCGAAAAACTCTTTTTTTATTTTTTATTTCTTTTTTATTTAAGAAAGGTAAAAACAAACATGACACAAACGGTAAGTGATGTACACGTTTGATTATGTCAAGAACATTCTATCCGAGCTTACTTAGACAAGTTTAGTGTTAAGGTGTACTTTTTGAGTCCCAAGAAGAAAAAAATATATAATATAAGTGACAGTCCTACTCGTAACTAAGAAGGAGGAAACATTTCTGAAGAATGCACACTCTTATCCTCGAATGAATAGAGGTTTTCCTTTTATTCTGCATTTTAGCCACAAGGGTCTAGACGTAGTAATATATAGGTGCTAGTAGATAGTCTGAGATATAGGATCAATCCATGATCTAGGTTACATATATATAGGGGTTCCAATTCATGGTCTAAGATGTAGGACTAATCCATGATCCTAGGCTAAAAAATAAATAAATAAAGAGATATGCCAGGCCATAATCTAAGCTAGCGCGAAAAGGCGCAGAGCAGGAAAAGTAAATATTATTTGTTAGTAGTTAGTATTCAGTAGTAGGTTATTTATTTTAAGCCCATTGAAGTTTGGTTTCATGTGTTCTTGACAAAGGCCAAAGATGCTATACCATGTTGTTCTTGACATAAAAGCAAAATATTTACACTATGTACAAGACTCAAAACACTAAGAACAACCAAAGAACAATATGTACAAACAAATCAAAAGGTACTAAGCAAACAAAATTAAAGAAGAGTTTAAGAAAAAACTTACCTAACTTAGGGGAGTGGTCTTTCCCTAAGTGTTTGTTCCTTCTCCTCCTTCTTTAATATCTTCTTTTTTTTGCTTAGTTGTTCTTGAAGAACATCTTGAACTCTTGTTAGAAGAGTGTCAAGACCACCTTTTAGAAGTTTTTTTGGAAGGAATTAAGGGTGTTTGAGAGGTAGAAAGCTTAAGGAATCAAAGGACCTGAGAAAGAAATTTGAGCCTAGAGAGAGAAGGGGTCTAGCCAAGGTTGGTTCCAAATGAAAACAAACTTCCTTTTGTAGGCAAAGGAATTCCTACGCATTAGGGATTGCCCAGGCATAGCCAGTCTATTTCATTTGGCTATTTAATGCCTTTTGAGGCCATTTATCGCTAGAATGCTTAGGAAATGATCAAGATTCACCTAGACACTTGTAGGTAATCATGAGAATTTTGTCAAGATAAACAAAATATTATCAAATTGATAGGTGTGATCTACCTACGTATTTCCAAACCGAATTAAGTTGGTTTTCGAGCGTTTATATAGTATTTTATTATCTTTTAATTAGTTTTTATCCTTTTGTATTAAATCAAGTGTATGGGAAAAAAAGATAGGAAACTAGAGCGAAAACGATGAGATCGAACTAAAGGCGAGTCAAAGTTACGATGGATAAACAAGCAAGGAGACAAAAATATCAAGAAAGTCCACCGCCTAGGTGTCCAGACCTCCGTCTAGGCAGTGAAGATGCTGAGAATGACAAAAGGCTATTGACAGCCCACCACCTAGGCAGGAAATTCCTCCGCCTAGGCGGAAACCCCAGTAGAAACATTTCCAAGTCCACCGCCTACTTCTTCGCCTAGGCAATCACCAAACCTGCAAAGTCGGTACAGGTGCTGTAACCCCAAGGCTATTTTGGACTACGATGAAATCCTATTTTGGAAACACTAAAAACATGGAAGCTGTATATATTTTTCTTAGCTTTCCATAGGTTTTTGAATCACCTCAATCGGAGTTCGGATGAAGAAGTTACAGTCAAAACGAAATGTAAACCTGTAGTTCCTTCGCCTAGGCGAGAATTCCACCGCCTAGGTGGAAAAGAGGCAGAAAGTTAATCGACCTAACTTCACCTAGGTGAAAACTTCATTCACCTAGGTGAAAACCCCTGACACAGCCTTGATATTTATTAGATATTTTGAGATATTTTGGCTATAAATATCATCCCCTCTCCCCTCCTTGTGAACCCCCCGGCCATTTGGGCACCTTAGGTCATATTTAGGCTATGGTTTAGGAGTTTTAGAGGTGGAGCTCACATCCCAAAGTGGAGAAGACGACGAATCGATCGTTGAGTGTTCTTAATTGTTTATCTTCGGACGAGACTAAGTTTTTCGATTGTTTTTCCTTATTTCTTTATCTTAGGATCATGTGAGCATGTTTAGCTCGTTATTTTATTGTATATGCGTCTATGGCCATGAGTTAAATATGGATTATAGTAGGGATTAACAATATATTTATAAATACATTTGGATGATTTCGATATATCGTTTGTGATTGTTCTTTGTAGTTTGATTGTGTTTATCGTATTATTTGTTTATTATGCTTGGATTGATAAATGGAGAATACGGTATTATGACAAACCCCAGATTCAGATTTGGGTAAACAAACGCCACGATTCTATAACCTAGTCGGGGTTTGAAACGTGGACAATCGATGAATATTGGGGCAAGACTCACGCTACCTAGGGTCGTTAAGACATTGAGGGGACTTCTTCGTTGACTCGAAGTTGCATTATATCCCTCGTCTTACACTCGGGAGAGGTAGAGAGGGAGTTTTAGAACGGAGATTGTCGATAGGGTAAATACAACGCGACGATCCAATAACCCAGGAGGGAGTTGGATTGTGTCCAATCAATGACGCTGGGCGAGACTTACGTGACCTAGGGTCGTTAAGACGTTGAGGGGGACTTCTTCGTTGACTCGACGTCATGTATTCCCCCATCTTACACTCGGGAGAGATGACGGTGGAGTTTACGTACTGAGGTTGTCAAATAGGTCGAACACCATAAACGTGAGTAAATCGGAATCGAACACGTATTTGTAAACACGTTAATCCCTAGGCAATTATTCACCCTAAAACATATTAGCATATTAATGTAGTTAATTTAGGATATATTAGTATTAGTTTAATTAATTAAATACATTTGTTTTTCGCCTAGATAAAATTAGGTTATGACAAATTATATATTCAATAGTAACGACACCAATCCCTGTGGATACGATAACCCAATCTTTCACGATCACACTATACTAAAACTTTGACCTTGTACACTTGCGAGTAGTCATATACTTCGAGGGTATAAATCCTCGGCGTACACAAATCTTGATATTAAATGCTCATTTAATGCCCTATTTAATCTCATTTAATGTATGTTTTAAGGCATGATTCGATGGGCATTTAGGGCTTGTCATGATGGAGGTGGTAGGGCGTGAAATACACCGCTACTTACACTATGAAGTATACGAGGTCTAAGTTTTAGTATAGTGTGATCGTTAAAATCGGGTTATCGTATTCACAGGGATTGGTGTCGTTACTATCGAATACCGCGTTTGTCGTGACCTAATTTTATCTAGGCGGAAAAAAAAATGTATTTAATTAATTAAACTAATACTAATATAACCTAAATTAACTACACTAATATGCTAATATGTTTTAGGGTTAAGAATTGCCTAAAGATTAACATGTTTACAAATACGTGTTCGATCTCGATTTACTCACGTTTACGGTGTTTGACCTATTTGACAACCTCGGTACGTAAACTCCACCACCACCTCTTCCGAGTGTAAGACGGGAGAATACATGGCTTCGATCCAATGAAGAAGTCCTCCTCAACGTATTATCGACCCTAGGTCACGTGAGTCTCGCCCAGCATCATTGATTGCACACAATCCAACTCTCTCCCGGGTTATTGGATCGTCACGTTGTATTTACCCTATCGACAATCTCCGTTCTAAAACTCCCTCGCCACCTCTCCCGAGTGTAAGACGAGGGATATAACAAAACTTTGAGCCAACGAAGAAGTCCCCCTCAATGTCTTAACAACCCTAGGTAGCGTATGTCTTGCCCCACATCATCGATTATCCACAATTCAAACCCCGACCGGGTTATAGAATCGTGGCGTTTATTTACCTTAATCCGAATCCGGGGTTTATCAAAACCCCGTATTCTCCATTTATCAATCCAAGAATAATAAACAAACAATACGATAAACACAATCAAACTACGAAGAACAAACATAAACGCAACACCGAAGTCATCCAAACAAGCATATTTATAAATATATCGCTAATCCCTACTACAATCCATATTTAACTCATGGTCATAACCGTATGAACATATAAATCAAGTTGAACATGCTCACATGATCCTAAGATAAAGAAATAAGGAAAAACAATCGAAGAACTTAGTCTCATCCGAAGATAAACCGCTAAGAACGCTCAACGATCGATTCGTCATCTTCTCCACTTCGGGATGTGAGCTCAACCTCTAAAACTCCTAAATATACCCTTAGATATAGCCTAAGGGGCTCAAAAATTCAAGAAATACCGGAGAGGGGAGAGGAGATGGGGTATTTATAGCCAAAATATCCTAAAAATATCTCAAGACTGTGCAGGGGAAATCCGCCTAGGCGAAGAAAACTTCGCCTAGGCGAATTTAGGTCAGTTCGGCTGACCGCCTAGGCGATGGAGTAGGCGGTGGACTTAGAGAACATGCTGTTGGATTTTCACCTAGGCAAAGAAAACTTCGCCTAGGTAAGCGGCTGTTAATAGCCCATCTTCGTTTTCTTCTGGATTTTCGCCTAGGCGAAGGATAGGTGGTCATCCGTCAATAACATTTTTCTATTTTCTCAGCTTCTTCACCGCCTAGGCGTTGGTCTGGATGCCTAGGCGGTGGGCCTGTTTCGTATTTTAGCCTCTGAGCTTGTTTATCCACCGTAACTTCGAATCGCTTTGGTTCGATCTCATCGTTTTAGCTCCAGTTTCCTATATTTTTACCCCACACACCTGATTTATACAAAAATTATGAAAACTAATTAAAATACATAAAAATAACTATAAACGTACTCGAAAACTAACAAATTTGGATTGGAAATACGTAGGTAATTTACACCTATCAGGAGGCTAGGTAAACTAGATTTGTAGGCACTAATTACCCTAAGCCACTTGATTTTATCATGATATTTTTGTTCAAAAATATTTCCAAAAGATTTCCTCTTAAATGTCATTTAATGCTAAATTAAATGCTACATTTCATGGCCATTAAGGCTTCGTCATGATGGAAGCTAGCCAAGCTAGGCTCTAAGCACTAATTATCCTAGATAATTAGGTTTCATCATGAGATTGAGATCAAAATCTTGCCAAAAGATTAGATAATCAATGCTTGGATTAAATGCTATTTAATGTTCCTTTTAATGACGTTTAATGACATTAAATGTTAGCCATGATGAAAGCTAGTTTAGGCTAGATTTTAGTCACTTAAATACCTATGAAATGATGATATTTATCATCGTGAGATGCTCATGCATGAAATCTTCCCTAAGATTGCTTATTAAATGCTTTATTTAATGTTTCATTAAATGCTCTTTAATAATGACATGCTAATTCTACTAGTGTAGCATCATGACATCCCTAGCAAATGATGGTATTCTTATGGATGAGATATTTCTATAAGATACATCATTAAATGCTTCAATTTAATGCCATCTTGTTAAGGGCACACCGATGAAAGAATCCTATGCTTTTTCTAACCTTAGGAGGGTGTGTCTTTAGTAATCTTGGTATCTTGGGCACCCATTGGTCTAATCAAGACTCTATTGCTTAATCTAGGAGATTAATACTTCAAAAATAAAATTAAACAAATATTTTTTGTTGTTAATTTGATAAAACCAATGAAAATGAAAGTTTTAGGGGTCAAAACGGGAAGTATCTTAATTATTGAAATTTCCTTAATTTAAAGGGTAGTAACTAGTTTAGACATATTAGAAGTAATATTCATAGAAAATATACTTTTAACATTATTAGTTTAGTCCCCATTAACTTTAGAAATTTTAAAATTGACCCAAAACTTTTGTTTATACCGAATTTCGATCGAATTGACGATTTTATGTCTTTTTATATTTTTTGTCCTTTTATAGTATCAAAAGAAATCTGAGGCATAAATTCATTTAATTTAAAGCTTTGTTTAAAGTTTATCCGAATTTGTACTTTAGAGCCGATACTTTTGAAAAGTTAAATGAGCGGAACAAAATAAGTGTCTACAGCTGCCCATCTTTGTCATGTTAGTTTACACATGGAAACTAAAGGAATCTAATGCTAAACTGGAAATTTAAACCAAATAAGAAAAGTGAGAATCGTTCTTGAACATCGCTACATCTAAACTAGGAAAGCAGTAAAACGAAGGCCAAGATCGTTTGAACATTCCTGCGAAAATAGAATTCCTAAGAAAGTGAAGGCTAGGAACATTCGAACGTTCTTGGGAATCACTATATCTACACTATGAAAAATAGAATTCCTAAGAAAGCGCAGGCCAGGAACGTTCAAACGTTCTTGGGAATCGTTGCTTCTTCACTAGGAATACTACATTCCTACCCAGCGGATAAGGAATCTTCTCAAAGTAAAGGAACCTAACTTAGACACAGTAAATTGGTGAGAAAAAGTTTAGTCGACTCTCCTCAGTTTAAAAGTATTTGACGAACGCATCCACCATCAGAGGTGGAAATAGAAAAGTAAATAGCAATGCATTTGCCATTAGAGGCAAAAAGTTTTTTGCATCCATCATCAAGGGCAGAGACTTTTCGCATCCGCCATCAGTGGTTTCTGTCATTAGAGAGATGAATTTTTTACTTCTATCATCAAAGAAAGGAATTTTTCATGTCCATCATCAGACGCTGGAATGTTTCGCTTTCGTTATCAGAGACATGAATTTTTTACTTCCGCCATCAGAGGCAGGAATTTTTCATTTCCATCATCAGAGATAGGAATTTTTTGCTTTGGTCATCAAAGACAGGAATTTAACGCGCCCACCATTAGAGGAGGAATTTTAATGCTACGATGTGATCAAGTGTACGACCAAACCCGTATGGGTTTCCTATGTATCTTGATCCTTACCATTAATCAGTTTGAAACGTAGTTCAGCAATGGTTTTGACCGAACCCAACTACGAGTTTTCCTACATATCTTAGTATAGTTAAGAATCAGGTTAAATGTAGTTATAACAAGTAAAGTAAATCAATATTGGGTGGAAAAAGGTTCTTGGTTAGAGAAACCGATTCCGGGGGTGTCTTCTCAGTCTAAGACTGAAGCCGACGAACGATAGTTCTTGTAAGAGAAACCAAAAGTTTCTAAAAAAAATATTTTTTATTTAGACATTTATTTATTTATTTATTTAAACATTAAAAGAAATATATATTTATTTATTTAACCGAAACAATATTTATTTATTTATTTAAATGAAAATAACATTTATTTATTTATTATTTTTTTATCAAAACATTTTGATTTTATTTACCTTTATTTTACTCTTTTATTATTGTTTAGTAAAGAACTTTGCAAGGGAAATTATTTATGATAAAATGCCTTAATCCAAGACTGGGGCTCGGTGGTTTGTACTTCTTCAGGGGAAATGAATCACAATCTTTAATATGCCTGAGCCCAAGTTAGGGTGAATCTAATCAAGGAATCTCGACGGAGAAACCTAATATAATGTGCTCCAGCCCTAAGCTGGGGCGAGTCTAATCCTAGGTGTTAGGGAAAATGTGACAGAACCCACATGGGCTGCCCATGTATCCCTGAACTAAGTGTGCAATTTTTATATTCGACTAAGACTTAAAACCGCATGGGTTGCCTATGTGTTTTAATTTTGGAAATCATGTCAGGTCGTTATTTTAGATAATTACCGTTTTGCTTATTTGGACGACTGAAACCCACCTGGGTTTTCTACATACCTTGGCAAGTTACAAAGGATCAAATAGAGTATAGTTCTTGCACAGGCATCCCTTGTTGTCTAAATAACAAAAAGAGTAAAAACGACCTCTCAAGAAAGTCAAGGGACTTTTCCAGAGATGCGCCCTGATATAGGGCTGAGAGGATGCCGTAAAATTGACACCTCTTATCTTTCTTTATTTAGACTGGACCCGCTTGGGTTTCTTATGTACATTGGCGAATTACCAAGGATCAGGTCGTAACATAGTTTCGAACAGCGAAAAGATTTTAAGAGATTTACCTATCGTAAATAAAGTTAGCTACGTTCATTGGCAACAATCTGCTCCATCCAAATAGATAGAGTCTCTTTCGGGAACATGAGTTAGGTAAGATTGACAAGGTCCTGATTGTTGGTCTGATGGAAATTTTAAATGACATTGTTCTAATTTTTATTTCTGGATGCTTGGTGTTTGAATAACTTGACTGGTACTAAAACTTCATCAATTAGGAGGATTATATTTGGTACCGAAAAAGTAACCATTCTAACAACATTCTACTACTAGACCCTAACATTTCACAAGAATGAGTAAGGTCTATGATCAAGACGCAATTCATATGTGGTTGACCCCTTGTCTAAATTTTTATTTAGTTGATGCCACTAATAGGACGGATAATGGTATGGTATCTAGTGAGGTAAGTGACCAAGTTACAAGTCCGAAGATTTTTTGTTGGCCTACTAGAGCTTCCAAATAAGGTGTATGGGTGTCAATAATGGCCCATGGAAGCACAATGATATGCAAGACGCTACAAGCTCTTGTGAAATATAATGACTCATTTTCTCACATGCATTAAAGTTATGCATGCCTAAGTGAAATGTAATGCATGGTAATAGTGTAGTATTTGGACACTGGCATATGTGTTGTGAATTTGTAAGAAAACAATGTCTAGGAAATATAGGATCTACACGATGACATTGTATGGCAATACTTGTGTTAATGAATGCATCCCTTTATTTTCAATGATATGAGCCTAAATATAATGATGCATAATATTTACCTAGAATGTTTTCCTAGAGAATGCATCGCCTATCTAGAGATGCCATTCTTTCATGAATGATTCTCCGGGTTTTTTTCTTTGGACTAGGTACATTTTGCTATTAGCCATATTCCCGAGGTGTTTCCATATTATCTTTGAAACGGAAAGTTGACCGACACTTCTGAGAGGCTTTTAGGTCCTTTGCTCCTACTTTTCTTGCAACTTAAATTTGGATCTGGATCGGGATCGGGATTTCTCTTTGAAAAAATTTATGGCTTTTAGCTATAAGATAGGAAGAAGTGGATTGGAGTGGTGGAGGATTACTTCATGTTTTGCTTAGTTGAGGTCGGGATATCCCAAAACGGGAACATCTATCTCGGAATAGAGATCACTATTAGTCTGGCTTTGGCTTTGAATGACTTTTAGATGATCTTTGAGAAAAGGGTTCGAGAGATTGGTTTATGTAACAAGGTTTTTTCTCTCATTTTTCCTTATATTTTCCCGAGTTTATTTCAAATGTTTTAGGCATTATTCCTATACGTCCTATGTATATTTCCTTTTTCACATTTATGCAAGATTATTTTGATTAGAGTATATTTAGGTAATCATATTCAAATGTTCAATCATTTCCTTGATTGTCACAATTTCTACATCGAATTAATCTAGATTATGATGAATATAATTTCAATAGTAATTTAGAAAAAATACATATAGTTTATTAGTTTAAAGAGGTTGTCTGGCTTTCCATCAAGTTCTGATAATTGATATTTTTTGAGATAGTTATCGCGATTACATACAAACCAGTATGTTTCCCAGGATTTCTTCAGCATTTGGACTGACTTTTTTTTTCTATCTTGATTCTGAAGGCGACTAAAGTAAGCCTTCCTGAGATAACTCAAAGGAGGGAGAAAAGCAATGATATAGGATCAAATGTTAGTTAATTACGGCTAACAAATGTTGGTTTATCCTGCCAGTGTCAAGAGAATAATTTTTTATTTTTATTTTTATTTTTATTTTTATTTTTATTTTTCACTCTAGCAACAAGGGACTCATACTTCCTATATAATCACTATAGGGAGCTTCGGGTAGTGATCTCGGTCTAGTTCTCCCAAGACGCTAGGTGTTGAGATACCCCTACGACTTAATACTCGAATTATATAGATAGCATGATTCACCCGATTGTCTTCGTGTGACTACTCAGTGTGTAAAACAAATTTGAGACTAGTCTTTATTATTATTATTATTATTATTATTATTATTATTATTATTATTATTATTATTATTATTATTATTATTATTATTATTTGATGAGGGTATTTTTGGGCACCTCCGAGTCGGCACTTGAGACCCTGCCGCGTGTCCGTCCTCGCAGTGACGAGGACGTATTCCGTAATCTACAATGCCACGTTGGTGCATACGCCAATTTCGGCTCCTCCCTAGAATCTCATTTGCACCTAGGGAAGAGAGAGAAGCACCACAGGGAAACGTCGCTCTGAGCTCTGTGTCGTGCCCTAGGCGATCAATTTCAGGGACTCAGCCGTTCACCTTGATCGGCTCCCTCTTCTGGCTCGTTTCTTCTCCAGGACTCTATGGATATCCGCTCTCCTCCACCAACTCACCGGCGAAGGCTTGACAAAGGCCCGCTGCTGGCTTTGCCAAATAGGCCCAAAAGCCCAAGCCCGACAATTATCTCCTAAACGCTCCATATTATCGGTTAAACACAGGGTTTCGACTAATTAACCATATTTAGGCCTGACTAATCATATTCAACTCCAATATATATCAAGAGCTGTGCAAGCCCGAGGTACATTGGAATATGCTTTACATTACGCGCGAGTTCATTTATTTACTTGTTGCATTACTGTACCTTTACTCTCTGAGCACTGATTACCACGCCGGAGGGGTTTCACAGGGACAAATCCCGGTCTGAGCCTTCTGCAGGTACACTCCCTAAAGAGCGAGACTCTGGACGTAGCAGGTCAGTCCTTCTAGGACCCAGCACAGCTTCCGTGAAGAATTTTCAACCGACGACTCCACCTCAACAAGAGTGATGAGAACCAACAAGCAACATCAAATGATACATTGCATGTCCCGGTTGGGCCCATTACTAGGACAAGATCCAAGAAGATCAAAGAAGCGCTTAATGGGCTAATTCAAGAGCTTTCGGCTGAATCGAAAACAATAAAGCCCAAATGACGATCAAGGCCTAATCCATCTCATCAAAGCAAGTGAATGGGTTTAAACATGAATTAAAATGGACCAAGGCTTGTGGACCACGAAATTCCTATCATATTTATTTTATTATTTTAAAGTCTTTTAATTATTTTAGGCTGATTTGTAAGCTTGATTGCCAAGTAAATCATTTCCTTTTCCAACTAGAAATGTAAGGCAAATTAGGAAGCTTCCTTATTCTTTATTTAGCAATTAGATTTTAGGGTTTCTTATTTCCTCCATGTAGACCCATGAATTTCAAAGTGTATTAGGGTTTCTTTTCTTATTCTCTTGCCCACCTATTTAAGGGGCTTTGTAGACATACGAATTTTACATTACTTTTATTAATAAAAAATTGTGAGTTTTCTCTTTAGTTCTTCAGAGAACTTTTCGTGAACTTATCAAGAGTTTCTCGTGGTGTTCAAACTTATATCTTTGATTCATGATTCATTATAATCATTGGGCCAAGATCATTATACCATTGGTTCGTGTTTCGTTCATAAACGTTGGGTCAAGGTAATCTATCTTTCAATTTCTGTATTTTTAGCTCGTTCAAAATCTGATTTAGTTTCGATCTTCGCGAAGAAACCCTAAGTTGGTTTCGGGTCTCACTAATCCTTGGTGAGGTTCGCATCATTTGGTAATCAGAGGAAGGTCTAAATCAGGTTTCATCTATCCTTTTTCTTTTTCGTTCTTTCATATCTATTTCTTCATAAAAAAAATTTCTTGACCAATCAGATCTATTGTGTTTTTTTTTTCTTTTCGTTCTAATTCAAATCTGGTCCAATCTTGAAAAAAAAAAAAAAAAAAAAAACGCGGTGCATCTTTGTTCTGATCATATTTTTCGTTTAAATATTGTGCTTCTTCCAATCTCAATTTAAAGTTGCTGGTTTTCAAAAAAAAAAATAGAAAAGA